>CM053149.1:12396812-17196812 GCA_028571685.1 Heterohyrax brucei
ATAATTTTGATTTCACAACTTTGGAAACAAAGCAACTTCCCTGGGATTGTTAGTTTATTTGCTTACTCAGCAGATATATTTCATGTCTCTACTATGTGCCAGGTACTTCTGCTGGGCAGTAATCAAGAAGGGTGTGCTCAACTGCCAAACTAGGCTGCCCAGGACCCCGAACCACTCACTATATTTGTACGATACAAGGAGGCAGGTATACATTTGGTTGCTTTGGGTGTAGAAGTAGGGTGCTGTGGGGTGACTCAGAGGCATGTCCAGATAGCCCCTGGGTACATATTGGATAGAAAGCTGGCTTACCTTGCTAGGGTAGTGTAACCATCGATCAAGGTCAATTGGCAAGGATACAGACGTGCTACCTCCAGACTCTTGGATGAGTTAGCACACTATCAGAGCCATCTCAACAGGCTGCTGCTTAATTATTTTCTCTGTTCTTTGTATCCCTCAAGATGGTTTGCTTCTCTCAGAGCAGAGGAGAACAAGGAATCAAAAAGGAAGCATGCCAAATCCTGATGCTCAATATCTTGCTTCAGAAACCATACCCAGAACAAGGAGTTCCATTATCTAGATAACTGCCATTTTGAAAGGTTGATTGGCTCTCTAGTAATAACTGACTTACTGACAGAGTAGAATTGCCCCATAAACTTTCTAAGCACTGTCTGGTAGATTTGAACAGCAAACTTTTTGTTTAGCAACCATAGCTCTAAATCACTGTGTCACCAGGGTTTTCTATTGATAAACAGGACATCCTATTTAAAGACTATTTGAGGCTTGAGATTCAGTGGTACAATAAGGTTTTTATCTGATGACAGCTGCACTTTATAACCATTTAGACCTCTCTGAAAATGCTGACTTTTTAATCAGGAGACCAAACACCTGATATGACTTCCTGGCCACCCTGAGGGTTTTCTTTTCTTTTCTCTCTCTCCCTTTCTTCCTTTCCTTCTCCTCCGTTCCCCTCTTGTCACAGGAACCTAAAAAGGCATTTTCAGACTAAAGAGTATAATAGAAGACAATTTTGCAAGCGCATTTCTGGTACCATGTTTCGTGTTTCCTTGGTACTTTTCAGTAGCAGCAGAAATGAGTAGCTTGAGTGTCACTTCACTACAAAGCCAAGCAGAAAATGAATTTCTCTTTGTCCAAGTCTGTGCCAGTGAGCACGACTGTTCCAAGGCCAGATTCTGAAGTAAAGGGAGTCAGTTTAGAGGAGCATTAAATTGCCACAAAAAGGGAAACAACTTGCACTGTTGCACTGTAATAGAAGTGAGGGATGATTTTACATGAAATCCAATCTTTTTAAAAGTTATTTCACAAAAGACAACCTAAGCCCATTATCATGCTACATGAATCCTAATTTCCTGACTCATCATAATGGTAAATACAGTTCAGGTTTTTTAAAGCATTTGATGACATTTCCATTTAGTGATGAGATGGTGTTTAATATCGACTGAAACACGGTACAGACTCCTGGTCCCATAAAGTCTCCTGAAAGTCCAGGCAGAACTTTACCTGCATTTCTTTACAGCTAAAACTCGGTCTTCAGAGCACATGGTTCATTTACATTTGAATCAACAATACTTGAGTGGAAGAACAAAAAAATACTGAATACTTCCCCCAATCTGACTTCCCTGCTCCAATAACGGTAAAACGGCCCTGACGTGGGAATTGAAGGATCAGAATTCTATTGGCACAACAAGATGTTGCCCCACAACCACCACTGACTCCTCTGACAGGGATTACAAAAAGAGATGGAGAAAAATATAGAACAAAATTCAAACTCACACACACACAAAACCCAGAGTTACCAGTGCAATATTGCCAGGGATAGACAGCAGGGGTGGAATCCGGAGACCACGCTCTCAGGGGACACAAAGGTATAGCTGGCATAAATTAAGTCTATTGCTAAGAGATTCTTTTGCACCCCCATATTGGTGAGTGGCACCTTGGGTCTTAAAAGCTAGCAAACTGCTACCTGAGGTACAGCAAATGGTCCCAGCTCATCCAGCACAGATGATGACTGAGAACAACAAAGATACAAGGAAAAGAGAGCCCAGGGGACAGAAGGACACACGTGAATGGGAGGCCGTACCAACATGTGACCAGAAGAACCAGAGGGTGCCCGGCCACCACCACAGACAGCTGTGATGGGGCACACAACATTGATGTGACGTGAAAAAAAGAGGGGTACAGCTCAAGAACTCTACTAAAAGAACACAGTTGACGGCCTGATGGCCTGGGAGCATGGCCCCTAGACCTGCTGCTGCTGCCCCTATCTAGAAAACTCTACTGAGGTCAACTCTTTAGACAAAAATGGACTAGATTTGGGGACACAGTGTGACCATATGGTATGTGTACTGTATGATTCTGTGCCTTTATAGGAAGCTGTCCTACTGGTCTCTTTGTAGATGGGAGAGAAGAGGGTGGAGAGGAGGGGGCAGGAGCTTGTTAAGAGGATATGACAAGTATAGAGTGAAAAGCAGGAGTGTGCTGTCACCGGGCAAGGAGAGCAGAGCAGCTGTAGATAGCTGGGCATCCGAAATTGATTTGGATTGTATGCTTTCACTTAATCACAGAAAAAAAAAAAAAAAAAAAAAAAAAAACAGATTTACTGGCCCAGCAGAGACTGGAAAAACCCTGAGAGCACTGCCCCCAACACTCTCTTAACTCAGCACTGAAGTCACTCCTGAAGTTTGCCCCTCAGCCGAAGATTAGGCAGGCCTATGAAACAAACTAATACACACAGCTCAGCTATGTAGATGACACTAAAAGGGCACACCAGCCCAAACGCAATGACAAGAAGGCAGCAGGGACAGGAAAACGGGATGAACAGAAGCAGGGAACCCAAGGTCAGAGACGAGGAAAACGTTGACAAGTTCCTGGGTTGGCGACCAATTTCACCACACAAAATGTACGTTAATTGTTTAATGAGAAACCAATTTGCTCTATAAACCTTCATCTAAAGCACAGTAAAAAAAGAAAAAGAAAATAGAATCCACCCTCCCCCACTCCTAGTCCAGGCCCTGGTATGAGACATTGGTGACACCTCAGCTAAGCCACTTCTTCTCTCTAGGTCTCAGTTTCTTCATGTATCAGTGAGAAATTAGATGTCTTCTTTTAATTCCTTATGCATCTGATAAAATACCTGGAGCTAGGTAGCCTGGTGTTAAGGTAGACGTTTACAAAATTTTTCAGGAAGTTGAACTTATTGGACAGATTAGCTATCATTAAAATCTCTACAGCTAACTGTAGGTTTCCATTATAGGAACAATAAAAACATCACACCAAACCTGTTGCTGTCAGTTGATTCTGACTCATAGTGACCCTTGAATACAGAGCAGAACTGCCCCCACCAGATTTCCAAGGCTATAACCCTTGAGAAAGCAGACTGCCACATCTTTCTCCTGAGGAGCGGCTGGTGGGTTTGAACCTCTGACACACTAGGTAGCCCTGGAGTGCTTCACCACTGTACCACCAAGGTTCCTTACTCCCCTAGATGTTGATGTTGTTAGGTGCCATCTAGTTGGTTCTGACTCATAGCAACCCTACAGGTCAGAGCAGAACTGTCCCATAGAGTTTCCAAGGAGTGCCTGGTGGGTTAGAACTGCTGACCTCTTGGTTTGCAGCCATAGCACTCCACCACTATGCCATTAGGGTATAAAAATATAAATAATTCTGATACATTCTATAAAGGTTCTAGGTTCACTTTTGCTGGTAAGTAGTTGTTTACCCTTAAGCATTTGGGGCTGCTTTGAAATAATTCCAGAGACACACAGATCCACTGAATTTGTGATTCTGACTTACAACTTTCTGAGACAGTACAGACTGTACACAAGAACTTACTTACTTACATAAACCTTGTAATTAAGTGGGACAGTAGGACCAACTTCTTTCCATGACACGTTTGCTGAAGTGAACACTTCCTCATCTGGGTCCAAGATTTCTCTCCACTTCTGTGCATCCTCCGTTATTCTTCTGCTTTTCTCCCCACCTCTCCCACCACCACCAACTGAGTCATGCATTTAGCCTATGGGAAATGACGGCTTCAAAGGTAGCTGGGTCCCCGGATTACCACCTGGAGCACAACTATCTGCTCAACTGAAAATTGCTTCTAAGACTCTTAAATAATAAAGATACACCTGTTTTCACTGGAAGACAGAAATCCCAGTGGCATAGCGGTTAAGTACTGCAGCTGCTAATGAAAAGGCTGGTAGTTTTAATCCATTTGATGACCTCGGAAACTCTATGGGGACAGTTCTACTCTGTCCTATAGGGTTTCTATGAGTCAGAATAAACTCTGTAGCAAAGTTTTAGTTTTTACTTGAAGACACTAAGTTTTTAGGTGTCCTGATTATATTACTCTGTGTTTACTCTGACTAATATAACACCAACTTATACTTGGCAGTGAAGGGCTTCTAAAGCAAAAATTTTTTAAAATATAGCATTAGCTTAACAGTAGGATAGTAGCAAGGAAAACACACTACAGGCTGATGAGGCTGTAACTAAACAATCAGTAATACTATCATTGGACACAGTTTCGGCAGCAAGTCACATGCCAACAAGCCTGTAGATTCTGGGGCAGGGGAAGACAAAAACAAGAATGACCTTGTGTGTTAGCTGTGGCTTGAGTGCTATCGTCAAGTAGGACAACAAAGATACCAACTCAGGAAAGTAGCAGCTGGTCATTTGTGAGCAGAGGTAGAAGCAATGAGTGTTTACAGATCTGATGTTTTATAGTGTTGGAAAGGAAACCCGTGTGGCGAAGTGGTTAAGAGCCACAGCTGCTAACCAAAAGGTTGGCAGTTCAAATCTGCCAGACGCTCACTGGAAACTCTATAGAGCAGTTCTTCTCTGTCCTACAGGTTGCTATGAGTCAGAACTGACTCGACGGTAAGGCATTTTTTTTTTTGAGTATTGGAAAAACAGCTTCTTGATCTGAAACAGTAGGATATATTGTTCACAGAACTCTTTATAAAAGACCCCATTGAGACTTCTTAGCTAAATAAGAAGAGGCAGATTTGAGTCAAAATCAAATTAAGGTGTTTGCCATCTCACGTGTGTGTGTGCATGTGTGTGTGAGAAGGAGAGACAGAGATTGAGAAAGAGAGATCTAGTTTAGCAACAAATAAAATTACGAACTATACTTAGAAAATAATTCTGAATGGGGCCTATAAAACCAACTACAAGAAAACATCACAAGGTTACTGAGTTTTTGATGGGTTTACATAGCAAAAGTAGAAGAAAAACATACCATAAGCCTACACTCCAAAAACCTATGACAGTTTATAGCTTAAAGTAACTCTCAGATTCCTAAACCTATACAAGAAAAACATGAATAACAGTGCTTGGGATGCCACAATTCCCAAAAGGGCATACTCCTCACTTCAGATGTGACTGTGGAGGATCATGGACAAAGAAGAAACATTCTAAGGGCAAAACCAAAGGCTTTGGGGAACAAAGGATGAAAGGGGTTCTTCTTATTTACTTCCTGCATGGGAGGGCATCTGATGATGGTTCAGGGGTACGATTCCCACCTTCCATGAAGGAGGCCTAGGTTTGATGTTTCCTACACAGCCATCACCCATCGGTCAGTGGAGACTGTGATGTGATGCTCAGTGGGTTTCAGCAGAACTTCTAGGCTAAAGCAGACTAGGATGAGTGGCCTGGTGATCTACTTTAGAAAGTCAGCCAAAGAAAACTGCACGCATCACAAGCTTCCAATCCACAACTGATCCAGGGATGGTGCAGGCCCAGGGCAGTGCTCCGCTCTCGGGGTTGCCGTGAGTCATGAGTTAAGTGCATAGCAGTGAACAACACAGTTCCTGTTCACCGGGACTCCAAGGTTGTTAAGAGCCAATTGCTTTTTGGTGTCTTTCATTCTTTCCTTTTCTGGGAGTTTCTTCCATGCCTGTTATCCTGGTCCTGTGTGATAAGCGAGATAACACATCTCTTGGCTTTTATTTGTCAGACCAAGGAGACACACCTAGACATGATGGGGAGGACTGGCATCATGCAGAGACACTGTCTTCACAAGAGATGTGGTCACCTGATATGACTGTTGATTGTCTACCATGGGGAGGGGTAAGTGTGTCCTATGTAAGGGAACAAAGGTGTGCACTGATGTCTAGTAGACTAGCAGATTGGGAAGGATGCCACTATTTGTCTACTACCTCTCTGGTCCCTTTCTTCATGGGCACAGAATGAGATTATATGGCCCAGTTCTCCTTGCAAGAAAGATTGGTCACATGAGTAGGTTTTCTCCCTTGAAATATAAGCAGAAATGATACGTGACACTTTTGCCACTGTGCCTTAAAATCAGCAGTATACTGCCCTCACCATCTTTTTCTTCTTGCCACCAGCTAAAACGTGTTTATGGTAACCAGCACAACTTTGAACAGGCATATGACATTCATGCCCTATGAGATGAATAAATAGTTCCTTAAAAGGACTGAGACAACATGGAGCAGAGTAACAGCCATATTAGACTTACCCTGGACTGTTATACATGAGAAAAATACATTTGAGGGAGGGATCTTGAATCCGTTTTACTGTTAGGTCTTTTTGTTACAGCAACCTTGCATTTCCTTAACTAAAATAATCTGGTAGAATACACAGAATTTTAAGATTCAAGACAGTTATGCAAATTAGTCTGTACACCCAAGTTCCTTAAACAGAAAAATGTCTGTTGTGTGAAGTTGGATGGTCATGTCTCAACTAGTCTGTAATGTTACGAATTTGTAATCCAAATTTCATGTTTCTTGAATAGAGCAGACCTAGGCATACATTGATCAGCTGGCATCAGCAACATTCTGTTGCAACTGAATTAAATCATTTCATTCTAGATGATTTGTTCATGTCATAATTTAGCTTGGCATCTTTTTAAAGCTTCATATTTAATGGTTTGCTCTTTTACTTTCTCCTCACAGGGATGAACATTTATGGTGCTAAGATACCATTCTCTGCTGTGATAGTGTTTTGATGTCTAGCATATGGCTGATATCATAGATGACTGATGGATAATGTATTCCTAAACTCATAACTAAACTAAGAATCATAATTATAGAATATTGAGACATTAGGGGAATATATGTGCGTGCGTGCGTGCCTGTGTGTGTGCATGTAAGGATTTTTAGTGAAATACGCTCAGTAGTTAAGACTTGAAGGTGAAATTTCCATGACTTTTTTAATGTCATGATTAAGTGTATTTTGCAAGAAGAGTCAACCTGTGGTTATCTTTTCACATGCTGTCAATAATTCTGTACGACAAATCCTAAATTTTGGCCCTAAACTTTCATTTCTCACTAAGCTTGTTAAGCCAGCTGATTGTCATGAAGAGATGATTAGTGGCTGTTCTGGATTTGAACAGCTATGTAACAAATCACTCTGAAACCTACAGCCTTAAGAGATTAATGTGTGTGTTTTTTTTTTCACTCATGAGTTTGCAATTTGAGCAAGACTCAACAGAGAAGATTCATGTCTGCTCCATGTCGAGGCTCCATCAGCCTCGACAGCTCCACTGGATGGAGATCAAGTGGAAGTAGCACAGATCAGAAGGCTAAGTGGTTATGGAGGATATGACACTGGAGAACAGGAAGCACTACTTTAGGGTAGAGCGGGGGAGGGAAGGAGTGTACTTACATTGTTGTAATCAGGCTTCTGGAGCCCTGGCAGTGCAGTAGTTGAAAATTATTAGCTAACCAAAAGATCAGCAGTTTGAATCCACCATCAGCTCCTTGGAAACCCTACAGGGCAGTCCTACTCTGTCCTGTCCAGTTGCTATGAGTTGGAATGGACTCAATGGTAACTTTTGGGGTGGGGGTGCGTATGAACCTTTCGGTGTCATTTAATTTTAAAAACTGTGTTCGTGAACTGCTTTGTCTAAAGGCGACAACAATAAAGCAAGATAACCTGCAGTAGACTGGCTGTGTGTAGAGGGCTGGAACTTCAGATGAGGTTGGCAGTGAGGGTTGTCAGAAGATGCGATGTTTGAGCTAGGACAGGAATTGTAAGTAGCTAATTATGCAAATGTTTAGAAGAGTGTTCTAGGCTAAAGAAATGGAAAATACAATGACACTGAAGCAGGAAGCAGCATAGCACGTTTGAGGAACAAAAGAAAGGAAAATGAATAAGGATTCGGTTGCGGAATGACAAATTAGCACAAATTTAGTGACTTAAACAATACCTGTTTAACATCTGACCATGTTACATGGGTTCTCTGCTTGGAGTCTCACAAGCCTCTACTCCAGGCGTTGGCTGGGATGCTGCTCTCAGCTGGAGTCTGGATCCTCTTCCAGTCTCATTCAGGTTGTTGGCTGAATGCAGTCCCTAATGGTTATAGGACTGAGATCTCCATTTTGCTGGCTCTTGGAAGAAAATATGTTTAGCCTGTGATGGCCACCTTCAGGTCTTAGTCACATGACTCTCTCACAATTTGGCAGCTTCCTTCTACAGCATCTTCTCTCTCTAACCTCCTTAGACAGAATCTTACGTAGCATAACATAATCATCAAGTGACCGCTGCATCCTCTTTGCCCACGTAATGTAACCTCAGCAGGGGAATGCGTACATCATCATCTTCACAGGTCGTGATCTCTCTGAAGGAGAGGAAATTAAACAGAGCATGCACACCGGGGACACACCTTGAATGCCATGTTAGAATTCTGCCTGCCACAGCCAGCGAGGCAGTACTATACAGAAGAAGGCAAAGTGAATTCAGACAGACAAGCAGAAGGACAAACGATGTAAGATCGTCTCACACTTGCTTAGACATCCTTACTTTCTTGTAACTGCATTAGAAAGCCAGTAGAAAGTTGAACTGTCAAGCAGTAGAAAACAGATTGTATTTAGGGAAATACAGTGCACAAACCTGTGAACTAGATTTTAATTTATGCTCTAGAAGTTGATTAACTTAAGCACTGAGAAAGTTCTAGCCTGTTCTGGATGTCAGAAATTCAGATTGAAGTTCAAAAAAACATTTAACTTAAAGGAGTTTTAATTTACCCACAGAAAATGATGATTTTCATTAGATACCCCATTTCACTTACGAAAATGATTAGCTTTAATAACAAAAGTGTCCAGAATTTGATATTGTCCAACTTTACTAAATTTGACATTTCATAACTGTGTTTCTTGCCAGGGGCTTTAACTGGTGCTTAGTCTTTGACTATGGCAGTTTACATTATAGCTACTGGATAAACCTTGAGATCTTTCTTAGGAAAGACCTCTTCTTGAATCTCTATGCAATACACATATATCCATTTATGTGATTCTTGGTATTTCCAAGTGGTCTTAGCAGAGCATATGTATCTCCTGGGATCATCTTCCCTTTACACATGATCTTTCCATTGGCTTCTTTAAGCACTAGATGGCTCTTATCCATAGATGGCAATGACAATTACTGTTTTTAAAAAGACTCATGAAAGAATTTAAGGATACAAATCACATATATGAAGCTTCTTATTTAAGAAAATGACATTGTTCATAGTTCTTCTACAGTAGGAAGAAGACTCATATAACTGGAGTGTTTTAGTCATCTGGTACTGTTCTAACAAAACTACCACAAGTAGATGGCTTCAAAAGAGAGAAGTTTTATTCTTACAAAGTGCAGGAGGCTACAAGTCCAAACTCAGGATGTACATTCCAGAGGAAGGCCTTCCCTCTGTTGGCTCTGGAGGAAAGCCTTTGTGTTCCATCAATCTTTGGCCAGGGAGCATCTTGGGGCAGGAACCTCAGGTATGAAGGACACGCTATACTCCTCGTGCTGCTTTCTTGATAGTAGGAGATTCTCAACTCTCTACTTGCTTTCCTTTCCTTTTATCTCTTATGGTATAAAAGGTGGAGCAAGCCATACTCCAAGGAAACTCCCTTTAAAGTGGAGCAGCCCGGAGACTTTAGAAAGGGGCTTATAGTCTCACCCTAATCCTCTTTAACATACAGCATACGAAAATCACAAAGTAGACAGCAATCACACAATACTTTTAATCACCACCCAGCCAAACTTCTATATGTTATTTTTGGGGGGTCACTACTGAATCCATGACATACAGCAAATTTTTCATTGATCAAACAAATTTAATTCAATAGGAATCTTTATTCTTTGCACTTTCCCTAAACAAGTTCTGTTTTCATCTGGAGATTTATTAAGAGCATTTGCTCATAAACTGTAAGAGACACTCGTTCTCTCTCTCCTTTGTTCCTCCTTTTCACTGGTATGTTAAATGCCTCATCTTCACTATAAAAGGAAGAGGAGCCTGGTGGTACAGACAGAGCAGTATGATAATCGGTATTTACTCTTCTTCTAAGACTCTTTTCATACAATCCATAAAACACAGCATGGCCTTTCTGTTCCTTACATTTGAAGTTCAAGCATGGGCAGGTGACGGGTAAAACTAGACTATGTCAACCTAATATCTTCTTGCATATTTTAGCTCTGCTGCCAAATAAAACACAAAGAATGTACAATTTGGAGCCCTTATCTGTACCATACTGAAAAACCCCAACTCACTGCCACCAAATCAATAATGACCCTACAGCATATTTGACCTTATATTATTTCTTCTACCATACTTCATGGAGTCCTGGTGGTATAGTGGTTAAGAGTTCCATGCAATCCAAAAGGTCATGAGTTCAAATTCACCAGCCACTCCTGGGAAACCCTACAGAGCAGTTCAACTCTGTCCTAGAGGGTTTCTATGAGTCAGAATGGATTCAATCACAACGCTACAGATATTTCAAACAGTCAAAAGAAACTAGAAATCAAAAGACAGATGCTAAGAAGTCAATGTCCCTTGCTCTACCCTCAAAGCTTCAGGAGTGGGAGAGCCAACTTGAATAGGGACTAAGGCAAGGAGTATTAGTTGATGAATGGATACAGTGCTTCCCATCTCGTCTGCTGCAGGCAGCTGTGTCTCCCCCATCAATGAAAGAAAGTGAAGCTACCATCTGGAAAAATAAAAACATAGTCTCTAGGCTCTGGGGCACACACATAGGAAAGGTCAAAACTGAAGAGCCAGAATCACAAAAGAGAGATTACATTAAATTATGAGGTCCTCAACAATCTTTCCTTTTGCTCTTTTGGAATGTCAGTATCAAAGTTTATACTTCCCATGCAGAAGATGAGAGATTTCTTCTCTGAAAGCACTAACTATCCAAACCAAACTCACTGGCTGTCAAGTTAATTCCACTCACAGGGATCATATAGGACTGAGTTGAACTGTCCCATAGGGTTTCCCAGGAGCATCTGGTGGTTCAAACTGATGACCCTTTGGATAGCAGCCATAGCTCTTAACTACTGCACCAACAGGATTTCCAAAAGAACCACTGATGTTTCACTTGTGAAAACGAAATCTCAGAACAATCAAAAGTAGATGACCGATCACTCCATAACATCTTTGTCTAGGTACCCCAGAAACTGATTCTGAGACAGAAATTAAAGAAAAAAAGCCTATTTGGGAAGCAATCCCAGAGAACATGAAGAAAGAAGGGAGGAAATGAGACAAGGGAGAACAGCAATCAATAAATAGTACAGTATAAATCCAGCTGCCCCTACGGCCAAACTGAAACTTAATCCTCTGGGGAACAGGGGACCCACAGTAGAACATACCTCAGGGTTAACCCTTTCTAGGAGTGAGGGAGCTGGTGTCTTCACATATCAACTCCAATCTTGTTTTTGTGGAGAGGGACAACAGAGGAGCATTAGTTGCCTGGCAGCCTGGCAGCCAGGCAGCAAAATGAACTCTAAGAACCAGATAAAGACTTCAAGCAAAGCAGGGATGCACTTGGGAGTCTGGAAGGTGTGCACTGCACAGGAAAGGCCAGGATCTTGGGGAGGAACACAAAAGCGCCCACTGCACATAATGAATGACTAATTTTCTCAAATATGCTGCATGGTTTATGACACATTGTATTTTTCTGCAAATAAAGCACACCTTCTACATCTGTTTGCCAACCATGCCCTCTCCCTGCATGGAATTTTCACAAGCACTGTGATGCTGATATTTTTTTTAAAGGTAGTTGAAAAAAATTAGCATAATGTACTTACAAAAAAAAGGCATCGGATCCGACTCGAGGGCACTTGGCTTGGCTTACTTGCATAAAAATACGGCATTGGGACACCACGAGAAAAAAACAAACCCACTGGGATCAAGTAGGGTCTGACTCGTAGAAACCCTACAGGTCAGAGTAAAACTGCCCCATAGAGTTTCCAAAGAGCACCTGGCAGATTTGAACTGCAGACCTTCTGGTCAGCAGATGTAGCACTTAACCCACTGTGCCACCAAGGTTTCCAACTGGGACACCACAGTTGGTTAAAAACCATAAGAATGAAAGATAGACTTCTTTATCTTGTGTATCTTTAAAAATGGATAATCTACTTAGGTTTCTTGAAAAAGATTGATTTCAATTATTCTCATGAGCTTTTCCCCAAGAGTATATGAAAATCAACTTTATGCAACCTGATAGTAAGTTCCTGTTTCTTGACTGGACCCCATCTTCATTTGCAGAAAAATGACAATTGAAATCAGAAATTCTGCTGATTCCAACAGTGACTTTATTTTTAAGTGAAATCCCCTGAAACTCCTAAGTGGAGGCATGTTCTGAGGGTGACATAAAAATGGAAGACAGAAGTAAAATATTAGTCTGATACTGGACATTATCCTACACAATGGAGAATTTGTTCAAAATCTATACTGCTTTTGAGGTCAAGAGGCAAATAGTTTACTTGGAAAAGACAAATTTTTTTATGACCCCCCCCAAAACACATCAAAGATTTAGTTGACAGTAATAATGTTTTCATCATATATATCTGCATTTATTTCATGTCAGTGCTTACATCTTAGATACACAAATGGCCTTTGTTTTTGCTGGCTACCAGTAGGGAAAAAAGAAAAAATTTCCTACTGAAAATATGAAAAGGTCAGCAGCCAAGTCCCTCTTTTATATTTGCAGCTTTGTAGTCTGTGCCCTGAATATCTTAGATACAATACTGGCAAAAGAGACTATTTTCTTCTTCAAATTGAGATCTATTTTCGGACTGAGAGGCAGCCAGTCTGTGTCTCTGGATTAATTTTTCCTTCAAAACATTGTTCCCAAAGAGTTCAGTCTCTGAATCTTTTCAATACCACAGCTGATTAAGTCATTATTTTCCATTATGGTCCTGCAGTTTTTCCATGTTTTCCAGAATGAAATTTATCATTTATCTGGTTTAGTTGGCTTGTTTTGCCGCTGTGTTTGAGACAGAATGTTAACACATTGTTTCAAGAAATACTTTGAGGAGTTACAGATCTTTCGCATTATTTACATCTTTAGAGCCAAATGACTATTATATGAACTTTAGTATTTGGTGTCTATTCTACCTTGGAAGAGTTACTTCCAAAATTAATTAAATTCTCCCAAAACATTCCAGGGGGAGGGTGTCAGAGTTTTTTCTTCTTTTTTAAAAAAATTTCTTTTATCATGTTCTATGGCAGAGTGCCTTTGTAATACTCGGGGTGGGGGGTGGGCAAAACAAACTCAGTAAAGAAAAAGCAAAAACTATAAACTTTGCCAGTAAACTCAAGGCTTCTTTTTTGAAAATAATTACTTTCCAGTATGGTTTTAATTTATATGTTTAGTGAGCTGAAACTCGTTTATAAGAGTACATGGATATTCTAAGTGTCTGTGATTTCCGACAGCACCTAAAACAACATACAGGACCTAGCTCATGCAACGACCACGCCAAACATGTTAGCAACATTTTCATCACCCTATAAAATTGACTTCTGCACGTTTTAGTCCATTTTCACTCATTAAACCCTAGTGTGTAGTGGTTAAGTGCTACATCTGCTCACCAAAAGGTCTGTGGTTCAAATCCACCAACCGTTCCTTGGAAACTCTATGGGGCAGTTCTCCTCTGACCTACAGAGTTGCAATGAGTCAGGATTGACTCGATGGCACTGGGTTTGGTTTTTCAGTTTGGAAGTCCAGTTTACACGGAGCCCAGTTGGCGCTGTGGTGGAGAGCTGGACTGCCAACCGAAAGGTCTGCCGTTGGAATCTACTATCAGTTACTCAGAAACCACATGAGGCAGTTCTTCTCTGTCCTGTAGGGTTGCTATGGGTTGGAATCAACTCGACAGCAAGGGGTACAGTTATCACAGTACAGATGTAACTGGACTGTCCGGTCCATTCACAGTCAGTGCAATTGCTTGTACTGTTGGCGTTAAGTCTGCTAGAAAGAACGTCTGCTTGTTCTCAGCCTCATAAATCTACATTCTTTGTTACCATGTCCTTCTTTCCTTGTTGCCTTTTAGACTGCACAAGAAAATTTGGCTTTATAAGAATTTTTTTTTAGTTTTCTTTGTTTTATTTTCTGTTGCTTTTTAAGTTTTCCATCTCTGTGTTTTGTTTTGTGATTTGTGTAGAGATTACGGTATGTGTCTTCAATTTACTACTAGCTTTTGAGTAATAATACACTATTTCCAAAACAATTTAGGAATTTTACGGCTGTATAATTCCGTTCACTTCCTCTTTTTTGTGTCCTTGTTGTCATATATTTACTGGCACACATGCTATAAATTTCACAATATATTGTTATTGTTTTCTTTAAGGAGTCAATGATGCTTTAGAGGAATCATACATATGGTAAAAAGTTCATTTTATGGTGCTCTTTATCCCTTCCTGAAGATGTAAACAACCACTGCTATCACTTCTCTGTGGCCTGAAAAACCTCCTCTAATATTTCTGTAAGTCAGGCTTTTTGCTGACAAAGTCTCTTAGCTTTCGTTTCTTTTTGTTTTAGTTTCATCTTCTCTCTTTTGCCCTTTTTCAAAAAAATTAAATATACAAGTTCGGACTGACTTCTCCGTCAGGATTTTTAAAAGAACAGGATGCATCTGAATTGCATTGTTTCTGATTAGAAGTCAGTATCATTCTTATTGATGTCAATGTATATAAACAACATTTTTCTCCAGCTACTTTTTATGAGATTCTCTGGTTTACTTTATCTTCGATCTTCTGCAATTTGACTACGATATGACTTTGTGTGGAGTCCTGGGTGGCAAAAACAGTTAATACTGTAAACTGAATGGTTGGAGGTTCAAGTCGTAATAGACACTTTGGAATGACAGTCTAGAGAACCACTGAAAAATCTCACTGAAAATCCCATGGAGCCCGGTTCTGCTTGGACAGACAATGGGTGGCCACCAAGTTGGCACTGATTCAGCAGCAACTGGGTGGGTTGATACGACTTAATGTGATTTTCTTTTTATTTATCTTACTTAAGGGTTTCTCGAGGTTGTTGCTTGGATATATAGGTTTTCCTTTTTTTTTTTTATCAGATTTTGTTACTCCTCAGCCATTGTCTCTCCATATTCTCTTTGTTCATTCTTTCTCTCCTCTCCCTCTGCTTCTCCAGTTATTTGTGTGTGTAAACTTTTTAATTCTGTCTCACAGATTTCACTGTGTTTTGTTTCCTTTTCAGATTTTTCTTTCCTCTTGGTGTTTCAGTTTGAATGAGCTCTTCAAGTTGGCAAATTCTTTTCTTTGCCAGGTCCGATCTTCTGTTGATTTCATTAAATATAGTCTTATTTCTAGCACTGTATTTTTTTTACTAACATTTTTATTTGTTTCATGTTACAGTTTCCACCTACTTGCTGAAATTCCCTACTTGTTCATGTACTTTTTTTTTTCTTTCTTACTTTTACAATAGGGCTTTTTATGTATTCTTCACAGTTATTTCTTTCTGGTAATTTCAACATCTGGGATATTTCTGGGGCTATCTGTATTGACAGTATCTTTTCTTCCTTCTTTTTGTGTCTCATAATCTCTGATTTTATGATGAACTCTGAGTATGTGTAGAAACTGAAGTAAACAGCCTTTACTCCCCTAAAAATGTGTGTACCTTCTTCTGTAAGACCAATGTATTGAGGACTAGGCTAACTTAATCTGTAGTAGACACAGGTCTAGGCTTCGTTGAAACTAAAGTTACATTCAATTCACTACTATCACAGAGACTTTCAAAAAAAAGCATGTAGACTTTCATTTTAGTAGGGTTTGGTACCTGAGCATCTTAGAGACTCTAGATGTCTCTTTACGCCAGCTTTCAAAACCATTTACAATTTCTCATTTACAACCTAATTGTTGGCTATCTTCTACGTGTTGCTGGAGAGCTTTCTTTGCTTTCCATTCCCACCACAGTTCATCCTTTCTGGATCTGGAAAGATCTATCCTGCTACCCTATCTCTAGCCTCTGAAGGTCAAGGGCAGATCAACTGGCTATGGCTTGACTTGCCTAGGAATGGTCATCTGAGCTCCTTCGCCTGTACCCAGCTTTCTGCAATCTATCTCATGTACTGAGGCAAGTTCATGGGGGAATATCTGGTGAGTGAGTGCTGACTTGCTCTGTGATTGGGATTTCTTAAGATTCTAATTCATCAATCCGTCCAACGGGCAACTGTTAAAAATTCATTAAAATGTTTTCTTGTCCCCTTTTTATCTTTCAGGAAGATTCCTCCTCCTTTGACTGTTCTGTAAGGGATAGAACAGAACACAGAAATTGGGTTAGGCCAATCCAGCACTTAAAATTACCACCACTGTATGTAATTAGCCTTTGGTCTTTGAAGTTCTCTAACTCTTTCACTGATGCTTGTTCCTTTTCCTTGGATTAAATATCATCATCTTACTGTTTTAACTCTTGTACTTATAATTTCATTTCAGGTATTTTTCTCAGGATTAAGTATAAGGTTTTGTTATATACATATTTTTAATTTGGTACCTATTTTCCTTTTATATTTAAGGAAAAAATAGGCATGTATTAGTATTTGGGGCTAAGAGTTCAGCTGCTAACCAAAAGGTCAGCGGTTTGAACCTAGCAGTCTCTTCTTAGAAGCCCTATGTCGCAATTCTGCTCTAGCCTACAGGGTTACTATGAGTTGGAACTGACTGGCTAGCAATAGGTTGTCTTTGTTTTTTAAAGATACACTTCACTTTATTCTAGAGCTAATGTTTTCAACATGCACTTCTCTCATCTGTGTCCCCATTCAATGACCACCCCACTCAGTGGCACGGGTTTAAAAGTCCCATTGCCTAGATACTGTATTTGTGAATGTGGCTGTTTGCCGCACTATATGTAATGTAGAAGACATCATGCCTGCTAAGATGGGGTGTTAGTGGAAAAGAGGAAGACCTTCGGTGAGACGGGCTGACGCAACGGCTGTCACCACGGGCTCAAACGTGACAATGGCTGTGACGACAGTGCAGGACGGGGCAGCATTTCATTCTGTTGTACACAGGGTTACTGTGGGTAGAAGCCAACTCAACAGCATCTAACAACACTAACAAGTGCACGGCTCGGGGAGAAACGCCTGAGTGCTGGGCAGAAACCACCCACCCTGACTGTGATGCCCATCAGAGCAGCTGGCACTGTCACATGTCACTGACAGTTCTGCCCTGGGGCCGTTCCTGGCCCACAGCTATAAGCTCACTCCCCTCTAGTCCATTTCTAGGTTGCAGTAAGAGCAAGGCAAAGAAGCTGTCCTTGTAGGAATACTTAGATTACACATAAAAGTATATTCAGGCTGTTGTTGAGGAGAAGGAATCAGCAGATACTGTTACGAGTTTCTACTACAAAACAGCCAGCCAAGCCACTGCTGTTGAGACAGTTCTGATTCATAGAGACCCTACAGATTAGAGAAGAACTGCCCCATAGAGTTTCCAAGGAGCACCTGGTAGATCTGAACTGCTGACCTTTTGCTTAGCAAACATAGCACTTAACCCACAATTCCACCAGGCTTTCCAAAAACAGCTAGATTCGTCCATAATTCTTTCAAAGAAATGTAGAAAATACTTATAACATCCAAAATGGAGGCTTAAGCAAAATAGGACCAATTTGTATCTTAGAATTTATAAGAAAGCAAGCCTGAGTCATCGCAAAGAAAACAAAAACAAAACAAAGAAAATAAAGAACTTAGAAAACCCATTTTTTAATGGCATCCACTCTGGGGTAATCCAAAGAATGAGTTCAAAGTCTGCATTTCATCATGTTAATAAGCCTTATTTAAGAGTCAATTACATTCTACAGTGCTTAGAATTAGCTAGAAAAAAATGAATAAGCACAGGAATGTTTAAGCTGAAATAAAAACAGGATAGAAGGCACACTGAAAACACGTCTACGAGGAGAAAGAGTGAAAGCCTAATTTATTTTCTCTATCCACTCCCTGACAGAATTCTTAATTCTTGATCATAAACCTGCCTACTTTGTCACCCTACCCTCACAATTCCCATCTCTTCTCGGGACTTGGCTCCTGTGTAGCAATTAGAGTAGGGCCCAAGGATCTTTCTGGGCTGCAAGCTGAGGATCTGTCGGTTCATTCTACCATCTTCAACATCTTTCAGGATCCACTGGTCCACGCAAGAAGGGGACAGAACAAATACCCTCCTACAATCAGCCTTCAAGAAGCGACTGCATGTAACGCCTGTGTATGTATCAATAGCTTTCGTCGTGTGAACTAATGTAAAAAAAAACTGGGCATACATATGTAATTCAAACCGAGGCCTCTCGACCACAAAAAAACTTATTTAATCCTAATACCAACCAATTTCAGCTCAGAATCCTTCCAGTAATTCCCAGAACTTTCTTGTTTTTACCTCATTTTGGAGTCTGGTCTATTCAAGGGAATCTGGGCTGTTTCTATCATGCTCCCTAAAAGTCTGTAACTCCCTACCCATCACCCAATCCCAAAGTCATGCCTACATTTTTAAGCTATTTCATATAGCAAAATCTCACTTCCAAGTACCAAAATCTTCCTTTGTTTCCAATGGCTGCTGTAACACATTTCCTTACGGTTGTGCAGGTTAGAGTCTGAAACAAGTCTTACGCGATTAAAATTAAAGATGTTAGCCAGTTTGGTTCCTTTAGGAGACTCTGAAGACAGAATCTTTTCCCTTGCCTTCTCCAGTTTCCAGAGGCCTCCTGCATCCCTTGGTCCATGGCCCCTTTCTTTCATCATCCCAACATCTTTTGTTATATCTCCTATTACTCTGATCTCCTGCTTTCCTAGGGTCGCCAGGAGTCGGACCCAACTCGACAGCACTTGGCTGGCTTGGCTTTTATAAGGACCCTTGTGATTATACCAGATCCACTAATGTAATCCAAAATAACTCCCCCTTCACAAAGCCATTACTTTGATCATATCTGAATAGTCCCTTTTACCTTGTATGGTAACCTATTCTGTAAGTTTCAGGAATTACAACACAGATAAGCTTAGGGGAACACCTTGAAGGGGCCCCTCAAAGTAAGCAGATTTTAGTTCAAATGGTCCAAATGGTTTTGTCAGCCTTCCATTTTTGACACTTATTTATTCACTTGTGTTTTTATGTATTCCATCAGCATTCAATAACTATCTCTTTAGACCAGGCACTGTACCATGCATCAGCCTTAACAGAGTTGACTACCAGCCTTCCAATCCTCAGAGGCTACCTAGCAAGGAAGAGAACTGCAATGTAATATTGTAAGTGAGGAGCCCTAGGGCTACAGATACTAACCGAAAGTTCAGCAGTTCAAATCACCAGCCACTCCCTACGGGGCAGTTCTAGTCTATTCTATATAAGGCTGGTATGAGACAGGACTGACTTGATAGCAATGTTTTTTTTGTTTGTTTGCTTGTTTTTAGTTGTAAGTACAGGATTGGAGGTTCAGGTATGATGTCACATCAGTGAGAATCAATACCCCAGTGCCTGTTTGTCAATAAGTGAATGACACAGATTTGTCAGCAATGGTTCAAAGTATCAACCAACTTATAGCCACCTGGAAAGTCCCAAGTGTAGACAGCCTGCCTGACCCCTCTTACTCATTTCACCACAATTCTGGGCTATAAAGGAGGCTTTTGTTTGAAATTTTTCTTTAGCAGGGCGTCTTTTATGCTCTTGCACTAAAACAAGACAAACCCACGGCCATTCAGCTGATTCTGACTCATAGAGACCCCACAGGGCAGAGCAGAACTACCCCACAGAATTCCTAAGGAGCACCTGACAGATTTGAACTGCTGACCTTCTGGTCATCAGCCATAGCACTTAACCACTACACCACCAGGGTTTCTGTTCTTGTTCTGGCAAGTCCTACACCTGATACTCTCCTGGTCCCCAACAGTAGGCAACGAATTACTGGAAGCACTGAAGATGTCTGCTAAATATTAGTCAAATCAAATCGAACTACATTTGGATGTGAGTGGCAAAGAAAGAGTACTTGAAAAAAATAATCCTGTAGGTAGAGGTGAGATTCTTTTTACCCCTGCTTTAGCCTTCATTATCAGGTGGATATTCAGAGAAGGTAGGCTTCCATTAATGTGAAATGGAAAAATTAGATAAGAAGAAACAGGTTGCAATTTTGGGAAGTGAAGGAAAAACAAACCAAACCCACCACTGTTGAGTTGATTCCACCTCATAGCGACCCTATAGGACAGAGTAGAACTGTTCCATGGAGTTTCCAAGAAGCACCTGGCAGATTTTTACTGCTGACCTCTTGGTTAGCAGACATAGCACTTAACTATGCCAGCAGAGTTTCCTAGAGGAGAGCCTTTTATTTAGCTCTTGGTAGATCTGTAGACCAACGACAGCTACAGCCTCTCTAAAAGTCTTATCAAGGCAGCTGCTCTGCTTGGCCTTGATGTCAGAGCCTCTGCTGATCATCAGTTTTATACGTGTCAACAGTCTACTAGTGGCAGAACCAGACTTCAAGTCTGCAGCCCAGTCACAGTGCCAACAACCCGGGTGGGAACACTGGCGCTGAGGCAAAATAAAGGCTGTAAAGGAGCCAGGATTGTCTCGTCCCCATGAATTTTAAAGCTGCCGTTAACAGTGCAAGCCTTGGACACATAGCTCTGCTCCTGGTTCAGAAAGTGACACCATCATTGATACTGAAGCTTTGTCCTCTAGCAGCCAGACTGTGCAGGCATGGCATCCTCTCATCTACAGTCTGCTGCATTTCCAGAGGGCTGGCCTGAAACTGATCCGTTCACTATCCATACACCAAAGGGTTGCTAGACAAATAGAAAGAGTAAACATGGGCAGTATTTATCTGCCTTAACGATAAGAGTCAACCAAGTCATTTCAATCTCCTTCGCAGATGCTTCGGCGAGACAGCCACCAGGGTCTCTTGTCTACTGGTTGAAGCATTCCATAAATTCTCCACAATCCAGAGCCCGTTCATCTCATCCCCCTTCTCCACAGTCCGGGTAGCCACGTCCTCCCTGTGCACTTCCTTATTTCCTCCACCAGCACCATAATCAACCTGCCATTCATGGACTGCCTACCATAGATCTCATAGCAGCAGGTCTGGTGTTTCGGCCGCTGTCATAGTCATCTGGTACTGCTCTAGCAGAAATACCATGAGTGGATGGCTTTAACAAAGAAAAGTTTATTTTTACACAGTCTAGTAGGCTGGAAGTCCAAGTTCAGGGTGCTGGCTCGAGGGGAGTGTACTTTCTCTCTTTGTCAGCTCAGGAGGAAACTCTTTGTGTTGCATTAATCTTTCTTTGGTCTGGGAGCATCTTGGCATAGGAACCTCAGGTTCAAGGATGCTCTCGGCTTCTGGTGCTGCTTTCTTGGTGGTATGAGGTCATCCATTCTCCACTTGCTTCCTCTTCATCTCTTGCCGGATAAAAGGTGCTACAAGCCACACTCCAGGGAAACTTCTTTAGTATGGGTGTTGCAGTCCCACCCCAATCTTCTTCTACCATAATCCTATCTATTAGCTACAGGCAGAGATCAGGATTTACAGTATAAGAAAATCACAGAATGAAGGACATACCACTGGGACTCATGGCCCAGTCAAATGGCTACCACATGTTTGGGGGGGCGGTTGCAATTCAATTCACGACAGTGACCACAAACCAGACAATCTAAAGAGCACCTTGCTTCCATGATTTCATTCAACCATTTTGTATAAGAAGTTTTCCAACCCCCAAATAAGTTTGGAGTGCTCTTAGCCTACTCAATTCAATCCCACATTTCAGGAACAACTACCTTCATACTAATAACCCTCTGATATCTCTGGGCACCTTTATGCTTTTAACATCCTGACTTTTTCATGAAGACATGAGGACAATGGTTGAACTTTTCTCTGCCCTCTCACATTCCTATACCTGTTCAGACGAAAAAGTGGAAGATTATTCCAAAGAGACAACTATCTCTTCTTCCTAGCCAAGAAGTAACACCAGGGCTGGGACTAAGGCAAGTGTCTCATTTACCTCTGATGTAAAATTTAATGGGTTGCTAAAAAAACAAAAAAAAAAAACCCTCAGTAATAAAGATAAGTACTGCTTCGATAAATTTTAACACTATTTAAAAAATATCAAGTTAGCAAACTATGGTCAACTACCTGCTTTTGTAAATAAAATCAGCTGAAGGACCACTCCACTTCTGAGGGAGATGGGTGGCAACTCTTGGAGCGGGGAGTTCCACGAGCCAGCCAGCCAGCCAGGTTTGGGGCTTATACTTAACTCTCACAAACAAGCATCACCATTGGAATGACCTTTGTGCAATGGAAAAGAAACTGACCTGGAAAACAGTGTCAGTTCTAGTTGTCAAACTATACCAGCCCTGGACAAGACTTGCAAACATTCCTCACCCACAAGATTACAGGGTGCAGAATTCATCATCCTCAAATGACTCACACACGAAAAAAATTTTACGAAATACTACGAGCTGAACTTTCACGAATGCTGTTTGTCCTGCTCTCTTAATTCTCTGCATTCACACTGCCCTTCTTTTTACCAAGTTCCTTTCACTGCTCAGCTTAAACTTTGCAATGGGTAGATTCTAACACCAATATAGTTAGAGCACACCCCAAATCAGCATTTGAAAACCACATGTTGTTGTTGGGTGCCCGCAAGTTGATTTTGACCCACAACAAGGAGAACCTGGTAGATCTGGACAGCTAGCCTTCCGGTTGGCTGCCTGAACTGGTAGCCACTTCAACACCAGGGCTCCTGAATTCCGTGTAGTACTGATTCACTGCTATATTAGTACTATATCCCACACAGTGATTTACCACCACGGCCCCCAAGTAGCTCCAGGTCCACTGCAGTGCAAACGATCATGGCAAATGCCGGAACCCTTATTTTGTAGCTTCTGTCTGCAAATCATTTACCACCCTATTAGTAAGTATTTCACAGTAACGATGACTTTAAATTGGAGACTCCTGGCTAACATTCTTATTCCTCTCTGAAGGCAGGACCAAAATGAACGGGCACATAACTGAAAGATTTACCAAAGTGAAAACGAAGAATGTGGGGAGACCTTACTCAGGTAGGTGTGACACTCTTTCCCTGAAGAGTTCAAAGCTTGGCTTAAAGGTGCTGCTGTCGAGTCAGTTCCAACTGACAGCGACCCCACAGGACAGAGTGGAACTGTCTCATAGAGTTTCTGAGGAGCAGCTGGTGGATTTGAACTGCCAACCCTTTGGTTACCAGCCGTTGCACTTACCTACTCTGTTACCAGGTTTTCCAAGCTTGGTTTAGATGAGGGGAATGAAGGTAGGGAGTCAACACTAACTCTTTCTTGAGCTTAGACAGTTTTAACAGCTACGGATCAGAAGACAAATATGAGTCGACATCTTTGATTAGTTGCAGCTGTTAGCAAAACATCATCTAGTTTCTGTTACAGTTCAGAAGGCTTTTCTACAAATCAATATTAATTCACCAATATTTTAATTATGCATTAAGAAATATATTGAACTACTACAGAGAACAAAATAAACGCAAGTTTCACTCTTAAGGGTGTAATAACCCATTTTCTATACCAATGAATCTATTTCTGCTTCAAAATCCCTTATGAATTTGTGCTAACACTGATAAGAACCATTTCTTTGCCCATCTCCCACTATGGCCTACTGCCCACAAGAAAAGCAATCCTTCAATTCACATTAGCTTTTGAGCTAACTGGTAGCAACCACAATTTCCCATACTTTTTCCTGCCAGTGCAAAAATTTTCCATTTACTTCCCTGTCTTGGCCCCTTTGTCCACAAACGAAACAATATCCCAGCCTGGAAGTGACTGCAAGAAAGGTAGTAAGTACCTTTTTCTAAACCCTGTGGGCTGATAAGCAGACAGTCCTGCTATTCAGGTCAATTCATCATTAGACATAGCTCAGGAAACTTCTCTTCCTTTCCGTTCAAAATGATTCTTGCTGAGTCATTAGTCCTCAGGTGACATGACACGCCTCTCTCCGTGATCTGCTCCAAGCTAACCTCTTCTAGATCCATGGCTAGCCTGGTATCTTTTTTTTTTTTTTTTTATGTCCACTCTCTCACCTTTTGCCAGTGTCCCTGCCCTTCCATTTTTATGTAATTTTGGCAGGTGGTTGATCTCAGGCAAGCTAGAATGACAAAGCTCCCAAGAGATCATCTGGAAAACTGAAACAATCAGTGAATCCACTTGACATGATGGGCCAGAAGGTCTCTGGAACTTGAATTCTTCTTCCTATTGTTTGAGGGCATATATTTTCTTTAAGCTCTCACCATCAAATTGTTTAGAAGGTTTCTTCCTCACCCAAATGGTTTACTTCAACTACAAGTGTCTCTTATTATTTATGAAAATGGCTTTTATTTTTTAAGCAAAAAAGATGTTTTAAAGCCCTTTGTGTTTATGGAAACCCTGGCAGTGTTGTGGTTAAGTGCTACGTCTACTAACCAAACCAAACGGTTGGCAGTTCAAATCCACCAGGTGTTCCATGGAAACTCAGTGGGGAAGTTCTACTCTGATCTATAGGGTCAGTATGAGTTGGAATCAATTTGACAACACTGCTTTTTGTTTGTAGAAACAATATTACAAGATTAGAATCATTTAAAAGTTTTTTTGAAGAAATACTTAGAATCTTATTATCTAACTACATTAACATTTTCTTTGTTAAGTGTCTCTTTCTAATCTTCGTCTTTATGTCTATGCTTTATTTTCCAAATTGCATTGTTTACATACATGTAACCTTTCTTGCTTTCTGTCATAAGATGTTCCAATGATGTAGCCTCCACTGGCAGTGTTTTTAATGGCACCTTAAGTCATCTACTGGATGACTCAACAGTCATTTGTAATAATAATGCCCCATATTGCTCTAATGGAAAAGGAACTTTTAGGAGCATGGACTCCAGTTCCATTGCTAACCACTGTCTTTTTACCTATGCCTGTAAAACCCAAAACCAAACCTGTTGTCGATTCTGACTCACAGTGACGCTACAGGCCAGGGAAGTACTGCCCATCGGGTTTCCATGGAGTGCCTGGTGGACTCAAACTGCTGACCTTTTGGTTAGCAGCTGAGCTCCTAACCACTATAGCACCACGTCTCCCTTTTGCCTGTACAGACTCTTTTTTTGCCTTCCATGAAACTTGGATTCCATGGTAATTGTGTGAATTAATGAAACGTAAGCAGCACATCTTCCCTTTTCCGTTTCCACCACTTTTTCCCTTCTCCTTGGACTACAAAGATGAGAAAGAAGGGGGAACCGCCAGCTTGCCATCACGTGGCCACAGACACAAAGGTAATGAGGACAGCACGAGAAGGACATGTTAAGGATGCTGCGGCAGCGTGAAAAAAAATCATAGATTGTTGAGCCACTGCACTGGCCCGGATCACCTGCCTCAGGATTATATATAATGGGGGATGAATAATCTCTTGCATTTTTAAAGCATCGTGGCTAAATTGTCTGTTGTTTGTTGTCATACTTATTCCTTAATGAAGCAACTGAAAAACCAGAAGATATATATCCATATCTATATGTCTACAAAAGTCACACCATTAAAGATTCACAAATTGTAATGCAGCAAAGCCACTAACCATGACCTTGATAATGACCTACCTAGCAGAAGTTGCTGCGGAGTTCTCAGTATGCCCATCAGTTCTCCCACTGCAATTCAGGCAGCAGACACAGGGGTGGGGAACACTTGTGCAAATTCCTCCCCTTGGGTGGCCCTACATCAGTTTAGGGAACACCTTCTTCCTACTATCCCAAACTAGTACATGGACTCAGTGTAGATAGAGCCAGATGAGGCAGTTAAAAACAGTTGGTTGGGAGCATATGCTAATATTCTTTACACATTTACTTAGTGAATAAATTTTGAGTGCTTACAATGGGCTAGGCACTAGCTAGACATCGAGGTATCCAGACAGTTTACCAAGGAAACTTAGTTGCATTCTGGGTTGAAACACCACTAGAGAGTGTAATTCCAAGATAGTCATTTGGGAAGAATAAACAAAAAAATGGAAAAGTACCAGCAATAAAGCTGCTAAAGAAACAGAGAGGACAGGGTGATGATAGGTCTGAAGTCAAAGGCAGAGTAACAGAGAGGTCCAAGAGTGGTGAGGAGTCAACCAGACATCACACTTTTTGTTTTTACTTTCAAAAAGAAATCAATACATTTACCACATAGAGGAAGGTACATTTATAATAACTGTACAGCTCCATGAATTTCCACTCCTGAATGCATTCATGTAGCAAGAATCTGGATGAAGAAAAGAGAACATGACTAGTACCTACAAGTCCCCGGCCACTTGCTGCTGGTGACAATTCCCGAGTGGTAACCACTATCTTTACCTTTGAAATACACTTTGCCGCAGAGTCAGTTCTGACTCTCAGAGACCCCTTAGGGCAAAGAAGAACTGCCTCATAGGTTTTCAAGGAGCAGCTGGTGCATTTAAACTGCTGACCTGTGACTTAGCAGCCAGGCTCTTAACCACCGCCTCACTGGGGTTCCTTATGTTTTAACAGTATAGATTAACTTGATCCATTTTGATACTTTATATTAATGAAACCATTCAGTATGTACCCTTTTCTTTTGGGCTTTCTTTCAATTTTACATTTGTGATATTCACTCATGTTGCTGCGTTAACATCATTCATTCTCAATGACGAGTAATTTACCACTGTGTGATTGTCTCGCACTTTAACCATTCTCACTACTTTTGATGGACACTTGAGAAGTTTATAGTTTGGGGTTATCACACACAAAAAAGTACTACTGTAAATATTCATGTGCATGTCTTCGGTACATTGATTTAAGTATTTCTGTTGGGTATATATCTAGCTACGGATTAACAAGTCCACACTGCCATTGAGTCCATTTTGGCTCATGCTGACCCTATAGGACACAATACAACTGCCCCATAAAGCTTCTAAGGAGGGCCTGGTGGATTTGAACTGCCAACCTTTTGGTTAGTTTTAGTAGACTGTGCTAAATATTTTTCCCAACATTATTTTACACGTTTGTATTTCAACAGTAATGTATAATGTTCCCAATTATTTCACTTTTGGCCACATTGAGAAGTTTCCGACACTCAGTTTAGTCTTGGTGGTGGGAGTGCAGTGTTTCAGGCTGTGTGTATGTGTGTACGCTGTTTCTGGATGCTGTGATACTTTAAGTGTAAATGAAAAATAGTAAAATGTACAACTCTTAAGTGTACAGCTCAGTGAGTTCTGACGAATGTATACATCCATGTAACCACGACTCTAATGAGCTTGAGCTGTCTCATCATACAAAAGCTCCTTCATACCACTTCCTGGTCGGCCATCACATTCTCCCAAGGCATTCCTACACCTTGTAAGACTATCAGTTTTGACTGCTCTTGAACTTCTTACAAAGGCAACATAGAATATTCTGTTGGGTCTAGTTCAACTTTTTGAGAGTCATCCCTGTTGGCTGGTGTGTTAGAAATCTGTTCTTTGTCATTGATGGGTAGCACTGTATGGAAACCCTAGTGGCACTGAGGTCAAGAACTAGGTTGCTAACCAAAAGGTCAGCAGTGCAAATCTACCAGGTGCTCCTTGGAAACCACATGGCACAGGTCAACTCTGTCCCACAGAGTCTTTATGAGTTGGAATCTGCCCAAAAGCAAGAAGTCTGGTTTGGTTTTTGAATTATACTGTGCTATACTGTGTTGAAAAGGTAGGAAACCCTCAGTTAGGTGGATTGCCACATTAGCTGCAACGAGGGGCTTGAACACAGCAATGACGGAGGCTGGTGCTGGGCTGGGCAGAGTTTGTTCTGTTACACAACAACATGCATGTGATCCTGAAATGACTCGAGAAAACTAACAACAACAACAATACCAAGAATGGTTCTATTGTATGTTGGCCTTTAAAATCAAAAGGCCAGCTCTACTCAGCCTCAATCTACTCTATCCCCCAGGAATCTGGAAATCTGACCCAGATCTAATGTCAGTCTCTGTACAATCTTTTGCTGGATCTTTGAAGTTGCTTCTCTCTAGAGCAGTTTTGTGTGTGTGTGATTTTTTTTTTTTTTTTTTTGGTGGGTATACCCTGATAGGAAACTCTGTAATGTAGTGATTAAGCACTACTGCTGCTCACTGAAAGGTCAGCAGTTCAAATCTACCAGGAGTTCCTTGGAAACCCTATGGGCCTGGTCTACTCTGTTCTCTAGGGTTACACTGAATTGTAACTGAGTCGATGACAACAGTGTGATTTGATTTGATTTTTTTTGGTTTTGTACCGTGACCTGACCTGTTAATATCAAAATACTTTTTTCATTCCCCAATTATTCTTGGTTTCCTATTTTTCACATTCTCAGAGTTTTTTCCTCCTACGCACATTTCAATTTCTTCTACTGGGTTTATAAATCAAAGCAAACCATTTAAGTCTGAATGTTCACTGAAATGCGTCACTGCTCCATAAGGCTTACAGAAATATGACCCAAGTGTACTTGAAGTTCTTAGAACTATAGCTACACTGAGCAGGGAGAATTCCTCATTTCCTCTGTGCTTACCAAACACTTTGTGACAACTTCATTCAGTACTGTACAGTACAGACAGTAGTCTGACCCACTGAAAAGGTGACTCCTGTAAATCAGTAAGTCGGTGCACTTCAACAAGTTTCTGCTGGGCACAGTTTGATGCCAGGTACTGAAGACACACTGAATGATGACTAAACACTGTCACTCCAGAACTGTCGCTCCAACTTGCGTGGCATCTGGGAGAAAGTCAAGGTAGCTTACCTATTCCTTAGCTATGTATACTATCTTAACCTTGCTGGGCAAATGCACTGTTAAATTGAGTTTTCAAGTGGATCTATTCTTTCAGGATCCAAATTGTCTTAGACTAGATTCTCCAGGGAAGCAAAACCAGTAACATGTTTAAATACGTATAGCAAAAGATTTATATAAATGAAACAGCTCACGCGATTGGCAGGTCAGAGAGCAGGGTTTCCACTCACAGGCTGTGAAGGGAGGCGAATCCCAAGACAGCAGCGAGACTCACGGCTTCCGCTGCTTCACCTAACTGCTGCGGGTGGTGAACCCCAGGTCAGCCCGGGTCAGGGGTTAGAGTTCCCGCTCACAGGCTGGGTAGGCCAACGAATCCCAAAGGGCAGGCGAGACAGCAAAGTTTCTCCCAATTCACTCAGCCGCAGGGGCTGGTGAATCCGAGGTCGGCGGGTCAGTGGTTAGAGTTCCGGGTCACAGGCTGGGAAGGTCAGCGAATTCCAAAACGGTGGGTGAGACGGCAAGGTTTCTCCGGATTCACGCAGCCACACGAGCTAGGGAACCCGAGTTCGGCTGGTCAGGGATTAGAGTCCCAGCTCACACGCTGTGAACGTCAGCAAATTCCCAAACGGTGGGTGAGATGGCAAGGTTTTTCCCGATTCAGGCAGCCTCAGGGGCTGGTGAACCCGAGGTCGGTGGGTCAGGGGTTAGAGTTCCGGGTCACAGGCCCAGAAGGTCAGCGAATTCCAAAATGACGGGCGAGAAGGCGAGATTTCTGCCGACTCGTGTAGCTGCAGGGGCTGGTGAACCCGAGCTCGGCTGGTCAGGGATTAGAGTCCCAGCTCACACGCCATGAAGGTCAGCGAATCCCCGGATGGCGGCAACACTGCCGGGTTGCTGCTGATTCACCAAGCTGCAGGGACTGGCAAACCCGGGATCAGGAGGTCACGAACAGGACTTGTACTCTCAGGCTATGAAGGTGGATGAATCCCAAGGGTTGCTACCTTAAGCTCCAAGGAACGGACCTAAGGAGACAATAGAGCAGCGGCTGCTGAATCTACAAGCCAAAACCCTGGCAAAGGGAGGAGACAGAAGTGGGGGGGAAGGCGGAGACAGAAAGGCTGAGGGGGCGGGGCCACACCATAGGCCCCGCCCCTGCCACTTTGTACAGCAGCTAAAACCTCGAGACTCATCATGGTCCATGGTCCAGCGGAGTTGACCTGCAATCTTAACCACCACAGAAATGTATTTTAAAAATTCAAGAAGTAGAACTGTTAAAGCACCTAAAAAAATTTCTGAGCTTTTTGCAGCTCAAGAACCCTCCTAAAAAAGACCACAACTGATAGTTTGATGGTCCAGGGAATCCCCTGGGAGCATGGCCCTGAAAGCTGCTGCTGTCCCTGTCTAGAAAACACTACTGAGATCGGACAAAAGTGGACTAGACTTGGGGATACAATGTGACCATATCGTGTATGTATTTTATGTTCTATGCATTTATGAGCTACTGTCCTACTGGTCTGTTTCTAGGTGGGAGAACAAAGGGTGAAGAGGAGGGTGGCAGAAGCTTGTTAAGAGGATATGACAAGTACAGAACACAAAGGAGGACCGTGCTGTCACGGGGCAAGGAGAGCACAGGAACCCCAGATAGGTGGGCATACAAAACTGACTTCGATTGTATGCTTTCACTTAATTATGATAAAAAAAAAAAAAAGAGCTTTCTCTTTCTTAACAGGAATATCTGTTGGAGGGGGGACTTAAAGCAGTGTTATCTTTAGTAGCAAATTAGATTCCTAAATGCTTATTCATATACTGAAAGATTAACTAGGAAAGAGGGGAAATAAGGCAGGATGCCACTGGCATTGAAAGAGCCATCAAACAAACATTGATTTTGGGGGGTTGGGGAATATGTTTCTGCTCTATTATGTGTATGTGGGTGTCTTATTTTCCTTTAGCAGAACTTCAACACCTAGATAGATAAAAGGGCTAGACTGAGATATGTGGGCACCCGAGTGGGTACACATGGCACACCAATGAAATTAATACTCTTTCATCTTTGTTGTTGTTTGACATATATTAATAAGGAGCTAATACCAACAAACTAAACCCATTGCTGTCAAATCTATTCTGACTCATGGAGACCCTATAGGTTAGAGTAGAACTGCCCCCTAGAGTACCTGAGCAGTGCCTGGTGGATTCAAACTGCCACCTTTTTGGTTAGCAGCTGTAGCACTTAAATGCTACATCTCTGGATCCAAGAAGCTAATAGTCTATTAATAAAATTGCATACACCATTCTATATATTCAAAATCAGAATTTTATTGTATGTTCTAATAAATATAATGCTGCCATTTGTTTGGGATTGTTTTTCTCATAACTTATGAGTTTTGAAACTTATAACTGTTCATAGATGGGTCATTTTCACTCACTATAGGAACAGGAGTAAACTGCATGAATAAAATCACAGAACATCTTTCAAAAAAAACTTTCATATGGGTTAAGTGCCATTATTCTGTAGGTCATGTTCTTGCTTTGACTTTATTTTTTTCAATGCATGTGAAATTCCTTGACATTTAGATGCTAGCATGAACCACTGTTTTCTGGAGTGAAAACCTGCCTAGCCAAGTAGAGTCTTCAGCATGCTTTGGTTTCTGCCTGTGGGAATCACCTTCAGGCTTGGCATTCTCATCTGGTTAACTTGAGCTCAGGCTTGGTGATTTTTTTGCTTAGCTTTGGTTTTCTGTTACTGTTCTGTGTTTTCCTTATTGATTTTTTTCAGTTCTTGGTCCTCCTTTTTTTATCTATGTTGATGGGTATTGCACACTACTGAAGAAGCAGGCTATGATTATATTTTGTACACAGTATGAATTTCATTGTGTCCTACCCCCATATGTAAGCCCTGCCCCCGTTACTGTAGACATCATTTGATTTGGAAACAGGGTTCTCCTTGGTTAGGTTAATGAGGTCAGACCAGAGGAAGATGGATCCTAAACCTAATCACTTCTGAGATAAAAAAGAGAGACATATTTAGAGGAGAGTGCTATGTGAAGACAGACATACAGGGCAGATCTACCCATAAGCCCAGGAACACCAAGGATTGCCAGTTATTGGAAGTTGAAATAGACCAAGAAGGACCTCCCCCTAGACTCATGCCCTGAATTTGGACTTCTAGCTTCCTAAAACCCAAACCCAAACTCACTGTCATTGAGTCAATTTTGACTCAGCGACCTTATAGGACAAAGTAGAACTGCCCCACAGAGTTTCCAAGGAGTACCTGGTGGATTTGAACTACCAAACTTTTGGTTAGCAGCTGAACACTTAACCACTGCACCACGAGGGCTCTGGGGCTGTGTAAATGTCAGTGACCAGTTGTGTCTTATTAGAGGAAGGCCTGACACAGGTTGAGTAGAAAATGCAAACTTTGGACTAAAAGGTTGATGCGATAGACTCTGTTGGCTCAGCTTTCCAGGCCACGAAGCCAGAACTACATGAGAGTCAGCCATGATGTAGTTACACACATTAGAATGAATAATGTCTGGGAGTTACTTCCATTGGCCTATCCACACATCCTTCCAAAATACCCCTCAACTCTCTTGGATAAAATGAATCTTTCATTGTTCAGTAGGAAAGTCCCTAAGTATAATTGAATTAAATTAAATTTAAAATTTACTTTCCAGTTCATACCAGTCACATTTCAGGTGCTGAGTAACCACATGCAGCTGGTGGCTACTCTACTGAACAGGACAGATTATAAGCTATATTTCTATCATTTCATCTACTGAGTAGTACTGGTAGAAATGATGTGTCTGGTCTTTTCTAACTTAAAAATTATAAATCCGTATCCCTCTACCATGAAATCTTTTGGACTCAAAAATTAAAAATCCAGCCACTATAATAGGAAGAAAATGTCAGCTGTGTCCAGGGAAATAACAGGAGCTAAGCAATCAGTGTATCTTGGTTGGGATCTGTAAACACCATGTGGTCAGATGCAGGAGAATAGTAACCACAGGCTGCATGTCTACATGACTTGCTGGGAAGGTGAATCCACGAAGCTAGCTTCTTTGGAGGCAGGGTCTTTGGGAGGTTAGCTCCTATAGCATTAATGAGCTTCTAAATTGTGTGTTATGCTGAGTTAGCTGGTTACGGGGGAGTATATAATCGAAGGCCTGTTCTCTGGAGATTCACATTTTTGCTCCTTTCAGAGGTTTAACCAAGCAGGAGGTTTGGGAATAGGAATCCAGAAGTGCCATCTGGCCAGTTAGCTGTCTTCCACACTCCATGCTAGGAGGGTTTTCCAGACTGTTCCTGTTGCATCTGCTAAGTGGGTGAATGCCGACTCCAGCCAACACCTCCCCACTCAGTTACAAATGCCACCCTCATTATCACGTTCAGCTGACAAGGGCAACTCTTCCAGAGCCAGGAGTCTATGCTTTATAATCCTGGCTTGCAAGGATGGTAGAGGGACATGGATTTATAATTTTTAAGTTAGAAAAGACCAGACGTATCATTTCTACCAGTACTATTCAGTAGATGAAATGATAGAAATATAGTTTATAATCTGTCCTGTTCAGTAGGGTAGCCACTAGCTGCACATGGTTACTGAGCACCTGAAATGTGACTGGTGTGAACTGGAAAGTGAACTTTAAATTTAATTTAATTCGATGATACCTAGGAACTTTCCCATTGAACAATGAAAGATTCATTTTATACAGTAGAAAGTTAAGGCCCAAAGGAAACAAAAGTGACTTGCTCAAAGTCACAGAGCAAGTAAGAAGCAGAGCAGGGAACAGACATTAGGTCCACATACTCCTAGTTTAGTGCTTTTCCCCGTTTTCCCACTTTTACTTCCATTAAGTTATAAACTCAGTTCTGGAGTCCCACTGGTGTCAGAGACACTCGAGTTCCTTATTTTCATGATATCCTTCTAGGATAGCAGTTCCCCAAAAATATTTCCAAGTTCTTGTCATGCTTTCCTTCTGTGTCCATCAAAGTTTACCAAGATAATGTCTCTGCTAAATCTCCGCACAAGATTCCACCAAAGGCTGGATTTGACAAAGCATTATGTAATCTCATCTGTAGCCTAACAGTTTCTTTTATTTCCCTCTGTTTGTTCACAAAGAATGGGCATACGTTCGCTTCATTCCCCACATCTGGTTCCCTCTGGAAAAGTCTAGATAGTGAGATGCAACTGTTTTCTTGAAAACTTTCCACACAGCCTCTTCTGGGGTTTCTCTGCAGGTTTAGCAATTCCCATGACAAATAAGATCCTGAATGTTGGGCACACTTCAAAGCAAATTTTCTTGTCAGGGTTTTGCTGGCCTCTGGGTAGATTCTTATGAGAACATTAGTATTCATTGAAAGATGCTTTTTAAAAGACTCGAAATGGCACTCAAGAGAAGCAGAGCTGAGGGCTTCAGTCCAAGGAGATTTTCAGTTGCTGATGGAGACGTGTGGAAGAAAACAAAAAACAAAAAACTCCTTCCTAATATTCTCTCTGGACTAAATACATATCCACTGTCAGAGAGGATCTCAATCATCCCGTTCTCTGGGACACTAAAACTAAAACAGTGAACATTATTGAGGATCCTTGTTCCTAAAACACGGTGACATGTGCTGTACTGACATGTCAATCAGAACCGAAAGATGCTGGAATAATCACTCGCCACTGACAGCTCTTTCCACCAGCTTCTCTTGCTTTCTTTGATGACACAAGTCCAGAAGGGTCACTCCAACAAGAAGTCCAATTCTATCTCCACACTTGCTGTTTCTCACATGTAATTTTCCTTCCTGGGAATGTATTAGAGCCAAATTCTTTTTTTTTCCCTTGCCATATACTAATTGCTTGCTGGTGTATTTTAAATATTAAACTTCTATGATTAATTGGAGGGAAACAGTAAATTCTCATCTTCGGTGCAGGAGATTTGGGTTTGATTTCCAGCCGACGCACTTTAGGCAGAACCACAGCCCTTCTGTCTGTGATGACACAGGATAGGTTCCAAGGTTCCAGGAGAGCTTCCAGACTCTGATGGACTAGAAATAATGAGTAAATGACCTACATCTAAAAATCAGCCAGTCAAAACCCAGCGGATCACAATGGCCTGATCAACAAACAATGAGGGGTGGGGGAGGGAGTGGCACAGGGCTAGACAGGACTTCATTCCATTGTGTACAGGGTCATCATGTGGTCAGGGTCATCAACTCCATGGGCAGCTACAAACAGTGGTTATTTTGCATACATTTGTCATCTCTTCTGGGATTAGGAATGTAGGGGAAATAGTAACAATGTCCTGCAGAATTTCTTTCTTTTTAGCTCCCTAGCCGACTCTGAGGGTATCTCACAAATCATCTTGAGCCGAATGTGCCACATAAGGCCAACATAACCAACACCCTGGATGAGGCACATCAGGAACCTGAAGTTAAGAGGAAATAGAACTGCTCTGCTAAGTTAAAAAGATGTAGCATTATTCAGGGTCCTATTGGTCCTAAAACATGGTGGCACACTGTGTTGAGAGATTGATCAAACTGGAAGATGCAGGAATAGTCACTCACCAGGGACACATTTCTATATGTCTTTTTAAGGATCCCTGCATGCTTACCTAGGTGGAATCTGTTTCTTATTGGGAAGAGTAGAGCAGACATTTCCTCCTTACTCAGTATAACCTCAGATTCTTGGTTATTTGATCATGGGGTGGGTGATGCCAATGCCCCCAAAGGTAGCTTCTGCTGCAGCATCACATCACCCTGTGATGATTTGGCCTTCTCCACAGACCGAGAGAGACTTGATGAAATAGATTCACTGTTTAAATTCTTCATGGAATGTGATGGGAATGCCATGCATGTCACCAGAGAACTAGAAGGCGAAGCAGTTTCTGGATGGGTTCAGCAAGGACAAGCAGTAATGACAGTAAAGAAGGAACTCTGTATTCAGTTTACGGCATGAACACTGTGGGCTATCCAGCGGGGGCAGAAGGTACTGGGACAGTACCAGCAGGCAGGGCAGCCAGCCGGAGCTGAGTGTAACTAACTCTCATATAAACTTGCCTTGATATTTCTCAGTCTCTTTCTTCCCATCTTTAAAATGTATATAACAATATTTAGTGTGAAAGGTTCTCAAGAGGAACTGTGTGTGTGTGTGGGTGTGGGTGTGTGTGTGCATGCATGTACCACTTGGAGCTGTTTAACATGGTCACTACTACAACATGGAGCAGAGTTATAAAGTGACAGTGCCGACATATTTTCTTAAATTAACAATTAGTGTACAATTCACTGACAGTTCTTCAGAATCTGGGCCATGTCGCTCTGCTTCCTTAGAATTTCAGAGCCTGTGGGAACAGGAGGGACAAATGAACCCCCATAAAACCAAACCCCCTGCAATCGAGTCAGTTCTGACTCAACAGACCCTACAGACATAGTAGAACTGCCCCACAGAGTTTCCAAGGAGTGCCTGGTGGATTTGAACTGCTGACCTTTTTGTTAGCAGCTGCAGCACTTAACTACTACCCTACCAGGGTCAAGTAGCAAACAGCAAATTCTGCTATTCTTACCGCTTTTGCTCAGGCCAGCCCTCAGGCCCTGAGAAGCAAGGATTTCTCCAAGTCCTCTGGGAAGGGCTCCCATATGCTCTTGAGCAAGTCTGTGCCCCAGGCGTTCCCTGAAATTTGTCACGTCCACAAACAGAACCACAGCAATTAGCATAATATGAAGAATAACATGGCTGGGGAGTAATGAGGCTCATGTTTCTTTAATTCATAGAACAAAAGTGGATGTCTCACCTCCCGTCTAAGATCCAAGCTACCTGAATGGTTAAAAAACAAATAGGTCAATCATTTCAGAATGTCACTTTACAAATAACACATGCAATAATCCTGAGGTAAGTAGTTTTTTTGTCTCCATTTTACAGAAAATTAAACTAATGAACAGAGTTTATGAGCTTATCTAAGATCACACATTACATGGAAGATCAAGTATATGAGCTTAGACAGTCTGACTCCAGAACCCATGATCTTAAAACTCAGTGTTACACTCTATTTTCATATGAGATCATTTATCTTCAGGACACTCCCGTAAGGTCCATATTATTACACTAATTTTACACTTGGAAACACTGAAGTTTGGGACAATTAAACAGTTTCTCCAAGTTTTATGTAAATAGATAAATAGGTAGGTTGGTAGATAAGATAGATACACAGGTAGACAGACAAGACGGGTAGATAAGCAGGTAGGTAGAGGTAGGTAGGCAGCTACAGAGCTAGGTAAATAGGTAGGTAGGTAGATGAGTAGATAGGTAGACAGGTAGGTGGGTAGGTAGGTAGGTAGATGGGTAGGTAGGTAGGTAGATGGGTAGATAGGTAGACAGGTAGGTAGGTAGGTAGATGGGTAGGTAGGTAGACAGGTAGATAGGTAGATAGATGGATGGACAGACAGAGATAGCGGGCATTGAGCCAGTTTTGATTCACGGTGATGTCATGAACAACAGGATGAAACACTGTGTAGTCTTGTATCATCTTCACAATTGCCAGCATATCAAGGCCATCACTATTGCAGTTTATATGTCAGTCCTTCTCACTCAGGGTCTCTCTCACTGGCCCTCTGCTCACCCATACATGATGTCCCCCTCCATAACATACTTCCTGATGCTGGGTCCAAAAAGTGAGTTAGACAATGTTCTGCTGTGATCTCTAGGTTTTCATTCGGTAATTTTCAGAAGTAGATCTCCAGGACTTTCTCTCTAGTCTGTCTCAGTCTGGAAGCCTTGCTAAAACCTGTCTATGATGGGTGACCTTGCTGGTATTTAAAATATTGGTGGCATGGCTTCCAAAACCCAGGATTGAAGCCTAAGCTTGCCTGATTCCAAGTTTGTGCTCTTAATCACAATGCTATATTCTCTCTCTTTATTCTCTAGACATGTTGAGTTGTGGTCTTAAGTCTTCCATTAACAAGACATGAAAGTAAGGGCTCCCTGTCACATCTGGAATCTGTTACCACATACACAACCAAAAGAAAATAAGTGTATTTATTTGCTCTGTGAACAGTGCTGTGAACAGGGTGTCAGAAAGGATCAGTGAAACAACTGAGCTCTATGTTGGGAAAGAAAGCAGCCTTCTCAGAAGGTGAAAGCCCTAAGCAGGAATCTCATCTTACTACTTACCACCTAATTGTCTTAGGCTGGGTTCTCTAGGGAATCAAAACCAGTAACGCATATAATATGTAAAGAAAAGGATTTATATAAGGGAAATAGCTCAAGCAATTGTAGAAGCTTTTACGTCCCAAGGCCCGGGTCCGAGCACAAGCCTCAAGCAGCCATGGAAGCTGGCAAGCCCAAGGTTGGCAGGTCAGGGATGAGAGTTCCTGCTAGCAGGCTGTGAAGATCAGTGAATCCCAAGTTGGCAGAGAGATGGCAAGGTTTCTGCTGATTCATGCAGCTGCAGGGGCAGTTGAATCCACGATCAGCAGGGCAGGAAAGCGGACTCATACTCCCAGGCTGTGAGGGTCAGTGAACCCCAAGAGCTGCTAGTTCAAGTCTGAAGAACCAGACATAAGAAGATAAAAATGCAGCAGCTGCTGGATTTGCAACAAGTAAAGCCTTGGTGTCCTGAGCAGACAGGAAGCAGGTGGTGGGAGGTGGAGAGATGAAGGCTGAGGGGGCGGTGAGCCACACAGTCCCCGCTCCTGCCACTCGATACAGCTGCCAACACTGAGAACCATGGTCCAGCCAAGTTGACACACAGTCCCAACCACTGCAGTAGTGCTGGGGAAGTTTTTTGACTTCTCCCATCTTAAAGGTTCTGTATCAGTCATCTATTGCTATAATAATTTTTTGTAACAAAAGTCAGTTGTAACAAGTATTTATTTTGACATCTTATGATAGGTTTTAGATTAGTTGATACTGGCTGGTAAGCTCAGCTGGGCTTGCTTCCTTGCAGTGGGTTAGATTCAGGTTTTCTCCATCTGGGTTAATTCTAGGTTCCAGAATGCAGGTGCAGCATCTATCTGGGGAAAGCTCTTCACACAACAGTGGGAGAAACACATGAAGGCATGCTCAACATCAAAAACTTGATTCATATCTTTGTTTGCATCACATACATTAAATATTTCATTGGACAAAGGAAGTTATGTAGCCAGCTCCAACATACACCGGATATGTATATATTGCCCTCTCTTAAGAACCCTTCAAACTAAATATTGTTTGAATATTAAACAGAGGCTGAGAAATACCAGGCAAACTGCCCAGGGTTGTAGAGAAGAATTCAAACCCAACCTTGGCTGACTGCAATGGCTGCCTCAGTGATTGTTGTACTTGCTGTGTAGACCATATCCACCTTAATTTTCATGCTACAAAATGGGTTACAGAGAAGAGAGAGCTCAGTTTCCCTTGTTAACACTGCCACTTGTTGTGGATTGAATTGTGTCCCCCCAAAATTGTGTGTAGCAATTTGGCGGGGCCATGATTTCCAATACTGCGTGATTGCCCTTCATTTAGTGATTTTCCTATGCTATAAATCCTCATCTCTGCCTGTGGTTAATGGATTGGATTACGTTAAACAGATTAGGGTGTGAATGCAACACCCTTACTAAGGGAGTTTCCCTGGAGTGTAGCTTGCACTACCTTTTATCCCACAAGAGATAAAAGGAAAGGGAAGCAAACAGACAGTAGGGGTCTCATACCATCCTGAAAGAAGCGCTGCTAGGAGCAGAGTGTGTCCTTTGGACCCAGGGTTCCTGTACCTCAGAAGCTCCCAGTACAGGGGAAGATTGATGACAAGGACCTTCCTTCAGAGTGCAGACAGATAGACCTCCCCTGGAGCTGATGCCCTGAATTTGGACTTGTAGCCTACTAGACTGTGACAGAATAAAAGTGCTCTTTGTTAAAGCTATCCAGCTGTTGTATTCTGTTAGAGCTGTACCAGATGGCTAAAGTACCACTCAATCATGCTAAAACTATCCATTCAGTCTTCTGCTTCACTGTCCGCATGCCGGTGTTTCTATAATGTGCCATCTGCATGTTAGAAGTTGACTCCATTTCAACTTGCTTGGTCTGGGGACAGCTCCGAACCGTGGTGGACTGTCACTCTTCTGACATGAGTGACCTTTAGTGGATCTGCAGTACCATGAAGGGAGTCTGCATATTTGCTAAATAGTTGAAGCAAACACAGTCCCCTTTGCTATAAAGTGCTAATAATGTGAAGTAGCTTTAAAAGATATTATGATAGGATGAAATAGCATACATCATTATGCTTTATAAGGTATAGACAACTACCCGGCAGTCTGGTATTATCCTCATTTCTCCAGAGAGAGGCATTAATGGTCTGTAGAACGTATTTCTATTTTGAGAGGGGTTGATATTTTCCCAAACAACAGGCTGGTTAGTGCCCAGGAGATGATAGCTGCAGAGACATTTAAAGTGGCAGTGGTGAAAATGTCACTTACAGACAATAGCCTGCATCTGCCAGACGTGGCATTTTGATAGCTATTTTATTGTTTTAGGCAATTAAATCCCGGGAGTAAGTAATCACACAGTCCAGTGGACTGGCCAGGTAAAGGGAGGCTTAAAATTAGCATTAGGTGAGGTAGCAGGGAATCAAACTTGACAATGGTCTTGGATTAAATAGATGTCAAGGTAAGGGTCCATGCTGTTGTTGTTAGGTGCTGTTGCGTCTGAGTCCCAGTGGCCCTGTGTGCAGCAGAACGCAGCGCTGGCCAGTCCTGGACTGTCCTCACAGCTGTCATCAGGCTTGAGCCACTGTCACCGCCTCTGAGTCAGCTCACTTCGTTGAAGGTCCTCCTCTTTTTTGCATAATGTCCTTCTCCAGGGATGATTCCCTCCTAATAATACGTCCAGAGGATGTGAGACACAATCTCACCATCAGGGTCCACAAGTAGGAAGAGATTGTCACTCAAGCATGAGTGACACCTTTGAGGGTGCCATTGTCAGAGCATGGCTCTGACAATGTAGTCCACACTGGCATCTAATCCTAATTTGAAAATATGCAAATCTTCAGGCCACACCCCCACCTGAACCAGAAATTGGGGGAGCAAAGTCCTGGCAATCTTCACTTTAAATGCCTGTCAGGTGATTCTAACGCATGTGATGGCTTGAGAATCCGGTAAGATTGTTGGATTGACTAAGAGACGCCAGTAAGAGTAATTAAGTGAACTTCAGCTTACTTAAGCATTTTCACTAGGAGTAGATCATCCAACAGGCAATGTTAACACAGAATTTACCTTGCTTACCAGATTATCTGTAGAAAACAATTTCAAACTTTTTCACCACACCAAAGGTTTGGATTCTAGGTACGGCAGGCATCCGTCTCTCTCCCAACCCCACAGCACCTTCCTACAGAAACAAATTCTCTTTTCAGATATGCAGTTCCTACCAGGGGTAAATTATGCTGTAAGCAAGGTAAGCACGGGCTTACTTGTGCTTACTCACTAATTAATTATGACCGGTTTCACATGTGGCAACGCCAATGTGAAATTTTTCACCATAGATGATCCGGTAAGCCAGGTAAGCACCATGCTCGCTTTGCTTCCTAGATAATCCACTCCTGATTTTCACAAATATTTCATATACTGTGCCCTATTTTCACATCACAAAGTTCTCAGACAGGTCTCCTGTCATTTTCCTGTTTCCTGTCTACATGTCCAGTGGGATGGTTGCTACCTTCTGGAAGACAAAACAAGACAAACAAGGGGAACAAATCGACAGCAAGAAACCTTAAAGGAAGGTAAACAGGTTAAGTTTTCCAGAAGAAAGGAGAAGGATCTTCTCAAATAGGGAGAGAGAAAGAAGCCTCCGTAGGTCCTTCAAACATGAAGGACCTGAACTGCAGGTTGGCCATAGTCTTGCCTGCCTTCCTCTCCCCAGACTCCACTTTAGGACCCACTGAAACATCCTCCACTCGTTTTCAACCAGGCAACACAAGCAATTTGGACTGAAGTTTTGGACTCTAAAATCCAATATTTAGACACTACATGTTTCGCGAGTATCATGAATTGAATTGCATCCCCCCTTCTCCAGATATGTGTCAACTTGGTTAGGCTATGATTCCCCAGATTGTGTGGCTATCTTCGATTTTCTGATGGATATAATTTGTCTATGTGTTGTAAATCCTAATCTCTGCCTATGGTTAATAGGCAAATTAAAGAGGATTAGGGTGGGATGTAACACCCTTACCCAGATCATGATCCAATGTAAAGGGAGTTTTCCTGGGGTGTGGTCTGCCCCACCTTCAATTTCACAAGAGATGACAGGGAAGCCAGTAGAGAGTTGGGGACTTCATGCCACTAGGAAAAAAAGCACCAGGAGCATAACACATCTGTTGGACCCAGGGTCACTGTGCTGAGAATCTCCCAGTCCAGGGGAAGACTGCTAACAAGGAATTTCCTCCTGAGCCAACAGAGAGAGAAAGCCTTCCCTTGGAGGTGATGCCCTAAATTTGGACTCGTAGCCTACGAGACTTTGAGAGAAGAAATAAATTGAAAGTACCGTTACTTCTGAAAAAGTCTCCTGAATCTATTTTCTAATAAACCAAACCACATTAACATTCAGTGAGTAAATCTCTTCCTAAAGTGAAGGGCACAACCTTCCCTGCATTATTTTGTTCTTGGTGGGTCAGCTGTTGGAAACGCCAGCTAGCAAAAAGAGGAGGGCATCTGTTCTCTTTGCTGTTGGTGCAGGGGCAGGTTAGCCAGTGAGCAAGGTATGCATGGGCTTACTTGTGCTTACTTACCTATCTGTAGTGAACATGTGATGAAAAACAGATGAACCAGTGCACTACAGATGGGTAAGTACAAGTAAGCCCACGTGTACCTTGCTTGTTGGGTAATCCATCCCTGTAATCATGGAAAATGCTAGGAAGTGGATTGACAAATGAGACTTTTTATTAAAACAATGTAGTCAAAGCAAGACCATGAACTAGTAATTTTCTTGGCTGGACTCCTTGGAAATCCTGAGTCCTCCCACACAAATAGACCATTGTCAGATTTTCCTTGCATAAATGCTTATTTTTCTTCTTTTGGGATGTCTTTTTGTGTGGAGAATGGCTTTTGAAAACATTTTAAAAACTCTCCTACAATTTTTTTTTAGTAGCCTTCTCAAATGGGCTGAGAAATGTCCTTTTTGCTAAACTGTGGGAGGAAATGATTTATTTGCCATTAAAAAAACAGATATGAAAATCTTATTGATGAAAAACAAAACTAAACAGGACTCAGGGTTGCTGTTTCTGGTTTGGCTTTTGCTCAAGTGCTCAAAAGATATTTATCAGGGGCTGACTATATACCAAGTCCTATGCCAAGAACTGGGCAGAGAATTCAAATAAGAAATTATCTTCCTCTCAATAAATACATACAGTTGAGTACAGAAAACAAAGGGGTAGATCAGCAAAATGGAAGCGTGAAATGAACACTCATAACCAAATGATGTAACAAGCATTTGAAGGGACCTAGTAAGGACCTCACCTGTAGCCACCAACCATCTCTTAGTGGATGCTTGTGTGTTGCTAGGATACTGAACAGGTTCAGTGGTAACTTCCAGACTAAGATGGTCTAGGAAGAAGGTCCAGGAAGAAAAAAAAAAAAACCCCGGAAATCTACTTTCAAAACTCAGCCAATGAAAATCCATTGGATCACAACTGTCTCATGTGCACCCAGTCATGGAGATGACACAGAACCAGGGTGCAGGGGGTTGCCAGAGTCACGGTGGACACAACAACACGGTGGACACAACAACTGCAATGGGGAAACAAGGTTGGGCATCCTGATAAGCACTGCAGGGAAACGAACTCTGCCTGAAAGAAATGTGGTGGCAGAAGCTGGGCTCTGAAAGCTAACATGGAGTCAGATGGGACAATAGTGTTGGAGAGAAGAAGTTGGCTGGGTACATACACATGGTCTGACAATTAGGTCCACAAATTTAATTGTTCTAAGTATTACATACCTTGTTGCTGAATATTGCTACAGTCACCTTTGATGTACTCCCCTTGGGAAGCTGTGCACTGATGCCAGCACCTAGTCCACCCTTCAAAGTAATTTTGGAACTCTGTCTGGAATGGCCATTGTGCACGGTGGCATGGTGGCAAGCTCACAAACTTCATTGTACGGTTGTCTGTGAGGGAGGTTTTAGCCAGTAAACAAATCACTGCACTGCAACACCCTCCCTACTCACCTGGATCTGGCCCCCAGTGACTTTTTCTTTACATGAAGATAAAGGAAATACTGAAAGGAAGACATTTGATGGCATTCAGGACATCAAGGGTCATACGATGATGACAGCTCTGATGGCCGATCCAGAAAGAGTTCTAAAATTGCTTTGTAGGGTGGACTAGGCCCTGCAGTCAGTGCATAGCTTCCCAGAGGTAGGAGTCTGAAGACGAGTGCAGTGCTATTAAGAAAAGAGGCACGTAGCACTTTTTCCAGGATGAGTTTATGAACTTAACTGGAGACCTCATATGGGCCCCATATGATATAGTAGAACTTGCCCATAGGGTTTTATAGGCTGTAGTCTTTATAGAGGAAACCCTGGTGCTATAGTGCTTAAATGATATGTCTGCTAACCAAAAGGTCAGCAGTTCAAATCCACCAGGCACTCCTTGGAAGTTTCATGGGGCAGTTCTACTCTGTCCTGTAGGGCTTGCTATAACTCAGAGTTGACTTGACAGCAACAGGTAGTAGTAGCAGTAGTAACCTTAATAGAAACAGATTGCCAGGTCTTTTCTCCTGTGGACCTTTCAGTTGGCAGGTGAGCATTTAACTGCGGCCTCATTAGGACTCCTACTTTGGTCACGGTGGGGCACCAAAAGAAACATTTGGGATTATTTTGGTTTCTCCTCCTGAATCAGAACTGACTCAGTGACTCAGCAGTTTGGGGAGAGGAGGAGGAGGGAGGGAAAGAAAAAAAACAAACCCCTGGGAAGTCATGTGACCCTTCTCCAACCCTGCTAGAAGGTGGGGGAAGTACAAAGCAAAATACTAAGAATGGATCATGCCTGAATTGATTTTTCTCTACCATTTACTTATTCTCAACACCAAGGGACAATATAGATAGTGTACAGACTGCAGTGGGAAGTTAAACTGCAGATGGAGCGTTCCCAGTACGGAAAAGTCCTGTTACAAGGAGGGGACAAGCTCCTTGGGGTTCTAATGGGAACGAACAAGCTCTCACCTTCCATCACCAACAAAACATCCTGGTACTCTTGTTTCACAGCCATCTCTACTTCTTCAGAAACTGTGAATATATATACATATTTCTTGAAAGTGAGGTGAGATCTGTCTTTGCAACAGGCAGTTTAGGTGCTAGGCTCTTTTCTGTTTCAATTTTATGTCCATTTCTGTTTTTTTAAAGTTTTGCCATGTTCAAGTGGATAAGTTCTCAGGATATATGACAGGAAATGTCCTTGAATCCTGGCTTTACCCCCTATAGTATTTTGTGACCATATCAACTCATCATTCCAAGCCTTATTTTCACCATCTATGGTGTTACTGTTGTTGGGGGTGGCCATTCTGTTGCAGCTGTTGTTGAGGCCAATGTGTCAGCCTATCTTGTTGAGGGTCTTCCTCTTTTCTGTTGGCCCTCCACTCTACCCAGCATGATGTCCTCCCCGACAATAGGTTCAAACTATGCAGGATACAGTTTCACCATCCTTTCTTCTAAGGAGCACTCTGATTGTATTTCCTCCAAGAAAGATTTGTTCACTCTTTTGGCAGTTCATGGTATAACCAATGTTCTTCTCCAATACCACAATTCAAAGGCCCCAATTCTTCCCCTGTCTTCTGTATTCATTGTCCAGCTTTTGCAAGCATATGATGCGATTGAAAAAGCCATGGCTTGGATCAGGTGCGCCTTAGTCTTCAAGGTGATGTCCGTGCTTTTCAACACTTTAACGAGGTCTTTTACAGCAGATTTTCCCAGTGCAGCGCATCTTTTGATTTCTTGACTGCTGCTTCCATAGGTATTGATTGTGGATTCCAGTAAAATGAAATCTTTGACAATCCCAGTATTTTCTTCATTTACCATGATGTTGCTTATTGGTCCAGTTGGGAGGATTTTTGTTTTGTTTATTGACTCTAGGGGTCAGTTCTACCCTGGCCCCTAGGGTCACCATGAGTCAAATCTGACTCGACGGCACTTGGCTGGCATTTATCAACATAAAGAAAACATCTGTAAGGAAGGGAAAATAACAATCACTTTCTCAAGGGATTTCTTTGAGACTAATTGAGAAAACCCATTAAAAGTTGCTAGCTTGCTGATTGTGTGGCAGGAGTGGCCCAGTGGTCAAGACTGGTTTATGCTGTCTATACGCTGACCAGTTATCAGCTGTTGTCCAGTTGACTTCAACTCAGAGCAGCCTTATCTATGTCAAAGTACAGCTATGCTCCATGGGGTTTATCATGGCTGAGTTTTCAGACGAAGATCATCAATTCTGTCTTTCAGGGTACCTCTCAGTGAACACAGACTATTAACCTTTAGGTAAATAGCCAAGTGCACTATCTGTTTGTTTACTACCCAGAGCTTATTCCCACACTGATTGGAAATAATGTACCCAGCCAGGAACTGCATTTTCTGGATCTCTTGCGGCTAGAGTGCTCACAGTTTTAATTTTGCCTCAAGGTACGTATGTGGAAGTGATGTGGGCTCCAGGTGGTCCTAGGTGGTTAAGCCTGCTTGTGCGCACTTTCCCCACATGTTCTTCTCTGTGTATTTGGCTGGGGATGCTCATGTGATCTTGGAACCACAGGGTGAAAGCAAAGGTTGTCTCTAGGTCATCTCTCATAGAAGAATTACCCTAAAAAGTTATGCCCCCAGAATGAACTTCTTGAGAGTTAGGAAAAAAAAACACACAACTTTTTTACTATGTTAAAACACTGATCTTTTCAGTTATTTGTCATAAAATTAGCCTAGTCTGATGAATAGAATAAGCAGTATTTTTCCTACAGGTGAGTCACTAACCCATTATTCACCCAGTCACTAACATCACTTCACAGTTTTCTCTGCACACCACCACCACCATACGGGTGACAGTCTTTAACATAATTTTAGTGTTAATCAGAGCTAGCAGGAAGATTTCCATGCAGCAAGAAGAAAGACATCTAAGAGCACTATAGATTTACAGGGGCAGAAATCACACCTGTCTCCTTTTCATCATTCTGTTGTTGCCTAGCATGGTACAGCAGCCTTAGTGGTGCAGTGGAGGCTGGGAGTTCACATCCACAAGCCACTCCTTGGAAATCCTAGGGGTAGTTCTACTCTGTCCTACAGGGTCACTATGAGTCAGTGTCAATTCAACAGCCATGGGTTTGGTTTTCCATTTGAGCACAGTTTGAGTGCTTAATATTTACTGACAGATGCATTAGTCAGAGTAAGCTGGTGGCTGTGTGAAAAACGTACCCTCAAATCTCACTGGCCCAGCACGTTAGAATTTTACTATTATTATTTTGCTTAATTGTCAGTTCAGCATGGTTCTTTGGTGAGCTGCTTTCTGTGAGAAATGTAACTGCCAAGCCACCCGGACCTCAATCCCCAACCCAACCCACTGCCTTGATAGCAACCCTATAGGAGGAATATATGAGTATTCTATTGCTGCCGTCACAAGTGACCACAGATGTAGAGGGTAAAAACAGTGCAAATTTAATATTTGGCATTTTTGGAGGTCCAAAATCCATTGTCGTTGAGTGGATTCCAAGTCCAAGGGACCCCACAGGGTTTCCAAGGCTGTCAGCACCTTTCTCACAGAAAGCGCCAACAGCAAGTCTCCGCAGATGTAGAGGCCACAACTTAAGTCTGTGGGACTGCTGGTGGTTTTAAATGCGTAGTCTTCCCTTAGCAGCTAACCACTATGCCACTGAGCTCCTTATTCTGGAGGTCAGAAGTCCTAAAATCCAAGTCTTGGCAGGGCTCCATTCCTTCTGGAGGCTCTAGAGAAAAATCAGCTTCCAAGCCTCTTCCAGCATCTGGAGAGTATGCGCATTCCTTGGCTCATGGCCATTCCCTTCACCTTTAAACTAGCAGTAAGGTGTCCTTTCTGGTCTCTGCCTTTCCTCTCTCTGACCTCTGCTTTTGCCTTGACATCTCCTTCTGTTTCCTTAATCTGATCTGCTGTCTTTTCTCTTAGAAGGACCCTTGTGATTACACTTGGATAATCCATACTCCTCTCTCCAACTCAGGATACTTTAATTGAAAAGTGTTTTTTTTTTTTTTCCAACGGAGGTAATACAAGGTCTGGCAAGTTTGCAAAAATGCCACTGTGTGCTTACATAGACAACCCTGGTATAAACAACTTGGCAAGGTTTCATCACCTTGGTGTATCAGGGTCTCACAGTGTTCGTGTCGACATGTAGCAGTGTCTGGCTGAGTGGTGCTCATTATTGCTGTTGTGTGCTTTTGTGTGCCATCGCAAGAATGTTGTAGCTTAAATTAGAGCAATGAATAAACTTTAAATTTCTTGTTACACTTGGCAAGACTAGAAGTGAAATTAAGGACATGCTAGTCCAAGTTTATGGATAATTCCATGAATAAAATAACAGTGTACCAATAGATTAAACGTTTTTCTGAGGGAAGAGAAAGCATCACTGAGGAAGAGAGATCAAGGCGGCCAACAATGAGCAGAGCTGATGAAAACATTGCAAAAATTCATTGAATCGTGTGTCAAAATTGTCAGCTGACGGTGAGAAGCATAACAGACCAAGTAAACATAGACAGACAGGAAAATCTTAACTGAAAATCTTGGCAGGACAAAGGTGTGTACAAAAATGGTCCTGAAGGAGTTTACTGATGAGCAAAAGCAAAGGAGAGTTGAAGTTGCCAAGACCTTTTGGAAAGGCAAGACAAGGTTTTGGGCTGTGTTACCACTGGTGATGAAACATGGGCGTAGCAACGTTACACTGAAACAAAGCGTCAAAGTACACAATGGACATCAGCCAATTCTCCACAATCAAAAAAATTTCATCAATCCAAATCAAGAATCAAAACGATGTTGCTAACCTTTATTGGTATCAGAGGGATTGTTCACTACAAATTTATATCAGCTGGACAAACAATTCTAAGATGAATTTGCAAATGTAGTTGTTAGAGCTCGTATATGTGCAGCAGGTTTGGGGAATTACCATGTGGATATCTTTGAAGAGGCCACTATCCTATGACAGCTTTGCCTCTGTGCCTCCCCATTCCCATCTGTCCTGCATACAAAAGAAATTCACTGCATTCCACATTCCCCCAAAATATCAATTCATTACAATACTGACTGAAGTTCAAAATTTCATCTAAATACTATCCGTTCAAAAGTCCCAAGTCCCTTCATCTGACCTTATCATCAACAAATCAGAACAAACTTGGTGAATCAATACAACACCACTGGATAATCTTACAGTTTGGGAGATCACAAGCCCTAATATCTAGGTGTGGGCACAGCTATGTTTCTGTAGAGGTTGTAATCCAAAAACAAACAAACAAAACTTCCGTCAAGTTGATTCTGACTCACAGTGACCCTAAAGACAGAGTAGAAGTACCCATAGAATTTCCAAGGATTGCCTGGCGGATTTAAACTGACAGCCTTCTGGTTAGCAGCTGTAGCACTTAATCACTATACCACCCAGGGCTTCCCTTGAGGCTCTGGGGATGGATTTTTTCTTTAGCCTGTTTCTCACTCTAGAGGCTGCCTCCATTCCTTAGCTCATGGGCCCTTCCTCTATTTTAAAGCCACCAACATAGCCTCTGCAATCTCTGTCTCTCTGGTTCCTGCTTCGGTTGCCACATTTTCTTCTCTAACTCTGATCTTCTCACTTTCCAGAATTACATTAGGTTTACCAGAAGAATCCGGAATAATCTTCCCATTCAAGATTCCCAATGTACTAACACCTGCAAAGTTTCTTCTCCCATGTGAGATTGCCTGTCCACAAATTCTACAGACAGAATCTGGGCACTTTAGGGCAGACTTTACGGTTAAGAGCTTGGCTGATAACCAGAAACGAGCAGTTCACATCTACCAGCTGTTCCTAGGAAACTCCAGGGGGTTATTCTACTCTGTCTTACAGAGCTGCTATGAGTCAGAATTAATTTGACAGCAATGAATTTGGTTTTGGTTTATTCTATCTACCACACTGATGAAAAGGTTGATGGCAAATATACAGCAGTCTCTGCTACAGAGAAGATGATTATGACAGGATAAGGGGCTAGCTCTAAGGAGACAGAAAGATGAGCTTTGACCTTCAGCAGGTTGCAGTACTCTATCAAAGTCATCGGGGTTTAAAGAAGAGCTGTAATACTGAGAAAGTCAAACAAAAATAAAACATGGCTAAAATTGAGAAGAAGACGGGACAGGTGTCCAGCTGCTGGAACTAGGGAATAATGTAAGGATTATTTACAAGAATGAGGCAATGAGACAATATCCAGTTGCTACAGTGACCTTGGCAACCCTGGTGGCATGGTGGTTAAGTGCTATGTCTGCTAACTAAAGAGTACACAGTTTGAATCCACCAGGCACTCCCTGGGACCTCTGTGGCCACTCTGAGTTGGAATAGACTTGATGGCAGTGGCTTTGATTTGGGGTATACTGGCCTTTTGCTTGCTCTTTTGTCAAAAATAATTATAGGTCTTTCTGCCTTTTAAACTTGATCCAAGGCTCAAACGCTGATGTAAATACAGCGTCTCAAGACCCTGGACCTGAAAAACCGAGGATCCTGCAGCAGAAAGTCCCTAGAGGGGCAGAATGTGGTTAAAACCTACTGCCATTGAGTTGATGCTGGCTCACAGTAACCCTACAGGACAGAGATGAGCTGCTCCATAGGGTTTCCAAGGAGTGCCCGGTAGATTCGAACTCCCAGTCTTCAGGTTGGCAACCGAGCTCTTAACCGCTGTGCCACCAGGGTTCCCACATGTGGTTAACACTGTGCTGATTTCACAAGTCGTAAATTCAAAATATCCATGTTTGCAAATTAGGAAGCTTTTCTAACACTAATTAAAATATTCTTATTAACTTCTGGCAGGCAACTGCTGTTCTTAATTTGAAGAAAATAGATGCAGAGAAAGGGTTTGAGAATACTAAAGAAAATTAACTCTACCAAAGAAACAACTTTTATCACTGCATAAACCTTCATATGTTTTGGAGGACCAAATTAAATACAATTATAGGAAAATAACTCTAATTCTTTCTTACTTTAGAGATGTTAACTAGAATTTTAATTTACAAAGTTAACACCTCTTTTTACTTTTTCTATACGTTTGGTTCAAGAATTCAGTGATTCTTTTTCACTCTCACAGGACTCCTAAAGGGTAGTCTTGGTGAAGATCTCAGTCACTGATGACAGAAATGACTGTCGCTATTAGTCAGGATGAGATATGGCAGCTGTAACAGAGATTCAGGCTTAGAGGACACTCAGTGTATAACAATGGACCCAGCCATTGTCACGGAGCTCCACGACGGGAAACCTCACTGCCGATACCACCTGAAAAACAAACCCAACCCAACCCTTTGCCACTGAGTTGATTCTGACTCATAGCAACCCGATAGGACAGAGTATAAGTACCCACAGGGTTTCCAAGGGACACCTCATGAATTCAAAGTGCCCTTTTGGTTAGGAAAAGTGACAATACCACAGAGTTTCCTGATGCTATCCACCACTCAGCACTGTGATGCCAGGACCAGGACCTCAGAACAGTCCCCACAGTCCAGAATAGCCAGATACCATCTTCCCTCAAACTGGATCTTCCCACACAGGACATGGCTCCATTTTGCTTCCTCCCCATCCAAGACATGGGGAGTTACGTCTGCGTGGTAAAACTTAACTTAGTTCACCTGTGGATTTCCAGCGGCATGAAGGTTTTTTTTTTTTTTTTTTTTTTTAAATCTGGTTTCCTGGACTTCAAGGTTGAGGAAGGCACACTAGAATGTTTGAAGTCAGGTTATCTATAGTATATGCCACTGTATTAGGCATCCCTCTTTAGAGTATATTTTTGTAAACAGCAAAGCATTCACTGGATATGCAGGATCAAGTATCTGGCACTGTATGCTTTTACCGGGATGCAAAGTCAGTAAGAAAAATTACATGAACCCTGAGCACCTTTGGCCTCTTCCTGATCCATAATGATTCTGTGCTTTCTCAAAGACATCTGGGAACTTATTATGGCCTCACATTGGAAGATTATATTTTTATTTCAAAGCAGTGCTACATCTATCTCAGTCCTGAGTTTCAGATATCAGGAAAAGAAAAGAGGTATTGATCCCTAGTATTGTGGAATCTCTACTCTGTCCTATAGGGTCACTGTGAGTTGGAATCAACTTCACAGCAAGGGGTATACGCCACAGGATGAGTGAGCACAGTAGCCTACGTGAGCCCAAATACTTGGAGTCTAGGAGTATTCTTTTTCCCTCTGATCTCTTTCGGCCAGTGTGGACAAGAATCAAGAATGGGACCTGTCAGAAGAATGATAGAAAATTCTTATCAATAAGCATTTAGAGAACGTTTGTACATTTACAAGCTGCATCCTCATACATTTGTAAGAGCCTTGGGAGGTAGACAACTACAAAGGAAAAGAAACATGATTTTCTCCATTTTAAAAAGCAAAACTGAGGATTAGATTGAGTTTTTCAAGTTCATAGAACTAGTAAAATGTAAAATTCTAAATCCTTATCTTCTGACTACAAGCTTAACACTCTTTGGCTCACCGAAATTTGCATCCGATGGAAAAGCAGGGTGACCAGAGAGATGTTCATTTGAAATCTTCTGTGTATTAGAAAGCAAACATGGCAAGATTGCATCTTACATACTTTGGACATGTTGTCAGGAGGGACTGGTCCCTGGATAAGATAGAGTGAGAGTCAGCAAAAAGAGGATGACTGTCAACGAGATGGATTGACATAATAGTTGCACTGATAGGCTTAAACATAAAAAAGATTGTGGACGTGGTGCAAGACTGGGCAGTGTGTTGTTCTGCTGTGCATAGCATTACTAAGAGTTGGAACTGACTTCATGGCACCTAACAACAACACATGCCAGACACTGTCTTAGACTCGTCTAATTTATTATCCCACATTTCCTCAAAACAATCACCTGTAATAGGTGATGTTAGAGCTGCGGACACAGACCCAGAGTTGTCCCGAAGGTGGTATGTTTTAGGATCAGCATCAGACCCAATGTTCTCTAAATGTTCAATCTTCACTGAGAAATCTGCACCCAGATTCTCAGAAGAAATAATTTGGTTGTCATATGGAGAAGAAAAACAGAGCCCCTCCTCTCCCAGTAGAAAATAAGAAGGAAAAATAGTTTTAAAAAATTGCCCAGGGATTGGTATCGGATTCAAGAAGACCCCATTCACTTGAAGGGTTTTCATGGATAACTCTTTGTTCCTTTGCTGCCCCACTGATTTCTAGAACCTGGCATGATAGTCTCAAGGTGTATGATGAGCAGGCTTGACTATGATGAGGGTTTCTCCACCTGTACTAGCTGGTTTTATTAAAAATTCAAATTCTTTTTAGTGTCTGTGCTACTGATCAAGTCTGTCACTCAGTTACTTCAATAAAAATTGAGAGGCAAGCTAGAATTTATTGTTGGGAGAAGCTAGAATTTTTTCTTTTAATTCCACTGAAAATTAAGCTCAGATTTACTAGATGACTCAGAAATCCCACTCCTACATCTACATCCAAGAAAAATGATAAGCCTGTGTCTACAGAAAATCTTGTATATGCCCACAGCAGAATTATTAATAATAGCCTAAAGTTGGACACACCCCAACGTTCATCAACTGATGAACGGATAAACAAGATGTGGTACAGTCACACAAAGGAATATTTAGCCATAAATAAGGACGGAGGTTATGATATACCCTCTAGCATGGATGAAGTTGGCAATACTATGCTAAGCCGAAGAAGCAGACATTTAAGAACAGATATTGGGTAACTACATTTTTATGAAGTGTTCAGAACAGGCAAACCCATAGACACAGAATGTAGGGGAATGGGTTGTCAGAGGCTGAAAGGGAGGGAGGAGGACTGGGAAAGATTGCTAAAGCATACAAGGTTTTGTTTTGGGTAATAAGAATGTTCTGGAATTAGCCTGGAAACTGAAGGAAGAAAAACACACACAGTCCCTGCTAAAGACTTCATATGGAGATACAGAACTCTGGGAATATATCAAAAGCTGCTGAATTCTACACCTTCAAAGAGTGAGCTTTATGATGTGAATTATAACTTTTAAAAAAGCTATTACTAAAAAATTAGAAACAAATACTGAACACACACACACACACACACACACAAACTTACCTAATTATATGGAACTTATCAAACATATGACTGTAACTTTCTAGCGGCATTTGAAGCTTTTTGTAATCAACATTGGCTGTATTGAGTTCTTTCCAGAGGCAGCCCACAGCTTAAAGCTCAGTGAAACAAAAACAAGCTCTTCAAAAACTACACTTTGGATAAAGAAATCTATGTATATTTCTCAAAATGTGATCTAATTAAATGGGTGCTTTAAAATGTGTCCAGCTTTATATACACTTATTTACTTAAATTGTTACACTAAGAACAGCTACAATGTGCAGAACTATTCATGTTCTCCTAAAATGTGAGGGCTGAGTCTAGTGCCAGGATGCGAATTCTAATTTTTGACTCATGGGCTACCACTGTGCCTGACCTGGTCACAGCAGCTACAGCGATTTAAGTTTTTCCCTCTGGTATCAAAGACTGCCCTAGAATTTTCTGTGGAATACTACTCCCGACAGGACCTATCAATTACTAATCACAGAAGTTGAAACTTATTTGCAAGACCAAGCAAACAGAACCCACACTCATTGTCATTCAGTTGATTCCAACTCATAGCGACCCACCAGGACAGGGTAGAACCACCTCCGAAGAGCTTCCAAGAAGTAGAACATTGTGTTAGAACATTGGGTTCCCTCATTTTGCAAACAATGAGCACTTGTAATACGTTGCTCCTTGGAAACCCTAAAGGGGAGTTCTACTCGGTCCCATAGGGTAGCTGCGAGCCAAAAGTGACTCGAGGGCAATGGTTTTTAGCTATACTCAGCCCTTCTAGGGACTTTCTGCTGCACGCTTCTTGGTTTTCAGGTCCAAGGTCTTGACACTACATTTATACCATGGTTGGAGTTTTGGAATTGGTTTGGTCTGGTTTTGGGTTATAATGTACCAGCTCTGGACTAGCCTGGAAATTGAAGGAAGAAAAATACTCACAGTCCCCGCTGAAGATTTCCTATGGAGGGAGGCCAACAGAAGCCACTGGTTTTGTGAACCTCAGGACGAATGTAGTTATCTCATACCTTCTCAAGAACAGATTTTGTGACAGGGGGTAAGAGAAAGGAGTCTAAGCTGGTGTCAGATTGCTAAAGGCGTGTGAAGTCAAGGTGATGTATCTGAACTTAGTCTCTTACACCACAGAGGGAGGACGACACGTCCTAATGAATAGATAGCTTCCATGACCTCTGTTTATAAGCTCCATCCATGAAGTGAGGGGCTCCAGAATGTCTTACCCTCAGCTGTAATTTTCACTGAGGAAACTAAATGTCAGAGAGGGCAATGGTTTATCTGGGGTCAGACTGCTAACTAGTAGCTATAATTGCCTCCGATGGGCTGATTCCTCAGCCTGTGTGTACCATCCCTAACCCTCCCCACCCCCCCCACTCTCTCTCTCTCTCTCTCTCTCTCTCTCTCTCTCTCTCTTCTACACACGTTACTCCCCAGATGGCTGCATGGATTGAAGCTACATTTTCAGTGAGGGGCCAGCTGTCTTTCATATAGCTAAACATTAGAAATAGTTACCCAGTTAACACTCGTTCCCGACCACTAGGCCTATTGAGATGATTTGTTGTCTTTGTTCTATCAAAGCAAATATGAAATATGAAGAGCATATAGACGAATTCACCTCACGACACCGTCTCAGACTGGTGCCTCCCATGCACCTCAGAGAACTCCTGGGTTGGCAGCATGCTGGTCCTGGACTTTAAGGGACCCAGCTGGATACATACATTTGATGATGTCATTTGTAAGTAACAGAAGAAGCTACTTCATTACAGGAGGGAGAATGTGTGTCAGTGGACAGGTACACCTTTGGCGAAAGGGCAGTCTTCCCGCCGGGTGGCCCCCACTCCTGTTGGTTCATCACTTCTACTGCAGAATGCTGGATGTTTCCGTTCCATCTGACACTGTGGTCCCAAGGGTCATTCATCCAATAGAGTACATCAATCAACGAGAATGAATTAAACATGGGACTTCCAGAAATCCCAACCTGAGACCTTTGGTCAGGATCAAGAAATAGGTACGTAGTTAGCACAATTCAAAAATTTCTTCCCTGGGATCAATTATCTTTTAAAGTGGGGATAAGAATTTTAAGATATGAAATAAGATCTATTCAAGTATTAGCTTCCGTTATGTCAAGGGTAGGAAGACTATGAAAGAGGTAAGAATACAAGGGCTCAAACAGTAAACAAAACAAACCAAAAAACACTGTCATCATTGTGTCAACTCCAGCTTACTGAGACCCCTGTGCCTTCCAGTAGGACTGGGCTCCAGAGCGCATTCAGTGGCTGATGTTTCGGAACTAGCTTGTCCGACATTTCTTGTGAAGTCTTTTTGGACAGACTCAAACCCCGAATCTTTCAGTTAGAATCTCAGCTCACTAACTGTTTTCACTGCCCAAGGCCTACAGGAATGTCTCTGATTTGCAGCATGAAGTCACAGGCTTGGGGATGCAAAACCTCACAGCCCAAGCCAAGCCAAGTGCCATCGAGTGAGATCCGACTCATGGCGACCCTAAACCTCACAGGAGAGGGGTAAATGTGGGGTAAAGGGAAGGAAAGCAGGGGCTGGCTTGCTGGTGGCTTCTGCAGCCATGTGACACCCAGATGTCAGGCCCTGTTTTCTACTAGAGATTTTGAAAACATGTAGTTGCTATAGTTTCCTAGGTCTTCTGTCACAAAATAGCACAAACTGGGCAGCTTACAAACACAGAGATGTAGAGTCTCTCTCATTTCTGGAGGCTGGGAGTCCAAATGAATGTGTTGGCAGGGCATCCTCTCCTAAGACCCTCAGGGAAGGTCATTTATTGTCTCTCTCTGCTTCTGATCACTGCAGACATTTCCTGGTTTGTGGGTGCGGTTTCACATAGCCTCCTTTCTTGGTCTTTGTCTCTGAGTCGCCTCCTCCTCTCTAAGAATACCACCCAGACATGATCAAAACTCACTCTGTCCCAGTAGGACTGCATGCGAACTAAACATGTTTAAAGACCTTGTCTTAGTCACCTGCTGTAGGTGTTATTAGGAAGGTATTTAGCTATAATTAACATTTATAATCAGTTGATTTTAAGTCAATGATCCTTCATTGTGGGAGTGGGCCTCATCTCATCAGTTGCAGGTCTTAAGGGTAAAACTGATGTTTCTGGAAGAAGGAAGAAATTTAGTTTCGGGACTGTAACAGAAACATCCTACTGGTATTGCCAGCCTACTGCCTGACTTACGTAGGTTTTAGACTTGTCGGTCCCTTGAATGATGCAAGCCACTTCCTTAAAACCAGTCAGCCTCTTTCTCTCTCTCTCTCTCCACTCTTTACCTCTGCTCTGCCAAGCGTGAGGTCCTTTTCCAGGAACAGATCCCTCCTGACAACATGTCCAAAGTATGTGAGACGTAGTCTCACCGTCGTTGCCTCTAAGAAGCACTCTGGTTATACATCTTCCAAGACAGATTTCTTTGTTCTTGTGGCAGTCCACGGTGTAGTCAATATTCTTCACCTGGTAAGTACTGGGGTAGAATTAATGTACAGCATTTTGGGTAACCCAGTTAATATGATTAATAGACCAGAGTAATTCCTTTCTAGACTATTTTACATAAAAAGCTTGTGCTGAGCCACAGACCGAAAAAAGAAAAAAATACCATCAACCCCCTGGCCACTGAGTGGATTCTGACCCTGTAGGACAGAGTGGAATGGCCGCATAGGGTTTCTAAGGGGGTAGTCTTCACAGAGGCAGACTGCCACCTCTTTCTTCTGCTGAGCTGCTGGTGGGTTTGAATTGCCAAACTTTCTGGTTTAAAATGAAGTGCTTTAACCACTGTGCACTGGGGCCCCTTTTGAGCTACAGACCACCAGCGCCCAATCTGTGGTGTTGGGTCTTCCTCCCTGGGACCACTGATTCCGCCTCCAGGCTCACCTCCCATTAGTTGTCACAATCCTCACACTTGGGAAACCTGGAGATTCTCCCAGAAGTGCTGTGAAATTCAGAAACTTGTCAGATGAGAGCAGTGTGTCCTTGAGAGGACCTTATTTTTAGAGGATTATCATGATTGCTGTGGATTTTTCTTTCTGTCAAAAGGCTACAGATCAATCTCTGTTCTCCTTAAACTTTTAAAGTGACACAAATCACCTTCAGGCCGAGCTGTCAGCTGGAAACATCAGAGATAAAAATAGAAAACTTCCCGCTAGTCACCCGTCTCCACACCGCCAGTTGGTCCCCGGATTCGAAGAAACGGAGGAGCAGCCTAGAACCCCAGTGCCACCTCCCATTGCAAAGGAGAAAGTGCTGTGCGCACAGAAGCTGTTTGAAAAGGAATGTATTTTCAGGAAGAACATCTCTCTCTAGAAATTTCTGTAGGACACATGCTAGGGTGGGTCTAAGCTGGGATGCAAGACAGGAAAAGGAAAGCTTGCTGCAGAAAGAGCCAAAATAAAGACCTAAAAGGGGACAGAAAAATGGTGATGATGAGCGCCAGCAGACGACGCTGAAGAGTCAGAGAGGCAAGGGCAGGGATGCAACAGTTTTGCACATCATATATAATGTTATTATTATAATCCCTAGCTTTCCTTCATCTTTTTTTTTTGACATGAAAATATTTTAAAGGAGATAAAAACACTTTAAATCATACAGTTTGTTAGACCTCTTGTTGGGAAGGCTTGCTTTTGGAGAATAAGGCTGCAAAACATTCTGTGGCAGAAAGAGGCTTTTGTGAAGGTTCCCTCTGTGTTAATTGAGGTTTTGCGAATCAGCTCCTAACAGGAGGATTTGTGGTTGGCTTAACCAGATCAAGCTGCTAAGCCCAGGAAGGCTTGCTTGCTTTCTTCTTTTCATTGTGATTTAAAAAAAAAAAAGAAAAGAAAGAAAAAAATAAATCCTATGTTTAAGCCCACACTCTGTTTTGTGGAATTGTTTTACAAAAGGTTTTAAGGAAAGTAATGTTTTCCCACTGGTTCTAGTGTCACCAGAGAGTCACATGTCATTATGAAGGTACATGAAATGGAACTGAGTATCAGTAGAAAACTGAACAGGAACTCAACTTACTCAGAAAGAGTGAAGTATGAAAATGATGAGGGAAAAGTTTAAAGTCTTTTCCCTTTCAGGTTAACAACAATGTCATTTATAAGACCAGATGTTTTAACAGATGAGGAAACTAGATTCTTCCTGGCCACCCAGGCCAGCATCAACGGCTGCTCCACTCTGGAGCCTGGGGGTAAAGGGGTGATCTCATCCCTCGTGATCTTGTTGGGATTCTTCAGGGCTGGGTGGTGTGATTGCTAGCTCAACTACTAGCTGAAAGGTCGGAGGTTCGCACGCAGCCAGAGGTGCCTGGGAAGATAGGCCTGACAATCTGCTTCTGAAAGGCCACGGCCTTGAAAACCTTATGGAGTAGCTGAGCTCTGCACACACGGGGTCACCACGAGTGGAACAGACTCCAGGGCGAATAACAAAGACAACATGACGAACTAAAGGGAGGAACTGTCACAGCTGGGTACAAACAATGTCCTCACCACTCAGCTGAAGGGACAGCAGGAGGAGTCATTTCACCTCAACCACTTTTTGATGGCCATAAGCCCACCGAGAAGTCCTACGGGGGGAGGTGGAAGGGTGGCGATAGGCTGTGTCTGATTTCCTAGACCTACTGATGGTCCTCAATCATATAGCTGAAGAAGCCCGTATCCAGCTAAAGATGTCACTGAAATGAGTGGGTTTTTCTCAGTCTAATCCTATATCAGAAACCCTTATGGCATAATGGTTAAGTGCTATGGCTGCTAACCATAAGTTCAGCAGTTCAAATCCACCAGGTGATCCTTGGAAACTCTATGGGGCAGTCCTACTGTGCCCTATATGGTGGCTATGACTTGGAATCGACTCAGTGGCAGTAGGTGGGATTCTACGTCATTTACTCAAATACACCTCCCTGGGAACCTTATTTTCCAGTCTAACCCAATGGGAACTGATAGCTTTTGCGAGGCTTTATTTTCCTCCTTGCATTCAATTTTCATTTTTTTTTTTTTTTTTGCTTCAGTCGGTCTTCTTTCTTTGGTTTTGATTGCTGCCTTCTCCTGTTGGTTGCTCTAACTGGTCCCTGGGTCATTCTGCCCTCAAGACTCTTGGTGGTTGTTCTTATGTGCCGTCTAGTCACTTCTCGCTCATAGTGACTGGATAGGACAGAACAGAACTTCTGCATAGGATTTCCTAGGCTACACTCTTTACAGAAACATATCATCAAGTCTCTTTTCCCACAGAGCTACTAGTGGGTTTGAATCAACAGCCTTTCAGGTAGCAGCCCAGTGTTTGGCCATTGTGCCACCAAGATCCCCTCAAGGCTCTTGGCTAATTCATGTCAACCGGATTGTAGGTCCTACATGAGACTTTGGGTACATTCTAGAGTCTGGTGTCCTGTGTATTCATGTAGCTTTTTTAAACAAAAAAGGGACTGAGAGATTCTTGAGACTTCAAAGTCATTCTTTTCATGCCTAGACCCAACAACGACCATGCAGCATGCAGCGAGGTCACAGCTTTTCAGAGCTCGATGTTCTCCTGAGTGTTACCATGTGCTCCGGCCCACATCCACCTCATGATCCTCTCTACATCCTTCCTGGCAGTGTCATCTAGCATCTTGAAAGCCCCCGTAGAGAGAAACTCACTAGACACAGAATGGACACCCAACAAGTGGTGTTGTTTCTGAGTAGTGGTGTTTCTGAGTTCCCTTTGAGACTACTCTTTTCCAAGCCCAAAACGCCTCCCAGAAAGTGTCACCCACTAGCACCATTTTATTGGTCCTTTCCAAAATAAGTTCCAATCCACTTCTGTATAACCATCATTCACATACTGGGAAATCATAACTCAGCTTCTCTAGGTTTCCCTCTTCTTTGAAGTTTGTTCATCCTTCCAATGGCAGGCTCCTAAAGATACATGCTTGGTCAATGCTTCTCTTAAAATATCCATGTGTCCCAGAGCTGAGTATGTTCCCAACAGCATGTGACCAGTGAAGAAGCAGACAAAGATGGTTTTGGTTCTAGACTCTATACTTCATTAAGTAGCTGACTATGCTGGTTGTCATTTCCTCACTGCTGGCTTACACACTTATCAAGACCAGAGAGCCTGCCTCATTAGTGTACCCACATGATGAGTCTAGTACAGGACCTGGTACATGTTTTGAGAAAAACTCAATGAATAAATGGCAACGACATCATCCTATTTGTTTAACTGGCACCTGCATTGTCAAAATATGCACGTCTCTCATATCGATTACTTATATCAGGTTTCTTCATCCTAAACTTACATAATCAATTAATTTCTTGGCCCTAAGATGTGGAATAGTACATCTATTCATATTAGAGTTTGTTGTTTTAGATCTGATTTGACTTACTATGTGTCTGCTTGTTTTAGTCAGCCAGTGCTGCTCTAACAGAAATACCATGAGCGGATGGCTTTAGCAAAGAAAAGTTTATCCTTACACAGTCCAGTAGACTGCAAGTCCGAATGCAGGGTGTCTACTCCAGTGGAAGGTCTTCCTTCTTTGTTGGCTCTGGAGGAAGGTCCTTACGTCGCAGAAGTCTTTGGTCAGGGAGCATCTTGGCGCAGGAACCTCAGGTCTGAAGGAGGACTCTACTTCTGGTGCTTTCTTTATGGCATAAGGTTCCTAATGCTTCCCTTTCATCTCTTGTAAGAGATAAAAGGATAAAGGGTGGTGCAAGCCACACTCCAGGAAAACTCCCTTTACAATGGAGCAGGTTGGTGACCTTAGAAAGGAATTTACAGTCCTACCCTAATCCTCTTTAACACACGACATAGGGAAATCACAAAATGGAGGACAATCACAAAATACTGGGAGTCATGGCCCAGCCAAATTGCTACACATACTTCTGGGGTCACAGTTCAATCCATGACCCCATTGATTATAAATTCTCTGATCCTTTTCAGTGGCTACACACGTGAGCACTAACCACAGGAGAGTGTCCCTCATACCATGCCATCCAAGGAAGCGTAAGAGCATTTGGTGACTGCGGAGACTTGACATCAAGATCACCACACAGCATCTCTTAACCTGTTTTATTGGCCTCATTTACACTCTTGAATATCTTGAATTTTCCTTGTATTTCTCTTGTACACATAAAAAGAATGTCTACTTAAAGATGACTTCTGCAGAGACTCTCTGCTCTTGTAAAGAGAGGAAGTTGTTCTGTTGGCTACTGTCTTAGTCATCTAGCGCCGCTTTAACAGAAATACTGCAAGTAGGCGGCTTTAAAAAGAGAAATTTTATTTTGTCACAGTCAAGTAGGCTAAAAGTCCAAACTCAGTGTGTCAACTCAAGGGGAAGGCTTTCTTTTCTGGATCTGGAGGAGCATCCTTTTTGTCAGTCTTCCTATGGACTACAAGCTTCTGAGGTGCAGGGACCCCGAGTCCTTTCCAAAGGACACAGTCAGCTTCCAGTGCTGCTTCTGGGGGGTGCAAAGTCCCTATACCTCTTTGCTAGCTTCTTTCCTTTATATTTCAAGAGACTGCTTCAAGGTACAAGACAATCTTACACGTTGAGTTCTCCCCACCAAAACAGTCGCTGTCCATCCTCCCTCATTAACATCACAGGGGCCGGGTTTACAATGTAGACAATACCAGGAGTCCTGGGCCCCTGAAATGTCTACACATCTGTTTCGGGCAAATACGAATCAACCCAGGACAGCCACAGTATAGCTAGTAAAAGTGGTACCTAAAAAAAATGTTACAGGAAACCCACAAGCCACAAAATTGTATGTTTTATGGCTATAAGCAGAGGATTTGAAACTGGTTGAGCCAGAATGAAACTTGTGAATATGGCGTGAAGAAGGGACCTTTTTTTTTTTTTTTTAAAAAACTTGTCTGTTTCTTTCTCTCTCCTCATTAGTAAGACCAGAAGGGCTTGTTCCAAATTCCCAAGGCAGTTGTACAATTGTGCCTTATGATTCCTGGTGGCTGTCTGCCAAGAAAACAGACTAGACCCTTGCTACTCCATGAAGTCTCTGCATGGTGTAAGGGGTTAATGTCCCTTGAGGGCTGGCTGAAAGGTAGGAGGTTTGCGTCTACTTAGAATAAATGTCTTGGAAGAAAGGTCTGGCAATCTACTTCTGAAGAATCAGCCACCGAAAATGTCATGGAGCTCAGGTCTCCTTTGACACACCTGAGGTTGCCATGAGGCAGAACTGACAGCAACTGGTTGCTACTCTGAAGAGAGCCCAGGGACCAACAGCCCTTTACTGCTGGTTAGGGGTACAGAATTTGGGGCTTTACCCCATATGGGCTGAGTTGGAATCTGCATTTTATCAGCACCTCATGGGTGACTCCTCTACATATTCAACTTTGTGGAGCCGTCTGCTGATTCAGTTGACTGGAGTGTGACCTTGCATTGGTATTTTATAAAGCTCCCCATTCTGTAGGACAGAGTGGAACTGCCCCACAGGGTTTCCAAGCAGTGACTGGTGGATTTTAGCTGCTGACCTTTTGATTAGCAGCTGAGCTCTTAACCACTGACCCATCAAACCTCCCCATAGTGTCACAGCAAAGCTTCACTTCCTTCCTGGACTGTCAAGCCTGAACAACTTGAGAAAATACTTTCCTTTATATTAATTTAATTTTGACTTTTGTTCTTATGGGCTAACAGCCTGCCTTACAAAGACTAAGAAAGCACTCACCACTTCCCCTGGGTGTCAAACAGCATCTCGCATTACCATGGCAACCAGATGCCCTGAACCCAAATCACAAATCCCTAATCCCCAGAAAGAGCTCAGTCACTGCCACACAACGTTAGCCGTCTCCAGTTTTGAACCAAAGGAAAGTATTGTGTGCTTCACATTATTTGGAAAACTGTGTCTGCTGAGACAAATTCATCAGCCATAACCAGATAACATTGTCGGTTTGGTCTAGACATGAAATTTCTCTTCTAAAGTAGTAACTAGGGAACTCCATGTATATGTGTGTGTGTTATGTAAGTAACTAAAAATTGCTACTCAGAGGTTATCTGCATTATCTAAAAAATAAAAGAAAATCTGCTGCCACTGAGTCAATTCCAACTCATAGTAAGCCTATAGGACTGAGTAAAACTGGCCTATAGAGTTCCCAAAGAGCACCTGGTAGATTTGAATGGCTACCTTTTGGTTAGCAGACACAGCACTTAATCACTACACCACCATGGTTTCCACTTGCATCATCCAGAACACATTTTAAAGGTATCTGTAAATGGCCTGTATCTTTTCTATGAATAATAGAATTGGGATAATTTCTCAAAACGCAAAGATTAATTTTTATTCTGAAAGCTAGCCACTCTTTGTAGGCTGCTAATGCTGTTTTGCCCTCTAATCCAGGCTCTTATGACTATATGTCAGGTACTAATTCTAATATTTTGACAAAGAACCACATTTCCTGAATAGAGAGAATGTAACTTCATGTCTCTTTCTAAAAAGACTGACTCTGAGTTTCCTATTTCTACAATAAGATTTTTTTTTTCCTTAGTTTGAAAGGTAATATTTTGTTTTGGTGATTGTATTTTACACCACATTTCAACTTCCGTGCTTCAGGTATTTGTCACTTCAGCATTGCTTTGTCTGGTCTTCATGACAGCATGGCTCCCTCATTCTCCATTTAATGACTGTCGCGGATGGAACTGCATCCCCCAAAAATGTGTGTAGCAATTAGGCTGGGGCATGATTCCCGGCACTGCATGATGTTTCTGCGTGTTGTGAATCCTGCCTCTACGATGCTGTGGACGGCGGGCGGGCAGGGGTTGAAGTGGAGAGGCAGGAGTCAATCTGTGAGATTGCATTGTACCTTGATATATAATCTCTGGGGACGTAAAGGAAAGGGAAACAAGCAGAGAATTAGGGACCTCCTGCCACCAGGAAAGAAGCAGTGCTGGGAGCAGGGCACATCTTTTGGACCTGGGGTTCCTGTGTCTCAGAAGACCCCAGTCCAGGGTAGGATTGACGACAAGAACCTCTTCCCAGAGTCATCGGAGACAGATTTCCCCTGGACTTGATGCCCTGAATTTGTACTTTGAGCCTATTGTTTTTTTCTGAGAAAATAAATTTCTCTTTGTTAAAGCCATCCACTTGTGGTTATTTCTGCGATAGCAACACTGCATGACTAAGACAATGACCAATGACATTTTCATGAGTTTATTCCTGGTGCAGGAATTCATTTAAATTGCACTAATGGCATTTCAGTAGCACACTGGGTATACTACATTCACAGACGACAACATTCACAGTTGATAATGTTGCTGTTCAAAAGAAAGCTAAATGGAACAAAAAGATGTTTCCTTCCACAAGAAATCCTTTGTTTAATCTGCATACTTAAGAGCTGAATGCAGAGAAGATGATTTATATTAAAGGCTGACAAGCATGTCCTGTAAGACATCATGTGCCTGTTGGTCTCCATTTTTACTTCCTTCTTGAAATAAGGGGCAAGGACATAAAGTGCATTTTCTGAAGCAGAAACACAGGCATTCGTTCTGTTTCCATACCCAGCTGATTCCTTGCTTTTATCTCTCCCCTTTAGAAACCCTGGTGGTGCTATGGCTGCTAACCAAAAGGTCAGCAGTTCAAACCCCCCAGGCACTCCTTAGAAACTCTATGGGGCAGTCCTACTCTGTCCTGTAGGGTTGCTATGAGTTGGAGTCCACTCAACAGCAATGGGTTGGGTTTGGTTTAGTTTGGTTTCAAGGTCTTTTCAGGCTCCGCTTCATTCCCCAGCTTTTTCAAGGAGCTACCAGCAGTTCTTCCTTTCCACACTGGTTCCCCTTTGTCCAACTCTTGGCTTCACTCTCAATGGCTCAAAAATTGCTTCACATGTCTTGGGGTTTGTCTCCCCAGATACACTGTTATTGTCAGCTGTCATCATGTCAGCCCTGATTCACGGCAGCCCCACGCACAGCAGAGCCAAGTGTTGGCCAGTCTCAGCCTCTTCTCTCTTGTTGGTGTGTTCTGGTCCATTGTTGTAGCTCCTGTCTATTTTGAGTGTCTTCTAATCTAGGGGAAACCCTGTTGCTGTAGTGGCTAAGTACTATAGCTGCTAACAGAACGTCAAAGAGTTTGAAATCACCAGCTGCCCCCGGAAGCCCTATGGGGCAGTTATCCTCTGTCCCATAGGGTCACTATGAATTGGAATTGACTTGACAGACATGAGTCTGGTATTTTGGTTTGGATTTTCTTACTCAGCAATATATCAGACAATATTCTCTTGTGGTTCAAGGTTTTTCAATGGCTAATTTTTGGAAGTCAATCACCAGCCCCTTCTTGCCAGTCTGTTTTAGTTTAGAAGCTCTACCAACACCTTTCTACCACGGGACAGCCTGCTGGTAGTTTGAAATATGGGTGGCATTGCTTCCAGTGTTACAGAAACATGCAAACTGGCAGACAGGTGGGTGGACATACTGTAGTTTCCTCAAATTTCAGACAGTGTTTCATAATTACTATGAGATTTTAGTGCTACCTACTTGGCAAACCCATTGCATCTTACCATGCACTCAATCAATGATTGACATAACGTATTTACTGGGAGCTTACATGTGGGGCACTCTGCTAAGTGCTAGAAGGCAACAATGAACAGATGCCACATCCTTTTTCTTCTTTATAAGTTCATTGTGATTCTTTTAATTTTTTACTGTGATTAAGTGAAAGTTTACAATCGAAGTCAATTGGCCACACAAAACCCAGAGCACTCGCCTCTGCACAACTCTGTGTGCTCTCCTCACCCTGTGACAGCACACTCATCCCCTCCACTCTTTATTCCCAGTATTCACTCAGCTGACACTTGTGCTCTCTCTCCAGTCTCTCTTCTCCCCTCTAAAAAGAGACCAGTTAGGCAGCCTTATATAATTATTTAACCATAAAGTATACATGCCATCCGCATCTCTCTGCATCCTGAAATCCAGTCCATTGTTTGTCTGAAGTGTTGGCTTCAGTACTGGTTTTAGGCCTGGGCTAGCAGCAAGCCCAAGAGCAATGTTCTCAGGCTACACTCTAGGTTGTCAGACCTTAACAGAGTTCTTGATCTGCACATCCTTTCTCTCGTGTCACGTCTTATTTAATGTAATGACCGAACCTTCAGGAGCAGCAGTTCTCAGGAATCAGCAGGTGAGGATGAGCTCCCTCGATCCCTAGGCTGCTGAGAACTCTCAGAGGTCCTCCCTGTGCTCTAGTTCTCCTCATCCACGGCGGATGTACACCAAGGCTCACAGCCAGGAAACGTCCAGCATTCTCAGACCCTGCCATCAGCTCTGACATGTCCCTGGGGTGGTCTCATAAGATCACCGTGGGTCAAGATACCTGCAAGATAATTGTGTCCCCCTAAAAATGTCTACTGATTTGGCTTGACCATGATTCCCCGTGTTATGTGATTTATCCCATATGTTGTCAATTTTCTGTCTGTGATGTTGAGTGAGAACAGTCAACAGCTGCACCCGTGAGGCTGCACTCCATCTACAAGCTCGGTTGTGTTGAGGCAATCTCTCGGACGAAGGAAGGGAAAGGGAAGAAAGCAGAGAGCTGGGGACCAAGAAAGCAGTGTTGGGAGCAGAGTGTGTCCTTTAGACTTGGTGTCCCTCTGTGTTTTAGTCAGCTAGTGCTGCTGCAACAGACATACCACAGAGTGAATGGCTTTAACAAAGGAATGTTTATTTTTACATAGTGCGGTAGGCTAAAAGTCCAAATTCAGAATGTCTGCTGCAGGAAAGGCTTTCCCCGTTGTTGGCTCTGGAGGAAAGTCTGGTATTCCATCAGTCCTTGTCTGGGGAGCACCTTGGCACAAGAACCCCAGGTTTGAAAGACACACTCTTCTCCGGGTGCTGCTTGCTTGATGGTATGAGGTTCCCAATTCTCTGCTGGTTTCCCTTTCCTTTTATCTCTTGTTGGATGAAAGGATTAAGGGTGGGGCAAGCCATACCCCAGGGGAAACTCCCTTTACAGTGGAGCAGGGAAGTAATCTTATGAAGGGATTTATAGTCTCACCCTAATCCTTTACCATACAGCACAGGAAAATCACAAAATGGAAGACAATCACAAAATATTGGGAATCATGACCCAGCATCACATGGCCACACATATTTTTTGGGGGACACAATTCAATCCATGATACTGTGTGAAGAAGCTGCTAGCCCAGAGGGAATATTGATTTGAATTTAGACTTTTGGCCTACTTTACTGTGAGGAAATACATTTCTGTTTGTTAAAGCCATCCACTCGTGGTATTTTCGGTTACAGCAGCACTAGGTGACTAATACTGTAAAGATGGTGACAGAATGATGTTGACTATAGAGCCTAACTTTTAGTTCTGTTTCCTTCAGGCTAGGGAACAAACTGAGCAGGAATCAAACAGGCTAAAAACTCTTCTGTCCTCCCCAGCGAAGGCCTTCACTCCTCTCTACACCTGGTACCCAAGCGTCAGCTTCTAAGTGACAAAGAACAGAAGCTCTCTCTCTACTTTGGAGACAACCAGCTCTAAGGGGATATCTAGGAGACTGGAGACCAATACTAGGGTTTATATTTCTTGAAAATTAAAATGTCATCTAACATTTCATTTTTGCAATGTGGCAGGTACCTTAGTTTCCAAAATACCATAAGCTGGGTGGTTTACAAGAATAGAAATTGATCGTCTTACAGTTTTGGAGGCTCTGAGTCTGAGATGATGGTGTGAGCTGTGTTGATTTCTTCTGCAGCTTTGAGGCAGCATCTGCTTAATCCCCGTCCTAGCTTCTGGGAGCTCCAGGCATTCCTTACCTTGTAGCTGCAGCATCATTTGGAGAAGCTTTCCCCCCTTTCCCTGTCTCTGTCTTCTCTCTTATGAGTAAACCAGTCAGATATGATTAGGACCTACCCTACTCCAGTTTGAATTCCTGCTAGTTTGATTGAAAACACCTTCAAAGATCCAATCTCTAAAACAGGCTCAGATATAGGAACGAGGACTTCAAAATGCCTGTTGGGGGAGGGGGTACCATTCAGTCCACAACAGCCTGTATTTTGCCATCCACTTTATGTGCTCTATCTCACTTAACTGTCCTAAACACATCACTGTAAACCAGACCAACCTAGTTGCTGGCAAGTTGGTTCCAGCTCATAGAGACCCTACAGAATGAAGTTAAACTGCTTTTCAGGATTTCCAAGGAGTAGCTGGTGGATTCGAACTGCTGACCTTTTGGTTAGCAGCTGAGCTCTTAACCAATGGGCCAGCAGAGCTCCAATAACACTACTGGATAGTTACCTTTGTTTCTCATTTTATGGTCAAGGACACTGAGTGTCATAGACTTCAAGCCAGTTGCCTCAAATGATTCCCAGTAACAGAAAATCCAGGATTCCAACCTGGATCTAGCTCACTCTACAGCTGTGAATTATGCTAGACCAAGCTTCCAATTCTGACACCAAGAACTGAATAAGTGTGAACATTCTCGATGCTCCCGCCACCTATGTAACATCTTCTCAGTGAGCTACAGCTCTGCTGTTGGAAATTGACTAGGCACAGTGAGCATTTTGGTCCTGGATAGAAGAGCTAACCCTCTTGCAGAAACCTCAGCCACTCCATTTCCCCGTGGATTACGTATCCCTGCAGTTTTGTGAATCTTTCAGGCCAATTTCCACCTCAAGGAGATACTTTAAGTCAAAATGAAGACATGCGTCTTGGAAGAAGTCCAGTCAAGCTCATCGAAGACCATTTTGGGAAATGTGATAAGAGTGCCTACGGTCATTTGCCTTTCACATCACAAGTAGACTGAAAACCCAAGAAGGGCATTTTGGGTACTGAAGGTTTGCCAAAGAATTTTAAAAGGGAAGAGCAGAGATTGTTTCTATGCATGTACACAAACACACGGCACATCCCCCTTTAAGGAAATCTTGAAGGTATAGTGGGTTAAGTGCTGCAGCTGTTAATCAAAAATTGGCAGTCTGAATCCACCAGGCGCTCCCTGGGAACTCTATAGGGCAGTTTCACTCTGTCCTGTAGGGTCACAATGAGTTGGAATCAACTTGACAGCAGTGGCAGTGAGTTTATCCCCTCTTAAAGTGACCAATGCTTCCAAGCTCAGTATGTCTACCAATTGATGTTGTGGACCCTTTGCCTACAGCCAGGCAGAATCCTAGAAGACACTCATTTGTGCATCCCTTTGGCTTTTGGTGTACTTTGGGGGTTATTTCTGATAGGCTGTGTAGTATGCTATTGATACCACAATAGTGCACAGCAGATGACCTAAACATCCGTGGTTTCAAGAAGGAATGATTTATTTTTCTCTCACACAGTCGTGCAGGTCAGCAAGGGTGAGTCTCCTTCAAGCAGCCAAATGATGTGTTTCAAGAAATTCAGGAAATCTATTGCATGGGTCTCTCATTTTCCACAGACAAGTGGCTACCTGAGCTACGTTTTAACCAGTATGCATAGTGAGAACACAGGAGAGAGTGTGGAGGAAACATCTGCTATCTCCTGAGCCCTGGGCTTGGAGTTAGCATACTGTTACTTCTGTCCACATTCCACGGACCAAAGAAAGCATGTGGCCAGCCTAACATTAATAGAACAGGAATACAGAGTTCATCACTCCACAAGGTGCTACTGCAAGTCACATAGCAATGGATAAGAAGTGACTGGAAACTCAATCGTATCCACTGCTCAGCTATTTGTTGTCCTCCTATTGGCTATTTAATTTTTAACTCATGGGTGTCTTTTTTCTATATTCACACGAATGTATAGATATAAGACACACACACACAAACATTTACACAAACAGTAACTTCAAAGTGCTGTTTAATATTAAAAACAAACAAACTGCTGTCAAGTCAATTCTGACTCATAGCAACCCTATAGGACAGAGTAGAACTGTCCCATACAGTTTCCAAGGATTGCCTGACGGATTCAAACTGCTGACCTTTTGGTTAGCAGCCACAGAACTTAACCACTACACCAGGAAGGGCTAAAAATTTTAGGAAGAAGATCAGAATCATACAAACTTCCTTAAAAAAAAATTTTTTTTTTAGTAAAACTCAGACTGCCTCAGATTTTGGAAATATCCCTCTTCTGTAGGAAAAAAATTAAACTACATTTATGGCATACTTTCACAAATAAAAGAGTGTACATTGTAGTTAAAGCACCCCATCTGTCTTAGAGAAGAACAATGAGTGCTTTTGTGAACTGGGATTCAGCGTGTGCCATAGTGTGACGCATTTTAATCGACTGTTTTAAGGAAGACCTTCTACCTTGACTCCAGCTGTCAACTCATAAAATTATTGGTGGGTTGTCAGTACCAGCTGTTCATGCAGTATGAAAAATAGCCAAAAAACACTGCTGTGGAGTCTATTCCACCTCATAGGAACCATCAGGAGAGAGTAGAACTACCTCATAGAGTTTCCAGGGAGCACTTGGTGGATTTGAGCTGTCAACCTTTTGGTTAGCAGCCATAGCTCTTAACCATTTTACCACCAGGGTTCCCTCATGCAGTACAGGTGATTATCAAATATGCTTATAGTTACAAAATTGAGTATTCCCTTACATAGGACTACCAAGTTCTTGGGAAATCATGGGTCTTGGTTAAACTACACATACAATTAAATTTGACGAAGTACAACATCCCTTCATTTGTAAAAGGTTCTGCTACTCTTCCCCGTGAGAGTTAACAGCTTCATTTAGAAGAGGTGTCACCCATGATGAATGGGATTAGGCGATGTTGGTGCAGGAGATACAACTCAGTGCAATCTACGTCTGCAGACTGAGAATTGTTTCATCCGTCTTACTAACAGGGGGAACCTGGGAAGCCATTCAACATTTTTAAGAACATAGAGCTTTACCTATAAAATATAGATAATAGTGATGCATCTTGTTCCTAGTCTTAAACTAATTCCCAAGTGCTAACTATAACGATCATACAATCAGTTACCATTTGGTGTTGAGTCCATTCTGACTCATGGCAACCCCATGTGGGTTGCAGTAGAATTGTTCCACGGGGTTTTCAGCAGCTGATTTTTCAGAAGTTGACTGCCTTTCTTCAGAGGCGCCTCTGAGAGGACCCAACCACCAATCTTTGTTTTGGTAACTGAGTGTGCTGGCTGTTTGCATCACACAGGGTCTCCATAATGACCATTTGTTATTATTGTTGTTATCAGCTGCCTTTGATTCATGACCATCTCATGTACAACAGTGCTGGCTGTTGCCATCCCTAGGGTTTTCCCTGGCTGGTATTTACAAGTAGGTCTCCAGATCACCTTAGCCTAGAAGCTCCACTGACACCCATTTGTCATTGTGACAACACATAAGCCTCCACTGACAGATGAGTGATGGCTGGGCTTGAGGTGTACTGGCCTGGAATGGAACCTGGGTTTCCTGCATGGCAGGTGAGAATTCTACCATTGGTGATCACATTGCTGTTAGTTGCCGTCGAGTCAATTCTGACTCACGGCGACCCTATGTGTGCTGAGTGGCACTATTCCATAGGCTTTCCAAAGCTGGAATCTTTCAGAAGCAACTCTCCCAGCCTGTCTCCTGAAGTGCCCTCGGGTGGGCTCAAACTTCCAACCCAGAACTGCCATAATCACTGTGAGGATGATAAACATATATAGACCTGTATTTTCCCAGCATGGAGCTGCCTTATGAAGTCGTGGCTTGGTGGTGTGGCCTCCTGAAGTCAGATGGTCTGAAATGGAAATCTCTGCATTACACTTTGAAGAGGATGTGATCTCAGGTGTGTTCATCATCCTCCTGCCCTTCAGTGCCTTCTCTCTAACATGCGAACAGTCATTGTTCCCACTGCAGAGAGTTGCTGTGAAAAGGCCTCAAGTCTGGCCTAGAAAAAGTGTAGCATGCTACCTGGCACACAGAAATTGCTTAATAATTGCTATTAGCCGAGAATTATTATTTTCATGATTTAGTGTGTGTGTTAAAGATCTAAAACACAAAAGGGTCCCAGAGAGAATTTTATTACTCTGAATATTATCAACAACACATTTCATCTTAAGACAGCCAGAAATTAACCCTTAATAGTAAGACTTTGTTTAATGGTCTTTCAGAAGCCATGAGCTGGCCTTTGAGTGGCTTGGGAAGGAGCTCATCAGTTGGGGTCACCTGCTCTCAAGATCATGCCCCTCTGTGAGCTCAAGGCATAGCATCCCACAGCCTAATCTCCCAAATGAAAAGTAGAGAGGTTGCTTGGGCCTTTCAAGAAACAGATTTATTCATGTGTGGGAATGTAGGAAGAGTTTGAAGGGCACAGATTATGGCTGATTACAACTCTCATGTTGGGGATTAGATGAAAAAGTCAATCCTCTGTGCTAAAATGAGCTCAGTCATTTTCCTGCAGGTGACAAGTGGTTACAGTGTCTGAGCTGAAGGTGTCATTAAAAGAAGTTGTCAAATTGAACTAACACCATGCTTCTCTGACAGCCACAAGAGAGGAACCATTTAATTTGTGATGCAGCTTCCATCAAACCTATTTTTGGTTAGATAAGTTTGAACTTGACAGTAACCCACGCTGCCTGGCTAGAATAAGTAGGATGGCTTTACTGAGTCTCATTGATTCCGTGTCTTTTCATCCACAACCTCATAATCATTAAACTCAAGGGCTAGAACACAACCATGAAAACGATGGGGACGATGACAGCAGCTACCCGTGCCCGACTGCCTCTTCTAAATCTCTCCCAGCTTCTCCTTGTCTCAGTCTACACTGCCATATTCTAGGATACCAGCTGTCCTCACCTGATCTAGTGCGACACATACCTGGGTCCTTCACTACCCATCTTCTACCCGAGCCTCATCTTTCATTCTGCATGCTGTTGCCAGAGGTAGCTTTCAAAAATGCAAAGCAGATGACACCCTCATTCTTAGAATTCTTCAAAAGATCCCACTGTCTAGGAATGGAGAAGTTTCCAGGAATTCAGAGTAAGAGAGGCAGGAACCCTCATGCGTTACGGGGGGACAAGATCACGTTCTTGAAGACAGAGTAGGATTGATCGGGAAGGGTTGTATTGGCTTGAAGACATCTGGCTGGATTTATTGAGACAGAAAGTTTAGCTGCCATCAGATCGGTCCTCAACTCCTAGAGATCCCATATGTTGCAGAGAACTGCCCCCTGGGTTTTTCCTGACTGCAATCTTTATGGAAGCAGATCACCAAGTCTTTCTTCCATGGGGCACTTGGGTGACTTCGCACTGCCCACCTTTAGAGTAGCAGTTGATTACAACCTACCTGTACCACCCACAAAATACCAGTATAACATGTATGGTAGGTCGCTTTTTAATAAAATTTCACGAGTGTGTTTATGTGTGTGTGTGAGGAGAGAGACAGAAAGAGAGAGAGAGAGAGAGAGAGAGAGAGAGAGAGAGAGAGAGAGAGAGAGAGAGAGAGAGAAGGAGGAAACGAAGTAGGGAGAGACAGAAGAGAGGTCACAATATTACCTTCTGAGTGGTGATGGAATTTGACATAATTTATATTTTCCTCTTCACGTTCTGTAGTATTGCTCTCATTTTCTACATTATTTGGTATTCTAAGATTTTAAGACATTGCAGTTATTTTCATGTTGCAGATGAAGTAAGACAACCCCATGCTCCTTTTTGCCACACTGCAAGGCAAATTAAAACCCTGGGTTAATTGAGCCTCTTTCAGTGTAGCTGAATCAGAGGCACAAGGAGATGGATTCTAACAGGCTTCCCACAGGCTGTGGCTCCTCAGTTCCTTGCCTGCAGAAGTGTTCTGAGTCTTTACCAGCTGAGCCATCCAGAGGCCCTGCTAGCAGAGCGGAAGTGGCTGTGTGCATCACTGGCCAAATAGTAAGCCAAGACTAATTATAGTGTTTTCATTGCTCTTTGAGAGGTGAGAGATGAGAGCCGTCATTTCCAATCCTGGTCTGAGTTTTTGGAGCTCCTCATCAGAGAAGTAATCATTGGAGGTGTAAACTAGGCCAATCAATCTAATGTGAAGATTGCTGGAAGGGAATTGAGAAAATCTTCCCATTTGAAATACTTTTGCTCCTAAGGGTAACTATTTTAATGGCATGGTTGGGGCTCTGGTTCCGAGGATAATACCTAATGAAGCTGACAGTGGGAGTGGAGTGAGAATAGGGATATAATTACATGTGGGTCACCTAAATAATTACGTTACTCTTCTAATTAAGATGGTTTTATTACCCAAGGCCATTTGTCCCTTAAAAAGTACTTAGTTGTCTGGAAATCATGCCAGCACAATCTGATTATCTGTTCGTTGTGTCTCTTTTGTTCTCCTGTATCTGTACAAAAGTCCTTCTTTCCTGGGGCAATTGGACTTACTTCTCAGCACTGGGCATTTCCACAGGAGAGAGGTAGGTGAATTTCAAAAGCAAAGTTGACTCTGAAAAGGAAGGGCAATGAAAAAGACTCAGATACTGCACCCCAAAATATGATGGCATAAATTGATTGTGTTTCCTGAGGTTTTCCTATACTGCCTCCCAAGAAAACCTTCCAGAATGTTTCCTTGCAATCAGAGGTTAAGTGTGGGATCAGCTGGGAAGAGTAAATGGAGAAAAGAAACACTAAAATAACTGAACTATGATTTGTTGTTTTGTAGCATGTGTGATAATGACAACACAACCTGCCATCTCTGAGTAAAGAGGTACATACAGTCTTTTTGCACCTTAAAACCCATGTGTTCTCTCAAAGCAGATCATTAGTCTTTCTCTTGCAATGATCTGAGGCCTCTTCAAAGGTGTTCAAGCCTCACAAAGGAGAAAGAGATAGAGCACAAGCTTTGGTGTCAAGAAAACTTCATGTAAGTCCCGGCTCTTTTACCAATTACTCAGGGACACCTTGGGCAGGTCACTTAGCATCTGGGGACACAGTTCCCTGATTGGATAATGATGCTTGCATCCATTCTGTCTTCCTCCTTCTAAGGTGGGTGTGGGATCAAATGAGCAAAAGCATTACGAGCAAGGATGGGAGACTGGGAGGCTTGATCTTGACTCTTTGTGATTCAGGCTTAGCTTCTTAGCAAAGGATGATTGGATATCTGACATTTCCTGGAATACAAGGTTTAGGGAAACAAATGATGAGAAAGCAGAACCTTTTAACAATAAAAAACCAGAAACTAAACTTGTTGCTGTCAGGTTGATTCCAACTCATAGTGACTCAAAAGGACAGAGTAGAACCGCCCCATAGGGTTTCCAAAACTGCAATCTTCATGGAAGCTGCTTCTTGTCTACTTCTCCTGTGAACTGCTGGGGGGTTCAAATAGCCAACCTTTTGGTCAGAAACTGAGCAGTTTAGAGACTTCACCATGAAGGCTTCTTAAGTAATATAGAATATGAAATGAGTCTAGGAAAAAAAAAATCTATAAATATGGAGAAGTGTAAAAGGCAGCAAATAATGCTTTGCTTGTTTCATTATATAAAGGACTTGAGAGGTCTTTAAAAAATAGATATAATTAGATTTGCAAATAAGAAATTAAAAAAAAATCAGAATAGTAGATGACTTACATGTGAGTAGAAGGTCAAAGCCCAAGCCCAGTGCAGAGGTCAAAAGTAAAGGAAACTTGACTCAAAAGCAATTAACAACAGCAGATGTTGTTATAAGATTGTAGATAGTTGTTACAGTTGACAGATAGATTTGTTTGTTTTCCTGAATTTCCTGGCATTCAAGGCAAAAAGACAAAATTTATTACGGGCTGACACTTTCCACGAGGGTACTTTTTTTTTTTTTTATGGCACCAACGTTTTGCCAAGCCCAATGTTCCAGATCCGACTTGACGGCACTTGGCTTGGCTTGGCAATGTTCCAGAAGGAATTTCTAGTTCAGGAGTTCCTGTAGGTCAGTGGTCATCCACCTCACTGATGACCCCAGATTTCCAAGGAGGAAGCCAACAGAAAATAGAGATTTCAATTCAGTAGGTCTGGCTAAGACATCACCCATCACTCACTGCCGTCAAGTTGACTCCAACTCATAGCAACCCTATAGGTCAGAGCAGAACTGCTCCATAGAGTTTCCAAAGAGCTCCTGGTGGATTTGAATGGCCAGTCTTTCGGTTAGCAGTTGTAGCACTTAACCACTACACCACCAAGATTTCCAGCTAAGGCATAGGTATTTATATCTTTCAAAAGCTCTCTCCATCTTTCTGGTCACCAAATAGGTTGAAAGCACTGATATAGGACATACACAGGAATCTTAATTTGGGTTCCTGCGGAGGTCCGCCATCAGCCTTGTAGACAAAGTCACGAGCCCCTGCAAATGACGGGCTGAAGCATCTCACCTGTGACATGTTTTTTAGCCTACTGCCCTTGATATTATTTGGCTTCCTAATCAAATTTTCTTCAAAAAGATACCCCCTCCTCTCCTGGCACAAGGATCAGGGGAGATGCCTTCTGAGAGGGGCCCTTTACTACCCCCCTGGTTTATGAAATAATATTGGGAAAACCTGTACAGGAATTTCTGGGGAAAAGAGTTCAGAGGAATGATTTCTAACACAGCCAGCTTGAGAGCAGCGAGGCCGGCCCAGCCCCTGCTGACTTCTCCCAGCTGCTCACCCCTCCCTTCACATGAGATAAGCAAGCTTGCAAGAAGGACCTGAAGGGCTTTCCAGAGACAACTCCCCTTCCTCTCTTTCTCAGCTCTTAGATAGCAAACATCTTACTTCAGGAAAATAACTAGATTCCCAAGTCTATTACATTTGGTATCAGCAAACAGACAAATACTAAAGAATTGCCTTTCTTAGAGTAGTTTAAGAGAAACTTAGAATAAGGGATGGTGGACACCCATTGTCCTTACAGGAAGAGATAAGGAAGAGCAGAGAAGGAACAAATAGAGACTGTATAACCTTTGAGATGGGTTTGTCTTCTCTTCCTGCTTAGGTAAAGTTAATAGAAGTCTAAGATTAGTTTTGCTTCAGCTGTTAATTATAAATCACAAATATGCCTGTCTCAGACCATTCTTTAGAGGACCCTAATGGTTAACATGAAAAGGAATGACAAAGTGTTTACTCTTTACTAACTAACAGAGAAGACCCTAATAATCAACAAGAGAAGAAGACCACTGTCTCTAACCATTGTTTAAAGATCTTAATAGCTAACATGACAAGAGACACTCGTCTCGGGCCATTATTTAGAAAACTCCAGTGATTGACCTGAAGAGACCACGAGGTACCTGCTTCTTGCCTAGCCAATCACCGACGTGGTCAAAGTACTACTGCCTTACCAACTATAAAAAGATAACAATAAACTAAGACGACCCTTCTCTCTTGCTCTCTGGGTCGGGCTGCCTTAAACCAGAAAAGTCTTTCCTGTCTCCTTGATTCATTTCCCGCCGCGCCCCTCCCTCCCTCCGTGCGGGACCCTACAAAGTGTTGGGACCGGCTCCCGGCAGGTTCCTCCTAGAAGCAGACACTGAGACAAAAACTTAAGTGTGGTGAGTCTCCTTGGCAGATGAGGGAAACACTGATAGGACAGTGGAGACCTGAGACAAAGTAGGGAACAGCCCCCCCCAAAAAATAGAGGGAGGGGTTTTCACCAACCCCACCAAGGCCAGGGAGAGCATCTTTCCAGTTGGGAGACAGGCTGAGATACAGCATCACCCACACCCGCCCCCAGTAGTAATTGAGTAAAGAGTACTCAGGGCTTGTGCCCCAACTCCTCATTTAGTCACTGGTTGAGGTGTGTTGCTAATGGGTGTCAACTTCCCATACTTCCAATTTCCTGTGTGAGTGCACTGGTAGCCAGAGGAAACACTGAGACAAATGAATGCGGAAGGTACCATTGGGACTTGGTTAGTTGACAGAGAAATGGGAAGACAGAAAGCAACTGTCACCACACAAAGGCAGTGCCTCAGACACCACCCTCAACACCATCCTTGAGCAGACACCTTTCTTCCCACTATTGACAGGTATATGAGGACTGCCAGTTACTTGCTTACTGGCTAGAAACTTCCTCACAGACATCTGTACGATTAAGTTCACAAACATGCCGTCATGCCAGTGTGTGTACTGGCCATTCCAGAAAGAGTTCCCAAATTGCTTTGAAGGGTAGACTAGGTGCTGGCACTAATGTATAGCTTCCCAGGGGGAGTACTTCCAATGTGACTGCAGTGATACTCAGCAAAGAGGTAGGTAATACTTGAACAATTAAGTTTGTAGACTTAAGTGTCAGACCTCGTACACACCCACCCAGCAAGAGAGCCTTGTTTAAGGTACGTATTTGTGGGATTTCAGGACTGGGGGCAAGCAGTTGGGCATAAAGAGGAGACTAACCATTCAGGTCCTCAACACCAGGCCCTAATAGTGAGAGGCTTGCTTTGCTCTTTTGAGCCTTACTTCTCTGCCCTTTTGGTGCAGATGTTAAGAGCTTGGCTGCTAACCAAAAGGTCACCAATTCAAGTGTCCATCTGCTTCTTGGCAGGGCAATTCTATCATATCTTACAGGGTCTCTAGGAGCCTGAATCAACTCAGCGGCAATGGGTTTGGTTCTCTCTTGTGTAAATTAAAAATAATGCCTTGTCCTAGCTTCCTTCATTTATTGTCATGGGCTTTAAGATGAGACTTCACGAAAACCACAAAAGGTGATGCAGAACTAGGCAATGTGGCCTAGGCAGAGCAGAGGACTTTGCGACAGCTAGGCTTAGCTCGTCTCTTGCATTCTAGCTGTGTGGACTTAGCCAGGCTGCTTTCTGAGTCTCAGTTTTCTCATCTGTAAAATGGGAAACAAGGATAGCTGCCTACCTTGCAGTGCTGATGTGAGAAGTAGGGAAGGTAAGAATGAATATTTCACTGTGCTAAATAAATGATGACCACTGGTAGGGAAAGGTGGAATTATTTGCAGCTAGTTTATTTTCTTTGTGATTGTTATATATGGGACTCAGCAAAACACAGAATATTTGTTCATGCTTTCATGAGAAGGTTGTATGGGGAAGTGCTGAAAATGAGGGTTTAAATCCATCCTCACATAGACTCTAATTCACAGTGACCCTACAGGATAGAACTGTCCCTTGGGGTTTCCAAGGAGCACTTGGTGGATTCGAACTGCTGACCTTTTGGTTAGCAGATATGGCAACTTAAAGCACCACTCCACGAGGGTTTCCATTTCATCACTATGCCGCTGCTTTTCCCTAAAGCCTTGCTTCCTTTCAGGTACCAAACCAAAACCCAAATCAAAGCCACTGCCATCAAATCGATGCTGAGTCATAGTGACCTTACAGGACAGAGTAGAACTTTCCCACAGAGTTCCCAAGGAGCACCTGGTAGACGTGCACTGCTGACCTCTCAGTGAGCAGCCGTGGCACTTTGCCACTACAGCACCGGGGTTTCTGCTCAGGTGCCATGTTCCCAATTTTGTCTTCTCTGTTTCTCCTTTTGCTCTCTTCTCCTGTCACTGAAACTGGCTTCTCAGTGAGCCCAGAAATTGGCAAGACTGTCGGTGGAGGTGAAAGACTTTGCAAGCAGACCAGCCTCTCTCAGATATTTTTCTTCAAGCAGAAATGTGGGTAAACCCATACGAGCCAGATTTGTGTAAATTAAACTCATCCTGCTCCAAAGGGCCATTTTATTTTTAAAATCTATTCGGCAGTCAATGCCATTAACGCAACAGATGGCTTGCCAATCTTTAGACCAACAGCCAGATTTTAGGTTGTTTTCCACTTGACAAACCCTTGTGCAAAGAGGAAAAAAAAAAAAAAAAAAAGATTTTGGTTCCATCTGCAAAGAGACTTGCAGTGTATTTATTTGAGATCTAGCCATGGAGGTCAGATCCAGAAAACATGTGTCAGCTGGATCCTGGATATCCACAGGGACAGGAAACAAATACATTGATTATTTCTAGAAAGCAGTAAGCAAAATACAGACTCTTTGTCAGCCAAGGCAAGAACACAGCTCATGATCCTGATCACCTCCGCTGCCACGAGGGACAAGCGCAGATGTTTTCAATGAACTTGGGGACAACTAGAAAATACATCTAATAACGTCCCCAGAAACTCCAAAACTGGGTCAGATTACGGACAGGTAGATCTTGTTTTCAGAGTTTCAACTCTCTTGTTTTCAGGGGCTAATTCCCCCCATTATTCCCAGTGTGTACAGGGATTGACACACAACCACAGACACACAAACACACACACAAAGAAAGAGAGAAAGAGAGAGAGAGAGAGAGAAAGGAAACAATTGTGCCTGTGCACTTTTTCAGCAATTCACAGAGCCTTGGTGGCACAGTGGTTAACAGGCAGCTAACCAAAAGGCTGGCAGTCTGAATCCATCACCTGCTCCCTGTGAACCCTAGAGGTTAGTTCTACTGTGTCCTACAGAGTCACTGTGAGTTGGAATCGACTCGATAACAAGGTGTTTGGTTTTGGTTTTTGATTCTTTTAATCGTGAAGACATTATATCCACAAAAAAAAAAAAAAAAAAAAAAAAAAGGTGGAATTTCCCATGAACTCCTGGGACTCTATGTCCCTCTTGTGGCCTCCAGAGCCCAAGTGCCCTTAGCTGGGAGGAGAAAGGCTTGGATTGTTGAAGAGCACCCCGGCAAGGCCTGTGAGATCCAAGAAGTCATCCAGTGCCTTTGGGGCCACTGTGTGAGGAGTGTGGGCAAGGGTGGGAGGAGGAATGAAGCTATTCCTCACCCCTTCACCCCTCGTGAATATGGATTCACCTACTGGCATTTGGGAAAGGGTTGGGGAGCCCATAGACAGACGCGTAGCAACTGAGTCTGTCTCCGACCCACTTTGCCTGTGTCAGGCCCAGCAGACTTGATGAAGCGGTGACATCACTTAAGGAAGCCTGGTGGTGAGAGCTGTGGAACTGGAAAAGGACGCGGGGTGGGAGCGGTCACTCTCCTGTAAATAGGGCTCAGCCGCTCACTGTACATGTCATTCACAAGGAAACCAACACAACCCACTCTCCTCCCCAGAGAGGGACATTGAGACAATCCTCCCCTTCTCTCACCAGGAAGACGAGTCCTCCAGGGAACTGACCGTGGTCATTGTTGCCAGTTGCCATCAAGGTGGGCAAGTCAGGACTCACGACAACCCCATGCACAATGGGAAACTGGAAGGACCATTGTGCTCCACAAGGTTTTTGTGGGTTACTTTTTGGAAAGCTGTCCATCTCGGTTGGGAAGCTCGGCAGAAATCTGCTCAGCATCATAGCAACACTGCCAATGGGGGCGTGGCTGCAGGTGGGCGTGGCTGTCCGAGGACTATTTGCAAAGGGAAACTGGATCCCCTTTAGTGTCCCGAAAGATAATTTTAATAATGACCCTGTGACAACAGAAGAAATCTCAAGTGCCTTCTGAAACCTTAGAGCTTGGCTGCTAACCCAAAGGTTGGTAGTTCGATTCCACCAGCTACTCCTTGGAAACCCGATGAGGCAGCTGTACTCTGTCCAACAGGGTTGCCTTTGGTTGGAATCAACTAAATGGCAAAGGACTTGGTTTTGGGTTCTATTCTTACGTGGTTCTGTCTCTGAAAACTGGAAATCAGCTGACTAGCAGAAGACAAATTTATAGATTCAATCTTCAAACCTTCAAAGGTTTCCATGCTAGAGCCTATAAAATCAATGGCTGAGATCATCTCTATCCTCTTCCATTCCAGACATGCTAGCTGTTAGCCTATCTCTGGTAACCAAAACATTTCATTAAGCAGAATTTTCCATTCCCCAACTGTGCCAGAGAGATGAGAAAACGTACGGTATGACTTGAAAATCTCAAGTCAGTAAGGAAAACCTACCCACATCCTAGAATGCCTTATGCTTGTTGGTGTCAGAACGAGAATTATTGTGGGTAATCAGAGAAGGGCAGGAAAAAGAACAACGTGTACCTGGCAGAATTTGTATATCAGTGCATTACAATTTGCCAAAGTGTTCTCGAAAGTTAAATCTTCCGTTACATAACTTTTTTTATCACTTTCTTTAAAATGTTCCAGTTAGCTTGGCATATTTTATGATTTGCCTTGCTTTGGAGATAAGCACATTGTCAACACATCGAATGAAATTCCCAGGTATTTTTCTGTATAAAATGCAGAGGTTATGAGAAAAATGTCCAAGGAGAAGGTGGAGAAAGATGCCATGTAAAAGATTTACAAGGTAACTAAATGAGAGCTAATTTCACCAAGTCCCCAGGTAGTGCAAATGGTTTTAGGCACTTGACTACTAGCTGAAAAGTGGGCAGTTTGAACACACTCAGAAGTGTCTCTGAAGACAGGCCTGGCAATCTGCTTCCTGAAGGTCACAGCCTTGAAAGCCACACGCAGCAGTTCTAGTCTATACATGTGGGGCTGCCACGAGACGGAACTGACTAGACAGCAACTAACAATGACAGTTAATTTCACAAAGCCTTGTAGAGTCTAGTAAAGTACGTTTCCATCACTAAGGGCCATACGGAAACCCTGGTGGTGCAGTTGTTAAGTGCTATGCCTACTAACTAAAAGGTCGGCAGTTCAAATCCACCCGGCACATCTTGGAAACTCTTTGGGGCAGTTCTACTCTCATCTCCAGGGTCACTGTAAGTCAGAATCGACTCAACGGCAATGGGTTTTAGAAGGGCCATGTAATTTTTTTTTTTTGGCTACTAGGAGTACAATTTCTTATTGGTAGGGAAATCAAGATTATTTTATCAGGCAGAAGCCGGAATGGATGATCCAATCTGGGAAAGCTTTTTCTACAAGGAGTGTGATGCATTTACTCAAATAAACACAAGTGAATTACCTTCTTAAAGGGTTATCTTAACAAAGACTGATTTTTATATTTTTTAGAAAAAAAAATGGATTCAGTTCCCCTAGGCATCGTATCTATGGGAGTACTTACAGAGAGAGATTTGAAAGCTGTCCTCCAGGGGGCATCAATTCTTCAGCAAAGCTCTCGTTTCCCTGGAAGGCATTCAGGTCCCGCTAGCAAAAGCAGAGTCTGGATTCTTTCTCAAAGGGATACAGGAATTCCAGGGCCCCAGAGGCTGAATTTCACATCCTGCTGCCAGGGTCCAGGACCAGAAGGTGGGGTGGGGTGGATGTGAGAAGTCTCTGCTCCGGGAAAACACCCAAGGCAGCCCAGCCAGCAGCTGCTCGGGACATCCTGCCTTGAGTCTTGGATTAGGTGCACGATCTAATAACCCTTTAAGGAGACCTTTGGCATGGGTGGGTCCTTAGTTCTTTCCAAAAACAAGAATGTTATTTGCTGGAGGCCCTAAGGTAGACTATTACGGGTTGGAAAAGGCAATCCAGGGGCCCCTCCCTCTTACGGAAGACTCACAAAGGAGTATTTTGCTGCTGTTTTTTTTTTTTTTTTAAATGACACTGTCACACAAGAGTTGGCAGAGTTTGAGGAACTAGCAACTTAGTGTAGTAAGGCTGATGACTCTGTAAGGCAGTGCAGTTCAGTCATTAAGAGGGTCCACAGGTTCTGGAGTTGACTCACTGGGTTGAACTATCTGCTATACTTCTCATGTACTCTAGGATCTTGAAATAACTACTTATACTCCTTTGACTCTAAAAACCAAACCAAACCAAAACAAAACCCACTGCTGTTGACTCAGTTCCAAATCACAGCAACCCTATAGGACAGAGTAGAACTGCCTCACAACAGAGTTTCCGAGGAGCATCTGGGTCCCTGATAACCTGTCCATAAAAGACTGTCTCAAAGGGTAGTTGTGAGGATTGGTTAGGAGAACTCCAAGACAGTACTCGAGGCACAGTAAGAGTTCAATAAAGGCTCTCAGTCTCTATTTCTGCTCAGGCTGCAGCAGCTGACATAACCACGTGGCTCCAGTCTTCTCTCTCCCTTCTCCTGCACACAGACTCTACCCCAAATACCACCCCATACTTTGATCCCTTTGCTTCTTCAGCTCCGCTCCTTTCACCCTCCTCAGCCACCCCTCCATCTCAGGAGATCCCACCCAAGTTTCAATGATCTTCTCCAATGGCACCTTTAAAAGGAGAAAAAGAAAACACGATTCCCTTCCCAGAAAGTGACACCAGATTTTAATGGTCACAGCACTCACACAGGTGTATACACAGTGGGAAAATTCATAGAATGGCACACTTAAAATGAATGTCTTTTTATGCCTTTTAGACCTCCGTAAGCCAACCTAATTCAAAACCTGTTACCATTGAGTCGATTCCGACTCATAGTGAGCCTATAGGACTGAGTAGAACTGCCAAGGCTGGTGGATTTGAACAGCTAACCTTTTGGTGAGCAGCTCAGCTCTTAACCACTGTAGCACCAGAGCTCCATACACTAGCCTATCAGAAGCATGATGCCAAAACCTGTCTTTGCAGCTATGAAGAGCTGGTTCCCACCTCGGCTGTGCTGCTTTCTACCTTGCCGCAGTCACTGAACCCCCTCATTTTGCTTCCCCCTAGGTAGATGTGGCAGTTGTCACTTCTCCTCCCTCCTGGGGTCAGGGCTTGTTGCTGTTGGCTGCCCTCTAGTTGGTCAGACTCGTGACAACCCCATGCACAAGGGAACCCAATACTACCCAGTCCTGCACTACTCCTATGACCATCCGAGGACTGGACCTCTGCCATCCACAGGGCTTTCACTGGCTGCTTTTCGAAGCAGACCACCGGATCTTTGTTCCAGGTCTGTCTTAGTCTGGAAGCTCCACTGAAACCTTTTCAGCATGGCAGCAACTGTCAACCATCTAGTGTCAGACGGGGGATGGCCAGGCATCAGGTGCACCGGCTGGGACTCGAGCTCTGGTCTCCCCCATGGAAGGCAAGAATTCGACTACTGAACCCCCAGAGTGCAGCCTTAGAGAGCACTAACAGTGTTCCAGGCTTGGTACATGGCTGATGTCACAAGATGCTGAAGGCTTTCCTTTCTTGCATAGCTCTTTCTATGTTTGTCCCACACCACTCTCCACCAGACTGCCATCCGTAGGACAGCAGAGGTACCTGCCTTTTTCTCTTCCATGTGCCTAGTAGACAGGAGAAACACAGTCTTTCCTCTTGCTAACTAAACACATTGTTAGATAAAACCAAAACCAAACCCATTGTCATCAAGTTGATTCCAACTCATCGCAACCCTATAGGACAGAACAGAACTTCCCCATACTCTTTCCAAGGAGCTCCTGGTGGATTTGAACTGCCAGCCTTCTGGTTAGCAGCTGTAGCCCTTAACCACTATGCTACTATTGCAAACCCCAAAAGGCATCCGACTTAGGTTTCCCCAGGACATTACACTTGCGGCATTGTCTCCTAGGTTGGCTAAGGCTCAGGACTTTTAAGTCTGACAGATACTTGACTTGGTCAGGAATTCCACTGTGGCTCTCCAGCACACAGTAGGGCTTTATCACCCCTTTTTCATGACGCCAGTTCTCCAGGTGCCTCAGGACTGGTCTCTGTTTCAATTTTTCTTAATGCAAGTGGAACGACTGTCCTTTTTTTTTTTTTTTTGACGAATAAGCCACTCTGTTTTCCATGGTTCAAAGTTAAGCTTTTATTTGGTTTTAAATTAAAAAAATAAATTTCGTTATTAAATAGTGGATGGAGCTAACTAATGTTTGGATAGTCGATTACTCAGGAATATACCACCATGGGTGCAATTAAGGGAGTGGGTCGCCTAAAACTAAAAGGATCTGTTATGCGGTCACGGTTGTTAAAAGTTCAACAGTGGCAAAATTCAAAAGGAACCGAAATACAAAGTTCTAAATGTTTACAATGGGTAGGAGAAGTAAACCACGGATTCTACTCCAGTCGCAAACTACTTTCTGTCACGAGGCTTGGCGGTCTGGACACTATACCACAGTGCTAACGTCGTCAGGTTCGTCGGCTTTCTTTTGCCTGCTTGGCAGGGATTTCAGGTATTCGAGGTGCCTGCGAGCATCCTCCTGATTTTGCCTTACATAATAGACCACATACGAGATCACCATGGTGAACCAGCCAAACATGGTGACCAACATGGCGTAATCAGTCGTTTTTTTGGGGAGGTTACAAAGGTCAGCGTCATTGGCAGCGTTGAGGAACGGTCTCCCCGCGTGTTCATCCAAGACGGAAGTCTTACAGATGACATTGTGGGCTGTCTCGTGATTGGACGCCATGCTCCTCAGAACTTGCTGCAGGGTGCAGTCACAGTGCCAGGGGTTGTTGGCAATCCTGGCCCTGGCCTTCAGGTTGCTGAAGGCATTTTTGTGCACGCTTTGGATCCGGTTGTCGGACAAATCCAGAGTCTGCAAGGTTTCCGCTACACCTTTGAAGGCGTGCTCGTCGATGAACTCAATGCCGTTTTTGGACAGGTTGAGAACCCTCAGCTGATGGAGGTCCTTAAAAATCTCATTGGGGATGGACGTGATCTGATTGGAGTCCAGATACAGTAAGACTGTTTCAGGAGGAAGATCTCTAGGTATTTCCTTGAGATTGGCATTGCTACAGGTGACATTTAAACCCCCAGAGGAAGAACAGAGACAGCCCTTGGGACACATACTGGCAGAATGGAAGCACAGGATCATAAGGACAAAACTTTGAAGGAGGACACACATGGAGAGGGAACGAGTTAACCACAGGTCTACCAGATTCATGCTGGAACGTCAGCATAATCATAAGCCCAGTCCTCATTTACTTCGACAAGTGCAGCGACGGTCCCAGCCCCGTCCACGCCGTTGACGTCTCTCCTGGGTAGTTCAGAAGGTTGCAGCTAACACATGGGCCTCTTCATTATTTCTGTTCTTGTCCGGGTGCCTAAAAGAAAGGGGAGCAGATGCAATTAGCCCTTTTCGCAAAGGGAGGTGCCTTGCCAATTAAAAGGCCTCTCAGGCGGCTGGCATTCTATGTGGGCAGGAGGGTTAGTTACACAGCTAATTTCCATCTAGGCCACTGGGACTTATCTGGGTAATCCCAGGTGCTGGCAGAGAGGACTGCCAATAAACGACAGCACTTCCGAATTCAGGTGCCTTGTTTCTCGTTGCGCAGCACGGGAGCAAGCAATCCAGGCTTCCTGACCCTTTCCACATGCCGAACCCCTTTTAAATTCCAGAGTGTTACGATTTAATTACATCCCCTCCACCCACCCCCCACCCTGCTATAAGATGCATTAAGGCAACTTAGTCTTGTACTTGTCAGCACTGAGAAGTAATACTGGTATTTCATGGTTAATGACCAGAGACAAGAGTATCTGTCATGGCTTTCGAATGGATGTTCAGTTTGGAATGTCTCCTTTTAAGAAACATCTTACTCAAATTAAGAAATGCTCTATAAGCTTCACAACAAAGTGTTGCCAGAGGTTGACAGCCAAGATTCTCCAAAAAAACTGTCTCTTTCTTGATCTCCTAGATTAAATTATGCTGGGTAGAACCCCTGTAACTAAATTGTTCAAGGATTCTCAGTTCTTTAAGCAACATATCCTCTCAAATAACCCCCTTTCCCCGACAAGAAAATCACTTTTGTGGGGTCGATACCAACTCATAGTAACCCTATAGGATGAAGGAGAACTGCCTGATAGAGTTTCCAAGGAGCACCTGCTGGATTTGAACGGCCAGCCTTCTCATTAGCAGTTGTAGCAGTTAACCATTACACCACTGGGTTTCCCTCTCTCCAGCAGATTTTCAAATGTGACATATGCATACAAGCTTTTTTGTAAAAGAGAAGACTTACAAAAACTAGCCTTTAAGATTTCCTTCCTTTTACCTTTCTAACTACCAGAAAACTAAACCCACTCCTGTCTAGTTGCTTGCGATTCATAGCGACCCTAAAGGACAGAGCAGAGCTGCCCCAAAGAGTTTCTAAGAAGCACCTGGTGGATTCCAGCTGCCAACATTTAGGTTAGCAGCCATAGCACTTAACTGCTGTGCCCCAAGCTTTCCATCTTTCTCATATATTTTAGAATATATATACACAGTCGGATCCGACTCGACGGCACTTGGCTGGCATACACAGATGAGCACACTCTCTTTATGCTGGAAGGAACCTCAGCGATTGCAAAAGTTCAGCGACATGTGCAATGTTACAAAGCTAGTCAAGAGCAGAGACTATAGATTTACCCTCAGAACTCCTTGTTGATGGAGAGAGGACAGGCCCCTTGGGGACAAGTTTACAGAGAAGGCAAATGGATCTCAGAGAGATTATGGGACTTGTCCAAGGTCAAGCAACTTGTAGGTGGTGTAGAGATAAGACTCAGGCCAATGCCTTCTATTCTGACTCATTAATCTCACAACTCTTTCGACTACCCCCACAGCTCTCTTCCAATCCCACCCGCTCTGTGAGGGCAGGCAGGATCTGGGCAGCTGTGCTTGTCATTTCTGACGTGCTAGGTTTGCAGCTCAACCTTAGTGCTGGGTATTTGGCTCCAGGTTGTGGATCCCAAGGAACTCAGCTGAGGAGCCCTCTGCATCATGGAGTGGGCTATCTGTGGTTGACTCCCAGGTCTTCCTCCCAGATCGGGGAAGAGTTCCCTCCTCTCACAGCAGGGAGCAGCAAATGACTTTCTGGAAACTTATCTTTTCCAAAGATCCCAGATGGATAAATACCGAGGGAAATGACTCCACATGTTACCAGACTCAGAGAAGATTAATGGGAGCTGAAAATGTAATGAACCGGGTTGTTAATCATGGAAAAAATGAGATTAGCAACAGCAGGATGGAGCAGATGCACTCCGGGTATCTGAGTCCTTTCAAGGCCGGAGAAAGCTCGAGGAGGAGACTGGGGTGTACGGGGGCACCCAGCAGCAGCTCACTGTATGTGCACTAAACATGTCCCTCTCCCCTGTTTTCCTTTGAAAGTGCATCGCAGGGCACTGGGGACACTAGCAATTGTCGAGATGACAAAGAGAAAAAAAGTAAACAGAAGGTAGGAAGTGTGGGGGCACTCAGGGAAGAAATGGGCAGAAGGGCAAGGCAAAGGATACTTAGAAAAGAAGAAGAAGAAAAAAAAAAACCCACCTGCTGCCATCCAGTTGATTTGGACTCACAGAGACCCTATAGGGCAGACTAGAATGGCCCCATCGAGTTTCCAAGGAGTGCCTGGCAGATCTGAACTGCCGACCTTTTGGTCTGCAGACATAACACTTACCCCAGCCCCTAACTTGGACTTTAAGCTCTGTGAGGGTAGGGGCTTTTCTCTGCCTCACATAGAAACAACAATAAACAGTCAAAAGAGGGCAAGTAGACTGGATTTCAATCCTTGCTTTAGCCTCATCCGCAGTGTGAAAGAGGGGCCCTGGTGGTACAGTGGTTAAGAGCTCGGCTGCTAACCCCCATCCGTGAGGCGCCCCTGGAAACACTACAGGGCAGTTTTGGTCTGTCCTATAGGATCGCTAAGAATCAGAAGTGACTTGGAGGGTCAGCTGGTAAGCCTCATCTCCCTTATCTGTGCATACAGATTGTAAACGCACCTAATTACAAGGTTGAGTTTTTGTGGATCATGTGAAACAATCCACTTAAAGCACTTAACACAGGTAGGAAGAGCTCAGCATACATTTGCTGTAGTTACTATTATGACTGTTACATACACATGCTCCACAAATACCTGAGGGGCTAAAAACACAGCTGGAAACTCTTCAAGAGCTACAAGCCTGACTTGGGGGCAAGAGGACTGGAGTCTAAGGATGGGCACCTTTCACCATAACACATAATCTGCATAAATGTGGGCTTCCTAAGTCTCACCAGGGTCCAGGAGTAACTTGAACACTGCCTCTGGAAAGTCCATACTATGATGAATTCAGTTATATTTCTGAGTAGGATGAAGGTCTTACCATTTAAAAAAAAAAAACTTAAGCCTGCTTAACCTTGAATTATCGTTCTTAGACTAGCCAGTGTGACACGGTGACAGTATTGGGGACTGACTTGGAGCAGAAAGGACATGGTGAGGAAGCACAGAATCAAAACTCAAAACTGAGGTCCATGTGGTTCAGTGGCAGAGTTCTGCCTTTCCGGTGGGAGACCAGCTTTGACACCCAGCCACTGCACCTCAGTGCAGCCATCACCCGTTTGTTGCTGGAGGCTTGTGTGCTCCTACAAGGCTGACAAGGTTTAAGGAGAGCTCCTAGACCAGGAAGAAAGGCCAGGCAATCTGCTTCTGGAAATCAGCCAGTGAAAACCCTATGGATCACGAGAGTCCCGTTCCACTGAGCAGAGGTCACCATGAGTCAAGTGCTGACCTGATGACAGCTAACAACTACATCAGTAGTTACTATTATTATTCCCAGATACAGTCCCACCACTTTTCTTAGTGTTTGGCTTAAAGTAAGGGCTAAACAAATATCGGGAACCATAGTGGCGTAGTGGTTAAGTGCTACTACATCTGCTACCCAAAGGGTCATCAGTTCAAATCCACCAGGTGCTCCTTGGAAACTCTATGGGGCAGTTCTACTCTGTCCTTTGGGGTCGCTAAGAGTCAGAATCGACTCAACAGCAGTGTGTTTTTTGGTTTTAAACAATTATCTGTTGTATGAATGAATAAAAACAGTTTTGAAGAACTGAAGAGCCTGGCATGGTTTTTCTTTCCTACAGTGATTATTTATTGTTGTTATTTTTTTTAATGCAGGGATTGGGTCATCAATATTCATTTAGTTTTATATGTCAACATACAAAACTCTTTCTCAGGAGACTCTTCTAGCCTCAGTCATAAACTAAAAAACCAAATCCACCACTGTCGAGTCAATTCCAACTCAAAGTGACCCTATGTGACAGTGAACTGTCCCGCGGAGCTTCCAAGGAGCTCCTGGTGGATTGGCTGTAGTTCTTCACCACTGCGTCACCAGGGTTTCCAGACTCGGTCATTGTTCATTCCAGACGGTTAGTCCCACGGTTGTTGTCACAGACAGAAAAACGATGAGGACATACCTCAAGAGCTGCAATGCCTCTTGGGATAGGATCCCTCAGGTCACTCGTAGGCTGGATGAAGTACTCATTACACAGTAAAAATACAGAGCACACCATGATTTCAAATAGGGTGTACTCAAGTTCAGTACTTCATTTTCTCTCTATGAGGTTTGACAAAAGAGGTATAAAGCTTCTGGGACTGACGAGATTGCTAGACCACAGTGACTCAGCCTCTAGGACTTCTACTTGCAGCTATGACACAGTAACAAGAGATATGGGATGTAGAGAGTTGAGTCCTTGGATGTCCAGAGAGCAGGCATCAAGGTCCCCTTCATGTGGGAGGCTAAAACAGCCACCTCTCCACCCCAAACTACTGAATTACCTGTTTGTGACTGGAGTGCCAGGTTGGCATTGCCTTGGCTTACTGGAGAGGTCAACAGCAGTGACTGGGAAAGGAAGACCCAGGGTGACGGGCCTCAGAAAAAAACGATGGTTACTTTTTTGACACGTGTTATTGGGTACAAGAGCAAAACAGAGTCTCAGAAAGCTAAAAATCCCTCTTATTTTGTTTTCACTGAGGCCTACCCAATAAACCCAAAGCAGTAAACAAGCTATGGTGCTGGGAAGAAGAGTGAGCTGATGAACTTCAGAACGAGAAGGCAGAGCCTGAAGAAACAGCTGGTGCCACACTGGTAATCTCCACAGCTGACACCACCTATCTTTCCAATAAGGAACTTCCTTCAGCATTTTTCACTGTCCTTCCTGACACTCCTGGGAACAGAGGAGGCAGGTTGTGCGCTCAAGCCCCAGCAAAGGGACAGATGCGCTTAAACAGCATCTTATCTACCTTCTGCATCCTAATTGCTTGTCTGCAATTCTCAACTCCTTAGACTTCAAATATGTCTAGGTAATCAGAAAACCATAAATTTCTGGATATGGTGTTCAGGTGTGAGTTACCCCCCAGCAGAGAATCATTTCAAACTCATATCTTGCTCAACTTTTCCTGCCACACACATTTCTGTCATTGGGCAGCAATCATCAAACACCGTTTCCAGTAAAAAAAAGCACACTTAGCTGCCTGCCTGAGAAGATGCTTCACTCGACGGCTGATGAACAGCTCAAAATAGGTTCATATTTCTCTCTTCTCCTAATTAGGGGATATCCAGGGATATTTGGGTTACTAATCCAGAAGCTTTTGTTAATGCTTCTGTGAGAACAGAGTTCATTGATTCAGAAAGAAATACCAGACAGACCAATTTCCTCCAATTAAATTCCAGTCAACTCTGCTACCAAACAGGAGGATTTGATTAAAAGGCAGGGCTAGCAGAACAGGAAAGCCTTTCAATTCATAGGACAGAATTCAATTCAATGATGAAAGCTTCAACTGGCTTATTAATTTCAGTACTTAAAATTCAAAACTTTCTGTAAGGCAAGAAGGCTATACACTAAGTCAAAGAACAAATGACCAAACTGAGGGGATAGTTTCTTTCATATGCAAAGAGTTCTTACAAAGAAACAAGAAACTACCCTAGCTTTCACTACATTAACCATTTAATTCCTCAAATGAAACACATCTGATTATCTTCTGGGAAACCCCGGTGGTTCAGTGGTTAAGTGCTATGTCTGTTAATGAAAAAGTTGGCAGTTCAAGTTCCCCCAGAGCTCCTTGGAAACTCCGTGGAGCAGTTCTACTCTGCCCTATTGCATCATTATGAGTCAGAATAGACTCAATAGCAGTGGGTTTAGTTTTGGGTTTGGGTTATCTTCTATACTACCAGATCATGAGGTTCCAGAAGGCGGGGTCTGTGTCTCATGTATTTTTATATTCTCCTGTTACACATGATAACAGCTTAATACATATTTATTGCAATGAATTAGGGTCCACTCTTATTTAATCATAAAACAGCTATCATTTGCTTGGCATTTATTACATACTAGGATTTTCTAGAAGTGATTTACTTATCCAATAGGTTGGTAAAACTGAAGTTCCAACTGGTGCCCCATTAAATAGCTATAAAACTCCTGAGTTAGAGGCTAAGTCGCCATATGAAGACAGCTGAAACCTATGATACATACTAACAGGTAGCTGTCCTGTCATTTCCCCAAGGAGAGGACAGAGCTTATTACACGACCCTAAGGGAACAGAACAGCCTAGAACAAGAGCTAGGTTGACCTGATCTATTGATGGAGTTGGGTGATGTTTTGACTTGGAGCCTGCACTCCCAGACTTTATCACACAAAGGATGGGAAATTATCCCCTGTGGGTCAGATCTGGTAACATGTAGGAAAAGCTCTTGAGTCCTGTCTCACTGTCCTATAAGATTCTTCAGAAGGGCAGAGGGACCCGAGCAACGAGACACTGAAGGGTAGATGCTTAGAGTAGTGGGGAGGTGACTGTCTGGAACAGAGATGCATCTGCCACCAGGTCAGGAGAGCCATCCGGGGGAAGGGGAAGGCATGAAAGAGCTTCAGGAGAGAAAACACCAGGCTCCATTCCTCTTCTCTCAGCACACCTCCAAGAAACTGGGGCTCTGGAGCTGGGGTGCGACAGAAGTTGAAATCAAGATGCTACCAATCGTACACTGTTTTCCTAAGGTTGGAGATGCTGGTGGCATAGTGTTTAAGTGCTGTGACTGCTAACCAAAAGGTCAGCAGTTTGAAACTCTATGGGGCAGTTCTACTCTTTCCTGTAGGGTCGCTATGAGTCAGCATTGATTTGAGGGAGAAGGGTTTGGTTTTCAGGTTTCTGTTTCTCAAGGTCAGTCTGAGTCTAAAAAGGGTGTTGGAGACTAGTAGAAGACTGAATATTAATCAAAATTCAGACTTTTGGTTAATCTCTTGCAGTAGACACTTAGATTACTACATTTCATTTTTATTTTTGGTTTAAATCAATTCACAGGTGAATTATTAGTATTATTTTAGGATATTCTGGTGATGCCATGTTTTCACTCATGGTGTGGATGCTGCATCGTTGTTTGCTGAGAGCATTTTATTATTAGAAAAAAATGATGGCATGCCCACTGCCAAGTGGGCCATATCAGCACCACGCTCCATGCAGTACACTGCACGTATGGTACATAACAGCCCCACGCACCAGGAAGTGCATCACACTTCTTGGTTACATTTGAGACTTCAACTATCTTTCTCAACTTTCCAAAAATATGCACGTGTCATGAGAAAAAGGGGTGTGCAGATCAAGAACTCTATTAACGGATCAGCCTTGATGGTCTGACAACCTGGAGGGTCCCCTGAGAACATGACCCCTGCACTTGCTGCTAGCCCGGAGCTGAAACCAGCACTGAAGCCAACACATCAGACAAAGGATGGACTGGACTTGGGGACACAGAGTGATGCAGATGGTGTGTGTACTTTATGATTTAATATATATACGAGGCTGTCCTACTGGTCTCTTTTTAGAGGGGAAAGGAGGAGTGGAGAGGAGGGGACAAGTGCTGGTTGAGTGGATACCTTAAGTAAAGAGCGGAAAGGAAGCGTGTGCTGTCACCAGGAGACGAGAGCAAGGAGACCTGTATAGAGGTGGGTGCTTGGGGTTTTATATAGCAAATTGACTTGGATTATAAACTGTCACTTAATCACGATAAAAAATTTTTAAAAATGCACATGAAATACTCAATATACACTATACCTGTGGCACATAATCTGTTATCAGTTTGAGTCAGAGTGGGCTGTGTTGCTGTCATGTTCCATGACACACATCACACACACGGTACATATCGGGACCATGGCCCAGGAAGTGTGGGAAATGGAGTGGTAGGTAGTTATCTATCAGTAACTATTAAAGGGTGGTACTGGAAATGACACTCTGTGTCATTTACCTAAGACAAAATTAACCATTCTGGGAATGACTGAAGTTTTCCTTCAGGGAATGGGGTTCAAAGCAAACCCGCTGCCATTAATTCTGACTCATAGCAGCCCTACAGGGCAGAGGAGAGCTACCCCCTAGAGTTTCCAAGGAGTGCCTGGTGGATTCGAACTGCCAACCTTTTAGTGAGCAGCCATAGTTGTTAATGGCGGTGGGGGTAAAATATAAAGTTGCATTTTATTCTGGTTACATATGTATAACCTTCTATATTCTTACAACAAACCTGAAAAGTAGCAATCATACCCCTTCCACAGATGAGCAGACTGATGTTCAAAGAGAGTTTACAGCTGCTAAGTGACAGAGGAGAATCTGAACTCAAGTAGTTTGGCTTCCAGAGCCTGAGTATTTAGAAAGGATGCCATACCCACTTCCTTACGCAGCTAAGCTACAGTAGTTTTTCTCCTCCTCCACTGACCCCCTAAGATGAGGAACAAGTAAGGATTTCATACGCTGAAAACAAAGACGAGACGAAGAAGTGGACAGAGGAAGAAAGGCTGAAGAATGCTTCTAAATCAAGAGCTCTAAAATTATGGGGCTGCTCACTGTAGACCACTGTGGGGCAAGTCTGTGGATGTGCTCTCTTTGGACTGTCTCTAAACAGCCCTGTCATGCAGGCTGAGGAATCCTGAGTCCTGTTTTAGGACAGTACAGAAATTTGTCGATTGCTCAGTCACATGACTGGTCAAGAGAAAGGCAGGTCTGGATCCCAGCTGTCCCCTAAACCATTCAATAGTCACTGGTATCTGGTTAAATGAGTATAAACCTGTAAAGCAAGAGTTGATATTTGCATCTGCAGTTAGCTAACACCTGTTACGTGATTCTAACAGGTACCTGTCCTGCTACGTCTCCAAGAAGTAGAGCTTCTGCAACTCTTGGAACTGGGGGGCAGAGTGGCCTAGAACAGGAGCTAGGCTGGCCTGCTGTTGGGTGGTGGAGCTGGGGGTATGTCTACTTTGTAACATGGACAGTCTGCCCCAGTCACAGAAACCCTAGTGGCACAGTAGTTAAGTGCTATGGCTGCTAACAAGAGGCTGGCAATTCAAATCCACCAGGCACTCCTTGGAAATTCTATGGAGTAGTTCCACTCTGTCCTATAGGGTCACTATGGGTCAGAATCAACTTGATGGAAGTGGGTTTTGGGCCTGGTGGCACAGTGATTAAGCAAAGGCTGCTAACCAGAAGACCGGTGGTTCCACCCACCGGCTGCTCCACTGGAGAACTATGTGGCTGTCTGCTCTTGGAAAGATTCGTAGCCTTGAAAACGCTATGAGTCAGTTCCTCTCTATCCTACAAGTTTGCTATGAGTCAGAATTAACTCAATGGCAATGGTTTTTTTCAGGTAACAGAGATACTATATTTCAAATGCCAAATGAGCCTTCTGTTGGTGGCTTCCTCCAAAGTTTGAGCAAGTCAATAAGGGGTGGGGAGACCCCCTTCGGTTGGAGTCTCATAACGGCCACTCTTCATACATCTTATACCAAAATGACATGAAATTCATCCATTCCAGACCTCAGTTCAGATACTACTTAATCATCTTTTGAAAACTAGTTCACAAAACAAATCCTTAAGCAAACCCTTAGTTTACTGGGGAAAAATCTGACTCTCCTAAAAATCTGACCACCCTCCTCCATGACCTAACACGTGAAGATCTATCTCAGTGATGGATTTAAAAGTTCATCCACCCCATCCTCCTTATGGGAGGCCTTGGTGGCACAGCATTTAAGTGCTGTGGCTGCTAACCACAAGGTCAGCAGTTCAAGTCCACCAGGAGCTCCCAGGAAACTGTATGAGATCATGTGTAAACAGAAAGCCACACGGTGAAGTGTCACTTCATAATTAAAATAACTCTTCTCAATATCCTAATTTATCCTTCCCAGAACCACTGCCTATTGAACCAAGTGGAAATGCTACCCCTTCCATCTGTTAGCAGAAGATCCACAGTATATAAGTCATCCCTGGCTTTTCTATAATTTTCCCTTGGGTTCAGACCTAGAGTCTTTTGATGCACATTATCAAATTTCATTTTCGCCATGATCATGCAGGAGATCATGTGAGGTCCAAGTTTTTCTCCATTTATCTCATGATACATATTTTACAAACAACCTGACGTCCCTCTTAAAGGAGAAGACAGAATAGAGAAATCTACCAACTAGCGTCCATGGAACAAACTGACACAAAGAACTTGCCTGGAACCATCAATGACAATTTAACAAGAGTCCTCTAGAGATCAGTCTAGATATGTTCTTTCCTTTTCCTGTTGTCCACCTAAGATGTAGGCTTCTTTCAACCAAGTGAAATGATCCTTTTTTTTAAATTATGGTTAAAAAAAAAGACATTTCAACAGTCTCTACGTGTACAGTTTGGTGACATTGGATATACTCATCATATTGGTTAACCATCACCACTGGCTGGAGAAACCTCCCTTATATGACAAGGAAATCCCATAAGACAAACAAAGGAAATCAAAACTGAGATGCATGACCCATTTTTTCCATACTGTGTAGGTCACTGAAGTTCTATAGGGACAGGCATGGTCCTCAGTTGGTTTGCTTTTCCTCTGGGAACCACCCAGAAAAATTAACAGCTACCTAGGGACTTAGTTTTTGTCAACAACAAACCAAATAAAACTTTCCAAACCCAGTAAACTGTCTGTATGAAGCGGGATGACTTCCTCTATCTCTCTGCTCAGATATAGTACACATAAATCTGAATAAAACTGAACTGCTATTCTCTATCCTAAGATTGACCCTATCTCAGTGAACCAACTGGCTGGGTAAGATAAAGTAAAAATGACAGGAATCAGTCCAAGAGAAGCTGAGAAAGTCAAGCAGAGGAGAGAGAGTTGTTTCCAGAACAAGACAAGGTAAATTCCCATCCTGCCTCCTCTAAGTACTTGTATAGATTTTAAAAAGCAGATCATCACTATATTAGCATGCACAGTCAATCACCAATTTCACCACCTGGGGGACAGTTTCAAGAGTCATGACAAAAGAACAAATAAATAAGGTTGGGGGATCAGAGAAAGAGAGGAGACATAAATAGTGTTACTAACTGGTAAAAACCTATGGTCTTTGAGGAACAGGTTACAGGCTGAAAACTGCTTCTGACTCTTGTTTATGGCTTCCTCTCCTTTTCGGCAGAGTCATTCCACAAGAAGACAACATCTAAATTTGTGGAGGTGTGGATGGACATAAGATGATGATGGTCACGTAGTGGTTAAGTGCTATGTCTGCTAACCAAAAGGTCTACAGTTTGAATCCACCGGGTGCTCCCTGGGAACTCTATGGAGCAGTTCTGCTCTGTCCAATAGGGCCACTATGGGTTGGAATTGACTCGATGGCAGTGGGTTGACAGCCAGAAAAAAAAAAAAGAATTGTGACCAAATTTGTACGGCATTAAACCAAATTTTATATACGTTAAGCTGAACTAGATACTAGGTCAGGTGAGCTCAAGCTATGTTTCCCCAGCTGTGGCTTTTGGCTTTGTGCAGAGTTACGGGACTTGAGACAGGGAAAGTATCATGAGGTTGGTCTGGTTTCCCTGATTCTGTGATTTACTGACACTCAGTCTAAGTGTGATTACAACCCACTGGGCACCTCTTTCCTCCTCTTTTCAAGTCTGCAGTTCCTAAGAGCCACAGATGGGAGTGTTTAACAGAGCAGAGCACGACACCCCTGAGTGACAGCCACAGCTGTGGGCATCCCCAGAGCTGCTTTGGGACCGACACTCAGGACACGCCTGCCCCATGAATACCCGAGTGACTACTAACACAGCTGGAAATTTCTCAAGAACCCAAAAGCCCATCTTGGGTGCAAGATGACTGAGGTCCAAGGGTGGGGACCCTCCTTCTTATCAGGGCAGGTTCCTGAGCTCTCAGCAGTCTGGGAGTCATTCTGCAACTCAAAGATGAGAGCTGTTCTGTGCACAACCAGGCTCGAAATAAAACAGAGCGCAGCTCACACTGGGGACACGGAGAAGGCAAGAGTCAATTAATGAAAAGTGACATCTGGTAAGATCAGCAGGAGGACGTCTCTGTTCCCCGAAAACCACTTGGGGATAGCCACAGCCAGAGGGTGATCAGGCTTTGCAAGGAATCAGCATTGTCTCACATGTCAGCACTGGTCCTGCTCTCAGATGCATGACACTGAGCCTCATGGCCACGGCTTAAAAGTTTCTGAAACACATGACTGAAACAGGAAAGTAAAGGATTTATGGAGACTGAGAGATAAAGAGACTAAATTTGTGCTAAGTAGATTCTTTTCCCCTTTAAAATGTTCAGCATTTGCCTTACGTTTTGCATAAACCCTGGTGGGGTAGTGGTTAAGTGCTATGTCTGCTGACCTTCTGGTCAAAACCCGAGGCGCTCCTTGGAAACTCTATGGGGAAGTTCTTCTCTGTCCTATAGGTTCACTATGAGTTGGAATCAACTTGCCAGCAATGGGTTTGGTTTGGTTTTTGGTCTGCATTATCCCGGCTTCAGACACTAACCATTGTCAGCCCTTAAGGAGAGGGCATCTGCCAAGCCTCACCGCGCTCAGCTGCCGGGAACCCCCCGGAGGTGAAGCCCACACCACCAGGCTGCAGACGCTGCATTGTCTCCCCTGAAGCTCATCCCGTGATGGGGAAACCGAGTCCTTGGCCCCAGGAAGAGCTGATTCTCCTGCGATCCAGACAATAAACCCTTGTCTGTAGGAAGATTCAGGCAGACCTGTTTATAACTAACAAACCAACAATTATTTACAGTAGAGGCTTTGCCCTCTATAGCTGGGAGGCAGTGGCTGGAAAGTGTACTCCAGGGGGCCATTATTGGGGTAGAGAGGGGAGGGTCACTATACTCTCTTGGGGCTGGCAAATATCCCCTAACCTGGCACAAAAGGTCAACAAATACTATTCTTTCCGTGGTCCTTTACTTAAAATGTGTGTTTGTTCCTTTCTGCCAGGGAACATTATTTGTCTCTGCTGACCAGAGACCGACGGATGTTTGGGTGTCTGGAAAAGGCTTCAGACATAGTTTCAAAGGTTCATCCCTTTTCTAGTAATCTGTCATTATGAAACTTCTGTGCTGTGCCCCACAACTGCACTTGAGACTCCCGAGTCTTTCTCTGAGACCACCAAGACGGAAGCTGCCACGAGACGTCTTGAGTGCCAAAGCAAGGAAGAACCTGACACTGCATTTCCAGAGGCTACTTGTGAAATGTCCCCTGTTGGGTGGCTCTCTCCAGTGGCAACCCCACAGAGGACATTTCATGTTTTTTCCACATTTCCACTTAAGATAGGAGGTGGAGGAAAAACCAGCTGCCACTGAGTTAATTCTGATACAGGGCAACCCAGGTGGGTCCGAGCAGAACTGTGCTTTATGGGAGAAGTGCAGTGGCTGTGATCTTTCGGAAGCAGATCTCCAGGTCTTTCTTTGGAGGCACTTTGGGGTGACTGCAAACTGCTAACCTGCTAACATTACAATTAGTAGCCAAGTACTTAACCATTTGCTCCACTCAGAGAGGCAGAGGTGGAGACAGAACAGCCGAGGCAAATTCATGATTCTTCCAACTTAACCCCTGACGCCTTTCACCTTCTGCTTGCCTCCCTGGTCCTGGGCCATTTCTACTGCTCATTAGCCCAGCATCAGAGGGAAAGCAGGGGGCTTGAAAGGAGATAAAATGCAAACAAATTAATTGCACCACTTGTGAGCAGCTCGACTTGCAAGTGTACAGAGGGGGAGAGAAGGCTGAAGCTCTTCTCTGGGTTTCAATTCTCCATGCTATTCTTGTCCCCATGCTGCCAGGCAATATCGAGTGGGCTGCATGGAAATTATCTGGGGGATGAAAGAAGAGAGAAGGGAGAGCTTTTTCCGACAGTCTGTTCTTCAAAGAGAAGAGAAAGGAATTATATATACTCAGAGCAGCACGCCACGCAGGGGAGCCTAAATTCTATTAAACAAGCCCATGACTGGAAGGACGGCATCTTTCAGAAACACTGGAAAAGGGATGCTGAGTCCATATTTAGAACAATTATGATAAAGGAGACGCTCTGATTGTCATAGCAGCAAAAAGAAAATGAGGAAGCAATCCTTAAAGACAATGCCAAGGACAGCCAAAGCAGAAACAAACAAAGGACTCCAAAAACTCAAGAACAGAGAAAAGAATTTTGAAACCATCACCACTGTCAACCAAATCAGGAAGCAGGAAGAGGGCAGAAGGCTGGACCAGAGAGCAGTGTCTTCTTCCTGAGCCCATATTGAGTAGGAAGGGGTGAGACTACCGTTACCGTGTTCAGTCCAGCTCCCCTGGTGACACAGTTGTAGCAACCAGATGCCCCTCAATGGAGGGCACTTCCCAGCTGCCCGGAGAGTTGTTGTTGGAGAGATTTCGGCTGTTGGTCCCTTCAGGAGCAGTCTCTGCTACAGGCAGCCACTTTGCCTCCCACCACTAGCCCGTGTCCAGGGATGGGGAAACCGAGGCCTTGGCCCCAGGAAGAGCAGTGTGGAAGGATGAAGACCTAAGGGGCCTTTCTAGATTCAGAGCTATCTCACCTTCATGGTGAATGCACCAGGGGCTCCTTGGAAACTCTATGGAGCAGTTAGTTCTACTCTGTCCTGTAGGGTCGCTATGATTCAGAACTGACTTGATGGCAGTGGGTTTGGTTTTGGTCTGGAGTCGTCCGAGGCTGCTGCTGAGCCTCCATCCCAGCTCCACTTTTCCCACTCCTCACTCTTCGTGTCGTATCCAGATGTTGACCTCAACGGGACTCCTTTGTAAACCTCTTGCATGCCTTCTTCCACCTCAGAGCCTTCTCTCCTGGAATCTCAACATCCAATAGCTTATGGTCTTTTCCCACCATCATCCACCTGTGAGTCTGTCACACAGTGATGGCTTGTATGTTGCTGTGACGCTGGCAGCTGTTCCACTGGTGTTTCCAATACCAGCAGGGTCACCCATGACGGACAGGTTTCAACAAAGCTCTCAGACTAAGACTAGCCCTAGTGATTTACTTCCCAAAATTAGTCAACGAAAACCAACCAAATCCAAAACACCAAACCCAATGCCATCGAGACTGAGCACTGAGAAATGAGGACTCTGGCTAGAAGGCACTCAAAAATACACGCTGGTTACAACAATGGACTTGACCGTACCAATGACTGTGAAGACGGTGCAGGACTGGGCAACATGTTGGTCTGTTGTGTGTGGGTTTGTCATGAACTGGAACCCATGCAAAGGCAACGAGCTCTGTCTGGGACACAGCTGTTTTCCTGAGCTGAACATCTGTATTTGTGTATGAGACTGGCGTTGACCACCAGAAGAGAAGCCAGAACACATGTCAGAGAAGACATGAAGCAAACTGGGCAGGTGGAGGGTGCGAGAGAGGCAGGGGCTGAGGATGAGTCAGATGGGAATGGAATAAAAAGACTGGGCTCCCGAGCAGATGTTTAAAGACACAGTGTTTAAGGTAACACAAGAACCTGCAGAACCGTTGTTGTTGTGAGCTGATTCCAAATCACAGCGACTTTCAAAGTCAGAACAGAACCGTGTGTGGTTTCCTGGGCTTCCATCTTTACGGAGGCGGATAGTCAGGTGTTTTCCCCTGTGAAACTGCTGCTGGATTCAAACCACTGATCTTTGGGTTAGCAGCTGATCGCTTAACTGCAGTGCCACCAGGGGCCCCTATATAGAGCACTAAACCAAAACAAACTAAAACCAATGCCACCGAGTTGATTCCATCTCATAGTGATCCTATAGGGCAGAGTAGAACAGCTGCACAGAGTTTCCAAGGAGTGTCTGAGTTTCCAAGGAGCGCCTTAGGGATTTGAACTGCTGACCTGTTGGTTAGAACACATAGCACTTAACCACCACACCACCAGGCTTTCCATATGGAACACTAAGAGGTAACAATTCCATCATTCACGAAAGGTTTATGGTGCCCATACTAGCTGCAGGTCCTGGGTAAACTGCTGGGGAGAGAAAGGTGAAATGGACAGGCCTGGAGCTTACACCAGCAATGAATGAGGTGTGCTCTGGGTGAATCCCACACCACGGCTGGATCTAGACAAGACTAGGAACATGGTGTTTTCTACTTAAGGGAACAACTGCAAGTGTTAGTTAGAAAATGTTAGCTATCAGACAAAGATCCGTAACTAATAGGCTTGACTAAGTTACCCCCAGACCAGATCTGGGCATAGTCCCCCACTGAATGGCATCAGACACAGCCTTTATATATCAATCTCTGAGAGGGACAAAGGTTGAAGATTCATGGAACCAGGATTTTCCTGAATTATAAGAAACTCCCACTGACTGAATTGCCTAAGTATAGTAAAGTGTAGACACAAAATTGAATAGCACACAGCTATCCTAAAATGAAATGGACATATATATGCGAATATTTTTAAAAGTCTACCACATATTAAGACAACTGAGCTGCACACTGGTGGATGTTGGTATAATTCCACTTTCTTCAGCACGTAAGTACATAACATTTGTGGTCAGGTACTGTTCTGGTCACTTCACAATTAGTAGCTCATTTCTCACGCAGGTCCCCCCATAGGAAGAGTTTACAATTACTGTCTGCTTTCCTCATGAGGAAACTGAGGCATAGAGAATTAAATAGTTTTCCCCAGGTCACAGAGCTAGTAAGTGTTGGGCTAAGATTTGCATCCAGGCAGAATCCAGGCTAACCCCAACACTGGGCCTTCTCTCATTCTGTTATTGTACCTCTTCAAATAAAGGCCAATGAAGGCCATACTGAGTAGATTCAACAATCTCTCTCTTTCTCCTCCATCACTAAATTGAAGCTGGCCTTTGCAACGCAAAGAAGTATAGGGATGCTACCTTGCACTTGTATGATGATTTAGTGCTTACTAAACCCACTGTGGAAAACCTGGGGTGTAGTGATTAAGCGATATGGCTGCTAATCAAAAGATCAACAGTTCAGATCTGCTAGGTGCTCCCTTGAAACTGTAAAGTGCAGCTCTACTTTGTCCTACAAGGTTGCTACAAGTCAGAATGGACCCGATGCAAGTCATTTGGTGTGGCTTAAACCCACTGCTGTTGAGTTGATTCTGATTCACAATAACCCTACAAGGACGGAGGAGAATAACCCTATAGGGTTTCCAAGGAACAGCCGATGGATTTGAACTGCCGACCTCTTGTTAGCGGTCATAGGTCTTGACCACTGGCCCACCGGTGCTCCTTGCACCTTTACAGATGTCTCAGCTTGTTCTCACGATGCTTCTGCGAGCTGGCTACAGGCTTTCACCATGACGGTGCTTCTCAAAATTCCCAGTTCTCCTCCTTCTTTGGGGAAGTGGTGTAGCGTGGCCTTTCTCCATACTCTTCGACCATGCGAACATCCTGGCTAAAAAATTCTGAGAAGAACTCATCTGGGTCTTCCCTGGTGGGGATTTTAAAAGCCGGTATGTCACTTGCTAAGGTCTGCTTTCCCTGCCCTTGGCCTCATGGAAGTGCTGGCCAGTGCCAAAGCCCCATCTCCTTGGGTGAGTGAATAGCCAGGAAACGCAGGGCTCCCATGAGCCACAGTGTAGGTGTCGCATGGAAGAGAACAAAGCTCGGCATCTGAAGCCAGTGGGGTCTGTTTATCACTGCCACGCCACCAAGCCCCCCCTGTCTAACAGAGGCAACTATCTTGATTCCACAGGTGAAGAAACTAAGGTTCAGGGAAGGTGACTGCTGTGCCCATGGTCACACACATGTTGAAGATGGGCAGAACTCTGACAAGCAGATATTGATGACAGGCATCATTAGAGGAAGCAAGAAAAGTTCCAGCAAAGTCAAGAAAGTAGAATTATATATATTTGGGTGACTGGAAGTATTCCAGCGTGTGGGCAGAAGAGCAAGAGAGAGCTGGTGGCTAGGTGACAGCAGGGTTCTTATTCCCTCCATGAATAACTAGGTCTCCTTCTGAACTTCTAAAGTATGCTTATAGAAAGTTAGAGAAATGAGGCAAAGAATAGGACATTGTCGGGAAAGAGAGAGAAAAGCCCAAGCACAGAGGCCACATACGTCATGATGGAGGGCAGGTTACTGCTGACATTTTTGGAGTAACCTGACCGATTCTGAACAATTCATGATCCGGCTTTAGTACCTACTGTTCTTCTAACAAAAAAGATCACAGCTGGGTGGCTTTAAAGATCACTTACTTCCTCAAAGTTCAGGAGGCTAGAAGTTTGAATACAACGTGTGGCTCTCGGGTGAGTCCCTTGTCTGTTTCAGCTTCTAGTAGTCCTGGAGCCTCCCGGGCATTCCTGGGTTTGTGGGTACATCTGTCTTGGAGATGTCCTCAGAAGGTGGCTTTCCCCTGCTTGCCTCTGTATCTCTTCTGTTCTTTTGACAGCTCAGAAGAGATCAGCTTCAGGCCCTGTCCTACTCTGGTACCATGAACTGAATTGTGCCCTTCCCCAAACAGGTGCGCTCTTGGCCGGGTCATGACTCCCAGTATTGCGTGGTTGCCTTCTACGCTGTGGCTGTAACTGTATGTTGAAGAGGATCAGGGTGGAATTGTAACATCACTGTTTAGGTCACGTCCCTGATCCTACGCAAAGGGAGTTTCCTTGGGGTGTGGCCTGCAGCACCTTTTATCTTGTAAGGGCTGACAATTAATCTTGCAAACGCATCCTAGAAAAAGTGCTCATTGCTGAATATCACTGTGGTCACCCTCGAAGCGCTCCCCTTGGGGAACTATGCACCGACACCAGTACCCAGTCCACCATTCAAAGCAATTTGAGAATTCTTTCTGGAACGGCCATCAGAGCTGTTGTCGTATTTATCCTTGATGTCCTGAAGGTCATCCAAATGTCTCTGTGTCAATATTTCCTTTATCTTTGGGTCCAGAAGAAAGTCACTGGGGGCCAGATCAGGTGAGTAGGGAGGACGTGCCAATACAGGTATTTATTTACTGGCTAAAAACTCCCTCACAGACAACTCTACAACTAAGCTCGCGAACTCGCCACTGTGCCAGTGTGTGCAACGGCCATTCCAGAAAGCGCTCCCAAATTCCTTTGATGAGTGGACTGGGTGCTGACATCTGTGCATAGCTTCCCAAGGGGAGGACTTCAAAGGTGTCCACAGTGATATTCAGCAAGGAGGTACGCAGCACTTAGAACAATTAAGTCTGTAGACTTAACTGTCAGACCTCGTGAAGAGAAACAGAAGTAAGCAGAGAGCGAAGACATCACGCCGCCAAACAGCCATGCGGGCAGCGGAGCGTGTCCTCTGGACCTGGGGTTCCTGTGCAGGGAAGCTCCTTGGCTAGAGGCAGACTGGTGACAAGGACCTTCCTCCAAAGCCTTTCCCTTGAAGTGCCACCCTGAATTTGGACTTTTAGCCTACTAGACTGTGAGTAAATCATCTGCTCTTTGTTGAAGCCATCCACTTGTGGTATTTCTGTTACAGTAGCACTAGATGAACAAGACATTTGGTATAACTCAACTAACATAACAAAAGAAAACTCTCCAAAGAGAATCGTATTTATAGGTATCGACCACTTACTGTGGCTCTGACTCATGGTGACCCCACGTGCTTCAGAGTCGAAATGCTCCCCCTAGGATTTTATGTGGCTGATTGTTCAAAAGCACATCACTAGACCTTTCTTTAGGGGCCTCTGGTCAGGGGCGGAGGGGGGCTCAGACCACCAGCCTGTCTGTTACCAGCTGAGGGCATTAACGCCTCCATGACAGATGCCCCAAACCCAACCAAATTTAGAACACAACTGGGCAGGATGGGTTTTTCTAGGCTGCAGTCTTTACACAAATGGATCACTGGGACTTCCCTCTGTGGCAACAATAGGTTGGCTAGAGCCACCACACCTTGGCTTAGCAGTCCAGGTTAAGTCCCGGTGTCACCCAAGGGTTTTTAATAGACAGAGGAGTTAGGATTTCAACACTCATTTACGGGGCTCAGTTTAATCCATAACGTGGCCTTTTAGATGCCACAGAGACTGTGACGCTGACTTGCTTGCACTTCCCAGGGACTGGCTGGACTGACCATCTCCATACACTCTCCTTTCACTCTCTGTTCCTGGCTGCCATCAGAAAACACAAAGCGTCCACAGAGAGGGCTGCAGGCTACCATTTTTTTTTTTTTTTTTTTCCTAAATAGCTTCCCAGAGCATTGTTCACTCAGACAAGATCTTGACTGAATACTTTCAGCAAACCATCTAAATTAGCTGATTCACCAGCAGAAATAGAGTAAGGTCAAGGCAGACAATTCAGTCAGAAGGATCCTGGGAGAATATTGAGAGGTGTAAATACTGTGGACCTACGATCGGCCTCTGTCCTGGGGACCAAGGAACAGCCTCTGGGCTGTGGACCAAGAACCAGCCTCCGTCCTGTGGACAAGTACGGGCCTCCATCCTGAGGGCAGGCCTCTGCCGTGTTGACCAAGGACTGGCCTTTGTCCTGGGGACAAAGGATCGGCCTCTGTCTTGCGGACCGAGGATCGGCCTTGGTGACACATAAAGAGGCTACACTTAGAAAAGAGCCCAATGACCGGGCAGCAGGGTGTCTCTGGGAAAGTGCTGCTTAGTAAGAGCACAGCGTCCTCATGAAGAATCCTACCCGCAGGTGTCTCAGGTCAAAGTGAGCATCCCAGCTCTGCAAAGAATAGGAGGGGGTGAAGGCAGAGAGGCAGTGAGGAGCTTCAGAACGGAAATCTGTCCAGACTACTCTCTCTAGTGAGGAGAATCGAAGAGAACAGAGGGGAGAGACTGGCGGAAGCTGTCCTGTTCGGAGAGAGCAGTGTTTGAAGAATGGGGTTGGCAGTTCATTACCTCCGTACATGGCTTGCCATACAGTATTACCCTCAGGCACAGCCACAGGTTGAACTGTGTTCCCCCAAAAATGCGTGTAGCCATTTGGCCAGGCCATGGTTCGCAGTACTGTGTGGTGTTCCCATAGCTGTACAGCCTGCCTCTAGGACGTTAATGAGGGAGGATGGGCGACACTTGGGTTGGTGGAGCAGGTCTCAAGGTGTACTGTGCCTTGAGGCACTCTTTTGGGATATAAAGGAAAGGAAAGCAAGCAGAGCCAGGGGGCCTCATACTATCTGGAAAGAAGCCGTGCTGGGAGGACAGCACATACTTTGCAAAGGACCCAGAGTCCCTGCACCTCAGAATTTCCCACTGTGGGGGAAGACTGACAGCAAGGACCTTCCTCCAGAGCCTACAGAGAAAGCCTTCTCCTGGAGCTGATGCCATGACTTTGGACTTGCAGCCTACTGGATGGTGACAGAATAAAATTTCTCTTTTTAAAGCCATTCTCTTGTGGTCTTTCTGTTATAGCAGCACTAGATGACTCCGACGGGCACCAATGGGCCCAGCCAGCCTCAGCTTTCTCATGCTTTGGGGCTGAGTGTCTGTCAATGGCTGTGGTTCCACTTCTGATCTGCATCCTCCATCCTCTGGTGGGGTCCTGCTAACATGCTGTCCCTTGGAGGGGTATGCTGTCATTGCAGGTTGTTGTTACTTGCTCAGGGTCATGGGGACCCCGGGACAGCAAAACTAAACCCACCAGGTCTTTCTTCTCAAGTCATCTAAGTCTGAAAGTGCCACAGAAACCTGTTTGTCACAGCAACACAGAAGTCTTGGTTGACAGATGGGTGGTGGCTGTACATGGCACATGAGGTACATTTGCCAAGAATTGAACCCAGGTCTCTGGCACTGTTGTTGTTGTTAGGGGCCATCATGGATGGAACTGTGTCCCCCCAAAATATGTTATCAATCTGGCTAGGTCATCATTCTCAGTACCGTGTGATTATCCAATGTTTTATCATCTGATACGATTTTCCAGTATGTTATAAATCCTATCTCTATGATGCTAATGAGATGTGATTAGTGGCAGTTATGTTAATGAGGCAGGACTCAACCTAGAAAACAAGGTTATGTTTTAAGCTAATCTCTTTTGAGATACAAAAGAGAGAACTGAGCAGGTAGACATGGGACTTAACACCCCAAGAAAGAAGAGGCAGAAGCATAACGCATCCTTTGAATTCTGGGTCCCCATGCTGAGAAGCTTCTGGACCAGGGAGGATTGATGACAAGGCTCTTCCCCAGCATTGACATATAGAAAAAGCCTTCCCCTGGATCTGGCACCCTGAATTCAGAGTTTTGGCCTCCTAGGCTGTGGGAGAATCAATTTCTGCTTGCTAAAGCTGTCTACTTGTGGTATTTTTGTTACAGCAGCATTAGATGACTAAGACAGGTGAAAGTGAATTGGTTCTGACTCACAGAGACCCTCTGTATAACAGACTGAAACACCGCCTGTCCCTGAGCCGCCCTCACAACTGCTGCTACGTCTGAGCTCACTGCTGTAGCTATCGCATCTATCCGTCTCTTTGAGAGCTTCTTCTTTCGTGCTGAGCCTCCACCAAACGCGGTGTCCTTCTCCAAGGATCCTCCTGATAATATGTTCAAAGTACATGGATGGTGAGAATTCTACTACTGAACAACCACTGTCCCCCTACTCCAAGCATAATAGTTGCTAACCTTCTTCACTTCTCTAGACCTTAATGGGGCTTATGCTCGGTCTAAACCAATGGTACCCCAAGGAACTCTGATGCGAATGCCCACATCTGGCTTTCCCAACCCGTCAGAGATTCCAGCTGATGTAACTTACCCAATAGTTCAGGTACCAGTGGAGTGAATGCTGTCCTGTATTAAGTCAGAGCTTACTATACCCCTGGAGGTATTATTATACATTTAAGTCACTGTCTCCATCTCTGTCAGGGGCAGGGGCAGCCCCATCTGCTAGTTACTATCCCTTTTGCTGACCCTGATCTTTCCTAGCCTCTTCCCACCCCAAATGGTGCCGGTGAAGCCCCAGCATGCCTTGAAACAAAGCATGACTAGAAAACAAAATACCTCCAAACTGAAATTGCCCGGGTTTAAGAGATGAAGAGAAGATTGCTCTGCACGTCAGTCTTCCCTCATCCTGCAGAATGAGAAGCACAGGGTGTAAATTAGGAAATCTCAGATCTTGCATTGTTTTGGGTAAACACAACGGAGAAGCAAAGCAGGAAACAGAGAGCTAACTGGCTTAGAAGAAGGAAAAGCAGAAATCTTTTGGCAGGTTCTGCCGGTGAATACCACCTAGGGTATGCAACCAAGGACAGAGAACTCACACCCTAGGATGATGGTCCCCGACATGACAGCCCCGGGGTGTAGGCTCCACCAAGTTCTCATGGTGCCTTAAAGCGAATATGGACTCAGCCAAAGGGAGCATTTGATTTTTCGTTTAGGACTGTCTTTCTGGTGGCACTCAGCCAGGAAACATATTTTCCAAACTCAATGACAGGACTTCCTAAGGAAAAATAAAGAGCTTTTCCCACCAGGAACAAAAGCAAAGGGAGATGGTGATATGCAGTTAACCAGGTGACAAAGAAGTGACCCAAAATGTTATCTTTGGGCAGGTGGGAAACCCGGTGGTGCAGTGGTTAGGCACTATATCTGCTAACCAAAAGGTTGATATAAGCTGGACTCTAGACAGCAGTGGGTTTGTTTTTTTGGTTTGAGGCATGTGATGACATGTCTGTGTTGGAAGGGGAGCTAGCAAGCAAAGGGGACAAAAGAAGTGAACTTAAGAGTTTGCCTCAAGGAAAGGAAGACAAGAACGGGCTGTGGGGCGTGTGCAGAGGGAGTCTAGATCTTGGGTAATACAGAGCAACAAAAAAAGAGGGGGCATGAAACAAAAGAGTCAGGCAAAGAGGTGGGGCTGCTTGCAAAGTCACTGCCACGTCCGGTGAGAAGGAACTGGGCATTAACCGTATAATCTGGCTATAGTGAAGAACGGATCTGGTTAACTATGAGATCAGGTACACACACTGCGCATACACTGATCTACTACATGAATTATTTTGTTTAAACATTCAAGAGCTTTTGCTGGTTTTAAAACTTGTATTTCCAGCAAGGCCATCAAACATCTGGTTGCTACTGTAGTATAGCATAGTGATTAACTTTAAACAATACAGTGATAAGAATAACTATTTTAATTGTAGAGCTCTATACTTCTTTAACGTTTACCCTGGACAACATACCTTACACATATCATATCACCTTCTTCAACTCTCAGAAAAACAAAAAACAAACCCACTGCCACTGAGTCAGTTATGACTCAGAGCAACCCTATAAGAACTGTATAACTGTTCCACAGAGTTTCTAAGAAGCATCTGGTGGATTCAAATTGCTGATCTTTTGGTTAGCAGATGTAGCACTTAACCACTACACCACCAGGGTTTCCTCAATCCTCATAAAAACCAAAAAGAAAACAAACCCCCTGCCACAGAGTCAGGTCCGACTCACAGTGACCCTAGAGGTCAGAGCAGAACTGCCCCATAGAGTTTCCAAGGAACACTTGGCAGGTTTGAACTGCTGATCTCCTGGTTAGCAGATGTAGCATGTAACCCCCCATGCCACCAGGGTTTCCTCAACAGCAACCCTGAAGAGTACAAGCTCCTATCCACTCCTTTCACAAAGGAGGAATTAAGACCCAGAGAAGCTTGCTCGCATTGGCTGCAGAGCCTGCATTTGACCCCAGGTCTCAGATTACGACCATCCTCTTTTTTCCGTACTGTTTATCATCAGTAACACGTACGACAGGCAACAGTGCAGTGTGTACTTTGCTGATGTCACATCCGTCAGGTTTTTTAAAGTGGTGTTCACAACTCCCAAAGACAAAGGCTGAATTTATAAAGACAGCGACAATCAAGGAAATCATGAAAACTAAAAAGAGGTAGCATTTGATTTATATCAGAACTGACTTTCCATGGAGTTGCTGGAATGGAACTTGGTCACAGGTTAGGGACTGACCTGTATTGTTTCGTGTTGGGTGGTCATCACTAATAGGGTTTCTGTCTATTCCTGCCTATTAGATGCCGAGAAAGGCGGTTTCTAGTGCTACAAACATGTGCTCACCAATACATTTAATTTAGCCTTCAAATCGATTGCTCTATTAAAACCACTTATCAGTACTACAAAATTCTTTTTCTTTCATACAATCTACACCTATAATTATGTTTCTTAACATAAAGGATTAACTTTATGTGAAGTATTTCCAAAAGAATTTCCATAAATAAGAAGAACACTAAAAAGCACTAGCAACTGCCAATGGTTACAGAAACTATTAATTTTATCTCCTTCTAATCTTTCCTTCCTTCTTCTCCACTCCCTCTAAAGCTATTTTTTAAAAGCCTGATTCAGATCGCGGCAATTAAATTGTTATCTGCAATATACAAGTGATGAAATACATATTTAGGAGAGATAAAAAAAAATACAGGTTTTCTCTGTCTAATGTTAACAATTGGGCTTTGGCTTTAAAAACAAACTCCCATGATTACTAATGAAACAGGAAAGAGAAAGCGATCTTTTCCTCCTAGATTATAGACTTCTCCAATATTTCAAAGTTTGTATTTTAGGACCTGCTAAAATAGGGCTCATCTCTGAACTGGTCTATACTTTGGGTTTTTGGATCATAACGAAACATAAGTTTTGAAGACTAAGAGGAAGAAACCAGTGACAGAGTTTTCTATCCCCCTAAAAATGCCCAAACAATTTTTACATACTACGCACAAGCTCTTGGCTTCACTGTGAAGGTGCGAAAGGTTTATTGTCTGAACAGTTCTGAACAAGAATTACATGTTTGTGCTGGGAATGACAGAGAGGATTTGGGAAATGACTGAAAGAAAAAAAAAAAAAAAGCTGCCATAGAGTTGATTCTAAATCTTGGTAATCCCAAGTGTGCAGATTTCCAGGCCTTTATTCTGAGGTGCCCCTGAGTGGGTTTGAACCATCTAACTGTCAGTTAGAAGGCTGATGTTGGATAGCCTCCTTCAGGTGACATTCCTTTTCCCCATCTCTGTCCTTGCGTTGGAAACCCTGGTGGCATAGTGGTTAAGGGCTATGTCTTCTAGCCAAAAGGTCAGCAGCTCAAATCCACCAGGTGCTCCTTGGAAACTCTATGGGGCAGTTCTGCTCTGTTCTATATGGTTGTTATGAGTTGGAATCAACTCAATGGCAGAAGGTTTGGTTTTGGTTTGGGGGCCTTGCAACACACCATCCTCAGTCATTCATTCACTTACCCAACAAATACTTTCTGGTGAGCCTACGATACGCTCAGCACAGCTCCCAGTGTTGACGCTACAGCAGAGAACAAGGCAAACCAAGGACTTCCTTCCTGCCCTCAGCACGTCTACCATTCTGATGGAGGAGGGGCAGGACAGACAAGCATCAAATACGTAAATACACTATTCACTGTCAAGGAGTGGCAAGTGCTACGGAGAACACTAAGCTAGAGTAAGAGAATGGGGTCATGTTGGATGTGAGGGTGCTATTTCAGATCCATCATGGCAGATGGTGGAGGCCTTCCCAAGAAGGTAGCTTTTGAGGACAGAACTCATTAAAATGAGGAAAATGATCCATGCAGTGAGCGAGGGTAAAGTGTTCCAGCAGAAGGGACAGCATGTGCAAAGATCCTGAGACACATTCGGTTTCTCTGAGGAAGAGTGAAGAGTCCAGTGTTGCTAAAGCAAAGTGGACAGTGGCAACTCGTAGAGACAGATCTGGACACATTTGGTGGCAGGGGCCAGACCACGGAAGTCCTCAAAGACTGTGGTGGAAAGTTTGGATTTTATTCTAAGCACTGTGAGAACTCACTGGAGGATTGTGAGGTAAGAAGCAAGATGATTTGATTTATCCTTTAAAAAGATCACTCTGTCTGTTTTGATCACACAAAGGCTATCTTCTATCATGTCTCCTCCAAAAGCACCTAAAATGTCACAGATGGTCACTTCCATGGGGATTTTGTACTCCCCTGCTGCTTCAGCACTTGATGAATGGCTGGATAACTGGATAAATGAGTAAATGAACAGTTCTAGTTGCCCAGAATCTGGTGACCTGAGGCCAACATTCCATGCCAAATTCATTAAGATCATTTTTCAGCAAATCTATTTAGATTTGTTATAAGACAGCCAAAACGTTGTCACTGGAGAGTTTGTCCAAATGTTCTTGAAAGATTGGACCTTCTTAGAGAAATTTCAGTTTCATTTTATTTCTAATGGGAGACAACATGAAAGATACATACTGTTCTTCTGCTCCTGGGAAGACCCTAAGAGATTAACTCCTGACCGCTCCTCCCAGAAAGCCCTTGGACCTCTTCAGTCTCAGAGGCTTTCATGCTAACCTTCAACAGAACACGAATCAGGCACTGGATGACCTCCCAAAATGCCTTTATCTCTGGTTCTACGAATCTAGGATGTCCTACTCTCCTACTGTGCTGCTTTTCCAATCTGGCTCCCAAATAAGTGTCAACAACAGCACTACGCTGATCACGTGGCTTTGAGAGTCTCCTGAGTCTTGGGTGCAACCTCAAGGATACATTTTCTCATGACTGCCAAATCTGGTTCCTTGATGTGAATTCTGGTTCCTTGGGCACCACCACAGAACCCTGGTGGTGTAACGGTTAGCAGTTACAGTTGCTAACCAAAAGGTCAGCAGTTTAAATCTGCCAAGTGTGCCTTGGAAACCCTGTGGGACAGTTCTCCTTTGTCCTATAGGGTCACTATGTATTGGAATTGACTTGACAGCAGTGGGTTTGGTTTTGGTTTTGGTTTGGACAGCATCACTGGTCAAGAATCCTACTTTCTCTGCTAGAGGTTCACAGATGTCACCAAAAAGCCCTCTGGGGCTTTCATATGTATCTAAAACAATTTCTAAAAACCCTAATCTGGCTACTCATCAAACTGATAACTCTGACTTGAGAAACATGCTAAGAATGTGTTACACGTGTGCAACATATTTCTTGGAAATACAGCATTAGTTTCCTTGCACACTCTACACATATTATCCTTCAGATGTCTATGGCATCAGTACAGGGGTGTCTTACTGTCCCCCAACAAACTGCCTCACTGACGATCTGCTTTGACTCTCACAGGCCGCCCTTTCTTCACACGTGAGCCTTCCTGCCTCTTCACACTGGGCTAGAATTGTGGCAGGGGAAGTTGTAAGCTGGTACCACTGCTGGCTCCATGACAGGCAAATACCTGATAGCCTCGCCTGTCCCCGATCTGCTGTGATAACTGCCAGTCCTGGTCATACATACGCCCTCACATGGAAGCTATGGGAAGTGTAGTCCCTTGCAGCAACCTCCCTCCACAACTGGTTTTGGTATATGATCGACAGCTTATTTTTGTATAACACTCTGCAGTTTTCAAAGAGTTTCATTAGTGCTGTTTTTTGGATTGTTCAACATCCTTATAAGAAAGGTGAGTATGGTTTTTGTGTCCATTTTGCAGATCAGGAGACTGAGTCCCCAGCTGTGGGGCTGATGGCCCTAGAATGAGAATCCAGATTCTCTGAACACAAGGTTAGTGCTGATTCTACTCCAACATGATGCCTCATGCAAATCCTACTTTATATTACAGCTCTAAAGCACAACCATCTACATTCTGCATCCTCCAGGGAATGCCCACAGTGCAGCCTGGACTTCCACCTTTCAAAACTGTATTGCTAGACCCATGCTTCTCTGACTTTCAGAATGCATACTGAAACCCAACCCAACCCAACCTAACTCAACCCAACCCAACCCAACCCAACCCAACCTAACTCAACCCAACCCAACCCAACCCAACCCAACCCAACCCAACCCAACCCAACCCAACCCAACCCAACCCAACCCAACCCGACCCCACCCCAAGTATTGCTAGACCTATGCTTCTCTGACTTTTGGAATGTATACAAAAACCCAATCCAACCCAACCCCAAACCCAACCCAACCTCACCCCACCCCACCCCACCCCACCTGACTCAACCCAACCCAACCCACTGCCACCAAGTTGACTGTGATTCACAGAGACCCTACAGGACAGAGTAGAACTGTTCCATAGAGTTTCCAAGGAGTCCCTGCTAGATTTGAACTGTCAACCTTTTGTTAGTAGTTGCAGCACTTAACCACTGCACCACCAGGGTTTCCCTGGAATGCACAGACCTGCCAAACACAAAAATAAAACCAAAGGTTCACACATGGTTGCCACATTTGACTTTGCCAATTACCACTATTATTTCATGAAAGAAGTGACCTTTTTTCCACTGAAAACACTAGAAAGGGAAACGTTTCAGAAATGGGGACAGTCTTTTCCCAAAAAAAGAGCCACTGTAATTTTTATATCATCCTACTTTTTTTACTATTCTCCAATTTGAAATGCAGAAACATTAAAAAAATTTTAAACATGGTCTGGATCTTTCTCAACGGCACTGGACAGGGCTGTTTGTAGTTATTAATCTGCACGATCTTGTCTGAGTAAATCTTTAACTATTCAAGGCAAAAAAATAGTTATTTCAACTTTCCTCTTTTTTTTTTTAAAAATCAGTATCGTTGTCAAACCTCTCCTTTCATACAGCATTTGGAAACATGGAAACACTGCTCACTGGAGTTTCTTCACACAGCTTGGAATACTCTGGGCCAAGGGAAAGAAGTGGAGAATTAATTGTCTCCATGCCACCAGCCACTTTCCCCACCTCCTCTCTCTCTGAAGTGCCAGGATGACAGTGGGGGAGTTGGCAGCATGTGTGTTTGACTGAAGGTAACAAGTGCTGCAGGAAGAGAGTGTGGCGTCTGGAGCTACTGCTAAGACCCAGGGCTGGTGACATGGGCTTCATGCACAAGCCCATCCCCTGCCAGTTGAAAATTCATCAGAATAAGGTCTCACAGGCACTTACCTTGCAGCCTGCTTTTAAGAATCACTAGCGAGTTTACATGCTTTGCATAAACACCTCCTTTTTATCTCAAGAAACGACAAAACTTCCTATATGGTAGTGACTGATTTACACTGTCTCTACCTATATACAATAGTTGACACAAATCGTTAATGAGCTCAGTTGCTAACTGAAAGCTTGGCAGTCCCCCCCCAGGTGCCTTGGAAGAAAGACCTGGAGATCTATTTCTCAAAAATCAGCCCCTGAAAACACCCTCAGGAGCACAGTTCTACTCAGAATACACATGGGGTCACCATGAGTCAGAACTGACTTGATGGCAAGTGGGGTGGGACCATGTGATAAAAATCAGGTCAGCAGAAGAACCAGATGGTGCCTGGCTACCACCAAAGACAGCCTTGATAGGGGACACAAAGTAGAGTCCCTGATGTAACATGAGAAAAAGAGGGGTGCAGATGAAGAACTCTACTGAAAGACCAGAACTGATAGCCTGAAAGCCTGGAGGGTCCTCTGAAAACATGGCCTCTAGAGTTGCTACTGCCCTAGACCTGAAACCAGTACTGAGGTTAACACTTCAGACTATGAACGGACTGAATTCGGGGCACAGAGTGAGCATGTGGTGTGTGTAGTTCAGTATTTTATTCATTTATAGAAGGCTGTCCTACTGGTTTCTTTCTAGAAAGGAGAGGAGAGAGTGCGGTGGAGGGGACAGGTGCTCATTGGGAGGATATTAGTAGTAAGGAGTGAAAAGGAGGAGTGTACTGTCACAGGGTGGGGAAGAGCAGGTAAGAGTTGTGGAGAAGTGGGTATGCAAAATGGACTTGGATTGTACCATTGCTGTAGACTCGATTCCAACTCACAGTGACCCAATAAGACAGAGCAGAACTGCCCCACAGAGTTTCCAAGGAGCACCTGCTGTATTCGAACTGCCAACCTTTTGGTTAGCAAACATTGTACTTCACCACTATGCCATCAGGATTGTATACTTTCACTTAATCATCATAATAGTAATAGTAAAAAAAATCAGGTCGGACAACTCCAGCAGGAAGACATCCTACCCAGAAAACATCACCCAAATGCTGATAAGATTTTTTGTCCTTTCTGCTTCTGCCAGCCCTGAGTGTTTCCACTTATTTAAAGTCAAGTCACGGGATGTGAATACAATAGAGCAACACTTCAGATTCATTTAAAATTATAGTTGAGTGCAAGTAAATTGAGATATACTCAGGAGGGACAATGGGCGGGACTTGGTCCCTGCTGGTCCTCAGGCAGATACCAGGTCTGGTGGCTCTTCACTGGTCAGCAGTTCAAATCCTCCAGGTGCTCCTTAGAAAATCTATGGGACAGTTTTAGTCTGACCTAGAGGGTCACTATGAGTTGGCTTCTTAGCGACTGGCTCTTCACTGAGAAAAAAAACCTGGGAGATGACATGGGTTGTAGGAAGCAGATAAGGAAGGGAGTGGAGGGCAAGTTCACATTTAGAAATGCTCACTTTGAGGCACCTATGGGTCTCCCAGGTTGTGGTGTCCAGTTATTGTTATTGTGAGTTGTCATTGGCTCACCTCCAACTCACAGCGACCTCACATACAACATAGTGACACACTGCTGAGTCCTGCACCACCCTCGCTCTCGTTGGCATGCTGAAGTCCACTGCTGCAGCCACTGTGTATGTGGAGAGCCTTCCAGCCCAGGGGATTCATCTTGCAGCACCTTACTGGAAAACATTCTGCTGTGATCTATAGGGTTTTCCCATAAACCAAACCCACGGCTGTTGAGTTGATTCTGACTCATAGCAACCCTACAGGACAGAGTCAAACTGCCCCATAGAGTTTCCAAGGAGCTCCTGGTGGATCTGAACTTCTGACCTGGTGAGCAGTGGTAGCACTTAACCACTAACGCCAACAGCATTTCCATTAGCTAATATCTGGAAGGAGACCACCAAGCCTTTCTTGCTAGCCTATCTTAAGACTGGAAGCTCCATTGAAGCCTGTCCACTGTGGATGACTCTGCTGGTATTTGATGGACTCATGACTAAGTGTCACTACGAGTCAGAATCAACAGCAATGAATTTAGTTTTTTGGTTTGGTGGGTCACCTTCCAGCCTCATAACAACACGTAAGCCACTGCAGTACAACAAACCGACAGATGGGTGTTGGGTGATGTCTGCTAGATATTTTAAGTCTATTTAATCAGTGTAAAAATATTTAACAGCACATGGTAGAAAGCAGATTAACTTAACCTGACATCACCATAGACCGAAAGCTCTTCTAATCTCAACCCAATATTGCGGACAGAGCAGCAGGGACGGGGGTTGGGGGATCATGGTTTCAGGGGACATCAAGGCCAGTTGGTATAACTAGCCTATTGCTAAAAGAGTCTTCTGCACCCATACTGGCATCTGGGGTCTTAAAAGCTAGCAAGCAGGGTTTGAGGATCAAACCCTGTGCTAGGCATCAGGGTAAGGGAGAACATGGCTCCGCTTCCATGGCGACTATGGATTTTCACAGCAGCATTTGCTGTGGTAACCGAAAGAGAAGATGTTTGTTCTTTGGAAAAACTGGCTTTGAAGCATACAATTCACTAGGAAAATTTAAAAAGTACCTCTCTTCCCTTTTTATTTTAAATAAGTAAATGAACCTCAAAGCAAGTGCTCAGTTATCTGCATCACCCCAATATTTTGCTTGGCTTATTCTGACTTGAGTGAATGAGTGGAAATCTTCCAGTTTTATTCAGGTCTACTGAACATCTTATTAACTTTTTTTTCACAATTTGTAAGTGAATGTGTTGGCTTTTGTTGTGCGACAGCACAAGAACAACTACTGCCCTTATAGTCAAGATATTATGTGGAGTGAAGTCAGTCAGTGGCCAAATTACAAATATTGTATAAGACCCCTGCCATAAGGACTTAAAAATACACTGATGTACAGAAGAAAAGACTCTTTGATGGCTACAAGGGTGGGGAAGGAGGGAGAGGGCTGGTCATAGATTATTAGATAGTTGATAGAAATTTTGTTAGGTGAAAGCAGCAACAGCACATGGTAGAAAGCAGATTAACTTAACCTGACATCACCATAGACCGAAAGCTCTTCTAATCTCAACCCAATATTGCGGACAGAGCAGCAGGGACTGGGATCAGGGGATCATGCTTTCAGGGGACATTGAGGCCAGTTGGTAAACTAGCCTATTGCTAAAAGAGTGTTCTGCACCCATACTGGTAAATGGCATCTGGGGTCTTAAAAGCTAGCAAGCTGCTATCTGAGGTACACACCAAATGGTCCCAACTCATCTGGAACAGATGACAACTGAGAACAATAAATACACGACAAAAAAAGAGCCCAGGAGCTGGAAGGACCCATGTGAATGGAAGACTCTACTAACACGTGATCAGAAGAACCAGATGGTGCCCGGCCACCACCAAAGGAAGCTGGGATGGGGCACACAACGTAGAGCCCCTTTGGCAACACGAGAAAAAGACTGGTGCAGCTCAGGAACTCTACTAAAAAACCAGAATTGATGGTCTGATGGCCTGGAGGATCCCCTGGAAGCATGGCCCCTAGACCTGCTGCTGCCCCTGACCAGGAAACACTACTGAGGTCACCTCTTCTGACAAGAATGGACTGGACTTGGGGACACAGTGTGACCATATGGGGTGTATACTTTATGGTTCTGTGCATTTATAGGATGCTGTCCTACTGGTCTCTTTCTAGAGGAGAGAGAAGAGGATGGAGAAGAGGGGAAAGGAGCTTGTTGAGAGGGTACTAGAAGTAGAGAATGAAAAGGCAGAGTGTGCTGTCATCGGGCAGGGAGACAGAAGGAGCTGCAGATAGGCAGTCATGCAGAATTAATTTAGATTGTATACTTTCACTTAATCACAATAAAAAAAATTCCCCATATATCCATAACGATGATCTTTGAACTGGAGACGGTACAGCCTTGCACAGATTCTACAAGGATCTTCTCCACTAGTTAACCTCGGGAGAAGGCAAGAGTAATTGTCTCATTTCTGAGAGTGCTGCACATTACTGCACGAACCGAACCAGCACAAATCTCTCCTACAGAATCCTCGGTATGCTGGCTCGCAAAACTCAAGTGGTGAAATCCCTTTAAATTGCAGAGTTGACTTTCTGTTTTGTTTTTGTTTCTATTACTCACACCACCAGTACAGGCTGCATTGAGTGGACTCTTGACCCATGGCCCCCTCATCTGTGTCAGAGGGGTTTTCAATGGTTGATTGTTTACCAGCCCTTTCTTCCGAGGATCCTACGAGTACCCTTGAACCTCCAACCTTCCGGATAGCAGCTGAGTGCATTAGCACCTTGCACCACCCCAAGGATTTCATTTATATGCTACATGGCTTTCCAAAAGAGGATTTGGGTCCATTTCAAGAGAGGACGAGCTATACTAGTCCGGAAGATGAATTCAGTTCTCCTCAAGCCTGCCGAGGTTACTGAAGCAGTGTGTTACTGTACGGACAATTTCCAGAAGGTGAAACTCCAACATTTATGGTAGAGGGAGCCAATGTCATTCACTGATTCATGTAACTTCACTGAGAAAACTCTCCTCAAACTGGCCGGCTACATCCAGTCCTCCTGTCTGAGTTGAAGAGGCCTCTGTGTTGTGCGCAGAGACAAGGATGGGACAATCTCATGGAGACAGCAGCTGGTCCCTCCTTGGACATATGACACAATGGGAGCTCAAGCAGCCAGAGGGATCCACACCGGCAGGCAGGATTGAAGGTGCTGCTTCCAGCCCATCCTGTCTTTTTCAGGATATTTTATAGACAGAGAACGGGTTAACTGTCAACTGAAATGGACTCTACAGCATGTAAAAACAGCACCACGTAACTTAAAAGCTGTAACATCTCTTCCATGATACCTTCTTGCCTTGTCCTTTGAAAGATCAAAACTATATTCAAAACACATTTTGCCCTCTGAAAAAAATGACTCAATTTTAATTGTAAAAGACATTTTAAAATGCTGACACTGCCTTAAGAAATAGACATACATATGTACACACACACACACACACACACACACACAGAGGAACTCTGGTGGTGCAGCTGCTAACCAAAAGATGGGCAGTTCAAATCCAGCAGATGCTCCCTGGAAACCCCGTGAGGCAGTTCTACTGTGTCCTACAGGGACACTGTGAGTCACAATCAACACCATGGCAATGGGTTTGGTGTTGTTTTTTCTTTCAGACACACACTTAGGTTTGTGTACCTGTTCAGTATTTATGTAGCCAGTATTTCATTTTCTGTGAATAAAAATATAAAGGCAGAAATGACAGAGCTGCTGAAGCAGAGAGCAAGTGTTTTCGGAGGACAGGCACCTGAGTGACTGAACAAGAGTTTAGGAGCAGTTTATTTCAGCTGGGTGAGGCTCACAGCTAGTGGGGGAGGGAGCGAAACACTGTTTCTGGAAGATCTTTAAAATGAGTCATTGTGACTTTTTTGGCTTTTCAATTTTTTAGCAACTAATTAGATCTGGTGTTTAAAAAGCACAACATTCTAGCTTTTGGCCTTTTTGGGGACAGTGTTCTGTCAGGGAAGAATGTCAGCCTCAAGCCTGCAAGCATAGAGGAAAGCAGCCTAAGGCAGAGACTGAGGCCCAGAGTAAGCTCCTGGCTGTGACGCGAATCATCTGCCTCAGTTTCTTCATCTGTCAGTGGTGGTGAGCCTTGATCACTCCACGTGTAAACCCCATTTTTGTAAAGTACCCGAGAACAGGGCCCTACCAACTGTCTATCACGCAAGTGGCATGGGCCCCTCATTTAGTGGAGGAGCACGCAGCCGAGTTCTTCTGGCTGAGCTCCTGTACAAGCTAATAATCAGGCCACTAACACGTCTGGAGCAGGAATTCTGTTCTCAGTACGACAAAGAGCAACTAGGTAAGTGACGGCTTTACAGTTTCATAACCAAACGAGGAGTAACTGTGACCATCCCTATGGTATCCTTGGAGAAACTGAGGCACAGAGAGGTCAAGTAACCTGCCCCAGGTCACACAGATAGCTAGCAGAAACCGAAGATTCATAGTCTGGCTCACTAACTCCCTCTACAACAAATAAACCAATAAGAAATGATATTTTCCTCAACTGGTTCATAAATATGTGATGAAATTATAATCCGTGATGTTTTCATAGCACACAAGGGAGTTCATGGGATTCCCAAACTGGAAAGTATATTTAAGAAAATATATATATTTAATGTATATACTTATATATACATATAAATACACACACACACACACACACGCACACACACATGCACACAAAACAACAAACCCACTGCCGTGGAGTTGATTCACCACAACTAGAGCAACTCTGGAGGACAGAGTAGAACAGCCCCACAGGGTTCCCAAGGGGCAGCTGGTGGCTGCCAACCACCGACCTCATGGTTAGCAGCTGTAGAGTTTAACCACTACACCCGCAGGGTTCTCCTTCTCTCTGATTAGCTGCATTTAAGAGATTAAAAACACTCCAGGCTCACAAAGAACAAATCATTAGCCCAAGGACGTAAGTGGCAGAAGGAGCAAGAATTCAGAGCTTCAGAACCGTAACATAAAGATCATTCAACCACACAGCCCACCATAACCTTCTAGCAAGCAACGGGGTAGGAGGGAGGCAGTAGGGCACAAACTCAAATCCCTTTAGTTCTTTTGGAGCAATCCATGTGACTAATATGTCTCCCTGTATCCTAGATGATGACTTCCTGTCCCATTTTCAAATGAGAATGCACTGAAAAGACTTTTTTTCTTAACTGCATTTTCACCAGGAAATTGACTTCACCTATACTTCTTCTCCTACAATGAGACACATGGACCAGTTAACAGCACAGAGAGTCACAAATGGACGGGCACAATGGAGAGAAATGAGTAGCATGAGAGGCTAGAACAATGGCAAACTCAGTCAGGTACAGAAAGGATACACCCACTGCCATCGAGTTGGTTCCAACCTCACAGCGACCCTACAGGACACAGAACTACTCCATAGAGTTTCTGAGGAGCACCTGGCAGATTCAGACTGCCAACCTTTTGGTCAACAGCTGAAGTACTTAACCACTAGGCCACCAGAGTTTCTAGAGAAAGGATCAGGACTATTAACTCAAATGACTTAGAAAAACCAAGGTAGAGAGGGGTGATGCTGCATTTCATTAACTTCACGGAAATGACATTAAAATTGGAATACACAGGAGTGGATGAGGATAATGAGTACTTCACCTGGTGCCAGCTGCTACTCCCAAGGAAAGCAGAGCAAAGCAAAGCAGAACAAAACAAACTACCCTGAAACAATGGGCCCAAAAGCAGCACCCATGAGCGTGATCCGCCTATGGGAAATTCCAGAAGTCATCTTTCACCAGCAACTGCGTGACTTTAAGTAAGACTCAACTTGGGGGAAAGAACGGTAATAACGTGAAATCGTTTTTTCTTTAGAACGGGAAAGAGGAAACCTCTTCTATCCTCTAAATTACCAGTTTGAGCTCTTCAAATAGAACAGATTTGACTAAGAAAGTAAATGCTAAATACTAAGAATCAAACAGTTCACGGAGATTGAGGTTCAGGTACACAACCCTTGTAGTCCTCATGACATGAACCAGTGATGCCGTCTCCTTAGTTTACACATACTAGTGGAGCTCTGATGGCATTGTGGTTAAGAGCCCGACTGCTAAACAAAAGGTTGGCAGTATGAATCCACCAGTTGCTCCCTGGAAACCCCATGAGGCCGTTCCTCTCTGTCCTACAGAGTAAACCCTGGTGGTATAGTGGTTAAATGCTACATGTGCTAACCAAAACGTTGACAGTTCAAATCCACCAGGTGCTCCTTGGAAATTCCATGGGGCAGATCTATTCTGACCTACAGGGCCACTACAGGTTGAAACTGACTGGAAGGCAGGGGCTACAGAGTAACTAGAAACTCTGGTGACATAGTGGTTAAGTGCTACGACTGCTAACCAAAAGGTCGGCAGTTCGAATCCACCAGGTGCTCCTCGGAAACTACATGGGGTAGCTCTGCTTTATCCTATGGAGTTGCTATAAGTCAGAATCAACTGAACATCAATTTTTTTTTTTTTTTGGTTTATTGAAATGAAGATGTTTAGGAAAGAAGAGGTTTTAAAAGCCTGGGACAGGCACGGGCTGAAGTACAACATGGTACAAAGAGCGATGACTCAGTAAATCACTCATCCTTACATTAAATTTTGTGTATTCATTTCCAACTATACAAACACAAAGCCTCTTTTAGAATGTCAGAACATTTGTGTACACAACATAGGACTGTTGAACTCCTTTAATGCTGATTGACTGAAAAATAACAAATTGTAGCAAGCTGCTCTAAATTCAGTAAGACTGTTGAATGAATCTGTAGTTATTAATCCCAATGAACAGCATCTCTGTATGCTCACCCTGTGGCTGAGTGTGTGTGTGAGAGAGAGAGAGAGAGAGAAAGAGAGAGAGAGACAGACATATTAATCTGGTCAGTCTATAGACAATGTTTGATAAATGTATAGGCTTGAGGGCCCTTGTATGAAATCAGTGGCCCCCCAGGGTTTCTTTAGCTGCCAGATGGGAACTACTGAACCTTTTCTCTTCTACTCTAAATATCCCATGGTATAAAAATAGACATTTACAAGACATTCCAGCATGTTCTCCTGCAAAATTTTTCAGTCAATATGCATTGAAAAAGTGCCAGAGGATCATACACTGAAATAGTAACAGTGCTCATCACTGGCTAGAATAGTTTAAAGGAGACTTACTTGCTTTTCTATTTTTTACAAATTTCCACTGATAATTATTTACTCCTTTGGTCATGAAAACCAACAATGAATAGGCAAAATAAAAAGCTTAAGAAAAAAGACGCCACGGCATCACATCAGGATGGCTCTAGCTACCCTCCGTCACTTAAAAACAATTCCTAGAAAATGCCCCTAATGAGCATGCAGAACTCAAGCTCTATTAAAAAGACGAAACATGATGGTCTGACAGATTGGAGGATCCCTGGAAGACACGGCGTCCAGACTCTCTGTTAGCCCAGAGCTGAAACTATTCCTGAAACCAACTCTTCAAAGACTGAACTAGACTGTAAGACATAAAATGATACTGGTGAAGAGCGTGCTTCCTGGCTTAAGTATATACGAGTCTCACTGGGCAGCTCCTGTCCAGAGGTGAGACGAGAGGGTAGAGGGAGACAGGACCTGCCTGGAGACAGGAGACACGGGGTGGAAAGGAGGAGCATGCTGTCACAGGGTGGGAATGGCAGCTAGAGTGACACAGCAGTGTGTGTGTGTCAGGTTTTGTTCAGCATAGTGACCTGGATTGTAAACTTTCACTTAACGCACAATGAAATATTTAAAAAGAAGAGGGAAATGTCCCTAAGAGTTGCTCTCCGTCTTCCCTGTGGACCCATTCCTGAATAGTGATATTGGACACTAGGAAGCCTAAATGTGCCTTCTGCTACCATGACACAGCCCGTAAAAAAGAAGTTTCTGGCCAGAACAACCACAGTTCCATGTGCAGAAGTCACCCCCTCATGCTTCTGGCTTCAGTCCTTCACGGCGCCCGGTGCTTTCTGATGGTGCCCAGGTGGCCTCGCCATCCTCAGTCTTCACCACTCCCTCTGTGACTGACTCTTTGTCACAGCCTTCCATAGCCACCCTGCTTCCCACTTCTTTGTAAGAGTCTACTCCTCTAAGACCTAAAATGATACTGGTGAAGAACGTGCTTCTTGCCAAATCCTTTGAAACCAAGGCTCTCCAACTCATTTAACAGGCTCATTTATCCAGGAAAATACACAGCATATCTGCTCTACATATCCCCAGCACAGACTGCCAAGAGAACAAGCCATTTTCTTAAGGGTTGATATGTTGAATGATTTGAAAATGACAGGTGCCCAACACTGTTGATGCAAAAATTAATAAAAGGTCCCAAACACCTGCTGATCTCAGCATGCAGTTAACTAAACAACTGCAGCACACAATGTATAGTATATTGACGTTTAGTACTGATAGATTATTAAAAAAGCACCTGGAACGACAATCACAAACCGTGACCCATATAACACAACATCGATGGTGCACTGGAAACTGTGGGTGTTCCAATTATCTGTGTCTGCATATGAAGGAGTTGTACAACCTTGCCAAGTGGGGTCAGGATCACTAGCTATCACCCAGTGTCCACTCTTTACCTCTTCTTTGCAACAGATGTTCATTTTTGGCTGGGCACATCACCACATGCAATAAAGATCTTGTGTCCCAGCCTCCTGTGTGGCTAGGAGCATCGCTGTGACTAAGTGTTGACCAAGGAGATATAAAGTGAAAGTGTTGTGTAGTACTTCCCAAAAGTCTCCGCAGAGAGAAGGCATGCTCTTCTTCTCTTGTTTCATCCTATTGCATGCACTGTGGATGGGATGGAGTTTCAGCTGTCCTTCTGAACCACAGGAAGTAGGGGTACACTCTAGGGATAGTAGAATAGTGAACTGAAAGGAGCCAAGGTCTGTGGCGAATTTCTGTAGCTTCCATTTTATTTAGCTCAGCACTGTAAACTTGGAGCCTTTTCTAGGTGTGAGAAGAATAAACTTCTACCTGCTCCAAGTCCCTATTTTTGGGGTCTCTGTATTTTCAGGCAAACCTAGTCTTAATGAATACTTGTAGGTGGAATTTTGTATGATAACCATATATTTTAGAAGCATTCAGAACTAGAAGCCTTAATCTTAATAATGTCCTGTATCCACTGGCATAGTGGTTAAGTGCTATGTCTGCTAACCCAAAGATCGGCAGTTCAAATCCACCAGGTGCTCCGTGGAAACTCTGTGGAGCAGTTCTACTCTTTCTTACAGGGTTGCTATGAGTTGGAATCAACTTGACGGTGGGTTTATTTTATTTTATTTTTTAAATATCCAGTTAGTGAAGGTCAAGTGTTAGTGATCCTCAAGAAATCAAACAGAATCCTAGCATCCTCAAGTGAAGCTCCCAGGGGCTGAAAGACCACAGGATTGAGTACACTGCTAAAAACTAAAGAAGAACATTGAATTATCTGAGCATGCAGTGGCCCTTTATTGGAGCCACCCTTGCCTATCAGCCCACCCTTTGAGAACTCAAGATCCAGGCTGACTCTGAAATGCAAACTTCTCTCTCCCTTGCGGTTTTTCTAGCTCTGTAGGCTCTCCAAACTCCACACATGGGATTAAATTTAGAATCCAAATGGTACTCAGTGTTCTCACAAAGGTATCCCACAGTAAGCTTCTTAAGGACACAGGTCTTTTTTCCTCTCCATGGTTCTTCTTTCCCTTGACCCCTCTAGGGTTTTACACAGACTAGGTACTCAGTACATTTCTGCTCAATTGATTGGAATTAATGAACAAGAAGAAGGTGAAATGGCTGTTTCATAATTCTTGAATGATTTATGGGCTTTGCAAACATTCCAGCATAATGTCAGATTTAATTATAACGCTAAACTTTTAGCTCTCTCATATTTATTTCAAAGTGCCAAGTGAGACAGACTTTCCAGTACATGAGCATCAGATAGCTCTGGGGGTTCCATGAACTCTTTGACATAATCAGAATGAATACAACATAGGAAACCCTCCCCTGGAAAAAGAAAAGCCTACCTTAAGGTTTGGCCTGGTTCCCACAACTGCCAAAAGGTTCTTCACCTATTTCCAGAACCCCAAATGAAACCCACTTCTGTCGAGCTGATTCTGATTCATAGTGACCCTACAGAACAGAGAAGAATTGCTCCACAGAGTTTCCAAGGAGTGCCTGGTGGATCCAAACTGCCCACCTTTCGGTTAGCAGCTGTAGAACATAGGCACTACGCCACTAGAGTTTCCCAAAAGAATTGCCCAAAGCCACAGGCTTGGCATGGATTCTGACTCACAGTAAGTCTATAGGTCAGAATAGAAATGCCCATGGAGTTTCAAAGGAGCCCCGACGGATTTCCAGAGGAGCTGGCAAATCAATAAACTTCATTCTTTCCTTCCATGTTCCTTCTTGCCCATTCAGTGAATTCTAGTGTCTGGTTATTTATTTCCCACTATTTTCATGGCTTTGTTGCCTTGGCTTTTTTCTAAACTCGTCAATGCTGAACTTCATTCCCTTCTTCTTAGAAGGAACATCCTTTTCAAGTTTGTTTTGGTAGATGATAATAAAAGAAAACACACAAAAAAGTCCACTGGGAAGAAAAGCCAAGCCAACAACTCAAAGGAACGGTGCCTTGGAGGAAAAAAAAAATGGCAGAACTGAGTGAGGAGGGCAAGACAAGAAACAAAGATGATAAAAAAAAAACCCAGCTAGTTTTCAATCACAGTGCAGTCAGATCTGATTGAGAAGTTAAATCCTTAGATGAGCCAGTCCTTCAAATTGGGATCTGGCCTTGCATTAGAAATGAGGCCACAGTGCTCTGCTCTGGGTAGCTCAAATCTTCTCAGGGATTAGCCAGGGCCCCAGGCCCTGGAACAGATGTTGGTGGCCCGATATTACATTACCAGTGGTTACTAAACACCAAGCACCATGCCAGATGCTGAAGATAACAATGGCAGATGGGAGGAGGCGGACACAGGACTGGATATTGTTGATATAAAAATACTGACATTCTCAACAGCGCTAGGGAAACACTTTGCCCAAAATTCCTGGAGGTGGCAAGAGGCCAAGCTGATTGCTAAAGGGTGAATGAGGATCAGTGAGTCAGAATATGAAAAGGGAACAAGGTATTCTAGCCAAAACTGTGGGCCAAAAAAACATGAAAGTGAGCAGTCATGAAGAACCATGCAGAGTTTGGTATTCTTGTGGGGTCCAGTTCCAATTGGAAAAATGAGAAGTCCTAAAGCCACAGGAAGCCTTTTGTCTCCTGCTGGGAAGCCTGGGTTTTATTCTGTGGGGCATGATGGGCAGTTGCTGATGAGTTTTAAGCATGAGTGTTATGTGTTTGGCTGTGTACTTAGAGACCCTTCTGGCTGTATTTAAGAGGGGCAGCCTTATGGGCAGGGATCCAGGTCAAAGGGTACGGTGGTAGTCCAAGCAAAACACAACCAGGAGCTGAACTAGGGATGGCTATGAAACTGAAGGAACACTTAGGAGGTAAAACGGCAAGCCTCCCACTGAATAAATGTACTCCCGAAGAATGGGGAGAAAAGTAGTCAGGACAAATCCAGGTTTCCGGCTTGAGAAATGCAATTAACACAGCATTGCAGCCATTTCCATTTTGCCAGTTTAGAGGGACGACTAAAACCACCACACTGAGACCTGCTCCCCTACCCTGGGAATGCTAAATACAACGACAGCAGTAGAAGACACAAGACATGTCTGATTAGCACTGACACAGAACTGTCAAATCAACAGCAAGCAAACAAAATCAGGCACAATTAATGCATAATCCCTTTCAATGAAACCTAATTTAGGCATGATTGCTTTCAATGGAAAGTTTATGAAAACCCCCAGTACTTTGAAAGCTATTAATTAAGTCTCTAAGTCTCTAAGTCTCAGGAGCATTGGACATAGAAACATACACATCTTTTACTAGAAATGCCAACACTGAAAAGAAGATATATGTGTGTGTGCATCAGATGAGGAACGAGAACCTGTCATTGAGGTGAGCTTTTAGCAAGCTAAATAATCAAATGAATAATAAAGTGAATTTCACCAACTACACTATGGACAGGAGCAAAGAAAGCACCTAACCCAGGTATACAGATACCACCACGAAATGCGGACCTTTCTCAGAGACAGAACTCCATGAAGCTCCAAGCTGCCTGCAGAAAGGGAGAAAGCTCTTGGAAAAAGTCGGGAAGAGGGTCTGTACTAGTGTCACCGGGCCTGGGAGGGCCCTGGTAGACAGCCCAGTCTAGTCCCCTCTGCATTGGGAATTCCCATGATACACTGGGAGTAAGAGTGGCAGAGTCAGCCCCAGAACTTGGTGCCTGCTGGTGCTCGCCTTCTCACTTCTTTCCTTTTTACGTGCCCCCAGGGACACATTCCCACACCTTCCATTCCTCTTTCTCCTTATCTCCATTCGACTTTATGCTCATACTCATTTTTCTCCACTGACTTGATCTATTCCCTGTTTCCCACAGTGAGAGAACTAGCAACAGGAAAGGAAACAAACCAGTTTCAGAGTTTCCTGAAAATGATGGTGATGTCACCTGCCCTCATCAACTTACTATTGACCTGAGAAAGGAATATCCACTAAAAGAAGTGACTCGAGTCACTAAGAGGAAGAGGCAGTGGCAAAAATCAAGACCATCACCATCACCAAAGCAGCCGTGTTGTCTCCAAGAAATTTACGTATGTAAATACTAGTCTGAATACAGCAAGAGTAGTGTTGAAACACACATGCAGACATCTATTTATCTACCTGTCCAACTGTCCACCCACCCATCCACCCACCCATCCATCTACCCATCTATCCACCCACCCACCCACCCACCCACTCACCCATCCACCCACTCATCCACCCATCCATCCATTCATCCACCCACCTACCCACCCACCCACCCACCTATCTTATCTATCTAAATATAAGACATGGACAGCAACCAATAGAATGCCCAACAGCTACAGCAGGGTCTAGAAGCTGAGTTATAGCGACATTTCAGAAGAAGGACTGGGACTGCCAGGATGCAGATGGAGTAGGATAAATTTGAGAAGGGAATGAGAAATTTTAAGGGGACATGGTGGCAGAAGCTATTTATTAATCAGTACTAATTTATTTCTAAATTTTAACCACTGATATCATTATACCCTTACACTGTAAATCCAAGCACATAAGAATCTTCTTTTCAAAGTTTACTAAATTCTGAGACTCTCAGAACGTGAAGGTCAGAAAATGAATTCAATATAACAGTCTAGAAAAAAACAAAACATAGTGCAGCATGTTATTAATAAGGAAATGATTCAATTATCTAACTCAGAAGGAGGATAAAGGAAGACTTTCATTCAAAGATCTGAAACAGACAATGGTGAGTTTAACATGCCTGGTGTTCTAGAACAAATAAGTGAACACTGAGGTGACACCCCTAAGATGAACAGCACTTCTCAGAGTACTCTCAGGATCCCCAGAAGATTGCTGGAATTTTCTGAGGTTTCACAGAGGTCAGAACCTGGAATACCCATTGCACAGTTATCTGTGTAAAGCAAATTACCTGAGCAGGACGAGTTCTCTTTCCAATCTAGACTTTTCCTCACCTTCCTGACGGCCTAGCCTTTCAATGGCCAAGAAATGTCAGAGATCAAGTTGGAGGTCTGATCTAGGGCTGGAGGAATCTAACAGAATCAAGAAGTGGAAAGCAGTCATTGTCCCAATGTGCATTACTTGTGCAGATTTGGCATATCCAGAACTGGAGTGACCACTGCCATAAATGTTGCTGCTTTTAGTACACACAACGATGTTCACAACAGCAGAGTTTATGATACCAGAGAACTGGAACAACATAAACCTCTTCCTCTATAAAACTGGCTAGACAGAGTACAAATCATCCACTTGATATATTATGCAGTCATTAAAATGATGTTTGTAAAGGCTTTGTAATAATGCTAGAAAAATAGCTTTATAAATAGAACGAAAAGGGAGGCTATGAAATCACTTGTACATTAGGATCTCAACGAACAATGACATGACACCTATGGAAATAAAAGCCATCGAAATACTGACAGTGTTTGAGTGTGGGTAACAAGATTTTGAGTGGTGTATGTTTATTCTCCCTATTAGCACCTTCCCAATTTTCTTTAAATACGCGTAGAGTAATAAACAGAATTGAAGACAACAGTGAATTTTGAATGAGGTACAGGCCAGATCTCTGTAGGCTAAAAGAGGCATTTAAAAAAGAATCACCCTTTTGGCTCCATATGCGGACAAAGCTGCCATAGTAGTTTGCAGTCCCTTTTCATAAGGCCTTTACCTAAACAAAGTCCAATATCAGGCCTGTGTGCATGTGTGTGCGTGGATGTGTGTGCAGGGAGGGGACTTCAATCAATGGCACATCTGATCTGCCTTTCCAATGACTCATTTAAATGGCTCACAATTCACTGAAGATGTTATTGAAATTTTCCAAAAATCCAAAGATCATTACAGGAGCTACTAAGATCCCACATGGGTTAGGAATGGGTCAGAGATAGCATTATCTCAAAATGAACTCTTATTTTAATAACAACAATAACAAAAAATCTACCACACAATACAGAGTATGACTATACAGATAGGAGCCCTGGAGGCCCAATGGCGAAGCACTCGGCTGCTGACCACAAAGTCGGTGGTTCATGGCCACCAGCTCCTCTGCAGAATCGGGAAGTCCGGTTCTGTAAACATGTACAGACTTGAAAGCCCTATGGGGCAGTTCCACTGTGTCCTATAGGGTAGCTCTTGGTTAGAATTGACTCAATTGCAACTTCTTTTTTTTTTTCCAGATGATTTAATGATTGTAGAAAACGGAGGCTTACACAAAATACGTAAGTCACTGAAGGCTATACAGCTAGGAAATGAAAAGGTAGTGCTTGCTGATCTAAACTGAGCATTCCCTGCTCCGAACTGAGTGCTCCCTGCTCTGAACCGAGTGCTCCCTGATCTCAAGGTCTGTATCTCTGACCATTATGCTATACTGTCTTACTTCGTTTGACCCCAGAAATACATACCTGGACATGTCAGAGGTTAGAAATCCCTACAGACTCTCTTAGTGTATCAACATTTGCCTTAGAACAACCCCAGAGAAGGCAAGCAACACTCTGAAAGACACAGCTGCATCTTAACGGCTTGAGTTTCTTACCTTAGTCACCCCAAAACCCCAACATCCCTGTCTTAAAAGCTGCAGTTAAAGCAGTGATGTAACCAGCTGGGGCTTCTCTTTTAATTAAACCAGCTTTAAAATGCTACCCATGTGTACACACAAAGTTCATTTCATCTTCGTTCTGCTTTGAATTTAATAATGAATTTAAAAGACTGATCATTTCTAACTATAGGATTTACTCTGAAAGACTTATCACGGTCTTTGGCCAGAAAGAAAACACATTCTGACCTCGCTAACTGAAATGGAATAGAATAAATGTCTGGCTTACAATGTACTTGCTTTACTATCATGGCTTTCTGACAAAAGGAAGAGAAAATTAATCTATAATCCAGAGGCATCTCTGCCACACACATCCAGGAACAAAACACATAGAAATCTTGGCAAAACCAGTAAAACATAGAAAGTCGTTTCTCAGCACATTTCCATAGCCTTAATTCTTCTGAATTCTTGGGCTGAGTAGAGATGGTATAATTTAATCACGAAGGGAGCCCTACATTACCTACAGCTAAAATTCAGTTTTAAAAAAAATGTGTGTGCAGCCGGAAGATTAAAATTCTAAGAAAAGCAAAAGCTTTTGCAGAATGAGAAATCTGCTGGGACAAGGCAAGTCACCAACAATTTTTTTTTTTTAAGTTGTAGGATAACTCAGAGAGCAAAATTCTATGATGAAATAAATTTCATCACTGAAACACCTTTCCAAATGAAGAACTAAACGCGAGAGGCTTTGGAGAATCATTTCAAACCAGATGGGCTGACACTTCAGCAAAAATCTACAGGGAATAATCTTACACAATATGACAATGAATGAAATCAGCCGATGGCTTTTCAATTGGTTTTCAGCTTCTATAGGACATTCTACTTTCAGAAATCCTAAAGAAGGCAAATGCAAAAGGAATATATAGATATATATTTTCATTTCAGGGACCAGGCTAAAACTAGTTCATCTAGAAGAAAAGAGTAACAATACAGAAACAAACTCCAAAGAAACATACATTTATGTTTAATATAAACCTATTGCCATCAAGTCAACTGTGACTCACAGCTGCCCTATGGGACAGAGTAGAACTGTTCCATAGGTTTCCACAGAATGCTTCATGGATTTGAATGGCCGACCTTTTGGTTAGAGGTCATAGCTCGTAACCACTACCCCACCAGGGTTTCCAAATTTAACACACTAGCATTCAAATTATCCTGATGGTAATCAAAAGCACGATTTATGTACTTCTATCTAGTTACTGAATTTGTCAGTAGAGTTGTATAGAATCTAAACCTTTCATGTATATTATCTTTCAACTTCCTAGCAATTCTGAGTTTTTCTGGGCATCCTTAGGCCCATTTCACAGGGGAGGGAGCAGAGACTGAGAGACAAAGACTTATTCAAGGACAAAAGCAAATGTCAGTATCCGAACTTGAACTCCTATGTCCTTGCCCTACATCGATCCAAGGACAGCATGCAAAAAGCATGGGTTCTGCAGTCGGGCTACCCAGCTTCAAAACCTGAGCTCTGCTACTCTGGGGAAGGTACTCCCCCTTTCTGTGAGTCATTTCTTCACCTGTAAAGTGGAGGACAGTACCTACCTCATAGGGCAGTTGTGAAAATAAAGAGAAGTGATACAGGCAAGGTGCTAGGCGGGCAGACAGTAAGCACCCTCCCTGTAGTTGCTACCATTTACACTACAGTGGTTTGTCTTGGGAGCAGGTTCTGACTCAAGGTGACTCCATGTGTACAGAGCAGAACCTCTCCACAGGGTTTCAAAGCTGTGACCTGTTGGAAGCAGTTGGCCAGACCTTTCTTCTGAGGGGCCTTTGGGTGGGTCTGAACTGTTCATCTCTTGGGTAACGGTTGAGCACTTAACCGACTGTGCCACACAGGGGTATGTACAAATATTTTGCTCCATCTCCCCCAACCCCCAAACATACAGAAACTTTGCTCCATCTCTTCCAACACAAAAACATATTTGTGAAGACACGCTCCCCATATTTATATCTGAATAACCCCAAATTCCCAATTTATTGTACAAAACTATTCACGAGTTAGCATCTGATCCCAAAACCAGACCCTTGGTTCCCTGGGGATCCAGATACACTCCCGCCCTTGACCGTCCCACCTGTCAAGTCAATCTCTTACCTGCCCTGCTCACGGTTAACAGAGACACAGGCGTATCATGGAGACGCTCATACGCTGCACACTCACTATGACTTGGACGAAGTGCATCCTAATATTCTGTCCCTAGGAAAAATGAAAAATCTCACTTTATCCCCTCGATTGCAATTTTTTTAACCATTTTCACAAAGGCACCCTTCTCTAGCACAGAGACCACATCATCTGAAAACATCTTCACACAAAGAAGGAGGATTGGTAAGAATGGCCCACAGCCTCATCAGCTCCTCTTGTCCTGGTCCCGGCCAGAGCGGTACCTGGCCTCATCAGCACCCCTGGGGAGCGTGTTATAAACGGCCAGCCTCAGCCTGACTGCAGACCTACTGCCTCAGCACCTGCATGGTGAGAAGGTCCAAGGTGGTGGCTGTACACATCGAAGTCTGAGAAGCGCAGGGTTGCCTCTCTGCAGGTCTTTTATTTTGTCACTGCTCTTTTCTTGGATGAGCCATTTTAAGAAGAGGACTCTGCTGTGGTTGGGTCACGGGGGTGAGGGTGGAGGTAGTTAAGTCCAGAGAACCCTAAACTTGACAGTCTATAGTCAGCACTAAAGATGTAGCTCAGAAGCCACTCTGGATCAAAGGCAGCCAGGCTCTCTCCTTGACTGTCAAGACTGCTTCTTGTTATTTACTTATTACAGCTTAAAAAAGGCAGATGCTGCGGCCGCTGCAACAACTCAGGGAAACAAAAGAGTGAGTCACTACAGTCCACGAGAAGAACAGGCTGTCTGTCCATTCAGGGCTGGGTGAGACCAGAAATGAATGAACAGGCGGGCTAGACAATCGCCCCTCTGAGAAAAGTGGCTCAGAAGGCAACTTGGAAGCTAGTGGATGCTTTGGCTGGAATGAAGTTTCAAGAGGTTCCAACAGAAGAAAAAAAAAGAAAATAAAATAAAGAGGGAAAGGAAAATAACTTAATGAATCACTCTGATTTTGGAACTACTGAAGGCATGAAAGTGTGAGTCTGCTTAAATGACTAACAGCAACAATTCAGAGAAATGACTTAGCAAATAAGTAAGTTGGAAGGTGATCCCTCTGGAGAATTTGCAGGGAAATTGTACCCTCAAAGACAGAAGTGGGAGCTGGGCGAGGTCCACGTTACATCCCAGGGGAGTCAGTCACTACTCCTGTGTCAGCTCCCATGTCCCTCTTGTCTTTGGCTGGGAAGTTTAAGATTGAATGTAATGTATTAGTATCAACTGAGCATCAACTATGCACCTGGCATGCTGGGACTTTCAAACATGGCCGTGACTCAGGCTGTCCTCTCAAGTTTATAGTTACCCATGGCATGTTGAAGTGAGTAAGCATCCCTTTCAGGTCCTTGATGATTTTTATTATAGTCACCCATAAATGCTCTACTTCACCCAGAAGACAGGGACAAGGCTGGGAGTTGGGGTTCAGAACACAGCCTCCAGGAAATGGGCCCTAATATAAAATCAAACCCATTGCTATTGAGTTGATTCTGACTCATAGAAGCTCTATGGGACAGAGAAGAACTCCCCCATTGAGTTTCCAAGGAACTGTTGGTGGATCCAAACTGCCATCCTTTTAATTAGCAGCCATGCTCTTAACCACTGAGTCACTAGGGCTCCCCTGCTGATATTTAAAACAACAAACAAATATCTCTTTGGCATTTCAGAGTTTCCAAAACACTTCTGCACAGGCAAAAAGTGTCAGCTCATTGGATCCCTGACAAGCTGAGACCAAGTTCTTCCCTCCTGCTTTTGAGGCACAGAAAGTGAGTAGATCAGGCATGTACAGCTACAATGTGGCAAAACAAAGGATCTGAATATAAATCGCATCTCCCAGTGCAAGCCCCAACAAGATAAAGTACCTAGGAATAAATTTAACCCGAGAAATAACAGAACTTTACACAGAGAATTACAAACCCTTACTGCAAGAAACTAAGAGAGACTTACATAAATGGAGAAACCTCCCATGCTCATGGATAGGAAGACTTAACATTGTGAAAATGTCTATTTTACCCAAAGCAATCTACTTATATAATGCAATCCCAATACAAGTTCCAGTGACATTTTTTAATGAGATGGAGGAACAAATTACCAACTTTGTCTGGAAAGGCAAGAAGCCTCACATGCATAAGTAAAGCATTACTAAAGAAGAACACACTGGGAGGCCTCATTACCCGACCTTAGAACCTATTACACTGCCACAGTAGTCAAAACATCCTGGTAATGGTACAAAAACAGACAGATAGAACATTGGAACAGAATCGAGACCCCAGAAATGATACCATCTGGCGATGAACAGTTGATATTCGACAAAGGCCCTAAGACATTAAACTGGGATGAAAACAATCTCTGCAACAAATGGTGCTGGCAAAATTGGATATCCATCTGCATTAAATTAGAACAAGACCCATCTCCCAGTGCAGGTCTTCTTCTTTATCTACTCTTCCATGTTTAGCCTATTTGCCTAATGTCACTTTACAAAGGGACACTTTTTAATTCTGTTTTAACTGGAAGTTTACAATTCAAGTCAGTGTCTCATACAAGAGCTCACACTCATTTTGTTATGGTGACCCCGGCTGCTCTCCCCACTCTGTGAGAGCATACTCCTTCTCTCCACCCTGTATCTCCCGTGTCCATTAAACCAACTCCTGTCCCCCTTTGCCCTCTCATCTTGCCTCTGGACAGCAGCTGCCCAGTTAGTCTCCTGTGTCTGCTTAAGCCAAAAAGCCTATACTTCACCAGTATCATTATATATGTTATGGACAGCCTAATCTTTGTCTGAGGAGTTGGCTTTGGGGATGGTTTCAGTTCTGGGCCAACAGAGAGCCCAGGGGCCATGTCTTGCAGAGATCCTCCAGTCTGTCAGACTATCAAGTCTGGTCTTTTTAATAGAGTTCAAGTTCTGCAGCCCACATTTCTCCCACACCAGCAGGGGCTCTTTATTGTGTTCTCCGGCAGTGCAGTCATTGGTAGCAGCTGGGCACCATCTAGTTCTTCCAGTCTCAAGCTGATATAATCTCTCGTTTATGAGAACACTCTACTTTGCACTTTCAATTGCCCTGTGAAATACAAAGCAGCAGGGGCCATTGATTTTGATATCCAGAAGAGAAGAGAAAGCTCAGACTGTCTTACTGTTCTGTCAAGTGGATCTAACAATGAGTGGTCAGGAATGGAAACCCCATCCTCTTGATTTCAGGCCAAGAGCGCTTCCTGTGCACTCTGCTGACCTGAAGCGGGTGCTTTCCAAAATCTCCTCTTTCTTCTTCCGGAGCACCTGGCTTGACTCTGTTTTCCAGTTTCCCTTGCAATTAAGTATACTCCTGTGACTGAGTTCTGCCCAGTCCAATAGGAATGTAATGCCTCTTCTGGGTTTGGTCCATAAAACCCTCCTAAGCATCCTCCTTTAAGCCTTTTCCCCTTCTGGCTGACTGGAATGGACGTGACAATGACAAACCTGGAAGCTACATATGGAAGATAACAGATGCAGTCAGTCCAGCTCCCTAAATACTAAACGACGCAAAGCCAGTTTTCGTAAAATCTCCTACCAACCTCCAAACAAAAACCTTGCATTGTGTTGAGTCATTACACGTTTGGTTGGGTCTACTCGGCACATCAGTTAGACTGTCTCAACTATGACATACAACCAGCTCTGCACACCAGCTCACCTGGGGCATCAGCAGCAGCAACAAGAATGCTTCCTGTTCTGCCTTACAGAAACAATCAAATCCATCTCTGCAGTGATTCTACAGGACATTCATACATCACTGAACCAACATCACCTGGGGAGACAAGAGATCAGGCACTGCCACTGGACGCAGGGTAGGGTAGCACAGCAAGGGCTGGCTTTGCACTCACACAAACCTCAGGCCACGTCTCTCTTTTATTAGTTGTTGCAAACTCTCACTAGTCCCTTAGCCTCTCTGAGCCTCAGTTTTCCCACTTGTGAAATAATGATAATAAGTAGTAAGAAGGTTATGGTGAAGTTTAAGCCACATCACAGTGTATGTAATAATCTTCATACAGACCCTAGTACGGCTGCTGGCCCTCCTCAGTTCCTTGGAAAGTGGTACACATTATTAATACTCAGTGTATACACAGCTGAACATTTCTGTCACCATCACACAGCTGGAGTACGGAGTGGTCAGCAGTGGCCACACAGTGGTTAAGTGCTCGGCCACTAAAGGAAACAGCAGCAGTTCGAACATACTAGTCACTCTACAGAGAGAGATGTGGCAGTCAGCTTCCAAAAAAGATCTATAAAAACAAAATCCCAAACCAATTCATTGCTGTCAAGTTCATTCCAACTCATAGGGACCTTACTGGACAGAGTGGAACTGCCCCACTGGCTTTCCAGGGAGCAGCTGGTGGACTGGAACTGCCAGCTTTCGGTCAGCAGCCAAGCTGTGCCACCGGGACTCCTGTGTAAAGACAGGAGCCTTGGAAACCCTATGGGGCAGTGCTACTCTGTCCTACAGAGTTAGAATGCACTTGACAGTAATGGTTTTTTCTTTTTGGTAGTAGTGGAGACGCAGTGACATGTGCACTTCTGCACCGTTATCCCAAAGAGGACACAGCTACAGAAGACAAATGAAATGCAAAAGCTGAGTGCCGCTGGGGCAAAAGGGGTAGTATTGGAGGGAACGCCAACTAAAGCACATCTGTTCAGCATTAACTAATCCTAGACCAGTCTGTTAACATACGCCAAGACCTACTTACAAGTAAAATGCCTTAGTCACGCCACCAGCCGAAAGGCTCTAGACTGGTTCTTACTAAATAGTCTATCTAAGCCAAACCAGATGTAACTTAAGACGCAGGTATTATTCTGCCTCTCACAGACCTTAAGTGAACTGCAGAGTGTCAGAATGACATTTGCTGGTCAGCTGGTCCCTGGCCTTAAAGACAGGGTCACAGTGTTTGGTCTAGGACCACTGCCTTACTTCTTTCATTAGTTTCTTTATCTAATAATTTTTAAATTTTACTGTGAAATCCTGGTGGTGTATTAGTTAAGAGCTACAGTTGTTAACCAAAGGTCTGAGAGTTTGAATCCACCAGATGCCCCTTGGAAATTCTATGTGGACAGTTCTCCTCTGTCCTGTAGGGTCACTACGAGGTAGGAACTGACGACACCAATGGATTTGGTTTGGTCTGAAGCACTTCGTGACACATACGTAGGTCCAGTCAGCTCTCACAAACAGTTCAGTGCCGATTTGAAACAGCGACACTGTAACTCATGGTACACCCATGTCTGACGCTGAGCTATAACCAGAGAACTCATTTAAAGGGCCTGAAACACCCAGGATGATGCAGAGTGCCCCAAACCTCTGCTGGCCTTCAGGTTATCTCACTGTCATTGAAAGGACAGTGTCAGCATTCTTTTCGGTGCACTCTTCCATCTGACAGTTTACACCTTTTGTTTTATTCTTCATCTCTTGCAGCCTCCCAGAGGCTTAAATCAGTGAGAAATGACATGTCAGCCTCTCCTATAACATTATTAATGGCAGCCCAACTTCTGCAGCATCTCCACTCACACATACACCCAAGCCCATCTGAGAATACTACAAACCAGCCCTTCTGCAGTCTCCAGTTCACTCTATTTCTAGAAAGTGACAGAAATTCTAGAGGTCATGGAAGCATTGTCAGGTGTGGGCTCTGCCCATCGCAAGTCAGCAGACCTAGTATCATGGAGATGAAAGTTGCTTTCCTTTTGCAAATTCCTGCCAAAGTCTTCCTCTTTCTCACTTTTGTCTTTCCCCATCCATGTCTGTTGATCATTTTTTAGTAAATCTTTTAGGAATTTCTCTTCCCTTTTCCTTAGCATCTTCCCTGATCTCACTTGTGTCATGTGTGGACATGTGGGTGTAGTTTCAGGTTTGGGGGTTTTCCCTTCTTACCAGTTATTGTTCGATGTCACTGAGTCAGTTCTGATTCATAGTGACTACAGGACAGAGGAGAATTGTCCTATAAGATTTCCAAGGAGCAGATCTCAACTGCTGCCCTTTTGGGTCACTGCCGAACTCTTAACCACCATGCCATCAGGGTCCTCATTCTGACTCATGGCCAGCCCGTACATATTGGAGTAGAACCGTGTTCCCACGGCAATCCCGTACATACTGGAGCAGAACTGTGTTCCACAGGGTTTTCAACTGCTGACTTTTTAAAAGCAGATTGCCAAGCCTTACATCTGAGGTTCCTCGGGGTACACGCAAGCCTCCAGCCTTCTGGTTAGTAGTTAAGAATGGAGCCGCTGGCACTACCCGGGGACCCCAGTCCCTCCTGAAGCACATCACCCGCCAGAGGGTGAGGGCGTCTCCTTCCCCTGCACGCTGACCCTGCAATGCCCACCTTGGTGGCAGTGAAAGTCACAGCTCTCTCCAGAAAGGGACACCAGCACAGTAAAGACAGAGGCTTACTCCACAATAAAATCATTCACACAGGACAAGAACTCCAAAAGGATGAGCCCACAGAGAAGGGAAAACATTTTTTAAACATGGTGACCTTTAGGAGATGCATGATTTCCTTTCCTCAGTAAAGGTTTAAACTTTCTCAGACAAAATGGTGCCGTCACAGTTTTGATTTAAATGACAAAAAGGTGTCATCCTACTAGAACATGCAAGTGTTGAGAGGCCAGGGTTCAAGAGTAGTTACCTGGGGAGGGAAGGGAAGGAGGGAAATCACTGCCCACAGGATATCGAGCTTTTGTGAAGGGTGGTGGAAAATCTGGAAACAGATAACGGTCATGGTCGAGTAACATGATAAACATCGTTGGTATCACTGAATTGTACATGTAAATAATGTTAAAATGGCCATTTTTGTTACACAGCTGTTCACCCAAAACTAAATCCATTGTTACTCCTAGCGGGCCTACGGGGCAGAGCAGAATGGCCCCCCAGCGTTCACAGGGAGCTGCTGCGACCCTTCGGTCAGCAGCCATAGCTCTTCACCACTGTGCCACCAGTGGGCCTCAACGTGGGCTGGGTTGGGGTGGGCACTGCAAGCAGTGAGACAGAAAACAATGGATACCTTCATGACGGTGTCCGCACAGACACAGGAAACTGGCCCATCTTCTCGGTTTACAGCGGACTCTGTGGACAAAAGGGTTCTTACACCTCCTTTGCCCAAAAGAGCACCTCAAGAACTACAGCCGCAAATCAAAAGGCTGGCAGCTGGAATCCACCAGCTGCTGCGTGGGAACTACGGGGCAGCTCTACTCTGTCCTATAGGGTTGCTGTAAGTCAGAATTGTCTCCACAGCAACAGGTTTGATTTCTTTTTTTCTTTTGGTAGTTCTTTATTCCTACTGGATTTGGGCTGACACTCCATTCTCCTGGCCCTCTGAAGCAGTGTATCTAGTTTCCTGGCTCTTCTGGGCTCTTCCGCCCGCTTCTCTCTTCTGCCTGAGTTCACAGCTATGCCGTAACAACTCACACTTCCCAACAGCATATGCTGGCACAGGCAGGTGCCAAAGCAGCAGAGATGGTGAGAAGTGATGAGGATCCCATGAACGGTTAGGCTCTGCTTCACAGGCCCCAGCTTTCCCTGTCAACTCCTCCACCCTGCCGTGTCCAGGCCCAGGCACAGGCCCAGGCGCAGGCCCAGGCCAGGCCCAGGCCCGGGGACACTGATTACTAATGATGTTCACACACATTCTTCCAGGTTTGCAGCCACTCTTCTGGCTTTTTTCTGTCTCACAGGAAGTGAATTAAGCATTTTTATCCCCCGCTCCCCCTCATTACCTAGCAAAACTATAGGAGACAACAGAGCATCAGGGCTGATGCTAAGAGCTGGGCTCTGCAGTTAGACCTCTGTAGTAGACGTCTGTAGTTGGGCTCAAATCCAACCTCTGGCAGTTGCTAACTGCAGGACTTGGGGCAAGTTATCACATGATAATGTCTTAGTTGCCTACTGCTGCTATAACAGAAGTACCACAAATGGATGGTTTCAACAAAGAGAAATTTGTTCTCTCCCAGTCTAGTGGGCTACAAGTCAAAACTCAGGGCCTCAGCTCCAGGGAAATGCTTCCTCTTCTCTACTGGCTCTGGAGGAAGGTCCTTGTCATCTAGAATGCTGAATTTGGAGCAGTAGCTCCTAGGGAAGGCTTTCTCTTTATGTCAGTTCTGGGGGAAGGTCCTTGTCATCTATACTCCCCTGGGTGAGGAATGTCTCAGGTGCAGGGACTGCATGTCCCATGGACATATTTTGCTGTTGGTGCAGTTTTCTTGGTGGTCATGAGCTCCCCCCAAATTCATGTCCTTGCCACATGTAAAACACATTCTCCAAATCATATCATAGCCAAACTCTCAAATCAGTTCCAAGTCCAAAAGCCAAAACTTCCTCTTCATCTGTGAAATCTAGAATACAAGTTATCTGCTTCCAAATCACAATGATGGAACAGGCACAAGCTAGACATTTCTGCTACAAATGGAAGAAATTGGTGGGGAAAAGAAAGGGAGAAGCTAGTAAGCCTGCAGAACAATTACTTTAGCCCTCAAGGCTTTGGAAATAAGTTTTCATTCTCTAAGCCACTGAAACAATGGCAATGCCCTCCAGACCCTAAGTATTAGTCATAGTCTCCAGATTCTAAGTGGAGGCCCCTCAGCCCTGGGCTTCAGCTCTGCCTTCTAGGCCCACTAGGACAACAACTCTACTACACCCTTAGCATCAGGTGTACCCTTTTCCTAGTCCATCTGAGTGATGATACCTCCTTCAGAAACACCAGAGGCCATGGGTCCACTCTTTGAGACCCCAGAGGTTATGCCATACCCTTTGAAACTGCGGCAACTTGGGTTCCTGTGTTGTCTCTTCAGCGTCTCATGCTGGCTCCTTGGGCTTTCAGCCCCTCAGGCCTTGCACATTGTGTCTGCCCTGCTGGGGCAAGTGTTCTAAAACTCTGTAGCTCCACCAATAAGTGCCCAGAGGCATCTCACTCTGCCAGTAAGCTCCAGCCAGAAGGCATTCAGTTCTCTTGCTCCATGGGTCAGCTCTAGCGCAGCATTGCACTGGTTTTCTGGTTCTGCTGATGTTGGTCCTTGGCTGCTTGTAGTCCTCTTCTGCTGCTGATTCTTTTCTACTGCCAGTTCTGTGCTGTTGCCTCTCATTTTTTTTGTGCCACCTCCGGTGTAATAACTCTCCTCATTTCCTTCTGTGTCTTCTGTCCATTCATAGTTTCAAAATCACTTGCATATTTTAGGTATCTGTTAAAGTAGCACCCCACTCTCAGTGCCAAATTCCATCTTAGTCATCTAGTGTTGCTTTAACAGAGATAGCACAAGTGAATGGCTTTATCAAAGAGTAATTCATTCTCACATAATCTAGGAAGACAGAAGTCCAAATTCAGGATGTCAGCTCTAGGGGAAGGCTTTCTCTCTCTACTGGCTCTGGAGGAGGGCTTCTATCATCAATCTTCCTCTGGTCTAGGAACTTCTCAGGCACAGGGACCCTAAGTCCAAAGGAAGCATTCTGCTCCCAAAGTTGCTTTCTTTGTGGTACAAGGTCCCTGTTTCTTTCTGTTTACCTCTGTTTCCTATATCCCAAAAAAGACTGGCTTAGGATGCAACCAAACCCTGTAGATTGAGTCCTGCCTTGCCAGTGTAACTGCCACTAATCCCACTTCATTAACATCATACAGATAGGATCAATGATACATAGGGAAATCACATCAGATGACAAAATGGTAGATGATCCCACAACATTGGGAATCATGACTCAGCCAAGTTGGTGGACATTTTGGGGGGACACAATTCAATCCATGATAGATAAGTTGTCACACTCTTCTTTTTCCCAATAATTTTCTCGACAATTCACTGAGGAAAGGGTTCAACCAGAGCAAAAACTCAACATATGGTAGTTTTTATTCCATGGCCACCTTCCAAGATAAGATTTTCAGGTTGAACTGGTGGCTGACAGTTGGGTCAATTTTCTCTTTCAAGAGGGCCATGTGCTTTAGGATAGGATGAAAGTACTTCTGAAACCCACCCGAAGGTATGCTTTACCCTCCACATTACAGAGGGTCTCCAAAGGGCAGAGTCAACAAAATGTCTTTGTAGGGTATATTAGTACATTTCTCTCATTCACTTATTCACTCAACAAGTATTGACTGAGCATTGATTACATATCAGACTATGTTCTAGGTGACCAAGATACCAAAAACCAAGCCTAATGCCACTGAGTTGATTCTGACCCACAGCAACCCTATACAGCAGATTAGAACTGCTCCACAGAATTTCCAAGGATCGCCTCATGGATGTGAACTGCTGACTTCTGGTCAGCAGCTGTACCATGTAAGCACTATGCCACCAGAACGCAGCGTTGATAAAGCAAACTTCTTGATCCCAGGGAATTTAGATACTAGCAGGGAAAACCCCCCAAAACCAAACTCATTGCCAGTGAGTCAATTTTGACTCACAGTGACCCTAAAAGGCAGAGTAGAACTGCTCCATAAAGCTTCCAAGGCTGTGAATTTTTACAGAAGCTGACTGCCACATCTTTCTTCTTGCTCTGGTTGGTGGGCTTGACCCACTTACCTTTCAGTTAGTGGCTCAGTTTAACCACTGCAGTACCATGGCTCCTCTAGCAGAGAGACAGACACAAGTAAACACACATGCGCACGTGCACTAGCTCATGCTCATTTGTGCTCTGTCAGGTGATGCTCAGCGCTGTGGAGAAAAACAAAGAAGAATAAGGATACAGAGCAGGATAGGGGTAGGAGTAATCACATGTTTCCGACGACTGGTCAAGAAGGCTGTCTGGTAAGGGGGCATGCCTCAGAAATCGTCCCCCAGTCAAACAAAAGTATATGAGACACTCAGAAATCTCTAGCACATATGACACTCAGAACAATCATTTTTAACACCCCTTCTTTCAGCTGACAAGGTTATTTTCAATGGCAATCATGAAACAGAATACACGTATTTCCTGTCTAACTTAAAACGTGCAGTCAGCAAACAAAGTGTGCACCCTGCCGCATCCACATGTTAAGTACAAACAACAAAACAAGAAAGGCATAAGTGATCTTGGACGATGAGAGAACTGATATAACTCGGGATCTGTTTCTTGGTTTATGCAACCACTGTACTCTCACTGTATACATGAAATCTACCATTGAAACGCAGGGTGGTATGATTCCCCAGGGGCTGGAGACACAGGCTGTGCCTAAAGTGACAGAAGGATTCAAAACTGTCATGTACTTATTCTCAAGTGTATAGCCAAGGCTTTGTGTGACAGTCAGTATTACTGGGACTTCGCCAAACCTACTTCCATGTAGAATAAGGCATTTATTAAAATCTTTTTTTGTTGTGGGGTGCCACCGATTTGATTCTCACTCACAGCAATCCCATGCGGCATGGCAGAACTGCCCTAGAGGGTTTTCTAAGCTAGAATCTTTACAGAAGCCAGGTTTTCTCCCACAAAGCCAAGGGACAGTTGGAGACTTCAACCTTTGGATTAGCAGCTGAGGGTCTAACCATTACACCATCAGGGGTTCTTTTTTGATTAAATAATGTTAATAAAAACATGTTCATTTGGAGACTACTTATTACGGCTGCTAACCAGAAGGTCGGCAGTTTGAATTCGCCAAGTGTTCCTTGGAAACTCTGTGGGGGCAGTTCTACTCTGCCTATAGGGTTACTATGAGTCAGAATCAACTCAGCGGCATGAGGTATTTGGTCTGGTATTAAAATTTAATAGCAAGTGCACCAACAAAATATATTTTCTTATCTTTTAAATATTTTATTGTGTTTTAAGTGAAAATTTACAGTCTAATATGTGGTACAAAAACTAAGACACATTGCTATGTAACTCTACCTGCTCTCCTCACCCTGTGACAGCACTTTCCTCCTTTCCACTCCTCATTTCCCCTGTCCATTCAACTAGCTCATTCCTCTCTGCCCTCTTATCTCACCTCTGGACAGCAGCTGCCCATATAGCATCATGTATCTACTTAAGCCAAGAAGCACACTCCTTGCCAGTATCATTCCACATTTTATAGTCCACTCCAATCCTTGTCTGTAGAGTTGACTTTGGGAATGGTTTCATCTCTGGTCTAACAGTGAGTCTGGGGGTCATGTCTTCCAGGGACTGTCCAGTCTGCTGGACCACCAAGTCTGATCTTTTTAATAGGGCTCAAGTTCAGCAACCCATTTTTCTCCCACTTCCTCAGGGACTTTTGTGGTACTCCTTACTAGGGCAGTTATTGGTGGTGGCCAGGCCCCATCTAGTCCCTCTGATCTCATGCTGATGTAGTCTCTGGCTCATGTACCCCTTTCTGTTTCTTAGGCTCACATTTTTTTATGTCCTTCACTCTCTTCTGCTCTGGGAAGGTTGGGGCCAAACTGACACTTCTTTGATGGCCACTTGCTAGCCTCTAAGACCCAGATGCCACTCACCAAAGTGAGATACACAACATTTCCTTAAACAATTTGCAAAAAAGTATTTTCAGGGAAAGAGTATCTCATCACTGACATTGTAAAGAATTGCGAATGTGTGGAAGTAACAACAAGCACTTCAGTGAGCTTTATAGTAGACTTCAAATTCTCTGTGTGGCCCTTTGTGGCCTGCTCCTGGGAGCAGTGCTACCCTCACAGTCCTAGCCTAGGGATGCCACTAACGAGATGAATTGTGATGCCTCTCTCCTAATTTCCGGATCTACCACGATCTTTTCTTCCAAAGGTTCTTGAAGCAAGAATATAGAGAAGTCAGAGGAGAAAAGGATTCCCTTTCAGTATCAGAGTTCAAACGTTGGCTTTTTCACTGAAGTTCATCGAAGCTGTCCATCCTCAGAAACAAACCAAGAAGCAGAAGATTTACTTGTGTGATGTTCTAAGGAAAGTCTGTCTGGTACTTTACCCTATCCAGGGCACACTGGCCTTGAGTCAGATAACACAGTGATGGCATTCCAGTATTCATCACTTCAGGTATTTAAGATCTATCTACCTTCCATTTTAAATTTTTTTCTTGAAAACATTAGTAGCTTCTGTTATAAACACACACACACAGAGCTGTGTTTTTATTATCTGAAGGAGCTATATTTCAAGCCTACCCTTTATTTGTGATTTTTCTTATGATGCTGAGTTCCTTACAAGGAACCTTCAGCTTTCCAAAAGAAAAAAATGCTCCGCTCTGGTGACAAGCCCTGGTGTGGTCAAGTGCTCAGCCACGAGGTGGACTGTCTGGATCCACCAGCTGCTCCTTAGAAACCCAATGGGCCAGTTCTACTCTGCCCTCTAGGGTCGCTATGGATCAAAGTCAGGTTTTTCTGAATGTTGAGTTGCATTACAGGAATAACGCAAGCTCGGACAGTTTCAGGTAGCTAGAACACGTATTGTTTTTACTACAGATGACATTGTGACTGCTTTTGCAATGCTAGTGTTGAACTGTGTTCTCATCAAGTGACATAAGCTAAAAATTAAAAATACTGTAAATAAAATATTTCTGAATCAAGCATCAAAATTCTCATGCTACATTTTTTTTCTTTAGTAGATAACATTTCTGTGAGCATTTCTCTCAGAAGCTTAACAAAGAGAGCATATGTTCTAGGAGTTCTGGGTAGGATTCTGGTTCTCTGAGGTACAGGGAAGAATGCAAATTGGATCACAACACAAGATCTCAGTTTCTGACTCAGTTTATCCAAATCTTCAAGATGATCCTTTAAGGAAAGGATGGGGTCCATTTTGAGAGCCACAGGTGAAGTGGCTTTGCAGAAATTCAAGATTTGATTTCCTTTTTTAAAACTGCAGATTTTAATATCCAGTAAAATAAGAACTGCGTTTCATTTCCTGTAAAGATTGAGAGAGGGAGAAAAGAAAAGTCACAGTGCCACTGCCTACAGTGTCTCAAAGGCGGTGGGGCTCTCACCTTCTCAAATCAGCCTTGTTTGCCACCTGATTCCGTTTCCATCAGACTGATTTTCACACTTGAAAAAACACACACACAGATCTTTCTAAACATTATGAATAATGGATGAGACTTCTGAAATCTCCTTTTTCTTCACAATTTAAATCAAGCTCTTTCAAAGCTAACATGCTACATCCTGATTGAAGCCTGCAAAGGTTATAAATCGTGAAGGTGGAAAATCTCCCACAATGGTAGGTAGGTGAAGACAAAAAGTGACACACAGACAAGATGTACTCAGCGGTCTCACAGCAGCGCGGGCCTCCTTCGCCGCGGCTCTGTGACCCTGAAGGAATATGAGCAACATGAACACGCCGTGGGGTCGCTGAGCTTACCCCCGAGCTGAGCTCTGTATCTCCTCTTTTCCCCAAATCAGGAATACGATGCCATTTTTTTAAGCCAAACTTGGCATGGAGGAGCTCCATGTGGCTTAAATCCTTCACAGAGTCTCAGATGCTGAGCAAGATGACATACTGTATGCCCTGTGTACTCCTAGAAAACGAAGCTTACACCTGTAAACCACGGGCAGAGCAGCCATGTCCAAGCTGTGCCATTTTTCCTCTTGCTTCAAATTCTCCCAAGTTTCATTGGGAAGTCCCGCCAGTGAGCTGCATTAGGCATTAAATGGCCTGTCAGGATCACCAGGTATTTGCTCTAGAAATATGAAGAGGACAGTGTAGGCTGGAGCAAGGGGAGAGTGCTCCATGGAGAAGCTGCTGAGAACTTAGCAATAACTGGCATTTGGGCATTTGTCCTTTGTTGTTGTTAGATTCTGTTGAGTTGTTTCCAACTCACAGCAAACCTGCGTACAACACAAGGAAATGCTGCCTAGTTCCACCCCCTTCTCACAGTCATTGCTATGTTTCAGCCTATTGTTGCAGCACTGTGCCAATCCATCCTGACTTAATCATCCAGTGCTGCTACAACAGAAATGTCACAAGTATACAGCTTTAATAAAGAGAAATTTATTCTCTCACAGCTAGTAGGCTAGAAGTCCGAATTCAGGACATCAGTTCCATGGGAATGCTTTCTCTCTGTTGGCTTTGGAGGAAAGTCCTTGTTAGCAATCTCCCCTGCACTAGGGTTCTGTGCAGGAACCCTGGTTCCAAAGGATGTGCTCTGCTCTTTGCATTGCTCTCTTGGTGGCAGCAGGTCCCCCCCGCTACCTGCTTCCCTTTCATCTCTTGAGAGACAACGGTGGTGCAGGTCACATACCAGGAAAACTCCCTTTATACTGGATCAGGGATGTGACCTGGGTGAGGGTGTTACAATCCCACTTTAATCTTCTTTAACATAAAATTATAACAACAAAATGGAGAACAACCACACAATACCGAGAATCATGGCCTAGCCAAGTTGACACATACTTGTAGGGGGCACAATTCAATCCATCGCACATCTCTTTGAGGGCCTTCTTTTTTGTTTACCCTTTGTTTTACCAAGATGATGTCCTTATCCAGTGACTCGTCCCTCTTGATCACAGATTCAAAGTACGTGAGATGAAATCTCACTGTTCATGCTTCCAAAGAGCATTCTAGCTCTGCTTCTTCCAAGACAAATTTGTTCATTCTTTTGGCACCCCATGATATATTCAACATTTTTCACCAAAACCATAACTCAAAGGCATCAACTCTTCTTTTGTCTTCCTTATTCACTGTCTAGCTTTCACATGAATATGAGGTAATTGACAACACCACGTCTTGGGTCAGGATGCACCTTAGTCCTCAAGGTGACATCTTTGTCTTTTTTTTTTTTTTTTTTTTAACATTTTAAAGACATCTTTTGCAGCAGATTTGCCCAAGGTGACATTGGGCAAATGCTGACTTCTTCGTTTGATTTCCTGAGTGCTGCGTCCATGGTGTAGACTGTGGATTCAAGTACAGTTAAACCTTGACAACTTCAATATTTCTCTGTTTATCATGATGTTGCTTATTGGTCCAGTTGTGGGAATGTTTGTTTTCTTTATGTTAAAATGTAATCCATACAAAAGTCTCTAGTCTTTGATCTTTGTTAGTAAGTGCTTCAAGTCCTCTTCATTGTCTGCTCGGCATTTCTCAAGCTGAAAGAACTGAAGAGAAAAACTTCAAGCCTTGAACCGCAATATTGAAGGATTCCGTGGGGGCATATGCACAGTATTTTATAATTTTCACAGTCTTGCAAATCTTGTTATCTTCTGACCCTCAGCACAAACCCTGTTAGGCTGTTCCAACTCAGGCAGATCCCAGGAACCTTCATCCAACAAACATTTCTTGTGCAACTTGCAGGCTGTGTGCTGGGATACAGAGGTGAACATACCATTAGCAAGTTCTCCACTCCTGTGGAGCTTACAGTTGAGATGGGGAGACAGATATTAATGCAAAATACCGATGAGTCATCAAGAGAACTTAAGGCAGGGAGAGACGCCAGGAAGACAGCCCTTGGGTAATGTGTTAGAAAGTGACCAGGAGAGGGACGGCTGCTCTTGGGGATGACATTTGAGCTGAGAGCTGAAAGAAGGGAGCAGCAGAGACACACTGTCATCTACGGGAGGGACACGTGACGTAGACCACAGTGCACATTCAACAGGTCACAGGCAGGAGCACACTTGGCCTGTGGCAGGGGAAGGCCAGCATGGCTGGAGCTTAGGGAGACAAGAGGTGAGCTGGAGAAGTCTGTGACCACATATGCAGAAATGAGGAAGAGGAGGAGCAAGAGGGAGAAGAGAAAAAAGTAGGTGTGGGGGTTTTATTTGTGGAGAGCTTCTTATGGACCAAGCCTTGGGCCAAATTCACAGCCATAGGGCGGAGCTGGGACTTACACCAGGTTCTGACTCCAAATCTCATCCTCATGTTACACCATGCTGCCTCGCCCACACCCTACCATCTGGAAAGCCAGGTTTGGTTCACCCAGGTGGAAAGGGAGGCAAATAGAAGGAACACCGACTTTTCGAATGCTATAGAGGATCCTCTTCACCTTCCCTATTACCTCCCAAGTAATTTTACAAGAGGGGTATGTTTTGGGCCTGAAATATCAAAGCTGGGATTTCCCTAAATGCTAAAGAATATTGCTGTCACTTTCTGTCCTTGGAGACCTCTGGCATGGAGAATCATCTGACTGCTTCTAGCTTCAGGTAACTTCATGCACAGTGGACATGGAATACGAAGACAGGGGAAGCTGAAAAGGTAACTGAAAAAGAGAAGATAAAACATCATGGCTCCAGGACAGGAATCCAAGTAGATCTTGATCAAGGTTGCAGGAAGAACATCAGTTCTTTCCCTCAGCCTCCATTAAGAGAGTTGGAATATTTTCTTTCTCACTGCTTTTACTTGAACTCAAGTTGCTTTGCAAACCTGTCATACTGAATTAGCAAAAGCAGGTAGTAATTCAGAGGGGTGTCCACATGGCCTTACTGAAAACTGCTGGTTGGAAGGCTTCCTACGGCATTGTTCAGGGACAGTAACTCCCTCTCATTACCTTGTGTCAGGACCCATAAATGATGGCTTTTCTGCGGATTTTGTGTTAAACTTTCGTAAAAGTCCATCATAAAAATGAGACATCAGATCCGTGAATGATAAGCAACACAGAAAAATCTGTGTGTCACAGGAGCTGGGGAGAGAGAACAGGGAGATAAGGGTATATCTATGGGCTGGTCCCATTCTGCAGTCAGTTGGCATGGATCACCACCGGAAACATAAATCCTTCTGGTAACCTAGCAGAGCAGACAGATTCTAGAAGATATCTGGCCTGGAAATCAGGGACAACTCAAAGGCTGAGGGAATTAGAAATAAATAGTACCAAAAAACCCACAAACAAACAAACCACTAAACCCACAGCCACTGAGTCAGGTCCCACTTGCAGTCACCCTTAGGAGTCAGAGTAGAACTGCCCCACAGAGTTTCCAAGGAGTGCCAGGTAGATTTGAACTGCTGACTTTTGGTTAGCAGCTGTAGTGCTTAACCACTACACTACCAGAGTATTACAAGTACATTAAAAAAGACCCTGCCATTGAGTCAATTCCAAGTCATAGAGACCCTGTAGGTCACAGTAGAACTGCCCCATAGGGTCTGCAAGGCGCATCTGGCAGATGTGAACTGCTGACCACTTGGTTAGCAGATACGCACTTGACCACCAGGCCACCAAGGTTTCCTAATAAATAGTAGAAACATGTAAAACAAAATTCTACTCCTCTGCATGTGAATTGTTGGTCATCTCCTCAGAGAACTCTTCTATGATCATCTCATCCTGCCTTTCACTCTTCCTTTTCTACTCTGCCTCATCAGTCTCTGTCAGGTGACCCTCATTTTTTCACGGCAGGACTTAGTAATTTTTGCAATCACTCTATTTTATCACTCGCTTGGCTGTTTTCTGCCCTTTATATACCAGAATGCAAGCCCTATTAGCAGAGACAGTTGAGGTGTCTCAATCACTCACCCCTCTGAAGAATGCCTAGTGCATAGTAGGTACTCATCACATACGTACAGGAAAAGTTTGTCAGGCACATGAATGTTCTTAGAATGTAGCAGAAGACATTCTATGCATAAGAGTCTTGTTCTATCAGCTTTCACAGAAAGGTCTGTTACAAATCAGGCTCCGTGAAGCATCCTCAGCTCTGCAGACCAGAGGCTGGCTTTACGTCTCATGATGACTTTGTGGAGAAGCTGCTGGGCAACTGTGGATGTCTGAACAACGTAAAAAGGCTCTTAACAAGGCTCAAGAGAAGTTCCATCCAACCCCTCAAGACTGCCTCTTGACACACACGATGAAAAATTGAGGCTACCTTGGAGGCTTCTCTATGTTCAAAAGTTTTAATATTTGTTCCTGTAACTTTTCATTGTGAAAAATTTCAGGTCTAAGTCTATAGAGAGATGGAAAGAATTCCACAGTGAAGATTCAGGGTTTACTAACTCTTAAGATTCCGTCATGGTTGCTTTCCTTGTCTATCCACATATATGTACATACACACATATGCATATATATGTGTATATGTCTACGCACGTGTTAAAAGAGGCATATGTATATATGCACATGTGTGTAGGTCCCTATGTATGTACGTGTGTGTTATGCCTGCATGTAAGTGTACATACACACATGTATGTGCATATATATATGTGTATATATTTTGGCTGAACTATTTGTGAGTTAGCTGAAGGCATCGTGGTACTTTATCCCAAAATATTTTAGCATGAGTCTCCTGAGAACAAGAAGAGTTCTCCCCAGTACAATCACGAAATCACACTTAGGAAACTTAATAAGGCTAGTAGTATCACATTCTAATATTCAGTTGGTTTCCAGATTTCCGTAAGTGTTCCCCAAATGGCCATTATGGCTATTTTTCTTTTATTACAGTCCAACTGCAGATCACATACTCCAGTTAGTTGTTGGATCTTTTTTGTTTCTTTTAATCTAGAACCATCCCCCAGTTGCAGGGTTTTTTGGTTCTTTTGCTTGTATTTGGGTGTTTGGGGCTTTTTTTTTTTTTTTTTTGGTCCTATCCCTTATGACACTGATATTTTTGAAGAGTCCAAGCCAGTCATTTTTTCAGAATTTCTCTTACTTTTGATTTGATGATTGTTTCTTCAAATCATACTCAGTTTAAAATCTAACATTCCAAATACCTAACACAACCAGCATAAAGAATAAGTGAAATAATACAGATTCCCAAAGGGAATTTCTAGGCTGAATCATCAACGAAAAAATAACATTTCTGATACAGACATCAGCTGTTACCTGATAGGACAATTTCCTGAACTTGTTAATCAAAGGTCTCATCAATGCCCCATTAGAAGCAAGCCAGGGGCCCACCACCCACAATCTTGGTGTTGCTATGGATTTCCATAGTCCCTCCCCCATGTCACTCATGCATCAATGCAAGATTTTTGCTACCTCCAACTTCCACCCGTATCAGCATTCACACAGCTGTTTTTAAAAGTTGCTCACTTAAACTCCTTAATATTCTAAGAAGTCATGTGCATATAAATGGCTTTGTTGTGCTTGTTATATATTTTTCGTCCCTATCAGAGTAATAGCAACCCTGGTGGTGTAGTGGTTAAGAGCTGCAGCTGCTAACCAGAAGGTCAGCAATTCAATTTCACCAGGCACTCCTTGGAGATCCAATGGGGCAGGTCTACTCTTTCCTCTAGGGTTATAATGAATTGACTGCATGGCAATTTTTTTGTAATCAGAATAATACACAAATATTCCTTACCCCCCCCCCACCAAAGTTCATGAACATGTAAAAATACCTTCAATACCATGCTGACACACTTCGGGAAATAGTGGTGAGTATGGGGAAGTCAAATTGCTCTCTTGTTCTCTCTCTCTCTCTCTGTGTGTGTGTATAGACAGAGCTGGCGTTAAAAACCTTCTCAAGCAGTAAGGAAATAAGAAGATGCCAAGGTTTCCAGGCCAAGGTTGGGGACAACATCCAAACAAACAACAAAATGACAAGACATGCAACTCCTGAAAGGTACAACTGCTATATATAGTTCCCTGGTCTAAGACTGGTTGCTTCTCCATTCATTTCCAAATCATTTAATGGGGAAGAATGAAAATGAGGCTCAGGAAAATGCTACTCAGGCAAACTATGACACTGATGGAATCAGTATGTCTTCCAGAAAATCACTCTTGGTGGCCTGTAAATCATGCATATCAGATCACAGGATTCCTGCCATTTCACATCCTCCAGATTTTCCAGACCAATGGACCAAGTGAGGCCCAGAGACCCTTGGGGAGCTGTCCAAGGTCACCTAGCTAGTGTGTGCAAACCAGGAACTGCAACCACAACTCTATATTCTCAGGTGGCCTTGTTCCACCACCCCTCTGAGGTCTAGGTCTTCTTCCTTCCCTTCCATCCTTCTGGTCTGGCAAGTCAACAATTACATCTTTCCAGAATCAACCTATGGTCTCTGAAGTCTTTCTATAGCGTCTGTTCTCGCCAAGTAATAACTCAGGCAGGCATAGATCCTTGTCTTCTTTGGATGTCCCCGGTGCCCAGCATGAACATGCAAGACTCTACCCATAATGCTTTACAAACTCCCTTTCCATGGGCCCTGCTCCATCTCCAAGCTCTCTGAGGTCTGAGGAAGGATCTCACTGTCTGTATCTTTCTCTCTTCAGTTTCTGGAACAAGCACATACTTGTTAAATGACCTGAATAAATGGGAGACAGAATAAATATGGCCTGGTGGATTTCTAAACAGCAGGAGCAGGGAAAGAGGGTAAAAGGGACAGGGTAGAATTGAAGACTTCCATATTTCTAGCCCAAGTGAAATTACAGAATTTCACAATTCTGCATAAAACTGTAATTTTGAGGGTTTACTAACTATAAGAATTACTTGAGTGGTGTCTCACTCATCTAGTGGTGCTGTAACAGAAACATCGCAAGTGGATGGCTTTAATAAACAATTTTTACTCTCTCATAGTCTTGGAGGCCAGAAGTCCAAATTCAAGATGCCAGTTCCAGAGGAAGGCTTTCTGTCTTTATCAACCCTGGGGGTGATGGGGGTGTCTTTGTCATAAATCTTCCCCAGTCAAGGAACTTGTAGTACAGGGACCCCAGGTCCAAAGGGTGTGCTGGCCCTTGTTTATTGGTGTCATGAGGTCCTCAAGTCTCTCTACTCACCACCTCTTTTATACCTCAAAAGAGACTGACTTAAGACAAAAACCAATCTTGTAGATTGAGTCCTACCTCTTTACCCCCACCTCATTAACTTCAGAGATACAGAATTTACAGCACAGTGGAAAAATCCCATCAGACAACACTATGGGGGACAATCACACCATACTGGGAATCACGGACTAGCCAAGTACACACACATTTTGGGGGGAAGCAGTTCAACCCATAACAGGTAGTTTGTTAAAAATGCAGATCCCTAGTACTGTACTTCCAGAGATTTTAATTCAGTCACTTTAGGGCAATGTCTAGGACTCTTTAGTTTCACAAAACCCAGGGGATTTGGAAGAAGGGCGTCTTCAGAACACACCTTGAGAATCATCAGCAGAAAGAAGACAAGGGGAAGAGAAAGGCTTAGGATAGCAGTTCTTAAATTTGGCTGTTCTTCAGAATCGTCTGTTTGCAGGAGCAAGAGCAAAGGTAGCAAAGCCGGCAGGATAAAAATGTACTTTCCTCCTGCCCTGAGTCTTCAGAATCAGAATCACAGGGGCTTGGAGGCAGTAGAGGTCCAGTGGCATTCACAGCCAGGGAAATCTACACTAGTTTAAGTGCTTAGTCATAACAAGCGGGGTGGGGGGCTGGGCATGAACTTTCTGTCCTTATCCAAACTTGCTTCTGAGTCTTCCCTTTGAAGCAGAGACCATATGGTCCCCCTGATGTAAATAATGAACAAGCCTAAGGAAGAGCCCTTCGGGGTGCCATATAAAAGGATCTGAAAGAGAAGATGGAGAACTTTTGGAAAAATACTAGATTAACCTTTGGAAAAATACTCGATTAACAAGAAGACTAGAATAACTAATTGGAGAAAGAATGGCAGGAATTCAAAGGACAAGCATACCTCCCAACGTCTGACAGGGAATTTGGATGTCCATGCTTTGTCTATGGATCCTCTCCAGTCGTTTTCCCATGTAGTCCAAACTTGGGCTGTCCACTATGACCACCATGAGCCATGTGGGACTATGGAGTATGTGACATACAGCTTGTGCCACCGAGGCATTGCAATTTAAACACCAACACTCCATTCGACTGTCAGAAAATGTTTAACTATGTTTTGAGTGAACCTACCTTTCTGTCTGCCAAGTTTATGAAATCTAAATCGAGATCAAGTGTTTGTGATTAAAAAAAGCAGTGGTCCCAGGGCAATGTGCTCCCAGCATGGAAATATGAAGCCACATTTCAAAGAATAAATACAGAAAATACAAAAAGCTCGATAGTTCTAATTTGATTTTATGTTGCAACAATAACTTTGGACATACCGGCTTAAAAAAGAGATTACCAAAATTAATGCCATCTTTAATTTTACATTATTTATGCGGTTACTGGGAAAAGTTTCCTCGCATAAGGAGCTAGCACAGTGTTGCTATTGGACAGCGAAGTTCAATTTAAGACTACACAGAATGTGACTACTGGGTGTCACCACTACATATTTTCAGTCATCTTGGACTCTTCACATTGAAGCGAATGTGCCTCCAGAAAGCAGTCACTCACTCCAGGAGACTATGGCATTCCAAGATGCCATCATCCTCTAGAGGCCTCTAGAGCACCTTCCAGAAAGACGCCTGATGATTGTTAAGTCCAATCTACTGTTGACCCACTTCTACCCCTGGTGGCATAGTGGTTATGGGCTACAGCTACTAGCCAAGAGGCCAGAAGTTCAAATTCATGAGGCACTCCTTGGAAAGTCTATGGGGGCAGTTCTACCCTGTCCTATAGGGTCACTGTGAATTGGAATAGACTCAACACTAATGAGTTTTTTGGTTTGGTTCTTTCAGCTACCTTACTTCAACTGACTGTGTTCTATCTCAAAAAAATCAGACCTACCCTAAAACAGCTGACTATTTTTCATGAATGAAAATGCTAAAAACTATACCACAAGCTATCAAGGAAATCCCAAACTATTTTGAATAAAGATAACAGCATCTCTTCAAAGTAACCAGTTAGGAAGCCAACTTCATCCCTTAGATTGAATTCTGGGATATTTGTTACATGAATTAAAAAAAACAAAAAGAAAAGAAAAGGAAATTATTTTATAATACCATCTGCAGGTCTCATCTGTCCGAAAAATGCATTTGTTGTTCATTTCCGTGACACCAGGGGCTGATGGCTTATGTTTTGTGGCAGTGGTTTTCAACCTGCAGTCCACGGCCCCCCAAGGAGGTCACAGCTAGAACTTAGGGGGTACGTTGGTCATATGAGGTCTTTCACGATTTGTTGTTTCACTAACCTCCAACTGAGGACATCATGCTTGGTGAAGCACAGGGTCAGCAAAAGCGAGGAAGACCCTCAGCCGGAGAGACTGACACGGCTGTCACAGCAACGGGCTCGAGGGAGGACGGCGCAGGCCAGGGCAGGGTCTGGTCCTGTCCTACGCGGGGCTGCTGCGAGGTGGAACCAACTCGCCGGCACTTGACAACAACTTACCCCCGAGCAGCCCTGGTGGCACAATGGTTAAAGTGCTCAGCTGCAAACTGAAAGGCTGATGGTTTGAATTCACCAGCCACTTGAAGGAGAAAGATGCTGCAGTCTGCTTCTGCGAAGACTTCCAGCCATGGAACGCTACATGGCAGTTCTACTCTGTTCTGTAGCGTCACTGTGAGTTACATTCAAGTTGCCAGTAGTGGGAACTTCCAAATGGAATTTGGCATTTCTTTCAATTACAAAGGAAACTCTGGTAGCGCAGTGGTTAAGTGCTATGTCTGCTAACCGAAAGGTCAGCAGTTTGAATCCGCCAGGTGCTCCTTGGAAACTCTGTGGGGCAGTTCTACTCTGTCCTATAAGTTGCTGTGAGTCAGAATCAACTCAAGATGGCAGTGGGTTTAGCTTGGTTTTCAATTATAAAGGCAGACAACAAACTATACACTACTATTAGCAGTACCTGTGACCTCCTTGAAAAAATTAAAAGGTTTTCTGTTTATGTTATAATACAGTCATGCCAAACATCCCAAAATATCTCATATTCACATCACTACTCTAAAATCATGATATTAAGTCCTCCTAACCACAACCCCTCCTACTAGCCGCCACCCCCGTCCCCACTGTCACTGAGTTGACCCTATCAGACAGAGGAGAACTGCTGTACACAGCCTCCAAGTAGTGGCTGGTGGATTCGAGCTGGCGACCTTTTCTGATAAGCAGCTGAGCTCGTCACCACCGTGCCATCAGGTCTCATACTAGACAGAGGCAGCTCTTAGTCACTTCTCCACTTGGCGGTCATTTGGCCACAAAAGGACAATGGTGTGTGTCCTCACTCTGATGTAGCCCACTCTGATGCTTTCTGGTCTTTCCTGTCTACAACTGCTTGCCATTTATCCACACATCGAAATAAGTGAGTTACTGAAATTAGTTGTCACAGCGTCATACAACTAGACAATGCGAAGGAGAACTTTCATGATGGTGTAGCATTGTAGCATTGTGTGTTCTGAGACGTGAAGAGACCGGGGGGTTACAGTGTAGACTAACCAAGCTCAAACACATCCAATGGTTAAGACAACTGTTGAACTGTGCTACTTAAAGGTGTTGTTTTTTTTTTTTTTAATTATAGATAATAGACGGCACAGTAATGTAGGTCACACAAAACGGTGTAATTCTGTGGGCAATTAGTCAGCTCCTGTAGTATTTGTTTTGCTTGTTGTAACTCTACCTTGTTGCAATTTTTAATACATTTAAAAATATTATTTTGAGAAGGGGTTCTTATGGTTCAGTAGACCTCCAAAAGAAGCCAAAACAGAAAAAAATGGTCCATCTCCATCTGCCCTCCGCTGCCAATCTCAGTATCTCATCGGTAATCCAGCACCCTGGACATCAATACATAGCTACTACAGACACCTGCGACAAGCAGATTCCACAAATGCACAAATGCTCCCTTCGCAGGCCACAGTCATGCTAAAGCGTCCCGCCCCACTCACTACTAAGCACAAAGATTCTATTATTTCTTCATTGTTGTCAATACAATGAAAAGGTAAAATAGCTCTAGGAACACAGCTTAAAAAAAAAAAGGGCACATCATTTTCCCCCGAGAAAGTCCGAAAAGTTTACAGAAATACCGAGGTATTACAGCTTGGGAAGCAAACAGGAGCTTCCTAGTAACAGCGTGTTGCTGGGTGTCATTTCTGACTCCCGGCACTCTCACCCACAACAGAACAAAACACTGCCCGGGCCTGTGCCACCCTCAGAAGCACTGCCATCCTTGAGTCTGCTGTTGAAGTCACTGCATCAATCCACCTAGTTGACGGCCTTCCTCTTTTGGGCTAACCATCTACAGTAGCTCCATAAAATACCACTAATTTTTCTAGGATCCGGTTGATTCTCCTCTCCTCAATATTAAGAGTGCTATTTCTCTCCATCAGCTGAGTCGATAGGAACCTGTGTTAGGAAACACTGTAACACCCTCGAGACAGAAAGAAAGTCACATGGCGCTTAAACAGTAAACCCAGGCTGGGCAGAAGACAGCCAGGCATACTGGAGGCTCGTATTTCTCAGCTCTGTTGTTTCAACATTTAGAAACATCCCTGGCATAGAAACAACGCTGTTGCTTTTAGAAATTTGGTTCTTCTTTCCTCAAACACTGAAAAGGAGATTCAGCCCACAATTTAATATTGTCAATACATTTTCTTCATCACACAACTGGCGTGCCAACTGTTACCCAAGCATTTCAGATTCTTCAAATCCCACACCCAAGCATTCTGAACTCATCTGCATCTAGATATGAATAAAGATGAATTATATCTTAAGGAAATAACTTCTCCATTCTCAAATGCCAGAAAGCCATGGAGCAAAGTCCTTGCAGAGCCTGTGTCTCAGAGCAATAAGTCAGCTCCAAAGGCACCATCAGGCCATAAAAATCACATTTTTCTATGGCAACAACCTAAGCGCTAGGGATTTTAAGGTATCAGGTATCAGAAAAGTGCCTTCCAATGCCAAGATTTTCTTACAAAGAAATGCTTTTTGGGGAAAAATTTTACTGAAGTTAATTCGGCTTTGTTAGGTTAGCAGCCTGACGCTGCATTGCTTTACGGGGAATAGTTCTAGAAGACCTGGAGGCAACTGCAAACACTTCCAACAGCCACTTGCCTGCTCCGCTGGTTAACAGGAGAGCATGCTGATTGGATTTGTTCTACTATCGTAATGTCTCTGCAGGGTAAGCTGCGGAAAAAGAAGTACAGCCTGTTTCAGCCATGGAATCCTGTTGGCGTAGTGGGTAAATGCTATAGCTGCTAACCGAAAGGCTGGCAGTTTGAATCCACCAGCTGCTCCTTGGAAACTCTGTGGGACAGTTCTACTCTGTCCTATATGGTCACTATGAGTCAGAATCAACTTGACAACAGGTAGTTTGTTGGGTATCAGTTATATATATCCTACAATAGCTTGTTTGTCCTTCTTCAGTCATGATTGCAGAGGCTCCCCAGCACTCACTGGGATGAAACGTTTTCTAAACATTTGTTTATAAACTGTATGCTCTCCATTCCGTTCATTAGTGTCCATTTACTCATGCATAATTAGTTGTTGACTGTCTACTATGTGTCAGGCTAATGCTGTACAGCTAATATACAAGTTCCAACTCATGGTGATCCCACAGGGCAGAGCAGAACTGCCCCATAGGGCTTCCAAGGAGCAACTGGCATATTCCAACTGCTGACCTTTGGGTGAGCAGCCATAGCCCTTAACTACTACACCCCCAGAGTTCCACACTAAATACCAAAAACCTGCTGAAACTGAGTTGCTGAATGGATTCCACCTCACAGTGATCCTATAGGACAGAGAAGGACTGCACCACACAGTTTCCAAGGCATTTCTGGTGGATTTGAACTGTCAACATTTTGATTAGCAACTATAGCTCTTAAACACTACACCACAGGATTTTCACACTAAATACAGTGGTATAAAAATACACTGGTATAAAAATACACAAATGTACCCAAAGAGATGTTTTACAAGGTGGGCAGGTACCCAGGCTCCCTCAAAATAACCTCCTTATTACCAAATATGTAGTTTCACCTAAAATAGTCAGACAATGGGCCAAACTATTTTACATCCATCTCAAAAAGTGGGACCTTGACTCCTGCAGGCCTTGGCTCCTAAAGTGACTGAGGGGACCAGGGCCCCCCAGACACTGCAGGGCATGGGAGATACAGCAGCAGCCAACACCTGAACCCTGTGGGCTCACCAGACTTGAAGCTTGGAAGACAGCACAAAAACTGGGTGGACAACGCGAGCCAAGGTGCTGGGATCTCTGCCATGCCGGTCACTGCTGAGTCCATTCTGACTCCTGGTGACCCATGTGTTCAGCAGTGGAAGTGCTCTATAAAGTTTCCAACAGCTATAGTCTTTATCACGCTGAGGAAAATCAGTAGTGTTAAAAGGACATATATTGTATGAGACCCCTGTTAAATGACCTAAAAATAGAAATATCTACAGAAGAAAATAATTTTGTTGGCTTCAAGGTGGGGGGTGAGGGTTTGTCATAGGTGAGATAAGTGATAGATGTTAGAAATTTTATTCACTTACTGTAATTAATAAATTTTAAATTAACATATGTATAAAAAGAAGTAAATCGACAGGCCTTTCTTCTGAGGCACCCTGGGTGCCCCTCACCTTTCAACTACCAGCTGACAGCTTAGCCATTTGTACCACCCAGGGACTCCACAATCTCCGAAAATCAACAAACAACAACAACAAATAACCCTCAAATCTATTGACATCAAGTCGCTCTGACCCCCAGGAATTGTGTAGGGCAGAGCAGAACTAATACACAGCAATTCCAAGGCTGTAAATCTTTACAGAAGCAGACTGCTACATCTTTCTCCTGGGGAGCAGCTGGTAGGTTTGAACTGCTGACATTCTGGTCAGCAGCTCAGCGCTTTGACCACTGTGCCATCAGGGCTCCTGAGATCTCTGCAGCGGAACCCACATCTGTCGCTGCTGGGCCTTGTTGGTCAGATTATCCTTCGGAAGCTTCTGATGCTTAAATTAAATAGAGCAATATAATACAGATCATACCGAATTGCACTGATGTTAAGATTCAGTGCATTACAATACACTTGAAGTTTCTGCAAAACTGTGATTATAGAGAACTTCTAACCAGGCCCAGTGAACCAGGCTGGATGGCTGTACCTGCTGTACGGAAGTCAGCTTCCATAACGCTCAGCTTTTCAATGAGATAGGAGTCATTTCTCCCAAGGTTTGATGGAGACACTGTAGTGATGCAACGGTTAAATGCTGGGCTGCTAACAGAATGATCAGTGGGTTGAACCCACCCAGCAGCCCCCATGGGAGAAAAGTCCTGACAATCTGTTCCTGTAAAGATGCCAACCTAGAAAATCCTAGGGGCTGTGTGACTCTGTCCCACTGGGTTACTTTGACTTGAAAACAGATCCAGCGGCACCCAAAACAACAGCAGCATCTGATTATTTCCTTAAAAGCCTTTATGATCAAAGCCAGCCTGGAATGGAGAGAGACCAAAAGAAGGGAAATAACACAAATGGCAGTGCAGATTTTGACAGGAGCCCCACCGATACCTAGTATAGCCGGCATCTCTTCAGAGAGCCCTCTCCCTCGCTCCAAAGACAGTCAGCACATGCCATGAAGAGGTGAGGCACACGTTTTACCCTGTGATCCTGAGTCCACACAGAATCATTCAGTAACCTTTAGCTGCTTCTCTGACATGCAGACTTCCAAAATACAATGTCAAGATCCTTGTGATGTTTTCAATGAAGGGGAAAGACAGGCACCTACATTTCTCTTCCCCCATCTATCATTAAAATTAAAGAGTCAGGCAAGGACACGCAGGTAGCTTTGGGTGATGTCAACCACACTTGGGTTGCACTACACAGGTCGTGCACAGCATGCTAGGCCTAGAAATAATTCTAACTCTTGTCTGCTCCTCATGAGGGCTTCTATTCCCATTATCCAAAAAGCTCATCAGGGCAAGGCACCCAAGACAAGACAGACGGCTGTCACTTGGCTGACAGCTGAGACTCAGAGAGCTTCAAGGACTCTCGCCTGCAGCCACAGAACTGACAGCAGAATCAGCAATCATACACAAAGCCAGGAATTCTGATTTCAGACCCAGTCATCTTTAAACATGTTTGAAACAGACAACCATTCTCTTTTTCAGGAGGCTAAAGACAGCCTGGAGGTGTGTTCTGTTTGGCTTGGACAGGGGTTGTGTTTGTTCTGCTTTGCTTTGTGCGTAACAGAATTTGTCATTGTTAGTGGCCCTCGAGTTTGCATGTGGTGACTTCATGTGTAGCAGAACAAAATGTCGCTTGGTCTTGCTTCAACCCCGTGGCCACAAGAATGCTCAAGTCTGTGTGTTTTGAGCATCTTCCAACCTGCAGCACTCATCCTCCAGTATCAGACAACTTTTATTGGGATCCTTTGGCTAATTTTCGGAAGCAGATTGCCAGATCTTTCTTCCCAGTCTGTTTTAGTCTGGAGATGCCACTCAAACCTATCTACCATGTGTCAGCTTGCTGGCATTTGAAATACTGGTGCCATAACTTCTAGAATCACAGAAAGCCATGTGGTACAACAAACTGACTGGTGGATGGTGGTCGACAGGGCAATTTGCTGCCATTTAAACATCAGGAACTCTCAGATAAACACCTAGATTTCTGACTTCCAAAGCTCAGACCTGTCCTGTGGCCAGTAGAGCTAAGAAGAGTCTTCAGCTCACTTCCTGATGGATCTTGCCATAATCCCAATTTGATCAAAGAGCCTCTCTCCTGACAGAGTGTCTTAGTTATCTAGTGTTGCTATAACATAAATACCACAAGTGGAAGGGCTCAACAAACAGATCTATTCTCTTACTGTCTAAGGAGGGTAGAAGTCCAAGTTCAGGGTGGAAGCTCCAGGGGAAGTCTCTCTGACTCCTCTCCATCCTTCCCTCCCTGTCTCCTTCCCTCTTTTGCTCCCTCTCTCCTTCCCTCTCTTCTTGCTTCCCTTCTTCTCACTCGGTTGGCTCCAGAGGAAGGTCCTTGTCATCAATCTTCCCCTGGGTCTAGGAGCTTCTCAGTGTAGGGACCCCAGGTCCAAGGGATGCTATCTGCTCCTGACTCTTCTTTCTTGGTGGTCTTAGGTCCCTCTCCTCCCTGTATGTTTCTCTCTTTTCTAGCTCAAAAGACACTGACTCAAGGTACAACCTAATCCTGTAGACCGTGTCCTGATCATTAACATAAGAACCTCTAATCCTACCTCATTAACATCATGAAGATTATGACTTACAACACATAGGATAACCACATCAGATCACAAACTGGTGGACACAACTGGGAATCATAGCTTAGCCATGTTGACGTACATTTTGGGGGGACACAATGTAATCCATAATGTATCATATCTGGTCAGCTGCACAGATGTCCAACGGGTCATGTTGGTCCCTCTCTTGTGCTCATGTGGCTACCTCATTCTGGGACACCCCTACTGTCTTCTCAGTTTGATGGCTATAAGTCACTGCCGTGGTTTGAACTGTGTTCCTCCCCAAATCTGCAGCAATGTGGCTAGGCCATAATTCCTGGTATTGTGTGATGTTTCTCCATGTTAGAAGTCCTGCCTCTGTGATGTTAATTGGAAACCCTGGTAGCATAGTGAGTTAAGTTCTATGTCTGCTGACCAAAAGGTTGTAGGCAGTTCAAATCTGCCAGGCACTCTTGGGAACTCTATGGGGCAGTTGTACCCTGACTTCTAGGGTCGCTAAGAGTCAGACGGTAGCGGGTGGGTTTTTATGATGTTAACAAGGGTGGATGAGTGCTGTGTCAGCGAGGCAGGTTTAACCTGTGGGATTATTCTGTGCCTTGGAGCAGTCTCTTGAGATAGAAAAAGAAAAAAATGAAAGGGAAGCAAGCTGAGATTCGGGGACCTCGCACCATCAAGAAAGAAAGCAGTGCTGGGAGCTGCGGCTTCCTCTGGAAAGGACCTGCGTCCCTGCATCTCAGAAGCTTCCAGTTCATGGGAAGATTGACGAGAAGGACCTTCCTTCAGTGCCGCCAGAGAAAGCCTTCCCCTGCAGCTGACACCCTGAATTTGAACTTTAGCTTAGTGGACTGTGACAAATAAAATTTCTCTTTTCAAAGTCATCTACTTGTGGTATTCCCATTAATGCAGCACTAAACTAAAACAGTAACCATTTTTCAGGATTCAGTTTAAATGTTCCTGGCTCCAAGAAGCCAATTCCAATATCTCCGAAAGACCTAACTAAGCTTTGTTGAGGCTGTCAAGGTTAGCTAGGGAACCTGATCTCTGCCGCCACATAGTAGCATATTTTACTCCAGAATCTAACATTTTCTAGGGATAACAAAGGTGTGGTTTGCATTACAGAACACACATAGTATTGATAAGATTACCAGGGAACCTGATCTGCCACATATCAGCAGTTCTCCCTGGCAGTTTGTGATACAAACAGCACACTTCCTCCTGGCAGTTGTAAGGTGGCTACGTTGGCCTCAGGCCCAATCAGAAGCCAAGTGACTACATCCCCCTCCCATATATGACACCACCCCCTGCTTTTGCCCACAAAAAGCACCCCCAAAATCTATGTGGGTTCTTTTTCCATTCATGGAGACTAACCTGTTCCCTCTGTGGAACAGACTTTCCCTTAATAAAATTTTCCACCATTGGTTACTAAAAAAGATGCATCCTTGTGTGCTTTGGGGAAGGGGGAGCACAGTTTGCCACCCCTCAAGAAACTGAACTTGCTAGTTCCATCTCCAGAACCTGAATCAGGTCACTCGGAGTCTAATCAGCTGCATGACCTCGGTAAGGGCTCGTAAACATTTTCTTCTCCTTGTTTTCTTGACTGTCTTTTCATGTGTTCTTTCAGTGCCAGACACACAGCAGATAATCAATACTGATTCCATCAATATCAATAACGAAGACTTAAAAGAGTACTTCCATCTGCCAGGCACTGTACAAAGCATCCCTTACATGTTAATGCACTCAGTCCTCAGCACTACCTATTATTATACCAATTTTACATAGAGAAAACTGTGGCATAGTAAAGGTCAGGAAATTTTCTTTGAGTCCCTCAGTGGCAGAACAGCAAAGAGAATACTGTGCGGCAACCTCTGAATGGATGGATGGGTCCATGCAGAGGCGGATGGGCAATTAAATGGAAGGAAAGGGGAAGACGAAAGTTTACTGAACAAATGACCTTCTCATTAAACATTTAGAACACATACTGTTTGATGATATTGGGTAACAACCCCATAACATGTCAACACTCTAGGTTCCCTGTTACCAGCTTTTCTGACCCCTCCTGCCTGTAATCCTTGTCTCTGGGCTGGTGTGCCCCTTTAGTCTTTGTTTTATGGGCCTGTCTAATCTTTGGATGAAGAGTGAAGCTCAGGAGTAACTTCGTTACTGAGCTAAAAGGGTATCCAGGGGCCATACTCTCACAGTTTCTCTAGTCTCTGTCAGGCAGGTAAGGCTGGTCTTTTATCGTGACTTGGAATTTTGTTCTACATTTTTCTCCAGCTCTGTGATCCCTATCATAGCAGTCAGGGGTGGTCACCGGGTACGATCTAGTTGCACAAGTTTTGAGCAGGGAGTGACATGAGCAGATGTTTCAAAGAGAAAGACACAAGATGGGAAAACAGTTAAGAATTTTTGGAATACCCTCCTCTATCTTTCGGATATCTTGTCACAGTAGTAATTATTGCTGGATGGAAAGTTATCGACAGTTCCACCCTATCCTTCTCATTTCTTTCTCAGTCACCTGTCTCCCACACACTCCAGTCTTCTCACTCTTGGATTCTAGAAGTGCTACAGTGGTCAGCCCCTAAGGATTGTAGAGTATTCATCTATCATTATCAGACTTGTGGAACGTAACAGCTGAAAGACTTAAGCAAAGAAGTGAGCCTGAACCCACCTCAACAGGTTTGCCATTGCATGAAGTATAAAGATAATAAAGACATGTCATCAACACTACAGACCACAGAGCCAGAACGGGCCTTAGAAAACACTTAGCCCCCGACTCTTCTCTCACAGGTAGGGAAGTAAAGCCCAGGAAAGGCAACATAACCAGCCCAAAGCCTCTGAGCTGATGAGGGGCCCAAGATAGAACTAGAACCAGGCTGCCCGGTCCCCAGTCAAAGTGTATACAAGCATGTCTAGAAGGCATGCTTCGAGACACTGTCTGCCCCTGCATGGTCACAGGCTTCCTGGCAGAGCTTGCTCTTCTATCAAGCTGGCTCCATTTCACCAACTAGAACAGACTTGTTAATATCTCTAACGGCAGGTTCATCTTGTTCTCTTCCCCAACACAGGACAATCTGAATCCTCAGTTAGGCAGCACCCCATGACCATAGTCCCCTCTGCATCACTGGAGGTCTCGTTACAGTTTGAGAATTCTCTGATTTGTGGCCTTTTCCAAGAGGTCTCCATCTACCTGCCTTCCCTGAAGCCACTTCATGATAACTAAAAAGCAGGTAGGGAAAGGAACAGGGTCCTCAAAGCCATTGTGGTAGCTCTGCTTAAAATAAACCAACAGATTTTGCTGAGGAAGTTAAAAATTTGAACTGAAAGGCAAGGCAGGATAATCATTCAATCTCATTTCTGGTGATATGGGCCAAGATTAGAGGGTACCTAGCTAAGGGAACAACTGAAAACTGAAATCCAGGCCAGTGTTTATGCAGCCAGAAGGCTCCCAGTGCCCCAAAGGCAATCCCATTTTCCAGTTCTCACAAAAGCATCTGGCTATGGCTCAGATGTGGGAGGCTTCTTTCAGCTCTACTTTTGATGTCCTTCACAACCACCACCATGATCCCGGTGAGCTGCTGTTGCTGTTACTATGGCTTTCGAGCCAATTCTGACTCATAGAGACTCGATAGGACTGAGTCAAACTGCTTTATAAGGTTGCCAAGGTGCATTCAAACCGCTGACCTTTGGGAGACCAGCAGGAGTTCTTAACCACTTTGTTATTAGGGTTCCATCCCTATTAGTAGGACAGAAAAGGCCAATTCCTTGGGTCAGAGACATGAAAACTGGTCTGGAGAAGAAGATTCTAAGGAAGTAACAGAAGCTGGTAAGACTCTGGGCTACAGTTTTTCTGGGGTCCATCCTAGTTTATGCTCTGCTATCTTGGGATAATTACTAAGGACCCTTTCGGTCTCAAGAGCATTCCAGCGTACATGCTAAATGATACAATCACTTTCACCCAGAGTTCTTAGGGTCACAGATCTCCAAAGCATCTGTGGGCAAAATTCAAGGGCTCCAAGAACTTGACTGGAAAAAAGTATGACAACATCCTGTTTCCTAACTCTGAACTGCAATTTAGCATTTTATTTCATTATGAGTGGAGGCCACACACCTCTAGCGTGGCAGCGGTATCAGTGATTTTGGCACCAGTATAAACTGGATTCCCCCACTTGTCTGTCGGTTTGTCATACTGTAGGGGCTTAGGTGTTGCTGTGATGCTGGGAGCTATGCTGGTATTTAGATGCCAGTAGGGTCACCCATAGTGGACAGGTTTCAGCTAAGCTTTCAGACTAAGACAGACTAGGAAGAAGGATCTGGCAATCTACTTCCGAAAAGAATTAGCCAGGGAAAACCTTATGAATAGCAACAGACCACTGTCATGTATAGTGCCAGAAACTGAGCCCCCACATTGGAAGGCACTCAGAAGATGAATGGGAAAGAGCTGCTTCCCGAAAGTGGAGTTGACCTTAATGACGCGGATGGAGTAAAGCCTTTGGGATCTTCACTTGCTGATGTGGCATGACTCAAAATGAGAAGAAACAGCTGCAAATATTCATTAAGAATAGGAACATGGAATGTACAAAATATGACTCTAGGAAAACTGGGAACTGTCAAAAATGAAATGGAATGCATAAACATTGATATGTAGGAAATGAGAAAGGGTTGAGATCGTCAGGGATTTCATTACTTGGGTCCACAATCAATGCCTAAGGAAACAGCAGTCAAGAAATCAAAAGACGCATTGCACTGGGAAAATCTGCCACAGAGGACATCTTTAAAGTATAAAAAAGAAAAGATGTCACCTTGAAGACTAAGGTGTGCCTGATCCAAGCCATGGTATTTTCAATCACATGATATGCATGTACAAGCTGCACAATGCACAAGGAAGACAGAAGAAAAACTGACGCCTTTGAATTGTGGTGCTGGCGAAGAATGCTGAATGTACCATGGACTGCCAAAAGAATGAACAAATCTTTCTTGAAAGAAGTACAACCAGAGTGCTCCTTGGAAGCAAAGATGGTGAAACTGCATCTTACATACTTTGGACATGTTGTCAGGAGGGATCAGTCCCTGGAGAAGGATATCATGCTTGGTAGAGTGGAGGGTCAGCAAAAAAGAGGAAGACTCCCAGCAAGATGGATTGACACAGTGCCTGCAAGGATGGTCTTAAGCACAAAACGATTGTGGACATGGCACAAGACTGGACAGTGCTTCACAGTGTTGTATGTATGGTCATTACGAATTGGAACTGACTCAGCAGCATTTAACAACAACATAAACTAGATATATATATATCACAATACAGTTACTACACGTATCACAATGCATGGACTCTTCTACTTTGAAATCAGAGTAGCTCTCAGACCCACTGTCAGACATGCCTTATCTATAAGCAGCATAGTGGTTAAGTGCTACAGCTGCTAACCAAAAGGTCAGCAGTTTGAATCTACCAGGCACCCTTTAGAAACTCTGTGGAGCAATTCTACTCTGTCCTGTAGAGTCACTATGAGTTGGAATTGACTCAATAGCAGTGGCTTTGATTTGTTTTTTAAAGCCAAAGCACATACATTAATAAATCACACTGGTTTCTCACAAACACATACAAACACCCCTAATGATTCTTGATGAGTACTTCAATAAAATTAGTTTCACTTATAATCTTACATATTTTATTTTATGCATTTAAATACAGTATTCTGGGACTTGTAGGTTTCACCAGACTGCCAAAAAGGCAGATGGCGTAAGTCAGACAAGGAGCCCCTAGCCTGATGATGGAGAAGCTATGTTCAGGAGAGCAAGCGTTAAGGATGGTCATGCCCTCTGGTGGTGCCTGCCTCTGCGTTAATGAAGCCCTTTGGGAATGATTAGGAGCATTCTTTCTCTGGATATCTACTCTATTTCAGTTTTTTCATCATTTCTTTTAGCTTTCTTTGTCTTCCATCTCTTCTCTTTTTTCTTTTCCTTTAGTTGAGGTTTACTATCATATACCCCCTAGTCTTCCTGTGCTGATGGCTGGGCTCTTTGTGGGTGGTTTGTCTTTCCTGGTGACCTCACCGCTCTCAGATTTCCTCTCTCCACCCATCTCTGCTGCTTTGCTGTTGCCTTGGGCTTGGTCCTTCTGATCTGTTTGGTTAGGCAGCCATCCCTTCTCCTTGATTTTTGCAGCACATGTTTGGGGCACCAAGAGTCTATGCTACACCTTCTACTTGGAAATGGCATTCATTTTTCATTTATAACAAGTGTTTATATAAGAAGCAATTAAAAAATAGTCTGTCCATCCCAATAAACAACTATAAAACACTCCATGCATGACACAAGGCTACATTACTTTGCAAACCCAAGTTTAAATATCGTCGTAGAAAGTGTGGCAAGCATCCCTGAGGGATGATCTCTTATGACCAGACGTCTCGGGGAGGTCAGCAGGCTGGATCAGGATTCCCTGGAGTGCATACATTCCCAGTGAAGCAGAAGGAAAGCAGAATGCTCAGTTACCCTGAAACGGGTAAGCTCTGGGTAAGCATGCCTATCAAGTGACAGCTGCCTTAAATCAGCCCAGAGGTGAGGAGACAGGGGAAAAGCCACTGCCATCTCCTGACCTCTGTGCTTTCGCCTTGGATAAACATACAAGCCCACAGCACCTTTGTCCTAGCCCTCCATAAAGGAAATATTTGTCCTGAAATGGCAGTCTCTTCCAGTAAGGTACTAAATGCTTATATGTAAACCCAAACTGCAGTCAATGACCTAAAAAAAAAAAAAAAAGATGAAAGGAAAGAAGGAAGGAAATGACAAAGAGGAAAAACAATAAAGGAAAGAAGCCTGCATTTGAAAAAAACCAGTTACTGCTTTGCCAAGTGTTACTCTGTGGATGAGAGTCATGCATAATCATTTAGCTTTTATAATATTCAATTTTATTTTACTTCTAATAAAAGGCATTGAAAATCCCCTTTGAAAAGCTGCCTGAAAGTACAGGGACATTTGTGCTGGGCAGTATTAACATAAAAAAGTAGCTTAGAGGGCTTAGGATAAAAGGAAATAATAAATTTCGTGAATGTCATTCATCTGTTCATTTTTCCTCTTAAAAAAACAAGTCTGTTTTTAATCGGTGTTTCTCTTCCAGTATTTCTTGTAAATTTGCTTTAGGAGAATTAATGATTCTTAGTATTAACTGGAAACTCTGGGACACAGTGGTTAAGAGTTTACTTGCTAACCAAAGCAGGTGTGGCACTTAACCCCTACACCACCAGGACATCAATAGGACCACAGGGGTTCCATCTGCATGGTTAAAGGTAAATACAAACACAAGGTAAGCAGTTCGAATCCACCATGAGCTCCTTGGAAATGCAAGGGCAGTTCTTTGAACTTACTGCCTTTGGGAACATAGTGTGCTCCAAACCTGTTAAACCAAAAAACCAAACCCAGTGCCATCGGGTCGATTCCAACTCACAGTGACCCTACAGGTCAGTGGAGAGCTGTCCCACAGAGTTTCCAAGGAGCAACTGGCGGAAGCGAACAGTCAACCTTCTGGTTAGCAGATGTCGCACCTAGCCACGGTGCCACCAGGGTTTCCTCCAAACCTGCTGGCTCTTAAGATAATTCCAGACTTTACTACCTGAAACAGCCACTTCCCATGTGGTGTTGTACTAATTCACTAGGTTTTCATAAAGCACACAGACAAAATAGCATCCCAGACACAAAAGCTTTTACCGGGGTTCCCAACCATTTGTCATCAAAGTCATGTTTGCAGATAAATTCAGCAGTAACGGTGTTAATTTCATGGAATATTCAAATCCAAAACAGATTCAGGTGTTATATTTTTATTTAAAACAACACCGAGGATAAAGCTCCCACGGTCTAAGTCCAGCTTGGCCGGCTCTTCTCTCTCTCAACGTACTCAGACTGTTTCCAAAGAACCTTCTTGCTATCTGCTGTTAAAATGGGCCAGGGCCAGATGCCTGGGTTCTTGACTTTTTATTTTAAAATATCTAACCCCAAATGGGAAACCCTGGTTGGGTAGTAGGTTAAATGCTACATCTGCTAACCAAAAGGTCAGCAGTTCAAATTTGCTAAGTGCTCCTTGGAAACTCTATAGGGCAGTTCTACTCTGACCTCTAGGGTCACTATGAGTCGGACCCGACTTGACAGCACTGGGTTTTTTTCTTTTTTAAACCCGAAATGAGAACTGTAACTCATAGTATATGTGAGTTATGTTTAACTACTGTGTCTTGAATAAAAAGGCTTCCAATTTTTCTTATGCTTTGTCCCTGAATATACTGCTCCACAGCAATTGTTAATCTAAATCTCCACGAACTTCCCGTTTCCACAAAACCCAAACCAAACTCACTGCCATCAAGTCGGTTCTGACTCATAGTGACCCCACAGGACAGAGCAGAACTGCCCCTATAGAGTTTCCAAGGAGTGCCTGGCAGATTTGAAGTGACAACCCTGTGGTTAGCAGGTGTGGCACTTAACCCCTACACCACCAGGACATCAATAGGACCACAGGGGTTCCATCTGCATGGTTAAAGGTAAATACAAACACAAACAACTGTCTAAGCAAAAGGACTGCTTAGGTCCTTTAACACCACACCCCACAGGATGCAAAATAAAACCAATGCCATTGCAGCGAATTTCAACACATAGTGACCCTATAGGACAGAGCAGAGCTGCTCACCAGATTTGCCAGGGAGCGCCAGGTGGATTCAGACTGCTGACTTTTGGTTAGCAGCCATAGCACTTAACCACTACATTGTCAGGGCATAAATAGGGTTGGGATACAGCTAAATCCCCTCATCATCCCCAAGAAGGCTAGAAATTGAAAACCCTCCCAGTGGATTCTCCTCTCTGTGATTCCTACAGAAAATCCTGGTGGCATAGTGGTTAAGTGCTGTGACTGCTAACCAAAAAGGTTGGCAGTTCAAATCCGCCAGTAACTCCTTAGAGACTCTATGGGGCAGTTCTACTCTGCCCGATAGTGTCACCGTGAGTTGGAACCGACTTGATTGCGGTGGCTTTTGGCTTTATGGTTCTTATATAGACAGCCAGTCTTCCGGATTTTGTCAAACTTGACTTGAATGTCACATCTTTTTTTTTTTTTTTTCCTGCCATGATCCAGTTAAAGGGGTCAGCTACCTTCAGAAGGTTACCCTTTGGGAACGGTCTGATGTCAACAGCTCTCCATGAAGCATGGGGCAGCTGTGCCTTCTTTTCTTCTTCTTACGTAAAAACAATATTCATTTTCTCTTCTGTTCTCTAGAGAGTTAGCAACTTCCCCTTGAGAGAACTGGGGACTTAGGGATTCAGATCAGTCAACCCTGACACAGATGAGAGACTGAGCTGGATAGGGAGGGAACGGGAGAGAGGAGCATCTATTTCTCGTGGGCAAAGGCCCATGTGGGAGCCACGTGTCCTTATCACTGGCAGACTCCAGGTCAGCCGAACCTGCTCTCAGTGCCACCCCATCCCATTCCTCTCCAGAAGGCACCACTCACTCACTCAGCCCTCACTGGTCTTCTACCCGTAGCTACACCTGAGGGCCTCTGTCTTGGCTGCCCAAGTTTCAGAGATGAGTACCCTGTGCCCTATTACAAAAGGTACCAGGTTTCCACCTTCTGCTTGCAACTCCTGTCCCCTGATGAGATTCTAAAAGACAGGCTTTCCCCCGACACGCTCCTGTTTCCCCCAGCTGACACTTAGCTGGTTTGTCCCCAGGGGGAGGATGTTCCTAGACTGCAGCTACAGAGAAAGGCCTAGGGTACCCTTGGAAACCAGTATTTTGTTCTACAAGGAGGCCTAGGTGTAGATAAAAACCTGGGGAAACTAAGAAAGTTCCCTCTGCGGAAGCAGTTCAGTGGAGGAGGCAGTGGTAAGGCACCAAGGTTCCCCATACGAACGCTAGAGAGACCTTGTCTCCTGAGATGTGGAAGCTTAAGAAGCCTTGGGAGCCCAGTGGTTAAGTGCTACACCTGCTGACCAAAAGGTCGGCAGCTCAACTCCACCAGGCGCTCCTTGGAAACTTTATGGGGCAGTTTTCCTCTGTCCTATAGGATTACTATGAGTCCACATCAACTGTATGGGGCACTTCTACTCTGACCTATAGGGTCACTATGAATCCGAATCAACTCTATGGCAACGGATGCAGTTTTTGAAAGGTACCCTGGTGGCGTCAGTGGTTAAACAGTCTGTTGCTGACCAAAAGGTTGGCAGTTTGAAACCACCCAGCAGTTCTGCAGAGGAAGACCAGGCAATCTGCTCCTCTGAAGATTACAGCCAAGATGACCCTGTGGGGGCAGTTCTGCTCTGTCATGGGGGTATGCTATGAGTTAGAAATGACTTGATGACACCCAACAACCAACAATGACACAGTTCAACCCAAAGATCACCCATGCAGGAGAAACCACACCAATTCATTTAATCATATTCAAGAGCATCTTTCCATTCTACCCTGGCCCCTAGGGTTGCCATGAGTCTGATCCAATTCGACGGCACTTGGCTGGCTTGGATGCTACATTTTTGTGTATTCTCACAAACACTTGACAGTAGGGTAGGATGAGCTAAAAAAAAACCAAATCAAACCACGGCCGTTGAGTGGATTCAAACTCACAGTGGCCTTACAGGCCAGAGGGGAATTGCTCCACGGAGTTTCCCTATAATGTTCCATGGGGTTTTCAAGGAGCGCCTGGTGGACGAGAACAGCCAGCCTCTCGGTCAGCAGCTGCAGCACTTAACCACTACACTGCCGGGTGTCCAGTAGGACAAGGCCTACTCAGTTTGACAGGTGGTTCAGGAACCCACTTAATCTTTTCATCATCATCGAAGATTTGCACAGATGGTTAATTTTTGTCAACTGGAAGGCTTAAAAATATTCTATTGCATTTTTATTTTTATTTTTGCAAGAGAGGCACATTTGTGGTGGTTTATCCATTATACAATGATGACAATTTTCTGGTTATCTTGACTGAAGTATTTATCAAGTATTAGCTAAAAAGTCTTTATTTTAATGTAAAAGATTCCTCATTCCCTCCATTAGTTTTGAGATACTGAAAACCAGAAGCAGGAAGCAACAGTCCATTTTTGACCAAGAATCAAAAGACAGTGGTTCTTCCACCAATTTTGTTATAAACTTTCTGAGTGTTCTTGGGTATGTCACTGAATTTCTGTGCCTGTCATTGAATCTCTGTGCCTGAACTAGGAGTGACATCTGAGATGAGATACCTTTTAGTGCTAACCTTCTGTGGTTTCAGCATCAGAGAAGGGCTTATTTGCAAAATATAGTTCCTAACACTGCCTCTGATTTTCACCATAGAGCAAACCTCTGTTCATGTATGGATGGATCCCTTCTTAAGTTTCTCTTCACATTTAAAAATGAAATATCTACCAAAAGATTCAGAAAGCCTGATACCAGCAGCCAATTCTCAAGGTTGATTCTGTTACTAGCCTTCCTTCACACCAAGGCTCACTCCAGCAGACTCTGAGGTGGGCAATACCCACACCCCAACAGACTGAGGCAAGCAATACGCACACCCCAACAGACTCCGAAGTGGGCAATACATGTACCCCAAAAGTCTCTGAGGTGGGCAACAGTACTTCCCAAAAGACTCTGAGGTGGGCAATACTTACACCCCAAATGACTCTGAGGTGGGCAATATGTACCCCCTAAAGACTGTGAAGCGGGTAATACGTACACCCTAATAGACTGAGGCAGGCAATACACATACCTCAGCAGATTCTGAAGTGAGCAATCTGTCTACCCCAAAAGACTCTGAGGTGGGTAATACATACACTACAGCAGACTGAGGCAGTCAATACACACACCCCAATAGACTCTGACACACGCAATATATCCACCCCAAAAGACTGAGGTGGGCAACTGTACATCCCAAAAGACTCTGAGGTGGGCAATACGTATACCCCCAAAGACTCTGACGTGAGCAGCATGTACACCCCCAAAGACTGAGGTGGGCATTACGCACCATATCCCCAGTAGTACCACCATGAGGTGCACAGGGAAGGACTGGCACTTACAGTGTGCCCTGGGGGCCTGACCAAAGGGTAGTGGCCTCACTTATGCTTCCCGGTGGACAAAGGGTCTTTAGTACCAAACAGATGAGTTTTCTGCCCACCAGACTGACCAGCCCCACCATTTACTAGACCCTCTAGGGCAGAGGAGAACTGCCCCACAGAGTTTCCAAGAAGCACCTGATGGATTTGAACTGCTGACCTTTTGGTTAGCAGCTGTAGCACCCAACCACTACTATACCTGGGTTTCCCATTTACTGGATGGATGACAAAGAGGAAGTAACTTAATTTCTCCATGACTGGGTATCCCCATCTACAAAATGGGAAAAATGACTTGACTTGCCTCTCAGGATTGTTGGGAGAATTAAAACTAAAATAATGCCTGTGAAATACTTAGGATAGTGGCTGGCACACAGGAAGAACTCACTTAATGCTGGATGTGTTATTATTGTCACCGTAAGTTTTTCCCAGGTAAGGAACTAGAGTCTTCCCACCAGACTTCCCAAAGAATACGCTCTAACCTGCTTCGCAGGCAAACGGAGGCCATCTGAGCACAAATCGGGGTGATAAACATCAGAAGGAAAGGATGTAGGGGGTTATCAAAAGTTAACTGTCACACAACAAGGGACTTAAAAAGTCTGGGATCCTACCTCAGGTGTCCAGGCAATTTCAAGAAGCTAGCGCATGGTCCCCAAGGCCTGGCTGTGAGGGTGTGGCCTTTATACCCAGAAGCTGCACCTGGAGCTGCTTGCAGGGAATCCCCGTTCTGCTCCTTGGGTCTTGGGAACTCAACGAAGAGAGCCAGGGAGCTCCTTGGTCCTGGGGTGCCGGGTGGTGGGAGTGACTGACCTCGGGAGTCCTCCCGGGTGCCCTGGCAAGCTGACACCTCCTTCCGAAGGGTCTGGCGAAGGCTCGGGGCCCAGGAAGCGGGACTGTGCTGAGCTCTGCCTTCTCCAAGCTGGTGCCGTAAGCCAAGAAGCGTCTATCGGGCACTTGCACAGACGGCTGTGTCCCTAGAAGCCTGCACGTGAGAGATCTGAGAAACAGGGACCTCGAGGTTGTACGTGCTCTAGTCCTGAAACCTCAGAATGTTTTCTCTAAGGGACCAGCAGAAACCGGAATCTGACTGCCTCCTAAAAGCGCCCCTTAGAGAGGGGCGTGCACCACCTCCGGGGAGAGCAGGCTTAATTGCCTTGCTTCCTTGCTTGGGGCAGCCCAGTTAGTCCCCACTTCGGAGAGAAGAGGCCTAGGGGCTGAAAGGAAAGGCTGTGGGAGTAAGCCTTTTCCTCGAGATAGAGGTCTAGGCTTCGTCCTGCAAAAGGTCTTTTATTCCAGACTGCTGAGAGCAGAGAAGGAAGAACCCTTGTTTCCTGGACACCCCCCCCCCCCACAAAGCATCTGGAACAATCGGAAAAATCTACCTGGGGACTGCATGGTGAGCGGGCCCGCCTCCTTTCGGGGGCCGGGGTCTCCCCTCACCCGGTACGTTACGCGTAACCCCCAGAGCCGCGTTTCCCCACACGCCTCCCAGCTCTGCGCTCGGGAGCCTCGCCGGCGCAGCGTGGAGCTCCCCCACTTTCTCGCTCCGCCCAGGTGGGACTTGAGGAGGGCCTGGGGGTGGGAGTTAAGGTGGCTCCCACTGCAGCCAACACTCCTGAGCCCTCCTCTAATCGTTGCGGACCCCAGTCTACCTGCCTGACGTTGGGGGCTCCCCCTACCCTGCACACAGCTACCTCCTTCAGGGGGACAAAGAGTCCCCTTCCCACCCAGAGGCTGTGAAGACAGCCCAGACTCAGCCCCTGGGGATGGTGGGCGTGGGTCTACGGCTATGGAGATGGAAGGAGTGTAGAAGCGGGTGTGGAGTGGTGAAGGGACTACGGTCCTCTCGGCACGAAGAAAAGTACCCCTGATCTGACCACTCAGTCACTGCCCAGGTCGCTAACGCAGTCCGATTCTTAAGGGGAGGTTGGTTTGCTTCTGGGGAAGGACCTCACCCCATTCCAGGCACCCAGCAGTCTGCCTTCCCAAGTCCCAACCAGCTCTGCATTCTAGGGTTCCGCTCCGTCCCCGAGCCTTCCCAGCTGTATTTACACACCCGAGCCAGCGCTCTCCAGACTCAGATTCATCATCCTCTCCAGATCCCAGCTCTGGGACTCTGCCCCTCGCCCATGTTACCAAGCCTCCATTCCCACTCCTTTGTAGGCAGGTCTACCCCCAAACCCCAGCTTCCCTTCCACCAGCAGCCTTCCCCTCCAAACCATTGACTTCATCCACCCAGCTCTGCACTTGCAGTTCCCACGGCGCACAGCCGCAAGCCACTCCACGGGTTTCATTACCGGAGTTGGGGGTGACGTGCGCAAGGCTGGACCGATCCCTATCTGCGCTGGACCGACCCCCAGCTGCTCTGGTCCGAGCGCCAGGAGGTGGCTCCAGCCGTTCGCCCCCCACGTACCACCTCTCCCATTTCACGTCCTTGGCTCCTACCCACCCCCTACAGGCAGAATGAGCATTGCTGGGTCCCAAACCCTGGCTTCTGGAGCAGGAGCTGCGGGAAGTGTAAAGTCGACCGGCAACAACACACAGAAACAGGCCGTTGCAGAAAGCACCGGCAGGCTGGAGGAAGGGCGCACAGAACTAGACCAGTAACTTGCACCGCCTGGGTAGAGCGCCGCGGAGGGAGGGGAGTACAAAAGTTTGCAGACTATTGCACCGCAACCGACCGCACGGCGAGCAAAGGGGGTCAACACCCCCAAGACACAGAGGTCTCTCCAGGGGTCTGCACCATGGGGACAGTATGGACAGATAGGGCTCAGAACTGAGATGACAGTCCCCCGCCCCTCGCCACCCTGTGCACGGTGAGGTGGCCTAAACACCCGGATTGGGGGACGGTCCCGCGCTCTGCGAAAAGCAACAGGCGTCTGTCTGCACCTTACCTTACGCCAGTACCAGGCCGGGGTGGCTGCTCCATGCTAGTGGCGCAGGGAGTAGGCGCTGGGCGCGTACGCCGGGGGGTGTGCGCGCTGCCAGGGCTGCAGCGGCCACTACCCTGAACCCGAACCGGCGGCAAGCGGGGATGCCTGCCCCGAACCGGGCCAGGAGGGCAGGCTGGGACGGAACGCGGGACGTGGCGGTACGTGGCGTGGCTGGCGTCCCCGGGCGTCTCCACCGACAGAGGGTGCGGCACCGGGTGGCCGTGCGGGGCACAGCCTGGCTCCTGCTGCGGTGGCGGCAGCCGCTGCAGACCCTGCGCCGGGCTCCGGAGCCCCGCGGGAGGGGGAGGAGGCAAAACCGCCAGCGGGGCGAAGCGCTCGCTGCTCCCCTCGCTGTGGCCGGCTCAGTCACTAGCGGGGACTCGCCTGCCAACGCCGGCTGGGGACGAGGGAGGAGGGGCAAGGCGGCCGGGGACTGGAAAAGCAGCCTAGAGCGAACGTGACAGCGCTCTGCCACCGCCTAGTCGGCGCTCCCGCGCGCCTGGCGGGCGGAGGGTCCGGAACGGAGAGAAGGGCGGGGGCTGCGCCGGGCGGTGCGCTGGGGTGGGAGGATCGCCCTCGCCTTCCTTCCTCACACCCCCTGCACAGCTCGCTCGAAGGCTGCTAAGGCCCCATTCTTTCTCTCATTTTTTTTTTTTTTAAATAACTACTGAGAGTGGAGCTGAATTAAGCTGGGCTGAAAACGCGATTGCCCTCTAATGGGGAAAAAAGGTGGATGCTTAAAATGCATTTGCCAAATGGTGCCCACTGGGTGCTTTGCTCTGTGCCGGGCTCTTGTAGGGGCCCATACTGAAGGAATGCTCCGAAATCTAGACTTCAGAATTCGTTTCCGCTACAGTTAAGTTCACTAGCGGTTTTTGCTTTAGTCCTGGGCCTTGAAAAATCTACCCTCCACCAAAACAGTGTCCCCGAGCAAAAGACAGAAGGAGAATTCCATTTTCTCTTCCCCTCCCAAGCAAGACTTTTAAATGAGCAGCCGAAATGGTTATCTCTAGGCCTTTTAAGAAAGTCATTTTGTTTGTTTTTAAAGATGAAGGTAAAAGTTATTCGTTTTAGGGATGTCCTTGTTTCATATTTTGATTATTTATTAGATATTCACCAGAAACCCGTGTGGGGCAAGGGACCTGCCTCCCTGGCCTCTCCAGGGGCTGCCAGGTAACCCCCTCAAAGCCCAACTCCTATACCACCTTCCTCCGAAAGCGCTTTCCAGTCTCCCTACCACCACCTCACCCCCAATTAGCCATCCTTCATTCCTTTCTTTTCTTGGTTGTCGAGTTGTATTTGCCAATCACTTGCAGGCTATGCATGTTTATGGGTTTCTATTGCTTTCTTTGCCTGTAAGTATCCCTTCATTTTGTTTTGTTTCTGCTATAATATCCTGTAGCCTTTGCCTGTAATGGGTAAACAAGGGATGTTTACCCATTTGAAGGTCATTTCCTCTGGCAAGAAGAGCTAAGTCCCAGAGTCCCTAAAATTAAAGTGACTTTAGGGTTAGTAAACACTTAAGAGTTTCTGAGTACAGGGAACCACATTACACTCATAAGCCCTTTGCGAGGAACTGGTAATGCAAAAGTATTTATTGTATTTTTGGTTTCTTAGGCAAGCTACACCTTCTTCTTTCACTGACCACCCTACCTCTGTGGGCTGAATTCCCAGTCAAAAAAAAAAAAAAAATCAGGCTGTTGAGCAGCTGTGGAGAGTTAAGAGTTATGTATTCAGCACTGGCACCTAGAGCAAACCCATTCCAGGTGGACAGTGACCAAAAAATCTTTATCATTTTGTGCCCTATGTTGAGTATGTGAAAGTCCTGCCAAGGTTTCCTCATTTCCAATGAGGCTTTCTTATTCTGGATGTGTTTTAGAATACTTGGAGCAGTGTTTCTTTGCTGAAAGCTGAAGAGATGTGCTCTGTAGTTTAAGAATCTTGAAAATCATTTGTTTTCTGCCCCCACTTCCCATAAATTACCACATGGATAACCCCCAAATCAGGAATGCTCTATGACAAAACTCCACAACGTGTAAGAGACTACACAAGATACCTCCTAAGAGAAAATTTGTTTTCTAAGATTTTTTTGACTCGAATGGTTGTAGTCTGAAGTTTTCTATATTTGTTTCTGTTTTTTAAATGAGATTTTAGGACTCAGACACATGAATACATAGATGGCATGTGTGATAATTTTCTATGTCCGCTTGGCCAGGCTTTGGTGCCCAGTTGTCTGACCAAACACCAGTACAGATACTGTCTCGAAGTAATTACGTGTGATGAAATCAGCTGGCCTTAAATACAGCAGACTACCCTCAATGATGTGAATGGACCTTATCCCATCAAGGGAAGGCCTTAAGAGCAAAAAGGGAGGTTTCTCAAGGGAGTATCTTGCCTCCAGACTATGCAAAAACATCTTTCTAGAACTCCCCCATGCCTCCTGTCACATGACCTACAGATTCTGGGACACAAGGCTGATGGAACTTCTAGACTGTTGCTTGACCTACAGATTTTAGACTTGTTAGTATTTGTAATTGTGTGAACCAAGTCCTCAAAATAAATTTCTCTATGGGTAGATAGGTAGATATGGAGATAAAGATATGTAAATATCTATGTAGAGATACAAAAAATTGTTTTTACTCATTCTGTTTCTCTAGATAACCCGAAGACCAAACCAAACTAAACCTGTTGCCATTTAGTTGATTCCAACTCATAGCAACCCTATAGTACAGAGTAGAATTGTCCCATAGGATTTCCATGGAGTAGATACGAACTGCCAACCTATGGTTAGCAGCCTGAGCTTTTAACCACTGTGCCACCAGGGCTCCAGTCCTAAGACAGCAGGTATACAATCTTTTTTTAATGAAAATTTGACAGTAGTATCAAAAACAAAAAATTCTTGCATGGCACTGATCCAGCAACTTTTCTTCTGGAAATTCATCTTTAGACAATAGTTCAAGATGTACAAAATTGAGCTACAAGGGTATTTGTTAAATTTTTCATGTAAAATTGGGGGCGGGGGGAAGCAAACTCAGATGTCTAACTAGAGCAGAATAGTAAAATATTTTGTATATCTCTCAGCTACTAAACAAAAGGTTGACTGTTGAAATCGACCAAGTGCTCCTTGGAAACTATATGGAGCAGTCTACTCTGATCTATAGGGTCGTTATGAGTCAGAATCAACTCGATGGCACTGGGTATACAATGGAACACTAGTTAGGCATTCAAAAGTAATGTAAGTGAACACATGAGTATTTTTAGAAATGATGTTCATAATATATTTTTAGCTGAAAAAATTAAGATGATCAAGATGAGGGGTAGAATAGCAAACATTAAAATCTGGAGTTGACAGATCTGGGTGGAAAACTTGACTTTTCTATTTTCTAGCTCCATGGTCTTAGACCTAAACCTCCAATTCTCCCACAACTGTGTTGATGTCACCTACCTCACAGAATTGTTATGACTTCTAACTGAAATTTTATTTGTGAACCACTTAGTACACTGTCTATCCATAGTAAAGCCTTAGTATGTCTCCTTTTGGTAACTATTAAATATATGAAGATGAGTTTAAGGTATAATAGATGTTTTTGTGAGAGAGAGAGAAGAAAGAGAAAGAGACACTCATTTCAAGGGTAATACTCCATTGTTAATGGGTGGTGCAGTGGTTAAGACCTTGGCTGCTAACCAAAAGATCAGCAGTTCAAATCCACTAGCCACTCCATGGAAACCCTACAGGGCAGTTCTACTCTGTCCTATAGGGTCCTTGTGAGTTGAAATTCACTCGAAGCAATGGGTTTGGTTTATCCCTTTTAGTACTAGAATTATGACTAACATTTTTTATTCCTTTCTTACATAATAATCAAAAAAAGCAGTGAAATTTGTTTTACAACTGAGCCTTTGTTTAATTAATTAAAATAAAAAGTGTCTAACTGTTGACACAGACAACCTCTACTCTTGGAGCCCTGTTGATTCCCATAATCATCAACAAGACTTGCTGACTTCTGGTGTCATCCATGCTATAAAAAGGACAAATGACAAAGCATCGAATTTGTCACCTCCGATATAAACTTAGATTTGTTTTGTAGCAACCAGAAGTCAAGTCCTACTCAGCGAAATATGAAGAGCTGATTGGTGGCTGCCCCTGCCTTATCTTGACAGTCAACTAAATAAACAGCAAGGCAAGAGACAGCATCAGAAGCTCTATTTATAACTTTAATTAGTGAATTAGAGAAGGAAGCTTAGCATGGGAGGGCCATGAAATTTAATGACCTTCACACCCACAACACTGGCCCCTTTGGGACTGAGGTGGAATCTTGTAAAACTTGGCTATGTGTATTGAATATGCTCCAGTAATATGAGGCCGGGTGTCATTTAGTGGAGTTGTCAATTAAACTGTCTTTGGCAGGAGGATGCAAGCTTTTAAAATCATTACTTGCCAGAAAGTTTTGCCTATAAAGGAAATTCCTTGAATTCTGAATTTTATTCCCAATTTGAGACTATCTTACACAAATGGAAATGAATTCCTCTGAGACCAGGAGTAGAGTTTCTGAAGTCTGAATAGGCGAGCTGCCTGACACTCTGCTGTCTAATGAATAAATAGAATCCAGGCACCAAAAAAAACCCAAACTCACTGCCATCTGGGCCATTCTGGCTCATAGTGACCCTAGAGGAGACAGTAGAACTGCCTGTAGGTCGGAAGTTCAAATATATATATAAAGGCTGTAAGTCTTTATGGACTTGGCCACATGTTTCTCCCATGGAGTGGCTGAACTGGATTTGAATTGCTGATCTTTTGGTTGGTGGCCAAGCGCTTCAACCACTGTGCAACCAGGACTCCTTAAATCTAGGCAAGAAGATGTCAACATTATTCATTCATTGTGGAAGGCTGTTCCAGTTAACATTCTGAATAATGAGCCATCAGAAAACTTCATAGCTTAAAATAACACTCCAGCCAGAATCTGAAATGTGGACAAGGCTCAGTGAGGATGGCTTTCTGCTTCCCTCAGTTCAACTGGAGGCTGCCGTATTTGGGGCTTGAGGATCCACTTCCAAATGGGGCTCACCCATGGGCCCAGCTGTACTGGCTGTCAGCTGAGTGTTTGGCAGGAGCTAAAGGTCAGGGATCTCACATCTGTCCATGTGGGGTTCTTTATGTGTGTCATGGACGGCAATGTGTCCTCACCCAAATGTGCACGCTGGTTTCATTGGGCCGCGATTCTCAGTACCGTGTGCTGTTCCTATATGCTGTAAGCTGTGCCCCTGTGATGTTAGTGAGGGAGGGCGGGCAGCACCGGTGGTGGTGAGGCAGGATCCAGCCGACAAGGTCATACTGGGCCTGGAAGCAGTCTTCTGGGACATAAAAGGGAAGCAAGAGAGAGTTAGGGACCTCATACCACCGAGAAACAGTGCTGGGAGCAGAGCGTGTCCTTTGGACCCGGGGTCCCTGTGCCTCAGAAGCTGCCAGTCCAGGGGAAGATTGACAACAAAGACCTTTCTCCAGAGCCAACAGAGAAAGACTTCCCCTGGAGCTGGTGCTCTGAATTTGAACTATTAATCTACTTTCCTGCGAGAAAATAAATTTCTCTTTGTTAAAGCCATCCACTTGTGGTATTTCTCTTAATAGTGGCACTGGATGACTAAGACAGTGTGACCCTCTCCGTAAGTTCTTACAGACTTCCTCAGCACATGGTGAATAGGTTCACAGGAGAAGGCTAGCAGCAAACAGACATTTGCTGGAAGGCTGTTCCAGTTAACATTCTGAATAATGAGCCATCAGAAAACTTCATAGCTTAAAATAATAACACTCCAGCCAGAATCTGAAATGTGGACAAGGCTCAGTGAGGATGGTTCATAAAGAATCTGGTCTTCATATGATATTCTCAGTTCTAATGCAGAACTCATCGAGCAAAATGAAGTACAGGAACCAGTTAAGTCATTTGGATGATTGAAGCAAAAGAACCCATTTTTTTAAACCCCTACTTACTGACTTGACAGCACTGGGCAGTTATTGAAATCAGTTCAGCACAAACTGAAGACTAACCAATTACATGAATTTGTAATAATGTCTACTTTTTTTCTTAAAAATCTTTGTGATGGCTCCACGTGATTAAGACCAAGTTTTTTATTATGATTCTCATGGGCCTCTGCAGTTTAAACTGTCTCACAGCTTCCTCTAGCTTCTTGGGTTCATGCATCTTATCTGGGCCTTATGTTTTTTCATCAGCGCTGTTGAAAAGCCTGCCTCCTCCACTAGACTATTACGTTTCCTGAGAAGAGAGACTTTATGTCAATCAGCATATGCCTCCATAACCATCAGCTCAGAGCTGTGCACGAAAAGTTGTTGTGAGGTGCTATCGAGTTGGTTCTGACTCAGAGTGTCCCTATGGGTCAGAGTAGAACTGCCCCATAGAGTTTCCAAGGAGCACCTGGCCGATTTGAACAGTCGACCTCTTGGTTAGCAGCCATAGCACTTCACCACTACGTCACCAGGGTTTCCATGCATGAACTAGGTGCTTGATAAATACTTGCTGAAAAGATGAAGACCATAATTCGACACCCCTTGCCTTTTCAACTTAAGCCGTCCGTCTCCAAAACGGCAGTGTTGCTCGTGAACTGCTCCACAGGGGGGCTAGTTAATTCTCTGAAACTAGAAAATGTTTTGAAGTTCCACAGTACTTAAGAAACACTCAAGAACCTTACTATGCCCAATAGAGACATTATTATTACTTCCCTGACGCATAAACGGTGAATAATCTCTTTGTAATGTGTTTGTTTTGAATATACTTGATAAATTTGCTGAAAGTAATGTGTTGTTGGCTTACTTCTACTAAGGGACAGCCTGTGTGGACGGAATGAGCTACAGGGTCTTCTAGAATAATTTTATCCTCTTTTCACATCTCCAGCTTTCTGAGCTGTTATATGGAGAGTCTTCTTGCCACAAAGGCAACCATGAAGTGAGAATCAACCTTCTGGGGGTGCTATGTCTTGACAGGAAGTATGAACACCGATGGAATCTCACGAGTGTAGACACCCACTTCCCCAGTCATGTCACTACTGAGGGGAGGAGCATGCCAGTGTGAAGCTAAATCATATAATAGAGTCTCAAGTGCTAGAACTATCAGAATTTCTTCCCTGGGAATTGTGGACCAGAGCACTAGAAGGATTGAGATTGTGTCTCTAGGGATTAAAACCACAAAAAGCAAATCTTAGAAGCCAGGAGCAGCCGTGTTTTCTGCCACATGGAGGAAGCCACACATGCTGCACTGAGAGACACGCAGAGGCAGATGTGAGAGACAGAGCGACTCTGGGGTCTGCGTCCCTGGCTCCAGCTGTTGCGGGGTCTGGCCTTGGCTTGTCTCTGCTTCTCCTGCAGCTTTTAATTCATCCTCTCACTTCAATAAATTCACCTTTCTGCTTCAGCTACTTCAAATTTGTCTCCTGTCACTTGGACCCGGAGCATTCCAACCAATGCAATAGCGAAGGAAGAACTGACAATCGTCTCTCAGAAAATGTTTGAGAAAGAGCATTTGGGGGATGCTTTGACACAAAGCTTACATTTTGATAAATTATAAAACATGGTGAACAATGCAAGTTGAACCCAATTCTTCCAGACAATACAAATAGGACCTTAAATGTAAATAAAAAAATAGTAAGTATCCAAATGTTTGTGATTTACTAAAATGTAGGCCTCGTGAGGGCAGGATTTGGATCCTTTGTCTCCGTTCTCTGACAGTGAAAATAGAATCCTCCATATGATAGGGCCTTAATAAATGTTTGTTGAATGAGTTAATATATTTCTTCATTGTAGCTCTTCCCTACTTCCAGTAGCAATAAGAACTATTGAGTTCACACTATAAGCCAGCCACTGTGCTAAGTCACTTCAGATGTCTCACTTAATTTCTGACCAGATCTTTGGGCAGAAGGGCAATCATGAATGGAGTGAGCTTGCTCTTAGAGATTAAGCAGTTTGCTCAAGGGCACCAGGTTCTGTCACCGAGGTTAGGATTTGAACCCAGGACTGTTCATGTCTCCAACATGTGTACTCTGTCTATCATACCATACATACTCACATGTCAACATTTCTCTCCAGCGGGCAGAAATCTCTTCTGGGGCAAGAAACTGAACTGTCTGACTGGCATTGGGCTTCATCTATCATTCTAGCTCTGAGTATCAAGGGTTTGGTGAAGATAGAATTGATCCCCATTTTAGGGACAAGTAAGCGAAGGTCTATGATGGTGCCTCCCAGATGTACCAGCCATGTTTCCCTGCAAAGTTTCATTGCAAAGGGGGAAGTACTAGTCCTCTTGCTCTTTTTTTTTGCACAAGGAGACTTGATAACACTCCCAGTCTCATAGAAGTCAGTGCTCCACCCACATTTCCTTGGTGTCACCTTTCCCAACCCTACAACTGCCAATTGCAAACACCTGTTCCTCTATACCTGGTCTTTTTTGGGTAACTTGAAAGTGCTAATGGACCTAATGTTGCCACCCTAGTGGCTGATGGGAATTGATGGATAAATATCCTTAACTCACTGCTCCTCAGCTGGTGTAACTTTAATGCATGTTCTACACCATCTCCTAAAGACCCTTAATAGTGTTATGGGTCCCAGGTCCCACAGCATTAGCTTGTCCAAAAGTACATACTCTACTGGCTTTCTTCCCAGTAGACTACTACCAGAACTTTCCACCAACAACTTGAATTCACACTCTTATCTCAGGTTTGGCTTCTGGGGGAATTCAAGGTAAGTCTTCTCTGCAACCCATTTGCTCCTGATCTCTAAGGGATAGGGTCAAACCTGAATGATGGTTTTAAAAGAAGAAACTGATCATTATCCATTATGTTCCTCTCTTTTAGAGGCAGCAAGTCCATAGGACACGCACATTAGGATATGCTATGTGGTTAAGGGCCTGCCCCCACGGGAAGGTCTTCAGGGAGAAATGAGTCAGTTTAACTTAAAAAACCCCACTGCTGTTGAGCTAGGTCTGACTCACAGGGACCCTAGAGGTCAGAGTAGAACTGCCTCATAGTTTCCAAGAAGTGCCTGGTGGATTTAAACTGTTGACATTTTGGTTAGCAAACTTAGCACTTAACCCACTACGCCACCAGGGTTTTTTGACGAGTGATGTATTAGGCCACCATCCAGATTCTTACAGATATGAACTCATGTTATTCAATCAGCTTTATTAGCAGTGTCATGTACATTTTGATCTGTCAAAACTTACTTCATCTGACTTATTAGCCAAAAATGGAAACAACCATCCCTCAGCAGAAGAATGGATAAACAAACTGTGGTACATCCATGCAACGGAATATAATTTGGTCATGCAAATAAGCTCTGACACACGCTATAACATGAATGAACCTTGAAAACCTTATGTTAAGTGGAAGAAGCAAGCCACGAAATTCACACTTTATATGGATTTCATACAAAATGTCTAGAACAAGGAATACTACAGATACATAGTGGAACAGTGGTTGCTTAAGGATAGAGACAGGGAAGTGGTGAGTTAGCAGCAGAATTCTTGCCTTCCATGCGGGCAATCTGGGTTCAATCCCCGACTAAGACTCCTCATGTGTAGCCACCACCCAGCTGCCAGAAGAAGCTTGCATGGTGCTAAAATACGCAACAGATTTCAGCAGAGCTTCTGGACTAAGAGTAACTAGGAATAAAAGACTGGTGGCTTGGTTCTGAGCACCTGATGGATAACAATCGTCCCATTTGTAGTCTATCACGGGAATGGCACGAGACCCGCAGCATTTTGTTCTGACGTCCACAAGTCTGGAGAACCTCCTCAGCAGCTAACGACAACAACAGAGATGCGGAGGAAACAGGGGGTGACAGCTAAAGAATACAAGGGCTCTTTTGGAGGCAATGCAAACATTGTAGAACTGACTATGATGAAGGTTGCACGCATCTGTGAAGATAACTAAAAACCGTTGATGTGTATACTTTAAATGGTGAACTGAATGGTATCTAAATTATGTCTCCACATACAAAGCTACATTTAAAAGGTATATGAAGCCCCTTTTAAAAAAACAGGTCCACATGGTTATGAAAAATATTAACATCAAGGGAAGCAGAGTGAAAGATATGAGAACAATGTCTACTATCTTTGCAATTCTTCCCATAAATATAAAATTATTTCAAAATAGAAAGTTTTACAAGGACTGAATCCAAACTTGTGCAAGTCCAGAATCTCTATGAGCCTCAGCTCACTTCCCTGTAAACGAGAACGAAACTTTAATACTCATTCACAGGGTGGATTACCCCACAGGTAAGGTGTACACAGAACCCTGGTAATGCTAATGGTTATGCATTCAGCTGCCAACCAAAAGGTTGAGAGATTGAATCCACCAGCTGCTCTTCAGAAACCCTATGGGGCATCTCTACTCTGTCCTATAGGGTCACTATGAGTTGGAATGAACTCAATGGCAATGGGTTTCACTGGGTTAAGACAGACACATGCTTACTTCTGTTCACTTACTTATCGGTAGTGCACGATTTTACATATATATGTATATATATATTTTTGCCTTTCCACCCTAGATATACCCAGTGCCTTCTATAAAATCCCCCAGGTGATTCTTATCTATAAGTTCTCTTCCTAAGAGCCTATTAGAGATGCAAGTTCCCAGCAGGGAACTTATAAGAAATGCAAAATTCCCCCTAGGAGTTCGAACCAGCCAAGCCTCAAGTTTTCATGCCTACAACTTAAATTATACAGTGAACCAGTTCAGTTTGCAATGCTTGAGATTTGCAAAAAATAGCAGGATGACATTAACAATTGCTGCTGAAGTGGTTCAGCAATTATTTGTTCTTGTTCCTTCTGCGCTCCATCATAGCTATTTTCGTTATTATTTGCATCTTATGAAAATGGTACCGTTCCATTAGACCCATATCGAAGCATCAAGTTGCTGATGTAGGCTTTTCTCTCCTCCTCCTGCAGCACTTAGGGAAGGCAGCACAACGCTTCTGCTGGTTGGTCTGCAGTCAGTTCTGTATCTAATTATGGGGTTGATTTTCTTCTTTTGTATTAAAGTTTTCTCCACCCACTGGGGGTGTTCCAAGGATGTGACAAGGAAGCTTTCCACTGACTGTCCCCATCACACTGTAAGAAGCCAAGGGCATGAGGAAAATACCCTGGTTGGGGATGCAGCCAAGGGTTCCAGTTCTTCTAAGCTTAAGAGACAAAGGAACCCAAGGACAAGCCACTAAATCCTCCAAGCCTTGAGGCTTTCCTTCTGTAAGATGGAGAACTGCCCTAAAGAACTGCTCAGGTTCCTCACTGGCTTGACATGCTTCAAGATGCAAGCATTTTCCCTAAGTTTACCGACAAGTAGTTGCCAAACACCGGAGGAGTAATGATCTGATATGCTGTTAGCTAATATTATCTCTCATCTGTTGGCAGCATCAGGCTGGGAAATCATCCTGGGGAAACAGCTCTGTGTTCTGGTGTCCTGCTCTGAGACTTTGCAAAGGCTCAGGGCACCCAAGAAGAGGGAGTGATGGAGAGGGTGGGCCACTCTCCAAGGGGCGCTGAGGGGCTGCTCCCGTTCTTTGATTGTGACCCGCACAGAGAGAGCAACCACAAGCAGTTCCAGAGCCTGGAAGACGAGCATTACATAAGTGTAATTTTACTTTCTGCGTTCATCTTCACTGAGGTAATTGCCTTCATTCTATTTTCAGTGTGTTGTTGGCAATGCTGCGTGGCCTACTGACAGTTGTTCAATAAAAATAGAGATGGTACCCAAGAGGAAAAGTGCAATAGTCACACGTGGCCAGTGTTCTTGTCTGTGAGCCACAGTATGGACTTCCGGTAGAGTTCATTGGGAGGAAGCACTCTCTGGTGAGTTTTACCAGGAATCAGGGTCAAGTTATGTTTACTGGTCATTGGGGATGTGGCTCAACACACACTTCCACACACACAATCATTTCTACAAAGTGGGTCTCCTTTCAAATGAAGGGATGACCTGGAAGTCACATTCTCTCTTTCCTGATTTGTTTACCCTTAAGTCATACTCTCCATTACCTTCCATGTACACCACCAAACAGAAATGGGTTTACCTCCCGAAAATCTCTTCTGTATTAAGGTCTAAAAGCCAAAGAACCAAACCTGTTGCTGTTGCACAGATTGTGACTCGTAGTGACCTTAGAGGACTGAGTAGATCTGCCTTACAGGACCAGCTGGTGGACTTGAAATGCTGACCTTTTGGTTAACAGCCAAGCTCTTAACCATTGTACCACCTTGCCATTTTCCCCCTGCCCTCAACACGGCTGTCTTGGTCCAGAATGCTATCATTTCTGGTTGCAGTACTGTAACCCCTTCCCAGCAATGCCTCTGTGTTCCCGGTTGTCTTTCCTTCTCCATCATTCTCCACACCGCAGCCTCAGAGACCCTTCTTCCAGTCTGCAAGCGTAACTGTGACCTGCCTTGCTCAAAATTTTCAGTGGTTCATGACAAAATATTAACTCTGTTATAGACCCTGCAAGTCTCATTATAATCTCCTGTCTGCCTCTTTCACCAGCTCATCTCCTGCCATTGCCCCTTCTAGGATCCAGCTAAGCTTAGCTGCTCAGAGTGCCTCCCCCACATCAAATTCACCACCCTCTCAGGCCTCCTGCCTAGCAACACCAACCCCTATAGCAGGTTCTTGTTAGGGTCCAGGTGTCTGCTTCCAGCCCCTCCCTTAGCTGACCTTCTTGACTCTCTAGGCCAGCCCATGGGCTATTTCCTCCCTATTCCCATTGTTCTGTGGAGGTACCTCCAGTGCATCAATAATCAAACTAGCAGTGCCAGAGAGAAGTCAAGCGCCATCACCCGAAGGTTGGGTCTTCATGGCACCCAGCTCAGATAAAAGGTGCGCAATAAATGTTTGCTTAAAGAAGATGATGGGGAAAAGAATTTACTAAGCAATCCTAGGAAACCCTGGTGGTACAGTGGTTAAGTGCTGTGTCTGCTAACCAAAAGGCCAGCAGTTCGAATCTACCAGGTACTCCTTGGAAACTGTAGGGTGACCTATAGGATCACTATGAGTCATAATCAACTAAATGGCAGTGAGTTTTGGTTTAAGAAACCCTAGGATATGACAGGCTCCATGCTAGTGTTTCCATTAGCAATAATATTTTCAGTGAAGGTAAGGAGGAATAGTGAATAGTCTGAATGAAAAAAATGTTGAGAGGATGGGGGAGACACTGATGATAAAAACTCACATATATTGAGAAGATAATAAGCCAGAAAAGTTTTCTAATTCTGAGTAGCAGTTAATGACTCATAGAAGGGAACACCAAACTTGGGGTAACATGTTAAGGAAATAGGAACTTGAACTCTAGATGATGCTCAGGGCCTAGTGAACATGCTATGTACAGAAGGCTGGAGTCTTCACTGGTGAACATGCTGTGTACAGAAGGCTTGAGTCTTCACTGGTGAACATGCTGTGTGCAGAAGGCTGGAGTCTTCACTGGTGAACATGCTGTGTGCAGAAGGCTGGAGTCTTCACTGGTGAACATGCTGTGTGCAGAAGGCTGGAGTCTTCACTGGTGAACATGCTGTGTGCAGAAGGCTGGAGTCTTCACTGGTGAACATGCTGTGTGCAGAAAGCTGGAGTCTTCACTGGTGAACATGCTGTGTGCAGAAGGCTGGAGTCTTCACTGGTGAACATGCTGTGTGCAGAAGGCTGGAGTCTTCACTGGTGAACATGCTGTGTGCAGAAGGCTGGAGTCTTCACTGGTGTACATGCTGTGTACACAGGCTGCAGTCGTCACTGGTGAACATGCTTTGTACACAGGCTGCAGTCGTCACTGGTGAACATGCTATGTACACAGGCTGCAGTCGTCACTGGTGAACATGCTTTTTACACAGGCTGCAGTCGTCACTGGTGAACATGCTTTGCACACAGGCTGCAGTCGTCACTGGTGAACATGCTTTGTACACAGGCTGCAGTCGTCACTGGTGAACATGCTATGTACACAGGCTGCAGTCGTCACTGGTGAACATGCTTTGTACACAGGCTGCAGTCGTCACTGGTGAACATGCTATGTACACAGGCTGCAGTCGTCACTGGTGAACATGCTATGTACACAGGCTGCAGTCATCACTGGTGAACATGCTATGTACACAGGCTGCAGTCATTACTACTCAAGGCTCCTGGTATCTTTGCAGATGACCTTCATGATCAAGCATCTGCATTGTGGAGTAGAAGAGAAAGCATAGATGCTCAAGTCAGTAGGAGCCAGAAATGGCTCTCAAGATCTTTATAGAAGACAGTGCAAGGAATTCTCACATAGGTGACTCCCACTGCGAAATTTAGTCATAGGTTCCAGCAAACACTATTTCCTCTTATTCTCCTTAGGATTAAAGATTTTAACTTTTGAATGAGTTTTGACAGGTGAGGACAGACAAGTAGCCGAGAGGAAATTACATTGAGACTCGAAAGCTATACTGTGAAGTTAATATTTTACCTTGACACGTATGGGGACCATTGAAGAAGTGTGAACAAGGCAGATCACAGAGCCATTTGCAGGCTAGAAAGTTCATGTTCATTCTGGCTGTTGGAGAAGAATACTGAATGTACCACGCACCGCCAAATAAACAAATAGATCCGTTCCGGAAGACGTACAACTGGGTGCTCCTTAGAAGCAAGGATGGTGAGACTGCATTGTACATGTTTTGGAGGCATTGTCAGGAGGGATCAATCCCTGGAGACGGACATCATGCTTGGTAAAGCAGAGAGTCAGCGACAATGAGGAAGACCCACAACAAGGCGAACTGACGCAGTGACTACAACAATGGGCTCAAGGATAAAAATGACTGTGGGCATGCCACGAAGCGGGTAGTGTTTCCTTTGCTGTATGTCGGACCCATACGAGTCGGGACTGACTTGACAGAACCTGACAACAGCAGTCACAGATCAAGATCCATTTGCAGGTTAGAAAGTACACACTGGCCTTCTTCTGGTGGATGGATGGGAGACATGAGGGGAAGGAGGTGGACAGTTGATCATTTAGTGAGCTTCAACAGTATTCCAGGTTAGAAATCATGACAACAGAAGGGGTAGATGGTGACATTTGCATCAGTAAGTGGAAGTGGCTGTGACTTAATCTGACTTAATCTAAGTACCCCTGTTAAATGTATGTCAATCTCCCCTTCCCTGTGCGCACTTCATGGGGCATCTGAAGTCCTGAATCTCAGCTCCATGGTACCAGACAGAGTTGGCTGGGCATTCAGTAGCAATTCTCCTCACACCATCCATCCAGCAGAGCCCATATCTCACTACAGAGGCTGAAAATTTCAGGTACCTGCTTTCCCAGATGTCCTTTCAGTGGAGGATGGGCATCAGACATTATTCCAGTCAGTAGAACCCAAGGGGGATGCTTGTGCGCAGGTATCAGATAAGAACTTTTCTCACCAATAAAAAGAATCACAAGAAAAAGATCCTTCTTCTTGAGTACTTTGCTAGGTCTACATGCAAAAACACCTGTGGCTCTGCATGAGAAAGATGTGGCAGTCTGCTTCCATAGAGATTTACAGCCCTGGAAATCCTAAGGAGTCGCTATGAGTCTGAATCATCTCACTGGAACTGGGTTTTATGCATGATGCCTGGAACTGTGGCAGCCATCCTGAGACCCTGAGGGCCAAGCCTGAAGACAAAATTGAATACATAGAGAATGGGGAAGAAGGATGAAGAGTCTGGCTCATTACAAGTATCATTTCAGCTACTGAACTATCCCTGTAACCACCTAACTCCCAAATTCTGCTATATGAGTTAACACAAAGCCTTGTTTAAAAGTCTTTGCTATTGCAAGTACAGTCAGGAGATCAACTGAATCACCTAGAAGCTTAGGCATTACCCCAGAAATAGTGAGTCACAGTCTTCATTTTAACAAGGTCCTCAGGTGACTTGTACACACAGTAAATTTTAAGAAGCACCAGCTTAAGCCAGTTTTAGCTGGGTTTTCCATTGCTTATACGAAGACTGCCAACTAAGTTCACAAACTCACCCTAGAAAAAGTGTTACGTACCTCACTGATGAACATCACTATGGTCACCATCAAAGTACTACCCTTGGGAAGCTATGTGCCAACACCAGTGCCTAGTCCACTATTCAAAGCAATTTTGGAACTCTTTTTCCTGGAATGGCCATCAGAGCTGTCATCGTATTATCCTTGATGTCCTGAATGACATCAAAAATATCTTCCTTTCAATATTTCCTTTATCTTCAGGTAAAGAAAAAAAGTTTCTGGGGGCCAGATCAGGTCAGTAGGGAGGGTGTTCCAATATAGCTGTTTGTTTCCTGGCTAAAAACTCCCTTACAGACAACTAGAAAATTCAGTTTGCAAACTTGCCCTCAGTGCTACAGCCATTCCAGAAAGAGTTCCCAAATTGCTTTGAAGGGTGGACTAGGTGCTGGCATTGGTGCACAGCTTCCCAAGGGGAGGCCTTCGAAGGTGACTGTAGTGATATTCAGCAGTGAGGTATGTAGCATCTAGAACAATCAGGTTCATGGACTTAATTGTCAGACCTCATAGTAGGAAACATCTTAATACCATTACTGTAGACCGTCAGACTTCCTTGCTATTATTCACAGAACCAGTAGTCTCTGACCTTCACCAGAATTCCATTTCTGACAAATCCATCCTTAAGTTGGTTCTGATATAAGCTGAATATGTAACTTTTTTAGTTTTTATTATTATTGCCTTTTATTATCAGTATCTTTACAAAGCTGATTTGTCTCTGAAGGTTGGAAACATTACATACAGATTTACAGATATACGAGATCTGCACTTCATTGTTCTAAGTGCCACATACCTCGCTGCTGAATATCACTATGGTCACCTTTGAAGTACTCCCCTTGGGAAGCTATGCACTGATGCTAGCACCTAGTCCACCTTTGAAAGCAATGCAACTCTTTCTGGAATGGCCATTGTGCACAGAAGCACGGCAGCAAGTTCATGGACTTAACTGTGTAGTTGTCTGTGAAGGAGTTTTTAGCCAGTAAACAAATACCTGTACTGGAACGTTCTCCCTACTCACCCGATCTGGCCCCTAAATGACTTTTTTCTTTACCTGAAGACAAAGGAAATACTGAAAGGAAGACATTTTGATGACATTGGTCATCAAGAGCACTATGACAATAGCTCTGAAGGCCATTCCAGAAAAGAGGGTTCAAAAATTGCTTTGAAGGGTGATCTAGATGCTGGCATCGGTGTATAGTTTCCCAAGGGGAGTACTGCAAAGGCGACCATAACGATATCCAGCACTGAGCTAAGTAGCACCTTTTCTAGGGTGAGTTCGTGAATTTAATTGGCAGTCCTCATATTTTAATATGTACATTGTATTAACCATCTCCTTTATCATAGTACACATTTCCTTATGTGTATGTAGAGACATTAGAACCTCCCCTGACAGTCTGACCACACAGCCATCAGTTCTGTAAGTGTAGGTCCCAGGCTCTGTTGACCCTTGTGTTCTCCTTATTTGCCAGCATTAAGTCTTGGAACAACTAGGAATTCAAATATATGTTGAAAGAGAAATATATGTATGTATGTATATATTTTGCAATTCCACTGGCCAAGAAAAATCTTAGAACCTACAATAATTAGGTGCAATGAATCTTACCGTGTGCCGATGCCTTCTGCCTGGGACTATAAGTATACTTTGTTTTCTTGTCCAACTGTTTTCCCCGGTAAATCCCTGCTTGGCAGAATTCTGCAGAGCTAAGGTACTCAACAAAGCTTGAGTCTTCTGCCTGGTGGGTGACAGCAATGCCATCTTGCTAAAGCTCAGTTCTTCTACTGCCACTGGAGTAAGGAAAGCCATCTCACATTTGTCCCTGTCCAAGTCACCAGAGCCAAGTGCTTTGGTACCACATTATGCACATGTTGTTGTTGTCAAAGAAAAACGAACAAACAAAAGAAATAAAAACCAAACCTGTTGCTGCCAGGTCGATTCAGACTTACAGTAACCTTATACGACGGAGTAAAACAACCCCATACGGTTTCCAAGGAGTGCCTAGTGGATTCAAATTGCTGATTTTTTGGTTAGCAGCCAAGTCTTAACCATTGTTAGATGCCCTCAAATTGATTTCAACACTTACAGACCCCATGTGACACAGTGGAACTACCCCCACAGGGTTTTCTAGGCTGTCGCCCTTACAGGAGCAGATTGCAAAGGCTTCTTCTGCAGAGCTCCTGGTGGGTTTGCACCACCAACCTTTTGACTAGTTAGCAGCTGATTGCTTCTCCGATGCCCACCACCCAGGACTCCTTCTATGCACACAGGTGCTTAACTGAAAGCTATCAGTGCTAAGAGTCAGAATAAATCCTCCATTTAGCACCATGTATTAACCACTGAATAAAGCCAGGAGGGAACTGCCCAGCCTCCTAGTATTCAAGAAAAGCTAAAAAAGCATCAGGCACATTCCAGCTGACTCTGCGTTCCTTAAAAGACTCTAGCAGTGGCCAACCTTAGAGAGGCTAGAATGCTAGAGCAATTATAGAAAATTGATCTGCCCTCTTCATTTAATAAAAAGCATCTGTAGATTTCATTAAATGAAAAGCTTGCATCCTAGGTCATCCAAATACAGGAGACACAAACCCACACAACAGCGTTTAGCTGTCTTATAATGTATACACAAATACAACAACGCAGTTTGACTCCATACTTTTATAAATACATCTTCACAGCCCATCCGCAGAACTATGTACTGACTTGCTTCCTCAATATCTGGCAAATAGCAGGCATACCAGTTGTGGTGAGCAAAGTCCAAGATCAAAGGTCACGAAATAAATAAGTCACAGTTCCAATGGGTGTCATCTTATTCAAATAAGCACCATCCTTCTGCCTATTAACATCCTCAACTTTGAATTTTGGCATGGGTAAGAAACACCATGCAATCATTTAGAGGAAATAATTTCAAAAACTGTTGGGAGATTTACGAGATAACAGAAGAGATTGCTACTAAATCTTTGCCTGTTTCAACAGTTTCATCTGTTTATTGACAGCTTAATTGGGCAACAGCATAGCAAAATACTCTAATCCCTAGCAGTGCTTACCATGGTTCAATATTGTCAACTGAAAGCTATACTTCATTGGACCAAATTACCCAATCAGGCCCACAAAAAATCACACATGGACAGCTGTGGCTATAAAGCCTCAATTGTCCTTTGCAAACAGGGAAATTGCAGAAGCTATTTAGGAATCTGGGAATGTCTGCTAGCAAATTTTGTCTATTCAAATTATGGTCTAGATCAAGAAAAATTGGTCCTATAATTGGTAGGGGCATTTTTTTCACTCCTAGAAGAAAAACTAATTTTGTGTTTATATTAATAAGGTATTTTTTGAGGCACTATTCATTTGAAATTCAGCAGAAGTTAATTTCCTAGGAAGAAAGGCTTAGTTAACCAATTTATAACGTTTCCAACTTGGGTTAGCAGACGTTTTATTCATATTGATGGTAAACACAGCACTGTAAAGATTCAGTGCCCTGAAAGATTGGGTGGCTTGCCCAGAATCACACAGTTAAAAGCAGAACTAGGACCGCAGTCTCATTAGCATGTTTTCTTAGGGCAATGGTTTTCAAATGCGGACAGTTTGCCCTACAGGGGACATGTGACAACATCTGAAGACATTTTTCATTGCCACAACTAAAAGATCTGAGGCCAGGGATGTTGCTCAACTTCCTGCAAGGCATAGAACAGTCCTTCAACAAAACAATGCAGGTTGAGAAACACTAGCTGAGGGACAGAAGTAACTTGCAAATGCAGAGGCTTGCTTACAGGCACATATACACAAGCACATACAAAAATGTACACAAAGATGAGTGGACAAAGACAGAATAGCTTTCTTTACTATTTCTCCACCACCCATCTGTCTGTGTGTCATACTGTTGTGGCCTGCCTGTGGCTATGATGATGGAAGCTATGCCACAGACATTTCAAATACCAGCAGACCCTTCAAATAGCACGGGGGGTAAGTTTCAATAGAGCTTCTAGACTAGGCCAAATAGGAAGAAAAGCCTAGCAATCTACTCCCGAAAATCAGCCAACGAAAATGTCATGGATCTCAACAGAATATTGTCCAATTAGAGCCCTGGAAGATGAGGTCCCAAGGTTACATCCCCTAAAACCCAGAACCAAATCCATTGCCATTGAGTCAGTTCCAACCCATAGCAACCCTACAGAACACAGTAGAACTGCCTTATAAAATTTCCAAGGAGCACCTGGTGGATTCAAACTGCCAATCATTTAGTTACGAGTCATAGCACTTAAACACTATGCTACCCAGGTTTGCCCTAAGTTGCAAGACACTCAGAATACTCAGTGGTTCAACAATGAACTCAGGTGTAATAATAATCATAAAGACAGCATGAATTCAAGCCAACTCAGTTGCAATGAACAACACAATGTACTATTTCTAACACTTCCTCATAAGCAACCAAAAACAATAATGGGAAACCTTGGTTTTCCGTGACTTTTTTTGCTCACTATTATTTCCATCGTGAGCATATCCTGTCAGTTACACCTTCAAACATATTACCAAGCCAGCTGCTTCTCACCACCTCACTAATATTCCTAGCCCTGGCCACTCTACGGCTAGCCGTGGACCACTGTAAGAGCATCCTGACTGGCCTGCCTCCTTCAGCTCTTGACTCATTCAGTCTGCTCTCTGCCCAGCAGTCACAGTGACCCTTAATGAAGTAAACAGACCACAGGAAATACCATTTTCTTGTTACATAAAGCTTAGAACCTCCTGTGGGGGTCACATCACATCCCAATGTGTTTTGGAAAATGTGTGGGGTGTTATTTTTAATCATCACAATAACTAGGTGCTGCTGGCAGTTAATATCTGAGGGCAAAGGAAGCTAACTGCCCAGTAATAGAGCTTATGAAGAACTGATTTGCTTAAAATACTCATTGCCTCTGGGGAAATGCATTTGCCTCATTCTCTAACCTACTCCCCAGCCATTGCACTTCTTTCTGTGCCTTGAATTTGCCAATTACGTTTCAGTCTCAGGGACTGGTACTAGTTGCTCCTTGACTGAAAATCTCCTCCCTGAATATCCACCTGCCTTTCTCTCTCATTTCATTCAACTGCCATCTCATCAGAGAAACATGCCACTATGCAACCATACCATCAGAGAAACATGCTGCAATCTTAACTAAATTGTTACTGCTTCCCCCCACTTAGATGAGCGGTTATACTGCTAAATATTGCTTCATTTCATTTATGAATATCTGATCTCACAATATACTTTTATTAGTGTATTCATTAGAAAGTGAGCTCCCAGAAGGCAAGGATTTGTCCAATTTGTTCATTTTTGTAATTCTACAGCCTAGAACAGTACCTGGCATACAGAAATTGTTAGAGTAATAGGTGAGTGTGATGGTTGTGTGTCAGCTTGACTGGGCCATGATTCTCAGCAGTCTAGCAGTTATGATATAGTTTGGCAGCTATACAATAGTGTACCAAAAATCCATCAAGTTGATTCCAACACATAGCAACCCTACAGGACAGAGCAGAACTGCCCCCACAGGGTTTTCCGAAGAGCAGCTGGTGGAGTTGAACTGCCAATCTTTTGGTTAGCAGCCAAGCTCTTAACCACTGTGCCACTAGGGTTCCATGTAATGATGTAATCACCTTCATAATGAGATCTGATTTCAAGTGCTCACCTCTATCATGAGATCAGCCAGTGAGCTGAAAGGGAGTTTTCTTGGGGGTGTGGCCTATATCCAATGTATGTAGACATTCTTGCTCACTCTGGATACTGCATTCTTGGCACTTGAGCTAGCAGCTTACTTGTCAATCTTGGGATTCATCAGCCTCTGCAGCCTGTAAGCCAGCGACCTGCCGTCCTAAAATGCTGATCTCAGGATCTGGCAGCCTGTGAGCCAAAGGCTAATCATCTTACCTGCCGATCTTGGGTTTGTTGGCCCCTGTAGCTATGTCAGTTAAGAGAGGCCTCCTGCCTGACTCATGGACTTGGGACCTTTCTAGACTTTACAACCATGTGATCCATTTTGTCGACATCAGTCTGTCTCACTCTCTCTACACATTAAATAAAAAACCCAAACAAATTGTCACTGAGTCAATTCTGACTTGTTTCACTGGTTTTGCTTCTCTATAGGACCCAATGAGGATAGCAATGAATGAATAAATGAATGCATGTCTTCACTTAGACACACGTACAAAAGTCATCTGAAAATGTGGTCAGGATAAAATCACAGATTTCCCTGTAGCTTGATAGGGTATACATTTTATAAAACCTAACATTATTAAAATAATAATAATAAACCAACATTAAGCAGAGACTGCTTGCAAAATCATACTTAGGAAATCATTGTGATTTGAGTTCTTCAGTGACCAGATTTTTTTTTTTTTGACTGAGTGGTGGAAATAGGTCAAGATGTTTGTCACTTCCTTCAGGAATTCTTAGCAGAAATGAGGAGCATTCAATTAGATCTGGTCAGGTAAGATATAATTAATAGTCTTATTCAGAGAACCAAAATTTGTAGACAATTTTCTGCTGACAATCTTAATTGTGTAAATTCAGTAGGAAAGTGCTTCCCCATCAACTCTGATAGGAGCTGGGTGCCTGGCAAAACTGCAGTTAGCAGACAAACTGCTTTTCTGGGAAAAAGTTTTAGCGTTTGGAGAGACAGCTGCCACAGCCCTTGGATGGGCAGGCAGAATATGGGATGTCTCTGTCTGACTTCTCGATGCTCTAGTTGTCCACATGCACCTCCATTAGCCCCTCACTGAAGGATACAATTTATATAGACAGAGCAGAGACCATTGTGATGGAGAAGGAAGGACCTGTAATACGAATCATCATTTGGATTTGTTGGCCTTATGTATTTGGATCAAGTCCCATAGACACAGAGCCTACAGCGTGTGTTTTTGTGAAAGTGATTTACTGGAGGCTGCTCTCAGGAGATGAGACATTAGTGGTTCACTAGTAGAATTCTCACCTTCCATGTGGGAGACTCAGGTTTGATTCCCACCGTTGAAGCTCATGGGAAACCAACACTCATCTGTCAGGTGACGCTTACCTGGTGTTGTCATGCTGAACAGGTGTCAGCGGCACTTCCAGACTAAGACGGACTAGGTAGAGATGCCTGGTGATCTACTTCTGAACATCAGTGCATGAGAACTCTATGGATCACAGTCCCATGGATTACAATCATCCAATCTACAACCGATCACTGAGACAGAGTAATGACACTGGGTAGTGTTTTTATGCTGTTTTGCATGGGAATGCCAGGTGTTAGAGGCTAACTGCACAGCAGCCAACAGCGACAGCTCTGGGGAAAAGAGAGTGTGAGAAGCAGAACAGGGCAGAAGACACCTAGGCAAGGATGTGCTGTGAGCTGGTGTCTGGCTTCAGCCTGATCCCACCACAAGCCCTGGAACATGCCTTGAATCACAAAGTTGCTCCTGCTGAAGGCAAGGTGGTCAGCCTTTCACACCCTTTGTCAGCCAGTCACTGGTCTTGGGATACTCCAGTGTGCTGGGGAGTAGATTCCCTTATGGGGAGTGCCCATCCCACAGAGGGAGATTCCCCAGAAGTGGGCATCTATGAACCTTTTGTAACCAACATTCACAGCAGCTGAGGGGAGTTGGGTGAGGCACCAACGTATCTACCTTGTGTCTGACCAAGTCCTAGAGAAACATGACTCATAGACACAACCAGAATTTAAAAAACTACTCAAGAGACTCTAAGTTACACTGGTTTTGAGGAGATTTTGCTAATGCAGGGCAAGGCTGACATGGTATTTGCAATTCCCAGTAAGATCTCCTCTCCTTGAAAAGCTCCAAGCATTTTACCTTTGTCAAGAGTCAGAGGGGCCAACTCCAGGTAGCTAACAGAAATAGCTCTCAAGAGAAGAGACATGTGAGTGAAAAGCAAAATAAAAGCCATTTTAACAAGCCTCGGAGAAGAGCAGAAAAGAACAAGGATAGATGTGAAAACATAAAATGTAAAGAATCTGGCTTATCAATAACTCTGTATAATTGACTGAAACCATTTTAGCAAATCCTTTAGAAACTTAGTTCACATATATTTTCTTTTCAATTATTTTCCTAAAACAATAATAATAATAAAAAAAACCTGTGAGAGTAGCATGCTATAGCCCAGGGCTTCTCAGCATCAATACTACTTACACTTTGAGCTACATAAGTTGGGATTGTCTCATGCCTTTTAAGATGTTTCATAACACCTAGGGCTCCCCTTGCCAATTGTCAGAAGTCCCCTATGTGGCTGATTTGAGAACTTTTGATAAAGCCAAAGGATCTCAGTACAAACCTTAAGAGTCATAACAGAGCTATCCACTAGCTAGGTGTTTTGAGCAAGGTAAGGAGTTATTCTAAGCCTTAGTCTTCTGTAAATGGGAATGGTATCTACCTTACAGGATTGTTCTAATGATTTAGGTCTACAAGATAAAACCAAAACTAAACCCATGGCTGTCAAGCCAATTGCTACTCATAGTGACCCTATAGGACAGAGTAGAACTGCCCCATGGTGTTTCCCTAGGGCACCTGGTGGACTTGAACTGCTAGCCTTTGGGTTACCAGCCGTAACACTTAACCACTACACCACCAGGGTTTCCTGCTATAGCAAAGAATGTGACAATTAGTTAGTATTAGCTTCCTCTCTCTTCTACAGGTGCTAAAATACTTTAAAAAGTAGTTTGCATTCTTATATTAGAATACTGATTCAAGAACCATTTTTGTACAAAGTAGACACAGTGTACTGTTTAGCTTCAAAGATCTAAGGGTGATGGAGGAAAAACAAATTCCCTCTCATTCCAAAAGATATCCATCCTCCTTGTGCCTTTCCAGCTTTTACTAAATAATGTTGGAGGAAGAGTATTGGCAATTTAAATAGGCAGAGAAAATAATGATCATTTTCTGAATACTTGAATGTGTGCCTGATTCCATTCTAAATCTTCTACAGAGATTATCTCCTCTAACCCAGTGAGTGGATATTATTATCCTCACTTAATAGATGAGAAATGGGAGATAAAGAGAGTTAAGTAATTTATCCACAAATCACAGAAAATGGTGGAGTAAGAAATTTTACTGAAATAATCTCTTGGAATGTAGAAGAACCACATGCCAGTTGATGGCTTAGGAACAGGAAAAGAAAAAGAACAGGAGCTGTAATGAGCTGACAGTCGTCTGCTGGTCCGCCTCTAAGGGACCATCCCAGAAACAGCTCTTCTCGGCATTTAATTAGGGATGTAGAGGCCAAAGGCACAAAAGAGTTACATATGCTTCTCTGTGTCTCTAAGTGATATACATTTCAAATGAAAACTGTAAAAATCGTGTGGAGAAACTTCTAATTCTTTTGATGATGAAAATACTGATGATTTTTAAAAGTATCTATTGCCATAGTTTAAAAAATATATTTTCCCCATGAATCTCCAGTACGGATGACCTTGAGTCCCTTCATCCGCCTGCAAAAAGTTCTTGGTGTTGAGGAAGTGATCTTGACCTTGATTTTGGATTGGAAAACCAAGATTCATACTTGTAACTATGGTTGCCGTACTCTAATTTGGTTCTTCCATATTCCTTTGGATCCAGGGTAGGCGTTGACAAACTTTTTCTGTAGAAGGCTGCATGACTGTTAAGGTTGTGTGTCAACTTGGCTAGATGTGATTTTCAGTGGTCTGACAGTTATGACACAGTTTGGCAGTCTCAAGTAATGACATAACCACTTTTATTATGAGGTTTGATATAATATTATCCTCTTCATGATGGGATCTTCTGAGAGTAGCCAGTCAGCTGAAATGTAGTTTCTTTAAGGGTGTGGCCTGCATCAAATAGGAGTGGATCCTGTGGCAAGGTTCACAGGCATTTGCTTCCTCTGGATCCTGCACCTGGCTCTTGTACGTCTGACCTCTAGTTCCAGGGACTTGAGCTAGCAGCTTACGTGCAGTCTTGCCTGCTGATCCTGGAATTCATTGGTCTTCACAGCCCGCATCCAAGAGCCCTGGTGTCTGATGTGCTGACCTGCCAATCTCAGGTTCAACAGTCCCTGTGGCTACATGAATCAGGACAAGTTTCCAAGTTGACCTACAGATTTGAGATATTCCAGCATATGCAACTGCACGAGTCATTTCCTCGATGTAAATCTCTTTATATAGATGTTTATATACTTTGCTGGTTTTGCTTCTTTAGGAAACTTTGCCCAACATGGGCTGGATAGTACATATGTGGAAATGCATGTGTATATAATTTATTTCTTGCACTTTTAGGAGGGAAACTATATGCAAAGAAGATGATGATGTCATAACTAGTGCTTTTCAAACCAGCTGCAGCCAGGACCACGCTGTGCTCTTGTGTTTCTAGAAGTGACAATGTCAGACGGGCTGTACCAGTTCTTCACCCCCAGACACTGAGTGCACCCCAAGCACAAAGCTGTCTCTGCTATGTCTTACTTCCCCAAGTTTCACACTAGTACAAGGAAAGTAACCCCACGGGGATGGGCTGAGCCCAGCTGAAATGTCAGCCCTGGGTTTCTGACATTTCAATCAGTGAAATCCCTCCCAATGTGGCTTAACTCCAGAGCATTTCAGAAAATGTGTTTGGCACCGGCAGCTGGAGTTTTAGGTCTCTGGGATGTGCCTGCTACACGGGTATGTCTGGCAAAGAGCATGCAGGGGAGACCAACTCAACACAGCCAGCTCATCCTCAGAGCCTGGAGACGGTCACCTGACAGTTCATGTGCTTCTGCTTGGTAGCCCGGGGCGGGGGGGGGGGGGCAGGCTCAACATAGTGTGGCCTTAATGATAGTAGGTAGGAAAAAGAGGGGTAGAAATGGGTCGAGTGTTCTGTCCTTTTCTAGAACTTGGTCAAATTGCTTTTTTGATACGACAGAGGCCATCTGGCTAAGAAACACAAAAACCACACCAAACCTACTGCTATCAAGTCAATTTTGACTCACAAGGACCCTACAGAACAGAGTGGAATGGCTCCATAGTTTCCAAGGAGCATCTGGCAGATCTAAACCACCAATCTTTCGGTTAGCGGCTGTAGCACTCAACCACTCTACCACCAGGATTATGGTTAAAAGCCGGCAAAATTCCTTTACCTCTAATCCCTAGGGAAACCCTGGAGGCGTAGTGGTTAAATGCTACATATGCTAACTAAAAAAGGTCAACAGTTCGAATCTACAGGGTGTCCAGGAGTTGGAATCAACTTGACGGCACTGGGTTTGGCTGCCCTAATCCCTAATCTGGGTAAATCAGGGCTTTACCGGTTCGTAATCAGGTGCCAAAATACAACAGCAAAGAAAGATTAGCAGCAATTTTGCTAGAGACAGCGTGTTCCTGAAGCATCCAGCATCTGGAAGCCGACTAAGACTGGGTAGGTAGCACCACCCTAGCATCCTTGCTGCTTGGCAGGGATGTTTCTGGAGTGTGCCCTGTCTGGTTCCAGTCTCAACCTGAAGGACTGAGCTGCAGATGCCTACGGCAGTACCCAGATGGGTAACACACCTTCGCCTGGCTACCTTCCCTCCATGCCTCATTTCATCCCTTCCCTCAAATGGCTTTTGTTTGTCACTTTCCAAACAACACCACCTGCTTCAAATCTATTTCACTGTTTCTACAGAACCATGGGGTACAGCCAGAATAGATTTGAAGGATAGGAACTGGCCACAGCAACCTTTAAAAAAGGGCAAAGGAAATGTTCACATATGAATTGAAAACCTGTTAGAGCCCAGGCAGACGGTGAGGGATGACAACCAGTGGACAAACCACCACGTTCCCTCAGCCCCTGGGAGATAGAGTCCTGAGCATATGCCATCCAGTTTCCCAGAGTTCCCTGGCAGGACTGAACCCCAATGTCCTAGTTATCATATTATCGATAACACACACTTACTGGGCATGGCTAAGAGCTGGCAAAAGGCATTTCCCTCTAATCTTTAATCTGGGTGACACGGGGCTGGTGAGTAACCTCTCTCATTCCCCTAGTCTCGTACCAGTGCTCCCCAAGGTCATCTCCTGAACAGGCAACCCGCATCGAAATCTTTCTTGCGGTGCGCCTGTGTTTGATTCAAATAATCAACAACTGAGTCAGATAATATAATAATCATCATGATTCATGGTTCTAAGTACTTTACACCTCTTCATTCATTTAATTTTCCTATTACCATCATGACCTGGGTACTGATATTCTCTCAATTTACAAGGGAGGAACCAAAACCAAACCAAACCCAGTGCCACAGAGTTGATTCCTACTCATAGCAACGCTATAGACAGAGTAGAACTGCCCCATAGAGCTTCCAAGGAGTGCCTGGTGGATTTGAACTGCTGTTCTTTTGGCTAGCAGCCATAGCATTTAACCACTATACCACCAGGGGCAAAGAACAAGGCATTAGACCTGAGTTCTCTTGCCCCAGGTTGCACCACTGGTTCACAGGGCAGCCAGGATTCCAGGTCAGGCAGTATGGCACCAGCATGGACACCACTTTGAAGGAGCCCAGGCTCAGAGAGGTTAATGAACTTACAGAAAGCTACACAAGCACCAAGTGGCCAGGCTGAGATCAGAACTTGTGTCTTTCTGTACTTCCCTGGCTACAACTCATAAAACTAATCCTGGTGGTCCTTGAATGGACCAGTTGCCTGCCCAGTTCTGAAAACATAGGCCTGAACACGTCTTGCAGAGCCTTTTCCAGGGGTGGCTACCCTCTACTGATAAGGAAACAAATCCCAATGGGGTCCAAGAGGAGGGACCCCCAAGTCACCAAGGAGCCAGAAGCCACATTACGGTTTCACCTGGAGGTTTTCCAGTACACGCGTGTGCTTTGCAACAACGAGATGGAAGACCTGGCTTTGCGCACATTTCTGATCCTTGTGCCTGGCAGACTGGAGCCTGGCCAATTCATTGTTCTTCCAGAGAAAAGAGATAAAGAAGAAGACTTTGGCTTTATGGAAGCATCAAAGCCTTTGGTTTCCAAGTTCCTCTCTGGCTGATTCTAAAATCAATAGCCACATCTGTAAGATGGAAATACTAAAGGCTTATCGTGCACAGTAATTGGACGTCAGTTTCAAGATAGACCTCTGTTTTGTCTTAGGTGCATAGCTGAGGGAAACTACTTCAATAACTGAGCATCACTTTTCACAAAGTGAGGAGAATAATGGTACTGGCTATGTCTACCTGCAGTAACGACCAAAATGGGGCGAGGTCTAGGAAAGCTTTTGCAAATAGCAAAAACAAACAAAAAAAATAATAACCTGTTGCCCTTGAGTCAATTTTGATTCATACTGACCCTACAGGCCACAGCAGAACTGCCCCATAGAATTTCCAAGAAGCACCTGATGGATTGAAACTGCCAGGCTTTTTGTTAGCAGCCATAGCACGTAACCACTACGCCGCCAGGGTTTCCTTGCAAAATACTTACATTAATTTTGACAGAATTAAGAGAAGGGATATGTACCCTGATTCACCATGTTTCAGTGTTACAGTATATTTTAGTATCTTAATATCTGTAACATGTGCATATATTTATTGGCATTGTACAGATTATTTATAGATAATATAATATTATGTGGTATATAACTATATATATAATGCACAATGTTTGAATGTTGTGGTATATTTTAGCATCTTAACATTTCTAATATATATAATGTATATTTATGTGCAACATAAGCATTTGGTATATTGTAAAAATTATGATGCTAGAATATTCTACAAGGTTGAAACATTGTGAACCAGGGTGTTGACCCTCCTCTTTAATCTTGCCCACATTAATTAATGTAGTAAGGATTTATTGAGTACATATGAGGTGTTGGAGGTCCTTGGGTAGTGCATATGTTTTGTGCTTAGTTACCAACCAAAAGGCTGATGGTTTGAACACATCCAGCAGTGCCACAGAGGAAAGCTCTGGCGATCTGCTTCCGTGATGATCACAGGCAAGCGAGCCCGACACAGCTCAGTTCTCCTCTGGGGTTGCTGTGAGTCAGAATCAGCTTGAGGGCAACTGATAATAACAATAACAGGAAAAATCAGACACTGTTCTAGGCTCTGAGGACAGAGCACAGCTCAAATCAAACAAACGACACCTTCTGTTGCTTGTCCAAACGTGAAGAAAATAAATGGTCAATGATCTAGTTTGTCAGAGGGTGATAAAGGCTAAGAGGGGAAATAAAACAAGGAAGGAGAGACAAAGGGTTACCCTTTTAGAGTGAGGGGCTTTGAGCAGCTAAGCTTACTCTGATGGCTACAGTAGGAGGGTCCCACAAGGCTGATCATGAGACGACAGCTGCCTCCCCCAGAACAAATGCTTTCAGAAAGGAGCCACAGGAGGTACAAAACCTAACCCTGGAAGTGATATCTCATCAGTCATCATGGGTTATTGGTCACACAAAACAACCCTAGTGCCATGTAGAGGAACAGTGTCCAAGGGTATGAACAGTAGGAGGGAGAGACTGTTGGGGACCAGCTTATGAGCTGGCTACAATTGCCTATCAGAGTTTGATGCTGTTATTTGAACTGGATTCACCAGACCACCACCCTCATCCCCTACCTTGTTCAGACTTGGCCTCTTAAGGCATGGAAACCCTTTCTCTCTTCTTTCCATAAACACACCACCCCTTCCTGCAGCCCTTGACTCAAAGTCCCCCCGAACAGCTGCACCTCAGCATGTGGAATATTGGGGATTAGGCTCTCTAGTCATCTTCTCCTTAACTTTGAAGCCAAGAAAAACTGAAAGGGAAAAACCTACACAAAATTAATTAGTTTTGCATCCTTTGCAGATAGCATGGACTGGAAATATTGAGAGTAGTTACAGCCGTTTAGGACACCACCCCATTTTTGATGAGCAAGAGAGGAGAGGGGAGAAAGAGAGAGAGACTGACTCACTTTTCCAGTCTCCTTGGACACAGACTGTCCCATGAGATTTAGTTTCCTTTCTCTTCTGACAGGGCAGGGCATTATCAAGCTTAAGCCCTGAGAAAACCCGATGAGGAGATGAAGGGAGAAGTGAACCTAAACACTGGAACAATTCCACAGCACCAATAAATGATAAACTCATGCTGTTCCCTGCATAGATGTGTAATCACAATTGCTCTTGTCCCCTTTAAAAATAGTAGTTAGAATCTAGAGTGTTTCCAAGATACTAGAGTGCCATCCTCATTTTTAAACATGAATAAGCGGCACAGATGAAGCCTGTGGAGGCTGAAGAGCAGGGGAAGGGCCGGGAGTACAATTTTCCTGGGGTTCCCTGAGACGGTTGTTTGTTCAGTCATTGCTTCAGCTGAAATTTAAAGTCTTTACTATATGCCCTGGTGACCGTCACGGAGGACTGGGTAAGTGCTATGGCTGCTAACCAGAAGGTTGGCAGTTCATGCCCACTAGGAACTCCTTGTAAACCCTGTGGGACTGTTCTACTCTGTCCTGTAAGGTCACTCTGAGTCAGAACGGACACAACGGCACTGAGTTTTTACAATATACCCTGGTGGTGTAGTGGTTAAGTGCTGTGGCTGCTAAACAAAAGGTGACAGTTCAAATCTACCAGACTCTCTTTGGAAACCCTATGGGGCAGTTCTACTTTGTCCTACAGGGTTGCCATTATGAGTCAGAATCGACCTGACAGCAATGGAATTTTGTTATAAGTATTCTAATGAGCATTTGGGAAGAAACGGTTGATAAAGATATTTAGTACAGAAGCTTTGCTTTCCAAAAGTGGAATAGCATAGACCGATTCACAGATTTCAAAGACAAATATATGGTTGTTGTTATGTACAGTCAAGTCAGTTCCAACTCATGACAACTTCATATATGTAGAGTATAACCACTCCATAGGGTTTTCAAGGCTGTAATGCTGTGACGCTGTGACCTTTTGGAAGCAGATTGCCAGGCATTTCTTCCAAGGTGCTTCTGAGTAGTTTCATATAGACAACCCTCCGGCTAGTAGTCAAACATTTACCCATGTGCACTAACCAGGGACTCTATATGGACAGCTAAACTCTCAGTCACTTATTCCTTCATCAGCGGAGCCGGACAGCAGGGTGGGAATGCAGCCAAGTCATCCATTCTCCCCAAGCTCGCAGTCTCCTGGGAGGTCAGGATTGCAAGAGGAAAGAGAGAAGGCAATGTCCACTTAGGCCAGCTGTTAGGGAAAGGCTCTAGAAGGAAGTGTACTAGAATTGAGCTCCAAGGAAAGCATTTACATCCATGTCTAGATACACATCTGGATAGCTGACTTTCCACCTGTCTGTCTCTTGACGGGCGCGGTTTATTTGTTACAGGCATGGGCTCTGCTTTGAATACCAGCTCTACCAGTTATTAGCTGTGTAACCTCAGCTAAGTCATCCTCTTGGCACCCCAATTACTCCAGCTCTAAAATGGGGGTCATAAAACAGCTTACCTGCTCATGGGAGATCAATGAATCAATGTCTGTAAAGTGCTCAGAAGAGCGCCTGGCACATGATATGCTCTATAAAAGCACTGGTTAGAAACCTGTGGGAATTGCAAATGGTTAACATGCCCAGCTGTTAACCAAAAAGTTGGTGGTTTAAGTATATTCAGAGGTGCCTCAGAAGAAAGACCTGGTGCTCTACTTCTGAAAAATCAGCTACTGAAAACCCTAGGGAGCACAGTTCTACACAAACATACATAGGATCATTGTGAGTTGGAAATGACTCCATGGCAAGTTTCATTTTGAGAGCACTGGTGGTTCCCTGTGGGAGATCGGGGTTTGAGTCTCAGTCAATGTCCCTTACCTGCAGCCACCACTTGTCCATTAGTGGAGGCTTGTGTGTTGCTACGATGCTAAACACATTTCAGTGGAGCTTCCAGATAAAGTAGGAGGCCAGGTAACAGTCTACAGATGACAATGCAAGATCCTTCCTCCATCATGGCTACAGCAGAGGACCTGATAGCATTTTCACAGTGAAGTTGGGAGGGTGGTCATTATGATTCAGGGCCAACTCAAGGACAGCCAACAACAAGTATTGCTTATTCTATCTACAGAGAGCTGGTAAATTTTTTTACTGGTTGCCTGTTAGACTGGGCTCCATAAATATGCTCCTGTATCTTGGGAATTAAAATTAAAGTCCATGAAAGGAACATTCAGGAGGTTGGTTTTGAGAGCGTTCTAAGAGATGAGGCTAGGAGTTTTCATGACTTTCAACTGGGAAAAGCCAGAGTTGCCAACGTCTTGGCTGGAAACAGAGAGCACAGCCAGCTGTCTCAGAACCTTCCTAGCATCAGAGACTTGAGGAGGAAGCTGTTGTCTGACAAAGTCATGGATGTTCTAGTTTAGGTGACTGTGACCTGGAGGCACAGAAGCAGCTTGCGTTAAGTCTGTAGCAGGTTTCTGCTAGGCATAAGACCACAAAGAAAACCTATGCTGGCTTCAATTTTTGTGTTCTCATCATTTCTCTTTCTCTACTTTCACCCTTTGGGTGGCCCAGAGCCTGAGACTACTGGGGCAACTGAGGCAGCAATAGATTACATGGCTTATATACAGATGGAAACCCTGGTGGTATAGTGGCAAACTGCTACAGCTGCTGGCCAAAATGTTGGCAGACTGAATCCACCAGGCACTCCTTGGAGACTCTATGCCAAGCCAAGTGCCGTCGAGTCGGATCCGACTCATGGCGACCCTAGGGGCAGCCCTATAGTGTGGCTGTGAGTCACAATCAATTTGATGGCAACAGGTTTTGTTCTTGTATTTTTTATTTTAATTTACTTAATGTGCTTTTAAAATGGATTCATCTTTTTTACTGAAGTAAACTCATTTTGCAAACCTTGGTGGCGTAGTGGTTAAGAGATTAGCTGCTAACCCAAAGATCAACATTTGAAATCCACTAGGCGTTCTCTGGAAACCCTATGATGAAGTTCTACTCTGTCCTATAGAGTTGCTATGAATTAGAATCTACTTGAGAACAACGGTTTTTTCTTTTTCTTAAAGTTACTTTGTAAGGAAACTTCTAACCCATACCACCAGCCATAAATAGAATGGCATGGTAAAACAAAGTTAAAATGAACTACATTATTAACTCTTGCATTTTGCCTGCTAAAGGCTATTAGCCTGAGACTGAGATCTCTTTGCTGAAAAGGGAAATTGGTAAGTTTCCTAAGCCACAAAACCTACCTTCTGTAATTTTTTAACTTAGAGGGATTCAGCTGGAGCTGAAGAGGAAATGGCTGTGATGTGCAAGGGCATGCCATTTGAGGTGATGCTGTTACCAAGAGGCTCTTGACAAGTATCCTTCAAGCAGAGAAAACCTCAAGGGGTGATGCGAGAGACCTTGAAGGGTTTCACGGAGGAGACCTGACCCATTGCAACATCTGTCTCTCTGTACCGAGGGGTGGCATCACAGGGGCTGAGAGTGGTGATAGGGTAATCAGGCAAAAGAATGCTGAGCGTTCCAAGTTGATAACTGGTCTATGACAGGTAGTATAGGGCTGCAGAAGGAGAAGCCACTGGTGAAATAGGGAGAATGGACTAGGTTTCAAGATTGACTCTGCAAAGGAAGAGTCCGAGTTAACTTCCAAGGGATCTGTTTGAGGGTGTGGCTAGATGACAAAGAAGACACTGACACAAAGAATTCAGCAGGAGATGGTGCATATCTCTTTTCTAGACTTTTCCACTGACCTTCTCTCAGGCTACTATACTCTTCCCACTGACTGCCAGCTTGCTCAGACCTCTAGGATACCTGCAGTCAGATCGGCTTTCCCTAGGAAGATCCCAGACTTGAAACTTACCACCCTTCCTATGACTAAGTTGTGGTCAGGCTGCAGACAACTCACCCTCTAGCTTGCTCTTTCTACTCTCTGAATAGTTGAAGACTGGTAAAAAGAAAAATCACTCACAACTTCTGCCCCAGCCATTAGGCTCAGCCACGACTCCTGATATTGTATGATGTTCCTATATGCTGTCAACCCTGCCTCTAGGATGTTAACGAGGGCAGATTGGTGGTAGTTGAGTTAGTGGGGCAGGACCCGATGCATAAGATTGTACTGTGCCACGAAGCAATCTCTAGGGATATAAAGGAAAGGGAAACAAGCAGAGAGCTGAGGACCTCATACCATCATGAGACAGTGCCAGGAGCAGAGTGTGTCCTTTGGACCTGGATGTCCCTGCACCTCAGAAGCTCCCAGTTCAGGGGAATATTGATGACAAGGACCTTCTTCCAGAGCCAACAGAGGAAGGCTTGCCCTGCAGCTGATGTCCTGAATTTGGGCCTACTGGACTGTGACAGAACAAAATTTCTTCCTTAGAAGCCATCTACTTGTGGTATTTCTGTTACAGCAGCACTAGTTGCCTAAGACAAACTCATATGGGAAAGAGAACCATCGATATTTCACCCAGAGAAGCCTAAGAGTCCATGCAGAGGTCTGTGGCAGGCACGAATCACCCATTTTCTTTGTCCAGCTGGTGAGAAGTGGGGCTGAGAAAGGAGAGAACAAGTGTGTATATTTGCATCTCAGATCATTTCTTGGCGGTGCTGGAGTAGCAAATTTCTGGACCCTTCACGGCTGAGACAGAAACCTTTCCTTGCTATAGTAGAATTCCTGCCCTTTCTTTAGAAGACCTGTGGTCATCACATCTATTTGCTATACTCTGGAAATAACTCTATCTCTCATATTCTCCTTGACCCAAATGAAACTAACAGCTAGTGGTCACTGTAGAAACTACTAATTAACAACCTCATGCTACAGTGTAAATGACTATGAATATGTGAATTGTGTAAGATCCAGCGACGATTCATCCCAAAAGAATTAATATCTCATGTGGAGATTCAGAAGCTCTGAGCTTTATTCTGAAATGGAAAGCATGTTATTTCCCTTCCCGTGAGGTGACCTTAGGCCAACAAGTACCAAGGCACTAAGGTTCTGTTGACTTGGTAAGAGCCATCAATAAGGGGCAACGACTGGACTCCCAAAAGTGTTGTTGAGAGTGTACTTTCAAGTCTAGCCATATGATCAGTTCAGTTCTTTAAATAAAAACCTTGTTCTGGCAGCCAAAAAACACATGTGGACATGTTCACGATCTTTAGTTATTAAAGAAATTCCAATCAAGACGACAATGAGATACCATCTCACCCCAACAAGATTGGCTATGATCCAGAAAACATAAAACAACAAATGCTGGAGAAGCTGTGGAGAAAGTAGAACTCTCCTACACTGTTGGTGGGGTTGCAAAATGGTCCAGCCTCTTTGGAAAGCAATCTGGCGCTTCCTTAAAAAAATGGATATCGATATATGATTTGACCCAGTAATTCCACTACTTGGAATATATCCCACAGAATCAAGGCCTTTCACACCAACAGACACATGCACCACAATGTTTATCGCAGCACAGTCCATGACAGCAAAAAGAGGGAATCAACCCAGATGCCCAACAACAGAGGAATGGATAGGTAAACTATGGTACATATACTCAGTGGAGCACTATGCAATGATAAAGAACAATGATGATTCCAGGAAACATCTCCTAACTTGGTTTCAACTGGAAGACATTATGTTGAGTGAAAGCAGTCAGCGACAAAAGGACAAATATTGTATGAGACCTCTACGATAAGATCTCAAAAACAGACTTGTGTATAGAAGAAAAGACTCTTTGACAGCTGCAAGGGAGGGGAGGGAGGGAGGGTGAGGCGGGGAAGGTTTAGTTTAGATAGTTGCTAGAAATCTGGTTGGGAGAAAGTGGTGATAGCACACATTAGAAACAAGAACAACATTAAGTGGACTTCAGCATAACTTGAGTACTCCTTCCATCTTAACCCAATATTGCAAGGATAGAGTAGCTGGGGCAGGGGGCAGGGGACCATGGTCTTAGGCGAAATCGAGGCAAATTGGCACAACTAGCATTTTGCTAAGAGAGCTCTCTGCACCCCACATTGGTGAGTTGCGTCTGGGGTCTTAAAAGCTGCCAAGCTGCCATCCGAGGACACAGCAAATGGTCCCAACTCAGCAGGAATGGATACTCACCAAGGACCAAAATGATATGTGGTAAAGACAACCTAGAAGACAGAGAGACCCACAAGAGTGGGTGCCTACATCAACTTGGGACCGGAAGAACCAGGTGGTGCCCAGCTACCACCTGTGTTAGCCACGATGGAGCTCACAGAGAGGAGTCTCACTGGCAACACAAGAATAAAAAGGTGTGCATCCAGAGATCTCCACTAAAAGACCTCAGTTGATGGTCCAGCAGTTTCGGGGTTCCCCTGAGAGCATGGCCCCTGGCCCTGATGCTGCCTTTACCCATAAATTATAACGAAGGTCCACTCTTTGGACAGGAATGGATTGGACTTGGCAATGCAGGCTGACCATATATAGGATGCACTTTATGGTTCTATACATCTATAGGCTATCATCCTGCTGACCTCTGGCTGGAGGAAGGGGAGTGGACGGAGAGGAGGGGAAAGGAGGCTGTTGGGAGGATGAGACATGTATGGAGCAGAGAGGAATAGTGTGCTGTCACTGGACAGGGAGAGCAGTGGAAGCTGCATATAGGTGAGCATGAAAATTTATATGGGAATGTACATTTTCACTGAGTCATGTTAAATAAAAAATAAAAATAAAAATAAAAATAAAAATAAAAAAACCTTGTTCTGCTCCTAAGAAAGATCACATCCATTTCAAACTGGAAACTTCCCATGTGGCGGTGTTCTAAATTGAAAACACACTGATGGTCTTTGCAAGAACGCACTAAAGCTCTCTGTGGAAGATCATGATGTCTCCATGGAACTTGCTAAGTGTTAGAACTGGGTAGCAACACAATGTGACATTTCACAGAAACTCACTGTCATGGATTGAATTATGTCCCCCGAAAAATAGGTGTAGCCATGTGATCATGATTCCCTGTATTCTATGATTGTCCTCCATTTTGCAATTTTAGGGTGCTGTAGGTTAAAGGATTAGGGTGGTTCTATAAATCTCTTCAAAAGATTACCTCCCTGCTCCACTGTAAAGGGAGCTTCCCTGGAGTATGGCTTGTCCCAAGCTTAATCCTTTCATCCTATAAGACAGAAAAGGAAAGGGAAGCCAGCAGAGAATTGGGAACCTCACACCACCATGACATCAGTGCGGGGAGAAGAGCACGTCCTTGGGACCTGAGCCTGTGCCGAGATGCTCCCTGGACAAAGACTGATGCAATACCAGACTTTCCTGCAGAGCTGACAAGAGGGAAAGCCTTCCCCTGGAGCGGACATCCTGAATTTGGACTTGTAGCCAACTGGACTGTGTAAGAGCAAACCTTCCTTTGTTAAAGCCATCCACTCTGTGGTATTTCTGTTAGAGCAGCACTAGCTGACTAAAACACGCACACATATCGTTTGAACGGGAAAATGGAAGGGAACACAAGAGAAAGTGACAAACATCAGGATTTACAAGGAATCCACGGAGTTCACTGCTTTGGGGAAGAGTAAAAGCTGCACCTTCCCTCATCTTTAAAGCAGGCATCCTTTGAATTTGTCCATTGTGTTGAACCTTTCTTATTTGACAAGACTGAAGAGGACATTTCCGATCAAGTTTAAAATACTTCTTAATTCTTCAGTGAGAGGTCAACAGATGCTGTACATTGTGGCTATTTGGAATCCACAAAGTCTGTGTCAACTTACACAACTATTTCTTTTAACCTTTGGAAGGAGAATAGTTGGAGCATATCACTATATTATAGTCTGGAATATGCAAGAATCAAAATTAATGTTATGGACTATAGGACAGTCTTCCTCCCCTTAGTTGTGTTTTTGGATGAAAACACCTTCTTTGGCATAATGCTTTTATTATTCAGTCAAATAGTAGATTCTAAAGACAGAAAAGGAACGTAAGCACACATCTATTCCATGCTGCCACATCTAGGACGGTGGTTCCCAATCCTGGATGCTCATCATAATGTTCTGGGGAACTTTTTAAAAATGGACTTGCTGGGCCTCCACATCAGAGCCATCAAATCATTATTTGTGGTAGTTCGGGCACAGAAGAGGTCCCACAATTAAGTCCTGATATTAATTGTTCTAACTTCATTGCTGAATACCATTGCTGAATATCACTACAGTACTTCAAGGTACTCCCTTTGGAAAGCTACACACTGATGCCAGCACCTAGTCCATCCTTCAAAGCAATTTTGGAACTCTTTCTGGAATGGCCATTGTGCACAGCGGCACAGTGGCAAGTTCTCAAAGTTGCCATAGTTCTCTGAGTTTGTAGCCCGTAAACAAATAACTGTATTGGAACATCCTCCCCACTCACCTGATCTTCCCCCCAGTGATTTTTTTTTCCTTCATGCAAAGATAAAGGGAATATTGAAAGGAAGTCATTTTGATGATATTCAGGACATTAAGAGTAATATGATGACAGCTCTGATGGCCATTACAGAGAGAGTTCTCAAACTGCTTTGAAGGGTAGACTAGGCACTGGCATCAGTACATAGCTTCCCAAGGGAAGTAGTTTGAAGGTGACTGTAAGGATATTCAGCAATGAGGCATATAGCACTTATTCTAGGATGGATCTGTGAACTTAAGTATCAGACCCTATATATCTACATTTTTGAAAGCTTCTACCTCATCCACATACCCACGGCCACGAGGCACAGCCAGAGTTGAGAACCACTGACTTGGAATTTAAACTCACTTCTACATTGAGACCATGTTTCCAAGCAGAGTCAAGCAACATTTTATTCAAACGTCACCATTGTTGTCACGTGCCCTTCTAGCTGGTTCTGACTTGGAGTGACCCTACATGTAGCAGAACAGAAGGCAGCTTGGTCCTGGGCCATTCGTGCAATTGTCGCTATGTCTGAGCCCACTGCTGCAGCCACTGTGTCACTCCACTTCGGGGTCCTCCTCTTTTTCGCTGACCCTGTATTCTATCATGCATGATGTCCTTCTCCAGGGATTGGTTCCTCCTGATAGCACGGTCACAGTAAGTCACACAAGGCTCACTATCCTCACTTCTAAGGAGCATTCTGGCTGCAGTCCTTCCAAGACAGATTTGTTCATCCATGTGGCTGTCAATGGTATATTCAATAGTCTTCACCAACACCATTAATTCAAAGTCATCAATTTTCTGGTTTTCCTTATTCATTGTCCAGCTTTCACATGCACGTGAGGTGACTGAAAACGTGGCTTGCGGCCGGTGCACCTTAGTTCCTCATGGGTGGCATCTGTGCTTTTGAGCAGATTTGCCCAACGCAATATGACACATACACAAGAGACTTAAACTTATAAAATGAACCCTACTGAAGTACTTAATTTGCTTTCTCCATTCCAGCTACCAAGTAAATTTCTCCTTTCTTCTGCAGTCAGGAGAAGAGTGCTTGACTGAGGAAAGATGAGATTTTGGTTGAGAGGGAAAAGGGATTGGCGGCAAGAATCCTTCCCCCCTTCGCAATCCTTGGTGAAAACAGTGAGCTTCCCTGTATGCTCCAGGGTCTGCCAGGAACATCTGAAGAAGCTGATGGGAGTATAAGCAGAGGCTAGGGAGCTAACCCCCAGACCCTGTGTCATCCCAGTGCTGCCTGGACTCCGTCCCTTCTGGCTGCCCAACCCTTGGCTTAGATGTCTTACTTATGCTTGGGGAATGGGTCACCAGGGTCTCTCCCAGCCTGTAAGCCTTGAGGCAATATGTCAGCTATAATAAGTGGAAGAGCCAGAGCCCGAGGAAGGAATATAGTTCACAAAACTCAAGACTCATTTTATGGCCTAGGACAGTGGTAACACTGGGTGTGTGATACATGCTCTCTTACTCTCAGAAATCAGGTTTCAGGGCTTAAACCAGATTGTTGAGTCAATGAGTAATTACTGAGCTTCTATTTTATGCTTACAGGTCCCTCGGTGATGCAGTTTATGTGTTTGATGACTAACCCGAAGGTTGGCAGTTAGAACTTACTCAGGGGCACCACAAAAGAAAGGTCCTGTGATCTGTTTTTGTGAGGATTACAGCTAAGAAAACCCTATAGGGCAGTTCTGCTCTGTAACACATGGGTCCACCATGAGTCAGAAGTGACTCAGTGGCAATGGGTTTCTACTTTGTGCGTAGTGTTGTACCAGACACTTGGAGGAACTGGGAATAGGAACTAGAGAACATCTACTTTATAGTAAGATGATGAAAAAGAGAACATCTGCTTTAGGGTAAGATACTGAAAATGTGACTTTGAACACTGTTTTAGTCAGCTAGTGCTGCTCTAACAGAAATATCACAGAGTGGATGGCCTTAAAAAAGAAAAGTTTATTCTTACACAGTCCAGTAGGCATGAGTCCGAATTCGAGATATCTGCACCTGAGGAAGGCTTTCCCCCTTGTCAGCTCTGAGGAAAGTCTGGTATTACATCAGTCTTTGTCCAGGAAGCATCTTGGCACAGGAACCTGAGGTCTAAAGGAAGCAATCTTCTCCCAGTGCTGCTTTCTTGGTTGTGTGAGGTTCCCAATTCTTTGCTTGCTTCTCTTTCCTTTTATCTCTTGCAGGATGAAAGGATTAAGAGTGGGGCAAGCCACATTCCAGGGAAACTCCCTTTACAGTTGAGCAGGGAGGTGGTCTTCTGAAGGGATTTACAGTCCCACCCTAATCCTTTAACATACAGCACAGCAAAATCACAAAGTGGAGGACATTTGTAGAATACAGGGAATCATGGTCACATAGCTACACCTATTTTTGAGGGGACACAATTGAATCCATGACAAACACTGATCAAAATAGAAAGTATGCATAGCAGAGTAAAGAAGAATAGAGTTGGACAAAAACGCAAACCTACTATGAAGGTCTTGAGAATCCAACAGGGGAAATTATACTTGACAAAGGGAGTCACTGGAGAATTTGGGATGAAGGAATGATGCTGATGGTGCTTTGAGCAGCAATGGCAGAGGGGTAGGATGAATAAAATGAGGGAGTTTTGGATATAACTAAGATAAATGTGATGACACAAAGTTGTGGCAATAAGAAATCACTCCAAATGGAGAAAACAATACATATTATGGGAATGGAAGACAAAAAAAAAGAATGAGATAAAGAAAATGGCAAGATGTATAGAGTGAACAAGTATGTGGGTATACACAGCAATGCTGGAAAGAAAGCCAGTTATTGGATTTCAGACAGTTGAGCTTGAAGTCATTTTAGGACATTCAAATGAAAATTCCAAGTTTATGGTTGAAGACAAGAGGTTGCATTCTCTATAAAGGAAGAGATCTTGTGTTTTAGATTAGAAAACAGTGGGTCATCAAACAGTAGGAATGGTGGATTCTCTAAGTTTGAGAATTGAAGATAAAAGAAGCACAGAGTTGCACTGAGTGTCAGGGAAATGCCTTAGAGGAGAAGAGCTCATTCTGTGTGTTCTGAGTGTGTGAGAGATGTGTTTTGTTATAGTTATTTATATGTAAATAACTCCTCTACAGTTGTATTGAGTTTGATATCTATCAGTTCACAATCTTCCAGACAGAAAGAAGCTTATTTTCCATATCTTTCCAAGGTCCCTGAGTAGTGCAAACACTGCATTTGACTATTTACCTAGAAGTTAGCAGTTCAAAGCAACCCAGTAAGATGTACAGCCAATTAAACTCAAGGGAGCACAGTTCTACTCTAAGCAAATGAGGTTACCATGAATCAGAATTGACTGAAGGGCAGCGATTCGGGGAGTTTTGTTTTGCACATTTCCCCAGGTTGACCAATTAGCTCTAACAGAAAGCTGTACCAAGGACAAATTTATGGATGAAAAAGAAGTGAGAGCATTATCATTTAAATAATGACCTTTCGTTTTTCATATTTTATTCATCTTCTTTGAGCAGATAAGGTTAAACCTCTTGCTATTTAAACTGCATTACTAATTCATTGAATTCATGGAAAAAACACTGGAACTTAACCATGTGTTAGGCACCACAGTTGTCCTATTTCTTTTTAATTAAGTAATTATTATTATTTTTCTCCACGTGCCTATCAGTCATAGCTTCAATTAGTTCTAGAGTGTGAAATACGGACCAATTACAGGACGCTAAGCAGAGAAGGTGTGCATGATGAGATTCAATGGGAAATCACCACCAATAGTTATGACTTCTCTTTGAGAGTCTGACTGAAATAGCTAACTTATCTGGACAAATTTACATAATTTATAAAAAGGGCATAGTGAGAACTGGCTTGCATACCTAGTAAGATTTCTACGAAGATTAAAATTTAAAAAATGCAACAACATATGAAAGAACTGTCTACACCACTAAGCTATGAAAATTATCACTGCTGTAAATGTTATCAATATCGTGAAAGATTCCTTTGAAAGAATAAGGACAAGGTAGGCAAAGGGGTGAGGCAGTCCCCAAGCAACTCTGGAGAATGCTGCATAGAGGTGTGTGTGGGAGATTGCCTTAGTTTGAGTCACACCCCCAAAAGAGGCAGTAAGATAAGGATTTGTTTTTTACCTTGTGTATTTGGGAAGCTCTGAAGTGAGACAGGAAACCCTGGTGGCATAATGGCTAAGTGCTACGGCTGCTAACCAAAGGTCAACAGTTCGAATTCACCAGGTGCTCCCTAGAAACTCTATGGTGTGGTTCTATTCTGTCCTGTAGGGTCACTGTGCACTGGAACTGACTCAACGGCATCGAGTTTGGTTTGGGTTTTTTGCAGTGAGACAAGGAGGGAGGACTCCCAGTAAACGCTGCACTGAAGGTCTTTGGGGAACCAACAGTTTGCACCCAACTACTAACCTAAAGGTGAGTGGTTCACACCCACCCAGAGGTGCCATGGAAGAAAGGTCAGGTGACACGCTTCCATAACAGTGAAAGCCACTAAAACTCCATGCAGCACAACTCTACTCAGGAATCATGCAGTCACCATGCATCTGAATTGACTCAAAGGCAAGGGATTTTTTATTTTTTTAGGGTAAGCAGGTACCATTTTGGTCCACAGGGCCTCAGACCACTGGGATCCTCTAAAGGATGGTGTCAAACACGCCTCCCTACTGTCCACTGGGGAATGAGGAAGCCTGGGTACTTATTCACGAAATCTCATTCCCCAGTGAAGAGGTCACTCCTGGGTGTGACATGTGGCAGCCAAACACACTGCTGTTGGCCAGAGGACACCTTCTGGCAGAGAGCTGCGGGCATTTACAGGACACAGTAATTTACAGGACTATCTGTAAGTGACCTCACGAGCAGACTGAAGACAAACAGGAGGAATAGCAAGCATCTGCTTTGAAGCCAGACAGAGTTGGGTTTAAATCCTAGGTCCAGTCCCCATAAACTGTACTGTTGGGGCATAACTGAGCTTTCCAAGTATATTACTGCCTTGCAGAATGTTAAACAAATTATTATTCATACATTTGATAGCATTTACAATAGCCAATGTTATTTGGAATTAATCACTGTCTAGGGAAGAGTCTCTTACTATAAAGTTAAGGAGGCCACATGACTTTATTTGCAGAATGAGTCCAATTTGTGAAGTATATATATATTTTCCACATAAGGACAATACAGTAACTGGAACAAAACATATTGAAAACTTATAAGCAATGAGTTCTGGTGGTGGGATAATCGTTTTTATTTTCTTATGTGTAATTTTCTGCATTTTCCAAATTTTCTACCAAAAGAATGTATTTATCAGCAAAAAGCAAATATTATAAAATCTGCTTTGCAGACCTCTTATAAGGGTAATAGATAATGTACGAAAAAGCAGCTATGACAGTACATGGCACAGAACATGTGCCGAACATCCAAACCCCGTGTCATCAAGTCAACGGCAATTAACAGTGGCCCTATAGGACAGAGCAGAGCTGCCCCATGGTGTTTCCAAGGAGCAGCTAGTGGACTCAGCCTGCTGGCCTTCTGCTTAGCAGCCATAGCTCTTAACCAGTGCACCACCAGGGCTCCTGGGCTCAGTGTAAGAAAACAAACAAAAACATTGTTGTCAAATTGATTTCTGCTCTTGGTGAGCCTAGAGGGCAGAGTAGGACTGCCTCATAGGGCTTCCGAGGAGCAGCTGGTGAATTTGAACTGCCAGTCTTTGGGTGAGCTGCTGAGTTCTTTCCATTGCCCCCAAGACTCCCAATATATGATTGTTTTACAAAAGAAAACGCTACTGATAAGAGTAACTAACCTAATTGAGGGGTTACTATACACCAGACCTGGTCCAAAGCACTTTACATTTATTTTCTGACTTCATTCTCATCCCAGTGTTGTGTAATAGATACTGGTGTTACTGCCATTGCAGAGATGCAGGCAATGAAAAACTATCAGACAAACAATGGCTTATTACAGAATCACCTGTGTCTCAAAATTCCTCCCAGCAGGCAAGCCACTTTTAAATAAATCTTTCAGAATAAAATCTATTCCATGATAGGTATTTTGAAATTTGAAAACGAGTCTGAGAATGGCTACTTGAGCAGAACAGTGGCAAAAATTTAATGTCCAACATTAGCCTCCTGGTCACTGTGAGCAGTTCGGGCGGTGGAGAGACAGAATGGGTACAGGAAGCTTTCCATTCATCTCTGAAATGCAGTTATCTTCCCTGACAACCAAGGCAAAGTCAGAAACTGCATTCCCTGCCTGTAAAGACTGCATATTTGAGAAACAAGAATGGAAGAGGAGGCTGCTTCTTGGGCAGCTGTGCCGAAGGCCATATAACAAAAAAACACCCGGGACCTGAGCACTGTAAGCACAGCATGAGAAATAAAAGAAAGAAAACATGCATGGACTAGAATTGTGTTATTTTGCTGTATTGATTTTGCTGATAGACAGGCAGAGAGCCTTCCCAGTCTCTTTGTTATTGTTGCTGGCTTGCTATGTTCTATTAAAGCATTTAGAACTTAATTAAAACCCTTTAAGCGGCCAAAGTCTGTCAAGCTTACAGTTGCCCTGGAAAATCTATCTGTTCTCATCACAGTGAATTTTATTATTAAAAGAAAAAAAAATCAAAGCAAAAAGCTCTAGAAATTGTCACCACGAGAATAAATAGGGAAGGGATGGGGAGTACAGAGGGATGGGAAGTGCTTGCCTTTGTTAGCCAATCGTATTTTCAGCCTAATTTATTTCAAGTGACAAAGGGCTTTGGCTACTGTTTGTCAGAGGTGGAGGCTTTGAAAATAAATAGATAGTGTATGTCTATTTATTTCCATGGTGGCCTCTCTGATTCCGCTTCACGTTGGCAGGGTGACAATGCACAGAGCACGAGTGATTGGACTTCGGTAAACTTAAAGTGGTGGAACTCTGCGGAGGGTCCCTGAGCCTTTCTGGGATTGGCAAGTAACTGTAGGCTTTCTAAAGTTGGTATCATTCAAACATTTAGGAACCCGAGCTAGACTACAATGGACATTCATCTGCTGCCTGGTTAACAGCTCTTCCACAATTATCAACTGGTTACAAGTACCTGGAAACCCTGGGTGTAGTGGTTAAATCCACCAGCTGCTCTTCAGGAGAAAGATTGGCAGTCCTCTTCTATAAAGACTGGTAGCTGCAGAGCAGTATTCCAAGGCAGGTTGTAGAAAGAAGTCAAAAGCAAAAGCACAGAGGAAGCTGGGGTGCAGCGCATAAAAATAACAAAACGGATCAGAGGGGATCTGGGTGGGACAGCAACAGTATCTATAGACTAAGTAGATTCCTTGTTCTTCAGATAAAGTTGTGCTGGTTTCTTCTGTTGGTGATAGACCAAAAGTAAGTTTAGCTAATGTACAGGTAAACTGAAGGCACATAATCAAGGTGGTAATGAGTATGATATCTTTGACAGTACTGAGGAAGTGCTAAGTATCAAAGTTACAAAAGTTAGGAAAACATCTTAAAGAATCCAGAGCTTTGTGGGAAAGCCAGCCTCCAAGAGTTCACACCGATGACTCTTACCTAACGAAAGTGTAGGCACTTGTGTAATCCCCTCCATGACTGAACAGACTTGGTCTTTGCAACAGAAAAGATATTGTAGAAATGATGGAGCATGGCTTCCAAGACTAGGTCGTAAAAATCCTAGTAACGTGTGCTTTGTTTTCTGGGACCACTAGCTCTAGGAGAAGTCACATGCTATGCTGTCTGGACACTCCTGCAGCTCTCCAGAGGGGCCCAGGTGGTAATCAGCTGAGGCCTCCTGCCAACAGCTAGCCATGGGAATGATCTATTTTGGAAGAAGATTCTCCAGCCACAGTCAAGACTTGATGATGCAGGATCTGGCTGACATCTTAATGGCCACACTTCATGCAAGACCCCAAATCAGGAAACTCAGCTAGGTTACTCTTGAATTTTCACCCCTTCAGGAACTGCGAGATAGATTGTTTACTTGTTTTAAGCTGCTAACTTTGGAGGTAATTTTTTTATGCATCAGTAGGTAACAAATACAGATCATAAACTGCCTACATGTTCTAGATATATCCATAAATATTCCAAGTAGAAGCATATTTTTCTGAAGACCTGACACATTTCTTTGTATCAGTCCCAGGGAATGCTTGCCAATTGGCAAACAGTGTACTTGGTACTAGAGACACAGACATGGTCCGAGCTCTCTATGTGCTCCACCCACACCCGGGAGACTTCCTAAAACTTCCTGTGTTTGCCTCACCTTTCTTGGCCACTGCTCCACCTAATGCCACCCATATCAACAGCAGATACAAAGCTAATTGGAAAACCTCTTTGAAAATTTAGCTAAAGCCTAATCAGAAAAGGAAAAAAGGCTAAGTGAAGTGGGCTCTGTAACTAAATGCACAGAAGCACATCATTTTGTCAAACGCCAGTGCAAATACATGAAAACTTACACCCCACATTGACCTAATTGTGCCAGCAAAAACAGAGGTGCTGTCACGTATCTGATGCTGAATGGTTTTTTTTCTTTCTGTTGTACAAGAATACTCAATTTTGACTTTTTACATATTCTCAGCGACAGTGAATGCCTAGAGGACGGTGATAATGGCGTGCAGCGTGTTATCATATTCTCTCTAAAGTGTCTACACTGCACAAATTGGCACTTAATGTCTTCTATTTGGGTGAACATAATAATCACAGTCATCAGAGCCAAGTGCAACGTTCTGAAAACCCAAGAGCATGCCTGAACATATCTGAGAATTTCCCAGACTGATGTGTCCTCTCGGAATACAGAGTTAATGGCGAAGCTATCAAGAACGCTAATTTGTATAGTTTCTGTCTTGCAATTCACATACTTCTTTCACTTTCCACTTCAGGGAATATAATACTGGAACTGAGCTCAAATAGCTTTTATGTATATGTATATACTTTCCCCCAAATAGTTATTGGTTTAGGATGACACAAATGGTACATGCCCTGTTATATAGGGCTTAGGTAGTGTGTATAATTTGCTGAAGGTCCAAAAGTATCACTTAATGACATGTTTTCACAGCCTTGTATGCTGCTATCCTAATACTTTAGGTGTTCTAGTTACACAGTAGTTAAGAACTCGGCTGCCGTCCAGAAGGTCGGTAGTTTCAACCCATCAGCCACTCCTTGGAGACTCCATGGGGCAGTTTTGTTCTGTCCTATAGGCTTGCTGTCAGCTGGAATCAACTGGATGGCAGCAGGTTTGGTTTGGGTTTGAATGCCTCATTCTTACAGCTTTTTAAAGGTACGCCTTTAAGGCATGTAATTGGGAATGTCTTGACACAGGAATAAACCAGGGAAATCACTACCCTAGTCAATAAAATAAATATATCCTTCACATCCAAAACTTTCTCTACATTTCTTCCTTTTGGCCTCTCCCTACCAACCCAACTCCCTGTTCATACATAACTACTAATCTGCTTTCTGTGATTGTAGCTTAGTTTTCATTTTCCGGAATTTTACATAAATAAAACCATACGTTATGCTCACTGGGAAACCCTGGTGGTGTAGTGGGTTAAGTGCTACCACTGCTAACCACAAGGTCGGCCGTTCAAATCCACTGGGCGCTCCTCCAAAGGTCTATACGGCAGTTCTACTCTGGCCTCTAGGGTCGCCATGAGTTGGATCTGACTCGACGGCACTTGGCTGGCTTGGCTATGTTTACCTGTCTGGCTTCTTTAAACTCACATAATTTCATGCAGATTTATTTATTTTGTTTGCAGACAATAGCTTGTCCTTTGTGCTTGCTGAGTAGTGTTCCACTGCATGGCTGTAACACCATGTGCTGATGTGTTCATTCACCTGCTGAATAGTTGTCTCCAGATTTTTAGAAACAGAGCTGCAGGAAACATTTGTGTACAAGGCTTGACATGAACATATGCTATAATTTCTACTGAGAAAAATCTTGGGCAAGGAATGGCTGGGTCACGTAGTAGGTTTATGTTGAACATTTTAGGAAAACACCAAACCATTTCCTGAAACACAGGACCAGGCAGCATTTCACTCTGCTGCACATTTCATTCATGTTATACATTATATTCCCACCAGGACTGTATGAATACATCAGTTGCTCCACATTCTTACCAACATTTAGTGTGGATAAGTTTTATCATTAATATTACTTAATTTTAAAACCCAAACCAAACCCACTGCTGTCAAGTTGTATCCGACTCATAATTTTAGACATTCCAATAAGTATGCAGTGGGATCTCATTGGCGGTTTGTCTGTTTGTTTTTCACATTTAAACCTGGTAACTAATGTCAGTGGACACTTTTCTGTGTTCTTATTTGCTATCTGAAACCAATCGCAATCCAACTGCCATCGAGTCAATTTTGACTCAGAGCAACCCTGTAGGGCAGAGTGAAACTGCCGTATAGACCTTTCGAGGAGCGCCCAGTGGATTTGAACGGCCAACCTTTTGCTTCGCAGATGCAGCACTTGACCACTATACCACCCAGGCTTCCATTTGCCATCTATGTATCTTCAAATCTTATGCCTATTTTTTGATTGTGTATGCTATTTTCTATTATTTAGTTTTAATAATTCTTGGTATGTTTTGGTGAAAAGTCCTTTAATAGATAATATGAAATATATATACATATATATAATACATGCATACAAAGCCACACTTTTAAAGATGTCTTTTTCAGAGATCAGAATACTTAATTCAGATAAAATATAATGCATATAAGTTATTTATTTTATGGGTTGTGATTTTGTCACCTATGAGAAATTTTTGCCTTACTTACAGTCACAGAAGGAGAATTTCAGAACACTTAATTATGCTTGTGAGGACTCTGTGCACAGACCAAGAAGCAGTCCTTCAAACAGAACAAGGGGATACTGTGTGGTTTAAAATCAGGAAAAGCATCTATCAAGCTTGTTTCTTTTCACCATACTTATTCAATTTGTATCCTGAGCAAATAATCCAAGAAACTGGACTATTTGAAGAAGAACAGGGCATCAGGACTGGAGGAAGACTCATTAACAACCTGCAAGATGCAGACAGCACAACCTTGCCTGCAGAAAGTGAAGCAGGCTTAAAGCACTTACTAGTGAGGACAGAAGACCTCAGTACAGGTTGCACCTCCACATGAAGAAAACAAAAGAGCAACATCTTGATAAACAGAGGAAAGGCTGAAGTGGTCAAGGATTTCATTTTACTTGGATCCACAATCAACACCCCTGGGAGCACTCATCAAGAAATCAAACCGTGTGTCCCACTGGGCAAGTGTACTGCAAACGACCCCTTTAAAGCATTGAAAACTAAAAATATCACTGGGAGAACTAAAACGCACCTAGCCCAAGCCATGGTATTCTCAGTCACCTCATGTATACACAAAAGCTGGACAATGAATAAGGAAGATCAAAGAAGAATTGAAACTTTTGAATTATGGTGCCAGTGAATAATATTGAACATACCATAGAGTGTCAAAAGAGTGAACAAATCCGTCTTAGAAGAGGTATAGCTAGAGTGCTGCTTAGAAGCAAGCATGGCAAAACTTTGTCTTAAGTAATTCAGACATATCAGAAGGGACCAGTCAGTCCCCTGAAAAGGATGTCATGCTTGGTCAGATAGAGGATCAGAGATAAAGAGGAATACCCTTAATGAGATGCACTGACACAGTGGCTGCAACCATAGGCTCAAGCGTAACAATTGTGAGGATGGCATCACACCTGGCGGCATTTCATTCTGTCATCTCTATGAGTTGGAATTGACTCAACGGCATCTAACCAAGCAACAACTAAAGTGACAGAGATTTTTTCCAGTAATTTCTTCCATAAATTTTCATAATGTAAGATGGACAAACATATAAACCCACGTAACCACCATTACAATCAAGATGTTGAACATCTTCTGTTCAAAATGTTGACCATCTTCTGTTCTAGATGTTTCAGGGCTTCCGCTCTCATGTTTAGGTCTACTCTTCAATTCAATTTAACTTTAGTATGTAGTGTGAGGCAAGGGTTGACAAGTTTTGTTTAGCTTTTCTATACTGATACCTTGTTTTTTCTGTTGTACCATTTGTTGAATAATCTTTCCCCTTGCATTTCTTTGGTACATTTGTCAAAATTTGATGGCACTTATGTGTAGTCAACGTCTAGACTCTATTTTCTTCCATGAGCTGACATGTCTATTTGTATGACAATGTCTCTGCCTTAATTACTGTAGTATTATGTTGTTATGTCATTAGGTCCTGTTAAGTCAATTTCAACCTAAAGTGACCCTGTGTGACAGAGCAGAACTATCCCATAGGATTTTCTTAGCTATAATCTTTATGGGAACAAAATGTCACAATGTCGCTGGGTAGGTTTCAACCAGCAACCTTCTGTGGGTAAGCCATGTGCTTACCCAAAGAGCCACCAGTTTTTTTTTGAATTAATCATTACTTTTTAGTAATGCCTTTTATCTCTTATGGGCTTATTATCTATATACAAATTTAAAAAAGAGTTCAGTTCTTGCTTTAGGGTGTCTCATTTACAACATACTTCTTTACATTAACACGGCATAATGTTACATTATATTAGGTCATTTCACTTAGAAGGCAAGATTCCTATAACAATACTCATCCGTTCCATGTTGCAAGTGCTTTCTGCTATTGTGTTCATATCAATTTATTTCACATATATATGTATAACTTGACAACACATTGCTATTACTTTGGTTTTAAACAATCAAATGTCTATAAAAATTAATCGATGAAAATCTTTTTCTTTAACATTTATCATATCTAATGCTGTCATTTTTTTGGTATGTAGCTAACTCTCTTATTGAATAACATTATACCGTTAGCCGAGAGACATCCTTAAATTTTTCTTGCAGCGAAAGTTTACTGGGAATGGATTACCTAGCTTTTGTTTGTCTGAAAAAAGTCTTTATTTTGATTCACATTTGAAGATACTTTCCCTGTGTATAGAATTATAGACTGATCAGATTTTCTTTCTTTTAAGCATTATAAAGGTCGTTTCACTGTCCTTTCTCTTGCATAGCTTTTGATGAGAAGTCAGAAGTCATTTTTATCTCTGTATGTAATGTGTTCTTGTCTCCTCTATGGCTGTTTTTAAGATGCTCTCTTTATCACCTATTTTCAGCAACTTGGTTATGATGTGCCTTGGTCTCACTAGCTATATGTTTATTTTGTTTGAGATTCATTGCGGTCAGATAGCAGACTTAGAAAAATTTGGGCGAGTATATTTTCAAATATTTTTGCTGTCTCTCCTTCTGTCTCCTTTCTTTCTGGGACTTCAGTCATACGCCTTGTTGTTGACTGGTGACAGTGATCCCATGTGACAGAGAAATGTCCATAAGTTTTCTAAGCTGTAATCAGGACAACAGCAGGTCACCATGTCCCTTCGTCTGTGGAGCCACTGGATGGGTTTGATCCACGAGTGCTTCAGTTAGTAGTTCAGTGCTTAACCACTGCACCAGCAGCCTTCCTGATATGTGTCTTAGATCACCTGTCATTGTCCCAAAGGTCCCTGTGGCACTGGTAAATTGTTATATGGATTTTTTTCCCCTTAAACTTTGGTTTGTATGATTTCATCTGATATGTCTTCAGGTTAATTGGAGGTTTTCAGCAGCATCTAGTCTGCTGTTAAGTCTATCCAGTGAAGCATCATTTCAGATATTTAACATTCAGCTCCAGAAATTCCATTTGCCACTTTTTTGTATCTTTGACTTCTGATTTCTCTCTTCATTATAATCATGGTTTCCCTTAGAATTTTTAGCATAGTTGTTAACAGATGTTTTAATTTCTCTATCTGCTAATTCTGTTATCCCTGTCATTTCTAAGTGTATTTATAATGACTGATTTTTGCCCTGGTTATGAGGCAGGTCTTTCTGCTTCTTTGTATATCTAGCAAACTTTGGCTTGACACTGGACATTGTGAATATTATACTGTTTAATGCCTAGGTTTTGCTATCTTCTTTCAGAGAATGGTGCATTACTTTGTTTTTGTTTTGGGGGAAGTTAAATTACTTGCAGAACAATTTTATTCTTTGATGCCTGTTTTAAGCTTTGTTAGAACAACTGCTTCCCTACAGCTAATTTATCTCTATTAGTCAGATGTGACCTATTGGTGTCTCTCCTGAATGTCCTGGGCAGTTAATGAGCTCTCTGCTCTCTCTCTGGTCAGTCCCACGTGCACTCTGGGAATTGTTTAGCTTACTGTTGCCTGGTAACCATTCTTTGCCTGAAAGTTGTTATTTTCCTGGTAGGTGTTCTTTGATTGGCCTTGTAAAGTTTAACCTACATGTGCACAGGGTAGTGCTGAGCAAAAGACTTGAGCAGTCTCCAGTGTGGGTGTCTGGATCTGCTTCTCTGCCTTCTCCCTTCTCTACCAGCTCCCTTCTCTGGCACCCTGCTCAGAAAAATCCCATGCATCTCAAACTCTCTGAATTTTATTTTCTGTCTCCGTGATTCAACAAGACATCCAATCTCTACTTCTTTTCTCCTTCCTATATGGCAGTCTCAAAAATGCCTCCAACCTGAAAGCTACTGCCTACACAGGCTCAACTCCTTTACTCCTTTTTTCTCAAGGATCACTTGGTTGCATGGTGGTTAAGTGCTAACTGCTGCTAACCAGAAGGCTGGCAGTTCAAATCTGCCAGGTGCTTCTTGGAAACTCTATGGGTCAGTTTTACTCTGTAGGGTTGCTATGAGCTGGAAATGAGTTGACAGCATTGAATTTGGGTTTTAGTTTATTTTACAGCTAAGCACACTGAAACTCAGAGAATTAAGTAATTCATGTAAAATTCTGTAGCTAAATGCACGAGTCTGTATTGGGATCCAAGCATCATTGCAAAGTCCTAGTTCTTAACTACCATGCTTTACTTTTCTTCAGGACACCTATCAGAGGCAGCACTAGTGTGTGTGTGTGTGTGTGTGTGTGTGTATGTGTGTGTGTGTCACATGCATTTGATACATACAGACACATGTACATGTTTTATACGCACACACACGCATATGCCTACACACACACACGTGCATATGCCTACACACACACATACATGCATATGTCCACACGCATGCACACACACACACACACACACACAGGTATCTCATTGCTTTCAAGTTAATTCTTCAGTCTTTGTTTTAGTCAGCTAGGGCTGCTCTAACAGAATTACCACAGAGTGGATGGCTTTAACAAAGAAAGATTTATTCTTACACAGTCCGGTAGGTTGCAAGTCCATATTCAGGGTGTCCGCTCCAGGGAAAGACTTTCCCCTTGTCGGCTCTGGAGGAAAGTCCGGTATTGCATCAGTCATTGTCCAGGGAGTGTCCTAACGCAAGAACCTCTGGTCTGAACGACGCGCTCTGCTCCCGGTGCTGCTTGCTTGATGGTAGCGAGGTTCTCAAATTGTCCTTGGTTCTTTTTCCTTTTATTCCTTGCAAGCTAAAAGCATTAAGGGTGGGGCAAGCCATGCTCCAGGGAAACTTCCCCCATAGCAGGAATTCACAGCCCCACCCTAATCCTTTAACATACAGGTTAGCAAAACCACACAATGGAGGACAGTCCCAAGATACTGGGAACCATATCCCAGCCACGTGGCTGCACACATTTTTGGGGGGACACAATTCAAACCATGACAGTCTTTATGGAAGCATACTGGCACATCTTTCTCCTGCAGAGTGGCTGGGGTGTTCGAAAAGCCAATCTTTTGGTTAGCAGCCAAACATTGCTTAACCTCTGGGCCACCAGGGCATATGTGGAGCTCTCTGGTGACACCGTGGTTAAGCAGTTGGCTGCTAATGAAAAGACTGGCCATTTAAATTTAGCACCCATTCCTTGGAAGCCCCATGAGGCAATTCTACTGTGACCTATAGGATCACTGTGAGTTGGAATTGACTCGACAGCAGTGGGTTTAGTTTTTGATTTAGGGTTTATTTTGGGTTGCAATATTCAGTAAATAGGAGATAATTTCAAAATTGAAAGTTAAAATAAATGGGAGAGTCCTAGAATTTGGTGAACTATCTAATAGGGAGGGGAATGGATCTTCTCCAATAGCAGAGCTACTAAAAGCCACATTACCTGACGCCACATCAGCAGAACACCTGCTGTTCACAAATGAAGCTGTGAGAGCTCTGTGAGAGACCCCTACCTTCAAAAACATGTCTCTATTCACTGCTCTTAATTATGGCACAAAAGCGGAGGCTAAATTATCCTCTTAATGGCACCAATTATTTTGTCTCTTTGTTTGATTAGTGTACTAGTCTCCTTTTAAGATTACCTTACCTGTCTGTTTCATTAATGAAAGGGATTCTCTTATTGGCAAACAGCATTGTTTGAAGTCAATGGAAAGGTGTCAGTGGGAAAGAAGCTGCTGGAAGACTTTCTCCAGTCTCAGGTGAGTCTGGACTTGGTTACTTATAACAACCTCTGCCACCACAACAGCTATGACAAACTGTAACTGTAGCTTAACTCTTTTGCAACTCATAAAACATATGGTATCCCACCAACTTTTTGTGTTTTTGGAGTTCTTTGGGAGTATAAGTATACTTCTACTGCTGAGAGTATTTGCTCCCCTCCAAAAAGGTCACTAGGAGTTGGAAACTACAGTAGTGACTTTTTTGTTTTGTTTTAATGGAGATTTATGAGTGAAAGGTGAAAGAAACTCCCATTGAAGCAAAATAGCTGATGTATTAGGCAAAACCAGAGCTATCCCATTTACTCTAATGGAGAGCATCCCACAATAAAGCTTGCTAACCAAGACCAGTAAGAAAGATGGGCTCCCACAAATCATATATTTTCACACTATATTTCTAAAAATCTATGTTACCAATCAAAAATGCAAACTTGTTCAGTGACTCATCATGTATTCCACTACTGAAAACATCAGCTATCAGCAAAAAATTCTAAGCGGAAGATAACTGGGTCTTGGACCAGACTTGATGGTCTGACAGGAAGGAGGATCCCCAGAGGACAAGGCTCCCAGATTTTCCATTATCCCAGAACTGAAACTATTCCTAAAGCCAACTCTCCAGACAAAGAGTGGGATGGACTGTAAGACATAAAATGACAGTGGCAAAGAGTGTGCCTCTGGGCTTCAGTACATGCATGAGGCCAACGGGGCAGCTCCTATGTAGAGGGGAGATGAAAAAGTGGAAGGGGACAGGAGCTGCTTGAATGGACACAGGAAACACAGGAGGGTAAGGAGGAGTGTGCTGTCACGGGGTGGGGGGAACAGCTAGAGTTACATAGCAATGACAAATTTAGTTGTAAACTTTCACTTAAAGTACAGTAAAATACTTAAAAGAAAAAGATAACTGAGTCTTAGAAGGGTTAAGCAAAATAGAAGTCTATATCACATATAAAAGACATTCATGGGTAGGCAGGGCAAGGCCAGTACTGCAGACCCAGGAAGTTGTCAGGGACTCAGGCTCCTGTCAGCTCACAACCTGGGTATCTGTAGGCTGTGGCTCTCATCTACCCACGGCCCAAAGTGAGAAGAGTTCCATCCACAGCATCTAGAGTTCAGGCAGCAGGAAGTGGAAGAATCTCTTTCAATTTTAGGAGATCTTCTCTGGAAGTTTAACCCAATACTCCTCTTCCATCTCACTGAACAGAATTCTGTTGGGGGCCTAGCGATAGGGCAGGCTCAGAAATATACACTTTGAGTGAGGCAGAGAGCCACAGCTTGGGCGTAACTTACTGTGTACAAAGGAAGAAGACTGGATAGTTTGGGGCACAAAGAACTTCTGAACCCACCTTAGCACTATGCATTGCTGCCTCTCTGCTTTGGCTCATGCCCAGTTTTTTTCTAAAGAACATGCTTAATTGTGTCTTTGTTCAGGTTTCCCTGAAAGTTGTGTTTGAGATGAAGACTAAGATGTAGCTAGTTTATGTGGGCAGTATTGCCCAGAACAAGAATGAGAACTGGGAAGAGAGAAACAGAGAAGTTATCAAAGCCAACAAGGGGCTTTGTTTACCACTATGGACACCTTGTCTCTGTCCTTCTGGAAACCTCTGAGGTGTCACAGAGAACCTTTTCTATTAATTCTCACTCCCCAGTGATGAATGGTTGCCCCCAGGGGTGTTGTTAAATCCCTCTCAGTTCTGGCCCGTGTCTGGCCGCTGGCTTCCTATCTTCTAGAGAAAGCCTTGAGGCAGAAAAAGAGATGCACTTGAGGTAGATGGTATTAGCGACTGGTGAAATCAATGGCAGAGTGTAACATGGAGCACCAAAAACAGTTTCCACAAACTGTGTGACTCTTTTTTATTTTAAAAATATCAGGTTCCCTTTGATGGTGAACTCCTGATGAGCATGTTTGTTTCTGGTGATACACAAGCACCTCAGAGTAGAAGCATCTGTCCCGTCTTCCAAGACGAAGAGGATGCAATCGAATCTCTCTCCAGACTCAATGCCTTCTGGAGTTGGGATTAATGACAGTAAAGATGAGGACTTTCATTAATCCCAATGCAATGGCAAATGCACAAACATAAGTATGTGTGCACGTTCACGCTAAAGAATCCTTAATGGCATTCCTTTGATAAGAAATCTAGAGGGAACATATCAAATCTCCATGGCTGATTTGTTGTCCCCAGCTATACCCTAGGCTTACAGGGGCTATAAAAGTCCAGCCACCAGCTCACTTAGTGGCATGGCCTGCAAAAATGATATACAGTCTGCCTTTTCCCCACTTTGAGGTGCTTTCATTTACCAAAAAGAGATTTTTCTAACTGGCTAGCCAAGACTCCCTGAGTAATTTTTTGTGGCAGGTCTAACAGGGACCCTTGAGGGTCTTCAAATCATGTTCTCAAATCAGCAGCGTATGAGAGTTCTAGATGCTCCACATCCTGGTCAGCACTTGGTTTGGTCAGTGTTTCTAGTGTTAGCTATCCCTGGGTATATGGTAGAATCTCACCAAGGTTTTAATTGACTTTTTCCTAAAGAATGATGGTTGGTAAAGTGGAGGGTCTTTCAAAGGAACTGAGGCTTCTGATGAAACAGATTGATCCAGTGGCTAACACAATGGACGCAAACATAGCAATGATCACAAAGATGGCGCAGAAGCAGGTAATTTGTTTTCTATTATAGATAATAAGGTCACCATGAATTACAGCCAATCTGACAGCAAGTGACAACAAAGAGGACAGATTATGTTGAGCATATTTTGACGCACTTACTTGCCTTCTGTTTACCTTCTTTGGTGATTGTCTTGTCTATTTTTATTGTATTGTGTGTTTTCTTATTGCTGAGTTTTAAGAGTTCTTAATATATTCTGGATATTGGTCTTTCATAAGCATGGGATTTGTAGATAAGTCTCCCAGGCTGTAGCTTGTCTTTATATTTTCTTAACAGTGACTTTTGAGAAACAGAGGTTCATAAATTTGATGAAGTTATATTTACCTCTGCCCATCCCTCCCCCATGGATCATTCTCTTGGTCTTGTGTCTAAGAAATCTCTGCCTAAACAAAGGTCATGAGGATTTTCTTTTGTGTTTTCATCTAGAAGGTTTATAGTCTGGGATGTTATATTTAGCTTACCATACAGCTTGCATTAAATTTTATGTGGTACAAGCTATGGATTAAAGTTCTTCTTCTTCTTTTTTTTTTTGCATATGCTGTTGCTATTTTATGCCACAGAGTCAATTTCTACTCATCCAAAACCAAACTCACTGCCGTTGAGTTGATTCCTACTCATAGTGACCCTAGAGGTCAGAGTAGAACTGCCCTATCTCTTCTTGTCCTCGCCATTGTGTTTCCAAACAATATTCAATGTATTGATACAGTCTCTCTTAAATCACTGCATAAAAAGTTAAAAGGTTTTATTTTCTCTCAATGGGATAAACTACAGCAATAGTCGGCAGCTCTTTCCTGTAAAGGACCTAAGGCTTTGTGAATGGTCGGTCTCTGTTACAAATACTCAGCTCTGCTGCTGCAGCACGAAGCTGCCACAGACAATTCATAAATGCACATTTATGGCTGAGTTCCAACAAAACTTGATTTAAAAAAATAGGTAGCAGGCCAGATTCAGTCCACAGACAGTCATTTTCTCACTCCTGTCTGGAGCATGACCGTGTACTTAGAGACTAAATTGGAGTGGGAGGTGGCTGATGATGGTCTGCCGGAACTACAGACTTTGAAGTGGCGAAGTGCCGCACACCACATCATATGCTGTCAAAGCTTGTTTCAGTCTATGCCATCACATCTTCAGCACAGCGGCAGGAAGACAGCAGCTCTCGGATCTCCTCCAAGTGAGCAGAGAGTTAATGGCACCATTTCTTCTCCGCTGGGCATGGCTCTTAGTCACGTACCGTATTTACACAGGACTAGAATTTTCAACTATCATACAGCACGTGAGCTGGGTTCTGTACACAACTGTATCCATTGATTATTCATCACTTGGAGATCAGGAAGCAGAGACAATCAACATTGCCTGTTAGTGTCTATAAAATGAAAGAAGACACATGATATCTGTAAGCGCCATCAGGAAACCTGTTTAAATGAAGATGATGTGCCAGTTTGCCCATGTTCTCATTTATGAATTATGATTCTTTCTGAGACATGCCTGTGGTTCTGTCAGTTCTCTTAACCAGACTCAAGGATAGGGTGTTGTCTTCGAAAAAATTAATAATCTATAAGCTGCCTTACAATAGAGCTGTTAGAAGGTCCTGAGCAGAGTGGGAGAGAAATGTAGAACACAAAAATAAAACTTACAGAAAAGATGAGACTTACTTGTCTGACAGAAACTGGAGGAACCCCCAAGACTATGATCCTTAAGATACCCTTCTGTTCTGGGGCCAAACCATTCCTGGAGAAGACCTTTCAGCCAAACAACAGAAAGACTCATAAAATAAACCGCAGAGAGGAGCATCCTCCTTAGGACAATCAATTCTGCAGGATGGACTGGGGATTTTCATATAACCAGCACCACGTGTAGGGAGAGAGACCTGGCACATGACACCTGCTTTGTTTGTCCTTTTTAAATGTATAATGGAGAAAATGGCTAATAGTACAAATTTAAGTTAAACTGTAACCAAAGATAGGTACTTATCTTGGGTCCGTGGGGATTTTCTTGGAGAATGAGACTGGTTGAGAGCCCCTATAGACTCGTGTAGTGCCTGGGGATGAGGACAGAGCTTGGAAAAACATACTTCTGCCATAAAAGATGGTGAAAGCAGCCGGGCAACTTACTGTGCCAAGTGCTTCTACATTAGACACGGAAAGATCTAGCTGGGTAGGCATGTAGTCAGCACTGAGAACAGCATGCTCAATTCTTGCTCTGAAGCAAGAAAACTGGTTCTCTGGGGAGTATATCAGGGACCCACAGCTCTGAACTCTCAGCAGTCTGGGTTTCTGGCAGTAGACTCAAGGAATGAGTTTGCCTAAGGCATCAGTTATTACCTATTAGACTGAAAGAGGAAACTCTTAACAGTGGCATCATTTGTAAGTTCCCACCCAACCATTGGTTGCTTTGGCCTTCTCGCTTGCTCAGTTCCCTCTCACGGTCCACTTTACGTCTCTTGGAACTGTATTGTGTTGCCATGACCACTGTCCTGATTTGGGTCAGCCTCCCAGTAGCGGACACTGAGATGAGAGTTCATATGCAATTAGTTTACTGAGGAAATATTCCTCGAAGAAATCAATAAAGGATTGAGGGTAGCAGGACTGGGAAAGGGCACAGGTGTCATCTCAGGCAAAAGTGCCACAGAGGAGAGATTTAGTCTGATCCTACGGGGAGTTCAGCACTGTAAACTGTCCCAGCCATCAGTGTTTCCCCACACAGAGGCAAGTGGGGTGACCTTTCATACTTCTACACCAATCATGGATTAACAGCCACCCTGGAGAGGCACTTCCTGCTCTCTGTACCTGCTGGAAAAGTGGTTTCTGAAGTCCAGCACTGGGGTACCACCATTTGTTCTGGTCATGGGAAACATACAGAGTCCAGAGAGCGCACACGGTAATGGGCAACAAATTTCAGAGGCTCTGTGCAGAATACTGATATAATCTTCCTTAGGACGCTTTGCAAAAACTGAAAATGCCAACACAGAAGCTTCAATTTGTTAGGCTCTCTGCTATGTGTGAGGTACTCTGCTAAATACAGACATACATCATCTCATTGCATCTCTACCTAAATATGAACATTATTATTATTCTCCCCATGTTGTAAATATGGAAAATTAAGCTCAAAGAAACTGAAAACCTTGCCCAATGTCACACAGTTCCTAGACTGCAAAGCTAGAATTTGAAAGTTGCATTTTCTCTAATTCAGCATTCATAGTTGTAACCACAAAGTCAACCTTCTTCCCCACTCTCCATACATAGCCTATGACTGCATTCTTAAAAACATCATATTGATTTTGACATACACGTGTCTTTGTTGAGCGGGCATTCTCTCAAGTGTCCTTCCTCTTGTGCCTCTGTGCTGATATCCTTCTCCTTCATCACAGCCCACCTTCCTCCTCTGTCAGGCCTCTGCTGACAGTACCTCAGACAACTGAGCACTTCTTGGTCTTGTACTTCTGTAGCTGCACAGACAAGTTGTGACAAGAAAGTTCACCAACTTGCCTCAGAAAAAGTGCTACATACGTCATTGCTAAGTACCAGTACAGTCACCTTCTAAGTATTCTGCTTGGGAAGCTATGCTCTGACACCAGTGCTTAGTTTACCCTTCAAAGCAATTTTGGAACTGTTTTTCTGGGAATGGCCATCAGAGCTGATATTCTATTACTCTTGATGTCCTGAATGTCATCAAAATGTCTTCCTTTCAATATTTCCTTTATCTTTGGATAAAGAAAAAAGGCATTGGGGGCCAGGTCAGGTGAGTACGGAGGGTGTTCCAATATATTTACTTGTTTACTGGGTAAAAACTCCCTCATAGACAACTATACAATTAAGTTCATGAGCTTGCTACTGTGCCACTGTTGCAATGTCTATTTCAGAAAGAATTCCAAAATTGCTTTGAAGGTTGGACTAGGCACTCATGTCAGTGTGTAGCTCCCCAAGAGGAGAGTACCTAGAAGGTGACCATAGTGATATTCAGCAATGAGGTATGTAGCACTGAGAACAATTAAGTTCATGGACCTAACTGTTGGACCTCGTGTGTCATCTCAGTAAGCACAACTCCTGATACTGTGTTAGAATGACACACTGTTGTGAGTTGCCACTGAGTTTGCTCCAACTTACGGTGACCCTACATGTAACAGAATGAGGTGTTGCCTGGTCCTGTGCCACTTTTGTGGTTGCTGCAGTGTTTGAGTCCAGTGTTGCGGCTGTTGTGTGAACCCATCTCACTGAAGGTGTCTCTCCTTTGCACTGACCCTCTGTTTTACCAAGCGTGATGTCCTTTCCTAGAAATTGGCCTTTCATAATGATGTACCATAAGTCAGCAATAGGCAGTCTCACCATCCTTGTTTCAAAGGAACATTTTGGTTGTGTTTCTTCAGAGACTAACTGCAGTGTAAACCATACCGAAGGCTCAAGTCTTTGACCTTCTTCGGCAAGTCCTTCAAGTTGTCTTCAACTTCAACTAACAACAGTTACATAGACTTCCCCTCCCCACCCCACATTACTGCACAAGTTCCACATGGTCCTTCTAGGGACCATGCCTTTTTCATATTGTACACCTGGGAATGGGCAAGAACTTGACATAGAGTAGGTGGCCAATAAATGCTAAGGAAGTTAACCTATGTGTAGTAGGGAAAACTTCACGACATAGTGGTTAAGAATTCAGCTGCTCCATCTGGTTCTTTTGGTCCCAAGTTGATGTAGGCACCCACTCATGTGAGTCTCTCTATCTGGCAACACAAGAATAAAAAGGGGCGCACCCTGAGTTCTCCACTAAAAGACCTCAACTGATGGTCCAGCGGTTTTGGGGTTCCCCTGGGAGCATGGCCCCTGGCCCTGATGCTGCCCTTGCCCATAAATCATAACGAAGGTCCACTCTTTGAACATGAATGGATTGGACATGGTGATGTAGAGTGACCATATATTGGATGCACTTTATGGTTCTATGCATCTATAGGATATCATCCTGCTAACCTCTGGGTGGAGGTAGGAGAGTGGGTGGAGAGGAGCGGAAAGGAGGCTGTTGGGAGGACGAGACATGTATGGAGCAGAGAGGAAGAGTGTGCTGTCACCGGACAGGGAGAGTAGTGGAAGCTGCATATAGGTGGGCATGTAAATTTATACGGGAATGTACATTTTCACTCAGTCATAATAATAATAATAAAAAAAAGAATTCAGCTGCTAACCAAAAGGCTGACAGTTTGAATCTACCAGGTACTTCTTGGAAGCCATACAGTGGAGTTCTGTTCTGTCCTAAAGGGTTACTGTGAGTCGGAACCAGCTTGGCAGCAATGGGTTAGGGTTTTGTTTTTTTTTTTAAAGTAGAGTAGGGACAAGTTGTGCTCTTACAGTTGCAGTGACATCAGCAGGTCGAGTAACAAGTGTTAGATTCACAGAGGACAGAGCATTTATTTCTTTTGTGGGTTACTGAGGAGGTGTCTATGGAGAACTCAACTGCTAATGGTGATTTGGGTGGTAAGAAGTGGGGGAAACATCTTCCAGGTGGACCTGGCAGAGTGAGCAAATAAAAAGCCTAGGAACTGTGAGAGGTGTCTTGGAAACAAAAAATGTCTGTGTGTCTGAAATACAGGGAGGTGGAAGCAGGTCAGAAAAAACAGACAGGTTCCAGATCATAGAACTCTTCCAGTGCTCAGCTAAGTGGGGTGGTCTTTATTTTTAAGGCAATGAAGAGGCATTGAATAATTTTATTTTTAACCATGAGAATACATATGAAGTGGTTAGAGAAGTGCCTGATACACAAGAAGCTCAGAATAAAAGTTAGCTAATGTTACTATGTTTTTTGAACAGAGAAATGTAAATAGTTGTAGCTATAGGAATGATGTGGGGTAATTATGACTATCTGGATGGTGTAGGGTAATTGTGGCTCTATGAATAACATGTTGTGGATGAGAAGGACTGAATTGATCCGCTAGAATGCCTTTCTGAATGAATACAGCTGTCTTTTCCATTGTCGTTGAGTCTATTCCAACCCTACAGTATAGAGTAGAACTGCCCCATAGGGTTTCCAAGGAATTGCTGGCAGATTCAGACTGCCTATGTTTTAGTTGGCAGCCACAGCTCTTAACCATTCTGCTACCAGGCGTCTTTCCATAGATGTTGTTGTTAGGTGCCACTGAATCAGCTGTGACTCAGCAACCCCACGCACTAGAGAACATAACACTGCCAAGTCCTGTGCCATGCCCACAATCCCTGATATGTTTAAGGCCACTGTGGCAGCCACTGTGTCAATCCATCTTGTTGGGGGGGGGCCTTCCTCATCTTTGCTGACCCTCCACTTTACCAAGCATGATATCCTTATCCAGGGACTGATCCATCCTGACAGCATGTCTGTAGTATGCAAGACGCTGTCTTGCCATTCCTACTTCTAAGCAGCACTCTGGTTGTGTGTCTTCCAAGACACTTTTCGTAGATAGTGAGCTTCTATCCCATTGCCTGGGCTGTGGCAGCAAGCAAGGGGCAGCAAGTCGGGGCAGCTAGTACATCCCCACAGAGGTGGGAAAACACCTACCACAATGCCAGGACTGCAAAGTGAACAGAAGAAACTGAAGACCAGGCCACACAGTGTGGTCTGGTAGGACATCACAGGGACTAGATCCTCCCCGCACACCTAACCCAGAAGTGTGAGCATGACAGAACACACACCGACCTCTGGCTAGCCTGCTTCAGTTTTCAGTGCCCAACTTAGACCTGTGAGTAGGCTCTGTTACAACTGGTATGACTCTAATAAAATCCTTTCAGAACCCAGAAGAATGGGAAAAAGGTCCAGCTGAAACCTTTCTCACCCCATCTGTCCCTAACTGACATGGACAGCAATTCTGGCAATATCAGCTGTCCACTCTCCAAGCCCAGCCTCTAGCCCTCATATCCAAGTCATCTCAGTTCGGAAAGCCAAAGGAGACTCTACCAAATAGGAAAAGAAAACTAACAAGGTCCATACTAAGCCTTTCCCAGAGAACTCAGTTCCCAGCATTAGGGATGCTTCTCAGAGGCTTCCTCCTATCTCTCTTTCCTTTTACTACTAGCCTTGAATTTTCTAAGCCTTGTGGTTTGAAAAGGGTTACTTCATTCCTCCTCCAGGTATACACTCCAAAATCAAAATCAAACCCACTGCCATTGAGTTAGGTGTGACTCATAACGACCTTATAGTTCAGAGTAGAACTGCCCCATAGAATTTCCAAGGAGCACCCGGTGGATTCAAAATGCTGACCTTCTGGTTAGCAGACATAGCACTTAACCCATTATGCCACCAAAATTGGCTTAAACTAACCTTCTACTCTGACCTCTAGGGTAGCTACGAGTCGGACCCGACTTGACAGCAGTGGGCTTTTGGAACCTTCTATTCCATCCCTTTCCTGTAGGGTTGGTTCAGAAATGAGCTCAGGATCTAGATAGGGCCATTCAGGGAAAATCTTATCTTTCCTATGGCACCCTATCAAAGAAGCGTGATACCCCTGGATATCAACAGGCAGTCCCTATAAGGCCATAAAAGGAAAACTTCATTGTTAAAGAGCCTTATATGGAAAACAGAAAAGCTGGGTCCTTGTCCCACTGCTTGAGTGTTAGACAAGGTCAGACTTAAAGACACTTCCACCAAAGACTTATCAATTACGGGAGATAAAATTAAAGGAAAGCAAAACAAACACTCATTTTACATCAGTTTGGATACTTTTTCTGTTACTTACAACTATGACCATCTTAATAATATACCTTAAGATCCTCCTTTGCCTCAGTTGTGTGTTTGGACAACATGGAGGGTATTGTTCTCCACTCAGCCCTCCTTCCGCGAACACATACAGTTGTGACTTCGGGCCGCATGCGAATATTTACAACTACAAGTTGGTTACGAACATCACAACATTACCCTACACAATCAGAAATAGTGGTGACCCTGAGTGTACATCTGCTTCACAGTTGAAGAGCTGACAATTTTCTCTTCACATTTAATCTAAACTCAAAATCTTAACTGCATATCATGGTTTCATTCTGACTCTTTCACTTTAGAGTTCTTTGCCTGGGGTAACGCAGTCCAATACATTTCTTCTGTGTCAAGTCACACAATATCATTAGTTTACCTGAAAGGTTTTGCTGATCTGTCTATTATTAGCTAACAGCTAATAGCTAACAAACTCAAGTTGGATGGGCAAAGGCAGCTGTGGGACAAGCGCTTTAGCCAACCCTTGGGTTCATCTAATCTTCAATATTAAAGAGTTGTCGTTATTTCTAAAGGTGGCTCTACTTACACGCTTCTGCTCTTTCAAGCAAAACAACAGACAAAGAAACCAATTTTAACCCATTTAGGAAAATAATTGACAAATAGACACTGAAATCTGCGTGATGGGAGGATTCATTCAACACCGTGATACTGGAAACAGGCTGATTTGCCAGTGTTCCTCATCATTTAATTAGATTCCAAATCCGTGAGCTACTCTTCCTGAGTAGTGTTTATGGCTGGGCCAAAATTAAAACACATGAACCTCACCCAAGAATGCTAAGGATCCCTGGTGGCATAGTAGCTAAGAACTTGGGTGCTAACCAGAAGGTCAGCAATTCAAATCTACCAGCCACTCCTTAGAAACCACAAGGGGGAAATTCTACTCTGTCCTTATAGGGTTGCTACAAGGCAGAATCAACTTGATGGCTTTGGTTTTTTTAGTTTTTGTTTTTTTAGAATGCTAAACTCTACACCAAGAAACACCAGGCACATAAATGACACATCAGAGGAATCAACTTTTGTTACCTGAAAGACATACTAATTATTATTCAACATTATCTAAGTAGAACCTCTTGAGAAAAGAGAAAACATCTTTGCATTAAGATGGCAAGGGACTGTATCAAGAAGCCTCTCAGAGGCAGTATCTTCGTAGCAGATCTGATAATTAGCTGTCATGGATTACACAGTGCTAGCCAAGTGCTGCTGAGTCAGATCCAACTCATGATATCCCTCCAAAAATATGTGTAGTGACTTGGCTGGGCCATAGTTCCCAGTACTGTATACGCTATAAACCATGCCCTGTGATGTCAATGAGGGAGGACGAGGGGCAGCTGAGTTGGTGGAGCAGGACTCTGTGAGGAAGACCATATTGTGCCCTGGCGTAGTCTCTTGAGATATGAAGTAGAGAAGCTAGCAGAGAAATCTGGGAACTTGATATCACCAAGAGCAGAGTGCATCCTTCAGACCTGAGGTTCCTGGGCCAAGATGTTCCCTGACCCAGGGCTGATGCAACACAAGGACTTTTCTCCAGACCCCATGAAGAGGGAAAGCCTTCTCCTGGACCAGACATCCTGAATTTGCATTTACAGCCTAATGGGCAGGAAACCTCAGTGGTGTAGTGGTTAAGTACTATGGCTGCTAACCAAAAGGATGGTGATTTGAATCCACCAGGTGCTCCTTGGAAACTCTATGGGGCACTTCTGCTCCGCTCTATGGGATCGCTGTGAGTTGGAATTTACTTGACAGCAGTAGGTTTGGTTTGGGGTTTAAGATTGTGTAAAAGTAAATTTTTCTTTGTTAAAGCCATCCACTTGTGGTATTTCTGTTAGGGCAGTGCAAAATGACTAAGACATCACCATAATTTCTAAGTGGTGATGAGCGTAAATAATGTCTCATGATGTTTGCGAAAAATCTAAGGTGTTTTCAGTCTGTGATAAAATCTCAGGTCCTGCTAGTACAACGGTGGGTTGTTATCTATTATTCATAATGAAGGAAAATGCTACATTTCAGTTAGAGTGAAAATAAACATGTAATAATTTTTTTCTGTCCAGGTTTACGGGCTCTCTAAATTGCGGGTTAAGAATCCTTGATGCTAACAGCGTGGGCTCAGGCTCAGGGCTTGATTCACAGGTGTGAAAGCTTCAGGGGTGTAGTGTCTCACCGTCTCCAAAACCCCAAGGCAGGGAAGGAGAACAGGATCTAGAGGCCAAGGCTGATTCCGTCAGGCGAGGGGAGGGAGTGTCAGACACACCTCCCCTCCCTGCCATCAGTGCCAGTTCTGACACCAAGCAGCACCCCGCCACCCCAGCACTCACTGCAGTGGCCACAACAGAACTCACAGCCCATACGCAGTTTACGGGGTTTATTAGAAGGGAAATAACAGTTACATTTAGGCTCAGGGACACTTAGAATATAGTTCTTTCATCAGGACTGCCACTCCCCACAGACACTCAGCTTTCTCTCCCCATGAGCCGGGAAGCCCTGCCTTGTTGCTTTGCCACCTTCTCTCATCATCTTCAGGGTCACAGCTTGCTCTCTCTCTCCATCTCCTGCTGCCAGGAGCTTCTGGGCACAGGGATCCTGAGTCTGAAGGATGTGCTCTCTGCTCCTGGCTATCTGTCTTTGGGAGTACTAGGATTCTCCTGTTAGCTCTAAAATTGCCTTTTTTTAAGACAAAAATGGCCAAGCCTGTTTTTATACCCACGAATTAAACCCTGAGCCCTGAGCCTACACTCTTAGTCTTAACCTACAACTTGTTGTTTTTGATAGGTTGAGTTGGTTCTGACTCATAGAGAACCCATGAACAACAGAATGAAACACTAGCTGGTCTTGCGCCATGTCCACGATCATTTTTATGCTTCAGTCCATTGTTATGGCCACTATGTCAAACCATCTCGTCGAGGGTCTTCCTCTGTCTTGCTGACCCTCCACTCCACCCAGCACGATGACCTTCTCCAGGGACTGATCCCTCCTGACAACATTGTCCAAAGTATATAAGATGCACTCTTGCCATCTTTGCTTCCAAGGAGCACTGTGGTTGTACTTCTTTGACAACAGATATTTGTTCTTTTGGCAGTTCATGGTACATTTAACATTCTTCTCCAACACCACAATGCGAAGGCATCAATTCTTCTTCTGTCTTCATTGTTCACAGTCCAGCTTTCATACGCATACGATGCAACTGAAAATACTATGGCTTGGGTCAGACACATTTCAGTCTTCAAGGTGACATCCTTACTTTTGAATACTTGAAAGAGGTCCTTTGCAGCAGGTTTTCCCAGTGCAATGCATCTTTTGATTTCTTGACTGCTGCTTCCACGGGCATTGATTGTGGACCCAAGTAAAATGAAATCCTTGACAACCTCAATCCTTTCTCCATTTATGACAATGTTGCTTCCTGGCTAAGTTGTAAGGATTTTTATTTTCCTAATGTTGAGGTGCCATCCATACTGAAGGCTGTGTTCCTTGATCTTTATCAGTGAGTGTCTCAAATCTTCTTCATTTCCAGCAAGTAAGATGGTATCATCTATGTAATGCAGTTTGTTTATGAGTCATCTTTCAGTTCTGATGCCTCATTCTTCTTCATATAATCCAGCTTCTTGGATTTTTTGCCCGGCATACAAGTGAGCGAGTCCATAAACACAGACAATAAAAAAGTTATTACATCTTTGTTTTTACTTCTAACTGAAATGTAGCATTTCCTTTCATTACAAATAGCATACAACCCTGCCCAGTCACAAGACATGGCTAGAAAGGGCACACACCAAAATAATTAATTGCACTGTAACAGGTTTTTTAGCTTTTAGAACTTTAGCTTTTTAGAGGAGCCATGGACCCTTATAATGATTAAATCAAAGTTGTGGCTGCTCGACACATTCAAACTGTCACATATACGAAGATGTTTTGCATACAACCTGGTGGGGTGGCTGTGAAGTCCAGCTCAGAGCACTTGTCCTACGGGTTAGAGAACAGGCTTGCTATCTTGTTTATTCAACTGCCTAATCAGTGGAAGAAGTACGGCCAGAATGCTTCTTTGAAGCAAGGCTCTCAAGACTCAGTCTGACATACTTAGGACATTTTATCAGGAGGGACCATTCCCTGGAGAAGGATATCTTCATTGGTCAAGTAGAGCTTTAAAGAAAAAGTTGAAAACCCTCAATTGGATGGAATGACACAGTGGCTGCAACAAAGGGCTTGTCATGGATTGAACTGTGTTACCCCAGAACTATGTGTGGTAATTTGTCTGGGCCAGGGTTCCCTGTATTCTGTGCCTGCCCTCCATTCTGTGATTTTCTGAAGCTGTAAATGCTAATCTCTGCCTGTAGCTAATAGACAGGGTGATTATGTTAAAATTAGGGTGGGACTGCCACAACCCTGCTAAGGAATTTCCCTGGAGTGTAGCTTGCATCACCCTTTATTTATCCTTTCATCCTACGGGAGATAAAAAGAGAGGAAAGCACGCAGAGAATTGGAAACCTCACACCATCAAGAAAGCAGCACTGGGAGAAGCGTCCCTCAGACCTGAGCTTCCTGTGCCAAGATGCTCCCTGAGCAACGGCTGATGCAACACACCGACTTTTCCTCCAGACTCAACAAAGGGGAAAGCCTTCCCTGGAGCAGACATCCTGAATTGGACTTGTTGCTTACTGCACTATGTAAAAATAAAGTTTTCCCTTATGAAAGCCATCCACTCTGTGGTATATCTATCAGAGCAGCACTAGCTGACTATAGCAGGACCCGAGCATAACAGTGATTGTGAGGACGGTGGAGGACTGGGTGTGGTTTTACTCTTGTACACAGGACTGCTATGAGTGAGAGCCAACTCAAGGGCACCTAAGAACAACCACCACTGTCTTGGATTGAATTGTATTCCCCCCAAGAATCTGTAGCAGTTTTGGCTGGGCCATGATTTCTGGTACTGTTGTAAACAGTACATCCTTCCTGTTGTAAACCCTGCCTCTCTGATGTTAATGAGGGAGAATGGGCACTGTGTTGGTGGAGCAGGGCTCCAGGGGTAAGACTGTTTCGTGGCTTGAGGCAATCTTTGGGGATGTAAAGGGAAGGGAAGCAAGCAGAGATTTAGGGGACCTCATAGCACCAAGAAGCAGTGCTGGGAGCTGAGTGCATCCTTTGGGAAGCTCTGGGGTCCCTGCTCCTCAGAAGCTTCCAGTCTATGGGAAGACTTACCACAAGGACATTTCTCTAGTGCCAGCAGAGAAAGCCTTTCCCAGAAGCTGACACCCTGAATTTGGACTTAAGCTTACTGGACTGTGACAAACAAAATTCCTCTTTTTAAAGCCGTCCACTTGTGGTATTTCTGTTAAAGCAGCACTAGATGACTAAAACAACCATGATAAATCAAAAAACCAAACTCCGTGCCATTGAGTCGATTCTGACGGGTAACAGCCCTGTAGGTCAGAGCAGAACTACTCCAAAGAGTTTTGAAGGAGTGCCTGGCAGATTCAAACTGCTGATCTTTTGCTTAGCAGACACAGTACCTAACCATTATGTAACCCAACCAGCACAGGAAAAAATATTTTCAGGGTAAGATGGCAATGATGAGGGTAAGAACAAACAAGATAAAGGTGTTAGCCACAATAGTAGACAGAGTAAGAAGAAAATTAAGTCGATTGAGAGTAATCAGAAATTAAGTAGGCTATTGTGGGAGGATGTTAGCTTGTGCATCATAGCAGAAAGAGTCCCATACAGACAGGGTGGAGGGTACACAGGTTACCAGTATCCATATTTACTTTTTTATCTGCTGGTACCCATTTTCTCTTTGCCTGATAATCGTGCCTCAGTTTAACACTGGAGAACCAATTCTCCTTCCACTGTCCCATTCTTACACAGTGTTATTTGAATGAAGTTCTTTCTATATTCAGATTCAAAGCTGGCCTCACGTCTAGCCAACCAGAGCATTTCCTCTTCCTGTCTGTGGTAACTGGCTCAGGCCTTGGCTTGTGACCTAAGTCAGACAAATGGAACTCACCCTTTAGGATTTTGAATGACCCTTTACACAAGCAAAATTCTCCTTCCACTGAGATGCATGGGAAGAATGACAACTGGCAGTCATGTGTCACCACAAAGACACAACCTGCCTGAGAGGTAAGAATAGTTGGAGAACAGCAAAGCTGAAATCACTTGAAGCGCTGGATCCAACTATACCTGAAGACAGACATATGCCTAGACTCATGTTAGATGAAGCTGCATGCTTCCTTCTTTTCCCTTGAGTCGTTTTGAGTTGGACTTCTGCCCTTTAGCAGTTGTCCTAACTAGCATATTATCCACAAGTCTCCAATGAAACCAATGTACAAGGATTGGTGAGACTCCTCAGAGGTAACTTTTCTTAATAACCAGCTTTCAACCACAAGACAGAACATTTTACTTTTTTCAGATTATTTCTGTTTGCCTGAAATTTCCCTTGTACCTGTATTTCCAACTTCTCTACCTCCCATTCCACAGAACCCAGGATGCTGATATACATCAAATGTGATGGAAACACGGAGTTGGGATCTGACTGCAAGGTCACAGTGCGAATGAATGAGCAAGCTCAGGCATGTGTGCATTTCAATGTCAAATAAAATTACTTTTTTATATAACAGCTTTATAGAAATATAATTCATATACCATAAAATTCACCCATTTGAAATGTATCATTCAATGGTTTTTAGTATATTCAAAGATACATTCAATCACCATTACAGTCAATGTTAGAACATTTTCATGACCTCGAGAAGAAACCACACATTATTTTGTTTTCATTCCCCTATATCCTTGCCTTTCCCAGCCCTTAATAGCTGTTAATCTGCATGATCTCTCTAAAGATTTCACTATTCTGAACTTTTACATGAATGGAATTACATACTATATGGTCTTTTTGACTGGCATCTTTCATTTGGTGTTTTAGATTCAATTGTATTCCCTCCAAAATGTGTGTCCACTTGGCTAGAGCCTGATTCCCAGCATTGTGTAGTTGTCCACCACCCGTGATCTGATGTGATGATCCTCCATGTTGTAAATTGTAACCTCTGATGTTAATGAAGCATGACTAGAGGCAGTTAGGTTAATGAGGCAGGATTCCATCTATAGGACTAGCAAGGAGAGCGTTTTCTTTGGACCCAGAGTTCCCCTGCTGAAATGCTCCTGAAACAGGGAATGACAAGGACCTTACCCCACGAGTGACAGAGAAAAACAGACTTTCCCTGGAACTGGTATCCTGAATTCTAACTTATCGGCTCCTAGACTGCCCTGGCTCACAGTGACCCAGTGGACAAAACACAACTGCCCCATAGACTTTCCAAGAAGTGTCTGGTGAATGTGAACTACCTACCTTTTGGTTAGCAGATGTAGCACTTAACCATTATGCTACCAGTGTTTCCTTCTTGGTGATAGGAAGACCTTTTCTCTCTGCTTACTTCTCTTTTTTGTATTTCAAAAAAAGATTGACTGAAAGTGCCACCTAATCCTGTAGATTGTGTCCTGTTAACATCACAGAGGTTAGGATTTCTAACGCAGAGGCTAATTACATCAGATCACAAAACAATGGACAAGCACCTGATACTGGGGGGAGTCAGGGATTAGCCAAATTGTTACACATTTGGGGGGATACAATTCAATCCATAACAGGGTGATAAGCAAATCTCCTGTGCAAAATTCTAAGTAATTTGTGTGGACACTAGCTCCCGGAGAGGTGGAGTATAACTCCTCACTCTTTAAACGTACACTGCACTTATTAAGTTACTTCCAGAGAACAGTAAGACAGGCACAGATGAAGAGTAAGTTTACAGTGGAGAAACTCCAGCCAGGTGATCACAGCTACCATCGACAGTGTTAAGTTATGCTGATAGATCATTGAGACGATTTGGTGAAAATGATACTTCATCTCTGCGGTCCTCCCCTCTAAACTCATAATTCCAGCCTAATCATGAGAAAAACATCAGACAAACATCAAATGAGAGGTACCCTATAATATGGCGATAAAAATAAGAACTGTCTTAGTTTGAGCTCTTCTGAAATCACACCGGAGACAGGAGTTGGAAGCAGCTGTTTTATCTGGGAGTTAAGCTCTGGAAGCAGAAATGAGGAGTGGGAAGAATAAGGTAAGAAAGAAGAAAAGCAGCATGAGAGTTGTTGCTAAGGTTGTGCCGTGGGCAGTGAGAGCTTCTGTGGCCTCCTAACTGTATTTGCTGTGCTGGACAACAGCCAGATCCTTGACATCAGAGAAGACCCTGAGGTGGACTTCCCAGTGTGATGAGATAAGAGGTAGCAAAGGAGGTGATTCTGAGTGGTCCCGTAATTCCCATCTCTAACTGAAAGAAGAGGTAGGCCAACAGACTGGGCTGTGGGGCAACAGAAACATCTGATGCATCTCTTTTGCCAGACTGGGCTCAGGTTAGAGGTGATAAACCCAAAACTCCCAGAAGAGTATCTGAGAAATAGTGGATGAACACTATGGACTTCAACCCTTCAAAGAAAAAAAACTTCAGTCAGGGAAAATGGTTAATTAAGCCTTGGACTACCTTTCAATCCACCCCTCTTCCCTTTCTGTGTAGCTGGACTCAGTACTTCCCAAATCTGCATCAGCATCACCTTCAGAGCTGGAAAAAAGTACTAGGTTGCTGGGTCTCACCTCCTAAGCTTCTCATTCAGGCAGCCTGGATTGAGTCTGGTAATTAGCATTTCTAATAATCTTTTAGGTGATGAGACTGATCTGGCTGGTCCCTAGACCTCACTTCTGAATACCACTTTTCCAGCTCCACAGTGTTATCCCACTTGTCTCTAATATAGAAGCATTTTAGACTGTTGCATCTTTGATTTTATGTATTCCCTCTGCCTAGAGTCTCATTCTGCAGCCTTTTCTTTTGGGTAATTTCTACTGACTTTTTGGGTTCAAATTCAGGGCTTTCTTCTTTGTCATATGCACATTGTTCTTTATCATATACTGTTGAAGAATGAATGCCATGGTTTAAATTGTGTCCCCCTAAAAACTGTGTGTAACAATTTGGCTGTACCTTGATTCATAGTATTTTGTGATTGTGCTCCATTTTGTGACTTTCCTGTGTTGTAAATCCTAATCTCTGCCTGTGGTTAATAAACTGCATTACGTTAAACAGGATTAGGGTGGGACTGTACCACTCTTCCTAAGGTCCCCTCCCTGCTCCAGTGTAAAGAGAGTGTCCCTGGAATATGATTTGCACTACCTTTTATCCTACAAGAGATGGAAAAGGAAGCAAGCAAAGAGTTGGGAACCTCACACCACCAAAAAAGTAGCATCAGAAGTAGAGTATGTCCTTTGGACCTGAGGTTCCTGCACCAAGATGCTTTCAGAGCAAGGAAAGGCTGATGCAAACCCACAGACTTTCCTCCAGAAGCGACACAGAGAGTGTGTTCCCCTGGAGCTGGCACCCTGAATTTGGACTTGTAGCCTACTGGTCGGTGTAAGAATAAACTTTTCTTTGTTAAAGTCATCCGCTTGTGGTATTTCTGTTTGGGCAGTACCAGATGACTAGGGTAGAATTCTTGCTCATTAGTTTATCTCCAGCTCCTTTCACCTAAACACATGTGAGTGCTTTTTTCATTATGCTATACTTTTTTTTCTCTTTTATGCATTTGTTTTTCCCACTGGACTGTGAGGTCACCAAGGTCAGAGAGTATATTTTTCTAGAACTACATATCCTTCATGTCCAGCATAGTTTTAAATACAAAGACATTGCTTATTTGTTTTTGATTAAACTAATAACTCCTATTTCTTCCTTCTTTAGGTTAAATTATAATTGCATTGAAGTTTCACATTAGAGATTTTGTTCACTTTCCCTTTTAAAAACATGCTACACCAGATGGCATAGGAAGGCTATGGTTTAATTCTCTGGGGATACCAGGGCGTTAGGTAGTTGCTGTACAGAGCAAGCATCTTAAGGAGCATTAACACTGTCTAACAATTATAAACTCGTTCAAGAGCCTTTGTTGTTCTCGGGGACTCCCAGCAGACCAGAGTCATTAGTGACAGAGTGCGATCAACTCATGCTGCAAACAGGAAGGATGTTGCTTCTGTGTAATGGAAGGAAATTGGACCGGTGAGACTGTCCACCTGATCTATGTCAGCTTCATTGCAAGTTGGGACCAATCAAAGCCTGTAGATTCATCTCTGATATACAGGGAGTAAAACAGGAATGTCCCAGGGGTGGTCAAAGTACCTGATTTCCTACATCTGCTTCCGTGAGCAATTCCATAAAGGAGATCTCAGCAGGCTGCAATGAGGAAGAAAGATGGCTCCTCAAAGAGTTCCATTTGTTTGGTTGAAAGGTCTCATTTTGGCATTAGCAATTCCAGACAGAAGCAGGAAACAGTTATGGGGAGCTGGGGGACAATCATGCATATTAGTTTTACATAATCATTTACTCTTTCTTACAAAGGATGAGCTACAATAGAATATAAGTCTGTGGTTGTACGAGACCACCTTCCCAGGATGGATATTTAACACTCAACAGTAAGGATCCATTACAACTGAATACCATTACAATAACTTCCTACATTCAAATATTCTACTAGTCTCTCTGCCCAAGCAGCTCTGTCCTAGGGGGTTGAGTAAGGAGTTCTTAGTACCACTGTCTCTTGGCCAGCTTCCAGTTACCGGCAAGTAGGTGGGCAGAATCTATATTCAGAGATGATCAGTCTTTGGAAGACTAATGCCTACTCAACAGAGAGGTTAGAAGAACAAGTTTAACATGGAGGCAAACTCAGTCAAAGTCAGCCCCACTAGTATTTTATTTCATTTTGGTGAGTTCGATGGAAACGTCACTCCCAGGATCTCAAGGCAAAGTGGGGCTTATGGTAATTACACAGGCAGACTTCACACAAGAAAACTGTTGGGAGTTGAAGCAGATCCATAGATTAACAACATCCTCTCCTCCTGTTTGATGGGCCACGTGCTCTTTCTCACAGTGTATCTGATTCTCTTTTTATGGACTTGCTTCTCTCCTTTTCTACTGATTTCTTCTTGAATCTTATCATAGATTGAATGGCACCCCCCAAAATACGTGTTACTTGGTTAGGCCATGATGCCCACTACTGTGTGGCTGTCCTCCGTTTTGTGACTGTAGTTTTCTCTATGTTATAAATCCTAACCTCTGCCAGTGGTTAATAAGGCCAGATTGCATTATGTTGAAGGAGATTAGGGTGGGATTGTACTACATCCACTCAAGACACACGGCTGATCCAATGTAAAGGGAGTTTCCCTACAGTGTGGTCTGTGTCACCTTTTATCTTATAAGACACTTAAAGAAAGGGCAGTGAGAAGAGACAGGGACCGCGCACCACCAAGAAAGCAGTGCTGGGAGCAGATAGTATTGTTTGGTTTGGAGTTCCCGCACAGAGAAAATCTTAGACCAAGGGAAGACTGATGATAAGGACCTTACTCCAAAACCATCAGAGGAAGCATTTCTCTGGAGCTGGTATCCTGAATTTGGACTTCTAACATGCTAGACTAAGAGAAAAAACTTTTGTTTGTTGAAGCCATATACTTGTTTTACCAGCCCTAGACATCTAAGACAACACCCTACTAACCTCTACTCTCACTTGGCTTTGACCCATCGTCAAATTCATTGTATGTTTTTTGTATGTTCAAATGACTGAGAGAATCAAAACCGTTCAGTACGTATTTTCATGCCAGTGCATGGGTCAAGCATATGTTCAGTTATTAACAGGGAGATCATACAAATATTGGCTGCCATTTTGATTGTCCCGGGTCAGATAAATTACATTAAAATTAAATATATTGAAATTGTGAATCATGCACTGACATTTCCCATATACCCACATCCATTCCCGCTGTTACTAACCTCTTAATGAGCAAGAAACAGTTATTGCAATCAATCAAGTATGTTAATCTGACACCGTGCGTGTATACTACTCATTTGTAAATTCATGGTATACACCACGTCAGGCAATCTATTCCTGGTTATAATTCCAGAAAAAATATCTTCACATAAATACATGAGGAGATAAGTGCATTATTACAGCCTGCTTGTGGTGGCAAGGATTTAAAGATAATCAAAGTTATTATCACTGGGGGAATGGATAAATACAATGTGTCTGATGCACACTAAGGAATACTATGTAACACTCAGAACTAATACAAAATTGATTTATCTAAAAATAGTACTGAGTTAAAAAAGCAGCAACAAAAGTGAAACAATGAATTCTATAGCAGAAAATTGTCAATCAAAAATATTTGTATTAAAACAAACTATATTTTGCAAGATATCATGCAAATGCAACATATACAGAAAACATATTAGAATGGGTACACACAGGGAAATGAAAGTATAATAGAAGTGAATTAGGAGGATAAACTGGAACAAAAAAATGATGTGAGAGAGAAGCCTTAGACCAACTAGTAATTCACAGCAGAAACTCTGATTAACTAAACAAGCCAAGAAGCAGATAAACCAAATCCTATCTACCAAAGTCTTGGTGGTTGAGGGCAGGAGAGTACTCCTTACTAAGGGTTACTTTCAGAGCAACACAGACCTGAACTGGGAATGCTAAATAATACAACAGAATTATACTTCCCTATGGCTGTGATCCAAAAGTCAGCAGTTTGAATCTACCAGGTGGTCCCTGAAAATTCTACGGGGCAGTTCTACTCTGTCTTACAGAGTTGACATAAGTTAGAATCAAATCAATGGCAAAGTGCTTGGTTTTCTGGGAGGCCACACTTTGACGAGTTTCAGAAAACTTATCGTGAATCAGGTATGGTAGTATCGAGGCAGGAGGATACAGAACTCAGCTGGTACAAAAGATACCTGAGTTATGTTGAGGATTTCCTACTAAGGATTATACCCCTGCTCTGCAATTTACACCACTGTGAGAATCCACTACGGTTAAACAAAATGCTCCCACTGAAAGAAAGAAAATTAACTAATAACTACAGAAGCTAGAATCACTATTGACTTTTTTCTCTTTCTAATTAATATTGGACTTTGAGGCTAATCCAACAGGGCAGCTGCATCAGCAAGGAGAAGCTGTATGTACTGTCGTAACAGGCCTTCCTGAAACCTCAAGAGCTGACAACCACAATGTTTTCATTAGCATTCGCATTTATCAAACAACTGGATATTTTTATTAATTTGCTCTCTTTCATTGTTTTTTTCTTTTGTGACTTCCATTAGGAACACTGCCTGTCACAATTGCTGTTGTTGGATACCAGCCACCGAGTGACCCAACGTGACAGAGCAGAACTGCCCCTGTAAGTTTTTCTTGGCTGTAGTCATTTGAACACACCAAGCAGTCCTTGGAAACTCTATGAGGCAGTTCTACTCTGCCTTATAGGGTCACTGTGGGGTTGCTATGAGTGGGAATTGACTTCACAGCACTGGGTTTGGTTTTTGGTAGTCTTTATGGAAGCAGATCGCCAGGTATTTCTCTTGCACAGCAGCTGGGTGGGTTGAAATCGCCAATCTCAAGACTGGCAGCTGAGTGCTTACCCAGCGTACCACTGGCACTCCTTGCTTCTCACAGTACCAGAGGAGAAAGAGATATGGCACACTACACACTGTCTCTTAAAGCTTCTCCCCAGGTGTGACCACACAACATTGGCCAGCACACGACACGACTAAGTCTGACATCAGCATGGCAGCAAAGTCTAATCCCTTCTCAGATAGAAGCAAAGCTACGAGTGAACTGCCTTATTTGGTGAGCAGTGATACAACCTATCATAGTGATGAAAGTAAGAAAAACCAAACCTAAAACCAAACCTGCTGCCTGCGAGTCAATTCCAACTCCTGGTGACCCTATAGGACAGAGTAGGACTGTCCCACAGAGTTTCCAAGGAGCACGTGGTAGATGTGAACTGCTGACCTTTTGGTGAGCAGCCACTGTACTTAACCAGTACACCATCAGTGTTTCCCCCTTTAAGAAAACAAACTGTGAACATGTAAACGTTTAATGTGAATATATTTTTTTCTTCTATGCACTTTAAATTTTTCAATAACCTTTTTATTTTTACCAGTATGCATCTATATAAAATGTGTGAAGCTGCTATACAGAGTTCTCATTTGCCCGCACCCAGTCTCCCATCAACTACCTCCATTAGCGTGGTGTATTGCTAGAATCAGTGAACCAATACTGGCACATTATTACACACTAAAGTTTTGTTCCAAAATCCTTGTTGTTGTCGTTAGGTGCTGTCAAGTCAGTTATTACCCAAGGTGACTCTCTTAGTTACCTACTTCTGCTATAACAGAAATACCACAAAGAGAAGGCTTTAACAACAACAAAAAAAATTATTTTCTCATAGAAAAGCAGGCTAAAAGTCCAAACTCAGGTCATCGGCTCCAAGAGAAGGCTGTCTCTGTTGGGTCTGGAGGAACGTTTTTGTCATCAATCTTTCCTTGGACTGGGAGCTTTTGAGGCACAGGGACTCAGGCTCCGAAGGGCATGCTCTGCTCCAGGCACTGCTTCTTTCTTGGTGGTAGGAGGTCGCTAGCTCTCTGCTTGCTTCCCTTTCCTTTATATCCTAAGAGATTCCCTCAAGGAACAATACAAACACAACCACTGCCCATCCTCCCTTGTTAACATCATAGAGGCAGGATGTACAACACATAGGAACATCATAAAATACCAGGAATCATGACCTAGTCAAACTGGCACTCACATTTTTTGGGGTAAACGCAATTCAATCCATGACAGCGACTCTGCATACAACAGAACAAAACACTGCCCGGACCAGTGATGGTTGCTGTTTGAGTCCATTGTTGCAACCATTGTGTCAGTCCACGTCACTGAGGGTTTTCCTCTTCTTTGCTGATCTTCTACTTTATCAAGCACCACGTCATTCTCCAGGGACTGGTCACTCTGGATAACGTGTTCAGGATCCCAGCTATCACATTATAAATGATATTTCTCCTTGGGCTCATCTTGACTGTGACTTTTGTTTCAGATTTTTCTTGTTTTTGATGACTTTGACAAGTTTGGGAGCTGCGGTGGTACAGTGGTTAAGAGCTCAGGCTGCAAATCAAAAGGTCTGCAGTTGCAATCCACCGGCTGCTTCTTAGAAACCATATGGGACAGTTCTACTCTGATCATTGGAACCAACTTGACAGCACGAGGTTATGACAGTTTTGAAGAATATTGGTTGGGTATCTTACAAAATGTCTCTCAACTGATGTTGGTCTGATGTTTGTCTTGTGATTAAGTTGGAGTTACGAGTTTTGGAGGGGAAGACCACAGAGACGAAGTGCCATTTTCACCAAATCATCTCAACATTCTATCAACATAACTTAACACTTAACTTAATCAACATAGCTGTGATCACCTGGCTGAGGTTACGTCTCTGTACACTTACTCTTTGTTTTTACCCTTCTGTACTGTCCTCCAGAAGAAACTCAGTGCAGCATACATTTAAGGAGTAGGATGTTATGCTACACCTTTCTGAGAGCTAGTTTCCACACCAATTACTTAGAATTTTGCACAGAAGATTTGCCTATCACTGTTATGTACTGAACTATGTTCCCCCAAACGTGTAACAACTTGGCTAGGCTCTGATTCCCCTCCGTTTGGGGTGGTTGTCCATCATTTTGTGATCTGATGTGCTTATCCTCTGTGTTAGAAATCCTAACCTCTGTGATGTTAATAAAATAGGACACAGTCTACAGGATTAGGTTGTACCTTGAGTCAATCTCTTTTGAGATACAAAAGAGAGAAGTGAGCAGAGAGAAAGGGACTTCCAAGGGACTATTAAGAAAGAAGAGCCAGGAATGGGATACATCTTTTGGATCCAGGGCTCCTGTTTTGGGAAGGCTGAAAAAAGGACCATCTCCCAGAGACGACAGAGAGAAAAAGGTTTCCCCTGGAGCTGGCACCCTGAATTTTGACTTTTAGCCTTCTAAACCGTAAAAGAAAACTTTTTGTTGGTTAAAGCTATCCACTTGTCGTATTTCTACTATAGCAGCACTAGATAACCAAGACATTGTCCTCTACTTATTTATTCAATTGTTTATTTATAACAGTATGGGATCGTAGAAATTTATTTTATATCCTGTATTATACCCGAATTATAATTTATTTATTTTTGGTCAAATTTGCTCTGGTTTTGGCCATTGAGAGTATTTTCAGTTTGAAGCTGACAAGTACTGACCTCTGTCCCTTGGATATGCGCTCATCACCATTATTTTCGTTTGGGTTTTGTTTCAAGCGCTTTCTTCCTCACTGGCACTGGCACTGCCATATGCTCCAGGCCATCTCATGCATTTCAGGCTCCAGTCCTGGAGTAAACAGTCTCTCTGAGGAGTTTTGACTCCTATTTATAGGACGGTGGTATTAGAAACCGAGATTTCGGTGTTAAGTGTGCTCACTGCTACTTGAGTGTTGGTGCTTCTAGACCTGCTCAGCTAAAAGCACAAAGAAATGTATGTGTGTACTAACCCAGGAAACCCTGGTGGAGCAGTGGTTAAGAGCTATGGCTGCTAACCAAAAGTCGGCAGTTCAAATCCACCAGATGCTCCTTGGAAACTGTATGGGGCAGTTCTACTCCATCCTTTAGGGTTTGGGTTCTCTTTGGTTTATGCTATCACACGTAGGTACCCATATTGACAAATGTTTTTATATGTAACTATCTGCATGTCTATTAGACTAAACAGGAGTCCAGCCTGCTACGTCCAACTCTAATCCATGGTCCATGCATCATTCTAAATCCCCTTCCCTCCTTGTCTGTAACCTTTCACTTCAACAGTGAGACAGCTGGTGCCCACCACATGCCATTAATTAACTGAGTTGGTCAATTCCAGTACACACATGTATAGCAGTTTCAGAAGTTTTAACCCATATGCTCACAGGCAACAATCTTGTCTAAGAGAATACAGTTTTTATGTACAATTTCTTTTACCTTTACTCTGGCAGATCCTGTTCATTTCCAAAGTTAGTTATCACCTCTTCCCCTTGTTTTCTTCATTGACTTTGTTTCATTCATTTATAATACAATTACTTCTTTTGTCACATTTTGTACTCCTGGGAACTTCTTAGATGATTATTTCTAATTCACATACATTAATGTTCACTCTGTGTTGTAAAATTCTATGGATTTCCATAAATGTTTAGTATATGTGGAAACCCCAAAAGGTCAACAAATCAAATCCACCATGTGCTCCCTGGAAGCTCTATAGGGCAGTGGGTCGCTGTGAGTCAGAAATGATTCCACAGCAATGGGTATCACATATCTATCAACACAATATGATGAAGAGTTTTCTCTCTCTAAGACATAATTCCTTTAGTTTAACTTATTCAACTGTTACTCCCTCCATCTTCCCTTAATCTTTGATAATCACTGACCTGTTCACCTTGGCTATTGATTTACCTTTTCTAGAATGTCATGAAAACGTAACAACATATGTAGCCTTTTCAGGCCCATTTCTTTCACTTAGCAATATGCATTGAACATTAACTTTGTGTGGCTTGAAAGGTCATGTCATTTATTCCTGAAGAGTTTTTTATTCTATGAATACACTATAGATTTGTTTACCCTTTCACCTATTGAAATATCACTTGGTTGCTTCTAGGTTTTGGTGATTGTAGATAGATCTGTCATAAACATTTATGTGCAAGTTTTCATATGGATGTAAGTTTTCAAATCAGTAGGGATACAACTGGTTATCATACAGTAAGGCTATGTTTAGCATTACAAGAAACTGTCAGTAATCCATAGACTATATCAGAATGAGATCTGACTAGATGGTACCCAGCTACCACCAATAACTGCCATGACAGGGAACACAAAAAGAAGACCCTGGCATAGCAGGAGAAAAACAGGATGTGGAACTTGAACTCTATTAAACAAAACAGACCCTCGTATCTGTAGAGATATGAGGGTCTCTGGAGGACACAGCCCCTAGACTCTCTATTAGACCAGAACTGAAACCATTCCTGAAGCCAACTTTTCAGACAAAGATTACACTACAGCATAATATATAAAACGATAGTGAAGAAGAGTATGCTTCTTGGCTTAAGTATACACATGAGGCTAACTGGAAATCTCCTGTCCAGAAACGAGATGAGAGGGTGAAAAGGAACAGCCTTTGGCTGAATAGATATGGGAAATACTGGTAGGGAAGGAGGAGGAGCATGCTGTCACAGTGTGGGGATTGTAGCTAGAGTTACATAGCAATATATGTGTTTTTGTGTTATGTGTTTTGACAGATTGACTTTCACTTAAAGTACAATAAAATATTAAAAAAAAGAAAGAAACTGCCAAACTGTCTTAAAAAGTAGCTGTAATATGTGCCTTTCCCATCAATAATGAATGAGATTTTTTGTAGATCCACATCCTTGACAGCAATTGGTGTTGTCACTTTTTAAGGTCATTTGAATAGGTATGTAGAAGTAAAATGGATCTATTTTAAAGAACAGATATTATGCCTTAAGGTAAGATTTTCAAAATGATACGTAAGTATTCATCTGAATTTTTTAAAATAAAAACTCTCTTGATTTACTGAAGAAATCATTAATTTCTTCTTAGGGTACCCAGGCCATACCCATTGCCACTGAGTCCCTTCTGACTCACAGCAACCCTACAGGAGAGAGTAGAACTGCTTCATCGAGTTTCCAAGAAGTGACTGGTATACTCAAACTGCTGACATTTGATTGGCAGGCACAGCCTTTAACTACTGGGCAACCAGAGGCCTTTGATGGAGGAAGGAACACTGAAACGTTTAGTAGATTGATCACTCCCTCACCAACTGTACTAGCATCACCCTGGAACTTGTTAGAAATGCAGACCTGTTGAATCAGAATGTGCATTGTGACAAGATTCCCAAGGGAGCTGGGCACCTTGAAGTTTGAATGGCACTGATCTGTTGTTGTTGTCACAGACAAGTCAATTCTGACTCACAGAGACCCTTATGTGCGGAACAGAACTCCTTTTTAGGGTTTTCAAGGCTGTGACCTTTCAGAAACAGATCACCAGGCCTTAGTTCTGAGGTACTTCTGGGGTGACTCGAACCATAAACCTTTTAGTTACTAATCCAGTGAGTAACTATTTGTCCCAAGTATACAGCAGCATAGAGGTGGGAGAGAGCTTGCCATTTGGCAGATAAGCAAACTGGGTCTCCCAGAGCTTTGTGTGCTGTGTTTGGTTGTCTTTGCAATTGCTGTTATTGTTAGATGCGGTCAAGTTGGTTCCGAGTCAGCGACCCTAACTGCAACAGAAGGAAGCACTGCCTGTTCTGCACTACCCTGATAATCCATATTATGCTTAAACCCACTGTTGCGCCCACTGAGGGTCTTCTTCTGTTTCACTGACCCTCTGCTTTACCAAGCGTGATATCCTACTCCGGGGACTGATCCCTCCAGACAATATGTCCAGGACATGTGAGATGAAGTCTCACCATGCTGGTTTCTAAAGTATATTCTGCAGTATTGTGTTGCTAATCCTCTTGGTACATTCTTTTTCAAAGAAGATGGCAGCTTGCCCGAGGTTACATCACCAATTGTGTAAAAAGAGAAAAACAAACTAAGACTCACACTTTATTATGAAGCAGTGCAAAATAATATAGGCTCAGTCCGAACTCAGTCTCTAAGTCATTAGGAAAGTTATACTGACACTCAGTTTAAAGATAACTGAAAAAACACATCAGTTGTATAAAACGGAGGCAACCCTGTGGTCCTTTTAGACAAATTAGAGCTGCTTAACTTCGCGTTGCTCTGTAACACGCATAAATGTACACCACCAGGTCTCTATTTAGCCTCCAGGAAAAATAATAACCAGGCATCTCTTATTTACTGATAGCACTCATGCAGCTGTGAACTCTAAATCTCACAACAGCACTTAATCACCAGCCCAACAGAACATAAATAACCATGGGGCCACGTAAACATTCTACTGTGAGCTTGTAGCAGCAGAGTAGTTCAAACCAGTGGCTGGAAAGCGTATACTCTCCTCTTCCTCACCTGCGAATAGGTGCCCCTAGAAAACACTGTCCTTTCAGCCCCCATGCCTGTGTCTTGATGAGGTTAGCAGTACACCACCTCTAAGAATTCCACCTCACAACCTAAAACAGACGCTTTTGGCAACATCTAGAATTTATTCAACATAGTAAGCTGAATAAGTTAGAATAAGTTGAATAAGTTAGAGGCCAAGACCTAGCTTCTTGGTACTCAAAGTGTGACCCACAAGCCAGGATCAATATCATCTGGGAGCTAGTTAGAAATGCAGACTCTCAGGCCTCAGGGCAGGTCTACTAAACCAGAACCTGCATTTCAACAGAACCTGCAGGTGATCTATTTATGAAGCTTGAGAATCACTGCTTTGGAAGAAAATGCAATAAAGTGAGGAGCATCCAGGCTGTTTTGGTGGCAGATAACTTACAGTTCTACCCTGGGAGTCCTATGTCTACTGAAAGCGATTGACATAAACATACAAACAGACATAATGAGGACCACTTCCAAGCTGAAGGGGGATATAAAAACCGCTAAAGGAAGGATCTCCCACTTTGTCATAGTGTGGGGGCTTGCACGCTGCTGTGATGCTGGAAGCTACACCGTCGAGGCATCTTACATACTTTCAACACATTGTCAGGAGGGCTCAATCCCTGGAGAAGGACATCATGCTTGATAAAGTAGGAGGTCAGTGGAAAAAGAGGAAGACCCTCAACAAAATGGACTGAGACCCAGTGGCTGCAGCAATGGACTCAAGCATAAACATGACTACGGGCATGGCACAGGACTGGGCAGTGTTCTGTCGCACGTGAGGTCTCTGTGAGTCAGAACTCACTCCACAGCACCTAACGGCAACAACAAAGGAAGTGTAATTTAAAGGCTAAAGGCAAAGCTATTGGGATCAGAAGTTTGGGTCCTGTCACTGAACCGTAGCTCATTCACTTGTAACACAGAGCTGGTTGCTACCTCTTTTGCAAGGAAATAAATGACACGATGTAAAGCCTTTAGCATGGTGTCCGTCTCACAAGTGCTAAATAAATATTTCTGTCACAATGTTTGTTATTTGCACAAAAGAGCGCTTCTCCAAGAATAAAGCAACTATTTCTGGTTTCATCATTTCATGTATTTCTTTTTCTGAAATTCTCTTGCTAGAAAAATATATTACAGCATAAAAACCTCTTCCTCCTTTTACTTCTTGTGGTGATATGCAAATAGAACTGGGGTTCAGGAATATGCTACATGTAATAACTTTCACAGTCTATAAAAACAAGGGGCTTAACAGCAAGGATGAATCATATCAAAGCCCTAAAGAGGACAGAACTCATCAGTGTAGAGAACGACATCTGCCTGCATCTCCTGCACTCTTCTGGATTGTTTCTGCCTTGCTGCTTTAACTCAGACCAAACCCACTGATACTGAGTTGATTTTGACTCGTAACCACCCCACAGGACAGAGTAGAACTGCCCCATAGAGCTTCCAAGGAGCACCTGGCGGATATGAACTGCTCACCTTTGGGTTAGAAGATGTAGCACTGAGCCACTATGACATCAGGGTTTCCATTCTAGGTAACACTCGGGCGAAGCTCGTAAGCCCTGTGTCTGACAAAACACTTGACAAAAGACTGTGGGAACTGTCCCGGGGGATGCTCCCAGAGCCATCTTCCCACCCTCCTCTTTATATCTTCACTCTATTCTATAACCTGGAAACCCTGGTGGTGTAGTGGTTAAGTGCTAAGGCTGCTAACAAAAAGTCAGCTGTTCTAATCTGCCAGATGCTCCTAGGAAACTCTACAGGCAGTTTACCTCTGTCTACAGGGCTACTATGAGTCAGAATCGACCTGACGACAGTGAGTTGTGGGTTTTTATTTTTAAATATGTAACTTAATTCTCCATTTCTGCTTGGCCCTTTTAACACTAGTTTGGAGGACTTATTAATCTACTGGACATTTTCTTTTTTAGTACACAGTTTAATGTAGTGAAATTATGCAGAGTTAGATTTAAATCCCAGTTCCTCTACTGGCTAGCTCTTTTATGGAGAACAAGTTACTAGCCTCATTAAGCCTCAGTTTCCTCATCGGTTAAACAGGGATGGTAGCAGCCTCACAGAATGTTGTAAGAATTTACTGAGATTATGTGAGTGAGATGCTTGGCAGAATGCCTGACCAGTAGGAAATGCTCCATAAAGGGGAGTTGCATTGTGATGGGTTTGTTTCCTTGCCCAGCCCGCAGCATGGCTCACTTAGCCATTGCTGCCCTGTCCCTAAGCCTGAGTCTCCTGGTAGGACACCATACCTAGCCCTCATCTTATGGCCTCTAGGCTCTACTTACATGGGGACAGTTGGAATGCACACAGAGGGTCTCTTAAAACATATTTATAAAGCCACTGACCTTGGGGACACAAATGGGAAGTGACAGTGAAGAATAGCTCAAACTGTTTGAGATTATAAAAATATAAAATATTGAGTAATAAAATTATAAAATTATTGATTATAAAAATATTGAGTAATAAAAGTATGACTTTTAGCATTAAAAAACTGTTGGCACAGTGGTTAAGAACTCAGGCAGCTAATCAAAAGGTCAGCAACTCAAATCTACCAGCCACTCCTTGGAAACCCTATGGGGTGGTTCTACTCTGTTCTATAGGGTTGCTATGAGGTAGATTGAACTCGATGGCAATGAGTTTGGGTTTCTGACTTTTTTAAATCTACATTTGTCTACCACCTATCTGTCAGCTGGTTGTACCATTGTGGCTTGTATGTTGCCATGATGCCAGAAGCACCATTATTATAAACAGCAGCAGTGTCACCCATGGAAAAGGTGAACAGTAGAATTGTGTCCTTTCACCACCCTTATTCAATCTGAACAAATAACACAAGAAGATGGACTACATGAAGAAGAATGCAGTAGCATCAGGTTGGGAGGAAGACTTGTCAACAACTCACCGTGTACAGATTATAAAACCTTGTTTGTCGAAAGTGAAGGGGACCTGAAGCACCTACTGACGAGGATCAGAGACCAGCACAGCCTGTGGCAGATTACACTTCAGCATTAAGAAAACAAAAATTCTGACCAGTAGATTGAAAAGCAACATGATGATAAACTGAGACAATCATTAGGCTTCACAACGATTTTCTGTTACTTGGATCCACAACCACTGCCCACGGAAGCAGCAGTCAAGAAATCAAATGACATACTGTAATGGCAAATGAGCTGCAAAAGACCTTATTAAAGAGTAAAAATCAAAGATGTCATTTTGAGGACAAGAGTGAGCCTGGTATTTTCCACCACCTCTTAACACACACGAAAGCTGGACAATGAAAAAGGAAGACAAAAGAATGGGTGTGTGTGAATTACGGGCTTGTCAGTGACTGTCGCATGTACCACGGGCTTGCAGAAGAATGAAACAAATCTGCCTGGGAGGAGGTACAACCAGAACGCTCCTTACAGTCAAACAAGTTCGGGAAGCCTTTGTCTTACTTAACTTTGGACACGTTGTCACGAGGGAGCTCTCCCTGCAGAGGGTCAGTAAAAAGCAGGAAGACCCTCAAGGGGAGGCATTGACACAGTGGCAGCAAGATGGGCTTAAATCTACCTACTATTGTGAGTGTAGTACAGGACAGAACAATGGTGATCTTATATACAGCATCCTATGAGTCAGAGACAACTCAATCACACCTAACATCATCTCCCTTTTCACAGACAAATGTTAAATCTTAGTTATCAATAAAATTAAATCACTATTTACATGAAATCAAAATGTATCTCCCCAAAAGGCAAAGTAGTTGAATCAGTACACATGCCGTTCATTTAGCGGAGTGAAAATCTCAAAAGTCAGTCTCTGCAGTGGATGGAGCAACCTTGGAGTCGACGGGCTACTGAGAGACCAGCCCCTAGTTTTGGTCACAGGAGATAAGGAAACATAATGAGCTTCTCCGTCATCACATGCTTCCCCTTTGTCACACACTAGGCTGTAGTGGTAAGCTGAGCCTTCCAACTTGTTTACACGGTATCTTGAGATCCAACCCCATATCTCAACCTTTTACGTAAACAACTTGAGCCAAGATGTTGCAGCAACCCAGTCTTGGTGTGAGAACTTCCTAGATCTTCTCACCCATCTGCAGTTGTATCTATTTAGAAGGGACACATGCAGAGTGACCACCAAGGAGTTAGGACCTGAAGAAACAAACATCACCTCATTCTTTGACTATGCATACCCAAATTAATCAGGTCTCTGTTTTAAGAGATTGTGTGTCATAACTGATTAAGCAGAATGACTCAGGGGGAAAGTCACTGCCATCAAGTGGATCTGACTCATAGTGACCCTATAAGACAGAGCAGAACTGCTCCATAGAGTTTCCAAGGAGCACCTGGCAGATTTGAACGGCTGAACTTTTGGTTAGCAAATGTAGCACTTAGCCACCACTAGGATACTGAAATATAATTCTTTAAAGGTGAAAGATTTGGTTACTTCTATTACCCTTGCCCCAACTGGGGTTTTGGCTACGACTCTGAGGAAGCCTATAGCAGTGTCTGGAGCCAGAACCCAAAAGGAAGCAAACACAGTGGCATTCTGGGATATTCTATTAAGCTGATATTGATACATATAACTGAGTAGCTAGGTAAAACCAGGGCTGTGACTGGCTTCTCAATAATCTATGGCACTCACTCCAAATTTTATAGAATATGACTTGTTTCATCTGCCCCTGAGAGAACTTCCTGATTGCCAAGCCTGAAAACTTTATCTCTTATTAGTCTAGTCACTTGCTTTTATGCTGGGAATAATCAGTTTGTTTGAAATATAGTAGTATGAAGAGAGAGAGTAATAACTGCTTAGAAAATTTAAATCCAATTTTCTGAGAATAGTTTAGCTCTCAGCACATTTTTCAACTTTTTTATATATAAAGTAGTTCAAATACAGTGTAGAAGCTCAGAAAACACTTGATGTTCTGATTATAGATGAATACAGTACTACCACCCCTCCCTGGAAGCCAATACTTATGTAAGTTGATGGACTCCTTCCCAAGAATAACTCCGTCAGTGACGGAACTTGCCAAAATTGCTGTGCCGAGAAGTCAGGAGTCATCACTTGCCATTCCAAATCCTACTGACAGTCATCTTGTGAACACTGCTGTATCTGTTGATGGCAGTTTTATTACTTCCTCTTCCACCACCATGGAAATCCTGGTGGTGTAGTGGTTAAGAGCTACAGCTGCTAACCAAAAGGTCAGCAGTTCAAATCCACCAGGTGCTCCTTGGAAACTCTATGGTACACTTCTACTCTACCCTGTAGCATTGCTATGAGTCAGAATTGACTCGATGGCATTGGGTTTGGTTTTTTTATTCTACCACGGCAGGCAGCTTACAAATCACCTTGCTTTAAAGTATCTAACTCTCCCCACAAACTGAGACATATAGAACTGATTGTTCCCTTCGACTCTTCCTTCCCCAAAGTCTTCTGACCGTCTCTTCCTTATTACCATTGAACTTGGGCTTTCGGATTTAAGTTTTCATTCTAGTTTTACCATATACTTACTGTGTGGCACTAAGCAAGGGGCCTAACCTCTCTCGGCCTCAATTTCCTCATGTGTGAAACAAAGTATAGCAGACTCCCCACAAAGATGGTCATCCACAATTTCTCCAATTCCTCCCAATGACAAATCTCCAGGCATGTGAGCAAGGCCATCTGGGATCTATCAGCCTCGGGTGTACCCACAGCCACCACTATTTACCTGTGCTTAACCTACTAGAGGTTGACTAAGATGAACCTTCTCTTCCGAGCTCTCCCCCAAAACCTGACCTACAGAATTGAAAGTGATAGAAAGGTGATTGTCTTAGGCTGCTAAGTTTTGGAGTGGTCTGTCACACAACAACAACAGCTAACTGAAAAAAAAACTGTTGCTCTCAGGTCAATTCTGACTGATAGCAACCCTACAAGAGAGTAGAACTGCCCCACAGAGTTTCCAAGGAGCACCTGGTGGATTTGAATTGCCTGCCTTTGGGTTAGCAGCCATAGCACTTAACCACTGTGCTACCAGGGTTTCTAACAGCTAAAGGAAACACCACTATTTTCCCAAAATCATTAGGTACTTGTGAAAATCAAACGAAATAGCAAGTATGAAAGCACTCAACTGCAAAGCAGCTTAAATTGTAAACAAAGTAATAGTAGTACAACTAAAATTTGTTTTATGCCAATTTAAAATGTCTAGAACTTTTTATATCAAGTATTTCCACAGTATTGAGGGCAGAAAAGGAGAAGGAATAGGAGAAGATGAATTGCGTATTGTAACAATCATGACAACAGCTCTTATTTCCTTACTACCTGCTAAGTGCCAGTCACTGTGCTGGTCAATTCACCATGCCCTAGGGAGGTGGTTGATATGACCCAATTTTACCAACAACAGAGCTGATTTTAAAGTGACTGAGTGCACTGCTCAGCTTCCTACAACAAATGCATGAGTCAGAATCACTTATCTACAAGCAAAGCTCTTTCCAGTACAGAATATTAACTGTTTTTCTGTACCTCTCTCACAGTTACTAAAACAGATAGTCAGAAATACAAGTGGCACAGTGAGGAAGTGGGCAGTTGAAAAATAAGCTTCAAGATGTTGGACCTCCCTCTCCCCACTGGACAGTCTCATGTTGGTCTCCTTTATTGTTACTTGACTTCCAGTCGGCTCTGGTACGTGGGGACCTCATGTGTAACAGAATAAAACACTGTCCACTCCGGCATCACCTGCATGATCTCTTATGGGTCCGAGCCCATGGTTAAGGCTATTGTGTCAATTCATCCCATTGATGGTTTTCTTCATTTTTATTCACCCTCCTCTTTACCAAGCAAGATGTATTTTTCTAGTGATTGGTCTTCCCTGATGACATGTCCAAAGTTAGATAAAGTCTTGCCATTGGTCTTACTCATCTAGTAACAGAAATACCAAAAGTGGATAGCTTCAAAGAGAAATCTATTTTGTCAGAGAAAAGCTGGCTAAAAGTCCAAATTCAGGGCATCAGCTTCCGGTGAAGTCTTTCTCAGTTGCTTCTGCAGGAAGGTCCTTGTCATCAGTCTTCTCCTGGACTGGGAGCTTCTGAGGCACAGGTACCCTGAGTCCTTTCCAAAGGACTTGTTCTGCTCCTGGCACTGCTTGCTTCCCTTTCCTTTATATCCTGAGAGACTGCCTCAAGGCACGGTACAATCTGACCCACGGAGTCCTGCTCCACAACTGCTGCCCAAGCCCCCTCATTAACATCATAGAGGCAGTGTTTACAGCATATGGGAACACCACATAATACTGGGAATCATGGCCTAGCCTAATTGCTATACCCGGTTTTGTGCAGACACAGTTCATTCCAAGACACATACCTTGCTTCTGAGGAGCATTCCAGTTATATTTCATCTGAGATTTATTTGTTCATTCTTCTGGCAGTCCATGATATATTCAATATTCTTTGCCAACACAATGTGAATGCATCAATTTTTCTGTCTTCTCATGGTCCAGTTTTTGTACGCAGCCTGTTCTTTTGTCCCACTGTAGTGGCTTATGTGTTGCTGCGATGCTGGAGCTATGGTACTGGTATTTAAAATATCAGCAGTGTCACCTGTGGTGGACATGTTTCAGTGAAGCAGCATCTAGACTGAGACCAGGTAGAAAGGGACCGGTGATCTACCTGTGAAAATAAGCCAATGGAAACCTTGTGAACAGTAGACCATGGCTCCATGTTTACCTGTGTCTTAAATATTCTGGGGTTGACAGAAATTTGCGAAGGCAACCACAAGGAAGACAGTTTGATAACCAAACAAGGAGCAATGATACATCCAGATGTGTGGACACTGCTTTTCACAAGCAGATGTAGCAGATCCGATTCTGCTGGCTAAGGAATGCACAGAGAGCAGCCGACTGGTTGGGTTCAGCGTCTGTCACCCATGGCTGCTCTGATGGCCTCTGAACCTTATACAGAAACCTTAGTGGCGTAATGGTTAAGCGCTACTGCAGTTAACCAAAAGCTTGGCCATGGGAACCTGCCAGGCGCTCCTTGGAAACTCTACTGGGTAGTTCTACCCTATACAATAGAGTCTCTGTGAGTTATGAGTTGGAGTCCACTCAGCAGCAAAATGAGGGTGAACCTCATTTGTAATACAACACCAAATCAAAATGAAAAAGCCAGCTACTATAGAGTGCTTGTGAGCCACGAGAACAGCTCAGAGGGGCTTTTGGGATCCCAGAGTTCCTGACCTGAATAATTTCTGTCTGAATTAGCTGGATAGTTATATCCTTATCCTGTTTTATCCTGCCTTTGTGACAAGCCTAATGTTTGTTGTATTTAATAAATATTATTAACATAATATCTTCAGGAATGTCATAATCTGAAAATAATTTATGAAAAATCATCATCAATATTTATAATCGAGGTATTCATGCATTACCATAACCCAGGATGTAATTTTCATAACTGTATCTGTTGGCTTGTATTTGCATTTCAGTACCTCGTAAAAGTCACACCTTTAGTCCCGCACTTTATTTTTTCTTCTTCCTTAATAAAAGCAGTGATTCACTTAAAAAATTCCCCATGGGGGCATGTTCAGATTTCTTTTCAAAATCCTCTGCATCCAATTTTAGTTACACAGAAAACACTCAGATGCAACACAAAGACATTTTCATTCATCCTACATTTTAGAAAATTCATTTCAAACTCTTCTCTATTGCCAGCATTTTCTTGGTAAATTTATCCTCTCTGCTCCTTGGTCTGAAACAGCTCACCCTCTTCAAACATCAGCCACTATTCAAATTTGTGTTGCGAGACAATACTTTAAAAGCAGGTATCTTAACTGATATTCACCTTCTTTGTGAAGACTAGTTAGAATTCCTTCATTCTTCTCCTTCAAATTATCATAGAGAAACAAAACAGTAATAACCCTGACGGTCTGGTTCAAAAGAGCTTTCACTGAGAGGAAAGGCAGTTTGCAAACTAGAAATCAGAAGGTCCAGAGGATTTTGGATCAAGTGAAACAAGGAGGAGACAGTGCAGAGGCCTTTTATAAGAAAACACAAGGAAATTCAGTAAAAATTCAGTGACTGGTTGACAAGAAGTAACAGTTACAAAATTGGATGACAGTACATATGATTGGTAGGTGATTACATATATTTCTTAAAAACATTCTTTTTTTTTTTTTTTTATCTTTTTTTAAGTAATCTTTAAATTGGGAATATTTGACCTTGAAACAATCACCAGACCCTCAGTGAGTTACTGCAAGAGGACATGAGTTCTTTCTAAGGTTCATCTTGAGTAAGCATCTGTTCTGAGAATCGTTTTAGATTCGGTTTCCTGAACAGGCAGTGTTTTTAAGCCAGAAAAACCTTTAATCAAACAAAACAACATTGTTCTTTAAAACTGTCTACCAAGTCAGTTTCTCAGGGTACAGAGGACAGTTCCAGAAAGCAGGCTGCGTTCTCAAAGCAGAAGGTACTTTTGATACAAAACGGAGTTTGAACTTCAGACCTGAGCATCACCAGTATCTCTGGTTGGGAGTCCTAAGCTGATGTGGGTGCTCTGACTCAGAATCAGTGTTACCCACAGCTAAATTTGGGATCCAGTTTTGAAGTGAGTTTTCAGAACGAATTTGTGAAGGTGTTAACTGCAGATCAGGATTGAATTTGAGTAACTGGTAGCTCGTTTCTTAGACAAAAGAGGGACAAACCACAGCTGCCCTCAGTAAGTCAGCTGCTAATTAGTGTTCAACAAAGTTGCAGCACAAATAGGCACTTTCAGATCACTGCTTTCTGGAATATTCTAAAGAACTCCCTTTAAAGCTGTTTTAAATCTGCTTGAAGCTGGTGCTGTTAGCAGAACATAGCCTTCCACCCTTCTCCACCCAAAATTTAAGGGGGGAAAAAAAACAACCTGTAAAATTGCAACTGCCTTTTGAATTTACCGCCACAGACCCTTTTAGATCTGTCAGGCAATTTGTGTTTGTCTCACATGGTTTCTTGCCTGAGTTTTTATAACGTTTAAGATTAGAAGGAATATTTTCCTCTTTCAATTCCTTGGTAATATGGTTTGAGATGGCTTGTCACTGCTTTTAAACTGAGACACCAAAGTATCAGACAAGTATGTAGCAGACAGGCTTGGAGGATACAAGAGACAAGAAAAAGAAAATGAAAAGGAAATGAGATTAAACTGATCCTACTTTATCTCCAATTTCCCTAATGATTAGAGCTGAGATTACAGATAGGTGCCAACAAATGCATTTTGCTGGAACCAGACAGTGTTTGGAGGACAAAGGAAAAAACAGCTGAACATTTACATTTTTTTAGATTTTTCATAACAATCTGGATTTTTCTAACTTCTCTGGAAAAATAAAAATTCAGAACATCTGGCAACAGCAGGCCAACTTCCCTCTTGGCATCAGGGGGCTGGGGCTGTGTGGAAGCTGCTTATTTAGACTGGGCATGAAGTCTTTGGTTCATTACAGTGGACAGCTGCTCCCCCCTGCAGGCACCGGAGTTGAGACTTTTAGTAATTTTTTTCTTTAATAGAATACTAAAACTACTAGGAAAGGATTCTCATTAATTACGGGAATCTCGACTACGCTGGCAATACTGTCTCATTCCTAGAGTCGCCCCTGGTTCTTTCTCTGCTCCCTAGGCATCCTATGTACATCAGGTCAGTCCCTATTGCACTGTTGCTGCTGGTCAGCCTGGGTTCAGCTTTCCTACTTCTATGAAGAGCTTCGCAGCATTCCTGTCATAGCTGCTGGTCCCGTTATCACCACTCCTGTCAGCAATAGGATGGAAGGGAAAGAAGTTCGAGGCCAAGGGGCACTGCTGACCTGGGAGGCCTCTGGAAGGCCAAGAAGCCAATCTCTTCTGCCTTGGGGCTACTTCCTTACCATTCTCTCTAAGCAAGATGGAACAAGAAGTTAGGACATCATGGGCAGGTTGGAACCCAGGCACCAGCCCAAACTGTCATACACCCATGTGTGGGGTCTCTCTCCGTTGCCCTCTTTCTTTCTCCTGGAGGCCTCAGCTCAACTCTTAAGGCCTTCCAAATGATTGATTCAGGTTCACCCAGATTATCAAGGATTACTGCCCTTATTCCAAGTCAAAAGCTGCAAAATTGCTTCAGAGCAACATCTAATTTGATGTTTGGTTGAATAGCTAGGGAGTATAGCCTACCCGGCTGACATATCAAAAAAAGCTATCACAGTCTACACTTTTCAGCTTGGTCCACATCCTTCAACCACTTAAACATTCTTAAGCCAAACATAATCTCCAAATAAATAAAATACCAAAGTCAAATATTGACTAACAGGAGATACCTCTTCTGTGTACAAAAAAAGACACGCTAACTCTTTTCCCCAGAAGATGATACAAAGTTTTTGGGTGATATTCAGTCTTCTCTTTCAATATCCTATAACTTAAATACTGAAATACAAAGGTAGTTATTATTTTAAAGTGTTGGGCTAAATATCAAGGTAATAAGAGAGGAAAGAAAACAAAATAGTTCATTTGTATACAAATGCTCATATGTACACTGTCATATACATACAGCCAAGGACTGCCAATGAAGTTCGTGAACTCATCCTAGAAATAGCGCTACATACCTCACTGCTGAGTACTCCCCTTGGGAAGCTAGGCATGGATGCCAGCACCTAGTCCACCCTTCAAAGCAATTTTGGAACTCTTTTTCTGGAATGGCCATCAGAACTGTCATTCTATGACCCTTGATGTCCCAAATGTCATCAAAGTGTCTCCTTTCAATATTTGCTTTAAGTCTGGGTAAAGAAAAAAGTCATTGGGGGGCAGATCATGTGAATAGGGAGGGTGTTCCAATACAGCTATTTGTTTACCGGCTATAAACTCCCTCACAGACAACTAGACAATTAAGTTCACGAAGTTGCCACTGTGCTACCTTGAGCAATGGCCATTCCAGAAAGAGTTCTAATATTGCTGTGAAGGGTGGACTAGGGTGATGGCATGGGTGCATAGCTTCCCAAGGGGAGTACTTTGAAGGTGACTATAGTGATATTCAGCAATGAAGCATGTAGCACTTAGAACAATTAAGTTTGTGCACTTAACTGTCAGACCTTGTGTGTGTATGTGTTGTGCACACATACACACATACAGGTAATTCCTGATTTATGACAGTTCATGCCAATGAGACCCTTGTAGGTCAGTTCTGTACATTAAGTTGAATACCAAAGGTTTTTATTTTTATTTTTTAACTTTTCATTAGTAAAATATACTGATTTTTATATCAGTATCTTTACAACTCTGATCTTTATTTGTCTTTGGGGGTTGGCAACATTACATATAACCTTACAGGTAATGATAACATGAGCAAATTACAAGCTGTAAAACTGCTTACAGTATACATTACTAATGATAAGATGTACGCAGTAACAATGACAGTAGATGCTCGTAAGTGCGGTTTGTTGTAACTTGAATAAATCACAAGACAGGGACTTAAGGATATTTATATTAATACAAGGGAGAACTATTTATAACTGTTTATAATATTCATTTCTGCTCTTGGTCCCATGGCTGTGCTTGATGTTTATTCCATATTCTCTTTGCCTTCTGTAGGTATGTTAGCTGGCTGTAACTTTTTTGCCTACTAAAATGACTCAAAACTTCTTTCCTGAAAAGTACTGAAATAGCAATACTGACTGAATTATCATGTTGTAATTTTCTATTACAAGCCCCGGTGGTGTAGTAGTTAGTGCTCAGCTGTTAACTGAAAGACCCACTAGGCATTCCATGGGGGAAAGATGAGGCAATCTGCTTCCATAAAGCTTTACAGTCCTGGAAACCCTTTGGGGCAGTTCTACTCTATTCTATAGGTTACCTATGAGTCAGAATTAACTTGACAGTGATAGGTTTTTTTTTTTTGTTTGAACCCTGGTGGTGTAGTGGGTTAAGTGCTACCACTGCTAACCACATGGTCAGCAGTTCAAATCCACCAGGCGCTCCTTGAATACTCTTGGCGTCAGTTCTACCCTTGCCTCTAGGGTCGCCATGAGTCAGATCCGACTCCACGGCACTTGGCTTTTTTAATTTCTCTTTAACTTTACTCACAGGACAAGGGTGTGCTAAGAAAGGCCCTAGGGGATCCTCTGTATTCCAGACATGTTCTTTGTTATCCCTGTTGCATGCTATCAATCCAATTTCCCTTTGATGGTCAAGAATGTCGCCATGAGTTGGATCTGACTCAACGGCACTTGGCTGACTTTGATCAAGAATGATTACCCTAGTTAATCCAACCCCTTTGTTTGCTTGTTGGTCAAGAGGCATGAGGAACTTGAAGTAATTGGGTGGCTGTCTCAAATTCCAGTTCAAGGAAATCATTGTTGCTTTCCCAGTTGGAAGCATTCTTCCCCATTGGAACTAAGATCGCTCAACAAACAGAACATAAGATCAGAGACATGAGAAGAACATTTTGCTAATAGATTACTAGGGGCAATAATGATTCCATTTTGACTGTTTGATTCCTGGACCATATATTTGTTACTGATTTAGTCTTCTTGAGTCACTATTTGAAATTTATTGCTCAGGTGTCATTCCTTCCTTTTGCTTTAGCTATGTGGCATTCAAGAACAAGTTTCATAGTCTGTTCTGACATCTAATTTGGTCTTTTTTTTCCCCTGTCTTTTTAATGAGCTCTTGCTTTCTTCATGGATGAAGAAATGGACATTCAACCATTTAAAGAGGTAGCAAATGATCAGGAACTGATGGTGCTGAAGGAAGAAGCTGGAGCTGCATCTAAGACAGTGGTGAAAAACAAGGCCCCAGGAATTGATGGAATATCAACTGAGATGCTTTAATAAACAGATGTAGCACTGAAAGTGCTCACTCATCTACACTAAAAAATTTGGAAGATAATGACCTGGCCCACTGACTGAAAGAGATCTATATTTATGCCTATTCCCAAAAAAGCTATTCAGCTGAATGCGGAAATTATTGAACAATATCATTAATATCACATGCAAGTAAAATTTTGCTAAAGATCATTCAAAAGCAACTGCAACATGATGTTGACAGGGAACTCCCAGAAATTTAAGCAGCACTCAGAAGAAAATGTGGAACCAGGGATACCACTGCTGATGTCAGACACATCTTGGCTGAAAGCAGGGAATATGAGAAAGATATTTATCTGTGTTTCATTGATTGTGCAAAGGCATTCAACTGTGTGGACCATAACAAATTATGGACAACATTGTGGAGAATGGGAATTCCAGGACACTTAATTGCGCTCATGAGGAATCTATATGGATCAAGAGGCACTCATGTGCACAGAACAACGTGGCACTGCATGGTTTAAAGGCAGGAAAGGTGTGCGTTACGGTTGTGCACTTTCACCATACCTTTTCAATGTGTATGCTGAGCACATAATCTGAGAAAATGGACTATATAAAGAACAAGGCATCAGGATTGGAGAAAGACTCATTAACAACCTGCATTATGCAAATGACACAACCCTGCTTGCTGCAAGTGAAGACTATTTGCAACACTGATAAAGATCAAAGACCACAGCCTTCAGTTTGGATTGCACCTTAACATCAAGAAAACAAGAGTCCTCTGAACTGGACCAGTAAGCAACATCACAATAAATGGAGAAAAGATTGAGGTTGCCAAGGATTTCATTTTACTTGGTTCCACAGTCAACGCCCATAGAAGCAGCAGTCAAGAAATCGAAAGATGCATTGCATTGGGACAATCTGCTGCAAAGGACTTCTTTAAAGTACTGAACAGTAAAGATGTTACCTTGAAGACTAAGATGTGCCTGACCCAAACCACAGCATTTTCAGTCATATCTTATGCATATGAAAGCCGGCAAATGAATATGGAAGACAGAAGAAGAACTGATGCCTTTCAATTGTGGTGTTGGAGAAGAATATTAAATGCACCAAGGACTGCCAAGAGAACAAACAGATCTATTCTGGAAGAAGTAACATCAGAGTGCTCCTTGGAAGCAAAGATAGCAAGACTGCATCTTGTGATCTCTGGACATATTGTCAGGAAGGATCAGTCCCTGCAGATGGACATCATGGTTGGTAGAGTGGAGGGTCAATGAAAAAGAGGAAGACTCTCAACAAGATGGATTGACACAGTAGCTGCAATAGTGGGCTAAAGCATAACAACGATTGTGGGCATGGTGCAAGACTGGGCAGTGTTTCGTTCTGTTGCACATAGGGTTGCTAAGAGTCAGAACCAACTTCATGGCACCCAGCAACAACAACAGGGACGTGAATCATATCTATCTTAGTGCTTATCTGCCTTTCTGAATGACTGGAGCCTTAGTGGTGTACTGGGTAAGAACTCAGCTATTAACCTAGCCGTTCAGATCCAGCAGCCACTCCTCGGGAACCCTATGGGGCAGTTCTACTCTGCCCTATAGGGTTGCTATGAGTCGTAATGTACCTGACGGCACTGAGTTCGGTTCGTTTTGGTGTGCCTGAAGTTGAGCCACGTGGTGTCACAGGGGTTAAGAGTTTGGTTGCTGTCATGCAGTGAATTGTGTCCCCCCTAAAAATATGTGTAGCCATGTGGCTGGGCCATAATTCCCAGTATCTTGTGACTGTCCTCCATTTTGTGGTTTTCCTATGCTGTATGTTAAAGGATTAGGGTGGGGCTGTAAATCCCTTCATGGGATCACCTCCCTGCTCCACTGTAAAGGGAGTTTCCCTGGAGAATGGCTTGCCCCACCCTTAATCCTTTCATCCTATGAGAGATAAAAGGACAGAGAAGCTGGCAGAGAATTGGGAACCTCATACCAAGCAAGCAGCACCGGGAGAAGAACACGTCCTTCAGACCTGAGGTTCCTGCGCCAAGATGCTCCCTGGACAAAGACTGATACAATACTGGACTTTCCTCCAGAGCTGACATGGGGGAAAGTCTTCCCCTGAAGCGGACACCCTGAATATGGACTTGCAGCCTACCAGACTATGTAAGAATAAACCTTCCTTTGTTAAAGCCATCCACTCTGTGGTGTTTCTGTTAGAGCAGCCCTAGCTGACTAAAACAGTTGCTAACCAAAAGGTTGGCAATCTGAATCTATCACCACTCCTTATGGGGCAGTTCTATTCTGTCTGATAGAGTCACTATGAATCTAAATAGACTCAGTAGCAACTAAAACAACAACAACATGTTCCATATATCATATTCTCTTTGTCTGCCTCTCAGAACTTTTCATTCAATTGAACAAGCATAGATTTGGTCCAAATGTCAGATGATTAGAGTAAGAGTCAAGGAGCACGGAGGCAAGTCAATCACGTGCCAACCCTTAACGAGTTTACTACCAGCTTCGAGAACTACTTGAATTCACCGCTGAGTTCTACTACTCCCCTGAAGCTGTGTATCTACTTAATAAAAATTCTGAGACCATCTTTATCTAACTGAACTTGTGTTAACTTGAGTTCTGCTTCTGACAAGGATTGATTTGCTGCTGCATTGCCCTTTTAAGTGAATGAATCATCTTAGGAATAGTAAATAGGTTTTGTGTTGTGGGCCAGTTCAAATCAACTGGTAGTGGCTGCTCAGAGAACTAAGTTAAGAAAGATTCTGACGTTGTGTCTTTGCTCGGTAGAAGACAACTATAAACTGACTAGCAATGTTCAGGATGAACATGGAAATATGGGAACAAAAATGCCACTGACTTGTCACCCTAGTTAGTCCAGTAACCCCCTAGTCAGTCCAGTAATCCCTGGCTTAATGCTTGACTGTACTTGGCAATGCTGTTACTGATATGTTGTTATCTGATTGTCAGTGAGCATTTAGCCAAAAGAGAAGAGCAGATCTTTGATAGTTTGGATCAACAGATAATGTCACAAGTGTCTGTTCAGAGAGTCATTCAACCAACACCAAATATAATCTTCCGTCTCCTCTCTTATTATCTGAAAACACTGGTGGCAGAGCAGCTAAGTGCTATGCCTGCTAACCAACAGGTTGGCTGTTTAAACCCACCCGGTGCTCCTTGGAAAGTCTGCAGGCAGTTCTACACTGTCTCAAAGGGTTGCTATGAGTTGGAATAGACTTGACAGCAGTATTTTTTGTTTTTCTTTCTCCCACTATCTAGAATAAGATAGGTAGTTTAAAACATCATCTGAAATTAGGAGCACTTTGAATATTCCACACATTAAAAGAGCAAAACCGACCAACCACATAGAAGATAAATCACCATGTAACATGGAAGAGTTAGGTCAAGTTTAGGGGAAGCTTCTGTTTTTTTTTAAGGATACGTCATCTCAACATGCATAACAGTGTGTGATGTTACCTGAGGGCCAAGAAATCTGTCTTTTCTACTATAAACTTGCTGCCATGGAGTCAATTCTGATCCATAGCAACCCTGTAGGACAGAGTGGAATTGTTCCATAGAGTTTCCAAGGAGCACTTGGTGGATTCCAACTGCCAACATTTTGTTTAGCAGCCACAGCACTTTTAATCACTATGCCATCAGGGAAATAACACTTGCTTTATAGCATCAGGTTCTCTCCTCTACCCTCTGAATACATGTGATTGATCACGTCATATTTCCCACCAATGTGAATGGGAGTTTTCACCCATATAGTACGGCAAAATGACAAAAGGCACAGAGGAATTGTTAGACAAACATGTATGTGTATTTAATCAGATCATGCTATCTGGGGCTGCAGAGTACTGCAGAGGAAATTAAAAAAAAAAAAACATTGAGGATGTCACCACAGTTCTGAGGTGGCCTCCTGGCTTTCTGGACATTACAACAAGGAAGCTGTGTCCATGACTATTAAGCCTAGGGATAATGAGAAAGCTTAGAAACAGAAGATACTCACTTACCTTGGCTATTATTTATGGTCCCATAGAGGAGAGAGGGATCACCGCAAAGGTAAGAAAGCAAAGAAAGCTGGCAAGAAACAGAGAGACAGGGAAAGAAACTGCTCCCCCCAAACCCTTTCCAGTTTGCGCATTTTGAAGGCAGGCTTTTGCAACTTGGAGAAAAACATCTTGCCTTTAAACCCTCAGTAACTTTTCACTGCGATACAGTTGCTATGGGGATCGTGCGCCAGGTTGTGCCACTTCATCATCTCTCTCACACATTCTATTACAACGTGAGTACTTGGGATGCTAGGCCATAAATATGCAGCCACAAATGTTAGCCTGTAAACCAACCTGCCAAGCAACTTCAGAGCCGAAATCCGTTCCCTGGCTGGCAGAATCACATTGCCCCTTTTGAAAGCAACTCAGCCAGGAGAGTGAAGAAGTAGATGCACACATCTGCAATTAGTAGCCCATTTCCTCATCCGCACTGTGGCTTTTTGGACCAAAGGAAGATGATGAAAGGGAAGCTAAATTGCTCTCACACAGAATGAGATTTACTAACGGTCTGCATGTTTCCAGGTTATCTGCAGCTTTTCTGTCTCATTTTGGAAATACTCTGAAGCCAGTTTGACCATTTTTCATAGCTGTGGGACAGAAATAGTATGGGTGCATAAATGTCACCCCACTACATGTATTTAGGAAACCCTTGTGGCACAGTACTTGAGTGCTAAGACTGCTAACTAAAAGGTCAGCAGTTCAAATCCAGCAGGCACTCCTTGGAAACTCAATGGAGTGTTCTACTCTGTCCTATAGGGTTGCTATGAGTTGGAATCAACTCACTGGCAATTTTTAACCATGTGTTTAAAAACAAAGCACAGTATGCCTCAGCAAAACTCAAATCAATTACATGTACCATGACTCCCAAGTCTCATATCCTTTCATGATGCCACCAATCAACATGGAGAATATTTCTCAGAGCTTCTGTGGGCCTTACTAAAAAAAAAAAGGTGAAATTCAGAGGAACTGGAATTTCACAAAGGCAACTTAGAAATCAAACTATTGGTCCATCCCAATTCCAGAACTGTCCCTTCAGGCCAGTACAGTTTCAGGCAGTAGCTATTAATACAGAGCACATCATTTGGAGAGGAATATGGGAATTCAAAGACAAGGGCTTGGTTGTTGTCCTTGAAATATTCATCATGTAGATTGCTTTAAATATGGTGACAAAGTAATTTCTGCAGGATAAATACTATCTTCTCTCTTCTAACTACTTAGTGAAATCCTCCATCAGATAGAATTTAACCTTTAGGTACTATATTAAAAATAGCAACAAATTCTCTTCTCTTATCAGAAGATGCTCTGGTGTCACAGACGCTAAGAGCTCAGTCTGCTAACCAAAACACTGGCAGCTTGACTCCACCAGCTGCTCCTTGGAAACCCTGTGGAGCAGTTCTACGCTGTCCTACAGGGTCGTTATGAGTGAGACTCAACTCCACAGCAACAGATTTTATCAGATAAGAGGAGGTTGTTTCTCTAATGCATTGAATTGGAATAAAGGGGAGAGATGCTGGGCCACTTTGGACTCCAGCCTTTCAGGAGACTGACCTTTTGCTTCCTCTCTCAGTAGTCACTTCTGTCTTGCTGGAGAGATTAACGCCTGGACTGCCAAGGTTCTTCAAACTGTCCTAGGTAAGGGTTCATTGGTGGAGCAAAGGTGCTGTCTTGGTTGTTCTCGCCCAAGCGGGCATCACTTGGGGCCGGACATAGCCACTCCTGGCCTGCCCTGTCCTGATTTCTGGGCCACAGAAGGACAAGTACATAAAATAGCAATTGTCGTGAAACAACACTCAGTTCTAAGTTTTGGGGTATCTATGAAGTGACAGACAACCAAACGTTTTATAATGATATGTAGAGTCACTTTCTGCATAAGCACTGGAATGTTTTCATTCTGATTTACTTCTAATCTTAGGAACCTCATTTTTCAGAATTTCCTGACTCCATGTTGTAGATTCTAGTCATTTTTAAATCTTTATGCAAGAGTAGCCTTTGTTTGGAATATATCAAATGTCTATCAACCTAAAATATTACAGTTTTTCAGAAGCCAGTATTGTCAACATTGAAAATATCCAGTTCTAAAAGTGCTTTAAAGTCCTAAATTTAAGGACTAGTAATAAAATGAGTATTTTAAAATGGCAAGTATAATGATCAATTTCTGCTAAAAAACAAGAAAATCTTAATTGGGATGATGCATATTTTAGGTAGCTTGATAACTAGTCTTGCTCGAACCTGATGGTTCTCAACTTTAACATGCGTCAGAATTGCCTGAAGATGAACACATACCTATCAATAATTACATTGAATGTGAATGGACTGAATGCTCTAGTAAAGAGACATCAAGTGACATCTTGGATCAAAAGACATGACCCATCCATATGTTGTCTACAAGAAACTCATTTGAGACTTAAAGGTAGGAACAAACTGAAAGTTAAAGAATGGAAGAATATATATCAAGCTAACTATGAACAAAGAAGAGCAGGCATGGCAATTCTAATCTCAGACAAAATCAATTTTAATGTAAAATCCACCATCGTGGACAAAGATGGACATTATTTACTGCTGAAAGGTTCAGTACACAATGAAGACTGAACTATATTAAATATCTATACACCTAATATCAGAGCACCTAAACACATAGAAGAAACACTGACCACACTCGAAAAACAGTTAGATCGCTCCACAATAATAGTGGGAGAGTTCAACAATCCACTCTCAGTACTGGACAGATCATCTAGAAAAAAGCTCAGTAAAGATGCAGAAGACTTCATTGCCACAATTAACCAACTAAACCTGATCGATACATACAGAACTTTCTACCCATCAGCAGACAACTACACCTTCTTCTCCAGTGCACATGGAACATTCTCCAGAATTGACCATGTGTTAGGACATAATGCAAATCTCAACAAAATCCATACCATTGAATTAATGGAAAGTATCTTTTCAGATCATAAAGCCATTAAGCCGAAATCAATAGCAGAAAAAACACAGATAGAAAGTGGAACTCTTGGAAACTGAACAACATCTTGCTCAGAAAACCATGGGTTATAGAAGAAATCAAGGATGCAATAAAGAAATTCATGGATTCCAATGAGAATGAAAACACTTCCTACCAGAACCTATGGGATATAGCCAAAGCAGTCCTCAGAGGTCTGTTTATTTCCATAAATGCACACATCTGGAAGGAGGAAAGAAACCAAATCAAGGAACTAACTCTACAGCTTGAACAAGTAGAGAGAGAACAACAGAGGAACCCCTCAGGCACCAGAAGAAATGAGATCATAAAGATTAGAGAGGAACTAAATGAATTAGAGAATAGAAAAACAATTGAAAAGACCAAAAGCTGGTTTTTTGAAAAGATCGACATATTGACAAACCACTGGTTAAACTTACTAAAGAAAAACAGGAAAGGAAACAAATAACCCAAATTAGAAATGAGAGGGGAGTGGTCACAACAGATCCAACAGAAATTAAAAATATCATAACAGAATACTATGAAAGACTGTACTCTTACAAATTTGAAAACCTAGAGGAAATGGACAAATTCTTTAGTTCATATCACCTATGCAAATTATCACAACGTGAAGCAGAACAACTTAATAAAGCCATCACAAAGGAAGAGATTGAAAAAGTCATCAAAAAACTGCCAACCAAAAAAAGCCTAGGCCCAGATGGCTTCACCGCAGAATTCTACCAAGCTTTTAGAGAAGGGTTATCTCCAATACTACTGAGACTATTTCACAGTATAGAAAGGGATGGAGTACTCCCAAACTCATTCTATGAACCCAGCATAACCCTGATCCCAAAACTAGGGAAAGACTCAACAAAACAGGAGAACTACAGACCAATATCACCATGAATCTAGATGAAAAAAATCTTCAACAAAATTCTTGCCAATAGAATACAACAACGTATCAAAAAAATAATCCATCATGACCAAGTGGGATTCATACCAGGTATGCAAGGCTGGTTCAACATCAGAAAAACAATTAATGTGATTAACCACATAAACAGGACAAAAGACAAGAATCACTTGATTTTCTCTATTGATGCAGAAAAGGCATTTGATAAAGTCCAACACTCATTCATGCTAAAAACTTTTAGCAAAATAGGCATAGATGGAAAATTCCTCAATGCAATAAGGGCCATTTATATAAAACCAACTGCCTACATCATCCTGAATGGAGAGACTGAAGGAGTTTCCCTTGAGAACAGGAACTAGACAAGGATACCCACTCTCATCTCTCCTATTCAACATAGTACTAGAAGTTCTAGCCAGAGCAATTAGACAAGACCAAGAAATAAAAGGCATCTTCATTGGCAAAGAAGAAGTTAAAATCTCCCTGTTCGCAGATGACATGATTGTATATGCAGAGAATCCCAAAGAATCTATAAGGAAACTACTCAAACTGATAGAAGAGTTCAGCAAAGTCTCAGGATACAAGATAAACATAAGTATATCAGTAGAATTCCTTTATACCAACAGTGAGACTGCTAATGAAGAAATCATCAAAACAATACCATTTACTATAGCCCCCAAGAAGATAAAGTACCTAGGAATTAATCTAACCAGAGAAATAACAGACCTTTACAAAGAGAACTACAAATCCTTACTGCAAGAAACTAAGAGAGACTTAGATAAATGGAAAAACCTACCCTGCTCATGGATAGGAAGACTTAACATTGTGAAAATGTCTATTTTACCCAAAGCAATCTATTTATAGAATGTAATCCCAAGACAAGTTCCAGTGCCATTTTTTAATGAGATGGAGAAACAAATCACCAATTTTGTTTGGAAAGGGAAAAAAGTACTACTAAAAGTACTACTAAAAGTACTACTAAAGAAGAACACACTGCAAGGCCTCTCATTACCCGATTTAAGAACCTATTACACTGCCACAGTGGTCAAAACAGCCCGGTACTGGTACAAGAACAGACAGATCGATCAATGGAACAGAATCGAGACCGCAGAGACGACACTATCTGCCTGTGAACAGTTGATATTCGACAAAGGCCCTAAGACATTAAACTGGGATAAAAACAATCTCTTCAACAAATGGTGCTGGCAAAACTGGATATCCATCTGCAATAAATTGAAACAAGATCCATATCTTACACCTTATACAAAAACCAACTCAAATTGGATAAAAGATCTAAATATCAAATCTAAAATGATAAAGCTCATCTAAGAAAAAGTAGGAACAACATTGGAAGTTTTAATACACAATGTAGACAGACTTCAAAATCTGTCAAACAAACCACAATCAACAAAAGAGAAAATAGATAAATGGGAATTACTAAGAATCCAACACTTTTGTTCATCCAAAAACTTTATCAGAAGAGTGAAAAGGCCACCTACAGAATGGGAAAAAATATTTGGCAACTCTATATCAGACCGACACCTGATCTCCGTAATCTATAAGGTACTACAAAATATCAATCAGAAGAAGACAAATCATCCAATTAAGTGATAGGCAAAGGAGATGGACAGATATTTCTCTCAAGAGGAGATCCAGGCAGCCAAAAAACACATGCGGACATGTTCACAATCTTTATTTATTACAGAAATTCAAATCAAAACTACAATGAGATACTATCTCACCCCAGCAAGGTTGGCTATGATCCAAAAAACAAAACAACAAATGCTGGAGAGGCTGTGGAGAAAGTGGAACTCTCCTACACCGTTGGTGGCATTGCAAAATGGTCCAGCCTCTTTGGAAAGCAATCTGGTGCTTCCTTAAAAAAAATGGATATGGATATATCATTTGATCCAGTAATTCCACTACTTGGAATATATCCTACAGAATCAAGGCCATTCACACTGATGGTTACATGCACAGGAATGTTTATCGCAGCACAGTCCTTGATAGCAAAAAGATGGAATCAACCTAGCTGCCCAACAACAGAGGAATGGATAGGTAAACTATGGTATATATACTCAATGGAGTACTATGCAATGATAAAGAACAGTGATGATTCCAGGAAACATCTCCTAACCTGGTTTCAACTGGAAGACATTATGTTGAGTGAAAGTAGTCAGTGACAAAAGGACAAATATTGCATGAGACCCCTATGATTAAAAACTCAAAAACAGACTTATGCACAGAAGAAAAGACTCTTTGATGCTGCAAGGGACGGGAGGAAGGGAGGAGGAGGGGGAGGGTCTAGATTAGATAGTTGGTAGAAATTTGGTTGGGTGAAATCAGTGATAGCACACATTAGAAACAAGAACAATACTAAGTGGACTTCAGCATAACTTGAATACTCCTTCCATCTTAACCCAATATTGCAAGGTTAGAGTAGCTGGGGCAGGGGGCAGGGGACAGTGCTCTTAGGTGAATTCCAGGCCAATTGGCACAACTAGCATATTGCTAAGAGGGCTCTCTGCACCCCAAATTGGTGAGTGGCGTCCGGGGTCTTAAAAGCTGCCTACCTGCCATCCAAAGGCACAGCAAATGGTCCCAACTCAGCAAGAACAGATGCTCTCTGAGGACCAAAACGACACGGGGGAAAGACAACCCAGAAGACAGAGAGACCCACATGTGTGGGTGCCTACATTGACTTGGGACTGCAAGAACCGTGTGGTGCCTGGCCACCACCTGTGACAGGTGCGATGGAGCGCACAAAGTTGAGCCTCACTGGTAACACAAGAATAAAAAGGGGTGCACTCTGAGATATCCACTAAAAGACCTCAATTGATGGTCCAGTGGCTTTGGGGTTCACTTGGGAGCATGGTCCCTGGCCCTGATGCTGCCTTTGCCCATAAATCATAATGAAGGTCCACTCTTCAGACATGAATGGATTGGACTTGGCAATGCAGAGTGACCATATGCTGGATGCACTTTATGGCTCTATGCATCTATAGGATATCATCCTCCTGACCTCTGGCTGGAGTAAAGGGTGTGGGTGGAGAGGGGGAAGGAAACTGTTGGGAAGATGAGACATGTATGGAGCAGAGAGGAATAATGTGCTGTCACCAGGCAGGGAGAGCAGTAGAAGTGACATATAGGTGGGCATGTAAATTTACATGGGAATGTACATTTTCACTCAGTCATAAAAAAAAAAAAAAAAGAACTGCCTGAAGAATTTCTTAAAACAGAATTTTGAGCCCTGTCCTCAGTTTCTAACAAGTTCCCAGGTGATGCTGGTACCGCTAAACCAGAGCAATGTTTGGGGAACCAACTTTGAGAGCCAGTGCTCTAATCTTTCTTGGCACAAGTTTACACTTTGTCATCTGTATCCATGGCAGACACTACTAATCAATCATTGAATCTTTTCTTGCTGAACCATATTTTTTTGAACCAATTTATTCCATTAGATAGGAGCACCAAGTCTAGGTCTGTCCTCTCATATAGAACAGCATAAGAAATACTAGGCAACATAGTTCATGAAACTATAATCCTACGGTTGCTATAGTGACTGGCCAGATCAAAACAATGTATAGTCGTCGTATGACAGATACCAGGTATTTTTTTCAAGTCTAGATTGAAAAAGACCCAAAAAGTACTGGACATGTTCATAAAAGTGTTGAGGTTTGTGACAGTCACTTAACATTGCAGTTTTGCATTGCCTGTAGAATAGTTCCTTCTCCCGTTGTTACAGTAGCCATTCTAAAGTTTATTTAACTTTTGCTATGAAGATTCCCATGAAACATAAATTCAAATTTAGTGATGTAGGATCCAAGGCTCAATAATAAATCATTTCTACTGTTCATACAAAGAAGCAAAAATAATCGACTGTCTAAACTGCCATGGTATATATTTGCCTAAGAAGTTTTCTTCTACTCCGAAGAACAGGTTTTTGTCTTTGAAATATTTGCAGATTTAGGGTCATAATTTCTCTGGTCAATCCCCCAACGTTTTTGAAATATTCGCAATTTCTCTCACATAATAAACAATGAGTTATGGCTTCTATTTTTTCAAAATGCCTTCTGGACAGAAATAAAATATTTGAAAATATTTGTTTTCACTTTGAAATTCTTTGAAAGGAAATCCAATAGTATCAAGGATGTAATAAGAAAAGGTTATACCAAGGACAGATTTTAAACTAGAAACTACTGACATGAGTATTTGAAAAAGCATTTGCCATACTTGACAATGTTTTCATAAAGCTCCAGATCTCTTTAACTACAAGTAATACCATTCAGTGAGTTTGACAAATGATTTTGATGGACAGCATAGCTTTCTCCATGTTACAACATTTTTCTCTTTACATTTTCAGTTTTTGTAAATGTAATATAATTTTTAAAGAATCTACAGTATGTCCTGTGAACCAGAGGTCAGCAGTTTAAATCCACCAGCTGGTCCTTGGAAACTCTATGGGGCAATTTTACCGTGTCCTATAGAGTGACAATGACTTGGAACTGACTCAACAGCAATGGGTTTAGTTTTTCATTTCTACAGAATTTCAGATATTTTTCAGTCAATTCATGTAGGAATTAGCTAATAAGAGCTTTCACTTATTGAGAGCTTGCTCTGTATTAAGCATTATATCAGGAACTTTACAATCCTTTTTTCATTTAATTTTTACAACAAACTGATGAGGCAGGCAATATTACCTCCATCTTTTAGATGTGGAGATCCCCAACCATTGGCCCCACAGAGTTTCCAAGGAGCTCCTGGTAGATTTGAACTGCCGACCTTTTGGTTAGTAGCTGTAGCACTGAACCACTGTACCACCAGAGTTTCCTTTGACGGGTAGGATGAGCGGTAAAAACGTGTTTCTATTATTTCGATCCAAAAATTTCTTCATGTTGCCACTTGTCAATATGATGGCAGCACCCAAGTGAGCCTATTGGCTCTTCAGTTTAAGGGCATCTGGCTGGGGAGAAAGCAATGTCCTTGTCCCCTTCTTGTAGGCACCCCTAAACTCAATGACTTCTTTTCTTGGAGTTATCACCATATGTCACTCTTTTTTCGTTCAAGGTGAAACAAGGCTCAGCAGGACAGTTTCACTTATCCATAAAGTCAAAGCCCCCAAAGATTCTGCTGTTGTTTTCTTTCTCTTATCTAGCTTATGGAAGAAGTGGAAGGAAAAGAGACAGACTGTACTAAGGCCCTTTGGCTGCCTCTGTAAGCCCTAGATGATGCATTCTCAATGACTCCTCTGAGAATATAGAATACTTAGCACTTTTCTTTCTTTCTTCTTTTATATATATATCTGTAAGCTCTGCCAGAGTAAGGGAGAAGACTCACTCAACAGGTTAAGTTCCTTTTATTAGAGATCTTAGAAATTCTAGCCAGACTTTGAAATATCACCGGGGGTAGTGTAACAGAATCCACTTCTATTACCTGGGCACTCTAAATGTCATCCACCTGGGTTGTGAACAGGAAGGTGGGTTTATTGTTGAGTTTTGATATTTTCATGTAGAGACTTTGCGGCTTGGAGCTAACAAGGGCAAGATGTCCTGCAGCAGTGGATAACCATTAATGTAGGTTGTAACTAGACCCCTCCATACCGAATGTGTTAAACCTGGTACTGGGCAGAGGAGTGGAAGGGACACTTTCTCTCATTGAGGCCGAGAAGGGAGACTGTCAGAGGAATTGTGCATAGCTCTTGCCTTGCATTTCAGCTCTTTCTTGTTTCTTTAGGCTGAGCAAGTTACTCTGATGGTGAACCCCACTAATAGTAAAACCTGGTGGATCATAGCTAATGTCCCTGTCTCTCACAGCCTTGGTGACTGGAGTATTCCTTCTTACTCATCTCTCTGGTAGGCTTCATCAACAAAGGTGGCCCTAGGTTCCTAAGACCCTATTTCTCCTGTGCTTAATGTCACCTTTTATTTATTTCAAAATTCCATCTCTATAAAACCAGGTCAGGGAACAATAATGTAAAATGCTCACATTCACTTGTCTTTATCAAAAGTCCAGATTTTGTTTTTGTGACTCAATTTGCTGGTCAAATCTACATTGCAAATGAGAACTGGAGGACCCTCCAGCATGAAACTTAAACTCATGAACAAACTAAAAGAGAGTTCAAAGGTGTGAAATACAAAAGAAAACCCGCCACAGAGATAGCTAAAGATCTAACAGTTAGGGAATAGTGATTTTAGGAGGAGATGGTAAATGTTAAGGCTCCCTGGCATGGTATTCTCCAAGCCAAGTGCATGGCATGGTATGATGATGCTCTTATAAGGTACCTAATTTGATAAAACATATTTTCACTCTCATCTCAAAGGCCAAGAGTATATAATTGCACTTTGCTGCAAAAAAGTAAAATATACACATGCTTTACATAGCGTGGAAATCCTGGTGTCATAGTGGTTACGTGCTACAGCTGCTAACCAGAGATCGGCAGTTCAAATCCACCAGGCTCTCCTTGGAGACTCTGTGGGGCAGTTCTATTCTGTTCATAGGGTCACTACGAGTCGGAATTGACTCAAGGGCAGTAGGCTTGGTTTTTTTGTTTTACCTAGTGCATTTCACCTGCTAACACACTATACTCCATGGAGGCTACTCCCCTTTCTTTATTTCTGTAAAACCAAACCCACTGTCATTGAGTAGATTTCAGCTCATAGTGATCCTATAACTCAGAGTAGAACGGCCCCATAGAGTTTCCAAGGAGCACCTGGTGAATTTGAACTGCCAACCTTCTGGTTAACAGGTAAGCACTCAATCACTACAGCAGCAAGGTTTCCTTTTTCAGTATATCTGGGCTCAAATTGCCAAAGGACTATTTCATCTGCTCTGCCTATCATGACACACAACAAAAGCCTGTCTAATCCAGCAGGTCACAAAAGACAAGAGAAAAGAAGAAACAACAAGGAATTATTGGATCTGACAAAAAGGTGATTCTGATGGCCTTAAAGAGAGTAGTTTCTCCAGCGGTGGTGTTATGGGTGGTAAGGTCAAGACAGACGGAGGGCAATAAGCAGGTAGTATATGTATGACCAAAAAGTGTACACTACAAGAAATAAAACAATTGAAGGGGCTAGAGAAAAAAATCAAAAAATGTATGTGTTTCTTATAATAGAGTAGCACTGTCTAGGATTAAAAAAAAAAAAAAAGTGCAGAGAGAAGGTTCTAGAGAACAATGGGTTAACAGTAGAGCCATGATCCTTGAGTAGGGAACAGTGACACAGTTGAAATCACTATGGGGATTGGACTTATGAAAGTAAAAACCTAAATCTCCTCTTTTAAGCTCTAGGAGAGGTTACAGGGGAACTGTAAAGATAGTTGTGTTACCAAACCCTAGAAGGTGGATTCTTGTCCAATGTGTTTAGACTTCCCAATTATCTGGACACTGGTCTTTGAGAAAGAGAAAGTAACTTTCTTCCAATACATAGAGCAAGAAGCTAGGAGGAAGCTCCTCAGATCTGGTTTCCTGGGGAAGTATGGCTTGTATGTGATTTGGGCAGTAAGAGGGTGGTCACACAGGTATACTGGGGATGGAAAATCTAGAAGGTAGCCAGGAAACAGGCAGTGACCTTCTTGTCAGACCTCTCACTTTGGAATAGGGTCCAGATAATAAGTATCCTTCTAATTCATTCCTCCTGTTGCTCTGTCCTCTGTTGAGATCAGCTCATACTCACAGCTGGCCCTTGTGAGTACGCAGGACAGGCCAAATCTGGCTTGGATTACTTTAATGACTAATGGGAATTGACTGGTATGTGGAGAGTCAGGTACAGTTGTATCTAACGTGGGGTAGGAGTCCCTGAGTGGTACAAACTCAGTTGCTAACTAAAAAGTTGGTGGTTCAAGCCCACCCAAAGATACCTTGAAAGAAAGGCTGGTAATCTACTTCCCAAAACTCAGCCACTGAAAAGCCTGTAGAGCTTAGTTCTTTGTCCCACACAGGGTCACCTTGAATTGGAATCAATTCTACGGCACCAGGTTTTGGTGTTGTTGTTTGTTTGTTTGTTTTTAGGAGGAGGCGATGAAAAGGCAAGATAGAACAATTTATGCTGGTTCTTCTTTCTCTTCTGTGTGAAATAAGGTCACTAGCTCTAGCAAAGTATCCCAGAAACTCAAATTCTCAGAGCTGGAAACAATATTAAAAGACTTCCATTATGAGCATCCACCTGGTATTTAAAAGCTGAGAAAAAAGGATCTAGAGGCTTAGGTACTGGCACAGTCCAGGGTATCTTTTATGAAAGGGAACCAAAAAGAGAGCATGATACAAAGAGACTTCTGATCGGTGGCCAAGGCCATTTGAGTAATACTGTCATGCAGTAGGCCTCGTCTGCCTGATTGTGCGATTCTAAGTAGCTCCAATTTGGGCTTGTTCCGTAATTCTTCCGTGGGTTTGGAAGACGAGTGAGAAAAATCAATAGTTAAGGTACTTATAGTCAGGAATAGCTGGCTTGATTCACCAAAAGGAAGTTGAAGTCTCCCAAAAGGGAGACTCACCTTTCAGATCAAAGAGTAGAAGAAAAACTTGGAAGCAGATAATGACATAAAATGCAGTCCAGTAATTAATCACCAGCTTAATGGATGAATAATCCTTTGTATTTTATAGATGAGGTTATATAAAGGCACAGTGAGAATGAATCGCCACAAAAAGTAAACAAGACAAAGAGATACAAAGAAGAATTCCCCACCTACATCTGGTTCCCACAACTGATCACTTACTGATCATGTCAAATCAACAGCAGCCTAGGAAATGGAGCTTTATCCTAAGTTCCTTTCCTAATACATGATTCAATATGTTCAGCTGTGACTGTTTTTACCCAGGGGGGATGTTTAGGTTGACATGTACCATGACTGAAGACTAGACAAAAGAGTATTTGTCAATCTGCAGAAGATCCTTGCAGGAGACAGATACACATCATTTTCACTCAGGACAAGAGTTGACACTGCCAGTAACTTGCGTGATGCTCTTAGTCTGCTGATGTACCTTGGCTCCACTCCGTGATCAGGGACTTACTCCACAGGGGTAAAGAAAGTCGTTAGGAACTGAGCTCGCTGGTGAGCACAGCCAGTGGCTCAGTTCCTCAGGCCTACTCCTCTGCCATAGGCTTTTCAATCCAGGAATTTTTCAGATATCCCCTACAGTGTCCATCATTGCCCTATATTACATATATTCTGAAAATATTTAGATTATTTCCTTGGGATAGAGGAGTTACTTGTTAGCTGAAGTTCTGGTTCTTGAAGACACATTTATTTACCCTGCCCACAGAAATTTGATAAAAAGCCAGAGTGAAATGCTGATGATGTCTTAACATGTGAGAACTGATGTGATATCAAAATAAAATTAGTCTTCGTAGCATTTATCTCGCTGGAGGTCACATAATAGTTGGTACAAAGAAACAAAGACTGGTATACAGTAGTAGAATCTTCAAAGATGACAAAGAGGATGGATTGACTGGTGTTTTATTGGTAAAGCTGATGAGCTTCCAATTCAATGCCTGTAGATGTCCCTGCTATGGCAGCTAGCAAGATCGGTCCTTAGAGGTGGGGTAGATCAAGTGCACTGGGGAGGAGGTAGGGTTAAAAGAGAGATAGATCTAGGAAAGGAATCAACTTGTAAAAAGTGGACATACAATTCCAGTTCAGAAAAATATTCAAAGCTTGGACTTTATTTGTCCTAATGTCTCAGTCCACTGCTGCTGCTTTAACAGAAATACCACAAATGGATGGCTTTAACAAAGAGAAATTTTATTATCACAGTCTGTTAAGCTACAAGTCCATTCAATGTAAGAAATTTTCACAGACCAGTAGGTTAAGAGTTCAAATTCAGTATGAGAGCATCTTGGCACAGGAACCTTAGGTCCAAAGCACATGCTCTCGCTCTACTCTCAGTGCTGCTTTCTCAGTGGCTGGAAGTTCCCTATACACTGCTCACTGCCCTTACTTTTTCTCTCTCAAGAGACCACCTTGACACAATCCAAGCTTGTAGGTTGAGTCCTGCCTCACTGACACAGCTGCCCCCCACTCTCCCTCATTAATATCACAGAGGCAGCATTCACAACACATGTGAAAAATCACACAATACTGGGCCTCATGGCTGAGCCAAACGGATTTAGGGGGCCACAATTCAATCCACGACACCTGGCATGTACACCATTTCATCTTCAGCTTTTGTTTCCATGTCACAGAGCTCCCTATTACTTTCAGCTTGGTTTATACTGTTTGCCTGGCCTTAAAACTACATGAGATTCTACTTATGGCTTAGAAGCTAGTAGTTAAAACAGACAGAAAACTGATAGGTCTCAAATAGGGACAAGTTTAGGAATTAATGTCCAGAGCAAGCAAGCAAGAGGGTCAAGTCAGTCTAAGTTATAAGCATTAACTGTAGAGCCTAAACAAAGACAGAAACAAAGCCAGACAGACTCATAGAGCAGGAAGGAAGCCCAAAGTTCACCTAGTCCAACTCCAATATCTTGTAGATGATACAATGAAGCACCAAGAAGTGTGATCATCTGACTGTCGGTACACAGCTAGTTTAGGGCAAAGGGAAAATAAGAACTTAGTCCTTCTGAGCCTGATTTTGCTGTGTGCATCAGACCATGTGACATATCGGAGACATCAAGAGATCCACAGTTTGTAGAAAGTCTTGTTTAGGTAGACAATGGCAGCGGACGGTATGTATTTGTAAAGGTGAGGTTTGGATAGCAGATTTAGGACTGATCCTGGGACCACAACCCAATCAGGAAACCTTTGACTCATCAAAGATACTAAAGCCAGATTTGATCCCCAGAATGGCTGAGATGGGGAGGACAATGAAACTTCATAGACAGATGTGGGAGATCTAGAATAAAAAGGAGAACTCTTTAGTAAAAAAGTCAACTTGGGAGACTCTTACAGTGAGCTTCCCTTCCCAATAGACTTCAAAAGTTAGAACAAGGTTACTAGAAGACTCATAGACATTTCCCATAATCAGTAGATGCACAAAAAATCAACTCAATAATTCCTTCTGTGTATCAGTTAGTGGCATTGTTGTAAAATCAGCCTCTCAAAGTAATATCCAAAGCTCCTTTGTATTCCACACCTCATAAACAATTGATCATTTCTCAGGGTTAGAGACTGAAAACCAATTCACTGTTATTTATTCCTAATAAGCCATTATGTAAATCAAATTTTACATTATCTACACATTTGTGGGTTGTAGCTCTTAGGAGGCCCTCAGCTGCAAATAACAATGGAGTAGTAAGAAAGCTAACAAATTGTTATTGAGACTTGATATAATAATAATAATAATGATAGTATTATTACTTTAGTAAAGTCTATATTGGGTATAGATCTACGAGATAAATCTAATTACCTGAGATACTTTGTTATATAAATAAGGGAATACCCAGGCAAGCGGATAGAAGTAGAGAAAAAAATCAGCAAGGATAGAGAAGTCTTGAATAACTAAACTGAATTAACTGACACAGAACATTCTACCTCAATATAAAGAAAACAAAAATCCTCACAACCGAACCAATATGCAACATGATGATACACAGAAAAGACTGAAGCTGTCAAGGATTTCATTTCACTTGGATTTTCAATCAACACCTATGGAAACAGCAGTCAAGAAATCAAAAGATGCACTGGGTGAATCTGCTGCAAAAGACACCTTTAAAAGCATTAAAAATCAAAGATATCATTTTGAGGACTAAGGTGTGCCTGACTTAAGCTATAGTGTTTTCAATCACCTCATATACATGTGAAAGAGAAATGACCTTTGAATTACTGTGTTGGTGAGGAATATTTAGTATACCATGGACTACCTGAAACGAACCTGTCTTGGAGAAAGTAGAGCGAGAATACTCCTTAGAATCAAGAATGGTTGAGACTTCATCTTTCATACTTTGGACATGTTATCAGGATCAGTCCCTGGAGAATGCCACCACAGCTGGTAAAGTAGAAGGTCAGTGAAAAAGACGGAAACTCCCAGTGAGACGGATTGTCACAGTGGCTACAACAATGAGCTCACGCATAACCACGACTGGGAGCATGCGGCATGACCCAGAGGTGTTTCGTTCTGTTGAACAGCAGGTCTCTATGAGTTAGAACTGACTTAAGGGTGCTTAACAACAACCCAATGGCTGCAGACTATACCTTCTTTCCAAGTTCAAGAGGCATGTTTCCCAATATTTTTCACATCTTGAATGTACAGAAAATTATAAAAAAAATTTTTGTATCTGCTAAGAAACTAGAGAGTGCTTGGGGAGATCTGTATGAGGCTTGGTGAAAAATACATTATATTTTTCATATTATATAAAGATGAAGAAAAATACAATTCAAAATTTCAAGGATTATACTAAATATCAAATTTACATTAAACTTTGAAATAAAATATTTTTCTTGCATTAAAATTTGAGAGTATTCTCCCGAATGTTTCTCACATTGAATTTTATAGTAAAAATATCTAACATGCACTCCTTGATCAAGACTTTTAAGGGTAGATCTTCAATTCCTGAGTTTATATTAAACAAAAGAATTTTTGTGCAAGTGTTGTTGTTATTAGGGCCCATCGAGTTGATCCCGACTAACAGTGACCTACAGGACAGAACAGAAGTGCCCAATAGAGTTTCCAAAGAGTGGCTGGTAGATTTGAACTGCTGACCTTTGCTTGACAGCAAGCTCTTAACAAGACCCTACCTGGGCTCCTTCTGAACAAGTAGGTGATGGAAACATTATAACATGTTTACAACCACTCAAAGCTAACGATTGATACCATATTGAAATAATCAAATAGTTTTTTGTTTTCTTTCACTGAAAAGTCTATAAATTTTTTTATGATCTTACAAATGGCTTAAAAATCCAATAAAAACTCATTATAATGATGAAGCTCTAAGTATGCTCATTTTTAAAGCAGTCACTTAGCAGGCAGTTTAGACTCCAGTGAAAACATCCATCAAAATATAAATGGACAGAAGAATCAAAGACCCTCAGAGCTACTACAGTTGATCAAGTTGGGACCATCAGAAGCCCTTTTGCAGGCTTCTCCTCACGTCCCATCCATTTTGGGAATGCCTATAGAGATGCTTGGACACCTGGACTAAGAAGTCCTCCAGCAGATCCCTGGATCACCGTACATGCCAGACAACTGAGTGCTTTGCTATTGGCAGATCATCTTCATGGGACTCAACATGCTTACTGAGTTCTGTCACTGCACACTGTTGAAAGCCCCGGAGAAGGCTGCTCATAATCTGAGATGATCAGACTGAAGCCACATTTGCCTTGTGGCTGTCTTAAGAGTCAATCTTTGACTTGCTTGAAACCCAGTCTCGGTACTCCTGGGAAGCTCTGCTGTAGACCACACAACTGACTAATAAACATCACCTCATGTCACTCCAAGCTACATCTCTACCTTGATATGCAAATCAGTCTGAAGGTTTTCTGTTTGAAATTTAGATAAATTAGTATGACAACCTGGCTGCAGGATTCAAAGATGAAATGAACTGCAGATACATCAATTATTAATATATGATTATTCTCCTCCCATCACTTTTAAGAGTGTTTTTCACTTCACAGTATTATGGTGAGAAATGAATTGATGTTTTGTGCCCTGAGTCAAACATGAGTTGAAAAGCTTCCGTACACCTTGTTGTATGTAGCAGTTTACCCTGGTGAGGGTAGTGCTCCATGCTCAGCCAAAACAGAAAGAGGCTGATATGCTTTGACTTGTAATTATACCCCTCCAATAGTCTTCAAGCAATGCTTCTGAATCCACAAATAAATTGTGAACCAGGTCAGTGCTGAGGTTGATGTTTGTGCTTTGTGTCTAAGTCAGTATTTGCCAAGGATTGGACTAGGCTATGTTTTATCTAGTCTGTAAAGCAACTTCTATTTGCAAATAATAATGTTTGTCTTTTTCCTTTTGCTATCCCTAAATATTAATGAGAATAAAATTAATCTTCTTTTGATATGAACACTTTTTCCCTCTTTTGATTTTATTTAGGGCACTCCAAAAGGGTCATAAATCTAAAAGTTATTAGTGCAGACACAAAAACCTTGTAGCTTGGAAAATGTAAATTACAGATAAATCAGGTTAGATGAATGAACTCTTTTCCATCTCAATAAATGGCTTTGCCATCATCCAGACATTTCAGTAAAGATACACAAAGGTCATTTTTGATTGCCCTCCCTAGGGTCACCATGAGTCGGATCTGACTTGATGGCACTTGGCTGGCTGGCTTCATTATTCCCTCTGTTTTACTCTACATTTAATACTATTAAATCTAATATGTAGGCAAATGTCAAGTTGCTGTATTTTTGGCCATTCCTATTGCTGCCTTCCTAATTCAAGCCACTACTATCTTTCACCTGTACTATTACCGAAACCTACTTGGTCTCCCCATTTCCATTCTTGTTCTAACCAATGCTTTTTATTTTGCTGCCAGAGTGATCATCTAATACTCAAATCTGTCACATACATACATGGTCAGTTGATAAACAACAATGGCATAACACACTACAGTAGATGGAGTTGTATCACTTAGTTGTCACAGGTAATAATGAATTTAGACCCCTACTTCACATTATTGAAAAAATATAAAAAGTCCTGATAGACTGAGGATTTAAACATGAAAAGTAAAACATTAAAACTTTTAGAAGAAAACATGGGAAAATATTTTCAATGTCTTGGTATGAGCAGATTTTGTAAGACAAAAAAAGAAGTATTAACTATGAAGGAAAGCTGACGTAGGGCTACATTAAAACCATAAACATCTTTTCTTCAACACACTGCATCAAAAATGTAAGAAAGCAAGAACATAGAATGAGATAAGTTATTTGTAGTACGTATATCCCAAAGAGGACTTTTTCCAGAATATATAAGAAACTTCCACAAATCAGTTGGAAAAAGACAGAACCTATTAAAAATGGGTGAAAGGCTTCAGCAACTATGTCACAAAAGATTTTCAAACAGCCTATAAATGTATATAGAAATGAATAATTTCATTAATCCTGAGGAAAATTCAAATTAAAACCACACTATATTATTATAGATTGTTTTTAATAGCATGGTTAAAATGAAAAAGATAGCTATCAGGTGTTGGTGAGTACATGGAGCAACTGGAACTCTCATATATTTCTGGTGGGAGTGTGTATGGATACAACTCCTGTGACCAGTGTTTAAAAGTATTTACTAAAACTAAACTTTTGTATTTCCTATGATACAATAATTATGTGTCCTATGTTTATATCTTCCAATATATACGTGTTCACCAAAAATACATACACAAAATATTTATAGCAACCCAGTCCTAATAATCCCAAAGTAGAAATAAACTTAGTGTTTATTAGTAATAAAAAAACAACTCATTGTCATCAAGTCAATTCTGACTCATAGTGATCCTATAGGACAGAGTAGAAGTGCCACATAGAGTTTCCAAGGAACACCTGGTGGATTCGAATTGCTGACACTTTGGTTAGCAGCCATAGCTGTTAACCACTATGCCAACAGGGTTTCTTCTATCGGTCATAGAGTAGATAAATAAGCTGTAATATATTTGTATAATGTAACTCTGTAAAGTAGTGAGAACAAATTGTTACAAACAAAAGCATCCCTGTTTACATGGAATCAGCAGACAGTATTGTTACCTCTTCTATTTCTGCTCCAGAGAGAGAACCAGGAAATTATTTTTTTTAGAATCCATAGCTTCCCCAAAAGTACCACTCAAAGACTGATACACCTGCATATAACATTATTTAATGCTATTGAGGCTAAAGAAATCCGGTGACTGAAATTAAAAATTGCTCAATGCTTGATGATCTTAACAATTTCAAACCTTCCTTCCTGAATTTGCCTTGGGGTTTACCAAATCGCCAAGATCATCTTGTTAACTTTCTAAAAACTCTTCTCTAAGGTTGTTTGGTAAAACTTCCCTAGTCCTTCAGTGGTAGCAACGATTGCTTTCTTCTCAACCAGATTCTGATTATTGACAACATACAATGGCTGGTGGGACCAGCATGTAAGCTAATGATGAAGTCTAACTCTTCAGTAGTTCTGCATCTTTTGTAAGCATGAAGCCAAAGTATTTAGATAGGTCACCACCTCCAATAGGACAGCAATAATTTAACACTCTGTTATTCAGCACAGAATTTATATTCTAGCTGAAGTCTTGTATACTAAGGAGGGGTGAGTGGGGATCTTATTTTGATTTAGAGCTCACTTCCAAAGAAGAGATGTAATTGTCAGAAGAGCAATCAAAACAGTGGCACCATGAAGTAAGACTGCCAACATGGGTCTTTGGTCCATGGAACTGGTAGTGAATTTAAAAACAAAATTATTTCTATGTTTTTCTTCCTCTGAAATTAACATACACCTTTTTGAGATGAAAAATGGTCAAACACAAGCTGTTGGAGTGATCTCTTTTTCACTCCTGCTATGAAACCACCAGTTTGGGTATACAATTATGGTAAAATGCAGGAATATTAATTTTACTAAGCTAATAATGGTTAAATCCTTCTTTGCCTTGTAGGTTTTGCCATTAGAAGATTCACAGTACCTGTCAATACTTAAAATATTCTGACAGAAAAAATTTATATCATTAGTAATTGAAAAATATGAGAAAGGGGCTTCACACACTCTTTAAGTAAGGCACAACACAAATTTAGCCTATTTTAATCTTAACAATTCCACCTATTAGCTATCCCTGTCAATTTATACATGAGGAAACCAAACCCTAGGATGGCCCAGCAGATTGGTGAAGATAATACAGCCACTGAAAGGTAGAATTAGGTCTGGTCACCAGGCATGTTTCACCTCAGAGACCATGTACTTTCCACTTTACTACAGGAGAGTCCTTCTACATTACAAGAGAAATTTGTGAGGAGTGTAGCCACTTTCTTCAGAGATTCCATCACAAGTAGTAACTTCTATTTTCTGTCAATCCAGTCTACTGCTCCTCTGTCAGATTGCTGTACCTTGGATTACTTGTTGCAATGGTGCTAAAAACTATACCACAGGTATTTCAAATACCAGCAGGGTCACCCATGGTGAACAAGTTTCAGTGGACTGCTGGAGTAAGATACACCAGGAAGAAGGCCTAGTGATCTACTTCTGGAAGTTAGCCAATGAAAACTTTACTGTCACTATAAGTACACTGTACAACAGACTGCTGAAAGATGAGCCCCTAGTTTGGAAGGCACTACACAGCAGCCACAATGAAGAGCTCAGACATAGCAAGGATCATGACAATAGCACAGCAAAAGAGCACTGTTTCCTTCTGTTCTCTTACTCCAGGAGTAAGAGCAAATAAAAAGTGACAACCAATCTAGAAGCATTCAGTAGTTGTCTTCGTTTGCACTTGGAACACCAGTCAAGAAATATTTTTTAGTTTGATGTAAAAAACAACCAAACAAACAGAAATCAAATCCATTGCCATCAGGTTGATTCTGACTTGTACAAACCCTGCAGGACAGAGTAGAACTGCCCCACAAGGTTTCCAAGAAGTGGCTAATGGATTTGGACTGTTGGTCTTTTGCCTAGCAGTAGAGCTCTTAACTCCTGAGACATGCTACTTTGGTGTGGAGTTGCCATAAATTTATAAATTACAAGTAGTTTCTGACTTAATGATGGGGTTCCATTCCAAAGACTCCGTAGTAATTTGATTGTGATGTGAATCAAATACATTGTCTTCTTTTTTTTAGTTTTCATTATTATTGCCTTTTATTAACAGTTTTTTATAAAGTAGATCTTTATTTGTCTTGGACACTGGACACACTATAAAAACTTACCAGCATATTTTACTACAATACATACATACACATGTACATATAGAAATCAGAAAAATGTATCCTGACAATGAAAAGAGTTGGACAAAGGTGGCATTTTGTCAGCTGCATTACTAACTCCACTGGTGGAATGTTCTGGATCATCTGGATAATTCCCAAGAATAAGGACAGTGTTTCTAGGCAGGAAATGAGTGAGAGTTGTCTGTATGGCCCTTTTCTTCATAAATTTCATGATAGCATCTCACTGCTTCCCTCCCCAATCTGCTTACTGGCGTGAGCAAAGTGACCAGTGTTTGGGTTCATGTTTTCAAGCAACTAAAGGCCCTAATTTAGTTCAGAAAAAACTCCAGCTAATCCTTTCATTGTAAAATTTTTCAACAACTTCTTCCTTGTCCTCACTATTTCTTTCTTCTTCAGCATTTCCTTCCTTTTCAAAATCCATGAAGTACTGATCTGTTAATCCCTCTTCTTTGTGGACTACGAACTGTTCCACACTGGTGACATCAGGTTCCAAATTCAGTGTTTTTGCTATAGGGACATTGTTTCCACTCATCTCTTTCATCGTATTATCCTCAAATTCTTAAGCATGTTCACATAACTCAGAAATTTCTTCCAAATCCCTGTAATGCATTTTCCCATAACTTCCTCTCAGGGAGATACAGTTTTGGATATACTGAAAAATAATATAATTCTTCCAGAAAAAATGCACAATGTTAAAGTTCTTCCATCTGCTTCAGCTACTGCCTGAGCAAATGTAGTCCACAGATAGTACGCCATGAAAGTGACAATCGCTGAATCACAGATGTTGTACTGGGAGGTGGATGTACCACTTTCAAATCTAGATTTATACCATCCACCTCTTATGGTGGAGCCATTAAATGCTGTGACTGCTACCCAGAAAAGGTCAGCAGTTTGAATCTACCAGGCACTCCCTGGAAACTCTTACAAGGCAGTTCTCCTCTGTCCTACAGGGTCACTATGAGTTGGAATCAACTGAATGGTGACAGGTTTGGTTTGGGGTTAGGGTTACCTGAGGAGCATGTCTGGGGCATTGTCAAATAGTAGTGGGATCTTGCAAGGAAGGCTGCTTTCCAGGCAGTAGACAGATACTTGTGAGATGAAACAATTTAAAAACTAGTCTTCAAATAACACAGCTGTCATCCAGTCCTTGGAGTTACTCCTGTAATAGACCAAGAGCTTTATTTTTGTCAGTGTTTTGAACGATTGGGGATTTTCAGAATGGTAAACAAGAGAAGGGTTTAATTTAAAGCCCACAACATTTTTTTTTCTACCAGCTGCATGATTCTGTCTTTAAATGTCTTCAAACCAGACATCAAATTCACTGCTTTGTGAGTGTAGGTCCATTCTGACACCCTTTCCCAGAGACAAGCCTGTTTTGTGCACACTGAAAATCTGCTCTGGTAGACATTCTTCATTTTGTATTGTTCTGTCCAGTTCATCATGGAAGCTTTCAGCAGCTTCAATGCTGGCGCTTCCTGCTTCTCCAGTTAGACGCACATTATGTAAACCAAATCCATGTTTGAAGTTATGAGGCTGACCCTTGCCGGCAGGAAATACTCCTGGTAGACTTCTACTTGCTTCTACTTTAAGTTTGCAATAAGGGTGGTGTTTTTGTTTGAATCATCAGAAAATGCATAGGATTCCTCTTCTGGATTTGGTCTTCTATCCACATCATCAACAGCTTCTCCATTTCATGAGCTGGCCCTTCCCTCTTCTTTGTTAAAACTGTCAATTTTATGTTAATCGTTCCTTTAACTGTCTCCAAAAACCTGCTCTTAAGAGTTGTCAAAATGATTGAACAGTCCTTCCTCAGGTACTATTTTGCTAACTTTCTTTCTATTCTCCTAAGCCTTAACAATCTTCATGTCTAGAGCCTTCCTCACCTTATTTTTGGGGTTAGAACTTTCAGTGGCATGACTTCTTGTGCTAGACCTAGTATTCAAGGTATAAGCAGTACAAGTGTTACAGTGTGAGAAACTTGAAGAACCTGCCTTGAAATTAACAAATTTCAATTATGTTAAATATTCTCTCCAGATTTGGGAGTTTCCCCATGTGTCTGCCAGTTTGTTGTGTTGTTGTGGCTTGTGTGTTGCTGTGATGCTGGAAGCTGTGCCCCTGGTGTTCAGATACCAGCACAATCACCCACAGCACACAGGTTTCAGCTCTGCTTCCAGGGAACATGGCAGTCATATTAAATTTGCAAGCAACATTACAAGGACCTAGATTTTATGACTTGCAACCAATAGCATAAAATTAGCTGTCAATTATAGGGCTTCCATCACCCATCTTTTAGCTATTATAATTTTTCTCAGGAGTAACTAGGCATTTTTGCTTACTAAGGTGCTTGGGAAGGTTAAATTTAACAAGCAAAACACCAAAAATGTGAGAAAAGAAAGTGCGAGCACAAGGTGAAAACTCATGTACCTTTTTATCATTCTTCCAGTTGGTATTTCTTAGAATTACATTTTTGAAAGATAAGAGCCAACCATCATCAAACTGTAAATGCTCTCATCTTATATGCCATCACTATTTTATGAAAGGTATGAATGGGATACTTAAAATCCATTTTTAAATAATAAGATGTAAGATGAATTCCTAATAAAATAATTTCTAAATCCTAAGTATATTTAGTGGCATGCAGTAGACAAATACACAATTTCTTTCTTTCTTTTTTTTTGCAACTAGAACATAAATTGACACTTCCTTATGAAATACACATTAAAGACTATTATAATGCATAGGGTACGATGCCCCACCCACTTCCCAAAGTGACTTGGGCTATAGGTGCATGAAATGCAAGAGCTATGAAACTGCTTTCTGTCAAACATCAAGCATTTGTGTACAACACTGTGTGCTGTGTATGCCATTTATCAAATAGCTTCAATTTAGCAAGCAATGAAATGGAAAATTCACTTTCATCCTAAAGTGTCATCAAAACATGGATTACTCAGAGGAAAGGGGAAATGTCAGGGCTTCAGAAGGCAGTTTCTGCAGATAACAATTCCACATGAAATTTCTGCTTGTCCTGGTAGGCAGTGAAATCACTGAAGTCCGTCAATGAGTATTGTCATTCCAAGAAGGTGAGTGGAAGAACTCAGTTTTAGAGCACACTGTCTACTTTATCACACAGTAAAGTATCAGAAAACTTAGAGCCTACTAGCTCCTTCTGATTTATGCTTCTTTATTCACTGCCCTGCATAAACATTTCTCACCGTGAACTCTGAAGAGAAGCCAGGAACCCGACTCTCCACGGAATGACAATACAGATCTACTGCATCACCGACCTATTGTTTTTTTGTTCAGATTTCCTTGTCATTCTCACCCTAGTTTGTCTTTCTGTTTCAACAATTACTGCAAGCAAGAACATCAGTTATGAGCACTCAGAGCAAATTCATAACCAAAAACCAAACTCACTACTGTCAAGTGAATTCTGACACATAGCAACCCTACACGATAGATTAGAACTGCTCCATAGAGTTTCCAAGGAGCGTCTGGTGGACTTGAACTGCTGACCTTTCGGTTAACAGCTATAGATCTGAACCATTATGCCACTAGGGTCTCCAAGAAATTCACAGATCATCAAATAACAGGAATAGGAGAGACTGCATGGATCATGTCCTTCTCTCTTTCTTTACAGAGAGGATATGAGTGCTGAAGTGGAGTTTAGCGATAGTGTTTTCGTGAATCCATCCCATTAGAAATACGGTTGTACTGGGTATCAAGGTTAGTCCTTCATCTTACGCCACTGTCCCTCCTCTCTTCCCATACATTGGGATCGCTTGTGTCTGGAGCTGAAGTTGGGCAGCAAGGCGCTTAAACAAATACCTGTTCTTTTTCTCTCTTTGCAGGAAGGGGCTCTAGAAAAGTCTCTACAGAATGTCTTAGGTGCATTTAAATGAATGAGTCATACAGATGGTGGCTTGCATTTACTTCACTTCAAAGAGAAGCTGACTTAGTTTTGAGAAAAGCAGATGCTCATCAATTGCTTTACCATCTAAGAGGACAAAGTGGGCTCACATCTAAAGCAGGAGCCAGTTCAAAATTACAGCTTTTCTTAGTACAATTCATTAAAGTAACAGTTTAAAAAGTAAGATAGGATTATCTGATGAATTGTACTGAATGATTTTTTTCTTAAACTTGCTCCCATAACTAGGCTGTATCGAAACCAAATCCAGTGTTGTTGAGTCAGTTCTGACCTCCTGAAATAACTATGTCGACCAATTCTTTTTGGTGTGGTGACTCTAGTTCTTTCAACTTCTTTTGATGCTTCCTCTGTCTTTTAATATTTTTCCTATAGAATCTTTCACTATTGCAACTCAAGAGTTGAATTTGTTCTTCAGTTCTTTCAGCTAGAGAAAGACTGGCTCCTTTTATTAATTCTGTGTTTTTGCACATGTAATCGTAATATTTTACTTTGCCTTCTGGACTGCTCTTTGAAATCTTCTGCTCATTTCTTTTACTTTATTATTTTTTTTCCTTTTGCTTTAGTTACTTGATGTTCGAAAGTGAGTTTCTGCGTCTTGGCTGGCATCCATTTAGGTCTTTACATGCTCTCCTGTCTTTCTAATGACCTCTTGCTTTCTTCACAGCTGAGGTCTGACAAGTCCGCAAACTTTGTTGTCCTAAGTGCTACATACCTCACTGCTGGATATCACTGTGGTCACCTTCCAAGTACACCCCTTGGGAAGCTACACACTGAAGCCAGCACCTAGTCCACTCTTCAAAGCAAGTCTGGAACTCTTTCGGGAATGGCTGTTGGGCATGGTGCCATGGTGGCAAGTTTGTGAACTCACTTGCATATCTGTCTGTGAGGGTGTTTTCACCCAGTAAACAAATAACTGTATCGGAACACCGTCCCTACTCACCTGATCTGGCCCCCAATGACTTCTTTTTTTATCCAAAGATAAAGGAAATATTGAAAGGAAGACATTTTGATGACATTCAGGACATCAAGAGTAATAGGATATCAGCTCTGATGGACATTCCAGAAAAAGAGTTCCAAAATTGCTTTGAAGGTTAGACTAGATGCTGGCATCAGTGCATAGCTTCCCAGAGAAGTTCTTGGAAGGTGAACATAGGGATATTCAGCAAAGAAGTATGTAGCACTTTTCCTAGGATGAGTTTGTGAAGTCAATTGTCAGTCCTCATATGATATCCTGGATGTTGTTTCACAACTCATCTGGTCTTTGCCATTAGTGCTCAACACGTCAAATATATTTTTGAGATATTATCTAAATTCAGGAGAGATATACCCAAGGTCATACTTTGGCTCTCATGGACTTGTTCTAATTTTCTTCAATTTCAACTTGAACTTGCATATGAGTAATTGATGATCTGACCTGCAGTTTGTCCCTGTCTTTGTTCTAACTGATCTTGAGAGCCTTCCAACCCAAGGGGCTCATCTTGTAGCACTGTATCAGACAATGTTCTGCTGCTCTTCATAAAGTTTTGATTGGCTACTTCTTTTCAGAAACAGATCACTGTGTCCTTCACCCTAGGCTGTCTTTGTCTGGAAGCTCAGCAGAAATCTGTCTGCTGTGGGTGACCCCGCTGGTATTTGGGTATCAGTGACACAGTTTCCAGCATCACAGCAATACACAAGCCCCTACAGCATGACAAACTGGCAGATGCATGGGGTACCACTGATTTAAGAGTCCCTGAATCTAGAAATCTAAGAGAGATTATATAACATGACCAATACCTTTCAAAAGATCATATTAGACCTTTATGATTTGACAATAGGAGCACATTCTGTTGGCATTTTCAGTGACTGCTTATGTGAGAATTTGCTATGACCCATTTTGTCCCAAATCCAGTATTAATGACACATGTCATTCACTGTGGGTGACTCTGAGAGAGAACACTTATTGTTCATAGCAAAAACAACTAGAAACCCTTAAAATAAAGCTGCTAGACCTTGCTCTTAGATATACAGACCTTACTGTGGAAGGAACACTCTCCATGAAGGAAAATCAAAAGCGGCCAGGGATCATTGCGCTGGAACATGAGAACAACACAGAAACATGCTTTATTCTCTGAACTTGTCAAGTTCACTCTCCAGTTAACACTCCACAGGGGACTGTCAATGTGTGGACGTGTGAGATCTTTTATTCCACTACTCTCTTTATCTCTTTTTCAAAACTGTGCAAACTACCCACTGGAACACACACAATGGGCTGGGCTTTGGAAAACATCAACAATAAACAAAAACCACTATTAGCAGAAAATTCAGTGACATAAGCATGAATGTAAAACAACTTGTTTTTGGTCATACATTTAAATCAATTAATTTTCCACTTACAATGTGTTGGCTAAAACAATTGGCCTTACTGGGTTCAAAATAAAAGAATTCAATATTTTTCAAATGACATGGCTATCAGATGATTGAATTAGGGGTGAGTGATGATGTTGCCGGAAATTTTACTAAAACAGAAAGAAAACCATAGCTGGTCAACACATTTCTGCACTGTCCTTCAACTGTTGATAATACTTTCTTTTCATTACAGTAATGTTCTTCTAAAATGATATTGTATCTCTTGGAGCTAGAATGTAACATAAGAAATAATCTAATCAAGCTCCCTGCCCTCCAGCACAGAACCCAGTTTAGCAAATTATTACTGAAAGCCTGCCACACAAGAGTCACTGTCCTAGGCCTTGGGGCAGATTCAGAGACCTTGAGACCTGGTTTGAAGAAATTCACATTCTTCTCAGGTAGCAACACTGTGTGACTGCGTCCTAGGACCACTGAGCTCTTTGCTGACTGTCACGCAGCACATTGATTGGTCCACTCTTAAAAAAAAAAATCTCTAGTGTATTCATGAGTTCCTCACAGACTTGGCAAAGCTTCTTGTCACATTATCAATAACGTGACTAAAACTGAACACGTTGTGGTAAGAGGGAAATCTGTTCTTGCTTCAGGTTAACATTAAAAAAAAAAGCAAAAACTCTGTAACAATCATATCATTATTTTAGGTATCATATAATCAAAAAAAAACAAACTATGTCCATCAAGTTGATTCCAACTCACAGTGACCGTGTAAACAGAGTGGAACTGCCCCAGAGAGTTTCTAAGGAGTGCCTGGTGGATTTGAACTTCTGACCTTCCGGTTAGCAGCTGTAACATTTAACCACTATGCCACCAGAGTTTCGAGGTATCATATAGCATAGTTCAACATGTAGGGACCTCACGTGACAGAGCAGAACTGCCCCCATAGAGTTTTCTTGGGTATAGCCCTTACAGGAGCTGGCCTCCAGGTCTGCTTCCCTCAGAGCTACCGGGTTCAAAGTGCTGACTTAGCAGCTAGCGGCCAAGTCTGTACCCACTGTGCCACCAGGGGTCCTAGACGCGAAGGACAACGGAAAGAGAGAAAGCTCAAACACACACGCTAGGAACTAAGATAAGAGCACAGATGGAGATGACTAATCCATTAAAAGACAAAATAAATTCGAAACTGTGAGGCGAATAGTTTTTCAAGACAACGGTAATGGCAAAATAAGAAAACTGGAAGTGAAATGAGTAAGGTCCTCAAACACTACATGCACTGTGCCTAGCTAAGCTCACCCCCAAAATGAGGTCACGTGATGGTCTGACAGTGGAGGGTTCCTGGAAGACATGGTCCCTGGACTGCCGGTTAGCCCAGACCTGAAACCACTCCCTAAGGCAATTCTTCAAACAGTGGACCAAACGTTAAGATACAGCATGATGCTGGAGAAGAGTGTGCTTCTTGGTTGAAGAAGATGCTTGAAGATAACTGGGCAGCTCCTGTCTGAAGGAGAGGTTACAGGGCAATGGGGGCAGGAACTGGTTAAATGGACAGAGGAAACACACGGTAGAAAGAAAGGAGGAGTGCACTACTGCAGTGCAGAGAGAACAGTCTGAGTTACATAGCAGTGTGTGTGTGAGTTTTTGTACGGCAAATGGACTTGGACTGTAACCTTTCACCTAAAGCACAATAAAATATCTAAAAAATGAAAATAAATTAAAAATAAACGACGGCACTTGGCTTGGCATCATTATTATTATTTAATCATATTCTAGAAATGCTCCATCATGATCAGGCAGAATAACCAAATAAAATCTATAAATATTGAAAATTAATAGGGAATTATTATACATGTATGATCTGATGATCTAGCAAAAACAAGAAAATCAATTGGGAAATATGAACAAACTAACTATAAGTATCAAAGTGCAAGCCACACAAAAAAATTCATACCAGTATGTTTCATAGATATCAACAATAGTTTAATAATTAGCTTATGGCATAATGAATAATATAATAAAACAAAAATAATTCATCTCAAATTATAAAAACTCTTCAAAAAAGCCTAATATGAATTGCAAACAATATGAGAAAAATAATCATGACATTATACTGAAGAATATAGACTGAAATGAAGTGAACACTGTGAAATAAAAAAGTGTTTAGAACAAATATAGTAGCCAAATACTGATAGATTTTCTATGAATAAAGAATTTTACATAGCAAAAGAAATATACATTAACAATGAACAAGTAATTTATAGTAACTGCAAAGTATGAAAAGATTTTTAACTTTCCTTGTAATTAAATACAATTAATTAAAATGTGCAATACTGAGGGCCAATAAAATTATGATGATTAAAAAGAACATTGCCAGTAAATGCTGGAGAGTCTGAGAATTATGCAACCTCATTCACCTACTGCTAGAAATGTACACTATACAATGTTTTTGGATACATTTAAAATATATATATTAAAGTTGAAATTATGCATCTCCTTTAACTTAGAAACTACAGTTTTGGAATTTAACCTAAATTTAGGATAATACATGCCTAGGTTTATAATGTGTATATATGGATGTTACTTTATCACTACTTTTAAAAGTGAAACAAAGTATGAACAGAAATATATATCAATAGGGGGACAGTTAAATCAGTTATGGTAAATAGAAACAAGGCAATTCTCTGGCATCATTAAACATTATGACACTGACCCATAATTACCAACATGGAAAAAGTCCATGATATTTAGTTAAGTAAAGCCAAGTGCCGTCGACAACCAACAAAAAGAACCCAAAACACAGGTTACGAAACTTTTGTAAGGAAACAATAACTATTGTAGATGAATATGTTTGGGAATAATAGAATATTCATAGTATGGGTTCTTTGGCTTCTCTTGCACGTTTGCTTGTGTTCTGTGAATTTTCTGTAATAAGCATGCATAGTTTTCAAATGTAAATTTTAAAAAAAGATTTAAGAAAAAAAACATATCATTTTGGGTGACCCTCTGAGAGGTGAGCTAATGGTAAACCCTGATGTGGTATATTGTGCACTGGAGACAAACACAAAAAAACCTCTGTTGTTGGGTAACACCAAGTTGGTGCCAACTCATAGCAGCTCTGTGGAAAATGGAACAAAACATTGTCTGGTCTTGAGCCATTCTCACAATAGTAGGTACCCAAGGATTTGTTTGTTTTTGGTTCCGGAGAATTCAAAATTGCTTCATACACGAGTCACCTTTTTGGTGGACATTCTACATAGCTGAATTTGAAAATGAATGGGACAAATGAAAAGTCTGCCTCTTTAGACTGTACATGCTGATCTAAACAATCAGAAGCAGGCCACTGCTAAGGAACCAGAGTTAGGAGAAGCCTGTCTTGAAAGTCTACATCTGTCACCTCATTTAAAAACCCAACCTTTCCCGTGAGAGTATAACTAGGTACAACCATTTTGGAAATCTAAAAGTATCTAATCACCTGTTTCCTCCCCCACCAAAAAAACCCCACTGCTGATGGTCAAGTCAATTCTGATCCATAGCGACCCTATAGGACAGAGTAGAACTTCCCCACAGAGTTTCCAAAGAGTGACTATAAATTTGAATTGTCAACTTCTGGTTAGCAGACACAGCACTTAACCACTAAGCCACCAGAATTTCCAAAAGTACCTACTCAAGCTAAACAAATGTATTTCCTGTGACCTAGCAATTCCTTTGCTAAATTTTTGCTCAGTGGAAATGAACACCTATGTTCAACATGAGGCCTGTATATGATGATCATAGTAGTTTAATTTTAAGAGATAATATACAAAAACTGGAAACAACTCACATACTTATCAAAAGAAAACTGCGGTACATATGTGTGTGTCTGTATACATATATATATATATTTTTTCCATAAAATGGAATACCACACAGCAATGAAAAAGAACAAACTCATGACAAATACAACAATGTACGTGCATCTCGCAGACAAAATTCTGAATGGAAGAAAATAGTTACAAAAAACTTCATTATTGTTGATACTATATAGATGAATTTCAAAAACAGGAAAAAGTCATCATCAGCAATAAAAAAAAAAAAACTGCCGTTGAGTTGGGTCTGACTCGCAGTGATTGTACTAGAAGTCAGAATAACAGTTGAGTTAGAGATGAAATCATTGCCTTAGAAGGGGAACAAGAGAACTTTCTGTGGATTAAAAGACTTTTACATCTCAATCTGAGTGGAGATTACAAGGGTGCAGGGACATGTAAAATTTTACTGAGTTGCACTTCTAGATGTGGGCATCTTGTAAAAAAGTCATACCTCAATAAAAAAAAAGAGAACTAAAAATAAAAAGCCAAATTTTGAGGAAGAAAAGGAAAATTCAGGCCAGCACAATGAGCAGAGGCTCTTTCAGGGTAAGCATTTTATAGGAGAGTCAGCACATTTTCAGAATATCAAGAATATTCTATCACTTGAAAACCCTTAATTATTACAACTAGCCAGCAGTCATTTATAGAAATTGTTCATAAATATTTAAACACACTGCCTGGGAACATTTCTAAAGAGCTTTTAATACCTTCCTTTCGAGGTACATTTGGTGTGATTTTCCAAGATCATACTCTTGACATTGAAGGAATTGAAAAATTCAGTGCAGATTGACTAAACTTAGTAACAAAGAGATCCACTTCTTTCTTGGCTTCTGTTTTGCATTATGTTCTTTTTATTTTTCTTTAGGCCCATCATATTCACACTGCTTCAATGAGTCAGCAGATACGGATTTCACACCTGACCCTTCCAGAAGCACTTCCCACCCCCACCCCACCCCCACTCCAGTTTCTAACGTTGCCAAACCCTCTCCACGAAGGCCTCTAAGCCTCAGAGTCAGGTCTCTGTTGGCAAATCTGCCTGTGTTTTATCTGAAAGAGAAGGAGGAAGGAGGAGGAGTTGCCAAGGGCAAACTGTAAACATGTCATGAGCAGTTAGCACAATTTTAGGATGCCTTTAAAATTATTTCTTTCTATCATTTTTCTACAAATATCGTTTGCTTTCTGAGAGACTTCTGGGCAGCAAAAATGTAAGCATCATCCTACAAAGTTTCACAAGTGTACAGAGGGGTTATAGATGTATGTGTCCTGTTTTCAGGTGCAGCTGATTCTCTAATAACGCTCTGAGACTCCTTAGGAACTCTGTTCCCACGAGGACTGCGGACAGCTCAGGCCTACCAAGGACTGACCGCACACTCTTTCTCCTCAGTAGATTCCCTTCACTGTCAACATTCAGTCCTTCAAAACTGAGCCCCCAAACGATCTTTTTGAAAAGACTTCAACCCTTCAGGTAACACGGGCAGACATTCCTCTTACCTCTCCCTCTCGGCGTCCTTTTCCAAGATGGTACTTCAGTATCTGGGGAGTGACAAGAGGAAGTATCACCAGCATGACTTCATGCAAGTGGAGTTAGCCCCGGGTTGTGGTGTGTCTTTTGCTCCCTCAGTCTCTGTGAAGGTGTCTTTTGTCTTCTAGCTTGCTTCATGTATGTCCTGTTGCTATTTGCACCTCACGTTGGTGGTTTGCTGTCTCCCTCCAGGATCAGAGTTGAGTGATGTTACCTGGAGGGTTCAGCCTCACCTTTGTTCTAACCAGTGGCACAAGTGTCTCTGAATATTTGCAGGTTTTCCACCCAGCCCTTGGTCGGATGTGTCCATCCTACACGTCTCCTTCCCTCTCACCCTGGTAAACACCAAGCCAGAACTTCTGGCAGAACCACTTGACTTCAGCTCAGCCTCCTTGGTGTCTGCGTCTAGGGCGCCGTGGAGACTTGTCACTCTAAAATCATACCATAGGACAGTGATTCTCAACTTCTGAGTGCATCAGAAACACATGGAGAATTTACTGAGATACAGATAGCTGGGTGCTATGCTCACAGGGTCTGACTCAATGGGTCTAGGCTGGCATCCAGGGAGCCCTGATGGTGCAGGGGTTAGCACTCGCTGCTGTCCAGAAGGCTGGGCTTCTAATCTACCAGTGGATCTGCAGGGAAAAGTTAGGTCACTTTGACTCTAAAGATGATAGCCTGCAAAAGCTATGGGCGGTTCTACCCTTTCCTACAGGGAACCCATGAATCATCCACTCAACTTGACAGCAACGGCTGGAAGGGCCTGATAATCTGCATTTGTAACAAGTTCCGAGGTGATGTTCATGCTGATGGCAACGTCCTGCCCCTCTTTGAGAACCAACGCCAAGTTCAGAAAAGTCAAACCTTGGGTGCTCTCCACTTGCTCTTGATATAGCTGCTTCCAAGGTTAATGTAGGGCAGTCTAGGGGAGTATTGCCTTTGGAAGCCCCAAAAGTGAACTGGAGAGAAAAAGCGCTGTCCTCGGTGTTCCTATCATCTAGCAAGTGCATCTGCCTTTGTGTTTCTCATATTCCCCCTCCCCACCAGGGCCATGCTCCCTTTCCTCCTTTCCTCCCTCCCCAATCCTTTGGCACCAGAATAAGTAGATTTGGCTTTTCACATCTCCTATATTCAATATCCTCTTATCCTAGGCAATGCACCAAACAGCACAGCTGCCCTAGGCAGGTGGGATATCTTCTTTATGCTTTAGGAAGACCTGGTTCTGGAAATGTTCGAAATATTTAGAAAACTCTTCCTAAAGGAAGTCGGGTTTTGAAGACAATTGCTTTTTGAAGGCATGTATTTTGCCTTGAATCAATAATAACTCACAGAAGCTCAGTATAAACTCTTTCTTTCTGCGTATTGCTATGGCCTTACAATAGAGGTCACTGATATTTTGTTAAATGATCCTTGTTACAGCCATTGTTCCTTGAGGATCCAAATGTAGTTCTTTCTTTAAAGGACCAGTCACTGGAATGTCCACGTTACAGAGCACACTGCTTGTTATAAACTGGAAAGCAAATTTATCCCTAGTGTTGAAACAGTATTTAAATAACTCCGCTAACCATCATGGAACAAACATCCCCATACACTGTAATCATCTTCAAATATTACCTTTCCTGCCAACTGCTATATTTTGCCAGGTTGTGGAGACAAAGTAAGTTGGCAAGATGACAAGAAATCTTTAATTGTCAACACAGAAACCTTTCTACTGCCAATTTCATGGGCAGGTGTCTGGGAATTGATAAGATATGGGAAGAAAATTGGTTGCTATTATTCTGAACTTTATAAAAAGTTGCTTCTCACAATTTTAATGCTGTGGTCCCAAATCTGGTGTGCATTTTCAGGTTATCTGAAGTAGCATTTGAGTTATGCTATCTCAGTGGGCATACCACCAACCTACAATTATCCAAAACTGGGGAGGACATATGACAAATAGATACAAGGTCAAGACAACAAATAACATTCCATAGAGGCAAGCAGCCTAGAACCTTCTATGTAAACTCTATTACATATTTCCTGTCAGTGGGATTTACTGAGAACTGACTTATTTAATGTCTTCACCTTGAATTCTGTTAATTTCTTAAACTATCTTTGGAGATCATCAGGTTTTTAAACCATGACAAATGTATGCAGCCACTGTGTCAATTCATCTCAATGACACTTTTCCTCTTTTTCAATGTCCCCTTCCTCCCCTCTTTACCAAGGGATTTGTTCCTCCTGATAACATGAACAAAGTCTGTTGAGACAAAATTTTGCCACCCTTGTTCCTAAGGAGCATTCTGGTGTACTTGTTCCTAGACAGGTTTATTTTATCTTTTGATACTCCTTGTTATAGTCAATATACTCTTTTCCAGTGCCAAAGCTTAAAGGTGTCAATTCTTCTTCAGTCTTCCTTATTCATTGTTTAGCTTTCTCACGCATATAATGTAATTTGAAAACACCATGGCTTGGATCAGGCACACCTTAGTCTTCAAGGTGGTATCTTTGGTTTTTAACTCTTTAAAGAGGTCCCTTTCAGCACATTTGCCCAATGCAATGCCTCATTTGATTTCATGACTGCTACTTCCATCAGTGTTGCTTGTGGATCCAACTAAAATAAAATTAGCAACAACCTCAGTCTTTTCTCTGTTTATCATGATGTTTATTGGTCCAAATGGGAGGATTTTTGTTTTCTTGATGTCGATCGTTATAGAGCTCACCTACAGAATGACTTTTCTTGTCCTGAAATAAATCCTGATACAGCCATTTCAGTTAGTCTATTATTATTATTTTTAAGTTTCTGTATTTCTTTCCTTGAAAGGAAGCTGCTGTTGCTGTTATTAGGTGTCCCTGAGCTGGCTGTGACTCAAAGTGACCTTACGTGTTACAGAAAAAAATGGGTGTCCTGTCCCGTGCCATCTCAATGATCTGTCATCGGTATGTTTGAGTCCATCATCATGGCCACTGTATCAATCCATCTCACTCAGGATCTTCCTCATTTTTGCTGACCTTATACTTTACTCTGGAGTCCTCGTGGCACAGTGGTTAAGAACTTGGCTGCTAACCAAAAGGTCAGCAGTTTGAATTCATCAGCTGCTCCTTAGCAACCCTCTGCTTTACCAAAAATGACACCCTTTTCTAGCCATTGGTCTTTCCTGATGGTGTGTCCAAGTAAGCCAGCCAATGTCTAGCCATCCGAAAGGAACACTGATTGTATTTCTTCTAAGAGTGATCTCTTCATTCTTCTGCAAGTTCATGGACTATTTCCTCTTCTTGGCCAACACACCATTCAAATTCACCACTTCATCTACTGTCTTCTTTTTTCCATTGTCTACTTTACATATGAATATGAAAAGACCATGGCTTGGGTCAGGCAGTCTTTAGTCATCAAAGTCTCTTTACTATGAGACAGTTATTTTGAAGAGAAGAAAGCTATTTTCAGGAGACTCTACCTTGAGTAACAGTCTTTAGTTTTTAATCAACCTAATAAAATGAAAAAAATACTAGACAACAGATGATTAAAAAAAAAAACCCAAAAGCTAAGTTTGCATTTTCCAGTTCAGGCACTAATACTCTATAGCCTGAAGCAGGTCAGCTCTCTTCTTTGGATCTTTTTTCTTGCAAAAAAAAAGGCTGGATCAGGAGAGATACAGTCTTCCTTCTCGTATCAAGCTTTAGCAATACAGCGATTCATGTTATAGGGCTGTATGAGCCCTTGTGCTCATTCTAAGTCACCCATTACTGCCTCAGTTTCATTTCAGCAAAGAACTGGCCAAGGCAGTGGGTGGGGTTTTCTGCAGAAGCTACTCTCAAGACTTATGCAGGGTCATCAATCTATCTCCCAGATGAACAGGAAGGTCTACAAGAAGATGACAAGCTAATGAAGACTTAGACTGGGGCTTTTTTCAAGGTAGTTGATGTTGTTGAGGTTCCCAAGCAGCACAATTGAGGAAGAAAACCTTGATCTCTACACATGGAGGTTTGGTTCTATGACTTTGCTGGCATCCATAGTGAACAGGGTCCTTGGGTGGTACAAATGGTTAGGTGCTTGACTACGCACTGAAAGATTGGTGGTTTGAACCCATCTCTGCTCCTGAAAGGTTACAGCCTTGAAAACTCTATGGAGCAGTTCTACTCTACACTCATGGAGTCGTTATGAGTTGGAACTGATTTGACATCAACTAATGATGACAAGGGATCAGTGACCAACCAGTCATAATATATTAACTTGTCAGCTATAATTGACTAAAGTCCCTTAAATAAGGCTCTTCTGTAGCTTTTAGTTATGCCTATACCTACCCCACCTCAGCTGAATCTGATCTTAATGCCTCCACATAATATGCCAGGACAGGAATTATCTGTACAAACCAGTTTTTAAGAGGAAAAGAACCTATGTGTACTTGGCTGCTTGGTGTTCTTTATTTAATGCAGAACATGACAAATCAGCATATAAGTGGCTTCTGATTAATAAGTACTTGTTTCAGGCCACAGAGACAGAACTAAGACAAATACATAAACGGAGCGGGAGCAACAACAAAAGGAAATGTCATTGGTTCAAAACGCACATCGTGAGGGATTCCAAAGGCATACAAGTGCAGTTATTCACCCAGCATGGAGGACCACGGGCCTATTTTATTGAAGGAATTAAATACTCCCATCAAACTGAGGGCTCCTTGGATCATTGCAGGCAACTAAAACATGGAGGGGAAACTTTAATTGGGATCCAATGGGTGACAGATAGCTTGACTTCCTGACTTCCCGACTACCAGGTCGGAGTCTAGAGGCCCATTTCCCACAGAAACCACAGTAGCTATTGACTTCTGGGGTTGAACGGGAGGAGGCTTGAAATAGATGGTACCACAGCCAACATTTTCTTAAACTTGCCACTTAACTATAGTATTAATAACGATAGCAACAATAGCAATAATGAAACTTATGGAGCATTTATTATGTGCCAGGCATCAGAGCCAGATGAAGGCATGTGAGAGCCCTGAACACTGGTAATCTGTTGTGCCCCATCCTCTGCTTACTCAAGCTGTCAAATGGGATACATGATAGTTACAATACATACAAGTAGATATGTGTGTGTCCATAAAGTAACTAAAAAAAAAAAGCACTTATTTGTGCTTTAGGTGAAAGTTTGCAGAACCAATTGTTTCCCATTCAATAGTTTGTACATAAAGTGTTTCATGACCTTGGTTTCATTCTCCACAACGTGCCAGCATCCTTCCCATGTCCATCCTCGTTTCCCCATGCTCTTTTATCCTGATGTTCTACGCCTACCTGCCTCCTTACCTTAGAACTGATTTCTCTAAGAAGTATGTACCTCTGGGGCATTATTGTCTATCGTCCGTGCTTGTCTATTGCTTGGCAGTGAGGTGCTCTGGGGGAATGGTTTCATTTCCTGGTCAGGAGGGTGTCTCATGACTATAGACTCGACAGTTCTTCCAGTCTCTATCAAATCAGCAAATCTCGTCTTTTTTTGTGAATTTGACTTTTTTGCTGTACAGTTTTTTCCTGCCCTGGCTAGGACCCTCTGTTGTGATCCCAGTCAGAGCAGTTGGTAGCAGGCATCACCTTGTTCTGATCTGAGGGACCCGTAGGCTCCGGTTCACGCAGTGCATTAGCCCAAAGGACTAATCAGTCCCTTGAGTCTTTAGTCTCTGTCACTTTCCCATGATCTGGACAGGAAGAGGCTGATGGTTGTATGGATGCTCGCAAGCTTTTAAGACCCCTGATGCTACTCAGGAAAGGAGAATGTAGAACATTATCCTTATGTATACATTGTGCCAGCTGACAAAGACATTCCCCCAGCCCCCATGGTTGTCTTCTAGCCTAGGAATTCTCCATGGGCTGTTTGGTTGTATCTAAGAAGTTTTCCTATTTACCCCTTGTGTACTCTACACAAGCCATGCCTACAATCGTGTGTGTGTAGCAATATCTACCACCAAACCTGTGTTTGCCTGTAGGTGTGTTCCCTGACATCTTCCTGTACCTGTACCTACTTCCTGTACCCACATCTACCTGTGGGTCTGTTGGCGCATTATTGTTAATACCATTGCTTAAGATTGTCTAAGATACTGAAGTTACTCTAGTTGCCCTTTATTCTTACATTTTTCCTGCCTTAGTCATGTTGCACTAAATTCCCCCATATTACATACTGCTGTTCCCTTCACCAGGATTACTCATGGCTTCTGACTAAATGGTATTTATCCTTCTCTCTTGCCATCTCTGATAACCATCAAAGACTGCCTGTTCTTTTTTTTTTTTTCCCTGAGTGCAAACATTTTGTTGTTACTTTGCAGTAGTGGTCTCATACAACATTCGTCCTTTTGTGGTTGACTTATTTCACCCAGGATAAACCTGTACCCATTGCCGTGGAGTCGATTCTGACTCACAGAAGCCCTGTAAAACAGAGTAGAACTGCTGGTTTCCAAAAAGCACTGGTGACCTTTCACTCAGCAGCTACAGCTCTTAACCACTATGCCACTGTCATTTCCTCACTCAGCATAGTGTCTTCCAAGTCCATCCATGTTGTGAGATGTTTCAGGGATTTGTCATTATTCTTCATTACTGTGTAACATTTCACTGTGTGTACCACAGTTTGTTGATCTATTCATCTACTGATGGATGTTTAGGTTGTTCCCATCTTTTTGCTGTTATGAATAATGAATGCTATGGTGAACATGAGTGTACATATGTTTATTTGTGTCATGGTTCTTATTTCTTTAGGATATATACCTAGGAGTGAGACTCTTGGATCATATATTTTTATTTCTAGATTTTTGAGACTATTGGTCTATAAGTTTCTTTCTTGGTGAAGTCTTTGCTGGTTTTGGTATCAGGGTTATACTAGTTTCATAGAATGAATTCAGGAGTATTTCTCCTTTTCAGTGCTCTGAACTAACTCGAGTAGTATTGGTGTGAGCTCTTCTCTGAGCATTTGGCAGAATTCTCCAGCGAAGCCTTCCAGTCCAGTGCTTTTTTTCATTGGCTGGGGCGGGGGGAGGGCAGTGGGGAGGAGCAGGATTTTCTTTTGTTTTAATCACTGCAATCTGTTGTTTTGTTATAGGTCTGTTCAGATTTTCCACCTCAGTTTGTGTTAGTTTAGGTAGGCGGTGTGTCCAGCAATCTGTCCAACTCTGCTGAGTTTTCCAATTTGTTGGAGTATATACACTTTCTCATAATATTCTTTTATGATCTTTTTCATTTCACTTGGTTCCATTGTAATACCACCCATCTCATTTCTTATTTGCTCCCTTTCCTGGTTTTCTTTTGTCAGTTTACCTAGGGGTTTCTCAATTTTGTTGATCTTTTCAAAGGACTTATTTTCGGTCTTTTTGCTTCTATTGTCTTTCTGTTCTCTGTCTCATTTATTCTTGCTTTAATTCTTATTATTTCCTTTCTTCTGGTGACAGTGGGCTTCTTTTTCTGCTCTCTTTCATTTGTTTGAGTTATGGCTTAATATTTTGATCTTGGCCCTTTCTTCTCTTTTGATATGAAGTCTGACAATTAGGTTCATGAACTAATCTTAGAAGTGCTACATGCCTCACTGCTGAATATCACTACAGTCACCTTCAAAGTCCTCCCCTTGTAAAGCTATGCATCAACCCCAGTGCATAGTGCACCCTTCAAAGCAATTTTAGAACCCTTATTCTGGAATGGCCATCAGAGCTGACATCCTATTACTCTTAATGTCCTGAATGTCATCAAAATGTTTTCCTTTCAGTATTTTTTTTATCTTTGGGTACAGAAAAAAGCCATTGGGGACCAGACTGTGAGTCATGAGGGTGTTCCAGTACAGTTATTTATTTACTGGCTGAAAAATCCCTCACAGACAACCGTACAATTAAGTTTGCAAACTTGCCACTGTCCCACTGTGTGCAACAGCCATTCCAGAAAGAGCTCCAAAATTGCTTTGAAGGGTAGGCTAGGCACTAGTGTCAGTGCATAGCTTTCCAAGGGGGGTTCTTCAAAGGTGACTAGTGATCTTCAGCAATGAGGTATGCAGCACTTGAACAATTAAGTTTGCAGACTAAATGGTTGGAACTCATGTGTAAGTCTATTGCTATAAATGGTCCTCTGAGTACTGCTTTTTGCTGTATCTTAAAGGTTTGGTAAGATGTGTTTTTATTCTCATTTGATCCGAAGAATTTTTAAACTTCATCTTTGGTATCTTCTCTTATCCATTGGTTTTTATGGAAGATGTTATTCAGATTTCATGTATTTGATTGTTTTTCCTTTGTGCTCTTTCTGTTACTGGTTTCAATTTTTATAGTGTTATCAGAGAAAATACTTTGTATGGTTTCAATGTTTTGGATTTTACTGAGGCTTGCTTTGTGGCCTAATCTGGGATCTGTTCTGGAGAATGACCCATGTGCATTCAAAAATAATATATACTTTGCTGCTGTTGGGTGCAGAGTTCTGTATATGCCTATGAAGTCAGGTTGGTTGATTACAACAGTTAAGGCTTCTGTATCTTTGATGTGTTTCCTTCTACTTGTTCTGGCCTTCACCAAAAGTGGTGTGGTGAAGTCTCCTACTGTTATTGTGAAACTGTCTACTTCTTTTCAATGCTGTTAGAGTTTACGTACTTTGACGCCCTTTCACTTACTGCATTTACGTCTGCTTTGTGAACTGGCCCTTTACACATTATCTAATGCCCTTCTTTGTCTTCCAGGTGGATTGGGCCTCAAAGTCTACTTTATCCGAAATTAATATTGCCACTCCTGCTCTTTTTAGGTTATTATTTGTTTGATAGATATAGTTTTTCCATCCTTTGATTTTTCATATATTTCTGTCTTTTTGCCTCAGATATCTGTTGCAGGCAGCATACTGATGGGTTGTGTTTTATTATTCATTCCACTACCCTCTGTCTCTTCCTTGTGCACCCAAGCCATCTGCATTCAGTTGATTATTGATAGATATATGTGACCTTTTTAAAGTATTCAAAAACAAGATATCACTTTGAGGACTGAGATGCACTTGACGCAAACCATAATTTTCATCACCTCATATTCAAAGGAAAGCTGGAAAATGAATAAAGAACACTGAAGAACTGATGTCTTTGAATTGTGGTATTGGTGAAGAATACTGAATATATCATGGAACAAAAGAAGTTTATCAGACCTGCCTTGGAAGAAGTAAGTCAGAGTGCTCCTTGGAAGCAAGGATGGCAAGACTTTGTCTCACATATCTTGGGTAGACTATTAGGAGGGAAGAGCTCTGGAGAAGGACATCATGTTTGGTAAGGTACAGAGTCAGGAAAAACGAGGACGATCCTTGACGAGATGTGCGCACACAGTGGCGACAACACGGACCCAAGCCCGATGAGTGCGCGGAAGGCACAGGACCGGGCAGTCTTGGTTCTGTTGTACACGCCATCACTCCGAGTTGGGACCAACTCAACAGCACTTAACACCAACCACAGCAAGTGTTTAATATCAGCATTTGGTTGTGGGTTTTGTTTTGCTTTGTTTCTGTGCTATTGAAGATTTCTTTGTTCTACTTAATTTTCTGCAGCTCTTTTTGTTTGTTTGTGAATGTTCTTTTCATGTCTATCATTGTTACAGAGTTTGTGAAAAATGTAACTTTGTTTTTCTTTTTTTTGGAAATTTTGATAATTAGGCTTATTAACTCTCCTAGTAGTTACCTTGAAACTGCTCTTCACCTTCCGACAGGCTTTTACCTCCGTATGTTGCCTTGACTTCCTCTCCATGTGAGAGTTCTACCATCACACTATTTATTCCTTCTTTTTGTTTTATTGCTGCTTTTTCATGTTTTGTAATCTAGTTTGATTATGTAGTTTGATTATCTAGATGTTTTATAATCTAGTTTGATTACCTATTTTATAATCTGAACATTCACAAACAAAAATTGCTGCAGAAAATTAAGCAGAACAAAGAAATCTTCAATAGCACAGAAACAAAACGAAACAAAACCCCACAACACAATGTCGGCATTAAACACTTACTGTGGTTGGTATTAGGTGCTGTTGAGTTGGTTGCTGCTCTTTATTTTGGTGCTGCTATAATATTAGGAACTGAATGCAAAGAGGCTCACATGCCATTTTAGTAGAATGAGGTGAACTAGATTATAAAATATTTACTGCATGCAGAGTACTACAATTTTTACTATATACTACAATTTCTACCAAAAGAATTTCACGTATTGTACAACAAAGAAAATGAGTCATTGAACTTAGTTGTTTCAACAAGCGATATCAATTTCTGTGGATCTTTCAGAATGAAAACTCATACTTCAATTTTGATGCTTGTTTTGTAATAAATGCTATAATTATAATGAACAGATGAAAATATGTCATAAAAGAACATTTAATAATCAGAAAAAATATTACAACAAATTACTATATTGTATTTTTAAATAGATTTTTCATCTTTAACATGATATAATTAAAAAATATCTCTATTCTTTGCTCTTAACAAATCTTTCAATGATTTCATCACATTAAAATGTCAAAGAATATCCACTTTCATGCATAATAAGTATAATGAATTGAGTCTTGAATTATTGTTGTATGCTGAGGGTTTCTGAGTTTCTTTGGGGAAGAAAATGAGAGTTCTGTTGTGTGATCTGTGATCATCAAAGTTAAGCATGTGGATAAAGCAATTTCAACACTGGAAATACACATTGTATTTTACCTTCTATTATGGGATCAAACATGACTACACAAGTTAAATTTGTCTTTTTCTCAGTCTGTAAATTTAGTTCTCATGTAAGAATAAAATTGCCACACTTCCCTGTAAAAGTCTGTTTTCAAGTTATAGGGATAAGCCTGCACGAATTTCTTGCATCCCTTCATGCATTCTTCATTGACCATATCCACACTGTTTAAGAAAGTAATATGTTTGAAATAATTTCATATACTCTCCCTCTTCCTTCCATGCAACATTCAAGTGTATCAATGATGTAGTAAGTGGATACACAGAACACATCTCAGGCACTCAAGGATACTTCTGGAGCACCACCTCATTTACTTGTTTCTTTCTGATGCTTTTGAGCTGGGTAACTGCTTAATAATCAGTACTTGGATGCTAGCACAAAAATATATTTGATAATTAGTAAGTAAAAAATTGATTTGGAATATACAGTTTTATTCTTCAAGTCTGAGATAGTCAAAAGAAACAGTACTTACAAGGCAAACAAAAATAATTCCATTCATTGTAGTATGTTTGTTGAAGGGCTCTTTGAGATCTTCATAAGTGCCTTTGCCTTGAAATAAAAACTCATGCATTTACTTTCCACTCTCTGATGCTGTCTGTGTCTTCACAGTTCATTGAGCTACTGCTAATATCCCACGGTGATGATAGCAATTACACAGAGCATGACCCCAAGACAAAGGTCCATTCAATCTGATGACTTGTTTAGGTTCCCTTTGTACAGGACTAGCTATGTCACAAGCGACAGGATTCTGGTGCTGTTTGTGCATCCTGGATGCAGTCAATGAGACAGACTGAATGTGAGGTTATACCCAATCAGTTCGGAATGAAAAGGAAAATGTGAATGTTGTTGTACAAAGGATTTATAAGATGCTATCAATTTCCTTTAGTGCCCCACCTAATCCTTTCCACTGAGATGCTCACTTTTCCTTGTGTCCTGTCTGCTGGGCATCTACAGGTCTTTGCTTTAGACAGCTGGTCTGCCTGTTTTGTTGATGACCTAAGCACGTGACTACCTTGCTTACCAGGTAACCTCTCCCTGTCAGGCACTGCTCTAGGACTTAACAGTTGTTTACTCATTTGAGACTGACCACAGCCCCCTAGGGTAGGAAGCATTCTGTCATTAGGCTGGCCATTATAACCCTCTCTTCTAATCCTCTAAATCCGAGGTGCTTCCTCATCTCTTGCTATGCCAGGAGCGAGGCCTTGATTGCTGTCCTCCTACTGTGCTTTATAGAGTTGTTGACATTTGTCATTAAGCGGACTCTGACTCACAGTGATTCAAAAGGACTGAGCTGAGCTGTCCTACAGGGTCTCCAAGGCTGTAACTCTTTACAGAAGCAGACTGCCACATCACTCTCCCACGGAATGGCTGGTGGGTTCACACTAGTGGCCTTTCCGTTATCAGCTGAGCGCCTAGCCACGGCGCCCCCAGTACTCCCTGTTTACTCCTCTCTGGACCTCTCACTACTAGAGTGTAAAACCCCAAAACCAGGCCCACTGCCAGCAAGTTGATCCTGACTCACCACAGCCCCGTAGGGTTCCTAAGGCTGCAGATCTTCAGCAAAGCAGCCGGGCACATGGGTCTCCCGTGCAGCTGCTGGTGGTCCGCAAGCCCCTCCATTCGCTTTAACCGCTGTACTGCCAAGGCTCCTCACTGGAATACTAAAATCCGAGATGGTCTCTAATCACTGCCTCTTCACAATAACTAGATAGCTGATCCACACTCCCTCAAAGGCATTTGTAAACGAGGAGATTTGAATAAATTAGGGATATGATGTGGCTAACTTTTTCTTTTCCCCATCAACACATATTGCAGGATATGTGTTAAATATTCATAGCTTATTGATCTGTAAGAAAAATGGTTACAAGGCAGCACGCCAAACTTGATTCTAATATCATGAAACTGTCATTTTATAAATGCACATAGGTTAGGATATATAAAAATATGAAAAGTGACCATCCCTAGGCAGGAACAATGTGGGTGATTTTTATAGCCCTTCTATTTTCTAAAACAGATACAATCAGAAAATAATAAATCTTGGCTTTTAAAGTACTTATTGATTTGAATATAATCATGGTCTTGTCCAATTATTTTTGCTGAATATTTAATGACATGGGATATAAATAAAAAAACTGCTATGCAATACATGTTCCATAGACATTTCTAACTGCGGGTTTTATTTATCCTTTGGAAAATCTCATTTTTACCGATAAAATGCTGAGCAAAGCATCAACTTTCATCTTTACCATATTTGTTTCCCACAGAGGCTTAATCTATTATTTATTCCCAAGACTAGGATGTGGTATAATCAGAATTCTGACAATTCACACATAGAACCCTGCTTAGGCATCAAGCCAGGAGCAAACCAGGAATGAGAAGCCTTTCCTGGGAGATCTGTCCAGCATACCCCTTCCCTTAAGGCATGCTCTGAAATTTAGGAACCCCTAACTATGGTTACTCTGAATAACCCTGCTTTGAACGTCTTGGCATATTCCGAAGGCTTTAAAATCGTGTTTGCCAAGGTTCTCATTGATCAAAGGCTTTCCTCCCTTTCAAATCCCTGTGGTTGCTACAAAGACTGTATTTCTAACAGACTTGAGCTGAAGTCAGAAAAGAGCTATTTAAGGGACAGCTCATGCCAACATAGCAAACTCTGTAGCAGATTTTAAATCTATGGATAGGAAGAAAGCATTCTATCTTGTTGCTATGGTTAACTAAAACTCATGCTTCTATGCTTTTTAGCTGCAGGAGTCATTCTGCACTTGGTTACTTCATGCACGGTTTCATCTGGTCACGTAACAGTGGATCAGGTAGGTGATGGGGCAGGAAAACTCTAATCTGAAAGGACGATGTTGTCGTGGTGAAACCAGATGGGGAAACACTGCCAAGTTTAAGTCACTGTCCACAGGCACTTGGGAAGTCTGCCTGTTTAAGACTGGACTCTATGTTATTCTCAATTTATCGATTATATTATTATATATACATTATGTTATTTAACATTTATATTAATCACCAGTCTATTGATTATATGTTATTTAATATTGATATTAATCACCAATTAGATTTTAGGCAAAATCTAAATTTTGCCTAGTTTTTCCGTTTAGTCATAAATTGTCAAAATTCTCCTTTTCCCTGGAGCTGAGGAACAGCAAGTTCCTCAGTATTTTTTCTCCTCAACATATGGACACTTAATGATAGTATCTAGAGCTTCTTAAAATAATTTTCCTATGCTAAAAGAAGGAAAATTTATACAATATTTTTTAATTTCTTTTTATCTCGGTTACACAAATAACACATGATCATTATAGAAAAATAGAACACACAGAAGCCAAACTGAATATGACGGCAATTCCCATTTCCACGATCTTGAAATAACCACTGTTAACATTTGGTATATAGCTTTCCAGATATTCTCCTCATTTTATAGCTAGATAGGTGTATTTGTGCAAAAATGTGACAATAATTTATAGTTATCATAGTCTGTTTAATATTTCTTGGTGACATAGTAAAACTAACTGTCCATGTTATAAATGTTAATTCACATTTCTATCTTTAAAGGCTGCTTGATAGTCTATTAGTTGATAGTATCACAATTAAATAATCCCTACTTTCTGGAGACTTAAAAGATTACTAAATGCTTTTGTAAGTATTACTGTGGTGAATATAGTTTTCACTGACTCATAATAATTTCTTTAGATCAAATTCCTATAATTTCGCACCTGTTTTAAAACTTTTGTAAATTATACCATTTTTTTTTTTACTCTCAGCACCATTTATGAGTATCACTTGTTCACACTGTCCCCAACATTCACTGTTACCAAAACTAACTTTTTAAATTTCATAGTATAAAAATAACATCTGTTTGTTTTGGGGTTCTTCAAATATGAGCATAGTTGAAATTTTATCATCTATTTCTCATTCAGTTGTATTTGTTCTTTCATAAACTGTCTACCTTCTTGGTGTTTTTAAACCACACTATTCTTTTTCATATTTATTTGTAATAGCTCATTATATATTTAGGATATCAATATCTTTATACCATGTATAAGCCTAGTATTTTTCCAATTTTCATCTGAGTTGAATTTTATTTCTATTGCTCAAATGTCACTTTTTAAAGTTCTGAAATACAAAGCTAACTTAAAAAACATTGTCAAAATAAAATTATTCAATGAAATGTGAGACTGGATAATATGAAAGTCTAACTCTGGCCATTATCTCCTAACCCAGACAAGATCTAATTCCATCCTGAGAGACTTATGGTCTGGCCTTTCATTTGCAATTTCAAAATAAATTTTAAAAATAACAACAAAAATAAACAAGGTGTGATCCTGTATTTCAGGGACTATAATCTCTAAGAAAAATTCTCCAAAATTTTTATTCCATATTTCTCAAAGAACAATCGCAATTTTGATGCTCTAGCTGACATATGGATATTTATGTTAACCACTTTCAATTCAGCTTCCAGGTTAAAATGAACATGAATTTCAACTCGACATTGACTCACTGGCATTTAAGTAAAATAGTTTAGATTCATGTCTACTTTCTGCCAAAGGGAAAAATTCTACGATACAGAGACAAACTAAGTTCAATTTATACATGGAAACTTCTAATGGACCTGGGATTGTCAATGAATTCAGTGTAAAGTGGCATCTGGCCAGCAAAACAGGACAGCCACTCACTCTCATACATACCACAGTATAAACCTCTTTCTCTGACATGGGCCAGTTTTGTCTCTTACAATAGAAAGCCGTACACACAACACCTGGGATTATAGTGCATTTAAGTTGTTCGGGTCCACAAAAATGTCACCTCAGTAACCCATTTCTGATGACCATCAGTAAAAGGAAAAATAAAACTAGTGGTGTTTTATGCTCTGGGAATTCTACTGGTACTTGCTTTGCTTTTCCTTCTCTCTCTCTCCCTCTTTTTTTTTAATGGGGTAAGGCGTTCATGGAAACTTTAGAAAGCTCAATTAAAGCTATGGATTTATTGAGTACCACTATTAAAACATATAAGTGCACCTACAGAAAACATTTTGTACATAATTTGCAGAGATACAGACCTCCAGCTCCAGTCTTATCTATGACGCCCTAGAAAGGGCTACAACTTTCTATTCTAGAATACAAATTCTAACACCAAAGTGAGTTTCTAGGAAGCATTAGAAAGGAGACCCTGGGTCCTATTCTGCATGTGGAAACAATATCACTGTGATATCACAGTGCCAACGATATCACTTGTGACTTTGCCACCAGAATGTCCTCCTGTGTCAAAAATTTTTGAAGACAAGAATGGACAGCAGGCCTATTTTGCTCCAGGATAGCTGACCATGCACTTTGTGAAAGCATCAGTGTGTAATAAGCAGTCTTCCTGTATAAGACCATTTATCATTTCCATCATGCAAACCCTGCTGATGAAAGTGATAAGTGACTGCTTACATGGAGCACATTATTCTTCGTAAAGTACTGATCTGATCTGTGAGAACACTGATATGTCCTCTTCTGGAATCACACAGAACTCCTTGCTTCTCCCTCTCTCTCATTTTCTCTCTCTCTCAGACACTCTCACCTCTTCTCTTGTTCTAGCTCATGTCACTCAACTCTGATACACAGCCAGATGGCAGCCAAAACAGTAAACGGTGGCTTCAAGTTTGTCTCGTATTTGTTGACCACTTCAGTGAGATCTGGGTATGTCGATAAAGTTTTGGATAAACACATACCAACGAGAATTAAAAAAAAAAAAACAGCAACAATCATGTTGTAAGGTAAGAGTTTCCTTGCTGAGCTAGAACTTGCCAATCAAATGAAAGCTATTAGCTATTTTCTTGACACCTTAGCACTTGTTGACCCAGCAGACCATTCCTTCTTTCTTGAAATATCTTCCAAACTATCACATTTTCCTGGTTTCCCTACCATAGACTGGGTCTTCCTCTTAGCTTCATTTTTATTCTTGATTTCTACATATGGCGGTGGGCCAAGGCTTGGTATCACATCTGTGTTTTCTTCTCTACTTACACATTCCTTATAGGCAAATTTCATCTAGTCCCATGGTTTATCATATCTTTTTCCCCAGAGATGAAAAAATTCTTAGCTCCAGTCTCAACCTCTTCTCAGAACTGCAGATTAAAAAATACAGCCTACCTGCCATTTTAACTTTGTGTCCCTGGGCATTGTTTCAATGTCCAAACAACCAACCACATTGCCATCGAGGCAACTCTGACTCACAGCAACCATGTAGGACAGAGTAGAACTGCCCCACAGAGCTTCCAAGAAGTGGCTGGGGGATTTGAAGTGCAGGTCTTTTGGTAAGCAGTCATAGCTCCTAACTACTGCACCACCAGGGCTCTCATGGGTAGAAGAGTGCCCTCCAACAGATACGTCCATGTCCCAGAACCTGACACCACAACACTATTAGGAAAAAAAAAAAAAGATTTTGTTTTGGCAGACGTAACTAAGTTAAGGATATTGACATGAACTCATCCTGGGTGGGCCTCAAATCCAGTGTCAAGTACCCTTATAAGCACACAGAAAAGAGGAAAAAGTTGTATGTGAAGGTGAAAACAGAGACTAGAGTTATGCAGTCATTGCCAGTAAATGCCTAGAACTAAGCTGAAACAGGCATGGAAGGATTATCTCCTACAGCCTTCAGAGGGGGTACCAAACCAAGAAAACTAACCCTTGTGGTTGAATTGATGCTGACTCATAAGTAATCCTGCAGGACAGAGAAGAGCTGCCCCATAGAGTTTCCGAGGAGTGCCTGACAGATATGAACTGCCAACCTTTTGGTTAGTAGCTGCTTAACCACTATGCCACCAAGGTTTCCAAGAGGGGGTACAGCCCTGCCAAATTCTTGGTATCAAACTTGGGATCTATAAGTCAGAGAGAATAAATTTCTGTTGTATTAAGCTACCAAGTTTGTGGGAACTTGATGTAGTACATTCGGGAAATCAGTGCACCTGTTTCGTGAGATAGCTACGTCATTATTGGCAAGTTTTTTCAGTTACACACAACAAAATGCAAGCTAACTTAGATGCCATTGTTGGTACTGTAATACAAGGAAGAGGACTTCCTAGAGGATGACACTCAGGAGAGAAGAACTCTTGGCCAGACAGCACACAGGAAAGAATGTCAATGACAACTTGAAATTTAGAACGACATACTCATAACTTGTAGAGCTATACAGTTTTTGGAGCCTTGGTGGCATGATGGTTAAGAGCTTGGCTGCTAGGCATTATGAATACTTTGTCTTCTCAAGCTGCTCTTTGAAATATCTGTTGAGTTCTTTTACTTCACCATTTCTTCAGCTTAAGTATTCCATATTGAAGAGCAAGTTTCAGTCTCGTCTGACATCCATTTTGGCCTTTCTTTTCCCTTCTGATTTTTTTATGACCTTTGTTTTCCTCATGCATGATGTCCTTGATATCACCCCACAACTTATCTGGTCATGGGTCATCAGTGGTCAGTGCATCCCATTTATTCTTGCAATGAGTTCTGAATTTATATACTCAAAATCGTACTTTGGCTCTTGTAGACTTGTTTCAATTTTTTTCAGCTTCAACTTGAACTTGCATATGAGCTATTGGTGATCTGCTCTGTATTCTGCCTCTGACGTTGTTCTAAGTAATGATGTTGAAATTCTCTAGGATCTCTCCACAGATGTGGTTGATTTGATACTTTAGTATTATTTCTGGCAAGGTTCACACAGATACTTGCTGCTTATGTTGTTGAAAAAAGGCATTTCCGAAGAAAAGGTCTTGTAGATTTTACCCTGTGATCTCCAGTGTTGTTCCTATCACCAAGGCTGTATCTTTCAGTTACAGGGCCATCTTGCTTCCAGCCTTCACATTCTAACCCCCAGTATTTATTAACACATCTTGATTGCCTGTCTGATCAAATTCAAATGGCAGAAGTTGGTAAAAATCTTCAATTTCTTCATCTTTGGGATTAGTGGTTGGCATGAGAATTTGAATAATAGTTGTATTAACTTGTCTTTATTGTAGGTGTATTGCATTTAAGCATAGATCTTGAACGTGCTTTTTGATAACGAATGTGATGTCATTCCCCCTCAATCTGTCACTCTCAGAACTGTAGACCCCAAGATTTCCCAAATCCCAATGGCCTGTAGCCATCTATTCCAGGTTACTAATGCCTAGAATATTTATCTACAGGTGTTCCATTTTATTTTGATGGCTTCCAATTGGGTTCTTACTTCCTACATTCTGTGTTCTGCTTACTAATGGATGTCTTCAGCTGTTTCTTCTCATTATGAGCTGTGCCACATTATGAAATGAAGGTTCGAAAATCTTCATTCAATCCACATCATTGAAGTTGACTCTACTGTGAAGATGCAGCTTTTACTCATTTGTACTTTGAGTGCCTTACAACTTGAGGAGCTCATCTTTCGACACATTAGATAATCTTCTGCTGCTGCCTAGAAGTTTTCACTGGCCAATTTCTTCAGAAGTTAATCACCAGGTCCTTCTTCCAAGTTCATCTTAGTCTGAAGTTTCGCTGGAATCTATTCACCATGGGTGATGCTACTCGTATTGAAAATACTGGTGGCATAGTTTCAAGCATCACAGCAACACACAAGCTACCACAGTACTATAAACTGATAGAGTGGTGACCTTATACAATACTGATAGTAATTTTCAGTTGACCAAAATAATTGTTCTACTTCAGAAAGGCATAATGAGTTCATATAATCTGTGTGAGGCTATCATTTAATGCATCCATTCTTCGACTTTGTTGAAAGCCCTTTGAAAATCTAATTTCCAGATGTGTCTATCACCTGTTTGGTGGCTGCTTTTATTTCTCTGGTCTTCAATTGCATTGTGGTTTGAGTGACTGTTAGACACAGATGTCACTGAACTTCACAGAGTATACTGAGTGCAAAGAATATGTCTAGCTTGTTTTCTTCCACATTGATCTGCTTTTCATTTTCCATGTTCTGAAATATTCTTTCCTGAAAACTTAATTTACTAGTTTCTTAAAGAAACAGAGCCTAAGAGGGAGACAGTGTCCAGCTGCCTGTCCAAGTCTTTACATTCTTATATCTGTAAATACTCAGGGGATAGCAAAAAATTCAAAGACATACTCATATTCAAACATTCAGAGTTTCTGCTTTCCTGAGAGAGAGTTACAGCACGTCTCTGATAGCTCTAGAAACTTGTCTCTTTGTGCTATTCCTGCTAATAACTAACTCCACCAGTTTCAATTTTCTCTTCTTGTAAAGCTCTCGTCTTTCAAACAGAAATACAGAGGAATGGCATCAAATGACTCTTTTTGGTCATTTGTGAGTGAACTACCTCTTGGAAATAAAGTCACCGATAGGGTCCCAAATTTACCTAACATATTGACATCAAAGAACCCTCTAGTGTCATTCTATCTCCATACTGAGATTGTAATAATAATAATAATAAAACAAAATAGCAACTGTTATGAGTTACATGAAATAAACTTAGGACTACTCAAATTTTCCAAGCCCTACTTTGCATGAAATTAGAAATGTTTTAATCAGCATTATCATCATATTGGTAGAAATGTTTTTATACCAGTTCTTTATATTTCTAACAATGCTTTTATTAGAAAATAATTTCCCAAACAGTGATCATCAACTAAGTGATATTTTAATTGTTCTTCCTGTCACAACTTTCCATAACTATTTTATTCGATGTATTGACAAAGAAAAATCTCAATTATCTTCTCTATCTTTTTATAGTAACATTTATACAATGTCCCTTCTTTTTTTTTTAATTTAAAAATAACAGTAGAATTTTCAATGACCTTTTGGAAACGTTTTCACAAGGGTCAAGAAACCTTTTGAATTTAATTCTGTTTATTTTTTCACATTTTCAGATATAATCATGAATTACTACTATTTGTCTAGATTAACATGAACTGGAGCAATGATTTATCTCAAACATAAGGCTTGTGTCATGATTAGTGCTTAGAGGAAGGGAAATTTTTCTTTATTTTTAAATCTTTTTCATTATTTTTAAATTATAAAGATAATACAGCCTGATTAGTTGGGCTAATTAAAGAAAAAAAATGGAACTTCTATTTAAACCCAGTGGAAGTATATTTCATTTTTGTTCTCTTATTCCACCTTGAAACTTCTAAAACACTAAAAACCAAAACCAAAAACCAAACCCACTGCTTTCAAGTCAATTCTGACTCACAGCATCCCTACAGGACACAGCAGAACTGCCCCACAGAGTTTCCAAGGGGTGCCTGGTGGATTCGAACTGCCTGCCAACCTTTTGTTCAGCAGCAGTAGCCCTTAACTGCTACGCCACCGCAGTTTAAAGAGGAAGAAAAATATAGAAAAAAGCTTCCTTATTAAATGGTACAAAGCCACTCTCAAACTATCATGTTTGAAGAAGACATACCAATTACAATTCAGATCCTAACAAACGATGTTTACCAAAAGGCAATAGGTATACATCACATTTGAAAATGACTGATTTTCAATGGATGCTAAATTTTTCTGCCTCCACTTAATTTCCCATTTCCTTACTATGAGCCCTGTAACCATCTCTAAGAGTTTTCTTCACACTATCCTAATCATTTCTAATTCAATCCTAAACAACTCTTGTTTAACACTCACTGATTGATAAAAACTAAAATTTATATTTTATAGATACCTCAACTTCTAAATCTACCATTGCCCAAGAAGTGCTTCAATAGATATATTGACAAAGGCTTTCCATATTTTTAACTTTCTGTTCCATGATTTCAGGATTCCTTTCATCTGCTCTAGTTTTACATCTTTCTGTTGCTCCTAGTTTTTGATCAAGCAACACATCTATTATTTTCCCCAATCCCTTTTTTTCTCTCATGAGGGGGTTAAAAAAAAAAAAAAGACATTTAACATTTAATTCTTATTTCTGTTCTCTTATTTATCAGCTGAATTAATTATTCCTAAAGGAAATTTTTTAGTAAGTCATGCTGTTTGCCATTTTCACCAAAGATACATTTAATGGCATGGGTCTTTTGGTCAGACTTCAGAAGAATTTTCTAAATGGAATTCATTTCCTACAGGCAAAAGTAGAAAATAACAGTGGCAGATAGAATAATATTCCAGCTTATAATGAGCTAAGTTTTTCAGAAATGAATAACTACTTATTTTATAATTGTCAGCGCCGCCATAGTTGAACTAGTGCGATATATCACCTACCTTAATAAACAGGTTTATGCAAACTTGAGTTAAAAAAAGCAAGTTTCTGAAAATCCTAATGGTGAAGAAATGTCCTACTATTTCAACATCCTTTCTGAGTAAACGAGAGATTGATTTTTTTCTAAGCGGAATTTAAGTATCCCAAATTTCACAAAAATTATTTTCTTTTTCCTGCAAACCTAATTAGCTACCTTAATGCAAATGAAAAATAAAGTTTGTGTTTTACAAGTTCCCATCAAATATTGCAGAAACAATTATAGATTCCAAAGGCTTGTAGTAGTTTAGCACTAGGTCTGCTAACCAAGAGGTCAGCTATTCAAAACCACCAGGCACTCCTTGGAAACTCTATGGGGCAGTTCTACTCTGACCTATAGGGACGCTACAAGTTGGAATTGACTCAGTGGCAGTGGGTTCTGCTAACTTCTTCCCAACTTCTTCTCAAAGTTGAGAAAACTGGAGACCTATCTCTCGCTTGCAGCACATATAATAGAACTTTTTGTCACTCCAAACAGAGAGCACTGTTTTTTGAACCTTTGGTCACACAGTATAGCGTGTACACTGTGGTATACCATGTAGACACCCAGCCAGGCCCGAGGCCCTCATGACCAGCCACCATCAGTTCCAGCTATTGATGGTGGATAGTTGAGTTCTTCTCTACAAATTGCCTTTGTCCAAAGACAGCTGCTTTATTCAAGCCCTCCCGGTGTCATTCACCTTACACCCTCTCCATGGGTACAGTCCATATCAAATGACTAGCTAAATCAAGGTGTACAAAGGCCTCCAACCCCATTCCTGTAAATTAAAATTATTCTGTACACTTCCCCATTCCACATATTTTATATACGTGGGATCATACAATATTTGCCTTTTGTGACTGATTTCACTCAACATGTCTTCAAGGTTCATTCACCTCATAGCGTGTAACAGGACTTTGTCTCTCTTTATGGCTGAGTGAATAGTCTATTGTATGTATGCACCACATTTTGTTTAGCCATTCATCTGTTGATGCATAAGTCTATCTGTGGTTATCAGGGGTGGGAGGAAAGGGGAAAGAAGGATTCCCTACTTAGGAGGCACTAAGCTTCTGTTGGAACTCTGGTGGTGGCAGTTCCAATCCACCAGCCACTCCTCGGAAACTATGAAGCAGTTCTATCCTGGCCTATAGAGTCGTTATGAGTTGGAACTGGCTTCATGGCAATGGGTTTGGTTTTGGCGGACTGACTCATAAAGTGGATAGACATTAATCCAGTAACTATGCAAATGAAATAAAAGATTTTTCAGTTCAAATACATACCCTTGACTCTGACAAAGCCAGGATTAGGAAGGACTTATCTGGCGAAGGGAGCCCTGGTGATGCAGTGGCTAAGGGCTCATCTGCTAACTGAAAGGTCAACAGTACAAGCTCACCAGCTTCTCTGTGGAAGACAGATGTGGCAATCTGCTTCTGTAAAGACTAAAGCCTTGGAAACTCTATGGGGCAGTTCTACTCTGTCTTGTAGTGCCACTTTGAGTTGGAACTGACTTGTCAGTAGTGGGGTCAGTCTCTGAGGAAGTGACACCTGAGCTGAGATGAAAGCTAAGTGGGAGTCAGCAAGCCAAGGGAGGGTAAAGGGGACATCAAGAACATTCCTGTGGTGGACAAGAACAGTGCTTCCCCTCCGTGATGTCCATACCATCGTTCTTACAACCTGTGAATGTTTTACTTTACATGGCAAAGGGACATAGCAGATGTGTCTAAATTAAAGATCATGAGATGGGAGATTATCCTGGATTATCCAGGTGAGCCCAAGGTAATTACAAAGGGTCCTTTACGAGAGATGCAGGAAGGTCACAGTCAGAGGAAATGTGACGAGGAAAGCAGAGGTCAGAGTGATGGGAAGAGGAGGAAAGGGCTATGAGTGAAGGAATGCAGGCAGTCTCTAGAAGCTGGAAAAGGTAAATGAACAACAAATGATCTCCTAAAGCCTCCAGGATGAACACAGACATGCATTGATTTAGCTCTTGCTGTTAGGACTTTTGGCATTCAGGGCTGGAAGATAATAAATTTGTGTTATTTTCTGAATGGTAATTTGTTACATAGTAATGGTAAATGAATACAATTCCAAGTTTGCAAGCTTCTGCAGTGGTCCTTGAGAAAGATGGACAAGGATGGGAGCAGGAGAGATGACGTGAAGTGGACAGATGTAAGCGACACCCAGGAGGTACCATCAGGAAGAGCTATGGGAGAACAGGAGAAGGGGGAGATTCAAACAGGTTCATTCCAGTTTGAAAGCCTGCTAAGAATGTACATTTCTGACAAGTTCACAGGTGATGGAAATGCTGCTGGTTAGGGATCAAAGCTGGGAACCACTAGCAGATCCCAAACAAAACAAAGTCAAACTCACTGCCTTGGAGTAGATTCTGACTCCTAGGGCCCTTGCAGGGTTCCCAGGACTGTAGATCTCCATGGAAGTCAACTGCTACATCTGTCTCCCACAGGGCTGCTGGTGGCTTCCAATTGCAACCTTCAGTTAGCAGTTGATCATTCCAACCACAGTGTCTCCAGTGGGTCTCGAAATGTATCATATATGAGAATCACCTGGATATCTCATTAAACTATACATTCAAATCCAATACACCTGAGGTAGAAATGCAAATTCTCTGCAGGGGTTCAAACTAGATCAAACTGGTATGAATCCCTGGGAGACAGAGATATGAAACCCAACTGTTAGCTCTCTGTTTACTTACTAAATGAGGGACATCAATATCTGTGCTAGGCACACAGAAAGTAGAGCCAGGACAGACAGAAGGAGCGGAGTTTAGGACAAGTTATAATTTAGATGTCTTTGAGACATCCATGTATGGAGCTGGATGGATATATGGCAGTGAAATAATTCTTTTTTTTTTTTTTAGTGTTAAAGACAAGAGTGTTCTTTCATACTGATGGGCAGATTCTGTGGAAAGGAGGAAGCCGAATATACAAGAGAAAAAGAACAATTGAAAGTGGATAATACCTAGGGGGATGTGATACAATACAAGCAGGGAAATTGCCTCTATTTTAATACCGTTAGCAGTAGCTGGTCTAAATGAAGAGATACACATACAAGTGCCTTGCATACGTGAGCTCCATTTTTAAGTAATTAGTTTTGATGATTAACTGTTCTTAATTGGGCTGTAATGGCCTATGAGTTATCTCATTTTTGGCTCCAAAGCCAATAATTCACACCCTATCCTGTGGCACTTGGCTGGCTTATTCTGTAGAGCTTTGACACTGCTCAATGCAAGATGCTCAGGCGCCACATAAGCAACTCCACCTCAAGAGATATGTACGTTGCCCACGTACTTCAATAGGAACTAAAGAGCCTTTGTGATGGGCACCAAACCCCAAACCCACTGCTGTCAAATTGATTCCGGGTTACAGTGACTCCACAGCACAGATTAAAACTGCCCCATAGAGTTTCCAAGGAGTGTCTGGTAGATCTGAACTGCAGGCATTTTGATTAGCAGATACAGCACTTAACCACTATGCCACCAGAGGTTCCATGGTGGACACAGAGGGCCAATTGTTTAATTCATGAATACCAAGTACAATATAAATTAGTTACATGAAGGACCCTGGGACTATCAGCTGTCTGTCAGTTTGTTGTACTGTGGCCGCTTGCGTGGTGCTGTAGTGCTGGAAGCAGGACCACTGGGATACCAAATACCAGCAGGCTGGAAGGCACTCAAAGTAGGATAAGAACTGTCTCCTGAAAGTGGAGTCAACTTTAATGGCACGGGTAGAGTCAAGCAATAGGGATCTTCATCTGCTGATCTGGCATGACTTAAAACAAGAAGAAACAGCTGCAAGTATCTGTTAATAATGAGAATGTGAAATATATGAAGAACCTAGGAAATCAGAAGTCATCAATTCTGAAAAGGAATGCTAGCCTAGATATTTAGGAGCTGAAATGGACTGGCCTTGGCCATTTTGAATCAGATAATCATTGTGTCTAATATTCTAGGAAAGACAAATTGAAGAGAAATGGGATGGAATGGTGACAGAATAATATCCACATGCCTACAAGGCAGACTGCTTAATATTTATGTGTCAACCAATAATGGTGAAGAAATGAAGAACTTTGCCAGCTTCTGTAGTCTGAAATTCACCAAACCGTGCAGTCAAGATCCACTGATAATTACTGGTGGTTGTTACAATGCAAAATTTTGAAGGAAAAAAAGGACCAACAGTTTGAAAACATGGCCTTGGTGGCAGAAACGATACAGGATATTGCATGATAGGACTTTCCAAGACCAATGACTTATTTTTTCAAAATACACCTTTTTTTTCAATAAGATAAAGGGTGATCATACACATGGACCTCTTCAGATGGAATACACAGAAATAAAATCAACTGTATCTATGGAAAAAGATAATGGAGAAGTTCAACATCATCAGTCAGAAGAAGGTCAGCGGCCGAATGCAAAACAGATCATCAACTGCTCACATGCAAGTTCAAGCTGAAGTTCCCAGAAAATTAGGACAAGTCCATGAGAGCCAAACTATGACCTTGAGTATATCCCACCTGAGTTTAGAGACCATTTAAAGAATAGATCTGATGCATGGAATACTAATGATGGGAGACTAGATGACTTATGAGATGGCATCAGGGATATCACACATGAAGAAAACAAGAGATTACTAAAAAGACAAGAAAGAAAGAAGAGATCAAAATGGCTATCAGAAGAGACTCTGAAACTTGCTTGCTCTTCATTGTAAAATAGCTTAAAAAAAAGTAAGAAGAGATGAAGCAAAAGATGTGATTAAAAGACAACAAATGCCAGCTTGAAAAGACTAAGTAAAGTATTATAATGAAATTTCAAAAGCCTAGAGTTAGAAAACCAAAACTGAAAAACACTCTTGGTATTTCTCAAGCTGAAATAAATGAAGAAAAAATTTAAGCCTCAAGTTGTAATACTGAAAGATTCTATGGGGAACACATTAAGTCATGCAGGAGGTATCAAAAGATGATAAAAGGAATATACAGAGTCACTGTACCAAAAAGAACTGCTCAAGGTTCAATCATTTCAGGAAGCAGCATATGATAAAAAATCGATGGTATTGAAGGAAGAAATTGAGACATCATTGAAGGCACTGGCAAAATACAAGGCTCTAGGGACTGACAGAATACTAACTGAGATGCAAGTAGAAGTGCTCACTCATCTATGCCACGAAATTTGGAAGACAGCTACCTAGCCAACTGACTGGGAAAGATCCATATTTATGCCCATTCCAAAGAAAGATGATCCCGCATAATGTGGAAATTATTGAACACTATCATTTATGTCACACAGAAGTAAAATTTTGTTGAAGATAATGAAAAAATGATCACAGCAATATATTGACAGGAAACTACTAGAAATTAAAGACAGGTTTAGAAAAAGGCTTAGAATGAGGGACAATATTGCTGATATCATATGGGTTTTGGTGAAAGCAGAGAATACCAGAAAGATCTTCACATATGTTTTATTGACTATGCAAAGGCATTTGATAGCATGGATCCTAATAAATTATGGAAAACATTGCAAAGAATGGGAATTCTATGACATTTAACTGTGCTTGTGTGCAATCTGTACATAGATGAAGAGGCAGTCATTCGAACAGAACAAGGAAACACTGCATGGTTTAAAGTTAGGAATAGTGCACATCAGGGTTATATTTTTTCACCATACTTTTTCAATCTGTATACCGAGCAAGTAATCTAAGAAGCTGGACTGTAAGAAGAACATGGCTCAGGATTAAAGAAAGACTTATTAACAGCCTGTGATATGCAGATGACGCAACCTTGCTTGCTAAAGGTGAAGACTACCTGAAGCATTTACTGATGAGATAAAAGACTGCAGCTCTCAGAAAAGTAATCCTCACAACTGGACCAATGAGCACCTTTGTGAAGTTGTCAAGGGTTTCCTTTTGCTTGGATCCACAACCAACATCCATGGAAGCTGCGGTCAAGTAATCAAGGGACTTGTCACCTGGGGCAAAACTGCTGCAAAAGACTTCTTTAATGTGTTAGAAAGTAAAGATGTCTCTGAGAATAAAGGCAGGCTTCAGTCATGCCTTGGTATTTTCAATCATCCTATATGCATGTGAAAACTAGAGAATGAATCAGGAAGATGGAAGAAGAACTGACGATACCTTTGAATCATGGTATTGGTGAAGACTATCCAATATACCATGGCCTTTCAGTAGAACGAACCAATCTTTCTTGGAAGAAGTACAGCCAGAATGTTTCTTATAAGTGACGATGGTGAGATTTCATCTTGCTTACTTTGGGCATGTTATCAGGAGGGACCGATCCCTGGAAAAGGATGTCATTCTTGGTAGAGGGTCAGCAAAAAAGAGGAAAATCCTCAATGAGATGGACCGACACAGTATTTGCAAAATGGGCTCAAATACAGCAACAGCTGTGGGAATGGCGCAAGACTGCGCAGTGTTCCTTTCTGTTGTATACCAGGCCATTCAGAGTTGGAATCAGTTTGGCAGCACCTAAGAAGAACAGTAAAGGACCCTGAGAATACAAAAAAAATTAAGGACAGCATCTCTCCCTTAAGTGACTGACAACTGACTGTAGAAATCAAGATCCTTTTTAAAAGAGAGCTAGCAATAAGCAAGGGCTGGATGGGGTGTGGGGAGATAAACACCCCGAGTACTGCTGGGGAGGATGTAATTTGGCACAGCTTCTTTAGAAGTTGGCACGATCTAGCAAGATTGAGAGCTCCGTATCCTACATTCCAGCAATTCCATTTTTAGGTATATACTCTAGAGAAACTTTCACACATGAGCACAAGACAACATGTGCAAGTATGTTTCACACAAATTGAAAATCACCTAAATGAGTGTCATTAGGGAAACAGATAAAAATATTCTACATTTATATGATAGGATAAACTTATTGCCGTCAATTCTGACTCAAAGTGATACTATATGACAGAGTAGAACTGCCCCATAGAGTTCCCAAGGAGCACCTGGCAGGTTTGAACTGCCAGCCTTCTGGTTAGCAGCCGTAGCACTTAACCACTATGCCACGATAGGATAGTGTCATTGAAAATAAATTAGCAATGAAATTATTAGTAAAGACATATCTCAAAAATACAAAACCCATGCCCAATGCTCTCTATTACTAAAAGTATATATGACATAAAGGTATAAAATTATGTGCTAGAAGAATATATATTAAATTGATGGTTACTAATTACTATAAATATAACATACTATATTAAATATATACTATAAATTTAATACACATTCTTCTAGCACACGGTTTTATACTTTTGCTTTTCCTCTCACTTAACATTAGGATTAGAGGAAGACTTCATTAACTACCTGCAATATGCCGATGACACAACCTCGCTTGCTGACAGTGAAGAGGACTTGATGCAATTGTTGATGAAGATCAAAGGCTACAACCTTCAATACGGATTACAGTCCAACACAAAGAAAACAAAAATCCTCAAAACTGGGCCAATACACAGCATCATGATAAACAGAGAAAACACTGAAGTTGTCAAGGATTTCATTTTACGTGGGTACACCATCAACGTCCACTGAAGCAGCAGTCAAGAAATCAAGAGACTTGTTGCTTTGGGCATATCTCCTGCAAAAGATGCCTTTAAAATGTTAAAAAAACAAAGATGTCACTCTGACATTAACATGGGCCTGACTGAAGCCATGGTAGTTTCAGTCATATCACACACATGTGAAAGCTGGATGATGAATAAGGAAGACCAAAGAAGAATTGATGTTCTTTGAATTATGGCGATGGTAAAGAGTAGTGGAGATATAACAGATTGCCAGAAGAATGACGAAGCCTCTTTTGGAAGTGCAGCCAAGATACTCCTTAGATGTTAGGGCGGCAAAACTGCACATCATATGCTTTGGGCATGTTATCAGGAGAGACCAGTCACTGGAGAAAGACATCATGCTTGGTAGAGGGTCAATGAAAACGAAGACCCTCAACTGAATGGATTGACACAGTGTCTGCAACAATGGGCTCAACCATAACAACCACTGTGAACACAACACAGGGCAAGGCAGTGTCTCATTCTTTTGTAAATTGGGTCACTGTGAGTCAAAAGCAACTAGTTGGTACATAATAACGACGACTCTGGAGTGGAAAGAGAGCAGGATGACTGGAGTTCGGGCATAAAGGGATCACCAACTTTATCAGTTATTGTTGGGCCTAGGTTTTTCTCAGAGACTGAAAAACTGTAAGTATTTAAGTATTATAAAAAGTACAGAATTGTCATCTAAGTTTTGATACACTAGTATTTTTCACATTATTCTCTTTACTCTCCTGAATCTTTAGTTTCCTCAGAAGTAAAAGAAAACCAAAATTAAATAGAAGAAAACAGACTATTCTGTAGCCAACATAATGCAGAGTATACACCCAAATCCAGAGGCACAGAGGTGGGAAAAGCAACATGGGCTGGATGAGAGAGACCAAGAGGACAGCTCAGAAGAGGTAAAATTTATGCTGGGTCTGTTAGCTTCCAACAGACTAATGAAGTCAGGAAGGAGATATTGGTAGGGTATCCTGGCTTAAATAGCACTACACTTGGAGTCAGAATTCCTTAGACCAAGCCTCAAGAATGTGCTTTGTGTCTCTGAGCCTTGGTTTGCTCCAGAGTGGGATCTGGGTAGAGTAAATGATATAATACATGTTAAATGACCCAAGACGTGAGCTGGCACATGGGATCTAGACACTTAATCTCTATCTTCCAATTCCAACTTTCAGCAATCATGAAATTGGTGGCATTTTCTTTGTGCTTGACTTTTGGAAATTAATAGGGCAGATATTTGTTAGGCATGGTATCTATGTTCCCATCTTGTTCTTGCAACAAACCAGAGAGGTCTCCAGACCACAAGGTTTTGGTAACCTGATTGAAACAGATCAACAGTACTAGGCCAAATGAGTAGGAGTAGGAGTAGGAGTGTGTGTGTATGCATATAGCACACATATGTGCAAAAAGCCTCCTCAGATGTTATTTCGTGGCATCTTTCCCAATTACTATTCTAAGATCAACCTTGCTTGTGGCCACACGGTCCTGAATGTCACCCCAATGCAACAGGAGGATCCACCCAAACATCCCTTCTCCCTTACCCTATGTGCCATTAGTCTGTGATGAGTTTTGTTTTGTTCTTCTGTCTCCAGTGAAGGTGACTGTGAACTGTTTGCAGAATGTTTATATTCCAAAATATCCTCCACTTTCGCTAAGCCAAAAGATGAAGTTTTTCCTGCTGGTGAAATTGCTCCAACCCTCTGTCTTCCAGAAACACACAGTAAGCATCAATTGAAAACTGGGGATAACTCCTTTTTCTTTACAAATCCTATAGGTGGTCAGTATGACAACTCTCGGTCGTCTAGGAACCTGCATGTTGAACTGAATTGGAGGGCAGCTGCTGAAGATGTGTGGTCACCACTGGCTGGTAGTAGAGCAAGCGGTTATTATCCCTGGCCTCGCACAGATGACATTATTCCCTTCTAAATACTGCCATGCACCCATTCTGCACCAAAACCCATGATTACCATAAGCCACAACTTCAAAATACGTAAAAAATCAAGTGGGTTTCTATTATATCTCCCAACTGTCAGAATTATTTTATCTTTCTTCATCTTGTTGTTTCCACTGCAGAAACATCATGAGAGAGAGAGTGGGGGAAAATGGTTCAGGAAATATTCCAAAGTGGCATTTTGATTGCTTGAGAGGCATTTTAAGAACTTTATGCATTTGGCTCCTAAGGGGAAAACATAAATCGATAATGCCAAACAGTACCTCATCATGGTGTTAATTTGGAAAATTAATTGGAGATTTACGCCTCAGAATCGCATGCTTTTCTGGAAAACAAGCAACAAACTGTTACCTTGGCTACCACAACCTCCTAGAGTCAAGACTCAGCCATCTCAGTTTCTCACTGAAATATCATAATTGAAAATGAAGCAAATTACAGATTTGTTTTGGGTCATTTCAGGTAGGGATGAGTTAAGTTCCCCAGTGACACATACAGATATGAATACTGCTCCCAGCAAATAATTTCACTTTATATTCCTGCAGTCTCCTACCCCTGACAGCCTGCCAACTCCAATCCTGGCTGCAGCCCTCTGTCTCCCATTCTGTCTTGTCTGAGCCCTTTCATAAGCTGCTGTTTTCTAGATGTAAAGTGAGTCAGCAAAAAGACTGCTCTTCTTACCCATGACAATGGGCATAATCTACTCTCTAAACTTGTAGCTTTCTTTGAGGTGTAAATTTTGCTTTCTTTATTCCTTCCTAGAGTGAGGCATGGGTGGTTCAGTGGTATAATGTCTCACCTTGCTTGTGGATACCATGGTTCAATTCTTGCCTACGCATTTCATGTGTAGCTACCACTTAACTGTCAATGAAGGCTTGGTTGTTGTTAAGATGCAGAGCAGGCTTCAGAGAAACTTCCAGACTAAGATGAACTAGTAAAGAAGGCCTGCTGATCAACTTCTGAAAATCAGTGCAAATTCTATGGATTACAATGGACCAATCTGCAACCCATCATGGGGATGGCACAGAACTGGGGGGCATGTCACCCCATTGTGCACAGGGTCATTGAGAGTTCATGGATGCTTTGAGGGCAGTTAAGCACCACACTGACATTCTTTACCATAATGTTTGAATTGTGTAAGACAATTTTTGCCTACAAGCAAAAGTCACAAAAATGGACAAAAACTGACTGGGAGATGCTCCCTAAATTGCAGTTAATCTACTCTTCTGCAGTTGATTTACTCTTCTATTGTCTGGACTAAGTTTTGAGGAATTGGACATTACAGTCTGGGTTGCAAACTCAAAATAGTCCTTCCATGAAATTATGAGGTCTATGCCCCTTTCTTCCCTTGATTCTGGGCAGCACTGTGACTATTTTGACTGGCACAGTATAATAAAAGTAATGCTACGTGATTTTGAAAGCTAGGTCATAGAAGGCAAGGCAGAAACCCTGAGTCTCGTCTTGGCATAAAAGTCTAACTATCTGAAGCTGGCGTGTGGTGAGGAAGCTCAAGCCACATAAAGAAGTCATGCCCTGTGCTCCGGTCAACAACTTCTGCTGAGTTCCATCTTCCCAAGTCATCAAAGCACAGATGCCAAACTGGGGCATGAAGATGCCTATGGAAGATTCTAAGCCTCAGCTGCCAAGTCACCCCCAACTATTCATGTTTCCCCAGCTAAGGCTCCAGAGAGCACTGAGCTGAGGAAAGCTATCACCCCTGTGTCCTGTCCAGCTTCCCCACTCACAGAATCCATGAGCATAATAAGGGGGTTCTTTCATATCACAAAATTTGGGGATGGTTTATTGCAAAGCAAAAATAAATGGATCAACTTTATGTATTTTCCCTTTCAGGACTATGGTGAAGCCCTCCTAACAAAATTGCCATTGTCTAATGAACAACTTTTGCCAATAATCAAGTCCAGAGCCTGTGGAAACAGTGTCAGAAGAACTCTTTCTGATAGAATAGCACGTCCAACAGGTACATATTTAGAGAGCCAAACAAAATACATTGTTGTTCATTTCTGGGAAATAATAATGTCCTTTTGACGGCACTTGGCTTGGCTTTGAAGGAAATCCAGAAAAATAAATTTAAAAAGGCACATACACAGAGACACACACACACACAAACTCACACAAATTTGCATAAAAACATATGCAGACAGGATGGTAACAGAAAGTTATATATTATAATATAAACAGCCATTTCCCTTGGGTAACAGAATTATGGGTAATTTTTAATTCATTCATGCTCATTTAAATTTTATTTTTCCCCTACCAATTTGAATGTGTTTTTATTCTACTTTTTTAAAGAGCCATCTCTTTAATGCTTTGCAGGAGACTTACACATAAGTATTTCGGGCCTCCTGGGAGCTCTGCTTTTATGTGGTTTCGAGACCCCATCTACCAACCCCAACTATCCATACAAAGCTGAATGAATTAAACCAGCGCACCATTCTGCTTCAGGAGTGTGGCAACATTGTACCACTATGGTAGAATCATCTGCATGAGCCAGACTCTGAGACATCTTATTTTGCAACTTGCTGTATGATCATCCTCATCTGAACAGAACCCTGAGGTGCTAAGATACAACCAACTTACAGTTCAGAACTTCCGTGGAACCAGGAGGGTGCAGAACACCAACACAGATGGACACCTATCTGTGGGATCTTCTGGCATTGACTCTTGGTGCTATCTTGTGGGTTGAAGGTACAGGAAAATCCAACTTTGCTGTGATTTATGATTCACACTGTTTGTTATCACCTAGACTTCAGGCTCTGATACATTCAGTATGATCCATTTGGTCTTCTTATTTTTGCACCCACCAACTTAGACCTTGAATGATTCTTACTAAGATTAACTCATGTATAAACAGTCACCATGGTTATATGACTTGTAAAACCCAAAACCTGTTGCCATCAAGTTGATGCTGACTCACGGTGACCCTGTGTACTTCAAGGTGGAAATCCCGGGATTTTCATGGCTATGGCCTTCTAGAAGCAAAAGAAGAAGCCATTCTTCTGAGATACCACTGGGTTGGTATAACCTGCCAACCTTTCAATTAATAGCTGAGCATTTAACAATTTGTAACACCCAGGGACTCCACATGACCTATAGGGAACCAGATAGGGCTCTTTTACCAAATAGCCCCCACCCCCGCCTGGCTTATCAGGAGTCCCCAAAACACATGCTTAGTAATTTATACTTTTGTATTAATCTTCATTATTTTGATGAAGCTTTATTCAGTTAAGGGATATAGGAGGCAAATGAACTTTGACAGTTGGAGGTGGGGCTGGGAGGACATGCTATTACAAGAAAGGAAAGAAATATGGAAAGAAAAGGCAAATAACATATAAGTCTAACTTGGCTTGCTCTTCAGGTTGCCTCCAATTCATACATGGAAATCCTGTGTTGCACTTCTACAGGCAGCCTTTAGGGCAGGAAGTTTGTCTTCAAACATTAAAGGCATAGGCCAGTTAGAATAAACTAGTATTTTCACAGTTCTAAGTGAGGCAAAGAATCAGAGTGCTTACACATTGATTTTTCAACTAAAATAAAGAACTGTCACTTGAAAGAAAGAAACTCTGGGCTGCCAGAGGAGGTTGGCCAACCAATCAAAGAACAGAATGTTTTCATTTGACAGTTCGAAGTTAATGTGACTCCCTGTGTCTGTTCACCAAGAACTATCTAGATTGATAATGTCTAAGCAGAACCCACTAAAGTACATAAAACTACGAAGCAGTCATACTCCTCAGGAGTTAATACGTATGTGGGTGAAAAATGACAACACACTGATGCCTAAGTATTTTAAAAATGATACCGTTCAGTGTGTTCCCAATTAATCTCAACAGCAAAAACCTCCTCTGGTTTCTAATGTCCATAAGACTACCCAACTTCCACAGAGCAGAGAGATGGAGTCCCACAGTGACAGCTCAGTGGGAGTGGTTCCACATGGCTGGCTCTATTTCCTTATAGTGCTCAGGACAAGAATTCCTAAGAGAATATCAGCTCATAATATATAACCAACCACCTAGCAAATGGTACGTAATTCCTGTTGGCAGTTGAATTCTTTGACTTCTACTCATGTAATGTTTGCCACTCTTACATTAGTTTTGCTGAGGGCTAATTGTTAGAGGCTAAACAAACAAACAAACAAACAAAAAACAGTTGCTATCGAGTTCACTCTAACTCAAGATGACCCCGTACGTGTAAGAATAGAACTGTGGTCCATAGGTCGTTCAATGACTGATTTTTTTGGCAGTAGACTGGTAGGTCTTTCTTAATAGCGATGTCTGGGAAGACCTGAACCTCCAATCTTTCAGCCCCGAGGGCATTAACCATTTGTACCACCCCAGAACTCCTGTTAGAGCTTAATTTTGTTTCATTTTGGAAACTCTGATGTTTAGTGGTTAAGGGCTATGCCTGCTAACCAAAAGGTCAGTGGTTCAAATCGCAAGGCGATCCTTGGAAACCGTGGAACAGTTCTGCCCTACAGGGTCGCTATGAGTCAGTATTGGCCCGATGGCAACGAGTTTAGTCTTTTTTGGTTTTGCTTCATTTTAACCACATATCAACCATCTTTCCAATATTTTTCAGACTTAGAGACTCAAAGCATCTGTTAGATCATAAAGTATTTTTCCTATTAAGTCATAGAATATATGTTGCAGGACTCTTCCTTAAACATAAATATTAATTAATATAATAAGCTCAAACAGATAATATCTTCTTTAGATCATGATCTAGACACTCAAGATTTTGCTAGCATCATTTTTCTCTGATTATTCTTGCCCTGGAAAAAGAAAGTCTTATTTTAAAAAAATTTTTTCTGCTTAACTTGTTTTTGAAGTTAATCTATTGCAATTCTATTTTTCACGAACACAACTTACTCACTGGACCCTTTTCCTCTGTCATAAGGCACTTTTCTAGAACACGCATTTGAAAACATACAGAAATGACCCATGTAGGCTTATTAAAAGCTCTCCATGGGATTGCCTGTAGAGGTCTGCCGGGAGCCGGTCCCAACACTTTGTAGGGTCCCGCACAGAGGGAGGAAATGAACAAAGAAGACAGGAAAGAATTTTCTGGTTTAAGGCAGCCCGACCCAGAGAGCATCTGCTGGTGGTGGTGGTGGTGCTGATGCTGATGCTGATGCTGGTCGAGAGCTGTTGTCTTTATTTTTTATAGGTGAGGTGATGTAGTTGGTCACCCTATTTTCTTTATTATACAAACTATTGGTTAACAAGAAACTGACCCATCATTATTGGCTAACAAGAAAGTGACCCCTCGTGGTCTTCTACTTCTAATTAATTGTCAAGGCCTTTGAATAACTGTCCAAGCCAGGTGTTCTGTGGTGATAAAATGTCAGGAACACAATTAATGGTTTTATTCGTACCTCAAAGTGGAAGGCACAGAGGAGTAAACTTCTCAAGGCCTAACCATTTGGCTGTCTCAGTTTGTTTCTCTAAGTTCTTATTTATGTGCAGATAGTAAGCGCCTGCCATTCTCTAATTAAGCCAGCTGCACTAAAAAAGATGTTTCTTTAGTGTTATCAGTTTTCTATACTAGCTATAATGAACTTAAAAGTTTATTTATTCTTCCAGCTGCAAGGAGAATGGATGCTTTGTAGTTTTGATGGCTATGTGGAGATTTGTCCTTGAGAGCTTCCTAAGGGTTAGCTTGCAAACCTGTGTATGTGAAGAAAAGGGAGGGGGGAATGCAATTAGTGGGGAGCCAGTGAAGCTGGGCAGGCCTCAGTGCTGTCAGGCATGCTGCATTGAAATCCATTTCTCTGATCTCTATTTCTCAGAAGTTCTTGGTCAGATTGTCCCAATATAGTCTCATAAACCGAGGGGTTGAAGCCCCTCTTAGAAGGCACCTCCTTGGTCCTCATGTCGGGAGAGGATATCTTTTTAGGAGAATTTAATTAAGAAGCAAACCACCATCAGGGGTAATAGGCCAAAAAACATATTACAGGTGAGATGTCTCGGCCTGTCACCTACAGAAGCCTGTGACTTTGTCTACAATGAGCTATGCGGAATGGCGGGCCTCCGCAGAGGTCCTGTCCCATGTCCCTGTCACATTTTTATTTTCCCATCCACAAGCGCTGTATGTTTTTAATGGACACTCTATGATGGTACACACGCCTACTGCAAATATGTTGCTGTTCAATGTCACTAGACCAATTCCAACTCCTATCAACCCCATGTGACAGAGCAGAGCTGCCCCACCGAGCTTCCTATGCTGTAATCTTACATTAAGGAGCCCTGGTGGCACAGTGGCTAAAAGCACTCAACTGCTAACTGAAAGGTCAGTGGTTCAAAGCCATCAGGTACTCTGTGGGAGGAAGACGTGGCAGCCTGCTTCCGAAGAGGTGACAGCCCTGGAAACCCTATGGGATCGCTGTGAGTCAGCACTGACTTCACGGCAGTGGGTTTGGTTTTATGGCTTAACTTTACATACCATTCATAAAAATATTATATCTTATAAGTAGAATTAGCATTAATAGACATTGACTCTTCTTCTGAATTAAGCATGAGTTATTTTGATACGAACCACCTGATAAAGGTTTAAACCACATTTTATAGAACTCTAAACAGAAAGAGGCTATTTACAAGTATAATATGCTTACATTATACTTTGTTCCTCTCCCCAGATGTTTATCTGATGGGTCATTCCTGGTTTTAAAACCTATCGGCTGATTTAAGCATCATGCAAGACAGAGAAAAAAACAGGAGAAAAATCTACATTTTACAGAAATCAAGGAGCAGGAAAACAAAAGCTAAATAAATAAATAAGCAATGATAAGGCTATGGGGCTAAAAAAGAAGAGTTACAAAATGCAGGCAGAGATGAAGGATTTATGTGAACTGCTCATTTATCACCCAGTGCAGAAAAACTATAGAAATGAAAGAAGAGACAGAACACATTTTCAAAAAAGGAAAGAAACAAGTAAACAACAACAAAAAAACCAGTATGTTCACTTCATGCATCTTATTCAGTCCTCTGAAAAACTAAGTCAAAATTACAAGGGCGAGGGAGTTTTAAACTTTTGAAAGCATTTCCTGGGAATAAAAACAAAGTGGCTGAAACAGAAATAATGAAGGCACATCTAAGAGTGTGATCTAAACTCTGTAAAAACACTCCTATTCATAGTGTTTCAATTAGGCTCAGAAAAGTGTATGGGTGTGGGTTCACGCTATGGAAGGAAACAATGCTAAACAGATCTAAAGATAGACTAGCTTTGGAAAAGGGAAAAGGAAACTATCTGTGCACCCAAAGGGTGACTTCGCCTTGAAACTTGAGAAAGTTATGTTTTGTGACAATAAATAAAACCATGTGGGATTTTAAAAAAATACTCAAACTCATTGCTGCCTAGTCAATTCTTATGCCAATTCTCTATCTTATGGGATAGAGGAGAACTGCCCCATAGGGCTTCTGTCTTCTCTATCTAGTGCTGCTGTAACAGAAATATATGCGGATGTCTTTACCAAAGAGAAATTTATTCTCTTACAGGCTAGGAGGTGAGAAGTCTGAATTTATAGAACCAGCTCCTGGCAAATGGTTTCTCTCTTGGCTCTGAAGGAAAGTCCTTGCATATCAACCTCCAGTCTAGGAGCTTCTCTGTACAGGGACTCCAGGTCCAAAGGAGGCACTATTCTGCAGGCTCTTATTTCTTGCTGGTGTGAGGTCCCCATGTCTCTTTGCTCACAGGAGCCCCAGGTCCAAAGGAAGTGCTTTGCTCCTGGCACTACTTTCTTGGTGGCATGAGGTCTCCTTGTTTCTACGCTCACTTCTCTCTTTTGTATCTCCAAAGAGATTGATTTAAGATACGATCTAATTTTGCAGATTGAGTTCACCCTCAGTAACACAACTGCCTCTGACTCTGCCTCATTAACATCATAGAGGTCAAATTTGCAACACAGGAAAATCACATGGGATGACAAAATGATGAACAATTATGTAATACTGGGAATCATGGCCCAATCACATTGATACATATTTTGTGGGGGACACAATTCATCTCATGACAGTTTTCAAGGCGGCAAACCGTTACAGAAGCAGACCTCCACATCCTTCTCCCATGGCCCGGTGGTGGGTTCAGACCTCTAATCTTCTAAACAGCAGACAGTGCTTTCAGCCACTGTGCCACCAGGGCTTTCCAGGCTTGATTTAGCAGGTGATTCATTTACAGGCCCATTAGGTCTAAGAGAGGGGCCCTGGTGACACAGTAGTTAAATGCTTAGCTATGAACTGAAAGATAAGCAACTAGAATCCACCAGCTTCTCCGCACGAAAATGATCTGATGGTCGGTTTCCCTGAAGATTACAGTCTTGGAAGCCCTCTGGGCACTTCCACTCTGTCCTGCAGGATTGCTATGAGTTGAAACTGACCCAGTGGCAGTGGGTTTGGTACATCTAAGAGCTAGTGATGAGGGAGGTTCCCAGTGACACAAAGGTCTGAGGGTCAGCCTGTAAATCTTTTGGTGCAGAGACAGGGAAGTCTGTCCTGGTAAGACTACAGCCTAAAACCCTGCGGGGCAGTTCTACTCTGCCACATGGGTTATTATGAGTCAAAGTTAACTTAATGACATCTAACAATAGTGACGAGTGGCTATTTAAACCTATCCAGAAAGGGCTGGAAACTTTCACAAGAATAGATCCAGACTACATTATCAAGGTAACAGGGATATTTTCGGCTTACATAGCTTGGAAACTGGCAAGCCCAGTAGCAAGCAAGCCTGTGCCCCTAGCATATTCCTTGATCCTGTTTCAAGTGCAGAACGCAAGACTAAAAGGAGTGTGATCTTGATTAGAAGTGGATGTTCTCCCAGTTGCTTTAAAAGAGGCAACACTGTCCTTCGACTGGGCACAGCAGTATTGGAGGAGAAACAGGAAGGGAGATGAAGTTTATCTACTGAGAGTACGACAGTGTTATTCACAGATACAGTGAGTCATACTTAAGAAATTCAGAGTACTCTGTCGGAATTCAAGTGGCCACCTACCCAGTACACAAACACCTACCCTCCAACCCGTAAAACACTCATTGAAAAGTGGGGTCCCCCCACTTAACAAAGATGAAAGCAGCTTCTCTCTCCCCTAGGTAAAAGCTTTTCAGATGGTCTCTTGAAAGATACTTACTGCTAGAATCTGGCTCAAGCACAAGGTAGAAATCCCACTACTACTAGAAAATTTGCTAAGGAGTCTTGAACAAATCACCCCATCTTCCAGGGCCTCCATTTGCTTATCTACTTCTCTGGCCTATCACAATGCGACCAGCTGTTCAATTCTTGTACTCTAGGACCTACCAGGAGATTTCTTTTTCAGTGAGACACAATCTAAGTGCTTCTAGGTTTACACCAGGGTTGTGTATATGTGTGTGCATACAGAGAATGATCATTAAAGTTACTAGGATTTTTTGTTTCCTAGTATAACTTTTTTTAATTGTGATTAAGTGAAAGTATAACATCCAAATTAAATTCGCATGCCCACCTATCTGCAGCTCCTTCTGCTCTCCTTGCCTGGTGACAGCACTCTCTTCCTTTTTGTTCTATATATGTCATACCCTCTTAAAAATCTCCTGTCCCTTCCTCTCCACACTCTCCTCTCCCTTCTAGTAAGAGGCCAGTAGGATAGCTTCTTACAGATGCCTAGAACCATAAAGTACACACACCATATGGTCCCATTGTGACCCCGAGTCCAGTCCGTTCCTGTCCGAAGAGTTGACCTTAGTAATGTTTCCTGGTTGGGGCAGCAGCAGGTCTAGGGGCCATGCTCTCAGGGGAACCCCCAGGCCACCAGACCATCAATTGTGGTCTGTTAAAATTTACTAGCTTTTATATTCTCTTTTCTTTCTCTTCTCTTAAAAAAAAAAAAAAAACTACTTTATAGATAGAAAAAGAGAGAAAGATGGATGTGCACATGCACATATAGACAGACACATGCGCAAATGTATCAACACACATACACTCTAGGTGCTGGGGACAAGAGAATAGCTTCTGTTAATAATAACTACCAATAATTACTGAGCATAACTTACATGTCAGACATTGGTCTAAGCCCTTTACAACCAGGACTTAGCACCAAACCAAAAAACCCACTGCCAATGAGTCAATTCCAATTCATAGACCCTAAAGGACATAGCAGAACTGCCCCATAGGGTGTCCATGGGGCACGTAGCAGATTCAAATTGCCACCTTTTTGGTTAGCAGCCTATGTCCTAACCAGTATGCTGACAGGGTTTGTGGGACCTAGCACAGTGCCTGATATATAAGCACTCAATAAATATGTTGAATAAACGTTGAATATGTGAAACTCAGCAAAATGCCTTTCCTCTTTCCTACCTTCCATGTGAATTGTCTGTTAAGGTTTGTAACTGTGGTGGATGACATGGTCAAACACAGATACCTATCTGAAGTTAGTTGTCTTTAATACATAATTAAGTTGGTAGCATATTTTAAAATTTAGTTTTTCTTCACCTCTAGGGTTTCTAAAAGAGCCCTGGTGGCACAGTGCTTAAAGGTCTCAGCTGCTAATCAAAAGATTGGAAGTTCAAACTCACCAGCTGTTCTGTGGGAGAAAGACGTGGCAGTCTGCTTCTGTCTAGAAGCCATATGGGGCAGTTCTGCTCTGTCCTATAGGGTCACTGTGAGTCAGAGTAATGTTTCTTATTTCATTTAAAACTCTAGTACTTTTATACAAGAGCAAGAACACTCCCATTTTTCTTTTATTAATGATTAATGTCTTCATAGGGTCGCCATGAGTGCCATGAGTCGCATCTGATTCGACAGCACTTGGCTTGGCTAGGTGAAGTAAGATATTAGGAGATAGTGTTTAAAAACAACTAATTCCATTTTCACCCTTAGTTGAGTAGATTACCTCACATGTTTCAAACCATATTTACAACAGAATATATTTTAGTCTCTGAAGCACTTCAAATATCTGAAAGAAAAAACTTACAGCTCTAACAAGCAAAATCTAAGCATTTAAGAAATGTGGATAAATCTAATACATCATCTTAATTGTAAAAGAAATACCTGCATAGAGCATATACAAAACAGCATGTAATTATAACACTTGTAAGCATACACTCTGTATAAATACAATTTTCATAAAGTATTGGTACTGATGTGCATCTCTTCATCATTGCCCTACTTAGATTTAAGCCTTCCTAGGGTAAAATATTTACTGATCAAACAAGGAAGCTGTATTGCCATCTTAACCTATAATGTTAACTGAGGTTACAGATTTAAGGTTATTGGCCAGAGATTTTTTAGACCGAGACCTGAAAGTCTGACTGTGCTTTCTAGCAGGTCTTCATCTGAACCACAGTTCATTGATCTGAGCTACTTCTGGGAATAATGGGAGTTCTCAGTTTTTGCTTTTTCTGTGGGGCAAGGACGGAAATGTCAGAGTATCTTTTATGTTTCCACATCCATTTTTAAAATTACAGACATTAAAAGGAATTGTATAGCACATTTTAAAATAAATTTTTGCTGCCTAACTTAAAAACTAACCAAAACCCATTGCCAAGGACTTGATTCTGACTGAGAGTGGCCCTGTAAGACCGAGTAGGACAGTCCCATAGTCCCATATCATATCCAAGGAATGCTGGTGGATTCAAATTGCCTGCCTTCAGGCTAGCAGTTGTGATAGCTCTTAGCCACTGCATCACCAGGGCTCCCAAGTTGGCAAAATTCTGCATACGCATGTGTACACATGCACATGTGCTCATAGGCACGCTCCTGTGTCTTTCCAGTGGACTGGAAGAGGATACCTGAGCTAACCCACTACTGCTGAGTCGATTCTGACTCACAGCTACCCTACAGAACAGAGTACCGCTGCCCCGTGGAGTTTCCAAGGAGCGCCTTGTGTATCTGAACTGCCAACCTTTTGGTTAGCAGCTGTAGCACTCTCATTTTTCATGCAGTGGAATACTTGGAACTTTTTCTGCTCACCATAGCACCAACTACATCAAAACCCAAAAGTTGAGAGACAAGGCTCATTGTCAAGAGGTAGGGCACTTCCTTACAGAAGTTAGTTTAGGAAAAAAAGAGGGGAGAAGTGACTTTGAAGTTGCTCCGCTGACTCAAAGCCAAAGATGGCTATGCCTCCACTTCCTTTGTTCTCTTCCATTTTTATATGCCTTCCCTTTCTGTCTTGGGAGAACTATTATCATAAAGATAATGAGTTAGAATAAAAATGCTGTGGACCTGGGCAATGCTTAGAACTATTCCAGCATTTGTTCCCACAATTGCCTCACTGTGTGTATGATGGAAGAAAGGCTTTCAGTAGAAATCATTTGCCCCTTTGCCCTCTTCCTACCACAAAATTCTCAGTAATGCAGACTTGTTAAGGAAAACTTTACACTATTCAGTGTAAACTTTGCACTATTCAGTGCACTGTAGAAGAGTTTCTCCTTCTCTTCACCAACTCCTGGATATATCTTGTTCTTTCCTCCAAAGAAGATGGAAAGAGAGGAAGCAAGGATCCTGCGCCTTTCTCAACATAAAAGATGCTTAATGTTCCTAAATGTATGTGCACACTACTCAAATATACCCTATGCTTCACAAGTGATGGGACAGCATGAGAGTGGGGGACACTTAAGAGAAGAGCTTTATTTCCCCACTGCCAACCAGAAAATAACAGTACCTTCAATGGTTTCTTACTTTCAAATTCAAGTGATGCTTCACCTTACCCAGCGGAGGTATTCCTGAAAATCTATGCATACATCTAAGTTTTTTAAATGAAATCCCACGACATTAGCCATTTACTCTGTCACAGAGACTACATACCTTCATTATGAAATCCTAATAGCTTCGCCCCGTCTGTCCCACCTCTTAGTCTAATGACCTAAAAAAAAAAAATTTAAATGCTGAGGTGTCTATTTACAGCAATATTTTTGTACTCAGAATGATTTTTCAAGGTGAACAAACTGCATCATAAAATTTAATGGTTACATAATGGATTTATTTTATGAGAATACAGACCATTATAATTAAACAGAAATTGAAGTTACTTTGATGGAACAGAACTCTATGGTTTACGTGCAACTGGATTTGGGGTTGGTACTTAATAAATAAGATCCTGTCCAATCCATGTCTCTGCTGAATGTATGTTAACCCTTTGTTTTCTGTCTTTACTAGATTGAATACTCCAACTGAAGAGATATTGTTGATTTGAAACAGCTGCCACTTCAGGATATCCCATCACTGGTGTACCTTCTCTTGTTGGTCACTGTACATCTCTACTTCATTATGAATTTCTGTTAAACGAAGCTATTAGAAAACATGGCTCTGTGGTTCTTCTTTCATCAGCTATTAAATGCAGACAGAACATGAAAGGTCAATGCCATGAAGGGAGAGTTTACAGCCTTTAGCGTTTGTGCTATGAGGGAAGACAACAAGCCAGCGCAAATGATTCTAGCTACACCACCTTTTGTCCACTGTTCACTGTGTAAATTGAAAGGCCACTCCACATAAGGCCTATTTCCCTCAGAGCTTCCTAGCCCTGCTATCTGGCCATGCTTTGAGCTGAACTGAAAAAGATGAGAAGGCATGCAGCATATGCCACAATTTATTTAGAGGGAGTTTGAGGAACGAACCACATACTGAGAAAAAAGTGCCTTAAAAGTGGTCATTAAGAATATGAGAAATAATATGTATGGAAAAAATACACACAGTGGAAACTGGCCAGGAGGGAAAAAAAATGCCAAACTATTTTTCCTCCAAGCACATTTGCTTCCTCCAGATTTTAATGTGTGACTTGTACAGATGACTCTAGCCATCTGTAGAGTGTGACTAGATTAACAGAAGATAGGAGTAGTGGCTGTGGTCTGCTCAAAGTGGGAGAGCACCAGTTACTACCTCTTTCTGGGACAGGTGTCAGTGCAGTGGGCATCTAGACAGAAGCCACCTGTTTGACTGTCACCATGACTAAGAACTTGTCTAAGGAAGAAGATAGAAGCAAGTCAGGAAAAGACGTGTCATCTGGATCACCTCCTGCCCTTTCACAATCCAGGTAGATGGCTGCTGACTCTTGCCTTGGAGAAATTCCAGGAAATAAAAGAAAGAGAAAACAAAAGAAAGAAAAAAAGGATATTAAAAAAAAAAAAAGAATCTATAGAAAGAAAAATAAAAGTGATACGAGAAAAGAATATTGGTTTGGCCAAGATCCAGGTCGCAGGTCACAGCCATAAATACATTTTCTTCAAAGTAGTTGTTCAGAAAGTATTGTCTCTGAATCTGTAGTATCAGAATTAGCCGATACCTTGTTAGAAATGTGAATTCTCAGGCCCAACTCAGATTCACTGAACCAGGCACTCCAGGGATAAGGCTCAACAGGTGACTTTGATGCCCGGTGACATTTAATAAATGACCACTGATAAATGAATTGTCATTTGAGACAAGTCCCTTTCTGCCAAGATTTCATCTGCTGTGAAGACAAGTGGCATTACATTCATATCAGAGACGAGAAGGTCAGGGGTCTCAAGTACATAGGAAAGTCAGAAGCTGCATTAACTGTGCAGGATGCATGCAGAAGTCCTGAAAGACAGATACCAAAATGAGGACAGTGGACCATGTGAGGACAAAGGTGGACGTGCCCCATCGGGCCTGTTGATGTCATGAAGGAATGAAAAATACAGTGTTGTTAGATTTTCCAGTTTTTTAAAAGAAATTAGAGACAATTTTTTCATAGAATGAGCATGATTTTGAAATCATGACAACTAATTCAATTAAAAAAAGGAAATACTGTTAGAACTAAAGAAAACTTAACATTCATATTCTACCTCTGTCTTGGATGATGGAGGTAAAGGGAGGATGACACAGGAGAAGGAAGAAAACGTTAAACTCAACTTCTCCCCCCACCCACTCTCTGCTTCTCAAGTCACATTTAAGCAGTTGGACAATTTCCTTTATATTATTATTTTAAACACTCACAGTTTACCACTTCCCAAGAACTATTTCCACAGTGTCTGAAATCCCTCCATCAGAGATAATTTCCATTAGTGGAATTAGTCATGCCCCAAATATTGTCTGACTCCTGAAAATATTCTAGAATGGTAGTTGAACGTACATGGGCTTTAGGACCATGGGACTTGGTTTCAAATTCTTCCTTTGTCATTTTAAGTATGTTACAAAATTTCTCTAAATTATAATTTCTTTAGCTGCAGGGGAAGGATAAAATGATGCTACCTTTTCTGTGATGATTAGTGGTAATTTTCAGACCATTGTTCAGATTAAATAAATAGTATCATTCTTGTGTCAGTCATGAACATCTTCCTATGAATGAGTTTTTTAGACTGCTTTCCTCCAGTGTTCAGGCAGAAAGAAATTTTAATGGTGAAGGACAGTAAACTCAATAACAGAAAAACATCTGGAGTGCAGCGATGACTCCTAGATGTCCTAAAAATGGGTCCTGAGAAACAGCAGTTGCAGAGGGAGGGTCTTGGTCTATTTCTCATACATATGAGCTGGCTTTCACTCTGTGGCCCTTAGCCAAAGGGGCTGTAGAGATACACTGAAGTAGCTCTTGTAAGCGCAATAGGTAAGCACATGGCTACAAACCAAAACACTGGGAGTTTGAAACCCCCAGTGCCTCCTTGGGAGAAAAGACCTGGTGATCTGCTTCTGTAAAGATTGTTGTTAGGTGCTTTCAAGTTGCTTCTGACTCCTAGCAATGCCGTGTACAACAGAACGAAATACTGCCTGGTCTTGGACCATCTTCATCATCGTTGCTATGTCTCAGCTCATCACTGCAGCCACTGTGTCCACCCATTTCACTGAGGGCATTCCTCTTTTTTCCTGACCTTCTGGTCTTCTGAGCATGATGTCATTCTTCAGGGACCATTCCCTCCTGGTGACATGTCCAAAGTACATGAGAAGTCTTGCCATTCTTGCTTACAGCATAGGAAGCCCTATAGGACAGTTCTAGGCTTCCTATAGAGTTTCTATGAGTTGAAATCTACTGGATAGCATGTAACGAAAAAAGAGATATGTTGTATGCTCCCTGATTAAAGACTACCATCAAGAAATCATTGTTGAAGATCTGATTAACCCTAAAGGTATCTTGAAGTCAAATGACAAAAATGACCAGGTTTTGTTAGCCTCAGACCTATCTTGAAAATATATTTGGATCTCTTAGGTATACTTTATTCTTCTGCCATCACTGTCAATCTTCTAACAATAACTGATATTTGGAAAATTCTTCTGATAATAGTTCTTCTAATAATAACTGATAATTGGAAAATTCAACATCTTTTCCATTACATTTAAAGTTTTTCTTTTCAGGACTTATGAAAACAAACCAACAAAAATCTGACCAGTAAAATGTATGTTACAGTATAACTCTGCCTCACTTTTTATTTTGAAAACTACATGTTAGAACTATTTGGCTATTCCTCAGTTATATGAAATAGAAAAAAAAATGAAAAATCTAATTTTTTATGAAATACTCCGTTTCTTTTTTTAAAGCCCGACCAGTTGAATACATAGACCATCTTCCCCCAACAAACTCTTGGTGAAGTCTTACTTTAATGACTCATATCATATTGGAAGTTTGTGGCCAGTATCATACTCGAAGGTGAGAAATTTGTGTAACTAAGGTAAGAAAAATCAACTCATGATGACAATGGGGGAAAATTACTAATTCTTTACCAATTTACAGTAATACCCCAGTTCTGCACAACTTCTGGGAACTACTTACTTTCCTCAGTCTGAAGGGTTAGCAACCATTCAAAAATATCAGGCTAGGTTTGTGCTGTTTTTCTCACATGGGCTTTGATGCTTTGACAGTCCTACTCTAACTGGACTTGTCCAGTAAAAGTGTGGCTTTGCTTTGTCAGAGACAAGAAATGTCTGACACTACCTTACAGAGAGGGAAATAAATAAGAGTTTTTTTTCTTGTGTCTCTCCTGGCACAAACCTCAGCACAGGGTCCAATAAATAAATACCCTATGTGTTCCTGGCAAAATGAGGTTTTGTCCTCAGGCTGTTTATTCCTGTCCTGCTTATGAATGAGAATAGAAAATGCAGCTAAAATTTGTCACTGGCAGGAATTCAAGTCAATATATTCTCAAGAATAGGAAGTTGAATAAACAATGGTAACAAAACAGAACCTCAGTTGAAAACCTCCAAGATTAGACAGCAGGTAAATATGGAAATAATCTTCTGATGGAAAAAGGCAAGGTACTATCTAAAAGGTCAAGCTATCCATGGTCTCAAATATTGAGAAATACAGAATGTCTCAAATCAGCTCACTTAACATTTTTCAACACCTGGGAAACCCTGGTGACATAGTAGTTAAGAGCTATGCTGCTGAAGTCAGCAGTTTGAATCGACCAGGCACTTCTTGGAAACCCTATGGGGCAATTCTACTCGGCTCTGCTGGGTTGCTATGAGTTAGAATCGAATCAACTCAACAGCAACAGGTTTGGTTTGCTTTTGACTATGTACCTGGCACATGGGAAAATGAACAATGCACTCTGCTCCAGCCTTCTGGGAACTGATAGTTTAATGTGGAAACATGACCCACATGAGAGGCTGTTACATATGTTATTTTACTACATGCTAAGGCACAGTTCACACTCTGTACATGTTGTGAGGAAGGATCAATCCCTGGAAAAGAACACTATGCTTGGTAGAGGGTCAGTGACAAAGAGGAAGACCCTCAACAAGATGGATGGACACAGTGGCTGCAACAATGGGCTTAAGCATAAAAATGATTGTTGGCATGGCACGGGAATGGGTAGTGTTTTGCCTTGCTGTGCATAGGATCACTGTGAATTGGAACCAAGTCAACTGCACCCAACAACAACAAGATAGAGTTGCAAAAAAGAAGACAGCTTAATCTAATCTGGTATATCTGGGATGGTTTTCTGGTGGAGACAGTATCCAAGAGAATTCTTAAGTAAAAATTAGTCCAGGAAGGTGGGTGTGGGGCAGGATGGGAAGGGTGTTGTATATGTGGAATATACCTACTGCATTTCATCTCTGCTTTTTAATATGTCACCAACATCTTTAGCATGAACTACCACAGCAGTCCCCAAATCATCCTGCCATATCCACTCTTGCCCCATCTAATCCATTCTTCACTTGTAGTATGAGTAAAAGTACTTACATATTCTTCCACCACAGTTAGGATGAGATCCTAACACTTCCCCATGCCTTCTAAGACCTTCCATGATCTAGCCTCCATCTCTCTTCCCCCTACTCTCTAATATGTCTTTTGTTACTTTTTCCTAGCTATAGAAATCTTATTGCAAGGTCCAGAACCCCTCTCTCATTCCTGCATCAAAAACTTAGCACATATTGCTTGCTCTTCCTCACTATTCCCACTTACAAGCTCACTCCTATGGCTGTAGATAGGATTTGGGTCTGCACTGGCTGTTGGTGGAAGACATGGGTTCCTTGCTGCATGTGACTCTATAGAGCTCCTCGTCACACAGTGACTTCCTTCTCCAGAGTGATGGCTCCAGGAAAGGGTGAGAGAAAGAGAGAATGAATAAGACAGAAATTTGAGTCACTTATAACCCCATCTTCCAGGTGACATCCCATTACTTTTGCCACATTCTGTTTGTTAAAAGTTGGTTATTAGATCCAGCCCATACTCAAGGAGGAGACAGTCCACAAGATGTGAACACTAGGAAGCGAGGGCTCAGAGGGGAGCCAGCTGGGAATCTGTCAACTACAGTATGAGGATAAGATGTCAGAAAGGACCTATGGTCAATCCAGTATTAGACAAATGATAGGTCAACAGATGTGAGCTCTGAGAGGGCCAGGACACTTTTCTTTAGCTACATATTTTGTGCCAAGGATGTCCTCAATATTATCAAATAAATGCAGAACAAAGCATTATGTGAGGATAGGCTGGTAGGAAAGAAAACCTGGCATGACACTACCTTGTCCTTACTCCTTCTGTTTCCATAGCACTTATCACCTCCTAACATACTAGACTGAATCCACCAGGTGCTCCTTGGAAAGTCTATAAGCAGTTCTACTCTGTCCTATAGGATTGCTATGGGTTGGGATCAACTTGACAGCAGTGGGTTTGGTTTTAACATACCAGATCACCTAACTTATTTATACTCATGCTTTGTTATCTGTCTTTTCTCACCAGAATGTGATAAGTACTTTTAAGTAATAACCAAAAGCAAATTACAGAAAATATAAATTCAGACATCTCAAGATACAGTTGACAACTACATAATATTAAAAAGATGATGGGAAAAAATGTACACATAGGTCCTCCAGATGTGGAGGAAGTCAATGAGATACAAAGACACTGAAGTCTGGACTACTTTTGGATTAATAAAGGAGACTAAGGAAGCAACCACAAAAGAAGCTTATAATTCTACACCCACGACATCACAACAATTTCAAGAAAACAAGCACTGAAAGCCATGAAAGGAAAACACATGAAGAAAAATGACTCAGCACAGAAAATAGAATGCAACAGAGGAAATGTCCACAATACTCAAAAAAGAGCATCCAAATGACAGCACTAACTAACATCAACAATCACACTGAATTTAAATGGACTAAATGCACCAATCAAGAGAAGGAGACTAGCAGGTTGGATTAAAAAAAAATGACTCATTTATACACTGCTTACAGGAGATGCACTTTAGATTCAAAGACACAAACTACAACTCAAACGTTGGAAAAAATACATAAGGCTAATCACATTTGAAAAAGAGCAGGAGAGACAATACAAATCTCTGACAAAACAGACTTTAAAGTTAAATCTACCATATGGGATAAGTAGGGACACCATATAACTGTTAAAGGCTCAATACAGCAGGAGGACATAACTATACTAAATATTTACTCACCCCATGACAAGGCTCCAAAATACATAAAACAAACACTATTTGCACTGAAAACAGAAAGACACAGTTCTACAATAATAGTAGGATACCTCAACACTCCACTCTCATTAAAAGACAGAACATCTTGGAAAAAGCTTAATAAACACATGGAAGCTCTAAATGTCAGACAGGTCAACCAAACTATTAAATCTTCCCAAAACTTTGAGTCCTGATGGCTCAAAGACAGCAATCAATTTCTAAACACCTAAAGAAGCAGACCACCAAGGCTTCTGAAAACTCCCAAAATAAAATATCAACAGATTTCCCAGACAAAGAAGAGGTCTTGCAACTATCAGAGACAGAATACAAAAGACTGATGTACAGAGCTGTGCAAGATATCAGGGAAAAGATCAGGCAAAATGAAGCAAAGCACACTGAAAACTTAAATCAGCTACGAGAAATTCTTGAGCAGCAACACTCTGAAATTCAGCAGATTAACAATAAAATCACTGAGCTTGATAACTCAACAGAAGGTCAAAGGAGCAAGATCGAGGATTTGGAATGCAGAATTAGTGAGACTGAAGACAAAGTAAATGACAGTGGCATACATGAGGAAAAATCAGATAAAAGACTCAAAAAGAGTGAAGAATTGCTAAGGGTGATGTGGGACTCTATTAAAAGGAATAATATCAAGTGATTGGAGTACGAGAACATGGCAGGATAGCTGAAAATGCAGAGAAAATTGTTGAAGATCTGTTGACAGAAAACTTCCCTGACGCCATGAAAGATGAAAAGGTCTCCATTCAGGATGCTCATCGAACCCTGTTTAAGATAGATCCCAAAGAAATACACTAAGGCATATTATAACCAAGCTCAGTAGAGCTAGAGACAAGAAGAGACTACTAAGGGCAGCCAGGCCTAAATAAAAAAATAGCTTACAAAGGAAAATTATTGAGAGTAAGCTCAGACTACTCAGCTGAAACCACACTGCCCAGCAGACAATGGGATAGCATATACAAAGCCCTGAAGGAAAACAACTGCCAGCCTGGATTATATATCCTGCAAAACCGTCTCTCAAATATGAAGGTGAAATCAAGACTTTCACAGATAAATAGAAGTTTAAAGAATGTGCAAGAACCAAACCAAAACTGCAAGAATCATTAAGGAAGTTCTTCTATTAGAAAATCAATAACATCAGATATATACTTAAATATCCAACACTTGACAGAGCATCTAGATACCATCAGGAAATCCAAAAATGATAAACAAAACCAAATCACAAAAAATGGAAATTCAGAGATCTCAAGATATAATCAACAGCTACACTACATGAAAAAGAGGGTTAAAAAAAATGTACACATAGATCCTCCAGATGTGGAAGAAGTCAAGGAAATACAAAGACACTGAAGTTTGGGTTACTTTTAGATTAATAAATGGGACTAAGGCAGTAACTACAAAAGAAACCTATAATTCTACATATCAAAAAGCAAAATATGAAATCACAACAATTTCAAGAAAACAAACACTGAAATCCATGAAAAGAAAACACATAAAGAAAAAAATACAGCACAAAAAATGGAATGCAACAGAGGAAATATCCGTAACACCCCAAAAAAGGCATCAAAATGACAGCATTAATGTCATATATAAATAATCATAGTGAATGTAAAGGGACTAAATGCACCAATCAAGAGAAGGAAAGTAACAGATTGGATTAAAAAATTGACACATTTATATGCTGCTTACAGAAGATATATTTTAGACTCAAAGACACAAACGAACTACAATTCAAAGATTGGAAAAAATATATCAGGCTAATAACATTCAAAAAAAGCAGGAGTGGCAATACTAATTTCTGACAAAATAGACTTTAAATTAAACCCACCATACAGGATAAGAAGGAATACTACATAATGAGTAAAAGATTAATACAGCAGGTGGACATAACCATACTAAATATCTAGGCACCCAATGACAAGTCTCTAAAATACATAAAATAAACACTATTTGCACTGAAAACAGAAATACACAGCTCCACATTAATAGTAGGAGACCTCAACACTCCACTCATTAAAAGACAGAACATCTTGAAAAAAGCTTAGTAAACACATGGAAGATCTAAATGCCACAATCAACCAACTTAACCTCACAAACATGTTCAGAAAACTTCATCCAACAGTAGCCAAGTATGTATTTTTTTCCCCATACACACAAAATGTTCTCCAGAATTGACCACATATTAGGCCACAAAGCAATCCTTAACAAAATTAAAAATAATGAAATAATACAAAGCTTCTCAGACTATAAATCCATAAAACTAGAAATCAACAACAGAAAAAAGATGCAAATAAAATCAAAACCATGGAAACTGAATAACATCTTGCTCAAGAACTACTGGGTAATAGAAGAAATCAATGATGCAATAAAGAATTTCTTAGAATCAAACAAGAATGAAGACATATCCTACCAAAATCTTGGGGACACGGAAAAGTAGTGCTCAGAGGTCAATTCATCTCAATAAACCCACACATCCAAAAAGAAAAAATGGCTGAAATCAAAGAATTAACTGTTTAACTTGAGCAAATAGAAAGATCCCAGCAAAAGAACCCATCAGGCTCCAGAAGAAATCAAATTATTAAAATTAGAGAAGAAATAAAGAAAATACAAAAATAACTGAAAGAAGACACAAGTCCAAAAGCTGGTGTTTTGAAAAGATTAACAAAATTAATAAGCCATTGGCCAAACTGACAAAAGAACAGGAGAAGAAACAAATAAATGAATAAGAAATGAGATGGGTGATATCACAACAGACCCTACTGCAATCAAAAGAATCATAGAAGAATATTATGAAAAATTATACTCCAATAAATTTGAAAGCCTGGGAGAAATGGACAATTTTCTAGAAAAACACCATCTACCTAAACTAGCAAAATCAGAGACAGAACAATTAAACAAACCCATTACAAAAGAAGAGATGAAAAAGGTAAATAAAAAACTTCCATCCAAAAAAAGCCCTGGCCCAGATGGCTTCACTGGAGAATGCTATCAAACATTAACAGAAGAGTTAACATCATTACTTTTAAAAGTATTCCAGAGCATAGAAAAGGATGGGATACTCCCAAATTCATTCTACGAAGCCAGTATAACACTGATAACAAAACCAGGTAAAGACAGCACATAAATGGAAAATTATCAACCAATATATCTCATGAATTTAGCAAAAAATTGGAAACAACCTAGATGCCCATCAACAGACGAATGGTTAAACAGACTATGGTATATTCATACAATGAGATACTACTCAATGATAAGAAACAACAATGGCCTGGAGAAATACCTGTCAATATGGGACCATCTGGAGGAAATTATGCTGAACAAAATTAGCCAGACATAAAAGAACAAATTCTGTATGAGGTCACTATTATAAGGATGCAACAGACAAGTACAGAAGAAATAAATCTTTGATGGTTATTAGGGTAGAGAAAGGAGGGAGAGGGATTTTTACAAATTAGATAGTGATTAGGATTACAGTTGGGTATAGAATGCAACAGCATGCATTAGAATTGGAGTACCCACAACTACTCAACTTCAAAAACAAATTATCCCCTTAATGTGGCCCACCTCCTTAGAAGGACACACAATCAGTCTGGAATCATGTGACCACACTCTCAGGGAACATCCAGACTCAGTGGCATATCCTAAACTCTCTCTCTGTTAAGATAATGCTCTGCATTCCATTTGGATAAGTGGCATCTGCAGTCTTAAAAAGATAGCAGCCTGCCATCTAAGTAGAAACAAATGATTCCAATCTATCTGAACCAGAGGTAAACAGTGGGCATTAAGGACAGCAGGAAAATTTCAGCCCACCAGATGGACCATGAGCCACGGTCTGCTTCAGCATGGGACTAGAAGAGCTAGATGGTGCCTGGCCACCACCAAGGTCAGCCCTGATGGGGTACGCAGAATGGAGCCCCAGACATAGTGGGTAATGGAGTAGACTGCAGAGATAGAACTCTACCAAAAGACCACACTTGATGGTCCTTCTGAATGGATGGCCCCCTGGAAGCATGGCCCCCAGACTCTCTAACCCCAAACTGCATCCAGCACTGGAGCCAGCTCCTCAGACAAGGACAGAACTGGACCATACAAAACACAGAGTGAGACTGGAGATGAACAAACCTTTAAACATGTACACAGGGTGGTCTAAGAGGCTCTTCACTGGAGCCAAGATGACCAGGTGAGGGGGGCCAGACCTTGGTCAAAAGGTTATCAGAAGCTCCGAAGAAAAGGGGAAGCATGCTGCCACATGCTAGAATAGAATACTGGTGAAAGCTCTGGGTGTTATATGGCAACATGATATAGATTGTAAAATTGTTCTTAATTTACAATAGCCAAGCCAAGTGCCATCGAGTCAGATCTGACTCATGGTGACCCTAATTTACAATAAAATACATTAAAAAAAAAAAAAGACCTAGCAATCTATTTCTGAAAATTCAGTAACTGAAAACCCTACGAAGCACAATAGTGCTCTGATGAACGGGGTTGCCAGCTTGCCATGAGTTAAGAATCTCCTCCATGGCTCCTGGTAACATATTAAGAGTCCAGAATGATGGAACCTTTTTATTCTTTTTTTCCTCTCCTTTTAATCTTGTTACTCAAAGTGTAGTTCTAGAACCAGCAGCATCTGCATTTTAATTGCAACCTCCAGGAGATTCCTATACCCACTAAAGCTTAAAAACACTGTCTTAAATGACTGAATGAGAAATCAAGGAAGGAAAATTGACTCTATAATCTGCCCTCCTACCTGCTACACAGTTTTGCTTCTACTAATAGCTGCAATGCATAGACAGATGATTTGTCTGAATGTATATAGTCTATAAATCAGAGAAGATTTAGGTTTATTCTTCTAAAAACCTTCATCTCTCACACTGGTGTTCTAACAGGCTTTTTTTAAAATTTTTATTTAACATAACTGAGTGAAAATGTACATTCACACGTAAATTTACATGCCCCCCTATAAGCAGCTTCCACTGCTCTCCCTGTCCGGTGACTGCACACTGTTCCTCTCTGCTCCATGCATGTCTCATCCTCCCAACAGTCTCCTTTCCCCTCCTCTCCATCCACTCCCCTTCCTCCAGCCAGAGGTCAGCAAGATGATATCCTATAGATGTATAGAACCATAAAGTGCTTCCAATATATGGTTACTTTGCATTGCCAAGTCCATTCCATTCCTGTCCAAAGAGTGGACCTTTGTTATAATTTATGGGAATGGGCAGCATCAGGGCCGGGGGCCATGGTCTCAGAGGAACCCCAAAACCGCTGGACCATCAATTGAGGTCTTTTAGTGGAGATTTCACGATGCACCTCTTTTTATTCTTGTGTTGCCAGTGAGACTCCTCTCTGTGAGCTCCATCGTGGCTATCACTGGTGGTGGCCGGGCACCATCCGGTTCTTCCGGTCCCAAGTCGATGTAGGCACCCACTCCTGTGGGTCTCTCTGTCTTCTGGGTTGTCTTTACCGCATGCCATTTTGGCCCTTGGTGAGCATCCATTCCTGCTGAGTTGGGACCATTTGCTGTGTCCTCAGATGGCAGCTTGGTAGCTTTTAAGACCCCAGATGTCTAACAGGCTTTTTTTGAGCGGCAGAAGTGTGGGGTTACGATGATCATATTGCAAACTGCAGAGTAAATACAGACATCATCCTCCAGGTGATCCGCGGTGAAATGTTAAGAATGCTGCTCCAGAGTGCATTGACTCTGATTCCAAGTTTCCCCAAATTCAGTTGCATCCATGCTAATTAGCTTTTCCACGCACGTCACTTCATCCACACGGGTCGATAAAGTTGACCAGAGTTGGGAAAACTCAGAGGAGGAGGATTCTGAGTCCTGAATGTATTGCCTGGAAGGGAAGGTCTTTCTTGTTGACTCCCTGACGTAGTAAAAACCAATAGCAACAACAGTGAAAATAAAAACTATAGTCACAAAAGGAAAACAAAAAACTGCAACAATCAGTCAGTCACTTCTGGATCCCTGAGACACTGTACTGAGACCCAAGTCAGAACAAGCTTACATGTTCGTTGCTGTTTCTAAGAAAGATTCTCTCATGAAATGCCGACTACCTGCTCCCTCAACAATGCCTATTTGAAAAAAGGAGCCAGGATGATTGCTTTATGGTAAATTTTTATGCTTCATGGAGTGGGGCTCCAACCACCTTTGCCACAGTGGAGCAGAGCTAGAGTCAGATGCCTACCTAAGAGACAGGCAACTGTCTACAGGTTCCTGGGGCCTAGCATGAGTACTCAGTCTAGTAGGGACAACTCATACTTGCCAGGGATGATGTAACTGGAGTTTCCATCACAGTAATAGATGGAGGGCCGTGTTCTCATAGAAGCCCCTCTCTTTAGATCTGGCTAGGCCTGTTGTCCTGCCTTAATCCAGAGAGTCCCTCAGAAGCGGCGCTGGGCTGGCCGGAGGCTTTCCAAGCACCGGCGGTTTGTGCTTTTGGACTCTGCACAATGCTGAGTCATCACATGAGAAGTCCAGCTACCCTGCTGGAGAGACAATAGGGACCACGCCGGAAGAGAGAGGTCTTGAGCATACTTGAAGGACAAATGAAGGACCACGACAACAGGGGGCTCATATGTCCCCATGCATACATAGACAAAAGAGAAGGCAGTCAGAACTCACAAGGCGTAGAAGCCATGTATTAGCTGACATGCCAGGTGAAGAGAAAGGCCTTCTGGAAGATGCAGAATATGCAGTAAAACAAGGCCATTAAGAAGCGAGACCTCTGTGAGGATGAAGCAGCAGAAGCACTGCTGTGCTGTGGGCACTGGTGTCTCATTCTCCACCAGGGCTGGCCCGCACTTGAAGGGTGTCAGGAGGTAACCCGAGTCCTCTATTCCCTCTGTTTCTATCCTTTTCTGGTGTCACCTGTTGCAACTGAAAGAGATCCTTCCAGCTTTAGAAATGCCCCCAGAGGAGGCGGCTCTGAACCCCCAGGGCTGTAAAGGTTATGAAGGGTAAGTCCAAGCCCCCTCTTTCAATTACTCCAGGAAACCATTCTGACCAGTGACTTCCCCATCCTGTCAACTGCAGCATAAATTACTGATACATATGTTTTTGTTTTGTTTACCAACCAAATGTTTTCAGGAAGTTTTTTATTTAAGTTTTATTTTTCTCTTTTACCACTGCATTTTCATGAATGCACATGAGTATATAAACCTTAATCTGCAAATCAAATTAACCTATACCTTCTTTGAGTGAGAAGACCAGGATTTGGATGTTTTATGAGTCACATGCAGGGCAGACTCAATAAAAATGTTGTTGAATGGAGACAGACATCAAACTTCCAACCAGCAGGGGCAATCCTACAACAAAAAGTATCCCCCATAAAAACGAAACCCACTGCCATCAAGTAAATTCCAATTCACAGAGACCCTATAGGACAGAGCAGAACTGCTCCATGGAGTTTCCAGGGAGCACCTGGTGGATTCAAACTGCCAATCTTTTTGTTAACAGACGTGGTACTTAATCTCTATGCCACCAGGCTTTCCAATATAGCAGAGTAGAAGCCCAATATATCAAGTGTGGGAGTGGCCAAGTTCATTGGGGAACTTCAGCCTCAAAAGTTCTGACATCTGTCAAAACAAAACAAAACAAAAAAAACCCCAAAACTCAAACTAAACCTGTTACCATCAAACTGATTCTGACTCATAGCAACCTCACAAGACAGAGCAGAAGTGCCCCACAGAGTTTCCAGAGAGTGCCTGGTGGATTCGAACTGCCAGCCTTTTGGCTCGCAGACACAGCTACACCACCAGGGGTCCCAACATCAGTCAGAGGGACCACAAATAAATCTCATGCAGTAAGTAGCTTGCTTTTAACCTTTCTCTCAGCCCTAACCTGGCTGGAAACACAGGTGAAGAGCTAGGAGGAGGCTGGAACTCTCTGAGACACAAGGAAGCAGTTTACTTAAGCCCAAGATGTGACGCAGAAAGGTACTCCAAAACAACAGACTTCTTCCTCCAGAAGACAATGAATGAAACCCCCGAAGCAACCAGGGTTTCTTTATAAAACTATTCACGAGGCTGGGTCCTACTGAACATTGCCATGAATATTATTCATACATCTTTCATCTCCTACCTTGACCTACAGTTTCTGAGTGAAATTGTCCATACCTATTAGTTCATCGGGTTTGAAACGGCTTAGGAATTCTGCCTGAGGCAGAAGGCATCATTCCTCCATGCCTTCTTCACTGCTCCCACTTCTTCACCAAACATACACATTTCTTCTTTTTCCCTACATAGCAGCTAACTATATTAAAGAGAGAAATGAGAGCTTCCCACCCCATCCCACCTGTTGCTTGGCACTGAGGTGTCTTCGTAAGTAAATCCGTAAAGAGAGGAGAGATTTTTTTCCCAGCATAGACATGTAATATGGAGCACTGACAGTTAAGTTCACGAATGTATCCTAGAAAAAGTGCTACATATCTCATTGCTGAATATCACAACGGTCACCTTCAAAGTACTCCCCTTGGAAAGCTATGCAGTGATGCCAGTGCCTAGTCCACCCTTCCAAGCAATTTCAGAACTCTTTCTGGAATGGCCATCAGAGCAGTCATTGTATTACCCTTGAAGTCCTGAATGTCCTCCAAATGTCTTCCTTTTAATATTTTCTTTATCTTCAGGTAAAGAAAAAAGTCACTGGGGATCAGATTAGGCGAGTAGGAAAGGTGTTCCAATACAGTTATTTGTTTGCTGGCTAAAAACTTTCTGATAGACAAATATACACTTAAGTCCACAAACTTGCTACGGTGCCACCATGCGCAATGGCCATTCCAGAAAAAGAGTTCCAAAATTGCTTTGAAGGGTGATCTAGGCACTGGTGTCTCTGCATAGCTTCCCAAGGGAGTACTTCAAAGGTGACCATGGTGATATTCAGCAATGAGCATTTAGAACAACTAATTTTGCAGACTTAATTGTCCAACTTTGTATAATCTGAGCAATTTAGTTAGCCACATGATGGGTTGAAATAGGTTGGGGGGGGTGATGGTAGTGCGGTTTCCTGTTCTGTATGGCATATGTTTTTTTTTTAATTGGTCAGCGCAGTTCGTCAGCCACTTAGCAATGCATGTCAACTCCTGACAGAAATCAAATAGCTCTGGCCCCAAATAGCTTCCCCCATAAGGCAGTTACCTTGACCCATTACATCTCCCGTCAGGCTCAAGGGAATCAATCTTTTCCTCCTGCACTTTCCAAGAACTGTTTTGAGAAACGAGCCAGTTGTCCATATGAAGAAACTCTGTCTATCAATTCTGCCATGAGAGACTTAAATAAGCTTCATCATTATTACATTTAGATTTAATATCTAAGGCGGTCACTCCTCCCCCTCTCAGATTCCTATGTTTCACCAGCCTTAGCCCGGGGAGACAACTGACATCCCTTGGCACTCAGCTTATCTGATAGAACAACATAACCTTTAGGTCTGATAACCATGCCAAATATTGAATACTTCAAAGCAAATGTTATTCTAATTAACTGCATTCACAAATACAGCGCTGCTCCTTCAGAAGCTGGGCTTAGGGCTTTCCCTCAAGACTCAGAGCAGAAGCAGAGCAAAGAAATCCTATGTGAGCGGCAAGCTAGTTTGCCCCAGGTAACAACAGGCAGCTATCTGTAACCTTCAAAGGTTAGCAGGCATTGTGTTCTGGAATATTCTGAAAGGCATGTTCAGAGCATAGTCAGCAGGGAATACTTAATTTACAGAGGCAACCATCTCCCCAAAGCTGGCCAATCAGAAGATTCGGTTTTGAGAAGTTGGGACAGAAAAATGGCTGATTTAAGTCATCTGGAGTAGGAACCGACTTGAGGGCAACTTACAATAAAAACAACTATAAACAAACTACCATTCTTCCTGAAATGCCTTTCTGAGAATCATTGTCTGTGATGAGTCTGTGATAACAAAAAAATTCATTGTTATCTAGTCAATTCTGACTACTAGCAATCCTATAGGACAGAGTAGAACTGCCCCACAGAATTTCCTAGGTGCCCCTGGTGGACTTCAGCTGCTGACCTTTTGATTAATAGCTGTAGCACTTAACCACTATTCCACCAGCTTTTCCAAGTACTGTAAGTATTCCATTTATTTTCTTTTTTATTGTTTGTACTATATTTAATGCAGAGAAATCAGACAATACTGATGAACAAAGAGATACAATTGAATCACATACACACAGACAAATCTTAGTACTCTGAAACAACCAATATTAATACTGTAGCATGTGTGTATATACACACATGTACACTAAGCAAACATATGTACTTCCCTGATGTATTTCTTTTTTTTCTGATTTTTTTCTATGAATGCAGCATATATCATATATGTCTAATAATCTTTTTTAAAATAAAGTACTGTTTTGTGACATCCTTTTAAGAATCAGTGTGCTGTTTCCATACATGGAATGTATGTCTATATCACAATTTAAATAACAGTCCCTTGTAAAAGTGAGCCATAACATGGCATAATTAGCATGTCATTATCAGTCCTTTGAGTAATCTGCAGCCCTGGTGACACAGAACTACTTGGAAACTCCATGGGGCATATCTCCTCAGTCTTATATGGTCTCCACGAATTACAATCAACTCAATAGCAATGGTTTTGGGTTGTTTATAATGGGTGGGAGTGAAAATACAGCTGATGCCTCTCACAAACTTCTTCAAATCCTGAATCTGAAGGATTCCCGGTCATTTCATTGTTGGCACTTCAGGAATCTGTTTGCTTTTACTGTGGTTGCTCTCACTGCTGACCGTCAGGTCCCCACATGCCTCCTGATGACCTGGGGCAGACCTGATTGTAATGGCTCCTTCCCACTCATGCCAAAGGGTGTTTAACTAGTGGTGCTGGGCCTTGGAATGACACCCTAATACAGTGGCTCCAACAAGGACTGGGAAACCCTGGAGGCATGGTGGTCCAGTGCTATGGCTGCTAACCAAAAGGTCAGCAGTTCAAATCCACCAGGCGCTTCTTGGAAACTCTATAGAGCAGTTCTACTCTGCCTTATAGGGTCACTATGAGTCAGAATTCACCCAATAAGAGTGAGTTTAGTTTTTGGTTTTAACAGCAACTGAAACAGCTTTAGTTTGCAACCTGAACCTCAGACCCACTGGCCCTTTTTCTCTACTCTTTATATGATAGCCAAGAGAGCTTACCAACAATCACTTCACCCAGACTTGGAATAGCAGAAAGGGACTTCTCTTTCATTGGATTATTTCCTCCTAAGAACTTAGCATAGCAGAGTATGTTACAAACATTACCTCACCAACTATCAGTTCTTCTCCCCTTCCTGGGCACATGGAAGATTACACTTCCCCACTCTGCTCCGCAGTAGGTAGAACCATATAATTGACAAATGGGTTTGGTGGCAATCAATTTTTCACATAATCTTCTTTTGCAATGCACATATCAAAGTAGTCAAGGATGCTGAGCTACTGTGTAGAAGGAAGCTGCCTTGGATGTTCTCCAAGACTTGCAGATTTTTCAAGAGCAGGAAATAAACATTTGTTACATCAAGCCCCTGAGATTTTGATGGTGCTTGTTACTGCAGCACAACCTACCATATCCTAACTTAAACAGGGACTTTTGACTACTACCACTGACTCAACAAATTCATTTGTCTTGTGGAGAGAAAATTAATCAGAAAATCCTTCTAAGTAAGTTATCTTGATAGATACAAAATTATCACTTGATTCAGCATACATTTTGAACCAAAAAACAGATTTGGAACCCAAATATCTGTTTTTTTTCACCACGTTTTTAGGGGAAGAAAAAACACCAGCGTAAAAACATTGTCATACAAAGCTAAAAACAGCTTCACCTTTTCCATCCCAATCTTCTCAATAAAAGACATCCTTCATGTATAGGATGTTATACGGTGAGTCACAGATCCCAGGAGAATAAGGGAGACATTGAAACCATGTTTCAGAGTACTAGGAAGTGTGCATTTTCACATGCTCACTACTACGAAACACACATGATTTTGGGATAAAACAAGTAATGATTTTTTTTAAGGAGAAAATGAGTATTTTTTGTACTCACACTAATAAGAAAACTGTAAAGCTGGCTGGAGGGAAAGAAGAAAATGATTTTTTGAATGACGTGCATGCCCAGCCCTATCTTCCACGTAATCATGAGTAGTATAGCCAAGGGGACAGTTTAAATAGTCAATTGTGTTAGACAGAGCAGAGGACACATGTGCCCTATGTACAGAAATGTTCTCTCTGGAAAGAGCTGGTGGTCTGTTAATACATTTAATAAACTCTCAGCATGTGGCAGGTTGTGTATGAAATATGAAAAGTGTCAAAAACAATCTGGATGCTAAGATTTCTATTTAATTGCCTCTCTCTCTGCCCAAAGCCTACTTCAAACAGAGGTTGACTCTCCGTTCACATTGTCTGCCCAGCATGGCTACTTATCAATAGGACTGTGCCATGTATAATCTAAAACACTGAAGGAAGAAGTCCAAACTGCACTGAGGGCATTGTTGAAAAACAAGACTCCAGGAATAGACAGAATATGAACCGGGATGTTTCAACAAACGGATGCAGCACCAGAAGCACTCACTTATGTTTGCCACAAAATTTGGAAGTTATTTGGCCAAGGGACTGGAAGAGATCCATACCTGTGCCCATTGCAAAGAAAGGTGATCCAAAAGAATAAATAAATTATTGAATAGTATCATTAATATCAAATACAAGTGAAATTTTGGCTGAAGATAATGCAAAAGCCATTGCAGCAGTACACTGACAGGAACTGCTAGAAACTCAAGCCAGATTCAGAAGGAGTATCTCATTACTGATGTCAGGTGGGTCCTGGCTGAAACCAGACAACACTGGAAAGATGTGTACCTGTGTTTTACTGACTATGCAAACGCATTTGACTGTGTGGGTCATAACAAATTGTGGGCAACACTGCAAAGAACAGAAACTTCAAAACTCTGTACTCATGAGGACCCCGTACATAGACAGGCAGTTGTTCAAACAGAACAAGGGATACTGACTGCATGGTTTAAAATCAAGAAAAGAGTGCTTCAGGGTTGTATTCTTACACCATGCTTATTCAATCCATATGCTGAGCAAGTAATCCAAGAAGCTGTGCTATGTGAAGAACAGGGTATCAGGATTACAGAAAGGCTCATTAACAATCTGCAATATGCATGTCACACAATCCTGCCTGTCGGAAGTGAAGAGGACTTGAAGTACTTGTTGAGGAAGATCAAAGACCACAGCGTTCATTACGGATTATATCTCAACATAAAGAAAACAAAAATCCTCACAACAGTACCAATAAGCAACATCATGACAAATGGAGAAAATACTGAAGTTGTCATGGATTTCATTTTTACTTGGATCTACAACGCTTATGCAAGCAGCAGTCAAGAAATCAAATTGATGTGTTGCATTGGGTAAATCTGTTTTCAGAAGTCCTCTTTAATGTGTTAAAAAGCAAAGATAACACTTTGAGGACTAAGGTACACTGGACCCAAGCCATGATATTTTCAGTCACCTCATATGCATACAAAAAGGCAGACAAAGAATAAGAAAGACTGAAGAATAATTAATGCCTTTGACTATGGTGTTGGTGAAGAATACTGAATATAAAATGGACTGCCAGAAAAGGAAGCAAATTTGTCTTGAAAGAAATACAGTCAGACTGCGCCCTAGAAGCAAGGATGACGGGGACTTCTTTTCACACACTTCTCCCTGGAGAAGGACATCATGCTCAATAAAATCGAGGATGGATTGCCCCAGTGGCTGTAATAATGGGCTCTGGCACAACAACAACTGAGAGACTGGCACAGGACCAGGCAGCATTTTATTCTGCTGTACATAACATTGCTACAAGTCAGAAATGGCTCCATGGTACCTAATAAGATCATAATTTACAATCTGAAGAAATTCTCTTTTAAGAAAGTCCTGAAAAGGCAGAATCTCTTCAACACTTAGTACCATCAGCATTTCAACTATTGCTGAACATAGCTCTTAAAGCCCCTATGGTTTTGGTTACTTAAGACACTTGCAATAATATATGGGTTCTCACAGACACCTAGGCAGGATTAGTAACAACTTATAGTATGGATGCTATTTGTAATATCAGTGTAGGGTTAATTCAACTTTTGTCTGACATTGTAATTTCCAGGATCTGAGGGACCAATATTTCTTTAAACTTAACGTATTTTCCTGAGTTCAGGTAAGCAGAGTAAACTCAAGAATTCAGAAGCAAATGTTCACTGGGGAACATCTAGGTCAGCTGGCATAACACAGTTTATAAAGACAACATGCTACATCCTACTTTGGTGAGTAGCATCTGGGGTTTCAAAAGCCTGTGAGCAGCCATCTAGGATACTTCACTGGCCTTATCCCTTCGGGAGAAAGAAATTGAAGAAAACTAAAGAAACCGATGGAAGATTAGTCCAGAGGACTAAGGGACCACATCTACAATGGCCTCTACCAGACTGAACCCAGTAAAGCTAGATGGTGCCTAGCTACCATCAACAACTGCTCTGACAGGGATTACAGCAGGGAGTCCGGGACACAGCTGGAGAAAAATGTGGAATGAAATGACAGTACGGCCCCTAGACAGCCCTTCAGTGCAGTAATGAAGTCACATCTAAGGTTCATCCTTCAGCCAAAGACTGGACAGGCCCATAAAACAAAACAAAACTAAAGGGGCAAAACATCAGCTCAGGGGCAAGGGTGAGATGGCAGGAGGGGACAGGAAAGCTGGTAAGAGGGAATCCAAGGCTGAGAAAGGAGAGTATTGACCTAGAGTGGGGTTGTTAACCAATGTCATGGAACAGTATGTGCAGTGACGAGAAACTAGTTTGTTCTGTAAATCTTCATGTAAAGTGTAATTCAAAACCAAAAAAATTTAGAAGATGCTTAACTTGCCCATAAGCTACATACTTTGTTCCAGGTACTTTACATGTTTGACTCATTTAATCATTTATAAAACCCTATGAGGGACCCACTTTGCAAGTGAACAAACAGAGGCACTGAGAGAATAAACTTCCCAAACCAAGGAGTAAACATCAAAAGTGGAATTCATTTCCAGGCAGTTCAACTCCAGGGGCTCCCCTTTTAACCTTTGAGTAATACTCTGTTTCCCATGTAGACTAAGCCTCTGAGAAATTAAGTGCATATGTGGCTCAATATAGGTAAAATGCCCAATTTACAGATGATGAAACCGAGGACTCAAGAAAAGGATTTTGAATTTGTTGGAAATTAGTGAAAAGCAGAGCAAAAATACACACCAAGTTCATCAGATTCCAAAGTCCATTGCCTCACCTGGATTAAGCTACATGACTCCACTCTACAGTGCTATTTGTTTTTCTCAGAAAGAGTCTAGATGATTCTTAAAGATACACATTTAAAAAAAAATCAAATACTATTTGTTACTGTTTTTAAGCGCTGTTGAATTGGTTTCAACTCACTGCATCTCTACAGGATACAGTAGAAGTACCCCATAGGGTTTCCAGGAAACAGCAGGTAAATTTGAACCACCAACCTCTTGGTTAGTAGCTGAGCTTTTAACCACTACACAACAGGGCTCCAAACACTATTTAGAAATTAAAATAAGTCTGAAAGAGGCAAGGTGGAAGACAGACATGAAGACATACAATTTTTAAAAAGATTCAGTGGCCAAAGAACTCCTCCTCGTGCCTTGCTTCAAAATACTAGCCTAGGGCCATGTTCTTGTCGTTAGGTGCCATCGAGTTGTTCCAATTCATAGTGACCCTACAGACAACAGCATGAAACACTGCCCAGTCTTGCACCATGTCCACCATCGTTTTTATGCTTAAGCCCATTGTTGTGGCCACTGTGTCAATCCCTTTCGTCAAGGGTCTTCCTCTTTTTGCTGACCCTCCACTCTACCAAGCATGATGTCTTTCTCCAGGGACTGATCCTTCCTGACAACATGTCCAAAGTATGTAAGATACAGTCTTGCCATGTTTGCTTCCAAGGAGCACTTTGGTTGTTCTTCTTCCAAAACAGATCAGTTTGTTATTTTGGTGGTCCATGGTACACTCAACATTCTTCACCAACACCACAATTCAAAGACATCAGTTCTTCTGTCTTTGTGCATTGTCCAGCTTTTGCATGCATATGATGTGACTGAAAATACTACGGCTTGCGTCTTGCACCTGAGTCTTCAAGGTGACATCTTTACTTTTGAATATTTTAAAGAGATCCTCTGCACCAGATTCTCCTACAAAGAAAACTCATACCACTGTTTCCTACTGTTTACTTTTCTGCCTGGGGTGCCATTTTGGTAACCACTGACTCAGGGGATCAGATAAATACCAAAAGCTGCAAAGTAGTCACAAAGCATTACCTTTTTGTGAGCTGTGCTTCTTCCTCACTGAATGTGTGAAGGCAAAGAGGACATTAGAGGGTCTTAGGAAGCACAGAGTGCAAGAGAATGTAACATGTTGCTCCCAAGTGCATCTCAAGGATGACGACCGCAGACAGTCTGCTGTGTAGGGTGTGCATCGCCACAGACCTGCAGTTTCCCTTCAGAGACATCCAAACTTGGTGACGACTCAAGGATTCCCCATGTGTGACTGCCAAATGATTCTGTCAACTATAATCCACAGTCATTGTCTGAAGCAAATAGACTTAGATACTTTGGAGATCCAGTTCACTCAGGCAAGAGAGACTTGGGTGGATGAACGTGCAACATACATGAAGATAAGAGGCAAGAGAAAAGTCCAGGCCTAGGTTCCTGCTTCTCGGAAAACAGACCCTTAAAGAAGCTTACTCAGTGGCAAGGTAGGTTACTGATGTCTCTTTCTCATCAGCACGGTAGACATTATGCCTTCTAACGCAAGGACATGGAATTAGGTGACTTTTAGGGAATGAACAGGTGAATGAATAAATGTTTATGTTTCTGAAAAACTACCACTGAAGCGGCAAGGGCACAACATGGGTCCCCAAATCTCTGAATTACGTTAAGATGGTGAAAAGTTTCCTGGGTGGCACAGGTAGTTTGCAACTGACCACTAACCTAAACGCTGGTGGTTCAAACACTCAGGGACACTGGAAGAAAGGTCTGGTGATGGACCTTCATATGGATTGTAGCCAAGAAACCACTATGCAGCTGTTCTCCTCCGTGCCATGTGGGGCCGCCATGGGTCAGAATTAACTCACCAGCAGGAGATTTGGAAGATGTTGAAAAAAGTATAAGATTCAATGATTCTATACCTGGACACACTTAAAAAAGTAATCTCTCCATGGCTGATGATACATGTACAATGTACTCTATCCATTTCAAACTCTAGGCTAGGAACCATAATGACATAACGATGTTGCTACCATTGTCAGGTGCTGCCAAGTTGGCTCTGTCTCACCGTGAAACCCTGTGTATAAGAGAACGACACACTGCCCTGCACTGCACAATGCCCACCGTCTTTGGCACCCTTGAGCCCCCTGAAGCCACTGTTTCACTTCATCTTGTCGAGAGTCTTCTTCTTTTCTGCTTACTTTCTACTTTACCAGGCATGGTGTTCTCCAGGAATTGATCTCTCTGGACAACACATCCAAAGTATGTAAGACATAGTCTTTCCATCCTTGCTTCTAAGGAGCACTCTAGTTACGCTTCTTGCAAGAGAGATCTGTTCATTCTTTTGGCAGTAGAGCACTTTAATACTGGCTTTACATGATCTTTATCACAACCATATTAGTAGTTTCTGTCCACAGAAATGTTAAGAAACATGTTTAAGTTCATGAAGCAAGTAAGTGGCAGAATCAAGTTTAAAGCCAGGAGATCTGGTTTAGGAGTCTAGTTCCTCAATGTCTATGGTATCCAGATGTTCCATGTTTTTTCACCTGTGAGTTTCATCTCTAGTCTGCGGTAGTAGTTACTAAGTCAAAGCACCCTATTATTGAAATTATTGCAAGAGGCAGTACCAACAGTAATTATCTTAGTAGTAATAATAGCAGTCATATTCAATAATATATACAGATTATTTACTATTTTCCAAGCATTCTACCAAGTGTTGTACATACATTTCTTCATTTAGTCCTCTCAATAACCATATTAGTGGAAGTACTGTTATTACTCTGGAAACTCTGGTGGCATAGTGGGTTAAGTGCTACATCTGCTAAACAAAAGGTCGGTAGTTCAAATCCACCAGGTGCTCCTTGGAAATTCCATGGGGCATTTCTACTCTGACCTCTAGAGTTGCTATGAGCTGGACCCAACTCGACAGCTGTAGGTTTATTATTACTCTATTTCACAAATGAAGAAATTGAGGATTAGAGTAGTTTGAATAGTTGGCCCAGGAGTGTACAGCTAACATGGAGTCCACCAGCTGTCTATCTCTGAAGTCTACATTCTTAATGTACATGCCTATGTGCCTGTATACATCTAAACCAAGAACCAAACCCACTGCCATCGAGTCAATTCTGACTCATAATGACCCTGTAAGACAGAGTTTCTAAACAGTGTCTGGAGGGTTCAAACTGCCAATGTTTTGGTGAGCAGACATAGCTCTTAGTCCTTATAGCACCCAGGTTTCCACCATCTAAGGACATATAAACATGTCCTAGAAGATCCCATCAGTCTGTTATTTTTCACATTTCTTCATTGGCTCCCCATGACCTACAGAACAAAATTGAAACTACTTAACGGGATGCTGACCACTTAAGAATCTAGCTCCTGTACAGTGGACAAAAGAGGTTCATGAAGGAGAGAACCTGTCACTACATAACAGATTACTGAGCTCCTCCTCCCTCCCCATAGAATGGATTGTTTCCTAACAGATCAATGTTGCATCATGCATAACTAAGTACAGTGGGGGCTCTGAGTGTTCTGCCCCCTCTACTCACCCTAGACCTTTTCTCACAGTGCACTCTGCTGGGGAGCTGGGGTGGGGCCAGAGGAGAGGGGGAGACACATGAACAAACAAACAAAAAGCATCTTTTAGCAAAGAGAAGTTCCTGGCATGAGGTCTGTGATAGTTAACTTTATGTGTCAACTTAAAAAGGTGATGATTCCCAATTGTTTGAACCAAACATGAGTCTACACATAATTAAATTACATGTAATTAAATCAACTGGCCTTAAACAAAGTAGATTACCTTCCGCAATGTGATCTAATGCAATATGATCAGTCACTTGAGGGCCTTGGGGAGAAAAAAGGAACTTTCTTGGGGTGTGTTTTGCCTTCAGACTACAAATATTCTACTAGAACTCCCATTCACTCAGAAATCCTGGCGGCGTAGTGGGTTGAGTGATACGTCTGCTAACCTAAAGTTCTGCAGTTCATATCTGCCAGGCGCTCCCTGGAAAATCTATGGGGCAATTCTACTCTGACCTCTGGATTGCTGAGTCGGACCCGACTCAGTGGCAGTAGTTTTTTTTCTCACTCACTCTTTCCATAGCCTGACCTACAGAGCTTGGGACACAAGTCCACAGGGGTCTTTATCCTACGATTTGACTTTCCAGCCCCCAGCAATTGCTGTGAGCTAATTCCTTGAATCCTTGAAGTAAACTTCTCTCTCCCTATAGGGGTATAGAGATGTGTCTGTCTGTCTGTCTGTCTATCTCACTGATTTCGGTTCTTTAAAGATCCTTGACTAAGACAAGGCCTTAGATAGAAATGGATTCTCCTTCCCCATACCGGATACCAACCAGCCATCTGTCTCTGAAGTCTATGTTCTTAATGTGCGTGTCTGCGTGCGTGCAGACATCTAAGGAGATATAATTATATCCTGCAAGATACCACCAATCTGCTATTTTTCACATTTCTTCAATGACTTCCCATGTCCTATAGAACTCAATTGAAACTACTTCATGAGGCATGCTGACCACTTAAGGATCTACCTCCTGCACATTGGACAAAACGGGTTAACAATTCTTTTATAACACTGTTGAATATCTAACTTTCTTTTAACATTGTTGTTGAATCACTGTGTATTCCAAGTCTTATATGGTATATATGTATTGGCGGTAAATTTCTAGTAAGTCTCAGAGTTACAGCTCCCTTATTTCCTCTAAATCTATTTCTATATTACCATTGAAAGTGGCAATTACATGCCTACTGGGAACCCTCCGTAGTAGACTGCATTATTATTTATAATTCTTTGGCTGTCCCCTATTAAAGGGTTATGCAACAAGCCTTTGTCATGCCCCATGGAAGGAGCATACTTCCTGGTCCCTCTGTTAGACTTGATCATGTAACTTGCTTTGACAGATTTAGTAAATTGTCCAAGAAGAAACCTTAAATGCAGTTGTGTGTTTATGTTCTGATCTCTGTCATGAGCAGGATGTGTCTTAGAGAGGGCCTGCTCCTGGAAGCTGGGGTTCTGGAATATGGAGCAGATACAAATCCATAGACAGGAGGGAAGCTACAGGAGATGATCAACAGCCACCGATGCATCAAGTGAGCAAGGAAAAAAAATTTATCTGTGCCTGTAAACCGCTGAGATTTTGAGGTCTGTTAAATAGCATAACGTAGCAGAAGCTGACTAGCACACCTTCCAACAAATTTCCTTCTCACAGAAGCTTCTTAAAAATTCTCCCAGTCTCTCCATTATCCAATCTCTGTCTTTCTCTCCTCCAGCTCCTGTCACTCTGCCTCACCCTTTACGTGCTATGATTTCCAAGATGCACGTCGGCCTTCCTTTTGTTCTAAGTCTGAAACATCCTGCATGGTCAAATAACAAACTCTTAGTCCACACCTCTTTCAGGAAGTCTTTCTGACCTTCATAAGTAGGCCTGGATGCCCCATCTCTATAGTTTTGTAACACTTTATACTGTTTTTAATATTCAAACAACATTTATCCTGTTTGTGTGCCAGGCACTGGGGCTATAGTGGTGAACAAGGCAATTCTGTTAATTTCCTTTTCTAGTATGTAGTCTAACTAGCAATCATACACTTCATGGTGTATAATCATGTGTTTAATGGTCTATTTCCTTCACTTAGCAGCATACTACTTAGGCACAGGGACTATATGCAGCATCCCGGTGTAGCTGAATTTCTTACACACATTGGGCTCTCGGTTCACGCTTATTAAATAAATGAAGTGATAAATGAGTAAAAATGTGCATAAAGAGGCATGTATATCAGTAAATGCACACATACAAATATGCATACAAGGCCTGACAATTAAGTCTGTGCACTTAGTTGTTCTAAGTGCTACATAGCTCATTGCTGAAAGTTACTACAGTCACCTTTGAAGTATTCCCTTTCAGAAGCTATGCACTGACGCCAGCACCTAGTTCACCCTTCAAAGCAATTTGAGAACTCTTTCTGGAATGGCCACTTAGTGCAGAGGCAAGGTGGCAAGTTCACGAACTTAACTGTATAGTTGTCTGCGAGGAAGTCTTGAGCCAATAAACAAATAACTGTATTGGAACACTCTCCCTACTCACCTGATCTGGCCCCAGTGATTTTTTCTTTATCGGAAGATAAAGGAAATGTTGAAATGAAGACATGTTGATGACATTTAGGACATCAAGGGTAATATGATGACAGCTCTGATAGTCATTCCAGAAAAGAGTTCCCAAATTGCTTTGAAGGGTGGACTAGGCACTGACGTCAGTGCATAGCTTCCCAAGGGGAGGACTTCGAAGTTGACTGTAGTGATATTTAGCAATGAGGTCTGCAGCACTTTTTCGACGATGAGTTCATGAACTTAACTGGCAGTCCTCGTATGTAACAAAAATGTTTTACACAGTGGAAACTAATTTTACAAAACAAGAGCTTTGATTTACTTAAAGCCCATACATGTGAGCACCAATGAACCACAAAAGTTGTATCTTTTCTCTCCCTAAAAACCAAAGCAAAATGGCAGCAAAGAAATTTAAAAAGATGTCACCTATAACCAAAACAGACGGGGAGAGAAACCAACCGCTGATGAGAGAGTTCAAGAGTTTGAACTTGGATGGAAAGCAGAGAAGTGATAATCAGTGTAGCAATATGGAGATAGCTTTCCCACATGCCTACTACGGAGAATACAAGTGAAAAAAGAGCAAGTTTTCCCTACCGAAATTTCAAGGAAATTGACATTCAAGGTTCCAGGAAATATGGAAAATGGAAGTGAGACAGCCCATAATAACATGGAGACCAGATGCAATTCTGTTTAGCAAATATTTTAATGCTAATGATACATTCTTGAAAACACCAAACTAGGCAACTGCTGATCCCCAATACTTACATGCTACTCACATCTTTGTAATCTGCTCTTTCTTTAAATTCTTTAAATCATCCCATTGGTTTGTGCCATCTGTTTTCTTCTGGGACCCTGACTGTTGCTGTAGCTGGTACTAGAAAAGGGGGCAGAGACCAGATCCTTAAAATAGAATTCTGGAATTTATTCATTATTCAAAGCATCCAGTGATGTCTCCCAGCTAGATGAAATGGTAAATAGGCAATCCATGGCATGTGATGGAATTATGATTACTTGATTTATCACCAATATCATGGAATGGAGGTGCAAGTACAGGGCGAGGCATCGGGATATCAAGCAATTATGATACTCAGTCACTCAAATATCAGTAATGTTTCTAAAGATGTTGAGTTCTCTGGTTTAAGATGGACTTGGAGATCAAACACAGAGAAACAAGAAATTAAAAAGCTATACCCTCCTCAATAGTTCTAAATTAATCTTCCTCAATAGTTCTAAATTAATCTTCATCACGATTGGTCACATTCAAAGGAGACAGCTAATTGATTTGAGAAATCAAAGCAAAACTGTGTGTGTGTGTCTACATGTGTACTACACCAAACCAAACCCACTGCTAACAAGTTGATTCCAACTCATAGCAACCCTACAGGACAGAGAAGAACTGTTCCCTAGAGTTTCCCAGGAGTGCCTTGCACATTTGAGCTGCCAACCTTTTGGTTAGCAAATGGCACATAACCACTATGTCACAAAGGTTTCCAGCACACGCACTAGGGTACATTAAAATTACATAAGAGTGAAACAGACTGATATCCTCATAAGGTAATGTTTGACACATACAAACAGGATTATTCTAGAATGCCTGGTCAGAAACCTAACTGAAGTTATCATGCTGAGGATTCTTAGCCTCTTATCAGCTTCCAGACTTATGCCAGTTCCCATATTCCCAGCCCCTTGACTAAGAGTGAATCTCATTGGTTTGAGGAAGCATCCTGAAGCTTGGCCAAGCATGGATATTAGAGCACTTTCCTTAACTTTTCCAAGAGGGACACGCAGTCGTTCATCAGGATGGCTGTACCCTGGAAGAAAGGAAACAGCTGACCGTTCGGGAGTTGCTATGGTTTAGCTCAGAATTTACACTTCTGTCTGGAGACTTTAAATATCAGTATTACCCACCCTTCAGAATAGGAGTTTCTGGAAATATCATGATAAATGGAGATTTGGCCCAAGTGGGACCGGGGAGACCCCAGACACATCCTAAGATTCTTTCTCTATTCCTAGGGGAGGAAACTAACTTTCTGAATGGGGAAAATTCACATTGGATCTGTGACTCATGGAGTGAGGACTATTGTGTTAGGAAGGGCCAAACAGAAGTCCCTGAAACTGCCTCTTCTGGAGTAGCGTCCAGCATCAGCGCTAACATCAAAATCTTGCCTGATGTGGGGGTGGTGACTGCTACACAAGCTCATTCAACACATTGGTGTAAAAGCCTGCCCACAGACCCTCAAATTCATCTCACCATCCTCTCAATAGTTTATACTGAGTCTTTGTTAAATGTAGGCTATGGTACCTAAGTGTAATCATTATTATTCACTGTACTTTTAAAATACGCCATGCTTTTAATTTCTGCATACTTTTAAAATAATAAAACAATACATTTTAAAAAAGAACTACAATAATTTGAACATTAGCCAGTGTGCAATTCTGAGGCAAACAAATGAAAAAGAATAAAGACAAAACAAAATCATAGTACACCACTCATCTAAGCAATATCTATTTTTTATTAAAAAAATTGTAAAGTAAAATTTTATAAAATGATAATATAATGACTTTTTTTTAATACTAACACATGTTAGAACCTATCAGGAGTGTGATGGGGAAGAGAAGAAAAGCAAGCATGTTAAGATGAAGAAACTGAGGCACAGAGAGATTAAGTGTCAACGGTAACACAGATGACAAACAGGTTAAAGTCAGGCCTCCAAAAAGGTGACCTGGTCTTGCCTACTACTGATTGTTTGATGTGGAATTACCTGTGACTGCATGAAAACATTTGTTTTCAAACACAGCCCTACAAAAAACCTCTTGGAAACAATTCATATGGAAGATTTTGTATACATGGCTAATGCTTTGGAAAGCTGAATTACTAATAAGTCTTTATTCTGAGAACATTCCCTTTAGTGCTTGGTGGGTTATTTCCAAAAGAATGGGTCAAGTTATTATTACAAATTACACTACCAAGTAGCAGTTACTATAGGAGGTCCATTTAATTTGTCTTGATTCTTGGCTTCTTACTTTCATCTTTATTCTCCTTTAAATTTCCGATTGACCAGTCTCCTTCAGCAATCCTACTTTGTATTCTTTGTATGCATAAATTTGTATGCTTGCATTTTAGAACAAAACACCAGTGTGCCAAGATAAGACTCAAAATAAGAGAAACATACTTGTTTTACAGTGGACTAAATTTAGACTGGGGTTTGATGTCTTCCTAATGATAATTAAAATTTCCTGCTAACAGTCATAGAGCCTAACATCTGCATCATAACTGCATAGTCTTACTGCAAAAGGTTGGGATAGAATTGAAACAAATCTTTCATTAGCAGGAAAACATAATGCTGAAGAGCCTTTGGCAGCTGAAATTTACCATCATGATTTTATCTTCTTTTTGGTAAATAGTCTTAGATGTTGAAAATATTAATGACAAAATATAACTGTGGTACAAGCTTCACTCCCATGACTGCTGACTTCCTTTTTTCTTCTTTCTCTCTTGCCTGCCTGTCTCTCCCCTCTCCTACCCACTCTGACGTTTCTAAAGAACTTAAACCAGAAACAAACCAAACCTATTGCTGTTCAGTCGATCTTGGCTCTTAGCAACCATACAAGACAGAATAGAACTGCCTCATAATGTTTTCAAGGAATGCCTGGTGGCTTTGAACTGGTGACCTTTTTCTTTGAAGTCAGGCTCTTGACCACTGCGTCACCAGGGCTCCTCTAGGAAATCTCGGAGAGAAGAAACAAAATGATAGGACATGAATCATACAGCACTCCGTAGGCAGCACAGATGATTTGTGGTTGGCTGGTAACCTAAAGACTGGTGGCTTGAACCCACTCAGTAGCACTACAGGAGAATAGGCCTGGTGATCTTTGTCCATGAAAATGACAGTCAAAAATGAAAAAGTATGGAACAGTTCTACTCCATAACACATGGGTTGCCATGGGTCCAAACTGACTTGAAGGCATCTAACAACAATAGCACCACACAGAGATATACCTCTGGCCTAGCCAATGAGAGGCTGAAGGGAAGACAGAAAATAATGTAAAACTTAGATATTTTGCTTAAGAAGGATCTTCTTTCCATACCCAGCATTCTGTGCTCAGTTTGTATCCTTAGCTCTTTCCTAATCCAGTCACATCTAGATAACTGGATTATACTTAACTTTGTTTACTTATTACATGGGCCACATGGACTCAAAATCCTTTCCTTACTTTTTTAGGTTTCAGGATCAGCAATGAGCACAATGACAAGGGATCATTAGCATGTGACTCTACAGAGAAAAAGCAGAAAATGAGAATGAGCAAAGCAGACGTACATTAGAAAACCAACAGTACACATGTGGTGATAGAAGCAGAAAAAAATCACTGCCACTGAGTCGATTCTGACTCACAGTGATCCTACAGAACACAGCAGAACTGTCTCATGGAGTTTTCAAGGAGCATCTGGTGGATTTGAACTGCTGACCTTCTGGTTATTGGCCATAGGGTTTCTTGTGTAATGATAAGTAAACTAAATCTTCAGGCTTAGCGGGGGGGGAATGCCAGTGGTAAAGCCACCTTTTCTAAAGGGGTTGCCCCTATACTCCTCCAAACAACTTTTACCAGATCTTCTGACTTCTAAGAGAAGCCAGAAAAGCTGGTTATTATAGTGAGATTTGATTGTTATAAACTACACTGATTTTGAACTTTTGTAAAATAACACACTTGTCAAAAAGGAAAACCCACGGGAGTGACAGATTGCATTCACAGGCCACAGGTTTGCAACCTCTACCTGAAAGATGAGTTCACAACATCAAGCTACGCAATATTTATCTGAAGCAAAAGTCAAGCAGGATGTTAGGGTTGTGGGGAATTTTGAAAACCATCACTTTTAGTTTCATCATTTTCACCTTTAAGGAAATGGAAGCCTCATGTTTCTGTAACGAGGACAAATCCATCTGCCATCTCCCTACCCAAATGAGCGAGGTCCCCAGTGACTCTTTTTATCTCTAAGGAACAGCACCCTAGTTGCCTCCCTGATCTGGTTCCCAAAACACCACTCTGGATCTGGATGAGCTTTCTAATTATCAAAGTGCTGTAACTCATCCTAACAGAATAGTCCAGATGGACCCAAGCCAAAGGGATCCTTAAGAAATAGAAGTGTCTCAAAAAAAGGGGGTGTTTTTGCCAAAGAAAGAATATGAAATCTGCTTGTTTCTCCCACAAAAAGTACAACACCCAACACCACAATCTAATTTGTGGAGCAGTCTAGGCATCTGTGTCCTTTCCTTGTCTTTCTCATCCCTGAAACATTCTGTTTGTCCCCCAAGAGTCTCTGGCATACTATATTGGTACAAGAGTGATTTTTATTATGCTTTCATTTTTTTGCTGGACTAGTAAATAGGTTGGTTCCATGCTGAAAAATATTCACATGTTTTACTTGAGACTTTAATTTCTATGTAATACTATTAGCCCTCTACCCGCTCAGCCTATACACATCTGCAGAAACCTAGGGTTTTGTGTTTTGTAATGGGTTTCACATGAGTCAATCAGTTCTCCAGCAATAATTTCATTTGTCAATACATATATAGACAATAGGATGCAGTACACCTTTATAGAAAGCCACAGTAATTATGAAATTATTTCTCAAAAATATTTCTTTCCCTCTGCTATTGAGATTACCGAGAAGAAACAGTAAAGCTGATGTGACTCACTGTGGGGAATAATCTATATCTAAACCTGTTGCTGTCAAGTTAATTCTAACCCACAATGATTCTACAAGACAGAGCATAAGTGACCCATGGGGTTTTCAAGGAGCACCTGGTAGATTTGAACTGCTGACCTTTCAGTTAGCAGCTGAGCTCTTAACCACTGCATCACCAGGGTTTTCAACCTATCTTTAGGCTTCTGAATTCAAGTTGACAATATTCCTCTTCTTGAATTGCTGTGGTGGGCATTTGTTCACCTCTGTTGGAAGGAAGGCATCTTTTTCCTACAGCTACATAGCACAGACAGCTTTTTCCCTTATAAAATGGAAATACTCTTAACTTCATGATGCATTAGTCATAATGTATGGTGGGACACACATGTCTAATCTTTCGTTTGGATGGGCAAGAACTTAACTTCTCTCCATCAAATAGGCAAAGTTCATTTTTACAAATGCCCATTCTTATCAAAGATGACTGACAGGGATGATCTCATCAAGTGCTAATGAGATTGTTTATTATTATAACCTTTCTGGAGGATAATTTTGCCAAGTATCTCAAGAACTTTAAGATGTTCACATTCTTTGGCCTACACATTTGGATGTTTAGACTAAGAAATTACTCCAGGATGATCACAAAGATTTATGTGTGCAAGGTTGTTCATGAAGAATTGAAGCATAAATATCCAATCACAGGGGACAGTTAAATGAAATATAATATGCTATGTGACATAGTCATGAGACCATTAAGTTAACATTTTATATCAGAAAAATAAATACATTTAAGGCTAATATTCACATCAAATAATGTGAAGTAGAAAAAGCAGGATGAAAAATGAAGAGCAAGATAGACTCAACATTCTTCATGCCTATCTTTCTATTTATCTAATTTGTCAAAGGGCTTTCTCTATATATGCATAATTGAACATATATTTTTAGAAAAATCAAACTTAAATCCACTACTGTTGACTTGATTCCAACTCATAGAGACCCCACAGGACAGAGTAGAACTGCCCTATAGTTTCCAAGGAGCACCTGGTAGATTCGAACTGCTGACCTTTTGGTGAGCAGAGTAGCACTTAACCACTACACCACCAGGGTTTCCTTTTAGAAAAACAGCAGAAGAAAACACAGCAAAGACGGTAATAATTATCTCTAGGTGGTAATATTTACTATATGGGATTCTTCTTATCTTCTTTTTAGTTTTATCTAGTTCTAAAAATACTTATAATACATATATATTGCTTTGACAGCTTACTTTTTAAAGAATAGGTAAAATATCAAATGTTGTAGGTAGTGGTCAAGTCCCATTACACCCTTTATTTCTTCCTTTCCCATATTTATGAAAATTGGTCACTATATTTGGAAAAGGGAAATAATAAATGATGGTGGAATAGTTGTCACGATATGATCATGGATTCCCTTATTATAATACTGCAGCTTTTGGCTTGATTTGGTGAAGTTTTGTGCCTTCCTTAACTGATTAGAAATTTGGATGAAGTGCCTTGAATTATCACCTAAAACACACATTTAGGGAAGAGCTTCTTTCAGTAGTTCATGTAATTTTGGTTTAGTTTTTATGAAGTCTTTAAATTTCTCTTTATTTTCAAATGTTAATTCCACCACTATATTTGATAGACAATTTTGCAGGATAAATAAGTCTAGGATGGAAGTTTTTCTCATTCAGGGCTTTGAATGTGTCTGTCCATTGTTTTCTAGCCAGCATTGTTTCAGCAGAAAAGTCAGATGAAAGTCTACAGGGTTTCCCTCAGAATGCTAGTTTTGATTTGAGCTGTCTTCAGAAGCATCTCTTTGTGTTTTAGCTTATTAAGCTTAATTATAATATGCCATGGCGTCCTTTTTGGATCTAACTTTTGTGGTGTTCGGTAAACATCTTGGATGCCTTTGTTCTCTTTGCTCATAATCTCAGGAAAGTTTTCTGTCAGCATCTCTACAGCAATACTCTCTATGTTGTCATCAATCCTCCCTTGTTCAGGAACTCCAATTAAATGTAAATTATTCCTCTTCATGGAGTCCCATATGTTTCTTCATTTTTCTTATTTCTTTTCTCTGATTTCACCTCATAAATGCTGGCATTAGTTATTTTGTCTTCTAGGTCACTGATTCTAACTTCCATCTGTTCAGTCCTACTCTTTTGGCTTTGGATAGAATTATCCAATTCTGTAATTTTGCTATTACTCTGATGTATTTCAGATTGTTGATGTTCTAGCATTTCAAACAGTTTACCAAATTTTTCATTTTGTTCTACTGCATTTTGTTTAATCTCTAGAAGGGTTTTATATATAACTCTTTTATATTCAACCTCTGTTAGATTCAGAAAGGCTTATTCATCTGGGAAATTTTTTGAATTTTTAGGAAATTTTCTGGAGCATTTGAAGGCTGTTTCTTTAAATGATTAATTATGGTCTGCTGCCTGTGTGCCTTCTAGGTACTATTTGATTTCTCTGATAATGGATCTGAGAGAATTGTTGGTTACCAGCTGTCTCTATTACTCTAGTGATTTGCCCCAGGTGGACTCTCAAGGGTGAAAGACTCTACTTATAGGGTAGCAAAGAGGCTGCTCTGTTTATGGAGAAACTGGGGGCTGTCAGCCAATCTTACAATGTGAGTGAGAGAAAAGAGGTTTTTCAATAGAGAAATGTTCAGGGAGATATGTAAGCCTCTCATCCTTAAAAGTAAACTGCACTTCTATGCAGGGAGCTGTCCAGGTGCTGAACTGGGAGCTGAAAGCTGTCCGACAGGCTGGCCTGAACAGGCAGTGGGGAACAGCAGACTTCACCTGCCAGCTTATAATGAAAGTATGTTACTGTTACCGGCCATATGCGGAAGCTGCAGTTCTCTGTTACAATGAAGCAGCAGAAGCAGAGGTCAGACGGTTGCTGGATTATTTTTGAGAGGAGAAGATTAGTCCAATACTGTTGCCCAGTCAAATATGCCAGGTCCTAAGGCTCTGCAGATATTCAGTGCTCCATAAAAAATATCATCCAGGCCTTAGTTCTCAGAGGAAAATGAGGAGATGTCTGTTTACTCTGCCTTCTTGTAACAGAGAGATCCTATTCCCCTATCATTTATCATTTCCCTTATGGATGGGCAATTGGATTCCTTCCACTTTTGGCTACTAACACATGTGCTTAAACATATATTCTTGTATAGGTCTCCCTTACTACAGCATTAAGATTTTTCTCTACTAGTTGATTGAAAGGAAATGGAAAAAAGTTAATATTTTTAAATTAACAGTTGGGTGAGAACCCATAGATGTCTGTCAAAATTTGCTATACTTTTCATTCTGTTAGAAAAATTGCACAATTACACATACATTACAAATTAAGAAGGTATGTGAAATATGGTGTTTTATAACTTTTCTCTTAAAATTTAACTTAAGTTGCTATGATTTGGTTTAAAAATAAATAAAAGAAAAGGGCTATCTTAGTAATCAAAATGTGTCAATTAAATCTAAGTTTAGGAACAGAAGCTTTAGTACTTTATACCATGTAGCTGGACTCACTGCAATAGAACGTAGACAGAAGGTATCTCTCCACTTTAATTAAAATCAATTACCTGAAAATTGGTAGACATTTCTATCAAACTTTCAATTCCATAGTGGCTGAAATTGAAACTGTGAGGAAAAAAAAAACACAAAAAAACAAAAAAAACCCCTGCTCTCTGGATTTTGACCAAATAGGAAGGATATTTGCCTTCATAACTATGGTAACATATCTTTAGAGCTGATATTTTAGGCCTGGGAATAGAAAATGAAAAAGAAAAAGTGAATGTGAGTGAAGAATTATATGAAAATCTTATATGAAGTCTTACATGAAAGCTTTCAGTTAAATTGATATCAGGCTGTGAATTTTGTTCTTGGTTGTTTTGAGAGACTCTTCCCTTCAGTCAAAATCTGATTTCACAAAGCTAGAAAAAAACAGGATGCTGACAGGGTATCATTTATTTTCCCTTTTCTCTAGGAATGAGAACAGCATTAATAAACTATAACTATTAAGCAAGCTGGAACCCCTGGTGGTATAGTGGATTAAGTGTTACAGCTGCTAACCAAAAGTTCAGCAGTTCAAATCCACCACACACTCCTTGGAAACTCTATGGGGCAGGTCTACTCTATTCTACAGGGCTGCAATGAGTTGGAACCAATTCAATAGCAGTAGGCTTGGTTTTTTGGTTATTAAGCAAGTTATATCAGGTCTCGTGTGCCATTTCCAAGAAATTAATTATACATAGTGCTAAAAATCCCACTGCCATTGAGTCAGGTCTGACTCATAGTGACCCTATAGGTCAGAGTAGAACTGTCCTATAGAGTTTCCAAAGAGCACCTGGCATATTTGAACTGCCAACATTTTGGTTAGCAGACATAGCACTTAATGTACTGTGCTACCAGGATTTCCAACATACTGCTAAAGGAAAACAAATAATGTTTAAAAAAAATTAGGTTTTTTTTTTCCTTTAGCAGAAATGAGACTTGCTAGTTGTTCAGTGTTTCTCAGAAACAATTTAATGGTAACTATCCTTTAGAGTTTCCAATGAGGCAAAAGAATCATAATTGAGTATTACCCACTGCGCCTGCCACAGAGAGGTAACGAAGTTTTGGAGCATCTCCTCACTTTAAAGTCGTCACCTAGGCATGCCTTCCCATTTCCTGCTGCCTCAACCTGCTTGTAATTAGAGGCAAATAGTAGTAACATACACTGCCTTCAATTAAAAAAAAATAAGGCAATAAATATTTGACTAGCCTGTCTCTTGTTTTTTTCTACTCTTCCATCTCTTTGTATATAAAAATATCAAAGTAAGATCAGTTCAAAGTTGAGTACTACTTCTGACAAGTTACTAAGAGAAGTTTGCATTGTTATGCAACTAAAAGAATAAGCTCCATGACAGAAACTTCTTGCACTTAGAGTAACTGAATTGTAGCCCTTCTTATCTCAAGAGATGTGTGCTGAACTGGATTTTTGAATTATGAGAAATATGGAAGTTGTGCTTCTGGTTATGTTGGAGTAGTTTATAACAGTCTACCGAGAGCAATAATAAAAGTTTAATAAAATTTATAACCAGGAAATATATATATTTGAGAGCATTACAAGAGGTAGTGAAGCAACCAGGCCTTGAGGGGGTCCAGATTCTTCAGAAAACTACATAGAGATGAGCTGCCATCATATGAGATGCTTTGCTCCCTGCTGCAGTCACCAATTCCAGGTATAGGGCTGAATTATGGAGAGTAGGAAGGATGAGAAATACGATAAATAGCCTAACAGACATTTGATAAACAGTGAATAGGTCCAACAGATACATAATTGGAGTACCACAGGGAGCAAAGAGAGACAACAGGACAGTGACAGTATTTGTAGACATAATGAACAAGTTTTTTTCCAAAACTAGTGAAAGTCATTACTAATTTTAAAATGATTTAAAAGTCTTACTAGTTTTAAAAGGATTTAAAAAGTGTTTAAAACTTGTAGCAGGATAGACTCAAAGAAATCATACTTGAGAACATCATAGTAAGACTACTAAGAAATAAACAGATATTCTTAACAGCAACCAAATATATAAAAGATAGATTTACTTCAATGAAGCAAAAATAAAGATTGTCAGCTGACTTTTCAACAAAAATGGCAGAAATTAAAAAGACAATGTGATGATATCTTTAAGAGGTTGGTAGAAAATTACTGGCAATACTGAATTCTCTAACAAGTGAAGTTGTCTTGCAAAGTAAAATGAAATACAGAAATTCCCAAGTAAACGGAAACTGAGAGAATTCGATGGCAGTAGATATTCAGTAGGTCAAAATGAAGTGATCTTAGGTGGAAACATGGACACAGGAAAAAACAACAACTGGAAAAGAAATTAGGAAGTAAATAGAAATAACCAAAAATGCAATATGGGCTAAAATATATGTAATTACTCATAATAGAGAGTTAACGATTCAGTTTTACAGGGAACATCTATAAAAACCCCTTACTAGCAAAATACTGAAAGTGTTTGCCTTGAAACTGAGAACTGAATGTTATTACCACTTTCATCCAACCAGAAGTTCTAGCCAATATAGTTACGTCTAGGAAAATAAATGAACAGTATAAGATCCATAAAGGACATATTAAAACTCTTATTATTTGCATAGAGAAGCCAAAAGAATCTACAAAATATTTAAATTAAGAAGTAAATGTACCAATGTAGTCAGACAGAATGTTATATCCCAAAGTTCTTGACTTATTATCTGAAAAAAAGTAGCAAATTAAAAATATTAAAATCAAGCTATTTATGACAGTACAAGATTCACCAAGGAATAAATCCAGCAATAATGACAACAAAAACTTACTGCTGTTAACTGCAGCTCATAACAACCCTATAGGACAGAGTAGAACTGCCTCAGACAGTTTCGACAATGTGTCTGGTAGATCTGAACTACTAACCTTTAAGTTAGGTGCCAAACTCTTAACCAAATGTATCACATGAACTTACGGACTCTGAATGAAAAATTGCTAAATAGTCCTGAGAAAAATTAAGAAATTTTAAATAAATTGAGAAATGTACCTAGTATGTGGATTGAATGGCTCAATATTTAGAAGACATCATGTCTCTTCCAACTGATTTATAGACTCAGGACAATCCCAATTAAAATCCCAGCAAAATTTATTTTTGGTAGTTCCTGAAATCAAATTCCAAATTAAGATATGGAGATGCAAAGAACCAAAACTGCCAAGAAATACTGAGGAAGGAAAAAAGCTCAAGAACTTATATCCCTAATTATCAAGGCTTACTTTAAAATTACTATGAGAAATTGTCATATAAGGTACCAGAATCACAAATAGGCCAATAGAACAAATGAGTTAATTAGATACCCAGATGAAAAAATACAAATCTTGAACCTTACTTTACACTGTAGGCCAAAAATTAACTTTAGGCAGATTGGGGACTTAAATGTTAAAACTGAAACATTACAAGTGTTTAAGGAACAAAACAAAATAAAACATTATAACAATAGAAGAAACAAAGGCTTGTTAAACAGGACACAAAAATCAACAGCCACAAGGAAAGGATTATAAATAAACTATTTGAACAAGGAGCTTCTTTTCATTACAAAACACCATTAACAGTGCGGAAAGAAAAACAAAAAACAGCCTTCAGAGTGGGAAGAGACATTTACAACACAAATATTTGACAAAATATTTTTCAGAATATATCAAGAATTTCCATCAGTAAGAAACTATCAAGCAACTGAGTAGAAAGATGGACAAAGTAACTTTCACAGCTACTTTACTAAGAGGATACAGAATCTGTTAATAACAGGAACTGGATCAATTATTTCAAAGAGAGAACAAATACACACAACATTACTGTGACAAGTTGTCCATAAGTCAGATGTTTGTAACTTGAGGACTACCTATACACAAACAGTTTATAAGAATGTGAAGAGGTGCTCAACCTTTTTAGTTAACAAGAAAACACATCCACTAAACTGCTTAAAATGCAAAGACCAACGGTACCAAGCTCTGGCAGGTGTGTGGAACAACTGAAATTTCTTATTACTGCTGGGGTGAATGTAAATTGAAATAACCACTTCAGAAAACTACACAATGGTATCCCATGTTATAACACTTCCACTTTTTGTACCACTCAGGAACTCCTTCCTCATATACAGCCAACAGAGATGCATACACATGTTCATCAAAAACATGCACCAAAATATTCCTAGTAGCACTATTTGTCATACTGTTGTTGTTGTAAGGTACTGTTGAGTCTGTTCCAACTCACAGCAACCCTGCGTACAACAGAACCAAACACTGCCCTGTCCTGCACCATGCCCACCATCATTGCTATTCTTAAAGTCATTATTGTGGCCACCGTGTCAACTAATCTTGTTGAGAGTCTCCCTCTTTTTCATTGACGCTCCACTTCACCAAGCATGATGTTCTCCTCCAGGGATTGATCCCTCTTGACAACATGTTCAGAATGAACTCTGATGTGAAAACTGTATTCTGAGACTCCACAGAGACAGCCTGCACTGCTGTTGAGTCTCTGCTGGTAGAGTACCTCCTAACAAACCTTCTCACTCTTTCTGACTTTATGTTTTATTGGCTTGACTGCTCCAGGGCACGGATCCTAGTTGAGTAAAAATGGAATCAGAAATGACATTGGAGAAAGCAACGCAAAACTGGCTTAAGATTGATAGGACTGGTTTGAAAAAGAAAGACCTGAAAAAGTGTTGTTGGTCAGGCAAGGTATCACAGAAGGAGATAATGTCTGACGGAGCCCTAGTGTCGCACAATGGTTAAGTGCTTGGCTCCTAACTAGAAGGCGGGAGGTTGGAACCCACCAACTGCTTAGTAGGAAAGAAGACCAGGCTGTCTGCTCCCTTAAAGATTACAGCCTAGAAAACCCTATGTGGCAATTCTACTCTGTCACATGGGACTAGGGGGCAGTTCTATTCTGTCACATGGGTCACCATGAATCAAAATCAACTTAAGGGCACCTAACAACCACCACCACCAATCATGGCAGTGGTTCTCAAATTTGAGCTACCTCAGAATCAGCCAGAAGTCTTGCAAAAACACTGATTCCTGGGCCCTATCCCTGCAGCTTCTGATTCAGTAAACCTGGGATTGGCCTGGGAATGTGCATTTCTAGTGAGTTCCCAGGTGATGGTGGGGCTGCTGCTCCAAGAAGGATGCTTGAGAACCACTGCAGGACAACTATGGGTAGCTAACTTCACCATCTGGCTTCAGCTTGCTCATTTTTAAAACAAAGGCAGGATTTTACTCTAGGTCTGAATTTCTTTCCAGATTACCTAAGACCAAGTGCTGCCATCCTACCCGTCCGAAGGAGTACTCTGGCTGGACCTCTCCGAAGGTAGGTTTGTTTGTTCTTCTGGTAGTCCACGGTGTATTCAATCCAACACCATAATCTAAAGGCATCAGTTCCTCTTCAGTTTTCCTTATTGACTGTCCAGCTTTCTCATGCGTACCAGGTGATTAAAAATACACATTTGGGGTGTGGCACACATTAGTCTTCAAAGTGACATATTTGGTTTTTAACACTTTAACAAGGACTTTTTCAGGAGATTTGCCCAATGCAATACATCATTTGATTTCTTGACATGCTTGGTAAAGTAAAGGTCAGTGAAAAAAGAAGAACCTTAACAAGACGGATTGACACAGTGGTTGCAACAGTGGGGTCAAGCATGATGATTGTGAGCACAGTCCAGGATCGGGCAGTGTTTGGTTCTATTCTGCACAGAGTTGCTATGAGTTGGAACCAATTTGGCTGCACCTAACAACGGTAGTTTTTTTTCCTATTCAGAAAGAGTGAGGTGTTTATCTTGACAATGCTATATTATTTTACTAAAATGTAACCTCAATGTAATTATGATTCTTTGTCAGTATGCAGTGGGCTGCACGCTAACCTAAGGAAGGGCAGATAGAAGGCCTTTTTATTGGGAAAACCATTTGTTGTTTTCTTAGTAGTTCCACAATGTGCTCTTCTTAAGAAAAAGCATTTTCTTTCTCTTCTGTACTTTTGAGGCGGATGGGAAAGCTTGCTCTCCAAATTACCCTGGAATCCTGGAAGAGGTTGCTGCAAACCATTAGCTACATAATGACCTCTACTTTCACATCGTCTCAGGATTAGGTAAATCGAAAGAAAATCTGTCTCCCGGGCATCTTAAATAAGCTAGATGTAGTCTTTAGATCTGCGCAGCACAGCGTTTCAGCGGATTCTGAGTTTCCTATCCCAGCACGATCTCCTAGTAAGGTCACTAATGCATTCTGCCAAGTGAATTTAAGTTAAAGGGAAAATCCTGCATTACAACATAGTCCTTCTTCTACCTGGTCGTTATGAAATCAAATCCTGCCAATCTTCTTTGCTCGTTCCTCATCTGAATAATGAATACGTATAGTAATTGCTGAAGTTTAAAAATGTGAGAGGGAAGCAAAAGCATAGAATTGGCAATTCGAAATGTGTGTTTTCATCTTCACTCACGTGTTTTCAAAACTAGGTAAAGGTACCAATGGGCTTTCCAGCAATGCTAACCTGCTGAGAAATATCAGCATGTTTTCAAACTAAAAATGTAGAAGGTTTTGCTATTTTCTGAAGATTTTTCTGTATTTTATTACTCACATTAAAAAAAAAAAAAAACAGAGGAAAGACATACCCACATAATGTTGGTAGTGATAATTTTATAAATGATTACTACACAGTGAATAATAATTTTCTTGATCTTTGGCCATAAGTTGTGTACCAAGGATAAGTCAAACTACAGGCTTAGAATTAAAAACAAAACCACATAGGCATCCCCCAGCTTCTGAGTTAGTGGCGTCATCGCGTTATTGCTCATCACGTTATTGGTCATCGTGTCTCTCACACAGGGGTTCCACTTTCAGACGGCTCTGAACCAGCGCCAGCGACAGAGCATGTGCCGTGGTCCTTCCTATGCTAACATAGACCCATTACTGAGACGTCAGCATGACTGGATCCTGTTGGAGTCAATTGGATTTGACCCACACTCTACCTTGGCCTTTACCAGCCAGAGGCTGACAACTGATTTAGTCGGGGCTGGCTTTCCTCAGAAGCCATTTTCTAAAAACCGTAACAATCCTCTAGCCTCCAGGCATCTAAGCCCACTGAGCCAAGCCAAGCCAAGTGCCGTCGAGTCGGATCCGAAAAAAGAGAGTTTTTTTTTTCCTCCTTTTTGTGTTACTTCATGGGAGAAAAAAATCTCTAAAAACAAACTTCAAATTGCTGAATAGATACACGAATGTGTATACAGACGACACGCACTTTTATTGGGATAAAGCATCCTGCCTTGGGTTTGGTTGGTTTGGTTTAGCATATCAAAACCGAAACCAAACCCACTGCTGTCAAGTAGATTCCAACTCACAGCGACCCTACAGGACGGGGTAGAACTGCCCCATTGAGTTTCCAAGGAGCACCCGGCAGACTCAAACCGCTGACCTTTCAGTTAGCAGACGCAGCACTTAACTGCTATGCAACCAGGATTTCCATATCGCACAATAATTGTTGGCATGTAGAAACACTCAGCTACCCACCAGACCAAGACACAGAACATTCCTCTAACCCCAAAATAATGTGCACCCTCCCCCACCCCAGTCAGCAGCCACAACTCTCCACTTCTCACCAAGGTGACCACTGTTCTAACTTCTATCGGTGTCAGTTTGTTTTGCTGGGTTTTGAAATTCACATAAATGGTATCACACAGCACAGTACTCTCCTGCGCCTGGTTTCCTTCATACCACCTAGACTCTGTAACAGTGGACTACCTTGTTGTGTGTATCAGAACTTGGATCCTTTTTACTTTCTTGTGATGTTGTAGTTGTGTGTACACGCAGCTGAGTCTGGTGTCTTTTTGAATACGAGCTACCTGAACTGCCTTCTTCGCTCCCGAAGACTGCTTTGGGAGCCACTGTGCCACGAGGAAAGCAGGGGAGACGTCTGACACTGAAGGCAGCTGACTCGAGGTCCAGAATACTCTAGTTGCTTTGCCCAGGGAACGGCTTTGCTGCCCTCACTTTAATGAATAGGATTTCCCCAGTATTCTGCTGCTAAGACGCCACGGGAAGAATAACCAAGTACTTTCATGAGAGGAGGGGGAAGTCATTGCAAAAATTAGATGCCCAGATTTGGTCATTATTTTTTAACTGTGGACAAGCATGTCTACAGGCATTATATCTGCTGGTGGGGGACATGTTTGGCCAGTGGACAAGAATAAAACTTCAGCCATTACAATGATCCCCCTGAGCTGGGCACATTCGTGCAAAACAGTCTCAACAACAGGAGAATGTAGGAAAGTCACTAAACCTGCCTAGATCTTAACTGTACATACAAGACCACACCTGCCTGAAGATGCTGGGTTTGATCCTGGGTCTTTCTGTGTCTCTTGTGATTCTCATTTTGTGATATCATGAAACTGTTTTACCCTAACTGTCTACTAAACATTTACAGAAACTGTTTTAGACAGTCCTGCCTATGCTAGTGGTAGAGAATTACATGCGAAGTTATTGGTAATATTCTCACCGTTGACTCCCCTTCCTTTTAAAATTTCCCCAAAGACCTGGTAAATATGTCGATATAAACAAGAGTCTAGCCAGAGTCACATGCCAGTTGATAAAACCTGGAAATATCACCACGCTCATTAAAGCCCATCCCTCCTTCCTGACCCTCTCTAAGGATGCCTGTTCCCCTTAGGTGGGCCCTGCTCCCCTTCCAGCCCATCCCTGGTGCTCATTTTTATCCATATAAACAAATCCACTGTGGGTGAGGAAGCAGAACCCAGTGCTGTTTCTTTCTCCCACCTGCCAAGATGCATCGTGGGGGCTGAGCAGGCTCAGGAAAGGCTGCTGTTAGGTGTTCCTGGGAATGGCATCTCAGTTTTCACTCAGATAATCCCTCTTTTCTTCCTGTTGATAGATTCCCATGCCAGGTTCCACAATAGAGATTAGAAATAAATCGGGTCAGACAAAAAATAGAAGGGCTAGCAGACGTGAACTCAGCTCATCACAACTCTGCAATTTAGGCACACAGCCCTCCTACCAGGTCTCATGATACATTCGGCAAATGTTTACTGGCTATCTGTTCGGTTCGTGGATACAAAAATGTATAAGCCACAGTCTCTGCCATTAAGAAAAATTCTGTTGAAAAGGATTATTGTGACAAATACATCTTTCATTTCTTTATTCATACTTTCAGTAACGGGCACTGAGTTCCTACACTCAGCTAAGTGCTGTGCTGTGTATCAGGATGCATACATCAACAACTCTGGTCTCACAGTCCAGAACAATAACACAAGGCAGAATGATATATAATAATAGCAGCCCTTTTCTGTGTTGGACACTGGGGATACAGCAACCAACAAACAAGACAAAGAAATATAAAGGGAACTTAGGTTCCCTTGGGGGAGAAAATAAATAAAAACAAATACTATAGATTTTGGTGAATGTGCCAAAGAGCACAGATAAATAACTGTAATAATACATAAACAATAAATGTCAAAAACAATAATCCTTAATTAGATTAACTACTATATGCCTGACATTATGTCTTTCATATATATTTTCTTAGTCCTATAACTACTCTGAGATTATTATACTCAATTTGTAGAGGTTAAAAATGAGGTGAAGAGAGGTGAAGAGTTTTCCCAAGATCATCCAGCAGTGAGGTAGCAGAGCCAGAGACTTGAACACAGGTCTCTCTCCCTCCAAAGACAGAGCTCTTCAACACTGTGAAGATGCTGAATGCACAAAGCCCTTGACAGCTCAGCAGACTGAGGTGGGATGCATCACAGCCCGGTAGCAGTGAGACCAGGAAATGTTTACTAGAGAAGAGTTTTCCGACAGGTCTTGATGGATGATCTGCAGGCAGCCAGCTGGGTGGGAACTCACTTAGTAGAACACAATGTTTCCATTCTGACTGACCATCAACACTTAATAAAGAACTGAATGATTAATGTCTGTTTTTTTTAGCATCAAGTTAGTCTTAATTAAACTTGAACTTCTCCAGCCACTGTCCTAGCAGCAGATACAAGTGCCAAGAAAGGAAATAAATGTAACAAGGGATGGCTGATTAAAGCCTTCTGTGTATGTCCTTGTCAGGTTCACGAAGCAGTTAAAAGTCACATTAACTGACTGATTCCCAGGACAAGACAGAGTGAATCAACTAGCCAATAAAAAAAGGACTGGCTCAGGTGGGACAAATTCTACAGGCAGTTAGCACACAAGAAGGGCTTACAGAGTTGCTGATCCCAGATTGGAAAGGACCCACACACATGAGGTCTGCCAATTAAGTCTGTGGACTTCAAAGTGCTACACACCTCATTGCTGAGTGTCACTATGGTTACCTTTGAAGTCTTCCACTTGGGTAGCTATGCAACAACACCAGTGCCTAATTCACTCTTCAGAGCAATTCTCAAACTTTTTCTGGAATTTCCATTGTGCACGGTGGCACAATGGCATGTTCGAGAACTTAATTGTCTAGTCTCTGAGGCAGTTTTAAGCTAGTAAACAAATAACTGTATTGGAACACCCTCTCTACTCACCTGATCTGGCCCCCACGACTTTTGTCGTTACCTGAAGAGAAAGGAAATATTGACAGGAAGACATCTGGATGACCTTCAGAACATCAAGGGTAATGCGATGACAGCTCTGATGGCCATTCCAGAAAGAGAGTTCCCAAATAGCTTTGAAGGGTGGACTAGGCACTGGCATCAGTGCATAGCTTCCCAAGGGGAGAACTTCGAACGTGACCATAGTGATGTCCAGCAATGAGGTATATAGCACTTTTTCTAGGATGAGTTTGTGAACTTAATTGGCCATCCTTGTATTACCAATATATCTACCTGTTGGACCTCTAGAGAAACTAGTGCCTCAGAATGTTCTACCTGATACAGTACTGGAATCTTCTAGGGCACAAACGACCACAAGAGAAGCTGCAGCGAGGCATCGTAAGTAAGGATCTCTTTGAATGTCATTTCTCCCATTCATATAATCCAGTGGCAAGCTAGACCCCTGTCTCTGTGACCTGACCCAGAACCAAAATTACACCTCAGAAAGGTAGTCCCCAGGACCTTCTCGTTATAAAATCCAGTGCCACCTTCACTCTGTGGGCTTCTGACTGTGCAGCAGCATCTGAGCGCTCACCACGGGTATCAGTCAGGGCCTGGGGTTGTAGACAGAGAAATGCACTTCCCAGGAAGTCCCAGCTAGAAAAGGAAATATGACAGTAGGCTGGAAACCTCACAAAACACAACCGAGGCAAGGGACTGAGGCTGAAGCAGGACAGGAGACGGGAAACTGGCAGGAACGACTGGGCCTCAGCCTAGGGCCTCTGCTCCATTGGAAGCAGCCCCATTGCTGCCTGTCACACACACCTCCTGTGGGTAATGACAAGGAGAAGAGTCTGTTTGGTCTCACTTAGATCACATGCCTGCTACAGGCTGGGACAGGCTGGGCACCATGGGTGAGGCCATGCCTCAAAAGAAAACCAGAGAACTATTCAGAAGGAGCCCTGGAGACACAGTACTTCAAGTGCCCGACAGTAAAGCAAAAGGCCGGTGGGTAGAACCCACCGGTGGCTCCATGGGAGAAAGATGTGGTAGTTCTACGCCATCCTGCAGGGTCACCTGTGAAATGGAATCGACTTGCTGTCAACAGGTTTATTAGGAAATAGAAGGAATATGAATTGGACAGCCAAAGCAACATCAGGTGTCCAATTTAAACTTCTTTTCTTTTTTAAATATTTTATGGTTTATCATCATCACGACTTTTTTCTTTTACCTCTCCATCCACTTCTGTCTCTAATCCTAGAGACGTGACATTTGAGGATGCGGACCACGTTTTACTCAATTTTGCATTCCTTGTCACATAGCACAATGCCTGGGTACTGCATGGTGCAGTGAATTGAAGAGTGAGTGAATACATGATTTTCCACCCAAACATAGTCTCTACCTATAAGAACTGAATCTAACAAAGGGAGACAGGCATGAAAAAGTTAAGTCCAATAAAAAGAAGTGGGTGACAGAGGTATGTACAGCTTACAACGAAGGCAAAAAGGAAGGAGACAGAAACTCACAGGACGAGAGGGGATGCCAAAGCCAAAGCCAGTGCTGCTGAGTCAACTCTGACTCATAGTGACCCTATAGACAGAGAATAACTGCTCCGTAGAATTTCCGAGGAGCACTTGGCAGATTTGAACTGCTGAGTTTCTGCTTAGCAGACATAATACTTAACCACTACACCATCAGGGGAGGGGATGCTCTCAGGAAAATCTCCACAGGACATGACAGCCTTGAAAGATGACTCAGTGACCAAGGCAGAAAAGATCTCTGCAATGGCAAAGCTCAAAGAAACTTTCTTCTCCCCTAAATCTATGTCCTCAAAGCAGACACCAAGTCTGAGACTCGACTCAGCCCATTAGTAAAATGTGGCCTGTTGAATACACCAAGCTTATCAATCCTTTTAGTGGCTCAACCATCTACCAAAGTAGTTAAGAATGGGTAACATCTGTCTTTTTGAGGTGGCAAAGGGTGACCGAAGCATTCACAATCTTTTCCTAGTTCAGCAATCTCCCATCGCCATTATTAAAATAACAGTACACAGTACCAAGAGAAAACACATGTGCTCCGTGAAGCCCAGAGCCTCTTTGGGAGAAAGATCAGTGTACTATTTTGAACTTGCTTCAGAGGAAGACACTTGGACTTAGTTTATACTGGTTACAAGAAGCTCTCCTTCCACCTGGCTAACTGCATGGTGGGAACAGGAACAACGAAGGAGGCATCTGAAGTCTGTCTTTTCTAAAACCTTGTATTTTGTATGACACACAAAACATACAAAACATGCCAGAACTTCCAATCATTTTAAACCTGTTAGAATCAAGATCAGTGACTGTTAAATGATTCCACTATGCCTTTGATAAACCATGTGGCCACGATGAGTTCTGATTAGGCACACAGAAAAGCTATAAGCAAAAAGAATACGGAGGATTAGCAAGAACAATCTTTAAAACCATCTGGGTACAGAGGTAAAAAGAAGAAGAGAGGAAGAAACAAAGCCTTCGTTCGAAAGCCTGGGTAAGTGCTCCAGTCTGTTTGAGGGGAACATCAAGTCCCTGGCACTTAACTGGAGAGGGAACTCTACCGTTGCTCATTTCCCGGCATGGTTTGCACACTTTTGTTTTTATGTTAAGTTTTCATAACCTGACTGCTTACTAAGTGTCCTTACTGACTCGCAGGAATGATGATGGGGGTGGTAAGCATTAGTAAGCATTAGGGTTTACACTTGGAGTACTCAAACATGGTGACCCCTTCTTCCTCCCCTGTATCCTTCAAACAACCCATATGCAGAAGGTCAGTTCTTGTGGGCCCCAGTCTGCATGCCACTCCATAATTCATGCTCTTACCAGGAGCACGTCTATGCATTAAAATCCATATGTCCTTCACAGAAAATATGGAGAAGATGAACAGTTCCCATCCTACTTAAAATGGTTATAACCATGAAACTACAAAGAAAATCTAAAATGTCATCAGAGCCACTTTTGGAACCCTTGCCATAAGAACCACAAGAAAAGCACTATCCTCGAGTGGGGGGTGAGATGACAGCAGGCCAAATGGACAACTTGAGAGAGGCATCCTCCTTGCTTCTTTGTTTCTTTTATTGAGGCTACTCGCCTCAATGTGCTTATGAACTGCTTCTTTTAACCTCTAACAGTATAGTATGGTTCCTCAGTTTCTGTTAAATGCTGAATTTCCTAAAACATTTGCTCCTAGAGACAAATATTTCACCATTTATTCAGTCCGTTTCTTTGAATAAAGGCGGTGATGGTTAAGATTATCTGTCTTCTAGGCTGCGCCATGACTCTCAGTGTTTGCATGAGATCACTCCCAGGACATGGTCCGCTGTGAGCAGCCAAGCAGTTGCAAAGCAGGTTCCTTGGGGTGTGGCCTGCATCCTAATACAGGCAGACATTCTAGCTTTTGCTTGCTCTAGATCCTGCTGGCTGCCTCCTGTTCAAATGACCTCTGGTTCTTGGAACTTGAGCTGTTAGCTTATCTGCTGATCTTATGATCCCTCAGCCTTCACAGCCCTGCTCTCTGACCTGCCGATCTTGGGTTTAATAACCCCATGGCTACATGAATCAGGAAAAACCTCTATCCTAATGCACAGAGTTGGGATCTTCTGGCCTCTACCATCATGTAAGCAGTTTCTTTGATGTAAATCACTCTCTATATGTATACGTGTACCCTTTACTGGTTTTGTGCCCCTAAAGATCCCAGCCTAAGACAGTGGCCATGCTCCCGTGACCCCACAGTCATGATCATGGTCATGGATAATGCCATGACCCCAAATGTTGATGATGCATTTTATCTAGTGTGCTCACTGCTAGCCATCATTAGCAGAAATATTCCCTATCATATCAATAATTCAGTAAGAGTCATAACTTTCTAAAATGTGGCTTTTCTCTGCATATTCCAATCGCTAAAGTGTTGTCCTAAGGGGTAAGATAAGAAACTTGATTTTTTATATTGAGAATACTTTTGGGAAACCCACAATCAGACTGAGAAAAAGACACTTGGTATAAATTCCTTCCAAGATTCTGTATCCACTCCTTAGTTTACACATGTAAAATACTGGGAACCACACCACTGTTCATCTCAGACTCTAGGGAAGAAATTCCCTGGAGAATTAAGTGTCTTAGATTATCTATGCCTTGATTGGTGGACGCTGCTCAATAAGTTCAGCAGAGATTCTGATTATTTTGTGAATTCAATTCAAATTGTTGCTTATTTAGCATGTGTCTTGGTCCAAAAGGCAGGCTAGATGATAAAGTTACAAAGACGAGTAAGACATAATTCTGGTCCTCAGGGTGTTTACACTTTAACAAGAGTGTAATTTAAGAAGATCAAAAATGATTTCATTGTAAATAATTAGTAGATGATACTAATTACATGATACCGGTCTGTTTTATTATTAGGATTTAATGTGGAACAATAGGAAAATCTTATCCCTTTTGATCATGAAAGAGTTTTATTTACAGAATGTGATACTGATTTTTTTTGTATTTCAAACCCCAAGTGCTAATGACCATGACTGCCGAAGGTAGTTGAAATCTTATGGTTTCTACGGATGTGGGAAAACACTGAGGAGAGATCCATATGTTCCCTGAGGAAAAACTTTTTCTTTAAACTTCCTTTAGAATCCTAACTTAAAACTGAATATAAATCCCTGAAATCATTCTATCTCAAAAGATACTGTAATAAACAAAGCAAAAACCACGAATCAGATTAGTTTTGGCTGAAATGATAGTGTTTTAAATACCTACAAGCCTGATTGATAAAATGTTAATTATAGTAATTAACTTGGCGTTAATGAAGTTCTGTTCATGAGTGCATATACTATGGGCAAACAACCAACAGTTTTAATTGTTTGAATCCAGTTTGAAATGAAAGATTTCTCCGAGACTCTCAATCATGATATGTATTCATTGACACAACCAAATCTTTTCCTTATGGATAATGCAAAAGTAAATTTTAATGCAGTCTAGGATGAAATTATAAAAAAAAAAATAATGGGATCCAAATCAACGACACTTGAGTATATGTTAAGATGACTAAATCACTGTGAGATGATTAAACAGCTTTCATTAAAAAAAAATTAACTAACTTTAGAAACTTTAGCAAATTTGGAAGCATGAAACTAAAACAAATAAAAAGTATTATGATGTAATGTATCTATTTCATAAAGCAATGCTCAGTTCCTTGGTTTGTCATTCAAGGTTCTGCCTTTAAAAAAAATCTGGCCATATTCTTATATTCCTACATTCGTCTTTTATGTCTATACTTAATCTAGACTATACGACAAATTCTTCATGCTATGGGTTTTCCGATCATCAGCTCAAACTGTCTAGGAACTATGCTTTACTCATCATATCTTTCTATCCCCAGGACTTAGCACATGAGAAGTGGTCTTAGAACTGACTAGAGCATGTATCGTACCAGCAATGCAAATACAGTGTCGGTGGAGCTCAGTGAAGGGAGACAGTGAAAGACTTCGGACAGAAGTATCTACTGAAACTTCAACAGCACTTGGACAAGGGATGAGATTAATGGGCTCCTGGATGGACTAAACACCAGCATTTCTGAATGCAGTATCCTTCAGTTGTGAAAAGAAGATTCATTGCCCAACAGACCACTAGGCTGAAGCATCATCCCTTCTCATGGTTTTCAATGTTACACTTGAACGCAGCAGTAGTAGCATAAGTAACTATATCCCTTTATTTCTGTCCTTGGAGTTACAACTTTCAGAACATCGCAACTTGTTTATATCAATTTTTCTGGGAATTTATACAATCATAAGAAGAATAACCATTCCTTGTTATACCATATAAGGAAAAATTGAATTATTTCAGTTTTTTAAAGCAGAAACCCTGGTGGTTTAGTGGTTAAATGTGACATCTGCTTACCAAAACGTCAGCAGTTCAAACCCACCAGGCGCTCCTTGGAAACTCCATGGGTCAGTTCTACTCTGTCCTACAGGGTTGCTATGAGTTCAAGTGGACTTGAGGACAGTGGTTTTGGTTTTGTTAGGATCTGATAAAGCAGCCTATTCAAGCACCTGCAAACAGGTGGTAGCAGTAGGCGTGGTCTCTTGAAGACTGTGCAGAGTAAGGACAACAAGTGGGCTCAGATCCCCAGGGGAGCTACCACTTTCTCTTCTCTGGGTTGTTGTAGAGACTCAAGCATCTGGGGTCTGGGACCACCCTGTCTTCTTGGAATTCCTGATCACAAAACACAAAGATTTCTCTCCAAAGTTTTACACATGAGCTTTTGAGGTGAAGCCTTGAGCATCTGGTTCCAGATTCTTGACAGGATTCCAGGCCATGGGGGCAGGATGTGTTTTTCTACCCAAAGATATAAAAGGGCTCCATGAATGCCACTTTTACACTTCTACCACAATAGTGCATGCTAAGAAATAGGGAGGATGGCTACCTGGTCTACTGACTGAACGAGGTCCATATTTATGCCCATTCCAAAGAAAGGTGATCCAACCAAATGTGGCAACTACCAAACAGTATCATTAAGATCACACGCAAGCAAAATTTTGCTCAAGATCATTCAAAATCAACTGTATCAGTATATTGACAAGGAACTGCCAGAAATTCACTTTGGATTCAGAAAAGGATGTGGCACCAGAGATATTATTGCTGATGTCAGATGGATCTTGGGTGAAAGCAGAGAATACCAGAAAGATGGTTATCTGTGTTTCATTGACTATGCAAAGGCATTCAGCTGTGTGGATCATAACAAATTATGGCGAACATTCTGTAAAATAGGAATTCCAGAAAACACTTAATTATGCTCCTAAGGAACTGCATATGAATCAAGAAGCAGTCATGTTAACAGAACAAGGGGACACTGCATGGTTTTAAGTCAAGAAAGGTGGGCATCAGAGTTGTATCCTTTCACCATACCTTTTCAATCTGTATACTAACCAAATAATCTGAGAAGCTGGATTATATGAAGAAGAACAAGGCATCAGGACTGGAGGAAGACTCATTAACAACCTGTGTTATGCAGACACCACCACTTTACCTGCTGGAAGAGATCTGAGACACTTACTGATGAAGATCAAGGACCACAGCCTTCAGTATGGGTTGTGTACCTCAACATCAAGAAAACAAAAATCCTCACAACTGGACCAGTAAGCAACATTGTCATAAATGGAGAAAGTAATGAGGTTCTCAATGATTTCATTTTACTTGGGTCCACAATCAATGCCCATGGAAGCAGCAGTCAAGAAATGAAAAGACACACTGCGTTGGAAAAATCTGCTTCAATGGTCATCTTTAAAGTATTGAAAAGTAAAGATGTCACCTTAAAGACTAAAGTGCACCCGACCCAAGCCATGATATTTTCAGTTGCATCATATGCATGTGAGAGCTGGACAATGAACAAAGAAGACAGAACAAAACCTGATGCCTTTGAATTGTGGTGCTGGAGAAGAATGTTGATGTACCATGGACTGGCAAAAGAACAAACATATCTGTTCTAGAAGTCCAACGAGAGAGCTCCTTGGAAGCAAAGACGGCAAGACTGCATCTTACATACTTTGGACATGTTGTCAGGAGGAATCAGTCCCTGGAGAAGGACATCATGCTTGGTGGAGTGGAGGGTCAGCAAAAAAGACAAAAATATTCAACGAGATGGACTGACACAATGGGCTTAAGCATGAAAACAATTGTGGATATGGCACAAGATCAGGCAGTGTTTCATTCTGTTGTTCGTAGGGTCAGAACAAACTCGATGGCACCGAACAACAACAACAACATCACAATAGTGATGGATAAGAAACTAGTTACAAATGAAGACGAAGAGCACTTGGAGATTTTATTGGACCAAAGTGTGCAAATCTTTCAAAGAAACTAGGGGCCAAAAACTTGGAATCTGGAGGATGCATTTGCACTTGTGCCCTGGATAACTGCCCCTCCCCCCCTCAAACCAAACCTGTTGCTGTTACATTGATTCCAGCTCTGAGCAACTCTATAGGGCAGAGTAGAACTATCCCAAGGGTTAACAAGGGATAGTGGGTAGATGTAAACTGCCAACCTTTTGGTTAGCAGCCAGACTCTAAACCATTGTACTACCAGGGCTCCTTGCCCTGGGTAGACATTACTAAGCAATCACAATACTGGATTTCTTCTACACTCTAGACAGTCATTATCATCACGTCTCATTTACCTTCCTGTAGTTAGGTCAAAGAGCCCACAAGAAAACCAAACATGTGGCTAATAGAACCCCAATTTTCACTGCACATTGAGTTCCACTCAACAGTCTCTGACTGAATTTCTGCCTAGTTACTTGGGAATTTAGAGCTCAATAAAACATATTCCATGCCTTCATCAACATTGATGTGTCCCTGTCAAATCAACACTTCAGAGCCAGATGCACCAAAGTAGGGTGCTTAGCCAAGTATACGGTAGAGATAGTTATAGAGGATGTCACATCTGGATGAATGTGGAAGAATGAGCAGGGATGGGCTAAGAGTAAAGAAGAGAAAGAAAGAGTATTCAAGGGAGAGAAAATAGCATTCTCAAAGCACTGATGGTGCAAAGAATGATTGTGTGTATGTGTGTGTGTGTTTGTGTGTGCTGTGTATGAGGGAGGCATAGTATATAAAGGGCACTATTTATAGAGCAGAAAGTCTCTGATAGGGAATCACTGTACATAAAGTTGATTAGATAAACCAGGGATAGTTTAGAAAGGCTGCCAGGAAATTTATCTCACCTACCCTGTACTCCCAGAAAATCAAAACTCCACTGAAGAATTTTAAGGAAGAGAGTGAAGAAGATCAGCACCCTATCAAATCAGCAGGTGAATTTGATTGGCTAGAAAGCTCCGTTACAAGAATCTATGTGCGAGATCATAAAGAAGCAAGTTAGGTTAGGTATGATAGAAATAGTGAGAAGGAGACTACTTGGGAGTTACATATTTGAGAGACAAATTAAATAAATTTGAGTTCCAGATTGGAAGTGAGAAGTGGAGGAGGCAGTGGGTAGAATCAGGTAAATTACAACTGTGTAGCCCACATAGATCCCAATGAAGACTGTCCAAGAGCCATCCATGATACGAATTTACCACCACAGTACAACCCACCCTCTCTCTTATGGTCTAAAACTATCACCATTAAAATCAGTCTTTTAAATTAAAGAAAAGAGAAGTCATTGCTAAAATAAACATATTACATCTGGTGAAATAAAACTTTCCAGGACAAAGAGGGAAGCAAGAAGGAGTAATTCCATCAGTCTCTTGAATTTGTCTTGATCCTTAGGTTAATTACCAAACCAAGGTGTGACAGAATTGAACCTTACGGAAGTGGTATTTGGCAGAGGTGAGGGTCAAATGAGAGAGAAGTGTGATAGAGACAAAAATTCCATAATCAGAATTGACACTGAAGGTGATTTATTTCTCCTAATTTTGCCTTTTCCCAGAAAACGTGAATAGTTATGCCTATACTTACGGCTGACCAATGAAATCTTTTATTCAATATATTCCTGAACAAGTATTTATCATGATCTGCTATGTAGTGTCAGGTGCTTTGATAACATGAAATGTTATCCTTGCCCTTACAGAATTATGAATTATCTGGGAGTCATGAACATATAAAATCAACAGTGGAATTAAAAACCAAGCTGTGTACTATCAGGTTCATTGGGAGCTGATAAAAAGAGATTCGAACTTGAGGGTTGTCATGGCTAAAGTTACAGGTTAACTTGACTAGGCAGTAGTTTGGTAGATATTGTGTAATCATCTTCCATTTTGTGATCTGACATGAGCAGCCAATCAGTCAAAAGGCCAATCAGTTAAAAGCCAATCACTTTCCTTGGGGGTGTGGCCTGTATCTAGTATGTATGGATGTTCTGGGAAATCTCTCTGGACCCTGCATCTGACTCCTTATTCTCTGTCCTTGGATTCCTAGGGAATGAGCCAAGAGCCTGCAACCTGACCTGCAGATCTTGCGATTCATCAGCTCCTGCAACCTCATGAGCCAGCAACCTTCAACCTGACCTGCCAGTTTTGAGTTTGTCATCCCCTACAACCACACCAAGTCAGAAGAAGCCTCTAACCTGACATCTGACCCAGATTTGAAACTTGTTAGCTTCCACAACTGCGTGAGCCACTTCCTTGAGCAAAATCTTTCTGTATAAACACACACACACATACACATACTTCACTGACTGTGCTCATCTAGAGAACCAAGGCAAAGACAAAGGAAAACAGAACTGAGTTAGAAAGGATAGTAAGATACAGAAGAAGGAGAGTCATGGGGAGCAGACTTTTCAAATAATTTCCAAACTCTCCTCTATAACACAGGAGAAGAGCAACAAGATGGAAATTCAAGAAGGGAAGAAGGCAACCAACAGTCATGGCATACCAGCAATATAAGCACTATCAATAATAGGTGAGATGTTTTTCATTATCCCTAGTTTATAAATGTGAAGACTGGGATTCATAGAACTTGAATGTCTTGCCCAAGGTCACACAGCTGGTAAATAACCAGGCCATGGTCAGAAACTCAGGTCATCTGCCATGAAAATAAGTTTTCTCAACCTCAACACAACTGACATTTTGTGGATGGATGTTCTTTGTTGTGGGGGGCTGTCTTGTGTACCCTCATGAGATGTCAGTAGCACCTTCTCCACTATGGCAATCAAAATGATCTCTAGATGTTACCAAATATCCCCTGAGGGGGCAACACTCCTCCCACTCCAGTTGAGAATCACTGACTTAAAGCATCTTCATAGGGTAGAAATCTAAGAAAAGATTTACTTTGAACATGAATTCTGGGGACAGTGAAGAAATTGACTGTGACAGATTATAAGGTACATATTAAGGATGTAGAAAATTACGTTCAAAAAACACCAGACTGCAGCAGAAATGCTATCACCCTTCCCTGAGATAATCTGGATTATACAGAACCTTCCACAGTGGAGTCATTATTGCAAGTACAAAATGCCAACATTATCTAACTATTTTTCACTGTTGGAGTAAATTTTCATGACTTGTGCATTTTTTATATATGCATGTATATGTTAAAATATATCTGTAAGTTTATATTTACACCACTCATTTGTCAGTTGGTCATACAGTGGTAGTTTATGAGTTGCTGTTAAGCTGTATGTGCACTCTGGTACTGATATTTAAAATACCACCATGGTTGATAGGTTTCAGTGGAGGTTCCAGGCTAACATCAACTAGGAAGAAGAACCTTGTGACCTGCTTCTAAAAACACACTGGCCAATGAAAACCTTAAAAATAGCAGTGGAGCATTGTCTGATACAGGGCCAGAAGATGAGCTCCTCAGGCTGGAAGGCACTGAAAACATGACTGGGGAAGAGCTGCCTTCTTAAGTAGAGTTGACATTAACGATGTGGATGGAATTAAGCTTTGAGACCTTCATTTGCCAATATGACATGATTCAAAATAAGAAGAAGTGTCCATTAATCATCAGAATGTGGAACATCCAAATATGAATCTATGGAGTTGTTTAAAAAAAAAGGAACCCATGAAGATATATGTCCCAGGCATTAGTGAGCTGAAATGGACTGGAACTAGCTGTTTTGAATTTAACAATCTTCTATGCTGGAAGTGACCAATTAAAGAGGAAGGGTACTATATTCACCATCTAAAAGAACACTTCAAGATCTATTCTGAAGTATAACACTGTACTTCAGAATAAATATGCCTACAAGGAAGACCAGCTAATATGACTATTACTCAAACTTACACACCAACCACTAATTTCAAAAATGAAAACTCTAAAGATTTTTAAAACAATTTCTGCAGTTCAAAACTGATCGAAGATGCAATCAAGATGCATTGCTAATTATTGATGATTGAAACACTAAAGCTGGAAACAAAGAATGATTAGTAGTTACAAAATACATCCTTGGTAATGGAAACAGTGCCAGAGAGCATATGAAAAAGTAATTTAGTAAGGTCAATGACCTATTGATTTGAAATACCCTTTTTCAACAACATGAATGAGAGTATACATATGGAGCACACTAGACGGGACAATCAGGAATAAAATCTGCTAAATCTGTGGAAAGAGATGATAGAGAAGCTCAATATCATCAGTCGGAACACTGCAGGTGCTGACTGTGGAACACAGCAATTAATCATGTATATGCAAGTTCATCCAGAAGCTAAAGAAAATTAAGGTAGGTTCACAACTGCCGAAGTACAATCCTGAGTATATCTACCTGAATTTATAGACCATGTCAAGAGGAGATTTTACCCTTCGAACCCTAAGAAGACCACGGGGTTGTGGGATGACATCCAGGACATCATACATAAAGAAAGCAAAAGGCTATTAAAAGGAAAGAAAGAAAAGGCCAAAATGGATGTTAGAAGAAACCCTAAAACTTTCTCTACAACACAGAGTAGCTATAGTGAATGAAATAAGTGATGAACTACAACATTTGAAGAAAAGATTTGAAAGGTCAGCTTGAAAATACAAAGTCTTATAATGAAATGTACAAAGACATGGAGTTAGAAAACCAAAAGGCAAAGAATACACTCGACATTTCTCAAGCTAAGAGATTAAAAAGAAAAAAATAAAATTCAAGCATTGAGTTGCAATACTGAAGGATTCTACAGGCAAATATTGGATAACATCAGTGGCATCAAAAGAAGATGAAAGGAATACAGAGAGTCACCGTACCAAACAGAAATGCTCAACGCTTAACCATTTCAGTAGGTGGCATGTGATCTAGAATCAGTAGTGCTGACAGAGGAATCCAAGCTGCACTCAAGGCACTGGTGACAAACAGGTTCCAGGAATTAACAGAACACCAACTGAGAAGTTTCAACAAACAGATACAATGCTGGAAGCACTCAATTTTCTATGCCAGGAAAATTTAGAAGACAGCTACCTGGCCAACCATTTGAAAGAAAAGTAATCCAATAGAATGCAGAAATTATTAAACAGTATCATAAATATTGCACACAAGCAAAATTCTGCTGAAGATAATTCACAAATTTTTGCTGCAGTACATTGACAAAGAAATTCCAGAAACTCAAGCCAAATTCAGAAGCCCATGTGGAATGAGGGATATCACTGTTGATGGCAAATGGGTCTTGGCTGAAAGCAAAAAATACCAGAAAGATGTTTACTGGTGTCTTACTGACTATGCAAAGACATTCAACTGTGTGGATCATAACAAATTATAGATAACATTGGGAAGAATGGATAACCTGTACAGAGACCAAAAGGAAGTCATTTGAATAGAACAAGGGAGTACTGAGTGGTATAAAATCAGAAAAGATATGTGTCAGTGTTACAATCTTTCACCAAGCTCATTCAATCTGTATGCTCAAGCAAATAATCTGAGAAGCTGAATTACATGAAGAAAAAGGAGTTAGGATTGCAAGAACCTGTGACATGCAGATGACATAATCTTGCTGCTGAATTATTAGTGAATATCAAAGACTATAGCCTTCAGCAAGGATTATATCTCAACATAAATAAAACAAAAATCTTCACAAGTAGCCAAATAAGTAACATCATGATAAACGGAGAAAAGAATGAAATTATCAAGGATTTAATTTTACCGGGATCCACAATCACTGCCCAGGAAACAGCAGTCAAGAAATCAGATAACATACTGCATTGGGCAAATCTGCCACCAAGGACTTCGTTACAGAATTAGAAAGCAAAGATGTCACTTTGATGACTAGGGTGTATCTGACCCAAACCATGATATTTTCAATTGTATCATACACACACATGAAATCTAAACAATAAATAAAGAAGGCTGAAGAAGAATCATGGTGTGGGTGAAGAATATGGACTGCCAGAAAAACAAACGAATCTGTTTTGGAAGAAGTTCAGTCGGACTACTACTCAGCAACAAGGATGGAGAGACTTCACCATATGTACTTTGGACAGAGTATCAGGAAGGACCAGTCACTGGAGAAGGACATCGTGCTCTGTAAAGGAGCGGGTCAAGGAATAAGAGAAAGGTCCTGAATGAGGTGGATTCACACAGTGTCTGCAACAATGGGCTCAAACCTAATGATGTCTGTGACGATGGCACAGGACCAGGCAGTGTTTCGTTCTGTTGAGCCCAGGTCACTGTGAGTGGGAACTGACCTGACAGCATCTGCAATAGTGACACATTTATATGTAGGGCTGCCAACCCCCTTCCCCCAACAAGTGCAGATTTATAGACTGGAGCAATTATAATGAAAACTTAAAAAATAAATGAATCACGAGACTTATGTCAGAAGTCACTTCGAGCAGAGTCATTGGATTCGAATCCTGTTGTAAGTCACAGACTACTTGTGTGACATAGCAGTGAAATCTTGTAGGGACAGTGGAGATATTGATACTTAGAAGCTAATTAAGATCACTAGGAATCTTCTTGGCACTGAACTGATAATGGTAGTTGGGACTCTCAGAGGACAACTTCAGATCCTCCCGATGACCCTGAAGCCCTCACTCCTGTCATCCAAAGTCAGCTGCTCCCTCTCCCTCCACCTCTTCTTTTCACTGTCCAGTGACTTAATTGTCTAAGGGCAGTTAAAACACATGGACTACATCCTGGCCTGCATGATGAATAGCCAAACAAGCTTCAAAGGAATGCAGATTTTCTCTCATCTACATGTTCCAGGAAGAAATTCACAGCCCAATTTCTTATCCTCTGCAAGGACCTGAATCAAGACCTAGAGAACTCAAACCTTTGTCCACTGTGATCTACCAGATGAAGGCCTGTCCAAAAGGAATACATCAAAGAGATGTACTTCCTTTTTCTGTATAAGTTCTGAAATAACCTGTCAGCTATATAATTAGTGCTTTCAAGTAAGCTATACTTTGAATTGCCCGAATGGGGGTGGGGAAAACTGACTTTGCAAAAGTCCTTTACTTTCAGTCAAGTTTCCTTACTTTTCTTTCTGGTGTCTGCTGCACATGTCCCTGCCTACAGCCATTAATTCAATGACATGAACCAAGGGAAAAAAAAAATTGCCCTCCGTTTGACTCATAGCAGGACAGAATGGAACTCTGCTGTAGAGTTTCCAAGGAGCACCTAGTAGATTTGAACTACTGGACTTTCTTTTTTATTTTTTAGCAGTCACAGCTCTTAACCATTACACCACCAGGATTCTCCAAAGACAAATTAAAAATAAATAAATAAATAAAACCCATTGCTATGGATTCAACTCCGACTCATAGGGACCCTATAGTAACCCTGTAGGACTTACTGCAAAAAACCGAACCCAGTACTATCAATTCTGATTCATAGCGACCCTATAAACAGAGCAGAATTGCCCCACGGAGTTTCCAAGGAGCACCTGGTGAATTCTGACTGCCGAACTTTCAGTTAGCAGATGTAGCCCTTAACCATTATGCCACCAGAGTGTCTATAAGACCTACAGAAACTGGTAAATCTATCATGACAGCTGCTAAGTTCTTCCTTTCTTCTGCTGGATGCACAGAGCTCTTTCTCTGGATAGAAATTTTTCATCCTATGATAACTGGAAGGTTTTTTTTTTTTTTACTTACTCCCCTGCTTGTGTCCCCTAAAAAGTTGAAGGTGATCCATTGGTTGGTTCTTGAACTCAGCTATAAACAAAACAAACAAAACCCCACCATCTTTTAGAAGAGGAAAAGGAAGGAAACAATGAAGATGATGGATCAGTCTCAAAATAGCAAATGACTGATCCTACCAATAAGTTCTAGGAGACAGAGTTTATTTCTCCTTCCCTCCAGCAAAGGACTCCCACATGTCTGTCACTTTGTTGTACTGTGGGGGTTTCCGTGTTGCTGTGATGCTGGAAGCTATGTTGCTGGTGTTTAGAAACCAGCAGGGTCAACCATGGTGGGCAGGTTTCAGCTGAGCTTCCAGACTAGGATGAGGAAGAAGGGCCCAGAAGTTCACTCCTGAAAAGAATTAGCCAGCGAAAACCTTCTGAATAGCAATGGAATTATCTGATGCAGTGCCAGAAGATGACATCCCCACCCCCACACCACCCAGGTTGGAAGACACTCATAAGATAGCTGGAAAACAGCTGCCTCCTCAAAGTAAAGCTGACCTTCATGGCATGGACAGAGCTTTCAAGACTTTCATTTGCTTATGTGGCATGAGTTAAAATGAGAAGAAACAGTTGAAAGCTTCCATTAACAACTGGAATGTAGAGTGTATGAAGTATGAATCTAGGAAAACCGGAAATCATCAACAGTGAAAAGAAACACATAAACATGGATACCCTAGGCATTAGTGAGCTGAAATGGGTTGATTTCAGTCATTTTGAATCAGGCAATCATATGGCATCCTATGCCGGAAGTGACAACTTCAGGAGGAATGGGTTGCATTGCTTATCAGAAAGAACATTTCAAGATCTATCATGAAGTAAAATGCTGTCAGTATAGGATAATACTCATACGCCTACAAGGAAGACCAGTTAATACAACTATTATTCAAATACACACTCTAACCACAAAGATGAAGAAGCTTAAGTTTTTTCCAGCTTCTACAGTCTGAAATTGGTCAAACATGTAATCAGAATGCATTGATAATTACTGGTGATTGGAATTCAAAAGTTGGAAAAAAAGAAGGACTGTTAGTTGGAAAATATGGCCTTGGTAATAGAAATGATGCAGGAGATTACACGATAGAACTTTGCAAGACTAATGACTTCTTCATGCAAATACCATTTTGCACCAATATAAACAGTGACTATACATGTAGACCTCACCGGATGGAATACACAGAAATCAAATCAACTATAACCATGGAAAGAGGTGATGGAAAAACTCAATATCATCAGTCAGAACAAGGCCAGGAGTCAACTGGGCAATAGACCATCAATTGCTCATATGCAAGTTCAAGTTGAAACTGAAGAAAATTAAAACAAATCCACAAGAGGCAAAGTATGACCTTGAGTCTATCCCCCTGAGTTTAGAGACCATCTCAAGAAAAGATAGGGCATGTTGAACACTAATAATTGAAGACCAGATAAGATGTGGAAAGCAAGAATTAATTAAAAAGACAGAAAAGTAAGAAAAGATCAAAATGTGAGAAGAGACTCTGAAACTTGCTTTTGAATGTCAAGCACCTAAAGCAAAAGGAAGAATTTATGAAGTAAAAGAACTGAACAGAAGATTTCAAAGGGTGGATCAAAAAGACAAAGTATTATAATGACATATGCGGTCTCGCAACATATTCTCAAACTCATCCAAAAAACAGTGCTACATACCTCATTGCTGAATATCACTATGGTCACCTTTGAAGTCCTCCCCTTGGGAAGCCATGCACTGATGCCAGCACCCAGTCCACACTTCAAAGCAGTTTAGGAACTCTTACTGGTATGGCCATCAGAGCTACCATCATACTACCCTTGATGTCCTGAATGTCATCAAAATGTCTTCCTTTCAATATTTCTGTTATCTTCAGGTAAAGAAAAAAGTCACTGGGGGCCAGATCAGGTGAGTAGGGAGGGTGTTCCAATAGTTACTTTGTCAACTGGCTAAAAACTCCCTCACAGCCATACAATAAAGTTCACAAACTTGCTGCTCTGACCCCATGAGCAATGGCCATTCAAGAGTTCCAAAATTGCTTTGAAGGGTGGACTAGGCGCCGGCATCAGTACATAGCCTCCCAAGTGGAATATGTCGAAGGTGACTGTAGTGATATTCAGCAGTGAGGTATGTAGCACTTAGAACAATTAAATTTGCGGACTTAATCATTGGACCTCACGTGCAAAGAACTGGAAATAGAAAACCAAAAGTGAAAAACAGGCTCTGCATTTCTCAATCTAAAAGAACCACAGAAAAAATTTGAGGACCCTATGGAGAAAACAGTAAATGATGCAGGAAACATCAAAAGAAGATGAAAAGAATACACAGCCACTATACCAAAAAGAATTGGCTGACAGCCAACCACATGATCAGGAACTGGTGGCAGTGAAGGAAGACGTCCCAGCTGCACTGAAGGCACTGGTGAGAAACAAAGCTCCAGGAATTGAAGGAATATTAACTGAGATGTTTCTGCAAACAGATGCAGTACTGGAAGCGCTCACTCGTCTATGCCAGGAAATTGGGAGAAAAGCTCCTTGGCCAAGTGGCTGGAAGAGATTCATATTTATGCCTATTACTAAGAAAGCTTATCCAATATCATTGATATCATCCATAAGTAAAATTCTGCAGCTGTTTTTGAATGATTTTTCTGCTAAAACTCATTCAAAAACAGCTGCAGGGGTATATCAGAAACTCAGGCCAGATTAAGAAGAGGACATGGAACCACGAATATTGTTGCTGATGACAGACGGACCCTAGGTGGAGGCAGAGAATACCTGAAGGATGTTTGCCCATTTTGTATTGACTACATGAAGAAATATTTAACTATGTGGATCATAACAATTTACAGATAACACTGAAACTAATGTCATCTCCCATAGCATTTTTCCTCCTCTAACCTAAATTATAGTAGTACACTGTTATATTATCAATGCCAGAAATAGCTCAAGAAATGAGTCAGAATTGACTCAATAGGCTTTTTTTTTTCTTAAGATCTGCTGCTAACCAAAAGGTCGACAATTCAAATCTACCAGGTACCCCTTAGAAACTCTATGAGACAGTTCTACTCTGTCCTGTAGAGTCACTATGAGTCAGAATCAACCTGACGGCAATAGGTTTGGTTTTTATTGTTGTTATTGAACAATGGCTGAATTTTGTTTTACTTAATCTTCACAACTGATCAACAGAATATGGTGGAAAACGATTCTGTACCAATTCTAAGTCTAGTCCTTAAATGGTCTGGAAGCTTCCACTTTCTTCTTCTTGGAATGGCTACTCTTAAATTAGATTCTTGCAACTTAGATGCCATGCCACAAACCAAAAAGAAAGAAAGAGGGACAAAAAACCATGCCAACTGAGTTAATTTTGACTCATAGTATTGTTACACTGGAGCCCATTGTTGCGGCCACTGTCAATCCACTTTGTTCATAATCTTCTTCTTTTTTGCTGACCCTCTGCTTTACCAAGTGTTATGTCCTCTTCCAGGGACAGGTCCCTCCTGATGACATGTCCCCAGGTATATGAGGCACAGTCTCATCATCCCTTTTAAGAAATATTCTGGCTATACTTCTTCCAAGACAGATTGGTTCATTCTTCTGGTGGCCCATCTATTATAGTTAGTGACAGCTAACACACTGGAGCCCTGGTAATTCAGAGTTACCTATCCAGCTGCTAAGCAAAAGCCCGGAAGTTCGAACACATCAGCCACTCCTTGGAAACTCTGTGGGAAGTTTTAGTCTGTCCTATAGGGTTGCTGTGAGTTGGAATCAACTCATTTGCTAAGGGTTTGGTTTTTATTGTAACATACCCATTTGACAGATAAAGAAAATTGAGGATTAATACAGTGTAATTAGTTGTACAGCACATATTTAGAAATTATAAAGTACTTGAAAAGAGTTCTGTCAAATTCCAGAGCCTGTATTTGAGAACACTGAGCCAAACTGTCCAACCTTGATGCCAAGTTATCAATCATATCTTTCACATTCCTTTTTCCCCCCTCCCTCATAAAGAGAGCTAGCTGCGAAGCTTACATATACATTACAAAAATCTGTTGCCTTTAATTAATTCTGACATTCCTAGAAGTATCTGACAAGGAATGTACACTAAATATACTCTGAGATAATTTACGTGGATCACAAAAAAAGCCCCAAACTGAAGACACTTCTTCTCTTGGTAGGGGTCCTTTAATTTTATAAAGCCTAAGGCTTCTAAATTCCCGTGTCCAGCTTGCCAGCACCACCTCAGACATCTGTGCTTGCAATTACTGCAATACTGTTTTTATTGTGCATTTAGCATTTCCAAGTTTTTATCATCTCAAAAAAGGCACCCATACATCACGACAAAGTTCCACACAGAGGGTGCCAAATTCTATTTACTTGATATTTCTTCTTCTTCTTTTTTAAATGAAGCTAAAGTAAAATCCATTGAGCAAATGCAGCCATCAAAAACAACTGAAGGAGGTAGAGAGCAAACAAGCTGACTCAGAAAAAAAGAAACCCCTAAGTGTTCTCCATGGAAGTGGCAGTCATTTAAGAGGCTCATCTGATCCTTTCTCTTTTTTACATTGCTCCCAACACTCATCCCACCCTGAGTCTTCTGAGCGTGTCAAAACATGATGGAAATAACATTTCTATGACTGTTTTCTACTGATGATTGCTGAAGATCAGAGTGAACAGAAAATGTGTTGCAGTAAGGAATGGAAATGTGGAAATGTCTACAGTCAAGTCTAAGCTAGTCACGACTTTTACATGAAATCAGTCAAAGACACCACAGGGGGACATTATTCCTATTTAACATGCACATAGGACACCCTGGTGGCATAGCAGTTGGGTGCTAGGGCTGCTAACTGTATGGTTGGCAGTTCAAATCCTCCAGACACTCCTTGGAAGCTCTATGGGGCAGTTCTACTCTGTCTATAGGGTCACTATGAGTCTGAATCGACTCAGTGGCAGTGAGTTGGGTTTGGTTTTACAAAGTACTGCTGCACAGTGTATGACACTTCATATAATCTTTATAACAACTCCCTGAGTAGTTTCCATCATAGGCAAGTTCCTAAAGTTAAACAGCTAGCCAAGAGTTTAATTCAAGAATCAAAAATATCAAAGCATCTACTAAAATCTTTAACTCTTACTTTCTTTAGAAAAAGGAGTGATGATTTTTTTAAAAGTTTTCATTGGTTAAGTATAATTATGACATATAATACTGTTCTAATTTAAGTTATGTAAAGTACCCAACAAACTGTCTTTATTAAACTCAACCTGGAATATTTACAGTGTGGTCAATGACAAGTTACCTATAAAGTTGTATTAACTAATACGTGCCCACTAAGTAAACCACCAGCCATTCTTTCAATGGAGTTTGGCACTGCCAAAGAAAATGGATGTGGTCTAGGACACGAGACACAGAATGGCCTAAGTAAGAGGCACCGTCGTTGTCAGCCTCCTTGTATCTCCCTCTCCGGTCATTCCTCCAGCCCTACTTCACCTTTTTCACTCAATTAATTGACTTCCACTGAGGTAAAATTTACAAGTTGTAAAACTCACAAATCCCAAATATGCAGTCACATCATTCTAGGAAGTTCCCTTCTGTCCTTTTCCAGGAAGTCCTTGCCCTATAGGCAACCATTTTTCTGATATTTTTCACCAAATCTTTGTTTCGCCTATTCTACAACTTCACATGAATGAAATGACTTTTTCTGCATCTGGCCTCTTCTACTTGGCATCATGTTTTGGAGCTCTATCAATGCTGACATAAGTACCAGTGGTTTGCTCCTTTTATACTGTTGAGTGACATGATCTGTGAATGTTCCAATTTCTTTATCCATGATGGACATTTGGATTCTTCTCAAATGGATCCATAAATTAAGAAATCTGTCATCCCATGTACATTTTTATTTTTTTGTGTGTTAAAATACTGTTTTCTTTGTGCATCAAAGTAAGAATACAAAAACACTTTGAGTGTGAAATATAAAATGAGTACCTCCAGCTCCCAGACTTAGTGGTTTGTGTGGTGGAAAGTGGGAGAGGAGATGGGTAGCCAACAACCCTACAGAACTGAGAGGCCCACTGTCTGGGCTAAACAGTGGGTGGTATCTTCACAAGACAGAAACGTAAACTCAGCTCCAGCTGTCATTACAGGGCTCTAGCACTGTGCGCAGCACTTTGGCTGTGAAAATACTCCCGTAATCTCCACCAGCAAGAGTCTGGCATCACATGCGTAAACAGACCAGCAGTTCTGATCACTTGAAGTCCTGCTTTCAGCTGTCTTTCTCCCTTCCTCTAAAGCACAGCATCATGGTTTGCTAATGAGAGTACAGGACTAAAGCCTCTATGCCTTGCATGTGCATCTAATTTGACCTTCAGGGATGCAGCAAATAAGTGGATTAACATTATTTACTAGCATGCAGTTATCTTGCACCTGCTGTGTATCGACTACTGCACAGCACCAGCTGGGTATGCTAGCAGGTCGCAAAGGAATGAGGATGCTGTAGGCAAAAGAACACTGGAGCTGGGATTGGAAGCCTCAGTTTGAGTCCTGATCTCCCAGTGAGACCCCAGTGGCATAGTGGGTAAGTGCAAGAGTTGCTAACCAAAAGGTTGGCAGTTCAAATCCACCAGTCATTCCTTGGAATGTCCTGCTCTGCCCTATAGGGTCACTATAAGTTGGAATCAACCTGACAGCAATGAGTGAGTTCACCCACTGAACTATTTCTGAGACCTTGGGCAACTCAGTTTAACTCACAACTTCAGCTACTTACACATGAGCAGGGAATTCTAAGTTCTCACACCCCAATCTAAGCCACAAAAAGAAAACTTAGTCCTGAAAACAAATGTACTTTAATTTTTCTTATGCCCAATTACCATGTGTATCAAAAATGATTTGGGAAATCTAAAGCCAAGAATTGGCTCTCCTTTTCTCTGCATATTTCTGCATGACATCTCTATCTAAAGATGCAGAGGCTGCAAGGTCTTATTGCCCCAGCAGGAAGATCACATGGTAGAGCGCAACAGTGAAAGAATGCTGCTGGGATCACCCATCAACAGGTGACTAGATAAGCAAATTATGGAACATGTACACAATGAGAGGCTGCATAACAATAAGGAACAATGATGAATCTAAGAAATATCTCACACTGTAGATGAATCTGGAAGGCATCATCCTGAGTGAAATAAGTCAATCATGAAAGGACAAATATTGTATGAGAGTACTATCACAGAAACCCAGTAAAAGGTTTACATGCAGGGGAAAAAAAGTCCTTGATGCTTAAGAAGGAAGATTGAGGAGGAGAAATCACTAGCTAGATAGTAGATAAGTGTTAACTTTGGTAAAGGAAAAGACAACACGAAATGTATGGGAAGGAAGCACAACATGACAAAGGCAAAGCCATAGAAGCTTCCTAGACACATCCAAACACTTTGAAGGACTGAGTTACTGTGCTGAGGGCGGGGGACCATGGTCTCAGGGGCCATCTAGGTCAGCCAATAGGTCTACTGGTATAGCATAGTTCATAAAGAAAACGCTCAATATCTTACTTTGGTGAGTAGCACCTGGGATCTTAGAAGCTTGTGAGAAGCCATCTAAGACACATCTACTGGTCCCATCCCATCTGGAGCAAAGGAAAATAAAGAAAACCAAAGACAAAAGGAAAGTATTAGTCTGAAGGGCTGAGAGAAAACATGAACCACAGCCTCCACCAGACTGAGCCCAGAAGAACTAACTAGATGATGCCCAGCTACCACCACTCACGGCTCTGACAGGAATCACAACAGAGGGTACCTGATAGAGTGGGAGAAAAATATAGAACAATATTTAAATTAACACACAAAAAAGATGGGCTCTGACAGAAGTGTCTCACGGGTAATGTGCACTAAATATACTCTGAGGTACTTCACCTGTGAGCAGCCATCTAAGATACGACTATTGGTCTCTATTTATCTGGAGCGAAAAATAATGAAAGAAACCAAAGACTAAAGAAGAAACTAGTCACAAGACTAACAGCCCACACATGGCATCGCCTCTTCTAACCTGAGACTAGAAGAACTAGATGGTGACCGACTATCACTACCAGCTGTTCTGACCAGCTCTGAGAGGGATCACAAAAGAAACTAGTCACCAGACTAAAAATCCACACACACCGTGGCCTTTTCTGATCCCAAACTAGAAGTAGATGGTGCCTGACTATCACTACCAACTGTCCCAACCTGAGGCGGGATAAAAGGTCTCGTACAGAATGGGAGAAAAACGTAGAAAACTCAAATTCCTAAAAAAGATCAGACGTGCTGAACTGATAGAGACTAGAAGAAACCTAAAGACTATCACCCAAAGATACTCTTTGAACTTGGCACTGAAGCCTCTCCTGAAGGTTGCCTTTCAGCCAAACAATGGATTGGCTTATAAAATAAGCAGTATCACCATGGGTAATGTAAACACTGAACTATATGAGACCAAACGGCTCACATTTACCCACCAGCAGAGACGAGAATGCAAGGACAGAAAGGGAAGCTACATCAATGGAAACAGAACCAACAGCATGTGAATCAGGAGAATGCTGACACATTATGCAAGCTGCAACTGATGTCACAGAATAATCTGCATAAAAAGTGTTAAAAGTGAGACTAATCTGCTGTGTACACTTTCACCAAAAACACAATAAAATATTTAAAATTATAGATACTACGTATTTTTAATTGAATAAATGCCTTTTAAACATTGAACAAGTTTACAAAATGATCAAATTACTCAGTCTGATCCCTCAAATTGTTCTCTGGACAGCCCTGGTGGCACTGGACTGCGCTCCAAAGTCGAATCATTTCTGAAAGAGAATCGGCGGGGATGCAGCATTCTCATTGATTCGGTTGTGTCATGTAGAAGAGCTAAGGGATTCATTGGGCTTGACTCCAGAAAAGAGCCACTTTTGGAACTCTAACTTGTTTGCTTACAAGCCAAAGTGTTTTTCTCATCTGAGGCCTTTTAGTGGGGGTTCGGGGAGTGGGGAGACAGAGCAAGGAGGAAGGGTATGAGGGGAAACAGAAGGAGGGAGAGGGGAGAGGCTGAAGTGACTGTTCAGAAAGTCAAGACAATGGCTTGGGATAAATTTAAGCACTTCCCACCCCCCCTTCTCTTTTTCCTCCTGTCTACAAAACCTGGCAAGTGCCATCTGCCGTGAGCAATTCTAGGAAGGGAGCGGGCAAACACTCCCAAGGAGAAAAAGAGTGACAAAAGTCTCAATGACTAAAGAGAGCAGAGTTTAGGAAAATCAGGAAGGTAAGCTACTCCATATTTAAAGCAGGGGGCTAAGAACTGAGGTTGCCTGGGAGTTCCATAAGTTATCATATGCTTGATATGTTTAATAGATACCTTCAACAGAACTTTGTTCCAAAGTATTTGTGAGGACAGGCAGGTAAAGAGAACACTGCCACTTGAGTGTAGTGACAAGTACTAATGCACTAAAAAAGCATGGCCCAGGCTTCTGAAGCTGGTCACAAGTGATGGAGATGGCATTTGTATTCCATAGAATCACAAACTCACAGTAGGTGCTCAAAAAATGCATGTAGAGTTGATAAAGATTACTTCCACCTTACAGGATTTTAGAAAATTTCTAATGCTGGAAAATAAAACAGTTCACAGAGTAGAAGATCCAGAATTGTTTGAGCACTGCTTCAGACATAATAGGCACATGTTAAATGATCCCCTGAAAAATCAGTGGGCTGGGTTTCTCTCACAGCTCCCATGAGGTGCTCTGTAACGTGATGTGGGAAGGGTGCTGAGGATGATAGTGGGGAGGGAAGCTTAGGAAAAGGACAGCTCCTGGGGAGTTCACCGTCTACTTCTGTTGTTGTCGTTAGATGCTGTCACGTCAGTTCCGACTCACAGCAGCCCTGTCCACACCAGAATGAAGCACTGCCTGCTCCTGTGCCATGCCCACAATCACCGTTATGCTGAAACACACTGCAGCAAGCACTGTGTCAATCCATCTCGTTGGGGGTCTACCTGTAGGAACTTCGTACGAGGACAAATTATCCATTAAGTGAGAGACAGGGAGCAGATTTCCTCCAAAAAGACTTTAGCTATGCACTTGAACCTTAAATCATACAGCCTCTGTCCTTATCAGCTGTTTATTAGAATCTACCATATTCTATTGAAAGCATCTATCAAAAGCAGAGAAAAAAGTGAATAAACAAGCAAACAAAACAAGGTTTGAATGAAAAGTGTTAGCTAGAATTTGGAGATTCTCCACAACAGCCTATTTTTTTCCCCCTAAAATTTTTTGTGGAAGTGGAAAGTCAGTCCCAGTTCTTTACTGATAAGTTATTTCAGTCACCTCTCTGTCTATCCTGCTTATACATACTGTTTAACTTTGTAAGTCATGGTACATAATTTCATACGCACTGGCCTATTAACAGATTGGAAACCCTGGTGGCATAGTGGGTTAAGTGTTATGTCTGCTAACCAAAGAGTTCGGCAGTTCAAATCCACCAGGTGCTCTTTGTAAACTCTATGGGGCAGTTCTACTCTGATCTGTAGGGTCACTATGAGCTGGACCTGACTCAGAGGAAGTGGGTTTGGTTTTCGGCATTAACAGATTAAAAGGAAAGAAAGTGGTCCAATTGGTGGCAGAGTGTTCAGGGACTTCCAGAAACCACTCCTAGGTCATAGGATCTTGTATCTGTTCTAAAACTCACATCAGGACTTGTTTTTCTTACGTGATCTTGAAACAGCAAAGTAAGCTTTTCTGATGAGTAGAATCTTGCAGCTTCCTCAGAGCTCTGGTTTCCCATTCCCTATGTACCCAGTGATTCTCTGCAGTCCCTTCCTGAGTGTCTTGATGAGCAAATTAAAGACTAAATTGAGTGGCTGTCTTATTTGATTTCCTCAAGAATTAGTGTAATAATGAGAGATAGGCTATCTAAATGTGCAAATAACTTAAAAAGAATAGATTTGTTTTTCCAAGGACTGTCTTCTCTGGCTCACTCCATGTAATAACATTGACCAAGACACTGAACAAACATGTTTCTCAAAGTGATGAAATATATTGTTCCAACTGAAAAATAAGTCCAATCAGAAATGCCCTTCACTCCAATGTCCATTACAGAAGTGTCTACCTTCAGATTAAAGTAGCACTATTTTTGTTTTCCCTCTGTGTGAGAAGCTGTTTGTAAGACCATTTTTCCTTTGTTTTACTCTCTGGCAACTGCTTTTTCCTTTCCTTCATCCACAAGGCCATGTCCTTCATAGCAGCCAACATAGTAAAATTAAAGTTTTTTAGCATGTTACTAACCAGAATCACCTTTTTTCATTATTGTTATGCTTTAGATAAATGTTTACAAATTAATTTCCCACTCAAAAATTCATATACATATTTACAGTCACTGACACAGCGCAAGAAAAGAGGTGTGCAGATCAAGAACTGTATGAAAAGACTAGACTTGATGGTCTGACAACTTGAAGGGTCTCCTGGGAACATGGACCCTAGATTGCTCCTAGTCCAGAGGTGAAAACAGTCATGAAGCCAACACTTCAGACAAAGAAGGGACCAGACTCAGCGACACAGAGTGATGCATATGGTGTGTGTACTTTAAGGTTCTCTCTACATAGATATATACATATATATACCTATATATATGTAAGGCTGTTACTGTTTTTTTTTTAGAGGAAAGATGAGAGGGTGAAGAGGAGGGGACAAGTGCTGGTTGGTTGGATACCGGAAGTAAAAGCGTTGAAAAGAAGAGTGTGCTGTCATAAGGTGAGGGGAGAAGACTGAGTTGCAGAGAGGCGGGTGCTTGGAGTTTTACGAGGCAAATTCACTTGGATTGTCAACTCTCACTTAATCACAATAAAAAAATTTAAAACATTTATACACATAGTGTTTGGTGATACTGGTTGGAACCCACCCCATGTGACAATGCTTTCTCCCTTTCCACTTTAGTTTCGCTGTGTCTGTTTGTCTAGTTCTGGTCCCTTTCTGCTGTCTCATCCTGTTTTTGGACAGGCACTGCTCATTTGGTTTCATACATTTGATTGAACTAAGAAGCAAGTTCTTCATGTATGTGATAGTTTGTTTTATAGGCCTGTCTAATCTTTGTAAGGAAAGTGGGCTTCAGGAACAGTTTCAGTTCTGGGTTAGCCAAGTGTCCACAGGCCATAGTTTTGAGGATTTTTCCAGTCTCTGTCAGACCGGTAAGTCTGGTCTTTTGAAACAAATTTGAATTCTCTTCTACATTTTTCTCTTATTCTGTCTGTGACTCTCTGTTGCGATTTCTGTCAGGGGGGTCATTCATGGTAGCTGGGCACCATCTAGTTCTTCTGGTCTCAGACTGGTGCAGTGTCTGGTTCCAGTGGTCCTTTAGACCTTTGGACTAGTGTTTCCCTTGAATCTTCCATTTTATTCGTTCTCCTTTGCTCCAGGTGGGATGGGGGCCAACAGACGTATCTTAGACCCCAGATGCTACTCACCAAAGAGGGATATAGAGCATTTTCTCTACAAACTATACTACACCAACTGACTTAGATGTCCCCCAAGACTATGGTCCCCAGGCCCCAGCTCCAGATACTTGGTCCCTTAGACTGTTTGGATGTATCTAGGAAACTTGAATGCTTTTGATTTTCAACCAGAATCACCTTAGTTAATACCCAAAATTAAAAATACATGAAGGTGTTTAGTAGGAAGAAGGAAAGTGAAGAAACATGGTAACAAATTACTTAATGGGAAATAAACCCAGAATCTCAGGGACTCAAATGTCTCTCAGTGATTTCTATTCTTTCAAATAAATCTGTGTTCCTTTTTGCAAGTATCTTTCAAATAACATTCATTTCCAAGGATCTGCAATTTGCTGAGACAGGGCTGAACAAAGTGAGAAGCAGACGTGACTTTCAACTCAAACACCTATTTTCCATTGCTCTTTTAGAGCAAATGGTACTGAGATTCATGGAAAACAGTCTGAGCATGACCATCTAAATTTTGAGGTAGCACTGCAATTACAGAATCTTCTTGATTCTGTATCATTTTAGAAGACCTCCATACTTAACTATACTGCCTCTTTCCCAAAATTATTCAAACTGTCCCTTTGAAAAGCCCCATTCAAACAAAACATTCTTTATAAAGCATTCAACTTCTTTAACATATACCCACTGGGTAAGTTTCAAGGAGCCCTGGTGCTGTCATGGTTAAAATACTTGACTTCTAGCCAAAAAGTTGTTGGTTTAAACCTGCTAGCCACACTATCAGAGAAACCTGTGACAATCGGCTTCTGTCAAGACTGACAGCCTTGGAAACCCTATGGAGTGGTTCTGCTGTGTCCAGCAGGCTCACTAAAAGTCAGAATCAACTTGACAGCAGTGGGTTTGGTTGGCTCGCACAAGTTCCAGGAACCCAATTTTTCCAAGTGAAATAAAAAGATAACAACGAAATTACTATAAATACATCAGTACTTACGGAATACGACTAAATTCATGTTCTGAGAAAAATTCATGATCTAAGTACCTATGTTAATTAATAAGAAATAAAAATAAATTAGTCCATGAGTCAGAACCAACTCGATGGCAGTGGGTTTTTTTTTGAATTAAAATAATAGTAAGATAAAGCTAAGGCAGAAGAATAAATTCCACAAAACTAAAAATCAAAGAGTTACCTAGAAAGAGCACAGAGATAATTAATGAATCAAGGAGCTAATAGTTGAAAAATAAAATAAGCCATTGTACAACTTAATTAAATAATAAAGTAGAAATATAAATACTAGAAATGAGGGAACAGAAAAATAAATGCAGACAAAACGGAAAGTAAAAGAATTATAAGGGATACATTTATTCAACTCCATGTGCATTAACTTGACAGCTTGTGAAAATTAAATTATCTTAATGAATGCATAATTTATTAACATTGACCCCAAATGATGTAGTAAAAAACAAACAACAAAAAAACATTGTTTTTCCACTAGAATGTCACTTAAGCATCACTGGGAGTGTTTCTAAACAAGTCATAACCCCATTCCAGAACACACTGGAGCTTCTATATTTACTTACTATGAAATAATGTGAAAATCAATGCTCCCACTACAAAGTATAGAAATTGCAGACTACAATAAATAACGCAACTAACTGAAGGCAAGGAAGAGTTTCTCAGGCAGCTGGACTTTGAAGGCCAAAAGGCAAAGAGAGAAAGGAATTCTGGAAAGTGAGCTGATATTCCAAATGATGCTTTTCCCTTTAGAGCTGTTGCTGATTGATGGAGAAGGAGCAAAAGGGCTGGAAACACAGGTAAGTAAATGTTCCAAGAAGCAATGAGCAAGGTTTTGGCGATATCACCAAAAAAAACAAAAGAAATCCTCTTGCCATCTAGTTGATTCTGACTCATAGAAACCCTATATAGGACAGAGTAGAACCACCCCATAGTGTTTTTAAGGTGTAGCTGTTGGATTCAGACTGCCGACCTTTTGGTTAACAGCCAAGCTCTTAACCATTTTGCCACCGGGGCTCTGGCAAGATCACAGGGCTGGGGAAAAAATTTAACTCCGGTTGCTAAAGAAGCCAGGGTTGGAGAGGCCAAGATCCCAGGGAAAGGTGTTGCAAAGAAGCAACACTTAATAGTTTCCCCCAAAGACATTTACTTAATGCTTCAATTGCACAGACTAGAAGATAAAAAACCCATACAGAAAGCCTAAGAAATACATATGGAGAGAAGCTTCTGGCAGTTTCATGGTACTAAAGGTATAAAAACTGGAATATAGGACTTACCCTCAAGGAGGATTGCCCCTAGGGTCTCACGTGGAAACACTGGAGGGCGACACCCTAAACATACACACGAGTCAGAAAGACTAAACCTTACAAAGACTTCATGGTCTACAGTTCACTTTCAAAAGCCTTTGAGAGTCAATACACTCTGATCACCTGTTTAAGCCCAGCCCTTTTACTCTTACTGAACCATTCCGTTCTGGGTACGCGTCAGCAGTTTGTCTCTGCCACCATCCCCAGTATTCTACCATCCGCACCAAAATCAGAACACTCATTTTAATAGCAGTGTTTCATCTTGATAACCATCAGAGTAAACTTGGAAGGCAGAGGTCCTGATATTTACCTTCCTGCGTATGATCCAGGAGGACTCAGAGGCAGAGCCAACTGGACAGTCACCGTCCTTGCTGTGGGACATAGCACAGTGGGGACTGAGATGACCTAGCAGAAGCTGAGAATAATATGGCACAGACTTGGGAGAAAGAGGGAGCCAAGGGTGGAGCCAGTCATTAGGGGAGAATTGCCAGCTCCTCACCATGCTGAGAGAAAGAGCTCCTAAGTTCTGCCTGCTAACTCCAGTGGGGAATATCAACAGGATGAACAGCCAGCAGGTGGAACAAAGACATCACCTTTGAAAACCATGAAGCCCTAGAAGACACATCTGAGGATTCTGAGCATTCTTCCCACAAGATTACAAAATCTTCCCATTCTCCATTACAACAGGCCCAGATGTTACCTTAGAAAGAAGCCAAGGTTCCTGACAGAATGGGAGAAAAATGTAGAACAAAGTTCAAATTCTCAAAAAGAGACCAGACTTACTGGTCTGACGGAGCCTGAAGGAACCTCTGAGATTATGGTGCCTGCTGCTAATCCTAATCCACAATGGAAACCGTTCCAGAAGCCCACTTCTTACAATGGACAGGACTATAAAACAGCAACATAAAACAAAAATAACAAGTGTGAGGGAAGTGCTTCTTAGATCAATCCAATACATGAGGCCAAATGTGTAGTCCCTGCTGAAAAGTAAGACAAAAAAAACCAGGAAGGGACAGGAAGTGGACAAATGGACATACAGAACCCTGGGTGGAAGGATGTGCTGTCACATTGTGGAGATTGCAATACATGTCACAAAATGAAACACATACAAATTTTTGAGTCAGAAATTAACTTGAGCTGTAAATTTTCACCTAAAGCACAATAAAGTTAAAAATAAAAACAAACAGAGCAAGAAGGAAGCCATGGAGGCAGTGGAGGAAGAAGTGGAGACCTGTAAGTGTTCTTGAAGGAGCATCCCTTAAAAAGACTGTTTATTACAAGAATACACCAAAGATTTAAATGTAAAGGCTTAAAAGTTATTGTTTTTTCCTTTTCAAGCAAACAAATTTGGACTTTTGAAGAATGTCCTATCATTTATATTTACCTTTTAAAAATCTACATTGTGTATATATGGTCATGCTGAGTAAAATTTCAGAACAGACTGCATTTTAACAGGCAATCTGAAACTACAAAAGATCCTAATTAGAGCATCATCAAATATCTAATACATCTATCTGTTCATCCATCCAACCAGCCATTCAATCATCCTAGGGAATAAACATAGCAAGACACAAACAGAAACTACACTTAAATATACCTTACTGAGAAGACAGAAGAGGACTTTTAAAAAAGACATTCTAAGTTCCTTGAATGTAAGCTGTATAACTACATTTGCACAATGCGTAACTATGAATCTATTAAAAAAACAAAAAAATAGGAGTAGAATGGAAATTTCTGAGTTTAAAAAAACTTGTATCATTCCAGATCTAGAGAATATGCTCTATTTGTCTTGATCTCTCCCATATGCCTTTAACTACGCCAGACAGTTTCTGAATCAGAAATCATTTTATCTGAAGCAGAGCTTGTCTAGAATTTGTACCTAAGAAAAAAGGTTTTTACAGTACAACATTTGCAGTTTCTAAATTTGCCCTGCTGCTTAAAAACTTAGAGCTAACATTATTTAAGCACTATATTTAGATCAACTTGATGAGATTCTGGATCTCTTCAGTCGTTTTAGGAAATGAACTCTAATATGTTACATATTTTAACACCTTATACTCTTTCTAACTCTATTTTAACCTACTTCGAAATCATGGTCTAACTTTTCTTTTCCAGGCATGCCAAATATAGTTTTCTGGCCATATGGACCATGAATACTGAACATTTAATTATTCATGCTGCTGAGAAAGGTGCAGCAACTTGTATTAATATAAAGTGGACTTTCTGACCAGTTACAGAACATAGCCAATAATAGAACAGCAATATCAGCTCACTTTCATCAATGTGATGATAATAGGAAGGTGAGAAAGAAGAAACATGAACGTTTCTTATTCCTAATTGTAAAATAATATCTAAAGAAAAGTACGGTCTCCATAAGGCATGATTAGAGCATGTCTGCTAAATCCTATTGGCATAGCTACATCTGCTAACCAAAAGGTCGGCAGTTCAGATCCACCCTGAAACTCTATGGAGCAGTTCTACTTTGTTCTATAGTGCCTCTATGGGTCAAAGTCGAGCCAGCGGCAGTGAGTTTGTTAACTTAAACTTCGGCAGTCACTTGCTTCCATAAAGATTGCAGTTAAGAAAACCCTATGGAGAAGCTCCACTCTGTAACACGTGGGGTTGCCGTGAGTCAGAAGCAAGTCAACAGCCATCCGGTCAGGGGTATAGGACAGGAATAAGCATCCAGAGGGAGAAAGTTTTTTTTTTTTTTTCACTATCGGAAGGCACTGAAAACTTATACATTCATTCAAATTTGTTTAATAAAGGTTTAGCCAAGCCAAGTACCGTCGAGTCGGAGCAAGTACTAATTCCTGTACTCATGTGTTTAAGGATACTGAAATGAATGAAGTTTTAAGTCTAGAGGGAGAAGAGTTTACAAAGCAGCTAAAAGGTGGCATACACTGTGAGATGGAATACCCACTGCTGTGGAGTCAATTCCAACTCAGAGAGACAGCAGAGCAGGAGCAGGAGCAGAGCAGAACTGCCCCACAGGGTTTCCAAGGCTCTAAGGCTTTACAGAAGCAGATTGACACATCTTTCTCCTGCAGAGTGGCTGGTGGGCTGCAATTGCTGACCTTTTGGTTAGCAGCCAAGCGACTTTAACTATTGTGCCACCAGGGCCCCTTCTAAGATAAAACAGATGACAGATGAAGGTAGAGAGGGAGGGAAGGAGAGGGGTAGAAAAAGAGGGAGTAAGTTACTCAGAACAACTAATTTTGCCTGGCCAGTGTTAGGGAAGTTTCGACCACGGTCAAAGTTGAACAGAACAAAAGACTATTGAGAATAATACATCAAGTAGAAAACAGAAACATGGGGAAGGCATTCCAGGCAGGTAGAGCAATACAAACAAAGTCCAGAAGGACTGAGAGGGCACAGGTGGAAGAACAGCAGCAGACAAGCCAGAGAGGCAGCTTGGGGACAATGTAATAAAGGGCTTCCTAGATCATATGAAGAAGTCTAAACTTCTTCATAGGCAATAAGGAACCAGGGAAGTTTTTAAGAGAAGCATAAAGAGACTTGATTTGAGTCTTAGAGAAAAGAACGTTATGGGTAAAATGAAGAAAGCAATGGGAGAGAGGAAAGACTGAAAAAGAGGGGGTCAGACCCACAACCAAGGCAAGGAAAGATAAGGGACTGGGGAAGGACTGGTGGCGGGTGGCTCCAGAAGCATCCAGGTAGCATCCCTGTCATACTACACGATTGGCTCATGTAAGCGTAAAGAGAGCTGTGAGCTGTGGGTGACGTCCAGGTTTCTAGCTAATGCAGGGTAGAACAGGGTGGGGGAGAAGTAATGATTTCAGTTTCAGACATGCAGAAGCTTCTGTCTCTAAAGCTGAGACAGAGAGACACATCTCTTCAGAAGCATGTTGGTCAGAATACTATGGACATATACAGGGGTCATTCAAAGGATGTCATTTCTCGTGTGATCATCCTGACATTCTGTGATTTTAAGGAAGTAGGTAAAACAATGTGGTTAATAGTTTCCAGTAACCACATAAGTATAATGCTGTCTAACAGCCTAATCCATAAAAAATTTACAAAGGGGTAGCTGTAATGTGACTTAAGAGAATTTGTCAATTTTTTGAAACTATCCTCAGAAATTAATGTTGCAGTAACACTTTAGCAGGCTGGAATTTTGAATAAGTCGTGCCTGGATTTATCTTATCATGTGTTTAAACAATAATCTAAATAATGTTTTAACATTTTAGGATGAAGAAATTTCTAATCTTCTAAATACTTCTCTACCTTAAACAGCATTATTGAATATTTTTTAATCTTTTATTGATCAATAGAAGTGATTTTCTGAATCTCGATTTTAGGCTTTATTAGCTGGAGCCCTGGTAGCACAGTGGTTAAGCATTCAGCTGCTAAGCAAAAGACCAGTGGTTTGAATCCACCAGCCGCTCCTTGGATGTACTTTGGGGCAGTCCTATTCTGTCCTATAGGGTCTCTATGAGTCAGAACAGATTTGATGGGGTGTCCTTTTTTTAGTTATTTATGATGATATAAATTCTACTGACAACATGCCCCAACACTACTTCCACACTACAATTCATTTCAATCTGCCCTCGCTCCCCATATTTTATTGTGAGATTTTTCAAACACAGACATCTGTCCTGTTCATGTAACTTTTTCCTCACCCTTTGGTATCAACACCAGTGGTCACTTTAGAGGGGGGAGGGGACATGCTTTCCTTCAGCAACCTTCCCAATCTCCTGCTGGTAATCTGCTGTGGAACTTGTAACAAGGTAACTGTGGGTAATGGGGGCAATCCCTTAGGGTACCTCTCTCTTCTTCGAATTCCTTTTTTTTTTTTTTTTTTGGTGAAACTTTCTCCTTTGTTTACCAGAGTGTGGCCCAAATTTACAAAAGCACATAGGCCTTAAATATGAAGCACTGACGTCATATTTATGTGCATATTCCTATTCCTATTCACATGCAACTTGATAAAGTAGTATGATTCAAATTTAGGAACAAAGGTTGTTTTGAAGTGTAAAGGTGATTGGCTTCTTAGTAAGAGTTGTGAAGTTTGGTAGGTCACTCAATAATCAACAAAGCCAGCTGGAATTCAGGATCCCACCAGTTAGCCCCATCAAGGAAGAGCTCCACGGGCTGTCTCAGCTAAGAGCACCACTTTGTCCCTGCTCCCATCATTGTTTCTGCTAACACAGGTGGAACTGCCCTTCACCCTCTGACAGACTGAGGCCAGGCTCAGTTTCCGGGGGAAGTTTCAGGCTGTGGGAACGAAATCCACTCCCCTTCTTCACAGCTCTGACCATCAGGGCTGGGTACACCTGGAGATCTTCTCCTTTGTTCTTCTCTGGGTCTTGGGAGGGCTCAGAGGAGGTATCAAAGTTGGCTTTCTTTTTTGTTTTTTCACTTTGCATCTTCATATTCTTGCATTTAGAGAGAAACAGACCAGCATTTAGTGCCATCCTAGGGTTGGAAAATGAGTACTTCCATCATACGTGCACGCCAAGGTGGTTAGGGTCCAGGAAAGGAACAAATCATTTCTGCATGAGAGCCTCAGAGCTCTTTAATTAGGAAAGTGCATGTGTAAGTCACATGAATTACGGCCACTCAGTCATTTCCACTGTGGCAGAGACCCCATTTCCCTACCCACCATCCTCTCCTTCCTAAGCAGTAGGACCCTGATTTTACTTACAGGAAGACTGTGCCCAGCTAAAAGCCCACATCTTCCAGCCTGCCTTGTAGTTGGGTAAGGCCATGTGACGAGGTTCTGGCCAATGACTCAAAAACGGAAGTGTTGGATGTGCTGTTCTGGAAAGGTCCTCAGGAAAGGGACAAACAACTACCACGTACCTGTCTACCTTTCCCTAACTCCTTACTTCTTCCTGGTGTTTGGATGTAACGGCTAGAATGTCAACAGCCATGTTAGACCTTGAGATGAGACCACATGGAACAGAAATGTAGGAGCCTAGACTGTTGTTGACCATAGGTCTCCAACACCAAGCTGAAATGACTTATCTCCAGACTTGTTTAATGTTAAATAAAAATGGAAGCTGACGTGATTACACTACAACTGTGTTGATTTCCTTCCATGAAGATTATAGCCAAGAAAACCCTGTGGGCAAGTCTCCTCTGCCACCCAGGGTCTCTGTGAGCAGGAATCAACGGCACCCAACAACAAAATGTTGTCTTGTCTTTTATAATCAGCTGCTCCTGTTTCTTACTAATATGTGCACTGGTTTCATCTCATTATTGGCCACATTGTAAGAGAGCTGAGTTCCATGTGAGGGTTTCTGTTCTTTCTGTCAACGGCACTTCGCTGGATATCACTATATAAGTAAGTGGGCTACTTTCTCACTCTAGAATCTTACCTGGACTGTCCAGTAAACTTAGAGATTATGCCTCATGAAAACTCTGGTTTCAGTGGAGTTTGAAAACTAGCTATCTTCCATTGCTACGATGATTGATGACATTCTGAATAGTAATCAATGTTTTACAGATACAAGAAATGCATTGGTTATATTCGTATTGGCTAACTATCATATTCCCAGCCTACCAAGAATCCCATTTTCCTATTTAATGAAAGAAGAAACGCAAGCAGGTTTGCATTTATATGCACATGCAAGTTTAGGTGGTAAAATGAAGTGGGCAGGAGCAAATCATCCCTCTCCCATTGAATTCTAACTATAGGAGCTCTTTGACTCCTGGCCTTCCTCACAGCAGAGCCAAAGGTTCTCCCGATGCCTGATCTTTTCTTCTGCACTGTGCTTTCTCCACTTAATCCTTTAAAGGATGAGGGTTTGTGTCTGTGTCTGTGTCTGTGTCTGTGTCTGTGTCTGTGTCTGTGTCTGTGTGTATGATATATGTTTTCTCACTAAACGGATGCTGAATCATTGCTAGTAGCTTTTAGTATGTAAAAAAATGGGATGCTAATTGCAAGCAGGCCTTATTGGTCCCAGGTTCCATGAAGTACCTCACAAATGGAGTACATATTGGTCCCACGGCCCACAAAGTGCATCACCAACTGTTTTCAGGAATGCAAGCACTTTGTAAAAGATGCCATCAGGGAGGTGACTAACGTAAACAAACCACATCAGTCCCATGTTTCACAAAACGCATCACCCACTTGGTACCTATTGATCCCATGGCCCAGGAAGTGTATCATAAACTGTTTTCAACCCAAAATAACTCATTTACTTGACTATCTCTCAATGCTGGTAACCATACCTTCCCTAGTAACACAAAGGAAATAATAAACCCACATGCAAGCCTTGTGTCACTGTACAGAAGCCACAAGACACACAAGTTTCACACAATCACTCCTCTGGGAAGCATCTATACATACAAATAGCTCTCACCAGTCAAATGTGGTGCAGATCATCTTCCTTGTTTTTCAGACAGTCACATGAGTATCTGCCGTGACGTCAGAGCTTACTAATATAGCTCAAATCCCTGCCAATTCACCTCCAGGGACAGAAAATGTATCTGGAATGTATATGTGGCACCACCTGTTAGATCAGTCCGTTTTCACCTTGATTAACCTACATTATCTTGGCCTTCTCTGCATTTTATCCAAACAAGGAACTTTTATTAAGCGGGCAGTAAAGCTCAAGAAGCTAAAGCAACAACAACAACAAAAGAATTATGGGATATCAGCACGACCTCTAAGAATTTACTCTCTACTCCTATGCTTAGATTTTTGGTTGTCACTATGTCCTGCAGCTCTCTCCCTGCTTCCTTTATTAAATATAGATTTTTTCCTTTGCTTTAAACACTGAAGGCATTCATCAGCCATTCACCAACCCCCAGTTTTGATAATGCAGCTTCTTATATCTCAACTCACTTATTCCAGTCCCTTCTGCTTTGCTCTTCTATTTCCCTCTAACTACTCATTTTTCAAAAGCTGAATCTCCATGTTCAGAGTTAAGAGCAGAAACCCTGGTGGTATAGCGGGTTAAGTACTCCATCTGCTCACCAGAAGGCTGGCAGTGCAAACCCACCAGGTGCTCCTTGGGAACTCTATGGGGCAGGTCTGCTCTGACCTAGGGGGTCACTCTGAGTCAGACCTGACTCGATGGCAGCAGGTTTGGATTTATTTTGTTTTCAGAATTAAGAGCAGCTCCTTACCCTGCTGTATCTTTAACAACTACCACTTAAATAATCTATGTACTCAAGTATCCAGTTATCCATCTGCCTGTTTCTCTATTTATTTGTGGTTTAAAAAAAAAAAAAGTCCTGACAGTTTGGACACTACAAATATAAAGAAGCAATTACACCATTATATTTATACAATAACAGAGATACCTGGTCTACAAGTGTAATCTGTCTCCTAAAGACTGCAAAGCATTTTAGTTGTATTACCTTGTTTTACCTGACTCTAATCAGTAACTTGCCTAGGAATGGAATTTCTCTCTCTCCATCTGTAGATGGTACTTCAAGGGTTAAAGTAACTGACTGACTCCATACTTTGAAAGCAGTAGGCTCAGGTTTTAGGTTACTAATTTGCAGCAGCCTCATTTCAAGGTCTGTATTTGCTAGTGGAGTTTCCTCTATCTGCTATTTCTAGAATTCCTCTGGTAAAAAAAAGATGCTAATTTTGTTTCCAGGGTATGGTTTACACTCACTGATAACAGTCCTAGCGAGACAACATTGTCGTTAAGTGCCATCAAGTCATTCTGAGAACCCTTATGTGTCTGAGTAGAACTGCTCCACTGGGTTTTCAAGGCTGTGACCTTTCAGAAAAAGATCACCACATTTATCTTTCAAGGCACCTCTGTGTGGGTTCTACAGGCCAACATTTTAGTTCCCAATTGCTTAGCCATTTGCAGGCCCAGGGTTCTTAACTGGGGAACAAGGATGAGGGCAAACTGCTGGTTTGGCTCAGCTGATCTCAGTGACCATGACAAGGCAGATGACTGGGCCTGGATACATTTTTGGGAACAAAGAGCAGGTCAGGCAGATAACTTCAATTTGGTGGCATTTCCCAAAGTTCTAACTCCCAAAGACCTCTCTGAGGGTGAAGGGCAGATCAGATTAAATAAGAAATGATTTCAAAAGTCAAACAAGTTGACGAAGGGCATAGGTGGTGGGAGGTTAATTTGGCAGGATGATCATGCAGAAAACAGCAGCCCTTATTTCCCTGCAGAAACCCTGATGGTGTAGTTAGTGATTAAGTGCTATGGCTGCTAACCAAAAGGCTAGCACTTCGAATCTGCCAGGGACTCCTTGGAAATCCTGTAGGGATTTCTACTCTGTCCTAGAGGGTTTCTGTGAGGTGGAATTGACACAGTGACAATGGGTTTGATTGTAGTTTTTTTATCTCTGTAAATGCATTCTATCTATTCTATATCCAGAAACACACTAACCATGCAGACTTAAAATAGCTTACTCCTATTAGAATCCTAAATGAAAATCTGAACAAAAATGAGTGAACATTAATAATAGGAAAATAAAAAGGAGTAAACATGAAAGAACACACAGATACCACCTCATGAATGAGACTGAGTACTTTCATATGAATCTATTACCATTGGATTGATTCTGACTCGTGGTGACCCTATAGGTCTGCCTCACAGAGTTTCCAATGAGCACCTGGTGGCTTGCAATTATCAACCTTTTGGATAGCATCTATTGCTCACTCCAGCTCCTACCCACGGTGCCACAGGACTCCCACATTCATACAGTTACATAAAAATTTGTTCTTTTCCTGTCATTTCAGGACACTTCTGCAGGACCATGTTTGCTTTCAGACATCTCACCTTTTACAGAAAATTACCAGTTTCCATGTGATGACTCATACTCCCACTCTGATTAGCTAGTGCTCTGGCTCTCTTGCTTGGCCTCCTTTCCACTCACTTTCACCCAAAGTCTGGATGGCCCTTTGTTCAAATTTATTAACAGGTCTTTTTTATTCCCAGACCTGTGTTAACATTCAAGTTTAGTGATGTGAAATGTGACTTGTGAAGTGAGGTGAAGTGTTTCCTTCAGGTAAAACACTCACAAACATGCTGAGTCTCTTCAACTCAGTCTGCCCCTTAACAATGGTCCTGGGACTTGTATTTGTTTGGATGGTGCCTTAGGCATTTAGTGCTGCTGGAACAGAGATGCCACAAGTGGATGGTTTAAACAAAGAAAAGCTTATTCTCACACAGTCTAGTAGGCTACACGCCCACATCTAGGGTGCCAGCTCCAGGAAAGCACACCCTCTGTCTGTCGGCTCTGGAGAAAGGTCCTGGTATTGCATCAGTCTTTCTTCATTCTGAGAGCATCTCAGTGCAGGAACCTCAGTTCCAGAGGATACACTTTGCTCTCAGTGCTGCTTTCTTGGTGGTATGAGGTCCCCAACTCTGCTTGTTTCCCTTTCCTTTTTATGTCTTTCAGAACGGAAGGATAAAAGGTGGTGCAATAAACAGGGATGCTCCGTTAGTAAGCGTGTTGCATTCCTACTCTAATCCTCTTCTAACATAATCCTCAGAAACTCTGGTGGTATAGTAGCTCAGTGCTACATCTGCTAACCAAAAAGTCAGAAGTTCAAATCTGCTAGATGCCCCCTGAAAACCCTTCGGAGCAGTTCTACTCTGCCCTATAAAGAAGCTATGAGTTGGACTCAACTCAGTGGCAGTGGATTGGGTTTGGTTTTGGCTATCTATTGACCACAGGCAGAGATTAGGATTGACAGCATGGAAAGAAATCACAAAATGGAAAGGCAATTGTGTACTGGGAGTCATGACCCAGCCAAATTGCTACAAACATTTTTTAAGGGACACAATTGAATCCATGACAGATGATAAACAACAAAGACTAGGAAAAAAAAGTCAATTGCACATGCTTTTCTCTGGCTGCATCTGGCCGTTCCCTAAAAAGAACTGCATCTGTCTGACGAAGCTTGTTTTTTTTTTTTTTATTGTTAAAGGTATCACTCTGGCCTAGAAGTTACTCCATTCATGATAAATGCAGTTCTAATGACTCAGGAGCCCTGAAGCCGCAGTGGGTAAGTGCTTAGCTGCTAACCAAACAGTTGACAGTTCCAATCCACCAACTGCTCTGTGTGAGACAGATGTGGTAATCTATTCCTGTAAAGATCAAACAGCCTTGGAAACCCTCTGGGGACAGTACTACTCTGTGCTGTAGGACATGGCAGCAGTAGACACATCTCAGCATGACTGGGCTTAGCTTTCACATGCCTGTCATCTGCCATGAGAAGCACATACCCTGGCTAGCCGACAGTCCAAGGAGAATGATAGACAGGCAGAACAGACTGGAACCAAACATACTCCCCTACCACGTGCACAGCTTACCTGAAACCAAAGGCCTAACCATACAGCCAAGTCCAGCTTCAACCAGCCAGACCACTGTCAAACTGGGGACCCATGAAGCAGAGCAACAAGAGTGATGTGTCTGCACAAAGAGGAAAAATTTAGTCAGAAAATCTTCCTAAAGACTGCATTTCAGGATGCTTGTGTAATTATGCTGCCTCCATCTTTATTACCTAAGGGATTTTTGTTTCTTCTTCAAATAAAGAACCTAGTTAACAAGTTTTTCCAACCCATTTAAGCTCCTCAGGGTGCACTTGGACTTGTCAGCTCTGACTCCAAGTGATCACTCTGCCCAAATAATGTTGATTGGAAAGTTATAAAACCTGACATTCAGCTGTAACATAACCAGGATCACAGAGAGATGACAGAACTGCAAAGAAAGCAGATGAAAAGGAAAGAACAACCATCAGAGTCAGAATGACGATGGTGAAACTCTGAATGTGCTCTTCACTAGTTACGGGATCACATGCAAAGAAACTGAAGTTATTTGCAAATAACTTCAGTTTCTTTGCATCCATTTCCTCCTATGCACAAGAAGGATGAGATTTTTCTTTTTCCCCCTCTGAATTCCAGAAGGCAAGCGGTATTCCCCAGGGAGGTTTCAGGCAGGCAAAGGGAGTAGGTAGACAGACTCAAGGCAAGTGAAAATGAAGGGAAACGGTGCAGTCCTGAGGGGCGGTGGGACAGCAGACACGTGTGCGGGTGCAGAGGGGCTGCCGTCAGCACCTGCCCCGGGGAGGAGATCTGGAGAAAGCACGAGATATCCGGAAAGCATTTATATGAAATGTGCTGGTAATACCACAAAGCTCTGCCCTTGCCCTTTAAAAATGCCCAAAGGGAAGATCTACATGGAATGGTTTCTACGCTGGATTTGGGGAACAAAGGGGACAGTAGCTGGCTATCATTGAACCTTATGATATCAAGATTGTTGTAAGGATTAAAACGTGGTAAAGTGTTACTGCTCCTTGAAAGTACTGGGCAAATGAGAGAGGCTGGACTCACTGGTACCATGACTATTTTAGTTTTTCATTTCCCTGTCTTTAAAGACAGCTAATAGGCATACATGTGTTACAGAGTGCTGACTGTAAAAACACACGGCACTGCACGAAGCTGTGGGAGAAATGCAAACTGCAAAATGGAGGCATTTTCTTCTAAATCCAAGTATATTTTTAATTCAATTGTCTTAGCTGTTTCAGGCTGAAGAAAAGGCGGATTGACTAAAATTTTTAGGCTGTTAAGAGCATGCAGTTCACAGGAGAAGACATTTTTCTCAAATGCAGATGCTCAAATCAAATGATGGAGTGAGTCCATTTGCTGCTCGAGTTTCCAAAACTGATCCAGTAATTCCACTGTTTGGAATATATCCTACAGAATCAAAGCCATTCACAACCAACTGATACAGGCACATGACTGTTTATTCGTCTGGGGTCTTAAAAGATAGTCAGCTGCCATCTGAGGTACAACAAGTGGTCCCAACTCATCTGGAACAGACGATCACCGAGAAGGAAGATACAAAGGAAAAGAGCCCAAGGGACAGAAGGACCCGTATGAACGGGAGACGGTGTCAACACTAGACAGAAGAACCTGACAGTGCCTGGCCACCACCAAAGACGGCTGTGATGGGGAACACAATGCAGAGGCCCTGAGGCAACATGAGGAAAAGAGGGGTGCAGCCCAAGAACTCTTCTAAAAGACCTGAATTGACGGTCTGACAGCCCGGAGGGTCAACTGGAAACAAGGACCCTAGACATGCTGCTATCCCTGATCAGAATCCAGTGATGAGTAAACAATTCAGACAAGAATGGACTGGACTCGGGGACACACTGTGACCATATGGTGTGTGTCCTTTATGGTTCTATGCATTTATAGGAGGCTGTCCTACTGGTCTCTTTCTAGATGGGAGAGAAGAGGGTGGAGAGGGGGGCCAGATGCTTGTTAAGAGAATATTAGATATGGAGAGTGAAAAGGGGAACTGTGCTGTCACCAGGTAGGGAGAGAGAGGGAGCTGCAGAGAGGTGGGCATGCAAAATCAATTTGGATTGTATGCTTTCACTTAATCACAATAAAAAAAAATTAATATTCATTCGTACTACATTAGACAACTGCCCCCTTCATCTGGGTGACAATCCAGTTTACCATTGCAAATCCTCCCTCGTGTGTCTCCCTCTCTATCTGCAGCCTTCTTCTCCTGAATAAAGACTAGTAGCAAGATGGGTGGATGCAGGATTGTTTTAATTAAAGTTTTTCCCAAAAGTGCTATAAATCATACCAAATACAACTTTAAAGGAAATGTGATTTCATACCTCAAATGAAATTTCCCTCTGGAAACACTGGATTTTCACTTCTATGAATACAAATGTATGTACCCCGTGGCTGGTAGACTCAAGATCTAGCTCATCTACAGCTAACCCCATCAATAATGAAAGCCTCTTAAGCTCCATAGACAATTCCAAACTCCTTGAGTGGCTGAATTGCTAGGTGGACGGCTGTGGGGGTCACAGTCTTGGGGAACATTTAACCCAACTGGCATAATATAGGACACCCTGGTGGTGCAGTGGTTAAGGGCTACATCTGCTAACTGAAAGATCAGCACTTCAGATCTATGAGGTGTTCCTTGGTAACGCCACGAGGCAGTTCTATTAAGACCTACATGGTCGCTATGTGTCAGAATCGACTAAATGGCAGTGGGTGTGGCTTTGGCTTACATAACATAGTTTATAATAAAAATGTGCTACATTCTATTTTGATGAGTAGCATGTGGGGCCTTAACGGCCGATAAGTGGCCATCTAGGATGGTCCATTGGTCTCACGTCTTCAAGAGCAAGGAATAATCAAGAAAACTAGAGATACAAAGGAAAGATTAGTCCAAGCGACTAATGGGCCATACTTATGATAGCCTCAATCAGACTGATTCCAGTAAGACTAGATGGTATCAAGTTACCACCACTGGTTGCTCTGACAAAGATCACCACAGACGATCCCAGACAGAGCTGGAGAAAAATGTAGAACAAAATTTTAACTCAAAAACCAAGGCCAGACTTGGGGTGTGATAGAAAGTGGAGAGACCCTGAAAGTAGGGCCCCCAGACATCCTTTCAGCTCAGTAATGAACTCATTTACTCCCGAGGTTCATCCTTCAGCCAAAGACTGGATAGTCCCATAAAACACAATGAAAGGGACACACCAGCCGAGTGGCAAAGACTAGAAGGCAGGTGTTGACAGGAAAGACGGTAGTAGAAAACCCAAGACTGAAAACGGAGAGGGTTGACATGTTGCAGCGTTGTTAACCAGTGTCATTAGAAATACATATGCTATGGACTCATCATGAAGACTGTCATAATTACATGAGATCTGATTATTATTATTACATAGCTGCCAAAGTATATCAGGACTGCCAAAATCACAGCCAGTCAGGTGACACATAAGCTTAATCATCTCATGGGGTAGGTGATCATCTTTCTTTATTCTAATATTGGGTCCCATGATCTATGATCTCTCTCACCTTTTTCTAAAGTTTTATAAATTCATAACAAATCATACACATGCACTAAACTGTCTTAATAGTCAAGAATAAAAACTCGTAAACTCAGGACAGTCCTAGAACATCAGCATACAGAATACAACTGACTGGAAAAACGAAAATAATCTACTGCTGTTATGAAGACAGTAAAGACTGTCTCACTTATGAAATAATATTTTTAAAAATATACTTGCTGCAGCATTTGATAGTCACTGAGAATACCTGACGACCTTATTGCTCAGTGGTTCTCAACTCAAGGGAAATTCCAGGCAGCTAGTTAAGTGCTCAGCCACCTGGTGGTTATGCAAGAGAAAGACCTGGTAATGTGTTTCTGTAACAATTACAGCCAACAGAACACTACTGGACATTCTCTTCTGTCACACAGGATCGCTGTGAGGTGAAATCAACTTGACAACACCCAGCAAGGACAACAACACTGGACAGTTAGCAACAGCTGGAGCCATGCTGGATCCCTTCTTGGGGTTGTGCTACTGGCACCTGAAGGGTAAAGGTCAGAGATGCTGCTAAGCACCCAACTAGGCACAAAAAAGCCACCCACACCACAGATGCATCCAGTCCAAAATATCAAAAGTGTCAAAGCTGAGAAACCCTGCCGTGGCTACACTTAAAAAAGTGATCCTGTAAGGTAGAATAGAACTTCCTTACAGGGTTTTCAAGGAGGAGTTGGTGGATTTGCACTGCTGATCTTGGGATTAGCAGCCAAGCTCTTAACCACTGCACCACCAGGACTCCAGCTGTAGCCACAGTTCTTAGGAACTCAAATAAATAAATACAAGGCATCAGAAAGGGAGATCCAGAGCTAAGAACCAGGCGTTGAAGATGGTGCAACCATACTGGATTTTCAGGAGTCTGGTGGTGCCAAGAAGGAGAAAGGACAGCGAAAGTGAAAAGTGGAATAAGAGATAAGTCAATCTATAACCAAAACACAAACATCCACCGGGATTCTATTTTCTGATAAACACACATGAGGCACAAAATTTAAACATATAGCAGTATGAGGGAATAAAAGAAAAACACATCATTACATCAACAAAATTTCATAGGAATATCTGCAAAACAGAGGTACATGGAATAGATTCAATGAAAAAAAAAATCTAAGAAAACTACTACCTAAAGACAGGATAGAACCCTAGGAAAACTTTTCAAGCAAAGATTTAACTAGTACAGGAGACATAGGGCAAAGTTTCCCAATCTTCTTTTTTATTTTTTAACTTTTTTATTGTGATTAAGTGAAAGTATACAATCTAAGTTAAATTTGCATGCCTGCCTATCTGCAGCTCTGCCTGCAGCTCCTTCTGCTCTCCTTGCCCAGTGACAGCACACTCCTCCTTTCCGTTCTATACACATCATATGCTCTTAACAATCTCTGTCCCTTCCTCTAGGTTCCCAATCTTGATTGCTCACTAGAATCATCCAGGACTTTTTACAACTCCAAAAGCCCAAGTCATACCCTAGATCAACTCAGTCACAACCTCTAGTGACAAGATGCAGCATATTAGCACATCCTGAACCACTCCTAGTAATTCCAATGTGAAGACAAGCTTGGGAAGCACTGGTGAAAGATTAATTAAAGAATAATTCATAGCAATCAACTAAGAACATGTTTCTCAAACTTTAGCCTGCATGTGAATCATAAAAGCAAACTCTGATGCAGTATGTCCAGAATGAAGCCTCAGATCCTCAAAATTCTAACAAGCTCTGGGAATACAGATGCTGCTGGCCCATGGATCAGACTTAGAATAGGAAGGAACTAAAAAGAAACACCCTATTCCCATCCCCATGCCAACACCCTTTAGTTCCCATAAATACAGAGACTATCTGTAGTACTAGTCCTTTGGTTAAATCACTGAGGCCAGTTCTCTAAACTAAGTGGAGCACAGGCCTGGAGGGGAGGAGAGAGAGCTAAAAGAAAAGCCAAAGCAATGCCAAGGTCACTGCTCACCCAACCAAACAGATAACAGGAAACAAGAAAGCAAAGGTCAGTTGAGCCCAGGAGTTGAGAGTGTCTGGGGCATAATTTTCACCCACATGAAAACAGAACAAAGATCTAATGTATAACAAGAAATATTTTTAGTAGCAACCTTAATTATCCACGATAGAGAAAACTTATAACTATAATGTTAAACAACCACTAAAAACTCTATTATGGCTGGAAAAGAAGTTTAATATAATTCTAATTTTTTAAAATGAAAAACAAGAATCTAACAGCATAAATGGAAGGAAAGTAAGCAAGTGGGCAGGAATGAAACCTTTTTTTTTTTTAAGCATGTTCACCTGGCAATTAATTTTCATTCTCTCTGGTGAAGCCCCAAACCCAGTGCTGTCGGGTCAATTCCTATTCACAGGGATCCTATAGGACAGAGTAGAACTGCTCCAGAGAGTTTCCAAGGAGCACTTGGTTGATTTGAACTGCCAGGCTTTTGGTGAGCAGGCAGCATTTAGCCACAACACCACCAGGGCTGCCCTCTGGTGAAGAGGTAGGGAAATTTCCGGTAATCTATACGTTCTCGGTAGATTGAGCACTGTTTATTTTTTATCCATCACCCCCAGCTGTCCAGTTGAACTGACTCATCGCAGTCCCACGTGTGTCAGAGTAGAGCTGTGTTCCACATGGGTTTTAACGGCTGATGGTCTGGCAGTAGATCACCAGGACTTCCTGTCAAGGTGCCTCTGGGTGGAATCTAGCCATCACCATTTGATTAGCAATCAAAGGCCTTAACTGCTTGTACCACTCAGGAACTCTACGGGCTTTTTATTTTTTATTTTTAATACTTACTCTACCTACTTATTGTTGTTCAAGTCAATTCTAACTCATATCAACCCTACAGGACAGAGTAAAATTGCCCCAGAGTGTTTCCAAAGAGTGCCTGATGGATTAGAACTACTGATCTTTTCGCTAGCAGCTGTAGCTCTTAACCACTGTGCCACCAGGGTTGTTTTTTTTTTTTAAATAGGAACCAGATAGCAGAAATATCACCTCTTCCTGAAAATATAATGTTTAATTGACACACTTCACTCAGTTCTACTCTCCAGCTATCATGAGATGCCTTCCTAGGTCCCTAGTCCTCTACTACCAGCCATGTCCAAGGTCATCAAGAGCTGAGGACACCACCACAGATCTCCATGCTGTTAAGGGACTCTCTGGTGCTACAAATAAGCCCTCCTAACCCTGGTTCCCAACACCATCCAAGATCTCCCACAGTTGAAAGGACAATCACCGCTCTTTCTGCCCCAGGGCAAAGAAACCCAATTCTGAGTGTGACAGCCATTGTAGGCTGGAACTATACCAAAACCAAATCCACTGCCATCAAGTCGACTCCAACTTATAGTGACTCTATAGGACAAAGTAGAACTGCTCCATAGAGTCCCCAAGGAGCACCTGGTAGATTCAAACTGCTGACCTTATGCTTGGCAGACGTAGCTGTTAAGCACTATGCCACCAGGGTTTCCAGACTGGAGCTAGACCAGAAAATATTGTAAAGTATGATAACATTAATAACCTTTGCTTATTTGCTGTGGTCTCACTTGCCAAAACGGTAGCCACACGAATGTGAAAGTCAACCCCAAGGTATATAGTCCAATCAGTGGGCTGCCAGATTCCTTTCAAATTCATTTACCAGGAGATTTGGAGGGAAGGATGTGTAAGCAAACCTAGAAGCCCACCTTGACTTTTCAGGACTCTTCACCGATACGGTTCCCCTTTGTGATGCTCATGTGATGAACTGACTTAAAGACATAGATGTTCGGAGAAGGGGGTGTTACACGATTTCATATTATATACTAAATATGTTTAGCACATAATCCAGTAGACTATTGGCAAATAAGTCTTAAAGATCCAGTCATAAGTGATCACCCACACAGCTGGTCCAATAACAACGTCATTTAGTGGACAATCTTAATACTACTTTCACATATAAAGAAAGAGCAGTCAGAGTACTTCCAACTCCCTCATTAGCAATATGGTGTTTTGAAGTCTCTGGCTCAAAGTTTATGTGTAGTGGTTCTTATTAAACTATTAATCATTCTGTTCCATTATGGGCAACCCTATAGCTTTGAAATTATTAGCTTTTAACCCCTCTTTGTAATTAGAGCAGCATAAATTTCTGTTAAAAGGCAGCAAATCAATAAGTCAGCTGTGGGAAATATTTTCCCCTCAGGCAACGTATAATTAGCCTGTTAGATTCAAGTGTCTTCTAAGCAAATTGCTACAAGTTTATTGTCAAATTAAAATGTATCTGATTTGCTAAGCGCCTACTATAGGTTTGTGTACATTTGATGCTGGAGAGGGTTTGTGAACCCATTGTTTAGCCATTTCTTTTTCCATTTAGGCCCTATTTCTTGTTCAAACTGAGTTGCAGTCTACACATGGACAAGAAAAAACAAAGGTATTATTATAAAATACAGGAACAAATGCCAAACTAGTCACTTTCCAAAAGTAACAAAGTATTATTTATAAATATGTCATCTATTGATTAATACGTGTCCCTAAAAGTTCATTAGGAATACACTCTAAACAGGGAGGTAGTTGAATATAATTTGAAAGTTATTAAGGGAGATGCTATTAAGACAGAAGAATCTGATGACTAAGAAATTTGCAAAGTAATAAGCCATCAATTGATCCACTAAAATGTAAGCTCCTCAGGGGTCAAATGTTATCTCTTACTGCTTTCACTTGAACCCTAGAGCAGCCCCTGGCACATGAAAACAGAAAGCTCCATTATCACTGAGTCAGTGCTGCCTCGTGATGACTCCGTGGGTCACACGTTTTTCTTGGCTGGAGTCTTTACAGGAGCAGTTGACTGTCTTCTGTGGTCCCAGTGGGTGGGTTCAAACTGCCAACTTTTAGATTAGCAGCCAAGAGTGCCTTTCTAGGGGCATAAAATCTCCTACCCTTGAGTCAGTCATACCAGCCCTATAGGATAGAGTACAATTGCCCCATAGGGTTTCCAAGATTGTAAATCCTCACAGCTGCAGACTACCACATCTTTTTCCCACAGAGTGGCTGGTGGGTTTGAACTGCTGACCTCTTGAGTAGCAGCCAAGCACTTAAAAAACACTGCACTGCTGAGGCTCCTTCCAGGAGCATTTAAAAACCTATGGCTGTTGAGTCGATCCTGACTCTTAGCAACCCTACAGGGCAGGTTAAAACTGCCCCATAGAGTTTCCAAGGAGCACCCGGCAGATTTGAACTGCTGATCTTATGGTTAGCAGATGTAGCACTTAACCACTGTGCCACCAGAGTTTCCTCCAAGAGCACAGCAGGTCCTTAATAAGTATTTGCTACGTAACTCACTGTTTGGAGTAGTTCTGTCCGTGGGGAAGTAATAGCTATAGATACATAAACATTTGAACTGCTGGAAAATGATTTTCTGTAGCAGAGCACAAATATTCCATAAACTCTACCTCAACCTGTATGATTTGTTTTACAGAGTCAGAGTCTCCTTGAATTGTATGCTCACATAGTGCAAAGGCTGGGGGCTCAGTTTGGCTGTACTGAAAGGTTTTCAAAGTCTGACAGACTCTTGCTTAACTTACTGCATTCGATTTTTAACTATTCAAAGCTACAAGTTAAAACCTATCAAATAACCCACTAACAGACAGATGCTTTACAATCCCATCAGAAATATTAGCACACATCAGAAACAAGAACAACATTAGGTAGACTTCAGCATAACTTGAATACTCCTTCCATCTTAACCCAATATTGCAAAGTCAGAGTAGCTGGGGCACGGGGCAGGGGACCATGCTCTTAGGCAAAATCTAGGTCAATTGGCACAACTAGCTTTTTGCTAAGAGGGCTCTCTGCACCCGACATTGGTGAGTGGCATCTGGTGTCTTAAAAGCTGCCTACCTGCCATCCGAGGGCACAGCAGGAACAGATGCTCATCGAGACCAAAATGACATGGGGTAAAGACAACCCAGAAGATAGGGAGACCCGCATGAGTGGGTGCCTACATCAACTTGGGACCAGAAGAACTGGATGGTGCCTGGCCACCACCGGTGATAGCCACAATGGAGCTCACTAAGTTGAGTCTCAGTGGCAACACTAGAATAAAAAGGGGTGCACACTGAGATCTCCACTAAAAGACCTCAACTGATGGTCCAGTGGTTTCAGCGTTCCCCTGGGAGCATGGCCCCTGGCCCTGATGCTGCCCTTGCCCATAAATCATAACAAAGGTCCACTCTTTGGATGTGAATGGATTGAACTTGACAATGCAGGCTGACTATATATTGGATACACTTTATGGTTCAATGCATCTATAGGATATCATCCTGCTAACCTCTGGCTGGAGGAAGGGGAGTGGGTGGAGAGGAGAGGAAAGGAGACTGTTGGGAGGATGAGACATGTATGGAGCAGAGAGGAATAGTGTGCTGTCACCGGGCGGGGAGAGCAGTGGAAGCTGCATGTAGGTGGGCATGTAAATTTATACGGGAATGTACATTTTCACTCAGTGATTAAAAAAAAAAAAAAAACATACTAATAAAAAAGAATATCCAGCCAACTCTTTTCCCACTTCAAAATACAAACTAATCCAACATCAGTGGACTAAGCCAATAACCAAAAAAGAAAAAAAAAATCCAAACCCACTGCTATCAAGTCAACTCTAACTCACAGTGACCCTACAGGACAGAGTAGAATTACTCCACAGAGTTTCCAAGGTGTACCTGGTGGATTTGAACTGCTGACCTTTTGTTTAGCAGATATTGCACTTAACCAACCACTATGCCATCAGTTTCCAGACTAAGACAATGGTGAACGTAAAGAAGGTTACTATTCAGTGACCACAGTTTGCTCCAGCTAGAACCACAGCTGGCTTTTGGAAAAGGCCGCTTTAATCTACTCATCACCAGGGCGTTTGGTTTTGAGTTTGAGTTTCAAATGACTCCTCACTCTACAACATTGCACATGTTGTTAAACCTCTTCTCTATCAATGTTTTCATAAGTAAAATAAATATACTATTTCTACCTCTTTTTCAGAAGTGGGGCTAGAGAATGAGAAAAAAAGATCACCATTATACAGTACAAAGGGGCAGTAAAAATCAAGAAGAAGAAAGTACCTTTTTCTTGGGGTTTCTTGTTAATTGAAACTTGTTGCTGGGTGCATTGAGGCAGTTCCAGTGCACAGCTGTGTTGCCACCACACTAATTAAGGTACAAAACATGTCCATCACACCAGAAAATTCTCTTGGCCACCATGATGGCTAATGTTACGGGTCAACTTGTCTAGGCTATGATGCTCAGTGGTTTGGCAGACACTGTGTAATCACCTTCAGTTTTGTGATCTTATGTGAGGAGCCAATCAGTTGAAAGTGTGGCGCACCTTCAGATACCTTCCAGCAAAGCTTACTCTTCTTGACCCTGCACTCTTCTTGTCACCTGATGTCTGGTTCTTGGGACACGAGCCTGTAGACATCTCTGGCCTGATACCTAACCTTGAGATTTTTGGATTTGCTAATCCCTGCAAACTTGTCAACCAGCAGACACCTCTAGCCTGCCCCCTGACCTGTGGATTTGGGATTCATCAACCTCTGCAGCTACATGAATCAGGAGAGTTCCTCAGCTTGTCATCTGATCCACAGATTTTGGACCTGCCCGCCCACGCAATTGTTTGAGCCATTTCGTCAGAAATATGTGATCCATTTCCTTGAAGTCATTTTTCTCTACATGTATCTATGTATGTTCTACTAGTTTTGCTCCTCTAGGGAACTCAAAGTTAAACAGCCCCTTTCCAGCCAGCTGTCTCCTGGAAATAATAAGTGGGAAGGAGTTTTCTAGGTGCCATCAGAGATTGATAGGCCTTCATTATAAAAATCAAAATGCTTAAGCTTATCTGAGGTCACAGTCAGTGAGTAACCACTAAGTAATTGCCATCAAATTGATTCTGACTCATGGAGACCCCATGTGTATCAGAGCAGAGCTCCACAGAGGAGATCACCAAGCTTTTTTCCCCAGGTGCCTCTGGGGGGACTCAAACCTCCAACGTTTTGGTCAGCAGCCAAGTGTGTTCACTGTTTCCACCACACAGGAGCTCCCACAGCCACTGTGAGGCCAAGCTAAAAACTGACTGTGGGATTGCTAAGTCTCCCACACTGAGAAACAAGACAGACGGATATGCACCTGTGGCTTTCAGCATGACAAATTAATTCCTGCCTATTCTGAAACTTTATAAAAATGAAATCATTCAGTTAGTGCCCTCTGATGTCTGCTTCCCTTCACCTAATTACACAATGGCTCAGAAAGTCACCTATGTTGTTCCAGACATCAGAAGTCCTTACAGCCCACTGTCACTTAAATAAATGTAAACACAAATCCTCAACAAACACTTTTCAAATCTGTATAAGTCAAATGAGGATAGGCAGAGGCCCTAAAATATCCGTCTTTCTCTCTCCTAGATACTATAGAATTAAGAGGTAAAATCACATCCTTTTGGATGACCAAGTCCAAATTTTGCTGCTTTAAGTTAGATTTGCTGATATGTTGCTCAGATCACTACCACAAATAGAATGAACTGAGCTCTCCCCATCAAAATGTATTAACTAATAATGTAATAGGTTTTCCATCAGGGATGGGGAGGTTCCTGGAAAGCAGTGAGCCACTGAACAACATCTCCCTGTCTGCCTATTGTTGCTACGACAACATATAATGATATCTGGCCTCAAGCAGAGTCTCTCTCTACCTAAATGTACAATCACACTGCTTCTACAGCCTTAGTTCAAACAGGATTGCTTAGCATAGATAGACAGAAGAGTGGGGACTCAGCCACAGTAAGGATGAAAGTTTATTCCATGAGTCTTAGCACTGCATCAGCATTGAGATATGGTTTTGATGCTTTGATGATGGACTCACAAAGCAGTGATCCAGGCAGGAAGAAAAAAATGAATAAATGGCCTGGCCAAGATTCCATGGTCAATGTGAAGTATATAATTGAGGCAATTATTTGGCAAATTCAAGCCAAAAAAGCATCGGAGAGTAACAACACTGTTTGGCACTAACGGTGCGCACATGTGAGATAACTGTAATCACCTGTCACTGTTACAACAGGGCTTGGTGCTCTTTCTCTCAGGTCTTAGTTTAAGCTTCTAATGAGAAAACTCACATTCGGATCTTTTCAGCAAACCAGCTCTCGGGAAGTTTTTAGGTAAACAAAGAGGCAAATGTAGACTATTTTTAAACTTCTGGTATAGCTTAAAGAAAATTGGCAAGATATTATCCTTGACATCAAGGCCAAGGATGTTCTAATATAATGATAAGGATCTGAGTACTAGATCCCAGTGTAGCCTTGTTTAGATATTGTCTTTGACATTAGCTGGAAAGAAAGTGAGCCGATTTCTATCACTGTTAAAATTGAACACTATCTACATTACATGAAAGTACATTTAAGATTAGAGGAAACTGATAATGAAAAAGAAGAAAACCTATCAGATGCATCAGAATGATATACCAAAATACTCTAATAAAGAATAGTGAGATAGAGAAAGGCAGAGATGAAGAGATAGATATGCAGATAGATTGGTCCAAACCCAAAACTCACTGCCATCAACTCAGTTGTGACTCATAGTCACCCCATAGGACAGAGTAGAACTGCCCCATGGAGTTTCCAAGGAGCGCTAGGCACATTTGAACTGCTGACCTTCTGGTTAGCAGCAATAGCACTTAACCATTACACTACCATGGTTTCCACTGAAAGAAAAAAAAACAAACCCTCTGCCATTGAGTTAATTCTGACTCACAGTGACCCTATAGGACATAGCAGAACTGCCCCACAGAGTTTCGAAGGAGTGCCACATGGATTTGAACTGCTGACCTTTTGATTAGCAAATGTAGCATTTAACTACTACAACACCAGAGTTTCCACGGTTTCCATAGGTAGGATTTTGTCAAAAGGTCTTATGAAAAATAGGTGAGTGATCCCATGCACAGAAGTACCTATAGGAGTTCATATGCTGCCTAGAAATTCCTTGGTCAGAAGATAAGGAAGAGGGGCCACAATCTTATTTCACAATTTTGAGTTCAAAAGTGGCCAAATTGGGAACTGGGCCAATTGAGGCAATGATATCAATAAAAATCAAATGTGTTTTTCACTCTTCTTTACTCTGAATGCTATTATAATATTATAATGAGATAAATTATATTATAAATCATTATATAATAATGTAAATATTATAATATAATTTATTATTATAAATTATACTATAATTATATGATGCAATATATAATATGACATATAGTATGTTTATTAATATATATTATAAATTCTATTACAATTAAAAATTATATAATATTATAATGAGATAAAGGAATAGTGACTAAAGGTCTAAGGCAAATAGAGGTGGCAGGTGGGGTAGTCTGAAATACAAGAGAAGGCATGCAGTCAGACCTTGGGGAACAGCCTTAGATACTACTGAATCTGCTACATCTCCAGCTGACTGGGTCACTCAGGAATTAAATGCTCTGTATGCATAAATCTAGTAACTTCCTGCCACTCAAAGCATGGTCTGGGGACCAGCAGCTTCACGATCACCAAAGAGCTTGTTAAAAGTGCAGACTCTGAGGTCTTATCCAAGATCTGCTCAATGAGAATCTGCATTTTAACAAGATCACCGGGTGATTTCCAAGCACATCAAAGTTGGAGGCCAAACTCTCCACTCAATGGCTACAAGAAAGGAAGCCCAGGGCTGGGAGAATGTCGAGCTCATTCTCTGGGTGCAGGAACTTTGTGGATGGGCTTGAAGTCATGGACTGGGAATTTCTGTCATGCTTTTTTTTACCACAAAGAAAGACTGGATCCAACCAAAGGTTCAAGTGCATGTAAAACAATAATGTAGGGAAAGGAAGTCAGAAAAGTCAGAAGAATGATGTATGCCACAATACAGTACTCCACCCTCGGCAGGAGTCAGAGATTTGCACACTCAAGCTACTTTGGAACAATTCTCTGCAATAGGCTGACAAAGTTGAAAAGACTGATACAAAGTGCTGGCAGAACAGTGGGACGCTGGTAACTTTACTCCCATTGCTGGTAAGAGGGAAAGCAGTACTATCATTTGGAAGAGCATCTGTCACTAGCCATTAGCTTTAACAAGGTGTACCGTTTGTGACCCAGCCCGTCCATTACTGAATATCTACACAGGTAGAGCCTTGCTCAGTTCTCCAGGGAGGATCACATAAGACTTACTGCACGAGGCTACTACAGCAATGTCTGCAACACGAAAATTTAAGAATACACAACATCCAAAAGGAACACAACAGAAATAAAATACGGTATCTCTATACTTCGGCATACTGAGAAACTGCTAAGAAAGTTGGGATCATTCCATATAGATTCACACATGGATATTGCCAAGACATCTTATCAGGTAAAAAAACCCAGCAAGTTGAAGAATAATATCTAAGATACGATAACTTTTTTTTTTTTTAAGAAAACACATCTACGAAATCCTCTGTATTTCCTACAGGTACAATTATACACACTATACATTTGCCAGGTACCAAGGACAATCATTAGAAGAATAAACACAAAATCTTTTCCAGCTGGTGTCCCTGGAGAGGAAGGCAAGCCAGCAGATGATAGCAAAGAAGTTTAACTGTGTGTGTGTGTGTGTGTGTGTGTGTGTTGTGTGTATTGTTTGATTTTTGTTAGCAAAAGCAATAATAATAAAATAACCTAAAGGAGATATATTTATGAGCCTAATGCATTAATGTTGAATATACCATGGGCTGCCAAAAGAACAAACAAGCCTGTTCTGGAAGAAGCACAACCAGAGTGCTCCATGGAAGCTAAGATGGCAAGACTGCATCTTACATACTTTGGACATGTTGTCAGGAAGGATCAGTCCTGGAGAAGGATATCAGTGAAAAAGAGAAGAGTCTAGATGAGATGGATTGACACAGTGGACGCAACAATGGGCTTACGCATAAAAACGACTGTGGACGTGGCACAAGACTGGGCAGTGCTTTGTTCTCTCGTTCATAGGGTCACTGTGAGTCGGAAGTGACCCGATGGCACCTAACAACAACAATGTGTTATTTGTACTTTTCATGGAAACATCTGCAGAAAATATTTTCCCTGAAAATGACCTTTATACTCAGAGTGCAGAATATGAGTTGCATAATTATCATTTTATAGGATGTCACCTCAGTTTGCTAAGCAGAAAGATGCTCTAATATCTTAACACATAAATTTTTTTTGACAAAAAACCCCACTGCTATTGAGTCAATTCTCACTCACAGCAACCCTATAGGACACTGCCCCATAGAGTTTCCAAAGAGCACCTCAGTCGGTTTGAACTGCCCAACTTTTGGTTAGAACCCATGTAGCAATTAACCATTATGTGGTTTCATTATAAAACCCTTGGCGTCTGCTCAGCACCAAAAATCAGCTATTGATTATTTCCTTCCGAAAAACATACTGAAAGTACTTTGAATAATGTGCAGGACTAACTTTTCTCAGAAGTCTTAACACTTCGCAGAAGATGTCACTTTGGCGTAAGTCACAATACTCAGAACCGCTCCCACCCCTGTAGCTCCCCTGCCTCTCTGGACCTCTGGATGTCTCTCTCCTGTTCCTGGGCTGCACCTGTCGTGCTCTCAGCTCCGACTCCCCTGAGCTTTCTACTCCTTTCCCACTTGTCTGCTCCAGAGCTTTGCTTCAGCCATTCTCCTCTTTCTCTATATGACCAGACTTGTCTTTACTTGATCATTATTATATTAAAAAAAAAAAAATGGTGTCAATTCAGACTCACAGCAACCCCATAATGGACACAATAGAAGTGTACATAATAGAACTCCCTGACAGGGTTTCTAAGGAGCGGCTGGTGGATTCAAATTGCCAATCTTTTCATTACCAGCCAAACTCCTAACCACTGTGTCATCGTTATTATACTTAGATTTAAAAACGAAAAACAAACAAACACAGTAACATCTCTTTTTTCTCCTCTGCCAAGCAATTCTTCATTTCTCTTTTTCCTTTTATAACAAAATCCACTGAAAGAATGCTGGCTAACCCTCTTCTCTCTTTTCTCTCAAACCTTCTCCAAAGAGGCTTTTGCCATCCTTCCCCACCTCTGTTCTCCCTTAGATGTTCAAATGTTACCTTTTCATTTTATTGTTCTCCTTAATACTTATCACTATTAACTTCCTACACGTATTAACTTACTTATCTTGTTTATTGCCTGATCCCCTCACCAGAATACAAGCTGTATGGAAAGAGAAGCTTTAATCCACTGCTAAATCCCTGCACCCAGATCATAACATCCAGTGAGTATCTGATGAATGGAGTAAACGTTTAGAATACAAAATTATAGCTTGTTAATATTGGTAAGGGTGCCCTGGTGGCACAATGGTTATAAGCACTCAGCTGATAACCAAAAGCTCCGTCACCGGAATCCACCAGCTGCTCTGAGGAAGAAAATAGCCAGTGATCTGCTCCCTTACAGAACAGATTTAAAAAAAAAACAAAACCAAAGTCATTTTTGTCAAGTTGTTTCCAAATCAGTGACACCACAGGGCAGGGTTGAACTGCTCCGCAGGGTTTCCAAGGAGCAGCTGGTAGATTCAAACTGTTGGCCTTTTGGTTAGCAGCCATGCCATTGAACCAGTGTGTCACAGGTTACAGTCTAGGGAATCCCATGAGGCACTTGTACTCTGTCACAAGGAACTGACTTCATGGCACCTAACAACATCGGCAACAAATACTGGCAACTTTGGCTGCCATGGTTGGAAGTGTTTAAAAATAAAATGATCAAAATCACAATTCCCTGGGGGACTTGTCCTTTGTGGTGTTTTCCCATGCTATTGTCCCCCACAGCCAAACCCTATAACCTTTCCTGGTGACTGTATGCTCCCTCGTTTGTATTCTCTCTACATTTTCTCTGAAACTGCCTCACTATGACTCACATTATACACCTCACTGACAAGAGGCAGTCATTTGAACAAATTGCAAGGGCATACTGCGTGGTTTAAAATCAGGAATGGTGTGCAGCAGGGTTTTATCCTTTCACCATACTAATTCAATCCGTATGCTGAGCAAAGAATCTAAGAAGCAGGACTATATAAAGAAGTTGTTGTTATCAGGATTGGTGGAAGACACATTAACGATCTGTAATACGCAGATGACACAACCTTGCCTGCTATAAGCGAAGAGGTAGCACTTACTGATAAAGATCAAAGACCAGAACCTTCAGCATGAACTACATCTCAACATAATACAAAAATCATCACAAGTGGACCAACAGGCAGCATTATGATGAACAGAGAAAAGACCGAAATTGTCAAGGATTTCATTTTACTTGGATCCACAATCAATGCCCATGAAAGTGTCAGTAAAAAATCAAATGGCATACTGCATTCAGTAAGTCTGCTGCAAAAGATAATTTGAAAGTGTTGAAGGGCAGAGACATCACCTTGAGGACTAAGGTTGCACTTAACCCAAGCCATGGTATCACTTCACATGCGTACATAAGCAGGACAACAAACGAGGAAGACTGAAGGAAGACTGATGTAGCTGAATTATGATGTTCTGGAAGAATGCTGAAGGATCTGCCAGAAGAACAAACAAATCTGTCTTGGACATGTTTTCGGTCAGACCAGTCCCTGGAGAAGGACATCAGACTTGGTAAAGTAGAGAGCGGATGAAAAAGAGGGAGACCCTCGATGAGACGGCTGCGACAATGGGCTCCAACAGCAATGTCTGTGAGGATAGCGTTGGTCAGGCAGTGTTTTGTCCCATTGTACAGAGTTCTGTTATAAATTGGGACCAACCTGACGACATGCAAACAACTACCTGACTGTGTTTAACAGCTTGTTGTAATGTAATATACAGCAAGCACAAAAACTTAGGTATGTAGTTCCAGTAATTTTCCATGAAGTGAACACCCTTTTTTTAGTCATCCTCAACTCTGGAAGAAATCTCCATGCCCTCTTCCAGTTACTGCTGCTCCCACAATGGAGTGACAATGGTCATAACAATGGACAAGGATTCTAATCTCTGACACTGTAGGGGCATAGAGCAGTAGACAATTCCCGGCTTGGCGAGCCAACAGCAAGATTGGCGAGTCTGTCAGTAAGTGAAAAGAGCATCCCTAGTGAGTCCTAGAAATGCAAAAGACTTATAACCAAAACACATAGCGTTCAGAAATATGGAGATCATTAATGTTATTGAAACATGGATGTTGTCATTAGCTTATAAAGCCTCTTTACATGTGGTCAGATGTCTCATCTCCCTGCTGGAGTATAACGTAAGAAAAAAAGATAGAAGAGCAAAAAAAGCAGAAGACAGTGGGTCAAAGAAATGAATGGTACAAAACTTGGTCTTGGGCCAGTTGCTTAACTGTGTTGAGACTGTTTCTTAAATGTAAATGGGGTTAATAATGGATACATTGTCATGGTACAGCAAGAATTAAACAAGATTATAGATGCATGTCTTAAGTCTGGAAACTCCACTGAAATCTGTGCACCATGGGTAACCTGCTGGCATAGTTTCTAATATTACAGCTACATGCAGACCACTACAGCATAACAAGTTGAAAGATGGGGGCTTCTAGGCTAAGACAAACCAGGAAGAAAGGCCTGACACTCCACTTCTAAAACCTAGCCAATGGAACACAATGTAATACTATCCAATATAGGGCTGGAGGGTGAGATCCCTAAGTTGGAAGGCCCTACACAACAGTTGCAACACTGGACTCAAACATACCAACAATCTTGGAGATGGCACAGGACAGGCAACATTTCATGCTGTTCTGTGCAAGGTCACCATGAATCAGAGCGGAGCTGATGACAGCTAACAAGAAGCACAATATGTGCAAAGCTGTAGGCCCAGTGCCTAGAAGGCATGATACATATATACTGAAGCTGTTATTTTTCTAGTGATGTCTTTGCCAATAAACTCTTTGAAGGCAAGGTCTTCTGTAGTTTGCTATTCCCCCAGTGCTTAGACTCAAGTTGTGTTAAGAGCAACCAAAATACAAACCAAGCTCATTGCTGTTAAGTCATTTCCGACTCACAGAAATCCTATAGCACAGAGTAGAACTGTTCCATAGGGTTTCCAAAGAGTGGCTGGTAGATCTCAGCTGCTGATGTTTTGGTTAGTAGCCAAGCTCTTCACCACGGTGCCATCAGGGTTCCCGTTAAGAATAAACAAACAAGTAAAAAAAGGAAAAACCTGTTGCCCTCAAGTCAATTCTGACTCATAAACCCAAAACCCATTGCCATTGAGTCAATTCTGACTCATAGCAATCCTATAGGACAGAGTAGAACTGTCCCATAGATTTCCAAGGAGCATCTGGTGGATCTGAACTGCTGACCTTCTGGTTGGCAGCTGTAGCACTTAACCACTAATCTATCAGGTTTCCATTCTGACTCATAATAACCATAAACACCAATAAATATTGACTAGATAGATGGCTTGGCTTGGCATATAGATACAGGAAGGAGGGCTCCAGAGAATGTGTGCATTAAAAACTCAAATAGATAAGACACACACATCTACAACCTTCCAATCAGAACAAGAATCTGATTTTGTGATGTCTATGTTTGCAGAAAGTCCATTAACATTTGCTCCCAGCATCATTGTCTCATACCGAAGCCTTATTTGATGATTTCAAGATAGAATGATGATGAAGGATGATGAAATGATCGCTCTTTCCATAGGACAGATGTGGCTTCTCTGAGTTTTTTTCACTTTCTTCCACCCTAGAATCAGTGTTCTCCACTAAGCGGCACTTGTTTCAATTTTGCGGACATCAGTGACCACCAAATCAGCTTCTAAGTGTCTCTGAATCACTTCACTTTGCATTTTTCTTGTGTTTGGGGCCAGTGCTAGGTACACCTAGGCGGAGAACTGGTATGGAAATGCTGTAACTGACCCCACCCGTCATGCCTCCTGTAGATAGGCCTCTGAGTCAAAGCAGTAGAAATCCACGGAGTTTGGGTAACTTAGATACACAGTGTGTTTGAAGAGTGATCATATGTTAACTCACTGGAATTCTTCTTGTGTCTTTAAACATGGAACATTTACAAAAAGCAGACAAATCTTAAAGAGATTGGGGAAAGCCAAAATATCATGTAATTCCCTGATCCCTCTGATGCTAATAAACAAACAAAAGAGAGTTAGGGCGAGGGGAGCAGACAGAGGGAAAAATGAAAGAAAATAACTAGAATGTTAGTCTGGAAAAAAAATCTAGGGTATGATGTTGTTGCTGTTAAGTGCCGTCACTTTTGTCTCAGTGCACAGCACCGCTGTGTACAGTGCTGCCTACTCCCGCGCCATCCTCACAATCACCGGTCTATTGGGTCTACTGTTATAATTCTGTCAATTCATCTCCTTTAGGGTCTTCCTCTTTTTCCACTGATCTTCTCTACTTTACCAAGTGTATGTCCTTCTCCAGGGACTGGTCCTTCTTGTTAAGAAGTCTCCCCATCATGATGTCTAAGGAGTATTCTGGCTGTACTTTTTCCAAGGTAGATATGTTCATTCTTCTGAAAGTCCATGGTATATTTAATATTCTTTCTCATCACCATAACCCAAAGGTGCCAATTCTTCTACCTTCTTTAGTTATTGACCAACTTTCATGTGTATGAGGCAGCTGAAAATATCATGGCCTGGGTCAGGTGCACCTCGGTCCTCAGTGTGACATTTTTGCTTTTTAACACTTGTAGCAGATTTGCCTAATGCATTAAGTTGTTTGATGTTTTGCTGCTTCCATGGGTGTTGACCACAGATCTAAGTAAAATGAAATCCTTGACAACTTCAATATTTTCTCCATTTATAGTGGTCTGCTTGAGAGGGTTTTTGTTTGCTTTGTGTTGAGGCATTATCCATACTGAAGACTGTGGTCCTTGATCTTCATCAGTAAGTGTTCAAATCCTTCTCACTTTCAGCAAGCGAGGTCGTTTCATCTGCATATCACAGGCTGTTCATGAGTCTTCTTCCAGTCCAGTTTCTTTGATTATTTGCTCAACATAAAGACTGAATAAGTGTGGTGAAAGAATACAACACTGACTCACACTTTTCCTGATTTTAAACCATGCAATATCCCCTTGTTCTGTTTGAGCAACTGTTCTGTGGTTTATGTACAGGTTCCTCATGAGCACAATTAAGTCTTCTGGAATTCCCAATCTTTTCAATATTATCCATTATTTCTTACAATTCACGTAGTCTAATGCTTTTTCACTGTCAGTAAAATACAGGTAAACACAGTTCTGGTGCTGTATTTTTAGCCAAGATCCATCTGACATCAGCAGTGATATCTCTGGTTGCATGTCCTCTTCTGATTCTGGTTTGAATTTCCAACAGTTCCCTGTCAACTCCAACTTAAACTTGCTTAGGCCCCTGGCCTTGTTCTGACTGATGGTATTGACTTTTCCATCATCTCTTTTCACAGATGTAGTCAGTTTGGTTCCTGTGCATTCTACCCAGCAAGGTCCATGTGCATAGTCATTGTTTATGTTGCTGACAAAAGATATTTCCAGTTGGCAGGTTACTGGTCTTACAAAATTCTATCATGAGTTCTCCATTGTCATTTCTATTACAAAAGCTGTATTTTCCAACTGCTGATCCCTCTTGATTCCAACTTTTGCATTCTAATCACCAATAATTATCAATAATCTTGATTTCATGTTTGATCACTTTCAGACTTTCGAAGTTGGTAAAACCATTTCTTCATCTTTGGCATTAGTGGTTGATGTATAAATCTGAATAACAGTCATGCTAACTGGACTTCTTTGTTGTTGTTGTGGGGTAGCATTCATCAGTTCTGACTCATAGTGATCCTACAGGACAGAGTAGAACTGTCTCAAGAGTTTCTAAGGAGTGCATAATGGATTGGCAGCTGAGATCTTAACCACTGAGCCACCAGAACTCCAACCTTCCTTGTAGGCATATGAATGTTATCCTGTCACTGACACTGCTGCTCTTCAGCCTAGAACTTGAAATGTTCTAGGATAAAAATGATGTTGGAAGTAATGTGATCAACATTTGTTTTGTAACAACTACATATTAAGATCTTAGATTTGTGTTAACCATGTTGCTGTTCATTTCTGTTGAATCAATTCTAACCCTTGGAAACCCCATGTATACCGAGGGAAACTGCTCCAGAGTTTTCAAACCTGTGATCTTTCAAAAGCAAGTCCTTAGGTCTGTCTGGTAACTCTGGAATTGCCAATCTTTGGCTGGCAGGAAACCCTGGTGTTCCAGCAGTTAAGTACTCCATCTACTAATCAAAATGTTGGCAGTTCAAATCCGCCAGGTGCTCCTTGAAAACTCTATGGAGCAGTTCTACTCTGTTCCATACAGTCATTATGAGTTGGAATTGACTCAACAGCAGCAGGTTGGGGTTTTTGGCTAATAGTCAAGTGCTTAACCATTTGTGCCACCCAGAGATACTAGTCTTAATTTTATAGGAACAGAAAAGAGACTGAAAAGCGAAGTTTTTAAATTAATTTCCTCTATTTCATTCTTTACACCTCAAACACAAACCCGCTTAGCTAAATGACCTGGAGTTTGTACTGGCAATCTTCACTGTCTTCAGCAAATTGTTTCAGTGTATCTCTGTCACATCACTCATCTAAATGCTCCTTCCTATAATCCTCCTATTGGAACATGTGGTTTCCTTATTCATTGCATTAAACTGAATTAATGAGACAGTCTTTAAAATATCCTGTTCGGGAATACTTGGGAGTCTGGACTGCTGAGAGATAGTGACCTCAGGGTATTAATGTTAAAAACAATAATTAAAAAAAATTAAAGTCTTGCCTACAGCTTCCATTATTAAGAATTATGGGGTGTTATCCATAAACTGAAAGCTCTTCTAATCTCAACTCAATGTTGCAAGGATAGAGTAGCAGGGGTGGGGGTCTGGGGACTATGCTTTTGGGGGACATTGAAACCAGCTGGCATAACTAGCCTATTCCTAAGAGAGTCTTCTGCACCCCATATTGGAGAGTGGCATCTGGGTCTTAAAAGCTAGCAAGCTGCCATCGGAGTTACACCAAACGATCCCAACTAATCTGGAACAGATGATGACTGAAAACAACAAAGACATGACGATAAAAGAGCACAAGAGACAGAAGGACCCATGTGAATGGGAGACTGTATCAAAATGTGACCAGAAGAGCCAGATGGCGCCCAGCCACCACCAAAGACAGCCATGATGGGGCACATAGTGTTGAGTCTCTGTGGCAATACAAGAGAAAAAGGGTTGCAGCTCAAGAAGACTACTGAAAGACCACAAATGATGTCTGAGAGCCTGGAGGATCCCCTGGGAGCATGGTCCCTAGACCTGCTGCTGCCTCTGACCAACAAACACTACTGAGGTCAACTCTTTGGACAAAAATGGACTGGACTCAGGGGCACAATGTGACCATGCGGGTTGTATATTTTATGGTTCTGTGCATCTATAGCATGCTGTCCTACTGGTCTGTTTCTAGATGGGAGAGAAGAGTGTGGAGAGGAGGGGACAGGAGCTTGTTAAGGGGATACCACAAATACAGAATGAAAGGAGTGTGCTATGACCAGGCAAGGAGAGCAGAAGGAGCTGCAGATAGGCAGTCATGCAAAATTGATCTGCATTATACAGTTTCACTTAATCACAATAAAAAAAATAATAAAAGTAAAAGTATCACACTGGAAAAAGAATTATGGGGTGTTCTGAATTACATAAAAGCCTTAAGACACTAATGACTGTGGGGTTGTAAAATTGGGAAGAGACAAGGGAATACGTGACAAAATCAAACTAAAAACTAAACTCTGTGCCACTGAGTCCATTTGGACTCATGACAAAGTAAAGTAAAAAACTACACTCAGTGCTGTCAAGTCAATTCCAACTCATAGCAACCCTATAGGAAAGAGGAGAAATGCTCCACCAAGTTGGTAAGGAGTGCCTAGTGGATTCGAATTTCCAACCTTCTGGTTAGCAGACATAGCACTTAACCAGGTTTCCCATGACCTAATAACTCAGACCTACTGTCGTCAAGTTGATTCCAACTCATAGTGACCCTACAGACAAAGTAGAACTGCCCTATAGAGTTTCCAAGGAGCGCCTGGAGGATTTAAACCACTGAACTTTTCGGTTAGCAGTCACAGCACTGAAGCACTATGGCACCAGGGTTTCCAGTGACAAAATGGAGCTAAAATCCTGGAGAAAGTTTACTTATCAAAGGAGAGCTTCAAGCATTGCACTCATTCCCACAGTGCTGTTCAAGCATCAGGACATCAGTAACATTTCCTAAGATTCCATACATCTAAGACTTATGTGCTCCTGAGAATAAGAGAGAAATATCAGTGAAAATCTAAGTAGCCATGTAAGTAAAATCATCTAAATAAAATGATTATATTTTTGCTGAATTCTATTTTTTGTTTCTATTTACCGTGGTAGACTTTTAAGGGAAAGGGAAATTGGTTTTTCCTAAAAATTCTCCAAGTAGCCTGGGTGGCATATATTGCTTAGATTGATTTCCAACTGAAAAATCACCTGTTCAAACCCACCCAGTGACTCTACCAAAGAAAGAGCTGGCAAAGTGTTTCCATAAAGATTAAAAGCCCAAACTCACTGCTGTCGATTTAATTTCAACTTATACTAACACCACAGGACACAGTAGAACTACCCCATTGGGTGTCCAGGGAACACCTGGTAAATTCAAACTGCTAGCCTTTTGGTTAGCAGCTATAGCTCTTAACCACTAAGCCACCACGCTTTCCCCTCAGGATTACAGCCAAGAAAACTCTATGGAAAAGTTCTATGTAACAAACAAGGTTGTCACATGTCAGAATCAAATCAACTCAATAGCAATAGGTTTGGTTTTTCAGTTCTTTTAGAACTTTGACATAAAAATCCAGAAGCATAGGAAAATTTGAAAAATTAAAAACAAGACAAAACACTTATTTTCTATTAAGGACAGTAAAACATACCTGGGATAATTTTTTTTTCACTTTTTAAAAAATTAATTGAGCTTCTCAAAGCTGTCTCTCTAATGGGTTTTCAAAGAGCATTCATTCTCATGTCACAGACCTACAAGATGCTTTTTTCTTATGCACCAGTCACACTGTTTTAATGAGAGCTTAAAGACATTACTGGAGTCTGGAAGCACAGGTATTATTACTATTTATTTCATTATCAGTTGAAATATTTTGAACTTATTTATACATGACTAGTTTTTTTTCACTAAAGAGTTTTCCTGATTATCTGGGGAGAGAGGTGCTTCCACGTGGCACAATTCAACACTTTATGAAAAGTTGACTTTGCCTCGATTTTCACAGATGACATTAAACAGGAAGCTGGGGCTAACGGGGAGCCCTGGTGGGCATTACTTACCTGCTTGGCCGCTAACCAAAAGGTGGGTAGTTCAGATCCACCAGCCATTCTGTGGAAACCTTATGGGAAAGTTCTACTCTGTCCAAAAGAGTCATCATCAGTCGAACTGGCTCCATGGCATTGGGTTTGTTTGGTTTTCTTCAGTAGGGATCAAGCAGCAAAAGTCAATAATTGGGCTTCAAAACCAGATGAGCTCGGTTTCCAAGATAACCAAGAAAAGGAGAAACAATGGTCGTGCTAAAAAGGGCCGTGGCCATATGCAGCCTATTCCCTGTACGAATTACGCCTGCTGCGTGCCAAAAGACAAAGCCATTAAAAAATTCGTTATTCGAAACATAGCAGAGGCTGCAGCAGTCAGAGACATTTCTGAAGCGAGTGTCTTTGGCGTGTATGTGCTTCCCAAGCTGTACGTGAAACTGCATTATTGTGTGAGTTGTGCCATTCACAGCAAGGTGGTCAGGAACCGTTCACATGAAGCCCGGAAGGACAGAACTCCTCCGCCCTGATTTAGACCTGCAGGTGCTGCTCCACGACCTCCACCAAAGCCCATGTAAGGATTTGAGTCCTTACAGCCTGAAGAAAAACAAACCTGAAAGAAAATAAAACGGGAATTATAGTTTATAGCATGTTGAGTGTCTTGCCAGATAAAGTGGGGCTTTGAGGGGCTCATTGTGTTACTAAATATGCGACTGTAAAATGGCAAGGGGGTCTGGTGGTGGTTTTTAAGTAATGGTAAATGTATGTGGAACAAATCGTTTGCCACTTCAGCACTCTTAAAAAAACAAACAAACAAAAAAACAGATGAGCTCATCTTTATTAAAGCTTCAACTAGAGGTGCAGGTATGTGGCTCCTGAGAGAAGCCACCTTTAAACCAAAGGCCTCATAAGTCTTGTTACTGGTATTTGAGTTATTTTCCATATTTTTCTCTTAGACAAAGGTAACTCCACTTTGCGTGATGGAGTTTAACATACTTGACTTCTAAATGTTCTCGAAAAAAAAATGAACTCATTTCGACTGGTAAATAGGAAACCAATAATTTTGTAGAAAGAGATCACACCACCTGTCTGATTTCTGTTTCACAGGATGCCAGTAACAAATCGCAAGCCAGGAGACAAAGGAAAGCTAAATGGAGGCAATTAAGCTGGATCAGGGCCTATTTTATGGCTAAATTTCCAATTCCAAAAGGTGAAGTCTAAGAACAGAGATGTGTCTATTGCATTCTGTTTGATTTTCCTTTGTTTGTTTGATGGAGAGTAACTTAAAGAATTAAATCCTCTCCCAGGTAGAAATCAAAGATAATTTGTATTAGGGAATGCACTTGACCCAAGAATCATTAAGTAGCTGAGGGACCTTTGAAAAGACACTTCAGTTTATTGGGCTTCAGTTCCAGCATCTGTAAAATTAAGCCTTTGAACTCTACAGTTCCTACCATCCCTTCCAGCTCTGAGTTTCTGCAACAACATGTAAAGATCTCTGCAAAGTCCAGTAATTCCCATTTCAGTACTGATCATGTGAGACTCACTGCAACCATCACAGCTAGTGAGACAAAAATGGTGCCATTCAGATGGACAATCATAACGAATATCTTAAATTTGAATCACAGTTCACAGAAAATGCTCATATTAGTCATTTTGGTGTAATGTCATAATGTCTTTATTTCCTAAGACTATGTAGTTTACAAGCTATTGATTCAGAACAAAAGCATTTGATTGAAGAAACAGTGTAGTTTGCGACAGTGTGCATTACGGTCATCTTGAAGAACTGGCTGTCAACTTCAAACTGGGACATTAAAGTGAGCTTTCTTTTTGTACATCTTAATAACGCTTTTGTTCCCTCCTGACAGCCTGGTGATGCCATAGGAAGACAGATACTGGAATTTCATTTTTCTAAAATGGTAACTTTGTAGGAATAAATAGCACGGTAGGCAGAGAATGGCGTCTAGAAACAGACACACTCCAATCAGTTATCTACCTGAGCATGATTTGGGATGCTACACGGGCTAAGGCTCTCTCTCTTATCTGAAAAGTAAATAATAATCCATCTCAAGAGGATTGAGGAAGTGTGCATGTGTTTTTGTCTTCTCCTTGTTGCTGGGTGTCACAGAGTTGGTTCGAACTCATGGGGACCCTGCCTCCAACAAAACAAAATGCCACCTGGTCCTGGGCCACTGTCACAATCACGGCTACACCTGCACCCACTCTGCAGCCACTGGGTAATCCCGCTTGTTGAGTGTCTTCCTCTCTCTTCTTCCATGTCCTTCTGCTGATTCTTCTCATTTCAAGTTGTACCAGATCAGCAAATGAAAATCACCAAAGCTTGAGGGGTCCATCCACATTATTAAGATCAACTCTACACTGAGAAGGCAACACTTCCCCAGTTGTAGCTCGAGGACCTTCCAACCTGAGGATTCATCTTCCAGCCTTATATCAGACACTGTTTCACTGCTGTTCATTAGGTTTTCAGTGGTCAGCCTTTTCAGAAGTAGACACTTGTTAGGCTGAAACCCAAGTCCCCTCCCCCAACCATTCCTAGATCGACTGGAGTCAAAATGTTTTACCTGCCAGTTATTCCTGAAACTCCATTCAAATGAGAAGAGCTGCCCAGGGTCAACTAGCAATCACTCCTTTCCCACAGGCTCAACTCCACTGAAATGAAACCCACTTACGTTAATTAAGTAACTTTAATCATCCACAACCCCATAGGCTACTTGCCGCCGGACACTGTTCTCACCATCACGGGTGCTGTTTTCAGCGCTGTCCTCAGTGAGGTCCGCTCACCCCCTTTATAAACCTCCAACCCCCGAGCCAGCACGTGGTTTTGCAGGCTTGCTCCCCGGAGCTCTGTAAAGCCACCCGCGACGCAAATAAACTTTTCCTTTTCTTTCTCCTCCTCTCTCTGGTTTTTCCTCTACATACTTTCGATTAAACGAAACCCATTGCACTCCGAAAATCTCTAACAACACTGGCCATTCTTTTTTCACAAGTAGACTCCCCAAAACTTCTTCTTAGTGTGTCTTAGTCTGGAAACTCCACTAAAACCTGTCAACCACATGTGACCCTGCTAGTATTGGAACTGCTGTCACGGCTTCCAACATCACAGCAACACATAAGCCACCACAGTACGACAAACTGACAGACACGTGGTAGTGTCTATTCTAGCGTTTCCATATTTTACGAATCAGTTGCCCTTCAGTCAATCCCAATTCATGGTGACCCCATCTGTGTCAGAGGACAACTGTGTTCCATAGTGTTTTTAATGGTTGCATTTTTGGAAGCAGATTGCCAGGACTCTCTTCTAAAGTGCCTCTGGGTGGGCTCCACCCGCCAGCCTTTTTATGAGCAGTTGAATGGGTTACCACTTTGTACCACTCAGGGGTGTATATATTAGGCTGGTTTTCTATTTCCCCTGCCAAAAGCAATTGGAATCTCGACTTCCAAAAAGCCTTACGTCTCTTAGGGGAGAAAAACATAAATCGGGGTCTAAAGTCAGGCTACCTATACTAACTGGATTATCTTGGGGAGGTTACTTATAACCTCAGAGCTTCAGCTGCCAAGCCTATACAAAGTACATGTGTGCCTGTGTCTACCACCTGTCAAAATGACTCATTAAAAAAAAAAAATTCAGTCTATTCTGCTACTATGCTTACTTTTTCATGTAAATTAGCTTGCACAGGATTAGTAAATAGGGGAATGATGTCAGCATAAGTTAGACGTCCTGTCGGTTTAATCGACATTTTTTTTTTCTTTAGCACAGGATGTTTTGCACCAGCAGCAGTGGTAGCTGAGTGGAAACCACACCCCCAGCTAAGCACAAAGCATCAGAGGGATACAGGAGTGAAAGGATGCCCGTCCGCCTCTATGTGCTGCCTCTCCTCTCAGGTCTGCCATGCTCTGCTCGCCAGTGTTTACTGCACAATTCCCCCTTATCTTTTACCTTAATGCAGCTGCAAGCCCTCTGTAAACCCCATTCCATCAAACTACCTCACCTCTTTTAAAAAAAAAAGATGAGGTCTATGTGTTTTTAACACAGCTTGTATTTTTTTATTGTTATTAGGAATGTTGGTGCTTGCACTATGAAGTTGAATAGGTTGTGAATGATCTTTCCAAAGCCTATTTTTTTCCCCAGAGACTGTTAGTTTTAGAGCACAATTTTACAGAATATGTGGCTTTTAGATGTGCATAATCACGGTATAGCAAAAGCACCAGTAAATCAGATAACTGACGTAAAGAACCTAGCACAGTGCTCAGTATACAGATTGTAAATACCACACTCCATGTTACTTCAAGATGGAAATATTTCCCTCCAAGAGGCATAACCCACTGCTCAGTGCTTCTGAGTCAATTTTGACTCCTAGTGACCGTATAGGTGAGAGTAGAACTGTCCCATAGAGTTTCCATGGAGTGCTTGGAGAATTTGAACGGCCCGTCTTTTAGTTAGCAGTCACCAAGAACTTAACCGCTGCCACCAGGGCTCCCCTAAAAGAAATGGGGATGAATTAATGAAGTCTGGGGTCCCTTGGGGAAACACTGGTGGCATAGTGGATAAGTGCTACAGCTGCTAACGAAAACACTGGCAGTTCGAATTTGCCAGTTGCTCCTTGGAAACTGTGTGCAACAGTTCTACTCTGTCCTATAGGGTTGCTATGAGCTGGAATCGAGTCGATGGCAGTGAGTTTACTGTTGTTGTTGGTTTGGGGTCTACTGAAGTCTTGAGGATGTTTTCTAAATCTTTGAAACAAACCACAATTCATACCAATAAATTGGCTAAAAGTACAAACTCTGAACATGGTGACAGAATGTCCTGGTAATTATTCATGAATGCTGATAAAGAAACTACAGGGGTCAGATTAAAAGACAGAGAGAGAGAGAAAAAAAAGTGAGCCTAGGATTACTGCACAGCTCCTGTATTCTCCTCAGTTCACCTCGTGTCTCTGAACCAATGTGAGATGCTCCCAGATACCTCAACTTTTTTATGCCATATACCATTAGTGGTTTCTTGCAAAACTCCCCTGAATACTGAACTGATGAACAGATGAATGGGCTGCTGTGAAGGAGCCCTGGTGGCACAAAGGTTAAGTGCTCAGCTGGTAACCGGAAAGTCAGTGGTTCAAACCTACCAGCTGCTCCACAGGAGAAAAATGTGGCAGTCTGCTTCCATAAACATTACAGCCTTGGAACCCCCATGAGACCTCCCCCATGGGGCAGTCTACACTGTCCCACAGGGCGGCTATGAGTTGCTACTGACGGGACAACAATGGGCTTGGATTTTGGTTTGGTTAGAGCTACTGTGAAGCTCTTCAGGAAGCTTCTCGGTCAAGACAATTCTCAAGACCACACACAACATGCACCAAGTGACACAGGGTGACTGACAGAGAAGAATCTAATCAGTAGTTAACAGAGATCATTAAACACCAGCTTAGGGCTGGAATGGCAGGATCTCAAACTCAATCCCTGACCTTGGCCTCTGATTCAGCTATTTTCATTGGAGGCCACCACCCAATGGTTTCACCAAAATGAACTGTCAAAACCCAACCTGAGCAGGCACTGAACCCTCCAAATCAAGATGAACTCTTCTGTCTTGGGGACTGTGCTGGTACTAAAACAGAGGACCAGTTGGACAGAATAATTTATCCACAGTAAGGCAAAATTGCTACACTTTCTAAGTGTATGGTTTCCTTGGGAAGATACTTCCCTCTAGTCTATTCACCCCATCAAGGACCACAGGATGTGAAGGGACCTTTGGATCTGCCAAAATAGCTCTCTAAAGCACAATCAAAGGCTTTTTCATCCAAGTAATACATTATACTGTCAGAAAAATAGTAAGTGCTGAGTAATATGAACTAACATTTAGTTCTCCTGCCACAGATTAAAAAGGTTGGAAATCTTTCCCCATTTAGAACCCTGAGTACCCTCAAAACAAAAGCAGGGAGAAATTATAAAATCAGGTAATTGTTCATTTTATCTCTTGTGGGACAAAAACCTTCACATTTGACTTGAATTTCCACTCTTTGTACTAATGAATGCTTTCTCTGAACACTCCTGCAAAGTGTCAGGAGCTGGACACTCTGAATTTTCAAAGAGTGACTATTTTTATCTTTCTTTCTCCCTCTCCAAAGAGAGCTGTTCACCATGTCAAGCAATTTTCTTAATAAATGCTCCTAAATCCCCTTGTAACAAATAAATGACAGTAAGCCAGGAGATTATGTCTGCCTATGTATTCTTGGCCACATAATAACTATAAAACTGTCAGCAACAAGGAGACCAGAGTGAAAATTAAACAGGGACACTACCCTAACAGACAAGTGGGCTTGGAAGCAAATAGATGTTCAGACATTCATTAAACAAATATTTATTGTGGCTCTACTACATGTTTGGCACTAGAGAAACAATGGGGAACAAAAAATAGACATAGTCCCTTTTCTCATGGGGCTTACTGTGAAGTGGGGGAAACTGGCATTAATCAAATAATCACAACACCTTTCCTCCAGCATGGCAATCTGTTCATCCAAAGATAACAAGTGTGACTTGTATTTTTGAGTGATAACATGACCAAGTTATTTAAAAGAGGGGTGAAAGATGTCTGCACAGGGGCACAATTTCAGCACTTGCCATAGGTACCATTTCCTGTAGATAGGCCATTAGACAAACTGGATTTTAATAGAAACTGCTCAGTGGCATCACATAGCCCAGAGCCAACGCAATACCTGTCATCCTTGTCACGCTGTATTACATCTCTGTGGCATTACTTTAGCAAGCACAATGCCCTTCTCCAGGGACTGGTTCTTTCTCCTAATAACATGTCCAAAGTACATAAGGCAAAGTCTCACCATCCTCGTTTCTAAGCAACCTTCTGACTGTAAATTCTGGAAAACAGATTTGTCCATTCTTCTGGCACTTTACGGTATGTGGTATACTCTTTGCCAGCACCATAATTAAAAGGCATTAATTCTTCTTTGGTCTTCTTTATTAGTTGTCCAGTTTTCACATACATATGAGGGAATTGAAAATACGATGGCCTGGGTCAACCACACTTAGTTCTCAAAGTGATGTTACTACTTTTTAACACTTTAAAGAGATCTTCTGCAGTAAATGTGCTCAATACAATGTATCTTTTAAATTTCTTGACTGCTGCTTTCATGGGCACTGACTGTGGATCAAAGTAAAAATGAAATCTTTGACACTTTCAATCTTTTCTCCATTTTTTATGATGTTGCTTACTGGTCCAGTCGTGAGGACTTATTTATGTTGAGGTGCAATCCATACTGAAGGCTGGAGTAGTTGATATTCGTCAACAAGTACTTCAAGTCCCCATCACTTTCAGCAAGCAAGGTTGTATCATCTGCACGTAGCAGGTTGTTTAAAGGTATTCCTATAATCCTGATGCCCCATTCTTCTACATATAGTCCAGCTTCTTGAATTATCTGCTCAACATACAGACTGAATAAATATGGTGAAAGGATACAACCTTGGCTCACTCCTCTCCTATTTTAAACCGCTCAGCATCCCTATATTCTACTCAAACAACTGCTTCTCGGTCTAAGAACATATTACATATAAACAAATTAAGTGTTTTGGAATTCCCATTCTTCTCAATGTTATCCAAATTTGTTGTGACCTACACTGCCTTTGCATAGTCAATAAACATCTTTCTGGTATTCTCTACCTCTAGCCAGGATCCATTTGACATTAACTAAACAAATCTCCTGTTCCAAGTCCTCTCCTGAATGTGCCCTGAATTTCTGAAAGTTCTCTGCCAATGTCTTGGGGCAATAACTTTGGAATTATCTTCAGCAAAATCTTACTTGCATGGTATATATTATGCTGTTCAGGAATTTCCACATCCTGCTGGGTCACCTTTCTTTGGAATAGGCACAGATATGGATCTTTTCCAGGCAGTTTGCATGGCAGTTGTCTTGGCATTGATGGGTGAGTCTATCCAGCACTGCATCCATTTGTTGAAATATCTCAATTGGTATTCCATCAATTCTTGAAGCCTTGTTCTGTTCCAGTACCTTCAGTGAAGCTTGGCCTTGCTCCTTCAGAACCATTGGTTCCTGATCACATGTTACCTCCTAAAACGGCTGAAAGATGACCAATTCTTTTTGGTACAGTTGGCTCTGTGTATTCCTTCCATCCTCTCATCTTTCCCCATAGAATCCTTCAATACTGCCACTTGAGCAGTAACTTTTGTTCTTCAGTTCTGTCCACCCGAGAGATGCTCATAATCACTTAGTGAAGTCTTTCTCAGCAGTATGGGTATTGCACTAAACACACTCGGGTTAAAGGTGACTGCACCAGGCCCACTCCTCTGCCATTACCCGTGTGAAAATTTAATTAAAAAAAAAAAAAAAAGATTTAATTTCAGTAGGTTCAGGTAGAGCCCAGACATCTGCAGTTTTAACAAGAGTTTACTTCTTAAGTTTTCTGACATGCACTGAAGTTTGAAAACCCCTGACTTAGCAGAATTCAATCATTTATTTTTGCTGGACTGACCTGAAAGAATACTACAGTTGCATACATCTACTTAGTAAAGATTCATCGATGTTATTATGAAAACTACAGTTCTAAGGACACAGAATAAAGGCTGTTAAACTAGGTCCAGAGATTAGGATTGGAGGTTGCTGAAGTGTTTGTCTATGTGGGACAGCGGCACTGCCTGCTACTGATTTCGTCTATCTACTTCCTGACCACATCATCCATTTCTTTAAGAAGGTAAGATTTAACTACCTACAAATATGAGAAAATGGCTCTGCCATTTGATGAAAACCTGCCCTTATACAGCAGAGGATGGAAATGGCCTCTGCAAATGATTACAGATTGCTGTGATTCCATGCTGAAGCCAGCTGCCAAGAATCCTGACCAAAAGCACATTCTCAGCTACAGGGGATTCTTCCCACCAGCACTCATGTATATTTTCCAAAATGCACCATTATGTCTCTAGCTTAGCCACAAATTTGAGACAGATTCTGCTCTAATGATGCTCCTCCCTGACTGTGACTCAGGATAAAGTCCACCTCAGGAGTTCCTGCATTTTTATTTGTCCCATCAAGGTACAAAAGTTACTTGGAATTTCTCCAGTTACCTCTTATTTTTAAATTATCTACATATATTCCAGTATGCATGAGTTAAAACTGACTCACTGGCAACGTGTCTTGTTTGGGTTTTTGTATGACACACCTAAGGACCCTCGGTGGTGCAATGGTTAGGCACTTGGCTGCTAACTGAAAGGTCGATGGTTTGAACTAACCAGGAACTCCACAGGAGAAAGACATGATGATCTGCTTGTACTACAGTAGGGCAATTCTACTCTGTCACACAGGATCACTATGTGTTCAATTTCACTGGGGGAACACTGCAATGACATACTTTGCAAAATAGTTTATAGATGTTGTGAGGGTGTGTGGTTTCTGAGTTCTTAGTGCACAGTAATTAATAACAGAGGCTGAGAGTCTAGGAGGCAGATGCTAAAGCCACCTGGCAGGGCCAGCCTTTATTTTTAAGGAGTTGTGGGAGCGTCTGCATGAAGTGGGCTTCACCAGATCACCTCGACATCATCGTTCAGAAGTTTTGATGCAACTGTCCTAACAGACTGACCCCCAACCAGGGAAAGACTTAAGGTCTGAATTTAAGAGTGACATGAGAGCTTCTCTTCTGTCCAGAGGGCACACTCTTTCCACGGATGAACTGAATATTCCTTTCTAATATCCAGGGCTTTGCTTGAGCTCTCAAGAGAAGCACTGATCCATAGGGACCTTGTCATTCACAGGCAGGACAGGTGTGCGGTCCGAGGGACCTTGAGGTGGAGTGTGGAGGAGATCAGCTTTAAGCACCATCTGGCCAGCAGTACTTCTGATGCTGTTTATATACTTCACTGCATATTAACAAAGAAGCCCCCAAGCTGCCAACTGCCTCATAGACAAATGCGTCTTTCTTCCGATACGCTTGAGAGTTCTTTTTAATTTGAACCCTTACACCTTAAGTGTTCCTAACTCACAAGAGCCCAAATGCTTAAATCAGGACTCCCTACCCTCATATTAAATCTAGTCCAACTCAACAATTTACTGATTAACTAAAATCACTGAAGATACTCTGATTCTCAAAATACTGTATGCCTCAGAATCACAAAAAAGGTTTGTTAAGACATAGATCGCTGAGTTTCTGATTCAATAGACCTAAGACAGAACCCTCCAAAATGCCATTTTTAACAAGTTTCCAAGCGAGGCTGATGCTGCTGTGGCTAGGGACCACATTTTGAGAACTAGTACCATAAATAGCTAAAACACAGCTCTTAGTTCAAAACTTTGACTACAGCATTACGTTTAATCAAAATACAAGATAGTTTGCATGCTGGACTTGTACCAGGTGTTCAATAGCTGTTGAGTGGGGAAATGAACAAATGAATGAAAATACAAAATGAACACAATGAGTGAGAAAATGAAAGATGGGAATTTATTCTGGCTACCAAGTGTGGCAACTGAAGACAATGTCAACAGAGGAGATATGTGCATTGTGCTCTGAAGTTCAACTAGGATGTTTAGAGGAAAGTGGTGAGCAGCAGTTTCTACATCAAAAGAACAGCCTGACAAAGGCATTAAGGAAGGAAAGGAGTTGAGCATGATCAGGAGTGGAGAACAATCCAGCTGGATGGTATTACATGTGATCACACTTGAGTTTTGCCTCCTAAGCAGAAGCCACTCTGCTACTGGTACTCCTTCCTCCACTTTCTGGAAAGCAACTGCTTTCTCTTTCACTGTTTATTTCTTCCCCTATCTTTGCTGTTCTTTCCTCCTGGACAATCTGAAAATCACTTACCTCATGGGAAAACCCGCTTTTTGGGCAGATGCTTTTGGATTCACCATTCACCACACCTCTTCAGTCAACCTTTTATTTCTAGGTGTCTAGTAGATGGTCCCATGCAGGTGACAGAGGCCCAGCTCAACTACGTGCAGCAGCATCTCTCTACTGCTCTGCCTCAGGGCTTGCTCCAAAGCTCAGAACTGTGTCATCCCATATGCAAGAGACGTCAAAGGGCAGGGCAGTTCATGCTCTTGGGAAGTCATCAAACAATGAGGTTGAAGCTCAGCCGATGTATGACCTAGCATCCTGTCACTTGGAGGGACAGTTCCATTGCCCAGTTGCCACACTAACCAGGTCATCATGCTGATGATGCATTCTTTATTTTTGTTATATCATCATCATGGCCTTGTTCCCCCCCACCCCATTCTACCTTTCTCCAGATAGACCATCTACACCAAGGTCCTTCTCTTAGAAACACAAACTAAGATGCAGCCCTCACTGCGAGCACAGCACATGTCCAACTGCGATTTCCTTGAGTTCTTGTCTGAGGTTAAATGTCAAGAATAGTGGCCTTTGGCAACTGCCGATTTATAAACTGTGGGATGTGGACTCAGTCGGTTCCCAGGAGACTGCACAGGAGCTGATAGCACTGAGGACAATTCGGGTTGTTTTCAACCTGAATGACAAATTTACTTAAAATTGACTTCTGATTTTTTTTTTTTTTTTTTTTTTTTTGGTCCTTGGAATTTCAAATGAGAGCTACCTCTAGGATAATCCAGAAATTCCAAACTGTTACTCCTTAATGGCATCCAAAATGCATTTTATGGTGCTCGGAAGTGAGTCATCAAACAAACTTGCCCTTGAGCTAGCAAACCCTGGGGTGACACGGACATTGCCCCAGCCACAGTGAAGCCCCAGGGACAGGATGCCAAATACGTCTTCAGCTAAGGGGGCTGAGAACAACAAATGGGGTCACTGGAAGGGCTCATTGGGTGTCATCTAGAATCCGCTCCACACATCTGAGTCACACTTGAAACCTGATCTTGTGAACCTGTATTTGGACTTTTTCACAAAAGCATAGGCATTTCACAGCAGGCAAATTCCGTTAACTCCCTTTGAAGAGGATGATAGCAGGCTCTTAATGGAGGGAAAATGAATGGTCACCAACATGAATATTTCATCATTCACTCCCCAGGCACTAGGAGATCAGCATATCCAAGCGACACTGATGAGGTGCCAGGCAGGGACTGCCCAGAGCTTTCAGAGGTAGGAGGGCCCGGAAATGCACTTGAAACTCCAGCAACACCACACGATGTGATTTGAAGACAGCTGGAGACCTCCATAGACCTTTGAGGGTCTAAAAAGCACTTGAAATGTCAGGTATCTTTGTCCTTTGCTAAAATCACTGAAGATGCTGATTGGTGATCCACTTCATACACCCTTTCATCTACATTCTGAGCTGAACACATTATCTCAGGGAGGGCTGAGTTCCTCCCTTGTCTTGTTAAGATTCTCTGAACATCTCCCCCTCCTCCAAACCCCACAAATTATTGGTGGTAGGAATAAAAGACAAGTGATTACAAGGCAAGGGAACAAAATGCAGAATTGATACAAAAAAAGGTATAAGGAGAAGATCACAAAGTGTCCTCCCTCATTCGAAATGAAGTGTTCTACTCTCTCCACATAAATGTTTTATATTCTAAGTTCTTTTACCTTTAAGTATTTGTAGAGATTTTATATTTCATGGAGTTCCTGGGTGGGGCAAATGGTTCATGCACTGGGCTGCCAACCAAAATGCTGGAAGCTGGAGTCTACCCAGAGGCACATGGGAAGAAAGGCCTGACAATCTACTACTGAAAAATTAGTCACTGAAAACCCTATGGAGTTCTACTGTGACATATATGGGGTCACCAGGAGTCAGGGGTGACTGGACAGAACCAGTTTATTCTTCCTTATGGCAAAAACTGGAAACAACCTAAATGCTCGGCTATAGGAGAATGGATACATTATGAGAGTATAAGTCATTTGGAATATTACACAGAAGAGAAAGTGAATGGAATCTGTCAATTACCTGGTTCTATCATACATACAAAAAAGCCACCATGGTTTAATAGATTCTGACCCATAGTGACCCTACAGGTCAGAGTAAAACTACCCCATAGAGTTTCCAAGGAGCACGTGGCAGATGTGAACCACCAGCCTTCTGGTTAGCAGACGTAGCACTTAACCACTATAGTACACACATATGTCTGTCAAACCCTGTCAGTGTAGTGGTTAAGTACTATGTCTGCTAACCAAAAGCTGGGCAGTTCACAATCCACCAGGCAATCCTTGGAAGCTCTCTGGGGCAATTCTATTCTGACCCATATGGTTACTATGACTCAGAATCCACTCGAGGGCAATGCCTATCACATATATGGAGCACTGGTAACACAATGGTTAAGAATTCAGCTGCTAACCAAAAACAGCCAGCAATTTGAACCTACCAGCCATTGATCCTGTTCTATAAGGCTATTATGAGTTGGAATTAACTCAACAGCAATGGGTTTGGTTTTTACATTATTGTCATTTGCCCTGGTGCCACAGCAGTTAAAAGCTTGGCTGATAACCGAAAGGTTGGTAGTTCAAATCCACTGGCTGCTCTTTGGAAACCTTATGGGGCAACTCTCCCCTGTCCTATAGGGTTGCTATGAATTGGAATCAATTTGATAGCAGTGGGTATTATCTATACTATTGAGTTTATGTTAATTAGGCTATTCTATACCCATATGGGAAATTGATAATCCTTTTTATTCAGATTCTATTCACTGTGAATAAATCATAAACAACCAAGGGAATGAAGCATGCATAAAATATCACTTATATCTCTGACGATTTCTTTCATCCCATCACTCAGTAAAGATAGAGTGGGTAAAGATAGAGCGAGCAGCCCCCACTTGTTTGTCAGTGAAGCCTTACTTGTTGCTGTGATGCCACTGGTATTTAGGTACCAGCAGTGTCACCCATGGTACACAGATTTCAGTTGAGCTTCCAGACTAAGCCAGACTAGGAAGAAGGACCTGGCAGTCTACTTCTGAAAAGAATTAGCTAGGGAAAACCTTATGAATAGCAGTGGAAGACTGTGAGATATAGTGCCAGACAATGAGCCCCCTAGGTTGGAAGGTACTCAAAAGATGACAGAGTAAAAGCTGCCTCCTCAAAGTAGAAGCAACCTTAATGATGTGGGTGGAGTAAAGCCTTCAGGATCTTCATTCACCGACACGGCATGAATCAAAACAAGGAGAAACAGCTGCAAACATCAATTAATGATCTGAGCATAGAATGCAAGAAGTATGAATTTATGAAAATTTGAAATTGTCAAAAATGAAATGGAATGCATAAACATTGATAATCTAAGCATTAGTGAGCTGAAATGGACTGGTACTGGCCATTTCGAAACCGATGGTCAATGGTCTGTTATGCTGGGAACAAAAACTTGAAGAGGAATGGTGTTGCATTCATTATCAAGAAGAGTATTTCAAGATCAGTCCTGAAGTACAACACTGTCAGTGATAGGATAACATCCATATACCTACAAGGCAGGCCAGTTAATATGACTATTATTTAAATTTATGCATAAACTACTAAGGCCAAAGATGAAGAGGCTGAAGATTTTTACCAGCTTCTGCACTCTGACATTGATCGAACATGCAATCAGGATGCATTGACAATTACTGGTGACTGGAAGGAAAGGGTTGGAAACAGAGAAGGGTTGGTATTTGGAAAATATGCCCTTGGTGACACAAATGATGCCTGAGTACGCACGACAGAATTTTGCAAGACTAATAACTTCTTCATTGCAAATACCTTTTTTACTCAATACAAACAGCAGCTGTATACATGGACCTCGCCAGCTGGAATACACAGGAGCCAAATAGACTACATCTGTGGAAAAAGAAGATGGAAAAACTCCGTATCAGCAGTCAGAACAAGACCAGGTACAACTGCTCATAGGCAAATTCAAATTGAAACTGAAGAAAATTAGAACACATTCACAAGAGCCAAAGTATGACCTTGAGTATATCCCTTCTGAGTTTAAAGACCATCTCAAAAACAGATGTGATGTGTTGACCACTAATGACTGAAGACCAGACGAATTGTGGAATGACATCAAAGACATCATCCATGAAGACGGCAAGAGGTCATTAAAAAAGACAGGAAAAGAAACAAAAGACCTGATTGGATGTCAGAAGAGACTCTGAAACTTTTTCTTGAACATCAAGAAGCTTAAGCAAAAAGAAGGAATGGAGAAGTAAAAGATCTAAACAGAAGATTTCAAAGAGGAACTCAGAAAGACAAACGAAAGTATTATAATGACATGTGCAAACAGCTGGAAATGGAAAACCAGAAAGGAAGAACATGTTCTGCGTTTCTCAAGCTGAAAGAACTGAAGGAAAAATTCAAGCCTTGAGTTGCAATAGTGAAGGATTCTACACGGAAAATATTGAACAACTCAGGGAGCATCAAAAGAAAATGGAAGGAATATACAGAGTCATACCAGAAAGAACTGGCTGACTTTCAGCCATTTGAAGAGGTAGCATATGATCAGGAACTGATGGTACTGAAGAAGTAGAAGCTGCGCTGAAAGCACTGGCAAAAGAACAAAGCTCCAGGAATCGATGGAATATCACTTGGGATATTTCAACAAACAGATGCAGCACTGAACATGCTCACTCGTCTATTTCCAAGAAATTTGGAGGACAGCTACCTAACCAACTGAATGGAAGAGATCCATATTTATGCCCATTCCACAGAAAGGTGATCCGACCAAATGTGGAGATCACCAAACGATATCATTAATATCACACACAAGTAAAATTTTGCTCAAGATCATTCAAAAGAGACTGCAACAGTATATTGACAAGGAACTGGTGGAAGTTCAAGCTGGATTCAGAAAAGGACATGGATCCAGGTATATCATTGCTGATGTCAGACGGATCTTGGCTGAAAGCAGAGAATATCAGAAAGATGTTACCTGCGTTTCATTGACTATGCAAAGACATTCCACTGTGTGGATCATAATAAATTATGGCTAACATTGTGGAGAATGGGAATTCCAGAACACTTAATTGTGCTCTTAAGGAATCTGTATATGGATCAAGAGGCAGTCGTGCGAACAGAACATGGTGACACTGCATGGTTTAAAGTCAGGAAAGGTGTATGAAAGGGTTGTATCCTTTCGCCACAACTTTTGATCTGCCTGCTGAGAAAATAATTCAAGAATATGGATTACACCAAGAAGAATGAGGCATCAGGATTGGTGGATGACTCATTAACAACCTGCATTATGAAGATGACACCACCTTTGTTGCTGGAAGTGAAGATTTGAAACACTTATTGATGAAGACTATGGACCACAGCCTTCAATACGGATTGCACATCAACATCAGGAAAACAAAAATCCTCACAACTGGATCAGTAAGCAACATTGTCATAAATGGACAAAGGATTGAGACTGTCAAGGATTTTGTTTTACTTGGGTCCAAAATCAATGCCCATAGAAGCAGCAATCAAGAAATCAAAAGATGGATTGCACTGGGAAAATCTGCTGCCAAGGATCTCTTTCAAGTATTGAAAAGTAAAGATGTCACCTTGAAAACCGAAGTGTGCCTGGCCCAAGCCAGGGTATTTTCAATTGCATCACATGCATGTGTAAGCTGGACCATGAATAAGGAAGAGAGAAGAATTGATGCCTTTGAATTCTGGGGTTAGAGAAGAGTGTTGAATGTACCATGGACTGCCAAAGGAACAAACAGATCTGATCTGGAAGAAGTACAACCACAGTACTCCTTGGAAGTAAAGATGGTAAGACTGAGTCTTACACACTTGGACATGCTGTCAAGAAGGATGAGTCCCTGGAGAAGGATACCATGCTTGGTTGAGTGGAGGGTCAGCAAAAAACAGGAAGACCCTCAATGAGATGGATTAACACAGTGGCTGCAACAATGGGTTTCAGCATAAAAATGATTGTGGACATGGCACAAGACCGGGCAGTGTTTTGTTCTGTTGTTCATAGGGTTGTTTTAAGTTGGAACTGACTGAGTGGCACCTAACAACACAACATTCAGTGATCCTAACTTGTCAAAGTGATGAAAGATAAAATGTGAGCTACATGCTGAGCCTCTCCTTTAACTTCAGTAAAGTCTTCCGAACATCAGTATTTTCCTGCTGAAAGGGAATACAAATTCCTTATTAACAGAAGGTTAGTTCCCATTGATTTATGTGTGCAGGTTCATCATGTAAATTTTTTTCTCCAATACTAAGTTGAAGGTATTCCTATATTAAAGATATTTTGAACTGAATCAAGTTGTATTTTCTGTTCCTACAACAGTTTTTTTCACTGATGTCAACGTCATTGAAACTAAAAAAACGAAAAAGCTACTAATTTGCATACAGCTACCCTGGAAGTGGCAAAACAAAGATAAAAGTCCAAAACTCCAGATTCTTTATGCAGCGTTTTCTTGATTAGACAAATGTTGTATCAGTTGTATAACAACCTTCCTTTAAAAGCCCAGCGTCTTAAAACAATTCTTGGCTCTCCTAGATCTGTGGGTAGGCTGAGATGGTTAGAATTAAGGCCACTGATCTGTGTGGCACTACTTCCTTGTGTCTCATCTTCCTTGGATCACAGGTTCACCAGAACATGTTTTTCTCCTGGTGATAGCAGGGGTGAAAAAGAGATCTGCAGAAGCCTGTGTCAACCCTCTCCTTGTGGTACACGTATTCACTTCCCATTGGCCAAGACAAGGCACACGGCCAACACCAAAGTCAAGGGAAAGGAACTACAAAGTAATTGCCCAAGGACAAAAAATTGGTGTCAACAATTCAACCTCCTACAATCAAAATGTAAGCAGACTGAGGAGCATTAAGTAAAAAATATGCCTCCTACAGTCAACAAAACAGAGAGGTAGTACGTCACTAAGAGAAAAACACCAGCGTGTTGCAGTTACATAATGCCCTGGGTAATTAATGAGTCCAAGTGTCTACCCCATCTGAATCAAATTCATTTATTTAACTTGAGTTGAGGATCAATGCTATAAATTTCTCCTTGAATATTAAATCACAACTCTCTCATCCTGGCAAATTAGCCCAGGTATTACTGATGCCAATAAAACTTCATCCAGGCTTTAATTTGAAAGGTGTGAATTGCAGCACAAACATACCATGTATAAATCAAAAGCTTTACCAAGGACAGAGAGGTAAAACATCCTTTTCTCCCATCTTGAAAGCTACAGTCCAAGTGAATTTTTAGATGTTGTCAGGGCCACTGAGTTTTCTCTGGGCCAGAAATAAAACTGTGTTTGTTTTGCTCACATCTTCCAAATGCCAAGTACTTCTGATATATTTTCATTTTACTACTGCTCAGGGAGCAAAGGGTTTGTGAGAGAGCTATTCAAAAAAAAATGACCAGAACCCTAACAATTTTGGTAAGACAAACAGAGTCGAGTTACCAAACGCAGGGGTGGCAGGTATATAGGTTGAGGTGGTAGGAAATACTGAAGCCACACCGGACGAACATGGAAGAGGTCGGGACAAAAGCTAGAGCAGCAGTTAGCAGCATGGCTCTCCTGAGGCTGGTAACCATGCCCAGCAGGTGCTTGCTGTCATATGATCAAAGCCAAGCCAAACCAGGAGTTTACGTAGAAAGAGACAGTGATTGTTTATTAGTCACTGCAGCAGAATACAGTGCAAATTATATAGTGAAGTAGAGCCTGATTAAGTCTGGATACCATCACAGGCACAAGTTTTAACCCCTACTACTTCACTAGATGGGAATTTTGTGAAACCATTTCAATTCACCTACCTAAGCTTCAGTGTCTTTATCTCTTACATGGATAAACAATGGCTATCTCTGAATGCTGGTGCAAGAACTAAACTGAAACAATGCATGTCAAGCAATTAGCACGATACTTAGCAAAGGTAAAGGTTCATAAATAGTAGCAAAAGTCATTATTATGAGCTATCACATGTCAAGTTCCTACCACACTAAGGGGAAGGTAATAAATGTGTTGGAAGACGAATGAATGACTTTTCCTCTCCCATGCTGCATCATTGTCCAGGGAATTGTACCCCTTATACATCTACGCTTTGAATAGTAAACCATTATTTCACTAGAAGACACTCCAAAATAGTTTCAATAAATAAAAATGATCACCCACCCCTGCAAAGAAGGTGGCCAGTCTGTTAGTGCACCCAGTACTGGTTACCATCAACTCTGTTCCAATTTGAGACTCTACTTGTGTTAGCAGCAGAGTTCATTAAGCGTTTGTACTATCCAAGGTAGTCTGTTAGAGCAGACCTATGAAAACACTGATGTACAAACCTATGATTCAGACACTCCAGAGAATCTGCCTTGTTTTACTTATCTTGATTTTTCTGAGGCAAGTAGTCTAGATTTTGAGGAAAAATAAAAACAATACGCACTATGGTCTGGTAAGTGGAAAGAGAAAGAGAAATATTTTCCAATGCTTCAGCAGATCCTCACTCAGCTCCATGAACTGCCGTTTCCAGACACATGAAGAATGGCACTGTGCATGAAAAGGGATGGGTTCAGGTTACAGTCTTTGCAAGACAGAACATTTCTCCTCCTACACCAAGTTCCTTAAGGAGCTGAGTAGATGTAATTTTTCTGTGTGACGTTCCATAACGCAGGAAAATAAATGAGGATAATCTGGAGCCAGAAAGTGTCTACAAAAGGTTCTTCCTGAAAAATGGTAACAAGCAAGAACTTGCAGGATGGATTTACAGAGCTAAAGACAACCTCATGAGAATGGAAACTCTGTCAGTGTTGGGAGTGACCTGGTGATATCATTCAGTTTAATGGCCTCATGCTTACATGTGGTGGAACTAAAGTTGATCAGACAGAGGAAATGATACTGTATTTCACTCAGTTTATTAATAGTTGGGCTAGGAAGAGAATCAATCTTCAACTGCTTTCTTTTTGTTCTTTCTGTTAAACCAGGGATTTGAGCCTAAAGTCCCAAGACTATTGACTCAGGGAAAAGGTGGGCTTATATAAGTTACTTTCAGTACTTTTAGAGATCTAATGGAAATGTGCACATAGTAAGCTACGGAAAACACCATGCAGTCTACTTCATTTGCTTTTACCTGGAATTCTATAAATTTAGTAACAAGGATGCTTTTATGCTACCAAGAAGCTCCTAAGCCATTATGAAAAGATTTTAGAAATTGCTACATTTAACAAGGTACCTTATTGTAAGATTGTTTGGAACATGATTTGTGATATAAGAGCCATAAGTCCAGAAGACACTCTTACCCAAATAGAATCTCCTCACTTCTACCACTATGCAGAGTGACAGCTAATACAAAGTTACTCACAGTAATAAACAGTGTTTACTGCCTGTATACTTACTTAACTTCATCATGGAGAAGCACTGTAACTGAGGTAATAATTTGTACATTTTTCATAATACTATGGTAAACTTGGATCATCGGTTTAAATCTAGATTTATGCTTAAATAGAAAGACAGTAATAAGCCATATGGAACTGATTAATTATTTAATGAATGCAGGTTAGTATAAAAATCTTTCAACTACATGAGTCTTCAGTGGCATTAAAAAGACTCCTGAATTTACAGTATTAAATCAAGCAACTTCTTGCTAGGAATTCACATTTTAGTTATCTGAGCTACATTTTCAAGACTCCCAAAGTGAACAGATCTCCGGGAAAGAATATCTACAAAACATGGATGGTTTGGGCAGAAATTATCTCCACATTCAGAACGAATAGACCAATTATTTCCACTGGGAACCCTAAATTTTGAAGCATGTTTTTCATGGCTTAAGATAAATATATCCAGCTAATCTGATATTGTCAAACATTTAAGCCAAAGCTAGCCACTGCTGCCAAGTCAATTCTGACTGATAGTGACCCTACAGGCCTGAGCAGAACTGCCCCACAGTTTCCAGGGAGCACCTGGTGGATTTGAACCGCCAACCTTTTGGTTAGCAGAGGTAGCATTTAACTACTACACCACCAGGATTTCCATCAAACATTTAATGTCCTCATAAAAGAACTGTTTGTGGAAACCCATGTATTTACAACCATACATGTTATGGTAAACTTGGTGAGGTCTTTAGATCCATACCAAAGCATGCCACTCCTATTTACTCTCTTAATAGGCTTTCTTAAAATGCTTTACAAGGCTTTATGAGTCTCCTCTGGGAAGCCTTTTGGCCTTATCTGATCCAGCTTTATGGTTAGGTTCATAAAGAAGTTCTAGGAAGAGACATTGTGCCATTAAAAAGAAAGAGACAGTAATGTTATTAAAAACATGTCACACAGGAATTCTGCTAAATAAATTCAAAACAAACAAACAAAGGTCAAACTGCTTACTTTAAAACAACACATCCCATGGAAAATGAAAGCCCTACCCCCATCCTCAGCAGAAAAATATACGTAATTGTTTGGCTGCAACTGGATACTTTCTTCTATTTGTCATCTCAAATGTTTTACATGTTTAATATTTTCTGTACCTTTGATCTCAATTTCCAAATAGTTCAAGTTCAGTTTTTCTTCTAAATCTGTAGACTAGTATTTGAAATCCCTAATTCCAATAACAACCAACAACAGACAATGAAGAAATGTTACATAGTATTTCATTTAAAATGAATTAATTCCTCACACTTTTAAATAAGGCAAGGGATGAGAATTTCCCTTTACTGCACCTCCGCTATGTTTCATTAACCACGCCAGGCACCTTAGACGCATTATCCCAGTGTCTGTCATACGTAGTATTACTGTTCCCATTTTACAAGAAGAACGTTGGAACTTGGAGAGATTGAATAAACCAATGGTGAAGAGTTAATACAGAAGATGCTGCAATGACCCCTACACGAGAAGTTGCTCAGATTCCACTGCATCAGACTGACTCAGCTGTATGCACTCAGAACACAGAGCCCATGTGTGAGCACTTTTAGCTTACAGATGGCAGACGTCTGCTTGAACTAGTTTAAACAAAATAGGAGAATGTATTGGTCACTACAGACTAAGTCTAAGAGGAAAGAATTTAAACTGAGTTGAGGAATGTCTGGAATCATAGAGGTGAACAAAGCCAAGGCTCTGTCTTTCCCCTTCTGTCTACACTGACTTCTCTGAATGGTGAATAACATGGTCCTGGGAGCAATACTCTCTCATCTTATAGCCTGGGGATGAAAGATGCTAATCCAACCCCTGCCAATGAAGAACCCTTTAGGGCAGAGTTTCTCAGTAGCAACACTATTGGCACTTTATGTTGGATACTGCTTGCTTCTGAGGGTTTGTGCTGGGCATTGTAGGATGTTTAGTATCATCCTCAACCTATACCACTACATTCAATAGTCACGACCCTCCCAATCATGACAGTCACCAAACATCTCCAGACACTGCTAAATGTCCCTTGGAGGGTCAGAAAACTTACTCCTGCTGATGACCATTCTTCATAGAGAACTCTGATCAATTCAAGCATTCATCTTTCCATGAATTAGAAAAATGGTGTCATTTAAAAAAGATGACAGCTCCAGTGTGGTCACATGACCAGAGTGTGGGAGAGGTAAAGTTCACTAAGAAGAGGAAGGCACAGCCGAGACATGGTCACTTGGGAATCATCAGAAAGTAAACTCAGTTCTAATTTGTGTCAACTTCACGTGGATTATAACAAGAACAGTAATAATAAAAAGAAAGAACTGTGTTATTTGAGCCAAATAAAGCCTGATGAGTATTTTGTGGACAGACACACACATTTGACATTGCACCGGATATACTTTTCTCTATTCCAATTATTTCAAAGGTCGTATACTTTCTGTCTTTCCTTTTCCCAACCACCATATATCAAGCACATTTAAAAAAAAGGAAAGCAAGCGCATTTATTCAGAGCATATAATAATAATAGTACTGTTGTTTCTTCTTAGGTGCCATGGAGTCAGTTCTGACTCATAGCAACTCTATGTACAGCAGAATGAAACACTGCCCTGGCCTGTCCATCCTCATAAGCATTGATTGCTGTGTTCAACCTTGTTGCAGCCACTGTGTCAGTCCATCTCATTGAGGGTCTCCCGTTTTTCCCTGACCTTCTACTCTGGCAAGAATGATATCCTTCTCCAGGGAGTGGTCCTTCTTGACAACATGCCCAAAACATATGAGACAAAGTCTTGCCATCCTTGCTTCTAAAGAGTATCCTGATTGCACTTCTTCCAAGACAGATTTTTTTTCCCGTTTTCTAACATGGTATTCAATTCTTCTTCTCTAACACCGTCATTGAAAGGCATCAATCCTTTGATCACCCTATTTTCACGTTCAACTTTCACTTGATGTGAAGCAACTGAAAACACCAGGGCTTGGGTGAGGTGCTCCTTAACCCTCAAAGTGACAACTCTACTTTTTAATCTTTTAAAGATGACTTTGGCAGCAGATTTGCCCAGTTTACTCACTGTATTTCCTGATTTCTTGACTGCTGCCCCCACAGGTGTTGACTGTGGATCCAGTTAAAATAAAATTCTTGATAACTTCAATCTTTTCTCCGTTTATCATGATGTTGCTTACTGCTCTGGCTGTGAGGGTTTTAGTTGCCTTTATGTTGAGGTATGATTCCTCTTGAAGGCTATAGACTTTGATCTTGATCAGTAAGTGCTTCAAGTCCTCTACTTTCAGCAAGGAAGGCTGTGTCATCTTATGTACCACAGGTTGTTAACAAACCTTCCTCCAATCCTGATGCTCCATTCTTTCTCATATAGTCCAGTTTCAACTTATTTGCTCTGCATACAGATTAAATACACATGGTGAAAGGCTACAACTCTGATGTACACCTTTCTTAACTTTAAACCACACAGTATCCCCTTGCTCTGTTTTGAATGTTTGCCTCTTGATTTATGTAGAAGTTCCTCATGAGCATAATGACGTGCTCCTGAATTCCCATTCTTTGAAATGTTAACTATAAATCGTCATGATTTTAAATGCCCATTCTTATTCAATTCACACAGTCAAATGCATTCTAATAGTCAATAAAACACAGGTAAATGTCTTTTGGTATTTTGTGCTTTCAGCCAGAGTTCACCTGACCTCAGCAATGATATCCCTTGTTCAGCGCTTCTTTTCAATCTGGCCTGAATATCTTCCAGTTCACTATTGACGTATTGTTGCAACTGTTTTTGAATGATAACTTGTATGCGATAGTAACAATGTTGTTCTATGACTTCCACATTCTGTCGGATCACCTATCTTTTGAATGGGTACAAATATGGATCTCTTCCATCCAGTTGGCTGGCTAGTTGTCTTCCATATTTCTTGACATAGATGACCACACACTTCCAGCACTTTATCTGTTTGCTGAAACATCATTAAGAACTTTTCCTATAGAATCCCTCAACATTTCAACTCAAGGCTTGAATTTTTTCTTCGGTTCTTTCAGTTTGAGGAATGCCAAGTATGTTCTTCCCTTTTGCTTCTCTATCTCCAGGTCTTTGCACATGTCATAATAATAATGGTACTTAAAATGTATTTAGTACCTTCTATTTATTGAGTATCTTCTATGTGCCAGGCACTAATCCAAGTATTTTTAATTTACCTTATTTATTTCTCACCTTATAAAACAGGAACCAGAGCTAATCCTGTTTCACAGAAGAAGAAAGAAATACTAGGAAGACTAAGAAGCTGGGATTTCAACACATGCCTGCCCAAGCTTTTAGCCAAAAGCAAATGCTATAGATGACTTTGCAACATTTAAGAATGAAGAGCCTGGAAAAAAAACTGTAGAAGTAAATTTGTTTTTTCTTTTATCTTTTCCCCAGCTTTCTCCATCCCACTAACACTTTAGTACTTACCCTTCCCCCATATCCTTCTTTCAGCAATAAAGACAAAGTGACTGAAACATTTTTCCAAAAGCAAATTACTAATAAGTACAGAAAAATAACTCAAACAGCCAACACTGCAAAGACAAAAACCGAAAAAAAGAAAAAAAAATCCACTTCTATCAAGTTGATTCTGACGCATAGTGACCCTATAGGGCAGGACAGAACTGCCCCCGTAGAGTTTCCAAGGAATGTTTAGTGGATCCGAGCTGCTGACCTCTTAGTTAGCAGACATAGCACTTAACTACTGTGCCATCAGGGGCAAAGTAAGTGTTAATCAGCATTCACTCCTATGCAATTATGGCCATTTCAGTTGATGTTTATGAAGCCAGAGGGCAAAGAGTGGCTGCATAATTGCTTTGAAATATATTGCCCAGGGGATCAGCATTATGACAAGCCGAATTCTTTAACAGAAAATTATAAGAGATAAAGATTCTAAGTGTATGAGACTCTTACTACGAAATCTCAACAAAGCAGAGAGTAGGAGACCTTATCAATAGCAACAAGTTCATGGAACTGAAGTCTTGAGCTCCAGGACAATCACCAAAAATGTTCTTTCTGGTTTGGACAGGAAGGACTGAGAAGGAAGGGAAGTTGAGGGAGACGGTGCTCCGGAGACGGTGCTCATAAATTCTACTCTGCATCTAACTTTGGCTCATCTGAATCATTCATCTCTTTGGTCTTTGTTTCCTTGACTTTAAAATTAGTGAGTTAGGTTATGTTGGCCCCTAGACCACTCATGCCCGATGTAGCCTATGTTTGGGGTACCAAAGGACATTCATTAATCCTGCTTACTCTAATAGGAGTAGATGTTAAGCACTTCTGGCAATTCAACCTCATTAGGAAAATCTCTACATGCCATTCAGCAATTTGTGTGCATATAAAAAGTCATTCTGTGCTTCATTGTTCTACTCTTTTGTTCTCTCACGGTTAATTAATCGTTGAGCTGCAGAAACCACCATTTTGTATCTTTGATCTTGTTGCTGGCCCTATCTATCAGTTCTTGCCCTCTGCCCCATTTAGCCCCTAAAGCATGTCAATGATGGAAGTGGAATCTCCTTTGACTAAACATTTTTTCCTGACACTAATTACGACTATTTTGGTGGCAGTTCATGAAACCACCTTAACAGAAGCATAAAAATTGAATGCAAAGCATAAAGCCAAAGTGCACCCAATAGTCCTCTACCTACCAGTAGCTCAATAGACTAATATTCTCTAAAGCCCCTTCGAGTTCTTGCATTCTCTGATGCCATGGAAAGTACAGTAATGACATTAAACACACACAGCAAAAAAGACTGTGTGTGAGTCACAGTTAAAGAACTGAGATACGAGCAGACATTAAACTACAGTTCTTTATTAGGGACAAAAGTAATTTCAGATTATCAACTCATAAATCACTCCATCACAACACTACCAGCCTCAAAAGACAGAGTGACAGAAGCATAAAGCTCAATGTCAGTGCTGTGACACCCCGTGCCCGGGAAAATGTGTAAAGGGATGTGGAGCTCTCACAGGTGTTGGGGTGAGCTTTACAGTGGCATGGAAATGCTTAGGTTCCCTAAACAGTTTTCTCTTAACCCTAAGAGTGGGCAGGAACATAAATGTCCCTTCTTGTATATACAAAGTCTGACAATTAAGCCTGTGAACTTAATTGTTCAAAGTGCTACATGACTCATTGTTGAATATCACTATGGTCACTTTCAAGGTACTCCCCTTGGGAAGCTAGGTACCAATGCCAGCACCTACTCTACCCTTCAAAGCAATTTTGGAACTCTTCCTGGAATGGTCTTTGCTCACAGCGGCATGAGGGAAAGTTCGAAAACTTGAGTGTATCATTGTCTGTGAGGGAGTTTTTAGTCAGTAAACAAATAACTGTATTGGAACATGCTCCCTACTCCCCTGTTCTGGGTCCCAATGACTTATTTCTTTACCTGAGATAAAGGAAACATTGAAAGGAAGACATGCTGATCATATTTGGGACATCAAGGGTAATATGGCGATAGCTCTGATGGCTATTCCAGAAAATGAGTTTCCATATTGCTTTGAAGGAGGGGCTAGGCACTGGCATTGGTGCACAGCTCCCCAAAAGCTGTACTTCGAAGGTGACCACAGTGATATTCAGTAGTAAGGTATGTAGCACTTTTTCTAGGATGAGTTTGCAAACTTAACTGGCAGTCCTCCTATCATGACTAACACTTGACTGAATCTTCTCTCATTCTTTGCTCATAGGGTAGGCTTAGGAGTGGTGCAATGCTTTTGCAGAAATACATCAGAGTTCCTCTATCTAAATTAATGTCCTTCCTCAGAGTGACTACCTTTGCCTAACAATGCCACAGTCAAGAAAATTCTTTTGGGGGGCGGAGTCACGATGGCCGACTAAGCCCACGTCTCTTTCTATCCCTCTGGAAATCAAGACCTGAACTGACAATCAAACAGAGCCTTCTGATCACCTAATCAGCCTCAGGACACGGCACAGAGCTGTTAATTGGGACTTCATACCACTCAACGAAAAACCTCCTCTCTGTCGCTGACTCCCGCTCCTGGCTAGCCCCGGCTCTCACGAACGGAAGGTAAACGCACCATTGTGACTTTTTTTTTCCACTGTCTCGGCCAGTGGGCGGAGCTGGGTCTTGCCTGGCGGCTGGACTCAGACGCGCTGCTGGGCGGATAGGCAGGCGAAATTCCCATATTGTGAGAGCCAGGCTCGGGACTCTGTTGATCGAGCCATTTTGAGCCTTTCATTTAGTAGCTGCCTCAGCGGGGTTTGTGCGGAGGTCCGCGGTCAGGGTGTGGGACGCCATGTTGGTACCGAGATTTTAGCGGGACCTCGTTCTTAGCCTGGGAGCCAGCGCCTGCAAAGTGGACAGCGCTTCTCCGACAGAAAAGTAGTGATTTTTGCACAGTGCTGCCTGCATTGGGGGCCCTGCAACAGAAGCAGAGGAATCACTACCTCTGGCACCTTTAGCCCCTCTGTCTGCTGCCTGTCTGGAGGACGCCATCTTGGGTACGGTGGCCGCAGCTGGACCTAATTCTTAGCTTGGGAGCCAGAGCCTGCCCACAGGAGAGCGCTTTTCTATCACAAAACCAGTACTAGACACAGTGTTGGCTAAGGCTAGGCCCTGTCAGTAGAGGCCAACAGGGCAGTAGCATTGCTGTATTCTGAACTAGTTTGTTATCATCTGGGGTTGGATATAGTGGCGCTTACTTTGTCAGATGAGAAGAGGGACCTCTACACCTGAAAACCTAACTGACTTGTGAACTGGTCAGGTACCTTTTGCTTTACATTTGAAGACAGCCTAGAGAAACATTTGCAATCCATCCTCACAGTACCTCTTCCAGCCTCTATATACTCACATGGGACCCAAAAAGCAACAGACAATTGTGGCATACAAGCAGTCACTCATGGCTTCAGAAGGCTCCCAGACAAAGCAACCAAGTAGTTTTCCAGAAGAAGAAACTTTTATGAAAGCATCAGGAAGTGAATACAAATTGATTATATACAGAGCCCTTCTAGACCTTATACAAAATGCAGCAGAACAAAGCGAAAAATTAAACAAGTTGTTTGATCTGATAGAACACCAGTACTCTGAAATCCAACAGATCAAGAAGAAAATCAAAGACATAGAAACTTTCATGCAAAGCCAAGAAAACAGAATGGAACAAATGAAAATAGAATTTCTGACTTGGAAGACAGAGCTACTGATGCCAGCGTCTATGAGCAGAAATCAGAAAAAAGTAACAAGAAAAATGAAGAAACATTAAAAAGCATGTGGGACTCTATTAAGAGGAACAACCTTCGATTAATTGGAGTCCCTGAACAGGGTGAGACATCTGAGAACACAGAGAGTATTGTTGCTGAGCTGCTGAAAGAAAACTTTCCAGAAATCATGAAGGAAGAGAATATAGACATCTCAGATGCATACTGTACGCCACCCAATATAGATCTCAAAAGAAAGACTCCAAGACATATTATAATCAAGCTTAACAAAATGAAACATAAGCAGCAACTCTTAAAGGCAGCAAGACTCAAGGCAAAGCTAACATTCAGAGGGTAGGCTCTCGTCAGATTTCTCAGCAGAAACCATACTGGCACAGAGACAGTGGCATGACACATTCAAAGCCTTGAAGGAGAAGAACTTCCAACCAAGAATTATATATCCTGCAAAACTGTCTTTCAAATACGAAAATGAAATTAAGACATTCCCAGATAAACAGAAACTCAGAGACTTTGTAAAAACCAAACCCAAACTACAAGAAATACTGAAAGAAGTTCTTGGCTTTGGCTTAGAAGAACGAAACCACTAACTTTATATTTTAGAACTACACACTACTCAATACTCGACTCATTTAGGGAAGGCTCCAAAGTAAATCACAGCTTTGATATGGAAAGAAGCAATCCAGTGATCATCATGAAAACTATGGTGTCATCATAATAAAAAGAGGGATGTACTACAGTCGCTATAGTCCTTCCAGATGGAGAGGAAGATGACAAGACTGGTAGTAATTAAAATTGGGTTTATAAATAGTTTATTAAGGGGGTTCATAGGGGCAGCTGTAAAGCACAACAAAGATGTATCATACCATTTCAAGAAATCTAACACATGAGTCTCAACAACTATAAACCAGCTCTGGAAAAGGTGAAAAATCAACTCACAAAAAAGAGTGTCCCAGAACAGACTAATAAGATCAACAGAAAAAACATCAATATAAAAATAAATATATCACAATGGCAGCAGTGAACATATACCTATCAATAATTACATTGAATGTGAATGGACTGAATGCTCCAGTAAAGAGACACCGAGTGTCATCTTGGATCAAAAGACACGACCCATCCATATGTCGTCTACAAGAAACTCACTTGAGACCTAAAGACAGGAACAGCTGCAAATTAAAGGATGGAAGAATATATATCAAGCTAACAATGAACAAAGAAGAGCAGGGGTGGCAATTCTAATCTCAGACAAAATCAATTTTAATGTCAAATCCACCATCGTGGACAAAGATGGTCACTATTAATTGCTGAAAGGTTCAGTACACAACCAAGACTTAACTATATTAAATATTTATGCACCTAATGCCAGAGCACCTAAATATGTCAAAGAAACACTGACTACGCTCAAAAGAGAGTTAGATGACTCCATAATAATAGTGGGAGACTTTAACACTCCACTCTCATTACTAGACAGATCATCTAGAAAAAAGCTCAGTAAAGATACAGAAGACCTCATTGACACAATTAACCAACTAAACCTCATTGATATATACAGAACTTTCCACCCATCAGCAGACAACTACACCTTCTTCTCCAGTGCACATGGAACATTCTCCAGAATTGACCACGTGATAGGCCATAATGCAATGCTCAACAAAATCCATACCATTGAATTACTGCAAAGCATCTTCTCAGATCATAAAGCCATCAAAGTTGAAATCAATAGCAGAAAAAACAGAGATAGAAAGTGGAACTCTTGGAAACTGAACAACATCTTGCTCAAAAAAACATGAGTTATAGAGGAAATCAAGGATGAATTAAAGAAATTCATGGATTCCAATGAGAACGAAAACACTTCCTACCAGAACCTATGGGATACAGCCAAAGCAGTGCTCAGAGGTCTGTTTATCTCCATAAATGCACACATCCGGAAGGAAGAAAGAAACCAAATCAAGGTACTAACTCTACAGCTTCAACAAGTAGGAAGAGAACAACAGAGGAACCCCTCGGGCACCAAAAGAAAGGAGATCATAAAGATTAGAGCAGAGCTAAATGAATTAGAGAATAGAAAAACAATTGAAAAAATTGAAAAGACCAAAAGCTGGTTTTTTGAAAAGATCAACAAAATTGATAAACCACTGGCTAAACTTACTAAAGAAAAGCAGGAAAGGAAACAAATAACCCAAATTAGAAATGAGAGGGGCGTTGTCACCACAGATGCGACAGAAATCAAAAATATCATAACAGAATACTATGAAAGACTGTACTCTAACAAATTTGAAAACCTAGGGGAAATGGACCAATTCCTTGACTTATACCACCTACCCAAATTATCACAACATGAGGCAGAACAACTTAATAAACCCATCACAAAGGAAGAGATTGAAACGGTCATCAAAACACTGCCAACCAAAAAAAGTCCGGGCCCAGATGGCTTCACGGCAGAATTCTACCAAGTATTTAGAGAAGAGTTGTCCCCAATACTACTGAGACTATTTCACAGTATAGAAAGGGATGGAGTACTCCCAAGTCGGATCCGACTCGACGGCACTTGGCTATTCCCAAACTCATTCTATGAAGCCAGCATAACCCTGATACCTAAGCCAGGGAAAGATCCAACAAAGACAGAGAACTACAGACTGATATCACTCATGAACCTAGATGCAAAAATCTTCAACAAAATTCTTGCCAACAGAATACAACAACATATCAAGACAATAATCCATCATGACCAAGTGGGATTCATACCAGGGATGCAAGGCTGGTTCAACATCAGGAAAACAATTAATGTGATAAACCACATAAATAACACAAAGACAAGGATCACCTGATTTTGTCCATTGATGCCGAAAAGGCATTTGATAAAGTCCAACACCCATTCATGGTAAAAACTCTTAGCAAAATGGGCATAGATGGCAAATTCCTCAACACAATAAGGGCCATTTATACAAAGCCAGTTGCCCACATCATCCTGAATGGAGAGAGACTGAAAGACTTTCCCTTGAGATCAGGAACTAGACAAGGATGCCCACTCTCACCTCTCCTTTTCAACATTGTGCTAGAAGTTCTAGCCAGAGCAATTAGACAAGACGAAGAAATAAAGGGCATCTGCATCGGCAAAGAAGAAGTTAAAATCTCCCTGTTTGCAGATGATATGATTGTATATGCAGAGAACCCCAAGGAATCTATAAGTAAGCTACTCAAGCTGATAGAAGAGTTCAGCAAAGTCTCAGGATACAAGATAAACATAAGTAAATCAGTAGGATTCCTTTACACCAACAACGAGACTGTTAAGGAGGAAATTATCAAATCAATACCATTTACGATAGCCCCTAAGAAGATAAAGTACCTAGGAATTAATCTAACCAGAAAAACAACAGACCTTTACAAAGAGAACTGCAAGCCCTTACTACAAGAAACTAAAAGAGACTTGGATAAATGGAAAAACCTACCCTGCTCATGGATAGGAAGACTTAACATTGTGAAAATGTCTGTTTTACCCAAAGTAATTTATTTATATAATGCAATCCCAATACAAGTTCCAGCATCATTTTTTAATGAGATCGAGAAACAAATCACCAATTTTGTTTGGAAAGGGAAGAAGCCCCGGATAAGTAAGGTACTACTAAAGAAGAAGAACACACTGGGAGGCCTCTCATTACCCAACCTGAGAACATACTACACTGCCACAGTGGTCAAAACAGCCTGGTACTGGTACAAGAACAGACAGATCGATCAATGGAACAGAATTGAGACCACAGAGATGATACCATCTGCCTATGAACAGTTGATATTCGACAAAGGCCCTAAGACATTAAACTGGGGTAAAAACAGTCTCTTCAACAAATGGTGCTGGCAAAATTGGTTATCCATCTGCAATAAACTGAATCAAGATCCATATCTTACACCTTATAGAAAAACCAACTCCACCTGGATAAAAGACCTAAATATCAAACCGAAAATGATAAAGCTCATCCAAGAAAAGGTAGGAACAACAATGGAAGTTTTAATACACAATGAGGACAGACTCCAAAATCTGTCAAAGAAACCTCAATCAACAGAAGAGAAAGTAGATAAATGGGAACTATTAAGAATCAAACACTTTTGCTCATCCAAAGACTTTATTAATAGAATTAAAAGAACACCGACAGAGTGGGAAAAATATTTGGCAACTCTATGTCAGATCGATGCCTGATCTCCATAATCTATAAGATACTACAAAATATCAATAAGAAGAAGATAATCCATCCAATTAAGCGATGGGCAAAGGAGATGGACAGACACTTCACTAAAGAGGAGATCCAGGCAGCCAAAAAACACATGTGGACATGTTCACGATCTTTAGTTATTAAAGAAATTCAAATCAAGACAACAATGAGATACCATCTCACCCCAACAAGATTGGCCATGATCCAGAAAACACAAAACAACAAATGCTGGAGAGGCTGTGGAGAAAGTGGAACCCTCCTACACTGTTGGTGGGGTTGCAAAATGGTCCAGCCTCTTTGGAAGGCAATCTGGTGCCTCCTTAAAAAAATGGATATCGATATACCATTTGACCCAGTAATTCCACTACTTGGAATATATCCTACAGAATCAAGGCCTTTCACACCAACGGACACATGCACCAGAATGTTTACCGCAGCACAGTCCACGATAGCAAAAAGATGGAATCAACCCAGATGCCCAACCGTAGAAGCATGGATAGGTAAACTATGGTACATATACTCAATGGAGCACTACGCAATGATAAAGAATAACGATGATTCCAGGAAACATCCCCTAACCTGGTTTCAACTGGAAGACATTATATTGAGTGAAAGTAGTCAGCGACAAAGGGACAAATACTGTATGAGACCTCTACGATAAGACCTCAAAAACAGACTTGTGTATAGAAGAAAAGACTCTTTGACAGCTGCAAGGGAGGGGAGGGAAGGAGGGTGGGTGGGGAGGGTTTAGTTTAGATAGTTACTAGAAATCTAGTTGGGAGAAAGCGGTGATAGCACACATTAGAAACAAGAACAACATTAAGTGGACTTCAGCATAACTTGAGTACTCCTTCCATCTTGACTCAATACTGCAAGGATAGAGTAGCTGGGGCGGGGGGCGGGGGACCATGCTCTTAGGTGAATTCCAGGCCAATTGGCACAACTAGTGTTTTGCTAAGAGAGCTCTCTGCACCCCACATTGGTGAGTGGTGTCTGGGGTCTTAAAAGCTGCCAAGCTGCCATCCGAGGACACAGCAAATGGTCCCAACTCAGCAGGAACGGATGCTCACCAGGGACCAAAATGACATGCAGTAAAGACAACCGAGAAGACAGAGAGACCCACAAGAGTGGGTGCCTACATCGACTTGGGACCGGAAGAACCAGATGGTGCCTGGCCACCACCAGTGATAGCCACGATGGAGCTCACAGAGAGGAGTCTCACTGGCAACAGAAGAGTAAAAACTGGTGCATCATGAGATTTCCACTAAAAGACCTCAATTGATGGTCCAGCGGTTTTGGGGTTCCTCTGAGAGCATGGCCCCCGGCCCTGATGCTGCCCTTTCCCATAAATTATAACAAAGGTCCACTCTTTGGAATGGATTGGACTTGGCAATGCAGAGTGACCACATATTGGAAGCACTTTGTGGTTATAAACATCTACAGGATATCATGTTGCTGACCTCTGGCTGGAGGAAAGGGAGTGGACGGAGAGGAGGGGAAAGGAGGTTGTTGTGAGGATGAGACATGTATGGAGCAGAGAGGAATAGTGTGCAGTCACCGGACAGGGAGAGCAGTGGAAGCTGCATATAGGTGGGCATGTAAATTTATACAGGAATGTACATTTTCACTGAGTTATGTTAAATAAAAAAAAAAAAAAGAAAATTCTTTCGAAGCCATCCTTTGAGAAACACCTTTGGTGCTCGCTTATGGAAACCCCAAACCAAATCCATTGCTATTGAGTCAATTCCAATGTATAACTACCCTATAGGAGACAGCAGAAACACCCCATAGGGTTTCTAAAGAGTAGCTGATAGATTTGAACTGCTGACATTTGGGGTTAGCAGCCAGGATTTTGATGGCTAAGCCATCAAATTTCCTCAGCTTATTTCTCACACTAAAAACAAACAAAAACATGTTATCATTTAATATTGTACCACATATTCAATAAAGGAAAGAACTACTCAGCTTACTGAGCTGTCAAAGTTACCAGGTTTTACCGGAAAAGACTTATATTTTTATTCCAAAAAGCCACAAAGTCTTACAACCATAGGAAATGTTTACACACTGTGCCAGACTAGAAGGGAATTATAAAAGGGTTCCAAAGGTGTTTTCATCAGTCACAACATAAATTTCAACAAGTTTATGGTCTCTCAAAATAAGTATTTTGAAAGTGTCCATGCTCATTAAAGGAGCCCCAGCAGCAGCCATTAAAGCAATCAACCAAACTGAAAGATCAGCATTCAAAACCAGCACTGCCTCTGCTGGAGAAAGATGGGGCAGTCCGCTTCTCTAGAGACTGACAGGCTTGGAAACTCCATGGCCTTTCCCTGAGTTCGAATCGATTCAGTGGTAGTGGGCAGTGGCTATGCTTACTAGGATGTGTAACTTCTGGCTTGTATGTTTACTATTTTCCAGTGAGCTATTGCTCATTTATAGCTCATTTATAGCTATTGCTCTTTATATTGCTGGTTGTTACTGTCGTCGGCTTTCACGGATTCGGACCCAGCTCACAGCAACCCATGCTCAGTGGAACAAAATACTGCCCAGTCCTGTACCATTCCCATGATTGGTTGGTTGCAAATCAGACCCTGGTAATTCCCTGGGCTTTCACTGGCCTATTTTCTGAAGTAGATCACCCAGCCTTTCTTCCTAGTCTATCTTAGTCAAGAAGCTCTGCTGAAAGTTGTTTTGCATCACAGCAACACACAAACCTCCACTAACAAGTGAGTGGTGGTTGTAGGTGAGGTCCATTGGCCAGAATCAAGCCCAGGTCTCCTGCATGGAAAGCAAACGCTCTACTGCCGAACGACTACTACCTCCTGTTGACTCTGTCGTTGCTAGGTGCCATCCAGTCGATTGCGACTTGTAGCACCTCTGTGTGAAAGAGCAGAACTTCCCTGTGTGGCTTTCGTGGCTGTTACCTTTCCAGGAGCTGGTTGCTGGTCTTTTTCCTGCAGTGAGGCTTCGTGGGCTCTAACTGCCAATCTTCGGGTTAGCAGCTGAGTGCTTAGCCACTGAGCCACCATGGATCCTTGAAGAATTTAAAATTCTTTATATGAGGAAATTAAAATACAAGAAATTTTATAAGCTAAAAAAGAACTCAAGGGAGAATTAGAAAGAAAAACACATCAGGGACATAAACAGAGAACCGAAATGAAGTTCAAAATACACGTCATCATGTGAACTTGTGACCCACAATGTGGCTGGCAGCCAATGGGAAAAGGAAAACCAGGTCACCTAGACAATTTACAATGTTCATAAGAAAGGAAGCGTATCAACAACTCTCAGGAGGAATCATGTAACTTGCTGGGTTTCCTTTTTCCCATTAGCCCATAGGGAAGGCCAATTAGTGAACCTTTTCCTCAGAAAATGGTTCTGAATCAGTTAGTTTTGGGACTCCTAAGAAGATTCCCAAAACATATTTGAACTCTTCTTTTGTTTGCTCTTTATCAGTTCTATTCTTTGGTGTTTGCTCTTCTATTTGTTGTTTCTGGTAGTTTTTTTAATGTTAGTTTTTACAAACTGCATAGTGTTTCTTCGTAGCATGTGAACCTGTGATTTTAAGATTCTCTATTAGTCTGATTGTGAATACTGCATTTGTCACATTAACTGTGGGGAGAGCAGGATGTGTTGTCTGACAACACATTTTCTTATTAGTTTGGGAACTTCCTGGAGCACTGCCCTTTTTCTCAGGCCAAGTGACCCTACTCATTGACTCTGTGGGGGATGGTGAACAGATATTTCCATGGTCAACTTTTTGGCATAATGTAGGGGCGGGAGTGTTATGTCTCTTGGCATCTTCTACTATGGCACCCTGCACAGTCATTCAAAGAGTTATCCTCAAACCTCTTCTTCCTCCTGTATCTGCTTTTTCTGACTCATGAAGCTCTGCCACAGTAAAGTCGAACCTGACTCATAGCAACCCTACAGGACACAGTAGGACTGCCCCTTGGAGTTTTTAGGGAGAGGTTGGTGGATTCCAACTGCCAACCTTTTGATTAGCAGTCAAGCTCTTAGCCACTACGATTTTGTGTAGAAAAACTATCCTGTTCATGTTCTAGGCTGTGGTGTTCCGTTCTAATCCAATATGAACTTGTTATTTCAAGATTTCTTGCCATATGGGGTCCATCAGGAGCATCTATTCTAGTCTTCCAGCTCTGTTACAGATTTATCTGTAAAAATTATCCTTTGTGTCATTTCTAGGAATCTGGAGCGAGAATGGGAGAAAGAGACAGTGCTCAGCTCGCTCTCAGGATCCAAGCTCTGCAAGTGTATTGCGGGACCACTGTGCTCAGTTCCCTCCATGCCTTGCTCCCTAAAAATACAACTGGAACGTCCCTGGCTATTATGCTGACAGTATATATTAATGTAAGGGCACTTACATCCTTACAATGCTTATGGTTCCCATACATCTTTCTCTCCATGCCTTCTCTATAGAATGTTATCATTCTATTCACATAGGTCTTAGATGCTTTCTAAAATTATTTGTCCTATGTACTTTATTCTTTTGTTGCCACTGCAAATGGAATATCCTTTTTCATTAAAATGTCTAACTGATCCCTGTTGGTATACTAAGAAAGCTATTGATTTTTATATATTCATTTGTAACTGGCCAATTGACTCACTGCTTTTACTTTTTCTAACAGCTTTCCAATTGAATCTTCCTAGGCTTGCCCAGCAAATGACCACAGGACCACGTGGAATAGAATGTTGCAGAAGTTTTCATCTCAATATTTTTCATAATGGAGAAAAAATGGAAAATAATAAGAACCTCCATCAACAGGGAAATGAGAAAGAATTAATTCGTCACAATACATCCAGATGACAGAATGATACGTAACCCTCAGAAATAAACCTGTGGAAAGAAATCCATATATAAAACGAGAAGAAGACAATATAGTATAAATATCATGATCCGATGTCCTCATTCTTACAAAACAAACTGTGTATTTGCGTATGTACCTCCACGTTCCGAAGAGTTCAGATGGTTAAAACAGCTAAATACAAAAATCGATTTTTTCCAGGTGGAGTGTTTTGTTGTTTTTCTTTTTCTGAAAGGTTAATAATAAACATGCACTACTTTTTAATAGGAAAGAAACAGTTTTTTAAAAGGGTGTTTTCAAACACATCCGACTGTTGGCATGTTATTACCTACTGACCATTTTCTGAGGCATGCCACACCCTCTGTGCAGTTGACCGAGCCACTCTGACCTATGTAGAGATTGGCAGCCGAGTCCCTGCAGGAATAGGAATGAGAAAGCTAGCTGAACAAAGCTCCCACACTGGAATGGAGAATATGAGAAAGAAGCATTGAAGAGGAGTCCAGCGACTATCACAAAAGAGAAATGAGCCTCATCACATGATGAGTAGATAGATATTCAAGAAAGATGATCCACACTGTATTATTAATCTATATCTCTGGTACAAAGTTTATGAAATAAACATGAAAAGATCTCAGCTGGTTGAGCGTGGGCCTTTTCCATAGTTAAATTAAAAAGATGCCCACAACATAGAATCTAATGATTGGAAAGAGTTTCAATGGTTATTGAGTGTGGTCAAAACCAGCTGACATTAGCATACAATATCCTCACATATAGTTTGTTAGAAAAGGTCAAAAGCACTGACACTGCTTTAAAAAAAAATCTTTTTTGGTCACCTGAAAGACATCAGCAAGGATCCTGCAGGGAATGAAAAGGAGACATTTGTTGAATGCGCTGCCTTAGGGGCTTTACATAAAATACCACACTGCCTCTTCACAACAAACCTCTGAAGTATTTATCATTATCTGTGCCTGTAGTAGGAAAAGAAAAATTGACTAAAGGAAAGGATAGAGTCTAGGGATTTAAACAACAAAACGTTGTCCTATTATTTTACCTTGCTTCTGCTAAATCCAGCTACTATATACATGTGCCTCTGTGTCTCTTAAGTGTGAAAAATGAAGACCTAACTGTATTCCCTCGCAGACTACAGGCATTTTTAGACAAAAGGCAAGATGGTTTACCATTTGTTAAGTATTTAATTCTTTATCAGTTAGAATGTTTTTTGTTGTGAATAACTAAAACCTGACTTTGAAGTTTCTAAACAACAGGAAAAATACATGGAATCATGTAACAGGAAATCAACAGGTACAGTAGGATCTGGTGTGTGTGGTAACGGACCAAATCTCATCAAGAACCAAACTTCTTTGCTTTTCTCTGCTGTTCTATCTCTTGCCCTCAAGCTGGCTTCTCTCATTGTTCCACACAGCTGCATCACATCCAGAGTTGACTCTATGGATCTCTTTTCTAAGAAAACTCTCCTACAAGCCCCCAGTCAGCTTCTCACTGATCACAGAATTGGGTCACAATCCATATTTTAACCAGTCATTAGTAAGTAACATGGGATCTCCCGGGTTAATTTGGACTAGTCAAAATCCAATCTCCAAAGCTGTGGTTGGGGCAGCTTCCTCTGAAGCCATGTGCCCATCTGGAGAAGGTGAGAGATTTGAGTCAAATTATGGGTGTGTTTTGAGTGAAAGTGAGAGAGATGAGGGCAAACTGAAATGAGAGGTAGGCAACAAACTGTGCTAAACACACAACATAAAGAAACAAGTCCAAAGTCTCTCCAGCCAGACCAGTCCACCCACAGTCAATAGCAGTTACCTTTCAGATATTCATTTCCATGAAACGTTATTGCTTTATGAGCTTTACAAAGAATGTCCCATTTACTACTTCTCTGGAAATCTGAATTGCACCTGGCATTTGTGGTTTAGTTCAATCTCACATCCTCTACAAAATCATCCCTAATTAACTCAGCTTGTCTTTTTCAGAAACTCTCCTGTAAGGCTAACTTGGCACCTAACGAACAACCCTATTTCAGACACAAAAGTCATGGGCCTGTCTGCCATCCAAACTGTGCTCCCCCCAGTGGACGCTGACGGGTCACCTGACCTAGAAACATCCACTCTCCTTGCTTACTGCCACCTGCGTGGGCCAAGAAGTCCCACGCCCAGAGCTCCTACTCTCCCACCTCATCTAGACCCGAGTGAAACACCACACATGAGGTGATGGTGCCTGGCATCCAAAAGGCCACCAGAGGAGCCAAATGGCACCAGTCAGAAGTGTTGGGGAGTTAACTTCCCATGAGCTACAACTGGACCAAGAAGACTAGGAGATGGACAGCCGCTGGGCAGACACATTTCCCTTCCTTTCTGCCTTTCATTGAGTTCTCTGAGCCAGTCCCCCCAAACAGACTATGTGGAGATGTCCTTTACACCCAGGGGCTGCACTAACTGGACAGTTGAGAGTGTCTCTTCAGAGCTCATTGTAAAGCAATGTAGTACTTGCTACCTCTCACGCCTTCTTCTGTGCCTTACTGCTGGATTCTACACCGTATCTCCAAAAGAAAGCCTCAGCACTGCAACCTCTGCCTCAGACCCTGCTTCCGGGGAGACCCAGGCTATGACCAGCTCTGTGGAGAGTCACGAGTTACATGCCCCTCTGAGCCTGCAAACACTTGCTGAGTCAAAAAAGGAACACTGCTTCAGTCACACGAGAGAGAAGCTTACATAGACTATAGACAAGAAATAGGTACAGATTTTCATCTATTTGGGGGGAAGTTTTGATTCTGTTATGGACTATGCCAAATATCAATAGCATAATGCATTAAACTCAATGTAAGTATTTGCTTACAAAAGTGTAAAGCTATTCTACAATACAGAACACCTGTAAAGCAGACAGCATCATTTCCTTGCAGAGACAGTGTCCACACCCTCCTGATGGACTAAAATTTGAACAAATCACTAATGCCCACTACCAAAAAAACCCACTGCCATCAGTTCAATTCCAGTTCATTGTGACTCCATACAACTGAGTAGAAATGTCCAGTAGCGATTCCAAGGCTATAAATCTTTATGGAAGCGGATGGCCACCGTCTTGTTCTGGTCGAGTAACTAGTCAGTTGGAGCCACTGACCTCTTGGGTAACAGACAAGCACTGTAATCACTGTGCCCTCAAGGCTCCTTGGGGAAAAACAAAATAAAACAAAAAAACCACAGGGTGTGTTAGTTCAACCAATCATAATTCAGAAGTGCCTCAAAATCCTGGAGTTACTTGTTTCTTATCATCCATCAGAACTCAGTGACTAAATTTTGATATCAGGTTACATGGCATTTTATGAGTTACAAAAATCCATTAAAAATGCTAATTGGTCATGGACAACAACTAATAATAAAGTAGTTATTAAAATGACCACAGCAAAAGAAAATGTGACCAGGATGGAAAAAAAGAAACAGATTAGGCAGAAGTAAATTTTAGTTGGTTGGCCCTGGAAGAATGCATTTTGCTTCTTGTATGGCAAGTTTCTGAGGACGCCAATCCCCTCACCTTCCTCTGAATTCCCATTGCCCGGTGACCTGTCCCATTTGCTTGGAACACATTTCCTTTTCAAATCATCTGACACCTACTACTAAGTCTGTTCCTGCGTTCTTTCTCTCCTCGGTCTTTCTGTACCAAACACAAAAACTGTAAACTATGACCCAGAGGCCAAAGTGATCCACCAGCTGGTTGGCTTCCATACAACCAGTGAGTGAAGAATGCTTTCTACAGATGAATACCTGCAACTGATTTGATGAAGAAAAACCTTGTGGCACAGTGGTCACAAACTTGGCTGCTAACCAAACGGTTGTGATTGGAACTTAACCAGCTGCTCTGTGGGAGAAAGACCTGGAAATCTCTTTCCATAAAGATTACAAAGATTACAGCCAAGAAAACCCCATGTGGCCATTCTGCCCTGTCACACAAGGTTGCTAAGAGTCAGAATCAACTCATCAGACGAGGAGGAACATGCTTCTTACTTTAATCAAACACATGAGACCAAATGGGCAGCTCCTGTCCAAAAGCAGGATGAGAAGCCAGAGGGATAGGAATTGGATGAGTGGACACTGGGAACCAGGGTAGAAAGGGGAACCATGCTGTCACACGGTGGGGATCACAACCAGTGTCACAAAGCTTGTATGAATTTTTGAATGAGAAATTAACTTAAAGTGCAAACTTTTACTTAAATCACAATTTAAAAAGATATGTATTACAAAATACTTTGCTCAATTAGTATTATATTTTGAATTATCTTATTTCAATAAAAATTTCTTTTCTATTATCATGTTTCTTTTCTTGCTTGTTGCATAAGCAAGACCAAAATCAAACCCATAGCCTTGGAATCAATTTCAGTTCATGGTGACTCCGTGAGTATCACCGCTCCAGAGAGTTTTCTTGGCTGTAATTTTTATGGAAGCAAATCACCAGGCATTTCTTCCATGGCACTGCTAGGCAGTCTCCAACCACAACTGTCACATTAGTAGTCAACCACAAACTGTGCCACCCAGGGACCTTGTCATATAAGCACCTATATGCTACCCCCAGTTATGCCTCTTGGTCTGCAAAGCCTAAAGTATTTACTGGCTGAATCTTTACAGAGAACATCTCCAGACCCCTGCACCAGAATCACAGAACCCAAAGCAGGCAGAAAAATAGCGCCAACATCCATGGAAGGAAAGCAGCCTGGACTACTCCCCACTTTCCAGTAGTGTTGGGATTGGTCTGCCAAGCCCCGTACTGGGCCATGATTCTCTCCCAGTCTAAGCTCAATAGGTGTTTGCTAAGTGGCTGAAAAGAAACAAGAGTTCTCAGCGCACACAGCCCTTAGATAGCGTGCCCAATCTCCATCAAATGGACCTTTCCCTTCCTGCCTTCTGCTCCCAGTGTAACTTAATGGAAATCCAGTGCTTGGATGGAATTCAAACCTCACTCTGCCTGCAGCAGGTGCTTGAGGATGTTATGTGAGAAGCAGCTGCGCAAGGGAAGTGTGATCAGTTGACTAGGAGTAGACGTGAAAGCCTGAAAAGTTCAACAGCCCAATAATGGTTTATTAAAACCCTTGGCCAAGCTGCAGGTGATTGACAGTTGGCAGGCACCTTCCGGCTTCCTTTAGAGACAGCTCAGTGAAGCCCAGATGTCTCTGTCTGGAGACCTGCCACTTTACACAGTAGAAACTTTCACCAGCAGTGCTGTGTTTGCATTTAAAACTGGATTCCACATATTTACCTAAAGGTCAGACATGACTGAACAGCCTGCTTGGAGAGTTCATTTAAATTTGCTGGGTTGTTTCTTTTTCTCTTTTTTTTCTTTCTTGAGGCCTTTGAAAAAAGACTATTCAACCAGTGCTTTTAGTGAAGGAGACATTTGATTTGTGTGATTTGCGTTCTAAAGGTCATCAGTGATACGAAGCTTGGCCAGCAGAGACTGGGCTAGGAGGGTTGAGGGTTCTGGGGCAGCTTTCCCTCTGGGTTTAGGAAGCTTCATTCAATAGTATATTGACTGTAAATACTATGAGAAGATCCTCTGCTCTAGCATTTGTGCTTTGGGAGGATCAGAATCCCAAGTGAGGTGTTATAATGAACCAAGAGAAGTCTATCGACAGTAGTAGTGGACGAAGGAAGAAAGGGAAAAAAGAAGATACTGATGTGGCATATACATTAATAACAATGTAACTGAAACACATGACCCTTCAAGCAATGGCTTGATGATGCAGATCATGTATTACTGTAATGTAAAGCTCAGAGAGAGGACAGTCAGCCAGGCACGCTGTGCTTTAATTCTAGCAGAATCTTCTGGAACAGTGTTCATTTCTTTATGGTGGTTGGAGGTGGGGTTTCTTTCTCTACACTTCTAATTGCATTCGTGTCACGTGCAGCCTATTGTTATCTATCTTGTTTCAGAATGTCCCCCTGCAACAGGATGACTGCGAGAATAAAGGCACGGTCACCATAGCTACTGGGGTGATTTCTTGAGGCAGCTTCCTGACTTCTGATCCATTTGCCAAGTTCTACACAAAAGAATAAAGCTCTCAATACACCACAAAAATATTGTTCGTGTTTATTTGAAAAAAATCAAAGAGCCAGGAAGGTCCTAAGAGTTCAACAAATAAAGGCATCCTATCTTAAGAATGAAAGAAACACATCTAATGTGTCAGAAAAAGAGAGAAATGAAAAACTGCCCACCTGTCACTGGTTTGACAAGGGGGCAGTAAGGAGAGAGAAATGAAAAGTGTCTTTCACGTTTGTCATTTTGGGTCATTTTTCTACCTTTCCCAGGATACATCTCACTATGTGTCTTAAGACTTAACACATTTTGTCTTCAGAATAATGTTTTGTTGTGGCTACGTAATATCAACTCGCTTCTGACTCTCAGCAATTCTACGTACAACAGCTGAAACACTGCGGGTCCTGTACCATCTCCACAATTATTATGCTTCAGCCCGTTGTTGCAGCCACTTTATCAGCCCATCTCATGAAAGTCCTGCTCTTGTTTGATGACCCTCTACCATATCTAACATGAAGTCCCTCTCCAGCAACTGGTCTCTCCTAATAACATGTCCAAAGTACTTAGGACCAAGTCTCACCGTCATTGCTTCTAAGAAGCTGTACTTCCAAGACAGATTTGCTCATTCTTCTGAGATGCATGGCATATTCAATATTGTTCAGCAACATTGAAACTCAGTTCTTCTGTGGCCTTCCTTAGTCATTGTCCAGCTTTCACAGGCATGAGGGGCAACTGAAAATACCACAGCTTGAGACAGAGACACACTAGTGTTCAAGGTGACATCTTTGCTTTTCAACACTGTGAAAGAAGTTTTTGCAGCACATTTGTCCAGTACAACATGAGGTCTGACAATTAAGTCTGTGAACTTAGCTGTTTTAAGTGCTACCTACCTCATTGCTGAGTGTCACTATGGTCATCTTGGGAAGATATGCACTGATGCAAGCACCTAATTCACCCTTCAAAGCAATTTGGGAACTCTTTCAGGAATGTCTGTTGTGCACAATAGCAAGGTGGCAAGTTGGCAAACTTAATTGTATAGCTGTCTATGAGGGAGTTTTTTAGCCAGTAAACAAACAACTGTATTGGAACACCTTCCCCAGTCACCTGATCTGGCCTGCAGTGATTTTTTTTCTTTACTGGAAGATAAAGGAAATATTGAAAGAAAGATATTTTGATGCCATTCAGGATGTCAAGAGTAATACGAGGACAGCTCTGATGGCCATTCCAGAAAAAAAGTTCCAAAATCGCTTTTAAGGGTGGCCTAAGTGCTGATGTCGGTGCATAGCTTCCCTAGGGGAGTACTACGAACATGACCATAGTGATATTTAGCAGTGAGGTATGTAGTACTCAGAACAATTAAGTTCATGGACTTAATTGTCAGACCTCAGATGTAGGGCTTCCTTATGAGCACAATGAAGTGTTCCAGAATTACCCTTCTTCACAATGTTATCCATAATCCATAATCTGTTATGATCCACCAGTCAAATGTCTGGTCAATGAAACACAACTAAACATCTTTCAGGTGTTTTCTACTTTCAGCCAAGATCCATCTGACATCAACAATAATAGCCCTCGTTCCATGTCCCCTTCTGAATCCAGCCTGAATTTTCAGCCATTCCCTGTTGATATACTGCTGCAACTGCTTTTGAATGATCTCCAGCACAATTTTACTTGCCTGCGACATCAATAATGTTGTTCAGTATCAGAACAGTGTAGCAGGAAGCAAAAGGGCAGATCAGTGAGGAGAATCAGCTTTATGATCAAATGATCTCAGTTTGAATCTCAGTTCTGCTACCAAGCTATATAGCACCTTTGAACCTGTCATCAAGTATAAAATGATTATAAGGCCTTCCTCATTTGTTTGCTGTGAAGATTAAATGAATAAAATATGCAAATGGATTGCCAAGGTGCTTGGCTTTCACAGGCCCTGCACATATGCTGATGAGACAGACAAAGAGCATGACCACGTTCACCAAGGTGCTTGGCTCTCACAGACCCTGCACGTATGCTGATGAGACAGACAAAGAGCATGACCAAGTTCACCAAGGTGCTTGGCTCTCACAGGCCCTGCACGTATGCTGATGAGACAGACAAAGAGCAAGACCAAGTTCACCAAGGTGCTTGGTTCTCACAGACCCTGCACATAAGGTGATGAGACAGAAAAAGAGCACGATCAAGTTCACCAAGGTGCACAAACAGGAGGGAGGCTTTTGGTGCTGTCAACTATTTCCTGGGAGATAATTCACTTAGAATTCTGAGTGTTACAAGGGAGAACCCCAACTGAAAACCAAACCCATCGCCACTGACTTGATTCCCACTCCTAGTGATTCTAGAGGACAAAGAGCTGCCCCCAGGGCTTTTAAGGCGGTCATCTTTATGGAAGCTGACTATCATGTTTCACCCCCATGAGCAGCTAGTGGGTTCAATCCAATGACTGTCTGGTTAATACCCAAGTGCTGTAACCACTGTGTCACCAGGGCTCGTTGGATGGAGCTCCTGAAGTCTTTTAATCCAAGGGTTTTCAACTTTGGCTGCATGTGTAAGTCACTGGAGGAACTTCTAATCTAGACTCTTGGGCCTTCCTTGACAGTGATGAAGTGCTAGGTCTGCTAATCAAAAGGCTGACAGTTTGGAAACTCTATGGAGCAGTTCTACTCTGTCCTGTGTGGTCACTGTGAGTGGGAATCAACTCAACAGCAGTGGGTTTGGGGTTTTCCCGACATCATTTATCTAATTAGCATCTCTAGGGATGGGTCCTGCACATTAGTGTTCTGTTTAAATAGCTTGCAGATGATTCTGGTAAATAACCAAGGTGTGAGATCTTCTTATTTAACTCACTGTCCATTATATAAAGAAATTCCTTCTTTAACATCCTTACTTCAACTTCTTTGTGGCACCTGGATGCTCTTCAATAGAGAGCACCTTCTGCTGTGTCACTACAGGCATTAGAGAATTTTCTTCAATGATATGCTAAAATCTTACAATTTCTACATATCCATCTTATTTTTTAGTATGAAACAAACCTTCTATGTAATAACATTTCTAAAATCTGAAGGAGGCCAATCATCAGGACTGCTTCACATCATTTTTTTTCCTTAAATTTCTTCAAGTGTTTCTACTAGGATGTGGTTTATAAACCAGTTCACGGTATCCTCACTTTCATCTTGACAGTAATTCAGTGATAGTGGTGTTGTTGTTAGGTGCCATCAAGCTGGTTTCAATTCATAGTGATCCCATGTACAAAAGAACGAAACACTGTCTGGTCCTACACCATGTCCACAATCGTCGCTACACTTGAGCCCATTGTTGCAGTCACTGTGTCAATCCATTTGGTCAAGACTCTTCCTCTTTTTCACTGACACCCCCTCTGCTTTACCAAGCATGATGTCCTTCTCCAAGGTCTGATTCTTCCTGACAACATGTCCAAAATATGTAAAATACAGTCTCACCATCCTTGCTTCTAAAAACAACTCACTCTGGCTGTACCTTTTCCTGAACAGGTTTGTTCATTCTTTTGGCAGTTCGTGGTATATTCAATATTCTTCTCCAACACCACAATTCAAAGGCATCAATTCTTCTCCTGTCTTCTTATTCACTGTGCAGCTTTTGCATGCATAAGATGTATTGAAAATACCATGGCTTGGATCAGGTGCACCTTAGCCTTCAAAGTGACATATTTGGTTTTCTCAATTACAATATTACTCTCTTAAAAAAAATCACACCATGAAACAATAGGATTTTCTGTGTGGCCTAATTAGCACAAACAATCATTTTCATAATTTACTAAGCATTCTGGTATTTTATTAGTCTCTATCTTTAAATAGCTATATAATATTCAGGCTGTGGTCTATCACAACCAACAATACTCTTCAGCAACCACTGCCAAACTAAATCTTCCTTATTTTACAAACCTATCTTTAATTATTTTTTAGACAAATTTAGGAATCTATATTTACTACTCCTTGGGCCATCATTCTAATTTGTTGCCATGAGTTATAGAATTTTTATTATAACTGACAATTACATTATAATTATTTAGAATACTCTCATGCAGTCATTGGTTAAATGCATATATTAATATCGCACCCAAGTAAAATTTTGCTAAAGACTATTCAAAAGTGGCTGCAGCAGCAATGTACTGACAGGCAAATACCAGAAATTCAGGCTGGATTCAAGAGAAGATTTAGAATCAGGGATATCACTGCTATTTTCAGATGGATTTTGACTGAATGCGGAGAATACGAGAAAGAGGTTTATTTGTGTTCTAATGACTACGCAAAAGCATTAGATTGTATGGATCAAAACAAATTACGGGCAATACTGCAGAGAATGGAAGTGCCTCGACACTTAATTGTGCTCATGAGGGCTCTGTACATGGATCAAGAGGCAGTCGTTTGAACAAAACAGAGACAACTGCATGGTTTAAAGTCAGGAAAGGCTATCTCTTTTCACCATACCTATTCAATCTGCATGCCAAGCAAATAATCTAGGAAGCTGGACTATACGAAGAAGAAGAGGCATAAAGATTGGAGTAAGACTCATTAACAACCTTTGTTATGCAAATAACACAACTCTGCTTGCTGGAAGTGCAGAGGACTTGAACCACTTACTGATGAAGATGGAAGACCAAAGCATTCAGTATGGATTACTGCTCACCAGCAAGGAAACAAAAATTTTCACAACTAGACCAATATACAACATCATGATAAACAGAGAAAAGACTGAGGTTGTCAAGGATTCCATTTTACTCGGATCCACAATCAATACTCACAGAAGCAGCAGTCAGGAAATCAAAAGACACACTGCATTGGGCAAGTTTGCTACAGAAGACCTCTTTTAAGTGTTGAAAAGCAAACATATCACCTTGAAGACTGAGGTGTTCCAGACCCAAGTCATGATATTTTCACTCACATGAATACAAATGCTCGACAATGAATAAGGAAGACAGAAGAAGAACGGATGCCTCTGACATGGTGATGCTGGAGAATATTGAACACACCCAACTCGACAGCACTTGGCTTGGCGTGAACTACCAAAAGAATGAACAGATCTTGGAAGAAGGATAACCAGTGTGCTCCTTAGAAGAAAGGATAGTGAGACTATGTCTCACATACTTCAGACATGAAGTAAGAAAGGATCAATTCCTGGAGAAGGACGTCAAGTTTGGTAAACTGAAGGGTCCTCAGGAAAGAGGAAGACCCTCAATGAGGTGGATTGACACAGTGGCTACAACACTGGGCTCAAGCACAGCAACAATTGTGAAGATGGCACAGGAATGGGCAGTGTTTCATTTTGCTGTTCATGGGCTTACTATGATTTGGAAATGACTTGACAGCACCTAACAACAACATATGAATAGATTATGCAGGACAGGACCATGGGCCGAGTCCTATGGAGCTACCCTAAAGATCCCTACCTGGGTAAACCCAGAGCCATACAACCAGGTACCAATCTGACACTATCAAATGCTTTACTGACCCCAAGAAAATTCTAATTATAGAGTTCTTTGGATCTACTACACTCAGAAAGACATCTACAAAGGAACTAAACTTGGTTTCAGATGTTATTCTACGGACCTTGCCTTTTCTGAGTGTACACAAATACCCTAATAATCGATCTCAGAGCTTTGCAAGGTTGTAAATGCCAGGTTTACCAGTTCATATCCAGCCAGGAGCAGCCTCTATGAGAATAATAGTGTTCTTTGACTGTCTCCACTTTTCTGGAACTTCATGTACAAGTCCTCAGAAATTGCTCTCAGTGACGCCAAGATACAGAAATTTCATTTCCAAGTCACTTTAGCATTACACAGACAGGATGCCTCTTACTCCCAGTTACCTGAATTATTTTAAATCTACTAGACCTTCTTTTAGGGACTCTTCATACATCTTAGGGTATAATACCTCTTCATTTTGTTTTCAGTCTTTTTTTCAGTTGGGAAATGGCTTTCTCTTTCTAGGTGAAGGATAAAAAGATGGAAATTATGAGTTCTCCCTTCATTTCATCACATTAAGACACAGTTCTCTTTTCCAGGCCATAGGCTTGACCCCTCCTCCAGTGGAGGCATCTCTGTGCTCCGCTCCTTGTTCCAAAGATAGCTGACATGGCTTTCTGAGTTTCTGTAGGTTAAGGAATTTTCTTCCCAACTTAATCCATACAGCACTTTGCTCTGCTTTCATATTCAACCCTGACCACTTGCCACTTCACAAAATCTGGATTTACATATCTGAATCCTGGTTTCCTTATTCTTAAAACTATTGACGTTTGGGGCTGGGTAACTCTTTTGGGAAGAGGACATGGGAAGCAGGGCTTTCTCATGCATGTGGGATATTCAGCAGCATCCTAGACCTCTGCCCACTAGAAAACACCACAAGCATGCACATGTCTTTCTCCCTTTCCTCACCTACCCCAAGCTGTGAAAACTAAAAGCATCCAGACATCACTCCAGGTTAAGGTTCTAAACCAAAAAACCCATTGCCATCAAATTGATTCCAATTCACTGCAACCCTGTAGGACAGAGGAGAACTGCCCCATAACATTTCCAAGGAGCACCTGGTGGAATTGAACTACTGACTGTTTGGTTAGCAGCTGTAGCACTTAACCACTATGCTACCAGGGTTTCCAAGGTTCCAGTTTTTAGAAATTTTCAGAATCATGTGTTAAGTTTTTGAGGTTAAAGTAAAACCTTCCTAATCATGGACCTCCTGAGACTTCTAGGCTGGTCATGTTTGCCATTAACATCTCCAAGCAGCTAGATATACATGAAGACTAAGATTTCACATCTACAGTTCTTGGAAACTGTCAAATGAAATTTGGCACCTCCCTTATTTCATTAGCAAACCTGCCATTTTTCACTTTGCCAAAAAGAAAGCTGGACCTCCCCACCCTCCGATCTTCACAGTTGCAAATTCCACATGAAAACTAGTGAAATCATAAGACAATACGCTGATGTTCTCAGTGTTTCTAATTCCAACATTCACACTGATTCTGGGAATAGAAGGAACTACCAGTTGTCCTTTGACTGCTACTACAAGCATTTTCCAAGAAACACTGGCTTATTCCAGAGGTAATCTTTCTCTCTTCTACACATCCTTTTTGCTTTCTCCGCTTATTGCTAGCTACTTTTCCAACAAAGTTTTTTTTTTTTCCTCCTTTCAACAAGTACTTCTAGTGAAGTGTCCTTGTAATAAACTCAACAGAGCAAAGCTCGGAGGGGAAGATTCCTTCAAACGTCTTTTAGAGAGAAAGAAAACAATCCACAAAAGGAAAGGCAACAATGTTCTTTCAGAAATTGCCTGCTGTGGCACAAAGGAACACAGAGTAAAGGACAATTTGGGGATTCAAAGGGAACGCAAAAGCCAGGATTCTTGCCAGCACAGAAGACAGAGGAGGAAGACCGTGGGAGGGAAAGGGGCCTGGTTCTCTGGGGAAGCACAAAGAGCTTCTTGTCGTACTCTGCAAAGGAAGACAAGTTGGGCAAGCTTGGTACCTCCTTCCCAACAAACTCCAGAGCCTTCTTCTTTCTCCCTGTGGATCTGTGATCCCAATTTGTGCAAATGCCCAACACAAATTCTTTCCTAGAGCTCAGGAAGCTTCCTGGATCAGCCCCAAAGCACGTTTCACACCTGCTAGTATCCACTGGCAGACAGTTTTCAAACTCTTGTGTAAGAATCATCTGAAAAGCTTATTTAAAATATAAACTCCTGGAACTTAGCCCAGTACTAGAGATTTACTGTGGGACGGGGCCCAGGAACTTGAATTTTAACAAGTACCCCAGATGATTCTGGTACATAGCTGAGAGCTATCATGCCAGATAGTCCAGGGTAAAATTGGAAAAATCCTGATACAGGAGACTGGTTGTGTGGTCAGAACACTCATTTTTATCATGGAACTCAGTACCTCCCTTTCTGAGGGCAGAATCGGCAGGTAAGTAGTATTAGTGTCACTGGACCTTGCACACAAATGTTCCTAGAAACAGGACACACACACACACACGCCAGAAAATTTGTACTTAGCGAGAATATGCAGTCAGATTATTAAGCCTTAGTTTCTGTACTAAAAGGCTGGTACAAGTATATATTTTGTTTCCCCAGCAAGCCATAAGAATTACTGTGTGGTGGCACTGTTAATGTACTCAGCTGCTAACTGAAAAGTTGGTGGTTTGAGTCCAAGCAAATGCAATCTGCTTCCTAAAATTCAGCTATCCAAAGCTCTATGGAGCACAAGGCGTGTCCATGAGCCAGAATCAACTCCAGGGCAGAGGCAGAGTAATCAGTCCACAAGGTAAGCGCAGCCTTACCTGTGCTCACTTACTCACCTGTAATGCACAATTTCACCTCTTTTCACCATGCCCGGTACGCAGAAACACAGGTGAAGCTGTGCACTACAGATGAGGAAGAAAGCACCAATAAGCCTGTGCTTACCTTGCTTATTGGGCGCTCTGTCTCTGCTCAAGGACAACTGTTTAGTGTAATAAGCCACGACACATGAATATCTGAATGGATGTGCAAATGTCAGTCTCCATAAATGCTCTTGTATCTGCAAGCCTGTGAGATGGCTGTGCCCTAGCAGACCTAAGCCGGGAGGTGTGCGCTTCTATCCCACTGATAGCTACGCTCACAACACATGCAAAGGAAGCACCGCCTGTCACTTCTGATGAGGCATTCTGTGTCGTCCAGGTGAGACAAGTTCTAGCGTGGCTACTAGATCACTTTTGCTTTTCTGTAAACTTTCTTTCTAAAAGCCACAGACAACCTAGAACACAGGGAGCAGAACACACGGTTCATGCTTGCTGGTAACTGAAAGGCTGGCAGTTCGAACTCACCCAGCGTTGCCAGAGAATCAAAGCACTGGCAGTCTGCTTCCACAGAGATTATAGCCCAGAAAACTGCCTGGAGCACTTCTACTACGTAACACACACAATCGCCAGGAGTATACTTGACAACAACTAGCAACAACGGAGACAACCCCACGTGAGCAGGCTTTCTTTTTTCCAAGTTATATGGGACAGAGGGATCTACAAGAAGTAGCAATAACATTTCTATTCTGAGTCCAGGTTGATGTTGCTCCTCTTCTTGTTGTACAAAATAAATTGAAGAACACAAGCAAGAATTTTTTGCCTTTGATTAAATGCATGTTGTTTTTGTTAAGTGCAACTGAGCCTGCTTCACCTGACAGCAACCCTGCTTGGTTCTGCACCCTTCTCGCAACTGTCACTATGTCTGAGCCCACTGTTGCTGCAGCCACCGTGACAATCTATCTCATCAAGAGTCTTCCTCTTTAACACCAACACTCTACCAAGCACGATGTCCTTCTCCAGGGGCCGGTCCCTCCTGATAATATGTCCAAAGTAAGTGAGACAAAGTCTCACCATCCTTGCTTCTATGGCACATTCTGGCTGTCTTTCTTCCAAGATTAAACATACTCATAAACAAAACTGCACAGATTATAAATACTCAGTGTGATGAATTTTCATAAGGTTGAACATAGCCTTCTTAATAACATCCAGATCAAGGCACAAAGTATTACCAGTATCCCAGAAACCAACTCCTGCCCTCTTCCAGCCTCTGCGCTTCCTTCCACAGTGAGAAAGGCGAAGTTTTGCCTGTTGCTGAACCTTATATAAATGAAATGATGCTCTATGTACTTTTTAGTGTCTGGCATCTTTCAAAAGAAGTAATTCTAATATACAGATATCCATCTGGTGCCCTCTGCTCCCCCCAGATGCTAGGAATCAATCAAACATCTGTTTCTTCTTCCCATGAAGCCTATTCTAACTCATGGAGATGACACATGTCCAGATTAGAACTGCATTTTACAGGGTTTTCATGGCTGTGACCTTTCAGGAGCAAACAGCCAGGCTTTTTTCTGAGGCATCTCTGAGTGGATTCAAACTACCAGTCTTTTGGTTACTAGCTAAATTCTTAATTTTTGCACCACTCACAGACTTCTCCATCAAACATCTCAAAGAACCCTTAGAATGTGTTCAGTAAAGCAAAATAACTGATCTGCCTCCTGAGAAAATGTCTAAATTTTAGCAGCTGCCCATAAGAAGAAGTCGATAGATATTCCCCTTGGAAATTGTGCTGCTTTTTTACCAACCAATAAGGTCTCATCAAATGCCTACTGTGTGCCAAGCCTCACTGGGCATTCCACTCTGTATTAACGCTACGGAACAGAAAATCCTGGTGCACACCCATTAGCATTCACAGTGTATCTGCAAAGGTCACTATACAAAAGGAAAGAACAAAGCTTCAGACTTGTGTGAATGTGTTTACAGAAGTATAGGTACAATTTAGACAATCCAAGAAGAAAAAAGAACAACGATAAGCCATTTCTTTAGTTACAGAAAATAACTGCCAAGTGAGTCATGGGGGAAAGATCCTGGCATATGCATGGTGCCAAAAGAAGGCTTCACAGGAGGGAAGCACTGCATCCTGTCCACCGTGGACTTGCCACAAAGCTGTGTTGCTGATGGAAGTAGAGATGGTATTGGTGTTGAAATCAGACCTGGCCTGTGGTTGTAGCCTTCCACCTACAAGCTAAGTGATCTCCTCTGCAGTACGTGCTAATACTTGTTTTGATTACTTAACATGGTCATTGTGAGGAGATACCTGTTAAGAAAATACACAGTAAGTTATTTCTTGGACCATATGATGATTGACTACACTGGGCCACTGTGATCCATATCAGCACATCCGAGAAAAACTGTTCCTGCTGTTTCCTAGGTGGTCAAATTCATACTATTCATACTGAGCTCAAATTCATATCTTCCCCTTGCAAGCTGTTTGTTTAATCCTGAGAACGTTGTTACAGCTCTCTGAGTCTTAGTTTTTATCCATTTGCCTTACGGAATATGGTGAGGCTCTACTGGAGCTAATATATATAACTGCCTAGAAGCTTTCCTGCTCTGTACCAAAAAAAAAAATCTAAATCCACTGCCACTGAATCAGGTCTGACTCATAGTGACCCTGTAGGACAGAGTACAACTGCCAGTACTTTCCAAGGATCACCTAACAGATTTGAATTGCCAACCTCCTGGTTAGCAGACATAGCACTTGACTGACTATGCCACCAAAGTTTCCTCCTGCTACTTAGGCAATGATATTTTATTACCACTTTGAAGTAGCAGATGAGACAGAGGACATAACATCAGCATCAAGACTATCTTGAATGAGCCAGTGTCCCTCTCCATCTTGAAGAGTTAAGCTTTACACTTATGACTTGGTGGCACCCTAGGAAAACAGCAGCACAACTGTCCAGAAAGGTCTGTTAACTGCTTGTTTTTGATTTTTTTTAAGGTCACTGAGTGGAACCAGACAGCACCGGGTATTGGCCCTCCTGCCCTGAAAACTGACTTGACAGGAAGACCCTGAAACACAGACCATTTTACTGACCACTTCTGCCACACCCCTCATGATCATCTCACCCTTGCACCTCCAGGTAGCTTCCTCTTATAAACCCATCTGGTCTGGCCAGGGACAGACTTTGGAGGAAGCTATTCCCCTCTATCTCTTGTATATCAATACACAATAAACCCTCTCGATTATTCACCTCAACCCCGTCTCAGTATCGGCTTTGTGGCAGGCAGCATGAATCTGTATTTTATGGTAGAAGTTTTGTTTTTCTGTTCTTGCCAGCTATGGTGCTATGTAGGACAGGCTTACCCAGCAGCCGAATGCTGTCACTAAGACTCAAGATTCAGAGTTGTAGAAACTCTGTCTGTGGCTCAAGTTCTATGATGTCATGAGCACTCACTGATTGATTTAAGGCAATAAATACCTAAGAGACAAACTTCAGTGATTAACAACCATTGACATTTCTTTCTCCATTTTTGTAGATCAAAACCAAAACCAAACTCATTGCTCTTCAGCAGATTCTGACTCATATTGACCCTACAGGACAGAGTGCAATTGTCCTATAGGTTTTCAATTTCTTATGAAGGCAAACCACCTCACTTTCTCTTGCAGAGTGACTGGTGGATTCAAACTATGAACCTTTTGGTTAGCAGCCAAGTGCTTAATAACCACTGTGCCTCCAGCATGACTTTTTGTCAATAGAGATCTACTTTTATTGCCTGTCACCTGTTCTCTACCTGTGCTTGCTTGATCCTGATCTCCCTGTACAGTTGCCTGCTCATACCCTGTTATCATTGCTAGCATGTCAAGTCAGCCCCAACTCATGGTGACCCTGTGCACAACAGGATGAAACGTTGTCTGGTCCTTGAGTCATCATCACCACGGGAGTAACTCCTCAGTGAACTAAAATCTGGGATCTATTCACTGACGAAATGTCTTTAGCACACAGTTGCTTAAGATGCCTTTCTTAAGAGACCTAGGGGGTAAGACTCAAATGTTCCTAACAATCATTGACTTCACTGAAATCCCAGCCTTGTTTAGCAGCATGGAAATTTTTGCCGAAATGGCATTGTCTGCATCTGTTTGAGAATAAGAGAAGCAGAGGAAGGTTAAACATGCAAATGATGTTGCAAAATTCATTCTGGTGGATGCATCTGAATTCCCAGACTGCTGCTTTAGGGGGGCACCTGGCTGCCCAGGATAAGAGAAAGTAAGCATGAAAAGAGGCTGGCACGTTATCCCAATAAACACACCACCCTTATAGGCCCTGCCTGAAAGAATCAGGCAATGCAGCAAGACCATTTAAATACTCAGTTGCTAATCTCAGCCTGAAAGAGCCTGGTGTTGGCAGTCCTTATCGAGATTCTTAAGCTTAGCAAACAATCAGTTGTCCTATGCCAGAGACAGCCAAAGAAACAGAGCTGCTTCTAAGGACAATTCTGGACTAGATATCACCTCCCTCCCCAACTCAGATTCAGGGACATAGTTTGCATAAGCTATCAGGAGAAACTGCTTTCAAAGTCAAATAAATATCTGACTTTGAGGATTCTCATGGACCCCTTTCCCAAAGGTTTTCTCTACTTGCTTAAGGTCTCCCTGTGGTATTAGATATCAACGCTCCATGAAGATTCCCTTTTACCAAGTTGGATCATGCTTTCTTTGCTTTAGCATGCCTGAGATTCCAATAAGCAGTGTCCTTTTAGGATGTTCAGGCTACTGGCTGGAGAACTTGAAGCACCTAGAAATCCACCTACCCCTTGTAACTAATGACTAGCAGGTGGCAGAGCAAGTCCTACCCCTTTTACTTGGGCCCCTAAACAAGTCTGCTTGTGCCTAAAATGCTAAGAAGACATTCAATAAACACTTCTTTCAGTCTTTTCCCCTTGTTGGAACTTTCTTCTAAACATGAAGACTCAAATTCAGTCCAAGAGGTGAATTAGAGGAGGGAGAAAATTATATTCTCCATGCCATACTCCCTTCTATCATATAGTTTCCTAGGAGCAGCTGGTAGATTTTAATTGCTACCTTTCTGGTTAGTAGCCAAGCTCTTAATCACTGCACCAACAAGACTCCTTAAGAAGCCTAACTATGTAAAATTCATGCCATCATCTTCTTTAGTTACACAAATCCAATGTTCTAGTGCACGTCAATGTATGCAAAGAGACTGGAGAGAATGTAGGAGATGACATCTAAGACTCAGACTGGTTAACAGTCAAAATTCCCTGATACACAATGAACCTGTGCAGATATTTAAGACTTTTAAGTCAAAACGAACATTTGTGTTTGAATGTACATGGAGGTTTTGCCAGCGTGTTTCCACTGGAAAGAAAGCGTGATCAACTGACAATAGAAAGAAAAGTGTTGCTGAGGCAAAAAATCAGAGTGGAGGGTTTGGAGGACTAGGCTGCTTCTCCTATAATTGTTGTTGCAACTGTATTGACTTTGGCTCGTGGTGACCCATGTATAACAGAACACAACTGCTTCATCAAGTCTACTTGGCTATAATCTTAACAGAAGCAGATCACAAGGCCTCTTTCTTCCATGTACTGATGGGTAGGTTCAGAAAGCCAACCTTGAGGTTAACAGTTGAGCACAAAACCATTTGCACCACCTAAGGACCTTCTCCTATAGTGCTGTTAGTGTGTGTGCCTCTGAGTTGATTCTGATTTATAGCAACCCTAAAAGATAGAATGGAATTGACTCGCAAAGTTTCCCAGGCTGTTAAAACCTGATGATCTGCTCCCATAAAGATTACAGCCTATCAAATTTATGGAGCAGTTCTACTCAGTCCTATAGGGTAACTATGAGCTGAATCGACTCAATGGTAGACAACAACAACAACCTTTATGGGATCAGATTGCCAGGTCTTTTCTCCTATAGAGCTACTAATGAGTTGGAACCTCTGAACTTTCAGTTAGCAGATAAAGGTCTAACCAGAGTGCAGTCAAGTTTCATGTCTCCTATAGCAGTAATTCTCAAAATTTGGTCTTCAGTGACAACAGAATACCTGGGAATAAAAGAAAGAGCAAGGAAAAAATCAAATAGATGGAAACTGAATAACACTTTGCTTAAAAGCCACTGAGTAATAAAGCAAAGATGCAATAAAACAATTCCTAGAATCAAACACAAATGAAAACACATTATACCAAAACCTTTGGGACACAGCCAAAGCAGTGCTCGGAGGTCAATTTAAAGCATAGATACACATAAAAAAACAAGAAAGGGACAGAATCAAAACATTAGCTATACAACTTGAACAAATAGGAAGGGAACAGCAAAAGAAGCTCACAACCACCAGAGGACTGGAGAAGAAATAAATGAAGTAGAGAACAGAAAAACAACAAAAAGAATCCACAAGATCAAAAGTCGGCTTTTGAAAAGATCAACAAAATTGACAAACCATGGGCCAACTGACAAAAGAAAAATAAGAGAGAATACAAATAGCCCAAGTAAGAAATTAAACAGGGAACATTACAATGGACACCACTGAAATTAAAAGGATCAAATAGAGTACTATGAAAAGCTATACTCTAACAAATTTGAAAACCTAGAGAAAATGGACAAATTTCTAGCAACATACTACATACCCAAACTAACACAAACCAAAGTTGAGTATATGAGCAGACATATAACAAGAGATTGGAAAGATCAAAACAAACAAACAAAAACTTCCCAATGACAAAAAAATTTCCCGGCCCAGATGGCTTCAATGGAAAACTCTACCAAACGTTCACAGAAGAGCTTACACCAGTACTACTCAAACTATCTCAGATTTAGAACACAGAAAAAGAAGGGATTCCTCCCAATTCACCTTATGAAGCCAGCACAACTTTGATACCAAACGCAAAGGAAGACACCACAAAAAAACTACAAACCAGTAACTCTCATGAATATAAATGTAAAAATTCTCAACAAAATTCTATTGAGAATTCAATATCATATTAAAAAAAACACTACATCATGACCAGTACAATAATACATCAAGTGGGATTAATACCAGCTATGCAAGGATGGTTCAATATTAGAAAATCTATCAATGTTATCCACCACATAAATAAAAGAATCATATGACCATCTCAATTGATGCAGTAAAGGCATTTGAAAAAGTCCAGCACCCATTCCTGATAAAAACTCTCAATAAAATAGGTACATGCTTTAGAAGCAAGCTTTTAGTCCGGGGGAAGACTGACAACAGTGACCTTCCTTCAGAGCTGACGGAGTAAGCCTTCCCTTGGCACCGATGCCTGAATTTGGACTTTCAGCCTACAGGACTAGGACAGCATAAAGTTTCTCATTTTAAAGCCCCCAGTTGTGGGATTTCTGTTTTAGGAGCACTAGATGACTAAGACGATTCTTGACAGAGAGAAGTGGAAAACATTCTTAACAAAGAGAAACTGAGAACATTCCCCATGAGAACAGGAACAAGACAACGATGTTCTTTGTAACCACTCTATTTAACACTATGCTGGAATTCCTAGCCAGAGCAATAAGGCAAGATAAAGACATAAAGAATGTCCAAATTGGTAAGGAAGAAATGGAACTGTTGCTTTTGCAGAAGATATGATACTATACATAGAGAACCCAGAAGACCCCACACAATAACTACGGTGACTAACAGATTCACCAGAGTAGCAGAAAATAAGATAAACATACAAAAAAAAGTTGGATTCCTATACACCAATGAAGAGAATGACAAGAAGGAAATAAAAACAACAGTATCATTTATAATGGCCCCTAAGAAAACAAAATACTTAGGAATAAATCTAACCAGGGACATCAATCGCATCACATGCATGCGAAAGCCAGACAACTAACAAAGAAGACAGAAGAATTGATGTCTTTAAATTGTGGTGCTGGAGAAGAATGTTGAATGTATCATGGACCACCAAAAGAACCAACAGATCTGTTCTGGAAGAACTACAGCCAGAGAGCTCCTTGGAAACAAAGATGGCAAGACTATGTCTTTTGTACTTTAGACATGTTGTCAGGGAAGATCAGTCCCTGGAAAAGAACATCATGCTTGGTAGAGTGGAGTGTCAGCAAAAAAGAGGAAGACCCTCAATAAGAGGGACTGACACAGTGGCTGCAACAATGGGCTAAAGCATAAAAACAACTGTGCACATGGTGCAAGACGAGGCAGTGTTTTGTTCTGTTGTTCACTGGGCCGCTATGATTTGGAACTGACTTGACAGCACCTAATAACCTAACAACAACGGATGTAAAACACGTATGCAACTACCCAGAAAACTACAAAACATCACTGCATGAAAACAAAAGAGATCTACATAAACAGGAAAACATACCACGTTCATGGACAGTTAGCCTCAACATGGTGAAAATGTCAGTTGTACATACCCAAAGCAATCTACAAATACAACACAATCCCAATCCAAACACCAGCAGCATTCTTTAATGACATAGAAAAACTAACCAATAACTTTGCATGGAAAGGGAAGAGAACTCAGATAACTAAAGCACTACTGAAGAAGAACAAAGTAGGAGTACTCACACTACCTCAAAATCTAATGTACAGCTACCATAGTCAAAACAGCCTGGTACTGGTACAACAACAGATTCAGTGATCAGTGGAAGAGAATTAAGAACCCAGATGAAAATCCAGCCACCTACAGTCACCTGACCTTTGACAAAGACTCAAAGTCTATCAAATGAGGAAAAGACAGTCTTTTTAACAAATAGTGCTATGAAAACTGGGTGTCCATATATAAAAAAATAAAAAGGAACCCATCCCGGACACCATACATAAAAACTAATTCAGAATGAATCAAAGACCTAGATAGAAAACCAAAAACTACAAAGATGATAGAAGAAAAAAAGATCATAGGGTCAACAGTAGAAGCCCTAATACACAGCTTAGAAGATACAAACCATAGCTAACAATGTACGAGGTCTGACAATTAAGTTTGTGAACTCATCCTAGAAAAAGTGCTGCACACCTCATTGCTGACTATCACTATGGATCACCTTTGAAGTACTCCCTTTGGGAAGCTGTGCACTTACATCAGGGCCTAGTCCACGCTTTAAAGCTCTTTTTCTAGGATGAGTTCACTAACTTTATTGTCAGACCCCTTCATCTGATGACAGTTCTAGTGGACATTCCAAAAAAGAGTCCCAAAATTGCTTTGAAGTGTGAACTAGACGCTGGCATCGGTGCACAGCTTCCCAAGGTGACTGTAGTGATATACAGCAATGAGGTGTGTAGCACTTTTTCTAGGACATGTTCATGAACTTAATTGTCAGACCTTACACAAACATCAGAAGATAAGCCAGATAATGAGGATCTTCTAAACATTAAACACTAGGATCTTCTAAAAATTACACTTTACTTTAAAATGAACAAGTGTACTGGATGACCTCCAAGACCCACTGCAGTACTATAACTTTGTAAGTCTCTTGCCAACACCTAGATCTTTCTTTTCTCAGCTGCTCTGAGCCCCTGTGGTTCTCATCACCATTTCCTAAACCCCTGGGTGCCTTGTCTCTAAGGACTTTCCTGGAGCAAACTTCTGCAGAATAAAAACATCTTTGAACAGCCTTTACTTTCAAACTAGGTTTTTAAGTCCCTACAAAGAAAGTAATGAAGATACTTGAGAGAAATACATTCCAGGAATGAAAAGGAAAAAATAAATAAGAGTTTAATAAATATTAAAGTAACATTGAACTTAATAAACATTAAGGATCATTCTCTCTCTCTTACCTCTTAATACGTATTATGCTCTTTTTCTTGCTCCTTTGTTATTAAACTCTTATTTTATACTTGGAGCCAAGTTTCATTTACATGAATAAATTCTAACAACTGTATAAGGCAGGTACTATTATTATCACAGTCTGATACGTAAGGAAACTGAGATTTAGAGACATTAATTAACACCTAAGACAACACAATGAATAAGTGGTAGAGCTAGAACTTCAATCCAGATGAGTCCAGAATCCACATGCTTACCAACACCCATCCATTGCATCTCTTGCATTTTGTTTCTAAATTGTTAGTTTGGAATTGTTATGGATTGAAATGCATGCCCTAAAATACTTGTCAGCTTGGATAGGCCATGATTCCTAGTACCATATGACTATTACCATTTTGTTATCTGATGTGATTTCCTTCTGTACATGTTGTAAACTGTATCACTGTGATATAATGAGATGAATTCATGGCAATTACACTGATAAGATATACAAGATTAGATATTGTCTTAAGCCAAGCTCCTCTGAAATACAGAAGGGGGATGTGAGGAGACAGACATGGAAATCTCATACCATCAAGAAAGCAGTGCCGGGAGCAGAATGTGTTCTTCTGACTCAAGGTTCCTGCATACAGAAGAGCCTAGTGCAGGGGAAGACTGATGACATGAATCTTCCTCCAGAGCCAACACATAAAGCCTTCCCCTGGAGCTGTTAGTCTCTATATCTGTAAATACAAGAAGTGTCCTTTCCTAAAATATATACATATTTATGAACATTCTCATATCACCAAATCTACACAGAGGTCTGCTGATGCATGGGCCAGTTCTGTATATTGGTAGTAGGAAAGCTGGACAAGTAACCAGACTTGGAAGGAGGTGGCTGGAGCTGCGCTTGCTCTTTAACTATCGTTAAGGCTTCCCTCAACCTCTGGAAACCCTGGTTGCACAGTGGTTAGGGGCCACGGCTGCTAACCAAATGATCAGCAGTTCAAATCTGCCAGGCACTCTTTGGAAACTCTATAGGAGAGTTCTGCTGGTATCCTATAGGGTTACTATGAGTCATGATTGACTTAAATGAGCACCGGTTTGGTCAACCTCAAGTTTGCATACTTTCATGCCGCATATTTGTGGCGGGCTTTTTGTTTTTGCTTCCTCTGCTTCATCTTCCACAAGTTAAATGCTATAAAACACATCCAAGGGTGGATACCAGTAAACACGATATAGACCAACCCAAACTGAGCAAAAATATATATGACTTTCACTAGACTTCCTTGCTAATCCATGGTAAACAATTTCACATGGATTCTACCACATTTTGGACATGACGGGGGATCAGTAAAATTGTACACTGCGGATCGATGGAAAGACACAGTTGGGACTATGCAGAGCTTCCCCACTGGATAATCTGGCCCTGAACACATCTGACTTACTTCAGCAATCACAAGTCATTGTTTCAAGATAGCAAGCTGCCTTATCCCACACTTGGATATTTAGTCTTAGTTTATTGCTCCAAGTCTCAAAATTTTACAAATGTTTTGCTTTTTCTTGCTTAAGTCTATGACAGGAAGGACCCATTATTTTCTGGAATAACTTCCTTTCCTACCCTTGCTGCTTCTCTATCTTTCCTTGAAAACAGTTCAGAACAGAGAAAATCATTACTAATTCCTCTCCTTCAGATCATCTGGACCAGATTTATCCAGCTGCTTCCATTTCCTGTCTGTGCTGCTGTTTTCAACTTAATTTCTTCATTGTTGTTGTTGTTGTTAGGTGCCACTGAGTCAGTTTCAAGTCACAGCAACCCTATGCACAACAAAACGACACACTGCCCTGTCCTGTACCATGCCCACAATCATTTTCATGCTTAAACCCGTTGTTGCAGCCACTGTGTCAGTCCATCTTGTTAAGGCTCTTCCTCTTTTTTGCTGACCCTCCACTCTACCAAGCATGACGTCCTTCTCCAGGGGCTGAACCTTCCTGACAATACGTCCCAAGTATGTGAGATGCAGACTCTCTTTGCTTCCAAAGAGCAGTCTGGTTGTACTTCTTCCAGAACAGATCTGTTGGTTCTTTTGGCAGTCCATGGCACATTCAATACTCTTTTCCAACACTGCAATTCAAAGGCATCAGTGTTCTACTGTCTTCCTTATTCACTGTCCAGCTTTTGCCTGCATATGATGTGATTGAAAATATCTTGGCTTAGATCAAGTGCATCATAGTCTTCAAGGTTACATCCTTACTTTTCAATACTTCAAAGAGATTTTTTGCAGCAGATTTTCCTAATGCAATGAACTTTTGATTTTTTGACTGCTGCTTCTGTGGGCATTGATTTTAGAACCAAATAAATTCAGATCACTGCAACCTCCATCTTTTCTCCATTTATAATGTTGCTTACTGGTCCAGTTGTGAGGATTTTTGTTTTCTTGATGTTGAGGTGAAATCCATATTGAAGGCTGTGGCTTTTGATCTTCATCAGTGTTTCAAATCCCTTTCACTTTCAGCAAGCAACATTGTATCACCTGCATAATGTAGGTTGTTAATGAGTCTTCTTCCAATCCTGAGGCTTTGTTTTTCTTCATACAATCCAGCTTCTCAGATTAGCTGCTCAGCACACAGATTGAAAAAGAATAGCGAAAGGATCCAACCCTGATGCACACTTTTCCTGACTTTAAAGCATGCAGTGTCTGCTTGTTGTGTTTGCATGACTGCCTCTTGATCTATGCACAGATTCCTCATGAGCACAATTAAGTGTTATACAATTCCCATTCTTTGCAATATTTACCCATAATTTGTTATTATTCACACAGTTAAATGCCTTTGCATAGTCAATAAAACACAGGTAAACATCTTTCTGGTTTATTCTGTTTTCAGCAATGATATCTCTGGTTCCAGGTCCTCTGCTAAATCCGGATTAAATTTCCAGCAGTTTTTTGTCAATGTACTTCTACAGGCACTTTTGAATGATCTTTAGCAAAATTTTACATCTGTGTGATATTAATGAAATAGTTGAATAATTTCCACATTCAGTTGGATCACCTTCCCTGGGAATAGGCATAAATATGGCTCTCTTCCAGTCAAGTGGCCAGGTAGCTGTCCTCCAGTTTTCTTGACATAGATCAGTGAGCATTCCCAGTGCTGCATCCGTCTGTTGAAACATCTCAGTTGATGTCCCATCAGCTCCTGGAGGCTTGTTTTTCACCAGTGCCTTCAATGCAGTGTTGAATTCTTTTTCGCTACTATTGGTTCCTGTTCACATGCTACCTCTTCAAATGGTTGAACATGGACCAGTTCTTTCTGGTAGAATGACTCTGTATTCCTTCCATTTTCTTTTGATGCTTCCTGAGTTGTTTAATATTTTCCTTGCAGAATCTTCACTCTTGTAACTCAAGGTTTGAGTTTTTCCTTCAGTTCTTTCAGCTTGAAATATACAGTGTGCTCTTTGCATGTGTCATAATCCTTTGTCTACTCAAGCTGTCCTTTGGAATCTTCTGTTCCATTCTTTTGCTTCATCATTTCTTCCTTTTGCTTTAGCTGCTCAACATTCAAGAATAAGTTTCAGAGTCTCTTCTGACATCCAATTTAGTCTTTGCTTTCTTTCTTGTCTTTTCAAGGACCTCTTGCTTTCTTCATGTATGATGTCTTTAACGTCATTCCACAGTTCATCTGCTCTTTGGTCTTTGGCATTCAATGCATCAAATTTGTTCCTGAGATGATCTCTAAAGTCAGGTGGGATGTACACATAGTCATACTTTGGCTCTCCATGGAATTGTTTTAATTTCTCCTGTTCTACTTTGAACTTGCATACAAGCAATTGATGGTCTGAGGCACGGTCTGCACCTGGTCTTTTACTGACTGATGATATTGAGCTTTTCCATTGTCTTTTTCCACAAATGATGTCGATTTGCTTCCTATGTGGTTTCATCTGGCAAGTCCACATGTACAACCACCATTTATGTTGGAGAAAAAAGGTATTTGTGATGAAAAAGGCGTTGGTCTTTCAAAAGTATATCATGTGATCTCCAGCATCGTTTCTCTAACCAAGACTATATTTTCCAACTACTGATTCTGTTTCCAACTTCTGCATTCAAATCACCAGTAATTATTGATCCATCCTGACTGTGTGTTCAGTCAACTTCAGACTGCAGAAGCTAGTAAAAATCTTAAATTTCTTTATCTTTGGCCTTAGTGGTTGGTGCATAAATTTGAGTAATAGTTGTATTAACTGGCTTTCTTTGCATGCATATGGATACTGCCCTATCACCGACAGTGCAGTACTTCAGGACAGATCTTGAAATACTCTTTTTGATGATGAACAATTCTTCTTCAAGTTTTCATTCCCAGCATAACAGAACACATGACTGTCTGATTCAAAATGGCCAATACCAGCCCATTTCAGCTCACTGATGCCTAGGATATCAATATTCACACATTCTATTTCATTTTTGACACTTCCATTTTCCCTAGATTCATATTTCCTGCACTCCACATTCTGATTATTAATGTTTGTTTACAGCTGTTTCTTCTCATTTTACGTCATGCCACATCAGCAAGTGAAAGTGCGGAAAGCTTGACTCTATCTCCATCATTAAGGTTGACACTACTGTGAAGAGGCAGCTCTCCCCCAATAGCCTCTGAGTGCCTTCTAACCTGGGGGAACACATGTTCTGGCACTGTATCAGACAATTAGAAATCTTGGAGGCCTACTGGTTAAGTGCAACATGAAACATCTGCTAACCAAAAGGTCGGCATTTCGAAGCCAGCAGGCACTCATCAGAAGCTCCCTGGAGCAGCTCTACTCTGTCTTATAGGGTTGTTGAGTCAGAATCAACTTGATGTGAGTGGGCTTGGTTTGTGTGGTTATATCCAACAATGTTCTACTGCTATTCATAAAGATTTCACTGGCTGATTCTTTTCAGAAGTAGACTGCTGGGTCTTTCCCCTTTGTCTATCTTAGTCTGGAAGCTGAATTGAAACCTGCCTGCTGTGGGTGACCCTGCTGGTATCTGAATAATGGCAGCAGAGCTTCCAGCATGACAGCAACATGTAAGCCTCCACGGTATGGCAAACTGACAGACAAGTGGAGGATTTTTTTTTTAGTAAATCGCAGATTGAAGAGGTGGTGGAAAGGCAAACCAGAATGACTCCTGGGTTTGAACTTTAGCAAAGAAATTACAGTGTTCATGCACTCACTAGGAGTCAAGTTGCCCTTCCTCTTTTTCCCTGACAGGTTCTAAAAGCAAACCCAGCATCCTTCAAATGTCAGCTCTGCTGAGTACTTTGATGATGAAGTCATCTCTTTCCAATCCCCCAGTACACATGTTCCAGAATCAATCTAGCCATCAAATCATGGTAAGATTAATAATCCTTTTGAAAAATAATCATTCTACCCAGCTGACTAAATGAATCTCCCTCAGTGGGAATTTTGACTCTTGTAGCTAAATCGTGGTCTCAGGAATCACTGGCGATGGAAAGAAACTTCAAAGGTATTCTAGGTCACTGTTATTTTGAGACTGAAACAAGTTTGGAACAAAGAGAACATCGTGATCTTTACTTAAAAGCAGTCAGGGAAGACTCATTAGTCTTTTTTGGGTAACACAATGCTTGTTTTCAGTAGATTAGTCCAGAAAAATCATTTCCTTACATTTTCAGAGAAAAAAAGAAATGGTACTATCAGAATTTTATCATAATTTAAACCCTAAAGTGTAATTTACGCATTAACCCAATAAGAATCTTTTTAAAAACCATGAACTTAGTACCTGGAAGTTACTGAAAGGACGTGTGGTTATCTCTAAAGTAAGTGCATGGCTGCCATGGATAAGAAGCCCTGGTAGAGCAGTGGTTAAGCACTTGGCTTCTAATTTAAAGGTTGGTGGTTACCAACTACCAGTGGTTCCATAGCAGAAAAGACCTGGGGATCTCTTCCTATGAAGATCACAGGCTTGGACACTCTACAGGGCAGTTCTACTCTGTCCTATGGGGTTACTGCGAGTCAGAATTAACTCGGTGGCACACAACACTGCCACTGGCACTCAGCGCAACTGATTCCCCCTACCAGAAATAAATTAGAAAAATACTGTCAGCCAAGCCAAGTGCCGTCGAGTCAGATCCAAATACTACATACTAGCAAATATAAATTTAAGATTAATTTATATATTGTGCTATTCTAGATTCTTAATTTTAAATGCCACATTCTGCCTGAATGAATTGAAATTGTGTCAGCTATTCGCAGAACTGCTGGGAAAGCTGGAAAATGAACAGGACCCGGAGACTCTGAACAGTATCCAGAAGCAGTATGATCATAGGCTCATCCATTCAGTAGGGGCTCTGCTGCTGATCTATTAGAAAATCAGGGTCAACATTTTGCTTCCATCAAAGGCCCCAAATCCCGGACTTCACTACTGCCCATGCTGCCTCTGATTTTCCTGGAAATCTATGTTTATACCATTGCTGCCACCATTGGAAGAAAAGTAAATGAAACATCCACTGTTCCTTCTTTCTTTACATTAAAAAAAAAAAAAAAAGCCATCCAGTCAATTCCAACTCACAGTGACCTTATAGGACAGAGCAGAACAGTCTTAGAGAGTTTCCAAGACTGGTGGGTTTGAAACGTCAACCTTTCTACTAGCAGCTGTGCACTTAACTGTTGTACCGCTAAGGCTCCTCTTCTTTGCATGACTAGTTCCTGATTGAGGTCTTTCTACTAATTAGCCAACTTTAAATCAAGTGACTGCAAGGAAAAGCTGTGACAGCAGCTATCTAGCCTTCCGTACTTCCAGAGTGTGAAACACTTTGCTTCCCACCAAAATTCTGAGAGTGAGTCTTGATAAGCCATGTTACACTGCAGTAACAAACAGCTCCAAAACCTTGGTGCTGTATAATAGAAAACAGTTTTATATTTGTTTTGTGTTTCTCTCAGTCACACTATGCATCTGTAACCAATTATCCAGGGGTTGTGATCTGTGTTATTCTCTTGCTTTCACTCTATGACAAGCTGACAGAACAGCCTGTGTGGAACCCTGAAAGTCATCTGGCAAAGGGAGAGCGGGTGAGTCATGTCCTGGCACTCAAAGCTTCTTGCTGAAGTGACTGACACATGTTACTCCTGTTTACACCTCAGTGGCCAATGGAAACTCTGGGGCCTCACCCCAGTGCATTGAACAGGTGAGTGGTGCAGAGAAATATGGTATAATTCAGAAGAAGAGCCAGCCATATTTGGTGGACAGCACTCACAAATAACACATTGGTAAGTACACAAATCTATGAAGGAGAAACAAGAACCAGGCAGCCCCAAACAGACAAGTATCCATTACATATTAATGACACCAAACCAAGACCCACTGCCATCCAACTGTTTCCGGAGCTGTAAATCTTCACAGAAGCTGACTGATGATGAGGCTGGTGGAGTGGACTATGGACCTTTTGGTTAACACCCAAGTGCTTTAACCACCACACCACTAGGACTCCACATATTAACGACAGTTCATATTTATTTTGTGGTCCCCATGTTCCAAGCACTCTTTGAATTGCCTCCCATGCCTTATCTCATTATACTCAGTCTGGGACCTAGCATGTACCATTATCCTACTTTATGGATGAGGAAACAGAGCCCTGTCCATGATCACAACGGGGAGCAGAAGAGCAGAAATTCCAACTTGTAACTGTTGGGAACTAGTACCTAAAGACACAGGAGCCCTGGCAGTACAACATGAAGTCTTGGCTGCTAACCAAACGGTGGGCAGTTTGAACCCACCCAGCAGCTCTGTGGGAAAAACACATGGCTGTCTGCTTCCGTAAACACGACAGCCAAAAGGAGACGGGGCGGTTCTACTCTGCCAAATGGGGTCATTGTGAACTGGAATCGACTCAATGATACCCAACAACAACAGCAATGACTCTGCAAAGCTGGTGAGAGGTTCCCACCTCAGACACATGCTGCATGGACAGTGATTACAGCAAGTCCAAACAAACGGATGCCTGGAGAGACATGGAGAAAGTAAACTTCATCTTCTTCTGCGTCCTACCTCTCTTCTGTTTATCTTCTCCATTCCCTTCCCTTCTGTTATTGTGCCCTTGCTGTCCCTGACCCAAGTGCCTGACCTACGTCTCCGCCATGCAGGCTTTCACCAGGAATTGTGTAGGAAAAAAAGCCTGGCTGAGAACCAGAAGGCCTGCGCCCTGTCATCAGGCTTCGAACTCTACACAATTCCCAACCACTCTGGAACTCAGTCCCCTCAGCTGTAAGATCAACATACTGCTATCTGGCTCACAAGCTACAGGACTGAGATAGAAATAAGATAAAGTACAAGAAAAGTCTTTTAACCTAAGCCAGTGTTACCAATATGGACCACCGACGGTCTGACAGCTTGTCCTACTGTGGTGGCTTATGTGTTGCTGTCATGCTGTTGGAAGCTATGCTACAAGTATTTCAAGGATCAGCAACGTCACTTACGGTGGACAGCTTTCAGCAGAGTGACAGACTAGAAAGGTCTATCAATGTAATTCTGAAAATTAGCCACTGACAAGCTTATGAAGCACAACGGAATGCAGTCTGATGCAGCGCTGGCAGATGGGCCCCCTGGGCTGGCAGGCGCCTCACAGTGCCCACAATAACGGGCCCAGACCCCAATGGTCCTGACGATGGAGCGGGACTGGGCGAGAGTTAGTTCTGTTGCAGACAAGGTTTCATGAGCTGGAGTCAATGCGGTATCAGCTCACAACAACAACGATACACATGGAAAGTGTTCTTAGTAAGAAGATGACCTGATAAGTAATGTCTGCTAAGATAAGACGGTTTTGAAACATGGAAAAAGGTTGAAAATCCAAAAGGATGAATATCTCAAGGAATCCCTAGCCTGTAGGGAGATATCTGGGGGATTATCTTTTTCAAACCTTTTCTAAAATAACACCAGACACAGAAATGCCCACTTGCAAAGCTTGTCTTCCTTTCTCCCTAGAAAGAGAGAGCGTACTGAATCCATCTTCTTAGCACTCTCCTTTCAAAATAAGTTTAATTCCTTAAGCCTGTCTTCCAAAGACTGAGGCATTCTGAAAGCTTTAAGGAAACAATGCCATAAATCACGACTTACTTCATTTAGTTGATAACGCACAGCAATCACATGTGCATTTTAGACAGTATACTATTGTGTTCTTAAGATAGTTCTGGTAATCTGTGGGATGTCATCATACAGTCAGGATTTTGGAATTCTTTTTATTGGGCTAAGTAGATAGGAGAGGTCAGCGTGGAACAGAAGCAGACACACAGCTGAACAGGGGAAAGGAGACTGCCGATCACTGAAGAAAACGTCAGTGTCAACTAACAGGTTTGATTAAAATACCTCCCATTTCAATTGTTCATGTGATTACTGTGATTGAGATGTCCTTGGTCTCCCCTCTGAGCCTTTTGCATTGCTGGTCATGAAGGTACTTTTTCATTGTGCTGATATGAGCAGAACCAATTGCTTAGAAGCATTCATGTCCACAGCTTGTCTAAATTAATGATGGGATGCTGCTTCTGTGACGTTTGCTTTGTATAGGCTCAACCTGGTGCAGGAGATGGACATTTTCTGGTGCTGAGAGACTTGCATGTTTATTTTTAAATAGAGATTGCACTGCTTAGAAATTAGTGCATTTTATTATTCTTTTACCAATAAAAAAAAATTACCCTTTGCCACATAACCACAAATTATTTCAGTTGGCAAACACATTGATAATGAGTCAATTCTGGCCCCTAGTGACCTGCAGGCCAGAGGAGAAAGCACCACAGGTTTCCCAGAAGTGGCTGATAGATTCCATTGTTGACCTTTTGGTTACCAGCCAAGCTCTTAACCACCACACCAGCAGGTCTCCATAGTTAGCAAAAATAATAGAGAAATAAGAAAAGGAAAGGCTAACATGGGAAAAGTTGGTAGTTTTCTATTATTATTGGGTAAATCATCCACTCTCTGTTCTCCAGCAGCAATTTTTAAAGCACGATTCATTTCCTAGGACACTGGATATCTTTCAGATTATGTCACATTTCTGACAGATGTTACTCACATCTTAAGCAAAACACATTGATGAAGACAAAACTGCTCTGTGTTGCAAATCAAATGTAACTGGTGATTAATTCTGATATTAGATTGTATTTTTCCTCTTTGCTCCCTGAGCATGGTTACTGACAAATGGCTATAATGTATTCTGCTGTGATTTCCACCAGAACTTCTGTCTTCAAAAATGGAATCTTAAATTTTGTTTTTCAGAACTTTGGAATCTATTTCAGCCACAATTGTTTATAAACACTGCTGTCAACTTGTCAATCATAAATTGCTATTTGCTATTTCTCATTGATGAGGTCTGACGTCAAGAAACAGATGAAGAGGAGGCATTATTTTCAATGAGTTCCTCCAGACCTCATATAAATTTATCTTACATGATTTCAAATGATTTATTTTCCAGAAAGCCTTATGGGAGCCCTGGTGGCACAGTGATTAGGATCTATAGCTGCTAACTAGAGGGCTGGCCATTCAAGTCTTCCAGCCACTCCGTGTAAACCCTATGGGGAAGCTTTCCTCTGCCCTAAAGGGTTGCTATGAGTCAGAATCAATTTGATAGCAATGGGTTTCATTCCATTTTAAAGATCTCTAATACAAAAACTCATGGCAACCCTAGGGGCCAGGGTAGAACTGACCCCCGGAGTATACGGCACTTGGCTGGCGATATAAAGAGACCAGATCTGGCTCGACGGCACTTGACTTGGCTAGCTAATATAAAAAGGAAGGAAAGAAGACAGAGAAAGAGGAAGGGAGGGAGGGAAGGAAGAAGGAAACAATGACGTCTTCTCCACCAGGGGAGTGCCATCAGATGTATTCAGTGCCTTGAGAAAAATACATGTGCCACCTGCTAACAGAATCTGGGAAATGAGGGCCACTTACCCATATTCAGTGAATTATAACATTAGGGTTTTCATTTTATTGACTGTTTAGGACTTGTCATGGATTAAATTGTGTCCCCCCAAAAATGTATTTGTTGATTCGACTTGGTTTGGAGTTCCAATATGGTGCCCTTCCTCCCATATGTTGTGAATCCTGCCTCTGTGATATTGATGATGGATAATGGTTTGCAGTTGTGTTAGTGAGTCAGGACCCAAACTTGTGGAATATAAGGAAGAGAAGTGAGCTGAGGAAATTGGGAACCTCATACCACCGAGAGAGAAGCACCGAGAGCAGAGCACGTCCTTTGGACCCAAGGTTCCTGTGCTGAGATGCTCTCACTAGATGTGGACTCAGCCTACAGAACTGTGATAAATTCTCTTACTGAATGGACTTGTAACTTGTTAATGGACTTGTGGCTTTCGGGATTGTGACAATAAAACCTTCTTCTCATGAAACCTTCCACTCATGGTATTTTCTTTTAGAGCATAACCAGGTGACTGAGACAGGACTATTTCTTTTCTTTTTGTGTATTTTGAATATATGCTCTTGACCTTAATATTCATAATGCAATGTTTTAGAAAAGTAATACAGCATAAAACTTCTTTTACACACTTCCAACTTAAACCTTAACGTCTTTTTCCTTGTGAAGTAAAATTGTTTGAATGTATACCTCAGACTTAACAAGGCCTGTTTTGGCTGTTACTGCAGAAGGTAAAATAATGAGAAGTAACTCAACTTCTCATTCAAATGGTATCTATCTATATTACAAATGAATCTTTTATTACTATCAGTGACTCCAGCCATGACTCATCATTCACATGAGTCTCAAGATGGGAAAGGATGGAAGCAGAAGAGAGTTTTATAACCAATATTTGGAGCAATACCGGATTGGCTCATTTTGCCATAACTGGATAAGTCCCTTAAGTCTTTCTTACCTTCCTTTATGGAACATAACAGTGTCTTTTTACTAAAGCCAGTTAAAATATGTGATTCCTGATCCCTGCCATCAATAGCATCCAGTATATAATACAGTTGAGTCACAAGCAAAAGAATCAACTCTGGATCACTTAACCAAAAGGAAGTGTATTAGTCATATATCTGAGGGATTACAGGACTGTGCAGTAGGCCCTAAGAGGGAAGTTTTGGAAAGTACCAGAAATTTAGGAAGCTACACAGAATCATCATTTAGAAATCCATGAGAGTGCTCTTAGTGCTGAGAATGAGGCCAAACAGAGCTGTTGCTGCCAAGTCGATTCCAACACACAGCAACCCGATGAGTCACAGCGGAACTATAGGGTTTCCAAGGAGCACTTGGTGGATTCAAACTGTCAAACGTGTTGTTAGCATTGAAACTGAACCACTCTGCCACTAGCATTTTAGCCTTAAGTAAATGACTCAATTCTGGTTCTTGGTTCCTTTACTCAAGATTCAAATTCTGGCTAGCTATGCTTAGGTCACATGTCTACTACAGGGGTAGCTTCCAAGAATAGAAATATCTGATTCCCTTTGTTTTCATGCTGGGAAAAGAACAGCCCCACACTAAGAGGATGTAAGAGAGGCACAATCTCAGAGGAACTGGAATGCCAGGAGAAAAGGCGACGGGTGTTAGGTAAATAAAAACAACAAGCAATCTAGCCAACGAGCACAGGCTTTGAAGTTAGACACTCACACAGCAACATGAGCCCTCCATTAGCTGTTCTGTGGTTTCGAGCAAACTCCCCTCTCCAAATTTCACATCTGAAATCTGTACAATGATAACGATCATGACAAATAATATTTTGTAGAATTCTTCCAAAGATTAAACCAAGTGATGTATCCAAAAACGTTCAGCACAGAAACCCCCACAGAACAGCTGTGGATCATCAGCATGCTCTACACCATCCGGATCATTCTCAATTTTCCAGGTAAGACTGAAGATAGTTGCTGGAACAATCTCTTCTTTAATTATAAGACTGCTCTTTTGAGAAACCACAACTCTGAGATGTCCTAGAGGATGCAGTAAGCCAAAAAACAGTCAGAAACCCTTCAGAAACCTCAACCCCAGTATTGAGCCTAAGAAGGAAACATCGCCTGATGCTTTGGAATCAAATACTGAAAGCCCTTTGGGTGTCTACCTGGATAAAGGTAGCCTTCCCATGCTGACAATGACTTCTGGCTCAGATTCAGCTCTCTGCTAAGTGAACTCCAGTCTCAAGAGAGATTCCTGATATGTGGTCTGGAGTCCTCATAGCTGTAAGGATTCCGTTTCCAGGGCAACAGCTTTCGTCCATGTGACCACTGCAGAGCTCTGGGCCTGACTTTGAGGGCTTTCACTGGCATTGTAGACTGCTTAGAGAACACTGGCACCAACCCTGGGGTTTCCAATGGATAACCCAATCTTCTAAAGCATTCAAGCTGCTGGCATAGAGGCACTTTGTGAAAACTGTGTAAGCTACAGGGAAACACTTGACTATTTAGCTACAAAATATTAATAGCACAATAGCCAGAAGCATATATTTGGGAGTCAGACCTGATTCTGAATAAGCTCTACCCATTTATTAGGTGCCACAGGTATCACTAACTTACCAGCAAAATCTCTTCTACACTTCATGGGAACGCGGCTACCAGCCAGGAACTACACTTCCCAGTCCCACTTGCACCCCGGTGGGACTATCTAACTACTTCTTGCCAATAAAATGTGAGAAAGGTTGCATAGCACTCCAGATCAGGAGCTTTTAGAGTAAGCTGACTTCTGCTTGCCCTTGTCCCCATCAGCACTGGCTACAGAGGAATCCGTGGTTCCAGGTGGTGTCAGTGCCACAGATGAAAGGCACCGGGGACACTGCACGGAGGAATGCAGACATTCCATAAGAAACATTACTGGGTATTTCAGCCACCATGCACCTGCGGTTATCTCTACCACTGTTAACTATCTTAACCAGTACATAAGCACTACATAAACATTTGGTGAATGAATGAGGGCATTTTTTCTCAGCTTGTTTTTCAATGGCTACTCCTTATATTTTTGTGTTATTGTTGTTAGGTGCCATCAGCTCAGTGCGAACTCACAGCAACCCCACGGACAACAGAGGGAAACACTGCCTGGTCCTGCACGATCCTCACAATTTTGCCATGCATGAGCCCATTGTTGCAGCCACCTGTGTCGATCCACCTCCTTGAGGGTCGTCCTCTTTTTTGCTGACCCTCTACTTTTCCAAGCATGATGTCCTTCTCCAGGGACTAGTATCTCCTGATAACATGTCCAAAGCATGTGAGACAAAGCCTTGCCATCCTTGCTTTTAAGAAGCATTCTGGCTGTACTTCTCCTAAGATTGTTTTTCTCCTGGAAGTCCATGACATATAGAATATTCTTTGCCAGCACCATAATTCAGCCTTCTTTATTCATTGTCCAGCTTTCACAGGCATATAAGGCAATTGAGAACCCCATGGCTTACACCAGGTGCACCTTAGTCCCTAAAGCGACATCTAAGCTTTCTAACAGTTTAAAGAAGTCTTTTGCAGCATATTTTTGGGAGGGTATTACAATCAAGGGTGTTAGGAAGCTATACTCATAGCATACATAGTTTTCTATATTGCTATGCTTTTTGTACCTAGACACTTTGCCTATGCTTCTATATTCTCTTTAACAGAATTTAATAATTACAAAAATTTCTGAAAGGCTGAGTGGCAAGAGCTCTAAGAGCCTGGCTCCTAACCAAAAAGCCCGACAGTTCCAATCCACCATCTACTCCCTGGAAACTCTGTGGCGCAGTTCTACTCTATTCTACGGGGTCATTATGAATTGGAATTGACTAGTTGGTAAACGCTTTGGCTTTTGGCTTGTGAAAGAATATTCTATCATTCACTTAACTATTTACATATTGGTGAAGATTTTCAGTGTTGCTAATCTTTCACCATTTTAAGTTAACCTTGTAATGAATAATTCTATAATCAAAACTGCATCTGAATATTATATATGAAGTTTTGGTGGACATACTTCTTTTATCACAAAGCCTTGCTTTGCTCAATGTCTGAAAAATTTTAGCCTAACTTCCTTCCAGTGTTGAAATAAACATTCGGTCTTATCCCAAACCTGTTAGGCTAAGCCTTGTTTAGCCCATATGCTTTTTCTCCTCTCTTCTGAAGGATGCAGCAGTGACATTCATCTCTGCTGAGGTTGTCTAACATGATTATGTTTAAGGCCACAACCTCTGTTTATTGTTTCCAGAAGACAGATAGCAGCTGGCTCCTGGTTTTGGTTCCAGCAGTAACCAAATCATCAGTCTTAAGGGATTGCTCATGACATTAGCTGTTTTAATAACAGGCTCTATCTTTTAGATCCCAGATGGAAAATAAATAAACTAAAATTGGGTCATGATGACTGACTTTTGAAAACTACCACCATCAACAGAACAAAAGTCTGCTAGCTGAGGGCTGGGATTCACTGGGTTACAAGAAACATGTTACATTTATGGCAGGTGTTTCATAAACTAACAAAAGTCCCTTAGATAATGTTCTAGAAATGTGTTTCCTGCCTGATTCTTATCTTTGGATATATATTGTAAAGGAAGACAGAAGAATTCTGCAGAATTTGTGTATTTCAATCCCTTCATACTCATGGTCCTTGAGACACTCTCTCAAATTCTTTACAGAAACCCACCTATAACTTCTCAAGATTTAATAAAAACTGAAAAATTCCAGACGAGAAAGACAGATTCTGGAAAACAGAATCAGGAAGGTGACTTTAAAGGGTTGATTTTACATTCCCAATTTTCTAGCTTTCTAGAAAAATATGTCTAACCACTCTATGGGGGAAAGGCAAAAAGACATAATCATACAGCTTTAGAAAAAGGGGGGGGGATAGAGAGTTCCATCCGATTTTTCTTTTTCTGGTTTTAGAATTTGTTATTTCTTCCCTTTTGCTAGAAATCATCTCCGTCACTTGGAACCCGACCAGCGTATTTGCGTGCCTCAGGAGGGGGTGCCAGCATCAGAGATGAGCAGTCTGTTTGCTCGGCATTTTCTCCATCCTTCTTCACCCTGTGTGCCACCAAGTCAAACTCAAAGACAGCTCTCCCTGCTGATGCAGAAGGTGGAGAACTGGTCACTTGACTGTGTCCATGTGATTAGTGGAACCAGTCCACAGCATATTCTCTGGACTGTTGCTGGATAATATGTATGTGTACCCCAAGAAGCTCATAAACCAAACTTGCTACTGTTGTAGGTATTATCAGGTCAATGTCCAACCCATAGCAACCCAATATGACACAGCAGCCTTGCTGGGAGTCAGAATCAACTCAGTGGCAATTGTTTTTTTAATGGGAGCAGATTGTTGGGTCTTTCTCTTAAGGACCAGAAAAGTAGGTTTCAGCCATCAACCCTTGGGTTAGCTGGGAGTCACTGAATCACTGCACCACCAGAGCTCTTCAACAAAACAGTCTCCCGCAATCAAGGATGACACTCAGTTCTAGGGACAACTCTGCTTGGTGTACAGAATTTTCCCCCGTGAGTTTGCAAATCATGCAAGAAGCTACCCAACCACCAAAAAAATAAAACCGCATCTAGTGACCCTGCTGTAGACACTCACACTGTTGAGGTTTCGTGAAATAGGACCATGGATCCACTTATTAGCATAAGTGAAGAAGGACATTTTATGATGTCACAGCCATTACTTTTCTCGTGTTTCTTAATAGGAAGCATTCTGGAATTCACAATGTTATTACAGGCTCAGCCCAGAACTGTGAAGACTCCCACAGATTTTAGTGGACGTCTTCCAGTCCTCTGAAAAAAGACACTAAGATACTGCAATGTTTTGCTTCCAGCTATGACAGTGAAACCGACGAAGCAGATAGCTTGTAATGTATTGTTGATGAAAATCAGAAAACAGGGACAGGTGGGTATGTAGTTTCTTGGGTTTTGTTCCAAAAAAAAGGTTGCTCTCAAACTGATAGGTCACCAGTCTGATTGTGCCTCAAAATTTCTTATAGTATTCACTTATAAATAACACCAACTCTTTAAACAAAATGAGGTGTTAGGCTTATTTTCTTGTTCTGTATCATCACTGCCAATTTTCTTCCTCTTTTTTCTTGAATGAATTATCTGAGGATTTTTTGCTGTTGTTACAACGTTATGAGAAGGCTATAGTTAATACACTGGGAAATTGAAACAAGAAGAGAGATAACAGAAAATCCATCATGTGGGAAGCCCTTGGTAAGGGGTAACTTATAAGTTGACATCTACATAGTGAGAAGGAGCCAGTTACCTGTCTGAAATATACAGCAGCCAATTCAAAGGCCATGGACCTTGCCAAAGGGACCATGACGTATGACCATAAGAACTGTGAATCCACTTATCCCAATAAGAGATGATGAACATGCTATAATGTAGCAGCCATTACCTATCTCATTTTCCCTAATTGGAAGCTTCTTGAATTCACAATATTACTATGGACTCACCCCCAAATTGTGGAGAATCTGGCAGATTTTGACAGTTGGGGTGTCCATGGTACAAGAAGAAGGCTTCTGTGGCTGGAGCATGGTAAGTGAGGAGGAACCACGGGAAGCTGGAGGGAAGTCCATGGACAGGAAGGACATAGTGCAGGGTTCAGTTTTTCTTCTGCGTACAGGCAGCAATTTGGTGGAGGTATTTTAATCAGAGGACTGGCATGATTTATTTTATCTTTAAAAGGTCAGAGCTACATACTGTATGCGGAGAGACAAGAATTGTTCAATCAAAAGGCTACTGCAATAATCACGGTGAGAGATAATGACGGCCTTTACCAGGGTGGAAGCCATGGAAACGGGGAGAAGTGGATGGACTGCAGATACGCGTAAAGAGACAGAGCTAAAAGGGACTTCTTATGACTGGCTGTGGGTGCGAAAGTGAGTGATACAGAAGGACTCTGCAGCTCTTGGCTTTAGCCCGTAAGTAGATGACAGTACTCTACACCAAGACATGGACAGAAGAGAAACCCAGGCAAGGGTTCTGACTTAGAGATATAATATCAGATAATTTAGAAAATAAACAGATTCAGTAGGCAGTTGACATATTAACCTGGACCTCAATAAATGTGGGAGATTAGATACAGAAATTTAAGTCAGAAGAGAGGCTAAAACTACGAAAAGATACACAAAAAGCAGAGTAGAAAGCCTACAACTAGATAATCCGGAGAAGACAGAAGAGAAGGACATAGAAAAAGAAACCGAACATGAGGGAGAGTGGAGCAGAAAAATAACCAGCTGTGCTATCAGACATGAAGAGAAGTCAGTGTTTCAGGAAGACAGGCGGCTCAACTGTGTCCAAGTCCACCAGAAGTTTAGGGAAGGTGAGAACAACAAACGACCATCAGATTTGGTACTCTGGAAGTCACTGGTGACCTTCACAAACACAGCTTCAGAGGACTAGAAGGAAAAGAAGCATGAACAACGCCCAGAGAAGGAAGACAGAAGGAAAAGTAAACAATGGCAATACTGTCTGAGTCAGTTGTTTCAATATCTTTTGCATTATTTTTTCCGTGAAAAGGGGGCAGTGCTAGAAAGAGGAATGCTCTGAGTCTACAGGTGTTACTGTGCTCCTTCGTGGAGACAGGAGAACGAAATAAAGCAGGAGACACTTGTTATGAAGGGGAGAGGAGAGCACAGCTGAGGTAGTGGCCCTCTGAAGGATGGAGGAGTGATGGGACCCAGAACACAGAGAAACGGTTCCCCTTAAGAGCAGCAGGGACTCTGTCTTCTGTACCAGAAAGTAGACAACTCGTGGTTACAACTAAAGATGTAGGACACTCACACGTGAAACAGAACAAGCTGGAAAATGTGAGGAGGCTCAGATGTTGCTGTGAGGGTTCAGCACTTCAGGACTGGGATTTATAGGATCAGCTCAGGACCCAGCAAAACTTGTCCTTTCACGTCCCATTTCCGATCTCTGCCATCCATTTTTCTCTCCAACATGCCACTTTCTCTTCACTCCACCAACGCTTCATCACGCTCAAAAGTGCAATTCAATACATCCTTTTCCAAGAAGCCATCTCTAGCTGCTTCAGCCAGCACGGATTTCTCCTGTCTCTGAATTCTAAATGTTCTACACAATTTGCATTTAGCCTATATGTATATAGTATATGTATATAATAATATATGTATATGTGTATATAATATAATATATGTATATAATAATGTATATAATATATATGTATATAATAATATACTATTTTAGTACCTGGAAACCCTCATGGTGTGGTGGTTAAGTGCTATGTCTGCAAACCAAAAGGTTAGCAGTTCAAATCTGTCAGGCACTCCTTGGAAACTATGGAGCATCTCTACTCTGTCCTATAGGGTTACTATCAGTTGAAATTGACTTAACAGCTGTGAGTTTGGTTTTGGGATTTTAGTATCTAAATTTTTTTTTTTTTTAATGGCAGCTTTTGTTGGCACTTGGCTTTGGCTTTGTTGGCACCAACGGATCAAAGCTACATGAAGGCAGTGAATAGTTTTATTAATCACTAGTCTTCATGGTGCCTAAACACAGGTGGGGATGCTGTCGGGGTCTCAGGAACTACGGATGGTTCACAGGGTATAGCAGAAGTGGGTAAGAAGGATCAGGATGGGGGTTATAGAACAGTGTTTCCAGTGACTATCCATCACTCCACATCATTAATCCTCAACTCTACCAAATGTAGGGTGAATTAAACTCTGTAGGGGGTACGGCTAAAAGCAAGAGGGCGCCACAGGGTCTCCAGTGCTAGCCCTTTGAATATATCCAGCCAAGGCCAACTCCATTGTGTTGGAGCAGTTCTGTGATGAGAACATTCATTCTAAAATCATCAGTCATGTTCATCCCCACATTTATTAAGGAAATACTATGACATTTGTCATCAAAGGGCAGGACTGTGAACCTCATCTGTGCAACAGGATCAACTTCCTTATTCAAACCAGGTAACAGATGGGATCGACTAGCACAGACCTGCCCATAGCCAACAGTTCAATATTCAAGGAAAAGTTCTATGATGTATTTATAGCACTGATTAGATGCCATGGTCATGTCCATTGAAGGAAATTGAATTTATTTTCTCAGGAACCCTAACTATATTGCTGTTAAATTTTGAATGTTCTCTTAAATAATTTACACCCTGGTGAAGTTGGGATGTACTGAAATGACAACTCAGACATTCTTCCTTGCCTCATACATCATCTCTGCACTTTTTCTGTGACTGGCTCTTTTCCAGTTGGATTAAACTCATTTGAATTTCAGGTAGAACTGTGTAGTGTTAGGGATGATGCCTCAGGGATGTCAGTGATACACTCAGTGATAGCTTCAGGCCTCCTTGCCTGTGGGTATCTCAGGACAGAATGCTTCTTTGTACTTCATTTATGTATTTTTTTAAAGTAAAATTCAAAAACAAAAATAACATATGAGTAAACAAAAAGTTGAACTCCCAATGCAAAATAAATTACTAGCTGTATTGCAGGTTGTTTGTTATAAAAATTCTTGATTTGAATTTCTTTAATAACTAAAGATCATGAACATGACCGCATGTGGTTTTTGGCTGCCTGAATCTCCTCTTTAGAGAAATATCTGTCCATCTCCAAAAAAAAAAAAAACAAAAATTCTTGCTGGAGTTCCAACTCATTCGCCCCTCTACCCAACTACCACTGGATTCTTTCTGTTAAGTGAGCTACTTGAACTCTTCCAGTTTGGGCCTAAAACACCACAGTCTCCCAGTCTGGACCATCTACCAGTGCATACTAGATGTTTTTGGCTTTTTTACAGGATGGGCTGGGACCAGAAAAATGGTAGGAAGGACTGGCAAGGGGAACAGAGTGATATGGCCGTCATTTAAAAGTCATTTAACTCTAATATGGAACAGGCAAAGGTTATCGGCGGGAACATGCTGCCAAACATGAAGGGTAAAGGGGAAGTGCTATTGTTCCTTGTAGTAAGTTTTGGTGTTTTACAAAATGATTTTCATCACTGAGAAATATTACTTCATACAAAAGAAATACAATGATATCTTAACTCCTTCTGAAGAAGGTTGATTTAATGCTCTCAACATTATCTTAGTTGAAAGTCTTGGTGTTTCTAAATTAATTCTCACCTCTTCCTTACCTTTCCTCCTACTCCCTAATCACACTCCCCCTCAAATCCCTCTGAAATCAACTGGAGAAATCTTTTTTAGAAATCTCCTCTGCAAGGAAATCTACTCAAGAGGAGAGATGCTAAAAGTCTGCACCATTTGGAATTTACAGCTAATTAGTTCTCTGAAAACAGATCAGTGCTGTCGAGTCTATCTAGGAAAAAAAGGTCCCTTTTCTGACTTTCTTTTTGGTATGAGCTCAAGAAAGGCTACCTTTACTGTAATTTGTAAGCAGTGATTTTATCCAAGGTACAAGCAGCACATTTCAAAATTGGTTGATGATCTCTGCACCTCGTGTCTGCTCTAATTCCCTGAGAGATAGCAGGTTCCAATTAACAGTGGAAAACATAACAACTAGAAAAAGAGCACTGTTTCACCTGGTGAGCAGCACCTTTCTAGCGCTGTTCCTTGGCCTGCAATGCCCTCTCTGCTTTGGTCTGTCTTGTTGTGTGGGCTTCAGGTGATCTATCCTGACAAGGTTAGGCTCCGAGGGAAATCCTTACAAGGAAACCTCCTCACATCCAGTGATGCAAAATAATGACCCTCTTTGGTCGGCACTTGGCTTGGCTGGCTTGGTGCCATAGATGACTCTGGTACACATCTACACTAGGTGCCCTCATCAAGTGTAGTACTGTTATGAACTTACTTGTCAAAAAGCCTGCACCACACAATAAACACCTTGAGGAGAGGTGTGTTCTTTAATCCTCTGCACAGTCTCACTGCACCCAGGAGGTGTTTAGTAGATGTGTGATGAATGAATGATTCTCCAAGCCATCACTTATTAATCAGGTGATACTGGACGAGTTACTTAGTCTCCATATGCCTCCAGTTTTTAAGCTGTGTCTAATAAATACAAACCTGACTGTGTTGTAAGAGGACCAAATTTTAAAAGATTAAGCAAGATGCTTATAACTACGCCTGGCCCATAGAAAGAGCTTGTGACTCAAAACCAAAACCACACTCACTACCACTGAGTGGATCCAACTCATAGCGACTCCACAGGGCAGAGTAGAACTGCTCTGTGGAGTTCCCAAGGAGCACCTGGCAGACTTGAACTGCGGGTCTCTTGGTTAGCAGAGGTAGCACTTAACCACTACGCCACCAGGTTTAGGCATTGTTAGTTATCTTCCTCAGAGTTATTCCTCTGGCTGACAGACGCTAGATTTCACCCTTGTATAGGCCAGCAAAGTGCGTGTTGCTGTGATCACCGCAACACTGCAAGCTTTCAGGTGCTGGCTGTGCACGTGTTCGCCAGGAATGCAACTAGGTTCTCCCACACGGAAGGCGAGAACCCTACCACTGAACCACCACTGCCCCCTACAGTGTGTTTAAAGGGGGCTAGCCCACCCTCTTTCTGTACCCAAAAGAGGATTTCTTTTGTCAGTGACTGGTTCATAGGTAGGCATGAGATTCAGTGCTGTTTAATCAAGCTTGAGGGATTTCTGTTAGATTTCTCTTTTTTAAAGCCTTCTCTTTGATAAAAGAGAGACTCGGGAGGGAAAAAAACCTTCCACTTTTGCCTTCCATAGACTGTGTCCTTCACCTTGCTATGAAGAAGTGAAAGCTAAGAGACTTACAGAGAAACCAGCCCAAAGGACCTGATATCTTTGAGTTACTGTGTTAATCAACCCTGAAACTACCTCCCTGCAGATGTTTTGAGATGTGAGAAAAATTAACTATTTTTAAGTGACTTTATTTGAATATTTTCTTACTTAAAAAAAGAAGGAAAAAAGCCTAAATAATAGAATGTTGAAGAATAGCTATTTATTATTATTAATGATTTCAGCCAATACTAACACTCTGACAAGTTTCTGCTACCACAAGGAAGTAGACTCGTGCCTGAAATTATTAGGCACTTTTCATGGTGTTATTTCCAAAATAGAAATCCCATAAGCTAAGATTTTTGGGTCTATTTATGAAAAAAAATACATAAAATGTATACAGGGACTGACCCCACCCACTTGGAAAGATGTGGAATTGCTCACTCATACACGTGGTAAGTAGTTTCTGAAGCTGGCTGTCATCAATTCCTACCTTCCATATAAACTCATGCTGCTCCTTCTATCTATAAGTAGAGTCTAAGTCTCTCTGAAACTGAGCTGGCCTTAGTGATTAGCTTGACTAATAGCATGCGGTGGAAACAATGACCTTGGGCTTCTGACACCAGGTCATAAGAATCTTTGCAGTTTCCACTTTGGCCTCTTAGAATATTTGATCTGGGGAAAATCAGTTGCTATGAGGGAATTCTGATTCCCCTGAAATCAGAATGGAAAACCATGTGGGTGGAAAAAGAGGGCAGCCAGGTTACAGCCAACACAGTCAGCCTAGCTGAGGCACTGGATGTGTTGCAAGCACAAAGGCCGTCTCAGATACCCAGTCCAGTCAAGTCTTTGGATGACTGTAGTTCTAGCTGTCAACTGGCTGTAACCAGATGACAGGCCCAATGAGAACCACACAGCTAAACCCAGTCAAGTCAGAGACACATAAAACAAAAACCAAAGCCAGTGCTGTCGAGTCGATTCTGACTCACAGCAACCATATGACAGAGCAGAACTGCCCCATAGGGTTTCCAAGGAGCACCTGGTGGATTCATCCTACTGACCCTTTGGTGAGCAGATGTTATCACTTAATCACTATGCAATCGTGGAAACATGAAAGAGAATAAATAATACACTGGGTTCTGTTTAACCACTCCATTTTGAAATGGTTTGTTATGTAGAAATTGCTAACTGGAACAATGCTTTCAAGGCAGTTCCAACTCATACAAGTGATCGCAAAGGACTGGGTAGGGCTTCCCCACAGGGTTTCCCAGGAGTACCTGGTGGATTCAAACTGCTGACCTTTTGGTCTGTAGCTGAGCTCTTAAACACTGTACCATTAGGTAGGCTATGTAACTTTTACTCCCCATAAACTCTCGTCAGTTGCACTCACTGGCTCTACTTACTGGCTCTACCACTTTCTCTTACCACTAGTATATGAGAAGCCCTGGTGGTGTAACAAGGAGCTTTGGTGGCACAGTGCTTAAGTATCTGGCTGCTTACCAAATAGTTGGAAGTTTAAACCCACCAGCCACCCATAAGAGAAAGATGTGGCAGTATGTTTCCATAAAGATTATAGCCTTGGGAACCCCATGGGGCAGTTCTACTCTGTCTGCCCTTTTAGGGTTTCTGTGAGTATGACTCAACTTGAGAGCAACAGGTTTCAATTGGTGGTACAACAGTTAAGTGCTCAGCTGCTACCCAAAAGATTGGCAGTTCAAACCTACTAAGCAGCTCTGGGGAGAAAGACCTTGTTGCTGTTGTTAGGTGCCATTGAGTTGATTCCAACTCATAGCAACTCCTATGCACAATAGAACAAAACATTCCTCAGTCTTGAGCTATGCCCACAATCGTTTTTGTGCTTAAGCTCATCACTGCAGCCACTGTGTCAATCCATCTCATCCAAGGGTCTTCCTGTTTTAAGATGACCTTTCACTCTACCAAGCATGATGTCCTTTTCCAGGGACTGATCCCTCCTGACAACATGTCCAAAGTATTAAGATGTATTCTCACCATCTTTGCTTCCAAGGAGCAGTTTGGTTATGCTTCTTTGGGAACACACTTGTTTGCCCTTTGGCAGTCCCTAGCACATTCAGTATTCTCCAACACCACAATTGAAAGTCATCAGTTCTTCTGGCTTCCTTATTCATCGTCCAGCTTTTGCATGCATACGATGCAATTGAAAATACCATGGCTTGGGTCAGGCACATCTTAGTCTTCAAGGTAACATCTTTACTTTTTAACACTTTGAAGAGGTTCTTTGCAGCAGATTTTTCCAATGCAATGCATCTTTTGATTTCCTTTTTAAAAATATTTTATTATGATTGAATGAAAATATACAATCTAAATTAAATTTGCATGCCTGCCTATCTGCAGCTCCTTTTGCTCCCCTTGCCCAGTGACAGAACATTTCTCCTTTTCATTCTATATATGTTGTATCCTCTTAACAATCTTCTGTCCCCTCCTCTCCATCCTCTTCTCTGCCTTTTAGTAAGAGGCCAGTAGCACAGCATCCTATAGATGCATAGAACCAAGAAGCACACATCCCTATGGTCACATTGTGCCCCTGTGTCCAGTCCATTCCTGTCCAAAGAGTTGACCTCAATAATGTTTTCTGGTCAGAGGCAGCTGCAGGACTATAGGCCATGCTCCCAGGGGAACCTCCAGGCTTCCAGACTGTGGTCTTTTAGTGGAGTTCTTGAGGTATACCCCTCTTTTTCCTGTGTTGGTGATTTCTTGACTGCTGCTTCCATGGGTGGTGACTGTTGAATCAAGTACAATGAAATCCTTGACAAATTCAATCATTTCTCCATTTATTATGATATTGCTTACTGGTCAACTTATGAGGATTTTTGTTTCCTTGATGCTGAGATGCAATCTATACCGAAAGCTGTGATCTCTGATCTTCATCTGTAACTGTTTCAAATCCTTTTCACTTCTAGCAATCAGCGTTGTGCCATCAGCATAGCACAGGTTGTTAAAAAGTCTTCCTCCAATCCTGACGCCTTGTGCTTCTTCATAGAGTCCAGCTTCTCAGACTATGTGCTTAGCAGACAGACTGAAAGGTGAAAAGATACAACCGTGACGTACATCTTTCCTGATTTTAAACCACGCAGTGTCCCCTTGTTTGCGTGATTGCCTCTTGACCCACCTACAGATTCTTTAACAGCACAATTAAGCATCCTGGAATTCCCATTTTATGCAATGTTGTCCACAATTTGCCATGATCCACACAGTTGAATGCCTTTGCCTAGTCAATGAAAGACAAGTAATCATCATTCTGTTTTTCTCTGCTTATAGCCGAGATCCTTCTAACCTCAGCGATGATATCCCTGGTTCCATTTCCTCTTCTGAATCTGGCTTGAATTTCTGGTAGTTCCCTGTCAATATACTGTTGCAGTTGTTTTTGAATTATCTTTAGCAAAATTTTACTTGCTTGTGACATTAATGATGTTGTTTGGTAATTTCCACATTCGGTTGATTACCTTTCTTGGGAATAGGCATAAATATAGGTCTCTTTCAGTCAACTGGCCAGACAGCTATCCTCCAAATTTCTTGGCATAGACAAGCAATCACTTTCAGCACTGTATCCATTTGTTGAAACATCTCAACTGATATTTCATCATTCTCTGAAGCCTTGTTTTTCACCAGTGCATTCAACATACTGGAAGAAGAAGGTATACTCGGTATTCTGGGTGCATAAAGGATGACGCAGAAAAGATCTCTGACACATGCACAATCTACCCACTCTGCGAACACTGTACTCTATAGGCTTAGCACTGAGATTGTCCAGCTAAAAGCAGTTAAGTGACAGGGTTAAAGGATAGACTTGGTGCCACTCTCCAAATCACTGAGAATTACTAGATTGGCCCACCAATCAGCCCAGAAGAGATTTCCACAGAGAAGCAGTGACTCATTTCTTAGAGTCAACTTCTTCCTTCAGTACCATCCATTCCTGATCATATATTAGCTCTTCAAATGGCTGAACATCGACCAGTTCTTTCTGGTATAATGTCTCTCTCTGTGTATTCCTTCTATCTTCTTTTGATGCTTCCTGAGTCATTTAGTATTCTTCCTGTAGTTCAAACCGACTCAGCAGCTCTGGGGAGAAAGATGTGGCAATTTGCCATTAAGATTACAGTCAAGACAACTCTGTGGGGGCAGTTCTTTTCTGTCACATGCGTCACTATGAGTGAGAACTGACTCAGCAGTATACTGTAACAGCACTAACAGTAGTATCTGAAGATTCCTGCATCCTGGTAACTCATCTCTTTACACTGAGAAAGCCCATAGAGCATTTTTCTATATGATTATTTTACTTTGGTTGTACATCCAAAGGCATTTATAAACTCCACTTGTAATGAGGAGGCTTTGCTGTTTCTCTTATGTTCAGCTCACAGACAAGGCCCGACAAATTCTCCTTCTTTTCTGAAATGAGTTACAGAACTTCTTTATGCTCAAAATTGTGTGTGGGGAAATAGGGGAAACTCATGGTAATTGTACTGTCTGGTTAATTTGTAACTGGACTGTCTGCCCTGACCCCAAGTTTGCATACCATGACATACAAAAGCAGCATTTGAAAAATGACTCTGAATCAGTTTTCAGTGGTCAGTCTTCTTCTGACCCTCGGGCCATAAACACCAGCAAAGAGCTCTTTGCAAAGTGGACAAGGTTCTAAATATGTAACTCCACTCCTTTTATCATCCCAATCCTTTTATCATCCAATCCAAAAGCAAACCCACCCACTGTCAGGAAATGACTCTAAGAATTGGTCAATGCCCCTCTGTGGAAATCTCTTCTGGGCCAGTTGGTGGGCCAGTCTAATAATTCTCTGTGATTTGGAGAGTGGCAGCAAGTCCATCCTTTAACCCTGTCATTTAACTGCTTTCAGCTGGACAATCTCAGTGCTAAGCCTATAGAGTACAGTGTTCCTAGAGTGGACAGACTGTGCATCTATCAGAGATCTTTTCTACATCACCCTTTATGCACCAGGAATACCCATATCTAGCCTGTTCTATAAAACAATGACAAAATAAACCTTATTAAAGACAAATATACTACCTGTTTGTTTTATAAAGTCAAACAATGCACAATTAAGCATTTGTTAATGTAGTAACTCCTTAAGATCCCTTCTCCTGTGTTTTCCCTCTTCCCCCAAATCTAGTATTTTTGATAAGGTGACTTTTCTTTCAGATTTTCTTCTAGACACTTACTTGAGTTATTGTTATTGATCTTATTTGAAAGACATGGGATCATAACACTATTTTGTAAACTTCCTCCTTAAACTTAATCATATCGCATGGATTTTTGCCATAGGCATAAATACTTCTATCTCGTTTGTTCTTTCTTGACAACTACATAAGGTCCTGCTGTTTCACTCCTTTCTGATGGGAATTACAGCTCATTACTAGTGAAACACAGCTCTCACCTTTTATTACAATGACTCATTCAAGATGGGACCACTAAGGGCTATAAAATAGAGTAATAAATAGTTCAGGAACAGAAAATAGAGGCAATGGAAAAAAAATCAGGGCATAGATTTGGTGTGAATCCAGCTACCATTAAGTTAGGTAAGAGAGGAAAAAGAATGAATGGCACTGTTAGAACACTGACAATGTTTATGCACACATCCCATGTATTAGCTGGGGAGGAAGAACACCAATAGGAACATCTCCCTTTAAGGCTGTGACAGGATTGTTATTTAGGTGACTGTGTTAGAATTCTACTACAGGAGTCACTGTCTCTTCTCTGGCATAATGACACACTGTCCATTTAATTATATTCTCCAAAACAGAATTAAATCCAGCCAAATCCTTGCTATTTCATGACTTTCCAGTAAGATAGCTATCAGGATCTAATAATATCATTATTAAAGATAACAATAACAGTGAGGTCATTGTTGATGTCAGATGGATCTCGGCTGAAAGCAAGAGAATACCAGGAAGATGTTTACCAATATTGTGAAGAATGGAAATTCCAGAGCACTTAATTGTGCTCATGAGGAACCATACCCAGACTAAGAGGTAGTCATTTGAAAAGAACAGGAGGATAACACAGGGTTTAAAGCCAGGAAAGGTGTGCATCAGGACTGTATCTTTTCACCAATCTTATTCAATTTGCAGGCTGAGCAAACAATCAAGAGGAACTGAACTCTCTGAAGAAGAATGATGAATCAGGATCGGAAGGAGACTCATCAACAACCTGTGATATGCAGACAGCAACTCTGTTTACCGAAAGCAAAGAGAACGTCAAGCTTTTACTGAGGAAATCAAAGACCACAGCCTTTATGCACCTCAACATAAACAACAACAACAACAAAGGCAAATTCATTGCCAGTGAGTCACTTCCAACTCATAGTGATCCTATAGACCAGAGTAAAGCTGGAGCACCAGGTGGCTTCAAACTACTGATCTTTGGGTTAGCAGCCATAACAGGCATAGCTCTTAAGCACTATGCCACCAGGACTTTCCACCTGGACACAAAGAAAACGAAAATCCACACAACTGGACCAATAAGCAACATCATGATTAGTGGAAAAATGGATGAAGACGTCAAAGGTTTCTCTTTTTTTTTTTTTTTTTTGGAGCCACAGTCAACACCCATGGAAGCAGCACTCAAGAAATCAAATGATTTATTGAACTGGGCAAATTGGCTGCAAAAGAAATCTTTAGGTACACCTGACCCAAACCACAGTATTTTTAATCATCTCACATGCACGCAAAAGCTGAATGATGAATAAGAAAGACCAGAGAATTGATGCATTTGAATCATGGTGCTGCTGACAGATCTTGACACTACCAAACGCTGCCAGAATGACAAAGAAATCTGTCTTGGGTGATGTACAGACAGGACGCCCCTTACAAGAGAGGATTGTGTGACTTCATCTCACATACTTTGGACATATTATAAAGAGGTATCAATCCCTGGAGAGGACACCGTGTTTGGTAGAGTGTTCAGTGAAAGAGAGAAAGGCTGTCAGTGAGATGGAGTCACGCAGTGGCTGCAACAGTAAGCTCAACCAAAGCAATCACTGTGAAGATGCCGCAGGAGCAGTGTTTCCTTCTGTTTGACACAAGGTTGCTGTGAGTCGGGACTAGCTCAGTGGCACCTACCGCCAATAGCAACCTCTCAGCATTACAACACCATCAGAAAGTCTTTACTCACCCTTAGAAAGACATTACTTTAGTACAGAACCCTGGCAGCATAATGGTTAAGTGCTACGGCTCCTAACTGAAAGGTCAGCAGTTCAACCTCACCAGGCACTCCTTAGAAACTCTATGGGGCAGTTCTACTCTGTTCTACAGAACCACTATGAGTTGGAATTCACTCAACAGCAAATGGCTTGGGTTTTGCTATCAACAACAACAATAACAAATATTTCTACTTTGGACTTTAGACTGATGTTCTTTGGACCACTGAGGAATGATAGATTTCTAATGGTTAAATATTTTTGGGTATCATAAAAGATGGAATAAATTATAACGAGTAGTTATCTAAGATGCTTCCCAGGGTAAACTGAGACCTATTCAGGAATTATCTTGCTATCTTCAGTAAATCAAATATAATTTAGTGATGCTGAAAGACAGCTGTGTCTTCAAGGCCAGTTAATACCAATCAGAAGAAAATAGAAGGAAAATGGGAGCTTCAACATTCCTGAAAGAGCAAACATGGCAAAGCTGACTTAGTCTCTGGGAATCCTTCTAGTGACCTGAACTGTCCTAATAGATATCAAAACCAGAAAGAAGGTAGAAAACAAACCAAAAAAAAAAAAAAAACAAACAAACAAAAATACCCAGGCATCCAAAAGAGTTGTAAGAAAATGAAAATATTAAACATTGTGCAATTTATTCAGGGGACATCAAAGCCTTCAGGAAAAATTGTGTGTTTCAAGCCAATTATTTCAAAGTTTGCTTATCTGGTCTCTCAATTCATAGTTGACCAGAAATGACAATTTTGGAGTGTTTAGAAAAGACTGGCTACTAGCAATACACAAATTGGCACCAGCCAAGAAGTACCAAAAAGAAAGAAAGAAACCAAAAAGGAAGACAATACTAATTCTAAACTCTAGCAACTTGGTGGAATTGAGCTCAAGAGAAAACTTCACTGTAACATGTGTAAGATGGCTGAAAAACTTGGAACACATTTTCAAAGGACTTTCATTTCTTTTTTGTTTTAATTACAGTTTGAAAACATGCCTGCTGTTCTAGTTCCCAGAAAATTTTACTAGGTTCATCTCTATGTGACATTTCATAAGGTTCTAACTTTCAACATCCGGGTTCATTCAGAAAAGGAAGGAAGGAACACTTCCTATATGTCTACGGAGATAACCTAGTATTCTCTTCTCCACAGCACTTTGTTAACTTTTATACAAAATGTCTTTCTGCACACTATGATGTTTCCCATGTCAATTAAACAAGGGCCCTTGCCCACCCATGCCCTTCAAAGGACAGGAAGGGCCAAGTGGATCTACTGAAGACATCCAAACAAAATCTTCCTCATAAAGGTAATTCCCGTGACAGAAAGCTCAAATAAACTAGCTTTACCTGCATTTCATAGAAGGACAGACCTTGAAGACCTTTTAGTCTAAGAATGTTCATATCGTGTTCCAAGTAACTCTTGATTTGAAAGAGGTACTTCTGGGATTGCTTTACAGAATCAGAAGAAGACGAGGCAAATAGAGGGGGACACCAAGCCCCCACAACCTTCCTGGCCATAGCAGCCACGTTTTCACGTTTGTCATGCCAGATGGTTCATAAAAATTTCATCTTAGCAAAGGTTTCTACAGACAAAACCAAAATTTTTAAAATCATTAATTATGTACAAGACATAAGATGGATCACTTTCCTATAAATAGTGCTGAATCTCTAGCAGGAAGGAAATGACATAGCTATATAACGACTCACATGCACTTTCATCGTGTACTTACAAAGTTATCTATTTTATAAGAATAAACGCCTAGTTATAGACATAAATGTAGTTCCTCTTTGGAGGAATACAATGGAGGCAAAGACTGGGGAACAGAGGGAAAATGAAATTAAATAAAAGTTTTAAAAGGAGGACTCAGTTGCACGATGATGATCATATGTTGTGAGTGGAAGAGCATGTAGATACCAAAATCTCAAAATCTCTGAAATAGACATCTAAAGAAAAACAAAAAGCCAAAATAAAATAAAACTACTAGTCTAGTTGCAACATCCACACATAAAACATCCTTTAGCCTAGCAGAGCTGATGGGTGGTCATATAATCACTTCTTAAACACCTTCACCTGGCCCATGAGGGTCAGTCAGCCTTATGACCTGGGAGAGTCTCACAGCTAGGAGGTTCTTCCATATTCCAACTCCTGTCACTTCTACCTATGGCTCAAGGTTTTGAATGCTGAATTAATATTTCTAAAGGTCTTGTTGTCATAGAAACACTATCTTAGGTTGGAAATAAAGATTAGTAGACCCAATAGTCAATGAGTTTTTTGCTTAAAAACAGAACCTGGCCATGTAACACATGTGCTAAGCCATCTTTGTACTCACAGTCCACTGAGGGCCATTTGGTTCAAAGCATATGTGAGTTACATCAGGGAGACAGGGTTAGCCTGTGTCTTGGACACAAGTGAACTGTGCAGACACAGATAAACTAATGGTCAAGGGACGTAAAAACTACAAAAGGTATACAGGAACTTCTGAAAGCTTCAGCAACATTATGGTACGGCTCTGGGTTTTTTGACGTAAGGAGAGAACAGACACAGAGGTGCAGCCAGTTATATCAGCCATGAGTTTTCCTTGTACCCAACTAATCTAGACCCATCTATTTCTTGCAAATAATATATTTAAATGTTGCCTCTCCACTTTCAGAAATGATACCCTAAACTTCCAACTTTTCTGTCTGATTTCCAAGTGAAGTAAATGAAGAAGAAATACCAGTCCTGCCTCTAAAAAGAAAAAAGCTAACGACAAAAAGTCTGTCTTCCCCAGTTTAAATTATGATTCAAAATTTCAGATACAATGTGTTGGAAGGGAAGCACATTCATCCATTGTTTTGATACATCTATTTTCCTTGTACTATCTTGAATAGAAGTGTGAAGAACAAACACCATAAAAATCATCTTGTTATGCCCAATAAGTTTGTGGGAACTGGTGAATAAATTATTGCTGTATCTTTTCTTTCTTCTTTTTCTAGCAGCACTGTTTCTTTTTCTTCTCTCTCTCTCTCTCTCTCTCTCTTTTTTTTGTTTCACCTTCTCATTCCTTGAACCTGTGCTAACAGATTAGCCAAGGAAAACACATCAAGTACTTGTAGGCTTTGTTGGATTTCTGCTTAATCCTTTTACTGCTGAGAGTCCTCCTTTCTTTCCTGTGCATCTTCTGCTACTAATGAAAGCATGAAATTTCCCTAATCACATCCAACCCTTCCTTCCCATGTTCCTGGAGACTGTGACACCTAGGGAAAATACTAACTCAGAGAGACCTCAGTACTTAACATCTTTGTTAAGACATTTCTTTAAGTCTTAAATGTAAAGGCATCACAAAATTGCATATACCATAATGCAAAATAGAACCTAATATCCTCAACAAAGGCTGAGGATTTCCAGTTTTTTCCATTACCACATTTTTTTTGGAGCTGAGATACTGATCCAAATTGTATTCATTCCAATGAATTTCTTTCTATGCATTGCTTTTACCTGGAGTGCATTTAACCTTCTTGACTGCGATCTGGTTCCATTAAGTTTTATGTGTTTTTGCATAATCTGTCTTTAGTGAATCTTACTTTTGTTTAGTGAAACTTATAATACCCACTGCCATTGAGTCAGTTCTGACTCATATGACCCTACAGGACACAAGTAGAACTGCCCCACAGAGTTTCCACGGAGCACCTGGAAGATCTGAACCACTGACCTTTTGGTTAGCAGCTGTAGCACTTAAACATAGTGCTACCAGGGTTTCCCTGAAAATCAGAGTGCAGGAAAATGTTGTACACGTTTGTTTTTAAAATGCAGTAGCACGTACCATGAAAAGCCATAAAATTAAATTTTGAGAGCCCCTCTGTGATGTCAGGCCCCATTGCCCTTTATAATTCCTTGGATCATGAGATTTATTTTCTGATGTTTCTCTATTAACAAATTCTACTTTTGTAACTAACTTTTAAAAAGATAATAATTGAGGTAGAAAATGCAATGGTTGGGGACTAGTGTGAGTAGAACTTAGAATGACGGGCAGGATCCATAATTTAGAACATATACAACAGTTTTCCATGAAGATGAGCACACACCACCCCATCCTATAGGTTCACTACACATTACAATCGACTGTGGAGCAACGGTGCATAATCAATAGAGAAAAACAGTGCTAGGCTTTGGTAGCAAGCTCAAGTTCAAAGTTAAGACATCTGCACTGAAGACTGTTGGTGCTATTAAGACTACTGTGTCCTTCAAAGCAGTGGCTGACTACCCAACAGGCATGGTAAATACAGTGATTACCTTGCTTACTAGATCATCTATAATGAAAAGCTTCACTTTTTTTTTTTTTTTTTTAACCACATCGAAGATTCTACTTTTAGGTATGGCTGGCATCTATCTTTCTCCCAACCCTGCAGCACCTTCCTACAGAATCAAAGCTTCTTCAGATGGGCAGTTCCTGGGAGGGGCAAATGACCCAGTAAGCTAGGTAAGCACAGGTTTACTTGTGCTTGCTTACTAATCTGTAGTAAACAGTTTTACGTCTTTGATGTGGTGACACCCATATGAAATTGTTCACTACAGATGAACAATGTCATCTACTAGTAGTGAGCGGCCCCTGCTCCAAGGGAAAGATTGTAAAGAGAATAAGAGATGGAGATGGAAATTTGGGGAAATGTACAAAGTCTGGGAAAGGAAGAAAGCAGATTGCATGAGAAAAGCATCTGCACCACTGATCTCCAAAGTCTGGTAGCACGTCAGGCAAACACTGGGTTCTTTACACATCATCTTTCAAAGCAGCCAGAATGAGGGATGATGAGCGAGGCACTGAGAGATACAAGAATTTCAAGAAACAGGTGAGAAGTAACAGAGCCAATGCCGTGAAGAGTCACACGTGAAGTGAGCAAAAGTCAGTAGTATCAGCTTTTAGGAGGTCCACAGAGTAGCATTTTTTTGAAAATGGAAGAATACGCCCATTATTTCAACAATCTTAGCAAAAATCAGTGATTAGGAAACAAGGAATTACAGTATATTTATCACTCTAGAAACCTGTCATACACACACTCATTTATTCAATTGAAAAACGTACCAGGAAGTTGTTGGAAGGGCTGAAAGAGAAGGAGCACAAGGGAGGGTAACAGTCCTATCAAGTCCTTGGTGATGCTGTCACTTTTATAAGGTGGCCTCATAGAACAGCAATACCTCTATATCCAATGAGGGGAAACAAAGGCCGTTAGGGGGAGGGGAAAAAATGAAAAAGTCATAGCAAGGCTTTGAGGTACAGGAAACAGGGGGAGATACATTTCCTTTCAGTCGTTTTCTGCTTAAACCAAAGTGGGATGTCAAGAGTGACAAGACGAAAGGCTACTGGCTTAAAGGGAGTAAAGAACACTGAAGCCACAGAGACAGGATTCCCAACCCCAAACCACAATGGATACAAGACCGTCAGACTATTGTGAGGGCTTGGGGAACATCGAGGAGCCACCACTTTCACCAGACATCACTTTATTCAGCGTGCTGGCAATCATGAGAAAGGAAACCTTTGGAGATGACTCAGATTCACACCCTCAAAATTTGATGAGCAACCCCATCAGGCACTCAGGGGATTAAGGCATCTGGGTTACCCAGGAGAAGAGCTTGGATGGAGCTCCTGTTGGATTCCAGGCACAGCCAGGAGAGACAGCCAGGAGAAAAGTAGACAACCAGATAAATCTGGCAGAAATCGAGTCTGGTACAAACTATTAACAACACCGGTTTCTTTTCTCAACTGGCTACACAGCTGGCCTCCATTTCCCGTTTGACTTGCTAGGTGTGGTTGGTAACTGAGTTCTGGAAAGCGGAATGAGAATGGGTTTTCATGCCATGTGGGAACTCATACAATTAAGACATTAGTCTGCCTTCACGTTGGTCTTTGTCCATTCACTAGTTAAAAACTAATTCCAAGGCACTAAAGGAGAGTGGAAACCGTGGTGGGTGCAGTGGTTAATTGCTTTGGCTGCTAACCAAAAGGTCTGCGGTTCGAATCCATCACACGTTCCTCGGAAACCCCACGGGGAAGTCCTGTTTTGTCCTACAGAGATCTATGAGTCAGAATTGACTTGACAGCAACAGAATTTTTTTTTTTTAGAGCAGAGTGGAATCACAAAATAGAATGAGTCTAGGTCTCAGAATGATCACACGGAAGATGTCCAACCAGAAATGCATGTGAATGGACTATGATGTGGATGAAAAATAAACTTCCAGTGTAACAGGCCACTGAGGTTTGTGGGTTTATCTATTACAGCAACCAGTATCACCTTCCCAAGTCTGGAGATCCATGTTCAGGGGAGAATCAGCAGAGCTAGGAAGAAGGGACAGGTTTGAGCTGCTAGAGATGAGAGGATAACAGGAGACAAGGGTCACAGGCAAAAGCCTGACTGGTGAGAGACACACGGTCAACTGTGCTGAAGGAACTACCTGGTTATCATAGTGGGTCAGAAAAGTTAAGTGCAGGATATTTGACCAGAACAGTGGAGGATTCCTTAGTCAACTTACAAATAAGGAAACTGAGGCTCATATAAACATAAAACAAAATTAAAATACCCAGCTAAGGATCCTGGATCAGAGAAGGAGGCTTCTTGCTACGCTATTACTGTTGAGAGTTGCTGCTGAGTCAGTTCCAGCTCATGGGACCCCCATGTGTTCAGAGTGGAACCGCTCCATAGCGTTTTCAAGGTAGTACTTTTGGAAGCAGATCAACTGGCCTGTTTTTCGAAGTGCTTCTGGGTCAATCACAACCACCAACCTTTCAGCTAATAGTGAAGCACTTCACTGTTAGTGCCACCTTCAGATTTGATTCTTCCTGTAAGAATATACAGAAACTCTGGTTGCATAGTGGTTACGTGCTACAACTGCTAATTAAAAGGTCAGTAGTTCAAAGTCACCAGGCGCTCCTTACAAACTATGGGGCATTTCTACTCTGTCCTCTAATGTCACATGAGCTAGAATCAACTTCACAGCAGTAGGTTATAAGAATACATCATTTTCTTTGTGACTTGAAAGAGATGTCATAATATTTTAGAAGAGTGGTTCTCAGCCCAGAGCAAGTTTGCACTTCAGGGCACACTGGAGACCTTCTGGGTTGTCGTAGGTGAGAGAAGGAGCAAGTGCTGCTAGCATCTAGTAGGTAGAGACCAGAGATGCTGCTAGAATTCTCTGGTGTAGAGGACATCCCCCACAACAAACAATTATCTGACCCAAAATGTCGGTAGTAACAAGATAGAGAAAAATTGTTTGAGTATTTATGTGACCATAACAAAAATGTGGCCTCCAATTGTATAAAAACTCATTACATGGATAATCTAAAGCTAATTTCACTTTGACATTTCCCCATCATTTGAGAATATTTATTTTTTCAGAATCTCATTTTGTCTACAGCGAAGTCACATGGAGAAAGATAAGCTTCCCAATAAGGTATGTATTAACTGAAGAAAGGCCCAGGGGGTTGAGCTTATCCTTAAAAACTGCACACCATTGAAAACTGAGATTCACTGGGGACAAAAGTCACTGCATGAATCCATAATCCCCTGGGGTAAAAAATGCTCAGCCCTGCACAGATATTCTGCTTTCACCTTAAGACTCATTAATTGTTTGCTATATTGGTGACCCCTGCAGAGAAGGGATCTGGAAAAATAATCCATTATGTCAAAAGGAGTCAGAGAGTTTCCTGGCTGACTTGAACAATACTGAGTCTCCAGGACTTGTGTAGGTGTCTATTTTGCGGGTAGAGACGGGGACAGAGGATTAAAGTATACATCACCAGCAATCCCAGTCTAGGTGGTCAGACTTCATGCTGCCTTCTAGTAAATGTCTTTCTGCTCTTCATAATGTCTCATTATCAAGGGCAAATTACCCAGTAAACAACGTAAGGATGGGCTGGCTCCTGCCTGCTTATTAATCTGTAGGGAACAATTTCACATTACAGATTAGTAGGAAAGCACAAGGAAGTCTGTGCTTACTTTGCTTATGGGGTTATCTTCCAGCGTCAGTGACTGTAAACTTGAAAAGAGGCTTTCATTCTGTAAGAAGGTGCTCTGAGGATGGGAGACAGACAGATGCCAGACAGACCTAAAAGCAAAATCTTGGATGCAAACTGTTCATTGCAGGAAATGATGTTATTTATCACATTGATTCTGACAGGAGAACACACAACTATCACATTGACGTTTATGTAAAAACCACAGAAATGTCTGCCCCTGTGTTAATATCCTGATTTCATACTGCACTTGTCAGTAATTTCAGAAGAGATCCTAGCATCTACTAACTTCTCTGACTGTGGCTTTATAGACAGTTACTTGAAACTTCCATTGTAATTTAACTTCAAGTTGCTAAATGCTTGCTTAAAATATATCATCAATGCCACTCACTGCCATCAAGTCAATTCTGACTCATAATGACCCTCTAGGAGAGTAGAACAACCTCATAAGGTATCCAAGGAGTGCTTGGCGAATTCAGACTGCCAATGTTTTGGTTAGCAGCTATAGCACTTAGCCACTATGCCACCTGGGTGTGTATATATACATGTATATACACATATGCCTACACACACACACACACACACACACACACACATACTGTTCTTCTAGGTTTCCATGGCTTTTTCAAATTTCATCCTTGTTTTAAATTAGGCCGTTAGCTGTATCTAAAATGCTTTCAATGGTATAACTTATATTTTGTTTTTAATAATATTTTATTGTGTTTTGGGTGAAGGCTTATACAACAGTATTGATTCCCATTCAACAAATGCTGTACAGGTTGTTCAGTGACATTAGTGACATTCTTACAAGGCATGAACATTCTCGTGGTTTCCCTTCTGGTTGTTCTGTCTCCATTCATCAAGTTTTCCTGCTCCCTTACATTCTCATTTTTGTTTAAACATAATTGTTGATCAGTTGGTATCATGCAGATGAATTTTTAAAGGAGTAGAGTACTTCCTGGTGACATGCTTTTTCAAGTCAATTTGTTACTTAACAACAAGGTGACCTCAGAGGTTAGTTTTGGTTCAAAGTTTGAAGGGTATTTTGGGGATATAGTTTCAGGGAATCCTTCAGTCTCCACTAGTCCAGTAAGTCCAGAGTGGTTTGTTTTTGCTTTTTTTAAAAGGCATTTGAGGTTCTGTTCCACAATTTTATTCCATTCTATCAGGGTGCACCTACTGAGTTCCTGAATAGAACGGTCCATCAGCAGTAGCAGCCAGACACCACCTGTTCTCCTAGTCTTGGGGCAGATCAGGCAGTGGTTCCTGTAGACTGTTCATCCTATAAACTAGTTTCTTTTTTGAGTCTTTGTTCCTTTCTGTTTTGTTGCAGAAGAGTAGAAACCAACAGTTGTATATTAGACAACTGCTCACAAGCCATGAAGACCCCAGATTCTAGTCACCAAATTAAGGTGTGCAACTGTACAAACCACATGACACCAGTTGATGGAGATGTCCTTTGAGACTCTGGCCCTAATCTTTCAACATGGAAGAAAACCCCATGAGGTGTTCAGTTATGTCAATGAAGCCTCCATAACTGTGTCCCCTATGTGCCTTATTACATATATAAATATCTGTGCACACAGGCACATGGGTACATATACATATGAGTATACCTATACGCATATAACCTATACACAGATATGGAAACTCTGGTGGTGTGGGGGTTAGCTGCTCTAGACTTTCAAAACAAAAAGTCAGCAGTCTGAATCCACTCTTTGGAAACTCTATGGTGCAGTTCTACTCTGTCCTGCAGTGTTACTACGAGCCATAATCGACTCAATGGCAACTGCTTTGGTTGGATTTTATACACATACATAGAAGTCCTGGTGGTATAATGGTTAAGAGCTACAGCTGCTAACCCAAAGGTTGGCAGTTCAAATCCACCAGGCGTTTCTCGAGAAACTATGGGGCAGTTGCACTCTGTCCTCCTATTGGGTCACTATGAGTCAGAATCAACTGGACTGCAATGTTTTATACACACATATATGTGTATGTATACATGTATGTGTACATATGTATACATATATGCCTACATGCATATACAATAGCTTAAAGAATATTTACGAATCTTTTACAAATTGATAAGTCAAGGTGTTTGCCAATGTGTCATCCAATGTCTTTTATGTCAGTATCATATGTTAAGTCCATCTTTTAGTTTCATCCATGTATATTTTAAAGATTTATTTATAGATTACTGTTACACATCATTTTGCCCAGGTTATGAAGTTAGGTTTTCAATTTCAGTAATGTATATGGGATTGTGAAGCACAAATAAGTGGGTTTAAAAAAGGAAAAAAAGGGAAAAGAGAAGGAGAAAGGGGAGGGGAGGGAATGGGACATGAGGAATTAAGTATAATTTAGGAGAACAAAGTTTCTTGAACCTTAAGATAACTCTGAAACTTATTTTCTAAATAACTATGGGAATAAACCAGAAAATACAGGAAGTTAGGGACAGCAGTAAAGAAAGTTGTTGAAAAAATATAGATCTCTAGACTGCAAGTTGGTGAGGATCCAGAGAAAGCTTACGTAGCCCACTTTTTTATAAAAGAATTTTATCTGGGTTAATTTAAAAAAAAAAGAGAAAAAGAAGAAAACCAAGACTCAGTGGAAATGCTCTAATCCTGACAAAAAAAGGCAGAGGAGCTCATTAACAGAGTTTCAAGGACATGTGACTGGAGGAAATTTTGCAGAAAATATATAATACAAGTGAAGTAAGAGAATTTTTAAACTTTTTTAAAATTGTTTCATCTTCTTAAATTCATTTATTATTTATTAATCTTATGAAGACACATTTTGGAATTATAAACAGAAAAGCAGATTCTGTGCATAAATGAGTGCTATTTAATCATTGTTTTGAGTTACTGAAAACACTGATTTCTGGCCTTATCCAAGCGTCCACACTTCTATCAGAATCCTGTCACCACCGTTGCTCAGTAGTACCGTTATCAAAATCAGCTGCCTTCTAGTTGGTTTCAATTTGCAGAGACATAATGTGTGTCGCCATGAGTCGGATCCAACTCGAAGGCGCTTGGCAACTTGGCTAATGTGTGTCACAGGGGAACAGCGCTCCACTGGGTTTTCAGTGGCTGATTTTTTGGTGTCAGATTGCCAGAGCTTTCTTCCAGGGCACCTTTGGGCAGATCTTTCAGTCTACAGCTGAGCATGCCAACCATCTGCAACACCCACAAAGCCCTCTTGCAAAATTTTAAGAATCAGTGCACGTAGACTTCTTAAAATATAAATGGTCAGCACTCTTGAGTTGTTTTTTTTTTAACTGAAACTCTAAATCAGAGATTAAACATAGGTAATGATAAAACCTTGCAATCCAAAATGATTCTTTTTTTTCTTTTTTCCTTTTGTTGTTGTTGTAAATTTACAGCCAAACTCTGCCTAATCTCAACCCCACTTCCGGCTAACACATTGCAGCCTCTGTTCCCTGGAGTTTTCTGGGTTTACTTCCAATTGTGCTACACCTAATTGTACAAACTGCCTCATATACTAAGTAAATAAAATAAATACTCTGGGGTTTTCAAGAAAGCAATTGTACTCAGGTTAACATCCATAAGTGATGAATAATTCAGAAATAATTAGGGCTCCCATTCATATTAATGCAAATTAGACACACAGATTAATACGTCCCACAGGCTTGGGATCCGAAAGAAATTAGGTTGCACCAAAAATAAATTACACCCTGAGGGTAAAGAAATGTTAATAATAATTGAAATTAGGAGCCAAAGCAATAATACTGCAATTCTCTGGGCTCCTAGTACTCATTTTCTCGGGATACATAATTACTAGAGTACAGGCAAATACAGGAAAACTAGAGGAAAAAAAAAAGCATATGTTGATTAAATTATTTTGCAGGTGAAATTATTTACACAGAAAACAAAGTTTAAATTTTATAAACTTTAGTTGCAGGTCTGTACATGTTTACGTGTAGTGGCAGTCAACTGCCCCCACAGGGTTTCCAAGGAGTGGCTGGCAGATTTGAACTGCCAACCTCTTGCTTAGCTACCAAGCTCTTAACCACTGTACCACCAGCGCTCCCTCAACAGGAGAGAAGACTATTTCAATTAGCAAAAACATACAGTTTTAAATGAATGCAAGTGTCTGTGTGTGTATATATGTATAGACACACATACACATATATATGTATATGTGTATCTTTTTTATTGTTTCATCTTCTTAAATTCATTTATTATTTATTAATTTTATGGAGATGCATTTTGGAATTATAAACAGAAAGTAGATTCTGTGCATAAATGAGCACTATCTAATCATTGCTTTGAATTACTGAAAACACTGATTTCTGGCCTTATCCAAGCATCGACGCTTTCATTAGAATCCTGTCACCATTGTTCAGTAGTGCACACATACATATACATATATATATTTACATTCATTTAAAAATGTTTATGTTTTTGCTAATTCTATATATAATATATACACACACATATATATACACACGTGTGTGTGTGTCTGTGTGTCTGTGTGTGTGCATGTGTAAACTACCATCAGAATAGCAACAAGCTGTTTTGAGAAGCCTCAATGGAAACCTATTTTCATGACTAAGAGAGAAAGATTTGCAATTAGCATATGCATTATTGGTATGTAAACCGATGATTCTAACAGCTGCTTCAGGGTGTTAAAAAGCAATTTGTTCTATTAAGGAGTTTAAATGTTCTCCTTAAAATCCTGTTTACCTGTTTAATTGGCTGAACTCTGTCTTTCCTGAAGAGAAGACTAGAGAGAAAGAGATTTTGGTTGCCAATCCTTGTTGTTATTTCCCCCCTGGTGGGATTCCTTGGCAGAATGGAAGATGGGGAGCCCACGGTGCAGTGTTCACATTTTGGTGGCTTTCTAAATTCTTAAAGTGTTGTAGCATTGGTGGGGGCAGTGATACACTTTGCAAAGGTGAGAATCACATTTCTGCACAGCTATTTTAATGACGAACGCTCTGGTGAGGCTCAGAGCACAAAAAAGGTAGACAATGTAAGACAGAGCACATTTGTTCTCAAGAATGATTGGTAATCGATTGACTGCGACCTTCACAGTGGCACCTGATCAGATGGTGTCTTAAAGGAGATGATTGCGGGAGTGCTGTCACCCTGCTCTAGAATTCCAGTTATGAAGGCCTTTTATTTTATCCTTAAGCAAACTTAAGGGCCCTAGCATTTGACCCCAAGGACCTTTGTCACCTAGTCTGTCGGTCTCCCTGCAGGAAAGCCAGGGCAAGTTGTTGCTTCAACTCACTCCTCTCAGTCCACGAAAACAAACCAGTGTTGGGTCTTGTTCAGGACACCAAACTAAATCCTTGAACTTCACAACTGGAACCCATTCCCTCTCCTGTTGTGGTGGTCTGATCTAGACCATGGCTTTTCCAACTTCAGTGTGCAGAGGATTCACCTGGGAAAGACGAATATGCCGACTCAGGCGGTCTGGGGCGGGGCCTGAGAGGCCGCATTTCTAACAAGCTCCCAGGCCATGCTCCCGGTTGAGGACCACACTGGAGTAGCAAAGGACCTACAACTATTTTTATTCTCAAGCCCTTGGTTTTATTCCTGCTCACTAAACCAAAAACCTAACCTGTTATCGTCCAGTTGATTCTGGCTCAGAAAGACCCTGCAAGACAAAGCAGAACTGCCCCACAGAGTTTCCGAGGAGTGCCTGCTGGATTTAAACTGCTGACCTTTGCGTTAGCAGCCATAGCACTTAACCACGAGGCCACCAGGGTTTCCTTCCTGGTCACAGTAATAGTATCAATAGTATAACACCAGCAGCTTACACATCAATGAAATCGTGTGTGTCTGTGTGTGTGTGTATGGATACAGACATACATATATATGTACATATGTTGTTATTAGTTGCCATCAAGCCAGCCTCAAGACATGGCAACTCCCTGTACATCAGAATGACAAGTTGCCCCCTCCTGTACCATCCACCCAATCTTAGGTGTGCTCAAGTCCATTGCTGTGGTCATGGCATATGTTGAGCCTCCCAATCTGGGGGCCTCATCTTCCAGTATTACACTAGGCGATATTCTGTTGTGATCCATAGGGTTTTCACTGGCTAAATCTTCAGGAGCAGATTGCCAGGCCTTTCTTCTTCATTTGTTTTAGTCTGGAAACCTCACGGAAGCCTGTTCAGTGTGGGTAACCCTGCTGGCATTTCAAATACTACTATCATAGCTTCCAGCATCATAACAACATGCTGGCCATCACAGTACAACAAAATGACACCAAGGTGGTAGGACTGTGTGTGTGTCTGTGTCTGCGTCTCTGTGTGTGTCTGTGTGTGTGAGCATGCACACACACACATATATATACACTCACATAAATATATTTATATGTACATACAGATTCCATAGATAGAGAAACAAGTGATATATATGCATGCATGTTATATAATGTGCCTCCCAGCAGTATCACTTAATCTGCTGCTACTTCCCTCAAGAATGTGAAAAAATGGAGGTAACTATCAGACCATACACACATAGTCAGGATTGCACTCAAGCGGATGAGTCCCCAAACCACACCGTTACGGGTCCAAGTCTAGGTCTGCACATCATCAAAACTGCTCTGACCTTCTCACTGTCCTTCAGGCTTGAATTTTTGTATCAATTTTCTGATCTCTTTGTGTTTGTGACCCCACTACCTCCTTGTTGTTAGGTAAAACACACTCATCCGGGTTTCCATATGCACTATGCCAACCACCCCAAAGACCTTAGGAAATCACAAGAAGAGTACAGTTCAGATTATTTCCACTTCAGTTAAGACTGAGAGATCTGATACACTTTGGAGGTCTTTTACTGTGCACTAATTAGGATACAGAAACCCTGGTGGCCTAGTGGTTGAGTGTTGTGTCTGCTAACCAAAAAGGCAGCAGCTTAAATCCACCAGGTGCTCCTTGGAAACTCTGTGGAGCAGCTGCACTTTGACATATAGGGTCACTATGACTTAGCATCTACAGCAGTGGGTTTTGGGTTTAATTAGGATATAAATTACATAAACTCAATCAACAACAACCCTGCTGTTTCGGTCACAAAGCTGCTTTTGCTCCCTGAACACACCAAGTCTGGCATTTACCAGAAAGCATGCTGTAGGGTTCCAGTATGTTCAATTGCTGGCCAAGTTCCTTAATGGCACTGCTTGGCCAAAACATGCTCAACAGTTATGAAGACCCAAGTGAACTTTAGCAGGATGGCAGTTCATCTAAACTGTGCTTCCAAAAGAAGAAGCCATTAGTGACATGTAGGTCGACAACATCACCTGTGGTGGATGGAAAAATACCACAACACACAAGTAGACAGTAATGGTCAACAGACTCCCTGAATCTGCCATATGCAAGTTGTAGTCAGACTGAAGAGGCGAACATCTACACTCTAAGTGCTGATTCTAGGATACACACTGAGGTTATGATATATAATCATCTTGAGAGACAAAAAAAAATAGGAATTCACACCCTTTCCATTACAAGACACCCATCATCTTGAATATTCCTATGGTGATGAAGTACTGAGGAGTATTTTATTCAAAATATCCAGCGTGAGACGATCCAGGGTATCTGTGACAGAGTTCACAGTAAGTCCCCCGTGCAGGTCAGAGGAGGTCTCTCATTTTGGTATCAGCAACAACGTTGTCTGCATTATTTTCCTACGGGTCCTCTGCCTGTTGTTATGGGCACTCTGCTTTATTCAGGTAGGGTGCTAGAGTCTGTGTTCCAAATGTATAATTCAGTACTTCCACAACAGATGGATGGATGTGTGGATGGATGGATAAACTTATTCTCGTATCTTGCAAAACTGCCAGGAAAATTCACCCAAAATATTTTGACCTGACTGAACTACATAGGATAGTTGTACTCTGTTCTGTAGGGTCACTATGAGTAGAACTGATTTGATGGCAGTGGTTTTCACATGAAGTGTTTACCAGATGTTGTGGGGTGTTTTCCTAGAGTCCTAAGAGGAAAGAAAATTTACAACAAATAGTCCAAATCAGAATATGTGCATGGCAAGACTATTCGTAGACTAGTGTGCAGGATTAAAGGAACCAAGATGGGACCCAGAAGTACCTGGAGTCCAGCATGTGTCAGAAGCTGTTACCTGCGCCCCACTTGGGTTCAAGTGCAAAGGGAGGAGATAATGCTAGCAGAGCCCAGTGGGAGCTGGAGGCAGAGAGGGGGAGTCATTTAGCAGGACTTAGTGCCTGTAGTGAGATAGCCACTGCAGAAACACAGAGCTAAAGAAGGAGTGCAACAGTAGAGAAACACCCCAGCTTCTCTCTCTGGTAATGTACTTCCTGTGTTGCCCATTGGCTGTGCCCAATAAGAAGTCATAGAGAAAGGAACATAGATACCATCAGCTGAGATCAGCTCAGGAAAGGGTAGAGATGAACGGAGAAGGAACCTGGTAAAGAAAACAAATAAAAGACTAATTAACAAGGTTAAAACCTTTCTGCTTCAAAGAGGGAACAGAAATCTGAACACAATTTTAAGTACCTATTCAAATAATAGAAACCCTGGTAACATAGTAGTTAAATGCTACCACTGTTAACCAAAAGGCCAGCAGTTCCAATCCACCAGGCTCTCCTTGGAAACCACGGGGCAGCTTGACTGTGTCCTATAGGATCTCTAGGAGTCAGAATTGACTCAAAGGCAATGGGTTTTATTCAAATAATATTTCAATAAAATTCCTTGGATAAGAAATAGTCATAATTATAGTGGACTGTCTTGTTTCCAATCGATCACCACCTTAATCTTCACGCCGAGGGGAAGACATCCGCAAAATGAGCTTTAACCAAGCTTCTCAACTGCTGTCTGAAAAATGATGACACCTCATATGCCCCAAGATTTTTAAATCTTCAGTTTGAAATTTCTATCGCCCCTGAGACTGTCCCACACTTTATGGTCTCCTAAAAGAATTCATAGACAGCTACTGTCGTCAGGACATCCTGAGTGCGTGGTCACCAGTGTGTCCTTAAGGAGACACATCACAAATGCATAGTCTTCCAGCTGTCTCAGCAAGAAGACAGAGAAAGAGATTAAGGAGTCGGGTATGAGGTGGGGAGGAAGGGAGGGAGGGAGGGAGGAATAGACAGACGGATGGACAGACGGACAGACAGGAGGAATGAGTCCCTGTAGAATAAGAGAACATGTAGTATTAACCCTGAGCAAGTCCCTCATATAGTCTCTGAGCCTGAGCATTCTCTTCCGACCCTAAAGAGAGAACAGAACTGCACCACAGAGTTTCCAAGGAGCGCTGGTCGTTTCCATCTCCCAAGCTCTTGGTTAGCAGCTGTAGCTCATGGTAGCTCTTAACCACTGCACTACCAGGGCGACTCCCACTGATACCTGAAAAATTCAGTTTCTTCACACTAACTAATGCTTCACCACAGTATATTGTCATTGAACTTACTCACAAAGTACTGAATAAAACTGAAGTAGCTAACACTTTCTGGGCAGTGTCACTCAAAATGCTGTAGTCCACAAACCGACTTTTCTGTCATAACGAACAGAGGAGCAGCCCCTCCACAACAGCCTCAATAACTGCCATTAAAATCTCTACTAACCATGAGTCTATGAGCATAATTATCTTGGGAACATTCTTCACCCTTAACGTTACAACCTTTGCTGTTCTGAGAACTTGTCCAGGTGCTTTGGATGAAGCACTTCCCCGTGAACCTGACACAGACATAACTCTGGAGCATCAAGGCAATGTCCTCCAGTGGTTTTAATACACAAACATCTCCCTGGTGCCTTTTTATCTTGAGAAAACGCTATGTATAATGATTTGGGATCTCAAACAGGGCTTAAGTTAATACATGGAAAGAGTGACAAAATACAAAAAAATCTATAAATCACCACCATGAGTTATCCATCTACAAAGATGCCTTATATAGAAAAATCTTATTATTCCAGAAAACAGTCTGTACATCATCTTGGTCATATTAGTCGCTGCATATCTAGAAACAGGCCATAAAAACACAACATGAATGAGACTTTCCAGCTGGGAGTTAAACCACCTGCCCCCCACCCCCATTCTCTCTCACAGTAAACACTTCACTCCTGGCCTTTGACACTGAACCCGACAAATGAATCTGACAGCTTACAAAGTCTGCATTGATTCCACTGACACAAGTGAATGAACAGAGTATTTGACAGCCAAGGGAAACACGGCTGAGCTGACACCAAGTATTTGTGTAAACTGAGACCTGGTGATACATTTTAGAAGTGGAGAAGGAACCACAGGTAAGATTTCAGACTACTGCAGAAATGTCGCAGCAGCTTATTACAGGGGCCTACTAGTCTAGACATTTCCGTCTGGCTTATTCTTCTTATTCCCAGTGCGAGTCCCTCTCTGTGTAAAAACCAGTAACCAAACCCACTGCTGTTGAGTAGATCCTGACTCGTGCAGACCCCGTGTGTTACAGAGCCCAACAGCTCCACGGAGTTTTCTCGGCTGTCACCCTTCCAGACGCAGATCACCAGGACTGCTTTCTGCAGAGCCACTGGGTGAGTTCACACTGCCACACTTCAGGTTAGTAGTCAAACACAGCCCATCTGTGCAACCCAGGCACCTCGTCTCTGTCCAACCTCCTAAAACTTGTCTTTTCCTCAGTTTCAACCTGTCTCTGACCAGCCTGGGGTGAGGCAGCCCAAGCTCTCTCAGTCACTAAGAGTACATGTCTTTTCTGTGTTTCTTCTTTTTCCCAGCTCTGACGTAAACAGCAACTATGTAGTTACAAGATGTCTCAGTTACTACTGATACATAACAAACTGTCTCCAAACTTAGGCTATAAGCAACTGTGTGTGTGTGTGAGAGAGAGAGAGAGGGAGTGAGAGTGTGAGTGTGTGTGTGCACGCGCACATGCACACACAATGATCTTCTGGATCAGGAATATGGACAGGACTTGGACAGGCTGTTCTTCCGTTGCTCATGATATTAACTTAGTGCACTCGAGTACACAAGTGGCAGATGGGCTGGCTTGGAGAGTCTAAGATGACTTCATCAGCGTGTCTAGTATCTTAGCACAGATGACTGGAAGGTTGAGCTCAGTAACAACTGCTGACAGGAGCTTTGACTATGGCCTTTGCTATATGGTGGTCTCAGGGTAGTCAGACTCTTACCACGGCAGTTGATTTCCCCCAGAGCATGTGTCCCAAGAAACCCAGGCAGAAGATGAGTGATCTTTTGGCCTTTTCAGATCTAGCCTCAGAGGGGACACAGTACCCATCCCACCATACTCCGTTGCTCACAGGCAAGATTCAAGGGGAGAGGACGTGGACATTACCTCTTGATGGGTCATGTCAGGGCCACACTGCCGAAGAGTACATGGGATGGGAGAAAATCGTGTGCCCATTTTTCCTGTACCACAAGAGGAAAAGCTGAAGTCCAGTGGGTCTGTTTTCAGATCCAACAACTTTCTCTTCCTAATTGTGTGACCTCTGCAGTTATATAATCTTATAGAGTTTATATCTTGCCCTATGAAAGGGTATGAGAAATACTATCTCTCTTGACTGGATGATACAATTAAATGAGAAGGTACACACAAAACAGCCTGACTGTGTAACAAACGCTTAATACGTTGTTGCCTGATGCTGTCAACTCAGTTCTGACTCACAGTCACTCTGTGTACTGTCTGGTCCTACACAACTCCCACAACCCATTGTTGCAGCCACTGTGTCAATCCACCTCATCGAGGCACTTCCTCTTTTTTGCTGATGCTCCACTCTACCAAGCATGATGTCCTTCTCCTGGACTGATCCCTCCTGACAACATGTCCAAAGTATATAAGATACAGTCTTGCCACCATTGCTTCCAAGGAGCACTCTGGTTGTACCTCTTCTGAGACAGATCTGCTTAATCTTTTGGCAGTCTATGGTCTAGTGTAGGTTTATCAATAATAATGATTACTATTCATAAGAATATTTATATAATTTTTTCTTACATAATTATTTGTAATAGTAGCACTACACTCATTTATTCCCACTGTATATTCATATAATGTTTCTTTTATCCACCTCCATCACTCCATCCACCTTCCTTCCCTTTCTTCTTTGTCTTTCTCCTCGTCTGTCAAGGATTTATTATTCACTTATTCTCTAAGACACACAGGATGATGATGAAATACAAAATCTGGCCCAGCCCACCATCAAACAATGCTTCACTAGTTTTTCTTTTATATCAATAAATAAAGCAAGGACTGCCGATATAAGTGGGTCTCCTGTAGCTTGGCACTCCAACTGTTGCGCAACATGGTAGGAAACCTACGTGAGATGAGGCAGAGCCATACAGCCGTCCTCAGACCGTGTCGTGATGCTTTCCTGCTGTTACCCATGACACAAGCTTGTGCTCACTGATGATTCTTTCTGTTTGAGGCATGACGCTTTGAGGCATGAAGCTTACTCTGAAATAGTAGAGAGAACTATTGAGGAAAATGGCCCTGCATCTCTGAGAGCTTATGCTTCACTAGACAGTGCAGGCTCCAAACAATAATCAGATCAAAAGACGACTTCACTGCTGTGGACCTCATGTCCCAGAATGCTCGATGCACTCAAGAACAGCACCTAACAGTGCCTGCTGGGGCCACACGCTGTGAACTCTCATGTAAACACACACAGTCTCTGCCATCCTGATGCTGTCTCCTAAGAACACTAACGATAACAAGACTCCTGTCAATGGCTTGCCTGCATCTTCTCCCACCAAACAGAGCTGACAGTCCTGTTTGAGCAGGCATGTCGTGGCCCCAGACAGACCAAGAATAATTGGAAATTAATTTACCATGGAAATCTTAATGATATTTGCAATCACAGATGTGTGCTTTGGGGAGATAACAGGAGGAATATTCAGGGAAGGCAAGCAGGCACATCACCAAGGACAAAAAAAAAAAAATTAACTCATGAGCTGCAACCCCAAACCAAAATCAAACCCATCGCCACTGAACTGATTATAACTCATAGTAACCCTATAGGGTTTACAAGGCTGTCAATCTCTGTGGAAGCAGATGGCCACATCTTTCTCCTGTGGAGCTACTGGTGGTTTTGAACCCTTACCCTTCAGTTAGCAATCAAGTGTTTCCACCACTGTGCCATCTGGGCTCCTTAAGCTGCAACCAGCCTCCAGCAACACTCCCAACTAGGCAAAGTTCCTGTGCCTACACTTCGTCCAAAATGATCGATGCTGGCTTTTTTTTCTTCTCTTTTTTCTTTTTTTATTGTGATTAAGTGAAAGTATACAATCCAAATCAATTTTGCATGCCCGCCCATCTGCAGCTCCTTCTGCTCTCCTTGTCCCGTGACAGCACACTCCTTCTTTTCATTCTATACTTGTCATATCCTCTTAAGATCCTGCCCCTCGTCTCCACCGTTTTCTCTCCCATCTAGAAAGAGATCAGTAGGACAGCCTCCTATAAATGCATAGAACCATAAAGGACACACACCATATGGTCACAGTGTGTCCCCAAGTCTCATCCATTTTTCTCTGAAGAGTTGACCTCCATAGTGTCAAGGCTAGCTAGGGAACCTGATCTCTGCTGCCACATACCAACATATTTCACTCCAGAATCTAACATTTTTCTAGGGATAACAAAGGTCATAGTCTGCATTATAGAACACATACAGTATTGATAAGGTTGCCAGGGGAAGCTGATCTGCCACATATCAGTAGTTCTCCCAGCAGTTGCGATGCAAATAGATCAGTTCCTCCTGGCAGTTGTAAGCTGGCCGTGGTGGGCAGGCCCAATCAGAAGCCAAGCTACTACCTCCCCTCTCATCTATGACATCACCCTTTTGCCAATTAAAAAGCACCCCAAAAATGTACAGGGGATCTTTTCCTACTCAGAGAGACTGACACGTTCCCTCCTTGGGACGTACTTTCCCTTAATAAACTTTTCCATCATTTGCTACTTAAGAGGATGCATCCTCGTGTGCTTTGGGGGAAGGTGTTCCCAGCTTGCCACCCGTCAGGAGACCAAACTTGCTGGTTTGATCTCTGGAATGCGAATCAGGTCACTCGGGGTCTAATCAGCTGTGCAACCTCGACACTTAGCACTGTGCTGGCTTTTAACAAAGGTCATATCACTGTATGCACATATGAGACAGGGATTCCGTAACCCTGGACAGCAGGGCTGTCTTATTCCCTCTACTTCTAGCTCTCCAGGTTTGGTCTTCAGTAATTTGTTGATCCAGTAATGGGTCCAGATGGCTGTCTTTTCTGTTTTTAAATTTCACAGACACTGTAAAAATGGCCTGGGAGTGGTGTCAACCTCCTCTGCCTTCATGAGGGGGAAAGAGAATTACCATCAGCATCAGCCCAAGGCAGATTCCTATGAGGCAGAGGTCAAACAAGCCTCCACTTTCCAGCCTTTTCACCAATCCTGACACCAACCGTCCCTCTGATGGCACTCTCCACTTCTCTGCTGTGTTTAAAAATTCATTGCGATGGCCACAGGCATCACAGATAACACCCACGATTGTGAGGTTTATTAGAAAAACATCAGGTTATATCTCAGCTTCTGGGACACTCAGGATAAAGTTCTTCCCCATCAGGACAACCTCTTCTCAGCTGTGCCCAGAGGCATGACTCTCTCTGGCCCCTCAGCCTCTCTTCTGCTTGGTCAAGTGTTAAACTCTTTCAGCTCTGCCAACAAGTGTCTGGAGGTACCTCTGTCTACCAGTAAGCCACCTACCCCAAAGTACTCAGCTTTCTTGCTCTGTGGACTGGAAAGCCCGCTAGGCCATCCCCACTAGTCTCCTGCCATTTTCTTGCCTATTCTGTCTCTATTTCTCTGCTGCCACTCCTCGCCACCTTCAGTATTACACCCGTTTCTCCATCTCCTGGTTCCAAGAGTGTCTCAGCACAGGGATTGTGGATCCAAAGGATATGCTCCACTCCTGGCTTTTCTTTCTTGGTCATGTTGAACTACTCCTTTCCCCTGGCTCTGGAATGGCTCCTCTTAAGCCTAAAAGGATGGCAAAACTGACTAATCTCCTTATAAGGGCTCCAATACACCTTATCTTCATAGTACCACCCCCCAAAGGTACTGTGCACCTTATTTACATTATTAGCAAGCTATCCAATCCCCTTGGTGGGTCATGAGCACTCCATTTGCATGTCCCCACCCTTGTCATTTGGCAGGAGTTACACAGATTATGGGTGGAAGGGCCGTTCACTGTACTGCAGACACTGAGGCTTAAAAGGTCTCAAGAGCTGGGCTTTTTCCAGTTCAGCTGTTATTTTTTTATCTCATTGTAAGGTGACCCCAAAGCAGGTTTGGAATTGCACAAGGCCTTACTGGTGAGTAGCCAAATGGAAACCAGATCCAAGACCTCCTCTTCCTCCCATTCCATGTGGACTCTCCACGATAATAATTCCACACCAAATCCATTCATCCAGAAGCCCAAGGCCACTTTTATTGTCTTCTCATCTTGCTTTAGAACTGTACTTCAGCACTGGAGAAAAGAAAGAGAAAGCCAGGATTTGGTGTTGCATATCTCAGTAATCTTTCTGCAATTCTTCTCTCATCTCTGCACTTTTCTCGCTCCATGAAAAAATAAATTAGAAACAAGAGTTCCTTTCTCCTTATCTTGGAAGCCCTTCCTTTTCTTTGGGTCTGAGAGATTTTATGCTTACGTGAGTTTTGTTTTTTCATTAAGTGGAAACTAAGATCCTCTAACAGAATGAATTATTAGTGTAGTGGAGACAGTCTGTCAAAGGCAGCTGTATCACCAGCTGGTTAAGATCTTGGACCCTAAATCTGGCCATTTTAAGCTCACGCCTGAGTTTCCTACTTCCTAGTAATTGACAGGTTATTTCATCTCTCTTGTCTCATTTTTTCCTATATGTAAAATAAGGATAAAATATTGCCTTGTGGGGTTTCTGAGAGCACTGAATGTTTCCAAAATCTTGTCACAGTGCATAGCTCATTTTTTTTAATGAGGTAGGTACAGAGTACGTTTTGTAAGGTGCCACAATACACGAGCATGGTACAGAGTACTTGAAAATATAGAAAAGAGATTCCTCCTTTTCTAAATACTAACAAAAGCCAAGTCAAAATTAGGGGCAATGTGTCTGTGTGTAGGGGGTGACGATAAGTACAAAACTGAAGCCTGACTTCAAATGGAGTGACCAGAGGTTTCATGGACCTGCTGTCACACATCACCATTCCATCAGTGCTTCAAGTGTGCCCTGGAGGAGATATGTGACCTACAAAGGGACACATGGAAACATCCTCACAGAAGCACACAGAAGATTCAGAGGGTCAGAACCAAACTCACTGGGGTCCAGTCCAATACAAGGAAGTCCTGCCCACTCACGGACTTTCAACAACGATTGTCATGCCTGGGGCCAATCTATGGAAAACAGTGGCCTACGACAAATAGTTTCAGATTGTTGAAGAGCAACTCACCGCTGGAGATGAGACTGTGATGGCCAATAGAAAGTGTGTATTAGCTCCCTTCTTTAATGGTGCCCAGAGCTCACATCCTACCTTCACACCTTAGTTATGCCACACCTGGTTTCCCCCTCATCCCAATTCAACAGAAAGTCTTGCAACTAGCAATGGCTTCTGAAAAGGATCTGAGGACCACGCAGTCATTTTCCAAATGTGGCCTTGGGGTTGGAGGTGAGGATGGCAGAAGTAAGGAAGGGTCTCCCATACCTACTAAATAGGACAGCAAAGGAGTAATTGGGCCTTAAAATTCAAAACAAGCTTATCAAAGACTCAGGGCAAATGGCTTTATACAGTATAGCATTATGAAATCACATTTAAGATTCTTTGCTAATTCAATGGAATCATAAAAAATCAGAAAGAAAAATCATTCTTAACTTGAATACCTTACCTTGGCAATTAATGCAAACCCTGGTGGTAGAGGGTTTAAGTGCTAAAGCTGCTAACCAAAAGATCAGCAGTGCAAATTCACCAGGCAGTGACATTCGTTACTACAGGGCTGCCATTAGTTGGAATCGACTCAACAGTCTGTACCTGGAACACTCGCTTCACCACAAATCCCTTATCGGTGTGGGTGAAGTTTCCTCGTAACCTCCAGACCAAGTTAACAGCCGCAGCTATGTGCCCTCGTAGGACTTCAGATGTCCATACTGTACAGTTACTTGTTTCATTTTATTTACTGGCTCTCTCCCACAAGCCTGAAAGCGTTACGAGAACAGATCTTGTCTGATGTGCTTTTTAATGGAGACCTAGCATCCTACACAGTGTTTCACATACACAGAAACTCAGTAAATATTTGCTGAAGGAATAAAGGGCTTCAAAGGACATAATTGGCAATCTGGCATTCTCCAAGATAGGAAGCCAATCAACACTATGCTAGATATACCACCCTTAACAAAGCATGAACAGGTTACCAATTAGTATCTATTAAACCCCATGATGTAACATATCATGCGCATGCAATTTTATTATCCCTGATCTTCTGCGTAATTGTACACATTTAAGAGGGCTGGGGGTGAGGATTTTAAGGATCCTATTTTAAATGGCACACTAATAGAATTAGATGTCCTGCAGGTTGTTAACTTCAGTAATAATGTCTATCACAGGTAGAATGTAAAGTTGAAAGTAGAATCCATTCACTTACTGTTTCTCTGGGCACTATGTTGACTCAGGGAACTCTTAGAGCAGAATCTAGTGAAGGGTCCCCAGTAGGGGAGAAAGTATTGTGCCCTCAAAGTTATTCATTTACTGCTGTGGCTCCGAAAGCCTTTTTGACATGTGGTCTAAGTTGTCAACCTTGATCTAGTATTGTTGTAGACCTGCCTCCTCATGAAATAGAATGCAGAAAATACCTTTATTAACCTCATTCCACACCCACAATTTCCCAATTTTGGTTTGAAATAGCTATTAAACTCCTCTTTTGTTCTTTTCTCCTGCCACAAAATGGGATCAACATCCACTAACCTTAAAGGAATCATTCTAAAACACAATGATTCAAAAAAGCTAAGAAGCTGCACATTCGCACTATTATTAAAATTCTAAAGCAATTAAAAAGGAATTCTCTTCATTTTCCCAAATCCTTCCAGCTTTACAACATCATGGAAAAGCTGATGAAAATAAAATACCTCATGACATTTCTCAGAAAAACAGGCGAGAAATATATGCATATATATCAAAGAAATAATAAAATGTCACCAAGAAAAATGTACAGCAAAAGATTTAAAATAGGACTCCTGAAACTTGAAAATAATCCCTTTGAATGTCTCAGTAACAGCAACGATGATTTGCAAAATGATTAATAATAGAGTCACTGCTGAAAGAATGTATCAAGCATGGCATTTGTGAATAATGTGTCTAAATGGAGTCTCAACTTAATCTGGGGTAAAACGCTTCCTTTTCAGACTAGGGCCTTATAGAAAAATCCATTTGATGTCTCATGGAGACAACTGTCCTCTTTTCTTTTTATTCTTAGCTTCGTTTATTGCAAACAACACAAAAATGAAGACTTACACTACTAAATTGTTTTCATTTTTTGTCATTGCATCTGTTGTCAATGCCTGCTTCATAATTTAGTTCCTATCTTTGTGGAGACATGTATTTCTAAGGATTTTTTTCTTAAATATAACGATTTGGTTCCTTGGATAGCTAAATCAAATCCTTTGGCAACATTCTTAAGAAATTCAGTAGCAGATTTGAGATGCTTAACCTACAGTACGAATCTGGCAGCGAAGCCTGGCCTGTTTGCTCCTATTTACCTAACCAGGCAGGATCAGCATCAGTGACTCTCGTCACAGAGAATCCCTTGTTTCCTTGAAAGACTTACATGAGCAAGAACACCCTTTGTCTTGCTCGTGGGAAGAGTCACACTGAATTTCATTTTCAAACCTAGGATATAGGTCCTTAGTTGACTTTCTTCAAAAGATAAGCTGCTCACTTAGGACTGGCATTAAACTCTCACCCACCTAGTCACAACCAATGTAGGAAGAGACCTTGGCTTTCAGGCTAAGAGGACTCATGTCTTCTTGGTCAGATCTCTTTCTATTTGGTAGGAGATTTTTGGTGAGCTTTCCCATCTTTTCGGAATCATTGAGGAGAGAGGAGAAGGGCCTTTAAAAGGTTAAGAAAGTAAGTCCTTCATCCTGAAAGGTAATGGCACCAAGTAATAACTCTAATTCACACCAATAAAAAAAATCACCAGATACGGTAAATATGTAGACTCATATAAAAGAATCTATAAACATATTTTTTAGGATTTATTCCCTTAACATCTTAAAAAGGTATATGATTATACAAAGCAATAATTGTAACACTTTATTATTTGACTAATAGCATACACAAATACACTATATGTGATTATAATAACACAAAGGAGGGGGAGAGAATAGAGCTTTATGGGAACAAAGTTAAAAAATTCAGACACTAGTATACTGTGCCTAATACGCTGGCTTGTAAGCTCTTGCTTGTCGCTACAGCATTAATGACAAATTTGGATTTAGTGTGCTTTTATTTTGGAGGAATTTCCACTTAATTACCATAAAAGATATCTAATTTGAAGTTGATTCTTTGCACAGCATAAACTGCAAAAAACAAACAAGCAAAGCATTTAAAAGTAGTGTACACATATTTTAAGTTGAGTGTTTACTTTCTTGTATCACAGTGTTTTAAAAAAATACGTTAATTAGAATTATTATTTGAAAACATTTAAAGTTTAAAAAATACCATATTTTTACACGAATAATGCATACTTTCTCCATTTGTTGCCAACTCCACCTACCCCCTGAAGGTATTTTCTTTTTTTTTTTGACTGAGTGACAATGTACATTCCGGTATAAATTTACATGCCCACCTATATGCAGCTTCCACTGCTCTCCCTGCCCGGTGACAGCACACTCTCTGCTCCGTACATGTTTCGTCCTCCCAACAGTCTCCTTTCCCCTCCTTCCCACCCACTCTCCTTCCTCCAGCCAGAGGTCAGCAGGATGGTATCCTATAAACACCACTGTTATAGATTCAATTGTGTCCCCCCAAAGTGTGTGTCAACTTGGCTAGGCCATGATTCTCAGCATTGTGTGGTTGTTCACCCATGTGCCATCTGATGTGATTTTCCTGTATGTCATAAATTCCAACCTCTATGATGTTAATGAGGCAAAATCAGAGGCAGTTGTGCTAACAAGACAGGACAAAATCTAAGGACCAGGCTGCTTCTTGAGCCAACCTCTTTTGAGACATAACAGAGAGACATTAGCAGCACAAGAACTTCATGCCACCAAGAATGCAGCACCAGGAACAGACCACATTGTTTGGACCCGGGATTCCTATGCTGAGAGGCTCCTAGACCAGGGGAAGATCAATGATGAGGACCTTCTCCTAAAGCAAACAAAGACAGAAAGCCTTTCCATGGAGCTAGCACCCTAAATTCAGACCTCTATCCTCCTAGATTCTGACAGAATAAATTTCTCATTGTTAAGGCCACCCAAATATGGTACTTGTTTTAGCATCACTAGATAATTAAGATAGCCGTTATGCCATTTTTTTTCATCTGTTACTATAAAAAACATTACCACGGCGCAGTTACAAAAATGCCTCGTGGGGAGGGGACATTGTTGACAAACAATTGTAGAAGGTCTGCGCTCTTTGCAGAAAAATATGATAATTACACTAAAACATAAAAATGAATCTTTAACACAAACTTATTTCTGCTCTAGCAGAATGCATGATATTTAAGCACAATGGGACCTAAACCTTTTCCTTGGATAATCTCATACAGACACATGTTCATTTTCAAATCCCACTGCATTTACATTATTTTCCAAGTCCCTTATGCCACTTTTAGACAACTTTTCTCTCTTAGCCAAGATGTTTCACTTTACTGTCCTCTCAATTAATTATGTTTCCTTGAAAAACATGCAGGTTTCTGAATAGCACAGCAACACTTCCAAAGTCATAATGCCAACAAACAGAAGAATTCCAAAGAAAATAAAATGGCCCAAACACACACAAAGTAGGCAGAAAGAAAAAGTAAGATCATCGTCCATCCAGAGGGCCAGTTCAACTGCATTAGGTCTCCATCATCTCCTGAAGATCTAAAACTAACCACTGACACAAGGTCCCCCATGTAGACAATTGTCATATTTGTTTTTCTTTTTTAAAGACAGCCATGTTCACTCAGAATGTTTTTTTCCACTTGCCATTTAACAAACATTATTTGAGGGCCTGTTGTGTCAGGAACGCTCCACTTAGCATTAAAGATGTGAAGACAAACAAGTCACAGTCCCAACACTCAAGGGATCTCAGAGTTGAAATGGGAAGGCAAACACGCAGACATATAATCTATTATAATAAAGTGCTACTTAAGCAGTAATAGAAGTGTGAGAAACAGGGTACTGCAAAGAAGATGATGACTAATTCTGTAAGGGGGGGGAAAGTGGCTACACAGAACTGGTGCTGTGTGAACAAGGTTTTTAAAAGACGTACAGGAATGTGTTCGAGTTCAGTGCAGAAAAGCACTACTGGCAACAAGCAACGAGCTAAAAGACAGAATGGCATGCTAAGGGAACACGAACTATCGACCAAGAATAAATGCGGGGAGCAGGCACTACAAGGGCAGGGGTGGGACTCAGGGGTTAACGTCTATCATCCTAGAATCTGCTGGTTACTTATGAATTTTTTATAGGAGTTGGAGAAATTTAGACATTATATTTATAGGCAGTTTACAGACTGTAAATTAATATGGAAATATTCACTGAAGTGTTTCATGCAGTGCTAAAGTGTAGAAACAACCTAGATGTTCACTATTTGGGGACTAATTAAATAAAATCATGGTACTGCCATAAAATGTAGTGATTTGTAATTATTTAAAAAGGTAAGGTAGCTCTACAGCTAGTAAAATAAACTCAGCTTCTAGGTACAACAGTAAGTGAAAAAATCCAGGTGTTTATCATGCATACGAGGTCTGGCAATTAAGTTCATGACTTCAAGTTCTTTGCCATTCATCATCATGGTACAGTTGTAAGGATTTTTGTTGTTGTTTTATTTTAATTTTTTTTATTATGATTAAGTGAAAGTATACAATCCAAGTCAGTTTTGCATGCCCACCTGTCTGCTCTCCTCACCCTGTGACAGCACATTCCTCTTCACTCTTCTAGTATCCTCCCAGTAAACACTTGTCCCCTCCTCTCCACCTCTCCTCTCCCCTCTAGAAAGAAACCAGTAGAGCAGCCTTCTATTAACGTTTAAAACCATAAAGTGCACATGCCACATGCTCACTGCGTGTCCCCAAGTCCAATCCATTCTTTGTCTGAAGTGTTGATCTCAGTACTGGTTTCAGGTCTGGGGCAGCATCAAGTCTAGGGTCCATGTTCCCAGGGATCCCTCCACATTGTCAGTCCATCAGTTCTGGTCTTTTAGTAGAGTTCTTGATCTGTACAGCTCTTTTTCTTGTGCTACTTCAGGGACTCTACATTGCATCACCTATCAAGGCTGTCTTTGGAGGTGGCTGGGTACCATCTAGTTCTTCTGATCTCATGCTGATGTTGTCTCCCAATCATATGGGTCCTTCTAACTTCTGGGCTCATTTTTCCTTGTGTTTTTGATGTTCTTTGTTGGCATCTGTTCCAGGTAGATTGGGATCAACTGATTTCCACAGATGGATTTTGGTTTTCTTTATGTGGAAGTGTAATCCATTCATAAAGCTATAGTCATTTTTATTTGAACCATGACCACACAGAGGAATATAGATGAATCCCACAGACACAAAGCTGATGAAAATATCCAGACACATAAATAAGGCAGAAAAAACAGAAAAATTATTTACAGTATTAGAGATCAGGACAACATGAGCTTTCAGAAAAGAAGACGTGAGACAAGTTTCTGGGGTTAAACCACCTCATCTGGATAGTAGTTAAATGGACGTGTTCACTTTGTGTTTATTTGCCAAGGTATGCACTGAAGATGTTTCAATAAAAATGTCATTAGTGATATACATTATATATACATATATTTTATATTTATATATAAATATATATTTACACATAATATATATTTATATATACATATAACTTATATGTATATGCAATATATATTTATTACATATATGAAATGGTTCCAACTCATAGCCACCTTACATAAAGTAGAAAGAACACTGCCTGATCCTACACCATCCTCACACTCATTGCCACGTTTGAGTCCAGTGATGCAGTCACTACATCGATCCATCTTGTTGAGGGTCTTCTTTTTTACTGATAGTTTACCAAGAATCATGTCCCTTTTCAATAACTGGTCCCACCTGATAACATGTCCAAAGTAAGTAAAACAAAGTCTTACCATCCCTGTTTCTAGATAACAATATAACCGTACTTCTTCCAAGACAGATTTGTTTTTTCTGGAAACCCAGAAAAATATTTTTTGCCAACACCATAATTCAAATGTTTCCATTCTTCTTCATTTTTATTTACTTATTCTTCAGCTTTCACATGCATACAACACAACTGAATCCCACAGCCTGGATCAGGTGCACTTTAACCTTCATGGGAACCTCTTTGCTTTTTAACACTTTAAACAGGTCCTTTGGTTGCAGATTTGCCCAACATGATAATCTTTTGATTTCTTGACTGTCATTTCCACAGGCATTGATTATGGATTCAAGTGTAATGAAATCTGTGACAACTTCAATCTTGTCTCTATCATAATGTTGCTTCTTGGCCCACTTGTGTAGATTTTTGTTTTCTTAATGTTGAGGTGTAATTCATTCTGAAGTCTATGGCCTTTGATCTTCAACAGTAAGTGCTTCAGAAGTCCTCTTCATTTTCAGCAAGCAAGGTTGTGTCATCTGCATATTTACAGGTTGTAAATGATTCTTCCTCTAATCCTAACACTGCATTCTTCCACATATAGTCCAGGTTCACACATTATTTGCTTAGCAAGCAGACTGAATAAGTATGGTGAGAAGATACAACTCTGCCTTACACCTTTCCTGATTTTAAACTATGCAGTATTCCCTTATTCTGCTCCAACCACTGCCTTTTAGTATAGGTTCTTCATGAGCCCAATTAAGTGCTTTGGAATTCCCATTCTTCTCAATGTTATCCATACCTTGTTTTGATCCACAGAGACAAACGCTTTTACACAGTCAATATAACACAGATAAACACCTTTCTGGTGTTCTTGGCTTTCAACCAAGATCCATGTGACACTGGCAACCATGTTCCTTCTTCTCTATCCTCTTCTGGAGCCCTAGTGGCACAGTGGTAAAGAGCGTGTCTGCTAACCAAAATATTGGCAATCTGAACCCACCAACTGGTGTTTGGCTGCTCTGTGGTGCCTTTCTACTCTGCCCGTATAGGGTCACCATCAGTCAGAACTGACTCAATAGCAATGAGTGTTTTTCTGTATGTATATCCTCTCCTGAATCCAGCCTGCATTTTCTGGCAGTTCTCTGTTGATAAACTGCTATAACAATTTCCAGATTATCTTTAGCAAAATTTAACTCATGTGTGATATTTATGATTATTTGATAATCTCTGGCTTGGCTGCATTCTATTAGATTACCTTTCTTTAGAACGGGCACAAATATGGATCTCTTTCAGTTGGTTGGCCAGGTGGCTGCCTTCTAAATTTCTTGGCTAGAAGAGTGAGTGCTTCCAGTGTTGCATCCATTTGTTGAAATATCTCAACTGACATTCCCTCAATCCATGGAGCCTTGCTTTTTTGCCAGCACCTTTAGTGCATCTTGGATTTCTTCCTTCATTACCATCAGTTCTCCTGAAATTGTCAAAACACTGACCAATTCTTTACATTACAGTGACTCCAAATTCCATCTTTTTTTTTATACTTTCTATATTTCATTAAAGAATTTTGCGAGACAATTACCAATTCACTGGAAACACCTTTTATCAACAACATAAATGGTGATTATCCAGGTGACCTCATCATATAAAATCATATCAATTATACCTGTGGGAAGAGATGATGGAAAAGCTCAATATTATCAGTTAGAACAAGGCCAGGGGCCAACGGTGGATCAGACCATCAATTGTTCATACCAAGTTCAAGTTGAAGCTGAAGAAACCTAAAACAAGTCTGTGGGAGCCAATCAACCTTGAATACATCCCATCTGAATTTAGAAACCATATCAAGAATAGACATGATGCACTGAATGCTAACAACCAAAGACCAGATAAGTTATGGAATGACATCAAAGAAAAACATCATTTAAAACACAAGCAAGAAAGAACCAGAGTGGATATCAGAAGAGACTCTGAAATTTGCTCTTGAACATCAAGTAGCTCAATCAAATTCAAGAAATGACGAAGTAAAATAAATGAACACAAGATTTCACATGGCAGTTTAAGAAGACAAAGTAAAGTACTGTATAATGAAGCATGAAAAAGATCTGAAGTTAGAACACTGAAAGGGAAGAACACAGGTTGTGTTTCTCAAGCTGAAAAAACTGTATAAAAAATTCAAATCTCAAGTTGCACTACTGAAATATTCGATATATACACCAGTATGCTCAGCGAGAAAATGGTGAAATCAGGATCTGAGCCAGGTTTGCATTACCTTGCTGTCTCCAGGGTGTTTACAGGGCCTCCACATTTTGGAGGGCAATGAGCTCTGATATTTGTACCCCAACTCTGTCAAATTTTAGACAGCACTTCTTGGTCTCTCTGGCTGTCCACCTCTGCATTAGAATTGACACACATCTCAAGAGGAAAAGAAAGCATTGATTTTAAGCTTGTATTCCTGTATTTCCCTTCAATACAGGATCTTGTTTTTTATGACTTATTTGAGAAAGAACTAACTTGGTTGCTGTTTTCTAATCTCTGACAGATTATTTTTCCAATATTTTGTCCAGCTAGTTATTCTCATTTGAAAAGTGGGTCTGCAATATGCTATTCTACTGCAATGGTGAAAAAAAACTTGCTTCATCTCTCTTATCTAGAGTTATTTCATCATTTATCAATTGTTCCACAAATAATGATACCACTTACATAAGATGCACTATTCTAGGAGAGTCAACAAGATACTGCTCTTACGGCAATTACATCTATAAAGTAAACAGTAAATGCAGCATGCACAGAAGAATATCTAGTACATGAACCAAAGTGAAATCCAAACCCACTGCAATGGGTCGGTTCTGACTCACAGTGACTCATAAGGTAGTGTGGGACTGCCCCCATAGGATTTCCAAGGCTATAAATCTTTGTGGAAGCAGACTGCCACATTTTCTCCCATGCAGCAGCTGGTGGTTCCAATCCGTCATCTTTCAGTTAGCAGCCAAGCACTTTAACCACTACACTACCAGAGCTCCTTGCCTGGCATATTGGGGGAAAAAAAATGCCATTGAGTAGATGCTGACTCATAGCGGCCTTACAGGACACACAGTAAGTGTAAAATATATAACCGCCCTTATCTGTATATTTGATAACTTAGAAGTCATCACATATGTTCCCAGTTCAATGACAGACAATTATATTCCCAGTTCAATGAGAGAAAATTAGACTGAGTTTTAATATTCTTCTGTATACTAGCACAAATAAAAGGAAAGACAAGTAAAGGGAGGGAAGGTACTTTTAATCTGAGAGCATTTGCTGTTCTCAGTGGCCACGGAGTCAGCTGGGACTCCCAGCAGCCCCGGAAGCGACAGAACAACATGTTGCCCGCTCCTGTTGCCTGCTTCACTGGCACTGGAACACACAAGTGCACTGTAGCTGCTGTGTGTTCAGGGCGCCTTCCAACCCACTGAGCTCATGTTCCAGCACTACGTCAGACAACATTCTACTATAATCCACAGAGTTTTTATTGGCTCATTTTTGAAAGTAGATCTCAGGCCTTCCTTCCTAGCCTGTCCTAGTCCGAAAGCTACACTGAAATTTATCCACCATGGGTGACCTTGCTGGTATTTGAAATACCAGAGGCACAGCTGCCAGTATCAAGAAAACACTCAAGACACCACAGTAGGACAAACTGATAGAAGGGTGCTGGGCTAGCAGTCACAGTTCACAAATGGTCAAAGCAATAAGGCACATCACAATTCTACTCCTGACAAACACTGTGAACAAAAAGTCTTTCCTGCCACTCTGCAACTCTGCAGAAATCGTGGGAAGCTGAGCAACGGCTCTACCTTCATTGGGTGACGCAAAATCCAAGTCCCTTGTGGCTGAGTTGATTCCGACTCATTGCAACCCTACAGGGCAGAGCAGAACCATCCCATAGGGTTTCCAAGGAGTGCCTGGTGGACTCAAACTGCCAACTGTTGGGTTAGGAGCTTTTTAGCAGCTGAACTTTTAACCACTGTGACACCAGGGCTTATTTAATAATGACAAGTGAAGAAACTCAGTGAGGTCATTCCTCAGGTCACCTCCAGGTGTCCATCATAAACACTTGGCTCTAAAGAACCAGTGTTCTGGCTTCCCTCTCTTCAGGGAGCTTTCTGGCCTGTATCACCCCAAACTCTGCTGCTTGTACCTGGCCCCAGGGCATATTCTTCTTGTTGCTGCTGCTAAAAAATACAAAGCTGAGGACTGAGTCCATATACAATCTCAGATTAGCACAGCTGGAATTCAAATAGACTCTCCTCACCTCCTGGACTGGCCAGGCCTGCTGTGACACCTGAGAAAGCAGCACTGGGACTTCCCTCTGCTCAGCAGCCATGGTGTGTCCCCATGAGGAAATGTGTCAGAGCCGAGGTTCTGCAGGCTAAAAATACACAACTAAGTTTTCCGAAAAGCAGTCATGAGGCCTTCTCCAGACACCTGTTTTGTCCATCTGAGTCACCTAGACCAAAAAACATATACTCCTGTAATTCTTCCGTCCACCCCTTGTTCACAGACAAAATTGGGTCCTTTCAATTAAGAGTTCTGAGATCTGAAATACACTGCCAGCACAACCATGCTAGAAGGACATCTTGAGAGGTTATCCCATTTTCCAGCAGTCTTTAGCATGCAGTTTTCCAAAATTATACACCACGAATGCTCTAGACGGAACCCCGAATTTGCATTCACTTCTTTACACTGTAAACACTCTCTTCTCAGCCAGCATCCATTACTCACCACTTCATGGAGCCCAAAGGCATAATTATGATCTGCTGTTTCCCTAGAGACAGAGCCAGCCCATAAAAGCCAAAAAAAAAAAAACCAAACCCAAAAAACAAGTAAAAAAAGACTTAAGTTCAAGTTCCTTTAACTCGTGCAGAATCTGTACTTGAGTAAATTCTCCACTGTCCTTGCAAGCGATGCATGGATGTGCTAAAAATAACTATTTGGGATGATGAATGTTCCTTGTCATGACTTGACTAAAGAGTTGAGAATAGACCATGCTCAGAATGTCCAATGCCTCAAGACTAGACAAAGTCCTCGGGTAAATCGTGTTCAGGAAGGTTACTAGAGCAAGACCAGGAGGACTTACAGGCACAAACACCAGCGAGTCAAATACATCTCTCAGTTCCCCAACGAAATTATGTTCTGTGTTCTGACCTTCTTCTCTGGACAGAAGGACAGTGCTTGACAGAAGAGGCTCCCAATGTATGAAGAATTAAAAATGGTGGCAGGATTTCATGTAACCATTAGTTACTGGGAAGCAGGCAGGTGACAACATCAAAAGAGTGGTTTCTTAAGAGGAGCACTACAATATTTGGGCCTAAATGTTTCTTTGTTGTATGGGGCTGTCCTGTGCATTGTAGGACGTTCAGCAGCATTCCCCACCTGCACCCACTAGGTGCCACTTGCAACCCACCTTCCAGTTAAGACAAACCACAGTGGCTCCAGATATTGTCACATGGTCCCCGGGGTGCAAAATTGCTCCCAGTTGAGAACCACTATAGAGGAACAGAGGAGTAAGTAAAGATTCAGAAAAACCCTCAAAATCAAAGAGGTCGAACAGCAGGATCTCAAGCAGTATAGCTGAGGTTGAGGGACAATCTCTAGTCCCTAGAAAAGACTTGACAAGTATATCCATCAGAACTATTTTACGTGAAGTTCAAATTGCTCAAAGTCACTTGAACAATGGCAGATAATCTATTAAAACGCTACCATTAGAATACAAGCGTCGGTCACGACTGTATGGGGCCCCAGGAGCCCCAACAGTTCATCATGACTTGGTTTCTCTCCACTGACGGACTCTGCCTTCTTGCAGGATGGCTCCCTTTCATGGTGGCAAAGTGTCCACCATCAAGCCCATGGCTGTATCTTACCAGATGGGAAACCAATCCTGACAAAAAAAAGTCTCCTTTTTTGAGTCATGTTGGAAGAAAACGTCTTACAATTGAGTCTTTTTGGACCAACCTGTGTCACGTGTCCACCTCTAACTACACCTGGATCTGTCAGTAAAGAATAGGCCAGCCGGATGCAAAGCACCTGTGGGGACAGAACTGCTCTGTAAGTAACTGAAGGACTAGCAGATATGAGTGGGGACAGATGTCAGGCAGGGAAAACAGTGTGTGTTCAGACCCCACAGCTGAAAACTGAGGATACTGAACAGGGAATGAAACCAACAGCTCCTGTACCAGTTCAAATACAGAAAATCCATGTCAGGCCTCAGGGTACAAGTGGCTCAGATGGGATGCTGCTTACAGCTACTTTTTTCTGAAACTTTCTCTCTCAGATCTATGGGTACTTATTAAACATGAAGAGGTTTATGCATTCAAATAGCAACATTTAATCTTTCCCCCTGCCTGGCTCTATTTGCATACCTTTGCTTTCATTCTGCCCTTTCTGAAGATCCCCTCGGGTAATTTCAGTCTTGGAACGGCTCCTTCCAGCTTGATCACAGGTGCTTTCTATTTTCCACTGCTCACCTATGGGTCACGGAGTGAGATTAGTTAGTCAACTGCCAAGGTCAGACTTGGAACAGGAAAGGAGGCTTGTAATATTTCATCCTGTTAGTGAGAAAAGTGAGTTCCTTCTGGCTTGGGTTAGGGAGCAGTTTATAACCAGAAAAAGAAGGGTGTTGTTGTTGTTCGGTGCCATCGAGTCAGTTCCAGCTCATAGCGACACTATCCACAACAGAAAGAAGCACTGCCAGTCTTGCGCCACGGCCACGATCATTTTTATGAACAAGCCCATCACTGCAGCTACTGTGTCAATCCGTCTCACAGAGGCTCTTCCTCTTTTTCGCTGACCCTCCACTCTACCAAGCATGATGTCCTTCTCCAGGGAGTGATCTTTCCTGACAACGTGTGTCCAAAAAGTCTTGCCATCTTGGGTGTACTCTGGTTGTACTTCCTCCAGAACAGACCTGTTGGTTCTTTTGGCGGTCCATGGTACATTCAACATTCTTCTCCAGCACCACAATTCAAAGGCATCAATTCTTCTTCTGTCCTCTTTGTTCACAGTCCAGCTTTTGCATGTATATGATACCACTGAAAGTACCGTGGCTTAGTTCAGGCATGTTTTAGTCTTCAAGGTCACATCCTTACTTTTGAATACTTTGAAGAGGTCCTTTGCAGCAGATTTTCCCAATGCAATGTGTCCTTTGCTTTTTTGACTGCTGCTTCCAAGGGTATTGATTATGGACCCAAGTAAAATGAAATATTTGACAACCTCAATCCTTTCTCCATTTATGACGATGTTGCTTATTGGTCTAGTTGTGAGAATTTTTGTTTTCATGCTTACCTATAGAGTGGGAATTCCTTAAGAATGGTAACTCTCATTGGTTTGAGGCAGCTGCATCTTGTAAGGGAATCAAGTCATGATGGCAGCAGCCTGGATCAGGGCCTGCTGATAGAAGGGTCTGCCTCACTGGAGACCATAATCGTAGATCTCCTGTGGTGATCAACAACTATCTCTGTGATAATACCTGAAAGAGATGCTATAAATATATGCATTCCTAAATGATAAATATGTCCTTGTCATTAGGTCCTGTTGAGTTGGCTTCAACTCACAGCACCTGTTACAGATTGAACTGTGTCCCTCAAACATGTGTCAACTTAGGCAGCCATGATTCCCAGTGTTGGGTGACACCCACCATTTTGGCACCTGACGTGATTTTCTGTGTTGTGAATTCTACCCCTATGTTGTTAATGAGGTAGGATTAGAGGCAGTTACGCTAATAAGACAGGACTCAATCTACGAGATGGCCTTGCGTCTTAAGCCAATCTCTTTTGAGGTATTAAAGAGAGAAACAAGCAGAGGGACTGGGGAACCTCATACCATCATGAAAGTAGTGCTAAGAGAAAAGTTCATCCTTTGGTCCTGGGGTCTCTGTGCTGAGAAGCTCCTAGACTAGGGGAATAGTGATGACAAAGACTCTCCCACAGAGCCAAAGGAGAAAGGAAGCCATCCCTGAAGCTGATGTCCTGAATTCAAACTTCTGTCTTACCAGAGAATAAAGTGCTTGCTGAAGTGATCCACTTGCAGAATTTCTGTTCCAGCATCATTCTGTGATTTAGAGAGTGACCCTGTGCACAACATAACAAAAGGCTGCCTGGTCCTGCACCATCCTCACAACTGTTGCTATGCTTGAGCCCACTGTTGCAGACACTATGCCAGTCCACCTCACTGAAGGTCCCCCTTTTTATTGCTGACTTCACCTCTACTTCACTATGGATGATGTCCTTCCTTCATCAGGGGCTGGTCCTAACTGATAACATGTCCATAGTACATAAGACAAAGTTTCACCATCCTTGCTTCCTAAAGAGCACTCTGGTTATACTTTTTCCATGACAAATTTGCTCACTCTTCTGGCAGTACATTCGATATTCTTTACCAGCACCATAATTCAAAGGCATCAGCTCTTCAGTCTTTCTTATTCAGTGGTCAGCTTCCACTAGCATATGAGGAACTGAAAATACCATGGCTTGAACCAGGCACACCTTTGTCTTCAAACTGACATCACTGCATTTTGACACTTTAAAGAGGTCTTTTGCAGCAGATTTGCCCCATGCAACAAGTCATTTGATTTCCTGACCTCTGCTCCCATAGCTTGTTTGTAGATCCAAGCAAAATAAAATCCTTGACAACTTCAATATTTTCTCCATTTATCATGATGTTGCTTATTAATCCAGTGGTGAGGATTTTTGTCTTCTTTATGGTGAGGTATAAACCATACTGAAGGCTGTGGTCTTTGATCTTCTTTGGCATTAGTAGTTTGTGTGTCGATTTGAATAAACAGTTATAACTGATCTTCTTTGTAGGCCTATGGATATAATCCTATCACTGACATCACTGTACTTCAGAAAAAATCTTAAAATGTTCTTTTTGATGAAGAACGCAATGCAATTCCTCTTCAATTTGTCATTTTCAGCATAGTAGACCACATGATTGTCCTGTTCTAAATGGCCAATATCAGTCTGTTTTAGCTCACTGATGCCTGGAATATCAATCTTTATGCATTCTGTTTCATTTTTTAAGACTTTCAATTTTCCTAGATTCATACTTCATACATTCCATGTTCCGATTATTAATTGATATCTGCAGCTGTGTCTCTTTATTTTGAGTCATGCCATGCCATCAAATGAAGCCTTCAAAAGCTGCATTCCATCCACATTCCTCAGGTCGACTCTGTTTGGAGGAGGTAAATCTTCCCCTGTTGCATTCTGAGTGTCTTCCAACGTGAGGGGCTCATCTTCTGGCACTATGTCAGATGACATTCTGCAGCTATTCACAAGGTATTTATTCACTGGCCAATTTTTTCAGAAGTAGGCCATCAGATCTTTCTTCCTACTCTGTCTCGGTCTGCAAGTACCACTAAAATCTGTTACATCAGTCATCTAGTGTTACTGTAACAGAAACAACACAACTGGATAGCTTTAAAAAAAGGAGAGTTATTTTCTTACAGAAAAGCAGGCTAAAATTCCAAATTCAGGGCCTCAGCTCCAGGGGAAGGGTTTCTTTGTCTGCTCTGGAGGAAGGTGCTTGTTGTCAACCTTTGCCTGGACTGGGAGCTTCTGCAGCACAGGGACACTGGAGTCCAAAAGACATGCTCTGCTCCTGGCACTGCTTTTTCCCTGATGGTATGAGGTCCCTAACTCCCTGCTTGTTTCTCTTTCCTTTATATCCCAGGAGACTGCCTTAAGGCACAATATACTCTGTAGATTGTCTTGTCTCACCAAGGCAACAACCATCTATAGTCTTTCGTTAATACCACAGAGTCAAGATTTACAACGTATAGGAACATCACTAAAGCAAAACTCCACTGCTATGGAGTCGATTCCAACTCATAGGAACTCTATAAGGAAGAGTGGAACTGTCTCATAGAGTTTCCAAGCAGCACCTGACGGATTTGAACTGCCCACCTTTTGGTCAGCAGCTATAGCACCGAACTTCTACACCACCAGGAAAATCATACAATACCCAAAATAAATGGCCTACCAAATGGCTACACACATGTTGTTGTCATTGTTATGTGTCACCAAGTCAGCTCTGACTCCTAGCAACCCTATGAACAACATTAACGAAACACTGCCCAGTCTTTTGCCATGTCCACAATCGTTTTCATGCTTAAGCCCATTGTTGTGGCCACTGTGTCAATCTACCTTGTCTAGGGTCTTTCTCTTTCTTGCTGACCCTCCACTTTACCAAGCATGATGTCCTTCTCCAGGGACTGATCCTTCTTGACAACATGTCCAAAGTATGTAAGATGCAGTCTTGTCATCTTTGTTTCCAAGGAGCACTCTGGTTGTACTTCTTCCAGAACAGACCTGTTTGTTCTTTTGGCAGTGCATAATATATTCAACATTCTTCTCCAGCACCATAATTCAAAGGCATCAATTCTTCTTCTGTCTTCTCTGTTCATTGACCAGCTTTCACATGCATATGATGTGATTGAAAATATCATGGCTTGGGTAGGCGCATTTTAGTCTTCAAGATAACATCCTTACTTTTGAATACTTTAAAGAAGTCCTTTGCAGCAGAGTTTCCAATGCAATGCATCTTTCGATTTTATGACTGCTGCTTCCATGGGCATTGATTGTGGGCCCAAGTAAAATGAAATCCTTGACAACCTCAATCTTTTCTTCATTTATGACAATGTTGTTTACTGGTCGAGTTGTGAGGATTTTTGTTTTCCTGATTTTGAGGTACAATCCATACTGAACACTGTGGTCCTTGATCTTCATCAGTAAGTGTCTCAAATCTTCTTCATTTCCAGTAAGTAAGGTGGTGTCATCTGTGTAATGCAGGTTGTTAATGAGTGGTCCTCCAGTCCTGATGCCTTGTTCTCTCATATAATCCAGCTTGGATTGTTTTCTTGGCACACAGATTAAAAAGGTATGGTGAATGAATACAATCCTAATGCACACCTTTCCTGATTTTAAACCATGCAGTGTCTCCTTGTTCTGTCTCCACAACTCTTTAAGAGTACAATTAGGTGTTCTGGAATTTCTGTTCTCTGCAACGTTAGCCATAATGTAGTATGATCCACACAGTCAAAGGCTTTGGCACAGTCAATGAAACACAAGTAAACATCTTTCTGGTATTCTTTGCTTTCAGCCAAGATCCATCTGACATCAGCATTGATATCCCTGCTTCCATGTTCTCTTCTGAATCCAGCTTGAATTTCTGGCAGTTCCTTGTCAATGTACTGTTGCAGTCCCTTTTGAATGATCTTGAGCAGAATTTTACTTGTATGTGATATCAACGATATTGTTCAATAATTTCCACATTCAGCTGGATCATCTTTCTTTGGAATGGGCATAAATATGGACCTCTTTCAGTCAGTTGGCCAGGTAGCTGTCCCCCAAATTTCCTGGCATAAACGAGTGAGCACTGCCAGCACTGCATCTGTTTACTGAAATTTCTCAGTTGATACTCCATCAATTCCTGGAGCCTTTTTTTTTTTTTTTTTTTGCCAATGCCTTCAATGCAGCTTCAACTTCTTCCTTCAGTATCATTGGTTCCTGATCACATGCTATGTCTTCAAATGGTTAAACATCAACTAGTTCTTTCTGGTATCATAACTGTGCATTCCTTCCATCTCCTTTTGATGCTCCCTGAGTCATTTAGTACTGTCCCTGTAGAATCCTTCACTGTTGCAAGTCAAGGCTTGAATTTTTTCTTCAGTTCCTTCAGCTTGATAAATGCAGAATGCGTTCTTCCCTTCTGGTTTTCCATTTCCAGGTCTTTGCACATGTCATTATAATACTTTCTTTCATCTTCTTGAGCTGCTCTTTGAAATCTTCAGTTTAGGTCTTTTACTTCACCATTCCTTCCTTTTACTTTAGCTGCTTGATATTCAAGAACAAGTTTCAGAGTCTCTTCTGACATCCAATTTGGTCTTTTCTTTCTTTCCTGTCTTTTAAATGACCTCTATCTTTCCTTCATGGATGGTGTCTTTGATGTCATTCCACAAGTGGTCTGGTGTTTGGTCTTTAGTGATCAACACATCAAATTTGTTCTTGAAATGGTCTTTAAACTCAGGAGGAAGATCCTCACGGTCATACTTTGTCTCTCATATACTTGTTCTAATTTTCTTCAGTTTCAATTTGAATTTGCATACGAGCAATTGATGATCTGTGCTGCAGTCAGCACCTGGTCTTGTTCTGACTGCTGGTATGGAGCTTTTCCGTCATCTTTTTCCACAGATGTAGTCAATATGGTTCCTGTTTATTCCATCTGGTGAGGTCTATGTGTACAGTAGCCATTTGTGTTGGTTAATGGAGAAGTCATTGCCAAGCCAAGCCAAGTGCCGTCGAGTTGGATGCGATCTCCAGCACTATTTCTATCACCAAAGCCGTATTTTCCAACTACTGATCCTTGTTTCCAAGTTTCGTATTCCAGTCACTAGTAATTATCAATACATCCTGACTGCATGTTCAATCAATTTCAGACTCCAGAATCTAGTAAAATTCTTCAACCTCTTCATCTTTGGCCTTGGTGGTTGATGTGTAAATTTGAACAACAGTCATATTAACTGGTCTTCCTTGCAGGCTTACAGATATTATGCTATTATCCTATTACTGACAGCACTGTATTTCAGGAGAGATCTTTTTGATGATGAACTCAACACCGTTCCTCCTCAAGTTTTTGTTCCCAGCGCAGCAGACTATATGATTGTTGAATTCAAAATGGCCCAAACCAGCCCATTTCAGCTCACTGATGCCCAGGATATCAATGTTTATGCATTCCATTTCATTTTTGACAGTTTCCAATCTTCCTAGATTCATACTTCATACCATCCATGTACAGATTATTAATGGATGTTTGCAGCTGTTTCTTCTCATTCTGAGTCATATTACATCAGCAAACAAAGATCCTGGAGCCCTTACTCTATCCACTCCATTAAGGTCAATTCAACTTTGAGGAGGCAGCTCTTCCTCAGTCGTCTTCTGAGTGCCTTCCAATCTGAGGGGCTCACTTTACGGCATCATATCTGACAATGTTTGGCTGCTATTCACAAGGTTTTCCCTGGCTAATTCCTTTTAGAAGTAGACTGCCGGGTCCTTCTTCCTAGTCTGTCCTAGTCTGGAAGCTCAGCTGAAACTTCTCTACCGTGGTTGACCCTGCCATACGTAAATATCAAGGGCGTAGCTTCCTGTATCACAGCAACAAGCAAGTCTCCACTGACAGACAAGTAGGGGACACAATTCAACCATTGACACCTGTTTGCCATGCATTATCTGGCTGGTATTTGAAATACAGGTGGCATAGCTTCCAGTATTACAGCAACACTCAAGCCACCACAGTAAGGCAAGCTGACAGATGTGTGGAGAGAATGACAGACAGTCATTTACAAGAGTCTTCAGTGGATTCTAAAATCAGTCCAGGTTGTTACTTACTAAACCAACTGATTGCAGTTAAGTCAGTTTTACTCATGGCAACTCCACGTGTTTCAGAGTAGAACTGTGCTCCACACAGTTTTCAGTCGCTGAGTTTTCAGTTGCTGAGTTTTCAGAAGCAGATCACTTGGTCTTTCTCCGGGGGCACCCCTAGGTGGACTCAAATGCTCAACTTTTTGTTTAGAAACTGAGTGTGTTGACCATTTACATTGCCCAGGGATTCTTTTTCCTTACTAAAAACCAAACTCAGAGCCATCAAGTTGAGCCTAACTCACAGCAACCCTGCAGGACACAGTAGAACTGCTCCATAGAGTTTCCAAGGAGCACCTGGCAGATTCGAGCTACCAGGCTTCTGATTAGCATATGTACCACATAATGACTATGCCACCAGGGTTTCCTTTGCCTTACTAGGGACCTAATAATGTTACAGATTGAATTGTCTTCCCCAAAAAGATTGCTGAAGTCCTAATGGAGGTGCCAGCAAATGTGCATTTGTTTGGAAACAGGGTCTGTCTTTTAAGATGTGATCAGCTAAGGAGATGACACCAGAGTAGGGTTGTCCTAAAACCTTCAGAATGCTGTCTTTTTAGGGGAGGACACACAGGCAGTGACTGTCACAAAGGAGAAGACCTTAGTGAAGGAGGATTGACAGACCAAGGACCATCACACCACTAGATGCTGGGGGCTATCACAAGCTGGAAGAACAAAGAAGGATCTGCCCCCAGAGCTGACAGATCATGACCCTGCTGACAATCTGAATTTGGACTCCTATTTTTCAGAACTGTGGAAAATAAGTGTCTGTTCTCCAAAGCCACTAGTTTGTGGTGTTTTGTGATGGCAGCCCTAGGAAGCTAAGACAGGTAAGAACCCTGAACCCACATCTCGGTAATTCTCTGGTCTGGATTCTTCTTCCATTTACAAGTCTGTTCACCCTCTCAGATACAGCAGATGAAGTCTTTTCTTGCTCTGTTCTGTGCTCAGATATTAATCCAGCAAAGATTCTGGATTTATAAAATCACAGCAACCTAGTTTTGAATGTTTGTCTTGTTTCTTACAAATTTGTGATCATGCGCTTTATTCACATGTATTTTATCACTGAAACACAGACATACACACCTGACCACATTGTGCTGAGGATGAGGCATGTGTAACATGCAGCACATAGTAGGAGCTCTATAAACCAAAACCCAAACCAGAGCTCCAATAGTTAGTGGCTATTGTATTGTTGCGGGGTTTTTGCTTACTCTTTGAAAATAGCCCTTGGTTTCTGCATCTGCAAACACGTAATGTCTTCTTTCACTGTAATGTTTACAGAGAATTTGCGTCTCCAACACTCGAGGCAAAATGCTGTCTACCTATTTTATTTGTAATCCAGAGACAACCGGGAGGTGTGGTCTCTGATTCATTTCATCTTGCCGTCTCTTCTAGTAGAGCAGCCCGACATGCCCGTGTTGGCTCTCTACTTTGGGGAATACAGTGTAGCTACCTTGGTAGCACCACTAAGCATCCCACAAGAAGAGCATGCCAGACGCATGATGGCTTAACCAGTTCATGCCCAAAGTGGTGTTAGCTGTGGAACCACTTATGTGATATTAACCATGATTTCCATGTGTACGTGTGTGTGTGCGCACATGTGTGCACTAGCTCTTTCTATATACCAGGGGTAGAAGGGATGCTTTTCTAAGCAAGGGCAACCTCTCCTGGGAACGGCGCTTTATTTGAGATACAGCATCTTTCACTATGAAGCAGAGTATATCTGTCCAGACCTCTTCACCAATTTCCTTTTTCTTATTTCTTTATTACTCTCCAGCTCACTTACTTAGAGAATACTACCGTTTGCCTGGCCCAAATAAATAAAATCAGCTCATAAACACATTGCCACTAAGAGACCTAGACAAAGCTTTGATTCCTTGGGGGGCTATCTTCATATTTCCTTCCTGTGTACCTAGAATTCCTAGCATCTGATTATGTGGCTTATTCTCACGGGGTGCCAAGCTCATCTTTCATGTTTACATTCAACCGCAATTGCAGTCCCTCAGGGTTTTATCCCAAGTCCCACACCTCATCTTAGGAGATTTCTAAGCAATTTATTTATTTGATAAACATGTATTGAGCTCTTCCTGTGGGTTAAGAAACTCTGTGCACTAAGCCATGGAGGTATAAAAATAGCAGATCTAATCAGAAAAGGAGACTCGTGGTCCCTCATCTCTACAGTGATGCTTATGTGGCTACAGCTGAACAAATTCATGGTCAGAAACTCAAACACTGCTCTCCAGACAGACATGACCTTACAGGTAAAGGATTCCTCTCCCGGCTATGAAATGGGAGAACATGTCACCAGAAAAACAATCAGAAAGGATTATCACAGGAGCCTATCTACCATCACAGGGGCCTACAGACAATCTGCTGGAGACTGCTGACTGATCTCTCACAGCTGGTGGTAGAAACTGCTCACTCGTGCCCCTCCTCAGGCAATGCCCAGGACAACTGCCCTACCTGTCACACCTTGTTATGCCTCTGAATTCACACGGGGGTGTCAAAGGGTTGATTACATATTTCTTTGCTCATCTTGATCTTAGATGCAAGGTTGTCACAAGTGATTCTTATCTGTGACACAGATATGTGACCATTCTACACATGATGGCAACGGGATAACTCTCTGACAAGAGAGAAAACAGAGACTGAGTGAACACTGCCTCACTTGGTCCCTGACCCCTCGTCCTCTTTCCACCCTTTGATTTCACGGCACAGCCCTCTTTGGTACTGTGGCAGTTACTTCTGATACTAATGTTGTGGCTTCTGCTTTTTCTTGCTTTGAAACAGTAACTCCTGTATACCAGTGGGGTCTGTCTCGTTTATACCCAGTGTAGAATGCAAAATATGTGACACTACTTTGCATCTATCCAACTCCAGTGCACTCAGCATACCTCTCATCAATCCCAAACATTATTACACTGTCAGCTAAAGTCCAAGAGGAGAGGGTTCAACATGTCAGTCTGCCATATTTAATAGTCTGTATATTTAATAGGAGATTAATTAAGTTAATGTAGGCATTGGGACAAAGACAATTTTTCAGAAATTACCTGTGGTAAGAGCGTAAGAAACACTGAGGCCCATCCCAGAAAGGCTTAAACTCTATCAGAAGTATCTTTATAAATAGTAGAAATTGCAAATGATACAGTTAAAGACTAAAAGCCATCTGTCAGTGAACTTGATGGAGACATGCATCCTTTGGGTTCTAATAAGAATTTGAGAAACAGGTACCAACAGGATTGACAGAAAGCAAGACGCCCTCCTGTATACCAGCAGGATCTGTCTCTTTTACACCCAGTGTAGAATGCAAAATATGTGACATTACTTTGCATCTATCCAACTCCAGTGCACTCAGCGTGCCTCTCATCAATCCCAAACATTATCATACTGTCAACTGAAGTCCAAGAGGAGAGGTTTGAACATGTCAGTCTGCCACAGAAAAATCCTCAGTGACTCATCATTTTGAGTTGGGTTCCTCCAGAAGTAGACCCTATGACAAGGATTTCAGTGTACAAAGTTAGTTTAGGATATTCAGGAAACATGAGCGCAGAAGTGGGGAAGTGCAAAGAAGAAGGAAAGGCAGCAAATAACAGCAAGTGGCAGAGCCACCAAACACAGCAGACAGCCAGAGCTCAACCTTGTGGAAAAACTCTGGGAAATGGCATAAAATTTGTATTTCAAATTACTCTGCACTAGGTGAGGGAGCTGGGGATATGCCACCTTTTTTCATCAGTCATTGGTTGAAAGCTGGTCCCAGAGAAGAAAGTTAAAGCCCCTGCTACTTCTTAACTGCCATGCAAAGACACAGCACCCTTCATGGTTCCAGAAAAGTCCTCAGGCTCTTCCTAGAGAAAATCATCATTGATATCTGATGATGCTGGCAGATGGAAGCCAGCTGAGCACGCTGAAACAGCCCAAGGGTGCTGACTCTCTTTTTCTATAAGGTAAAACCCAACTCTTTAGCCTAAAACTTTAGACCTTACATGACAGGATCGCAGCCTACATTCCAAATGTATCACCCAATATCCCTCTGAACCAGCCAACTGACCTTTTTTCTTGTAATTCTTTATCCACATACATACAGACTTATCTCTTGTTTCTTTAGTGTTACTCAGTTTTCCCTTCTAAGGTCATCTTTATTGTCCTGCCCTTTCCTTGTACTCACATTATATTCACTATCTGAGATCCAAATCAAATGCACTTCCTGCTAACGGTCTCTACTAGTACCTCTTCAAATATTTAAATCACCTCTCTGATGACTACGCCCCTAACTAGATAAGTCTGCTGACTAGTACCGCCCCTAATCTTTTCGTGCATTTTTTTTTCTTCTCAATAATGTCAAAAGCTAGTCTTGAGAGTAGAAATGTGCCCTTTTTTTTTTTGCATTTCCTTCCAGCATCTGCCTTGCTCAGAGCAGACACTCAGCAGAGAGCTGTTCACTGATAATTAATGGGAGGATTCTGGGATCACCAGAGAGTTGCTCACTGATTAGATAGATATCACCTATGAAAGTCAATTCCGTGTATACCCTATACCTAGGCCTGGGCCACCTTACATTGCAAATGGTTATTCACTTCAACTCAACTTTGTCAGACACTCTTTAGGAAGTGAGAATACAACAGTGAATAGGACAAAGACCTGGTTCTTGGGGTCTACTATTTCAATGGAAGAGGACAGTGAGAAAATCATAAAAATTTCTGCTGCCCACTTTGCTTGCTGTCAAAACTCTTGACAAAGATTCTTATCTACTATGTAATCAGTCACAACCAGGTTGTGATACTTAATGTGCAAACATGGCTACCAATGACCCCTCCCCTTTGCAATACCCACTATGGCCCTCCTGTCTTCTCCCTCTGAATATGGACTGGCCCTACAACATGATAACATTCTCCCCAAAGATCTCCCACCCTAATTCCTATAACCTATAAATATGAAGAGATATCACTCTGTGATTGTGTTACATTCTATGGTTGACTTTAACACAGAGAAATCTAGGTGTGCCTGATCTAATCACATGAGTTCTTAACAGTAGAGAGAGCTTTCCCTGGCTGTGGCAGAAGAAGACGCCAAAGGGAATTAAAGCATGACAAGGACTCAATACTCTGTTGCTGATTCGAAGAGGAAAGTGGCAATATTAGAAGCATAGTAAGCAGGCTCAGGGAGCAGCAGGAAGTTCTCACATGACAGCCAGCAAGAAAACAGGAAGCTGTACTCCTCCAACCACCTGAACAGGCTTGGAAATAGATTCTTTCCCCCGGGCCTCCAGATAAAAGCCAACCTAGTTACATCTTGACTTCAGCCTTATAAGACTTTAAGCAGAGAACCCAACTGAGTTTGCTTGGATTTCTAACCTACAGAACTGTGAGGCAATCAGTGGGCATTGGTGAAGATGCTAAGTTTGTAGTAATTTATTATGCAGTACTAGAAACTAATAGACCTGCTCTGACCACCAGAATGTGGGGTAATATATGCCACAGCAGTTACAGTTCTCCAGAAAAACCAGATGCTAGAAAAGATAGATGGAAGGCAGGCCGGTAGGTGGCAGGGAGGGAGGGAAAGAGAAGGAACGACAAACCTGGCTTCCGTCTCACAAACGCTGGAAGCCCACGTGGTGCAAGGCCAGGAGGAACGAGCAGGCCCCCTGGACGCCCCAGCCCCGTCAAGCCCCCAGCTGACAGCAGCCCTAGGAATAAATCTGGTCTTCACTGTATGGAACAGAAAAACCAGCTGAGTCCAGTCAATCTACATAATCTAATGGACAATAAATTGTTGTTGCTTTAAGGCACTGTGTTTGGGGGTTTATAATGCACTACAGATAACTAAAAGGACTTTTATGTTCTCTCCTTATGGCTGGAAGATTTTCCTTCCCTTGATTAGACACATTGCATACACTATCTCTAATTTCACAACAACCGTGAAAATGTTGTCCATTGTCTTCATTTTATGGATAAAGACACAGAGCTTCATGGAGACTGTCCATGTCCCTGTTCTTTTTACCTTTGTTTTTAAAGATGGAACGATACTCAAACCTCAACTTTTCACATGGAAGCACACAGAGAGGCTTATTCCCCCTAGAATAGCTTTGCAGAACTACTCAGATACACTCAATGTGCTGCAGCAACTATTAAAAAAAAACAATTCAAAATAAAAATAAAAACACTCACTGCCGTTGAGTCAAATTTGACTCATAGCAACTCTATAGGGCAGAGTAGAACTGCCCCACAGAGTTTCCAAAGAGCACCTGGCACACTCGAACTGTTGCCACTTTTGAGTAGTAGATGCAGCATTTAACCACTACCACCAGGCTTTCCAAAGCAATTACACACAGGCAAGACGCCTGGCCCCAAAGCAGTGGGATTGTTCCACATTCTCAAACACGGGGTCCCAGATCATCATCTAGACTCTCCAATTTCATCTCACACACTTTGGACATGTTACAGGAGAGACCAGTCTCTGGAGAAGGACATCACGCTTGCTGTAGTAGAGGGTCAGCGAGAAAGAGGAAGACCCTCAGTGACACAGACTGACACACTGGCTACAACAGTGACCTCAAGCATAACAACAATTTTGAGACTGGTACAGGACTTGGCAGTATTTTGTTCTGCTATACATAGGGTTTCTGAGAGTCAGAACCAACTCGATAGCACCTAATAACAACAGCGAGGTGACTGACTTGGGCTGTCTGATGCCCACACAGAAGAGAAAGGTCACCGCTATAACGTCTAGATAGAAATGTGCCCCCAAAGCATGCTGGGCTCGCCAGGAAAGCAATGGGGAGCAGATGCTCTTCAGGGAAGCCAGGGTCCACCTACCACTCACCATCTGTCAAGTGGTAACATGTTAGCAGTTGTCCAAGAGGTAAGCATTCTCAGAGTTGTCACCTTGGAGCATATGGCCATTAGAATAGAAGAAAATGCCCCAGTAACATTTCAGGTGTTAAATACCAGTTGCCAAAATTATGTTTGGTTAATGACAGCTTTTCATTTCTGAAGGCACACAGAGAGGCATGTTCCTCCCCCTAGAAGTTTTGCAGACCTACTCAGTTACACTCAGTGAGCTGCAGCAACTCTCCACAGGCAAAATGCCTGGCCCTGCAAGAGTGGATCTACCATGCTCTTAAAACTGTGGTCCTGAATTATCATTCAGACTATTCAACATTATCATTCAGAATATCAAAACAGGAAAATATGCAAAAGATTTGGAACAAGCATTTCACAAAATAGGGCAATCAAGTGGTCAGTAAACATAGGAAAATGAGCTCCTCTTCATTAGACAATAGAAAACAGCAAACTGAAATCTAATATGAGATGCCACACATATCCATCAAGTTGGCTAAATGAGGACACTGTTGACAAGGATGAGGAATTATTAGAAATCTCAGACATTGCTGATGGAAGAAGTAAAAGCTGGTACCATCATTTCTGAAAACATGTTATTATCAGTTGCCCACAACTGAAAGGAAATGTAATCATAACATACTTCTCAGCTGCAAGGGAAGTATTATTTCCACAGGCATGATAATGTAAACTGTGAGCTAACCGAACACAACATTAGGTTCTAACTAAGCTGCACTGGGAGACACGGGAGGCAGAAAAGTGGAGAGGATGGCACAGCTGGGCACAGAGAAGTGGAGAGGAGGGCACAGCTGGGCACAGAGAAGTGGAAAGAAAGGAAAGGCACTGAAGAGGGAGGGAGGGAACGAGAGACAGAGACAGGGTAAGTACGGGACAGGGAAAGTGGGTGAGAAGATGAAAATCACCCTGGGTAAAAAATTTTAAAGTAGTGGTATAATTATACTATTAAAAAATGCAGTGATAAATGCCCAGAGAAAATCTAGCGGCTAGATTCAGAAGTGAGGATGGGAGGGTTGGAGGGTGTCTGTTTTTCATTATTAGATTTGTAATATTACCTGATTTTGAAAATAATTACTCTGAAAAAATATTTAAAAGGATTTAATCCTTGAATTAACTGAGTCTTGATTCTAAAAGGAATAAAATGGCTGATAGTATTTACAATAAAATATAGTAATACACAAATACATTAATATTCTATTCACAACTATTTGACTTCATTGGGTAGCTTATGTTAGATGCATCCTAGTACAGCCCTCCAATGAGGTGAAGCATGCAGACCTTAATATGCAAGAGTTTTAATTTTAGGACAAGTGCTATAGTCAAATTTTATGAATATAATTTGCATTTAATAATATAATTTGGCAGGATTGCTGAATTATCTTTGTCCACCCCGTGTTGTTGTTAGGTACTGTCAAGTCAGTTCAGGCTCATAGCAACCCTAGAGACCAGGAGTAGAACCACTCCACAGGGTTTCTAATGAGCGGCTTGATATATTTGAACCACTGGCCTTTTACTTAGCAGCTGAACTCTTAACAACTACACCACCAGGGCTTACCCAGAGCAACCACTGCATTCTGTCCATTCCTCACCAACACCCGCTCCATGGAGGGGAGAGGATTCTAGGGCAATAAAGCATTCTGTTGTGACCTGTCAGTTCTTCTTTTCAGTGACGCATAAAATAATAACAGCTTATTGGCATCTATGCAGACTGCTTCCTCTTCCTCTCAGCATCAGGCTTACCCTTATACACACTTGTTGCTGGAGGTAGGCATGGAAACCTCAGATTCCAGATTCCCTTGGCCCCTGGCTTCCTCTTAGGCTCAGCCAATGGGAGACTCTATAAGGAGACTGGAAAGTGGGAAGAAAGGACAAAGGACTTCTTTTCTCCTTCTAGTTTCCGTCCCTGTTGCTCTCACAACTGAACATGTTGTACCTGCAACCTCCAAACATCTTGGGCAGTTCCAGAAGGAGCCCTTTGGAGGATGAGCATAGACCACCTACATCAGCCACATTGTTCCCCACTTGAAGGGTCCAGCAGCACTCAAGGCCGGGTTCACAGGCTTGGTGATCCCACTGCTTCCTTTTCTATTCCCTGCAGTGGCAGCTGCTTTCTGCAATGAAAATACCTAGGTAGGCCCATCATCCCCTTTCCACACTTGTAGCCTTCCAACACCGATGTAACTCGTTCCTTAAATTAAACTGCCTCTGTCTGAAAAACCTGGCAGGGTTTATTTGTTCCTAACCAGATTTCAACTAACACAGTGCCTTAGATTTGATGAAATATGGCACCTTGGTAATATTTAAGCATATCTAAATTATCTGTTTGTCCTGAATCACAGAGGTAGCAGCCTACTGGCATCTATACAGACTACTTCCCTCTTCTTCTCAGCATCAGGAAACCATGGTGGCACAGCGGGTAAGAGCTATGGCTGTTGACCAAAAGGTCGGCAGTTCATATCCACCAGGTACTCCCTGGAAACTCTGTGGGGAAGTTCTACTGTGACCTACAGGGTCACTGTAAGTCAGAACTGAGTTGATGACAGCAGGTTTGGCTTTTTGGTTTTCGCATCATCAGGCTTACCCTTCCTTATGCACTCTGGTGGCTGGAGGTAGGTGTGGAAACCTGTGCCCTGGCCTCCTGTTGGGCTCAGCCAATGAGAGACTCTATGAGGGAGACTGGAAGGTGGAAAAGATTCAAAAAGATCAGAAGATTTCTAGAATCCACTTTACATAGACATTTTGCCTCATTTGTCTACTTCTTTAATTTGGAAAGGCACAGTTTGTTTCCCGTGCCTTGTTTTCATCTCCATACAGTCACAGTGACAGATTAATTGGGCTTACAGTGTTTTGAGGTATCATTGTGGCTTCTGATACCCTCACGTATTGAAAGCTTTATCTAAAAACGGACAACTGCAGACTAAGGAAAGTATACACAAGTTCACCACGTGCAAAATGCATCTGTATTTTCTAACTTTCTGTTGAAGACAGGAAACCGTGGTTGCCTAATGGTTAAGTGCTATGTCTGCTAACCAAAAGGTCAGCAATTCAAATCTACCAGGTGTTCCTTGGAAACTCCACAGGGCAGTTCTACTCTGTCTTATAGGGTTGCTATGAGTCAGAATTAACTCGAAAGCAGAAGCTTGGCTCCAGTGAAGATAAAAACTTACAGTAGTAGAAGAGATCATTTTGAAAATGTCTATGACAACATATGTTCATGCACACAAATCACCCTGGATAAGTTCAAATTCCACGGAGGATGACAGAGCTTCCTCCATTCGACACTTTTCTCTCAGAAGGTTTTTGCTGGCAATAGAAATGTCTAGACTTCACGTCTAACACTAGCACGGCCATTCCAGGGCTCTGTGATCTTAGATGGGCTGCCTGACCACTCTGGCCTCAGTTTTCTCACCTAAGAAGAACCACAGAGGTGGACAAAATCACTAAGTCCAACTTATCTGAGCACCAGAGATATATTTTCTTCTGTTTCACACATAAACCTCATATTTTTAACCATGTTTCATCCACGAGAAAGACTGTCCTAATTTTAATTTCCCAACATTTATTAAACATAAATACGAGTAACTTTCAACTGTGTATCTTGATCAGGCAGGGGTTTTTTAAGTTACTTTAGCTTTTTCGAAGTGTTGACTATAATTTGGTGGTCCACACTGCTGTATTCATGAGCTTTTTCAAAAATCCTTTTTTGGAGACATTGTCCTCAGTAGTGCTTGCAGTCTTTGGAGTCTCAACTCTCCTTATCCAAACATACAAAACAGGAACCAAAATAGCACAGGACCAACTGAACATAGATGCTAGGTTCCTTCAGGATATTTTTATCGAGCACTCTTGCAGAAACTAATGCCATCAAGTGGCTTGTTCAGTCATGCTTATAAAGACAGTCTTAAGATATCATCTATGCATGCAATATCAGAGCTCAAAAGAACTTCAAATAGTTAGTCCACCTGGATCCCTAGTGGAAAACCTTGGTGGTTTAAGGGTTAAGAGCTACAGATGCTAACCAAAAGGTGGGCAGTCCCAATCCACTAGGCACTCATAGGACAGTTCTACTCCGCCCTGTAGGGTCACAACGAGTCAGAACCGACTTCACAGTAACAGGTTTAGGTCCTTAATGTCAGCATCTTCCTTCTTCACAGAGACACTGCCTAACGACTGTCCTATGTATGCCTGAACAGATCAAACTGACAGGGATATGGATAATGTTTCATACCCACGACACTTCAATACCAAAAGCACATTCAAAATGTGTACACAGCTGCAGCTAACATTTTCCATTACCTGGAAGTAAAGACTCACACCCTGTTCATACTCCATTACTGACGTGGAGAAAAACAAAAAGAAACCCAGTGCTACTGAGTTGTTTCCAACTCGTAGAGACCCTATAGGTCAGAGTAGAACTACCCTAAAGCGTTTCCAAGGAGCACCTGGTGGATTCATACTGTACTGTCAGTGTTTTGGTTAGCAGATATAGTACTTAACCACTATGCCATGATGTGGAGAAGGCAGTCATTTAATAATATCTAGAGCTGAAGAAAGCTCAGCTCTACACACAGTGGCATTTCCTGGACAGTTTGCTTTAGTCCCCTCACGAAAGCTGGCAGCCATCACCCCCTGTGTTTACCTGCACAGGCAGAGCAAAGGGGACAGGTGAGACCATCATCTGGATAACCCGGGGCAACGGAAAAAGGCAGTTATTGAAGCAGCAGGGGATTGTGGGTGATCTAAACCATGCAGATTGCCATCTGTTTGGGTTAAACTGAAATAACTGCTCACTCTCGACTTACTCTTCATCTGCAGTTTTTCTCTCATAAGCCACATCCATTAGAAGGAACATTTATGCTTTATTTTTAGCTGGTTTTAACTTCTCTGCAACTTATATTTTTAGCAAGAATTTGTATCACTCATTATTCAAGTAATTATCAGTTTCTAGCAGGCTTGTTGACTATCTTAATTGAACTTAGCTAACAAATCATTAAAAAGAAAGAAAGCAACATTTTTCCCTCAACCAGTTAATTAACTATTCCTTATTTTACTCTATACCTCCCAGAGGAGAAAGTAAATTGAGCATAAGGCAACACTTCTAATATTAGTCCTGTCATCTTAGGTTCATGATTCCAAGTTGCAAAGAATAAACAATCTTAGAATACTGTTATTTACAGAGAATAGCATACTCAGCTTGCATGTCTCTAGGCAGAAGAGAAAAGGAAACCAGAAAAGAGAAGCAACTTTGGAAATTTTACAGAAGGAAAATGCAGACTTTCAGGGACATCTCAAGTGATTTTCTAGAGGTGAAAATTATTACGATAAACAGGCTTTTTTATTCTTCCCCCGTCTATCATCTGCTCATGCTGCCCTGCTTATTTTCTGCCTTGGAATTAAATACTGTTGCCACCGAAATAAATTGTTTCCTGCTTTTCAAATATTTTCTTATGACCAAAAGCGATTTCCTTTTTCATTTTCTTATATAAATAACTCTTTTCTTTGTAATATCTCTCAAGAAATCTATTTTTATTCAATTTCACAGATGCCAGTCTAATCGAGGCCCTCAATTCCCGACACAGAGGCAGTTACACGAATCTCCAAAGTGGGCTGCCTGCCTCCACTGTCGTCCCAAATCCAGCACCACCATGTTCCCAGCAGTGGTTAACAGCCCGGGCTCTGGAGCCAGGCTGCCCAGCTCACATCTCTTCTCCAGCTGTGCATCCTCACTCTGCTTTACCGTTCTGTTCCTCTGTTTCACCATCTCACAACAGGGTTTTCATAAGTACATAGGAAACTGTTTACACCTTGCTATGCTCTAGTGGAAATGCTGGTGGCATACTGGTGGAAGAGCCAGGCTGCTAACCAAAAATTCTGCAGTTCAAACCCACCAGCTGCTCCTTGGGATAAAAGACCTGATGATCCACACCTAGGAAATCTTATGAGGCAGTTATACTCTGTGCTATAAAGTCACTGAGTTGGAACCAACTCCACGGCACCCAACCCGGCCTGCACCACAAAGTGCACCCCTCCTGGCTCTGCTTCTTAGGCTCCTACATCATCCGGCTCCAAGCTGGGTTTGCCAGGTGGGTAGTGCTACTGGGAAAGTGGAGGGCAGGAGAAGGGAAAAAAGCCAGGGCACTTCCTCCCCTCACTCCCACAGGCAGTATCACCTTCAGTGGCCATGGGTCCTCCCCCACTCCAGCTCTCCTGGACACAGCCCTGCCCTAGTTCCATTCTTGACCGGTTAAACCCTGTCTCTGGATTCCAGCAACACTGCCTCCTCCCGTGACGACAGCTTCCGGAGGCTGCTCGTCTAAGGTGCTTCAGCATCCCTATGGCATCCCATCAGTTCTGTCACTTGGGTAAACACTTGCCTGCATTAAATCCCCTCGGCTTTAAATATTTGAGGCAGGGTTTTCCTGGTCAGACCAACTGATACTGAAAAGGAAAACAATGAAACAAAACAAAACCCCACTGCTGTCAAATTGATTCCAACTCCTAGTGACCCTGGTGGCATGGTGGCTAAGTGCTACCCTGATGACCAAAAGGTGAGCTGTTGGAATCCACCAGGTGCTCCCTGGAAACCTTATGGGGCAGTTCTACCCTGTCCTTTAGGGTCACTCTGAGTCTGACTGACCTGTGCTTCACAACATTATTGTGAGGTTTAGGTAAGTTAAGATGTTAATAAAAATAAAAACACTAAGAAGAGACCTTGATAAACATTAGTCAGGCAATGAGTATGACTCACTTTGTCACCTAGTGAGTACATGCTCATAAACAAGTTGATTTCCCCTTCTATGTAAACTTCATAATTTGTCACATTTCACATCTCTATATTTCCCTTTAATCATGCACCTTACCTGTGTGACAATAGCCCTGAGGGGCACAAGCTGTTAAGTATTTGGCTGATCACCAAATTGTTGGTGGTAGAACCCACCAAGTGACTCCATGTGAGAAAGACCTGTCAATTTGCTTCCATAAAGACTAGGAAGCCACTGCCATCAAGTTGATTCTGACTCACAGTGACACTGTAGGTCAGAGTAGAACTGCCTCACAGAGTTTCTGAAGAGTGCCTGGCAGATTTGAACTGCCGATTTTCTGTTAGCAGACATAGCACTTAACCACTATACCACCAGGGTTTCCTCATAAAGATTACAGACAAGAAAGCCTTATTGGGCAGTTCTACTCCATCACATGGGATCGCTATGAGTCAAAATTTACTTGATTTATCACCTAAAATCCACCACAACAATCTCTGTGATGCTAACCAATTATCTTAAAAGCCTGACAGAAGATGGGAGGCTGAGGTTACAGAAGTTAAGGGGCCTATCCAGAGTAACCAGACCAGCATGCTGCCGAGTTAGAACTCAAATTCACCTTTTCTAGATTCCAGTTCAGTTGCTTTCAAATTACACCATTTAACCCTAGAATTAAGAGAACTCTGTTCATGGATTTCAGAGAGGTTTAACATAAGCCCTTTCCCGCAACGTCCCTGGATTTCAGAGAGGCTTTAGCATAAGCCATTACCCAAAAACAGTCCACAGGGATTTGCACCACAAACAAAACTCTATGACTGCCACCCCCACTCTCCTAAGCAAAGCTTTTCCCTTATCAAAGACCATAAACAAACCCTACCCACTTCTCCACTTTTTAACATTTTTTTCCTTATCAAATCATAAAACTCTTCACTCCACACTACTTCATCAGAACTTTAAAACTTTAAAAATCTTGCCCTACTGGCCTGACAGGGGCTGAGCCACCTCTCGGCTCAAACCCCACTCACTCTCTTTCTCTCAATCCCTTTGTTCCAGCAGGCTGAGCCACCTCTCGGCTCAGACCCCACTCTCCTTTTCTCTTCGTATGCGCTGAGCCACCCTTGACTCAGCCTCTGTTCTCTTTCTCATCAAGGGGGTTGAACCAACCTTCAGCTCAGACCCCAGTCTCTTTCTCTACAAATAAATTCACTGGACCCTCAGACTGGTGTGCCTCTGTCTCTGATCTGCAACATTCACTCCTATAAGAACACTGATCTTTGGATCTTAGCACTTAAAGAAGTCTAAGGTCCTGAGTTTCAGTTCCATTTAGCATTTACAGAGTCAATCAAGCACCCAAAAGCTGAGCAGGTAGAGAATTTCATCACATCCTGTATCTGCTAGCTAACCCTGCATAACACTCCTGAAACCTTAGTGCTTTCCATAATAGGCACTTGCTGCTGCTGCATCTGGGGTCAGCTAGGAATAGTACAGGCAGACCTGCTGTCCTTGGCTAAGGTCATTCTGGGTTTGGCTGACTGCTGGCTGGTCTAATCTAGTCTCAACTGATTCACTATTACTCTCCAGACTCTCCATCATCCTTCTGAGACCAGCAAGATAGCCTGGGCTTGTTTTCAAGGTGATGGAAGAGGTTCAAGATAGAGAATAAGTCCATTTCCAGCCTCTCAAATTTGCATAAACTGCTAGAATCTCATTGGCCACAGAAAAAACATAGTTGAGTCCACTGTCAAGGGGCAGGGCAGTCCTGTCCACATTTGGAGAGAACTTCTAAACATCACATGAAAGAACTAGAGGGAAGGCTGAAGAACTGGAGCCCTATTACAATTTACTTTGATGCCCTATGGGTGACCAAGTCATTGTTTTCTCTCAGGTAGCTTTAACACTCTATAGTCCCAGGATATTGGCACCAGGACCACAGAGCCTCCCTGAATATCTGAAGCTTACTGCTTCTCCTTTTTACCCAGTATCATGGATTCACTTGTGTTCCCTAGAAAATACATGTAGAAATTTGCCTGAGCTAGGATTCCCGATATTGCGTGGTATTCCACCATACTGGAAATCCTGCCTTTATGATGTTAATGAGGGTGGATGGGTGGCAGTTATGTTGGTGGGGCAGGACTCAATGTGTGAGACTGTTTTGTGTCTCAAGGCATTGTCTTGAGATTTAAAGGAAAGTGGCTGGCAGAGAGGTTTGGGAATCTCACACTATCAAGAAAGCAGCACGTGGAGTACAGCACATCCTTTAGACCTGAGGTTTCCGTGCCAAGATGTTCCTTGACCAATCACTGATACAACACAAGGAACTTCCTCCACAGCTGATGGATGGAAAGCCTTCCCCTGGAGCAGACATCCAAAATTTGGATTTGTAGCCTAGTGGACTGTGTAAGAATAAACTTTTCTTTTTTAAAGCCACGTAGTCACGGTATTTCTATCATAGCAGTACCAGATACCCAGATACTAAGATATCCAATAGGTGATCTTCCTGAAATACACACCTCAATAAATTTTGAAACTGCTTGTAATTTTGTGACTGGCTTTCACATAAGCCTTGAGCCTATTCTAAATGAAAGGCTCATCATTTTAGAAATATGGAAGTACTTGTAGAATGGAAAAACATGTCATTTGTTTTGTTTTGTTTTGTTGCAGCCGACAGAATCATTTACATTGAATCATATTTCTTTCTCTCTCCTCTAGTTCTGATACTCTTCTTCATATTTTAGAAGGTTTAATTTTTCATTTTGACACCTGGATTCAGCCTCCTCTTCAACAGCCTATATCTAAGAAAGCATATTGTAAAAATCTCAGTAGGAACTTTTCTTAGTTCTTCAAAATAACCGGTATTTCACCAAGTGCATTCATACACTGAGTTTTTCTCAGCAGAATCTGTACTCTCAATTTTATGCCTTTGCATATAAATTCATGTTTGTTTTTATAAATTCTGGCATAAAATAGCTGCTCAATATTTTTTGTTAAATTAATGAATGAAGACACACCTGAGCATCCGTTAATTCTCCACCTATAATGTCTACCAGAAAAAGGTGATTAGTCATGAAATTCTGAAACAAAAATACTTCCACCCCAGCTGTTATAACTAGAAAGAATTTATGATGTAATACATAGTGTCAAAGCAGACATCATGTCACCTACTATCTGGCCTAAAAGCAGAAAATGTTTTTGGTTCAGTTCCCAGTCAGGAGACTACGACTCAGTAAGAAGGCACATAGAGCATCTGTTTGGTTGACAGTATGACGGTGACTACACTCATGGATGAGAGCTACAGCCAGTAGGATTAGGAAGGTAAAACAGACGACAGCCTTTGCAGAGCATCCTACAACATACAACCTTTCTTACAACACTCATCTAATGTTTCCTTCCATTAATACATTAAAAAAAATTTTTTATTGTGATTAAGTGAAACTTTACAATCCAAGTCAATCTTCCGTATCTGCCTCTCTACAACTCTGTCTCCTCCCCTCACCATGTAACAGCATGCTCCCCTTTTCTCACTCTTTACTTCCAGTATCCACTCGACCAACATTTGTCCTTTCCTCTCCAGCTTCTCCTCTCTCCTCTAAAAGGAAACCAGTAGGACAGCATCCTCTATATATAGAAAACCACAAAGATCATTGACACATATTTTTGATATCTTAATTCTTATGAAGCATTGTACTAGCATGAAAAAGTGAAGGGAAAAGAAGAAAAACTAATCCTTGCCCTCAAAGAATTTACGCTCTAGTGTAAACAATCAAGTAACTGGAAAGGGAAACATAAAACCCAAATTTGATCAATTCTTTTAGAGATACCTAGATAGTGATATAAATGCACATAACATAGAGGTTTAACTACTCAGAGAAGTCTGAAGCATCAGTAGTGTCAACTAGAGAAATCAAAGGGTTGGGGAAAAATACAAAAGGGTGTTCTCAGCCAAGGAAACAGCAGATGTAAAGACAGTGTTGTAACAAGAAGCAAGGTGTACCCAGTGAAAGGACTAAAAGAGTGGATTACAGTAGTGGTCCCAGCTTCTACGCCTCCCTGCATTCACATCCTGGACTGGACCATCCTACAAGAATCCTAGCCTTGGCTGTGTGACTTGTTTACAGTAACAATGCCAGTTCCCAGGTTAGGCCTCCAGAATGCCTTACAGACTGCTGCTCATTCTCATGGTCCCCTGCATCCACCATGAAACCCAACCCAACCTAACCTTCAAGAGGACGAGAGGCCATGTGGAGCAGAGCTGACCATCTCAGCTGAAGTAATTCTCCACCAGTCAGCCTCCTGCTGACCTGACCACAGGTGAATGTTGAGCCTGGCCAGGAAGGCCAAGGCCAGCCCAGATCAGCAGAATCACCAAGCCGACCCACGAGTATGAGCAATATTAAACAGTCATTGTTTTCAGACACTAAGTTTAGGGATGGTCTGTTATACAGCAATCGCTGTCTGATACAAGAATCAATATGGCTGGATTGCAGAAGGCAAATGGGAGTGTTGTATTAGATGAGGTAGAAGAAAAACAATGGGAACAAACAATGTAGAGTCTTATGTACACCTGCTAGTGATGGTTTGTGGTTGCCTTCCCAACACATAGTCACCCTTCTTAAAGCAAAACCCAAAACACCAAACCCACTGCCATCAAGTTGATGCTGACTCATGATGACCCTACAGGACAGAGTAGAGCTGCTCCATAGAGTTTCCAAAGATCCCCTGGTGGGTTTGAACTTTTGACGTTTTGGTTAGCAGTCACAGCACTTAACCACTGTGCCACTAGGGTTTCCTTAAAACAACAGTTCCCCTTTTCCTTTGGGTATCTGTGTTTTCCCGCGCTTTGTTCAGAGGTTTGTATGAGGTAGTATCTACATAAAGCATGTAATCCAGGACATAACCAGTCAGTTCATGCTGTTTCGCTGGCCTTAGAAATTATTTTAGGAAAAAAACATACGACCTAAGGCAGTTCAATCAGAGTGACTCTTAGAGAACAAACATTTATCCTCATAGGCTATAAATGAGAAGTTGCTAGCTAGCAGTTATGTTACGGCCACAAGGAGACATTGCATCTGAGAAAAGAGTCAGCACAGTGGAAACAAAGCTGGTGGAGATTGATTAAATCTTTTAAAATCCTATGTTCTCCTGAGCCTTGATAGTTGGATATATTTACTGAATAACGCTTTTTTTCTTTTTTTTTTATTTATATCAACTTGAATTAGGTTGCTTGTTACTTGCAATCGAAAGAATCTCAACTGATCCACATTAAGCACTTTCGTCTTTATCCTAAGAAATCTAAGGAGACATGGGAAGGTTTTTAAGCAATGGATGGCTGAGTAGATTTAGACTTCAAGACTGTCCCCTGGCTGGTATTGAAAAATGGATCACAGAAGGCCCAGGATGACTGCTGGACACCAGTTAGGAAGATTTTTCAGGCGTCCAGATGAGAGGAGATAATGACATGGACTAAACCAAACCAAAACCAAAGTTGTTGTCCTGGAGTCCATCTCAACTCATAGTCACCTTACAGGGCAGACTAGAACTGCCCTATAGGATTTCTAAGGAGTCACTACTGGATTTGAACTGCCCATCTTTTGATTAGCAGCCAAATTCTTCACTACTGTAACACTAGGCCTCCAACAAGGACTAAGGTTGGATAGAAATAAAGTCATCATTGAACACTCACTCAGGAAGAATAAGGCCGTGCTACAGGAAAGGGGGAAACCCCTGTGGCACAGTGGATAAGTGCTACAGCTGTTAACCAAAAGGTCAGCAGTTCAAATCTACCAGGTGCTCCTTGAAAACTCTATGGGGCAGTTCTACCCCGTCCTATAAAGTTTCTACAAGTCAGAATTGACTCAATAGCAGTGGGTAAGCGGGTTAGATGGAAAGGACATCCCAGGTCACTTCTGCTTTCACCCCTACAAACTAAGCCTTGTTGTTTCTATGACACTGCATAGGTTTCAACAGAGTTTCCAGTCCACAACAGACTAGGAAGAAAGGCCTGGAGATCTACTTCCAAAAATGCACTAAGGAGAACACTGTGGATCACAATGATCCAATCCCATTGTACATAGGATTGCCACAATTCACAGCCAACTCAATGGCAGGTAACAACAACTACTTTCCCTTCTGGTTCAGCAATATGATAATAATAACATTCCTACAGAAACACTGGTAGTGTAATGGTTAAGTGTTGTGTCTACTAACCAAAAGGCTGGCAGTTCAAATCTCCCAGGTGCTCCTTGGAAACTCTAAGCGGCAGTTCTACTCTGACCAATAGGGTCACTATGAGTCAGAATTAACTCAAGAGCAGTGGGCTTTGTTTTGATTTGGTTTATTCATCATTTCACCATGGTCTCTAGAGTGACTATTTTCGCATCTCTACTACATACCACCCGACTCCACAGCACTTGGGACTACATACCACATGACTTGCTAGTTTCTTCCTGGCTCCCCTTAGTTCATTTACTCTTCACTATAACTCTGAAAAAACTTTTATTATCACAGTTTATAGCTGCAGAAAGTGGTGTTCAGAGAGAAGTAACTTAGCCAAGGTCACTCAATGACTAGTCATGGGGCTGACATTTAGGAAATTTCTCTGGGCTAAGTTCTCAATAATGACACTTGCTTTTCAAATTAACTTTGCTTCTATGGTGAACTGTACTTCCATCTTATGAGTCCTTGTTTCAGCAAACTCCATCTCTGTATCTCTTCTCCATTTTTCAACCCTGATGTAGGAAAGGCAAGTGATTGTGATCACAAATGGGTCACTCTTCAAGACTATTCATGTTGAATATTCTGGTCCTTTCTGCCTCCCTGAGAAAGAGAAGTATCCTTCACAAAACAGTTTCTACCAGTCAGACACACTGCCTTCCACACAGCATATTTTTTAATCTTTCTACCTGGGATCAGATAGCTTTTGATTATTGCAGCTTTTAGGTGAAGATAGAGAGACTGACCACAGGGTGATCTCGAGTTGTTCAGAAGGAAAGACTGTTTACTGGGGAACAACATAGTATAGGGCAGTGTTTCTCAAAGTGCAGTCTGACAGTAATCCCTAGTCCCCTCCCTAGCTGACTAACTCAGAACATCAATAAGAGAAGACCAGGAATCTGCACGTAAGAAAGCTTCTCTCAGAGGATTCTGAGACCAGAAAGTTTAAGAAGTGCTGGCCTGGTAGGATAGGCTTGGGCTTTGAAATAGAGGACAATCTTCAAATCCAGGCTCCATTATTTACTAGCTTTGCAACCTTGACCGAGTTACTTTCACTCTCTGAGCTTCTATAATGCATAATACAGGGATGGAAATCCTGGTGGCACAGTGGTTAAGTGCTAGGTCTGCAAAACAAAGGTCAGCAGTCTGAATCTGTTAGGTGCTCCTTGGAAACTGGATGGGGCAGTTCTATTCTGTCCTAGAGGATTGCTATGACTCAGAAGTAACTTGATGGCAACGGGTTTGGATTACTGGGCTAATGTGGGGATACTCACCTGCCTTGCCATACGAGGTCTGACAATTAAGTTTGTGAATTCGTCCTAGAAAAAATGCTACATACCTCATCGCTGAATGTTACTACAGTTACCTTCAAAGTACTCCCCTTGGGAAGCTATGCACACCCCAGGGCCTAATTCACCTTTCAAAGCAGTTTTGGAACTCTTTTTATGGTATGGCCATCAGAGCTGTCATTGTATTACCCTTGATGTCCTGAATGTCATCAAAATGTCTTCCTTTCAATATTTCCTTTATCTTTAAGTAAAGAAAAACTCCTTGGGGGCCAGATCAGGTGAGTAGGGAGGGTGTTCCAATACAGTTATTTGTTTATTGGCTAAAAACTCCCTCACAGACAACCATACAACTAAGTTCACAAACTTGCCACTGTGTGCAATGACCACTCCAGAAAGAGTTCCATAACTGCTCTGAAGGGCGGACTAGGTGCTGGCATCAGCGCAAATCTTCCCAAGGGGAGGACTTCAAAAGTGACCATAGTGATATTCAGCAATGATATGTAGCACTTAGAACAACTACGTTCATGGAATTAATTGTTGGGCTTTGTATACATTGTTATGGAGAATAAATGAGATATTGTACGAGATGCTCTCCTAGGATATATTTTCAACTGGGTTGTGTTGAAAAATGAGTGGAATAACTGAAAGGATAAATTCAAAAAGATTTTTTTTTTTTTTAAATCTACTTTTCTCTGCTTCCTTTAGCTAGCTTGCTACTTTACTTGGGTTCTTCATTTTTCTAACATTTCCCCTCAATGGCTGTTTGTTGACTTAACTTGAGGCAGCCTGCTTGGAGACTAACTATCTCTCTTGCACGTTTAATACTCTTATATTTGAGCTTGGATCTTAGTTCACACAAACCATCATCAAATGGGATAAAAGGATATTTGCGGGCACCAGGGGTGAGGGCTGACATTTCTAGGCTTGTCTTCGTCTCTAAGAGCTACTGTAACACAAACACCATACCTGCGTGGCTTTAAAGAACAAGAATTTACTTGCTGACCATTCTGGAAGGTCAAAGTCCAAATCAGGGCCTTGGCCGTGTCCATTCTTCCTCGTAGGTGGGCCTGGGCATTCCTCACGTGGCGTAGGTTTTCCCCAGCACGTGTCTGTGCGTTTCATCTGCTCTTTTTAGAACTCAGAAATGACACGGCTTAGGACACACCCTATACTGATATGGCCTCATTAACGCAGCATAGAAAATCCTACTCCCATACAGAGTTATATCCACAAATCTAGGGATTAGGACTCAAAATTCAGTCCACAGCAAGGTTTTAGCCGCTTCCGCAAGATGGAGACACTCAGGAAGAATTCCAAAGCCAGATCAACTCCTTTCTCTCTTGTTAAGGTCAGTCCGTGTCTAGCAAGCACTTCTGAGCACAACTGGCCTTTTCCTCCCACAGCGGATGAGGGCCTCTTGCAGTGATCCTTACTTCTGTTCTGGGTCCAAACCACTTGCTGCTATGGCTTGCTTTCACTATTTTTAAAGCTTCCTTTGACTAGTTTTGGAAGTAGATGATCTATTCTGTAAAAAAAACTTACCTTGGACTCACGTAGTAGAGAAATTCCATGTCCTGTTCACGCTTCTTTGTCAAGTACAACGAGCTGGCATTACAAGCTCACCCAAGAATTGAGGCAGAGTCCCCACATCCTACATCCTGAACCATCTGTGCATACATGTAAGTGTTCGTTTTCCAGTCTCAGCAATGAGTTTTTTGCTTCTTCATTTGTTTGATTTTTTTAGTAAAACAGGTACAAACTCTGCATTTACTTAACAGACTTATCTTACTTAAACGAGTACAGAGCTCATCTGGAGAAATTTCCATTTGTTTTATTACTGAAACAGCAAGTGCCTTAGTCTGCTTGTTTAGAGGGTGGGGCTAAAAAATCCCCTTGAATAGGCTTAATTCTGGATACAATCCATGACAACGGGTCTCAGAAGCTCAGACTGAAACCATCACAGAAGCTCCTGTTTCAGAGGCTCTTTCCCGTAGTTTGGCTTCAAGGTCACAGCTCTGAGGCTTCATCTCTCAGTTCTCTTTGATCAGATCAATGTACTATACGTGGCAAATCTACCAGAATGTGACACGGAGAACACTTAAAGGAGTTGAAGAGAGACATTCCAACCAGTTTCATTAGGAAGAACTCAAAACCAAACCCACTGCCCATCAGGTCGATTCCAACTGATAGTGACCCTATAGGACACAGCAGAACTGTTCCATAGAGTTTCCAAGGAGTGCCTGGCTGATTTGAACTGCTGACCTTTTGGTTAACAGTAGGTAACAGATACAGCACATAACCATTACGCTACCAGGGTTTCCTCATTAAGAAGACTATGTGACATATTTTTTTTAAAAAAAAAAGCACAGGCTGTGGATCCTAGGGCATGTCAGTCAGAACACCAAATCCCTCTCTACTTCCTGTTATGACTAATTCTGTAACACCAAGCAACCTCTCCTTACTCTCTGTGGTAAGATATAATAAGGTAAGGTATCACCTCTCTGTAGTAAGATACAATCCTACTTTCTTCCAAAGCTTGCTGGAAGAAGCAAACAAGACAGTGTATATCAGCCCATGGTATACACTGTATACGTTTATATCACTTCTATGTCCTGGTCCCTTCTCACTGTTAATTACTGTAGAGTGTGCTGGATGAAATCTTGAGCTCTGGCCTTCAATGATCTGAATTTCCATGTATCTTCGCCACTCACTTGCTGTGTAATCTTGGATGCACTAACTTGCCTCTCTGTACTTCAGGTTTCTCGCCTGTAAAATGCAGATAACAATGGCAGCTACCCACCGAGTCGGTGGGAGAAGCAAATGAATTAGTACACATGAAGTGTGGGGTACGGCAGCAGGCACAGAGGAAACGCTTGGTGTGCGCTGCAGTCCTTGTCATCACCGTCATCATCACCGTTGCTCTCTAGAGCGAACTTTCTGTGCTTCTGGAAATGGTGTTTAACTTGATAGGCCATGAACCAGAAACAAAGCAGAGCTGCCCCACTGAATTTCCAAGGAGCAGCTGGTAGGTTTGAACTGCTGACCTTTTGGTTAGCCGCTGAGCTCTTCTTTTAGGCCATCAGTATGGTATTTTAACCAATGATTGCCTCAGCCCACTTCTGCTTCATAACATCACTCTAAGAAAAGTTCCAATTTAGTTGTAGATTACCTACTAAAAGGCTCTACTTGATTATTTATAAACTAGGAAACAATCCAGGCATCTTTTATCCATCTCTCCCCTTCATCCAAATTTCCAATCGCCATGAGTCGGATCCGAGTCAGCAGCACTTGGTGGCTAGAGTACATACTGCATTTGAAACAACACCAAAGAAAACAAAGCTGCTTCAACAACTGACAGTGCTGCTTAGCAGTCAGAAAGACAAAATAGGGAGATTTTTGTTTGCTTTGGTCAAGCCCTTCAGGATCCCAGACAAGCTACAGCTCTCTGAATTTTCATACCCTAATCTCCAGGCTAATAACATCACTTTTCTCTATTGGGATTATGCCTTGAGCGAGGATTTTAAACAGAGCCAGAGTTTTGCAGGGGCTGTCTTGCTAGGATCAGGCTGAGCTTTGCCATTTACGTCCATGGATTTCATTTCTGATAAGCAGGAAAAGGAACGCAAAGTTCATGCTTTTTCTAAAGGCTCAACCATCATCCGGGCATGAAGTGGGCTTCTGCACACCTTACAATCTGAGGTTCCATTGCTTCTCTCTCCCCCACCCAGTACTTCAGACACTGTGCATCTAGAAGGAGGGACAGAAATCCTGGCAGACTCATAAGCTTGCCTTGATGGCAGAGTCGTGGGGCAGTTATCCAGAACTCTCACTGCTGAAGATCCATCTTGCTCTGAGCTCTTTCTTTCTTTCTTACCCAGAGTCGCCAGCAGTTTCTTAAATTCCGTAGATGCCCCAGTATCTTTCCTTTTGATTCCTTCATTTTTCTAAATGTAAATAAACTGCTTATATTTTGTACTCCATTTCAGTTGCTGGCAACTAATGTAATCTTCAGAAACATATTCATTGAGCATTTATAATGTATGTCACTTTTGCAGTGTGCTTTTAGTTCATTTAATCCACACAACAGAGCCCTGTAATTATCACCCCCATTTTACAGAGAAGAAAACTGAGGCAGACAGAAATTACTCTCCCAAAGTCACATAGCTAGGTATTGAAAAGCTTTGGTTTGAGCCCAAGCAAACTAACTGAAAAGTGTATGTAATAACCCCCACTTGCCTGTGTAGGATTTTCTCAGGCAAAAATAGTAAGTTTTATCTCCTATATGCCTAGAGAGATAGGTATGACTGGAATAACAGAACAATATGCAATAAGCAATTCTGTGAAAATGTTGCTTCCACTAACAAAAAGGAAGGGAAGGAGGTAAAAGGGGGAGAAGAGGGATAGAACAGAGGAAGGAGGTGGCAAGTGCTTTCTGGCTAAGGCAAAACAGCCATGTCTCTGGCTTAATTCAGACCAAAATTAGATGCCAACAGTTTGCCACTAGCACAACTGCCCACTGAGAGAATGCAGAGAATGTATCCCAGGTAACAGAAAGCTCAAACTTGCAACTGTAACAGTGAGAAGGTAAAGCAGATATTTATTCAGGTGCCCTCTTGTCCCCTGCCATCCACTCATCCTCTACTTCCAGATGACACCTCCTGCCTCCATGTACCTCTCCTCTGTTTTCCCTCACTGCCTTTGAGGCTCAGATTTTATTTCTGTTTTCTATTTCTGAACCTATCATTCCTTAATGAGTTTGGGCAGCCAGAGTACTTCTTTAGGAGGAATGTCTACATACTGGGACTCAGAGTGGACCACCCCAAGACAGGGCCTGTAAGCAGAGAAGTGTGAAAAGCTTCTGAAGACAGGGCCTGCAAGCAGAGAAGTGTGAAAAGCTTCTGAAGACAGGACCTGGAAGCAGAGAAGTGTGAAAAGCTTCTGAAGACAGGACCTGGAAGCAGAAAAGTGTGAAAAGTTTCACTGATGACAGCACCTTCACTGGCTGGGTGCTGACTCCACTCGGGGCACCATGACAAGCTCTTTACCACGTCCTCTCACTGAGGACCTTAGCAGTCCCATTGCAGTCATGACCACCATTCCCACTCCCTTTGTTGAGTAAGCATCATGTCTCTGTAGAAATGCTAAACTAAAAATCAAAGTAGCACAGGATCAAAAGGTTCTCAGCCAGGGAGCCCTTGATTGCATGTCACAGAAACCAACCCTGGCAAGCTTAAGGAGAAAAGGAAATTCACAGACAGATATTAGCGCCTGCATACATTCCCACAGAGCTGCCCTCAAACCAAGACAAGAACCAGGACAACTTCCAACACTTGGAACTACTCAGACATCTGTTGGGATAAATGGCTGCTACCATTTTTGTCAAACTTTACTTAGACAGAAATACTACAAGGGAGAGTCAGAACCCCAGTCAGTCTAGGAAGGATATCTCACCTAGGTTTATATTTCCCAAAGGCTGGCAGTTCACATCTGCCAGACACTCCTTGGTAACCTGATGGGACTGTTCTACTCTGCTCTATCGGGTTGCTATGAGTCAGAATTGACTTGACAGCACTGGGTTAGTTAAGATGGACCAAAAAAACGAAAAAGAAAAAAAAAACCCTGTTGCCAATAAGCTGGTTTCAACTCATGGCAACTCCATGCGTTACATAGTAGAACTGTTCCATGGGGTTTTCCTGGCTGTCACCTTTTCAGAGAAAAGCAGATTACCAGGCCCTTTCTCCACTGCACTGCTGGGTGGATGTCAACCAACAACCTTTAGGTTAGTTGTAAACTACAACCCACTTGCGCCACTCAGGGACCTAGACAGACCACATGAGGAGGAAACAACCCCACCTAACGGGAATCTCGTGCTGTTGGGAAGCAGGGTGGGCAAAAACACAATCTACATCCCTGGTATTCCCACATGGCAGAAACAGAATACGAACCTAGGCTCTTCTGACCATAAAACAAGACTACTTTTCTTGATGTTTGTGATGAAGGTGGGAAAGAAGATTAAGAGAGCTGGTGACAGTATCTAGGGGCTCAGCACCCTTAAGTGAAGCCAAAAGGAATAGAGCTCAATACTGTACATCCAACTTGACAAGTCCAGAAGCTGCAAAAGATGCAGAAGAAAGCTGACTTTATGACTCCCATTCTTCCATGGAAGAACAAGAACCTGTGTGTGGTTCTCGAAGCTTTATCTGTGTGAAACACAATGGCTTGCAGATCTGGGTGGAACCAAACATCTGAGGTCTTCATCTCTTTATGAAACCAAGACCTTGTCTGTGTGGCCCCCATGCAACTGGACAGCAAAGCAAGTGCCTATCTGATCAAGGTGGGTCTAGGCAGTTAGACAGATGGAATTTTTCTATTCTGGGGGACAGAAGGTAAAGCACAGCACTAACTTCATGCCTGCTTTCCGATGCAATCTGATAACTCTTGGAAGAAATTGTTATGAACCCAGCATCCTCAGCCTTCTTCCTCATTCAGAATCTCAGGAGCAGATGCCAGGGGGGGCATGCTTTTCTGGTAAAAGAGAGAAGGAAAGAATCCTATAAATGAGAGTGGTAAGGATAGTGCCATCATCAAGGTATCAGATTTCTCTGTTAGGGTTTCTTTGACTCCAGGTACCTAGGAGAGGATTTTTCATCTTCAGAGAATCATGTGGACTTAATATAAAAAATAAACACTGAGGGAGCCGTACCTTTTTCTGTTGATCCTATTGATCCTGTGACTAATGGCATTCACAGGGTCATACATCACTTGACTTGGAGCAATTTGATGTTCATTTAAGTTCAAAATGAGACCCCAGCCATGAGATTAAGAGGCTGGGAAAACTGCAAAGTTCATTTCTATCACTTTAAAGGTCAAGCTCCAATAGTGATATCTCAAAATAGTTCACTGTAGAAAGGATAAAAAGGATGCTAAGTTGGGCAGAGACGAGGGCAAAACCCCTCACTCCCCGCACACACTCCCCATCACTAGCTCTTGTCAAAGAAGCTGAATGTTTCCCTGGATGAGAAGAGAATTTAAAAAACAATAACAAAGAAACAACCACACTCTTCCAAGAAACTCAAAGTAAAACTCACACAAAACACTTCTTTTTATGACTATCATTCAGAGTTTACTATGTTTTGTTTCATGTGCTTAGCACATGGCTTTGGATAAACAATCTGCTCTTCTTCTTTCCCGTGAATTAAAAAGGATATTATGACTCCCACAGAAAAGAGGCCAAAGTGCTCAGGAACCTTCAATGGTCATTTCCTTCAACCTCACAAAAATCAAAATTTCTACACTCCTTTTTTAATAAAGAGAGGATAGGTAGGCAGAATCCTAAGCTCTGTGGTCCACAGCATTATCAAAAATGCCTTTCATCCCAAAATGGAATGGTAGTAGAAGTACCCTCTGGGGGCCATTATGGGGCCATGAACATGGGGACAAAGCATATGACCCAAATAGCCCTCCCAATGGCTTGACATCACATAAGGCATTGGAGGCTTGGCAGGATCCTACGAGGAGAAAGTCTCAAGAAGGACTGAGATTGAATTTGCTGTTAGCCAGAGAAAGGAGGACTCACAGTCCAAACTGGGTTGATGGGAACCTACAGGGGAAAGAACATGGTATCTCTTGTCTCCGTGAATTTGTGGATTGAAATCCAGGCCATCACAGGGGACATCTTGTTAAACACAAATATTCCCAAAGCTTCCTAAGAATGGATGAGAAGAGTACTACTACGAAGTTTTAACATCTCTTTTTTTTAACCCCTCTGCAACACCAAATATGATGGCCAGAAGAGCAACCTCTTTCTTCCCTTTCCTTAGGTGGGAGGCACAACCCCAGGATAACTTCCCACTACCCAAACTGAGAAATAGCTCTGCACAGTGTCTTAGTCACCTAGTGCTGCTATAACAGAAATACCACGAATGGAGGGCTTTAACAAAGACTTTATTCTCTCACAGTTCAGTAGGCTACAAGTCCAAAATTAGGGTTCCAACGTCAGGGGAAGGCTTTCTCTCTCTGTCAGCTCTGGAGGAAGGTCCTTGTGATGCATCAGTTTGTTTTTGGTCTGGGAGCACCTCTGCTCGGGAACCTCAGTCCAAAGTAGGCTGCTGGCACTGCTTTCTTGAGCTTCCCATTTCCGTCTGTTCACCTCTCCTTTATATCTCAAAAGAGACTGATTCAAGGCACCATCCAATGTTGCAGACCTCATCAACAATACCGCCACCAATCCATTCTCTCCAACTAGTCACAGAACCCACTACACACAGGAAAATGTCATCAAATGGTAGACAATCATGGAGTCATAGGAGTCATGGACCAACTGAGTTGATAAAGACATTCTTTAGGTGACACAACTCACTCAATGTATTACACACAGGTAAATGCACCAGCTGGAAGCTCTACTCTCCAAAAAAGGTTACCCAGGACTTCTTTTCTCACCCACAGTCTTATCCATCAAGAGAACTTCATGAGCACTCCCAAGATGCAAAGCAGATTACACATGGTACTGTCTTGTTATTGAAAACTTTTGTTTACTCACCTAGCATCCATCCCCCCTTTAGATTACCACTCCGTTTTCTCTCCTATGTTGGATGAATGGCCACAATTCCATACCCCTCTCCATATCCTGTGACTTGCTGATCATCTTCCTATTGTTGCCATTAGATGCTGCTGAGTCAGTTCCAACTCATAGCAACCCAATGCACAACAGAAACATCGCCCAGTCTTGTACCATCTTCCCAGTTGTTGCTATCCTGAGCCCATTGTTGCAGCCACTGTGCTAATGTATCTCCTTGACGGTCTTTCTCTTTTTGATTCACCTTCTACTTTGCCAAGCATGGTGTCCTTCTCCAGGAGCTGATACCTCCTGATAACATGCACAAAGTATGTGAGGCAAAGTATCACCATCCTTGCTTCTAAGGAGCATGTTGGTGGTACTTCTTCAAGACATGTTTGTTCATTCTTTTGATAGGCCATGGTATACTCAATATTCTTCAACAACACAAAGAATATGGTAACTCAATATTCTTCAACAACACAAAGGTGACAACTCTTCTTTGGTCTTCCTTATTCATCGTGTGGCTTTCACATACATGTGAGGCAACAAGAAACAACATGTCTTGAGTCTAGTGCATCTTAGTCCTCAAGCATCTTTGCTTTTCAACACTTTAACAAGGTCTTTTGCAGCAGATCTGCTCAATGCAATACATTTTTTGACTTCTTGATTGCTGTTTCCATAGACATTGACTGTGGATCTGAGTAAAAGGAAATCTTTGACAAGCTCAATCTTTCCTCCACTTATCATGATGCCACCTATCAGTCCAGTTGTGAGGATTTTTGTTTTCTTCATGTGGAGGTGTAATCCATAGTAAAGGCTGTAGTCTCTGATCTTCATTAGTAAGTTCTTCAACTCTCTTCACTTTCAGCAAGCAAGATTATGTCACCTGCATAACACAGATTGTTAAAAAGTCATCCTTCAATTCTGATGCCCAATCATTCTTCATATAGCGCAGCTTCCCATATTATTTGCTTGGCATAGAGAGTGAGCGAGTATAGTGAAAGGGTATAACCTTGACGTACCTTTCCTAATTTTGAATCATGTAGTGCTCCCTTGTTTTATTCAAATGGTTACCTCTTGATTTATTCACAGATTTCTCATGAGCATAATATATGTTCTGGAGTTCCCATTCTCCATAATGTCATTCATAATTTGTTATGATTCACACAGTGGAACTCCTTAGCATAGTCAATAAGTAAACATCTTCTGGTATTCTCTGCTTTCACCAGGATCTGTGTGACATCAACAGTGACAATACTTGTCCCACATCCTCTTTGGAATCCAGCTTGAATTTTTGGTAGTTTCCTGCTGATATATTGCTGCAACCACTTTTGAATGATCTTCAACCAAATTTTGCTTACATGTGGTATTAATGATATTGTTCAATAACCTCTGTATTTGGTTAGATCACCTTTCTTAGGAATAGACATAAGTATGAATCTCTTCCAGTCAGCATTTCCAGTGCTGCTTCCATTTGTTGAAAAACCTCTAGTTGGTATTCCGTTAATTCCCAGAGCTGTTCCCCCCGTCCCTTGGCCAATGCCTTCAGTGCAGCTTTGACTTCTTCCTTTAATACCATTGGTTCCTGATCATATGTTATTTCCTTAAATGACTGAACATCAACCAATTGTTTTTGGCATAATGACTCTATGTATTCCTTCCATCTTGTTTAGATGCTTCCTGCATTACTTAGTATTTTCCCCATAGAATCCTTCAATATTGCAACTCAAGGCTTGAGTTTTTTCTTGCTCCTTCTGCTTGAGAAATAGTATATTCTTCCATTTTGGTTTCTATCTCCAGCTCTTTGTAAATGTTACCATAATACTTTACTTTTTTTTTTTTTTTTGCTGTCTTTTAAAATCTTCTGTTCAGCTCTTTTACTTCATCGCTTTTTTTCTTTTGCTTTATCCACTTGAGGTTGAAAAGTAAGTTCCAGAGCCTTTTCCAACAGCCATTTAGGTCTTTTCTTTGTCTTCTGTCCTTTAAATGACCTCCTGCTTTCTTCATGGCTGATGTCCTTGATGTCATTCCACAATGTGTCTCTTCTTTGGTCATTAGTATTCAATGCATCAAATCCATTCTTGAAAAGGTCTCTAAATTCCAGTGAGATATACTCAAGGTTGTACCTTGGTTCTCATGGACTCGTTCTAATTTTCTTCAGTTTCAACTTGAACTTGCATATGAGTAACTGATGGTCTGATCCTCCTTCTACAGGCAAGAAATATTTCCCAGCCCCATGAGCTTTGCCACTTTTTACTTTCTCTGGAAAACAAATGACATAGAAGTGACAATGTGCTAGTTGAAGCTTAAGTGTTAAGAAGCAGCTTCTGCTTTTCCAGAACCTCTATCATTACTATGAGCTCACTGTGAGAGGTGTAACCTAGCCAGTGAGGCCCATCAGAGCTGATTTACTCTTTTAGTGGCACCCTCACTACGTAGAGTCCCCAAATACTTCTGGTTCCTTTCTGATGGTTATTCTGTCTTTCCTTTAATTCTACTGGGGATATGTAGCCTTTCAATAAATTTCTATTTTTCCTCAGTTTAAGAAGCACTGGTATGTGTTGCTGGCTACCAAAATGTCATAGTTTACACAATGAAAGGAACATGATGAAGGTTGTTTGGAACAAATTTATCCTCTGGAAAAACTCCATTTAATTCTCTTAAAGCACAATACCCTGATTCAGAAGAGCAGCTCTGGAGTAGATGGGAAGGGAGACAGAGAGAGAAAGAGAAAGAAAAGGAACAAAGAACAAGATGTTAAAACTTCAACCTTGTATAAAGTGCCCTGGGAATAGGGCAGGGCTACAGAATGAAAGGAACAATACTTGACCTTAACCAAAGATCCTCTGTGCTTGATGTTTACATAAAAGCCTCCACATTTACAAAATGAGATTTGCACCATGGCTGGTCAGTTAAGAGAAAGGAAAAACAAAACAAACCATCAAGTCAATTCCAACTCATTGTGACCCTATAGGATGGAGTAAAACTGCCCTGTATGATTTCCAGGTAGCACCTGGAGGATTGGAACCAGCAATCTTTTGGTTAATAGCATAGCTCTTAACCAGGGCACCACCAGGGTTTCCAAGAGAAAGCAAAGTCTCTATGTATCAGTTACAGGCTTTAGCTTTCCGCTTGCCACTCAAAGTAACTGAATCTCTTAGGAGTCCACACACTCGTGCGCGTGCACACACACACTTACCAGCACTCATGCACACTCTCAGCAAGACTTCCTACCAAATGTGGCCTAGAGACCAAATTAATCAGAAATACCTGACTTACTTCATACAACATGACCTGGACTCAACACTGTGATTATTTCTGGGGCTGTTGCATGTTATGCTATTTTTGTATCAATTTCAACAAGTTTTCCTATGTTTCCCAAGTGTAATAGATTGCACTTCACTATTTTGAGGTTTCTCTCAGCTGTTACCCTTGGCTCTGGGGTAACTAAGCAGAATTCCACAGCCCTAACAAATGCGTTGACTGCGTGGCATTTTCATTTTTCAGTCTTGGCTTCCTACGGAAAATGGGGTTCATTGCTATAGTCAGTCATTTATCTTGCCAGAAAACCATCCTTCATCTGTTGCCTTTTTTTTTCCTTTTCTGTTGCCACAGAAATCTTCCCTTTTATTTTTATGCACTTTACTGAATTTTAATGTTAATACAAAACACTCATGGTTTGACCTTATATTCCCATTTTCTATTTCATGAAAAACAGAGTAAACAAAGAAAAAAAAAAGCATTCTTACTAGGTTCATCTCAAAATACCTCCAATTCTGGGCTTCAGGATTCTTAAGTACATTAAACATCCAAAGTTAACGGAAAAAAAAGTCCAAAATCTAAGCCCATAAGAAGAAACACATTTAAGACTGTTCTTTAAGATACTGTCCTTAAACTCTTCCTTTCCTGCCAGGAAGCATGCTGTGGAAGGCAGGGCAACACCTCTTAACTTTTTTGAAAAAGGGCAATTTCAAATCTCCATTTTTCTATGTAGAAATCCAGAATCCAAGTGGTAAAATAAGAAAAAAAAAATCACAGATCCGGAATATTGGGCATGAATTTTTTTCTCAAATAGCAGAATTCCTACTTAGGCTGAGGGGGCCTTCCCACAGCTGAGGGCACCTGAAAGGCAAGTATAAAACCCTGGCAAGGGGTGAGGGTTGGGCAAGTATACAGATATTGTTACCACATAGTATGTCCAGTCTGGCACATTAAAACCCAGAAAACCAAACCTGTTGCTTTGATTCCAACTCATAGCGATCCTACAATACAGAGTAGAACTGCCCCATAGGGTTTCCGAGGAGTGTCTGTTGATTCAAACTGCTGAGACTGTGGGTAGCTATTAACTACTGCACCACTAGGGCGCCTCCTGGCACCTTACTGACTCCTAATTACTGAGTGTTTGGGTCCTGGTGGTGCAGTAGTTAGTGTTCGGTTGCTAACCAAGAAGTCGGCAATAGGAAACCCTGTGGAGCAGTTCTATCCTGTCCAATAGAGTTGCTACAAGTCGGAACTGACTCAGTGGCAAAGGATTTGATTACCGTGTGGGAACATCCGTGGTTCAGTAACAGAATTCTCACCTTCCACGCGGGAGACCTGGGTTTGATTCCTGACCAGTCTACCTCATACGCAGCCAGCACCAGTCTGTCAGTAGAGGCTTGTGCATTGCTATGATGCATCCAGCCTGAGACAGATTAGAAAGAAAGGCCTGGTGATCTATTTCTGAAAATCATCCAATAAAAAAGCCTTATGCATCATAATGGTCTGATCCCCAACTAATCATAGGGATGGTACAGAGCTAGGCAGTCTGTCGTCCAGATATGCATGGGAGTGCCATGAGTGGGAACCAACCCACAGCAGGTAGCAACAACAATCACTGAGTGTATGGGGCAGGTTACCACCATGCAGTCCATCTAAAAATCTACCTGCTAAGATCTATCTAATGTATGCACAGAACTGTTCCAATTTTGGAGTGCTTTGAGACTTACAGTGTTGAACAAGATAACTTCTCAATTTTTGAAGAAGTTGTGTCACAAGAGGAGAAGTAAAACCAATGCAGTGATCAACCAAATTTAAAGCAGGTAAGTACTATACAAGCAAGACACGCCAAGGGCTTTGTGGTGCCCAAGGAAGACAAGAGGACACACAGGAAGGGAAATCAGGAAAGCCTTTGCCTACGACTGGATGCCGACCTGGCAGCAGAAGCTAACTGGTTAAGTGGAGACCACATATGGCTTTTGTTCACCTCCCACAGTGTATTCAACATACTTTCTGTAAATCAGTGGCCAATATTGAAACTCTGGAAAATTGCACATGAATATCTGGAATACTGGCTTCTTTTATAAAATGAAAAGATTTGTAAATATGGGACCCACAGTCCAGTCTGGCAACATTAACTGGAGTTTGCCACAGTCCTCACCACTCCCTGTTGTCCCACAGTACATGGCAGGCTTTATTCCTTTGTTATGTGTTCCCTGCCCTGATAAGCATCTGAGTCTGCCTTCAAGGAGAGACAGTATGTCAGTATATAAAGTTGGAAAGGAAAGCCCAGAGCAAGGTATTGTTATTGTTGTTAGGTGCTGTCAAGTTGGTTCCAACTTATAGAGACCCCTACGCACAACAGAACAACACACTTCCCTGTCCTGGACCAAGGCACAATCGCTTTCAGGCAATTGTGATCCCAGCCACTGAGGTGCCTCTTAGGTCTTCAAGGTGAAATCTTTACTTTTCCACACTTTAAAGAAGTCTTTTGCAGCAGATTTGCCCAATACAATAGAGGCAGAGAATTGCATGCTATGTTCCAAGAACTGTTAGCCATTTGCATGGCCTTAACAATGAGATAAAGTTAAAAACAGATAAACTGTGGCTGGGCCCAGGACAAGGATTCCACTAAGGCCTCCTAAAACTAAAACGAAGAGAACTGACTTACTTTGGTTGAACTATAAAGTCGATTACAAATGTAAGGCAGGAAAACATCACCATCTTCAGTAGCTTACAGAAAGACTGATCACAGGTAAAATAACAAGGTGTAAGACTGTAGAAATTCAGGTAGCTAAGTGACAGAAGGAATGGAGAGAAAGAGACAGGTTCGGAAAACAATGAATGGCATAAGAAGAGCTTGGGAACAGCTCACACACAGTGAGGCAGAAGAGGTGAGGTGGACAAGAGAAAGGAAAGCCTGAGGCACGCATCTCAGTGGCGAGGATCACAAGCTCAAGTGTCTTCAAGGAGACAGGCAAGTATGAGAAATTTGAAAACGGGCAGGGACAAGATGTCAGGCATTGGCAGACATTCAAAATCAATTTATAAAAACAAACAAAAAGCACTGTGCCGGTCAAACAAAACATGTGAGTGCAACAAATTCAGCCAGCAGCCCGACCTGATCCTTGAAAGTGGGTAACCAAGGAAAACAAGGAACACTTTTAGGGAAAGGAACAAGATTCTGGTTTTAAAAAGACTGAATGAATAAACATGCCTGTAGATCACTGTTACAGATTGAATAGTACCCCACCCCCCAAAATACACAAGCTGGAATCCTAATTCTTATTCTTAGGAATATAATCCCATCTGGAGATAGGTTTTCCCTTGTCATGTTAATGAGATCACAGCCGTTTAGGGCAAACCTAGTCATTTCTTTGTTATAAACAGCAGCACAGACACAGAGACACACCAGCATCAGCGGGGAAAGACAGATGCCATGTGATACTTGCCAAGGAATCAGGGCTCTAGTTGAAAGAGACATGGATTTTCCCCCAGAGGTGACACAGAAAGAGCCTGCCCCTATTAAGTGATGCCCTGAATTCAGACATCCAGTCTCCTGCACTGTGAGACAACACATTTCTGTCCTTTAAGCCTCCCACTTGTGGTATTTCAGTTACAGCAGCTCCAGGACACTATGACAGTCAACCACACAGAGACGCTCACAGGGCAGGGTAAGCACAAGCCGGAGGCTCAGCAGAGAGGGCAAAGGCTGAAGTCTGAACATGAGAGCCAATGAATGAGCAGCAGAATCTGGAGTTTGAGGAGCACGGGAATCAGGGATTCATCCACATGCAGATGTTAGCTCAGGCAAAGAAGGAAGATGAGAGAACCAAGGATAGAGGGTAAGAAGTGAAAAGAAACAACTCAATGATCAGTCCTTGGGAAGCACTTACTTCTTGGGGGTGGGGAAAGAAAGACAAGGGAAAAAGTTGTTGCAGTAATGCAGTGTCATAAAAAACACAGGAAAAATTTTTTTAAGAAAAGGGAAGTGAATCTTAATACGAAATGTTGACTATAAAATATTATCCTCTTCTCTAGTATTCATTTACTTAAAATACCTTAAAAACCCAAAGAGAAACAAATGGAAGACAGAAGTCCCAGTTAATGTTACCATACTCCTGCCCCCTCCCTTTCTCCCCAAAGTGCTCATTTTTTGCAATAGCTTTCTACCAAAACAACCCATTGTCATCAAGATGATTCCAACTCACAGCAACTATAGGATAGAGTTTCCAAAGAGCACCTGGTAGATTCAAACTGACAACCCTTTGGTTAGCAGCTGTAGCACTTAGCCACTAAGCCAAGAAGCTTTCCCAGCGCTAAGGAAACAGAATTTCATCTATTTCCAGACCTTCCTTGCCTCTCTCTGTGCCCCAGATAAGTTCCCCTAACTGCGTAATGTTTAACAGGCAAAATGATGTTTCCCACCATGGACTTGACCTGAGGCTAGTAAGGCAGATGAACGTTTATTCTACGTTATTTTTTAGAGACCTTCCTTATTACTTTCTTCGATTAGACTTGGAACTGCCCGAAGAAGCCAGGGTTTCTTGGGTACCACCCTCCTTTCCTCAGGCAGCTGGGAAACGAACAGTGAGTTACATAGATGCCACAATAAAAAGGAAGACTTCCCTGGGTGAAATACAGAGGAGATTCAAGATATAATCAAGTCTATCCCAAACCCCCTTTCCGAAATAGTAAATCTGGAATTGAATTCCCTTTATGGTTCTCACTATTACAGAAGCCAAAATTACTCCTAAATCAGCCAAGCAGTATCCCAGGTGACCATATGTAGGGCTGGTGATTTCACTTTAAAGATAAATAATTGTTCTCGCTGCTTCACCAAGAAGATGAAACAGTGAATAGATATCGCATACTCTTTTTTAAATCAAGGAGCATCTGCCACCCAGAAGCTTCTCATGGAAACTGCAACTTCTGGCTATGAACGGCTGTAATCTCCATGTCATAAGAGGCTTGATCAGGTTGGCACTGCAGCCTTGTATGAAGCCCTGAAGAGGGGAAGGGCAGAGTTCCACCTTGGATCACTTCCGCCCAGGGCAACAGTGGACATCCACGTGACTCTGGCCAAGGCTAGTTTTTTCCTGATGTTTCTCCCTGTTCTGGAGCTCAACCTTTCTCAGCCCTCAAGGGACCAGGTGCTTCTATGTGATCATTAGGTGTCAAGCACATCATAAATTATAAATTTTGAAAACATCCTGAAGGTTATGAAGGATTTATTTCTTGTCAATGACAGTAGGTGTGAGGTTATGCTGCTATCTTTTCCTTCTCAGCCTCTTGCATTCTGACATGCTTTCTTGAGAGAAACAGATGGATGCAGAGTGAAAACAATTCCCTTTCCCTTATGGAATGGTACAAGTCCTATCTAATGTACAGGACTTTCTTACCGTTCTGCCCTTCACAGGTCATTTTCCTCTTCTGAATATCCACAGTATTTTTAGAAAGCAGTGTTGATCCTAAAAGGATCTTAGCTGCTAACTGAAAGGTCAGCAGTTCAAACTCACCAGCAGCTCCACAGGGGAAAAGACCTGCAATTTGTTCCCATGAAGATTACAGCGTAGGAAGCCTGATGGGACAGTTCTACCTTGCCCTGTCAGGTCATTATGAGTTGGATTCAACTCCACAGCAAATAACAATTCCTCTTAAATCTCCATCCCTCGTGCACTGTCTTAGGTGCTGCAAGTAGAAGTCTGGTCTCCCCTACGAGACTGCAAACTCCTTGAGGGCACGACTCTCCTTTTATGTCTTCATATTCTTCCCAGAGCTGGCACCACGCAGCACCACCAAAGCCTCCTAGGAACAGCCTTCTACTGAACAAGGGAGAGACAAGCAGAAGGAAAACAACAGGCTCCAAGAATTTTCTTTTGTTATTTACAGGAAATATGTAATTACCTCCATAGTACTTTGCCAATTAAATTCATGCTGCTAATTGCCAAGTAGCAAGAAACTCCACTGAAGGAAAAGAGAGTTCCTGGGACTGCTGCCGAATTCAGGAAAAAGTTGTTTTTACCGTGAAACTGTTTCCCTATGCCTTTCTTCATGAAAATCACCATAATTTCAACCAGATACTGTTTATCAGATGATGTCACCTGTCATTCTAAGTAGGTGGAAGATGTGCCACCATTTATTCATTCATTTGCTCATTCCTTCATTCAACTTTTTCGGCAGTGTTCTCAAATTGTACTGTGTGAATCAGACACCACCCTGCCCTCAGGACACTGATGTTCCAGTGACAGCAGGAGATAATACATGTATGAAAGCATAATAAATTTTCGGTTGTGATCAGCATTATGGAGAAAAACAAAATGGGAAGAGGCAGCTGAGTGGGACAGAGAAATACAGTGCTCAAGGAAAGTCTCTTTGAAGAAGTGATATTTCAACAGGAACTTGGAAAAACTGAGCAAAGAATGCTTAAGAACACCTGAGTAAAGAGCATCCAGGCAGAGAATTCTTTTCTGAATTCCTCTGAAGTCTCAGAGGCATCCAGACAGCATGCGCAAAGACCCTGGGGCAGACCTATCTTAGAGGGTTCAAAGAATTAATAAAAAGGCAGCCTGTCTAAAGCACAATAGTGAGGTGGATGAGATTGGCAAGGTTGATGGAACCAAATTTATATAAAAACAGTGGAAAAGAAAAAAAAAGCCTCTTTATCATATCAAAGCAATAGTGGGTAAGTGCTAGAGTTACTAACCAAAAGATAGGTAGTTGAAATCTACCAGGTGCTCCCGGGAAACTCTATGGGCAGTTCTACTCTCTTCTACAGTGAGTTTATCATGTCAAAAGACACCAAAAATCGTTCTATGTTAATGGTCTCAACAGAATTCAATTCTATGTCCACTGCTGTGTTTTTGTTGGTTGTGAATTTATCGTCCCTGACAGAGAAAACACGGACATTGAATCCTCTGATTGAGATCCTTCCCCACGATCCAGTACCGAAAAGTCAGTCAACAATTGGCTATGGGGACAGCAAATCAGACCCTTTAGAGCAAAGGAAAATCTTGCAGTCCAAATTTATCCTTATTGGTTGTTAACATCTTTTAACAGAAGTATTTTCAGTGTTCTACTTTTCTTCCTACTATGCAAAAACCAGTCATATGAGTATTCAACAAGCTACCCTTTATTTCTAAGAGAATAAAACAACAGGAAGTACTACTTGTAGCTATTTATACAGTTGTAGAAGCCAATTTATTCCTTTAAATCTATTGCATGTAACGTACTTCAGTAGTAAGTTGACATCCTGGAATAACATTTTCTTTCTCAGTCGTTTTAATACAAAGTCAACGTTTTATGTCAAGGGTCTAAGGAGCCCTGGGGGACACAGTGGACATGTGCTGGGCTGACCAAACCACAGGCAGTTTGAATCCATCAGCACGTCCATGGAACAAAAGACCTGGTGAGCTGCTCCCACGAAAGTTACAGCCTTGGAGGCTTATAGAGCCCTTATGAGTCTAAACTGACTCAGCAACACAACACAAAAATTTGGAATTATTCATTAGTTTTTAAAGGTATTTAGAAATCTGAAGTTTTCAAATTGTCGAGCCTGAAGCCCTTGGGGCTCTACCAAGCTAAGCTGGTGTGTTCCAACATGACCTCCAGTTCAGCTAAGGTAGTTTTTTGTTTTTTTTTTTAATCTATGTTTAATATGAAACTACTGCTTGAAGAAAGGATGCAACAACAGATACCAACTCTTCTCATTTCACTAGGCTCATGTGAAGGGAATTCTCTGTGAATGGTGACTTGGTGACACCGTTCTGAGCTCTGAGTCCAGCACTGGGCAACAAGCCATGCTACCATTTATCTGTCCATTCTTCAAACATTTTGAGCACTCAACTATGCCAGGCACAGGGAACGATTAGCTAACAGGTAAGGCAAGCACACTGCTTAACTTGCTTACCAGATCATCTGTAGTAAACAATTTCACTACAGATCAGTAAGCACAAATAAGCCCGTGCTTACCTTGATTACTGGGTCATCCACCCTGTTAGGGACTGTAAATTTGAACAGAGGCTTTAATGCCATAGGAAGGTGGCATGGGGTTGGGAGAAAGACAAATGCCAGCCCTATCTAGAAGCAGAATCTTTGATGCGGTGGGAAAGTGTTCACTACAGGTCATCTGATAATCAAGGTAATGACCATGCTTACCTTGCCTACTGGACAATCTACCCCTGGCTAGGCACCTAATCAGCAAGAGAGATGACAGAATCTCAGTCCTGGAGATACTAATTTGGAGCAGAATTACTTCTGTTAAAGTGGGGGTCACACTGGCATCGACTAGCTTAGCTTGGTAGAGCACCAAAGACTGCAGGCTAGACAATTTGGAAACTTTAGATTCTAAATGCCCTTTAGAACCAGTCAGTGGTTCTAAATTTGCGTGGTGTTGTTGAGTGCTGTTCAGTCAAGTTAGACTCATGACAGTCCTGTAGGACAAGAGTTGACCTGCCCCATAGGACTTCCAAGACTGTAATTTTGTCCCACAAAGCTGTTGGTAGTTTTGAACTGGACCAGGTCAGTAAACAAAAATTATCCTTAAAAATTATAATTTAATATGACAAATGGTAGTATGGAAATAAGTGCAAAATACCCAAGGTGTCTGGAAGACAGTATGACCAGAGAGAAGTACAGAAAGACTCCCAAAGACAGTGACAGTTACCAAGTCCTTTTAATCACTTTGTAGTTCTTTAAAAGAAATTCTATCACTTACACGTAAGTACAGGCCAACAGTGCTTAGTGTAAGAGTTTGCTGTTCCTCAGAACATTGTTATCTAAGTATTTTCAGATATTTCACATACTCCTTGCACTAACTTACAGAATCTATGCCACACCTGACTCCATTAATATATCTTCCTGTTTATCTTCATTCACTAATATAATGGTCTTTTTTGAAACTTTAATTCAGCGATCATTGAATTTACATCTTATCATAGTTACAGGAGTCTCTTCTTTGGGAGGAAAACTCACCGAGAATAAACGTCCTTATGAAATATGTTTTGTTCTGTGTTTATTATGTTCATACTTGCCCCTAGAACCCATACACCTTGTCAATCCTAAGAAAGAAAGGGAGCCGAAGTCCTTGTGTGACGTTTCCACTCACTTCCTACCAGCTGGGGCAGCAATACCATGTTCTCCCTGAGGTGAGATCCCATTTTTTTTACAAAATGGATACAGAGGAAGTCAGTCTTACAAACATCTCTTCATCAGATGATACACTCTGTATCAGTGGTTAAGAGCTCGGCTACTAACCAAAAGGCTGGCAGTTTGAATCCTCCACTTGCAAACCTAATGGGATATTTCTACTCAGTCCTACAAAGTTGCTAGGAGTTGGATCATCTCAAGGACAGTGGGTTTTACCTGAAATCCAATGGCCTTATTAGAGATTGAGACTTAGCAACAAAGAGAAATAAATTTGTTTTCTTCCAAAATAAAGAAACAAGAGATGAGTTTCTCAATTGGGTAAAGGAAGGCCTTGAGAGCTGAAGTTTACATTGCTTAGTTTCACAGATTTAGTTGGTGGATATGTGTTTGTTGTTTAGAGTTTCATTTTGGCATCTCATTCCACAGTAAGAAAAATCACAGCAAAATGGAGAAACCTATTAGAATCCTGTGGCTTTTGCTTGCTTCGATTTTCGCACAGTGGAGCCAACATGAAATGAAGCCTAAGGCTGCCAACAGGGAATGTGAAACTTTTACAAAAATTCGCAGCTGGAGATGGCACTGCCTCAGCGATGAGAAAAGGGTATTCTCACCTTAGCTTCCTCCTTCTTCTCAAAAGACGTTTCAGGTCAGTCTTTGTCTGAAAAACTACATCTGGAGTTGAGATCTTAACCACTCACTGGAATTATACAGTACAGATAAGAGAAAGGCTATGGAAACTGCGAAGAGACTTTTAGACTCATTTTAATGATTCTAGTTTACTTCAAAAAGGGCTTTGAACCATCAGGTGCTTTTTAAATGCCAAGCTGGACCCCTGGGCAATAGGTTTGAAGTGAAAAAAAGGCAGCACTAGTCAATAAATGTGTCTGTTTTTTGTTGAATTCTTTGTGAGGCACCTGTACCAAAATTCCTAACAGACATCTTAAGGAAAACCTGCAAAAATCACACAAAGAAAAAAATCACACAGGTGCCTAAATCATGTTAAAAGAAAAAAATCAATTAGAGAAACAAGCTCTGAGAAATGTAAACTCAGACAGATGAAAAAAAATCAGATAAAAACTCCCAGAAGCACTAGAGAAAAGTACAGCTCTAACTCCAAGCCAAGGATAACCAATAATTAAGGAAAATATTTTTGAAAACAGCACATTTTCTTTTTTATTTAAAAAGAAAAATTGTCTAGTATAAGGCTGTCAAAACGGCTCAAGCGAGGATACTGACCAGGGAGAATGTCACAGACACACATTCATTTCCCAGTGAAGCTTATGTGTTCCACTGGCTTACAAAGTCTCCAAGGAAAGGGACATTTGTTTAGGAATGGCAAATCCACATTGTCTTACAGAAGAAAACTGCCTGTTCTTCTATTTCCTTTGACTGTTTACTTCTTCTTCTTTTCTTTCTTTTTAACTGTGTTTTAGGTTAAGGTATACAGATCAAATTAGTGTCTCATTCAATTAATACACATATAATTTTGTGACGCTGGCTGCCAACTCCTTACCATGTCCCCTTCTCAACCCAGAATTCCCCATTTTCATTTGTCCAGCTGCTTTCCTGACCCTTCCAGCCTTCTCGTCCTTGCCCCTGGGCTGGTGTGCCCATTTAGTCTCCAATTCCTGCCTGACTTGTGTGCATCACTGCTTGTTTCACGGGCCTCTTGAACCTTTAGTTGAAGTGTGAACACCAGGAGTGACTTCAGCGCTCAGTAAGAAGGAGGCCTGGGGGCCATACTCTTGGGCTTTCTGTTAGACAAATTTAAGTCTTTGTTTTCTTTCTTTCCTTTATCAATTTGAATTTTGTTCTACATCTTTCTCCAGCTCTGTCTGGGACCCTCAGTTGTGATCTCTGTCAGAGCAGTCAGCGGTGGCAGCCAGGCACCATCTACTTGTCGTGGACTCAGTCTGGTGGAGGCTGTGGGAGCTGTGGTCTGTTAGTCCTCTGGACTCATCTTTCCTTCCCTTGTGTCTTTGGTTTTCTTCATTCTCTCTTGCTCTAAACAGGGTGCGACCAGTATACATATCTTATATGGTTGCTCACAACCTTTTAAGATCCCAGCTACTACTTACCAAAGTAGGGTGTACGACATTTGCTGTATAAACTGTGTTGTACCAATTGAGCTAGATGTCTCCTGAAACCATAGTCCCCAGCATTCAGCCTAGTAACTCAAACCCTACAGAGGTTTGAATCTCATATGCAGCTTCTTTGACTTTGCCTTGGTGAAGCTGTACTAACTTGCCCAGTACCGTGTACCGTCTTACCCTTAACCAAAGTTAGCACTTATCTATCTATTGTCTAGTCAGTGTTTTTCCCTCTCTAACCTTCACCTCCCTCATAACCATCAAAGCTGTGTTTTTCTGGATGTAAGTCTATTTGTGAGTTTTTATAAAAATGGACTCATATAGTATCTGTCCTTCTTTGGCTAACTTATTTCATTCAGCATAATGCCCTCCCGATTCACCCACGTTGACAGATGTTTCACAGACTTATCTTTGTTCTTCATCCCTGCTTAGTATTCATTGTGTGTATGCACCGTATTTTCTCCATTCATCTGTTGATACATACTTAGATTATTCAAATCTTCCAATCTTTTTGTGATTGTAAATAATGCTGCAATGAATCTGGATGTACGTATATCTATTAACATAACAGCTCTTATTTCTCTACGATATGATTCCTAGGAATGAGAGTGCTAGACTGCATACTACTTCTAGCAGCAGCTTTTAAAGAAAGCATCGTATCATTTTCCAAAATTATTGTACCATTTTGTATTTCCACCAGGGGTACGTTACAGTTCCAATCTCCTCACAGCCTCTCCAACATTTTCTGCTTTTTTGTTTTTGTTTTTTGTTTGTTCCAATAATGTCAGGTTAAAATAGTATCGCATTTTACTTTTTTGATTTGCATTTCTCTAACGGCCAGCGATAATCAACATTCCCTCATGTGTCTGTTAGCCGGCTGAAGTTTTTCTTAGTGGGTCTGTTCATATCCTTTGCCCATTTTTTAATTGGATTACTTGTCTTTTTTTTGTAGAGGTAGTGGATTTTCTACACATATCAGAGATTAGGCCTTTATTGGATTTGACACAGCCAAAATCTCTTTACCCTTGTGGTGAAGTCTTTCAATGAGTGTTAAGTATTTAATTTTTAGAGGGTCCCAGTTACTTAGCTTATTTTCCAGTGTTTGTGGATTGTTAGCAGTGGTCTGTATTCTGTTTGTGCCACATGTTAGGGCATCTAGCATTGACCTTATTTTTCATTCCAGGATCTTTTTCATTTAGGGTTTTATATTTAGGTCTTCAATTCATTTTTTATTAGCTTTTCTGTGTGGTGTGAGGCATGGGTCCTTTATCAATTTTTTTCTTTTTTTTTTCTCACAGAAGGACAATCCAGTGTTGCTGCATGGTTTATTACAAAGACATTCTCCTCCCATTTAATGAACATTTGGCCTTTGTCGAAGATCAGGTAACCATAAGTGCATGGATTTACATCCAGATTCTCAATTCTGTTCCATTATGTGTCTGTCATTGCACCAGTAGCAGGCTATGTTGACTACCATGTCTATATAATAGGTGCCAAGGTCAGATTATGTGTGGACTCCTACTTTGTTCTTTTCCTTCTGTGGACTTCTACTCTGTTCCTTCCCTTCTGATTGGTTGTTTCAGCATAAGAATGTACAATTGCATAGCTTTAAAATGTCATCCAACTCAGAGGGGAACACTGACTCAAATGATAGATCTATCTTAAATCATTCTTGCTAATATAAACCCCAATTTCATTGAGCAAACACGATGACTAACAAAAATTTAACAAAGTTCACAAGTTCTCCCACACCATTTAAAAAATTTGCAACAATAACATTTGAATAAATTCTCTCTCTTAAAAAATCAAAAATTAAAATGTTATATAAATGGCTGAGGTTCTCCTCAACATTTAGCTCCAATCCCAGGCCTTCCTACCTCCTGCTTGTTTGCTACAGGTTATCCCTATCCCTTGTCTCTAGAATATACATACTAAACCACATAAATATTGTTGTATTTGTGCTTCATAAATGGAATCGTATAGTAAAAAACTTTTATGAAATGATTTTGCTCACTGATAAACAGGACATAGAATTCTTCCATGTTAGTACATACGCACCTCATTTTATTTGATGAGCTGCATAGTATTCCTTAGACATTTTATCATGTACTTTTTTAAATTCTCCTCTGATGGCACTTAGATTGTGTTTAATTTTTCCCTTTGCACACACTGTTTCAATCAGCCTCTTTTTATATGCCTCCTTGGGCACTCCTCAAAATGTTTTTCTAGGGTACAAACAGAAAAGAGAAATATCATAAATTTTTAAAGTGCCATGCTAAAATAGTAAGAGGAAAAAAATAGCATAAAATGTACCCATCAGAATAAAAGGAATAAAATTGGAGCTTTCTCCAGAAGAAAACATGTTGATTTGGTGCAGATACTTGAAAGTCAGAGATATCTGGGTTCAAACATCAACTGTAGTTCCAAACTGAGAACAACCTAAACGTCCATTAACAGGTGATGGCAAGATATGTAGTAAGATACCTAAGGAGCACTTGCAACTCATGAAACAAAATAAAGCAGTTCTACATATATTAACACGGAAGGGCGTAATTTTGTGTAACATCAAACATATCTACTTAATCTCACTAAGCCCTTAGTTACTTCTTCAAAGTACTGCAATGCTAATTTTTAGATGTACCTACAGTGTGGATTGCTGTGCAGATTAAATGATAGAATGGCTGTAAAGCACTTAATACAACACCTGACAGATAGTAACTGTTCAATAAATATTAGCTTCTGTTACAATCTTTCATGCCTCCCAAGACAGTGAAGAAATTTCACCAACCCAGAGTCATAGATTTATTTTCTCAACCACGTTTTAGTCATCTCCTGTGAGCAAGATTCTGTGTTACCTGAGTTGAAGAAAATAAAGATGAGTTAAGTAACCTTTGTGCTCAAAGGCATTGGGAATATGCCTGGGAACATAAATCATGGCCAGAATAACCTAAATACAGAAAGAAATGTAGTACGTATCACAAAATAGTATAGCAATAGACTGTTTTTTAACTGGCTAGCACTAGTTCTTTCTTTAGGTAATAGCACCCATCTTCTCCTGAAGAGCTCTTTCCTCCTTTAATCCCAACACTGAAGTGGTTTGGCCAGTTACAGAAGCCACCATGCAGGCTGGCCACTGGTGCCAGGTCAAGAAATACGCATATATCTTACTCTTGTGGCCTAGGCCAGGCATATATCTTACTCTTGTGGTCCAGGCCAGGCCAATGTCAGGATTTTTCACACTAAGAATGGAGGGATGTGAGTAGTTTCCTTTCAATGGCAAGAGCATGAAACAGTAAGCTTGGGTACTACTCTTGGCAGCCAAGTTCCCCAGCATACAAAAGCATCTAGTCTAAAAGAATAAAAAGGCACAGTGACAAAAGTAGAGGCAAAAACAAAGACAAAAATGGTGGGATTTGAAGTTAAGGCTGGTTCTAGTCGCCCTTTGGTGATAACATGGGACGTCATTAGTTCAATGAAAGTAGAGATTTCTATATGTTGTGTTTAAGGTTGCAACCTCAGCATCCAGACTAGTACATAGTGGCTGGCACACAGTAGACACTTGATAAGTATTTCCCGAATGAATGAGTGAATGAATGAGAATAAATTCATGGGATCATGTCATATCTTCCTCTCTACCTAAGCAAGTTGAATTTTATACTCTTCGCTTGTAACCAAATCCAGAATTCTTTTTTTTTCAATGAAGTGGAAATTATTTTTTTTTTTAATGATTGAAAATACACAATCCCATATACATCTGCCAATGAGCGGCTCCCACTGCTCTCCCTGCCCAGTGACAGCACACTCCTCTCCGTTCTGTACATGTCATACCCTCCTAACAATCTCCTGTCCCTGCCTCACCACCCTCTTCTCTCTCTTCTAGTAAGAGGCCAGTAGGACAGCATTCTATAAATCCACAGAACCATGAAGTACACATGCCATATGGTCACATTATCTCCCTAAGTCCAGCTCATTGCTGTCCAAAGAGCTGACCTCTGTAATGTTTTCTGGTAAGGGGCAGGAGCAGGTCTAGGGCCCATGCTCCCAGGGGAACCCCTAGGCTGCAGATCATCAACTGCAGTCTTTCAGTGGAGTTCCTGAGGTTCATCCCTCTTTTTCTCAGGAGAAATGGTTTAACTTTGATGCAATCCAGTTGCTCATACTTGTCTTCTGGTGTGGACTGTCACATGCTTCACCTAACCTGAATTCCCTTTTTTTTTTTTCTCTCTATTGTGATTAAGTGTAAGTGAAATTTGCATGGCCACCTATCTGCAGCTCCTTCTGCTCTCCTTACCTGGTGACAGCACATTCCTCCTCTTCCTTCTATTTATGCCATACCCTCTTAACAATCTCCTGTCCCCTCCTTTCCACACTCTCCTCTCCCTTCTAGTAAGAGGCCAGTAGGACAGCATCCTGTAGATATATAGACTCTTAAAGTACACACACTATGTGGTCACATGGCACACCCAAGTCCAGTCCATTCCTGTCCAAAAAGTTGACCTCAGTAATGTTTTCTGGTCAGGGCAGGAGCAGGTCTAGGGGCCATGCTCCCAGGGTAACCCCTAAGCCACTGGACCATCAACTGCAGTTTATTAGTGGAGTTCTTGAGGTGTATCCCTCTTTTTCCCATGTTGCTACTGGGACTCGTGCCCCACCAAGGCTGTCTTTGGTGGCAGCCCAGCACCATCTGGTTCTACCTGTTACATAATGATACAGTCACCCATTCACATGGGTCCTTCTGTCTCCTGGGGTCTTTTTCAGTCATGTCATTGTTGTTCTTGGTGAATTACAGGGTCAAGTGGTGTATCTATTTCCAGCTTTTTAAGGAAGCACTAGATTGCTTTCCAAAGAAGTTGCACCATTTTGCACCAACAGTGTAGGAGAGTTTCAATGTCTCCACAGCCTGTCCAGTATTTGTTGTTTTGTATTTTTTGGATCATGACCAACCTTGTTGGGGTGAGATGGTCTCTCATTGTAGTTTTGATTTGAATTTCTTTAATAGCTAATGATTGTGAGCATGTCCACATGTGTTTTTTGGCTGCCTGGATGTCCTCGTTAGAGAAATGTCCATCCATCTCCCTTGCCCATCGCTTAATTGGATGATTTATCTTTTTATTTTTGATGTTTTGTATACCTTATAGATTACGCAGATCAGATGTCAGTCTGACATACAGTTGTCACACATTTTTTCCTATTCTGTAGGTGGTCTTAATTCTATCGATAAAGTCTTTGGATGAGTGAAAGTGCTGGATTCTCAGTAGTTCCTATTTATCTATTGTCTCTTCTGTTGGTTGTGGTTTGTTTGTCAGATTTTGAAGTCTGTCTACATTGTGTATTAAAACTTCCACTGTTGATCCTAATTTTTTCTGGATGAGTTTTATTGTTTTAGTATTGTTATTTAGGTCTTTTATCCAGTTTAAGTTGTTTTTCTTACAAGGTGTGAGATATGGGTCTTGTTTCAATTTATTGCAGATGGATATCCAATTTTGCCAGCACCATTTGTTGAAGAGATTGTTTTTACCCCAGTTTAATGTCTTAGGGCCTTTGTCGAATATCAGCTGTTCATAGGAAAATGGTGTCATCTCTGTGGTCTCTATTCTGTGCCACTGACCTATCTGTCTCTTTTTGTACCATTACCAGGCTGTTTTGACAACTGTGGCAGTGTAATAGGTTCTAAAGTTGGATAGTGAGAGGCCTCCCAGTGTGTTCTTCTTCTTCAGTAGTGCTTTACTTATCTGGGGCTTCTTTGCAAACAATGTTGGAGATTTTTTTCTCCATCTCATTAAAAAATGTCACGGGAATTTGTATTGGGATTGCATTATATAAGTAAATTGCTTTCAGTAAAATAGACATTTTCACAATGTTAAGTCTTCCTATCCAGGAGCAAGGTAGGTTTCTATATTTACATAAGTGTCTCTTAGTTTCTTATAGTAAGGTCTTGTAGTTCTCTTTGTAAAGGTCTGTTATTTCCCTGCTTAGATTTATTCCTAGGTATTTTATCTTCTTGGGGGCTATAGCAAATGGTATTGACCTGGTGATTTCTTCTTTAATAATCTCATTGTTAGTATAAAGGAATCCTACTGATTTACTTATATTTATCTTGTGTCCTTACACTTTAATGAATTCTTCTATCAATTTGAATAGCTTACTAATGGATTCTTTAGGGTTCTTTGCATATACAGTCATTTGATCTGCAAATAGGAGATTTTTACTTCCTCTTTGCTGATGCAGATGCCTGTTACTTCTTGGTTTTGCCTAATTGCTCTGGCTAGAACTTTAATACAATGATGAATAGGAGAGGTGAGAGTGGGCATCCTTGTCTAGTTCCTGTTCTCAGGAAGAATTGTTTCAGCCTCTCTCCATTCAGGATGATGTCGGCAGTTGGCTTTGTATAAATGGCCCTTATAGCACTGAGGAATTTGCTATCTATTCCCATTTTGCTGAGAGTTTTTAGCATGAATAGGCGTGGGACTGTGTCAAACACCTTTTCTACAACAATAGACAAAATCAGGTGATTTTTGTCTTTTGTGTTATTCATGTGGTCGATCACATTGATTTTTTTTTCTGATGTTAAACCAGCCTTGCATCCCTCGTATGAATCTAACTTGGTGATGATGAATTACATTTTTGATATGTTGTTGTACTCTGTTGGCAAGAATTTTGTTGAAGATTTCTGCGTCTACATTATGAGTGGTATTTTTCTGTAGTTCTCCTTTTGTTGGATCTTTCCCTGGCTTTGGTATCAGGGTTATGTAAAGTGGAACTTTTTATCATTCTAATTCAGCAACAGAGAACAGACAGTAAGGAGTCAGCAAATACATCAGAAAATCTCTCAGAACATGAAGACAGTAGCTTCTACCACTATCCAAAATCACATCCTCCTCATCCCTTTTACCGCAAATCCAGAGACATTTCGAGTTTGGCTTATAAAAACCTCTGATATATAATTGAGTATGCTTTAACAAAACAGGCTTGTCTACATGTTTGCCAACACTATAGATTTTAGAAAAAGGAAATGAAAAGGCAGTGTATTAAACGCCTGCCTCTGTTTCTGCTTATTGAAAACCCTGGTGGCATACTGGTTATGAGCTCAACTGCTAACCAAAAGGTCACCAGTCTGAGTCCATCGAAAATCTACAGGGCAGTTCTACTTGGTCTTCCAGGGTCCCTGTGAGTTGGAATAGACTCAACAGCAACAGGTTTTCAACAGGTTGACTCTTCTTGTTCAGATATGTCTTTTTTTTTTTTTTTTTCTTCCTTCTATCGAACAGGTAAGGCATAAAAGAATGATCAAGCAGTTAAAGACTGGCAGAAATCTATGAGGCTGGCTTTGAGCTCAATATCAATTCACAATTCACAATAATGAGGTTAGGCTGGTTGTGGCTGAATGTGACATCCAGGGATTGAACATATTTGAAACACACAGCTTACTGAAAATAACATTACTATTGAAAAGTTGTACAATGTAACTCAAGGTACAGGACAAGTCATTGATATCAGTAAATGAAGACTCAGTGAAAGATTACTTCTTCAGCTGTCAGAACTGTAACAGTTTATCCAACAGGGCCTTAGAAAGTTCCCCGGAAGGCATTATGTATGTGTTATTTTTCAACATGTATTGAGTACCCAATATATTTTGGAAACCTTCAGATGAGTAGCCGGGCAGGGAGGAACAAATCAGGTTCAGAGCTAAACATACAAAATTAGACTCCAACCAACCTGTTGCCATCAAGTCAATTCTAACTCACATGGAGGTTATAGGTTCAGAATAGAACTGCCTCATAGGGTTTCTAAGAAGTAGTTGGTGGATTTGAACTGTCAATTTCTTCATTAGTAGCCACACTCCTAATTGCTGTGTCACCAGGGCTCCAAAAGTTAAGAGTCCATCAGGCAGTTAAAACATATTCACCAATTGTTAGGGTCAACAGTTCTGGGACAAAAGTGCAATCACATGGACCTCAACCATGATGAGAAGCATCCAGGGAGTGAATTGCCAAAGAAGTGACCATATCACCAACTGAAGGAACAGCTGCTCTTTAATTTCTTCCCATGCTACTTTAACCATTTTCTATTGTCCCTGGTCTATTTATGGCTGTTGACACTTAAGGGCTTCAATACAAGCACCAATTCATGACTTCTGTGTACATTTATTGGCCCCACAGTGTAGTCACTTGGGTCATAACAGAACCTGCATGAACAGGATGCTCATGAGTACATACCATGGCTGGAGACTATCAGTTTTGTTCAGCCTAACCACAGAAATCACTGGCTCCTACATAGCCATGATACAAGGTAGAATGAGCCATGTCTGCACACTGCAACAATTCTGATCACCCAAATTAAGCTGTTCTTTTCTTTATAAAGAATTTTACAACAATGCTAGATTGTCAATTATGTGATACACACACAAAGACTGACAATTAAGTTTGTGAACGCACCCTAGAAGAAGTACTACACGCCTCATTGCTGAATACCATTATGGTCACCTTCGAAGTACTCCCCTTGGGAAGCTATGCACCAATGCTAGAACACTCTTCAAAGCAATTCTGGAATTCTTTCTCGAATGGCCATCAGAGCTGTTGTCATACCATCCTTAATGTCCCGAATGTCATCAAAATGTCTTCCTTTCACTATTTCCTTTATCTTTGGGCAAAGAAAAAAGTGATTGGGGGCCAGATCAGGGGAGTAAGCAAGATGTTCCAATACAGTTTTTTGTTCACCGGCTAAAAACTCCCTCACAGATGACTATACAGTTAAGTATGCAAACTTGCCACCGTGCCACCGCGTACAATGGACATTCCACAAAGAGTCCTCAAACTGCTCTGAAGGGTGGACTAGGCAGTGGTGTCAGTACATAGCTCCCCAAGAGGAGTACTTCAAAGGTGACCGTAGTGATATGTGGGAATGAGATATGTAGCACTTAGAACAATTAAGTTCACAAACTTCATTGTCAGACCTCCTATGTATCTATTATATTTATATGTATACATTTTATAAGCAGCTGTTAATCATGAATGGTTTATGTCAATAAGCCCCCTGTGTGCTGATCAGCACTGTGGGGAGTAAAGCACTTCATTATGCTTATTTTATCTATGCCCTCCATTCATCAGCCTTCTTTTTATATACTCCTAGCCCCCTACCTAAAACATCTCTATCAGTTTGGTTGTTGCTAGGTGCCACTGAATCAGTTCTGACTTACGGCGACCCTGTGCATAACAAAACGAAACACTGCCTGGTCCTGCAACATCTTCACAACTGTTGTTATACTTGAGCCCATTCTTGCAGCCACTGTTTCAGTCCATCTTGTTGAGGGTTTTCCTCTTCTCTACTGATGCTTTGCCAAGTATGATATCCTTCTTCAGGGACTGGCCCCTCCTAATAACATGTCTAAAGTACATGAAACAAAGTCTTGCCATCCTCACTTCTAAGCATTCTGGCTGTACTTCTTCCAAGACAGATTCGTTTGTTCTTCTGGTAGTATGTAGTATATTCAATATTCTTTACTAACACAAATAACTAGCAGTTTGCTTCCACTGAATTACTAACAGAATGAAAGAAACAGTACAACTAAACTTCATTATCTTTTCCCTTCCTGGACCCTATCCCTAAAACACTCTTTTGACTCTTCTTTCACAAATAAATGTTTTACAATCAGATTCTTTTACTTTATTATTCTTTTGACCAATGACAGAATTCAGAGGAAAGCCAAATGTAAAACTGAAAGGAAAATGAATATACCTAGATACTGAAATCAGCTGAGAAACTACGCATGTGGAAAACCCTTGAATGTACAGTCTAAAATTAGACCTGGCATTAGATAGCTTTTTTTCATCAAGTATGGATTCTTGGAGTTTCCATGCTTTTCTGGATAATTTAACATAACAACCATCTTATTCAGGTGGCCGTGGCACAGTCTCTGTGGTAGCTATGACTAGAGATATTCTTCCAGACATGACCTGAAGAATCATTTCATCCAAGAGAAAAATAAAATGGGCCTATACCACATCAGTGTGTTGAGATTAGGCCACTGAATACTAGGGTAGGTTTGGATCCTGGAGATCATTTCCTAGACCAATGATTCTCAAAGTAAGCTCTCTGAGCCAGCAGCATTGGCATTACCTCAGAATTTGGAAATATGCCTTCTTGGCCCCAGCACAGACCTAGTGAATTGGAAACCTTAAGGAAGTGTTGTCCCTAGTTGTTGGGTACCTGATTCTGGTGTGATTTGGACAGAAGTATAGTGGCTCAAAGATGGCAAGACTGCATCTCACATACTTTGGACATGTTGTCAGGAAGGATCATTCCTTGGAGAATGACATCATGCTTGGTAGAGTGGACGTTCGGCAAAAAAGAAGCCCCTCAATGAGCTGGAATGACACAGTGGCTGCAACAACGGGCTTAAGCATAAAACTAAATGTGGACAGGGTACAAGACTCAGCACTGTTTTGTTTTGTTGTACACTGGGTCGGTATGTGTCAGAACTGACTCAACAGCACCTAACAACAAGAACAACAACACGGTGACTCAAGAGCGAGTGTGAGAACCTGATAAGGGGAGAGGCTGGAAACTGGAATTAATCAGCTGCTCAAGAAGTAGAAGGGACTGGCCACCAAGCAGGGCCTCAAAACTTAGTCAAGATAACATTTAAAGAAATGGTACATGGTAAAATCAGTAAAGTCAGGTTACTGAGCTAAACAAAAGCACCAAAAGGCAGAATGCTATTATTTAGTAGTTACAGGCAATATATTTATGTATGGAAATGTACAGAAAAGGAATGCAAATACACACACAAATGATAGCCACCATTAAGACTTGGGATCCAATAAAGACACTGGGATTGCAGATGCAAGTCAAAGGGAGATTTCATTTTACAGGTAAAATGTATTAAGATGAGATAGGAAATTAACATGCTTATAAAAATTTACTTTTTATCCAGCTTTGGCAGATTCTTAACCCAGCTGAACTCTTAAACTTGAAATCTGATGGCTCTACCCACAGTGGTGACACCTAGCAAGAAAAGGACTTTGGAGTTGGGTAACATATTTAGTTCTTACTATGTTTTCAGTACAAACGAACCATGGTAGCCCGGCCTGTTCTTGATTACTGGAGTAACTTGTACTTTGGCTACAACATCTGCAAAGTTATAGAAGAGTCATTAACTCTTAAGCTAACAGGACATGTGCATTATTATATGTTGGATTATCTGGGATCAAACCCACAAATATACAGAAGAGGCTAAGTACTAAACAGTATTGCATCCAATACAATCTGGTTATGAGACCAATGATCAAGAATGTGTCATGATATAGCTTATATTGGAGAGAGGAAAAAAAAAGAATTCATTCTTACATGTCTACCAGAAATCAGGCTAGTGATTGTAATAATAGATGTGGAATATCACAGGAAGGACACTTTTAAATGCACATACAATTTTCTTGGTCTAGGTGGCAATGTACAGAACAGGTCTCCTTGAAATAAGTATGGCCCCACATCCACATTCCTATGTAAGAGAAGCCAAGAGTAGACTCTAAGGAAGAAACATCCAGGACACAGCATATGGAGAACTACTTGGAGCACTAGCATCTGTTACAAGAGTAGTTAAAATTAGGGAAGCCAATGAATCACAAAGGACTACAGTAACTTGGTAACCCTCAGAACAATGCGATGAAGAAAGAGGTTTCATCTCTCTCTGGTACTGAGCCAATGTTATTTCTAAGTTCAGTTACAGGACCTGGTTAACAGCAGATTTCCTTGGAAAGACAAGTGTAGAGGTTGAGACTTCACATGATTTAGTGCGGGGAGTTTTAATAACAGGGATATGTCTCTTCTTCTGATAGTAAGGTATTACAGCATCAAAGGAAAACTGATGGAGGGAAAATCATGAGCTTTTACTTGTGAGATGAAAATTTCAGAGGACACTTGTAAAAGGTGAGTAGATATCGACAGCATAGACTATTGATCAGAAGGATCACCTAGGGGAAGGGTGTAAGACCAGCCAAAAGAATAAAGAAAGAAAAAAAAAAAAAACCACTGCCACCAAGTCAGTTTCAACTCATAGCAACCCTACAGCCAGAGCAGAAACTCTGTCCTACAGACTTTCTAAGGAGCACCTGGCAGACGTGAACTGCTGACCTTTTGGTAAGCAGCCATAGCACTTAATCACTATGTCATCAGGGTTACCAGCTTGTTTTAGTCAGCTAGTACTGCTCTAACAGAAATACTACAGAGAGGATGGCTTTAACAAAGGAAGGTTTATTCTTACATAGTCCAATAGGCTACAAGTCCATATTCAGGGTGTCTGCTCCAGGGGAAGGCTTTCTCCCTTGTCAGCTGCGGAGGAAACTCCAGTATTGCATCAGTCTTTGTCCAGGGAGCATCTTGGCACAGGAACCTCAGGTCTGAAGGACATGCTCTTCTCCCGGTGTTGCTTGCTTGATGGTGTGAGGTTCCCAATTCTCAGCTTGCTTCCCTTCCCTTTTATCTCTTGTAAAATGAAAAGATTAAGGGTGGGGCAAGCCACCCTAAAGGGAAACTCCCTTTACAGTGGAGGAGTATGGATCCTCTGAAGAGATTTACAGTCCCAGCCTAATCCTTTAACACACAGCACACCAAAATCACAAAATGGAGGCCCATTGTAGAATACAGGGAATCAAGGCTCAGCCACATGGTACACCTACTTTGGGGGGCACACAATTCAATCCATGGCACAGCTAAAAGAAAGAGGAATTAAAATACTAAATTAGCGGAAATGAAGTAAGTGAGGGGCTAAAGGGAGAGCAAACTGGCTTGAAGATTGAGTAAAGGGAGAGCGAACAGGCTAGGAAGACTGAGTAAAGAGAAAGAGCAGGCTAGGAACACTGAGTACAGGGAGAGCATGCAGACGAGGAAGACTGAATAAAGGTAGACAGAGCAGCCCTCACTTGTCTGTCAGTAGAGGCTTGCTTGTAACTGTGATGTCAGAAGCTATGCCACTGGTATTTAGGCACTGGCAGGGTCACCCATGGTAGAGTGATTTCAGCTGAGCTTCCAGACTAAGACAGACTAGGAAGAAGAACCTGGCAGTCTACTTCTGAAAAGAGTTAGCCAATGAAAACCTTGTGAGTAGCAGTGGAATACTGCCAGATATAGTGTCAGAAAATGAGCCCCCCGGGTTGGAAGGCACGCAGAAGACGCCTGGGGAAGAGCTGCCTCCTCAAAGAAGAATCAATCTTTATGACATGGATGGAGTAAAGCCTTTGAGATCGTCATCTGCTGATATGGCATGATTCAAAATGAGAAGAAACAGCTGCAAACATTCATTAATCATTGGAACATGGAATGTACAAAGTATGAATCTAGGAAAATTGGAAATCATTAAAAATGAAATGGAACTCATAAACATCAATAGCCTAGGCATTAGTGAGCTGAAGTGGACCAGTACCAGACATTTGGAATCCGACAATCATACAGCCTACTATGCCAGAATGAAAACTTGAAGAGGAACAGTGTTGTGTTCATCATCAAAAAGAACACTTCAAGATCTGTCCTGAAGCACAGCACTGTCAGTTGTATGATAATATTCATATGCCTACAAGGAAGACCAGTTAATATGAATATTATTCAAATGCACGCATGTATCACCAAGACCAAAGATGAAGAAATTGAATATTTTTACCGTCTTCTGCAGTCCAAAACTGATCAAAAAATGCATTGATAATTACTAGTGATTGGAATGCAAAGTTGGAAACAAAGAAGGATCTGTAGATGGGAAATACAGCCTTGGTGATAGAAATAATGCCGGAGATTGCATGACAGAATTTTACAAGACTAACAACTTCCTCACTGCAAATACCTTGTCTCACCAACACAAATGGCGACTGTACACCTTGACCTCACCAGATGGAATACACAGGAACCAAATCGAGTGTATCTGTGGAAAGAGACAATGGAAAAGCTCTGTATAAGAGGTCAGGACAAGACCAGGTGCCAACTATGGTACAGATCATCAATTGGTCATCTGCAAATTCCAACTGAAACTGAAGAAAATTAGAACAAGTCCACGAAAGACAAAGTATGACTTTGAGCTTAGAGACCATCTCAAGAACAGATTTAATGTACTGATCACTAATGACTGAAGGCCAGAAGAACTGTGGAGTGACATCAAGACATAATTCATGAAGCAAGCAAGAGGTCATTAAAAAGGCAGGAAAGAAAATGTGAAATTGGATGTCAGAAGAGACTCTGAAACTTTCTCTTGAATGTCGAGCAGCTAAAGCAAAAGGAAGGAATGATAAGGTAAAAGAACTGAACAGAAGATTTTAAAGGGCAGCTCGAGAGGACAAAATGAAGTATTATAATGACATGTGCAAGGAGCTAGAAATAGAAAACCAAAAGGGAAGAACATGTTCTGCATTTCTCAAGCTGAAAGAACTGAAGAAAAAATTCAAGCCTCGAGTTGCAGTCGTGCAGGATTCTATAGGGAAAGCATTAAATGACTCAGGGAGCATTAAAAGAAGATGGAAGGAATATACAGAGTCATTGTACCAGAAACAACCAGTTGATGTTCAGCATTTGAAGAGACAGCATATGATAAGCAATCAATGGTACTGAAGGAAGAAGTCAAAGCTGCATTAAAGGAAGCGGTGAAAAACAAGGTTCCTGGAATTGACAGAATATCAGCTGAGATATCCATATTTAGATGCAGCACTGAAAGAGCTCACTCTTCTATGCCAAGAAATTTCGAGAACAGCTACCTTGTCAACTTAATGAAGAGATCCATACTTATTCCCATTCCAAAGACCAGTGATCTAACTGAAAGTAGAAATTACCAAACAACATCATTAATGTCACACACATGTAAAATATTGCTCAAGATTATTCAAAAGAGATTGCAACAGCATATTGACAAGCAACTGCCAGAAATTCAAGCTGGATTCAGAAGAGAACATGGAACCAGAGAAATCATTGCTGATGTCAGACGGATCTTGGCTGAAAGTAGAGTATACCAGAAAGATGTTCACCTCCATTTCATTGACTATGCAAAGGCATTTGACTGTATGAATCATAACAAACTCTGGCTAACACTGCATAAAATGGGAATTCCAGAACACTTAACTGTGCTCTTAAGGAATCTGTACATGGTTCAACAGGTAGTCAGTCAAACAGAAGAAGGGGAAACCGCATGGTTTAAAGTCAGGAAAGGTGTGCATCACGGTATATCCTTTCATCATATGTTTCCAATCTGTATGCAGAGCAAATAATCCAAGACTCTGGATGATACGAAGAACAATGAGGCATCAGGATTGGAAGATGACTCATTAACAACCTATGTTATGCAGACAACACCACCTTATTTGCTGGAAGAGATTTGAGACACTTACTGATGAAAATCAAGGACCACAGCCTTCAGTATGGATTGCACTTCAACATAAGAAATCAAAAACCTTCACAACTGAACCAGTAAGCAACATCATCATAAATGGGACAAGGATGGAGGTTGTTAAGGATTTCATTTTACTTGTTCCACAGTCAATGCCTATGGCAACAGCAGTCAAGAAATCAAAAGACGCACTGCAATGGTAAAATCTGCTACAAAAGACCTCTTTTAAGTATTGAAAAATAAAGATATCACCTTGAAGACTAAAGTGCACTGGACCCAAGCCATGGTATTTTCAACAGCATCATATACATGTGAAAGCTGGATAATGAACAAAGAAGACAGAATAAGAACTGATGCCTTTGAACTGTGGTGTTAGAGAAGAATGAACGTTGAATGCACCATGGACTGCAAAAAGAACCAACAGATCTGTTCCGGAAGAAGTCCAACCAGAGTGCTCCTTGGAAGCAAGGACGGCAAGACTGTGTCTTACATATTTGGGACATGTTGTCAGGAAGGATCAGTCCCTGGAGAAGGACATCATGCTTGGTAGAGTGGAGGGTCAGCGAAAAACAGAAAGACCCTTGACAAGACAGATTGGCACAGTGGCTGCAACAATGGGCTTAAGCATAAAAGCAACTGCGGACATGGTGCAAGACTCAGCAGTGCTTCGTTCTGTTGCACACAGGGTTGCTATGAGTCAGAATAGACTTGACGGCACCTAACAACAGCAACAACAACATGTCAGTTCGGGAAGAAAACAGGCATCACTTCAGTCTCAAGAGAAAGAATAACAATTCAAGGTTTGTCCTCCACCAGTACCAGATGGTGTCCAGCTACCATCAAAAGTCACCCCAAAAGGGATTTCAGCAGAGAGCTCCAGACAGAGCCAGAGAAAAACATACAAAATTTAAATCTATGGAGAAAAAAAAAGCTGGCCTCACCGATCTGACAGAGACTTCAGGAACCCTGGAGATTACAGCCCCTGAACATCCTGCTAACCCAGAACCAAAGTCACTCCCCAAACCCACTTTTCAGACAAAGATTAGACAGGCCTATAAAATATGCCTTTAGGCACATAAGGAATGTGCTTCTGAGTTTTATTAAATATATGAGACCAAAATCAACAGGAAGTCTAGAAAAGGCTGGTGCTCACTAAGTTGGTGCCTGTGGACAAACTGGTGAGGTGGTTGGAATACTGCCCTACAGGTATTCCCAGGGATAGGGGTATGGTGACCAGAGCTACAGAGACGTCTACTACCTGCAGGAGAGCTCCTTCAGGTCCTCAAGGTTGGCACACCCCTAACTGAATAACTCAACTCAGCCCCCCACTGTTTCTACCTTCCTTTCACTCCTTCCTGCTTTACCTCACTCTACCCAACACAAGGTTCTAGCCCTACACTGACATGTGGCCCTGACTGTGTCAGATGATGCCTCTGAGGAAGTCACGGAACAAGTACTGGAGTCTCACAAATGCCATGACCAGTTCCAGAAAGTACATCAGCTCGAAAGTCCTGAGAGAAAACGCACCTCCCGTCTCTGGAGCATGCTGGATTGTGGCATGTCTTTTAAGCAAACTTGGCGATACTCCAGGCCTGCTTCCCCACAGAGGATAGAGGGCTGGGGGACAGAGGTATCACTTCTATGCTATATGCTGCTTGGTTCCTTGTACCATGCTTCTAGGGACAAATAGTCAAATTTAGTCCCATTTTAGTTCTTCATCCCAAATGCCTACATTTACCTGCTACTTCTTGCTTGTGACAAAGAACTTCTATGGTTCTGCATGCACCCCTCAGGCTTGCCTTGTTTAACATTGGGACACTTTCCTCTAACTTTGCCCCACAAGCATCTCTCAGACACAACACAGTGTTTCGCTGCACAGATTGTGCACTGTCCAACACTAATACCATTCACATCATGCTCTTTTGATACTATGGATACCGATTCTCTGGTGTCATAAACTCCCAGCTACAAATAAGAGATGCTCCCACCTCTTCCCCTGATCCTGGGAGAACTGCACAGGCTGTACTAACCCAACAAAGAACAGGCCCCGACTGAGTTCTCAGAGGTAGAGAACTAAGCTAGTAAGAAATGAACAACCAGGAACTAGCAGTGACACGCAGCTAAGCCAGTTTTGAGACGTGACTTCAGACAACTGGAGATTTGAAAGCTTCCTTTGAGCTGTCACTTCTCAAGCATAGGCAGGCATAAACATTTTATTAACTCAGAAGCAATGCTAGTTTTAAAATTTGGTTGTGAGTTTTTTATTTATTGCTTCAGATCTTTTATCTTTTCAAGATGAAACTTCCCAAATTCAGTTGAATTTTGCTTTGTGTTAAGGACTCCATTGTGTCCTCCCAAAATACGTGTTGTAAATCCTAACCCCTATACTTGGGGAGGGAAACTCTGGTGCTTCTTGCAAACTCTATGGGGCAGTTGCACTCTGACCTTTAGGGTCACTATGAGTCAGACCCAACTTGACCGCAGTGAGTTTTTGCTAAGCATACCTGGGGAGTAAAGTCAGGTGATGTGGCCATTTGAATCCATCAGGCACTCTTTGGAAACTTTATGGGGGTAGTGTTACTCTGTCCTGTAGGGTTTCTGCGAGTCAGAATAGCCTTGAGGGCATCTTTTTTTTTTTTTAATATTTGAGGATGTAATGCCATTTGGGAATATGGTTTTCTTTGTTATGTTAATTAAGCCACACTAATGCAGTCTATGTGTTAAACCCATCACTTTCAGAGAGGAAAGGAACAATCAGATACTGAGAAGCAGAGACATGGAAAGATAGATGGCTTGCCCCATGAATACCACCAGGGAGCCAAGGAAGAGAAGCTGAAAAGAGACAAAGACCTTACCCCAGAGTTAGCCAAAAGAAAAAGTCTTCTCCCAGAGCCAGTGCCTTGAATTTGTACTTCTGGCCCTCTAAATTGGGAGAAAATAAATTTGTTTCCCAAAGCCACCCACTTGTGCTATTTCTGTTACAGCAGCACTAGATGACTCAGACACTTTGTAACTCTACCTGGAGTTGTTTCCCCCTCTTCCCTAAGAACACCACTCTCCTGATATAGCTATGTATGTTTCCAGTTCATGTGTTTATGCTTTCAGTTCTTATGTGAGTCATACAAACAACACTTAGGTTTGGAGGGACTATTTTAATTGTATATAGTTGGTATTATAAGGTACCTTACTTTTTCCATTCAAAGTCATACTTTTGGAATTTATCATATTCATATTCAATACCAATTTTTATTTGGTTGTCTTTTTCTTATTAATTGTTGGGGCTCTTTATACATTATGGAAATGTTTTAGTTTTCAGGAAAAAGAATGTATATATACATGAGGCCTGGTTCTACTTTTGAAAAACAGCCAGTGAACAATGTACAGATCACAATGGCCCCATCAGCAATCCTTCAGGAAGATGGTACATGACCAAGCAGCATTTTGTTCCATTGTACATGGGGTTACTTTGAATCAGGCCAACTCAATGTCAACTAACAAGGAAACATATATCTAGATGTATATATATATATATATATAGTACATATACACACATACACACACACATATATACACACATACATATGTACATGTTCTGTATATATGGTGGCATGGTATTGAAGTGCTACAGCTGCTAACTGAAAAGGTGGCAGTTCAAATCCACCACGTGCTCCTTGGAAATTCTATGAGGTAGTTCTACTCTGTCCAATAGGTTCACCATGAGTCACAAATGACTGAAAAGTGACAAGTTATTGTTTGTGATGTTTTATGTCCTAGTCTTGTCTTAGTTTTTAAATGTGTTTATGCTACCTTCGATCATACGAGATACTTTTTAGAGTCAAACTCATAGATGCATTCCATTCTGATTTCTGTCTTGTTGAGTTCCAGCCAAAATAGCATTCCTTACACACACTCATAATAATATTTTCCTTTGTTTTTGCCAAAAGTTACAGTTTTCCTAATTGTTGTTACTGTGTTGTTAGGTGCTATTGAGTCTGTTCTGACTCATCATGACCCTGTACACAATACAACCCAACACAACACTGTCCAGCCCTGCACCATCCTCACAATCACTGCTATGCGTGAGTCCCTTGTTGCATCCACTGCATCAGTCCATCTCACTGAAGATCTTTCTTTTTTCACCGACCCTCTGCTAAGCATGATGTCCTTCTCTGGGGATTGGTCCCTCCTGATAAAATGTCCAAATTACGTGAAACAAAGTCTCAACATCCTCACTTCCCAGGAATACTCTGGCTATCTAAGACAGATTTGTTCTTTCTTCTGGCCCAAACCCCAAACCACTGCTGTCCAGTCAATTTTGACTCAGTAACCTTATAAGACAGAGCAGAACTGCCCCATAAAGTTTCAAAGGCATTGATTCTTCTCCCATGCTCCGTATTCATTGCCTAGCTTTCCTATGTGTATCAGGCAATAGAAAATATCATGGCTTGGGTCTCATTTTGAGTCATGCCACATCCGCAAATGAAGGTCCTGGAGTCTTTACTCCATCCACGTCATTACGGTTGACTGGACTTTGAGGAGGCAGCTCTTCCCCAGTCATCTTCTGAGTGCCTTGCAACCTGAGGGGCTCACTTTCCGGCACCATATTGGACAATGTCCAGCTGCTCTTCATAAGGCTTTCCCTGGCTAATTCTGTTCAGAAGTAGACTGCTGGGTCTCTCCTCCCAGTCTGTCTTAGTCTAGAAGCTCAGCTGAAGCCTGTCCACCATGGGTGACTCTGCTGGTATCCGAATACCAGTGGCACAGCTTCTAGCATCACAGCAACACTGACTAGAAAAGATTCACATTTATTCCTATTCCCAAGACAGCTGATCCAACCACATGTGGAAGTTATCAGACCGGGTCATTAGCATCACTGTCAGGTAAAATTTTGTTAAAGATCATTCAAAAGTAACTGCATATTGACGGGGTACTGCCAGAAACTGAAGCTGGATTCAGAAAAAGGCACAGAACCAGAGATGCCACTGCTGAGGTCACATGGATCTTAACTGAAAGCGAAGAGTACCAGAAAGATGTTTACCTGTGTTTTATTGACTATGCAAAGGCATTCGACTATGTGGATCATAAGAAATAATACTGTGGAGCGTGAGAATTCCAGAACACTTAATAGTGCTCATGAAGAATCTGTATATGGATCAGGAGGCAGTCAAGCAAACAGAACAAGGGGACACTGCATAGTTTAAAGTCAGGAACGGTGTGCATCAGGGTTGTATCCTTTCATTGAACCTTTTAAATCTGTATGCCAAGCAAATAATCTGAGAAGCTGCTTATATGAAGAAGAATGAGGCTTCAGAATTGAAGGAAGACTCACTAACAACCTGCATTATGCACATGACACAACCCTGACTGCTGGAAGTGAAGAAGATTTGAAACACTGACAAAGATCAAAGACCACAGTGTTCAATATGAATCACACCTCAACATCAACAAAACAAAAATCCTCACAATGGGACCAGTAAGCAGCATCATGGTAAATGGAGAAAGGATTGAGGTGGTCAAGGATTTCATCTGACTTCTTCCACAATCAACGCCCGTGGGAGCAGCGGTCATGAAATCAAAAGACACTTTGCATTGAGAAAATCTTTAAAGCATTAAAAAGAAAAGTGTCACCTTGAAGACTAAGCTGTGCCTGACCCAAGCTACAGTATTTTCAATTGCATCATATGCATGTGAAAGCTGGGCAATAAACAAGGAAGACAGAAGAAGAACTGATGCCTTTGAATTGTGATGTTGGAGAAGAATGCTGAATGTACCATGGACCGCCAAAAGAACCAACAGATGTGTTCTGGAAGAAGCACAACCAGAGTGCCTCTTGGAAGCAAGGTTGCAAGACTGTGTCTCACATACTTTGGACATGTTGTTAAGAGGGATCAATCTCTGGAAAATGGTATCATGCTTGGTATAGTGGAAGGTTAGTGAAAAAGAGGAAGACCCTTGACAAGATGGACTGACACAGTGGCTGCAATGATGGGCTTAAGAATAAAAACTACTGTGCGCATGGCAGACTTGGTAGTTTTTTGTTCTGTTGTGCATACGGTCGCTATGATTCAGAACCAACTCAGTAGCACCTAACAACAGAAATACAGTAGAAGTAAAGCCTGAAAATCAACTCCAAGACATCAGCCACTGAAACCCCATGGTTTCAGTCCTATCTACACACATGAGGTCACCATGAGTTCAAATTGAATTGATAGCAACTGTCTTTGTTTTTATAGCTAATATTTATTTAGTGTTACTACTATTACAGAAACCCTGGTGACACAGTTAATGGTTGTTAATCAAAAAGTTGGCAGTTCAAATCCACCAGTCATTCCTTGGAAACACTATGGGGCAGTTCTAGTTCTACTCCATTCTATAGAGTCACCGTGAGTTGGAATCAACTCAACAGCAGTGGGTTTGGTCTGGGTTTAGTACCGTTATGTTTACCAATGTCTTGTTCAACCTTGCTTCATCATACATCCTCGTCTAGGTTCAACTTCCTTCATACTGAAATATATCCATTGGTACTCTCTGTCTTGTTTTGATTCAGGAAAGTCTGTAAGTAGTAATCTTGTCAATCTTTATAGCTTGAAATTGTTATTTCACCCTCACTTTTGAATGATAGCAGAGCTCGTCCTTGAGTTCTAGGCAGATATTATTCTTCTTCATAACTCAGAAGCTGTTTTATGGTCTTAGGGAAAGTATTTCTGATGATTAGTTTTCTGTCCTCAATCTAATCAGCAGTCCTGAGTGACTCTCAGCTTTACTCAGCTGCCTCAAATTCCCACTTTGTTATGGGCCTTACCAAAAATTGATGCCTTGGTTATTTTTAAAGCAGTCCAACATCATTATTTATATCCAAAAAAAGAAGGAGAAAAAAGATTGCTTTAAAAAAAAAAAAAAAAAACTAGCAGTATTAAGAGTTAGGAAAATTATGTTAAAAAAATATAAAGAAGTATTACTGTGAAAACCACAATGTCCGACTTCATACTTTTCAGTATGGTGCCACTTCTGAGGAGTGTTCCAATACAGGAGGGAAGCAGACTAAAAAGCCATCGCCATGCAAGAGGCAGGGAGAGCTGGGGGGCTGTGAAGCCAGAGGCTCCAAAACTGGGGTTTGAGACTTTTTGGATTGGATCTTAGTCATCTAGTGCTGCTTTAATGGCATTACCACAAGTGGATGGCTTTGAAAGGAGAAGCTTTATTCTGTCATAGTCCAGTAGGCTACAAGTCCAAACTCAGTAAGTCAGCTCCAGGGGAAGGCTTTCTCTGCTGGCTCTGAGGGGAGGTCTTTGTCATTCATCTTTCCCTGGACTGGAGGCTTCCGAGGTGCAGGAAACCTGGTGCTTCCCAAAGGACAGTCTAAGCTCCGTAACACTGCTTCTTGGTGATACGAGGTCCCCAAATCTCTCTGTTAGCTTCCTTATTTTATATCTCAAGAGACTGCCTCAAGGTACAAAAAAATTGTACACACTGAGTCCTGCCCCACCAACCCAACTGCCACCCATCCTCCCTCATTAACATCACAGGCAGGATTTTCAACATGAAGGAACAGTACCAGGATCACGGCTGAGCCTAATTATCACAGACACTTTGAGGGGAACACAATTCAGTCCATGGCAGATAGTGAGGTTTTATAAACTTGACAGCTGCTTGGGGTTTCAGCATTCTACATGTCACTTCAGGGAGGTGCAGGGAAGAGGAAAGACACCTTGCTTCTACGAAAAATGAATTCCTGTAGGGAAATGCATAACTTTAACACCCTAGGCTTTCTTTAGTCATACTTCTTAATAAAAGAAGATAAGTGTTTTGAACAACATGACCATAAAATACAGCCATAAAACAGGAGTCTGTTTTAGAACCAGTCAGTCTAACCCTAGACAATGGCTCTTAAAATGCTACTTACATAATTGAACTCAGTCTGAAAGGAAGACATCATTTTGCAGACTTTGGAGGCTAGGGTATTCTAAAATTTAAAACTTTTAAAACAATATTACAATAATGTCAATTACAAGCTGTGGTCTTGCTTGCTCAGGGCATAAAGTAAAACACAGTTTAAACCATCCTCCTTAGCCTCAAGAGACCATCTTTCCACATACTTTCCCCCTCCTGACATAAGACTTGTTTCTCTACAGGACATGAACAACTTCGAGATTTCAGAAGATAGTCTGTCTTCAGAAGAAACCGAAGATAAAAGGCAGGCACATTTTTATCTGAGCAAAAACACTAATCAGTTGATGGACAGCAGAGACACATTGGCAGTCTAGGAACGTGTGAAATATAAAATTTAATAAATGATGTGCCTTCTGTTGAAAAGCAACCAGGATTCATAAAATATCCATGAACTAATCTATATTGAGGGCTTAATTGGGACAGTCTTCCATTCTGCCTTCCTTTCCTGGTCCTAATTCAGCAACCAATATATTAGTTTGCAAGGCTAAGCCTTCTAAAATGAAAATGTTATATGTGCCTCACCATACTGATTCATTTCCAGATATTATCATGACTTCTGAAGATGGTTTTCAAAATAATAAGATACATCACTTTGGAAGAAAAACAGATTAGCATTTCCAGCAAGGCCATTGACTCTAGACACCGACTGAAATCTAATATCTTCAAAGCACTTTTCTCCTCAAAATGTGGCCATCTTCAATAGGTTTTTCCGGCAAATACTCTTGTTTTGAACCTACAGAACAGTCCTAGCACTGAAGCTAATTCTCATTTCCAGAGACTCTCTTTACTCAGGGATAAAAGTCAATCAGTATTTGATGATGGAATCAGCTCAGCAGAGATGAAGACATAAATTGAAATGAACACCTTGGGGTGTCTTTAAATATTTTGACAGTTACCCCCGTTTTCAGCTAGATTTCCAACTCCAGATGTTACTCAACACGACCATCTGCCTCAAGTGTAAGCACGTTTTCATTTTCTGCGGCCAGGCCAATTTTTCAGATGTTTCCTCCTACTTAAAAAGGAGCAGGGGGGAGAATGCAATGGAAGCAGGCCCGGCCACAGCTGCAGCATGAGGCTGACCCTCTGTTACACGGATGCTCTACTTCCTTTCCTGCCAGGTACAAAAGCGCTGTCCTGTCCATCAAAAGAATGTCATTCTGGGTCACATGGATGCAAGGAGGGCCCCTCGTCCTCATGGAAATTACATTCTAGTGGGAAAAACACAAGCCAGAAGCAGGTAAACAAATCATGTTACATGGTAACAGGTGCCATGAAGAAAAAAGAAGCAGGATAACAAGGCATGACAAGTGAGGGATGGAGCTGGGTGACTATTTTAGATACAGTAATCAAAACTGTCCCTTAGACGAGGTGGCATTTGAGATTAAAAACTGGAAGATAATAGCCATATTACTCTGAACACTTTGGAATATTTTATGTATTTTTTCCCAAGGGCTTATATATTTTAAACAATGGTATTTACTCAGCTTATTATGAAAATGATTTAATTTTTAAGTATTCTTTCATGGCACATGCATTTTATTTAAAATGAAACTCACATGAAATTGTTCACTACAAATTAATAACAAAACACAAAGGAGCCAGTATGAACACTGCTCACTGGTTAATGCCATTCTTGGGTCTGGAGGTGTGGACTCGGGTTTTCTGCTACCTACGGGAAGACAGGATACAGGTTGCTCAACCCATCCCATGAAATGTGACAGATTTACCTGCCCACATTCTACCAGATGACCTCGTGTTGGCCGCACTCACACTGTTTACCCACTGGATTATGGTCCAAGCATGACAACTGGGAAGCCAGCATCTTAACACCGTCATTTTCATTGTTGTTGTCATTGTCCTCACTGCCTTCGACTTCCGTTTGAAGAGTGCTTACTTCCTGTTGGAAACCCTGGTGGCATAGTGGGTAAGTGCTACCTACAGCTGCTAACCAAAAGGACAGCAGTTCAAATCCATCAGTCGCTCCTTGGAAACTCTCCGGGGCAGTTCCCCTTTGCCCCATAGGGTCACTATGCGTTGGAATCCACCTGATGGCAGTGGGTTTATTTTTTCTTTTGGGTTTTTCTGCTTTGGGCTGTGTTGCTTGCTTTATAAATTTCATCCCATTTAATCCACTCAACAGCTGCATTCAGGAAGGCAGGTTCCATTGCTTTTAGTTAGTTTTCTTAGTTGGCCAGAGAGTAAAGTTTGGACAGGGTAAGCATTTTGCCCAGCTTCACATAGTAAAAGTCTGAGCAGAGGGTTAGTAGGTGGGGAGGGCAGAGAGGGTCACTGCCCCAGGTGCACAGCTAAAGGGACACCAGGTGAGGTGTGGAGTGACATTATGAACACGACAAACAGACACCTGAATGAGGCAGCCAGATGAGAACAGGTAGGTATTGCTGCTGGGGTGACATGGCTGTCATCTTGAAATTGGGTGGAGCATGACTTAGAGATTGCCCCTGCATGGTGGAATTGGGACAAAATTTTGAGATTACCCCGGTCACTTGTTACCTTCCCTACTACTCTACAGCTAAGCCAGGACTTGAGCCACTGGTCTGCGTGGCTCCCGAAGCCAGTTCACTGAACCACTCCAGTATCTGCCAAAGCCAAGTTTCTGTCAGACTCTATTTCTGGTTCCCTGCTCTTCACATGGAAACCCTGGTGTAGTAAGTAGTTGAGTGCTACCTCTGCTAACCAAAAGGTCAGTGGTTCAAATCTGCCAGGCACTCCTTGGAAACTTTATGGGGCAGTTCTACCCTGCCCTATAGGGTTACTATGAGTCTATGTTGACTCAAAAGAAGTGGGTTTGTGTTTTTTTGGCCCTTCACTTTGAGCTCTGGGTGCTGGTAGTCTCATCACCCACAACTGTGTTTCCATTTGTACTCCTTGAATTGGGCCCCAAGGCCAGGGCCAGTTTCCAACAGATTCGGCTAAGTCTCCTTGATCACAGGAATTTTAACTGCTAGCTTTTTCCTCTATGGATCAGACAGACTGAACTTCGGGGTTTTTTTTGTTTTTTTTTTGCAGTTCTGCACTGCCCAACACAGTCAAGCCATCTGCTGCACTAGACATGCTCAACATAGTGTGCTCCTGACTATGACAACAAAATGATCTTGAAATGGGCAGCCAGCGTCCACTCCTAATACACAGCAAGCCAACAGATCAAATGTGGGCTCTGACATGAGACTGCCTGTGTCTTAATTCGGGCACTGTCACTACCTATTCATGATCTAAATCCTTGTGCCTCAATTTGCTCATCTGTAAAATGGAGATAAACCTCATAAGATTGTTGCGAGGATTAAGTAAATTAAAACCTGTACAGACATCCTACCATGGGATACAGGCTTTAATATAAGCACACACTGTTGGCTACGATTATTAAGATTACCTTCATCAATCAAAACGTGAGAAAATACAAGATTATGTACAATATGCATTCTACCCAAGCCAGGCAACTGGAACTCGTTTGTTCCCCCTGACCCCTCCAGGAGGATGAAACCATTTCACACTATAATGATGATGAAAATAATTAATAGTAGTTAGCCAGTGTGACACCTTGTGATTTTGAGATAGCTTTCTCATCAATCATGAACATGCACAATCATTTTTGTTCACAGACTAAGTCTTCAGTTAATGGATGCTGAACAGGGCTGTGGCAGAGCAGCCAGCAGGTGTATGGATTCACAGTGCAGCAGAGAAGGGCTTGGAATGCCTGTGGAAAATTGTTAATGTATGCAGGACCCTGTGCAGCTGAGCTGCATGCTAACTGTCTTGCCAGAAACCAGATTCTGCAGGGCAGACACAAACAGTCAGAGCCACGTTCTCTCTCCTTCTCCTCTCCTCCTCCCTCTGCCTTCTCTTCACTCTCTACATCCATCACTCAGTTTGTCACCAAAAGAGAGAAACCATCTGCCTCGACCCTAGAATGTAGCAAGAAATCTCGAAATAATGGGTCACCACAGCCATAACATAATTGTGAACATCATCCTTGGGATACAGGTTTTAAGCTAAGAGTGATGTGGACAAATTAGCATCTTAGAAAGATCAGTCTAGAAACATGGAAAAGGGGACTGAAGAAGGCTAGCCTGAAGGGAGTAAGTACCTCTTAAAATAATCCAAGGACTATGGTAGTTGGAACAAGGTGACATTAAATGGAAAAACATGGATAACGTTGAGAGAGATTTAGGAATTCAGATTAAAGTTTGATTGAATGAGGGGATGAGGAAAAAAGAGAAATCAAGGATGAGCCCCCAAGTTTCTGGCATAGGCAACTGGATCTTCTGGGCCTCATGGTAATTATTAGTAATTCAAATTACTGCTTGATTAAATGGACCCAGCCAATTAATTAACACAGTGTTACTAATATTAAGACTATTTGACCCATCAGACATTCCAGAGTAAGAGAATTATTGTTAAGGGAGTTTAGGAAATAATTATCTACCATACATATATGCACTGAGCTTGCCACCAGAGATGAATACGACATACAAAACAACATTTACAAAGCAAAATTGGTCAGCATTATAATAAGATAAACATTTTATTGTATGTGGGAACACTGGGGGAGAGGAGATTAATTTCAACTTGCCAAGGTAATCAGTGGTTTCAGGAAGACTATGGCATTTAAATCTGTCCTTGGAGAATAAGCAGCATCTCAGCAGCCATAGGTGCCAATACTTGGTCCCTGGCCTTCTTCTGACGGATGATTATTGAGCTTCTCCATCACCTCTTTTCACAAACGTAGTCAGTTTGATTCCTGTGTATTTCAGCTGCTGAGGTCCATGTGTGGAGTCACCCTTATTGAAAAACGGTATTTGCGATGATTAAGTCCTTCATCTTGCAAAATTCGGTCCTGCAGTCTCCTGTGTCCTTTCAATCATCAAGGCTCCCGTATGCATTTTCCAACTTCTGATCTTCTTTGTTTCCAGCTTTCACATGCCAATCACCAATAATAATCAATGCATCTTGGTTGCATGTTTGATCAATTTCAGACTGCAATAATTGGTAAAAGTCTTCAATTTCCTCATATTTGGCATTAGTGGCAGGGAATAAATTTAAATAACAGTCATATTAACTGTTCTTTCTTGGAGGTATATGGATATTGTCCTATAACTGCCAGTGCTGTACTTCAGGATAGATCTTGAAATGTTCTTTTTGATGATGAATATAGTATCATTTCTCTTCAATTTGTCATTCCCAGCATAGCAGACCACACGATTGCCAGATTCAAAATTGACAGTCCCAGGCCATTTTAGCTCATTAATGCCTAAGACGGGAGTCCTGGCGGTACCGTAGTTAAGAGTTCAAGCAGCTAACCAAAAAAAGTTCAGGAATTTGAATCCACCAGCTGCTCCTTAAAAACCCTAAAGGGCAGTTCTATTCTGTCCTACAGCATCACTTGGGGCCTGAATCAACTCGAAGACAGTAGGTTTTAATGACGAAGATACTGATCTGCATGAATTCAGTTTCCCTAGATTCATACTTCGGACAGTCCACATTGCAGTTATTTATGCAGGTTTGCAGCAATTTCTTCTCATTTTTGAGTCACGCCACATCAGCAAATGACTGGTGCTGGCAAAGAACAGTTAATATACCACAAACTGCCAGAAGAACAAACAAGTCTTCCGACCCCACACATACCATATGCATGGATTAGAAGAGTCAATATCATAAAGATGTCAGTTCCTACACAGTTAATCTGTAATTCAATACACCCCAATACAGTCTAAAAGATATTTTTGCAGACATTGAAAAGTTGATTCCAAAATTTATTTGGAATTACAAATGACCTAGAGTATCCAAAACAATACTGAAGAGGAAAACAACATTAAAGGCTTTATTTTACCTTAGCTTTGAGATTCATGGTAAAGTTACAGCAAGTAATGTTTGTAAAAGTGGCACAAGGATAGAAAAATTAGGCAATGGATCGATAGGAGAGACTAGGGAGAGCTTCACGTTCATAAAGTCATTTGACTTTCTACAAAGGTCCCTAATCAATCCAATAGGAATGAGAAAACCTTTCCAACAAGTGATACTGGATCAACCAGATATTCACATACCAACCACACACAATACTCAAAACTAACTCAAATGGATCAGAAACCTAAATATCAAAGCTAGAAGATTACATAAGAAAATATTTGCCTGGAAGTAAAGTTTTCTTAGCTAGGACACAGACCCAATACTGATAAAAGAATAAAATGATAAATTAGACTTCATTAAAAATAAAAACTCTTCTCCAAAAAATACACCATAATGAGAAAGTATAGAAAAGCCACAGACTGGAAGGAAACTTTGAAGAACATACCTGATAATGGCCATTTACATAGAAACCAAAAACTTCTTCAACATAATAATAAATGTATATAAATAATCCACTTATATAGCTGCATGTACAATTGAGTTACTGACAGATTTATGTATATGTATACATTTGTGTGTGTGTATACATATACACACATAAAGCCCATTGTCACTGAGTAGACTTTGACTCACAGGGTAGAACTGCACCACAGGGTTTCCAAGGAGCACCTGGTAGATTCAAACTGCTGATATTTTGGTTAGCAGTTGTAGATAGCTCTTAGAGTGTGTGTGTGTGTGTGTATGCAAATATATATTCAGGGTCATGAGATAGGTCTCATGTGGCTTCAAGTTACCAATTAATGAACCAATTAATTTCTATTTCCCCACCTTCTCTTATTCCTAATGTTAGAAATCCCTGGGTGTGGGGAAACATGAGATTTTATACCATTGACTTAAAAGATTTTAAATGCAACTGGTTATATGAAGTCACTTTTTAAACCGAATAGGTTTTCCAGAAAAAAACCCAGTACACTGATCAACAAATGGACTGGTTTTCAGATATTTTCTATTCTTAAGAAGCAACAAAACTGAGCCGGAGGACACATAATGGACTTATTGGCACTTGGCCCTAAATAAAATTATCTCTTATATAGTATTTAGAAATGACGTTCTGCCAAACATTATACCTGAACCTTGTGAATCTCCCAAGCAGAGCCTGGGCCTCTGTGCATTTGACATACTCCCTAAGGCAGTATGGTGTTCATCAAAGTTACAGTTGCCATTCAGACTGCTTTATAAGGACCCCAAAGAAACCATGCTGTTTGGATAACATCTGAAAAAGAGAAGTAAGAAAAACATGTATTCTCTTCTAAAGAAAGTGTCTTTATCTGCAATGTGCCACTTGGAGAAGCAGGTCCATCTTAAGGACATGAATGCCTACAGGAGCCAGGGTGGCTGAATTTCTGTGCACAAAAGCATCCAGCGTAGATGGGACAGAAAAGAGAGAAGAGAGGAAATGAGAGGAAGAAGGACGTGTGAGAGGAGAGGAGGAAAAGTAAGTTGATATGTAATGTCCAATGTGAAACTGTCCATGCTGCTGAAAAGTAAACCTCAGTTCTGGGTCCCCAAGGCCATCACTCCCAAAGCTTCAGTTAAAGCAACTGCACACACAAACTGCCCTATGGGAAGGAGCTTTTGGGGAAACTGAGGAAAGCATAGAGATTCCCGTCTGTGTTAACATAATAGGGAACAGAGAGTGAACTCTATGATGTGTGGAACCTCACCCTGGTTCATAAAGAGAGGGCTGGAGGCTTCCAAAGTCAGGATTGCTACAAGGACAAAAGGCCTGCCCTCGGGAAATTTTCAGAAATCTGAGAGACTGCACAAAGATAAGAGATTTAAGATCTGAACCAGTCTTTCCTTGATCTGACAGGGGAGGAAGTCTACAACTGATATCTCACAGCTACACACACAAACATCCTTGCTGACAGAAACCAAGGAGCCCTTTGAGAGATGCTTTGGCTTGCAGATACATGGCTTGAAGTTAGATTTTGCCAGCGTAAATTATTGATTTGGGACCACCTGCAGGACAAACTCCAAAACATCCATAATAAACATGTTGGCTATTCCTATGTGCAATAATCAGCTTGACTTCTTAACAGATAACATGGAGGAGGATAAAGGCAACAGCAAGGGATCTGCTGATGGAATAGGATTCTAAAAATAAATACAGTTGTGAAGGTTGACAGGATAAAGAAGAAAAGAATAGCAGAAGTAGTCCTTGCTACTCCTTTGAGGAGAGCACTTCAGTTCCCCAGAGTGTTGGACTTTTCCTTTATATACACATCAGTTGGGTGGCTCTCAGGCAGAGCTATTTTCAACTGACATACTTCATGACAGGCTGAGAACAGACTTCTAACACAGGCAGATTCCACAGTATATGACGTTGAAGAATTAGCAACTACAGCTTCCATGAAGGAAAACATGTAATACAGCATTTTGGAAAAGGTTAACGGATATTAAACCTAGTCGAATGATAGTTAGAAAAGCTGGTGTGCTCATCAATTCACCGTAATCATCTGTTTCAAGATCCCCTAATATTTAATTATGTGAAAACTTCCTGGAATTGGAAAACAGCCAGGATAAATCAGCATTGAAAATGGACTTAAAAAAAAAGAAAGAGTTATAAGTGCTTAAAGAGACTTGTACAAAAGGTTCACCACCCACTTAAAGGCCTATGTTCAATAGCTCTGTCCTCAAAATGTCCTAGAATCCCAGGGCAGCACTGGCTATAAATTCCCTTTGCAGCAAACTTCCAGTAACAACAAAAGACCTTCTCACTGACTGTTAGAAAAGAGAAAATTGCAGTACTGTTTTTCACCACACTATCAGAGGTCTCTTCTCAAGGTCAGGCATCTCCTGCACTTGATGTGTTTGGCTGTAATTGCAGTTGACACTACAAAACGCTCCAGCATTTGTCAGCCACGACAAATGAAGCTGAAACTGCTGGGTTGTGTTTCGGGCCTCCCATTTTAAAACGTTTACAATTTGTCAGAAAACCCTGGTGGCATAGTAGTTAAGAATTTGGCCGCTAACCAAAGATTGGCTGTTCTAATCCACCAGGCCCTCCTAGGAAACACTATGGGGGCAGTTCTGCTCTGTCCTATAGGGTCACCGTGAGTTGGAACTGCCTTGACAACAAGGAGTTTGGTTTTTGGCTCACAGTTTGTCCAACATGAAGGACACATGTAGACAGAGAAACAAATACTTCCCCAGTGTATTAGCAACATCTGATTCATCCTGCTTTGACCAGCCAAAATGGTCTCCACATACTCTGTGCCTGAACTCAAACAGTTTATCTGTCTCTCTGACAACATGAGAAAGAACAGTCCATAAGAAGGTGGCAGCCAAGGAACAAACATTAGACCACAAAGGTCCCCTCCCCAGATCCTCCAGCTCTGCCTAAACTGTCCTAAATTAAACCCCATGACAGAACATCTGAATTAGAGGCAACACATTTTGTTGTGTCATTTATCACCACTGGTCGGCGGCAATTTGTTTAGCAGTGGATTTACTAATATTCCTCCAGCTTTCCCTCTGCTACCTCTACTCCCTGCAATCACCAGGATCTAACTGGCAGGGCCTGGGGTGGCTTCCCGCCCCTCAGCTCTCATCTCTCTGCCTTCCACCACCTACTGCCAGTCTGCTCACTTAGCTAGCAGCTGCTGCTCTCTTCTGGTGTCCGGTTCCTGGACTTGAACTAGCAGCTGCTGGATTCATCAACCCTTACAGCCGGTGCTTGAGAGTCCTGTTCCATGACCCTGCTGATTCTCGGTTCACCAGCCTCCGCAGCTCTGTCTTGCTGCCAGCTTGGCATCCGTGGACCTACCCAACCGGTGATCTAGAATGCCGATCTCTGACCTACTGACCTTGGGTTCACCAGCTCCTGTGGCCACATGAGGCTTGTGCCAGGACTTGGGATGGTTCAGCTTCTGCGATTGCATGAGCTGTCTCCTATACATGTATATATACATATATACATACACACATACACATGTATCTTTCTTGCATAAGTTGGATCTGACTTGATGGCACTTGGCCTGGCTGCACTATATATATATATCAATCTTTCCTTCCCTAGAAAACCCAGCCTAAGACACTGGGGTACAATTGGTACACCTTTAACTTACTGCTAGGTAACTGTTAATACCATTTTGCATGAGGTGAACATGCCAACCACTACACTATGGGAACTGTGTGTCTTATTATCAGGAAAGGTTGCTTCTCTTCTTGGGGTCTCCATTAGTAAGAGGAATAAAAACCAAAAACCAAACCCACTGCCCCTGAGTCAATTCTGACTCACAGTGACTCTATAGGACATAGGAGAAATGCTCCATAGACTTCCCAAGGAGAGGCTGACAGATTGGAACTGCTGACTTTCTGGTTAGCAGCTGTAGTACTTAACCACTAGGCTATCAGGGTTTCTAGTAAGAGGAATAAGTCCCCCTGAAAATGGAACTGTGGTTAAGTACTCAGCTACTAACCAAAAGGTTATCAGTGTGAATGCACCACCTGTTTCATGAGAGAAAGATGTGGCATCTCCTTCCACGGTGTCATGGTTTGAATTGTGTCCCCCCAAAAATGTGTGCAGCCATGTGGCTGGGATATGGTTCCCAGTATCTTGGAAATGTCCTCCATTGTGTGGTTTTGCTAACCTGTATGTTAAAGGATTAGGGTGGGGCTGTGAATTCCTGCTATGGGGGAAGTTTCCCTGGAGTATGGCTTGCCCCACCCTTAATGCTTTTAGCTTGCAAGGAATAAAAGGAAAAAGAACCAAGGACAATTTGAGAACCTCGCTACCATCAAGCAAGCAGCACCGGGAGCAGAGCACGTCCTTCAGACCAGAGGTTCTTGTGTGAGGATGCTCCCTGGACAATGACTGATGCAATACCGGACTTTCCTCCAGAGCCGTCAAGGGGAAAGTCTTTCCCTGGAGCGGACACCCTGAATATGGACTTGCAACCTACCAGACTGTGTAAGAATAAATCTTTCTTTGTTAAAGCCATCCACTCTGTGGTATTTCTGTTAGAGCAGCCCTAGCTGACTAAAACAGAATTGGTACCGGGAGTGGGGTGCTGCTCTAGCAAATACCTAAAATGTGGAAGCCACTTTGAAACTGCGAATGGATAGAAGATTCAGAAGGAACGAAGAAGGCGCAGATGGTGAGAAACAACGGAGGAATGGCAGCAGCGGCAGCGGCAGCAGCAGAACCAGAGGCAGCGCTGGAGCCAACCCGTGGAGCGAGAGAGGTCAGTGCCTGCGCAGAGCTTTCCTCGTGGAACGGGGTGCCTCTGGGCACTTGAATCGGTGAGCTGGCCTTGCTGACCCACGGAGTGAGAGAGTTGAGTGCCTTTGGGCAGGACGCTTTCCAGCAAGAGTGGGGTGCCTCCGGGCACTTAAACCAGTGGAGCTACAGAGCTTTGGAATACTTGCCCGGCAGGGCAGATGTGGGCCTGAGGCCCAGGCCATGCGGCCATAGGAAGCTGAAGCTGAAGAGGCAGATAGCGTGAGAAGCTGAGCTGCCTCAGTCTCAAGAGGTATGGCCATGACCTCAGGGGTTTGAAAGGGTGGAACCATGGCGTGCTGTGTTCGTAAGGGTGGAATTGCCACTCAGTTGGGCTTAGGGTGCTCCTAAAGCCGATGGGACAGTTTCTGTCCAAGTGGGCCTTGAAGGCAAAGTTGTAGCACAGGGCTGGAGGTCTCCACTCAGAAACCTGAGAGTGTGGCCGATACCTAGAGTCTGGAGAGCATTGCTGTTGTGTAGAATGTCTCAGAAAATGTAAGAGTATTTCCAAAGCTTTGAGGGCTAATGTAATGTGTTCTGTTGACTTGCCTGTTGCCTATTAATGCCTTCTAAGTTTCACAGATGTAGAAGAGTTTTTGTATTTTGGACTTGGAGCTGATTTAAGACTTCTGTTATATGGATGGACATAATTTTGCTATGGTGAGATGAATGTGTTAAATGTTTTGTGATGTGATTTTTGGGTTGTCAAAGGGTGGGATGTCATGGTTTGAATTGTGTCCCCCCAAAAATGTGTGCAGCCATGTGGCTGGGATATGGTTCCCAGTATCTTGGAAATGTCCTCCATTGTGTGGTTTTGCTAACCTGTATGTTAAAGGATTAGGGTGGGGCTGTGAATTCCTGCTATGGGGGAAGTTTCCCTGGAGTATGGCTTGCCCCACCCTTAATGCTTTTAGCTTGCAAGGAATAAAAGGAAAAAGAACCAAGGACAATTTGAGAACCTCGCTACCATCAAGCAAGCAGCACCGGGAGCAGAGCACGTCCTTCAGACCAGAGGTTCTTGTGTGAGGATGCTCCCTGGACAATGACTGATGCAATACCGGACTTTCCTCCAGAGCCGTCAAGGGGAAAGTCTTTCCCTGGAGCGGACACCCTGAATATGGACTTGCAACCTACCAGACTGTGTAAGAATAAATCTTTCTTTGTTAAAGCCATCCACTCTGTGGTATTTCTGTTAGAGCAGCCCTAGCTGACTAAAACACACGGATACTATATACAGCCTTGGAAACCCCGTGGAGCAGTTCTACTCTAGCCTATAGAGTCCCTCCGAGTCAGAATCGAGTCAACAGCAGTGTGTAAAAGGGCAACAATGCCATAAACAGGAAGAAAAAAAGCCAATCAATCCACTACCTCTCACTTACATGGTCTCTCTACATCTTTGTTGACACCTGCTCTTGTCCATCTTTTTTATTACCATCTTTATTTTTTATTATTTTATTATTAGTGGGGTGGGGTTTATTATTCCTGCTAGACATGAAGTGGTATCTCATCGTGGTTTTTGATTTGAATCTTCTTGGTAGCGAACCAGAAACCCTGGTAGTGTAGTGGTTAAGTGCTACCTCTGCTAGCCAAAAGGTCAGCAGTTCAAATTCACCAGGCACTCCTTGGAAACGTGTAGATCAATTTGTGGAATACTACCATCTTAACAATGCTAAGTCAGAATTGACTCTATGGCAGTGGGACTGGTTTTACGTTTTTTTGACAGCTAATAATGTTGAACATCTTTTCATGTGCTTATTGGCACATGGAAGTATATGTTTCTGAAACATTGGAAGCACAAATTTCTGAAAAAAATATTTATTTAAATCTTTTCCCTAATACTCTTGGCTTTGGTTTTATTGTTGCGCTGTAAGACTTCTTTACATACTCTCAACAGCACCTTATAGATACATGATTTACATGTACTTTCTCTCATTATATGGGTTGTCTTTCCACTTTCTTGCCAGTGTCCTCGGAGGCCCCAAAAGTATAAAAGTCTCACGAAGTGAAGTGACTCTTCGTGACTCACTAAATCGCTGTGGTACTATTGCCTATAAATTGTTGTGGTATTATTGACTATAAATGAACCAAACTCACTGCTGTATAGTCATTCCTGACTCACAGTGACCCTACAGACAGAGTAGAACTGCCATGTAGAATTTTCAAGGAGCACCTGGTGGATTTGAACTGTCGATTTTCTGGTTATCAGCCATAGCACTGAATGACTGCAACACTAGGTTTCCTGACTATGAATATAAGGGTTTATTTCAGGACTCTATTGATCTAGCTGTCTATCAAGATGCTGGTACCACACGGTCTCCATCACTGTAGCTGTGCAGTAAGCTTCAGACAAGGACATGTAAGTCTTCCTCTGTTTTACTGAAGAGCATTTTAGGGGGTATTCTGAGTTCCTTGCAACTCCATATGAATTTAAAGATCAGTTTGTCAATTTCTTTACAAAAGAAAGCCAGCTGACATTTTGAAAGGTATTGCATTGAATCTGCAGATCAATTTATGGAATATTACCATTGTAACAATGGTAAGTCTCCAATACATGAACAAGGATGCCTTTCCATTTATTTAAGCCTTCTTGAATTTCCTTCAAAGGCATTTGATAGTTTTCGGGTATCTGAGTCATACACTTACTTTGGTAAATTTATTCCTAAGTATTTTATTCACTTTGATGCTATTGTACCTGAAAGTATTTTCTGAATTATATTTTCATTTTATTCACTGCTACTTGCAAAAATGCCCTGGTGGCAGCCTCCTCCAACTTCACAAGGGGGAAGAATCATTGCCTGCACCAACAGATCCGAGCTGACTGCCAGGAGGAGGAGCTCCGATGTGCCTCTACCCTCCAACTCTTTTATCACTTCTGACAGCAGCCACCCCTCCCAAGCCACTCTCTACTTCTCCGGTAGGCTCGATTATTCAAGGCAGTGACTACACAGAACTCATGGACTGTACTCATAGTTATCAGGTTTATTAGGGAAGCTAAAGAAAGAAAAGAAAAAGAAAGAAACAAAAATCGATTGCTGTCAAGTCTATTCTGACTCATAGCCACCCTACAGAGGGCAGAGTAGAACTACCCTACCAAGCTTCCGAGGAACAGCTGATTGTTCTGAACTTCTGACCTTTTGGTTAGCAGCCAAACTCTCAACCATTGCAGTATCAGGGCTCCATTAGGGAAGTAACTAGGTTATAATTCAGGATACATATCTTTAATTAGGAGAGTCTCTCCCCAACTGTGCCCTTGGGCAGCCCCCTGACTCGGGGCAGACCCGCTTGAAGAGTGTTAAAAATTCTAGCTCTGCCAGTAACTGCCTGGAGGTGCCCTACTCCACCAGCATGCCTCCCACACAAAGCTGCTCAGCTTTCTCCCTCTGTGGACCAGGAAGCACACGGTACCACCTCCTGCTGATCTCCTGGCTCTGCTGTCCCCAGTACCACCATTTCTCTGCCTCTCTATAGAGTCACTATGAGTTGGAATTGGTTCAGCAGCAGTGAGATTTTTGTTTTTGTCTTCTTGTTGGTTCTGCTTGTCATCTTGCCATTGCCAGTGTTACAGCTCTCACTCTCTCCTGGGTCTAGGAGGGTCTTAGCACAGGGACCCTGGGTCCAAAGGACACACTCTGCTCCTAAATCTAGACATCATTTGTTCCCTTACTACTGTGGACAATGAGGATTTATTGTACTTACTTGACCCCAAATCTCAAAAATTATTGATGCCTATGCCACAATTTTTCATTTTTCTAGTGGTAACTGTTACAGATTGAATTGTGCCATCTCACTCCAGCAAAAAAAAAAAAAAACAACTTTTTTATTGTTTTCTAGGGCTGTGATTTAACAAGGCAGTGCAAATCGAGTTGCATTAAAGGACAAATACTTATTTCCTCATAGTCCTAGATGCTAAAAGTATAAATTCAGAGACTTGGTGCTCTCTCTCCACTTTAAGGGAAGAGTCTTCCTTTCTATCCCATCTCTAATAGCCTCAGGCACCTCCTGGTATTCCTTGACTTGGAACTGTATCTTCATCTGGTGTCATCTCCTTGTGTCACCCCATTTCCATGTCTGTTCTCCCATTTTATAAGACATCACTCTGAAGCATTTAGGACTTGGATTTCCCTCTCCTCACATATGACATCATTTAACTGATTTGAAAGAAAAAAAAAGCCTGTTTCCAAATGAGGTCACATTCACAGGTACAGGCGTTAGGACTTCCACTGTTTCATGGGGGCACCATTCAATCAACGGCAAAGTACTAATTCTTAGTGCCTGTGAACATGACCTTGTTTGCAAGTAGGGTCTTTGAGATGTTACCAGTTAGGTTAATACTTGGTCATGCCATTTTGGGCGGGTCCTAACCCAATGTGAGTGACGTCAGACACACTCCAGAGGAAAACACCATGTTACATGCCAAGGAATGCCAAAGACTTTCAGGGGCCAATAGCAACTGGGAGAGAAGCAGGGAACACTCTCTCTCTCTGCGAGTCCTCAGAAGGAATCAGTGTGGGGAAACCCTGTCTTGAGCTCCTGTCTTAGGCTGGGTTTTCTAGGGAAGCAAAACAAGTAACACGTGTAGGTACAAGGAAAGGTTTATAATATACATAGATAGATAGATAGATATAGATCTAGGAAACAGCTCATGTAATCACAGAAGCTGAATGTCCCAAGTCCTGGCACAAGTCTCACATGGCCACGGAAGCTGAGGAACCCAAAGTCAGCAGGTCAGAGACCAGAGTTCTAGATCACTGGTTGTGTAGGTCAGTGGATCCCAAGCTGGTGGCAAGACGAAGGGACAGAGGCTGGCAAACCCAGGATCGGCAGGTCAGGGAGCAGGAGCAGCAGAGGATGGCAAACCCAGGATCCGCAGGTCAGAGAGCAGGACTCTCAAGCACCGACTGTAAGGACTGATGAGTACAACAGCTGCTAGTTCAAGTCCCGGAACTAGACGCTGGAAGAAGAGAGCAGGAGATCCTGGCTACGTGAGCGACCAGCAACCATAGTCAAGGTCAGGAGATGAGAGCCCAGGGGCGGGGAGCCACCACAAACCCCGCCCTGCCACTTAATACAGCAGTCAAATATGGAGTAGCCAAGTTGACATAATCCCGACCACCACAGTTCCTACCCTCTAGAACTGGAAGAAAATAAATCTCTGTGCTGTACAATCACCCACTTGGTGATATTTTCTTAGGGCAGTCTCTTGAAACAGTCACTTTTATAAGTTTAGATTACTAATCTGGTATAGTCCTTTTCCACCAACTAGCAACAAAATCTATTGACTCCTCACCCCAGTAAGATAAGGATCTTTGCAACAATACTTTTACTCCTCATTTCTTTCCCTTTCTTTTCCTCTTTCTGTTACTCAGTTTCAATCAGTAATGCTTTTTACTCTTCCATTACCAAGGTTGGTAATATTTACATTTTGTCCTGAAAGATATCTGCCTGGTACTTGTTCTATAGATTGACTCTACATACTGAAAAGCAGTCACCAATATTTTCATTATCATGACTCTTTCTTTTTGCAGGATAGCTAAATAGTGAACCATAATGAAATTTCTTCCCCTGAGGCTACAATATAGTACCAAAGGATACTATTCCTAAAGATGATGCCAAACGAGTTTTTTGTTCTTATTCGCACCTTCCTCAATAATTGTTTAAATTCATTCATATTCTAGTTTGCTACTTAATGTTGATCTTCTTAAGATTCTGATGACCTTACTTGAACCACTAGTCTCATATTATACTTTTAGTAAATATTTATGGAAATTAAATTACTTTGAATTGCAAGCCTACCCCCACTAATAAATGAAATGTTAAAGTATTAACATTTTCCAGGGATTTTGTATGTGATTACTGGCCAAAGTAGCGAAAAATTATTCACTACATCCCTTTAGGGGAAATTTGAATCCAGGTTTTAGCAGTGCCACATTTGCTCAAAATGTTTGTGGGCACTGTTGGTCTCATTCCACCTAGCATAACATCTAGAAATCACAGTGACTTTGCTGTACTCAATGCTAACTAGCCAAAAGGGAAATAAATATTTTATTTTTCATAATTGAACCAAAATTGTTCTATTAGAGACTAAATAAAATGTACCTGGCTCCATTTAAAGAGTTTACATAAGGTGTTTGGTTCCTTAAGAATGTGTACATAATGAAGAATTACAGTAATCAAATGCAGAGAAGGAAAGAAGAGCCCATGAGCAAAATGTTGACAGTGATGAAAAGAAACGCCACTGAGAAAAATAAGCAGCCTTAATATTCACACGAGTGAATCATTTCCAGTCTCCTAAGCCAAACTATGTAAAGCCACCCACTGCCTTTACCATTCAAATATGCGCTTTGTCAGGCCTCCTGTAGCAGGAGTTTTAACTTGGGTTGTTGGGTCTCTATGAATGTTCTCTAGCAGGTTGTTAAAAAAAAAAAAAAAAACCTTGAATCTACATAAAAGGTTTTATGCTTTGTGATGGTTCTAGACCAAGAGTCTATAAATTTAATTAGATTTGTAAAAGGTGCCAAGACCTCAAAAGAGTCACGATCGCTACCACAGATTATACAGGCCACTGAGGCACTGGGTATTGACAGGCCAACTCATAAGCAAATACCCCCAAGACTGATCATCTAGAAGGGCTACGGTTCTGTCATACCTACACATAACTTCCGTCGCTTTTCTTTCAGACTTTTTAATTAGTCAAGGTTTCACACTAGAATCTTCTTTTAGAAGTTTTTACCTGGTCTTATGGTTATCAGAAACCACACATGCTCTAAAGAAAGTTAAAAACTGGGCCCTATACTCCTAAATAACATCTTTATACCACTCAGAGTAATCAGATAATAGCTAAGTATCTGTCCAAAATTTCCCTGAAATTTTTTAGAAAAAACACGCCAACCCCCTGGTCTACTCTAATGCAGTCTAGACAGCAGGAGGTGGTAAGCATGTGAAGACTCCTTAGACAGATACATACATGTTAGATTGCCCACAATAAATTTCTTGCAAAGCCAGTGGCCTGTCAGAAGTTCCTGAGATCTTACTGTCAGGGACATACTGAATTATTTCAATCTCTCAAGGGATAGAAATTTGAGGTACTTTGATCTCCCTATCAATACAAATGAGACACAGTATTTGAAGGGCCTCTTTGAATTTTAGAAGTAATACAGACTACATAAACCAGAGTCTTGATGGTGCAGTGATTAAGAGTTCAGCAGTTTAAATCTACCAGCTACTCCTTGAAAACGCTATGGGGCAGTTCTACCCTGTCCTGCAGAGTTCCTATGAGTCAGGATTGACTTGACGGCAACAGGTTTGGGTTGCTTGGTTTCTGTCTTTTGGTATACACTACATTTAAACAAGTCCTGGTGGCACAGTGATTAAAGCAATCAACTGCTAACCAAAGACCAGAGGCTGGGAAACAGCAGTAGCTCCGTGGTAGAAAGATGTAGCAGTCTGCTCCCATAGAGATATAGAGCCTTAGAAACCCTCCTGAAGCGCTGTGAGTTGGAAGCAACTCAACAGCAGTGAGTTTGGTTTTATACACTGCATTTTGGTGTGACACTGTACTCACATCTGGTTGGTATCCATGGCTATCAACTCAAGGGCCAAATGAGATTCTCTAGCTGGTCAAGGCTGTAGTGCAAACTGCCTTGGCTCTTGACCCTTATGATTCAGCTCTAACGCTTGATGGAGCTTTGGAAAATTGAGATGCTCTATGGAAACTTTGGTAAAATTTGAAAAGAAGCCCCTACGTCTGGGAGACAATCATGGCCCTTTCAAACTATTATCCTTTTGGACAAAAAAAAAAAATTGTTACTTGTCCCAACAAAGACCCAATATAGCACTACGGACGCCAACTGACCATGTAACAACATGTATTTAGTGCTATCTAATTAATGGTACCACCAGAAACTCAGGCATATCCAAGAAAGCTATAACCAAATGATTGATACATATTGACATATATCAAATGATGTGTTTTTTCCCCCCCTTGCCTCCAGCCATCTTTACCTCAACTCTCACTTGTAGCCTTCCGGGGGGAAGGGAAGTTGTTCCTGTTACCTATAATCTTAGGGGAAAAGTTGTGAGCTTGGTTGACACTCAGTTCTACACAACAGTTCTGATGTCAACCAAAAGAGAACTATAGTCAATTTTATAATTCTGCTTATGAGTGGCCATGAAAGACATAGAGAAAGAAACTTTTCTTCATAAGTAGAAGCTTGAACAGTGTATCAGTTAGCTTTCACCCATTAAGTCGTGGTAACAAACAGCCCCAAACCATCAGTGGATTGCCACAAAGGTTTATTTATCACTTACTATATACGTTGTCTGTGGGTCAACTATAATTTCTGTTTTGTGTGTTTCCTCAGTCTTTTGTCCAGGCTAAAAGAGCTGCCCCTATGTAGTAGGACATGGCATTCTTGTAGGAGAACAAAAAAGAGAAAAAGTCAAACTCATAGTGACTCTTGGTGTATTATTTCAGTCAGCCGTTATGTTATGTCTGACACCACATTCTATGGCTGAGTCTGGTCAACTACCTCTACAGCAGAAACTGTTAGTCAGTGAGTGGGCTCTATAACCCCTTTTTAGGACGATGGGTACGAAGAGCTAGAAAAAGTAACACAAGCTACCACAAACAGTAAATATTATTGTTCACTTTTACTGAAAAGAGAGACTGTTCAAGATATCACTGAAAACTAATTCATAGGAAGTAATTGTCTGTTTAGCTGGATCAAGATTGGAGGACTGGTATGAGAAGGAGTAGCTGATTGTTTGGCTGGATCAAGATTGGTACGAGAAGGTTTGAGGAAGAAGTACGTGTGCAGATCTCTCAGAACGGACCCAGGGTGTGAGGATATTTATATTCCATGGGAATTCTCCCCAGGGGATCTCACCATAAAAGAGATTAACAATCAGACAATCCACGCAGTGGATGCCAGTCTACCACTGTCTGTAGCCAACAAACTCATAACCAAAGTGGCTATGGCAACAGAGACAGATGGATCTCCCTGCCAAACTCAACCAATCACAATGACCAATGAGTACTCAAATTTTGAGCAGCAGCAACCATCCAACCCCGCTGTTGCTAGCTGCCATCAAGTCAATTCCAGTTCTTGCCAACCCTGTGTGCACAAAGTAGAACTGTTCCTCAGGGTTTTCAAGGCTGTGACCTTTTGGAGGCAGATTGCAAGATCTGTCATCCTATTTTAAGCCACCAGCTCTCTACCTAAGAGTTGAGTATTCAACTATTAGAACCACCCAAGGAGTCCAACCAACCCTCCAACTTTACACCCTGCTATAAAACCATTTCCCTGGTGCAAGGGGAAAGCAATCAAGTAGCATCTTCTAACAGTTGATTTTATTAAACCTTCTATCAGTGTGAGGATATTGATTTGTTCACAGTAGAAGAACTACTATTTCTGGATTTAGATTTACAGCTGAATATAGGTGATAAGGCATCCTTACAAATCATTTCTGCAGTTTCCCAGTCATTTTGGAGTCTGGATCTCCAGCCTTCCCACTGATTCTGAGAGCTACACAATATCCTTCTAATAAATTCTATTTCAGCTCAGACTCAATTTCTGCCACTTGCAACCAAGAACTGGGACTGAAAAACAAAGTCCTTGGGATGCTACTTATTTCTCATTCACTTTCCTTATGAAATAAAGTGCTAAGTGTCTAAATCCTCCATAAATAGAGAAGAAAAAAAGCTTCTGTCTCTTAGAATTACGAATCTGGCACCAATGCTATAATCAGATTAAACCAAGGAGAATTTCTCACAGACTCAAGTTCAGGCTGCCTAAGCATAGTAAGGGCCAAGCTGAGAAATTATCCAGTGGGTCTGCTCAGTGTAGAGAGTATATCCGTGCCGTTCACTTTATCAGATACTTCTTTTTCTTAAAAACATTTTATATTTCCCTGAACATGCTGTCATCCTTTCCACATATTTCATTTTCTTCCATCTAATATAACTCAGATTAAAACCAAAAAACCAAACTCATTGCCACTGAGGAGGTTTCAACCCATTGGGATCCTATAGGACAGAGCAGAGCTGCCCCACAAGGTTTCCAAGGAGTGGCTGGTTGATTTGAACTGCTGGCTTCTTGGTTACGCCACCAGGGCTCCAAGTCAAATTAGGTAGCTCTATTTATAGGAGTCCTTGGGTAGCACAAATAGCTAAGCACTCAACTAGCAGCCCAAGGGTTGGTGACTCGAATCGCCCCCCAGGGGCACCTCAAAAGACAGGCCTGGTGATATGCATCTAAAAGGTTATATTTTTAAAAATGCTATGAAGCAGTTCTACTCTGTATACATGGGGTTGCCATGAGTAAGAAGTGACTGAATGGCAACTCACAACAACAATTAAAACAGAGCAGCTATTGCAAATATGTCTGTAACATCTCCTCCAGGCATCTTTACAAAGGAGATGTGTATCTAGTAACCTTTTAGAGACCAAAATTAGACCAAATTCAGGTAAGTCCAAAGCAACCTCTTAGAACAGGTTTGAGTCTTCTGGATATTTAAAAAATACCATACATTCCCTCTTATATAAAACTTCTACTAGCCTTGATGTACTTCCTGAGTCAAGACAGACTCAATTCTGAAGTCCTGGTGACTTCACACAGCAAAGGTCCCTTTTATTTATTCTTCACTCATCTGTTGTATGTTGCAGGGCGGTTCTCTTCCATGCAGTGACATAGGGATCCAGGATGTTCAACCATATGTGCCCACAATCTCAATGTATGGCCTCCATCATCCTTGGCCAAAACTAATCACGTGTCTTCAATCTAGCTGCAAGGCAGTCTGGGAAATGGAAAGAGATCACTGTCTCTGCTACAGGTTAAAGAAAAAAACAGGTATCGTTTCTTTGTTCTAGTATTCAGAAAGTATCATTATTTTTTTTAGCAGCCACTGTGTGCCTAACACTATGTATACCCTAGGATTATGACTTGAGCTATAAATGGGCTTTTCCTCAGAGATTATAATTCAGGGAAATGAGAGGAGGATACTGCTATGGATTGAACTATGTTTCTCAAAAATGTACATTGTAAATTCTGACCTCTATACCTGTGATTATAATCCCCTTTGGGAATGGGTTGTTGTGATGTTAATATAGCATATAGTTTGAGTCTATCTCTTTTGAGACATAATAACAGATTAAACAAATGAGCAGAAGAAAGACAGGGAAAAAGAGATGTCAAGTCACATGAAGATGGCTCAGAAGCAGAAGCTCAGAAGAGACCAGGACCTTCTTCCAGAGCCAACAGAGAGAAAGTCTTCCCCTAGAGCTGGCTCTCTGAATTCAGACTTCTAGCCTCCTAACAGTGAGAAAATAATAAAGCTACCCATTTGTGGTTATTTCTGTTACAGTACTAGATAACTAAGACAGGGACAAACAAATCAAACAGTAATGTTACATAACAAGCACAGTACAGAGTTACTGCTGAAGTGTAGGGAAGGAGAAAACTGGGTAAACCAGATGACAGAGGGGGAAAGAACATTTGGACAGAGAGAACAGAATGTGGAGACAGTGGAAAATTAGTAATAGCATGATGATTTCAGAGAACAACAAGCTGGACTGAAGAACGCAAGAGGGGAAGTGACACAAATTAAGCTAAGAGTAGTCTTTCCCAAAGGGTCATCCTTGGAACTATGAGTCCCCTGAAATGCTCCATGACAAAAGGATTCAACAGTTAAATACATTTGAGAAACACAGCACATTCTATTCACATTGTAGCACATTGAAGGTTCTAAGAAACCCTAGAGTATTTAAACCAACTTGATCTTTTTGGACTAGCATTTACCAACTCCAACATGAAATCCTTTTAACAGCTGACAGAGTTGATAACCTAGAGAGCAGAGAGATGGAAAAGATGCAGCAGATGAGTAAATGATGCTTACTGATGTGTGCTGCTGAAATTTTGTGAGTCTTACATGGTGTTATTGTGCCTATAATTGACTGATGCAGACCATTTCAGGAACAAGGTTGGGAAACTATTCCTGCTGAAATACTGGTCTTATTTAAGAAAAAAAAAAGCAAACACTGTGTTCAAAACTTAGACCAAATAAAGAAATACATAGCTATGTTTTCAGGAAATATTGAATAATTTAAACAATTTTCTCAACTTTGAAATAACTAGATGCTACTATTAATGGCTTGCTAGCACCCTGGTGGCACAGAGGTTAAGTGCCACAGCTGCTAACCAGAAGGTCAGCAGTTCAAATCCACCAGGAGCTCCTTGGAAACTCTATGGGGCAGTTCTACTCTGTCTATAGGGTTGCTATGAGTCAGAATCAACTTGATGGCAGTGGGTTTGTTTTTTTGGTTTTTAACACCCTCAAAAGTTATGGGAAAGAAATGTATTCCAGCTACTCACTTCTTTTAATGACTTGAAGAAATACATGAAGCTATTTAAAAGAAAATTTCTTTCATCCCTTAGATGAAATAACCTTCATTAGGGTTTCTGTTGGTTTGGTTGGTATAAAATCAATGGAGAATATTTAATTCTTTTTTTTTCTTTCCATTACCGAGACTCATAAGCTTGCTGCTTTTGAGGAACTCATTAGCTCCCTGGGATTGTAAGTATCCAGAAGCCATGAAACTATAGAGAGGGACTCTAATTCTCATAGCTAATTTTTTTGTTTTATTCTGCTTTTTTTTTTGTTTTCTATTAAGTCTGAGAACATGAAAAGGAGAAAGGGGCTGGTGGAAAGAAATTTAATCCACAAATGTTTTATATACAGTCTGAGAAAATTCAACCTTTGGTGGACTGAATTATGTTGGGGCCTAATACTCCCATTCAAACTTGACTGCCTTTAACTTATTTGACAGAAATTGCTATGGTTTTCAGGTTAGTATCTTTTTTATCTAAAGTTTTTAATCCTATCATGTGTCTTTTCTTTCCTTTTTTTAACCCACCTTCTGGTGAGCACTGGAGCATTCCTTATTGCTTTGCTCAAATTGCCAAATCTCCTTCCTAAGACAGCTGAGCCATGTAAAATATTTTAACCAGAAAACCAAGCTTTCTTTGGGGTATTTGTGTCTCGGCCAAATACATCTATTTTTCAGATTTCTGTAGCACACATAGCAGAATGTTTTCAAATTCACAATACTGGCAGAAATGTTTACCACTCAGACCTCATGGCAAATTACACCAATTTTAATGATGATATAGAAATATCATTCCCTTGAAATGTTAATCTAGGCTGCAATTGCTGTAATTATCCTTCAGCAAGGGGTGGGTATGGATTTCCCAGCTGCACCAGCTGCATGGCATGTTGAGATGAAGAGGAGGGACAAACTGAGGAGACCATCAAGCTTCTGGAATCAACAAAAGTACAGCTCCAAGAAAGGAGACGATCCCCAAAAGAGCAAGTTTGAACAGAAACACAGAAAAATCAATCCATATTGATCACTGAGGATAAGTAGAAAGAGAATATGCCATTTGGGAGTGCAGAACGAGATTCTTGTCGGTGTCAGTTGCCAGGTTGTACCTTTCCACGAATTCTGTTAAGACACAACATGAGGAAAGCAGGAGTGGGAGCCAGATGCCAGTTGTGACAGGATGCTATTATTAAGAATTAGCTCATATGCCTTATACTCTTCCTGCCCTTTGGGTGTGACTTTTCTACCCACTTTCTAAGGAATGAGGAGTTTTCAAAAGAGGCCAGGTAACAAACATGCTCCATCCTCTGCCTTTAAATATTTAAAAACCAATGCAAGCGTCCACTCAAAATGAATACCGTAGGCATGCAATCAGACAAAAATGAGTCCTTGCACCAAACTATCTAAGATGAGGACTATGACGAGAATTAGAAAAGAAGGAAGAAGTTCAGCTGTCAGTCCACCCTGTGGTCAAGTCTTCTACCCACATCATAGAAGGAGTAAAAGGGAGCAGTGACAGCCTTCAAGAATAGTTTGGGGGACACCAGAGTCCAAAGGTCCACACCTCACCTGTCCTGTTTGAAACATGGTAAATCAGTTGTCTTTCTGACATCCCTCATACAACAATAGTATGAGATTAACAGGATAGGGAAGGCTGCAAGGGGTGTCTACAGCAAAGTAACTCCTAGGTGCCAGTCCTGGGTCTCCTGGGTCCTCACACAGGAAAACAGCTGAAAGTTTTCTATGCCCTTGAGAATATAAGAAAGGAACTGAGCATGGGTTAACAAAATCCTCCTCAGTCCCCCAAAGGATGATAGCCTGGTACCTGGGATGAGATGGAGGCCAGGAGACCTGTGTGGACCTGTTGACTAAAAGCCATGAAGACTAGACAGCGTAATCATTTATGGGATGATTTTTATTCCTAGGTGATCATCTTCATGGATAAAGGTCAAGCCTGAAGATCAGAGTGGCTGTGTAGTCCCTTAATGGAGCAAGAAGCCAGCAGAAGAACAAGACAGATGGAGAGTGGACACTAAGGAGGAAAGAGACCTGTTTCAACCACAGCTCAGCAGACTACTTTTTAAATTCAACAGAAATACAAGCATAGGCCAGACCAATGAGGGTTTTTATAGGCCAGGTTAATGAATTGAAACTTTTCTTATGACAAAAATCCCACAAAAATTAAACAACCTGGGTTTTCTTGTTCACATATCAAGAAGTCTAGATGGGAAGCACTGCTGGGTTGATAAAACAATTCAAAAATGTCATTGAAGACCCTTCAAAAATGCTTTTATCTATTACCCTGCTCATCTATCCCGAATATGTGGCTTTCATCCTCATGAATGCAAGGTGGTTGCAGCAGTTCCCAGAAGTCAAACTTGCATTCCAAGCAGGAAGGAGGCAGAAAGCCAAAAGCAGAAAGGGCAAAAGACTTTCTCCATGTAAGATATTTTGGTTTCCATTTGCTTATTTGTTTGTTTGCTTACTTTTTAGATATCATCATTATAATCGTGGTGTATTTTTTTTATTTTACCAAAAAGCTGGAGAAATGTTTCAATTGCATTTCATTTAAGAAAAATAAGAATTATTTAATGACAATACTGAGCTATACCTGCATATCATTGATTTCATCATTTGAGGTGTAAAATTCAAAGATTTTTAGTAAATTTACAGAACTACACAACTGTAACAAAATCCAATTTTAGAAATGTCTACAATCCCAGAAAGATTTTTTTTTTGCACTTATTTGTAGTCACTTTCCATTCACACCTCTAGCTTCAGGCAAACACTAGTCTAGCTTCTGTCTCTACAAACTGGCCTTTTCAGAACTTTTCACCTAAAGGAAATCACAGAATATGTGGTCTTTTGTGTCTGCTTTCTTTCACGTCACACAATAAGTCTGAGGTTCACCCATGTAGCAGGGTGTCGCCAGTCCTCTATTCCCCTTTGTTGATTTCACCCTGTGGAAACATCACATGTTCTCTATCCATCGCCAGTTGGCACAGATTTTCCAGTGTTGGGTTTTCCGCATTAAACTATTATGAATGATGCTGCTACAAACAGTCACCTACAAGTCCATGTGAGGAGACATATTTTCATTTCTCTCATGGTTTCTAAAACTGGAATTGCTGAGTCATATGTAAGTCTGTGTTTAACTTCATAAGAAATCACTAGTTTTGCAAAGTAGTTGTACCATTTTACCTTTCTGTGAGAGTTCTAATTTCTCCACGTCCTTGCCAACACTTGTGATTGTCTGCTTTTTTGTCGATAGTCATCCTGGTGGGTGCAGAGGGATGCCTCACTGTGGTTTTCATTTATATTTTCCTGGTGATTAACAATGTAAAACTTATTTAAACATGCCAGCAGTCTGAATCCACCAGGCACTCCTAGGAAACTCTATGGAGCAGTTCTATGCTGTCCTGTAGGATTGCTATGAGTCGGAATTGACTTGATGGCAGTTGGTTTGATTATCAGTTAATCTATTGCCACAACAATGCCCTATAATAACCACCACAATACCACCATGGCAGGTAGCTATAGATGTTTTACGGTCCATGTGTGCAGAGTAAGCAGAAACTTAGCTGGATGGCTCCATAATCTTGGCTGGGCTCCTGCACACCTCTAGGTGTGGCCTGGCCATGGTATGATCTAAGCTAGTTACAGTGGCCAAACTGGTGACTCAGTTCTGGTTCACACATCTCTCATCCTCCAGCAGAGCAGCTTGGCCTTGCTCCTATCAGGAAGGCAGAGATGCAAGACAATCAAGGTAAACAACCCACAAGGCCTCCTGAAGCCTATCCTATCAAAAAAGGAAAAAAAAATTACCAAACCCATTGTCACCAAGTCAATTCCAACTCTTAGCAACCCTGTAGGACAGAGCAGAACTGCCCTCATACGTTTTCCAAGGGTAGCTAATGGACTCAAACTGCCACCCTTCTGGTTAGCAGGCAAGCTCTTAATCACTGTACCAAATGAGTGACATTTCCTCACTTCTGCCGCACTCTGTTATCCAATATAAGTCATCTAAGAAGGTTTAAGAAGAAATGAGATTCATTCACCTCTTTACTAAGAAAAATTGCTAAGTCATATGGTAAAGATGGAGATACAGGGAGAAGTGAAGAACTGGAGACATAAAAGCAGTCAATCTAATAGTAAAAAAAAATTACTCTGTCAAATGAGAGAGGCAGGATGAGGGAAGGAGCCGTGCTAAAGATAAAAATACTAGTGCAAATCCTCATACAGTGACCTATAGGAAAAGATGGTGGCCCGGACTGAGGTGACACCATGAGAAACAGGCCAACTTTGGAGGCATTTAGGTGACAGACACAAGGATGAGGGCAGTGGTTAAAACATGAGGTAGGGGAGGAGAAGAGACAATGGGAAAGAACAGTCAAGTATTTAGTGTAATATTTCTCCTTTCGTATTTTTAGTGGAGCTCTAAATTGTCAGCTATATTTGTTATCAAAGAGAATGACTAGAGGGAGAAAAATAACACTGTCACATAAGGAACAGTACGGCATACACTGAATTTTACTTAATGTCAAAACTAACCCATTTTTTTATTCTAGCTTCAGCTTGCTTTTATACAGCTCTCTTGGGAGTGTTGCAAGATGGAATAACTTGTGACACATGTCTGTCATTGAGACGTGGTTTAACGAAGCATTTTATTCTAAATGATATACCGTGGGTGAGGTGATAAGTGAAATGTTTTCCCAGAGCCATACGGATATGGCTTTTGGTTGATTAGCCCTGAAAACTGTCCAAAATAAATTAGTACTTAATAAAAGCAAGGCAGCCAGATGCTGGATTAATGGGAAATCACAAAGTAGCATGACAAAGGTGACCCAAAAGAGCTGAATGGGCTGGTGACTAAAGCACGCCCTTGCTGATAAGAGTTTAGTGCCTGGTCAGGGCCACAGACAAATGGCTTATTGATTGTAAGAATCTGTAAGGATTATAATCATGGAATATCATTTTTCACGAGGCTTATACAGGCTATAAACAAGAAGTTCCAGCTTGAAAAACAAAACTGGAAGCAGTTATTTGCTAGGTCTTGATATTATGTTCACCACTGAACTTCCAATTGCATTCTCTAAGAAAAGAGTGCCAATTTTCCCCTAAACAATGTCCCTCTGATTTCAAGAACAGGACAGAAAGAGACGAGAGCATAGCCTGGTGTGTCTGTACACGCTGAGGCGTGACCAGCACAACGGAGGATGTGCCATTCTAGGGTACCAGAGACGGGATGCTGGAGAGGGGCAAGGACCAAATTCCCTCTCCAGAGAAACTCACAGACGTCGTCGTTTATTCCCAGGAAAGACAGAAGCAGAAGTAGAGTACAAGTATGATAGCAAATGCTATTTTTTTTTTAAGAAGAAGGCTCCACTGAGCACTGTCATTTGTTCGTCTGCTGGCTCTTTCATGCAACAAATTGTTACCAAACACTTAACTGAAATCAATGACACTGTGGACAGTAGTTCTGCTGAGTGACATGGGGACACAAAGATTAATAAGATGGGGACTCTGCCCTTTCTGAGTTAAGCTAAAGATGCCAACAGTCTCCAATGAGAAACAAAGATTCACAAAGGGTGAAGTATCCAAGCTTATCCATTTGGAAAAGTTGTTCAGCCAGGATTTGATCTCTTCTATTCTGGGCCCCAAACCGTGGCTCTTAACCACACCCAGCTTAGATTCTAAAAGGGAAAATAAAACACGATTAAAAGCAAGTATAATCACAGTAGGCTGACAATCCTTATTCTGCAATGCTTTCTGTTTGTCCCAGACTGTTCCAAATGCTATATGTTTTAATTCCTTTAATCTCTGCAGCAATGCCCTGAGGGGGTACTGATATTATCTCCACTTTAAAGATAGGGACTCTGAAGCACGGACAGATGAAGTAATTTATCTAAGGTCACACAACCAGTAAGTGGCAGAGCTAGGACTTGAACCCAGGGAGGTGGGCTTCAGGATTCCATGCTGTTAACACCATGCTATGCCACCTTTCTCTTGGAAAATAGAGAGGAACTGGGGGTAATTTCTTGATGTTGTAAAGTTAAAAAGTGGGGTGGGGAGGTAAGTCTATTATGGGAGGGAAGAAAATGCACCTGAACTGAGATTTGAAGAAGAAGTAGAAGGTGGACATGTGGGGGGCAGAGGGAGAAGTTCAGGTGGAAGACGTCCTACCTGCGCAGATTTCTCTCCACCTCCCTGCCTTCATTCTTCCTTCTTGGTATCGCTTCCTTCATAAGTACCCTGTGGCTGCCACGTGCTCACTCAGAGTCTCTGGGTGACACTATCAGTTAAGCACTGGGCTATTAACCAAAAGTTCAACAGTTTGAAAGCACTCAAATGTGCCTGGGAAGAAAGCCTGGTGCTGTACTTCTGAACGCTGGGAACCCCTGCAAACCCCAGGGAGCACAGTTCTGTTCGGAAACACATAGAGTCACCATGAGTCGAAACTGACCCGACAGCAACTGGTTTGTTTTTGTTTTTGTTTTTGTTCTTGTTGCTGTTGTTTCCCTACTTGCTTGTGTCCCTGGGTGGTGTGAATGAGTAAAGCACTCCAGTACTAACCAAAAGGTTGGCAGTTCAAGTCCAGCCAAGATGGACCTCAGAACAAAGCCCCGACGATCTCCTTCCAAAGCTCAGCCACTGGAAGCCAGATAGAGCACAGCTCTGCTCACACACAGGATCACCAGGATTTACAGCCAACTCAGCCAGCAACTCGAGGGAGCCACAGGGACTTCCAAGTAGACGGGTAACGTGACACAAATGACTAAGAGGTAACTGGGCTCGGCATGTGGAAAAGACTAGAGGTAGCAATAAGTTACACCAGGAAGGGCAGCCTAGAGGTAAAGGGGAGGCAAGAAACAAACCTGCCCTGGAAGTCAGAGATGAGAGTCAAACTCACAACATTGTCACTAACACTGTGGCCTGAGACACGGCATTTCACTGTGCTGGATTTCGGTCTCTTTGTTATAAAAGAAAGTGCCAAAACATAGGAGCTTATAGGCCCATCTGAACTCTATTTTTTAAAAAACTTGGTGGTTATTTTATATTCCAGGTGTGAGGCAGCAGGGCACTGGTGTGGGCTGCAGACAGATGTATGGAACACGAAAGATGAGCACAAGAAATATTTTGAAGGAAGAACAGCATGTGCAAAGATGTGGATGCTGGAGAAAGGATTCAACTAAACCAAGGCAGTAGAGCTCAAAAGGAGGACAGCACACGACGCAGAACAGAAAGGGACCAGTCTGAATATAACCTTGGAACTGTGCTTAAAATGCTGAACTGCATTCCAGGAACAACGGAAGGAGCACTTGTATTGGAGACTTCAGAAGGAAGTGGTACCGTCCTAATAAAACATACATTTCACTAAGATGGTCACTTCGGCAGCACTACTGAGAAAAGATGGGGAAGAGGCAAGCCCAGACTGAGACCACCGGTATAAAACCAAAAACCAAACCCACTGCTGTTGAGTCGATTCTGACTTATAGCAACCCTGTGTCCCATAGAGTTTCCAAGAAGCACCTGGTGGATCTGAACTGCCAACCTTTTGGTTAGCAGACATAGCACTTAACCACCACACCACCAGGTTTTCCTAGTAAGCTAACACAGAGAGAAATAACACTGAAGGCTAATACACAGAGCACCCACTGTGTGTCACATGCTGTTCTAAGGACTTCATGTACATGAACTCATTTAATCTTCATAACAACCCTATGCAGTAGGCCAGTCTTTGATGAGAATACTGAAATTCAGGTTTCAGTAATTTACCTAAGGTCTCAGTGCTAAGGAACAGGGAAGCTGGGATTTCAACACAAGCATTTGGGCTCCAGAGCAAGGGCTCTGGGCCTCGACGGGGCTCAGAAGCTGCCCAGGTGCGTGACTCAGGCAGTCGAGACAGTGGTGCTGTTCTTCCTTAAAGGGGAATCTGGGGCCATCGTAATGGCCACCACAATGCCCCAGGGAGCAACCCTCGGCCCATGACTGACAAGAGTTGGAAAAGACAGACCCCAGCTTCCTGGGCTCTTAGAATTAGGGTGGATGGGGAGATAATTCTAATGTATGTTCTATACCATCTCACAGAACTCCCCAGGTCAATGGAGCCCCAGTTGCCCAAGAGAGAATCTTCTGGATTGTCTGCTGGATTCTTTTCCATTATTGCCCACTCCCTACCTCTGTTTCCCAAATGAACTATGTGCATTTGAATCCCAGGATCTGCTGCTGGGAGAACTCAACTAAAATTATCCCCAAGAACTTCTTTATTCATCTGTTCTACCCAATAAAAACTTAAACATTTTTAGAGGAATTACCTATATCTCTGGGCTTAACTGTCTCCCTTTCTTAACAATTTATACTGTCTCCTCCCACCACCCAGCAGCACTGAGTCAGTTATTTGAAACATGCTGTTATTTGTTATTTGTTATCAGTTATTTGTCACATGCTGATGCCTTTAAGATGTAGACAGCTCACAGAAAGGGGCAGTTCTTCCAGCAAGATGCTTATGTTTTATCAGAAAGTCCTACCCATTCAGGAGGGAAACATCATTAGTACTTTCCTTGGACTGAATCAAGAACACGTCTTTAGAGCATGTTTCCCAGCTCGGACTGAATCAAGAACAGGTCTACAGAGCATGTTTCCCAGCCATAAACTCGACCAACGATAAAATCGATCTTCCCTGAGTGGTTAAATCTGGCACCTGCTTACAGCAGTTTTTTGGCTTCCCAAGTATGCACATCTCTATTCAGAAGCAGCTGTCCAAGGAGATGTTTTCTACATACTTCACGGATACCTGCTGTTGGCCTATTTGCATAGGTGGCTACAACCAGAGAATAGTAAGCCCATAGACAGATGTGCTAAAAATAGAAATAAAAAAAGCCTTTGGTGGCCTTTGGTGCCAGGTGTGGCAGTTTCAAGTGTGTGTGTGTAGGAGGTAACCATACTAACAGTCTTAACCAAGGACAGTTCATCATTCATTACCCAGGGAGGTAGTCCCAGTTGAATATACATAAGGGGAGGGAAATCTCCTTTCTTTCCTTTTTTTTTTCCCCCAAGTCTTCCTCAGTTCCTTGTAACCTGTGATCCCACTGGGGTTTCTTTGAGTTTTCAAGAAAGAAAAAATATGAAGAACGGAAAGTTTGGGCTTTTCAAAAGCCATAGTCCAGCTATCACAGGAAGGCTTCAAAGAATACATGCAAAGGGAATTTTTCCCATCCAGGGAAGATACTATTGTCCCTGGTGAAAGGACATGGAAATTTATTTGGGAGATGATCCCAGAAAACACAGCGAGAAAGTGAGACAGGAATGGAGGAAGGCCAACAAATGCAGCTGGTTCCCTCTGTAAGCAAAGTAATCCCCCCAAAACATTGCCACAGAGTCAATTCTAAGTCACAGCAACCCTACAGGAAAGAGTAGAACTGGCCCCATAGGGGTTCCAAGGAGTGGGTGGTATATCCAAACTACTGAACTTTCTGGTTAGAAGCCGAGATCTTAATCACTGTGCTTCCAGTGAGACAGGTAAGTAAATAGGTAGACAGAGGTAGATAAATAGAGATAGAGATATGCATAGCAGCAAGACTTAGGGACAGAAGAAAATAGTATTTAAAGTATAATATGTAGCTTGGAACTCTGTAGCAACCATATGAGGGGTTATGTAACAAGTCTATTAGTAGAAAAAATAACAATAACAAGGGATCTGGAGTTAAATCTTTCTGGAGACCCTCTGAGAAATGATGTGAGATATCTTTTAGAATCTCATCACTACAGGAGAAGGAGGCCAGGGCATTTACCCACCAAATCTCATCATTTTGTGGTCAACAGTTGTCCATAGGATGCCAACACTCCTGTGATTCCAGGTGGTATCTACATATAGCTAAGCAAGCTCCCATGAGACCAGAAAAGACCGGCAAGCAGAAAAGACACAGCTATGACCCTTTAAGCGGGAAGCTGTCAGCATGTCCAGAACTGTCTGACTGCAGCTCAGGTCGGCCAATCAGGTAAGGCATTGAGTGCCTGCTACAGTATGTTTGAGGGTGGAAGGGAAGGCAGTGACAGCCAAAGGCAGAGAAGTCAGGGCATGAGACACTTAGGTGGCCCTTTGAGAAGGGGATCCTCTTCCTTCCTCCCTTCTGGTCAAGTGCAGGATGGAGAAGAATGATCAAACTACCTAGACAAGCCTTTGAGTCTAAAGGACCTAGGTTCAAGTTCTTGGAAGGGTCCTTGAAAGCAAGCGGGGCTCTTGAGTTTCCCTAGACCCTGCTATCAACAAGGATGATCTGATGATCTCAGGAAACATCTAAAATTTCCCAAGATGGTTAGAGAAGTGAATGAGAAGAGATTCAAGTCATGAAGAAAAAGGAAACAGAGTTCATGAGCTGGTAGTCAGAGGTCAGTGGGAGGGCAGACATTTCAGCAAAGTTCGGTGTAAAGGGTAGTGATGGCTGAGAACAATGTTGACCACTGCAGCAGATGACACGGGGGCAGGGGGAAACACAAAAATTTCCAGATTACCCCTCTAAAGCCATGTCACCTTGTAAGCTCCATGAAACTGTAGGTGCTTTCTGAGGGAGAAGGGAGGCAGGGAAATGTCTAAACTGTCATAGGTTAAATCTAAAACGACCACAGGTCTTAGTTTGGATCTCCCCTAAAGGTGAGCCTGAAACAAAGATTTGCGTGCAGATCACTTGTTGAGAAGTAAACTCAGAAATCAGGAGGGACTGAGCAGTATGAGACAGGAAAGGAGAAAAAGTCAACAGAAGACAGTGTCACTGACATGGCCACTGTGGACAAATGGAAGCTCAGTTCTATTAGAGGCTTCCGAGAGTCTTCCAGAATCGTCCGCCTGAAGAACAGGAGGCTTACACATTTATCAACTGGCTCCTTGCTATCTCACACAGGTAAAAGACGCCCTTAAAGGGGTTCATTCCTCTACACTTAAAAGCTACACATGTACACTGTATGTCAAGGGAGCACCTGCCAATGTTCGCAGGTTTGGAAGAAATCCTGGTTAAAAAAGAAAGCAAATCACCCAGTACACAGTCCTAGTACCATAAGCTGGCAGCAAGAATTCAGCCCCAACCCCTCTGGTCTTGAAAATGCAGCCAAGGCTCAAATCACAAGTGAGGACGACGTGTGTTGGGGCATAAGAACACCTATATTTATTTTTTCCAGAATTTATTCAGATTATTATCTTTCTGCCATCAGAAAAAAAGAGGGTTAAAGTTACAGAAATACTTAGAAAGCTACACCCTCTGCACACTTGGTTTTTGTGGTCAGAGATATTCAGATTCAACTCACACATATAAAAATTTAACAAGCTGGACCAGCTTAATCAAATCTTGGCATTCAATGAGTTGCTGCCCCATCACATCATTGTCTTATGTGTCTGTAATTTACTTCTCCATATCAATTCATCCATGGAACATTTATTGAGTATATAAGCCATTATGTCAATTGGGAACACAAAAGGGGGAAAAGTTGTATTTTCTGCTCTTTAATCATTTCCTCACTACCTGCCTTCAAAGACAAGAGGTTGGTTGGTGAATGATGGTAGTTCTATGTGAGTATGACTTCAGGCCTTACTCAGGCACACTGTCTCTGGATAGGGATTAGGAGGAAAGCCAGATATTCATCTAAAAGTTGAAGGTCACAGAAGTTCATGAGTTTCACATCATTTCCACTCAAAGGCAAATTATCTGGCATTAAATTTTTGGCATGCCTATGTCTAAATTTATTAACAACAAAAAAAAAAAATCTCCTCAATTCATTGTCGCTGCTACTCTGTTCCTTTTTATTCTTTGGCAATCAAGGTGTCAAACCTCAAATCTAAGTTCATTTTGGTTTTTTTTACTCTCTTCTCTCACAAACAGAAGCCAATGTCTCCAACAAGCTCTTCCTACATTTCTTGACTACTTTTTCTTCTTCCTCATTGATTTCTACCTTTATCTAGTTTCTGGTTTTCAAATTCTTTCCGAAACTTCCAGCATTTAGGTGTAGGAAGCAAGGAAAGAGATACCAAGAAAAATGGTCAGTTTTTAAGGTAGCTATTTCAGCTCCTTATCCCATCATTTCATGCTCCAAACAAGCATGAATGCCGAAAAGACCCATGACCCAGTTTATTCACTTGAGTCAAGGAAATTATGGTCTAGTCTAAAGGCCATCAAGGTTTTCCTGAGAAGCCGCCAACCTTTTGAAAATGGTACATCCCTTAGAGGTGAGGGATGCACAATTCCCCATCACCAACTGCTGAATTTAGGCAAGTGATAGGAAACTCTGTGGGGGTGTAGTTGTTAAGTGCTCCGTCTGCTAACCAAAAGGTTGGCAGTTCAAACCTGCCAGGTATTCCTTGGAAACTCTATGGGGAAGTTCTACTCCACCCTGTAGAGTCCCTAGGAGTCAGAATTGACTCAACGACAGCAGTTTGGGGGTTTTAGGCAAGTGATACAACCTCTCAGGACCTATGTTTTCTCCTCTGGAAAGCAGAGGCAATGTTAGCACCTACCTTATAGGCTGTTGAGAGGCTTAACTGAAATAACATGGGACAAGCACCTAGCACAACACCTAGTATAGAGTTTGTGCTCAAGAAACATCAGCCATGTCTTACAGTATTACTACTTTTAACAGGATATACAAGATTGAACTATAATATTAAAAAGAAAACATGTCACCCAAAAGAGCTGGGATTTTGTATGACTATAGAATTCAGGTTATGCCTGAAGGGTTTCTTAAGTTTTAAATAGGAGGATAAAAAAGAAGAAGTTCATTTCAAGATTTTCTTTCACAAGGTCAAAATTAATTTTGCTTTGGGCTTTGCAAATCCCTCCTGTAATTGTCTAAGTGTCTGTAACTGAGACAGGACTGAGTGGTATATAAGTCTATTTGCTCTAGAGACTTAAAAAAAAAAAAAAAACAAATTGAGGGCACCAAAATCGTTTGCTTGCACATAGCAGAAAAACCTAACAGGAAAAATAAATCTTCAAAGACATCACATGCAATCACTTCGCCAGCCAAGATGGCCTTAAGACACATATTAATCTCATAAACTGATAGAAAGAAATTTAGATTTTACTTTATACTTTTGAAGAAACAATTTGAAATGGGTTGTAAGAATTGACAAAGAGTGTACATATATAGATAAATATCTCTAAGTACTTCTTGATTTTACGAGTACATTATTTGGAGAATTAATTTTATGCAAACACCTTCTATGATGGAATGAGGGTACCAAGACCAGCTTTCAACTCTGGACTCATTTGCTTATGTTGTAGGTGAAAGGAGGCCACAGGTTCTCTGACATTCCTCCCACGAAGAGGTCAGGTCTACATGCCCTCTCCCTGAAAACCAGTAGGCTCTACGATTGTTTTCACCAACAGAATATGGTAGGAGCGGCAATGTCCCAATACCTCAGCCCAGGCTGTAAGAGGCTAGCAGCTTCCACTTCCTTTCTCTTGGAGCACACACACTGCAGAGGCCAGCTCCCATCAAAGAAGTCCAGCTCCCTTGAGACCACCATGCAGTGCGAAGCTCAAGCTAGCCACATAGATGGATATGCCAAAAGCAGAGAAAAGGATACTCAGCCAGCCTGCAGCTGTGCCAGCCATCCCAGTCCAGGTGCCAGATATGTGAGGAAGAAGCCCTCAAAAGACCCCAACCCCAATCATCATCTCAGTGAAATCATGTAAGGGACCCTATATTAGTTTCCTGGAACTGCTGTAACAAAATACTACGAAGTAGGTGGTTGCTTTAGAAAACACAAGTGTGTTGTCTCACAATTCCAGAGGCTCGCAGTCTAAATCAAGCTATGGATGCCCAGGCTATATGGATTTCCTCTGAAGGCTTGGTTCTGTTCCTCTATCCTAACTTTCCAGTACTTCTGGCTATTCCTTGACTTGTAACTATAGCATTAAGTGGTATATTTCTTGTTTGTGTGTCTTCTTTGCTTTCACAGGACATGATTCAGATTAGATGGAAATCCACCTCGCTCTGGTTTAGCTTCACGTTCACTGATAAGATCAACAAAGACCCCATTTCCAAACAGGGTAACATACAGAGGTACCAGAGGTTAGGACTTCAGCATATGTTTCGAGGGGGCCGAAAGCGAAAGGAAACACTATCTAGTCAATTCCAATTCATGGTGAAGCACTTAACCACTATGTCAACAAGGTTTCCTTTTAGGGGGGACTTTCATCTCTGTATTTTCATATGCACAACTCTAAAGGACAGAGATGATCATTGTCTGGAACTCTCAGCTGAAAAAATACCAGCAGGAGGGTTGGACATCAGCAGAATGCTGATTTTCATTTTAACAATTGCTCCTGAGAATCCAAAAGACACAAAGACCCATGTGAGTGGATGTCTACATTGACTTGTGACCGGAAGAAACAGATGGTGCCCGGCTACCACCAGTGATAGCCATGTTGGAGCTCACAAAGTTGAGTCTCACTGGTCACACAAGTATAAATAGGGGTGCACCCTGAAATCTCCATTAAAAGACTGCAATTGATGGTCCATGGGCCTCAGAGTTCTCCTGGGAGCAGGGCCCCTGGCCCTGAAAATGCCCCAGTCCATAAACCATAATGAAGGTCAACTCTTCAGACAGCAATGGATTGGACTTGGTGACGCAGAGTGACCATATTGTGTGGGCACTTTATGGTTTTAGGCATCTATAGGAGATCGTCCTGTTGGCCTCATACTGGAGGAAGAGGAATGGGTGGAGAGGAAAAGATAGGAGACTGTTAGGAAGATAAGACATGTATGGAGCAGAGAGGAAGAGTGTGCTGTCACTGTGCAGGGAGAGCAGTGCAAGCTGCATGTAGGTCAGCATGCAAATTTATATGGGAATGTACATTTTCATTCAATCATAATAAAAAAAATTTTTTAATTGCTCCTGAGTAGATTCTGACTCATAGAGACCCTATAGGACACAGTAGAACTGCCCCATAGAGTTTCCAAGGAGCACCTGGTAGATCTGAACTGCTGACTTTTTGGTTAGCAAGTATGGCACTTAACCACTATACCACTAGAGCTTCCTTCTGAGGAGGGGGATACAATTCAACCATGATAATCTGCCCTCAGTCTCTGGAAAACCCTGACAAATACAGACCCTAATTAGGAACCACTTAACTGAACCTGTCAGCCAGCAGATCACAAACAGTTTATTATCATACAAGAGATAACAGGAACTGCATAGCCTTCCATTTCTTGATGGAAATAGTTAACTGCAAACCAAGAGAAGCTTTCTTTCAAGTTTTGCTATGTAAGTTATACATAAAAGTGGACCTAGTATGGGAATCCTGATTTTACAAGCTTACTGCAGACTGTCAATCTTGTTTTTCTAAGCAGAAATAGATTCTTTTTTTCTTTTATTTTTAACCATAACTATCACAGTAGCTGACTTTTCACTATCCTCAGTTCTCTTCAGTATAGAAATAGGTCGATGTTCCTATTTATTTTCCTTTTCGGAACCCTGGTGGCACAGTGGTTAACATCTTGTCTGCTAACCAAAAGGTCAACAGTTCAAATCTATCAGCCGCTCCGTGAAGCCACATGTGGCAGTCCTACTCTGTCCTATAGGATCACCATAAGTCAAAATTGACTTGACGGCCATGGTTATTAACCTTTAAAATCACGTTAAAATGCATTTCAGTGTTCTCATTAAACAGCATCTGGGTCACAGCAAGCATTTTCTAAAATTATGGACTTTCATCTCTGTCTTTTCATATGCACAACAACTCTAAAGGACAGAGATGATCATTGTCTGGAAGTCTCAGCTGAAAAAATACCAGCATGAGGGTTGGACATCAGCAGAATGCAGATTTTCATTTTAAAAATAATAATAACAGAGTTTTCCAGGTTAATAGGTATCCTTGCTCAGTTCAGCCATTACTCAATGAAGTAGATACACATTCTTAATTACTTTAAAGTTGCTCAAAATTAAAGCACAGGACAGCACGTACAACCAGTCTTTATTACCTTCATTATTTTTTATAGGAGATTTTCATGTGTGTTTTCTTCAACTTTTCTCATTCACTACAAACTAGTAGCTATCTTTTTTAAGTAGTAGCTTACTGGTTTATTCATTCATTCAACAAAGTGCACGTCTACTATTTTGGGGATACCATGGTAAGTCTTAGTGGTACCAAAATGAAGCCAGACAGACTTCATTACTACCACGAGGTTTATATTTTAGCAAAGAATCAGGTATTAAGCCAATAACTATAGTAAAGTATGTTACAAACTATAAGTGAACATACAAAGAGCTAAGCCAGCCTGGAGGAGAGGCATCTTACCCAGCTTAGTCAGTCTGAAAAGGCTCCCACTGTATCATACGACTTAATCTCAATAAATGTTGCCATTATGTCCTAGCTTTTGAATGATTTGAGAAATAAAACAAGAAAGTGGAAGAGGGGACCAAAATAAAATCTTTCCATTGGTAGAGGCTTAACTGGAGCATATGGCCTAACATGAAAACCAAACAGACTTGTTATCTAGACGTCAGAATTAGACAGGTTTACCCACAGCCTTGAAAACCCTGTGGGACAGTTCCAGTTCTGCTCTGCACATATGGGGTCACCATGAGTCAGCACTGACTTGACAGCAACTAACAACAGCAAATACTCATCCAGACAGAAGTGGTACTGGGCCGTGTTACACAAGAAGGAAAGAGCTGAGCTAGGCATCACCCAGTTGTAACTTCTGATTTTACCAATTAAGCAAATCATTAGAGAGAGAAAAAGCCAGAGAGGGGTCAGAAGTGTTGTAGCAGCATGTCCCCTGCTTGAAAGGAGAAATAGTCTTCCTTCTAAGATTAGGTGCTTTTCAATCACCAGAGGTTTTCTCTACTCAAGATACTGCTCTGTTTCTCCTTGTCCTATTTTCTTTTGCAACAACAAAAAAACATGATTCTGATGAGCACCTGCACCGCTCTAAGGTTTTCTGTTAACAGCAAGTAGCCACTGTCCAAACAGTTAAGAATTTAGTAAAACTTTGAGGTACAAGGTAATCATCTTGCTTATCATCAATAAGAGTAACAATATACTTTGACCAAACTGGACCCTGAAAATGTCTTCTCTTATTTTCACCATGTGTTCTCCAAAGTGCAAAGCTGAGTGTTGAGCCATTCTGCTTAAAAACAGTAGATTAGTGTAGTGCTAATTGAAAAGCTGTCAGGAGGAGTTTCATGCTAATTTTTCTCTGTTCTACCTTCTGAAGAATATAATAAGGATAACTTCATTTTTTAAACCCAAGGAAAAGGGGTTTAATGAAAATTTTATTTCAATATTTCCAGATGTCTTAAATTTTCACTTTGTGCCCTTGTACCACAACCAACATTTTATTTTGCCCATCACCTAGATAAAAAAAGTTAGTACCAAATGTAAGACTGAGACTAGGCTGAACACTGGTGTGTAGTAGACTGGATGAGTAAGATAGTGTATGTGAAAGTGTTTTATAAACTACAAAGTAGTATGAAGACTTACAAGGGTTGCCATTTGTAAGAGTGCTACCTAAGCCAAGGCTAAATGCATGGCCATAGAGACCATTCCAACTCATGACAACCCTGTACGTCGCACAGCACAACTGCTCCATAGCGTTCTCTTGAATGTCATCTTGAAGGAAGCAGATAACCAGGCCTTTCTTCTGTGGCACCTCTCTGAGTGGATTCAAACTGCCAACCTTTAGGTTAGCAGTCAGTAGTACTAACCATTTGTACCACCCAGGGACCTTTTGAAAGACCAATAAGACGTCTTTAATCAGTTAACAAGTAAATTCCTATTTCAGAGCACTTCACTTAACAAAAAAGGGAATGATTTTAATATTGTGAGTTTCCAGAATATTCCTGGATGTCAGCAGTAATTTTTTTTTTTTTAATTATGATATGATGATATACTGAGTGAACAGGAGACCCAAATCTCATGTTTCAAGTAATACTGACACTTCCCAGTCTCCACCAGCATGGGTGAAGAGGGGGACGCTGAATTAGTTTCTTGGCAAGGCCTCTACCCTACCCTCAGCACCATCACACCAACACTCAGCCTTATCTGCTGTAGAGTCTACAGAACCAATCCAATATGCCCCAGTTTATCTCTCATTCCCATACAGCTCTGCGCAATTCTTGATCTGATGCATCCACCTTTCCCCAAGCTCCAAATCCTCCCACTGTACTTTCTGGAGATCATGGTGCACACATTAATAAAATTCTCTTCTCCAAATGTTTGGTGCAATAGTACAGCAGTTACGCTAACTGAGATTCTGAGATTAACACCCAAGATCAAGTCTCAGCTCTATCGGATACTACTTATGTCATCTTGAGCAAGGTATTTACGCTTTCCGTGCTTCAATTTCTTCATCTATAAAAGAGTAATAAAAATTGTACCCTCCAGCCCCAGAGACAGAAGGACCCATATGAATGAGAGACTATAGCAACATGAGATCAAAAGAACCAGATGGAGCCTGGCCACCACCAAACAGAGCTGTGACGGGGGGCACAATGTAGAGTCCCTGAGGTAATAGGAGAAAAACAGGGGTACAGTCCAAGAACTCTACTAAAAGACCTGAACTGATAGTCTGACAGCCTGGAGGATCCCCTGGGAACATGGCCCTAGACCTGTTGCTGTTCCTCACTGGAAACCAGTAAAGAGGTCAACTCTTCAGACAACAGTGGATTGGACTCAAGGACAGCATGACCATATGGTGTGTATACTTTATGGTTCTATGGACTTATAGATACTGGTCTCCTTCTGGATGGGAGAGAACAGGGTGTATATCAAGGGACAGATGCTTGCTAAGAGGATACCAGAGATATAGAGTTAAAAGGAGCATGCTGGCACTGGCTGGGGAGAGTAGACGGAGCTGCAGATAGGTGGGCATGAAAAATTGATTTATATTGTAAACTTTCATTTAATCACAATAAAAAAATTGTATCTTCCTCAGAGAGCTTGTTTTGAGGATTAAGTGAATTTATATATTTTTTAAGTCAAAGAATAGTTCCTGGTACATAGCACTTTATAAAAACATTTTCTTTTCTCTTCTTCCACTTTCCTATTCTCAGTGAGTCCTGGCTCTGTCCTGAGACACTATTTTCCCCTGCAGCTCTACCAAGTGATGTCAGCTTTCTCTCCCAAGTCCTTCAAACTACTGGGATTAAATGTTGGATGGAAGTCTTTCCTGCTCCCCATCTCCCCTTCAGACCGTTATTCTCCCTCCTCCCCACTACCTACCTGACTTTGAAGTTTATGCACTGAACTCCACTGTCTGTTACTCCTTCCCATAGCCACAGCTACAGATCAACAATCTACTCTTTCTTTCTTTGAGGACTGGAACATCTGGATCATTCTCACTGGATCTCCACTGTTGCCACCAACTTTTGAAGATTTCACTGTCCCCATAGATGACCTTTTCAATTCACCGGCTTTTCACCTTCCCACTTACCTCCAGTGATCTTCTCCTTAACTCAACCTTAACAATGGATTCCCTTGGTTATATGCTAGATAGAGCTTACCACTACCAGTAAATTCACCCCTCATCATCCACTATCCCCTATCTTTCCAGCTCTCTCTCTCTCCTACTCTGGATTCCAACAATCATTTGTCTTCCTGGTCCCAAGAGTACACTGACCCTACAAACTATTAATTTATTCCCCCCAGACTTCCTGCACACTGGCTTATAGGGTATGGTCTAGCATTACCATCTATTTCTTGCATAATAACATCAACACTCTGGTGCTATCACCTTTCATTATCTCACCCAGCAAAACCCAACCCTGGTGAAATGAAACTCTTTCATAACTCTGTGTTATCCTCTGCACAGTTACAGATGGTTAGAGACGATGCTGATATCACACTGACTTCTCCAACTTCTCTCACTTTACATTCAAAATCATTAATCTAAGAAAGCCCTCAACCAGACCCAAAAGTTATGCTCTCACAGTCTTACTCTCCTACTCTATTCAATGATTATTTTGCACCTTCTCTCTGTTCAAACTTCCCAAACATCCTCCAAGATGATCCTACAGGATCATCAGCTGGGGATGATGCTTCCTATTTCACTGAGAAAACAGAATTACCAAAAGACATCTTCCCGACATTCCCACCACCATTACACTGAACATTTTCTGTTTACTCCTTCGGAGTCACCTCCACTCTTTCTGCACTCCACTTGATACCGTAGGAGGCTGACTGAACCACTTTTGTTGACCACTGGATACTGGTTAGGATCAGCCAATGGCAGGATCAAGAACAGAATGTACAAGAGTGAGAGTCAAGGCTTTACGTTCCTGGCTTCCAGCCTTCTGAGTTGTGGTTTGATGGTTGCTTTATTTTCTCTGCAAAATTCCCCAGTACTATTATGTGGCCCTCTTTCAGTTATAGCTGGATTTCAGTAACAGCCTTTCTACTCTTCAGGCCTAAACCAGTAACAGCTCTCCACCATTATTCACATAAGATACCACCACATCAGGTCTTGTTGTTGCTGTTGCTGTCAGGTGCCAGGGAGTAAGTTCTGACTCACAGCAACTCTATGTATAATAGAACGACAAACTGTCTGGCCTCTGCATTTCTCACAATCATTGTAATGTTTGAGCCCATTGTTGCAGCCATTGTGTCAATCCATCCCATTCAGAGTCTTTGTCATTTGTGGTGATCTTCCTCTTTACCAAGAACGATGTCCTTTTCCCTCCTGACAATCTGTCCAAAGTGTGTGAGATAAAACCTCCCCATCCTTGCTTCTTTTTTTTAACTTTTTTATTTTTTATTAATTATAGTAAAAGAATAAAATTTCTAACATCTATCAATTATCTCATCTATGATAAACCCTCAGCCCCTACCTACCCATGTAGCCAACACAGTCATTTCCTTCTATGTATAATTCTCTTGTTAAGTCCTTATAACAGAGGTCTCATACAAAATTTGTCCTTTTGACACTAATTGATTTCACTCAGCATGATCTTTTCCAAATGAGACCATGTTATGAGATGTTTTCTAAAACTGTCACTGTTTTTTATCATAGCATAGTGTTCCATTGAGTATATATACCATAGTTTGCTTATCCATTCATCTGTTAATGGGCATCGGGGTTGAGTCCCCCTTTTTGCTGTTGTGGACTGTGGTACAACAAACATTCACGTACATGTGTCTGTTCATGTGATAACCTTTGTTTCTGAAGCATAAATTCCGAGCAGTGGAATTACAAGATCAAATGGTATATCTATCTCCAGCTTTTTAAGGAAGTGCCAGACTGTTTTCCAAAGAGGTTTTACCACTTTGCAATCCTACCAGCAGTAGAGGAGAGTTCCAATTTCTCCACAGCCTCTCCAGCATTTGTGGTTTTGTGTTTTTTGGATCATGGTCAACCTTGTTGGGGTGAGATGGTATCTCATAGTAGTTTTGATTTGAATTTCTTTAATAGCTAATGATTGTGAGCAATTCTGCATGTGTCATTCGGCTGTCTGGATACCCTCTTTAGAGAAATGTCTGCCCCTCTCCTTCACCCAAATAATTGGATTATTTATTCTTTTCTTGTTGATACTTTATAATACCTTGTAGATTATGGAGATCAGAAGTCAGTCTGACATAGAGTTGCCAAATGTTTTTTACCATTCTGTAGGTGGTCTTTTAATTCTTTTGATGAAGTCTTTGGATGAGCGAAAGTGTTTGATTCTTAGCAATTTCCATTTATCTATTTTCTCTTCTGTTGAATGTGCTTTGTTAGATTTTGAAGTCTGTCTACATTGTGTATTAAAACCTCCATTGTTGATCCTATTTCATCTTGGATGAGCTTATCAGGCATTGGTGGTTCAGTGGTAGAATTCTCGCCTGCCATCCCTGCTTCTAAGGAGCTTTCTGGCTTCACTTCTTCCAAGACAATTTTTTTCTTTCTTCCAGCAGTCCATGGTATAGTCTCAATATTCTTTGCCAATACTACTTCAAATGTGTCAATTCTTCTTTGATTTTCCTTTATTATTGTCCAGCTTTCACATGCATAATAAGGCAACCGCAAATACTGTGGCATGGGTCAAGTACACGTTAGTCATCAAAGGGCATCTTTGCTTTTTAACCTAGTCTTGTTAATTTCCCCAAACTGTCCACTCATTTGTTATTAAATACTTTATTAACCTCTCTTCAACTACCCGTTTGAGTGGGACATCAGTTACCTGCCAGGTTCCTCCTGACATACATGTCACTCTACTTCCATTAATGTCCTTATACTCTGCCCTACCATCTTGTTACAAGGATGAATTTCCTGGCTGTTTTCTAAGGCTAATCTCTGAATCTGGGCGCTAGTCTTTAAACACTTTTGCATACTAAAGGATATCTCTACAGCAGTTAATGCCTTTCAGTCTGGCTTCATCATTTCTTTTTTCCCTCCTCTCTATAGGATCAAACCTATCAGTATGAAAGTATGTTAAAAATAGGTCCAATCAAAAATCTTCACATCTCCCTTAGGCAGCTGCCCCATTTCTCTGCTCCACTTTAAAGCAAAACTCTCCAAAGTGAGGCACAGCAGTGAGCACTCAGCTGCTAACTAAAAGGTCAGTGGTTTGAACCCACCAGCTGTTCCATAGGAGAAAGTTGTGGCAGTCTGTTTGAGTAAAGATTTAGCCTTGGAAACCCTAGAGCTCAGTTCTGCTCTGTCCTATAGGCTCATCGTGAGCTGGAACTGACTCGGTGGCAATGTTTTATTTATTTATTTTTAATCCTATCCCTCAACAAATTCTCTTAGCCATACCAAGCATACAGAATCTTACCACTTCTCACTAACTCCACATTGCTCTCCTGATCTAAGCCAGCATTATCACTTATATGATTACTGTAATAATCTCCTGACTCCCTGCCAGTGGGAACCCTCCTTAGCACCTAATATAACATAGCAAACTCCCTATCATTCCCCAGAATCAGCTTTATTTTTCCTTATAATGCTCATAGCCATCATAATGCTACAAATAATCTATATTTAGATGTTTGTTTATTTTCTATCACCCTTACTAGGAGGTAAACTCCATGATGGCCTTTTTCTATATTTCCAGGGCCTGTAAGAGTACTTACGAGCTCTGACAATTAAGTCCGTGAACTTAATTATTCTAAGTGCTACATACCTCACTGCTGAATATCACTTAGTCACCTTCAAAGTACTCCCCTTGAGAAGCTATGCACCGATGCCAGTGCATAGTTCACCCTTTAGAACAATTTTGGAACTCTTTCTGGAATGGCCATTGCACGCAATGGCACAGTGGCAAGTTTGCCAACTTAATTGTATAGCTGTCTGTGATGGAGTTTTTAGCCAGCAAACAAACAACTTTATCGGTACACTTTCTCTACTCACCTGATCTACCCCCAATGACTTTTTTCTTTACTGGAAGATAAAGGAAACATTGAAAGGAAGACACTGAGATGACATTCCGGGCATCAAGACTAATAGGATAACAACTCTGGCATTCCAGAAAAAGAGTTCCAAAATTGCTTTGAAGGGTAGACTAAGCACTGGTGTCAGTGTATAACTCCCCCAAGGGGAGTACTTCGAAGGAGACCACAGTAATATTCACCAATGAGGTATGTAGCACTTTTTCTAGGATGAGTTCATGAACTTGTCAGACTTTATAGTAGTCACTCAATACATATTTGTTGAATGAGTTGTTGAATAAGTATGGAAATAAATCAACATGATTTCACATGATTTCATGAACTAAATTCATTATATGATTAGAATAGGGAACCCACAAAACTAGGACTGCATAAGATATGGGATCATTGTTAAATCCTCATGTTCTCCACAATCAGTTTTAACCCTTGTAAAAATATCAGAGTAGAGACTCTTATCTTGCTTCTTCCTATACAGCCTAATATTTAATTCACTATTCTACAAAAGCTTGGAAAACTAGTTCTGGGAAGAAGGTATCAGCTATCTTTGAAATAAGGAAAAAGGAAATCTGTTTTGGTTCTGGGTGAACAGCATGTAAAACAGGAGATCGCTAGATACAGGCAGACTGACTCTGAAGTGATATTCATCAAAAAGGTACTAAATGCCAACTGCATGCAAAATACTGTGCTAAGTGTCACAGCAGAGGCACATTTAAACATGAATAAGAGAGGCTTCTATCCCCAGGTGTTCATAATCTAATATAGCAAATAAAGCATATGCTTAAATAACTCTAATATATGGTGTCATAAAGAAAGAGGAGAGAAGAAGGAGGACAGGAAGGACACATGATTGCTGGTGAGCAGGAAGCAGCAGGTGGAACTAAATATGATTCTAAAACTTTAAGCCTAAACTTTCTGGATCAGTTAGAAATTAGTGTTCCACTGTATGTTCTCTCAAATCTGTTTGAGTTTGCAGCAACATTTTCTGAGCCAAGCCAGCCAAGTGCCGCCGAGTCGGATCTGAGGAAGTTCGAAAATATAGTGACCCCTAGCTTTTGGCTAAGCCCTAGTCAGAAACCCTAGTGGCAGGGTGGTTAAGAGTTACAGCTGCTGACCAAAATGCCAGCAGTTCAAATTCACCAGGTCTTCCTTGGAAACTCTATAGAGCAGTTCTACTCTGTCCTGTAGGGTTGCTATGAGTCAACTGCTGTGGGTTTGGGTGTTTTTTTTTTTTTTGGTAACTCTTAAACTACAACTAATACATCAGAATCTAAGGGTTGTGTACACTAGTATGTGTGCATGTACGTACATATGTAATAACTACATGATGCGCATACATTCTGTGTGAATGTGTGAATATACGCGGCTTATCAGGTAGTTCCAATACAACCAATATTTGGGAACCACTGCTCTCAATAGCTTAAAATACAGGACAGATCAGAATCTAAGAGGTCACTGTGGGAGAGGTTACCACTCTTGATGCCAGGGACAGTCTACTGCAGATTCTGAGGACTGATGTATCTGAGAATGGAAGAAAATATGATAATTTACAGCTTCACAAGTGTAGAATCTCATTGGTTTTCAGGGGACAAAAAGAAACCACATATAAGCATTCTGAACACAGACTAAAAATGGTTTTCTTTCTTAAAAGAAAAAATAATGAACTACATCGATTCAATAAGCAAGAACGTATTTCCTGTGCATAATCAACTCGGGAGTCATTTCTCAAGCTTATCCATGCCCCACATGCATATTTTCCAATTTTTTTGCATTTGGAAGCTCAGTAAGGTAGGGTAGCAGAGTAATTACTCATTTCCTTCTCCAAATATTTTTGAAAAAGAGGACTGCTGTCTTAAAATAATGAATACTGAACCGACTGTTGCAGAACAGATGCAGAGCCCAAAAAGACAGGTCTTGCTAATTAACTCAGTACTCATTAAAGATGAACAGCTCATGAAGCTAAGACATAATTGTGTTCTGGTTTAAAATGTATAATTAATATGAAAAGGATGTATTATTAAAATGAAATAATTCGTTAATGCAATGACTAGTCTGTGGCCTACTTGCAAAAAAGTATAGTCCTAACTTTTACCACTGATAGACCCAGTTCTTAATTCAAGGCTGTGATCAACACCGAGATGGTACTTATTATTACAACAGGTGCATTACGGATCTTCACTCACCTAATGCTTTTCACAACCTTTGAGGTAAATACTGTCATTGTCTCTGTTTTCCAGACAGGACACTGAGGCCGGGTGAGGGTCAGAAACTCGTGCAAGGATTACAAATAGAAAGTGACAGAGTCAGGATTCGAATCCAGTGTGTCCCTCCCGAGAGTCCACGTTAAGGTCGAGTCACTGCTGTAACAATGGCAAGTTTATTTATTTATTTTGAGCAAACCTAGTTTCTACCTAGAAGTAGGTAACAGAACTTAGTTGTGGTATCACATTAGTTTGTCTAATGAACATAATAAACATATTTGCAGGATGAGCTAACTCAAGTGATCAAGTTATCTCACGTCTAAGTACAAGTGCCTCTTATCTTAGGTAGGATTTTTCCAGAAGCAGACCCTAGGACAAGGATGTGAAGGAAGCACTTTATCTGGGAGCTGATCCCAGGAAGCACTGGGAGAAGAACAGATGAGAAACGAAAGGGGAAAAAACAACTCAGTGCATTGATTATTGAGCAGGTGACTGTTGTGGGCAACTGTGGATCAATCCCATTGAGGAATTCTGGGAGGCAGTACAGAGTATGCACCTCCAGGACATGAAGAAGTTGGGGTATTGAGAGCTGTTTCCAAAGTTTGTGGATACAGGACAGCTAGAGGAATTCCTCAGACAAAAAACATGTGGCTTTGTTAGACTCACCCATTGGGTCAGCAGTCACACCACTGGATGTTCAAGGGATGTAGGCATGGCACTATCGGTCCCTCTTGCCATGTCTCTCACATCAAAGACTAAGTGGTTTCCTATGAAGATGGCTATAATTATAAAAAACTATAATCCTATAAAGTTTATTCCATTTTCCCACTTGTTTAAATCAAACAAGCTAGATGTAAACTTTTTTCTTTGAAAAAAATATTTGTATAATCAACTATAGGAGATTTCAAACACCCTATCGTATTAGTTAGACAATGAACAAAGAAGACAGAAAAAAGAATTGATGCCTTTGAATTGTGGTATTGAAGAAGAATGTTGAATGTACTGTGGACTGCCAAAAGAACCAACAGATCTGTTCTGGAAGAAGTACAACCAGAGTGCTCCCTGGAAGCCAAGATGGCAAGACTGTGTCTTACATACTTTGGACATGTTATCAGGAAACATCAGTCCCTGGAGAGTGACTTCATGCTTGGTAGAGCGAAGGGTCAGGGAAAAAGAAGAAGACCCTCAACAAGATGGACTGACACAGTGGCCACAACAATGGACTTAAGCATGAAAACAACTGTGGATATGGTGCAAGACTGGGCAGTGTTTCGTTCTGTTGTTCATAGGGTCACTATGAGTTGGAAACGATCAAGTGGCACCTAAGAAAAACAACAACACTGTATTAGTAAACTTTTACCAAGATTATGGCAAAGACAGTGATAGAGTGAATTTCCATGAGACTTTTCAGTACAGAAACAGTTTTACACAGAGAAAAAATGGAAGCATAACAGAAGTTCTACTGAGCTGTGTGACCTAGAGTAAGTGATTTAATGTCTCAACCTGTTCCAGTATGTGGGAAATAGAAATGGTAATATTTGCCTTGGGGAGTGGACAATAGATATATATACTTTGTTCTGGAAGCATTTCTTTCTTCAAAGAATTATCCCTCTTTCATTTTACGTGTCCATAGGGAAGCTATCTACTGTGATGTCTAGTCAACTCCAACCTAGATAAGCAGGTGACCTAGGCAGGGTCCATCAGAGATTTTCCTGGGATTAAATAAAGGAATGCTTTAGCCACTGAAAAACAAATGAAAAAATGTTGCTACCGAGCTGATTCCAACTCACGGCAACCCTACAGGACACAGCAGAACTGCCCCATAAGGTGTCCAAAGGTGACTTCTCTACATCTTTCCCACTCAGAGAGGCTGGGAGGTTTGACCTACTGCCTTTTTGGTGAGCATCTGAGTGATTCAATCACTGTGCCACTAGGGTTCCTTTCTTTGTTCCCTGGTTCGCTAAAATGACAAGTGGAAAGTATGGACAAGCCATGACCATCTTGCCAGACACATGGAGAAAGCCTGTCCAAACAGCGGAGGCATGTCTGCCCTTCTGTAAAGTCACAAGAGGAAAGAAAAATCAAACTCAACAACCCAGGGCTGAGTCCTACAAGGTGGAAGTCAGATACACCTCCTCTCTCTGCCATCTTTACCAACTCGGATGCCAACCACCTCTCAATGGCACACTCTACTTCTCTGCTAGGTCTGATAATTCATTGCAATGGCCACACAGAACTCACAGACCAAACTCCAAATCATGGAGTTTATTAGGATATAGCAGGTTACAATTCAGGCTCAGGGACAGTCAAGAATAAAATTCTTCCCTCGGGACAGCCTCTTCCCAGCTGTGCTCTTAGCCTGCCTCTCCCAGGTAAGGTGTAAACCCTGGAGGCAAATTCATATCTTCTTGATGCCAGAATCTTGTTGCTCCTCCCCTACTATACTCCCTCCCAAGAGTGACATAGCAAAAATAGACAATATAGATGGTCTTCATATGCTTATCTGAAGATAGTGCTGTCCTACTCTGTGTATTTAATACTGTTCACAGGGAATTTAAAAATAAATGCAGCATCTCAGCTGGAAACTGCAGCAATTACCTTTTAATAATTCATAGAAGAAAAAGTAGGTGGAAAGAAAATAAATTTGGTTTTAACACACTTAATAATAACTCAAATGGTAAAATCATGAAAGAAGCATGAAAAATAGATGTGCTGTTGTTCAAATGACTAACTATTTTAAGTGGAAAAATATTTCTGTGAGAATAAGAGTCGTAGGACTGTTTTGTTTTAGGACAAGAATTTTTTTTTTTTTTTGGCCAAATCACTTCCAAATCATGCAAAGAAGTAAAATATGATAAAATAAATTTATATACACACCATGTAATAGTTAATACAGTACCAGTGCTACAGAAATAGTTTTGATATTAATAATTCATAGGAAGGATATTACATATTACTTCAGTTACGTTCATCTACAATCACTTTCCACCTCATTCAGGCACTAAAACCCTTCAAAATGAACGTAGGATGATGACATGGCATCAGAACTATGGCCGATAATAAAAGTTTCAAAGAGAAAATAGGGACCGTGTGTTTTGTTCTAAGGAACTTGGAACTATTTTAGGAAGATGTACGGCTTTGTTAAAATGATTCAAGGCTGATTCAGTTACACTCAAATAACTCTTATTTAAATGGATGATAATCACTATGACCACAGTTCAATTCACTGGGAAAATAACCGAAAAATGAGTATTCAGACATCAAAAACAAATCTCTTGTTAGGTTGAATACACAGCCTGAGAAATTCATAGAATTCAGCTGTCCTTAGCATCACCCAAGCTACATGAAGAGAATTAGGCAACTGTTAATTGAGTTGTTGTAGTCACTGCTCAAATTTTACCCTGTTAAACTGAACACAAGGAGCCTGCTGGAGCAGTCGTTAAAGCACTTGGCTGCTAACCAAAAGATCCACAGTCAAACCTACCAGCCACTCCCTGGGAAAGATGCAGGAGTCTGTTTCTGTAATGATTGTGACCTCGGAAACCCTAGGGGCAATCTTGTTCTGTCCTACGGGGTTGCTACGAGCTGGAATCAACTCCTTAGCAACTGATTTTAAATTCAGCATTTGTAGCAACTGAGACTGTAATGTTAATCCCTCCTTAAAATTAAAAAGACAGGCCTAAAGCTAACTAAAGACAGTTACTCTAATAATAAATCGTCAACAATTCATTCCACCAACGATAATGCAAGAAGAGCTGAGTATGACTAACGCTGACTCATTCGAGTATCTGCTATCCCGTGGCATGGGCATTAAAGAGGCCTCCTTAAGGAGTGATGGCATATCTTGATTTTACCCCTGCAGTTTCACAGCATCATGGCTTAGATCAAACCCCAAACGGAAACCATTGCCATTGAGTTGATTCCAACTCATAAAGACTATGAGACAAAGTAGAACTGCCCCACAAGGTTTCCAAGGCTGTAAGCTCTACAGAAACAGACTGTCACATCTCTCTCCCATGGGACAGCTGGTAGGTTCTAACCTTTTACCCTCTGGTTAGCAGCAAAGAGTTTAACCACTGTTCCACCAGTGCTATTTGGTTGCATCAAGGAAGGCCAAATAGGAGAGAGTGGACTCAGTTTAGAGTTTTCTATGTAATACCAGTTCCTAGTTTGTCTTCAGGATCCTAAGTTGGAAACACATTCCCAGTCAAATATCCTGACTTAAGTGGTACAACGTTGGTTCTGTGATTAATCTGTTTCTGACTGCATATTTGTGAACTTACTGTCATTCCCCATCTAATTCTCCCTTAATTTATAAGTCAGAAGATGTGAAAGATCCATTCCTGCATCTTGAAGTTACTGTACCCTAAGAAGGCCATGTTGTTGGTACATACGTGATCACAATAATAATGTTAATTCCATTGGCTCTTTCCCTTACTTACATAGCACCGTATTGCTTGTCCCCACAGAATTCTCTTCAAGGTTGTCTTGTGGCTCCCAGGAGGTTCCCCCACAAAAGCTGACCACCTATCCCTTAGATTCTTTTTCTCTGTACATGTTTATTAATGGCAACTGCCTATAAAGCCATCTAACAGTAGTGGCTTATCACTTCTACCCATTCTCTGAGAAGTCATTCCATTAATATCCCCAGCACTGAAAAACTACATGGCTCTGAACCAACTGGCAGAGAGTTACTCTAGGCGGGAGGTTACTGACTCCAATTACCAAGACTCCAAAGATGACTCTGTCTGGAACCCAGGAGATTCCATAGGGTGATGTTTAGTGACTCTATGACCAATGCTACATCTCAATGGAAAATTACAACAATTGAAATCAGTACACTCCAATCAAATATAAACAGAACCACCAAGGACTCAAATCATGTCAGAATAGAAGTATAGGCCCCACTCTAGGAAAGAGCACAGTCTAGCCAAAGTGCTGGCAGAGGGTAAGGAGAACTTGGAATGAGGTGAAGAAGATAATAATTATCTAAATGGGTCACATGACCAGATCCATCCAGTACATATGGCAGCTATGTTCATGTTAAGTTATTTTCTTACCATCTTATATGAATAGCACTGGTCATGGCTAATATTTTAGACATTAAAGGACAACAGAGCTCAATGACATTATCCTGTGATAACACATTCCTGATAGAACTTTCTATCTTTATTATGGAAACACATTATTTTGCAGCCAAAGAGTAGTAGTAGATACTCAGAAGCAAAACCTAGATATTTTCCATCTGCCTTCTTACATCTACTCTTCACCTTTCTCCACCCTAACCTGTATCCAAGGAGAGATAACCATAATCACAAAATACTATGAGTTCAATTGTGTTGCCCCCCCCAAATACGTGTTGTAGACCCCAACCTCACGTCTGTAGTTATAATTCCATTTGGAAATGGGTTGTCTATTACATTACTGAGACAAGATTAGTGTAGAGTGTGTCTTAAATCAATCTCTTTTGATCTATGAACAAAAATAAACAAGTGAGAGAAGTAGAAATGAGGGTGAGGTAGATGCCAAGACAGGTGGAAATTTCTAAGAAACCAAACTGAAAAACCCACTGCTGCTGAGACAATTCCAATTCATGGCAACCCAAGCAACAAGAAAGTAGAAACTGAAGTAACAAGAAACTTCCTCCAGAGTCAACAAAGAGAGGCTTCCCTAGAGGCTTCTTGCCTCCCGAACTATGAGAAAATAAATTTGTTTGCTAAAGCTATCCACTTGTGATATTTCTGTTGTAGCTGCTATTGTTGTTGACAGGCACCACACTTTCTGCTCCATCTCATAGAAAACCTATATGCAACAGAATGAAACACTGACTAGGCATGCAGCACCATACTCACAATCATTGCTGTGCAGGAGCCCACTGTTGCAGCCCCTATATCAATCCATTTCACTGAAGCTCTTCCTCTTTTTCACTGATCCCCTACTTTACCAAGCATAATGTCCTTTTCCAAGGGCAGGACCCCCCTGATACACGTCCAGAGTATGTGAGACATAGTCTCACCATCATTGTTTCCAATGAGCACTCCCACGGTACTTCTTCAAGACAGATCTGCACTTGTTTTAGCAGTCTACTGTATATTCCACGTCCTTCACCAATACTACATCTTAGAGGCATCAATTTTTCTTCAGTACTCCTTATTCATCATTCAGGTTTCATATGAGGTGACTGAAAACACGATAGCTTGGGTCAGGTGCACCTTAGTTTTCAAGGTGGCATCTTTGCTTCTTAATACATTAAAGAGGTTATTTGCAGCAGCTTTTCCCCACGCAATGTATCTTTCAGTGTCTTGACTGCTGCTTCCATAGGCGTTGACCGTGGAACCAAGTAAAATGAAATTCTTGACAACTTCAGTCTTTTCTGTGTTTATCATGATGTTGCTTATTAGTTCAGTTGTGAGAATTTTTGTTTCCTTTATGTTGAGGTACAACCCACACAACAGGCTGTGGTCCTTGATCTTCATCAGTAAGTGCTTCAAGTCCTCTTCACTTTTAGCCAGACAGGTTGCACTGTTACCATGACACAAGTCATTAACGAGCCTTTCTCCAATCCTGATGCCTCGTTCTCCACAGAGTCCAAGTTCTCGGACACAGAACAGTGTCCCCTTGTTCTGTTTGAATAACTGCCTTTTGATATATGTGCAGAATCCTCATGAACACAATTACATGATCTGGAATTTCCATTCTTCTCAATGTTATCTGTAATTTGTTTTGATCTGTACAGCTGAATGCCTTTGTATGCTCTCTTCTGGCACCCATTTTGATCTTTTCTTTCTTTTAAATGAACTCTTGCTTTCCCCGTGTATGATGTTTTTGATGTCACTCCACAACTGGTCTGATCTTCACTCATTAGTGATGAATGCATCAAGTCTATTTTTGAGACGGTCTGTAAATTCAAGGGGTATACACTGAAGGTCATACTTTGGCTCTCATGGACTTGTGGTAATTTTCTTCAGTTTCAAACTGAACTTGCTTACAACCAACTGACGGTCTATTCTGTCTGACCCCCAGTCATGTTCACACTGATAATATTCAGCTTTGCCATTATCTCTTTCACAGATATAGTTGATCTGAATCCTGTGTATTCCATCTGGCAAGGTCCACATGTATAGTGGCTGTTCATGTTGGCAAAAATAGTATTTGCAAAGAAGTCACTGGTCATGAAAAATTCTATTATGGGATCTCCAGCAGACTTTCCATAGTAGCATGAGGTAACTAAGACAGAATTTGGCACAAGAAGTGCGGGTGCTACTCTAATACCTAAAATATGGAAATAGTTTGGAATTAGCTAACGGGTAATGGGTAGGAGCTTGTTTTAGTCGGCTAGTGTTCTGCTTTACCAGAAATACCTCAAGTGGATGGCTTCAAAAGGAGAAATTTTATTTTGTTACACTCCAGTAGGCTACGAGTTCAAATTCAGGATGAAGGTTTTCTCTGCTATATCTGGAGGAAGGTCATTATTGTCAACCTTCCCCTAAACTGGGAGCTTCTGGGGCACAGGGACTCCAGTCCTTTCCAAAAGATACCTTCAGCCCCCAGCACTGCTTCTTTCTGATGGTATCAGGTCCCCAGATCTCAGGATGCCTTTCTTTCTTTTGTATCCCAAGAGGCTGTCCCAAGCCACAACACAATCCCACACCTTAAGTCCTGTCGCACCAACTCAACTATCACGCATCTTGCCTCATTAACAACACAGAAGCAGGGTTCACAGAATATACAACATGGAGAATCATAGCCCAGCCAAAATTTCTACACACATTTTTTGAGGAATACAATGAAATCCACAACAGGGCTGGAATAGTTTTACGGTGACTAATAAAAAAGTACAGATTGTCTTGAAGAGGCTGTTGATAGAATTGCGGACATCAAAGGCAATTCTGGTGAGAGGCCAGAAGGAAGTGAGGGAAGAAATACAGAAAGTCTCTGTCATCTTAAAAATACATATGTTACCAGCAACAGAATGTTGTTAGACATGTAAAAGTTACATGGGCTTCTGGTGAGCATTTAAAAGAAAATGACAAACATGTGATTGGACAGTGGAGGAAGGGCTATGTTTTTATGCAGTTGCAAAGAAACTGTCTAATTATGTTCAAATATTTGGTGAAGTTAGAACTTGTAAGTGATGAACTTGGTATCTGACTAATGACATTTCTAAGCAAGATCTTAGAGAGGATGTGTGGTTTCTCCTTGATGATTATAATAAAATGTGAGAGGAAAGAGATGGATTTAAAAATGAACTGTACAAAATGAAAATAGAACTTAAAGATATGGAAAATTCTGTTGTACAAACTAAGGACATGTGCCCCATAATGTTCACCAAGGATATGGCTGCACGATATGTGGTTGAATAGATTAAGCGTATGACTGGGATCCGATCAACTACCACAGCAGAACCCCTACCAGCTTAGACTGAAGGAGACAGAGGAAGAATGAAAGGAAAGGATACTGTCTGCCTCTTGGAAATGTACAGTCAGAAAACAAGCCAAAGGATCTATGTCCACTGTCTTCCAAAAAAAGAAAAGGACTATTCCTGCAGCAGCCTGGGTATCAGTAGAACTGCTGGAAGGAGCATGGGAAGCAGGGCTTTGTCTCAGTTTCAAAGGGTGGGGCCACAGTCTTTTGGACCTCATGACCTCCTGGGCTTCAAAGGGTCAGCCTTGCACTAACTCAGTCCTGGAGTGTACGGATGATGTTAAGGTGTGCCAGGGGGATGGGGCTGCCTTCCAACACTGAGAGGGCAGGGTTGCTATGCCCAAGAGGCAGATGAACAGGGCCTTTCAGGGCTAAGGGAGTAGGGTCATTGTTTAGATGGTCTGGGACAATCACGCTACCCAAAGCCAAGGGAGCAGGGCTGCCATCCCAACTGGGCTACAAGATGGAGTTGGAGCCCAGGGCTGAAAGATCCCTACCCAGAACCCAAGGAGCATGGCCAATATACACAGCCTGAGAGGCATGAACATCAGCCAGACAGCCCTGCTAAACAGAGGATGTTTGAGCGTTTAGGGATAGTGCAAATTGCTCTGCTGGGTTTTGAACTTCGTTGGGTGCCCATTATCCCTTATGCCCTTCAAATTTTTCCTGTTTGTAATAGAAAGTCTAGCTTGTGCCTGTTCTACCACTGTACTTTGGAAACAGACACTCTGTAGTCTAGATTTCACAGATTCACAGATGGAGAGGAATTCTGCCCCAGGACAGAATAAGCCTAAAGCCTCACTCATATTGGATTTAGATGATTCAGAACATGGGATTTTGGAGAGTATGTAAGACCTGTGAAATGATGTGATACAGTGAATGTGTTTTGCATGTGGCAAGGACAGGAATTTGGGGAGTCCAATGGGTTGAATGCTATCATTATGTACCCCCAAAATATGTGTTGTAAATCCTAACTTCTATGCCTGTGTTTATAAACCCATTTTGAAATGTGTTGTCTTTTTATGCTAATAAGACAGGATTAGTGTAAGGTGTGTCTTAACTCTCATTTGAGACATAAAATAGATTAAACAAGCAGGTAAGTGAAGGAAAAACAGGGTATGACAGATTTCAAGACACGAAGATTTCTAAGGTACAGTGAAGCAGAAACCAAAGAGATAAGGACTTTCCTTCAGAGCTGGCAGAGGCAGAAAGCCTTTCTCTAGAGCTGGCACCCTGAATTTGGATTTCTAGCCACCTAAACTGTGAGAAAATAAATTTCTGTTTGCTAAAGGCATCCATTTGTAGTATTCCTATTCCAGCAGCACTAAATAACCAAGACAGCATTAATGGGCTCCTTTGCCCTCCAGCTTCTCATTAATTTTGGCCAATGGGAGACATTTAAAGATCAGGAAAAAATAAAAAAAGAATGATGTCAAAAAGTTTATCCTCCAAACACTTTCCAGACCAGGTTGCTACAGCTTTGTTGCACTTCTCTATCAAAAGTTATAGCTACTGTAAACATCCATCTTCTACACTACAGCTTCCATTCCAGTTTCCAATAATTGTTTCTACTCCTCACACTTTCGATTATAAGGCACTTAGCATTGTAACTACGGCTTGTCCTTGAATATGGCACTATCTTTCATTGTTTTCCCTTTACCTTGTCCACATGTTTGTAGATGTCCCCTTTATTAAACTCTTCAACTGTCCCGTCTGGAAAATGTGTTTTTTCTTGTCAGGATCTCAACTAACATATGATTCAATAATAAAAATGAGAAAACAATTAAACAAGCACATATGGACTATCCCCCAGGAAATATTTTATGTTGTGTTATAAAGCAAGTCTCAAATTGCAAAGGATTGAAATCATGCAAAATGACTTCAAAACTGCAAAATAACTAGAGGCACAGAAGAGAGAGTAATCTACAAAAATCCCAAATAGTTGGAAATTAAACAAAAGCAAATCTAAGTAATCCAAAAAATTCAATTAAAATAATTTATATCTTAAAATGCTTGTACAAGTCTTGATTTAATAAGCTTCCTCCATAAGAAACCCAAAGAAACTAGTAGTAGAAGAACAAATGAAACTAGCAGAAGAAGAAAAGAAATGATAATAATTAGAGTAGAATTCAGTGACATAGACAACAGAAAAACAATATAGTGAATCAACTGAACAAAAAGTTGGTTCTTTGAGAAGGTCAATAAATTGACAAACTCTTATAGACTGATCTAGAAAAATGAGATTGTATTGCACTGTGTTGGGAAAATCTGCTACTAAGGACCTCTTTCAAGTATTAAAAAGTAAAGATGTCACCTTGAAGACTAAGGTGCACCTGATCTAAGCCACGCTATTTTCAGTTGCATCATACGTATGTGAAAGCTGGACAATTAATAAGGAAGACAGAAGAATTGATGCCTTTGAATTGCAGTGTTGGAGAAGAATAGTAAATGTACCATGGTCTACCAAAAGAACAAACAGATCTGTTCCGGAGGAAGCACAATCAGGGTGCTCCTCGGAAGCAAAGATGGCAAGATTATGTCTCACATACTTTGGACATGTTGTCAGGAGGGATCAATCCCTGGAGAAGGATATCATGCTTGCTATAGCGGAGAGTTAGCAAAAAAGAGGAAGACCCTCAAGCAGATGGACTGACACAGTGGCCACAACGATGGGCTTACGCATAAAAATGATTGTGGATGTGGCACAGGACCAAGCAGTGTTTCATTCTGTTTTGCATAAGGTCACTATGACTCAGAACCAACTTGACAGCACATAGCAACAACAAAAAATGAGAGAGAAAACACAGTGTAGCTAAGTCAGGAATAATTTCTATCATTAGAGAAATTAACAGCATAAGGAAATTTCATGAACAATGTTATGACAATGAATTAGACAATTTAGATGAAGTGCACAAATCCCCAGAAAGCCACAAACTACCAAAATTAATTCAAAAAGAAGTATAAAATCTAAATGGATCTGTAAATACGACACTAACTTAGTAATTTTAAATATTGCACAAAGAAAGGCCCAGGACCAGATGGCTTCACTGGTAAGCTCTATCAAATATTTACAGAAGAAATATCAGTATTTCATAAACTTTCTCAGAAAACAGAAGAGGATGAAATACAGTCTAACTCTTTCTATGAGGCTAGTATTACCTGACAGCAACACCAGACAAAAACATCATAAGAACTCTCATGAGCATGGATTCAAAACTCCTTTTAAAAGTATTAGGAATTTTGACAACATATAAAAAGGGTTTGAAACCATCACCAAGTAGCATTTATCCCAGAAGTACGAAGTTGGTTTGCTATTTAAAATTAATTAATATAACACACCATGTTAACAGAGTGAAAGATAAAAACCACATGATGATTTTATAATAAAACCCAACACCCATTCCTGAACAACAACAACAGAAACTGAACACACTGGGAGATAACTTCCTCAGCTTTGCAGCAGGCAACTACAAACAGCCTACCACTAACATCCTATTGGCTAATAAAAGACTGAGTGTTTTCCCTCTAAGACTAGACATAAGGCAAGGATGTTGGCAGACAGGTGTCTGAGCCAAAATAGGTAAAGAGGACTTGCTAAAAATTAAACACATTCATGCTGCAAAGGGTACTATCGGCAACGTGAAAAGACAACCCACAAAATGGGAGAATAGGTTTACAAATTATATATTTAAAAAAGGACTTGTATCCAGAATATATAAAGAAGTGCTACAACTCAAGACAGATAAAAAACAGATAAAAGACAGACAACTGAATTTAAAAATGAATGAAAGACTTGAACAGACACTTTATCAAAAGCAGACCTGAGAATGGCAGATGGGAAGATGTTCAATAGCATTAGTCATTAGAAACGCAAACGAAAACTATAGTAAGATACCAGTACACACACACGCACACACACACACACACACACACTATATCAGATAAGTCACGGTAACCCCATATGTTAACAGAGAAGAGCTGCTCTGTCAGGATTTTTTATGTGCAACCTTCACAGAATCCAACTGCCAGCCCTTTCTTTGACAGCACTGCACATGGGTTCTAACCACCATCCTTCAGTTTACTGGTTGAGCACAAACCATTCCCACTACTCAGGGACCTCACACACACACACACACACACACAAGGATGGCTACAGTCAAACAGAATTCAATTCAAAGTGTTGGAAAGGATGTGGAGAAACTAAGGTCCTTATCCAATGGATGGGAAGGTAAAACAGCACAGCCTTTCTGCAAACCTTTTTGGCAATTTCTTAGTAAGTTAAACATGGACTGCCCATACAATCCAGCAGTCTCACTTCTAGGAACACACTCAAGAAAAATAAAAACTGTACCAACAGTTTACTTGTAAGTAAATGTTCACAGCAGCATTATTCATAATAGCTGAAACTGGAAGCCATCTAAATGAATGGATAAATGAAACCACTGATGAATGCATAAATGAAATGTAATGTATCTCTACAATGGAATGCCATTCAGCAATAAAAAGGAATAAAGTACTCATCCATGCATAGATTAACCTTAACAGCAACACACTATATAAAAGAGACCAGATGCAAAATACTGCCTGTTGCACTATTCCATTTACATGGTATGTTCAGAAAATGCCAAGTTACGGAGACAAGAGCAGATGAATGGTTCCCTTGGGTTGGAAATAGCCTCGGGGACTTTCTGGAGGTAATGGAAATGATGGCGGTTGTGCAATTCTCTAAGCTTTCTGCAACTTACTGAATCGTACCAGCAGAATGTAGGACTCCACTCACTATATGAGTCCCTGGGTGGCACAAATGGTTCAGCACCACACTAGTACCAGAAGCTGAAGATTCACACCTACCCAGAGACACCTTGAAAGACAGGACTGGTGATCTGCTTCTGAAAGGTCACAGACTTGGAAATCCTAGGGAACAGTTCTATGCTACGCAAGGGGTCAGCACATGGGGGAACTGACTCAACAACAACAACAACAAAATCAAGCTACACCTCACTAAAGCTGGATAATACGGGACAGACATCATGTGACAAGATTTTAACCTCTTTCTTATATTTGTATTTGTGGGGTATGGACAACCGGCTTACACTTCAATTTTAAAACTGGTCCATTTAATTCAATGAATTATAAATGGTCAAGGGCATATCCAACCTATACAGAAATCACTGGCAACTGCAGTCAGGCAGAGTACTGATAAGACGTGGTGCAGTATGCTAGCATTGGGATGTAAGCTATACCCTATTATCCTTGAAGGAACCAAGTCCAGTAATTGTTTGCTTAGCCTAACCATTGTCTAGTTTTCTTCTGTTTACTTGTAATTAGCAAGACAAATTTCTTACCAGTAATAACCAGGCACATTGGAATAACTTTTGGCTTTCCTATTCAAATGCGTTCTCCTGAAAACATCCTATTAGTTGGTGTAGCCTTCATACAGCTTGCACAGGAAGCTTGCTGAAGATTACCCAGTATTCTAAGTAACTTTTTAGCCCACAGTGGAGACTAGGCTAAATGTACATTTCCTTTCCTTTGAAAATTCAGAGCAACTCCTCACATGTTCTGCTTCAGCATTACAGAGACACATTCTTTCTGATGTACTCACACGAGCATTTTATATGAAATAGATCACATTACTTTGAATTGCATGATGAAAGATGACTTTGCCCAGCATCCCTATGCCATCCTCCTAGCTCCTCACCATCTCCTCCTGCTATGGAGTGGGAAAAGCCACATCAGGCTGATTCGTTTCTTCTCACCATCTTTAATCCACTTTTTAAAGCAATCCCACTGATGAAAATTCACTTGTTTCCTATTCTATTTTCCTTTAGGGTGTCCATTAATCAAGACCTTAACCATAATGCATCCCCATTCTGTATATCTGCCTGCATCACACATAATAGAGGGAAGTCTGTGGGCTCAGCCATGCGCATGGCTCTCCAGATTACCTCTGAAGAATCCTAAGGCTCAGCTCCTGCTCTAAGATTCTGTGATACAGTTGGGAAAACAAAATGTATATATAGGAAACCACAGACAATTGAGTTATTCTACTGAGTACCAGGGAAGAGACAGCTGTCAGTGCTTTAAATGCTTCCTCAAGAGTATAACTGGAGACAAAGTCTTGAGGGCAAGTACTTCATTTAGGAAGTAGTCCCAGGAAGCACACTGGGCAAATGAGGAAGTGAGAAGGGATGGACGATACTATCAGACTTTACTAGTCTGGGTAACTGACTCGGAAACCCTGGGAGACATCATGGAACTTGCACCAAGTCAACTCACTCAACACACATCTTTGGCTACGGGATTGGAGAAGGAATTAACCCTCTGGCCCTTCCGATCTACCCTATAAAGAGAGCTGCAGAAGGATGCCATCAGCAGGTACTGGAAAGGTGAATGGAAGCAGAATGCAAGCTAGACATGGACACTGCTAGTCAGTTAAAATTCTGTAAGGGGTGGCATTTCAAATGCATTTAAAGAATATATGCTGAATTGACAGAGGGGAATAGTGTTCCCAAGAACATGCAAAGAAGGAGGGCAGGTACACGGGTGTGCCAGGGAGAGGGTAATGGGAAAGAGTAGCAGCAAGGAGCTCAGGACATGGCTTTTCCCATGCAGGCAAAAGGCAGCCCTCTTATTCTAGAATCTTTGTCTTTGCAGGAAATAAAGTCTCATTGTACACAGGTCTGATACAACTCTCCTTGGGAAATGAATATCCCTTAGCTCAGGAGAAGCCAGACAACTTGGGAGGTTAGAGAAAAATCCTAAATAAAATTAATACAATAGAAAGCAAGAACAATGAACAAAGACTACCATACAAATACTTCATGATGTAGTAAAGGAATGAGCAGCACTGGCCCTTAAACAAGTCAAATGCCTATAAAGTACAAGACATGTAACATTTAATCTGGAGCATCTGCAGAGTGACACTCCTGTGACATCAGATGGAGTATGGCATGTGGACTGCACATTCTGTATACAGGTGTGGCTACCTATAGATTCAAGTCAGCAGGCAAGTTGGAAACACCACACATAACCCAAGGAGACGGGGCAGACTGCAGCATGGATGTCAACAAAGCAGGTCACAGAATTCAGAAAGACTTAGGAGAGTCACTCTCCACTTCTTCAGCCACCTGAAGTAAAACAAATGGAAACAGAAAGCAGCATCTCAGTGGCACACAGGCTGGAGCAGGTGATTTTCCAGCTTCATACACCAGCTGCTGATGGAATGTTGAATACTGAGAGCTTTGTTTATTAAATTTATGAACATAATTCTGTGACAGTAGTACCCAGAAGAAATGTGTTTTGGAAAAGTGTGGTGCTTGATATAGCGGTTTCCAGCTACAAAGCACGAGACATAAAGAAGGTTTACGAAAACCTTAATCCTTCAAGCCAGCAGGCTGTGTCGCAGCAACATCTACATGCTCCAGGACGTTGTCTGGGAAAGGACAACCCAGATGCTTTCTGCTCCTCCTGAAAGTCATCAAAATCACAAGAAATCACTCGTAAGGAAAACCTCAATGATTTTAATTGATTTTAATTGTGCACAGGTCCCAAGGTACTAAACACCAACATGGATTAAAAGGGCTATCGTGGAGGTGTCTACAATTCTCTCTCTGGAATTTTGCAAGTGGTTTATGGATCTCTCCCAGCCCTGTGATTCTCTAAATTTTGAATAATAAAAGGTAAAAGAGGATGTCCAATCATTTGCAACTATTTACTGAGCCTTCTGCAACTGTCAGCATTATGTTAGACACTCAGGGGAGGGGTGATCAGAAAGCAGAAAAACACTTGACCTCTGTCTTTCCTCACTTATTTAATATTCTAATCAATAAGATGACACAACACACTTGCAAGAATAGCAACAAAGGAAAGACAGTATCTATTACGTTCCTGCTATTCTAAGATATCACTAATTATAGTGCATATCAATTTCTTAGAAAAATGAATTCTTAGAAAATGAATAAGCATATTAAATGTCCACAACAATTGTGAAATGCATCTCAATTCCAAAAACATTTAATTGTGAGGAACACACGTTTTGTCATTAAAGAAATACTGCAGTCAGACTAACACTGTATGATACAAGCTACAATTCCAGGGAAAAGAGAAGTCAAAATGAGGGAACTTGCTGTTTGCCCTTCCATTTCTGACTCACGCTAAGAATTATCCATCTCACAGACTGGATGTTCCCTGGAACTAATCGATTTATGTGATAACCTGCCTCCTGGAGTAAAGTGTAAGCCTCCAAAGGCAGGACTGCTACTGCGTGAAATGTTCACTCTGCTACTCACAAGACTCATTTGGGGGAGATTCTCAGTGCCCAGGCCACACTCTAACCAGAACCTCCAGGAGTGGGACCCAGGCCTCTGGATTTTATAAAGCTTCCTGGGAGATTCCATTATGAAGCCCAGGTTGAGAACTGGTGTTTTTATACCCTTATGAAAGACAGTATCAAGCAGAGTTCAACCACGTACAATGAGAGGGCTCCTTAGGAAGAAGAATGGTGAGGCTACATGTTACGTACTTTGGACATGGTATTGGAAGGGACCAGTCCCTGGAGAAGGACATCATGCTTAGTAAAGCAGATGGTCAATAAAAAAGAGGAAGGCCCTCAACAAGAGGTACTGACCCAGCGGCTGCAACAGTCAGCTTAGGCCCACAGTGGTGGTAAATTTTAAGAGTCAACTGGGCTGGAGTACAATGCCAGGTTGTTTGGTAAAGCAACTAGTTGCTGTTACAAAGTAGTTACGCATGATGTAATCAATTGTCTTTAAGTGAAGCACATTACCTTCCACAGGTGAGGACTTCAATCAATCAGTGGAAGGTCTTAGCACAAAGGAGATTTCCCTAGGGCACATTCTGTCTCCAGACTCTATGTAGAGATTTTGCCAGAATACTCTTAGTCTTCATTCTTCTCCTCACCTGGCTTATGGATTTTGAAACATAAGCATGGAGTCTCCAGCCTGATGCCTAACCTATGGTGGCACTTGCCAGCCCCCCATAATAACATGAGCCAGAAAGAGCCTCCAGCCTATCACCTAACCTACAGACTTTGAATTTAGCAATTGTGTAAGCCACTTTGAAGGACTTCTCTCTCTCTCCTCTCTCTCACTCTTCTCTCTCTTCGCTTGCTCTTTTCTCCTCTCTCTTCTCTTTTCCTTTTCTCTCACCCCCCTCTCTCTCTTTTCTCTCCTATGGGCACACACACTGACTCACTCATTCTGTTTCTCTACAGAAACCTAAGATAATCATACAGAGTGTAGACAGAAGAATTATAGGAGGGGGGTGGAGTCAAGATGGCAGACTAAGCACATGTCTCCCTAAATCCCTCTGGAAACCAGAACCTGAATAGATAATTAAATGGAGCCTTCTGGACCCCTAGTGAGCCCTAGGATATGGCATAGGGCTGATAATTTGGACTTCAAACAACTGTACAGAAAACCTCCTCTCTTTAGCTGACTCCTGTTCCTGGCCAGTCCTTGCTTTCATGGACCAAAGGTTACTCACCATTTTGACTTTTTTTTCTCTCTCTTGGCTGGCTGGTGGAGCAGGGTCTTGACCAGCGGCTGGCTAGTCTCAGATGCACCACTGAGAGCCTGGCTTAGGACTCTGTGCATCTCGCCACCTTTGGCATCTCTTTCTGCCTCTGCCATAGTGCAGTTTGTACAGAGGCACCAGGTGGCGAGCTTGTGCAGGATGCCATCTTGGACATGGAGGCTTCAGCAAGACCTAATTCCTAGGCTCAGAGGCAGCGCCCGCCCACACAAGAGCACTGTGCCAGCAGAAAAGCAGTATTTTACAAAGTGTTGCCTATGGCTGGGGGCTGTCAGCAGAGGCCAACAGGGCAATAGCCTTGCTGCATTTTGAACTAGTTCATAACACCTGGGGTTGCATATAGAGTTGCTCACTTTGCCAGTTGGGAAGAGGGCCCTGTACACCTGAAAACCTGACTGACCTGGGAAGTGGTCAGATTCCTTTTACCTCTCATTTTAAGACAATTTAGAGAAACAACTGTGGTCCATCCTCATAGCATCTCTCCCAGCCTTTACTGACTCACATGAAGCCCTAAAAGCCACAGACTCTGGAGAAAATGGTAAGCAGAAAATCACCCATGGCTTCAGAAGGCCCCCAAATGAAACAACCAAAGAGCTTTCTGGACAAAGAAACTTTTCTGAAATTATCGGAAGATGAATACGAAAGGATTATATAGAGAGCCCTCCTAGACCTTATACAAAATGCAGCACAGCAAAATGAAAAATCAAGAAAGCTGTTCGATCTGATGGAATACCAGTTCTCTGAAATCCAGCAGATCAAGAACAAAATCAAAGACATAGAAACTTTGATTCAAAGCCAAGAAAACAGAATGGAACAAGTGGAAAAGAGACTTTCTGACTTGGAAGACAGACCTACTGACTCCAGCATCTATGAGGAAAAACCATAATGAAGAAAAAAGAAAATGAAGATGCATTAAGAAGCATGTGGGACTGTATTAGCAGGAACAACCTATGATTAATTGGAGTCCCTGAACAGGGTGAGACACCTGAGAACACAGAGAGTATTGTTGCTGAGCTGCTGACAGAAAACTTCCCAGAAGTCATGAAGAAGAATAATAGGACTGTAATAAAAAGGAAGGGGAAAGGAGGGAGAAAGAGAGAGAGGGGTGAAGGAAAGACCCAAAGACTCTAAGGTAAAATAAATTTGAAGTCAAAAATTTTAAGAACAACTAGGAACACTAAAGAAATAAAAGACTTCTATGAGTCTGATATGAAATTTCTAAGAGATTTATGAAGCACTGTTCTGCAGTCAGCAGGTTAACAAGTATCCATGGATTGTAAGTACATTTCCCCTCTAAATATGACAACTTCCATAATCAATCAGAAAGGACTATTTTACCATTAGTAATTTCAGTCATCCTTTCTCACAGTAGAAATTAAACTTGATGTGCTCAACAAAGAATGCTGAATACAGAAAGACAGCAAAGCACAGCAGTGGAGGCAGGGGCACACAGAGTCCAGTCCCAGTCTGCTGCTTGCTACCATGACCTTAAGAAGGTTATTTATTCTCCTCAGAGCTTCATTTTCTTCATCAAACACAGAATATTAATAATACCTACTTTACTCGTTGACTCAACATTAAGAATCATATGAATTTTTTTAAGAAGAATTTTACTAAAATTCCTACAACCCAGATGAATTGTTAAAATATGTTTTGGAGTCTAAAATGGAAAGAAAGGTGGCTTTTCTCAATTTGGCTTTGGAGCTAAAACCCAGAGAGTATGGTTAGTCTCTGAGATTAACAGGCCAGACTCTGCAATCAAATAACATGGGCTCAGAGCTGAGCCCTGTCACTCAGTACTTGGGTTTAACTGTAGATAAATCTTTAGTGTCTCTGAAGCTCTGTTTCTCACCTATGAAATGGAAACAATAATACTGCTTGGCCTGTGATGACTGAATCATAAAATAGATGTATTTTTCTGTCTTCCCAGGAGTAACAAAAACAACAAGGCTAGGGTTATCTTAAGAGAAGCCTGAAGGTACCTAGCACCCACTAATTCCTCAACAACAGGTAGCTCATATCATCAGTAATTCATGTAGCAGAAAATCTGTCCTCTCTTTCTGTTCCCAATAACACTAAAAATACTTGTTGGTGATAATAAAAAGCATAAACAGGGAAGAGAATATACCTTGATGTTTAAAAACATCAAATTGAGGCAAAGAGATTGCACCTTTGTTCTGCCAAAAGAAGCAGTCACTGAAATAACCTTGGGTAGAAGCCCTGGTGGTGCAGTGGTTAAGAGCTCAGCTGCTAACCAAAAGGTCAACAGTTCAAATCCACCAACCACTCTTTGGAAACCCTGTGGGGCAGTTCTACTCTGTCCAATACAGTCACTATGTATTAGACAACTAAACAGCAGTTGGTTTGGTTTTTTAACCTTGGGTAAGGCAGCTCCCTTCAGCTGATGGTATTCCTGCAGAGGAACTCATCCTTGAACCATGAGCAGGCCACACTCTCAGTAACTGGGGAGACTCTGAAAGGAGACCTGGGTGATATACCACAACATCTTCTACAAAATAGACATAAACACAGCTTAGTCATGTATTTTTAAGATCAGCTTCACCAGAGTTCATGCAGGATAAAGCACTCAAGTTAGGAGATCCTTTATTATGTCTCCCATTGTCTACAGAATGCAATCTGAACTTTTAGCCTGACATCTAAGACCTTTCATAGATCAGCACCACTGACTTCCCAGTCATATTCTCCTTGACTATGCTTCCATGGACCATATAAGATAAATCAAAATAAATATTCTGGTCAACTCTCAGACAGGAATGGATTGGGCTTGGTGACACAGATTGATCGTATCATGTGTGCACTTTATGGTTCTATGAATCTATAGCATGTCGTCCTGCTGACCTCTTACTGGAGGAAGGGGAGTGGGTGGACAGGAGGGGACAGGAGATTGTTGGGAGGATAAGACATGCATGGAGTAGAGAGGAAGAGTGTGCTTTCACCGGGCAGGCAGAGCAGTGGGAGCTGCATGTAGGTGGGCATGCAATTTATTGAGGAATGTACATTTTCATTACATATATATAAATAAATAAACATTCTGGAAAATTATTCAGAGTTAATATGTTAATAAGAATGTCACACCCAACCAAAACCCAAACCAAACCCACTGCCATCGAGTCTATTCTATCTCATAGTAACCCTATAGGACATAGTAGAATATCTTCCCTGGAGTTTCCCAGGAGCACCTGGTGGATTCAAACTGCCACCCTTTTGGCTAGCTATAGCTCTTAGCCACTATGCCACCAATGTTTCCTGTCACAGCCAGGTATGTGCATATTTTTTATGAATCCTTAGTATGGAGACTTTCAGTAAGAAGTCTTTAGAGTATTGCTGCAGCATAAGCATTTCTGCATATAGACGACATTAAGGGTCTGAAGAAAGAATCTGTGGTTCAGTGCCCCAGATTCCGCAGGGTGATGCTCTTGAGAAGAGTAAATTGCTATATAGTTCCACAGCAAAGAGTCTCAACAGATGGTGAATTTTGTCCCCTAGGAGACACTTGTCAATGTCTAGAGATATTTTTGGTTGTCATAACTGGGGATGGGCAGATGCTACCCATCTAGTGGACAGAGGCCAGGGATGCTTCCAACTGCACAGGCCAGCCCTACACAACAAAGAATTATCTGGCCCCAAATCCCAATAAACCCCACTCTACAGTTAGGCCAGTAAGCACAAGAAATTATCCAAGAGAAGTATGGAGATAACAGAGTTAGAAAAACAGCTCTTATTCTATGGGGGTAGGGTAGTATATGATTGGCAGACAGCCCAAGAGAATAAAAGGGCAGGACTGCACCTGCCTGGGTTTCTGCTGCCCCCACAATCTACCCACGCTCTCTCCCATATGTCCCCCCATAGGCCCTCCTGGAGCCTGCAAGCATGGCTACACAGAAGCCAGATGGCTTTGCCTCTGACCTTCTGCTAGTCCCCTCCTCTTGGGACTCTTTAAGTCAATGTAAATAATCATAATCACCATGGCTGTCTTCAACTGGCAGACAGTCCTTGATTGAGCAGAGCCCCTTCACTGCAAAGAAACAAAAATAAATAAATAAATACAACCTATGTGGGAAAAAAATTCCCAAACATTAAATTTTTGGCAGTGACTGCTTCAGTTTCATATCAGGGAGCCTGAGCTTGGCCTACAGGGAAAATGTGACAGAGCATGCCATTGAAATAACTAGGTCAATTTTCAGCTTCTTCTTGGAAGGCTTTCTGCTCCTTCTCTCCCCTCCCTGCTGGGCCCTCAGCCTGTCAGTATCAGCCACCTTCATTTTACATAACTGGCTCTCTCATGAGACAACTCCCAGTCCAGAAGGCCCCTGGAACTGAACAAACTGCCCATCCACCTCAAATCAAAAGGATCCAGTCCCACTCCTTCAGTGTGGGCATCCGGGCTTGGTGATGCCCACAGTGCGTGAGCAGAAGAACACCTGGCAGAGGATGAAATGCTACGTGATACCTGTTCATACTCTGGGCTCCATCCCCTGGCTCCAGGAGAGCCTGCCACTGGATCTCAGGAACAGCTCAGCTCCACACAGCACCCAGGGACAGACGTGCAGGTTTGTGTCAGTGGCAAAGACATGATTTATCAGACTAGTACAAAATCAAACAATAAAACTGAAAATAAACCCCAAGTATCAGGCCTGAGAAATCTAAAAGCCCTAGAAAAGAACATGTGTTGGGGAAAATTCTTTTCAACCAGAGCAGCCCTGAACAGAGTGACCAGCCTTTTGAAAAGAATTTGGTCTGAATAAAGACATCGATTATAGGCGTGCTCATAGTTCAACTACTGTTTACACTCCTCTAGTCTCCTTCTAAATATCAAACTGCCCAAGGGATGGAGCTTATTTTATTCATTTTGCACAACCAAGATACGGCAGACTGCCTTACATATTAAAAAAAAAAAGTTACCTAGTCTATTCCAACTTATAGAGACCTCAAGTGTTTCAGAATAGCACTACATTCCATAAAGTTTTTAAAGTATGGGCTCTTTCTGAAGTAATCGCCAACCTTTCTGCAGAGCAGCTTCTGGGTAGATTCAAATAGCCAACTTTTTGGTTATTGGCCACACTTTTAACTGTTGTACCACCCAGGAAAGATACTTGATAAACTCATTGATTCCTCAATCTTTTCTTGCATTTTCTCCAGAAAAACCCTTAAACATTCTTCCAAAGGTGCCTGTCTCCTGCAGTTAACACTGGCCCCCAGGATCTTAGCTGCTCCTTGCACAAACCCTAGTCAGCTCTTCTTGGGAACAGCTAGCTCCATGTCAACTGGCTATGACCCAATCAGCTGTCTAGTATTGAAAAGCCATGTAGGGTTTATTTCCCAATGAGTAATAACTTCCACTTTTACTTTTAACTTTGTCTTTGTGAAGACAGTATCTCTATTTTTCTACTCAATGATTGGCATCTCAAGCTGCTAAATTAAAACATCTCAAAATTCTTCCAACCACAAAAACTGTCCCATTACTGTCGAGTTGATTCCAACTCACAGTATCCCTATAGATCAGAGTAGAACTGCCCCATAGAGTTTCCAAAGAATTCCTGGTGGATTTGAACTGCTGACCTTTTGGTTAGCAGCCATAGAAGTTAACCACTGTGCCACTAGGGTTTCCTTTCAATAGTACCTACAAATAGTAGGTGCTTATACACATTTAATGAACAAATATTGACTTCATTAAAGAGAAACAATCCTCTCCTAAAATCACAGAAGGAAGTAATGTCATTAAGTGTAGCTTTGTGTTATACACATATCAAATAAACACATGGCAAACACCACAGAAATTTTCCCAAGAACATAAACAATTAAGGAAGAATAAGGGACAAATAAATTGAAAAGCATATCACTACCAACAACAACAAACCACCTCTAAGAAAAATGATTATTTCTGGGCTAAAGAAAAATAAGTATACATTGACTCCTAACTAAAAGGTCTGAGTGTGAATTTTTCACAGCAGGATAAAAAACAATATCCTAACTTGATGTTTCAGTTATCTAGTGCTGCTGTTACAGAAAAACCCCAAGCAGATGGCTTTAACAAATAGAAGTTTATTGTGTCACAGTTTAGGAGGCTAAAAGTCCAAGTTTAGGACACCAACTCCAGGGGAAGACTTTCTCCTGTCAGCCCCGATGGAAAAGTCCTCGTCATCAATCTTCCCCTGGTCTAGAGTTTCTTAGAACCGAGTCCAAAAGATGACTTCCATCCCTATATCTTCTTGCTTGGTGGTAATGAAGTCCCTAACTCTCTGCTTGTTTCTCTGTTTATCTTGCATAAGATAACACATATGCAGGCCACAGTCCAGGCAAAGGTCCCTTGTAATAGATCAGGGCTGTGACCTGAGTGACGGTATTGCTCACACCCTAATTCTCTTGAACATAACCTAACCTTCTCTCATTAACCACAGGCAGAGATTAGGATTTACAACACACAGGAAAATTACATCAGATCACAAAATGATGGACAAACACATAATACTGGAAATCGTGGCTTACACAAGCAGACACATATTTTGCGGGGAATACAGTTCAATCCATAACGTGACATGTGGTCTGCTAAGGACAGCTTCTTGAGTAATTGAGATTTTAGACCATCTTTGCTAAGAGAAGCAAGAACTTAACAAAGATGTAAGAAGAGATTTTACAGACAGAGAGGATGAGGGCCAGGTGCTCCTTGGAAACTGTATGGGGCAGGTCTACTCTGTCTATAGTGTTGCTATGAATCAGAATTGACTTGACGGCAATGGGTATTTTAGAGGATGAGAGAAGTGCATTGATAAGACAAGGGAATTTATTGGTTGGAACACTAAAAAAGACAACACAAACAAGATGCGTAGTGGGTAGGGAGAGGGACAAATGCAATGCTGGAACAAAAGCAGCTGGAGCACCATAAACAATGTCAAGAATCTGGGAGAGTTAGGTAAGCAGTTTCTAATACTCGTTCATTTCACAAACTTGTGGACACTGTTGACAGCCTCCATTCCATATTCTCATAAAACCCTCACATCCCTCCGTTTGCACCATAAACGCTTGCCATAGACTCAAACTACAACACAAAAAAGCATGACCATAACTAGACAACTATTCTTTTGGAGGAAAGCTGAAGTTCTTAGTATAAGAAGTTACTAGAAAGTCACTACTAGAAACAGACAGTGAAGGTTTTAAGACCGAATTCTAAAATGTACATGTAATTATAGTAAGACAAATTACAGAAATGATAAAAGGCATCTTTTTCCTCAAGAAGTTATACCTAATGAAATTTCTGTAATGACTACATAGTGTTAAGTGATAACAAAGGGACACAGACCCAGCATTTAGTGAACTGTAAGGCCATCACAATCAATGTGCAAACTGTGCCTTCTATTATGTTTTCTGTTAAGCTCTGACTTTGTAGAAAAACATTTGGAGAAAACTATGTACCAGCCATTTCACTGAATGTTTTGTGTGAATGAAGATATGTCATCTTCCTAACAACTTTCCACGAGAAATGTTACCACCCCCTTGACCCCTGGCTTATAACCAGAGAAAGGAGATGCAGAAAAATAAATAAACTTCTCTAGCTATATGCAGTACATCAGTGGTAACACAGAGATTTGAATTCTAGTTCTTCCCTTAATGCTAAGTCAGTAGGTTCCAGACTTTGAAAGTCCATAGACTGGAAAAATTTCAAGGACATTTTTGGAGTTAATATAAAATTGTCAACTTTTCATTTGTTCAAGCGTGGACATTAAACACACACATACACACACACACACTCCTATCATCATCATTTCATAAAAGACATTTTTAACACCAAATGAGTGAATACACTTAGCTTTATAAATAATTTGCTACACACCTTTCCTTTTACCACAGTACCTAAATGGTGAAAACTTCAGATCAGCACTATTCTGAGAACTCACACTGGGGAATCGCCGCAGAAGGTTATGGAGCCTCCTCTTTGTATGACAGCAACAAAGCTCCCCTGCTTGGCACTGGGTTGGATCCAGAGCTGAAAGCCTAAAATAGCTATCAGGGCCTGCTTTGTTGACTTCCAGCTGCCAATAAAGATCAAGATGTCCAGGAGAACATGGAAAAAAATTTTAATTTCTACAAAGAAGAAGGAGACCATGTGGATAACTTCAAACCAACACACGCAGGGTTTTTCTGGTCACTTTGAAGCTCTGATGTTGTTTACTTGCCATTGTTCTCAATAAGCAGTTACTATGAAGAAAGACATTTCTGTATTACAGTTAAATATATCCCGTAACTGGCTGTGAATTGTTGTTGGTAGGTGCCATCAAGTCAGTTCTGACTCAAAGGGACATTACGTACAACAGATTGAAACTCTGCCCGTTCCTGTGTTGTCCTAGTCACCGGGTACTGCTCCAACAGAAAATACTACGAGTGGAAGGTTTCATGCAGAGAAGCTTTATTGAGACAGTCCGGTAAGCTGCAAATCCATTTACAATTTGTAAGTCCATTCAGTAAGAGAATTTATCACAGTCCAGTAGGCTGAGTCCAAATCCACTGAGAGCATCTCGGCACAGGAACCTTAGGTCCAAAGGACGTGCTCTGCTCTCGGTGCTTCTCTCTTGGTGGTATCAGGTTCCCAACTTCCTCAGCTCACTTCTCTCCCTTATATTCCACAAGTTTGAGTCCTCCCTCACTAACACAACTGCAAACCATTCTCCATCATCAATATCACAGAGGCAGGATTCACAACACGTGGGAGGAAGGGCACCATATTGGAACTCCTAGCCAAGTCAAATTAACACATACATTTTTGGGGGGACACAATTCAATCCATGACATGGGTCATTTCTGTCATTATGCTTGAGCCCACTGCTGCAGCCACTCTGTCACCTCATTGAGGTTTTTCCTCACTTTTGATGACCCCATACTTTACCAAGCATGATGTGCCTTTCCAGGAACTGGTCCCTCCTGGCACTATGTCCAAAGTATGTGAGAGGTAGTCTTACCATCCTCGCTTCTAAGGAGCACTGTGGCTATCCCTCTTCCAAGACAAATTTGTCAGTTTGTTTGGCAATCCATGCTACATTTAATATTCTTCACCAACAACACAATCCAAAGGCATCAGTTCTTTTTAGTGTTCCTTATTCATCATGAAGCTTTTCTGTGCATATGAGGTGACTGAAAACACCATGCCTTGGGTCAGGCACAACTTAATCTTTGAGGTGACATCTTTGCTTTGCTTTAAAGACATCTTTGACAGCAGAAATGAAGCCAAACTTGAACAGATTTTCTCTAGTTTCCAAAAAACACAAAGTTATTGCCATCAGGTTGATTCCAACTCATAGTGGCCTTACAGTACAGTGCAACTCCCTATAGGGTTTCTAAGGAACAGCTGTTGGATTTGAACACCCAACTTTTTGGTTAGCAGCTGAGCTCTTAACCACTGTGCCACCAAGGCTCTTTCTCTGTTCATAAGAGGTTAAAAATGTCCTTTGTCAACTTACTTGTTAGTCTGGGTTTTTAGTGGTAATCAGAAATGATATTTTAGTGAGAAAAGATACTTCACAGGATGCTAGCTAGGTGCCATTTTAAACCAAAGGTCTGTAAACATCACTTTTTAAAACAACAAAATATTCCTTCAGACCAATGTTCCACAATTACTTCCTCATTCTAATGTTGCACGCTTAAGCTATTAGCAATGTGGCCGCATTAATAGGTAAAGCCACACTGAACATCTTTATAAATGAAGTCATTTCTGGATTTTTAAATTGTTTCCTAAGGTAGATTATGAAAATATACTGCAACAACAACAACTGCTTTGTCCTTAATGTAGGAAAGGCACCAGGATCTCCTGGTTGTTTTAACTTGCTTTTCTTTAGTTTTCTGTCAAGGAATGAATCTGCCCGCCCCTGCATGCTCCCATCTTTGGGACCACGGACAAACTAAAACTAGGAAAACAGAAGAGGTCTTTGGTGCTGAAATTCTGGCAGGAAAATAGGGTACGAGTTCTTTCATCATACAGGAGATACTGCTGAAAGCACGCTACATGGGGCAACGCAAAAGGCCTTTTGTTAACAATCCATCTGGAGAATGGGTTGTGCTCCAGCCTAACATTCCTATGGTTAGCTGCCATTGAGTCAGTTCTGCTTGATAGTGACCTCTGTCTATCTGTCAGAGAAGAACTGTGCTCCCTGGGGTTTCCATGGCTAGACTTCTGGATGGACTTGAACCACAAACCTTTCAGTCAGCAGTCTGACCCTTAACTGTTTGTGCCAGCTGGGACTTACTCCCTACCCTCCTCCAGCCTACTCTCAGCATCCAAAGTCCTGTGCAGCCCATAGTCCTAACAATACAACCGGATCTAGAAATTTTCACCAGAGGCTTTGCTGTTGTTAGTTGCCACGGAGATGATTCTGACCCATGGTGACCTTCACAAACAAAATGAAATGTCACCCCGTCCAGGGCCATCTTCATGACTACTGGTGTGTTTGACTGCACAGCTGCAGACATTGTGTCAGTCCGTCACACTGAGGGTTCCCCTCACCTTCACCTTTACCAAACATGATATCCTTCTCCTGAGATCAGTCCCTCCTGATGGCACATGCGAAGCAAGGAAGTCAAAGTCTCACACAATATTCTCTGATCCACAGGGTTTTGGTATGTTGATCTTCAAAAGTAGACCAGCAGGCCTTTCCTCCTAGCTTGTCTCAGTCTGGAAGTTCCACTGTAACCTGTCTACCATGGATGACCCCTCTGGTATTTGAACTTCTAGTGGCACACGTTCCAGTATCAGAGCAATGGGAAAGCCACCACAGTAGGACAAACAGACAGACAGGTGCTGACCCCAGATAAGGTAAGCCCCTAGGAGAGGAGATACAGAAGAAGAGAATGAAGAAATAGCGCAAAGGGATTTTAAAACACCAGAGGCTTGGAGAAAGTAGAAAGTCATCTTTTCTGCAGACATGGTGAAATCCTTAGTTGACTTTGGAAAGGTCTGGAGAAGTGGTGCCCTAGGAGTAGGAAACTCAGACCCCACAGCTACCCTTTGGAGAAGACAGGGTGTGGAGAGACTAAGACTGAAACTGAATGCCTGAATTCTTTTCCCCCAAACACACCAGCACCATGGATGGATACTGTAGAGCTGTGGGTTTCACTCCTCACTAAAGTTACAGTCATCTAGGGAGCTTTTAAAAGCATACTGATGCCCCAGTCCACAAGTGGACACCAATACTGTTCAAAAATTGTGCAAGGGATACTCATGTGAAGTCATGGTTTAGAACTCGTCACAAGAACTTTGGGAAAGACCATTCAAATTCAAAGTCAAAACCTGTTTATGATACTTTATTTGTGTAAGTCCTTGACCAGCTAATGGTCATTTGGGATCAGCTGGAAGTTAACTGTACCACTGCCTTCCACCATAAAGAGTCTAAGTGCTAGGGTCGGGTGGTAGGGTCAAGCAGCTCCCCATACATCATTCCTCCATCATCAGCTGGTAGGGTCCTTTTAATAAAACAAGGCAGCCTCTGCTTCCTTTCTGAGTCCACCAGCTCAGAAGCGATTTACTAGTCATTTATAAAGTGTTCTGAAGCACGGTTTGTGGATGAGTTCTAAATACTATATTACTGTATCTCTTGTGCTACAATATGCTGGAGTACACATTTAATGGTGTGCAAACAGAGCCACTGACACGTAAATGCAAACTCACAGAAGTAAAATCCCTTTTTGCTTTCCTCCCCTCAACATTTGAACTTCCATGTCTAATAACTGCAAATCTTATAATGATGGGGTTGACATTCCATGCTTTCCCATGCTCTTTTCCCATTTTAAAGTTTAAATAATGGAAGTTTCAGAATGCTAGAAAGATCCTCTAAGTGATCCTTAAAATATTCTGAAACTATCAAAGGGCACACGTACAGGATATATAATGAACTGCAAATCAATAAGAAAAAGGAGACAACACAATAGGAAAAAAAAATCTAGGCAAAAAACTTGAGCATGCATTTCACAGAAGTTGCTCAAATAACATATTAATAATGCTAAATTTCATCAGTCAGCAGGGAACTGAAAAATTAAAAACAACAAGGCTCCTGTACATATCAAAGAGAATGACCATGCCACAATACCAGGTGTCAGCAACTGGACTCTCAGCGCCGCTGCTGCAGGTATAAATTGATGCAACCACTTTGGAACACTGTCGGGAAGCAGAATGTACAGACCCTCTGCTGTTGTTGCCGGGTGCTGCTGAGTCGGTCCCAATTCCCAGTGACCACGTGGACAACGGAAGAAAACATACCCGGTCCTGCACCACCCTCACAATCGCTGCTCTCTGGCATCTATTGTTACACCCGCTGTGCCAATCCATCTCCTTGAGGGCTCTTCTCTTTTTCATGAACCCTCTACTATACCAAGCATGATGTCCTTCTCCAGGAACAGGCCTTCCAGGACCTAGAAATACTCCTATCTCCTACCAATCCGACTCCTAGGTCTATCCTCCTAGGAAAATTTTGTCCCAACATGAACAAGAACGTTCATAGCAGTGCTAATTTATAATACTCCAAATCTGAAAATGGCTGAAACATCCATCAAGCGAAAGAAAGTGGAATATATTATGGTGTTTCCATATGACAGAACTCAGTCAACAATGATAATGAACCTACAAATTACACATAACTACACCGATAGATGTAAGTGGACAATAAGTGAAAGAAGCCAAATACAAAAATCATACAAACTGTGTGATTTCAGTTACCTGAAGTTCAAAACCAAGCAAAACTAATCTACGAGGTTAGAAATCGGGCAAGGGCTTTTTGTGACAAATAAGGTGGGGGTGGTAACTGTATACTATCACACGATAGGTGTGGCAATGTTCTCTCTCTCGAGGTTGTGATGGTTATATTAATGGCCCACTCTGTGATAAATAAGCAAGCAGTATATGGATTAGTATATTCTTCGTATATATGTTATTTTACAATAAAGAGCTTATTTTCTTAAGCATACTGAAGTTTGGGACAATTTTATTCCAGAGCTGTGATAAAATACAAAAAAAAAAAAAAAAATCAACATATCTACAATTGGAGGGAAGGTCTGAGTTCTCTGCATAAGCAAAACACTGTCCCAGGACTCCTGAAATGGAAGTCCTTGTTACTTCACTTAATAATTCCTTATTAATGCTAAACATGACCACTTAAGTCCTGTAGAGCAGATAAAGGCCCCAGTGGCACGACAGTTCAGCACTTGCCTGGTAAATGAACAAAGTCAGTGATTTGAACCTAGCAGCTGCCCTGCAGAAGAGGAAACCTGGTGATCAGCTCCCATCAAGATTAAAGCCTTGGAAGCCTCATGGGCCAGTTCTACTCTTTCCTGCAGCATTGCTAGGAGCTGGAATTAACTCAACAGCACCTAACAACCACATATAGCAGGTAAGAGTTCCTGGACAGTGCAAACAACCCTTAGTGCAGTTGCCAAACCAAAGTCTGCACACCGAACTTGTCAGGGGGCACTTTGGAAGAAAAACTTTGAGATCTGCTTCCAAAAGGTCACACACTTGAGAACTCTGTGGAGTGCATTTCAACTGTACACACACAGTACAATCATCATGAGTCTAAACAGCAGTGGGTTTCATTTTTGGTTTTAATAAAGTTGATACTAGTTGTCATCGATTGAATCGTATCTCCCCAAAATGATGTGTAGCCATGTGGCTGGGCCGTGATTTCCCATATTTTGTGATTGTCTTCCATTTTGTGATTTTCCTGTGCAGCATGTTAAAGGATTAGAGTGAGACTGGAAATCCTTTTATAAGATCACCTCCCTGCTCCACTGTAGAAGGGAGCTTCCCTGGAGTATGGCTTGCCCACCCTTAATCCTTTCATCCTGTAAGAGCTAAAACGAAAGAAGCAAGCAGAGATTTGGGAACCTCACACCATCAAGAAAGCAGCACTGGGAGAAAAGCATGTCCTTCAGACCCAAGGTTCCTGCAGCAAGTTGCTCTCTGGACAAAGACTAATGCAATACCAGACTTTCCTCCAGAGCCAACAAAGGGGAAAGCCTTCCCCTGGAGTGGACATCCTGAATTTGGACTTGTAGCCTACCAGACTGTGTAAGAATACACCTTCCTCTGTTAAAGCCATCCACTCTGTGGTATTTCTGTTAGAGCAGCCCTAGCTGACTAAAATACCAGTGTTGCTCGGAAACCTGATGGCATAGTGGTTAAGTGACATAACTGCTAACCAAAAGGTCAGCAGTTCAGATCTCTCAGACACTCCTTGGAAACCCTATGGGGAAATTCTACTCTGTCCTATAGGGTTGCTGAGTCGGTAGCAACTCGATAGCAGGGGGTTTGGTTTTGGGTATTGTTGTTTTGGAGTCCCTCCAGTGTGCAAATGGTTAATGTGCTTAGGTGCTAACAGACAGAATGGAAGCAAATCCACCCAAGGCACCTCAGAAGAAAGGCCTGACAATCTATTTCCAAAAATTCCATAGAAAACATTTCTACTCTGACATACACAGGGTCACCACAAGGTGAAGTCAATTCAATGGCAACTCATAAGTGAGAAACCAAAGACTAAATAGGTAAAGTAACCTGACCAAGGCAGTGAGTTGTGGAGTTGGATTTAACTTGGAGGGCCAGGTAAGGGCTCCTAATTATTTCACCAGTGGTCATCAAGCATTATGGGGAGAATACCTGAATACACTGAAAAATCACTCAATGCCTTAAAAGAGTTGTTTATGTGGGTTATATTTATCGAGAGTAACCATATTAAAGATTAAAACAGAAAAATCTAAAATCTAACAGTACACAACCACATTTTGTAAGCTCTCAAGGTGATGACATCATCACATGTCACGTGGCCTCTAGAAAATGCCGCCGTGCATGCCTAAGACAGTAAGTGTGGGAAAGTCAAATGATGCCTTGGTGTTATCATGAAACCAGTTTTGATCTCACACACCCCAGGAAAACGTCCACACTGGGAGAACCGCTGCAAGGCGCTATGCTGCCACTCCGTGGGTCAGAACGAAGTCAACATCTAAAGGACAGGAAGATTCTATGTGCTATTCTTTATATGCACAATCTGGATAGCCCAAAGGAAGCCCAGATTTTTAGGAATGGAGGACAGAATCAGAAAACCTGGCTCTGCATTCTGAAAGCACCACTGGCTAGCAAAGTAACCTTGGGAAAATTACTTCATGTATCTTCAACTTCACAATAAAAAGAGAAACAGTTAGCTCCTGCAGCTGTTGCTACAATTACATGGCATGCAAGCTAACTGAAAATGCCTAACACAGTATCCAATAGGCAATAAATAAGCATGGAATCTCTAGTGTTATTGGGGGGGGGTGATATGCACACACTTTAGGTGAAAGTTGATAGCAAATTAGTTTCTCCTTCAGTAATTCATGCACAGATTATTTTGTGATGTTGGTTGCAGTCCCTGCAAAATGGCGACACTCTCCACCCAAGTTTCTCAAGTCCATCTGTCCATTTTTCTATCCCTTTCTGCCTCCTTGTCATTGCTTTTGGGCAGGTGTTACCCATTTGGTCTCATATACATGACTAGACTAAGCAACATATTCCTTGCTTGTGTTACTGTGTCTTTTATAGACCTGTCTGATCTTTGGCTGAAGGGTAGACTTTGTGAGTAGCTTAAGTTCTGAGTCAAAAGGGATGTCTGGGAGTCAAGTGTCATTCCACACCCAGGCAGAATGAACAAAGAAAAATAAAACCATAGGAAAGTAACTTCAGTGTCAAGTTCCTGAGGCAACACGAGAAAAAGGGGTATACAGCCCAAGAACTCTACTAAGACCTGAGCTGATGGTCCAACAGCCTGGACGGTCACCTGGGAACAGGGCCCCTAGATCTGCTGCTGTCCTTGACCAGAAACCAGTGATGAGTCAACTCTTCAGACAAGAATGACCTCGACTTGGGGACGCAGCGTGACCATATGGTGTGCATACTTTATGGTTCTAAGCATTTACAGGAGGCTGTCTTACTGGTGTCTTCCTAGACAGGAGAAAAGAGGGTGGAGAGGAGGGGACAGATGCTTACGAAGATGATACTAGATAGATACATAGACTGAAAAGAAGGACTGCGCTGTCACCAGGTGGGGAAAGCAGGAGCTGCAGATACCAGGGTATGCAAAACCGTTTTGGATTCTATACTTTTCACCTTATCACAATAAAAGTTAAAAAAAAAAAAAAAAGAAGAAAGAAAGTGTCTTTATCTACTTCTCTTAGCAGCTCAAGAATGTTGGCTGGTTCAAATCTATCTGATAGCAATGCTTTCTAATTTTGTACCTAACCCTGCAGTCCTTGGAAAATAATGGCACTGAAGAATTACCCTTCTGGTTCTTTCACTTTTGCCCATAACCATCAGACATTCTTATCAGAAAAGCTAAACAACCATCTCAGAATTGGATACCCCAGGTGTCTCCAATTATCTCAAGGAATATAATGGAATTTTCTAGATAAGTTTTCTTCACTTTACTGTTTAATGAGCAGCTATATATTCTGAGCATAATTGACAAAGATGTGTGTGTTGAGCAAGGAGGTAATGTATGACACCATAAAACCAAATAAACATTGAAAAGTCCTTAAGAATCATTTATTTAAATCAGGGGCTGGCAATCTTTTTCTGCAGAACCTTTGATAGTAAACCTTAGGTCTTCTAGGCCTTATCATCTTTACTGTAACTACTCAACTCTACATCAAACCAAATCCACTGCCACCGAAACAATTCCAACTCACAGCAACCCCATAGGACAGAGTAAAACTGCCCCATAAGCTTTCCAAGCAGCAGATGGTGAATTCAAACTGCTGATCTTTAGGTTAGCAGCTGATGGAGCTCTTAACAACGGTGATACCAGGGCTCCAAGCAGTCATAAATAATATGTAAATGAATGGGTGTGGTTATGTTCTAATAAAACTTTATTTACAAAAGCCTGTGATGGGCTGCATTTTGCCCATGAGCCTTAATTTGCTGGCCTCTGGTTGAGATAATGAAGCCAAAAGAGAATGGATTTTTGTTGTTGTTTTAGCAATAACCTTTCTCTCAACTTCTTTAGGCTTGTTTTAAAATAGACTGGAAGTAACATCCAAACAATTGAATTTAAACCCACTTGGGGCTCAGATGTTGGAGTGCCCTTCTCCAGATCCTGGACTAATGAAGTATTTCTTTCTCTTTGACCTCACTCATGACAGCACCACAGGATGGGGCATTCGCATTTCCATTCATCTTCTAGTTTTATCACAGCTGTGCCATTCCTATCAGCAAAACTCAGGAACCGTCAGCACTTTCATTCTAATACCAGCATCTCAGGAGGCTATAAATCTGCCTAAGACAGTCTGAACTAAAACTTGGCCTGACAGCTTGTAGACCAAGATCTTTCCCAAGGAGTAAGCTGGCTCAACAAAAAGTAACTTCATATGAAAGCTCGGCCAAAAAGATATCATTGTAAAATTCAGAACAATTTTTGATTTTGAAGATTCTCAGACAGTTCAACATAACAAGCACTTACTGAGTTCCTACCAAAGGTAGCATCTATTATTCCATCTGCCGCACTTTACTTCCTTTGGGGAACTGCATCTCCCCAAATTCATGTAGTTCTAATGGAGCTGTCAATCAAAGAGGCTTACCTTGCATGCCATCCCCTCAAGGGCAGCTCATATGACCCAAGTAAGCGAATCAGATTATCTCATCTCCCTAGATGCAGACTTGATCCAGGTACAGTTTGGAACCTTTTCCTTTGTGAAGATTTTTATGAGTGCTGGAAACAAGAGAATCTCCTTTATTATATACAAAATGGCCATGTAAACTAGGAATTTCACTGGCTGATGTAGTTGAGGGACCCATGACGTACACAGAGTCCCTGGGTGTTACAGATGGGTAACAAGCTCAACTGAAGAACAAAGGTTGGAGGTGCAAGTTCACACAGAGGTGCTTACAGAAGAAATACCTAGAGATCTACTTTCGAAAACCCAGCCATTACAAACCCTACAGAGTACAATTCTGCTCAGAAACACGTGGGTCACCATGAGTTGGAATCGACTCAACAATAACCGGTACCAGTATAGGGTATCTAAATGGCAACATCCAATAGACAAGTGGATTTAAAAGCCCCACAATCCAAGAAGAGGTTGGGGATGCATTGGGAGCCATCCATGTGTGAAGCCCAAACCAAACTCACTGCCATCAAGTTGTTTCCAACTCAAAGAGACTCTACAGGACAGAGTGGAACAGCTGCATGGAGCTTCCAAAGAGTGGCTGGTGGATCTGAACTGCCAACCTTTAAGTCAGCAGTCAGTTAACCACCATGCCACCAGGTAATGATTATAATAGTGGGCCTTCTGAGACCATCTTTCATTCATCCATGTGCAGCAGCTCATACTATTTGAGATAGTAAGGAACCTATGCCAATGTCTCCGATACCTACAGTACCACTGAAAAGTACTTAAAAGTTAAGCATTTCTACTCTTTTTTTCATCCCCTCTCAAAGAACTTTTTGACACAGCTTTTAGGATCCTGAAGCTCTATGTACCACGGTATAAGGACACTAAGAACACAATTGGAAAGAAAAAGCATTCGATGACTATTCAACAAGTACTTTATGTGTTCCTGTGATGTGCTAGGCTCTGAGTTAGGTGCTAGGGGTATAAATAACAAGAGTGATGGATAGTACCAGTAAGGAGATACTATTTCAATGTATTTATCACTGAGGTTCCCGTTACCTTCAATTTAGGAGATGCTATAGGGTAGGGTATAGCTTTGGCAAATCCTGTGACCCATGGAAATCCAAAGCCCTCTCCCAAATTTCTGTGGAATCTTAGTGTGAACATTCTCTAGTCATCTTTCTCTCTGGACTCCTGCTTCCATATATGCTGCTTCCAATCTCATTAAAGCAACCTAGATGTAGAACACTTTTACGAATCACCCAAGTACTTACTGCTCCTTCGGCTGGCATGTATTTGTAAAATACTAATTTACTTTGCACTCATGACTAACACCTTCTTCAACTACACAATGCATTTTTATATCTCAGGCTCTCCAATAAGAATGCCAACGATTTTGTGGACAATGCTTTACCTTACCCATTCTACTATACTACTTTCTTTGAGAGGTTCCCCCATTTTTATTTGGGGAAAATTATAGGGAACACAATGAAGGCAGAAGCCTGACCTAATCATTAGTTACCCAAGACATTCCAAGAAGGGAATCACCGCACTGTCTTCTTGCAGCAGTGCCAATAGACAAGACAGAAAAGACTGTGGGGATTCACAAACATTTGGTACATTAGTTAGGGTAGGCTCAACTGCTCTGACAAATAGATCCAAAAATGTAAGGTAATACAAATGAAACTGAAGTTTATTTTTGGTTGACATAAGTCCAAGGTGGGTGTTCCTGATTGGCAGTGACTCTTTTCCATGCAGTGACTCAGGGACCCAGGCTCCTTCCATCTTCTAATTCTAAAATCCACTATAGCCTCATTATGATCTGCATCCAGCGGGTATAAAGAGAGTATGAAAGAGGCACACATACCTTCTTAAGATCCCTGGCCTGAGGGGGCCACGCATCCCCCACACTTAGTCGTGTAGCCACACTCAGTGTAAGAGCAGCTGGGAAATACTTGTATGGTACATGTACTACTCTGTCAAAATGTATATAAGGAGTGAATGCCTAAGGGGGCTTGTTAGTGACACTACCAAGCCTGGTTTATCTGTTTAGTTGTGCCTACTGTAGCAGAGAAAGATGACAAAGATTCAGAACACAGCCTTTTATCTCCTTTTATCCATTATTCAGCCTTTCCTAGATAATCCGAATGTTTTCTTCGACACAGTCTCCTCCGGACTCCCCCATTCCCTGTTCTACCTTCTGTCTTGTGGTTGCCAGAAGTTCAGAATTCAATGATCCCTTCATCTTGATCATGTTCATATTTCTATACTTTTTGCAGACCATGTCTAGTTTAGCTGTTATCTCTACAAACAAAACATAACAGTATCTCCAATCTTGCATGATCACATACAGACTCTCTTGCACAACTTTTTCAATCATCTTACGTAGCCTACCACGTTCTCCCTATTGCAGTCAGCAGACTTCCCCAGCATCTAGCACAGGGAATGTCACTTTTTTCACTGAATTGTCTTTGGTGTTTGTCTCAGTCAGCTAGTGCGGCTTTAACAGCAATGCCATTTTTAAAAAGCAAATTTTATTTCATCACAATCCGGTAAGCTGAAAGTCCAAATTCAGGCCATCAGCTCCGGGGGAAGGCTTTCTCTGCTGGCTCTAAAGGAAGGTCCTTGTTGTCAATCTTCCTCTGGACTGGAAAATTCTGAGGCACAAGGACTCTGATCCTTTCCAAAGGATGTGCTCCTCTCCTGGCACAGCCTTTTGGCGGTATGAGGTCCCAAATCTCTCTGTTAGCTTCTTTCCTTTACATCTCATGAAGTCAACTCAGTACAGTCTTACACGCTGAGTCCTGCTCCAGCTCAACTGCTGCCCATCCACCTTCACTAACATCAGAGAGGCAGGGTTTACAACACGGAGGAAAACCACACAATACCAGGAATCATGGCCTAGCTAAATCGCGACATGGATGTTTTGGGGGAAACACAAGTCAATTTATGACAGTTGTCATGGACTGAATTGTGTTACCCCCAAAATAGGTGTAGCCATGTGACCATGATTCCATGTAGTCTACAATTGTCTTCCATTTTGTGATTTTGTTGTGCTGTGTGTTAAGGGATTAAGGTGGGACTGTAAATCCCTTTATAAGATCACCTCCCTGCTCCACTGTAAAGGGAGTTTCTTGGAGTGTGGCTTGCCCCACCCTTAGTTCTTTCATTCTGCAAGAGATAAAAGGAAAGAGAAACAAGCAGAGAATTGGGAACATCACACCACCAAATAACCAGCACCAGGAGAAGAGAGTGTCCTGCAGACCCAAGGTCCCTGCACCAAGGTGCTCCCTGGACAAAGACTGATGCAATACCAGACTTTCCTCCAGAACTGACAAGGGGAAAGCCTATCCCTGGAGCGGACATCCTGAATTTGGAGTTGTAGCCTACCGAACTTTGTAAGAATAAACTTTCCTTTGTTAATGCCACCCACTCTGTGGTATTTCTGTTAGAGCAGCTCTAGCTGGCTAAAACAACAGTGTTCTTTGATATTCAAACCTAAAAAAAAAATATGCATTTATTTGCTGTTGTTAGATGCTGTCAAGTTTATTTCAAATCACAGAGAACCCGTGTGACAGAGCAGAATGGTCCTCAGCACTTTCTACACTGTCATCTTTACAGGCAGTTTGAATCTACTAGGTGCTCCTTGGAAACTCTCATGGGACAGGTCTACTCTATCTCCTGTCTGTGGGGTCACTGTGAGTCAGAATCAACTCAATGGCAATGGGTTTGGTTTTTGTTTTAATCTTTAGAGGAGCAGATTATCAGGTCTTGTCTCCCATAGAGCAGCTAGGTGGGTTAGAAGTGCTAACCTTTTGGTTAATGGCCAAGTGTTTAACCATTGCACCACCAAGGCTCCTCAGTCAAAAAATACTTGTTAAGAGCCAACTGTTGTTCAGCATCATATAAAATACCAGGGATTTGAAGTCGAAGAAGATACGGTGGCAGCCCACCAAGGACTTACTGTCTAGAATGAGAGACAGACTATAAACAAATATTTACAAGCCACTGCTCTAACAGAGCTCTGTACAAGGCTTCACAGGACAGGAGAAAAAAACGAAACTCTGATTTAAGATGTCACGGAAGTATTATTCACCAGCGCTTACTGAGTCCCTAATCTGTGCTCAGTGCTGTCGTCAGCAGTGTGAAGGCTACAAAAGAAATAAAATGTTCTGTCCTTGTCCTTGATGAGTATATCAGCTCCATCCACTGAGCAATAATGTTGTCTACAAGGGTATACAGAGAGTTGCAACTCAGTGAAAATGAGATTTTAGTCATGCTGAAGAGGAGCTAAGAGTCCTAGGGAAGGTGAAGTCTTCAGCTGGACCTTGAAGTTTTGTTTTGATGTGAGCAGGGGTCAGATGTACAACAACCAGCTTTGCAGACAAAGAAAAGAAACGGAGCGAGACTGAATAGTGAGGAATAAAGCCAAGGTATGCCTAAGACAGTAAAGAAATTTATCTTTCCAGAACTGAAGGAGTCAGTGGGCAATAATGACAGAGTGGGGGTGGGGGGGGCTGGGTGGAATCAGACTTATGAATTGAGCTCGTGAGGTTTACTGTGATGAGATTTGCTGTGGATTAGTTAGGGGACCACTGGAGCTTTGTGATACAAAACCAAAAAAAAAAAACCAGTGCCATCAAGTTGATTCTGACTCATAGTGACCCTACTGGACACAGTAGAACTGCCCCACAGAATTTCCAAGGAGTGCCTTGCAGATGTGAACTGTCGAGGTTTTGCTTAGCAGACATAGCACTTAGCCACTACACCACCAGGGTCTCCTATAATCAAAACTGTTAAGTCGATTCCAAGCCACAGCAACCCTATGGGACAGAATGTCACACAAGCCTTATGTCCAAAGTATCCATTCAATAAATACTGATGCATTCTTAACAGGTGTGTACTTTTCATGCTCAAAAGTTGGGCAGCAGTGGTGCCATCACGCCATTCTGTATTCGAGGGGACAATTTGGTGATGATGATGATAATGATGATGATGACGAATAAGTGAAAGTTTACATTCCAAGCCAATTTTCTATATAAAACCCCAAGCACCCACCTCTCTGTAACTTTGTCCGCTCTCCTCACCCTGTGACAGCACACTCTTCCTTTCTACTCTTTGCTTCCAGTATCCACTCAGCCAACACTTGTCCCCTCCTCTCCATTCTCTCCTTTCCACTCTAAAGAGATCAGTTGGGCAGCCTCATGTATTTATTAAGCCATAAAGTACACACACCACATGCATTACTCTGTGTCCCCAAGCCCAGTCCATTCTTTGTCTGAGTGTTGGCTTCAGGACCGGTTTCAGCTCTGGGCCAGTAGCAAGTCCAGGGGCCACGTACTTACGGGATGCTCCATGTTGTCCCACCATCAAGTGTGGTCTTTTTAACAAAGTTCTAGATCCGCACATGTCTTTCTCTTGTGCTGCGTCAGAGAGCCCACCTTGTGTCCCCTATCCAGGCTGCCTTAGGTGGTGGCGGGGCAACGCTGGTTCTTCTGGTCTCAGGCTAATGTAACTCTCTAAGCACATGGGCTCACGGTTCCTCACGTACTTGATGTTCTCAGTTGTCATCTGTTTCACACGAGCTGGGACTAACTGATGTCTGTCAGAGGTCAGCTTGCTGTGTTTTTAAGGCTCCAGATGCCGCTCACCATTATCGGGGTGCAGAAGACTCTTAAATACTCTAGTTATGCTAATTGACCTAGGTGTCCCCTGAAAACACAGTTCCCAGACCTATTCAAAGGGAGAATTTCGATACTTTGGGTTCTGAGATCAAAACACAAGTGAATGGTGCCAGTAAAATTCCCCAGCCTCATGTTGCCATTTTCCAAACTCTTTAATGAGAATTCCATGAATTCCACTGAAGTCCTCCTTAAATCTCTGTTTGCCATATCCTCCCCTTACTCTTCTCACCTGCACAAGCTTGTTCACTCTGTATTAAAGGAAATTTAGTTTGTCTTCATTTTGTTTTACAGTGCTGTGTTGTTCTTACTCCAAATTTCATCATCTTTTAGGTAGATGCAAATTGATTTCTCTATTTTCTCTAATGGTTCCTGCTGGGCATGACAAGTTGACATTTCTACAGCCCTTAACAGTCTAGATGACTTGTTTAAATATTAAATTTTTCTTCTTCCAAAGCAAACCTTTACATCGAGTTTGGGACCTAAAGTATCTCTCCAGGGCATTGTTTTTTCTTGCTCCTATAAGGTCGCTTTGAGTCGCGCTCAGCTTGATAGCAATGAGTTCGATTTCTTTTTTTTAGGAGAGAGGTTTATACTTTCTGTCTGTCGTATGCTGTTTAGAACATTTTTGCTAATTGTGCCATGGGAAGTAATTAAAAGCTGTTAGAAAGTGAAGTCCTTTATGCTAGCTGCTCTGAGAAAGAGCCGTGAGTCTGAGGAAGTAAAGAACGTAAATCCCAAAGTCCAGTTTAAGTGATGATGTGTCTTACGATGCAAATAAAGCCTCCAAAGTCACATCAGTATGTTACAGGATCCTCCCCATTTAGACTGTAAATATAATCTGCACAGCTGGCCAGAAATAAGTCAGCATAAAGTGGCATCCCACAGCTTTTCTGTCAGTTTGCTGGATGGTAATGGTTTGTGTGTTCCTGTGATGCTACAAGCTATATCACCAACATTTCCAATACTGGCAGGGCAGCCTATGGTGGACAGATTTCAGAAGAGCTTCCAGACTGTCTCAGTCATCTAGTGATGCTATGACAAAAATACCACAAGTGGATGGCTTTAACAAACAGAATTTCATTTTCTCACAGCTTATGACTTAATAGGTCTGAATTCACAATGCTGGCTCTAGAGGAAGGCTTTTTCTCCCGGCTAGCTCTGGAGGACTGTACTTGCCTCTTTTGAGAGTCTTCCTCAGCAATCTTCAGGCAGCTTAGCAACTCTCTTTCCTCATCTCCACTTCTTTAATATACTCCTTTTATATGTTGTGAGACACTAACTCAAAACACATCCTCTACCAACCCTGTCTCATTAACATAACAAAAACAACCCATTCCCAAAAGGGATTATAACCACAAGCATACAGGTTGGGACTTACAACACACCTTCTGTGGGGTACACAATACAATCCATAACACAGACTAAGCAGACTGAGAAGAAAGGTCTGGTGATCTATTATACAATGAAAACCTGTGGACACTACAAAGCCTTGTCTCATGTTGTGCTAGAAGTTGAGAAACCTATGTTGGGAAATAGACAGTGGCCTCAATAACAATCAGGAAGCAGCAAAGAATTAGGTGACAGTCTGTTCTGTTGTACATAAGGTCCCCATGAGTAGGGGCTGACTTCAACAACAGCTAGCAACAACAAAGAGATAACATTTAATAAGGAGACGGGGTTAGGAGTCTTGGCTTTTCTTAATCTGGCATCAGACTCTTTTTAATAATCATTGGGTAACATCTCAATATGACTCTATCTGGAAGAATTCTTTAACACAGACTTCTAAGCAAGTGTTGGTGGCACCAGTTTATGCCAGGGCTTGTTTTCGCAGATTCTCTTGAACTAAAGGGTGCACTTCTGTGTTGATTTGTACTTTAAATAAACAGCAAGAATTTGACTGCAGCATTGGTGTGAGAAAGACTCTGCTCAGTGAAGCCAAGGAATCTGATGGGCAAAGTTCCAGATTCATCTTGGCACAGCCAACCAGTCAACCAGCGTGCAACTCCACGATAATTTGAACATTTCCCTTTTTGAAAATATATGATTCACAAGGCTGTTGTTTCTTTATCTAGCTTTTATCTCTTTGAACTCTCAAAGCTCTTTTTAAATAGGTAATATTTCACAGTCTCATTTAAAAAAAAAATGGGAAAGCCAGTTACCTTAGACAAAAAAAAAATTGATTAAATTTTGTTCTGAAATTTCCTGAAGGAAAAAAATATATATAAAATAGCTTCAAGTATCTAGAAAGTAATTACTGCTTGAATTATCAAATTCTGCTCTCAGTGCTTTGACTTTGGTTAATAAGAAATCGCCTCACTTGTGAAAAATCAATAAAAACTATATGTTGACACCTAAAGAATGAAAAAGCTTTCTTTATATTTATAAAATGGGAGGCAGCCTTGGATATAACATTCACTTTCTGCAGAAAGAAACCAATTTGCTAAGTAAAAGAAGAAATTTGGGGAAAGAAATTATTGCACCAAATGTGTTTAAATTGTTTTTAGCCTTGCTGTCAAAGAGTTTTTGGTGTCACTATGGGCAACATCTTAGGCTGGGTTTTCTAGAGGGCAAAACCAGTAAAAAGTATAAACATACAGGGAGAGAGATTTCTATCAAGAAAACTGCACATGTGATTGTAGAGGCTGGAACATCTGAGTACACGGACCAAGATGAACACTTGGCTCTATTCATGTAGCCACAGCAGCTGGAGAACCCAAGATGGGAGGGTCAGAGTATGGGGCTCCCATTCTCAGGCTCTGAAGATCAACGCATTCCAAGACCTGCAAATAAACTGACAGCTTGACTCCCAAGAGACAGAGGGGACAAACATGAAGCCCCTGCAGGATTCAGCACAAGCAAAAAGCCAGAATATCTGCTGATAAGCAGATGCAGGCCACGCTGCCAAGGAAACACCCTTTAAATTGACTGGCTACTCACAGCAGATGCAGTCATGAGAGTGGTCATACGTAAACACTGAGAACCACAGCCTAGCCAAGCTGACGCACAATTCTAAACTTCACCAGCAATAAGCACAAGATTAAATGCTGAATTAAGAGCTAAATTCTGTATTTTTATCTTTTACAAATACCTTTCAATTGTTTAGAAGCACAAGATGACTTTTGGGAAAACAATCTCAGAGTCATACAACTGAATGTAATAGGTTTACTTCCAATAAACGTCTCATCTATTATGGAATTAAACAGCAGTACCCCGCAACAGTCAGACCCCATCTGATTTTCTCTGAGTGTCTACCTTTTCTAACACCTCAGATGACAAAGAAGACCTAGAAAAGGAGTGTGGGACCTTAAAGCTTGAGATCTCCTAAACTGGAACAGTGGTTAATAACATTCTAAGAGCTCCAAACTACAAAGGCTAGTGAAAGGCATCAATCTTCAAAGATTGGCTTATCAGTTGGAGGAGGTAAAAGCAACATGACCAAAAACCATCCTTCCATACTAGCACTTTGCCCTCTAGTGTCATCATCTCCCCTCTGCTAAAAATGATTATCCATTCTTGAGGAGATTTTCCCAGGGGGGCTGAGAACTCTTAAGCTTCCTGACAGAAAGAAGCAGAACACTCATGAAAACCATAAACAGAGAAAATGAAAAATACGAAGCAGTCATAAAAATGTGGAAGACCAAAGATAAAATGCTTTGACTTCTAAGTTGAACACTATTTCTCCCTAGAATCTAAAATATCGATTTAACATCATCTATATTGGTGGGTCACTTTGAGTTGGCACTGACTCAATGGCAGTGGGTTTTATACTGGTGGGTTTATAAAACTGCATCTGTTAGGTTTTGCTGTGTAACAAACCATTCCAATATACAGTGGCTTAAACAATGCTTGATTACAACTTACGAGTATACACTTGACAGATCTTCTAGATGGTTCTGCTGACCTGGCGTGGGTTTGGCTTGCTGAGCTCTTCAAGTATCTGGGGCCTCGGCTGGACAGTGGGATGATTCAGCCTGGTCAACGTAGTTTCTTATCCTCCATCAGGCTGCCCAAGCTTGTTTATGTGAAGGCTGGCAGTGTTCTAAGGAAAGAGGAGAAACACCTAGGGCCTCCTGAGGCCAGGCTTTTCACTCACACACAATCACTTTGCTGCACTCTACTTGCCAATGTCAGTCACATGCCCAGCCCAGCTTCAAGACCTGGAGAAACAGAGTTTATCTCTTTATGAGAGGAGCTACAAAGTCTGTCACTGCGAAGGCCATGGGTGTAGGAAACAGTGGAAAATGGTGGCTCTTTTCATTTTGACACAGAAACAAAAATACCCCTTGTAAGCAAAAATGTTTTGTCTTTCTAGAAGAACCCTCGAAACTATGGCCCCAGACACCATCTTAACTCAGAACTAAACCACTTCCAAAGTTCACACTTCAGCCAAAGATTAGACAGGTCTGTATAAAACAAGAACACATGTCAGGAACATGTTTCTTAATTCGGTCACGTGTCCGAGACCAAGCAGGCAACACCTGCCCAAAAGCAATGACGAGAAGGCAGGACAGGTCAGGAAAAACAGACAGATGGAAACAGGGAGGGGGTCCTGCGAGGGGAGAACATTCACACGTCGTGGGGGTGACAACCAACGTCACAGAACAACATGTGGATAAAGTGCTGAAGGAGAGACCAATTTACTCTTTAAAGTTTCACCTAAAGCACAATTTAAAAAAGAAAATGTCTCCATAGTAAATCTAATTTGCAATGAAGCAAAGAATTCTAATTCCAAAAGGTTCTCACAAATGGAAGCATGTGAGTCAACTACACCAGGCTTCTAGTGCACCAAAAGCACCAGCTTTCTCCTCTGAGCTCTGCTGCCAAACACCCACCCCACCAAGGCATCTTCTAGGTCTCACCCAGGAAGGATAGTCTAGAGGACAGCATTTGTTGAAAGTAATTTAGGCAGCCTCTGGCCTGAAACAGCTCCACTGAACTGGAAGATTCAGGAGCTACAAAAATAAAATGTTTGATGGACAAATGAATGCTTGGCTTCTTCTAAGGGTGGATCCTGGAGAATAGAAGAACTGGCAGCAAAGGTCAGTGCAAGAACACACACCAGCCAGTCCTCATCAAGGTACCACCATTGCCAAGCGAGGAGAGGGACGATCCTGGTGACAGGAAGCAGAATATCCATGAAAACTAAAGACAGACACAATGAAAGAAAGAAAAGAAAAGCTTACAGAGACCACAGACATCGGGAAGACAAAGCATTAGCTCTTATAGTAATTATACTGCAAGTATTGCTATTGTTTCTATCTCATTTTCCCCATGAAGTTCTGTAGATTGAAGAAATTCAAAATGGTAGGAATATCCCATCTTACTTAGCACTGAAAAATACCAGTCTTCCTAGAAAGTGATTATTCCCATGCATGCCAATTTCCTGGCAACCTGTCTACAGTATTTGGACATACAGCAACAAATAAAGGTAGCTTTTTGCTATTTAAAGGGTTTATTCTAGTCCTCTCATTTTTCCTGTTTGCATTTTCTTCACCTTAAGGTACTTTGTCAGGTAAATGGAGTTTAACTAAAAATCATCAATGGAAGGGGAGAGCAGGAAATAGTCAAGATTCCTGAGTACTATAACCCAGAAGTGTTATAAATGTCAAATGTTAGCATTATAACAACCCAGTTACCCACTGCTCTTTGGCCAATTCTCACTCACAACGACCCAATAGGACAGAGTAGAACTGTTCCATGGAGTTTCCAAGAAGTGCCCGGTGAATTTGAACTGCCAGCCCTCAGGTTACCACTACACCATTAGGGTTTCTGTAACAACCCAGAGGGGAAGGTACTACCATAGTCATCTGACAAACTCAGAACTTTAGGATCTAAACAATCAAAGGGCTTCACAAGGTCTCTCATCTCACGTGTGCTGGAATCGCACCCACGTCTGCCAGACCCCGAGGCCCCGTCTCCTGCCTCCGGGCCTTAGCATTCTGAGACCAACGACAGGCCTTTGTTTGGGTTTCGGGCACCTGACAGCCAGCATGATGATTTCAGGTGCCAATATTATGCCCTGAGTTCATGTCAAATCCAGGCTTGAAGCAATTGTGCCCCATTCTGGTCGAGATCTCTCCCTGACACCTTACTTCTGCAGGACCATTTACAATCAGTTGACACATTCACGTATCCCAACACTGCTCACTGCACAGCTGCTACGTCCGAAGTGCTGTGTGGTGTGACCACAACATACACAATTTCCAGCCCTCTGGGAACCTGCCAACTCCTCATCATCATATGAACACTAGATTGGGATGAAGACTAAAGGTGACAGCCTAGGGATATTTAAGGCATCAATTATGCATCTGTCATGGACTGAACTGTGTACCCTAAAAAATACGTGCAGTGATGTGACTGGACCGTGATTCCCAGTATGGTGTGACTGCCCTCCACTGTGTGATTTTCCTATGCTGTAAATGCTAATCTCTGCCTGTGATTATTAGAAAGGATTATGTTAAAGAGGACTAGGGTGGGGCTGCAACACCCCTACTAAGGGAGTTTCCCTGAAGTGTGGCTTGCACTACCTTTTATCCTACAAAAGACAAAAGGAAAGGAAATCAAACAGAGAGTTGGGGACCTCATACCATCAAGAAAGTAGCACCAAGAGCACAGCAGTTCCTTTGTACCTGAAGTTCCTGTGCTGAGATGCTCTCAGACCAGAGAAAGATTCAAGCAACACAAGCATCTCCCTCCAGAGCTGACAAAGAGTGCGTTCCCCTGGAGCTGGCACCCTAAATTCAGGCTTCCAGTGAAGAATAAACTTTTCTTTGTTAAAGTCATCTACCGGTGGTATTACTGTTACAGCAGCACTATATGACTAAGACAGCATCCTACTCATACCTAGCTTTTCCTCCTCTCTGATTCCACTGATGCTTTATTTTTCATTTCCTTGGTCATCCCATTCACAGTGTTTTATAACAACAGAACCTTATCCAGGGTTATCAATGACTCAAGAACAGAGTTGAACCTTCCCTCTCCATACTCAGGACTTTCCTCTATAATTAAATCACTGGAAAACACTGCAGACAACAGCTGCAAGGTTTTAAAAGCCACGGATACATGGCTGACCATCACAACAATTCTCCTAATCCTTGCAGCATACAGTAACACCCACTGACAGAAATTGGCTCCATCGGGTGCTTACTGAAATATTTCTTTTTGTTTTAGTTACTGTTTTGTTCTTTTCCTTCGCAAAAATGTCTAGAGGAACTCAGGTTATCACAATACTTGCAGAAATCAGAGCCTGAGGCAGGGACTAGGGTACAGTGGTTTTATGAGCTGTCCCAGAAAGCAGAAGTGATGAGGTGGGGGAGGGAGTCAGGAGAGGGAACAAACACAACAGAAGTGCCTGCTAATATGCTGGGGACCCCTGTGGGCAACTGCAGCTCACTGCTGCTGGGGACCCTCTGTGGCCTCTACCTCAAACCCTGTCCTCAGAGGCTAAGTAGCCTAAGATACTTCCACAGAGATCCCCATAAACCTTTAAGAGCTGCTCCATGGGGTGCTAACTTCCCCAGATTTCCAGGGTGCATCAGATTATGGCTGATCCGCCCTCCGTTGTCTCAGGGGAAAAAAAACAGTCCTCTGAGGCAGCAAGGAAGAAAGACACTACAACCCGCGCTTGACGATGGATGCTGGCACTTCACGTGAACGGTTCACAACAGCTGCACAGCGATGTGATGCATGATAAGCATCTGCTGCCGGGAACACGAGTGCTACTGAAGCAGCAGTTGTAACAGTAACAACAGACACCATTTTTGACACTTGAGCCAGAACACCCTGACTGACTTCTTTTAAGCAGATGCTCAGGCCTTTCTTTCAAGGTACTTCCGGCTAAGGTACTTCCGGCGAAGGTACTTCCGGCTAAGGTACTTCCGGCTGGACTCGAACCACCAATGTTACAGTTAGCAGCTGAGCACATTAACTGCTTACCCCACCCTATGACACCAGATGCGGCTTCTTCTTGTCAGCTGACATCCAGCCAGCTCCTGATCCATGGTGAACGAAACACTGCTTGGGATGTGTACGGTTTTCACTGGCTGATTTTTAGAATCCCCGTACCTTTCTCCTTAGTCCACATTAGTTTGGAAGCTCCGCTGAAACCTGTCCCATATCATGGCAATATAGGATGAAGGCAGACTGTGCATGGAACTCACTGTGCATGGAACTCAAACCAGCGGCTCCTGCATGGAAGGGGACAGTTGTGCCACTGAGTCACTCACACCTCCACATACTACTTACTGCTGCTACTAGCTGGGGCTGAGTTGATTCTGATCTTCTCCCAAGGTGCCTCTGTAGGTTAGCAAGGGATCACACTAACTGTCCCATCCACGGGCTCCAAGTTACTACCAACGAAACCAAACCCACTGGCATCAAGTCAATTCCAACTCATAGCGACAGGACAGAGTAGAACTGCCCCATAGAGCTTCCCAAGGAGCACTTGGTGGATTCGAACTGCTGACCTTTTGGTTAACCGCTGAAGCACTTAACCCCTACACCACCAGGGTTTCCAACATTGGACCTAATATTTTGTAATTTATAAACTGTATACATAATTTCATGTAGGTCTTATGAAAGTTACACTGCAAGTTTTGGTATTGTTTTTATCACACTGTCCTCATGAAGTTCTGAGGACTGAAGGACTTCAAAAGGTAAGAATAGCCCATCTTACTTAAGAGTCCTAGTCTGCTTCTCCAGTCAGAATTTACTTAATGAGATCATCTTCATTTGAATCACCAACTCAGCCTACAGCTTCTGACTTGGAAATGCTAAGCAGGATTTTCAATTTTCTCATTTTTGCAGAGACACAAACACCTGGCCTAATAATGTTCCAGAGGAAAGTCATCAACACCTTATGTTTTTCTTATACCCCTCAATTCATAAGTGAGAGCTATGGAGTCCAACAGATAATCAATAGGGTACAGTGTATTTTAAATGAGCACCAGTGTAGCTCATAAGGCAATTCCAACAATATGAATGTTTATCCCTGATGCCAAAAATCCCTCATAAAAATCTGTTTCTGAAACCATTAATGTGGCCATGTTTCACATCTACAGATATGCTTGTTTTTCTCTGTTCTATGCCAGGGTACTTAAACCAGTCATCATAATAAATTGCTGTTTTCTCTGCTTTCTTTATGTAATTATTAGCATATACATCTGAAAGAATCTTGAAACTTTAGAAATAGATGCAAATCTACTAAAGAAGTTAAAAGAATCAGTTGGACATTTTACTCCTCTGAGCTTGGATTTTTACAGTAGGCAGTACAGAAGTCTATTTTTCATGCAGTCTCACTATGCATTAAAAAAGATTTTAAATGATGTATATTTTTATCCCTTATCCTATCCACAGCCCAGTGCTACTCCGCAAATTTTGTGATTTGCTAATACAAACCACTGTAGTTCCACTTGCTTTGCCTACTGGCAAACACACATGTACCGTTCACAGTCATGACAAACAGAACAAATGAATTAGCCTATACAGAACATGAGCTTTTCACAAACACTCATATTATAATAGTTACTGAAAGAGACAAAACAGTCCACAGGTCAGCCTGCACATCATAACATTAAAAGACAAAATTATTCCCAGCTTCTTTTAACAACATCTAGAGCACCAGCCCATGATTCCCAGCCATCTCTGTCAAACACTGTGAGAGCGTAAGATTCCCATCCAAAGAGAAATACATTCCTGCCACCATTTTCAGTTTCTTGCTTACAGTTATCACTTCCCATTGCTCCTCTTTGATGTATGTTGAAAACCTCACCAGGGCCAGAGGGCCTCCTACCAACTTCCTCTCAGTGTTTACAGAAAGGCTGGCTGTGCCCTTCTCTTCATCCTTTGATATCAGGAAGGTTCAGCCTACAAAACCAGGAGGATTAAAGTGTCACTTATTAAGAAATTATTAATAATGAAGTTCTGAGAAAAGTCAACACACCAAGTTTGATAGATTTGTACAAGCCTTTTATATATTTGCTTAACTGCAGAGAAATGTTCCAACCTAACAACCAAGAAAATAACTCATTAAAATGTTCAAAAGACTAACTGGTTTTTATTTTTGACTAAGCTAATGAGAAACAGTTGTTTTTGCACAATAAGCCTACAAGCACCAAGCATCACTTGAGGAAGGCAGATTTAGACCTTCTGGTCTAGTTCAAATCCTTCTGGGATTAGGAAGCTTCCCATACTGTTGCTGAGAATTTGTTACTCATCACAATAAGAGTACAAAACAAAAGTTATTTCCTAATCATTGCAAAAAACAAGGAGCTGAAATCACCCTCCAGAACACACAGCACAGAGGAGGCCATACTGAACTCTACATGTGATCTCAACACACTGTTCTTGAAACCATTTATTTGGACTTCACATTTCACTTTGTGCGGTCATATTTTAAATATTTTCCAAGAAGTAAAGGTCCTTTCTCAGAAAGGAAAAAAGTATATAGCCCCATTAACAGAGTCAAAAACACATCCTATGAGAAGGTTGCAATATGGTATTTTGGAGTAACTGCACTTCATCTGGACCAACAGCCAACATTACCACAAACAGGGACAATGCTGAGGTTTCCAAGGATTTCGTTTTACTTGGTTCCACAATCAGTGTCCATGGAAGCAGCAGTCAAGAAATCAAACGATGCATTTCACGGGGCAAATGTGCTGCAAAAGACCTCTTTAAAATGGCAAAGCAAAGAGGTCATTTTAAGCACTCAGGTGCCCCTGATCTAAGCCACAGTGTTTTCAATCACCTCATGTGCATGTGAAAGCTGGGCAGTGAAAAAGGAAGACCAAAGATGAATCAATGACTTTGAATTCTGGTGTTTTTGAAGAATGTTGAATGTCCCATGGACTGCCAAAAGAATGAACAAATCTGGCGAGGAAGAAACAGAGCCAGAATGTTCATTAGAAGCAAGGACGACGAGATTTTGTCTCACACACTTTGGACATGTTATCAGGAGGGACCAGTCCCTGGAAAAGGATATCACGTTTGGTAGAGGGTCAGTGGAAAAGAGGGAAATCCTCAGTAAGATGGAATAACACAGTGGCTACAACAACGGGCTCAAGCGTAACGATTGTGAGGATCGCGCAGGACCTGGCAGCGTTTTGCTCTGCTGCACGCAGGGTTGGTATGCACCTTGACAGCACCTAACACTTCAGTGGGAGCCCTAGTGGCACCATGGTTAAGTTCTATGGGCCAAACCATCCGCAGTTAGAATCCATCAGCCTCTCCTTGGAAGCCCTATGGGGCACTTCTACTCTGTCCTATAGAGGCACTATGAGCTGGAATTGATTCAATAGCAACGGAGTTTTACACTTCAAGAATAGATCTCAACTTATCTCTATCTGCACTCATTTCTTTTTTCAAATATTAATACCACCTAACCTATCCCAGGTATCCTATGATGCACTGGGGATAAAGCAATGAAGAATTCAATCTTTGAAGTTGGCAGACAGGTAGGAGGAGGGGAAATCACTGTCCACCATAGCCAGTGAAGTACATACCAACAAAGCTAAAGAATGGGTACTATGGGAAACCCAAGAAGCCAACAATTTAGCCTCTATCCAATAGACTCGAGGTCTCATGGGAATAGATCCTAGTTCTCAGTGTTAGAAAGTATTCACAAGGTGTTTACAGGCTGGTGTGGAGTGGAATCTAAGGCAAACATACGTATAAAAACTTACAGACAACACCCAACTGGCTTTAAAAACCCATAGAAGTTTAATGTTCTACACAGTTGGAAGAGCCAGGGATAGTAGGACAGAGTTGGGAGTACAAGATGTTCAGAGGGATGAATACCTGTGAACCCCTCTTCTGCAGGTTAATACCCACCTCTTTCCTTCAAGAGAAGCAAAAGGGAAACAGCAGGAGTATTAAGAGGAAGAAGCTAAGCTGAGATGCTGCCTGACAACCAACCAACAGAATCTCAATCAAGAGGACCTTCAGAGTGAAGCCTTTATCCTTTCACTTCATCCTGCACTTGTGTGGGCATCCCAGGTATGGTGTCACCTGAGTAGGACAAAAGAAGGGGCAGCTGTCTGGAGGTGAGGTAGACCCTAAGGGAGCCAAGAGATCTGAGGCTGGCTGTTGACCATACTTCTCTACTGCAGACAGTTGAACTCTCCATTGTAGGATGAACCAGGTGGCACATCTCTGTGTCTACTATGGTGAAGAGTGACATGAGGGGCTATGCCTTAGAAGGACAACTCCAGGAACTACTGGAGAAGAGGGACTGTTGGAAAAGTGTAGGTGAGATATGACTGCTTTCACTTTCTAGGACATGAAGAAGATGAAACCTGGCAGAGGCCATCAGAATGGAGAAACGATGCACAACTTCGTCTTCAATAAGCTTCTCTCTTGTACATCCACACACTATCATGGATTGAATGGTGTCCCCCCAAAATACGTGCATCAATTTGGCTAGGCTACAATTTACCAGTGTTGATTGAACGGTGTCCCCCCAAAATACGTGCATCAATTTGGACAGGCTACAATTTACCAGTATTGCGTGACTGTCTACCAATTGCCATCCGAGGCAATTCTCCTATGTGTTGTAAATCCTGTCTGTATGATGTTGATAAAATGGGATTAACGGTGGTTATGCTAATGAGGCAGGACTCAGTCTACAAGACTGAACTGCATCTTCAGCCAAGCTCTTTAGAGATAAAAAAAAAAGAGAGAGAGAGAGAGAGAGATGTGATCAGAGAGACATGGGGACCTCCTACCACCAAGAAACAAGAGCCAGGAGAATAGTGTGTCCTTATGGACTTCAGGTGCCTGCACTGACAAGGTCCTCACCCAGGGAGATTAATGACAAGGACTTCCCCCTAGGGTTGAAACAGAAAGCCTTCTCCTGGAGCTGATGCCTTGAATTTGGACTTCTAGCCTCCTACAGTGTGAGATAAGAAATTTCTGTTTGTAAAGCCATCCACTTGTGGTATTTCTGTTATAGCAGAACTAGATGACTAAGACACACCCCTTATTAAATCACATTTGCATTATTTTCTATAGTTCACATGGCACTGTCAATGTACATCATGCCATTTCTCTGAACTTCCCAGCAAACCTCTATAACTAGAGTAAAATAGAAACAAATTAAACTGCACACATTTGCTGCTCCTACCTGCATCAGGCAGGTCCCCAGATAGTTGTCCAGTCCTCATGCACACACAGTCCTAAAGTGTGTTCTCAGGGGTTCCCAGAAGGAAGCTCCTTCTCACCTCTTCCACCAGAACCATCTCTGACAGTAGACCATCTCTCCCCACCCCCCTTTCTCTTTCTTCTCCTTTAAACTTTTTATTTCTTTTGAGTCAGACAGGTTTGAAACAGGAAAGCAGTCTGGTCCCTTTTTCCTGCCTCAAACCCTATTTTCTTCTTTATTTTCTTCTAATCTCTGTCTAACATTAGCCACTGTGTCTTACTGACCTTTGGGAATTGCCGGGATTGGCCAGTCATGTAACACAGAACCACTTTGAACTCTCACCACCAAGCAATGGCATCCCCAGAGGGACATCCTTGGCTTATGAGATGATTGTCCCTGAGTGCAGCTCCTACCACACAGCCTTGAAAATAGCTAGTCTAGAAAGCATCACTGGTTTCCTAGGTAACATCATAATTCCCCGACAGGACACAAATTGGACTTTCTTTAGAGTCTCTGGAAAGTGGTATTGGGCAAGAAATGGGCCTGGTTGCTATTGTGTTAGGAGCACCTTGTCTTACACAAATTTTGATCTAAATCTAACAAAGAGTTGAGGAGGGGGCAGGAGAGCACATAACCGCACCAAAGAGTAAATATCACTGTAACTATATAACATGCAGAACAGAGATCTCAGCATACCACACTGTCATATATTTGACAGTTAAGCTATAAAAGACAGTGAAAAATACACATAAAACACATCATACCAAAATAGTCCCATTCATATTTGTACATTAATTCTCATACAACAGAAAGTTAATGTAAGTCATTATGTTGCTACTATAACAAACCAAATCTGTTGACGCTGAGTAGATTCCAGCTCACAGCAACCTTATAGGTCAGAGCAGAACTGCCCTGTGGGGGTTTCCAAGGAGCAGCTTGTGGATTCGAATTGCCAATCTTTTGATTTGCAGCTGATCTCTTATCTGTATCACCAGGGCTCTTAAGTTACTACCTTTGGAAGATTTTCTTTTCTCCCTTTTAGTCTTTTCTATCAGTTAGGGTTCTTGAATACAAGCAAGAGAAACCGACTCTGGTTGTCTTGATGAAAGGAGTAGTTTACTAGCACAGTGTGAGCAAATCACAAAATCAAGAGCTTGAAGGGACCAGGCCTGAAGAGGTTAGACAGTCTGGAAGAAATCCTAGCAACTGAGAGAGTACAACTGCCACCACTAGATGCCGCTGTCCCCCACCACTGGGCACGGTCACCACTGCCGTCCTGATTGAACTGTATTGGTCCCATCATCTTTGTGCCATTCAACGGAGATTTAAAAGTCATAGGGAAATATCATATTGGCCACAGACCTCTCCACACCTCATAATTTCCAGCCTCCATGCCAGACAGAGAGAATACTGAACATTTGGTCTCCATAATATGAAACGGCATCGTGCAGTCAACAAAACCCACACCATGGAAGATTCCCATGTCATGAGAAGAACGCTGAAAGTCAGTTAAAGAATAACAAAACAAGCACATCCAACATCTGAGGCCAACTTGTACACAGAGAGCTATGCTGCATAACCTTGAATCTTTTGTTACAGACGCTGCAGACTAGTTGTCTGTCTTTTGAGGCTACTGCCCAAAACTAAGCCCATATGCCCTTGGATGGATTTTCTGGCCGCAGCACTGCCAAGCGACAGGGTAGGGTAAAGGAAGAACTGTCAGGACCAGGCACTCTGGCTCACAGCAACCCAACCAGGTTCCCTTTGGAAACCACGTTCTTTTCAGAATTAGTTCAGAACAGAACAGATGTGTTCAAATTGAAAATAGATTATGCAGACCTACTGCTTCTGGCTTCAATACTGTAGATCCTTCAGTGAATTTTCACTGGATTGAGGCATATACTATTGTAAAGGGCAACCTGCCTAATAGTTTATACAATAACTCTTGGAATCATGGCCACCTTGCAGGGCAGTAGAATGAAATAAGAAACAGATATGCTTTGTTAAAAAGGAAGACTGAAAGAAGACACAAGAATTTCAGGAGCATGAAGTTCCTTAGAAAAGCAGAGGAAATGTCAAAGGAAAGCTGAAAACAAAACAAATGTCCAAATTTCCTAGATGCCCTGACTACAGGAAGCTTGAATGGACAGGTTGCTAACCAATAAGGTGGAAACCCTGGTGGTGTCGTGGTTAAGTGCTACATCTGCTTACCAAAAGGCAGGCAGTTCAAACCCACCAGGTGCTCCCTGGAAACTCCACGGAGCAGTTCTACTCTGTCTATAGGGTTGCTATGTGTCAGAATCAGCTCGATGGCAGTGGGTTTCGTTTGGTAAGGCTAAAAGGATTCCAAGATTGTCTGCTTCCCTTTTACCTCATAACCACTCTATCCTACATACTCATGACAATTCCATTTCCATTCCCATATCTCATTTGGGATGTCTATTTATTTTAAGGTTAGAGAAAGAAAAAAAATGGAACATAGAATTGAGTCAACTTAATCACAGAACATTTGTGAAAATATTACATTTGTATTAGCAATATTTTAGATAAGTCACTCAATTTCAAAAAAACCAAAACATGCTTTTGCTTTGAGGGGAGAAAAACCAAAAAATGGGATAAAATTGCTGTTTTTGTGTAGGTTGAAGTTAACATACAAGTTACGAGGGATAAACCGCTTTCACTTCTCAAACACAATTTTAAATTCAGACCAAAGGAATGCATAGGCCTCTATTTATTTTTGCCAATGGGTATCTGTAATCCAGCAAGACCTTATGCTGAAGGTCGGGCCTGCTGTTGTGAATGCTAAATATGATTATTTTATATTCAGGAAGCTCAAAGAAGAAATATTTGAGGAAAAATATTCTCTACATGTGGTATGTTTCAACTTCATTATTTTAGCTAGTTGACTTACCTAGCAAAGTATAAGGTAACGTATCTAGAATATAAATTAGCTAAATTGTGTGATAATCTGACACAAGATTTTACACTTGTGAAATTACAAAGTTGGACTGAGTATTATGGTTACTAAATAACAGTCTTATTTCATACACCACTTAACTAGTTATAAAAGAAAACATTATAATTGCTTTTTGTATTGTTCTGGAAAAAAAAAAGTTTCATCCCCAAATCAGATGCTTAGCTCCGAGCTAAATTTATAGTAATTGTCTATAAACACGAAAGTTTTGTTTGCTGGAAAGTAGTTCTCATTTAGCTGTTTCTCTGAATACTCCATGTCTCCATTTTTGAGACTAAAGCGAGGAATTTTCAAATAAGCCTCAACAGCCAAAGGAATTCTTTATAACCCACCTGCTGGTACAGCCAAGTGAGAGAAAGCTGGAATTTCACTGTTTATCTTTAAGGGTGTAGTGAGACTCCATAGAAGAACTGTCAGAGTGATGGAATATTTATTTACTAAGTGCAAAGAGTATGTTAAAAAAAGAAAAGAAAATCTGGAATATTCTTGAGCATTTTCTTGACTGTCTTCAGAACTGAGCCTCCGTGTTCTAGTATCCTGCCAATGATAAACACATAAGCCACAGATGACATGAACTGAAATACTGTAACCAGTATGACCCACTTTATCTTACTTGGAAGTTACGGCTTCTTTTAGTATTCAGTCTGATACAAGATGACCTAAGTCAGCTGGTCCATTCAATGATTTTTCGTGAATTTGTCAGTAAATATCAATAGCTTCCACTTACTAGAGATAGGTGAGGAGTTTCTTCTTCCTGTCCTATAACCTTTCTGGTTACAATAAAAAGTGTCAGGATAAATTCTGTCATGAATGCAAACATGTATGAACAAATAGGAAAACACTAACAACAAAAGTCATCACTCAACAACTTACAGTAGCTATAACATTGTTGCCCACATAATTCCAACTGTGTGCCTTCTGGTCACAGAGTAGTATATTTGCATCCAGGGTAAGAAACAAACTTAGAGTTACTTGTTACTAGGACCCTAGCTATTCTGAATGATACACAATTGCCATTGTATCTACATTCACTCCAATGAGTATTTTAAATGAAAGTTTTATTCTGAAGGAAAGGCAGTGCTATTATGACAGTGTACAGAGCCCTGGTGGTACAATGGCTACAAGTGATTGGTTGCTAACTGAAAAGTTGGCTCTTTGAATTTGACCAGAAACTGGAGAATAGAATACCTGCTATCAAAAGTTGGTTGCTTAACAAAGGTACACTCTTTGGACAGGAACGGAATGGACTTGGCAATGCAGAGTAACCATATGTTGGAAGCACTTTATGGTTCTATACATCTATAGGATATCATCTTGCTGACCTCTGGCTGGAGGAAGCGGAGTGGACGGAGACGAGGGGAAAGGAGGCTGTTGGGAGGATGAGACATGTATGGAGCAGAGAGGAATCGTGTACAGTCACCGGACAGGGAGAGCAGTGGAAGCTGCATATAGGGGGCCATGTAAATGTACATGTGAATGTACATTTTCACTCAGTTATGTTAAATAAAAATTAAATAAATAAATAAATAAAGTTGGTTGCTTAGAAACACCTACACATCTACCAAACTTCAAGACATGTTGCAGAATATGACACCTGTGACATCTGAAAAAGTCCTCCACCTCACGTTCTAGACACTGCTACGGTTGTTAGTTGAGATGCCTTCCAGGTGGCTCTTGTAGGTGCCAGAGAAGATGGTTCTGGCCCCAACACCCTCCCACCTGGTCAGTGCTACAGTCAGGGCTGGCAGTCTTTCCAAACTGGCCTGTGTGTCAGCGGTACAGCTCTAAATTTACTCACTGTATTCCTCAAAGTCCCAAGAAGACATAGGTAGTTATTTTTTAAAAGGAGTACAGTATTTTTAAAGGTGTGGGTACAATGTAGGGAACTCTAAAAGCTAGGGAAATACTAGCAACAGTGAAGAAGCATTACCACCCGTAGGTCTGAAGGGATGAAGGAAGGGAGAAGATGAGACAGACGCTGTGAGAGGGTGCCTGACAGGAACTGTGATCTTTGAATATGGTCAGCCTGCAGCAACCTCCCAGGAAGGGAGCTGAAAAGAAGACATACCCCAGCTGTACCCTCCGTTGTCCTGCTGGTGCACCTCATTGGCAAACCCAGTCGGAAATCAGAGAGCAAGGGCCCCAGTGACAATATCCAGACTGGTCAACACACAGAACAGAAAAGTGGGCAAGTGCATCTGAAGCATCGAACAGAAGGTATTCCACACTCACATGGTACCTTCACAGGGCACAAGCCTGTCTCAGGAGGCTGAGCTATAGCCTGCACACCTCACATGTGTGAGTATACATTGTGCGTATACCGCATGTCCTTTAGGTGATCAAATTTTATGCTTTCCCTGTTATGAACCATTTTATAACTCTTTGTAGGTTGGTAACCAAAAAACCAAACCCACTGCCACTGACTCAATTCCAACTCATAGGTTGGTAGACAAGCAAATTCTGTCTCCTCTAGCAGTTTCTATTGACTTCCCTCCCTTCTAAGGAAAACCAGTTATTACCTCCATTTGTAATTCATTCCCTTTACTCTGGTAGCTCAATAGTTAAGAGCTCAACTGCTACCAAAAGGTCGGCAATTCAAATCCACCACGGGCTCCTTGAAAACTCTGGGAGGCAGTTCTACTCTGTCCTATAGGGTCGCTCTGAGTTGTAATTGACTCAACAGCAACAGGTTTGTTTGGGTTTGGGGATTTTTTTTACTCTATATAAATTTATACTTTTTGATTTTTCCTTTGAACTAGATATAACATTTGCCTGGTTCCCTCAAATGTGAGCAAAATAAAATCTTTATACACATTTATTTTTATGTCTGTAAAAGAGTCGAGATTTTACTTTTTCTCTGAAGATTTCCTTTTAACGGCATTCTCAATCCTTTCTATACCAGAAGGTACTTGGAATCCTTAAGCAAATTTTCCCAGCCCTGCCCTGGAAAACTGTAAATTTATCATTTTGATGATTTCTTTCACAAAGTACCTTGTTAACTTTGTAGAACACAAGCAAGTTGACTACATGCTAAGGAAAGAAAGACTGTAGTGAGTTTGTGAAACACTGACATGTTAATACTTTAATAGTATTTTATAATTCTATCCTTTTGGTTCTTTTTGCTGGTGTGCTCATGACTTTAGAGTTACAATGAGATGCTGAACTTGATAGCATTGGTGCTTGTTTCCACACAAATATCTGTTGGAGACAGCAGCAAGTCTGCTTTACTGGGTGTGAAAGCCATCGGGTGACTGTTAAAGGTAAGGCTTCCAAAAAAATTATGTGTCTACCAGTATTGTGCGTGTGTTAAACGCTGTTTTAAAGTATTAACATTTCAGCATTTTAGAAACTCACTACAGTCTTTATTTCCTTTATTTGCATGCAAATACATGCTCTCCATTCTGTAACCAGAAAAAACTAATAATCCAAGAATATAAAAATACCTTTTTAGTGCACTTTAAATGAAGGCTTACAGAGCAAATTGGTTTCTCAGTAAACAATACATATATTGTTTGACGACATTAGTTACTAACCCCACAACACGTCAACACTTCCCTTCTCCACCTGGGGTTCTGTATCACCAGCTTTGTTGTCTCCTGCTTTCTCATTCTTCCCCCATGCTAGTGTGTCCGTTTACCCTTCCTTTGTTATACAGCTGAAGGGTGAACCTCAGGAGTGACTTCAATACTGAGTTAAAAGGTATCTGGGGTGTTCTATATATAGGATCATATCATTTGCAAATAGGAATAGTTTTAGTTTTTTGTTACCAATTCAGATCCCCTTTATTTCTTTTTCTTGCCTTATAAAGATACTTATTTTGCAACAGAAGAATGGATACATAAACTATAGTATACACACACAATGGAATACTATGCCATGATAAAGAACAACGATGATAGCAGGAAACATCTCTTAACCTGGTTTCAACTGGAGGACATTATGTTGAGTGAAAGTAGTCAGCGACAGAAGGACAAATATTGTATGAGACCTCTACGATAAGATCTCAAAAACAGACTTATGTATAGAAGGAAAGACTCTTTGATGGCTACAAGGGAGGGGAGGGAGGGAGGATGAGGAGGGGAGGGTTTAAATTAGGTAGTTGGTAGAAATTTGGTTGGGTGTAATTGGTGTCAGCACACATTAGTAAGAAGATCAGTATTAACAGGACTTCAACACAACTTGTGTACTCCTACCATCTCAACCCAATATTGCAAGGACAGAGTAGCTGGGGCGGGGAGTCAGGGATTGTGCTCTTAGGGGAAATTGAGGCCAACTGCACAACTAGCGCTTTGCTAATGAGGACTCTCCACATCCCACATTGGTGAATGGCATCTGGGGTCTTAAAAGCTGCCAAGCTGCCATCTGAGGGTACAGCAAATGGTCCCAACTTAGCAGGAAATTATGATCACTGTCTTAGGCTGGGTTTTCTAGGGAAGCAAAACCAGTAACACATGTAGGTACAAGGAAAGATTTATAATATATATATATATATATATATATACAGATAGATAGATACAAATATAGGAAACAGCTCACGTAATCAAAGAAGCTGAATGTCCCAAGCTCTGGCACAAGCCTCACGTGTCCACGGAAGCTGAGGAACCCAAGGTCAGCAAGTCAGAAACCAGAGTTGTAGATCATCAGTTGTGTAGATCAGTGGATCCCAAGCTGGTGACGAGATGAAGCGACAGAGGCTGGAGGTCGGTGGATCCCAAGCTGGTGGCAAGACGAAGCAACAGTGGCTGGCGAACGCAGGATCGGCAGGTCAGAGAGCAGGACTCTCAAGTGCCGACTGTAAGGACTGATGAGCCCAACAGCTGCTAGCTCAAGTCCCGGAATCAGACACTGGAAGAAGAGAGCAGGAGCTCCTGGCCACATGAGCGATCAGCAGCTGTAGTCCAAGGTCACGAGATGAGAGCCGAGGGGCAGGGAGCCACCACAAACCCCGCCCTGCCACTTAATACAGCAGCCAAATAGGTAGTAGCCAAGTTGACATAATCCTGACCACCACAGTCCACCCCTTGTCAACTTGGCATCTGCACACATCTCACCTTACCATGCACAGTCTCTGAAGGGGTACAGTTACAAAGTCAAACTTATGTCAACATGATATAACTAACACATGTACAACTGAAAATGCATTAACCCATTTACATCTTATGTTTCATAAGTAAACAAAATATCCAATACACACATACAAAGCAGGAATACTCATAGCAATTACAGTCCTCGTTTCTGCAACTGGTCGCGTGGCCGTAACTGATATTTAGAATTACCTTCTTCTACAACCCATTCTGTATTCCCTTTGCCCTCAGCAAGCACCTCAGCTGGTTGTGGTTCCTTGCCTGGTGAGGTGACCCAAACCTTCATTCCTGAAGCGTCTGGGCTATTATCACTTATTTTGGCGTTGGGTTGCTGTTGTTTTCCATTAACCTTAATCACAGGACATGGTAGTACTAGGAGGCGTCCTAAGGGATCTCCTGCATTCCAAACATACTCTTCTTTACTTCCGTTATGTACTGTCAATCCAATTTCATCTTCATAGTCAGGATCAATCACATCGGCCAGTAATGTAACTCCCTTCTTTGTCTGTTGATCCAGAGGTACAAGGATCCCAAAATGGCCTGGTGGCAATTTTAGCTTCCAGTTCAGTGGAACGGTTGATGTGTCTCCAGGCGGCAGCATTCCTCCCTTCGGAACTAAGACATTTAGTCCTGCGGAACATCAAGTCATGGGACAGGAAGCAAAAATCTTGCAAGTGGGTCACTAGGGGTAACAGTGGGTGGTGCCACTCCCATTTCCACCCCCTGATTCCTGGACCCATGAATCCTGGCAATAGGAGAAACAGCACCGTATATTGGATGCTGGTTTAGAGCATACACAGCCTCCTGGAGAACATTTCTCCAACCCTGCAAGGTACTGCCACCTAGCTGGCAGCGTAATTGTGTCTTCAGGAGGCCATTCCATCGTTCTATCAAGCCAGCTGCTTCAGGATGATGGGAAACATGATAAGACCAGTGAATTCTGTGAGCATGGGCCCACTGTCGCATTTCATTTGCTGTGAAGTGAGTCCCTTGATCAGAGGCAATGCTGTGTGGGATTCCATGACGGTAGATGAGGCATTCTGTAAGTCCACGGATGGTAGTTTTGGCAGAAGCATGTTGTGCCGGGTAGGCAAATCCATATCCAGAGTAAGTATCTATTCCAGTAAGGACAAAACGCTTTCCTTTCCATGATGGAAGTGGTCCAATGTAATCAACTTGCCACCAGGTTGCCGGCTGATCACCTCGAGGAACAGTGCCATATCGAGGACTCAGTGTTGGTCTCTGCTGCTGGCAGATTGGGCACTCAGCAGTGGCTGTAGCCAAGTCAGCCTTGGTCAGCGGGAGCCCATGTTGCTGGGCCCATGCATAACCACTGTCCCTGCCACCATGACCACTTTGTTCATGGGCCCACTGAGCAATGACAGAGGTAGCCAGAGAAAGAGGATGAGAGCCGAGGGGCAGGGAGCCACCACAAACCCTGCCCTGCCACTTAATACAGCAGCCAAATAGGTAGTAGCCAAGTTGACATAATCCTGACCACCACAATCACCAAGGTCCATAACAACATGGGAGAAAGAGAATCCAGAAGACAAAGAGACCCACGTGAGTGGATGTCTACATCAACTTGTGACTGGAAGAACCAGATGGTGTCCGGCCACCGTCAGTGATAGCCACAATGGAGCTCACAATGTTGAGTCTCACTGGCAACACAAGTATAAATAGGGGTGCACCCTGAGATCTCCACTAAAAGACCACAACTGATGGTCTAGGGACTTACGAGTTCCCCTGGGAGCATGACCTCTGGCTCTGATGCTTCCCCTGTCCATAAATCATAATGAAGGTCAACTTTTCAGACAGCAATGGATTGGACTTGGTGTTGCAGAGTGACCATATTGTGTGGGCACCTTACGGTTCTAGGAGTCTATAGGAGATTGTCCTGTTGACCTCATACTGGAGGAAGGGGAATGGGTGGAGAGGAGAAGACAGGAGACTGTTAGGAAGATAAGACATGTATGGAGCAGAGAGGAAGAGTGTGCTGTCACCATGCAGGGAGAGCAGTAGAAGCTGCATACAGATCAGCATACAAAGTTATATGGGAATGTATATTTTCACTCAATCACAATAATAAAAAGGATACTTATTTTAAAACTACATCTTAAGCCCAGTTTTAGAGAATTATTTCCAATTTCATTGATCAAAATAATGCCTTTCAAAATCAAGCCTTTGAGAGAGGTGTGCAGTTCAAGAACTCTCTTAAAAGACCAGAAGTGATGTTCTGACAGTCTGAGGGGTCCTCTGGGAACATAGCCCCTAGACTTGCTGATGGCCCTGACCTGAAACCATTACTGAGGTCAACTCTTCAGACCAGAATGGAATGGACTCGACGGAAATTGTGAGCATGTGATATTTGTATTTTACAGTTTTACACATTTATAAGAGGTTGTCCTACCGGCTTCTTTCTAGATGGAAGACAAGAGGGTGGAGAGGAGGGACAGGTGTTCATTAAGAGGATACTAGAAGTAAAGAGGGAAAAGGATGAGTCTGTTGTCACAGGGTGAAGACAGCAGATGGAGTTGCAGACAGGTGGACATTCAAAATTGATTGGGACTGTATACTTTCAGTTAATCATAATAAAAAAAAACATACCTTTCTTTACGAAAATGTAATACCAGCTAAATCTGATTTCTCTTCCAATTTTCCTGCCTTAAATCCCACTAAATGCAAACAAAAAAATTTCAACTGCCCTCAAACCTAACTACTCTGTCAGACTAAATGTTCCTGGGCTTTGATGGGTGACTCACATCATCCCTTTAGCTGGCGCTATACCACAACTTCACGAGTCTAACAAGTAGGACAGGACATTTCTTAATTACTCAGACTGTCTATAAATTTGACCTCAAAACAATTCACAGGATTTTGAAGGCTGCTGGAAACCTCATTACAGAACAAACCTCTCATGTATGGTTGAGATCATGCAACAGCATGTACATTACATCAGTATTTTCTAAAAAGTCATGTACCTCTCCAAGACCAACAGAAAAAGATAAATCTTAATCATGCACCATCATTTTGCCCTAAGGAAAGCTCCCAGGAGCAGATACCTTCAGTTGGTCTATCAGAGGATCCTTTTAAAAAGCTTTAGCTTAAAATGTGTTAGAAGAAGTTGGTTACGTGGCAGACTGAACAACCACAGTGGGGCTCTACATTGACCCCAAGAACAACAACATTCTAGTCAGCTTCTAAGAAGTTCTAATTAATTTATGTTGGGTCTGGACAACCACAGTTACAGTGCTAAGCCCAAAGTCACAATTCATCTTTTGAGTTATTTCTGCAATATACATTTCAAAGGCCTGATAAAAGCAAAAATGGTCTAGTTTCATCAATGCTCAGACTCCAAGGTCCCTCACAGCTCTGACACACTCCAATTCCATTACTGCAAGAACTGATGAAATACCCAACTCTTCCAATCTAGAAATCATTAATTTGGGGACTCAGTACCGAGTCTTTGAGTTTATGAATTTGCTTGCCTCACTATTTAATGAGATGTTAGCAACTGTAATCAAGCTTTAATGATAGTATTAAAATGCAAACCAGGATAATTCATACACTTTTCTGTGACTTGGAAATAGAACTCTTGCTCTATGGGGCAAAGTCTATTAAAATAGCCATTATGCATAAATCAACTACAGAGCAAAATCTATTTAAATGGCCTTTACGCCTAAATTGAAAGAGAATAATTTTAATGAAGCCACCTGCATGGAGCTTCAAAATTTACAAAGTATTTAAATAAGCACTTCCTCATTCACTCCTTACTAATATATTGTGATCTGGGCTGTAGGCTGAACACTCAAATTTCCTATTCTATCATCTAAAACAAAAACATCATGCAGAAAGTAGATGGCTCTAGGAGTGAGCTGAGAGTTAAATTGGATTTACAAAAGAAGTATTCACAATTTATTTTCTGATAAAAACATCAACCATTTCCTTGGGATAAGAACTACAATGTTTCAATGATTCCTGGGCCTAAATTACATATCTGAAACATTCAGCAGCATGACATTATGTGGGCAAATAAAATTCAAACACAAAGATAAAAATGAATAAGTAGCTATAATACTAGTCTACCCTTTAATCACCATAAAAGAAAAACAACAGAGAAAGGCTCAAAATCTGCTATTCGAGATAACTGTAAGTTAACCTTCAACCATTTTGAGAAAGATTTCAGTGTTTAAAATTAGTCTATCCTCCTTATGTTTATGTTTTGGGGATTTCATGTGTTTTAAACTAAAACAATGATAAACAAAATATTTTTAAACAATATTTCCAAGTATAACTGCATTCAAAATTGAGATAAGCAATATCAGGAATCAAATGCACAAAGGGGATCAATAAGGAGCAGAAAGTATGATGGCCCTGTAGTTCTCTGCATAAATAAGTAAGGATGTGCTTCTGGGAACTTGTCGGGAACAGGCTGGAGTCAGAATCCCTTGACTCTTGGAAAGGAGGGTGAGGGCGATCTGGATACTGACAACCACTGCCTGTGGCTCCTACGTACATAAGCTCCACGCCTAAAGGACAAACGGCCACGCACAGCACCTTGCAGCAGGGAGCTGAGCCAAGCCACTCCCTGACTCAGTGGCTGGTTGTGTAGCAGTCTCCTCATCACTGAAGGATTAGAGTCTGGAACCACCAACACAAGATATGGTTCTGGAGCAGGGACTGAGAGATGGGCAGGAAGGGGTCAGGTGGGTGCAACTACAGAACTACTAGACGGGAGGAAAAGAGCCCAGACAATTTCCAACGTACAATGAGCCTGCAAACCCTATGGACCAAGACACACACTTCAACCTACAGCTAAGATTTCTGTGCCAAACTGTTGGTTTTCTCTAATAGGTAATAGAATAACAGTCATTAAAAAGCAAAAAGGGGGGAATCCTACATCCAACAGTTGGTAATAAAATAAGAAGAGAGAATAAGTAAGTAAATAAACTGTAAGCATTGAAATAAAAACAAAATAGGCAAATTAAAGTTTTAACTGGACCCAAAGAGAAAAAGACAGAATTAACAAAATACAAGACAGTGCTGAGAATTTCAGTGAGAACACAAAACAGAGAAACAAAAAGATGTTAAATAGACAGAGACAGAGATGTATATAAGAGTCTCAAACAAACACCCAACAGAAGTGCCATAAGAACAGACCAAGGGGTAAGGTGGGGGAGTTACATTCTCAAAGTAATTGCTCAGAATGTTCTAGATTTAATAAGAAAATGAACAGGAATATGTCAGTAAATTTTAAAACCTGAATAAAATGGATCTCTCTAAAGAAAAGCATAGAAATACACGCATCTGTTCACAAAGAAACAGCATTCATAAATAATAAGTATTCAAGAAACTGAATTAGTTTTTTAAAAACATTTACCAGAAGCAGATCCAATTCCTGTTAGGTACTGTCCGAGTTGATTTTGACTTACAGCAACCCCAAATGACAGAGGACAATCACCCCATAGGGTTTTCCAGGCTATGGCCAGATCTTTTTCTCACACAGCCCCAAGGTGGGTTTGAATCACCAGCCTTTCAATTAGCAGTAGAGTGCTTACACATTATACCACTGTGACTCCCATGATGATCCTACAAAAAAACCTACCCTGTTTCTGTTGAGTCAGTTCCAACTCACAGTGACCCTACAAAACAGAGCAGAACTGTCCCATAGCGTCTTCAAGAGGACCTGGTAGATTCAAGCTCCCAATCTTTTGGTTAGCAGCCATAGCACTTAAGTGGGCCCAAACCCCCTACAATTTTACTGGCACATTTTACTGTATCTTGAATGAACCAGTAACTTACACAAAACGGTAATTCAACATAAAAATTTATTAACAAGCTATAGTAATTAAAATGGTGTGATACTCATGGAGGGATGATGGAAAAATGGACCAGTAAAACAGAAATACAAGCTCAGAAGGAGCCACATTAGTATACTGACACTTGGTATATAACAGAGATGACCTCAGCAGTGAGTCAGGCAAGAGTTAACTAATTAGCAAGTGTTCTGGGGCAACAAAAAGGAGAAATGTTACTCAACCTCATATCATGCACAAAAGACATTTCAGGTACAGTAAACACCAAAATAGAACATTAATTTTAAAGTTAAAACTTCCAGAAGTGCATCTAGGGGAACGTTTGTATGATGTTAGCTAGAATATAAGTCGTAAGGGAGAAAATTGATAAAAATTAGCCAAGTTAAAATTTTAAATGTTTGCATTCCCCCCCCCAAAAAAGTTATGAGTTACAGACTGGAAGAAGGTAACATGTAACCAATAAAAAATTGATATTCAGAATATCCTAAGAACCCCTCTAAATCAAGGAAAAAAACAAAAGACGCAGGGAAAGGATATCAAAGGACGCGTCATATCACTAGTACCGAAGCCAATACAAGTCAAAATATCAGCAAGAGCTCACTCCACACTCATCAAACTGACAGAAAGTGGTAAATCTGAGAAACACCAGGTGTTGAAGATGAAGAGGAAAAAAGAAAACTTGGACAACGATGGTAGGAGGGAAAACAATGCAATGACTTGATGTAATGTGACAACATTTAGTAAAACTGAAGATGGGACTTATCAAGCATTCTGTGTGGAGATTACATGGCAGAACTCGTACCCACATGCACAAGGAAAGACTACATAAGTGTGCGTCTGTAGACATGGATGCTCTTTGTAATACTGCTCACAACAACAAAAAATTTAAACAACAGAAATCATCTAAACCATAATTGAAAAGTAAGTTCTTGTTTAGTAAAAATGCACAACACCATGCCAGCGGTCACTGAGTCAAATCCATCTCATAGTGACCCAACAGAGTTTCTGTCATGGACTGAATTGTGTTCCCAAAACATGTGCATTGCAATTTGACTGGGTTATGATTTCCAGTATTCTGTGGTTGCCTACATTTTGTGATTTTCCTATGCTGTAAATCCTAATCTCTGCCTGTGGTTAAAAGAGGATTAGGGTAAAACTACAACGCTCTTAATGCTTACTGTGTACTGTGAATGTACTGTGCTCTTTGTACTGCTTTTTTTTTTAATTTTTATTTTTATTTAACATAACTGAGTGAAAATGTACATTCACATATAAATTTACATGCCCACCTATATGCAGCTTCCACTGCTCTCCCTGTTACCAAGGAGCCAGTGGTGAATTTGAAATGCCAGTCTTTTAGTCAGTAGCCTGAGCTCGTAACAACTGGAATGTGGGTCCCAAAGGAATACTATAACCAAAAAAACTTCACTGCTGTAGAGTTGACTCCAACTCATAGAGCACTTTAAATGAATACGAGTATCACAGGATTGCCATGAGTTGTGACTGACTCAACAGCAACTGACAACAAGTGTCACAATGTATAATTCTGAAAGCAGTTCATCTAAAAAAAGACAGTTACAGAGTTACAGGTATGGTTTCATTTTACATCTTTAAAAGCAGATAAAACAGTACATACATGTAAATATATATGTATGTTGTCACTGTTAGGTATCACTGAGTTGAATTCAACTCACAGCAATCCTCTGTACAACAGAATAAAACAATGCCCAGTCCAATGCCATTCCTAACAACTGCTGTTATGCTTGGGCCCATGTCAGTCCATCTCACTAAGAGATTCCTCTTTTACACTGACCCTGTACTTTAACCAATCATGACATTCTTCTCCAGGTACTGGTCCCCTCTGACAACATGTCCCAAATATGGGAGATGAAATCTTGCCATCTTTGCTCTTCATGAGCACTAATTAAAGCGAGCATTCTGGCTGTACTTCTTCCACAACAGATTTGTTCGTTCTTCTGGCAGTACATGGTATATGCAATATTCTTCATCAACACCATAATTCAAAGCCATCAATTCCTCTTTAGTCTTCCTTATTCATCGCCAAGCTTTCACTTGCATATGAGACGACTGAAAACACCATGGCTTGCATCAGACACACTTTAGTCCTCAAAGTGACATCTTTGCTTTTGGACATTCTGAGGAGTTCTTTTCCAACAGATTTTCCCAATGCGATACATCATTTGATGCCATTATGATACATATTCCAATGTTTTTGCATATAGCATTGTCGTCAGGTTTAATTTTCACAAGAGTTTTGTTTTTCTCAAATGACCATTCTTCTGCTTTCTTTAACTGTCAACTTTACCTATCTGGCAAACACCTAACCTTGGAGGTGAAACCAGCAACCACTGAACTGCAAATATAGCTGTACAGATGCACTCAAACAGAATGTAATGCAAACAGAGAACAACAGACCATTTCAGAAGGAGCAGTGATTGCAGGTTCTGGAACTTTTTTTTACAGTGTTTGTCCTTCTGTTCTCAAAATTTCATTTCTACTAGTCAGTTTATCCAGGATTTCATTCAGAAAGCATGATCACCATCTGTATAGAGAAGAAATGCAGCCCTAGCATAACAACGCTTACTTTAATGGGCTATCTGGTGGCACTGATTAAAGCAAGCCTGCAGTCAGTATAACCTTTTGCTAAATACGGATTTTGTATGTGGCTACACAGACTTCTCCTAATTTTGCTTTGTATCTTACATGCAGCACAAGATGGGATATAAACAGTCTGCAATGTGACTCTTTATAGAGTTTCTGCCTATTAAAAAACTATGTGATAGTGACTTATATGTCTATTAACTAAGGGACATTAAGTCCCTTAACTCCAAGCAGATGGTTCCCATTCTCTTTCAGTAATGTGCCAATTGCCTTATTCCCAACTGATAGCTGGAATTAAACAAAGAATTGAGTATCATTCTGCAGTATGACCATCTTACAGGAACACTAAGAGGTAAATAAAGTATTAGTCTACAGTCTCTTACCTACTGAAAGCATAAAAGCATTTTCAGGCATCACATAAAATATAGTAACTGCTCTAAAAAAGATTTAGTAATGACAATGCACAGATTAAAATTAGCAAAATCCTTGCAGAACACATTCTACTGGGGTAATGTCAGTCAGGAAACCCTGTGGGCATAGTGGCTAACTGCTATGGCTGCTAACCAAAAGGATGGCAATGTGAGTCTATCAGGTGCTCCTTGGAAACTCTATAGGACAGTTTTGCTCTCACCATGGGTCAGAATAGATTCAACAGCAACAGGTTTAGGTTTGGGGATTTTTTAAAAATATATATATATATATAAATCACCTCATATGTATGCAAAAGCTAAACAATGAATAAGGAACACCAAAGAATTGAGACCTTTGAGTTATGGTATTAGCAAAGAATGCTGAATATACAATGAGATGAAGAAGAAGAAGAACCAATCTGTTCTGGAAGAAGTGCAGCCAGAATGCTCCTTAGAAGCAAGGATGGCAAGATTTTGTCTCACATACGGTGGACATGTTATCAGAAGGGACCAGCCACTGGAGAAGGACATCGTGCTTGGTAAGATACAGGGTCAGCAAAAATGAGGCAGACTCTCAGAGACAGACAGTAGCAATTTGGATCAAAAAACATGATCCATCTGTATGCTGCTTATAAGAAATATGCCTTCTTTCACACCAACGGACACATGCACCAGAATGTTTATTGCAGCACAGTCCACAATAGCAAAAAGGTGGAATCAACCCAGATGCCCAACAATAGAAGAATGGATAGGTAAACTATAGTACATCTACTCAATGGAGCACTACGCAATGATAAAGAATAACGATGATTCCAGGAAACATCTCCTAACCTGGTTTCAACTGGAAGACATTATGTTGAGTGAGAGTAGTCAGCGACAAAAGGACAAATACTGTATGAGACCTCTAAGATAAGATCTCAAAAACAGACTTGTGTATAGACGAAAAGACTCTTTGACAGCTGCAAGGGAGGGGAGGGAGGGAGGGCGAGGGGGGAGGGTTTAGTTTAGGTAGTTACTAGAAATCTAGTTGGGAGAAAGCAGTGACAGCACACATTAGGAACAAGAACAACATTAAGTGGACTTCAGCATAACTTGAGTACTCCTTCCATCTTAACTCAACACGGCAAGGACAGAGTAGCTGGGGCGGGGGGCGGGGGACCATGCTCTTAGGCGAATTCCAGGCCAATTGGCACAACTAGCGTTTTGCTAAGAGAGTTCCCTGCACCCCACATTGGTGAGTGGCGTCTGGGGTCTTAAAAGCTGCCAAGCTGCCATCCGAGGACACAGCAAATGGTCCCAACTCAACAGGAACGGATGCTCACCGAGGGCCAAAATGGTATTCGGTAAAGACAACCGAGAAGACAGAGAGACCCACAAGAGTGGGTGCCTACATCGACCTGGGACCTGAAGAACCGGATGGTGCCTGGCCACCACCAGTGATAGCCATGACGGAGCTCACAGAGAGGAGCCTCACTGGCAACATAAGAATAAAAAGAGGTGCATCATGAGATCTCCACTAAAAGACCTCAATTGGTGGTCCAGCGGTTTTGGGGTTCCTCTGAGAGCATGGCCCCCAGCCCTGATGCTGCCCATTCCCATAAATTATAACAAAGGTCCACTCTTTGGACAGGAATGGATTGGACTTGGCAATGCAGAGTAACCATATATTGGAAGCACTTTATGGTTCTATACATCTATAGGATATCATCTTGCTGACCTCTGGCTGGAGGAAGGGGAGTGGGTGGAGAGGAGGGGAAAGGAGGCTGTTGGGAGGATGAGACATGTATGGAGCAGAGAGGAATAGTGTGCAGTCACCAGACAGGGAGAGCAGTGGAAGCTGCATATAGGTGGGCATGTAAATTTACATGTGAATGTACATTTTCACTCAGTTATGTTAAATAAAAATAAAAATAAAAATAAAAGAAATATGCCTTAGGCTCAAAGATATGAACAAATTGAAAATCAAAAGATGGAAAAATATATACCAAGCTAACAACATACAAAGAAGAGCAGGAGTGGCAATACTAACCTCTAATAAACTAGACTTTAATGTAAACTCCACCATCATAGACACGGACAGTCACTATTTATTGCTGAAGGGCTTGATACATAAGCAGAATATAGCAATATTAAATATTTATACACTCAATGCTAGAGCATCTAAATAAACTGAACACTGGCAACACTGAAAAATGAGACAGATGACTCCACAATAATATCAGAAGACTTCAACACTCCACTTTCAATGACGGAGAGATCATTCAGAAAAAAAAATCAGTAAAGATACACAAGATCTTGCTGCAACAATCAAACAACTAGACCTCACTGACATATACAGAACTTCTTACACAATAACAGATAGCATGCCTTCTTTTCCAATGCACATTCTCCAGAATACACCACATATTAGGTCGTAAGGTAAGTCTCAACAAAATCCAAACCACTGAATTATTGCAAAGCATCTTCTCAGACCATAAAGCCATAAAAGTTGAAATCAATAGCACAAAAAAAGTAGGTCAAAATTAGAACTCATGGAAACTGAACAACATCTTGCTCAGTAATCCATGGGTTATAGAAAAAGTCAAAGACACAATAAAGAAATGTATGGAATCATGAACAAGCGGAAAGAGAATAACAAAAGAACCCCTCAGGCACCAGAAGAAAAGAGATAATAAAGATTGGAGCAGAACTAAATGAATTAGAGAATAGAAAAACAATTGAAAGAACTAACAAAACCAAATGCTGGTTTTTGAAAAGATCAGCAAAACTGATAAACTACCAGATAAACTTACAAAAGAAAAACACGAGAGGAAATACCCGAGTAAGAAATGAGACAGAAGCTGTCACAACAGAACCAACTGAAATCAAAAGTATCATAACAGAATACTACATAAAACTGTAACAGATTTGAAAACTTAGAGGAAATAGACAAATTTATAGATTCACATCACCTACCAAAATTATCGCAAAGACAAGTAGACCAACTTAATAAACCCATCAGAAGAGAGATTGAAAAAGTCATCAAAAACTACCAACCAAAAAAGCCCTGGCCCAGATGGCTTCACCAGAGAATTCTACCAAACTTTTAGAGAGGAGTAATTTCCAAAAGGAAGGAATACTCCCAAATTCATTCTACAAAGTCAGTATAACCCTGATACCAAAGCCAAGAAAAGATCCCACAAAAAAAGAAAACTTACAGACCAATATCACTCATGAACTTGGATGCAAAAATCTCCAACAAAATCCTAGCCAATAGAATTCAGATTTATCAAAAAAATGATTCATCATGACCAAGTTGGATTCACACCAGGGATGATGCAAGGCTGGTTCAACATCAGAAAAACAATTAATGTGATCAACCATATAAATAACTCAAAAGATAAGAATTACTTGATTTTTTCAATTGATGCAGAAAAGGCATTCAACAAAGTCCAACACCTATTCATGTTAAAAACTCTCAGCAAAATAGGAATAGAAGGAAAATTCCTCAATGCACTAAGGGCCACCTATGCAAAGCCAACCGCCTATATCATCCTAAACAGAGAGAGACTGAAAGAATTCCCCCTGAGAATAGGAACTAGACAAGGATGCCCACTCCCACCACTTCTATTTAGCATTCTGCTGGAGGTTCTAGCCACAGTGATTAGAATAAAGGGCATCCACATAGGCAATGAAGAAGTAAAAAATCCCTATTTGCAGGTGATATGATCATAAACACAGAGAACCTTAAAGAATCCATCAATAAAATGTTGGAACTAATAGAAGAGTTCAGCACAGTATCAGGATATGAGATAAACATAAGTGAATCAGTAGGATTCCTTTACATCAACAAAGAGATCATTGAAGAGGAAATCATCAAACCAATACCATTTACTAGCTCCCAAGAAGATAAAATACCTAGGAATAAATCTAACCAGAGGAATAGGAGACCTATACAGAGAAAATTATAAGGCCTTACTGCAAGGACTAAAAGAGACTTACAAGAATGGAGAAACCTATCTTTCTCTTGGATAGGAAGACTTAACATTGTGAAAATGTCTATTTTACCCAAAGCACTCTACATATACAGTGCACTCCCTATACAAATTCCAGTGTCATTCTTTAATGAGATGGAGAAAAAATCACCAACTTGGCTTGGAAGGAGAAGAAATCCCAAATAAGCAAAGCACTACTGAAGAAGAAGAACACAGCGAGAGGCCTTACACTACCTAAGCTCACAACCTGTTACACTGCCATGGGAGTCCGAACAACTTGGTACTGGTGCAAAAAGAGACAGACTGACCAAGGAACAGAATTGAGACCCTAGAAATATCACTATCCTCTTATGAACAGTGGTATTCAACAAAGGCCCGAAGTTCATAAACTGGGGTAAAAACAGCCTCTGTAACAAATACTGCTGGTAAAACTGGATATCCATCTGCTAAAAACTGAAACAAGACCTATATTTCATACCTTACACAGAAAAGTAACTCAAAATGAATCAAAGACCTAAATTTCAAACCTAAAACAATAAAGATCATGCAATAAAAATTAGTGTCAACAATGGAAGTTCTAATACACAGCTTAACACAGACTACCAAAAGTGACAAACAATGCATGAACAACAGAAGATAGAAGAGACAAATGGGAACTACTGAGAATCAAACACTTTTGCTCATCTAAAGACTTTAGCAAGACAGTTAAAAGATTACCTACAGAATGGGAAAAAATATTTGGTAACTACATGTTAGACCAACATCTGATTTTCATAATCTACTAGTTCTGCAAAATGTCAACAAGAAAAAGGTAAATAACCCAATTAAGCAATGGGCCAAGGACACAGACAGACACATCACCAAAGAAGACTTCCAGGCAGTCAAAAGACACATGAAGAAATGTTCATGTTCAGTTAGCTACTGGAGAAATCCAAATCAAAACTACCATGAGATACAATCTCACCCAAACAAGGTTGGCAATAATCCAAAAAACACAAAACAACAAATGGTGGAGAGGCTGCGGAAAGATACAAATGCTCTTACACTGCTGGTGGAAATGCAAAATGGTACAACCTCTTTGGAAAGCAATTTGTCACTTCCTTAAAAAGCTAGAAATAGAACTACCATATAATTCAGCAATCCCACTGCTTGCAATATATCCTACAGAAATAAAGGCAGTCTATAGATTAGGTAGTTGATAGACATTTTGTTGGGTGAAATCATGCTAGAAAGAAGATCAATTTAATTGGACTTCAACATAACATGAACACTCTTCCAATCCTAACCCAATATTGCAAGGACAGAGTAGCAGGGGCAGGGGTCCAGGGACCATGCTCTCAGGGGACATCAAGGCCAACCGGCATAACTAGCCTATTGCTAAGAGAGTCTTCACCCCATACTGGTGAGTGGTATCTGGGGTCTTCAAAGCTAGCAAGCTGCGATCTGAGGTACACCAAATTGTCTCAACTCAGCAGGAACAGATGATCACCAAGGACAACAACAACATGGGGAAAAGAGAACCCAGAAGACAGAAAAATCCACGTGAATGGGTGACTACACCAACATGTGAACAGGAGTACCAGATGGTGCACAGCCACCACCAGTGACAGCCGTGATGAGGCTCACAAAGTTGAGTCCCAGTGGCAACACGAGAATTAAAAGGGTGCATCCTGAGAACTTCATTAAAAGACTGCAATTGATGATCCAAAGGCCTTAGGGTTCCCCTGGGAGCATGTCCCTAGACCTGATGCTGCCCCTGTCCGTAAATCGTTACTGAGGTCAACTCCTTGGACAGAAATAGATTAGACTCGGTGACACAGAGTGATCATATCATATGTGCACTTTATGGTTTTATGCATCTATAGGATGTCATCCTACTGGCCTCTTACTAGAGGGGAGTGGAGAGCATGGAGATGAGGGAACAGGAGATTGTTAAGAGGATATGATATGTATAGAACAGAAAGGAGGAGTGTGCTGTTACTGGGCAAGGAGAGCAGTAGGAGCTGCACACAGGTGGGCATGCAAATTTAAACTGGATTGTACACGTTCACTCAATCACAATAAATAAATTTAAAAAAGAAAGAAAGGCTGTGACATGAACATATACATGCACACAAGTGCACAACAGCAAAAAGATGGAATCAACCTAGGTGCCCATCAACAGATACATGTACAAACAAACTATGGTACATATACACAATGAAACACTACGTAGTGACAAAGAACAATGATGATTATATAAAGCATCTCATAACCTGGTTTAAACTAGAAGACATCATGCTGAGTGAAATCAGTCAGCAGCAAAAGGACACATATTGTATTAGACCTCTGCCACAAGGACTTAAAAATAGACTTACATATAGAAGAGAAGTCTCTGATGGCTGCAGAGGTAGAGAGAGAGGGAGAGGGTGGGTCATACATTAGATAGTGGACAAGAATTTGGTTAGGTGAAAGCAGAGACAGCACACAGCAGAGAGCAGATCAACATAACTGGACTACACCATAAACTGAAAGGTTTTCTAAACTCGACCCAATATTTCAAAGGATAGAGTAGCAGAGACAGTGGTTTGGGGACCATATTCTCAGGAGACGTTGAGGCCAACTGGCATAACTACTCTTTTACTAAGAGTCTTCTACACCCTACATACTGGTGAGTGGCGTCTAGGGTCTTAAAAGCTAGCAAGCTGCCATCCGAGGTGCACCAAATGGTCCCAACTCATCTGCAACAGATGATGACCAAAAACAACAAAGACAAGAGATAAAAAGAGACCAGGAGATAAAAGGATTCACATGAATAGAAGAACCGGGTGGTGCCTGGCCACCACCGAAGGCTGCCGTGATGGGGGACACAATGTAGAGTCCCTGAGGCAACATGAGAAAAAGAGGTGTACAGTTCAAGAACTCCACTAAAAGACCGGAAGTGATGATCCAACCGCCTGAAGGGTCCCCGGGAACACGGCACCTAGAACTGATGCTGGCCCTGACTGGAAACTCATGCCGAAGTCAACTCTTCAGACAAGAATGGACTGGACTCAGGGACACAGTGTGACCACATGGTATGTATACTTTATGGTTCTATACATTAATGGGAGGCTGTCCTCCTGGTTTCTTTCTGGATGAGAGACAGGAGGGTAGGGAGGAGAGGACAGGTCTTCGTTAGGAGATATTAGAAATGTAGAGTGAAAGGGAGGGGGATGCTGTTGCTGTGTGGGGAGAGCAGATGGAGCTGCAGATAGACAGGCATGCAAAGTTGATTTGGATTGTCTACTTTCAGTTAATCACAACAAATAAACATACATATATAAATACAAGAGGAAGACTCTCAGTGGGATGGACTGACACTGTGGCTGCAACAATGGGCTTATGTGTAACAACTGTGAGGATGGTGCACGACTGGGTAGTGTTCCGTTCTGTTGTACACAGGGCCTCTGTGATCCTACACGATGGCACCTAACAACAACAGCATCAATTTTAGCACAGATAAGCTAGAAGGGAAGGAAAAAGGAAAGCCAGCCAGCCAAGTGCCGTCGAGTCAGATCCGACTCATGGCGACACGGAAAAGTAAAAGCAAAGATCAAAAGACAATTTCTAGGAGATACATATAATTTTTACAACACAAGCTACAGTGAAGGAAGTCACTATTAATCTAACCTCTTTTAAGTTAAATAAAAGTATGAAGAAATTAAAACTGTTTGCTAACCAGTCAACCAGGATTATATGCCACCCTATAGAGACAAAGTAAAAACAGCACACTATTTAATACTGACATTCAAACAGCATTGGAAAAAAAATAAGATGTTTTAAAAAAATTTAGACAGCAATTTAGGAAATGGTAAGGGACACATCTAAATAACTGGTAAATGAAACTGATACACTTTTCCATTGTGTCCATTAAAGTTCTAGACACAGATGAAAACAGTTAGCTCTATGTGACACTCTAGTAGCATGGCATGGTATTGGGCTCCGACAAACGCTCCAGGGAATTAGGGCTTAGATTTTAACATCTTGGCCTATTGGGGCTCAGGGTGGGAGACGATGCTAGAACTGGGACTCCCTAGAAGACAGCCAGAAACTAATTCCAGGGCTCCTGTCCAGAGAACACAAACTAGAAAGACCTTGACCCCATAGAAGGAATATGTCAAGGAAATTCGCATCTTGGGAAGGAAAATTGTCTCCTGCAAGAAGTTTAAAAACCCAGACTCACCCTATATTCAGGGTAGAGTCAAGTTTTACTCTTTTTCATAGGCAGGACTTCAAGCCAAAACAAAACAAAACAGCCTAAGAAAACTAGTTTCCAACCAACAAAACAACTGCTGTGTCACAGAAGACAAAAAAAAAAACCACTTTGGAAGAACATTTCCAACTGGCCAGCAACTCAGACCCCTAGTACCACCTATAAAAGCAACAGTGAACGATAACCTCACAATCCAAAACGGCAAAACACATAAAGAAATAAACTACCTTGAGAATTAAAAAAAAAAAAAATCAGGGAAAGAAAAACTTTATAAATTAAGAACTAGACATAACTATTTGAGTTTATAAACTAAGTATGTTTGAAAGTGTTAAAGAAATTAAAAATAGAAACACAAATGACTGCCTTAGATATTGCTTGATTTCTGAGTTACATCCTCAAACATCACTTTGGCAAAAGTACGTTGGTGGTAAACTTGTTCTCGTAGAAATGGGGTTAGGAAAAGAGTACTGACTATAAAGGGCATGAAAGAACTTTCTGGGGAATGATAGGAATGTTCTACAACTTGATTGTGAAGACAGTTAACAAGCTCATATAACTGTACACTTAAAAGAGGGGCTATTATTGAATACAAATTACAGATCCATACCTGACATTTCAGAATAGCAATTTTGTCTCACCTCCCTTCTTCATCCACAAACCAAAAAGGAACAAAGTACACATTTTCACTAAGAGGGAGGGGGGAAAAAAAAGTTTGCCAAGATTCAGTAGAATTAAACTCACCAGAAAAAATCAAAATTATGGAAAAGATTTAAATTCAAATTCTGTTAAGGATGTATTTGTTTATGTCACTTAAGTCTTACCTCCATACCAAACCAAAAAAACCAAACCCACTGCCGTCGAGTGGATTCTGACTCCTAGTGACCCTATAGGATGGAGTAGAACTGCTCCTAGAGTTTCCACGGAGTGCCTGCTGGATTCAAGCTGCTGACGTTTTGGTTAGTGGACACAGTGCTTAACCACTACGCTACCAGGGTTTCATACCAGGAGTGAGTAAAGCCACAGCTGAGGCAGCCTCACCGAGGAAGCAGTTTCCCTGGAAAATTCATCAGCGACATTCTTTTTTTTAAACACATATAACAGAAACATTCACATTTTTTTATAGCACTGAAAAAATAATAACTAAATTCTCGGTATACAGGTAACTTAGATTAAATTTGTTAGATCAGAAAATAGAAAAAGTAACTGAAACATGCTTTGCAAGGAGCTCTAATATATAGGCACATGACTGTAGGCCAGCCTTTTCATTTCTCTGTTCCTTACCTTCTTCATTTATGACAATTTCTTGGGTCCATTCCCACACTCATCTTCTAAGAGCTCACGACAATTTGGACTTGGATAAGGAGACACTAAACTTCAAAGTCAAAATGCTAAACTCGAGAAAAACTGGACATCTATAAAATCTGACTACTACGGTAGATTGAAGTCACACAATTTTCAAGAGTAGAGAAATCACAATTTCTTAAAAAATCTCCACTTGGCAATTTTTGTTGTAGAAACTAATTTCCCACAGATGCAAACAAGAAAAATGTTGATTCCAATATTTATGAGAACTTGAAGAATTAGCTAAAACAGCTCTGTACTTCACATCGCATTCCTGCAAAGCTATATTTTAACTCTTGTTGAGAGACAATGGAGACACTAGCCCACTCAAATCAGCTGAAGCAAAAAGTGAAATCAATCAGTAAAATATCACATGGAACTTGTGTTGGTTTCCTCATGTTGCCAAAAAATGAGTGGCTTTACAAAGCAGAAATTTGCTTTCTCTGGAGGCTGAAAGTTCACATCAGATTGAGAGAGGAACTGGTCTATGCCTCTCTCCTAGCTTCTAGCAGTGGCCAGCAATCTTGTGTTACTGCTTTTAACATTCACATGGCATCCTCCCCTGTGTCTCTCTCTCTATGTCTCTTTTCTCCCTTTACATGACACTGCTCAGAAGGCACAAGGACTACGTTCCACCCTACCCCTGGTGTTACTTCACAAACAGCATCTTCAAAGGACCCTTATTTTCCCCAAATAAGGTCATATTCATAGACACAGGGGTCAGGATTTCATTCTATCTTTTCAAATGACAAATTCAATTGATAACAGAGTCCAATGGCAGTACGGAAAGCCGTGCCTCAGAAGTTGCCGGAACTAGAACACCAGGACTCATTGCACTTTCAGGCTCTCTGCAGCTGCTACAGCTCATCTCAACTACTCTCTGTAGTCTTCTTTTATCTTCTCTGCACAGAACATCTACATTTATACAAATGTATAACATTTACATTTATGTATACCGCTGGAAAAAAAAAGGAGAAACTAAATTCTCAGTACACAGGTAAAATTAAATTTGTTGGAATAGAAAGTAGGAAAAATAATTCAAAGCTGTCCCAGCCACAGGTCTGCACATTGATATGGCCACTCAGCTTGAATACTCAGTAGCAAATAACTATCACCCCTGTGTTCCCATTTTACATTTCTGAGACAGAATCCAAAACTTCTAGCTTGAATCCAAAATCCACGGGTCTAAAAACCTGTGATCAGCCAGGCAAAGCCATAGACTGATTCAGGATGAGCTTCTTGATTCTCAGAGAACAGAATATGGATTGGGCAGGCATCTAACAATGTACCTTAAGACAATTTCTATGATAATTAAAACTGCAGGTGTGCAAAACCTACAGCCTTGGAAACATGACCAAAGAGCTTCAAGACAAGAACCAAAAGGAATTTAGCTCCAAGATTATTGTCTTTTTTCCTAAACTCTCTCCATGAAATAGGTATAGAAATAAGTGTGCTCAATTTTATACAAGCAGGATGCCATTAAGATTAGTATTTGCGGGAGGCAAACCCAAAGTGGACACCAGTTTTTGTGTGTGTGGATGATTCTATTTGGCCCTACAGAGTCACTGCAAATGTACACAGTGTTTTGTGAGAAATAGTAGAAGGAGAAATGCCATTTGGGTGTATTTCCTGGAGGTAAAATACAAAGAACTAATAGAAGATCTGCATAAAAGCTCACTATATTTGAGCTGAAGGAAAAAGATATATATGAGAGCTGAAAAAGGAAAAGATAAAGGTCTCTTTAGTTTCATGTGGGGAAAGCTAATTAAAGGTAGATTAGGAAAAAATGAGAATGTGTCATAATGATGAAGGGATAACTCACAAACTCCAAAAGTGGAAATGCAATCTGGCTTCCAGAGAGGTTGTACCAGAGCTTGCAAAGGCCTCAGGAGCCCAGGCAGCTTCTTGCTGTGTCTTTCGTCCCCTCTTTCTGTCTCTGTTTCCCTCCTCCACCCCATTACCGTCTTGTTCTCAGGCCACACAGCAGTACACCTCACAATACAGTTTGCTTTTCTTCTGTCTGAAGGGAAAGGCTGAGAAAAGCTAGAATCCCACAGCTCCAGTTTCATAGCTACAGGAAAGAGTAACTGTGTCCTGTACATGGTTACCATGCTCAGCTCTTAACTGAAAGACTCGAAGTCTGGCTGCCCACTCCACAGCCCCTTCAAAGAAAGGCCTGACAATCTACCCCTAAAAATCAGCTCTTTGGGGCAGAGTCAAGACGGTGGACTAAAAGCACATCTCCCTAGATCCTTCTGGAAATGAAGACCTGAGATGATAATTAAACTGAGCCTTCTGGACACCTAGTGAGCCCTGAGATGTGACATAGGGCTGTTAATTTGGACTTTATACCACTAAACGCAAAACCTCCTCTCTTTCATTGACCCCACTCTTGGCGAGCACAGGCCTGCACAGACCGAAGGTAACTCACCATTTCAATCTTTTTTCCTCGGTCTTGGACGGCAGGTTGACTAGCTGCTGGTCTTGGACGCACTGCTGGTGGGACCAGCAAGCATAATTGCCAGGTTCTGACAGCCCAACTTTGGACTATATACACCTAGGCTCCTCTGGCCTATCGGAAAATGGAGAAGCCTGGGCAGAGGCCCCAGCAGGACTAGGTTCTTAGGCTGGGAGGTGGCTCCTGCCAGGGGGAGAGTGCTTTTCTAGCAGGGAGGCGGTGTTTTGCACACGCAGAGGCTGTGGACCCTGGGCATTACGGTACTCTTGGCCTCTCTTTCTGCCAGGAGCCTGGTCCCGGCCAGCTGGCGAGCTTCTGCAGGACGCCATTTTGTTTTGCTGGGGGTGGGGTTATCCATACAGAAGCCTCAGCTGGACCTAATTCCTCGGCTGAGAGGCAGTGCCTACCCGGAAAAGACTGCTTTTCCAACAGAAAAGCAGAATTCTACACAGTATCACCTATAGCTGGGGCCCAACAGCAAAGGCCAGCAGGCCAGTAGTCTTTCTGTATTTTGAACTAGTTTATGACATCTGGTATTCAATACAGAGGTTCTTACATTGCCAGCTGGGAAGAGGGATGTATACACCTGAAAACCTGACTGACTTTGGAAGTTGTCAAATACTTTTTACCTCTCAGTTTAAGATGGTCTAGATAAACAACTGTGGTCCATCTTCACAGCATCTCTCCCTGCCTCTATTGACCCACATGAAGCAACAAACGTTGAAGAAGAAAGTAACCCAGAAGTCACCCATGGCATCAGAAGACCTCCCAAAAGAAACCAACTTCCCAGATGAAGAAGCTTTTCTGAAACTATCAGAAGGTGAATACAAAAGACTTATATAGCCTTCCTAGACCTTACACAAAATGCAGTAGAGCAAAATGAAAAATTAAGCAAGCTCTTCAATCTGATGGAACATCAGTACTTGGAAATGCAACAGATCAAGAACAAAATCAAAGACATAGAAACTTCAATTCAAAGCCCAGAAAACAGAATGGAACAAATGTAAAAGAGAATTTCTGATTTGGAAGACAGAGCCACTGACTCCAACACCTATGAAGAGAAATAAGAAAAATGAAGAAGCATTAAGAAGCATGTGGGACTCTATTAAGAAGAACAATCTACAACTAATTGGAGTTCCTGAACAGGGCAAGACACCTGAGAACACAGAGAGTATTGTTGCTGAGCTGCTGACAGAAAACTTCCCAGAAATTATGAAAGAATAGAATATAGACATCCAAGATGCGTATCGAACACCACTCAATATAGATCTCAATAGAAAGACTCCAAGGCATATTATAATCAAGCTCAACAAAACAAAACATAAGCAGAAACTCTTAAAGTCAGCAAGACTCAAAGAAAAGCTAACACACAGTGGGAAACCCTGTAGGCTTTCATCAGATTTCTCAGTAGAAACGATGCTGGCGCGGAGACAGTGGCATGACACATTGAAAGCCTTGAAGAAGAAGAACTTCCAACCAAGAATTATATATCCTGCAAAACTATCTTTCAAATATGAAAATGAAATTAAGACACTCGCAGATAAACAGAAACTCACAGACTTTGTAAAAACCAAACCAAAGCTACAAGAAACACTGAAAGACTCTCTTGGCTTGGAAGAACAAAACCATTAACTTTGTATTTTAGAAGAGCACATTATCCAGAATCCTACTCAGTTAGGGAAGACTCCAAACAGAATCAAAGCTATAATAGTGCAAGAAACAATCCAGCGATCACATCATGTAAACTATGATATCATCATATTAAAAAGAGGGATAGTCCTTCCAGATGGAGAGGAAGTTGAAAAGACTGGTAGCAATCAAAATTGGGTTTAAAAATCAGCTCTTTAAAATCGATGGTGCACACTAGTCTGATCCAAGTGGGTCACTGTGAGTTGGAAGCGATTTAATGGCAACTGGTTTGGCATTTTAGTAATTTCAGGAGAAAGTGCCTGACTGGCTTGGCTTGGACTTACTGACCTACTGTCCTACTGTGGTATAATCAAAAATGGCCCATAGGAGCCTATCTAAATGCCAAGCTTTTTTCTCTCTTTTTTAATTAACAGACCAGGGTCACCATGCACCAGAAATGACTGGATGGTAACATGTTTGTTTTTCTGGTTTAATATCCAAATTGAGGAGAGTGCTGTGTGATACACAGTTGTTGTTGTTAGATGCCATACAGTTGGTTATACTTCACAGCAACCCTACATACAACAGAAGAAAATACTACCTGGTCATGTACCATCCTCACAATCTTTGTCATGCTTGAGCCCATTGCTGCAGCCACTGTGTCAATCCATCTCACCGAGGGTCCTCCTCTTTTTCGCTGACCCTCTCTACCTTACCAAGCATGATGTCTTGCACCAGGGACTGATCCTTCCAGATAACATGTCCAAAGGAAGTGAGATGTAGTCTCACCATCCTTGCTTCCAAGGAGCATTCTGCCTGTATTTCTTCCAAGACAGATTTATTCATTCCTCTGAAAGTCCATGATATGTTCAATATTCAGCACCACAACTCAAGTGCACTGTTACTTTCTTAACCTTTCTTATTCATTGTCCAGCTTTCAAATGCATATGAGGTGACTGAAAATATCATGGCTTAAGTCAGGCACACTTTAGTCCTTAGAGTGACATCTTTACTTTTTAACACTTTAAAGGAGTCTTCTGCAGCAGATTTGCCCAGTGCAATGAGTCTTTTGATTTCCTGACTGCGGCTTCAGTGGGCATTGATTTGCTGACCAAAGTAAAATGAAATTCTTGAATTTCAATCGTTTCTCCATGTATCATAATATTAGTTACAGGTCCAGTTGTGAGGATGTTTGGTCTTTTAATGGTGAAGTGTAATCCACACTAAAGGCTGTAGTCTTTGATCTTCATCAGCAAGTATTTCAAGTTCTCTTCACTTTTAGCAACAAAAAGTTCATGTTATCTGTGTGTCAGAGGTTGTTACTCTTCCTACAATGCCAATGCCCTATTCTTCATATAACCCATCTTTTCAGACTACGTGCTCAGCACACAGACTGAATAAGTATTGTGAAATGATACAACCCTGACACATACCTTTCTTGACTTTAAACCACGCAGTATCCCCTTCTATCCAATGACTTCCTGATGAGCACAATTAAGTATCCTGGAATTCCCATTCTTCTAAATGTTACCGATAATCTGTTACGATCCACTCTATTTAATGCATTTTCATAATAAATAAAATGCAGGAAAACATCTTTCCAGTATTCTCTGCCTTCAACCACGACCCATCTCACATCAACAATGACAACTCTTATTCTATGTCCTCTTCTAAATTCAGTTTGTATTCCTAGTAGTTCCCTTTAATATAATGCTGCAACTCCTTTTGAATGATCTTCAGCAAACTTTTTCTGTGTGATATTAATGATACTGTTTGATAATTTCTGCATTCATCAGAATCACCTTTCTTTGGAACGGGTACAAATAGGGGTCTCTTCTAGTTAGTTGATCAGGTATCTGTCTTTCAAATTTCTTGGCATAGATTGCTTTTCGCCAAGGCCTTCAGTGCAACTTGAACATCTTCCTTAAGTACCACTGATTCTTTTTTTTTTATTATGACTGAGTGAAAATGTACATTCCCATATAAATTTACATGCCCACCTATATGCAGCTTCTACTGCTCTCCCTGCCCGGTGACAGCACACTATTCCTCTCTGCTCCATACATGTCTCATCCTCCCAACAGTCTCCTTTCCCCTTCTCTCCACCCACTCCCCTTCCTCCAGCCAGAGGTCAGCAGGATGATATCGTATAGATGCATAGAACCATAAAGTGCATCCAATATATGGTCACTCTGTATCACCAAGTCCAATCCATTTGTGTCCAAAGAGTGGACCTCCATTATGATTTAAGGGCAAAAGCAGCATCAGGGCCAGGGACCGTGCTCCCAGGGGAACCCCAAAGCCGTTGGACCATCAGTTGTGATCTTTCAGTGGAGATCTCAGGGTGCACCCCTTTTTAATCTTGTGTTGCCAGTACCACTGATTCTTTATAACATGCTATCTCCAGAAATGACTGAACATCAACCAATTTTCTTTGACGCCGTGATTCTATGTATTCTTTCCATTTTCTTCTGATGCTTGCTGTGTCATTTAATTTTTTCCCCACAGACTCCTTCAATATTGCAACTAAAGGCTTGAATTTTTTCTTCATTCAGCTTGAGAAATGCTGAAAGAACTGTATTCTTCTCTTCTGGTTTTCTAATTCCAGACTTCGGCACATTTCGTTATAATTCCTCACTCTGGCTTCTCCAGCCACCCTTTGAAACTTTGTGTTCAGCTCTTTTACCTCACCATTTATGTCTTCCACTCAAGCTAGCTAGTCTCTGTTTAAGAGCAAGTTTCATCATCTTTTCTGAAACCAATTTTGGCTTTTTCTTCCTTTCCTGTGTTTTTAATGACTTTTTGTTTTCCTCATGCATGATGTCCTTGATGTCATTCTATAACTCTTCTTATCTTCAGTATTTATTATTCAAGGCACCAAAACTATTTTTGAGATGATCATTAAATTCAGGTGGCATATACTCAAAGTTGGACTTTAGCTCTCCTGAACTTGTTCTAATTTTCTTCACCTTCAGCTTCAACAATGAGCAACTGATGGTCTGTTCTACAGTCAGCCCCTGGTCTTGTTTACACTGATAATCACAAGCTTTTCCATAATCTCTTTTTACAGATGTAGCTGATTTGATTCTGTGCATTCCATCTGGTGAAGTTCATGTGCATAGTCGCCATTTATGTCACTGAAAAAAGGTATTTGCAATGAAGAAGTCATTGGTCTTGCAAAATTTTATCATGCAATATCTGGCATCATTTCTAATCACCAAGGCCTTATTTTCCAACTACTAATCCTTCCATGTCTCCAACTTTCATACGCCAGTCACCAGTAATTATCAATGTATCCTGATTGCATATTTGATCAATTTGACACTGCAGAAGTTAGTAAAAAACTTCAATTACTTCATTTCTGGCCTAAGTGGTTAGTGTGCAAATTTGAGTAATAGTTGTTAACTGGTCTTCCTTGGAGGCGTATGAATATATTATCCTATCACTGACAGTACTTCAGACTAGATCTTGAAATACTCTTTTATGATGATGAATGCAATGCCAGTCTTCAACTTGTCACTCTTGGATGGTAAACCACATGTCTATCTAATTCAAAATGGCCAATACCAGTCCATTTCACTTCAATGATGCCAAGGATATTGACATCCATTTCACTTTTGACCATTTCCAGTTTTCTTGGCTTCATACTTTGTACATTCCATGCTACTATTATTAATGGATATTCACAGATGTTTCTTCCCAACGTACTTTCTTACATATTTACAGTGTGGGTGTAAAATGTTACATGTTTTCTGGAACTTAATTAGAAAATACGTATCTAAAACTCAAAATCTCTTTCCACTTTGAGCCAACATTTACACTTCTAAAAATGTATTCTAAGACAAAAACTAGACATCAAAATTTATAAACAAGATTGTTTTTACACAAAAATATCTTTAAAAACCAAAAACAACTAAATGTCCAATAACAGGCAATTGCTGAAATATATTTTACCTATCCATATAATAAAACTCTTAGCAACCACTAAAAGGTATGCTGTAGCAGAATGTTAATTATCTGAATAATTATGTGAAAAGGCAACTTATGAGTTAGTTTATACTGACCTATACAATTTTAGATACATACACACAGTGTGTGTGTGTGTGTGTGTGTGTGTGTACGGAAATCCTAGTGGTGTAGTGGGTTAAGTGCTATATCCGCTAACCAAAAGGTCAGCAATTCAAGTCTGCCAGGCGCTCCTCCGAAACTCTACAGGGCAGTTCCACTCCGACCTCTAGGGTCACTATGAGTTGGACACACCTCGACGGCAGTGGTTTATAGACATATATATGTATATGTATACATATGTGTGTGTATATATACACACACACATAAAGAGACAGAGAAAGAGCAAGTCCTGGTGGTACAATGGGTTAGCATCTGTCAGTATACTCCCATAAAGACTAAGCCTATGGGAACATGTTACCAGTGCCTCAACTCTGACTCACAGTAAACCTAAAGGACAGAATGGAACTTCCTTATAGGGTTTCCAAAGTTGTGTAACCTTTACAGCAACTGAACACCACTTCTTCCTCCCATGGAGTAGCTGATGGATTCAAACCACTGACCTTTCATTCAGCAGCCAGTGTAACACCTATACTGCCAAGACTCCTTTCCATAAAAACCACAGCCTAAGAGACCCTACTGAACAGTTCTATACTGCCCTATAGAGTCACTATAAGTCACAGTGAATGTCACAGCACTGAACTATTGTATAAATGTATATATTTAACACTCACCAGATATACACCAAAATATTATTAATGGCTCTTACTGGGCTGTTAGGGTATATATAGGAGATTTTTATTTTGTATATGTATGCTGTTCTCTACATTTCAGTTTCCACAGTAAAACTGTATTATTTTTATAGTCAGAAAAATAAAATTTTAATTAGAATGCAAATTCTTCAAAGAGGGAGGCATGAGTCCTGTCCATTAGGTCAGTGTGAAAGACAGATTCAAACAGGTTCTAAACGCGTCAGTAAGGATCATGAAGGTGACAGCACATTGTAAGTGTCTGGAAGCAAGTCTGTCTTCTCTAATTGGCAGAACCTAGTTGAGATTTCCCATCACAGCAAAACAAAATAGGGCACTTACTTTAATGATGCATTCCTGCCAAAATAATTACAATCTTATTCAGAATCCTGAACAGCACTAATACAAGCAATTTCAGCACCATGAAACATATAATAAAAGACTAAAATACAAAGTCACCTCATTAAAAAGAAGAGATTACTGTAAAAAAAAATGTCTAGGCTCTTATCAGTGAGAGTTTGCTGTCTCTAATAATTTTGACTTTGGAATGCAATGACAAAAAGACTTTTATTTTCTCCTCTTAACAGTAGTTTAGAATCATGCTTGGATATCTCTGAGAATGTTCACATGGTCAGTTGGCTAAGAATAGCCTGGCAAGAGAAGAAATGTATTATTCACAATATTCAAAAGAAGCAAACAGACTACTATGTTAATAAGTATAAAATGTCTTACATCCTGTTTTACTTCCTATAACAGCAGTACAAACTGAGTTAGATTGGAACAATTCTGGCCCCTCTCTTCTTTGTCTTCCCCAAGTATTTCTCCCATATCCTGCCAAAGTGGTCAGAATACATTCAAGTCTGATAACTACACAACAGGACTAATGTGACTGATGTCATTATTTCTATACATGAAAAACACTGAATTAGCAAGTGTAATGCAGAAAGAAGCCCTGGCAGCACAGTGCTTAAGGTGCTCCGCTGCTAGCCAAAAGGTCAGCAGTTCAAATCCACCAGCCACTCTGCAGGAGAAAGACACAGTGGTTTGTTTCTGTAAAGATTTACAGCCTTGGAAACCCTATGAGGCAGTTCAACTAGCAGTGGGTTTGGTTTGTGTTACATACATCCCTACAATTTAAAAAAAAAATACCTACAAGTCATTCCCTCAGGTTCCGAAGGCATTTACTATTTCACTATTTAAACGCAAGTTCTCCTGGAGCCAAATTCAGCTCAGTCCCTGATTAGCTGCAGTAATTTGAAGGGAAGAAAGTGAGCAGAAGGAACACACCAGGTGAGAGGCACAGCAAGCGTGGGACATCCTAAGAGGCAAGAAGGAAAGCAAAAGGCAAAGCGAAAGCCTCCTAACAGCAAGCAGCACTCAGCAGTTCTGCTTAGAGCCAGCCAATTTGGAAAAAGTGATACATTTTTTTAAAATCAAGGGAGCATCCTGTTCATCCCCATTAAGAAACCACTCATTCCCTGAGATGATCTGCCTCCACTGCAAACCACAAAGTGGGAACTCTCTTTAGTCTTTCCATATTCAGGTACCATACTCAAAGCGAAAACAGTGGGCAGCTTGCATTAGAAATCCCATTTATAAACTATATTCCTCCAATCAATACAGCTTTAAATAGAATTGGCTGCAGATGAAGCACTGTGTCCAAGAATAGACTTCTGTCTGTTGAGAGTCCTTCACTTCTGAGGCTACATCTACATGGACAAAACTGAAAAAAGATGCCATTACTGTTAAGTCAATTCAGACTCTCCTAACAACCCTACAGGACAGAACAGAAATGTCCCATGGGGTTTCCCAAGGCCATAATCTTTATGGGAGCAGACTGCTACATCTTTATACTGGGAAACTGGTGGGTTTGGAAAGTCAACCTTTTGGTTAGCATCCAAGCTTAACCATGTCACCAACGGGGCTCCTATATATGGGGAAAGTCACTACTAAGTTTCAGCATCAACAGTCACCACTTGCTTTCCTTGAGCTGCTATCATCATGCCTCTCTCTCTCTTCATGTCTTGGACTTTTTCATTTTATTTCTGTGTTTAACTACATGTCAAGTGAAGTACCATGCTGTAGCAGACATGAGGATACACTGCCCAGATCCCCCTTCCAGAAAACTCTTGCTCTCTGGTGGGCTGATCCCATCTTATTCAGTGATGTCTCAACCCCTTCCAAGTTTGTCTTCCCTTGGGTACTATCTCCTTCAGTGCAAGGGTACCAAAAGGAGTTTGCTTATAAATTTATCTCATACATAATCTTTTCTCATCGTTTAATTGTTTCATATTCAACTCCACCTGTGTGACCATCTGTGTGGTTTCTACCCCCTGAGTGGACCCAGACCACTACAGCTGCCTTGCTTCCTTGCCCCTTGCTCATCATTCTACCCTTTCTTGCTGGATTGAATAAATGAGTCTTGGAAGAAGTACAGTCAGAATGTTCCTCAAAAGCAAGAATGGCAAGACTTTGACTCAGATCCTTTGGAAATGTTACCAGGAGGGACCAGTCCCTGGAGGACATCATACTTCGTGAAGTAGATGGTCAGTGGGGGAAAGAGAGAGAGAGACAGACCCTCAACGAGATGGACTGACATAGTGGCTGCAAAAAAACAGGCTCAAACACAGCAATAACTGTGGGATGATTGTGCGATGTTTTGTTCTGTTGTACACGGGGTGCTGAGTTGAAACCAACCCAGCAGCACCTAACAATAACAACGGTATGATACTCTTTCTTCAGCTTATCTATCAATTTCCTTCTATCAATTTCCTTCTTTCCAACTGAAGTTCCTATTGACTTTATTGATTTATATATTGATTAGGAGTCCCTGGGTGATGCAACAATTAACACATTTGATTGTTACCGAAAGGTCGGAGGTTCAAGTTTACCCAGAGGCCGCTCAGAAAAAAGACCTAGAAATATACTTCTGAAAAATCAATCACTGAAAATCTACTGGGATAAAAGACCTAAATATCAAATCTAAAACAATAAAGCTCATCCAACACACCATCGCCTATTAGTCTCTCCTGCTGTTGTTTCTCTGCCATCACTTCTTGCCATCTTCAGTGTTACAGCTCTCCTTCTTGGTCCTCTGGTTCCAGGAGCTTCTCAGTACAGGATCCCAGGTCCAAAGGACCTGGTTCACTCTTGGCTATTCTTCCTTTGACGTGACGGGATACTCTTTTCCCACCTTGGGGATGGCTCATTTTAAGCCTAGTAGGTTAGCAAAACTGACAAATCCCCTTGGGGGAGTCACAATTACTTTATTTACACAGTACCACCCAAACACTTGGGTAGGAGTTACAAGACCACGCCAGGAAAGTCCACCCAAAGGTGATCCATTGCACCTCAACCACCTTAGTCCATCATCCTTCTCCCTGGGGCATTCCAAAAGTCTCCTAACAGGTCTCCCTGCTGCAAAATGTCACCCCTTCAGCAGCCAGAGTGAGCTTTTCACAAAGTAAAACAGCTTATGTAAACAGCTTTCCAACATTCTCTACTTCCGTCTCTGCCATTAGAGCAGGATTTTATTTCATTGCTGCATTTCTAGTACCTGGAGAAACTCCCACCATATAAAGGCACACGATAAATATAACCATTTACCATTACCTGTCCCCACAGACTGGGAAAAAAGGAAGAGACAGATTCCATGCTCAGAAGTTGCTGGCATGACAAGCTCATGCTCTCCCAGTCTCCTCCTAATTGAGCCAAGTCGTCTGCCACAGCTAGCAACATGACATGATCCCAGACAAAGAAAAGATCCATTTCAAACTGAGTGCAAAGGGACAGAGATTACTTTTCTGAAAGCCTTTGAAAATGCTATTGTTGAGAATCAGAGCCAAGTTACTAAAAAGTCTTTAATTCGTGCAAGTTCTAAGAGAAGCAAGGCCTGAGTTCATTTGGGGACACAGGCCAGACCACCTCAGCTTGGTGTCGCTCTCTGATGAAAGGATTTTCTGATGGGCAAGGTTCAAGCAGAAACCTTGCTTTCTGTCCTCAGTGGGAAGCTACATGAGAATTTTCCTACACACAGAGTTAGGAAGTCTTAAAATGCAAACCAGAGGCCAATTCTGCATTCATGAATTGTTGGGAGTTTGGGCGTTATATTGTTTGTAAACGCATTTCTAGCATTTAAACATTAGAATATTTCATGTGAAAATCCATTATTTTATATTATCTCTTGAAAATCTAAACAATCTAGCTACACATCTGTCATGGATTGAATTGTGTCCCCCCAAAAAATGTATGTGTTGATTTGACTTCATCTGGAGTTCCAATATGGTGCCCTTCCTCCCATGTGTTGTAAATCCTGCCTCTGTGATACTGATGGTGGAGAATGGTTTGCAGTTGTATTAGCGAGGCAGGACTCAAGCTTGTGGAATATAAGGGAGAGAAGTGAGCTGAGGAAGTTGGGAATCTCACACCACCAAGAGAGAAGCACCGAGAGCAGAGCATGTCCTTTGGACCCGAGGTTCCTGTGCCAAGATGCTCTCACTGGATGTGCACTCAGCCTACTGGACTATGATGATTTTTCATACTGAATGGACTTGTAACTTGTTAATGGATTTGTGGCTTACCGGACTGTGACAATAAAAAGATTCTCCTCATGAAGCTTTCCACTCATGGTATCTTCTGTTAGAGACAACATCATAACCAGTGGAAACTGAGTTACAGCTACTCCCCATCAATAGGGCAGGCACTCTGCAGTTGGCCACCTTGCCTACATGACCTCCTTGTTATCGCAAGTGAGTTCTCTCATTTATTTACCTGTCTGGGCCTTGGAAGCACATAAATGTTGATTACCAGCCTTAAAATTGATTGGTTACTTGTCCCAAAGTCTGGACTATGATAAAAGAAACAGAAACACTTGTGATCATGAAGATCTCCCAACTATTACAGCACAACTTACTGTAGAAAGACAGGGCTGCAAAGGGTCTCAGAAATTGCCCAATCTGACTGTGGTCTTGGGTGACATCTAGTTCAACCGGCATAACATAGTTTATTAAGAACATCTTCTACATCCCACTTTCATGAACAATATCTAGGGTCTTAAAAGCTTGTAATCAGCCATCGAACATATACTACTGATCTCATCCCATCTAGAAAAAGGGAGAAAGAAGAAAACCAAAGACACAATGGAAATATTAGTCCGAAGGACTAATGGACCACAACTACCACAGCCTCCAGCAGACTGAGTTCAGCACAAATAGATGGCGTCCAGCCACTGCTCAGACAGGGATCACAATACAGGGTCACAAACAGAGCTGACAAAAATGTAGAACAAAATTCTAACTTACAAAAAAGACCAGATTTACTGGCCTGAGATTGGAGAAACCTTGAAAGTATGGCCTCTGGACACCCTTTTATTTCAGTACTGAAGTCTTCTGAGGTTGATCCTTTAGCCAAAGATTAGACCAGGCCCACAAAACAAAACGAGACTGAAGGGGTACACCAGTGCAGGAACAGGAATGAGAAAGCAGGAGGGGCAGGCAACCTAATAACAGAGAAGCAAAGGTCAAGAGGGAGATGGTGTTGACACACCCTGGGGATAGCAACCAGTGTGCGTATCACAAAACAATATGTATATTAACTGTTTAATGAGAAAATAGTTTGTTCTGTAAACCTTCATCTTAATTTTAATAAATAAATAATTAAGAGATTTTTCTACTAGGGAAAAAAGAAATTGTCCAATACACTTCATTATTACAGGCAATGGAACAGAGGCCAAGAAGAGTCAAACTCCAAGCAGATCAAAAACTAGGATCTCCTGATGCACAAATAAGGGTTTTATACCTACACAGAGTAGCCACAAGAACATGTATTTGAAGTTCAGTAAACAGTATCATGTGATAACCATGGTCACACAGTGACTACTATCCCTAATTATTTAAAAGCATTTTTAAAAGCCTAAGCATTAGGAAAAGTCAGCATTTTCTAACCATGTAAGGGCAACTGAGAAAAATCTATGCAGTAAAAATTTCATGAGATCAGACAGAGAGATGGAGAACTGAAGTTGACCTAGATCAGGGGTCAGCAAATTGTTTTGGTAAAAGGCCAAAAAGTTATCACCATAGGTTTTGTGAGTTATGTAGTCTCTGCTAAAATTACTCCTCTCTGCCGTTAGAACAGGAATGCAGCCACGGACATTATGTAAATAACTGGGCATGACTATGTTCCAATAAAACTATATTTACAAGCACTGACCTCTGAGTCTCATACAGTTTTCATGTGTCAGAAATATTATTTGATTATTTATTTATTTTGAGCTGCTTGAAAATGTAAAAAAAGCATTCTTAGCTTGTAGGCTTGTAGGCCATCCAACAAGAGGTAACAGACCATATCTGACTCAGGGTCCGTAGTTCATCAAGCCCTGGCCTAACTCATAAGATGCTTGGTTCTGGTGGTCCAGAGTTTCATTTGAACCAAATATAAGGGGGTTCTTGTCTTAACCAGAACTTTTTAATTATAGTATTTGAATTTTCTTACAGTTTGTCATTGTCCAGTTTATAAAAGATCACCTTCTCTGACTTGATCTTCATGATGATCCTGTGAGTCACACTGAAGAAAACAGTTACTCCAATAGGGTTTTCAAGGCTACAACTTTTGGGAAACAGATTGCCAGGTCTTTCTTCCAAGGCGTCTCTGGGTGAGTTTGAATCACCAACCTTTTGGTTAAAAATGGACTGTTTAACTGTTTGTACCACCCAAGGATTCTGTGAGTTACATATGGCAGCTACATGAGGACTGCCAATTAAATTCACAAACTCATCCCAGGAAAAGTGCTTTATACCTCATTGCTGATTATCACAACGGTCACCTTCAAAGTACACCCTTTGGGAAGCTCTGTGCTGATGCCAGCACCTAGTCCACCCTTCAAAGAAATTTTGGAACTCTTTTTCTGGAATGGCCATCAGAGCTGTCATTATATTACCCTTGATGTCATGAATGTCATCAAAATGCCTTCCTTTCAATATTTCCTTTATCTTTGGATAAAGAAAAAAGTCACTGAGGGCCAGATCAGGTGACTAGGCAGGGTGTTCCAATACAGTTATTTGTTTGCTGGCTAAAAACTCCCTCATAGACAGCTATACAATTAAGTTCAGGAACTTGTCACTGTGCCACAGTGCACAATGGCCATTACAGAAATAGTTCCAAAATTGCTCTGAAGGGTGGACTAGGCTGGTGTCAGCGCATAGCTTCCCAAGGGGAGTACTTCGAAGGTGACCATAGTGATATTCAGCAATGACATATATAGCACTTAAAACAATTAAGTTCAAAGACATAAATGTCAGATCTTGTATACCTTACATTTAAAATGTGATTATTTGTACAAATTACAGTGACAATAACAGAAGAAAAATTCACCTAAAACAGCACCATCTGAAGAAATAATAGTTGACATTTTTGTACCTTCTTATGCTTTTTTCATGTATATGTAACATTTTACAAAAATGGCATCATAAAGTAGTTGTATAGGCCAGTTTTCTCAGTGTATCTATACATTATACTATTTTACTAAATATGCTTTGTGGTGACTATTTAAGAGACTGTATAATCATTGATTTAATCTCTTCTCATCTGTTGGACATGTAGGTAGGTTTATTCCAACTATTTACCATAATAAACAAGGAACTTCCCAATTCACTTAACTTTCACAGGAGCATTTCCTTATAATCTCAGGGGTGACACTACCATAACTACTTTATTTTTAATATGCTCTGGAAACTTTTTTTCTAAAAAGCCCTATCAAAGCCACCAGTGATGTCTGGCTGTATCACAGAACAGTTGCTACTAGCACAAGGGAAAGACAGTGGCCACGGAGAAGCCCAGCTCTGTCACGGATCCCTGTGTGAAAATGGGGAAGTCACTCTGAAGTTTTGGTTCCCTTACCTGTCAAATGAGGAACATAACATATAGTTTATCTAATGCTTGAAAGAGAAAATCTTCGTAAAGCTGATCCACAACAAGGTGCTTTCAAACAGAGTGATGGTGATTATGAAGGTAATGATGGTGATGATAAGACTCAATTTATTCATGAAGAACCAGGATCAAATTATTCAAGAGTCTTGAACAATGTCACATAATCAGTAACTGTCTTTCCATACTCGAATTCATGTCTTTTGCTGTTTCTCTTTAATGGTGCCCAAAGGCTTTCCAGGATGTGTAACACATAAATACTCTGATTTCTTGCTTCAGCTTACCCTCAGAGGCCTTTTGTTTGTAAACTGATTTCTAAGTCTTAGATAATGTCTCATCTGCACCCTCCTGATCTGAGGACCCTATTGGTCCAGTTCTAATCTGCAATCCAAATCCAGAGGTGACCTTTTTTTCCTTTTTTTTTTAAGTTAGACAAATAACAAATGAGCACTATATGACATAAAATCTATTTCTCAACATTTCCCATGAACCAAGCTTGCCGCAAAACCTTTTTTCTTTCTCACAGTGTTTATACTGCTATTTAAAATAGATGTTGACAAGTTCTAACTCCGAGCTCATTTACATTCAAATTCTTTTATGCACGCCATGGTGTTTCAAGGTTAATGAAAGCAGTATTCCTGAAACTAAGTACCAATATCCAAGAATTCATACATGGAAAACAATGTATTTCTTCCTCTTTGTTTCTTTTTTTATAGAAACAATTTCCCTTAAAAAAAAAGAAAGGTCAAAATCATAGTAAGAGTCAACATGAGAATTTTGATGAAATCCATCATCTTTGTCTATATCCTATGGTCTTCTTTTGAATGAAACACAAAAAATAGAGTCTACAAGCTTATTTGGCAGCTTCTGCTAGTGCTTAATCATTCTTCCCAAAATGGTTTTCTATATGTCTACTCATTCAAGTAATTGTGTTTATAGATGCTGATTGCACTTGGCCACTGTTTGGGGTTACTGTATTCAAGGCAGGTCTGCCTCCAAGAAGTAATGACACTTGTGTTTATAGATGACATTTGTGGATTTACTGCAGGTATCTGCAAACCTCTTTGCTTGGAGAGACAAGTAGTAGCTATTTCAGGCTTTGCAGGCCAAAAGTCTGTGTCCCAACCACTCAGCTCTGCCATCATGCCAGGAAAGTAGCCACAGACAATATGTAAGTGGATCAGACTCTACTGTACTACAACACAATGAACAGAAAGTTGAGAGTAGGCCCGCAGGCTGTCATTTGCTGAAGAGCTGGAAGAACTTGGAGAGCTAAGTATCAGTGACACTAGTTGTACTGTGGCACTTTGTGGCACTCAGTAGCAGTTTAAATGACACATAGGGTTCCAGGTTTTAGTTTTTTGTGTTTTCCGGCATTTTGTTGTTACCAGCACCTGATGACAGCTTCTTGGGATCTAGTATCACTTTCAATTCTAGACCTTGATGGCACTTGGATTTTATGTTTGGTGAGGCTTCTGATACTGTGTGCTGGTGGCATTCGAAGTTCTAGGAGTTGGTTGTTTGTGTCACTCAGGGTAATTTGCTATCCAAAACCCGTAACATTGAGCACGGAGAACACTTGTTGAGAAAATACACAACCCCTCTGGAGTCTCCAAGGCATGATAAAAATTGTGTATATCTGATATTTATCAATTCTTATACTTCATGCTTTATATTCTACTTTATTTAATAAGAACTGACTAATTTAGAAAAAGCTGCAGACTTAAGCCAACATGGTTTGGGTTTTCCTTTTCTCATACTTGCAATCACTGGATCAGCAAATATTAACTAAGCACCTAACTATCTACAGAGTATCTCGCTGCTGTCAGGTTGATTCCAACTCATAAGGACCTTACAGGACAGAGCAGAACTGCCCCCAGGCTATTAATCTTTATAGAAGCAGAATGCCACATCGCTCTCCCACAGTCAGTAGTGGATTCAAACTGCCAACCATGGAGTCAGCAGCCGAGCATCTTAGCCCCTGTGCCACCAGAGCTCCTCACTGCAGAATGACCTCTAACTGATCATTCAGATCACTAGATTGACGAGTTCTATAAAATACGTCTTCCAAATGTACTCATGAGAAATCTCCACATTCCCAAAGGTTAGGGGGGAATGTTATTACAAACTACTGTAACTCTGTTGTCCTTGAGTCAATTTCAACTGTTAGTGACCCCGCAGGACAGATGAGGACTGCCCACAGGGTTTCTGAGGCTATAATCTTAGTCAGAGGAGACTGATGGCCACATCTCTGCCCTGCAGTATGTCTGGTGGTTCAAACTGCAGACCTTTCCATCCACAGTCGAGCACTAAGCACTGCACCACAGGATACCCTGCATGGTAGTGTGTCTCTTGCCTAAATAAAAGAATACTCAATTGTAGCTCACTTCTATCTCTGTCTGAGAATGTGTCTGACTGGGTTCAGAAAGCTCTGATTTTGCAAGTAGAAAGTAATGAAGAATATATAGGCCTACCAGTTGATTGAAGAATGAAGTTGGAAATAAAACATTACTTCCAAACTACCAAAAAAAAGTTTATGCTCAATGGATTTATTTATTTTTTAAAATAACCAAGTCAAAATGGCAACATTTCTGAAACATCACACTAACTACCAAGGTTTTAGCACCATCATGTGGCCATTTGGATTTATCCAGTGAACACACAGAGAACCTCCACAAAACTACCATACTCACACAGCTCCACTGAAATCAAGACCAGTATCTGGAAATAAAGGGGAAACACCTCAAAATAACGTTTCAATCAAACCTGTTCTTGTCTGATAGGAACAAAGTATTACTGCAATCAAATTTGTCTATGTTGAATCCAATCAGTATCTCCCCCCAAAAAAACCCACTGTGGTTGAGCTACCCTGTCTCATAGCAACCCTACAGAACAGAGTAGAACTGCCCCATGGAGTTTCCCAGGAGCACCTGGTAGAGTCCAACTGCCAACCTTTTCGTGACCAGCCATAGCTCTTAACCCCTATGTGGTTAAATTTCAGGTAGACAATTTTAGGCAATAAAAGGCATTGCTGAGCAGGTGGTTTTTGAGTCCTAGAGGACATGAGGGAAGATCCTGGAGGAAAATCATTCCAGGCAGAGGAAACAGCAAAGACAAAGACTGTGAGGCAGGAGCATCCTCTGAATCTCTGAGGAACTTCTCTGAACACTGCATCGAGCTCCATCTGAATACCCTTATGGCTTCCTGTTCTTCCACCTTTTCATTCTCTGAAGACTGAGCTCACAATTCCTTCCCTCCTTAGTTCCTTGTCATTCTCTAGAATTTGCATTCCTTTCTTCCATGAAGGTTACTCTTTAATGCACAAGCCCAATATTTCTTTTAGACACAAAAATCTAGTATCCCCTCACAGTGTTGATGCAATGTACCTTGAACATAATATTCTGAGACTTGATTTGGCTCCAAAGAGCCAAAAAATCAAAGGCTGTGCATAACTCTTTGCTTTAAAACTCACACAATCCTCTATTTGTGGATATTAAAAAGATGCCACAGTGAAGAAGTACAGTTCCATGATTTCTGCTAGCTCTGTGTCTTAAGAAAGGTTAGCAATTTAATAAAGATCTTCAGTTTCATGCCCACACTGGCTTCAGAACAGAGCTGCTCCCCAGGTTAGGAAAATCAAATCAGGGCGGAGTCATGCTGGCAGACTAAACACATGTCTCCCTAAATCCCTCTGGAAAACAAGACCTGAACTGATAATTAAATAGAGTCTTCTGGACACCTAATGAGCCCTAGGTCATGGCACATGGCTGTTAATTTGGACTTCATACCACTGAACACAAAACCTCCTTTCTTTCACTGGCCCCACTCTTGGCGAGTGCAAGCTTGCACAGACCTAAGGTAACTCCACCATTTTGATTTTTTTTTCTCTGTATTAGCCAGTGGGTGGAGCAAGTGCAACTGCCATGTTCTGGGAGCCCAGCTTTGGACTCTGTGCATCTCGGCTCTTTGGGCCTATCTTTCTACCTCCACCATGTGGTAGTCGTACGGATGTGGTGACAAGCTTGTGCAGGATGCCATCTTGATCCATTGGCAGATGGAGACGCCCAGGCAGAGGCCCCCACTGGACTTGGTTCCTAGACCAGGAGGTGGCGCCTGCCAGGGGCAGAGTGCTTTCCTGGCAGAGAGGTGGTGTTTTGCACAGTGTTGCCTGAGGCTGGGGCCTGGCAACAGAGGCTGTGGCCCCCTGGGCATCTCGTCATTTTTGGCTTCTCTTTCCACCAGTAGTCTGGTCCCAGCCGGATGGTGGGCTTGTGCAGGACACCATCTTGTTCCACTGGGAGGCTGGTATACCCATATGGAAGCCTCAGCTGGACCTAATTCCTGGGCTGAGAGGCAGTGTCTGTCCAGAAGGGAGCGCTTTTCTGGCAGAACAGTAGAATTCTACACAGTATCGCCTGCATCTGTGGCCCAACAGCATAGGCCAGCAGGGCAGTAGCCTTTCTGTATTTTGAGCTAGTTTATAACATCTGGGAATTGATACAGAGGTGCTTTCTTTGCCAGCTGGGAAGAGGGACCTATACACCTGAAAACCTGACTGACTTTGGAAGTTGTCAGATACTTTTTACTTCTCATTTAAGATGGCCTAGAGAAACAACAGTGGTACAGCCTCCCAACATCTCTCCCAGCCTCTACTGGTCCACATGAAGCCCCAAAAGCAACAAATTGTGGAGAAGGTCATGACCAAGCAATCACCCATGGCATCAGAAGGCCCCCCAAAGAAACCACCTTGGAACTTCCCAGACAAAGAAGCTTTTATGAAACTATCAGAAGGTGAATACAAAAGAAAAGTCAAATCAAAACCAGAGAGGAAGCAAAAATATTCACCACAGTCTAGACTTGGGCATAAGGACTTTAATGCAGCAAGCCTTGCTCTCAAAACTGAGCCTGTAAACTAAAATCCAATGTCACTGAATTGGACATGTAGAAACAAATTGGCATATGTTTTGCTGCATATTTTCTCAACAACAAAAATAAATTATTAAACAAAAAAAAAAATGAGCCTAGTACAAACTATTCTTCAAATTGTATTTAAATGGCTGGTCAAACAGAGGGTTCTGCTGACTGGCAAGCATCCACTTAAAAATGTGAATCTTCCCATCCTGTGGTAGGCAGAGCTGGCAGCTGTGCCATGACACTTCAGCTATTACCATAGTGGCAGGCATCTATGTGTGTGTGCATAAACTTCCATGTGGTGGCACATGGGGTGATTTTAATTGCAAGGCTTGGTTCAGGCAACTGGATGAGGTATTGAATCAAAATCAGTCTACATAATGGAGTGGTATCTCCCAGCCTCTTGATTAACTGACTAGGCTAAACTACTCTGCTTGTGTGGAAAAGCCTTTCTATTGAAATCATGCCTTATGATGGAAAGAGTTGCTGTGCTCTGGGCAATCGCACTGACTGGAGGGTTTTCTTTAAAGTCTATCAACTGCAACAGGTTCTATGGAGAATATAGTATACCACAGGCTATACTATAAATTGATATGTACTATAAATTAATATATGCTATACTATTAAATTCATACCTCAGATAACTTCTCTGCCATAATTGTTGTTTATATGTATATATATATACACATACACACACACACACACATACATACATACATACACATACAATTGAAGAAAATTATAAGTATCCAGACTTGTATTACCTGGTTAGCTTAACTGAGTGTGAAAGCATTAGTCATTTTCCTCTTAGCATCACCTACTTGCATTTCATTTCCTCTCACTCACTCCCAGACTTAGGCTGAACTCTGACTCTTAAAAAAGTGAAGAAGTTTTACATCTGGCACTAAGTCCAGACTTAGAAGTTTCAGGATTTAATATCTTTTGTCACAGCCGGACAATGCATATATAAGTTCTATTGATGTTCTTTTATTTTTATCTACAGAACCTTCCCATTACTCTAAATGTACTGCACATTTGTCTTATGCATCAAGTGTTGCTGATGGGAAGTCTGATTTCATTCTGATTGCCTTTCCTTTGTAGGAAGTCTGGTTTTCATGGCTGGTAACACTTAGAAAAGGAACACTGGTTGCATAGAGGTTAAGTACATGCTGCTAACTGAACTGCTAACTTGCTGTGTGAACCTAACTCAGTGTCTCTGCAAGAGAAAGATCTGGCAGTATGCTCCCTTAAAGATTCCCACCTACTGCCATCTAGCTATCTCCAACTCACAGCTCTACCCCACAGGAAAGGGTACAGCTGCCCCATATGGTTTCCAAGGCTATAAATATTTACAGAAGCAAACTGCCATTATCTTTCTTCTGCAGAGCAGCTGGCAGGTTTGGATGACCAACCTTTCCATTAGCAGCCAAGCACTTAACCACTGCATCCCCAAGGCTCTTCCACAAAGATTAATGCCTCGGAAGGCAGATGGTCAGTTTTGCTGTCACATGGAGTCGCTGTGAGTCGAAAATTGACTCAATGTCACCTAACTACAATTTCTAGGATTTTATCTTTATGCTTATTATTTTGCAGTTTCACTACTGTTTGCTAATTTTTATGAAAAATTTACATAAGGTCTGTATCTAGATTTATCTTTTTTTAAATATGGAAGTGCAATAGTTCCAAAAATTTCAAAGAGTACCCTTACTCCATTGACTTGCCTTTGCTCCTTTGTCAAAGACCAGTAGACTATATTTTTGTGGGTCTTTTTCAGGCTGTCTGTTCTGATCCATGTGTCTATTCTTTGGTCAATACCATGCTATCAAGTTGCCACCAAGAAAAGCCTACCAAAAGGCATTCCCATACACACTATTTTTCAGTGACCTTTTCTTCAAATCTCTATTAACACAGAGTGTTTCCTATCTTCTCGATTTTCCCTGGCCCACTACATCTCCTTGATTTTTTTTTCCCAAATGCTTGTTTATCCTTTAGTAAACTGGACTTCTTTAAGTATTTTTAGGTGCTGTTTATACATTGTGGGCATTCATCTTTTGTCACCTATGTTACAAGTAGCTCCTTACTGTTTCCTAATGATCTGTTAACTTTCTTTTTACATGAGTTTGTACATAAATTCTTCATTTTTATGTAATCAAATACATCTCTTAGGCTTCTTAACTAACTGGCTTAAGCTTTTTACTTTTGAGTTTCATTTAATTCAAAAAGCACCTGCCAACTGCCTACAACTAATTTCTCAGTCTAACTACACCAATCACATGAAACCTGTGACTTACATACTTTTACCTGGCATTTTTGCTTTGTCATCTCAACATTCTTTTCTAACTTATATTTCCACTGTGCTTAATGTTATCATAGTTCATTAATTTATCTAAAACCACCTCAATAAATGCTTGTGTTCTACACAGACGAAGTTGCATAAACATAGATGTACATCACTGAGATTAATGCCCTGAGCTACTCTGTAAACCTTAAACCCAAAGTATCCCTTGAGATCATCTTTCAGCAAAATAACAGGTGGGCCCACAAAATAAAGGCTATTACCTGTGAGAACGGTGCTCCATTAAAGAAAACAACTATATGAGACTAAAAGGTCAGCAATTACTCTAAAGCAAAGAAGAGAAGATAAGGAGGCAGAGAAGCTAAAGTAATGGAAACGGAACAACTCAAATGCAATTAAAGAGAATGCTAACACATTGTGGAAAATGTAATTAATGTCACTTAACAATCTGTATAGAAAATGGGAACCTAATCTGCTGGGCAAATTTCCACCAAAACACAGTATCATATGATTTAAAAAACAAATAAATGTACAAATATATCAATAAACACTTCTCCATAAGGTGATGATTTTAATCATATGCATCACAAATGATTATTATGCTTAAACCCCAAACCTACTACCATCAAGTTGATTTCGACTCATAGAGAGCCTATAGGACAGAGTAGAAATTCTCCATAGAGTTTCCAAGGAGTGTCTGCCAGATTTGCACTAACAACCTTTTGGTTAGCAGACACAGCACTTAACCATTATACCACCAAGTTTTCCACTACTATGATTAGATGATATAAAACAAACACCACACCTGCTGGCACCAAGTCAGCTCTGATTCATGGTGATCTCCACGAGGTGCCAAGTAGAAATGGGCCATGGTATTTTCTTGGCTGTAATCTTTTACAGAAGCAGACTGCCAGGCCTTTCTTCCTAGGCTGCTGGGTGGGTCTGAACCACCAAATGTTTATACCAAGTAAAAGCATCATATGAATTATCATACTAATAACAGTTACTTTCCTTTCTCAGGCAGATTGTCAAAGGCTCTCAGACAAAGGCATTCAACAGAGCCTCAGAATATTTGTGCTCATGAGGAACCTATACACGGGTCACAGGGCAGCTCTTCAAACAGAAAAAGGTGTCAGGAACGGTGTGTGTTAGAGCTGTTTCCTTTCACCATACTTATTCAGTCTGTATGATGAGCAAATAATCCGAGAAGTTGGACTATACAAAGAAGAATGGGGCATCACAGTTGGAGGAAAACCCATTAACAAGCTGCATTAAACAGATGACACAACACTGCTTGCTGAAAAGGGACCTGAAGCACTTAGAAGTGAAGATCAAAGATTATAGCTTTCAGTATGGATAACATTTCAAAATACAGGAAACAAAAATCCTCACAACTGGACTCATAAACAACATGACAAATGGAAATAAGACTGAAGTTGTCAAGGATTTCATTTCACTTGGATCCATAATAAAGACCCATGGAAATGGAAACCATGAAATCAAAAGATGCAATGGCACCAGTTAAATCTGTTGCAAAAGATCTCTTTAAAGTGTTAAAATGCAAAGATATCACTTTAAGGACAAACGTTTGCCTAATCGAAGCCATGGTGTCATCAATAGCCTAATATGCACAGGAAAGTTGGACAATAAATAAGCAAGACAGAAGAATGATGGATGTCTTTCAGTTGTAGTATTGGCAAAGAAGACTGAATATATGCCACGAACCACCAAAAGAATGAACAAATCTCCTTGGAAGAAGTACAACCAGAATGTTCCTTAGAAGTGAGACTGGTGAGACTTTGTCAGACATACTCAAATTTCTGCTGAATCAGCTTAGCTGGGACAGCTCTGCTCATGTTGTCCTTCTGGAAGCAGCAGGCTTGCAGGCATGTCCTTTTTGTGGCAATAGTAGAAACCCAATCAAAAAAAAACATTTCTCAAAACTCTGCTTGGATCCTATTTCTAATACTGCACTTGCCAAAGCAAGACATCCCTAGGCGTGGGATATTACATCATGTGCATGGTGGGAGAGCACTGACAAGCTACAGAGCAAAGGGCTGGGAGACAATGAAGTGGTGAAAGCACAGCCATGTGCACAATCTGCCATATCTACTTTTAAGAATTTATGCAAGGAAATATTTAAGAAGCTCAAAAGAGAAAAAACTATGCACAGGACTATTCACCAAAGTACCACTTATGATACAGAAAAACTAGCCAAGGGAAAAACTAGAAACAACCTAAATAATTCATCAGTAGGGCCCTGTTTAAGTATACTATAATACAGAAACTGGTGACCTAGTGGTTGAGTGCAATGGCTGCTAACCAAAATGTCAGCAGTTTGAATCTGCCACGTCCTCCTTGGGAACTCTATGGGGCAGTCCTACTCTGTCCTATAGGGTCGCTATGAGTTAGAATTGATGCAATGGCAGTGGGTTTGTTTTTTTTGGTTTTTGATACAAAAAAGAAAGAAAAAACTACACAGTCACTAAATTGATGCAGATCCTTTTCTTCTTGACGTGGAAAGATTTTCACATGTTGAATGAGGGGGAAAGGGAGCAACCCACAGAGTAGAATAGATGGTATAAAATCATTCATGTAACATGCACACATACTTCTACATATGTGGTATACATAAGACATGTTTGGAAGAATGTCATCCATAGTTTTCCTTGAACTATAGAGTTTCAGGTACTTCTTATGTTCTCTGTATTACTTGAATTTTTTATATTGTATGTGTTCCATTTTGACAGAAGCAATGAAGTACCCCAAAGAAAAAAGAATGATAACTCATCTTTAAAATCAATTATACAGGGGGTATAAAAACAGGAAGGGGCAGCATCTGACCTCCTCTAACTTCATAAGGACAAAAGGAATCCAGATCCATCGTGCAAGGCTGACTCCCACGAGGCCAAGGTCGGACAAGCTTCTTCTCCGCCATCTTTACCAACTCTGACAGCAACTGCCCCTCCCACAGCACTCTCTGCTTCCCTGCTGGGCTGTACAATGTATTGCAATGGCCACATGGGACTCAGAGGCAATACTCATGGCTATGGGACATATTAAAAAAAATAACAAAACCTACTGCTATCGCGTCAATGGGGACTCATAGAGACTCTGTAGATACAACAAAACTGTCCCACAGAATTTCCAAAGAGTTCCCGGCAGTTTTGATCTGCCAACCTGGTTAGCAGCCATAGCACTTAACCATTAAACCACCAAGGTTTCCATGGGGTTTATTAGGGAAGCAAAAACCAAACTCATCACCATCCAGTTGATTTCTGACTCACAGCGACTCCACAGGACCAGGCAGAACTGCCCCATAGAGTTTTCAAGGAGCGCCTGGTAGATTTGAGCTGCTAACCTTTTGGTTAGCAGCTGTAGCACTGGACCACTATACCATCAGGCTTTCATTAGGGGTAAAAGGCTGTAATTCCAGTTGAGGGATGCTCAGTTCACAGTTTCCCCATCAGGACTGTCTCTTCTCAGGCACTCCCCTGTCTGGCCCCTGGACCTCTGCCCTGCTCTGGGGAACTGTTTCAAAGCTCTTTTAGCTCCGGTGACAAGTGCCCAGAGTCACTCCCCTCCACCAGCAAGCCTCCCAGCAGGAACTCAGCTCTAGTACTGTGGGTTAGCATAGCTAGCTCCACCAGGTGCCAGAGGCACCCTACTCTGGCCAGCAAACCTCCTGCTCAAGGGGCTCAGGTTTCTCTGTGGGGTCTGTGGGCCCATCGCATTGTATCCTGCCAGCTTCCAGCCAGTCTCCTGGTTCTGCTGCCTCTGTTGCTATAGTTTCTCTGCCACTGAGTCTTGCTATCTTGCCATTTTTGGTGTTACAGCTCTCTCTGTCTGTCTTCTGGGTCTACGAGGGATCCCAGGTCCAAAGGATATGCACGACTCGTGGCTCTTCTTTGTTAGTGGTAGTGAGATCCTCTCTTCCTACCTCTAGGATGGCTCATTTTAACCCTAACAGGATGGTAAAACTGACCAATCCTTTTGTTAGAGTTCTGTCTTAGCCACCTACTGCTGCCATAACAGAAATACCACAAGTGGGTAGCTTTAAAAAGAGAAATTTATTTTCTCCCAGAAGAGTAGGTTAAAAGTCCAAATTTAGGACATAACCTCCAGGGATGGGATTTCTCTGTTGGCTCTGGAGAACGGTCCTTGGACTGGCAGTTTCTGAGATGCAGGGACCCCAGGTCCAAAAGACACACTTTGCTCCTGGCACTGCTTATTCCCTGGTGTTACGAGGTTCCTAACTCTCTGCTTTTGTTTTCCTTCTCTTCATAGCCCAAGAGATTGCCTGAAAGCACAATACAATGTTACAGGCTGAATCCCACCTCATTAACACAGCTGCTGCCCATCAGGAACATCACAGAGGCAGAATGCATAACACAGAGGAAAATCACACAGTGCTAGGAATCACAGCCCAGCCAAACACATCTTTAGAGGGATATTATTAAATCCATGATAGGTTCAATTGGGTTTCATGGTCCCACCCAATTGTTTGGTAGGGGTTATAAAGGCTATGGCTACAAAGGCCATATTAGGTAATTCATTGCACCACAAGGGTCAAACAAACCATTTCATTTAATTCTTGATTCAGACCTGAAGTTCTAATTTGTACACATAAAAAAGACAATAAGTATTCATTTGAGAAACACATTTATTTACTAAGCTGGGTAGTAACTACAGTGGTGTTTGTTATATAATGTTTTATGCTTTTTTTGTATGCATTAATCACTTCCAAATATTTTTGAACTATTTTTAAACCAAACCTATTTCACTTCTCAACATACTTACATTACAAATATAATCCTTGTATTAGTTCTGAGGCTCTCAATGCCTATAAATAGAATGTTCCAATCTGAGACTATGTTTAATAATTTGCTTGACACCTCTAAGAAATAACTGCATCAAAGAGAATGAAGGACATCAATGACACAGGAAAGTATGAGCTGAAAAGGTAGAAAACACCACATAATCCAGAGACTACATACCATGAGACCAGAGGAACTAGATGGTGTCCAGCCACCAGCAAAGGCTGCCTTGACAGGGAATATAACAAAGAGTCCTGATGCAGTGGTAGAAAAATGGGATGCAGAACTCAAACTCTACTAAATATAGACCAGACTTGATGATCTAACAGAGTGGAGGGTCCCCAGAAGACATGGCCCCCCGACTCTCTGTTAGCCCAGAGTTATAACTACTGCTGAAGCCAACTCTTCAGACAAAGATTGGGCTGGAGGGCATAAAGAAGCACAAAGGTGAAGAGTGTGCTTCTTGTCTTAAGTAGATACATGAGACTAACTAGACAGCTCCTGTCCAGAGGCAAAATGAGAGGGCAGAGTGGGACAGGAGCCAGTTGAATGGACACAGGCAAGACAAGACAGAAAGGAGTAGTGTGTTGTCAAAGTCTGGGGAGAGTAGCTCAAGTTACACAGCAATGCGTGTGTAAGTTTTTGTACAACAAACTACTTGGATTATAAACTTTCGCTTAAACTACAAAAAATAATAAAAAGGAAAAAAATAACTGCATCATTCATTAAATTCCTACTATATAAAATGCACTAGATTAAGTGCATTTAGGACTCTGAGAACTTTAAAAAATGTACACAACAAAAAGTCTAGACCCCCAAACCAGAATCTTCACATTTTGTGGAATATTCTCTAAGCAGGAAATGCAATCCTAACACTTGACAATATGTTTTCTCCCTCTCAAAATGGGCAGCTGGAAGCTTAACATAACTAAAATCATGATGAACCTGTTATGTTCTTTTCTTCTCACCTTCTTTCCACATACTTTCATTCTGTCTAGTCACCCGTGATACACCACACCCCGTGAAGACTGAAGACTACAGCCTGGATGTCTAGTCTGTAAATCTTTTAGCCTGATAAAGAACTGATAAGAAGTGCTGCATGTATTTCTTTGGTCAGATAAGAAGTCTCTTGTAATTACCTTGTGATGTGTAACTCAGCCATCTTCACACTCCAGATCACTACCTGGCTCAAGCATGGTAGATTTTCGGTCCCTGAGTGAAGATCTGAGAGGCTAATGAACAAAAAGGGCTCACTTCTTCCTACACAGGGAATTGAACTCAGGTTTTAGAAAATGTGTATTTGTTTGGGAACTCTCTTCACTTGAGTATGTGCATGTATTTCACTGAGTTGTTTCTGATATACACCAGTCTCAACAGGCTGCCTGGAGCAGTCGTGGAGGGCACTTTAAACCCACTGTCTCCTTTCTTGGCCAGTCAATAAAGTTGCCTTTCATCCTCCCCAATTTCAGCTGTCTTTTTGGCCCCGAATGGAGTGATACCAACCAGGACCTGGAGTTCCTGGTAACACAGTAAGTTCCAAACTTGGGGTAGGGATGAAAGTTGGGAAGGAAAAGATGGATTTAATTTTTAGGTCCCACATACCCTAAGAGCTGATAGCACTTACTTGTACATAGATGTGAAAATTTATAGGCCTGCACAACATTTAACTCTGTAACTTTTCTATCTGAATGAATTTGCTTCCAATGAGACTAAAGGTCAGCAGTTCAAATACACCAGAAGCTCCTTGGAAGCTCTAAGAGACAATTCTACTCTGTCTGTAGGGTTGCTATGAGCTGGAATTGACTCAACAACACTGGGTTTGGTTTTGTAGGTTTGGAACATGTTTTGGAACTCCCTACTGCTAAATCATTCGTTGTCCTCCTATCCTATATCTTCACTAAAAGCCAACCCATCTTCCAAACTTTAACTCAAAAGTCATCTCCTCCATGAGGTTTTTAATCCTTCCTTTATAAAACCAGTGATAATTGGTGTTTTTACTCTGAACTCCTATAGTTCACTTTTCCAGTACAACAGCACTTACACATTTACTTACAGTTATTTCCACTCAGGTTCTGATCACAGTTATATTGAGATTTATGTTTATTTCCACTCAGGCTCTACCATTTTTCATTCGACTGTATGATCCTTAAAATCAAGAACAGCAACTATTAGTGTTTGCAGCCCTGCAGCACTACTCTTTGATAAAAAGAAGGCTCTCCGTAGCTTCTGAATGAATAATTATAATTCTATTTATGAAAAGTACAAGTAAGCTTAATGAGAGAAAAAGAAAAGAGTACTGGAGTTTGAGACTAGAGACGTAGCAGACCATCAGTCCTACATTCCTTCTCAATCTCTTTACCTTTCATGGTAAAACCTGCCTACAGTACAGAGATTACAAATGTCTGCTATTCACTTGCCCAATCTTCCTTGCAGCTAAAGGCAACCACACAAACAAGTTCTGGCAGATGAGATATGTGGAGAAACCTCTAGAGTATGGGTTTCACAGAAAGATTTTTCCATCTGATTTGAGAGAACAGAAAAGGAAAGAATGTGTTTAGGAAACACAAGGAGGGGGAGGGAGGGTAAAGGAGAGAAGAGGCTCTTCTTGTTTTAGACTCTTTAGTGGGAAGATGTGATGCTTGGAGCTACTGCAATCATCTTACGGCCTTGAGGAAAGGGTCAAGAGAATCAGAGACAACAGATTAGCTCCTCGAAACAACATGGAATCACTTGTCTCATGTCTTCTTTTTCTGAGATGATTCAACTATCTTCATTGTTTAAGACATTGTTACCCAGGTGTCCTGTCATGCGTACCTAAAAGCGTCCTATCTGATATAAAAGCCAGGTGTTTGAGTCCCAGCTGTGTTCCTTACTATACGTGTGCCTTAGAAAAATTCTTAACATCTCTGATCCTCCAGGTCTCTATCTATGATAAGGATTTAATCAGACAATGAAAGAGAAAACTTCAAGGACAACAAATTGCTATGCAAGTTAACTCATTCTCTGTTAAAAACCCAGTATATACTTGCATTCCTTTAATGATTTTTGACAGATTAAGTTCCAAATTGTCCCAGGAGACAGATTAAGTTCCAAACTGCCCCATCCTGTAAAAAGAAAAAGGGTAAAGAAAAACAATAAAAATAAAATCATAATCTACTTTAAAAAAATAATAAATTTCACATCTCTAGAATTACTTTCCTTTCAAAGAGAGCACCCTAAACTGAATTTAAGCAATTCAAGTATTAGTTTTCCATGTAGCACGATAGCTTGACTTTAAATAATAGGGATATTATTCTTAAAATATTTGAACATGGTCCAGAAGATATTCTTCTGGAATATAATCATAGCAAATATGGACTAATTGCAGGATGAATTCAAAGGCTCTCTTTCTATGACAGGTTGCACACTGACTTACTGTGGGTAATGGCCTTATCTATTTCAGTAGCATTTAATTACTCACCATTTACAGCTAAGTTTTTTTTTTTTTAAGTCTTTGCCAAATGAAACTATGCAAACACTACGGAAAGCACAGTGTGTTACTTTCAGGCTGTCTATGCTATGATTCGGGGTGATTTGGTTCTCTTAGTTGCATACATTTGTTTAGATAAACTTCTCTTTGCTTATTCTCAGAGACATGCAAACAAAGCAAGAAGAGGCCCGCTAAACCTGCCCTTCAAGTAAGAGGCATAGTCTTGCTGGGGACAGAAGACCTTAGTAACCATTGTTTTTGTTTGCTCAGTATACAAGCCTTCACCTCTCCTCTCTTCTAATGGAAACCCTCATGGCACAGTGGTTAACAGCTAGGGCTGCTAACCAAAAAGTCGGCAAGGTGAACCCACCAGGAGCTCCTTGGGACAGTTCTGCACTAAGGAGGAGTTCTACTCTGTCTTTTAGGATCACGGTCAGTTGAAATCAACTCAACTGCAACAATATTTTTTTTCTTGTAATAATAAACCTTCCCCATTAGTCACAGAGTGGGCATGAGACCTAAACTAGGTCAGTAAAAAACACATCTCTCCTGACTCTGGTGACTGGTTCCAGAATGCACATGTACTAGAAGAAGTAGATGGTGCCCAGCTACTACCACTGACCATTCTGACAGGGATCACAACAGAGAATCTAGGAAAGAGTGAAAGAAATGTATAGAACAAAATTCAAATTCATGAGAAGAGACCAGACTTGCTTGTCTGACAGAGACTATAGTAACCCCTGAGATGATGGCAGCCAGACACTATCCTAACTCAGAACTGAAATCACTCTCCAAGTCCACTTTTCAAAAGAAGATTAGATGATACGCCTATTAAAAAAAAAAAAAAAAAAAAAAAAAAACCTTAGGGATATGCTTCTTAGTTCCAGCAAGTATATGAGAAAAAATGGGAAACACCTGCTCAAAAGCAACATGAGAACACAAGAAGGAACAGGAACTGGACAAATGGACACAGGGAACTCAGGGTGGAAAGGGGGAGCATGCTGTCCCACTGTCGGGCTTGTAACCAATGTCACAAAACAACACGTGTATAAATTTTTGAAAGAGAAACTAACTCGAGCTGTATACTTGCACCTAAAGCACACACAAAAAGAATGTACATGATTCAAGCAGAACAAGTTGTAACTGTTCCCTGAGAGTTCACAGAGACTCTTGAACTGTATCTCCATCAACTTTTTTTTCACTTGCTGAAAAGACACTTTACTGAGTACCTACTATACAAGAGCCCTTGTGGCCCAGTGGTTAAGAGCTTGGCTGCTAACCAAAACATCAGCAGTTTAAAATGATGAGCCACTCCTTGGAAACACTATGGGTCAGTTCTACTCTGTCCTAGAGGGTCGCTATGGGACAGAATCAACAGGAACAATGCTATATGCCAGTTACTGTTCTAAGTGCTGGAGTTGAGCCAGCCAAGTGCTGTCGAGTCGGACTGGAGATGAAGTCATGAGCAAAAGAAACAAAACCTCTGCCCTGACAGTATCACAATCTTAATAATTATAAATGTATCCCCCCCCCAAGCCCCAACCCCACCACAGTCATCTAAAAAAGAATGAGGTACGAGGCAGTTCCCTTTGTGATCCATGTCCTGTCAAGCACTGGGGCTCAGGAAGAACTCCAAACCATCACATGAGCTACTTCAAGGTGAAGGCTTTCTATTAGGGAATCTAAACACTCCAGGGTGGGCTGGCAAAGACATAGTGGATCCCTGTGTTCCCACTGGAACAAAAGGCTTGCTGGAAGCTGACCCCTGTGTAACCTTAGAGTGGCTAGTTCATTTATTCCGTGCTTAAGTACATTAGACATTGGTGCCACAAAGAATAATGTCGCTGCCCACCATCAAGGACAGGAGGCAGACATGTGAACAGAACACGGCAAATCTTCCACCAAACTGTGAAGGATTTTCAGAGTACAGAAGGCCTATCTGTGTACATACATCTGTATACATAAAAGGAGTACGAGAAATGCTGTCATAGCTCTTACTAGATACAAAATCCACTTGTGATGCATCCCCCATTGCTCTGATAGGCTAATTAAAACCAGCACCCGAGTTCCAGGACAACAGTTCTCCATAGCAAACACTAGTGACATATGCCCACAAACAGGAACGGAGCCTATTAGCTCAGTTATGAGCAGAGAAATACTGGTGGCAGAACACTGAACCACAGAAAGCTGACAGTGGAATTAAGGGTTTGCTGAAAAATGGGCCATTCTTCTGACACTTCTATACAATGATGTTTTCCTTATAGCCCAAAGGTCTTGCCCTTAAATATGCTTGAAATATCTAAAAATTTGAACTCTAAATCACTACACTTTCTCTCTGCAGTTCTCATTTTATGCTGCGTTTTAGTGCTGGCAAAATAAGAGGGAGAAAAAATAGAGCTTTGCTATCAGGTCTCTTGCCTTTTTTATCCGACTTCATTCCCATTATCACATACTTCCAGTAATACAGAGTAGGGCTAAATAGCTTTCTCTATCTTGGGTTGACTTTCCTGTATATTAGCTGTCATTGTAAAATTATTGTGCCTACATAGAGACTAAAATTCTAGACAACGGTAACTGACAAATTTCCCTATAGTTCGCTAACTGCTAAAAGGAAATGGATTTGCTACCCTGTTAAAATCAATCACTATTGTTATAGAAACTGGAATGCAGTTGACAGCTGGAACAGAAATCAGTGTGCTCTGCTTTCCTTTTTATCATATCAGTAATCACATCCTCCAAAATCAATTAGTATCTTATGATCTTCCCAAGGAAATGGCGGTACACACTGTGGAAAAGTCTTTGGATTTTCTATGCCTTCATCACACACACACACAAAAAAAATCATAAACTGTGGCTAGAAAGGTTTGGGAAATGAGATCAGGCATCAGTGTATATTTTGACATCTCTATGGCATCCTAAGGAAAATGCAAGATCTGAGAAAGTGATATTACAGTATAGGGAAGCCCAAGGCATCTTGCATACCTTAGTTAATATTTCTACCTAAAAAACAACCCAAACCTTAGTGGCTTAAAACAACAACTGTTTATTATTTCTTATACATACATGGCTCAGCCAGGGCCCACATCTGTGTCTAACATCAGCTGGCCAATTGTCTATGAACTGGCTGGTCAGAAATGGCTTCAGCAGAGACAATGTCCTCACTTCCTTCCATACCGTCTTCTCATCTTCCTGCATGCTAGCCCAGGATGATTCTCATGCTGGTCAAAAGCAGAGAACAGAATCACGCAAAACTTGTTCATGTCTCAGCTTAGAAATGGCACACTGTCACTTCTGCTGCATTTAACTAGCCAAAGCCATTGTTACCCCAGATTCAAGGGTGACGGACATGTCCCCTACCTCTTGACGAGATCTGTAAAGTCATGTTGCAAAGGCAGTAGATACACGGTTAGAATATTAGGACTCTTTAGGTGCCAATCTTCCACCTGCAGCAAGATGCTGGGGTAGACCCCTTGGAGTTTCTCCCAGGTACATCATTGGGGATCATGTTCTTAATGAGACTTTCTATTATTAATTCTTCATGTTGTAAATGTCACTGTACTCCAAAGGGCAAGTCAGGGAGGGGATGGGGCAAGAGGAAAAGAGGAAGACACTGACTGTGCCAACATCACATTATTGTCCCTCAACTGTCGCTAATACATAATAAATTCAAAACTCCGGCTATGGCCTCATGTGGGTGGCAGAAACTTCCCTGCCCCACAACTTAGGCGGAGGTGATGTGACTTGCTTTGCCCAATGAAACAAGCCAAGATCAAGGCATAAAATGGGTTCTGGCTTTGGCTTATCCCTCTGCATTCAGGTCACTCCATGCAAAAAGCATAACCAAGGGTACCAACCGCCTCTTTAACAGAGAGCAGACGCACCCAAGCCAACCCCAAAATGCATGAGCCAGGCACAAATGCTTCTGATGGGTGTACCTAATGGTGTGAAGCTGACAAAAAAACTTAATTAAAAGAGTAGAAGAAGACAGAGGAGAATGAGGAATCTGAAGGCACAGAGTGGTGGAGTCACCATCTTTCATCCAGGTTTGTTCAACACATGAATTTTCTGAAGAGAAATCATGTAGACAGCGTTTTTTGTTTTGTTTGTTAGTGTGTCTGTTTTTTATCCACTGAGCAGTACACATTAAGAAGCAAAAGGTATAAGATTATCTTTCCACTGTGAGCATGCGTGCATGTCTGTGTGTTTCTCATGTAATAAGAGGTAGTCATTGTGGCTTTTCATTAGGAGAAAACTTGGCATTGTGTTTGTTGGAGTAAGAGGATACACTGGTGTTTGCTCAAGAACTGTACCATAGTCCCTCGTCTGTGAAATGAAAGGTAACATGTTGAGATACTTCAAAAGCTTTTGTCTGTGTGTACGTGTGTGTGTCTTTTCAAAGAATAATGGAAAAAATAATTGAAAGCATTAAAAAAAATACAAAGCTATATAAACACTAAATAATAATTACTTCTGAGGACTGAAATGAGAATTGCTTTTTCAAGGATCTTAAATTAGATTATGGCCCCATTATTCGTGAGCAACAGTTAATGAGAATCTTCATTAAAATTTCTAATTTTCCACTGACTGACTCTTCACCAGATCAAAATTATAGCAAATCCATATCCACCACATGAAGCAGAATGAAATTCTGAACGATCCGCTTAATTTCCTTCTGGGATGTGGCTGAGCTGGGTTGGCAGAAGTTACAAGGCAGCTGCAGACAGTACTTCCAGCGACAGAGGAAAAGAATCTTTCCCCTACCAGATAAAGCCCTCCAGGGCTATCAGGGGCCTCCTGAATAGTGGTTGGAATCCATTCCAAAAAGTTTACTGCATGCTGATAATAGGGCAAAGCAGACTGCTCCACAGGGTTTCCAAAGCTGTTATCTTTCTGCTCCTTGGAAACCCTATGGGGCAGTTTGACTAAGTCCTATAGAATCACTATACATCAGAATCAACTCGACAGAAGCTTTTTTTTTTTTTTTTTAAATCTTTATAGAAGTAGACTGCCACATCTTCCTCCAGACAAGTGGCTGGGGCATTGGAACCAACAACTTTTTGGTTAGCAGCCACGCGCTTAACCACTGCACCACCAAGGCTCCTATTTTGTAGGTATAACTGACAATTCATTGATTCAGTCATTCAGCACCACAGATGGGGTATCTCCTATGTCTACACATTGATTTAGGTACCAGGAAATGTTTCAGGGAGCAAAACAAAGAACCTTGTTCTCCAGGAACCTATCGTATAGCAGGAACAAACGGAAAATGAACAACAGACATAGTAACCAAGTGAGTTATAATGTATGTCAGGTGATTAATAATTTGGTAAATTTTAAAGTCAGATGAAGGTAAGAGTGATCAGAAGGGTGCAGGACGCAATACTTACAGTGGTCCAAAAGGGATTTTTAAGAAGGTAACATTCCAGCAAAATTTGAAGTCAGCAAGATGATTAGTAGTGTGGGTTATCTAGCAGAAGAGGAGGAAAGGTAAAAGGAACAGATTGCCAGCGCAAAACCCTAAGAAGGAATATGGCAGGCAACTTTAAGGATATGCAGAGGTCAGCGGGGCTGAAGTCAAGTGAAAAAGAGCCAGGGACAGGTTTATCGAGGACATTACGAACCATTGCAAGGACTTCAATAATTGTTCTGAATGGTACAGGGATAATTGGAGGGATTTGAGTGAAGGAGCCACATGATCGAACTTCAATTTTTTTTTTTAATTATTCTGACTTCTGAGTTGAGAGTAGATCCAAGGGAAACAAGTACAGAAAGCAGGGAGATCTGTAAAGAGGCCACCACAGTGTATACGTGGGAGAGGACAATGTCATGGACCAAGGCATCAGGAGCCTAGGAGGTGGTAATAAGTAGATGGATTCTGGATATTTTTTAATTAATATGGGCAAAAGTCAGGAGCTGGCCCCAAGTGAAGGCCTATTAATCACCACCAATCTAGAGCGTCCGTAACACCCAAATCAATACAGTAAAATTTAAGTAGTTTCACAATGCTATAGAGAGTGGACCTTTCCCGCTATACAAAGTGGTATCTCCTCTACTGTGGCTTTTTACCCAGAATCAATCACTTATAAAATTCAAGCTATCTGCTATTGTCAGAAACAGTTGTTTTGTGCTACCTGGTGTAAATGCACACTACCATTGCTGTGTCCATCTACAGGAAACACAGGAGGCAGAAAAACACATGAGTACAGATGTGAAGAACTCTACAAGCACCAGTGACTCCATCTTTAACAAACAGCAAGAGACAAAAAAAACAAAGGGAAAAGGATTCCATTAGACTGAAAATGACTTTACATCTACATCACCCAAATGCTTTTTAATGTATTCTGGAGCCCTATCCCTGGTGCATAAATATTTTATATAGTTATGTGTCCTAGTGTATAGACCCTTAAATTACATGGTATTTGCTTTAGTCATCTAGCGCTGCTCTAACAGATATACCACAAGTGGAAGGTTTTAACAAAGGAAAGCTTATTTTTAACACAGTCCGCCAGGCTACAAGTCCAAATTCACGATCTCTGCTCCAGTGAAAGTCTTCCCTTTTTCCAGCTCTAGAGAAAGATCTTGTGTTGCAGCAGTCTTTGTTCAGGGAGAATTTTGGCACTGAAACCTCAGGTCTGCAGGGTGTGCTGTACTCCTGGTGTTGCTTTCTTGATGATGTGAGGGTCCCAATGCTCTACTTGCTTCCCTTTCCTTTTACCCCTTGTAGAATGAAAGAATAAAGGGTGGTGCAAGCCACACTCCCGGGAAACTCCCTTTACAGTGGAGCAGGGAGGTGATCTTATGAAGGTTTTTAAAGTCCCACCCTAATCTTCTAACATACAGCATAGAAAAATCACAAGATGGAGAACAATCATAAAGTTTTGGAAATCATGGCTCAGCCACAGGGCTACACGTTTAGGGGGGGACTCAGTTCAACCCATGACAGGTATCCTTCCTTACCCTTTGTGCTGGATTCTACATTAAAGTCTACTTTGTCCATAATTAACACTGCCAATCCTGCTTTTGAATGTTGTTTACTTTACATACTTTGTTTCCATCTTCTGAGTTTCTGTTTGTGTCTTTAAGCCTAAGGTATGTCTCTTGTAGGCAGCATACAGATGGATTTTTTGTTACCCATTCCACCACTGTCTCTGTATTAGTGCATATTTAGTCCATTTACATTCAGCATAATTCTTGATAAGTATAGGTTTAGTACTGTCATTTTGATGTTTTTTTGTTGTTGACAGTTTCATTGCTCCACTTAATTTTCCATGCTGAATCACTTTATGTATTTTCTTTCCACTTTTTTCACCGTTGTTTTTATATTTGTTGAGTATTTGTTTCTTTTGATGTGTAAGACTGAGTTTCCTTTGTATTTATCCCTATTTTTCTAAGCTCCAGCCAATCTTTTATTCCTTTGTGGCACCATGACTTCCTCTCTATATGAAAGATTTATGACATTTTTTAGCCCCTCCTTTTTGTCATCTTTCATCTAATGACACCTCTTTCCTACTTCCAGTGTGTTAGCTTTGATTTGTTATTGTGATTTCTCTATCTGAGTTGATAACTGGTTGCTCTGTCCTGTGTTTTAATCTTGGGCTGTTACCTGATGTTACTGATTTTCTAACCAGAGGACTCCTTTTAGTATTTCTTGTAATTTTGGTTTGGTTTTCACCAGTTCCCTAAACTTATGTTAATCTGGAAATGCTCTAATATCACCATCATCTTACAGAGACAGTTTTGCTGGATATATAATTCTTCACCAGCAATTATTTTCTTTCAAGGCTTTTTAGGTCATCCCATTGACTTTCTGCCTGCACAGTTTCTGCTGAGTGTCTGAGTTTAGTCTTACTGACTCTCCTTTGCAGATGACTCCTCATTTATCATTGTTGTTGTTGCCAGATGCTGTCAAGTCTATTCCAGTTCATAGCAACGTTTTGCAAAACACAATGAAATACTGCCTGGTCTCGTGCCATGCCCACAATTGTTCTCATGCTAAAAGCCATTGTTGCAGCCACTGTGTCAATCCATCTCACCGAGGGTCTTCATCTTTTTCATTGATCCTCCACTCTACCAAGCATGATGTCCTTCTCCAGGGAATGATCCCTCCTGATGACATGTTCAAATCACGTAAGATGCAGTCTCACCATCTTTGCTTCCAAGGAGCATTCTGATGGTACTTCTTCCAGAGCAGATGTTTGTTCTTTTGGCAGTCCATGTTACATTCAATATTCTTCTCAAACACCACAACTCAAAGTCATCAGTACTTCTCCTGTCTTCCTTATTCATCATCCAGCTTTTGCATGCATGTGATTGAGTGAAAATACCATGGCTTGGGTCAGGCATGCCTTAGTTTTCAAGGCAATGTCTTTTTAACACTTTATAAAGAAGTCCTTTGTGGCAGATTTTCCCAGTGCAGTGTATCTTTTGATCTCTTGACTGCTGCCTGCATGGATATTGATTGTGGAGCCAAGTAAAATGAAATCCTTGACAACTTCAATCCTTTCTCCATTTATTATGATGCTGCTTCCTGGTCCATTTGTGAGGATTTTGGTCTTCTTCATGTTGAGGTGTTATCCATTGGTCTTCAGCCACTCTTAAAATTCTCTTTCTTTGCTTTTGGCAAGTCTGATTATGTCTTGGCAACTTACTTTTGGAACGCTCCTCGTGTTGAGTTTGATGAGGATCTTGGATAGACATTGTCTCATTTTTTAGGGTATCTAGGAAGTTTTCTGCCAACAAATCTCAACAATTCTCTTCATATTTTGTTACTCCCCTGTCATGGAATGAAATACGTCTTCCAAAAAACGTGCATATCAATTTGGCTGGGCTATGATTCCCAGTATGGTATGATTGTCCACCATTTTGTCATTTGGTGGGATTTTCCTATGTGTTCTATATCCTATCACTATGGTGGATTAGTGGCAGTTATATTGATGAGGTCTACAATATGGAATAGTGTCTTAAGCCAATTTCTCTTCTTATATAAAAGAAAGAGGTGAACAGAGAGACAAGGGGACCTCCTACCACCAAGAAAGCTGTGCCAGGTGCGGAGTTTGCCCTTTGGACCTGAGGTTCCTGTGCTGAGATGGTCCCAAACCAAGGGAAGGCTGATGACAAGGAACTTCCTCCGGAGCTGACAGAGAAAATATTCCCCTGGAGATGACACACTGAATTTGGACTTGTAGCCTGCTGTCTGTGAAAGAATAAATTTCTCTTTGTTAAAGCCATCCACTTGTGGTATGTGTTACAGCAGCACTAGACACCTAAGACACTTCCCCATTCTGCTACTTCAATCACTCACAGGTTATTACTTTTGCTAGAGTCCCACATAATTCTTAAGGCTGTATTCTTTTTGAATTCTTTTATCTGACTTTTCCTTATATATGTTGGTGTCAATTGCTTTATTTTCCAACTCACTAATTTTGACTTCCATCACCTCAGTTCTGCTCCTCAAATTGTCTATTGTCTTAGGCCACAATTATACTGTTAATCTTCTGAATTTGCTTGCTGTCTCTCTATGGACTCTTGCAGCTTATTCAATTGATCATCATGTTCTTCTCTAAACCTAAGTCCCTCTATTGCTTTGTTTGTGTCTCTCTTAGCATTCTGCCTTTGTCTGGTCTCCTTCCTGATCTCTCGAAGAGTTCTATATATTAATCTTTTGCATTCTACATCTGGTAATTCCAGGAAATTATCTTCATTCAGAATATTTCTTGATTCTTTCTTCTGGGCTGTTGCTGAAGCCACCATGGTCTTCCTCTTTATGTGATTTGATATTGACTGTTTTCTCTGAGTCAACAATAAGTTACTGTATTTGTTTTACATTTGTTTACTGTGTCATACCTTTTTGTGTTCTTTTGATACACCCAAATAGGTTGCTGTGAGAGAATAAATTTCTCTTTGCTGAAATTTAGTTGACTATTGGGACCTCTGAAGCGCTAATGTCCTGTCACCAGATGGCTAGAGTTATTACTATGTGTGTGAGCCAAGGAGTCCATTTAGTTTTTGTATGGATTCAGTTCAGGTGTCTAGTTATTGATCGAGTGTGTGATGCAGGCTCTTACCTACAGTCCTAGATGTGCAGGGGCGACCGGTGTAGCCATAGGTATCTGGTAGCCATAGGGGGTCACACACAGCATGGCAGTGGGCTGACAGCCACCCCTGAATGGCTATGAGGAAAGTGTATCCCTGTTCCCTAGAGTGCACAGGTGGGTGGGTTTTGCCACCAGACTACGGGCACTCAATGCTGTTGGCTACAAAGACTGGGAGGAATCACATATTCTCAGACCCCTTCATGAATAGGTAGGTGGTGTGGATGGAGCCGCCAGTCCTCAGGCTCCTGATGTGGGTAGGTGAGGGCCCCGATTAACAGCCAGAGTGGTATCAGACATCACAAACCTGTCTCTCTACCAAGTAGTTGAAACAATTCAGGTTAGACTGCAAGTTTATGCCCTGATGTGCTGTGCTAATGCAGGCACACTGCTGAAACAGGCCTGCACAGGTCTACTGAAGAATGGAAAACACTCTGAGTCCCTGAACCTCTTATGCAGGTGCTTAGGCAAAGGAACTGTTTACTGCCTTCAGTTCCTGGCTTACGGGAGCCAGGAGACTTTTTTTTTTCCTGTTTATTAATTTGTTCCCTCTCTAAAACTGGGAGAATAGCTCAGAGCACGATAGGCTATTCTTATGGCCCAGAGGATGCATCAATCTCTGAAACCAGCTCAGACTCAATGCAGATCTGACAGAGGGTAGGGGAATAGGCTTTTCCCAAAGGACTATTTTTGATCCTTGCAGCATGACAGACCACAGGTAGTTAGCTCTTGCTGACTGAGAACTGCTTTTCTCTGATTCTGGTCACTTAAGTGGACTTTCTGCCACTCAATTTTTCCCTTTGTGGAAAATGTGTCCCAAATGTCAGTGCTTGCTTCACTGAGCTTATACCAGGGGATCTCGCCTGTGAGGTGCCTGTTCACACCCAGCTGGGTCTGGCAACTCTTCGCTGTTTCTGAACAATCTTGCCCTCTCCCACCTCTGAGTCCCACTCTTCCACTTTGCCTTTGATGCTCAGAACTCTTTAGATTATCATACATAATCAATCCACTTACTTTGGGGAGTCTTTGTGTTAACAGGGACCACAGGAAGCATCTGACGACTCTGCCATCTTGGCCATGCTTCCTACATCATCCAAATGCTTAAACCTTATTTGCATTTTTTTTTTTTTTAACAAATCCACTTACAAATTTTCCTGAGACATTTGGGAAAATTTTAACACCAACTGGCTATTTAATGATATCAATGCATCATTGCTAACATGTTCAAATGTGAAAATGAACAGCGGTGGAACAATGCAAATGGTTAATGTACTCAGCTACTAACTAAAAGATTGGAGGCTTGAGTTCACCCAAAGGCAGTGTGGAAGAAAAGGGTGGTGATCGACTTTTTAAAAAAATCAGCCATTAAGAAGCTATGGAGCAGGGTTCTCCTAGAGCACACACAGGCTTACCTTGAGTCTCCGCTGAGTCTCCACTGCTTCAAAAACAACTGGGTTGGCATTTTGGATTTTTATATTTAAAAAAAAAAAGAGGGAGATCTTCTCTGTGAGATCAGGAATCAGCAAACATTTTCGGTACAATTTTTGTCCAGTAGACCATACAGGCTCTGTCTCAACTAACCAACTCCACCACTGTGGTACAAATGCAATCATACATAACAAGTAAACCAATGAGCACAGCTGTGTTCCAATGAAACTTTATTTATAAAACAGATAGTAGATCACAGTTCACCACCCTTGTTTTAGAGAGACATACTGAATTATTTATAAATGAAACATTATTATTATTTTTTTTTTTTTAAACCCTAGTGGTGTAGTAGGTTAAGGGTTCTGTTTGTTAACACAAATGTTGGCAGTTCACATCCACAAGGTACTCCCTGGAAACTCTATGTAGCAGTTGTACTCTGTCCTATAGGGTTGCTATGAGTTGCACTCCAGTCAATGACAGCTGTATTTTTTTCTTCGAAACAATCAAGTAGGAGTAAGGGAAGGAAACTAGGGAGGAGGACTAGATAAAATAAGATTGCCATGAATGAGCACACAGGGATTTCTTATATGCTCTTTTCTGTTTTGTAATATGTTTGCAATTCTCCACAAGAAAGGTAAAGAAACAAAAACAAAAAGCAAACAAAATAAAACACAATATACCGCTTAAAATTTTGAACTAATTAACAGCTCTTCTTCCACCACTGTGCTGATCACTTTACATGGATTAAATCTTTGCAACAAATCTAAAAAATAGGTCTTACTGTTAATCCAACTTTACAGACGAAGAACATGAGACACTAACAGTCAAGTAAAATTGTCAAGTTCACATAGCTTGTAATAAGCAGAAGAGGCATCCACAGCCAGCCAGGCTGGCTCCACAAACCATTCTCCCAATAATACTATACAAATTACTCGTTAGATACAAGATGCTACAGATTTGGAGCATTTTCTCACTGTACCCTCCTAACAAGCACTCTTTTCTAGTTTATATGCTGCAGCAGCAATGTCTTGTCTCGGGTTACCTCCTGAATCTTTGCACTCTTCATTATTATTCATTCATCTTTCTGAACTACAATATGATAGCTGGGCTTAGTTATTAAAATAATCTAAATCCTTCTGTACTTCAATGCATTTTTTATCAACCTTCTCCCTCTTGCTTTAGTCTAAGCTACAACTTTTTAAAAATCTTAAGGGAAAAAAAGATCCAGTGGCTTGTATAAAACATGAGCATTTGAATCCTGTTGATCTCAAATATACAGTTTTAACCAAGCAGGCACAGATTCAGGTCATGAGACTGAATTTTCAACCACACTTGTGTACAAAGTATTCCACATCAGAAGCATTAGCATAATCTTTAAATAGGCATGAAAACATAAAAATCACAGGCCAGAAGGAACCTTGGGAGGTAGGTCATCTAATCCCTCCTTGCCCCTCCCCACATTGCCGCCTGGGGAAGGCATCAGCCTGAATTAGCCAGGGGAAGCAGTTTTCTAACCTTTCATCTTTTCAGAAGGAATTTCTAAGCTTCTTTGTTCGTATTTCAGTGCTCCAACCACTTATTTCAGGGGAAACTCCTAAAATATGGATATGGTATTTTATATCTTGTCAAAGAAGACTTTTTCTCATTTAATAGCAGGTCACAAAGATGACACTATAATGTTTACCAATCAAATTTTCTGGACATAGGAATCAAGCTCCTATAGAATGCCTTAATGTGGAAAATACTATTCTTCTGTCTTAGCATTATCACCAATCCTTGCACATAGCAGTGTACTTTGTATACTGATCAACCTTATTTGAGCCTCAAAACCACTGTTGGACAGGTACCACTACTGACGAGGATAAGAAAACCAAGGCTCAGTGGAGGTGATTTCAATCTAGACCCACTGAGTCTAAATCTCACATCCTGACTACCACACCACTCTGGAAAGCAAGGAGATTCATCACTGGGTCATCTTTCCACCAAGTGAAAAAATACAGAAAATTCTCATGCGCTGTTTGCTGTAGTTAATCCAAACCCAACTGGCAGCACATATTTCAGTTTTTAAGGTTGGCAAACGTGACTGGCCATATTAGAACTGCTTATAGAAACCCTAGTGGTCTGGTACAAAGGATTTCACATCAGAAGCATTAGCATAATCTTTAAATAGGCATCAAAACATAACTGCTATGGCTGCTAACCAAAAGGTCCGCAATGCAAATCCTCCAGGGACTCCTGGGAAACTCTGTGGAGCAGTTCTGTACTGTCTATAGGGTTGTTATGAGTCAGAATTGCCTCACAGCAATGAGTTTTCTTTTTTTCGATACATGATGCAGGAAAGAGGCTGATGCTGACATTTTTACATCCTCTTGAACTGTGGTAATATTTTTTAAATGAACACATATGAGGATATGTCATGTATCATATGATGGTATGTGAAAAAAACACCAGCAGTGTTGTAACCTATAAATTTGTGAGTTCTAATGGTTAAGAACACAGCTGGTTACTGAAAAGTTGGCAGTTCAAACCCACCCAGTGGCTCGGCAAGAAAAAGACCTGGCATCCTGTTCCTAAGAAGAGCACAGCTTAAAAAACTCTATGAGACAACTGTACTCTGTCACATGGGGTTGCTATGAGTCAGAATTGATTCAACAGCAACAAGGAAATCCTGGTGGCACAGTAGTTAACAGCTATGGCTACTAATCAAAATGCAGGCAGTTCCAATCCACCAGCTGCTCCTTGGAGACGCTATGGGTTAGTGCTACTCTGTCCTAACGGATTGCTGTAAGTCAAAACAGACTTGGCAGCAACAGGCTTGGGTTTTTCTGAACAATAACAAAGGTACTATGACCCCCAAAAAACAAAAACAAATTGTAAATAAAGATGTATATTAACCCTGAAGAGCAAAGAGTATTTGTACTACTATTATACTTCAAGATCATTTTGATTTTTAGGTTGAGCTATGGTTATCTCAGGCTTTATAATTCTAATTTGATGTGTTAGTGCCTGCAATAATGAAACAGGTTACACCTTTGTTCTTTTCCAAACAAACAAAAAATGTGGCATCATTTATCAATTCTGCCCCTCTGTAAGAGTTCGCCTGATGCAGGCAGTGAATCTTTGCTCTTCAGGCAGGTGTATGTTCATGAGGTTAACAGCCTGCTCTTTGGAATCAGAGGACACTTTTGAGACCCAGCCCTGACACATTTTGGCTGTGTAACTTTGAACCAGCTTTTTGATCTGTTTTAGATTCCATATAGGCAAAAATGGAGACAGTATTACCTAAGTTATATATTTGCTGTGAGAATTAAATCAGCTGATAATAAAAAAGGTACTTGAAACAGTGCCTAGAACATAAGTACTAGGTAAGCACTGCCTAATGTTACTATAATTATTGTTATGCTAGTAGTAAAGTTCAACTTTCTAACCTTTTACTGCAAAATTTCTGGAAGACTACACCAATGGAGAACAATTAGCTAGCTAAAACATTTCAGAGAATATGCTTTCTAGAAAAGGTACCATTTACTTCTACCCCCTGGCCAAGTGTGGCCCCGTTACAGGCCAGCTGGTGCCTTGTCCAGGCTTACCTGTGTCTGTGGCTGCTTCTGCTCTACAGAGTTGAGAAGCTGCAACTGAGACTACACGGCCTGCAAAGTAAAAAATGTCTACCACTTGGCCCTTTACAAAAAGAGAAGGAAAAAACTGGCTGAAATCTCACTGGTATTTTCACTCAAGACAATGTACTTATTTACCTCCACTGTCTGTGAGCGGCCCTGGTGGTAGAAAGCGCTGGGCTGCTCACAGACAGGTCAGACATTTGAACCCACCAGCCAGCCACTCCATGGGGGAAGATGTGGCAGTCTGCTTCTGCAAGATTCCAGCCTGGGAAAGCTATGGGGCCATTCCGCTTTCTCCTATAGGATCACCTAGAGTCAGAATCAACTCGAGCAACACGGTTTTTTGTTGTTGCTATTGTTGCTTCTGCTAAATAGTTCTACACAAACTCTCACAATAAGCATGACCTGTTTCTCCTTGATCAAAGCTAAGTCTCAAGGGAACTAGACAGAAAAAAGCATGACAGCTCTACTCCGTATGGTTACGCAGTCCTTCCCTGCATTTAACCTAACAGTAACTACACTTCTCCTGATTTTCTAAGACCACCGATAAACCAATCCTCCTGCCGTCTTTCTAAAACAGCATTACTTTCAGTCACCACTGGGGACTAAACTTTTGGTTTGTGTCCAGGTCCATGTTTGCATGTCTATTTATACATGTCCATGTGTTTGTGTGCCATACCCTGTACTGGGTTCTGAGGAAACTATTATCTTCATAAAGTCAACAAGATCTCTCCTTCCACAAAGCTTATATTCTAATATAGTGAGAAAAAAACAGAAAACTGTATTTTAAAAAAGCTCATTTTTGATGGTGCTGAGAGCTATTAAAAATAATAATAATAAAAGCAGGGCTCTAGGACAGGGAAGGATTGGGCAGCAAGAAAGACAATACTGTGGAATGAGTCACCAAAGAAGCATTTGTGCTGAAATCTGAAAGACAAGCAGCAGCTAATTTGTACGTAAATGAAAAACTGTTTCAGGCCAGAGGACAGCAAGCCCGCAGACGAGGCTGAGCTTAGTGCACCTGAGGACTAGAAAGATCACCATGTCTTGTGTGCAAGCAGCATAGGATGAGGTTGAGGAGGAAAGGGAGCAGCCAGATCACTCAGGGTCCTACAGACCTTGGGCAGGTATTTCAATCTGGCCTATGACAAATGAGAAAACGCTAGAAGATTTTCAGTAGAGAAATGACATGATTTTATTTATTCTGCTGTAAAAATGGCATCGGGAGTGGGGGGGGTAGCCTGACCTACCCCAGCTTCAGGAGTGGGAGACAGAATCACCCCCAGCATTGGCCCAAGACAGATATCTATGAAGCAGAGATGAGACATGCATCCATCTTCCCTGCCTTTCTACCAGTTCTGACTCCCATTGCACTCTTTACATCCCCGTTGGGTTCCACGATTCAACAAAAGGCCTACAGAGAACTCACAGACCATACACCATACTCACAGTTATGGGGTTCATCAGATGGCAGGTGCAGTTCAGGATCTGGAAGGACTCAGCACACAGCCCTTCCATGAGGACAGCTTCTTCTTGCCCTCTCTTGCTGGGCCTTACTAGCGCCTTGCTGTATCAGGGCCCTGAGGGGGTCTTTCTCTGGCAGGTGTTACATCTCCTAGCTCCGTGGGTCGGCAAGCCCACCACAGCCATCTCACACAGGTGTCCTGGTTCCTACTACCTCCTGTCGCCATGAGCCTTGCTACTGCTGCCCAGCTGCCTCTCACTGTCTCCCATATTACAGCTATCTCTCTGTCACCCTTTAAACCAACCAGTCTCCTTGTTAGGGTTCCACACCTCTGTGCATGGTCCTACGCTCCAGAAAGGTGCCACGTACTTATTTACATTATTAGTAAGCTTTCCAATTCCTTGGGTAGGTCACAAGCACCTCATTTGCAAGCCCCAATCACTCATTTGGTGGGAGTTACAAAGACAATGGCTAGGAGGATCACATGAAGCAGTTTACTGCATGCACCACAATTACAAAAAGAACAATTTGGCCACTCTGAAGAAAGGGACTGAACTGCATTTGAGATGCAACGGAGAGTTAAGAACAGGAAGAACAAAAGAGGCTCCTACAATACTGAGGGAGAGATGGTATTAGCAGTGGATATGAAGAGCAGTGATTACTCAAGATAGATTTTAGACGCAAAAACGTTACATCCCTGTACGTTTGTGATTCGGGAGAAAGCACTCTCTGCTTCAGAAGCTATCCAAATTTCACCAAATTTTTCCAGTCCTTGTTTCTTTCTTTTTCTTGTTCAAAATATTAACACATTTTCATTTCAAAACATACTAAAATAAAAGATAAAGTTATAAAATGAGCTGAGAACAGATAAGAAGCAGAGCAAGAGTCAGGGTACCTATACAGTTTTTAACAGAAAAAACCACTCAGCAATATAAAACAATAAGTTACTGATAATACTCAACAGGATGAAACACATTTCAAACACACTAAATGGAAACTTGGGTGGCACAGTGGTTAAGTGCTATGGCTGCCAACCAAAAGGGTGGCAGTTCAAATCCACCAGGTGCTTCTTGGAAACTCTATGGGGCAGTTCTACTTTGTCCTATGGGGCTGCTATGAATCCAAATCAACTTGATGGCAGTGGGTTTGGGTTTCTTGTTTTTTTTTTAATTGTCATTGAGTGAAAGCATATAATCCAGTTTAAATTTGCATGACCACCTATCTGCAGTTCCTTCTGCTCTCCTTGCCCAGTGACAGCACACTCCTCCTTTCCATTCTAGACATGTCATAGCCTCTTAACAAGCTCCTGTTCCCTCCTCTCCACCCTCTGCACTCCCCTCTAGTAAGAGGCCAGTAGGACAACATCCTATGGATGCACAGAACCATAGAGTGCACACATTTTATGGTCACTCTGTGTCCCCATGTCCAATCCATTCCTCTTCAAGGAATTGACCTCAGTAATGATTTATGATCAAGTGCAGCATCAGATCTAGAGGCCATGCTCCCAGGGAAACCCCCAGGCCTCCAGACCATCAGTTGCAGTCTTTTCGTGGAGTTCCTGAGGTTCACCCCTTTTTATTCTTGAGTTGTCACTGGGACTCAACATTGTGAGCCCCATCATGGCTGTCACTGGTGGTGGCCAGGCACTATCTGATTCTTCTGGTCACATACTGATGTAGTCACCCATTCATATGGGTCTTTCTGTCTTCTGGGTTCTCTTTCCCCCATGTCATTGTCCTTGGTGATCATCCATTCCTGCTGAGATGGGACCATTTGGTGTACTGCAGATGGCAGCTGGCTAGCTTTTAAGGCCCCAGATGCCACTCACCAATATAGGGTGGAGAAGACTCTCTAAGCAATAGGCTAGTTAAACCAATTGGCCTTGATGTCCTCTGAGAGCATGGTCCCTGGGCCCTTGTCCTTACTACTCTGTCCTTGCAATACTGGGTTAAGATTGGAAGAGTTTTCAAGTCATGTTGAAGTCCAGTTAAATTGATCTTCCTTCTAATATGTGCTGTCACTGCTTTCACCCAACCAAATTTCTATCAACTATGTGAAACTAGCCATCTCCCTCTCTCCCTCCTCTCCCTGGCAGCCATCAAAAAGTGTTTTCTCCTGTACATGAGTCTGTTTTTAAGTCCTATTAGTAGGGGTCTCATACAGTATTTGCCCTTCTATCTCTGACAGACTTCACTCAACATGTCTTCGAATTGAAACCAGGCTATGACATGCTTCCTAAAATCATCATTGTTCTTCATCATTGAATAGTGTTTCACTGAGTATATGTACCATAGTTTATTTACCCATTCATCTGTTGTTGGGCATCTCAGCAGATTCCATCTTTTTGCTATTGTGGACTGTGCTGCAATAAACATTCATGTGCATATTTATGTTAGTGTGATTGCCCTTGCTTCTGCAGTATATATTCCAAGCAGTGGGATTACTGGGTCAAATGGTATATCTATTTCCAGCTTTTTAAAGAAGTGCCAGATTGCTTTCCAAAGAGGCTGTAGCATTCTGCAACAGTGGGTTTGGTTTTGGTTTTGATATGTGATTAAGTCAGACCCAAAAGAGAATATCTTGTATTGACTCCATTTACATAAAATTTTAGAAAAGGCAAGTCCTATCCAGCATGACAGAAAACTATTCAGCGACTGTCTGGGGCTGGAGAGATTTACTATAAAGAAGAACTATAAAGATTTACTATAAAGAAGAGATTTGAGGGATGATGAAAACGCTATTTGAAGCCATGCAGTGGTTGCGTGGTTTACATTTTCTAAAATTCTTTGAACTGTATATGTAAAATAGGTGCCGTCTACAATAAAATGCCATTACGTCCCTGTCAGACTCATAGGGACCCTATAGGACAGAGCAGAACTGCCCCATTGAGTTTCCAAGGAGGTCTGGTAGATTCGAACTGCTAACCTTTTGGTTCACAGCAGCACTACTTAACCACCTTAGAGTCGTGACGAGTTGGGAATCTCCTGGACAGCAACAGGTTTGGTTTATTTTTTTGTAGTTGTTGTTCTTTGTTTTGCTGGTTACGTCCCTCCCCACTAATCCCCGTTCATTTTCATCTGTATCTGCCACGGTTCAATTAGACAAACACAACCACTAAGGCACAGGAACATGACCTTACATAATTGTGAAAGCGGGTTAAACGGTCTCCGTATGTAAGTTATCGGACCTCTGGTGGCCCAGTGGTTAGGAGCTCAGTTTGTTAACCAAAAAGGTCAGCAGTTCCAATCCACCAGGCACTCCTTGGAAACTCGATGGGGCAGTTTTCCTCTGTTCTACAGACTCCCTCTGAGTCGGAATCTACTGGATGGCCATCGGTTTAGTTTGGTTTGAAGGTTGTTACGTAGACCTGTTACCTTCCAACGCTGGAGTCTGCAGTCACAAGGCAGGCAGTCGGGAATCGAAAAGGGATGTCAAGTTCCAACAGGAAGCTAGAACCCACAGAACGACAAAGGCAACTTGTCGGTTCTTACGGCCTCTAAGCTCGGTGGCGTGGAGCAGAAGCTGGGACCCTTCGTCATCACGGAGCCAGCCACAAGCTGAATGACACCCAGAGGCCACAGGCGCAGGGACGAGCTCAGCCGTCACCTCAGAAGCGACAAGCAGAACCTGAAGAGAATCGGCCACTTCTTTTCGCTACAATATGGCTGCCGTTTCTCACTCCAGGTTTTCCACAAAAAGGTCTCGCAGGCCAACCAAACCGGAAACGTCCGATGAAAAGAATTGTGGGAAATGTAGTTCAGCCTGGAGGGGTTGCCATGGGGACAAAGCCTTCTCACCCCATCAGGCTTTAGACGGCTTTCAGTCACTCTTCATTTCTTAACAAATCTCCTATGGTTCTTTACAACCTCTGCCAGATTCTCTGCCTTCGTCTCCCACTGCCACTGTCTCGAGCTCTATGCATTTATGTTTATTTAGTAATAACGCTTTCTCTCACTTCTAGACCTCGCCACGTTCTCTTCTCCTCGGGCTGAACCTTCTGTCGTTCCTTCTGCCTTAATCCATCCGAGATCTGTTCTTCCTTTAGGAGCACTTTCCTGACACCCTTAATCCTTGATGACTAGAATAGAACCAGGCCCCGAGGTAGCACCCAGCACGCTTCGGTTAAACACATCAGTGTTTGCCAACGAGAATTCAAGCTGATTATCAATTCCTGTAACGGATATCTGGTGCAGTAGAGGTTGAGTGTTAACAGCTGCTAACTAAAAAGTCAGCAGTTTGAATCCACTCGGCGTTTCTTGCAAACTCTATGGAGCAATTCGACTCAGTCCTGTAAGATCACTATGACTCAGAGTTGATGGCAATGGGTTTTTGTTAGTGATGTGCGGGAGTATTGGTGGCGCAGTGGTTAAGCGCTCAGCTGATAACCAAAAGTCTGGTGGTTCTGACCCGTCAGCTGACAGGGCAGTCAGTTTCTGTAAAGACACAGCTTTGAAAATCTTACAGGCAGTTCGCTGTCCTATAATGTTGCAGTGAATCAGAACAGACCCAACAGCAACTTTTTTTTTTCTCCTTTTTTAATAGTCTTGTGAAAGGAAATCGGGTGATATGAGTTAAACACCTGGCTGCTGAGTGAAACGTCAGACATTTGAACCTATTGTTACTGGATTTCGGTCAAAGCCCTGCAGCAGTGGAGCCAATGAAACAGACTCCAAGTTAAAGAAAGAAGATTTAGTAAAGGAGTGATACCACCAGAGACTGGACAGCAATACAGGCTATTTGCCATGGAGTCTCAAAAGACAATTTTTACATCAGAGTGTATACATCATTTTGGCAAGGAATATTTCATATTTTTAAGCACGTAGGCCATAGATAACTGTATTTATCACAAAATAGTCACAAGAAACTATTCAACTACAGATATGAAGGTCAGACACCTGGACTCCAATCTGCATGTTTGTAACAGGCAAGGAGAACACATACAAAAACTCCTCAGCTAGTGAAACTAGCCTGCCAGGTCCACTCTAACTGCGATAAGGAGCAAGAAAGAAAGTTGAGGACATAAAAAAATGTCAGGTAGCCCTCCTAGCTGCTGTTTTCCAGGCTGAAGGCCATTTTTCAGGAGTGCAAAGATAAAGAGGGAGACCAAGGTCAAGGAGCTGAGGGGGTTCTGTCCCCTTTTGGAAAGAGGCCAGTGCAGAGGCCAAGATGAGCTGGTACAGTAAAAAAACATTTACAGATTATTTAGGGTATCATGATAGCATTAGTCATGTGAAGTTCTCAATTACCCCTTTTGAAAAGGAGAAAACATGTTGCAAGTGACCTATCAGTGTCACTGTGTATGAGAAAAGACCTGGCAATCTGTCCCCATAAAGATTACAGCTTTAGGAACCCCAAGGGGTAGTTCTGTTCTGTCCTGTAGGGTCACTATGAGTTTGAATCTACTCCATAGCACACAACACAACTATGAGAACACTGGACTCAAGTCTTAGGTGATAAAGTGTAATAATCAAATCAGTAGACAGATAGTATATTCACACCTATTGAAATGTGGGGAATGCTTTTTGCTTCTTCAGATTCACATCCTGTTGATCCTCTTACTCACTTTTTACTTTGGTATATAAACTCCCATTACAATTCAAATTTCCTTTCTCATTTTGAGTCCCCAGAAAGCAGAGCCTGAGAAAAGAAGGTTCATTTGAAAAGTGATTCCTGGGAGCACAAATGAAAATCAGGAAGAAGAGACAGAGGAGGAAAGCCCCATTTCACTGGGGATCCTGAGGAACCGTACAAACCCACTGTAATTGATTTTTGGCTCACAGAGCTGTTCCATTAGATTTTCAAGGCTGTGTAGAACCTTCAATATACCTTGAAGGCAGGGGCAGTGGAGAGCCAAAGCCAGTGCCATCAAGATGATTCCAACTCATAATAACCTTACAGGACAGAGTAGAGCAGCCACATAGAATTTCCAAAGAGCGTCTGGTAGATTCAAACTGTCAACTTTTTGGTTAGCAGCTTTAGCACTTAACCACTACGCCACCGGGGTTTCCAACGTGGAGGCATTTATACACCTTCTCCCATCCCTTCCCAGTTGAGGACAGTCTGGGAAACTTACCCTTTTTCCCCCTCCTTATATCTCCACCCTACTGGGGATGAATGAGATCTCTTTACTTCAGAGAAAGAGGCAGCAAAGTAGAAGCACCAGGACTTACAGTGGTAGGCTGGAAGCACATACAAAAACTGTTTACCATAGCTGCGGTATGGGTGGGCCATGCAGATGCAGCTTGAGTCATCAACCATTTCTGCTCCACTTCCCAGACTTTTTTCACCTGTTATCAATTGAATTACATCCCTTAGAAAAGTGTTATCAACTTGGGCAGGCCATGAGTTGCAGTACTGCGTGGTTGTCCATCCTTTTGTGATCTGACATTATCATCCTAGGCACTGTAAATCCAAATGGATAAGGTGTTCATGAGGCAGGATTCAATCTACAGGATTAGGTAGTATCTGGAGTCAATCACTTCAAAGATGTAAAACAGGAAATTGATCAGAGATGACAGGCAAATTCATACCACTAAGAGAAAAACCCCAGGAATGGAATGTGTCCCGTGGATCCAGGGTCCCTGTGCTGAGAAGCTCCTAGATCAGACGACAAGGACATTCTCCCAGAGCCAACAGACAGAGAACGCTTATCCCTGGAGTAGACACCCTGAATTCAGACTTCTAGCCACTTAGACAATGCGAGTTATGAGAAATTTCATTAATTTATTAAACAGCAGCATGAATAACATGAAATGGGCTGAAGCATGGGATAGATACATACAGCCAGTGCTGGCTAAACAGCTATACTCAAAAAACATTGATCAATGATGCACAAGTTTAATCATTTCTCTGTATAATGTGTGCAACTGACATGCCTAGATCCCTGCAACGCAGCAGCCATGCCTAGCACAGAGTAGCTACTCAACAAAATATTACTAGTGAAAGGAACATGAAGTATGTGAAATGTCACCAAGTTGCTGGACTTAATTGATGTCACTGTCAGTTGTCATCGAGTTCACTAACTGTTCCACAGCGTTTTCAAGGCAGTGACTTCTTGGAAGCAGATGACCAGACCTGTCTTTTGAAGTACCTCTAGGTGGGCTCAAACTTCCAACATTTTAGCTAGTAGGTAAGAGCTTGTTGGTGCCAGCCAGGGACTCTTGTTTGACCTATAGTTACTAGTAAAACATAGATCAGCAGTTCACAACTGGGGGTGCATTTACCCCTCAGGGAACACTTTTCAAAGTCCAAAAACATTTTTTCTTGTCACAACTAGAGGTGTGTTACTGGAATTTAGTAGATAAAGGTCTGGGATGCTGCTAAATATCTTACAAAGCACAGGACAGTCCCCTCTCCCCTACCCAAAATGTCAACAGTGTCAAGATTGAGAAACACTGATGCAGACAGCGTATCTGGACATTGATATATAAGCACATGTATTTATATAAACACACACTATTTCTTCACCTGAAATATTTTGATTGATAACATTAAAAAAAAAATGACTTATAAATGAGTTTTTCTACATGCTAGCAATACAAAGTGTTGCATTCGTACCACCAAAACCAAAGGAATTGGTAAGCCCAATACGTCTTTTCTCAGTGTTCCATTCCTGCATCTTTAGTGGGACATAGTTGAGATCAAATTCCGGTTCTGTACAATCCAGGTTTAAAGTAGGTGGCAGTTGTCGATAATAGCAAGCCAGTGCAGTAAAAGCAGCCTCAACTGCCCCGGCAGCTCCCAGCAGATGGCCAGTGGCCCCTTTAGTTGAAGAAACGGCCAGGGCATATGCATGGTCTTTGAAAAGGTGTTTGATAGCTTTGTTTTCAGCAGCGTCTCCCAGTGGCGTGGAAGTAGCATGTGCGTTGATGTAGGATATCTCTTCAGGTCGTACATGTGCGTCTTTCACAGCAGCAGCCATGCATCTAGTAAAATAAGAAGAAAAAACTGTATTTATCAGAAAAACCTTGGTGACATAATGGTTAAGTGCCACAGCTGCTAACCAAAAGTTCAGCAGTTTGAATCCACCAGGTGCTCCTTGAGAACTCTATGGGGAAGTTCTATTGTGTCCCACAGGGTTGCTAAGGGTCAAACTCAATTTGGCAGCAATGCAGTTGGTTTTTGGTTAAACTTAATTTTAACAGGGCATTCTTTATTGGTTGGGCTTCTCACACATGGGTCTCCAAGCACAACAGATGGAGAGTCCTGTGCTCTTGTAACAGAACCCCATTTTGAACTCCTATGTGGCTTAGGATGCCGAAGGCATGGCGGTAAGTTACACCCAATACTTTAAACTGACTTATTACCATTCACTACCATAAGCACATGAACTTTACAGTCTTACATAAGATACATTTCTGGATTGGACTTGGCGATGCAGAGGGACCATATCTTGGGTGCACTTTATGGTTCTATGCATCTATACATCTACAGGATATTATCCTGCTGACCTCTGGCTGGAGGGAGTGGGTGGAGAGGAGGGGAAAGGAGACTGTTGGGAGGATGGGACATGTACAGAGCAGAGAGGAACAGTGTGCTGCCACCAGGCAGGGAGAGCAGTGGAAGCTGCATGTAGGGGGACATACAGATTTATATGGGAATGCACATTTTCATTCAATCATAATTGAAAAAAGGTAAGAAAGAGATACATTTCCATTTACTTTATTATTATTTTAATTTAATTGTGATTAAGTGAAAGTTTACAGTCTAAGACAATTTCCCATATAAAACCCCAAGCTCCAGCCTCTGTGCACCTCTGTTGGCACTGCTCATCCGTGTATCTCCATTTCTCTAAACTGGCCTTTTTTCAGGGGGAAAAAATTTAGGTTGACTCAAGCCTAGAATAACTTTACTTCTAGGAATTTCTTTTCCCCCTGAAAAGAGGGGTAAATGATTCAAACGTGGAAACGATTTATAACTTTCAATTTTTGTTTCCCATTGAAATGTAAAACTTGGTTTTTTTTTCAGATAATCTTAAAGCTTTTACGCTATTATTTCAGTGTTTCAAATAACTTTTCAGTGTTCTCTATTGATGCTTGTAAGAATTCACATACAAAACCCTCAAAGTCACAAAATCTGGGAGAAACTTAAAAAACCTTATGGATATTAACACCTGATGTCCAGGCTGGGTATATTTTCTAAGAGGCAGCTCAGTGTATAATTGGAAATGCATAGAAAGGTTCCCCCAAACATAGCTATTTCTCCAACTAGCTGGTTACTATCCTAGACATCTCTATCACTGGCAACTATTCACTAAAACTCAAAAGTATAATTCAGGGAGGAGCCCAGGTGGTACGGTGATTTGGTGCTCAGCTGTTAAGCAAAAACTTGGCAGTTCAAACCCAGCAGCTGCTCGGTGGGAGAAAGATAATTTAAAGGATGATAAGCCACCACAGGGTCGGCTGCCTGTTTCTGCAGCTTCCTGAGAACACAGCCATCCCTTCCCTTACTGTTTATTTGGGGCTGCTTTTTATTTACAAAGGGAGATTAGCTGCCCCCAGAGCCAGTGGCACACAAAGCTGAAAATACTTAACTCTTTTCCCCTGTACAGAAAAGCACTTGCTGACTCTAATTAATTTAGCCAGTTACAATGCCATACAACCTGAAAAAGCTAATTTAGCTGATGGATTCTTACTCGTTAGCAAATGTATTAACACAAGTCATTTTGTTTTGAAGAGAACTCACTAGCAATCATTTTTTACAATAATAGTAACTTATTCTCAGTGCGTGATGCCGTGAACAGCAGCATCACTAAAAATGCAGAATCTCAGGCTCCACCCAGGCATACAAAGTGATAATCTGCATTTTAGCAAGATTTCTGAGTGATCTGTATGCACGTTAAAGGCAGAGAAATTCTGAGTAAAAGCAAAACCCTATGCTCAAATGGCAGAGAACAAACAGGTTAAAAAGAAAGGGATTATTTTACCATCCAAGTGTGCTGACAGTCCAAAGAGGAGGAAACAGGAGGGACACTACGACAGGCTTGTTGAGCACAACTAAACCAAAAAAAAAAAACCCCAACCAAACCCAGTTCCCTCAAGTCGATTCTGACTTAAGCAACTCTGTAGGTCATAGAACTGCGCACAGTTTACAAGAAGCACCTGACAGATTGGAACTGCCGACCTTTTGGTTCACAGCCATAGCACTTAACTACTACGCCACCGGGGTTTCCTAGAGGCAGGAAAAGTTGGCAAGGATGCATATGGCCTCCACAGCTTTATTGGCCTGGAATAAAATCCAGGTTTTATAAGGATGTTCAAGTGTTTTCAAAGATTCCAAACATGTTAAAGCAAAGAATTCGAAAACACTTTGTTTAGTCTAAAATAGAAAAGCAATAGACAAACTCTACATCAAGAAAGTCAGATAAAACAATTTTCTCTGTTTTGGAACTCCAATAACGATGGTGGCTGCTCAGTAGTTATGCATTTGGCTATTAACCAAAAGATTGGCAGTTCAAATCTACCTGCCACTCCTTGGAAACCCTAGGGGGCAATTCCACTCCATCCTGTAGGGTCACTATGAGTTGGAATGGACTTGACAGCAACAGATTTATTTGCAGCATTGTTTTAAATGAAACAACCCAAGGATCTTTACCTGAGGGCACCCTCTCCTTCAGGATCTGGGGCAGTTATGTGACCGGCATCACCTGAGAGTCCATAGCCCAAAATTTCTGCATAAATCCGAGCCCCTCTCCGAACAGCATGTCCATGTTCTTCCAGCACAAGCACAGCTGCACCTTCTCCCATCACAAAACCATCTCTCTTCGGATGGAACGGTCGACAGGCTAACTTTGGGTCAGCATTTGTGCTCAGAGCCCGAGCTCTGGAAAACCCAGCCAGCGATAAGGGGCTGATGCAAGAATCCGTACCTCCAGCCACCATCAAATCAGCATCACCATAGGCTATAAATCTAAAAGAGTCTCCCACAGCATGAGCTCCAGTGGTACAGGCTGTGGACACAGCATGGTTGGGGCCCTTGAGTTTATATCGAATGCTGACCTGGCCTGCTGCCATATTGATCAGAATCTTAGGGACAAAGAATGGGCTGACTTTATTGTAGCCTTTTGTCTGAAACAGCAGAGCAGTTTCCGAAACAACTTCAAGAGGAACCATTCCCATGCCAATTGCAACACCGGTGGCCACTTGATCTGCCTCAGACTGAGGACACCAGCCTGAATCTTTCAGTGCTAACTCTGCAGCAGCAATGGCCATGATGGTGGGAGAAGACATGGACTTGATGTCTGATGTGGATACAAAGTTTTGTTCACTGAACTGACCTTCATCACAGCCTCTTGGTACATAAGCAGCAACACTGCATGGAATACTCTTAAACTCTTCACCACTCAGGGAAACAATTCCACTTGCTCCTTGGATGAGACGATCCCATACTAATGGAGTTCCAGTACCAAGAGGAGTTACCAAGCCAATGCCTGTAATGACAACCCGCCTTCGCAAACTGGCTGACGGTACAGTTCCAAATAACCTTTTACTTCTTAACTGCTGGCAGAATCTTGAATACAGAAGATGCTGGCTTGTCATTTTAAGGAAATTTTCCAAGTATGACATGACTGAAATTCAGATGATCAGAGACACATTCCTGTAACAGACCACAGCACATCCAGGAGCTACTCACTAGTACTTAAAATTAGCCTAAAGACCAAAGCAACAACCTCTAGGGTGTACTTCAGGTGCCTGTCTTGAGCTGTACATTAACCAAGGGAAAATAACGCTACAAAATTCTAACTTGCACTTTCTTAGGAAACCACCTGTTTGGCCTTAACTCCCTTTCTAGACTGTAAGTACCCTAAGACATTCGAAGAGGAAGAAGTGAATTGACGGGTCATTTAATTCACCAGAACATTGATAAAATGAAAAACATAAAGACAGCCTTTAGCTGATGTAGTGAAACCCTGGTGGTGTAGTGGTTAAGAGCTGGTGCGGCTAACCAACAGGTTCGCAGCTCAAATCCACCAGGTGCTCCTTGGAAACTCTAAAGGGCTGTTCTACTCTGTCCTATATGGTCGCTATGAGTCAGCATCGACTCAACAGCAGTGTTTTTCAGCTGATGTCAGGACTATGGGGACAGTGCAGGACTGGTCTGTTTCATTCCACGGTACACAGGGTCTCTTTGAGCTGTAACTGCTAGACCACAACTAACGACAATGAGCCAATAATGACTTCGGACAGGATCCTTTCTCAGTGATACTTTACTTTTTTAATAGCATCTCAGATGCCATTGGCACAAAAAAACACATATTACAGCTTATTCTTTAAGGTGGCACAGTGGTTAAGAGCTACAGCAGCTGCTACCTAGAAGGTCAGCCGTTTGAATACACAAGCCACTCCTTGGAAACCATATGGGACAGGTCTACTCTGTCCCATAGGGTCACTATGAGGCGCAATCTGCTAGATGACAACACGTTTGGTATTTTGGTCTTTGAGGCACAGTAAGGTTTCAGGTCTTTATTGACCTTCAACAGTTGGGAAAACCAGCCCTTTCCAAAGGCGTCCAAGGACAAAGACATCTAGATTTGAGTCAGGAAACACAGACTTAGGACTAAGGGGGAAAGGGTGTCTCCAAGTCATTGCAACTTCTCTAATCGGGTCACCCATGGAGACGCAGGTTGGAACCAGGAAGACCAGGGGCGGAGACTGAGGGGGCGTGGCCCCTTCGTGTACCGCCTCCAAAGCGCACCTCCCTCCCTCTAACGCAAGCGCGCAGAAACGGGCAGAGGACAAAAAGACACCAGGCCCTGGGTCTTCGGCCTCCCTTCGTGCGATTAACCCCCTACGCGGTTTGCTGGTGGAGGGGCGGCAGAAGCCGATAGCGAGCAGAGGATACCTGCACCAAGCCTCGCTCCCGGCCGCGCAGCCGCTGTCCCCGCCGATGACGCTGTCGTGCGCACGCGCACAAGCACGCATGTACACACGCACGCACGCACGCACGCTCGCGTCACATCAGAGACAACCTGGCAGCTGGTTCTCCTGCGTCACTTTGGCTAAGGTCAGACGGAGGAGCTGCCCGGGGACCGTGTGACTTTCGCAAAAACATCTCTTACAGAACCTCAGGGACTCACAGATAACCGAGGGAGGCGGTGCACATTAATGCAGTAACATGGCATTTTCGTCCATCAAAAAGGGTTTTGTGTGTTTGTTTTTGTTCTGTAGTGTTAAAGCCCAAATTTTCGCATGTGGGAGTAAGGGAACCCTGATATTCGGCTGTAATCCTAGAAAAGAATTAAGGAAATCAGTATAGCCTCCAGAATGTACCTCTCGAAGTTACTTATAACAGTGAATAAGTTAGAACTAACCAAAATGTCCAACATCCTGAAATTGGACATACATTGAAATGCTATGCAGCTATTAGAAATAATTTGGTAATGCTATGTTGGGAGATACAGGTTACAAAACAGGATATGCCAATTTTTTTTAAAGTCTGGTAGGATATACAATAATTGATGAAATTATTTCCCCTGTTTTTTTGCTTAGCTAATTTACTACTTTTTAAATATGTTTCTAGTAGTTTGCTGTTAATTTTTTACCGTTGTTTGACTAATCGGGGCCGGAGCTCCAGCTATTAACACTTAAATGTCTGACAAGGGTAGAGTAGAATGAAAACAGTTATTTCTAAGTGTCTGAAAAATGAATAGGTTTTATTTGCCTTAAGTCAGATCCCACTCGACGGCACTTGGCTTGGCTAAGCTGTCTATGACTCTGTAAAGGGAGAATATAAAAATATAAAAAAAAACTGTAAGGCAGCAGTAGTTTGGTTTTGATTTGGGGTCTTCTTTCCCAGGTCTGGGGAAAGAATTAGGACCAAACAGCTTTTCTGCGTTAGTTTTGGATTTAAATGAGTTGAATATCTGCTCTGTCCAAAATAGTTCAGGGAAATCCAGCATCCCCTCGAGTAATCCTTGATCCAGATTTTGTGAATCTTTTCTTATGATGGCCCTATTCAATGGCAGTAGTTATTTAAAGAGAACTTAAAAGAAACACGTGTGGTTATAGCTAAAACCTGATGACCAGAAGTACCTAGATTTGCTCTGCTTTTCTTTGCTGTACAATATTCTAAAATAACAGTAAAAAGACCTGTAATAACTTCTGTCCAAAGTTAAACTCATGTGAAGCATGTTTTCAATGTGTGTTGAATGTTTCATTTTATCACAACACTGGAAACTTGGTTGGCTTGGTTAAATGCTATGGCTACTAACCAAAAGGTTGGCAGTTCAAATCCACCAGAAGCTCCTTGGAAATTCTCTGGGGGCAGTTTTACTCAGTCCTGTAGGGTCACTGAAGTTGGAATCAGTGGCAGCGGATTTGAGTTTTGTTTTCTTATTTTTATTTGTAACACAAAATCACCTTGGACAAGAAGTGAGAAGTCAATTAAAATCTTATAAAACAGTATAAACTGAAAAATAATTTCATGTTATTTCTTATTCTGTTTTCCTTTGATATGAGATGAGGTGGGAAATTGTATGATATTCCCACATACTCTCTTACATGACCTAGTACCATGCTTTTGTTAGAATATCCTGGTGTTTTCTTACACCAAAATCATTAAAAGGGTTCTGCTTATGACAGTGTCTTTCCTGTTGATACTTGTTAAATTAGCCTTAAATTTTTCATAGTCTAATTCAAAACTATCTTTCTTTCTGTAACTCACACTGTCTATTAACATGAACTCTCCATGAAGCAAATTGATCTTACTATATCTCAATTGACCCTAACTTTTCTCATGTGCCAATAAAGTTTTAGAACTACTAGTTTAGAGGCTCACACTTTTTTTTTTCTTCAACAAAACTTTATTTCCTCCTGCCATGTGTAGGGAAACCTGAGAGGCATAGTAGTTAAGTGCTATGTCTGCTAACCAAAAGGTCAGCAGTTCGAATCTGCCAGGCGTGCTCCTTGGAAACTCGATAGGGCGGGTCTACTCTGACCAGTAGGGTCACTGTGGGTAGGAATTGGCTTGACGGCAGTGGATTTGGTTTGGTTTGGGGTACCGTGTGTAGAGGCTATGATACAAGGATGAATGGGGCACCACAATAAAATCTTTAAATGAATAGGTTCCTGAGTTCAACAATTTCATAGTCTAGTAGTAGATGAAGACAGACATGGAAAACAAGTGTATGCAAAATACTGTAACACATGCTGTATTAGAAATTTGGATAAGATACAAAAGGGGCAGTGAGGTCATTGCTACCTTGTGAAGTCAAGAATGGCTCCCGTTGCAAAGAAGCAAGCCTTGAGTTGCATCATGTAGAAGCTAGTTAGAAGAAGGACTTTTAGTGGTACAGTGGTTAAGAGCTAGTGGCCAACCAAAGGATCAGCAGTTTGAATCTACCGGCCATTCATTGGAAACTCTGCAGGGTAGTTCTACTCTGTTCCATGAGTGGCTGTGAATCGAAATCTGAAGAATTGGGTGGGGAAGGACATTCTGGCAGAGGGAGTAGCACAAAGGCCTGCAGGCATGAAGTGTCCTGGTAGTTATACAGGTTGCTGAGTCTGGCCAGTGTTGGATTTGCAATGTGGGATAAATCCACAAAAAGGCATGAGAATAAAGCAGGCACTAGATCATAACAAGTTGTAAGTATGAGACTGAGGATTTTGGATTTTATTCTGTTAGGCCAGAGATTGTATGCTGGCCATCCTGGTCTGTCTGATTTTAAGTGCAACATTCTTTTATTGAATCTCAGTCCCTTTAGGAAGAACACGGTGAACTCTCACATGCCCGTCACCACACTCACTGCTACTCCTTTTTGTCTTAAACAAGGCCACTTAACAAATACAAGTTACCTGCCTGGTGCCAGACACTACTTGACTTCAGAGTGTGGGCCAAGGGTGGCCACTGAGAACTTTTCAATTGGAGAATAAATTGGTCAGATGTGTGCTTTAGAAAGATCACTGTTAGCAGCAGTGTGGAGAGTAGGTTGGAGAGATGTGAGAATTCTTACATGGAGGAGAGTTAGGATAGTGTTGTACTTGGCAGGATAAGGAGGCCTTGAACTGAAAAATTAGTCCACAGGAAGAGTGGGGCAAGTACTACATACAGCCTTCACCAGTCCGTCCAGCACAACTAGATGGTGGCTAGATCCTACCACTCACAACTCTGGTAGGGATCACAGTAGACGGTCCTGGCCAAAGCTGGAGAAAAATGTATAACAAGACTTACTGGGGGAAAAAAATAAAGACCTACTAGTCTGACAGAGATTGGAGAAACCCTGAGAGTATGGCCCCCAGCCACCCTTTTAGTTGAATAATGAAATCACTCCTGAGGCTCACCCTTCAACCAAAGATTATACAGACCCATAAAGCAAAAGGAGACTTAAGGGGCACATCAGCACTGGGACAAAGACAAGGCAGGAGGGGACAGGAAAGCTGGCAGTGGGGAACCCACAGTTGAGAAGGGGAGAGTGTTGAGATGTCAAAGGGTTGGCAACAAATGTCACAAACCAAAGTATGTACCCCTTGTTGAGTGAGAAGTTTTTCTGTAAACCTTCATTTGAAGTACAACAAAAAATAAACAGAAAAAAGAAAAAAAGAGGTAGGGAGACATGCAGGACATGTGGACAAGGAAATATCAACATTCCTAGGGTATTGTCCATAATTAGGTGTTTAGGACTCTTCCACACCTAGGAAGACCTCTGCTTTACCTTCACTTAGAATTTTAGGGGTGCTGTTCAGGTTCTTTCTCTTCTGTAAAACTGCAGCCCATGGTGGAATTTTCCCTCCTCTAAACAAAACCAAAACTAAACCAGTTGCCACAGGATATATTCCAACTCATGGCAACCCCGTGAGTGTCAGGGTAGAACTCTGCTCCAGACGGTTTTCAGGGACTGATTTTTCAGAAGTAGATCAGCTGAATTGGCTTCCAGAGCACCTTGGGAAGGATGCTAGCTGCCAATCTCTTGGTTAGCAGTGGATGGCTTAACCATTTGCACCATCCAGGGACTCCTGCTTCTAAGCTAGTAATTCCTCAACTTGAATCACACATCAAAACCAGTAGTTTATTTTAACTGGTAAAGAATGTTGACCTAGAGCATTGTTCCTTCTTAAGAACTCTATATAAGATCAAATTAGATTTAGATTAGGTAGGAAAGATTAGATAGGAAACTTAGTGGACAGTGTGTATGTTAATGGGAAAGGAACAACTTGGAAAAGAAGGCAGAGAATAGGTATACAACTTGAAGACTAATCAGTGTCACTGAATTCTACATGTGGAAATTGCCGAATTGGTGTATGTTCTGCTCTACCAGAACAACAACAACAAAATTAGTTAAGAAAAAGGAAAAATTATCACTTGGTGGGCGGGCTGCTACACAGATGGCAGGGCCACTGTCTTAAAGACGAGCCTGAGAATCTGCCTTTCTGACAACTTCCCTGGCGATGCTGCTGCTCCTGCTCCTGCTGTGGATCTAACTAGTACTCTGACTTCCATGAGAGCCAGACCACAGCTGGCTCCCTCACTGTTGTAGCCCCAGTGCCTAACCCAAGGCTTAGCATTTTTTAGTCACTTCATAAATATCTGGTGAATAAGTGAACAAACGTACCCTTGTATTGACTAAGGTACATTCACTGCTTTGTGCTCCCCTTTACCAAATGAGATTTTTTTTTTTTAACTTCTGTCTTCAATTCTTTTATTTTAAAAACTAAAGGGATATCCCCGTGTCAGGTACTACCATTACTTGGAGTTCGTCTTCCCTGCTAGATTAAAAGTCCCTTGTGCAGCTCAGATGGCTTTGCACACAGCAAGTGCTTAATAAATAGTTGTTGGTTAAGGCACACAGTGGTGACTCATCACACAAACTCCTGGGGGGCTTCAACCCCTCTTCTTGAAGATGGTCTTCACTGAAATCAACATTTTTTTTTTAATGATAAAACTGATTGTGAGGAATAGTTAGTGGGTTTTTTCCCTGCTATTCCATTTAAGAGCAGTGCCACTATGTGCCAGCTTTAAAGATGTTCTTCTTTATAGATCTGCAGTCCTAAAGAAAATTCATATATTTGGGGAGGGGAGGGTGAAGAAACAGGAAGTTGAACACTTGCTTTACTTGAACAGAGTAGAAATGCTCCATAGGGTTCCCCAGGCTATAAATCTTTATGGAAGCAGAATGTCCTGTCTCTCCAGACAAGTGGCCTATGGGTTGAAATCACCGACCTTTTGTTTAGCAGCCTATAGGTTTAATCACTGCACCAGGAGGGTTCCTCAAAACATTATACAACATACAGTAATCTTATACAATTATAAGGATAAATAGATGTGCTGGTTGAAAAAAGAAATCCAAAGTAAGGCAAATACCTTGTGCTAAAGCCAAGTGCCGTCCTAACCCTGTCTGCCCTGCCTTCATTCTTGTAGGGTATTGTCATCCAGCAGGGACAACATTTTCTTTGAGGCTCCCCTTTTACCTAGGTGAGGCCTCATTCCTTCCAATCCTATGGGGAAGAAAACACTGTATGTCTTTCTGGGCCCATATGTTTTAGTAGATGCGCATCTTTTGTTGTAGAAGTTAGCAAACTACATCTCCAGGCTGCCTGTGGGAACATAGCCTCTCCTGTTCATAGTAGGTCTCCTCTGTTGCACTCTAACTGCAGGGGCAGGATTAACCTTTGGTGGCCCAGCAATTTTCTGCTTTGTGTTTTTTGTTGGTACCATGTGTTTTCATTAATAGAAGCGTGCAAAGTGTGTATTTGAATTTTTGGTAGGTGGTATGGAATTTTCTTGCCCCTCTCCCCAAGCCTTGCTGTCAATTTTGACTGACAGCGACCCTGTAGGACAGAGTAGAACTGTCCCGTGGGGTTTCCAAGGAGTACCTGTTGGATTCAAACTGTGGACCTTTTGGTTAGCAGCCCTAACACCTAACCACTGCACCATCAGGGTTTCTTAAGTTTTTAGTGGTCCATATGAAGAACCACAATTGTACCCTAGAGCCCTCCCTGGGGTCTGTTGGTACATATGTGTAGCAAAAACTTTTAAAATTTCTATTTTTATTACCAAAAATTCAAACACCTCATAAAACACCCTGTAAAAACCGTAATTTGTGGCATATGCTCATTTCAGTCATAAATGCCCTGCTTTGTGCCAGCATACACTGTAAGAGGTACAGCCCCTTGTCCAATAAACCCCAGATGCTCAGAAAGTTCATAGTCACATTATGCATACTGGGCACGAAAGGCTTAAGTAGTTACCACAGAAACTACATGGCACACAAAGCCTAAAGCATTTACCATCTAACCCTTTACAGAAAACATTTATCTCTGCTCTAACGGATGGAAGGAGCCTGGGTCTTTGAATCAATGTATGTAGGAAAGCTGGCAGTGATTAACGATATCTGCTTTCCACTGACTACACAAGTAAGACATTTCTTTTGGGTTAAGCCACTGAAATTTTTAGTTGCAGCAGGTAACTTGTTAAATATACTATCCTTGAATGCTGGTTGAAAAAACTTACTTATTTATTTTTCCTTCTCTCTTTTTTTCCTTCCTTTTATTTAACATGACTGAGAGAAAATGTACATTCCCGTATAAATTTACATGCCCACCCAAAAGCAGCTTCCACTGCTCTCCCTGTGCGGTGACATCACACTATTCCTCTCTGCTCCACACATGTCTCATCCTCCCAACAGCCTCCTTTCCCCTCCTCTCCACCCACTCTCCTTCCTCCAGCCAGAGGTCAGCAGGATGATATCCTATAGATGCATAGAACCATAAAGTGCATCCAATATATGGTCACTCTGCATTGCCAAGTCCAATCCATTCCTGTCCAAAGAGTGGACCTTTGTTATAATTTATGGGTAAGGGCAGCATCAGGGCCGGGGGCCATGCTCTCAGGGGAACCTCGAAACCGCTGGACCATCAATTGAGGTCTTTTAGTGGAGATCTCAGGATGCACCCCTTTTTATTCTTGTGTTGCCAGTGAGACTCCTCTCTGTGAGCTTCATCGTGGCTGTCACTGGTGGTGGCCGGCACCATCTAGTTCTTGCAGTCCCAAGTCGATGTAGGCACCCACTCATGTGGGTCTCTCTATCTTCTAGGTTGTCTTTGCCCCATGTCATTTTGATCCTCGGTGACCATGTGTTCCTGCTGAGTTAGGCCCATTTACTGTGTCCTCGGATGGCAGCTTCCCAGCTTTTAAGACCCCAGACGCCACTCACCAATGTAGGGTGCAGAGAGCTCTCTTAGCAAAACGCTAGTTGTGCCAATTGGCCTCGATTTCGCCTAAGAGCACGGTCCCCTGCCCCCTGCCCCAGCTACTCTATCCTTGCAATATTGGGTTAAGATGGAAGGAGTACTCGAGTTAGGCTGAAGTCCACTTAATGTTGTTCTTGTTTCTAATGTGTGCTATCACCGATTTCACCCAACCAGATTTCTAGCAACTATCTAGTCTAAATCCTGCCCCCCTCGCCCTCCCTCCCTCACCTCCCTTGCAGCTGTCAAAGAGTCTTTTCTTCTATACACAAGTCTGTTTTAGAGATCTTATCATAGAGGTCTCATACAATATTTGTCCTTTTGTCGCTGACTACTTTCACTCAGCATAATGTCTTCCAGTTGAAACCAGGTCATGAAATGTTTCCTGGAATCATCGTTATTCTTTATCATTGCGTAGTGCTCCATTGAGTATATGTACCATAGTTTACCTATCCATTCTTCTGTTGTTGGGCATGTGGGTTGATTCCATCTTTTTGCTATCGTGGACTGTGCTGCAATAAACATTCTGGTGCATGTGTCCATTGGTGTGAAAGGCCTTGATTCTGTAGGATATATTCCAAGTAGTGGAATTACTGGGTCAAATGGTATCTCAATATCCATTTTTTTAAGGAAGTGCCAGATTGCTTTCCATAGAGGCTGGACCATTTTGCAACCCCACCAACAGTGTAGGAGGGTTCCACAGCTCTCCAGCATTTGTTGTTTTGTGTTTTATGGATCATGGCCAATCTTGTTGGGGTGAGGAAAAAATTTATTTATTAAAAACTTGACATGTGTACCTGGCAGATGTAAGGTAACTGAAGTGGAGAGCATGGTTCAAGTTCTTACTCAAACTGTAAGAAAAATTCAGATCTTACAATTAGAATCTCTTTCCAAAAACCATCAAGAACATTTAAAGAGGTTACTTAGGCAAACAACTTATCTTAAAAGTATAAGGTCGGGAAAAATGTGGAGGTATGGAAAGAAATTTCTGCAATTAAACAAGCCATTTTTAATACTGATATACTCTTAATGGCATGATGCCGAAGAAGCTAGATGAAAGAGGTTAAGGGCGCATAATCAATGTGCAAAACAAGAGTTACAAAATGATATTTACCCTGACTATAAGACGTTGCCCTAGTGGCATAGTTGTTAAAAGCTTAGCCGCTAACCAAGAAAAAAAAACAAAGGCTGGCAGCTGGAATCCACCAGGCATTCCTTGGAAACTAGGGAACAGTTCCACTTTGTCCCATAGGATCGCTATGAGTCGGAATCTACTTGATGTCAGTGGGCTTGGTTTGCTTTATGTGGGGTGCATAGTTTTATTCTCTTCCTTGTGGAACCCCATCCTCTTCTATTTTGTTGTTATTTGTGTATGTGTTTTACGGTAGTCACCACACAGTAAATTGAGTCCACAACCTACCAATAGATCACAGAGTTAAAAAAAAAAAAAAAAAGTCTGCCATTTAGCTTTATCATACTATTTGAGCAGTGCTGGAAACCAGTGGTGGCCTAGTGGGTTAAGGGCCACGTCTGCTAACCCAAGGGCTTCAGCTCAAATCCGCCAGGCGCTTCTTGGAAACTCTATGGGGTGGAGCAGCTCTGTTCTGACCGGTAGGGTCGCTATGAGTTAGACGTGACTCGACGGCAGTGGGTATTATTTAAGAAATTTCCTATCACTCACCTAATTCTAAAAAGAAACCCTAGGCATCAGGAAAGCCGCGTTTCCTCGGAGAACCCGTTGGCATCTGGTCGTCCCTGTCACTCAAGGGTCGCCCCGCCCCTACTGGCCTAGGCCCCGCCCCTGACAGAGGAGCCACCCCTCTCGGCCCCGCCCCTCTAGGCCCCGCCCCCTGACCGGCACCCCTACCCCCCGGCCGAGGCCCCATCCCCGCCCACGCCAGCCGTGGCCGGGCAGCGCCGAGGCGCCTGCTCAGTGTGGGTCGTGGCGCGCGAGGGGCGGTGACGGCCACGGGCATTCAAGCATGGCGGCAGCGGCGCTGGGTAGCTCCTCGGGCTCGCAGTCCGCCGCCGTGGAGGAGCTTTGCCAGAACACCCTGGAGACCTTTCTGGAGGCTTCCAAGCTGCTGCTTACCTACGCGGACAACATCCTCAGGTGCGGTGCTGGCCGGGGGCGCCGGAGCGGCCGGGGCGTCGCTCCCGCTCGGCTCGGGTCTGTGGCGCCGGGCTCGGCCTGGGCGGGCGGCGGGGTCCGGCGGAACCGAGCCTGGGCGTGATGCCGCGCGGGAGCCCCCGGGCTGGGGTCCCGGGGCCACGCAGGCCCCAGCTCCCCCGAGAAGAGGAAGTTTCCTTTGCCTTTGTGACTTGGCACCTGATGTCGGGGTGTGCCGGGGTAAATTGGAGGTCCTGGGGTTAGGGCAACGCGGTGGCGGGATGAGGAGGCGCGCCCCGGATACTTGCGTCTCTCTCAGTTGTTTAACTGTCTCAGATGTCAAGATGTAAACGTTACCTGAGCTTCCAGGTCGGCGACATGGATTTTTATGAGCACAGCAGCTTAAATAGACACCTGCTTATCAAAAGTTAGTCATTGAGAACCTGATGTTTTATTCCCACCGTTTTGTAGATTTCCCAAAGCGTACTTCTGAAGTTTTTTTTTTTTAATGTTATTTTTTTCTGGCATTTTTGTTGGTTGAAACAGTATTAACCCTATTATTGTAAAGTTACAATGCTCACATTGATACCTGAATTCTCCTATTCTGTATGACTCCCTAATAAGTGAGAATGATGGAGGTCGTCACTTTGGGTAAGAGGGATGTGTTTCCTGCTCCTGCGAGTAAAAGTACACGCCTAAAGTGAAGATTTAGGAATTGAGAGACAAATTGGAGTCGTCGTTTGGAATCATCTGTCTCTGCTCTTCAGATCAGATAATGTGGGATCTTAAGGAAAAAGGGGGTTGGGAGAAGGAGGGAAGGTTGAGGGCACTTCGGTTACCAAAACGCATGTTACTTCATTTATCAGGTCCCCGTGATTATCTGGGTTCTCTGTCCCCCTCAGCCCATGGTACCGTCGTTCTTGTGACACATGCGTTGGCTTGAAGTCTAAACAGGACCTCCTTCTAGTTTCAGGGCTGAAGATATTCTGTGACCCAGTTTTAGAGATATCAGTTACAAGTGTGGTGTTTAATTCATGGTGGTAGTAATACTGTTCATTTGGGTAATGTTGATGATTTTTAAGATATATTGAAAGGAAATTATATTGAGTTCTTATGTACCAGGTGCTCTGATGGATAAGCAGTGGCACAGTTCACAGCTACACAGTTGTGAACTGTCTACGGACCACCTTTCTCCTCTGTGACACTAAGTCACCTCTCCTTTTGTATTCTGAGAAATCTCACAGCTCTTCAGGGTACATAAATGCCAGCCCAGTGGAGTATGCTTGGAGGACCTGGAAAGGCTGGGTTTCTCCACCCAACTGTGTAAACCATACTGGGAAACCCTAACGGGGGCAGTTCTCTGTCCTGTAAGGTCACTGTGAGTTGGAATTGACTAAAAGGGTTAATCAGAAAAGGGTGATGGTCTTGTGTGTTGACTCCTTTAAACCAAAAATGCTGAGATTAGGGTACTTGGAGAAAGGAAACCATCTGCAGGCAAAGAATCACTTTTGATTTCCTGGTCACCATTGTGGAATCCTGGTGATGTAGTGGGTTAAGTGCTACGTGTCCTAAACAAAAAGTCAGCAATTCAAATCCTGCAGGCGCTCCTTGGAAACTCTATGGGGCAATTCTGCTCTGACCTCTAGGGTCACTGTGAGTCGGACTGACTGGATGGCAGTGGGTTTAGTCACCATTGTGAATGTTAACCAAATTCCTGGAAAAGACTGCATGCCGTCAGTTCAAGTTACAGCTTTTAATTATGGCTTGTGTTTCTGATCTTTGAGCTTTTCTTGTTTGTTTTTGTCTAAAAGGGGTATCAGGCATATGGAACTCATGTAAAAAAAAAAAGATGGTATATTAAAAACATATGTATATATATAAAAAACAAAACTTCTATTTTTAGGATTCAAACTCCTTTGGACCTCGGGAGGAAAAAAACCACCTTTTCTTTCCTATCCAAGCCCAGTGTCTGCTAACCTGTAAACAGAAAAGCTCCAGATTCTTTTTCAGTCTCCAGCCAAGCAACAATATAGATTTGCTAATTCAAAGTTCTTGAGAATGGAGAAAACTGGGTTTTTCTGCTGCTTTTACTGTATGGGGAAATCCACTAGTGTTTAGAGGTAGGGAACTAAGTCTTTTCATGTTGATGACCATTGCTCCTGCTGCAGGATAGGGTGAGAGCTGAAATGAGAATTTCATTAGCTTTTTTCTCCTATTTTAACAATGATACTTGCCACTGTACACACTGAATTTCAGGTGAAAAGACTACTTTTGATTAAGCTTTTTAAAATGCCTGCCTCCAGTGACATTTATTCTGTTCTCCAAATACCAGTTGTAAATCTAATGAAACTACAGGATAAAGTATGTGTTAGTTTAAATCCCTAGATTCAGTGGATTTGGATCCCTTTTCTCAGGTCACTGACTTACAGACATCATCTGTTCTCCATAAAACATGCTTCAACAAAAGCTTTTCTCTGTTATTCCACTTGAGTTCTTTGAATAATTTGTTCCATTCGTTTTTTAAATAATGTAGTAGCTTTTCCACTAATTTTCTTTGCACACCACACACCGTTATTGATTTGCACCAGTACTGGCTATGATTGGGAAGGGCCAGGAGTGGTAACTGATTCCTTCCTTCAAAAAAGATACGTCTCTTAAAGAGAGGGGCACAGGTGTGGCAAACAACCGGAGCATGGAATCCAGAGAAAAATTTTAAGATAGTGTTTAAGTACTTTCATATTTATGTGAGGAGACAGCACTGGGACTTGACACAGGACAGGTTTGATAAAGTCAAGTGGGACCTGGAAAAGTTCATGGAGCAGTGGAAACTGTGTCTTTGACACAGTAGACTAAGAAAAAGCAGTTGTATTTTTTTTTTTTTTTAATTTAACATGACTGAGTGAAAATGTACATTCCCGTATAAATTTACATGCCCACCTATATGCAGCTTCCACTGCTCTCCCTGTCCGGTGACAGCACACTCTTCCTCTAGCAGTTGTATTTTTAAGAGTCCCAAGAAAGCATATTGCAGGCAGGGATTGACAAGTCTCCATATTTTTCAGTTAGCTCTAACAGAACTACCACAAAGTGGATGGCTTTAACAAAGGAAAATTTATTCTTACACAGTCCAGTAAATTACAAGTCCACGTTCAGGGTATCCATTCCAGGGGAAGGTTTTCTCTTTGTCAGCTCTGGAGGAAAGTCCATGTGCTGCCTCAGTCTTTGGTCAGTGTCATGGATTGAATTGTGTCCCCCTGCAAAATAGGTGTAGCATGTGACCATGATTCCATGTATTCTACAGTGGTCCTCCATTTTGTGATTTTACTGTGCTATATGTTAAAGGTGTTAGGGTCCGGATTTCAAGACGTGATGCAGTTTCTTTTTGAAAATTAAGTTTTATTAAAAATGTGCCCAATAGGAAGAGAGGGTGATGCCCCAGGGATGCACTCCAAAGTATGCAGAGCAGGAGGTGACCCCAAGCTTCTCTGGTGCAAAGTATTTAAGCCATGAAACCAAAAAGCAGGGAGGGGGAGCTGTCCTCTGCATTGATTGGTTGAGGCCACCTGGAATTTTCGTAGGTTGTAAAATATAGTCATCAGTGGATGTTTTTGTAGATTGTGGTCAGGGGTCTAGGGGTTATCCGCAAGGCTGTCTCCAGGCTTCCAGGCTGTCTCCAGGCTCTGTCTTGTGACAGATGTTTTAAAGGTGAGATCACTCTGTGGTATTTCCTGTTATTTTCTGCTAAGTTGCTTCCTGGGGCCTTCTACTTTAATACCCTGAATTTTCACTGCACCCTTCCTCAAAAAATGGAGTCTAAGGCTCAAAATGGAGTCACTTATGTCTCATTTCAACAAAGGATTAGGGTGGGACTATAAATCCCTTTATAAGGTCACCTCCCTGCTCCACTGTAAAGGGAGTTTCCCTGAAGTTTGGCCTGCCCCAACCTTAATCCTTGCATCCTGCAAGAGATAAAAGGAAAGAGAAGCAAGCACAAATTTGGGAACCTCACACCATCAAGCAAGCAACACTGGGACAAGAATGCATCCTTCAGACCTGAGGTTCCTGCACCAAGATGCTCCCTAGACAAAGACTGATACAATACTGGACTTTCCTCCAGGGCCAACTAGGAGGAAAGCCAGCCACTGGAGCGGCCATCCTGAATTTGGACTTGCAGCCTACCGAACTTTGTGAGAGTAAACTTTCCTTTGTTAAAGCCATCCACTCTGTGGTGTTTCTGTTAGAGCAGCCCTAGCTGACTAAAGCAGTCAGGGAGTGTCTTGTCACAGGCCTCTCCGATCTAAAGTGTGCACTCTACTCTTGGTGCTGCTTTCCTTCTTTTTTTTTTATTTTTATTTTTATTGTGATTAAGTAAAAGTGTACGATCCAAATCAGTTTTGTTTGCCCAGTGACAGCACACTCCTTTTCATTCTAAATTTCTGGTGTCCTCTTAACAAGCTCTTGTCTCCTCCTTTCTACTCTCTTCTCTCCTGTCTAGAAAGAGACCAGTAGGACAGCCTCCTATAAATGCATAGAACCATAAAGGACACACGCCATATGATTACACTGTGTCCCTGAGTCCAGTCCATTCTTGTCCAGAGATGACCTCAGTAGTGTTTTCTGGTCAGAGGCAGCAACAGATCTAGGGGCTGTGCTCTCAGGGGATCCTCCAGGTGGCTGGACCATCAGTTGTGGTCTTTTAGTAGCATTCTTGAGCTGGATCCCTCTTTTTTCTCATGCTGCCTCAGAAACTCTACATTGCGTACCCAATCACGGCTGTCTTTGGTGGTGGCCAGGCACCATCTGGTTCTTGGTCATATGTTGGTACAGTCTCCTGTTCCCGTGAGTCCTTCTGTCTCCAGGGCTCTTTTCCTCGTGTCTTTGTTCTGGGTGATCATGTGTTGCAGATGACAACTTTCTAGCTTTTAAGATGCCAGATGCTGCTCACCGATATGGGGTGCTCAGTCCCACTTTTCTTGATGATGTGAAGTTCCCAATTTTCTGCTTGCTTCCCTTTTATCTCTTGTAAGATAGAAGGTTAAAGGGTGATGTGAAACTACACTCCAAGGAAACTCCCTTTACATTGGAGCAGGGAGGGAGCCTTAGGAAGGGATTTATAGCCCACCCTAACGTACAGCATAGGAGCAGTTGCAGAATGGAGGGCAGTCACACAATACTGGTCATCACAACCCAGCTAAATTTGTGTACATATTTTTGGGGTGACACAATTCAATCCATGCCACCGTTACTGAATGAGAGGAGCAGAATTGCTGATGAGGGTGAGACCAAATAATGGAAAGGAACTTCAGGTTCCGGTCTGAAGTTGAAACTGACAGAGGGTAGTTAATTGGGGATTGGTAGCTTTGCTGGCAGTATGTGTAGTATAAAGGATATAAGCTTTATAATAGACCAAGCCAAGTGCCGTCGAGTCGGATCCGATAATAGACCAAAGCCAAACCAAATCCATTGCTGTTAGTCAATTCCAACTCCTAGTGACACTATAGGACAGAGTAGAACTGCCCTGTAGGGTCAAGGAGTGGCCCATGGATTGGAACTGCCAGCGTTTCGGGTAGCAGCGGAAAGTGTAACGTGCACCACCAGGGCACCTGAAACAGGACCAGTCACTTTAAATTCCAGGCCGCAAGTTTTTAAAAGTGGGGTTAATAGGTAATTTATGTAAACTCTTTGGGCTTCAGTTTTCCTCATTTATAAAATGGAAGAAAAATACCTACATTAGCTGCTGTGGGTGTCTTTTGCTACTGCTAGTCAGTTTTTCATGTTGAATGTAAACCAGATTAGTGTTTTGAGCTGGTTCATTCCAGTGTGAACCCCTGCTGAGAGTTTGCATTTCCATCCCCAGGTTACTGGATCAGAATTGGGGGGAGGGGGGGTGCTTGTTAAAATGTAGATTCAGGATATTTGGGATAGAAATGCATATTCTCAATGAGGGTTCAACTTGAGTGAAGTGTTTTAAAGCCCTGGATTAAACGAAACCGAAAAACCAAACCCAATGCCATTTAGTCAATTTCAACTCATAGTGACCACACAATACAGAGTGGAACAGTCCCGTAGGGTTTCCAAGGCTGTAGTTTTTTTTGTTTTAATGTTTTATTGTGCTTTAAATGAAAGTTTACAATCCAAATCAATTAATTTGACACACAAAAACGTATACATTGCTGTTTAACTCCAGCTGTTCTCCCTGACAGCACACTCCTCCTTTCTACTGTGTTATTTCCTGTGTCCATTCAGCTAGCTCCTCTTGCCCTCTTTCATTTCACCTCTGGCCAGCAGCTGTCCAGTTAGCCTCATGTGTATACTTAAGCCAAGAAGCGTGCTCTTCACCAGTATTATTTTTATGTCTTACAGTCCAGTTGTCTGATGAGTTGGCTTCAGGAATGGTTTCACTTCTGGGCTAACAGAGAGTCCAGAGACCCTTCAGTCTATTTAACCATCAAGTCTGGTCCATTTAATAGAGTTCAAGTTCTGCACCCTGTTTTTCTCCTGCTACATCACAACTATTTGTTGTGTTCCTGGTCAGGGTAGTCACTGGTGGTGGCTGGGCACCATCTCATTCTGGTCTCATGCTGATGTAGTCTCTGGATTATGTGGTGCTTTCTGTCTCTTGGTTTCATGTTTTCCTTGTATCTTTGATGTCCTTCATTGTTCTCTGGTCCAGGTGGATTGGGACCAATTGATGGCCGTTTGTTAGCTTTTAATACCCAAACACTCTCACCAAAGTGGGACCCAAGGCTGTAATTGTTATGAAAGCAAATTGCCACATCTTCTGTAGAGCAGCTGGTGGGCTCAAACTACTAACCTTTCAGTTAGCAGCCAAGCGCTTTGACCATTGTATCCCCATGACCCCTGAGCTAGATTAGGTGCCTTCTGGAGGCAGGTAGAGGTTTTTGAAGGATTCAGGTATGATTTTTAGAAGGACTAGAAGTAATGTTTTAAATGAGTCACAAAGCAACTTTGTACTTAATTAATACAAGATTATAAGAGTATTTATATACTGTTGTTGTTAGGTGCTGCCGAGTCGATTCCAATTCATAGCAACCCTATGCACAACAGAACAAAACACTGCCTGGTCTTGTGTCATGTCCACAGTCATTTTCATGCTTAAGCCTGTTGTTGCAGCTACAATGCCCATCCATCTCATTGAGGATCTTCCTCTTTTTCTCTGACCCTCCACTCTGCCGAGCATGATGTCCTTCTCTAGGGACTGATCCTTCCTGACAGCATGTCCGAAGTACATCTCACATCTCACTGTCTTTACTTCCAAAGAGCACTCTGGTTGTACTTCTTCCAGAACAGATTCATGTGTTCTTTTGGCGGTCTATGGTACAAACTTATATACTGTTTGCAATTACCGAACACTTCTGGGGTTACAACTCACTGCCGTTGAGTTGATTCCAACTCACAGTGACCCCATAGGGTTACCAGGGCTGTAAGTGTTTGTGAAAGGCGACTGCCGTGTCTTTCTCCTAGGGAGCTGCCAGTGGTTTGAAACCACCAGCCTTTCAGTTAGCAGTCGATCACTGTAACCACTCTGCCAACAGGGCTCCTTTTTCTGGGGTTAGCCGTTCTAGAAAGGATGACAGCTTCTACTGATACAGCCTTAGTGTTTCTGAAATCAGGGTGAATTTTGAAATAGGTGAGAACATTTCAGTTTTTTTTCTCAGAGATGGTAATACTTCAGTTGGAAACCCCGGTGGTGAAGTTTTTAAATGCTCCATCTGCTAACCAAAAGGTTGGTGGCTGAGCTCTGCCAGGCGTTCCTTGGAAACTCTATGGAGCAGTGCTGCTCTGTGCTGTAAGGTCACTGTGAGTCAGAATCAACTTGGTGGCACTGGGTTTTGTTTTTTTTTTAATTGCTTCAGTTGGAGGCCTGCAGTCTGCATGTTCTAAAGTGGTAGAAGTATGTTAGATTATGACTTTTAAAGTAAAAGTGTGACTCTTTCCTAACACTCAGTTGAAAAAACAGTGATTGCTTTCTGTAAGTTAATGAATTTGGTAGATAACTGTGGAAGTAAGGCAGCTAGGAAGACACCAAAATAGGTTCAAAGTGATGGTCAAGGGATACAAAAAATTTTGCTGCCTTTTCAAGACTCTAGTTATCCAACACTATCATCCAGCCCCCAGAAACTCTCAAGCAAAAGTGCAGAATAACTGCTGACAAGCAATGTAAACATTACAAGTTGCAGAAATAGTTACAGGCAGCAGAGATCCAATATACTGAAGAGTCCCAGCAGAAAGTCTGGGAAAAATCTACAGAGCAGAGTTAGTGACAAGAAGACAATTAAGCAAAAAGTGAAAGCATTCCCTAAGAGCCCTTTGGGTGCTGAGCGATAAGGGAAACCGGAGCTGAGCATAGGGAGCGCACGCAGATGACACTGAGTAACTGGAGATTCAGAACATGGTTTTGTGGCACTTGCCCAAGGCCGAGAAGTGGGATCTGATGGAGCCTGAGGTCTGATGGCCGTGCAGCCCTATTCTCTAGTACTCTGGTGGGCTTCAGATAGACTTTTGCCATCAGTCTTATGCTCAAGACCTTGACACTTCAACCTAGTATGATATTTAGAAAGGGATAGATAGGATTTGCAAAATGAGACAGCCTTGTCATTTTTAGACAGTGCCAGATGCTTTTAATGAGAAAAACAGATAAATGATGAAGTCTTAGAGATGTTGTAAAGGATTGGTAATTGCTCACTAGAAACTAAAGAGGAAAATCTAAACTGTGCAGCTGTACTGGGGAAACTACATCAAGTAACATGAAAACAACCTGTTTCAAAATAACAAGGTACATCAGACTAACTAGTCCAAGTTTTGGGGTTCCTGGGCAGTACACATGGTTAATGCTCTTAGCTACCAACTGAAGATCTGAGCATCACAAATCGATGCTTTTAATGTGCTTATAACTCATACTAGGTATACTATTTAAAATCTTAATCATAGTGAAATAATTTTGTGTTCTTCTGTTAGCATAGTTGTGTCAAAAATATGATACAACAGTCAGTGGTCTAGGGAAGAAAGAAAATCAGATAACAATAAAAGTATACATAGGTTCATATTTGAGAAATCTATGATCTATTTTATCTAGATTCTTATTTTCTCTTATTGGTGCATTTCACACGTATTTATTAACTACCTCCTGTGTGCCAGGCACGTAGCAGAAGATGATGAAGAGCCATTGGAATAGTACAAAATGTGTTCCCTATCTGGAACTTCATGGAATTTTTTTTTTTTTCTTTTAAAGCAACCCAAGAGGCTGCTCAAGTTACCTAGCTGTAACAGCACAGAATTCAAACTATCACATGGATTTCCCTTGTGGCTGCTTTAATATTACCAGCTATAAGTGAAAGAGCAAGGTTGTAGTAGAATGTATGCTGAAGTAAGAATCACAGACTGGCTAGTTTTCCCCATGGTCTTTCTGATTCCTCTTTAGAGTCTACTCTATCTTGAAGGAGTGTAGCAAGTATAACATGTAAAAATGAATGGGAAAATACTTTGAAAAGTATGCTTTGTTGTATATAACCATATCTTTTTTGTTTTCCCCTTCAGAAACCCTAATGATGAAAAATACAGATCTATCCGGATTGGAAATGCAGCTTTTTCTACTAGACTGTTGCCTGTCAGAGGAGCTGTTGAATGTTTATTTGAAATGGGATTTGAAGAAGTAAGTATGTTCAAGTGCTGTCTCTCCCTTCTTCAAATACAAAACAGTTCTTATAGTATTGATGGGTAATTGTCCTGGTGAGACAGTGTTAGAGGTTGAATTGTTCCCCCTGAAATTCCCAGTCCCTGTTCTTATGGCTGGAAACTGATGGCATGGTGGTTAAGTCCTGTGTCTGCTAGCCAAAAGGTTAGCAGATCAGATCTACCAGGCTGTCCTTGGAAACCTTATGAAGCAGTTCTGTTCTGTCCTGTAGGGTCACTGAGTCGAAATCAACTCCACAGCAGTGGGTTTGGTTTGGTTGTTTATGCTTGTGGTTATAATCCCATTTGGTGTTGGGTTTTCTTTGCTATGTTAATGAAGTAGTTTTAGGATGGGTATATTTTAAGCACTCTCTTTTGAGATACAAAAGCAGATTAAGCAAGCAGCCCCACGGGCAAGCACAGATGGGCAAAGATAGATGCCACACCATATGAGACCTCCAGTGCCACACCACATGAGAACTCCAAGGAACTAAGAAGGGACAGAGATCCCACAGAGAAAGAAAGCCTTGTCCTAGAGCCAGTTCCCTAAATTTGGACTTGTAGCCTCCTAAACTGAGAAAGTAAATTTATTTGATAAAGCCACTCATCTGTGGTATTTCTGTTAAAGCAACACTAGATAACTAGGGCAGATAGTTTCTGTTTTTTTTTTTTTACTTAATCTATGAAACAAGTTATTTCTTCACTTCTTAGTCTTTTAAAAGTCACAGTGAATGTATTTTAGAATCACAATCAAATACAGCAAACCTCTCACAGGGAAAGTTCTTACCAGTTTGAATTCTCCAGAACAGGAGAGTCTGCCTTGCAACTCAAGGACCAAGTGAGGTTCACATGAGACAGTAAAAACCTGATTTGGGAGTCCACAGGAATGCTAGTCAGGTGAAGCGGCTATCGCCTGCAAGACTTGAAGAGTCTACAGTGAACCCGGAAGAGATGAGTTTATTTGGCCCAGAAGGTTATCTTCTGTGGCAGGAGAGGAGACTCTTAGTGGTTTTGCTTTTAATTTTTAGGTCAGAAAAAAAAATTGTGTTTCTTTTTTCTTGAATCATGTAATATGTCCTTCACAAGTTAGTTTAATTTTATGATGTGATAAAAGTAATCAGCAAAGATACTGAATTTTCTTCATACTTACATGTTTAATCATTTCCAGTTTATGGAGGTTAGCAGTCAGCAGCTGTCAGTACTAGTATTTTTTTTTTTTTTATTTAACATAAATCCACCAGGCGCTCCTTGAATACTCGGGGGATCAGTTCTACCCTGGCCCCTAGGGTCGCCATGAGTCGGATCCGACTCGACGGCACTTGGCTTGGCCTTGGCTAACTGAGTGAAAATGTACATTCCCATATAAATTTACATGCCCACCTATATGCAGCTTCCACTGCTCTCCCTGCCCGGTGACAGCACACTATTCCTCTCTGCTCCATACAAGTCTCATCCTCCTAACAACCTCCTTTCCCCTCCTCTCTGTCCACTCCCCTTCCTCCAGCCAGAGGTCAGCAAGATGATAGCCTGTAGATGTATAGAACCACAAAGTGCTTCCAATATATGGTCACTCTGCATTGCCAAGTCCAATCCATTCCTGTCCAAAGAGTGGACCTTTGTTATAATTTATGGGAAAGGGCAGCATCAGGGCCGGGGGCCATGCTCTCAGAGGAACCCCAAAACCGCTGGACCATCAATTGAGGTCTTTTAGTGGAGATCTCATGATGTACCCCTTTTTATTCTTGTGTTGCCAGTGAGACTCCTCTCTGTGAGCTCCATCGTGGCTATCACTGGTGGTGGCCGGGCACCATCCGGTTCTTCCGGTCCCAAGTCGATGTAGGCACCCACTCTTGTGGGTCTCTCTGTCTTCTCGGTTGTCTTTACCGCATGTCATTTTGGTCCTCGGTGAGCATCCATTCCTGCTGAGTTGGGCCCATTTGCTGTGTCCTCGGATGGCAGCTTGGCAGCTTTTAAGACTCCAGATGCCACTCACCAATGTGGGGTGCAGAGAGCTCTCTTAGCAAAACGCTAGTTGTGCCAATTGGCCTGGAATTCGCCTAAGAGCATGGTCCCCCGCCCCCCGCCCCAGCTACTCTATCCTTGCAGTATTGAGTCAAGATGGAAGGAGTACTCGAGTTATGCTGAAGTCCACTTAACTGTTGTTCTTGTTTCTAATGTGTGCTATCACCACTTTCTCCCAACTAGATTTCTAAGTACTAGTATTTTTTTAAACACATTTTTACTTTTTCATTGTATTTTAAGTGAAAGTTTACCATCACAGTTTCTTGTGTGAAAACTGACCCACAGTTTGCCATGTGACTCTAGCTACTCTCCCCACATTGTGACAGCACACACTTCTCCTCTGTCCTGCATTACCCATGTCTGTTTAACCAGCTCCTGTCCCCCTCTCTCATCTCTTCTTGCCTGCATCAGGAGCTGCCCAGTTAGTCTCCTGTATCTGCTGCAGCCAAGATGCACACTCTCCACCAGTCTTATTTTATGTCATACCCACCTGTTCAGTCTTTGCCAGAGGAATTGGCTTCTGGGAAGGTTTCAGTTCTGGGCTAACTGAATCAGGGAAACCTATCTTCCAAGGACCCTCCTGTCTGTCAGACCATGAAGTCAGGTCTTTTTACTAGAGTTTGAGTTCTGTATTCCACATTTTCCCCACTTCATTAGCAGTTCTGTCAAACTGTTAGATGTGCTGAGCTGCTATAAGTATGCTTCCCTCCCTGCCCCGCTGCCCCGCTGCCCCCATCTCTGCTCCTTTGCCCCGTTCCCTGTCCTGCTGCTTCCCTTGCCAAGCAATATTCTGGCTCTGGGGATACTGTGGTGTGCCAGGTAATTATAGATCCCGTCTCACATGGAACCTGTGTTTCGGTAGATTAAACAGACAGTAGCTGTGTAAACAAATAAACAAGGTGAGTACAAAGACAAACATAAGACAGTACAATATACAGAAGAGCTAGCGGAGTAGCCAGCAGCTGCTTTGTGCTGAGTGGCCAGGAAAGGCCGCCAAGGGAAAGACGTTTGCGTTCACCTGAGGGATAAGAAGCAGCCAGCCATGTGAAGTTCTTAGCTCGGAGTATTTCACGCAGAAGGACGAGCATGGGCAGAAGTCGCCTGGCAGGAGTAGCTTTGGCACAGAAAGTAGCAGCACAGGCAGGTAGAGGCCGCAGCACAGGCAGGTAGAGGCCACAACACAGGTGGGAGGGAGGTTCAGAGCAGTGGGCTTTATTCTAAGTGAGATGGGAAGCCGTGGTGAGGTTTAAACAGGAAAGAGTATTTTCTGGCTTTGTTTGGGTGTTGTGAAAAGAATACATTGGCCGCACTGGGATAAACGCAGAGTATGAAGCAGGGAGATCAGTGAGAAAGCTTGTATTGCCGTCTGAATTTGAAACTGTAGTGGTTTGTGTACGCTCCATGAAAGGCAGGCTTTTTTATTTATAGGAAGTCTCGGATATAAATGGGATGTGTTCCTGAATGTGTCTTTAAGAATCTGTACATAACTCACAAGATGGGCACAGCGTTCCTATTTAACCTTACTTTGGGGGTAAGAAAAGGCTGAGAAGCCTTTTCAGTGATTTAAAAGCTGCTGGTATAGCAAGTGAAGGTGATTGCGGTGAAGAATTTGTCATGAGCAGGGGTTGGTTCATCTGTTGCAAAGTGAGGGCAAATTTACATAACACAAAAGGCAAGTATGAGTTGTCCCTAAATCAGAGACAGTGCTGGTACATTTAAAAACCAAATTAGTTGCCATCAAGTGGCTTCTGACTCATGGTGATGCCACACACACCGTAGTAGACCTGTGCTCCCTAGGGTTGCCAATGGCTGTGACCTCTCAGAAGCTGATTGCCAGGCCCTTCTTTTGAGGCACCTCTGAGGGCTTGAAACCATCAGCCTTCAGGTAGTAGTCCAGCACTGAAGCAGGCGTGCCACCTGGGAACTCCTGGTGGTGCATTTAATAAACATTTGAAAATTAAAATTGATAGCACTTGAAGTGGAGAGAAGTAAGTTGGACCCAGGATGTCTTTTTGAAGCACACTAAAAGGACTTTCTGAAGGAGCAGATGTCAGGGCTCAGAGAGGGGAAGGAAATAGGAGTAACGTCACGTTTTTGGTGTAAGCAGCTGAGTGAGTAGGAGCACTAGTAGTTGAGATGAAGAAGTCTTGGAGAATAGCAGGCTTCAGGGTTGAAATCACTCATCATCTCTTGGACAGTTATAGCTGATACTGTTTAAGTACACATGTGGAGTGCTTCAGTAGACAAGTGAATTGTTGAGTCTAAACTACTCAAGAAGAGCCATGTCTTAGTCACACCTGGTGGTGCTCTAACAGAAATACCACAAGTGGGTGTCTTTAACAAGAAAAGTTTAGTCTTACACCACCCAGTAGGCTACAAGTCCTTTTTCAGGGTGTCTGCCCCAGGGGAAGGGCTTTCCCTCTGTCAACTCTGGAGGAAGGTCCTTGTGTTGCATCAGTCTTTGGTCAGGTAGCATCTTGGCACAAGAACCTCAGGTCTGAAGGACACTGTACTCTTTGTGCTGCTTGCTTGATGGTGTGAGGTTCCCAACTCTGTGCTTGCTTCTCTTTCCTTTTGTCCCTAAGATGAAAGAATAAAAAGATGGTATAAGCCACACTCCAGGGAAACTCTCTATACATTGGAGCTGGGGGTGACCTTAGGAAGGGTATCATAGTCCCCACCCTAATCCTGTCTAAGGTAATCCACTGAGCCACAGGCAGAGATGAGGATTTATAGCATAGGAAAATCACGAAATGGAGAACAGTCACAAAATCTTGGGAATCATAACTCAGCCAAATTGCTACACATGTTTTTGGGGAGATACAGTTCAGTCCGTGACAAGTGATCAGGCTGAAGGTGTAAGTTATGGTGCCATCAGCTTGAAGATTACACATAGGTATCTGGATACAGAGAGTTTAAAAGTACGTTGGGAGAGGAACGAGCATTGCTGACTTTGTTGAAGGAAATGCAGATCTCGGAGCTTCAAATTGGGCAGGAAAATCAAAGGAATGACAACTAGAGACGGTACCCATTTCTCATTGTTGAAGTGTCATGGACTCAGTAAGAGTTTGAGTGCTAAATAAGCAGAGAGAGCAGCCCTCCCACTCTGCCCAAGACTGCCCTGTGTTTGGCACTGAAAGCCCTGCATCTCAGAACACCCTGTCATCCCAGTGAGCCAGACTAAGGCTTGCAGAAGTATTTGAAGCATATGGAATCGCTTTTTCAGAAGAGATGCATATGTGTTGTTTAAGACTAAGTTACACTGAAAAGTTCTGGCTAGCTTTGGAGCTGACACTTCAAGACTTGTCTAAAATATTTTCTGCATATGCCTAAATACCATGGAGGAAAAGATGGAACCGAGAGTGACACCGTGACCAGGAAGAAACCTGGCGGGCTTTTGAGATGAAGCGTGACTCTGAGACCTGCCCCCAGATTTTGAACTGTACGGTAAATCTTACGTACTTCAGGGTCCACTTGGCTCGGTAGCTGAATTCTTTATGAAAATACTGAGGAAGGCAAGAAAGACTGGGATCCAAATGGATATGTGACTCAAAGTTAAACTTAGTGGAGAGGTTTAAACCAAGAGTAGTACTTATATTTCCTGCTATTTGTCTGTGTCCTGTTGTGGTGGTGGGTCATTAGAAATAGATGACAGCAGTTTTGGTGACTGGAAGATAATAAGTAGCATTTTGTTGTCAGGGGCCAGGTCTTCTAAACATTCTACAGTGAGAATTGTCTAGTCATTAGTCATTTTCTCTAGTCATTAACCAAAAAATCCACTGTTGTGGAGTCAGGTCTGACTCTATAACGACCCTGTAGGTCAGAGTAGAACTGCTCCATGGGGTTTCCAAGGAGTGCTTGGTGGATTTGACCTGCTGACCTTCTGGTTAACAGACGTGACACCTTACCCACTGTACCACCAGGATTTCCCCTTAGTGAGTAGATCTCTAATTTTGCCTTTTCATGAAGATACAATGTAATTGATTGGACTTTTCTTACAGACATTTTGGACATGATTGTATATTCTTTTGGGTAGAACCTAAAGAAAGGGAGGGAACAAATCATGAGCAGCATCTCTGTCTTACAGTGCCCTCCCTGACATGTAGGCTAAGACACAGATCCCGATGTCTGTCATGCTATCTTTCCATCACTGTCCGTGAGGTCTTCTCCACTAACAGTATAGGGTCCAAACCCTCCATACCAAACAAATCCAAACCCATTCCTGTTGAGTTGATTCCAGCTAACCACAACCTTAGAGGACAGAGTGGAACTGCCACATAGGACTTCCAAGGAGTAGCTGGTGGATTTGAACTGCTGACCTTTTGGTTTGCAGCTGTAGTTCTTAACTACTGTGCCACCAGACTCCAAACCCTCCATACCTGGATTTAAATTTAAATCAGATAGCTGGTTTCCCATCCTAGACTTCATCATTGATATGAGGTGGTCCTTTTCCACTATTCCTTTTTAAGTCACTGTGTTCCACTTGGTGCCAACCATCATGTGTACAGTCATAAGAAACCTGGAGATGTTCTGTCTTTGCTCATCTCTTCCAACTACTTAGGCAGGGTTGTCGTTTTGTTCTCACTGTAGTCTCAGACGGAGCTAGTCAGCAAATGATGATAAAGTCACAGAAGCTTGAATTCCTGCGCTGCCAATTGTTCTGTAGCGTCAGCCAGCAAATGATGATAAAGTCACAGAAGGTTGAATTCCTGTGCTGCCGATTGTTCTGTAGCGTCAGCAGGTGGTTTAATCTCTCATCCGTACTGTCTTCACAAACAGTGAATGTATTGGTTTCATAAGGGTACTGGTACAAAGGACCACAAACTGAGTGGCTTTAGAGGACAGGAGTTATCTCAGAGTTCCGAAAGCTGGAAGTCAGACTTCAGGGTGCCCATGGGGCTCTGCTGTCTCCAAAGGTTCCAGGAGATCCATCTTGTATTAACGTTGCTTGTTCCTGGCCCTGTGGCGGCATACTTCCAGTCTGTTTCTGCCTTCACATGGTCATCTTCCCTCTGTTCATCTTTGTGTGTCTCTTCTCTTAAAGGACACTACTCATTCTGCATCAGGAGCCCCCTTCCTCCAGGATGACCTGGTTTTCAAGGTCTCTATTTCCAGATGAGATCATGTTCTTAAGTACCAGGGGTTAGGACCCAAGTCAGTCGGTAATAACAGGGACAGACATAATCAGATTGTTCAGGATGATTGCCTTACTTCAGATCGTGTCAGTAAAATGTATAGCATAATACCTAGAACACATAAATACACAACAAACGGTGGTAGTTTTTGTTATAGGCATTGTTGTTAGGTGTCACTGAATTGATTCCTATTCACTGTGACCCCATGTGACAGATTAGAACTCCCCTGTAGGGTTTCCTCGGTTTTATGGGAGCAGATCGCCAGGTCTTTCTCCTGCAGACACTGGCTGGGTTTGAACTGCTGACCTAGTCAGCAGCACAGTGCTTAATGAGTGCACCAGGAGAGGTGCTGTTATGGGTAATACAGGTGTGACTTTCTGGCCTCTTCAGCTTCTTTGTTGCTGTTCTTGTTAGGTGCTGTTGAGTCGTTTCCGACTCATAGCGACCCTGTGCACATGAGAACAAAACACTGCCCAGTCTTGTGCCATGCCCACAATCGTTTTTATGTTTTTTCAGAAAGGCCCATGTGAAATTGATTTTCATGTCATTATTGAGTAGTATCTTGGCAAGTTGATTCCACTAGGTGCCATCAACTGGGGAAGTAAGGCCATTCTCAGCTGTGGCATTTAAGTTCTCAGTTGACAGGTCTGCGTACTGCTTGGTGTCACTACCAGTTCATCTTGTGTGCAGTTGATGCAGGTGCTGGTTCTGCACTGTTGTTTCTCAGCGCCTTTGAAGCTCGACAGAATGTGTTTTCATTTCACCTTCATTTCGTGATTTGTTGACTATTTTTACTTTGTGAGTTTTGTTATATTTATCTTAAAGTGCTCTCATCATTCTACAAGTATTAAACACAACCTAGAGAATTTTGTGTTTGTTTTGCTTTCTTTCACCTGTACCACCTTTGTATGCCAAGCCAGCCAAGTGCCATCGGTGGGTTTGTGTTCTTGTTAGCAATATACCCACTGCCATCAGGTCGATTCTGACTCACAGTGACCCTAGGGAACAGAGTAGAACTGCTCTATAGTTTACAAGGAGTGTCTGGCAGATTTGAACTGCCAACCTTCTGATTAGCAGACGTAGCACTTAACCACAAGACCAGGGTTTCCTTGTTAACAGTAGTGGGGTACGTATTTTGGAAAAGTCAGTGAACCTCTTCACAGACTTGTATTTATGTAGCTGTGCTTTGAAGACTTGGATGTAAAAGATTTGAAGGTTATTATTTAACTCTTCATTGGTTTTATGTTACCCCTGATTTCTTTGCTGTATCTCTAATACTAATACTATCTCTTGGAGAATAGTGTCATATACTATTGCAGAGAAGAATGTGCATTTTTTTTAACTCTTCTGAGGCTTTCTGACTTAATCCTAAAAGATAAAATATTTTCCTTTGAACAACATTAAATAAGCTAAGTATTACATGCTAACAAGAAGACATCTTCTCATATTTTTTTTTGGCATGCATATAGGTGGCATTTAGCTTGGCATAAAAAGATTACATTAATGGTAAGAAAAGAGTGCTTATTAAAATATGATGTATTTTATGTTCTTGGGTTTATTATATATATTAGAATGACTTTTAGTAAAGAAAAAGCTCATTTTTTCACCTAATTTTGTAATTTCAGGGAGAAACACATCTTATCTTCCCTAAAAAGGCATCAGTGGAGCAGCTGCAAAAAATTCGTGACCTGATTGCCATAGAGAGAAGTAGCAGATTGGATGGATCAGATAAAAGTCGCAAAGTGGAGTTACCTCAGCAGCCCGCAGCCAGTCCCCAGCTTCCTACAGGACAGTCTTCAGGTCCTGTTGGACTAACACAGCAGCATCCGGGGAGCCGTCAAGGGCCGCCGTCAGCTCCACTGTCTGCTCCAATGGTAATGCTAGAATTCCGTCTTCCTGAACCGTTTGTTGGGGACATGTTATCATTTACCTCTAAATTGATGCTCCAGTTATTCTTCATTGTTAAAATTTTATGCATTGTAGCTTCCTCAGCTACTTTTTAAGAATTGGCTGATTTATAACTAAAGTGGAAAAAATGGCATTCTTCTGTTAATGTTTCTAAACCGTAACTTGTTCCCTGTTGTTTCTTAGGCGATCTGAGTTTTGTTTATTGTTGTAGGTTGCCTTGCGCTGGTATCAGTTATACAAGTTAGCATGTACCTGTAGCCTTCAAGTAAAGGACTCACGGGCAGTGGTTTGGTCATCAAATAAGGAGATGTCCTGTACTGCACTGACACTTCTGATCTCCAGTGTACCTGCTGCCATCCACTATGGGGGCTGTTAATTCCAGCCACCTAACTGCTGTCATACTGCAGTAAAAAATCAGCTTCTCTAGGATTACAGTAAATAATGATGTCCTGACCTACTGACAGCAGATCGCTGAAGTTCAGATGTTAGCGTGTAGTGACATGTACTTCCGATTCTGAAGAGCTGAAATGAAACTTCTGGTGGGTGACAGTCATTTCTGATACACCTAGATGATCCTAGTTAGTAGGAAATTACCTGTGTACAAAAGCCCTATTCGAAGAGGTCCTGAAAGATTCGTCCCCTGAATTCTCACCATCAGAAAAATTGTGCTTCTTGTATAGTTACTGTATCAATACCAAACCCACTGTCATCAAGTTGGGTCTGATTCATAGCGACCCTAGCTGTCAGAGTAGAACTGCCCCATGGAGTTTCCAAGGAGCACCTGGTGGATTTGAACTGCTGACCTTTTGGTTAGCAGACGTAGCACTTAACCCGCTATGCCACCAGAGTTTCCAGTATCCAGCTTAAATTCATACCTTCTTCATCTTATCTTTCTAATAGTGTCAGCTTGTCACTGACCTCTGTGTAGCAGAACTTTATATATTTAGTCAGTTATTAAATCCACTCGTAATCATCTCTATCTGAATACCTGTAGGGCTTTTAACTTTGCATGCCTGGTAATGGCGAGTCATGTGATTGGAAGTCATTCCTGTATCTGGGCTAGGACAGCGCCACATTTGTCTTTGAAAAATAAAGAATAAAAGTGATAGAGGCTGTCACGGAAAGAGACAGAGTTTCTGTCCTTTTTCTATAATTCTTGTTCAGTTATTTGCAGACCTTTTTATGTGTGGGTATGAGATTAGCTCCTCTAATGTACTCCTTGAGCCTCAGTTGACATAAGTAACCTTTAAGTCTTTAAATATTTTTATTACATTAGCTTCTTAGCTATTTTATTTATAATGAATACAACAAGTGTTTATTAATGTTTTTGAGAAACTGTTAATTGGAAACTATTGAATCAACGATGAGTGATACTCATTGGTTATGGGCATCAGATGAAATAGCGTATGAAAGTTTTGCAAACTATAAGAGACTTTAAGGTTTTACTCTTGGTAAAATAATTTTTATGGACTGTTTATTCAATGGAAATGCCAATGGCATGGTAGTTAAGAGGTATGGCTGCTTCACAAAATGTAAGTGGTTCAGATCTTCCAGACGCTGCCTGTAAGCTCTGTGGAGTTCTCCTCTGTCCTATAGGGTCTTTCTGAGTCAGAATAGATTCTACAGCAGCAGATTTGGGTTTATAGGTTTATTCAGGATGAGGCTGTTGTAGAATCACCAGTTCTTCTGAGTCATTCTGTTCCTTAGAGCATTGGCGTCCACTCTTCTTTGGTTGTGCATCTTGTCAGTATTAAAGTATCTCATTAAATGTCTGCCTGTTTATGAATTATATACTTCTTTATTATTATAATGTGTACCTTATACAGCAATCACATAAACATGAAAGAGGAAAGTGAAAAGTAAATCTAAGTAGCACCTTTTTGGAAGCTTGCACGTTCCACCTGGGAATGCCTTAGGTCTGTGTCAATTGTACAGTTAAGATGGATAGAGAAGTGTAGTTAACATCTTGCTTGGTTTTTAATACCTTTTCTTGTAGGTTTTCCAATTGTAGTGTTAGAATGCATCTTTAAAGATTTCCTGCTTTATCGTCTGTTGAAAACAAATAGAGTTGAAAACATGACATCAACCAATCTTAAAAATGCATGAAAATGTTTCACTGTATAGCTCTTTTCTGAACCAAGTAAGTAGTAGCTTAGTGATGTTCTGGCTCAGGAAATCCATTTGCAGTCTCTATCATCAAGTTCCTTCCTTTTTTGGTTCCCTAACTTTGCAATTCAGTATAGTTTGGGATCTTTAAAAACCCTGTGAATCACCAAAAAGCCTTTGGACATGCCACGAAAAACAAGGTGCCTTTCTATTGCTGAAACAAATTTAGAGTTAAAAAAAGAAAATAAACTTTTTCAAAGAGGTATACAGATCAAGAACACTATTAAAGGAGCAGACTTTATGGTCTGATGTCCTTAAGGGTCACCTGAGAACATGGCCCCTCAGAGCTGAAACTAGTACTGAAACCAACACTTAAAACAAACAGTCGACTGGACCTGAGGACACAGAGTGATGGATGGTGTGTGTGGGGGGGGGTGGGTGCGTGGGTGCGTGGGTGTGGGTGTGTGGGTGGGGGTGGGTGTGTGGGTGGGTGTGTGGGTGGGGGTGGGTGTGTGGGTGGGTGTGTGGGTGTGTAGAGGCTGTCCTGGTTTCTTTCTAGAGGGGAGAGGAGGAAAGGGGGGAGAGGAGGGGACAAGTGTTAGTTGAGTTGATACTAGAAATAAAGAGTGCAAAAGAAGAGTGTGCTGTCACACTGTGCAGATTTGAACTACTCAGCTTTTAGTTTGCCACCTGAGTATTAACCACTGTGCCATCAGGGCTCCAGTATTTTCAACTCTTACTATTCTAGTCCCTGAGACAGTCTTTTTCAGTATTCCTTAAGGGGAATTGGTAGAAATTAGAGTGAATCCTTTTTTTTTAATAGCCTTGTCTTAATTATCACTTGAATACACATATTTTTAAAAATGATCCTAAGTTTTCATCACCACTAGTTGCCATATTACAGTGCTTAACAGTTACTTTCTGTGACTTGCCTGACTTGCAGGTGGGAATACTAATTGAAAGCTAGACCACAGATAGGTAGCAGGAGAGAGATTTTTAAAAAATTTTAACCTTTGTATAAGCTGTATAAATCTTGAACTCTGATGAGCTTTATTTATGTCTGTAATTATATTTCTGTGGTTTAGAAATATATGACAAGGTAATAATCACTGATCTTGAAATTTACCCATAAGCTTTTTCTTCAAGGTGTAACAGGTCCCGGAATGTATTAGTGCTTGGTGCGTGACGGAGGTGGTTGTTCGAGTGTTCATTTGGGAAGATTGCTGTTCTGTTCAGCCTATAGTCGGCTCCTAGAGTGCAGTGGTTGTGACACGTGCTGTCTGTCCCCCAATTATCTGTGAGGACTTCACAGGGATGCAGTAGGACTGCATGACCGTCCGCCTGTCCCTGTCAGAGCAGTTAGTAGTGGTAGCCGGGCACCGTCTGCTTATACTGGACTCGGTCTGCTGGAGGCCACTGTGGATGTGGGCTGTTAGGCCTTCAGACTCGTCTACCCCGTGTATCCCTACTTTTCTTCCTTTTTCCTTGCTCCTGAAGGGCTAAGACCAGTGAAGTATCCTGGATGGCTGCTCACAGGCTATTAAGACCCCAGACACACTACTCTCCAAAGTAGATCGCAGACATTTTCTTTATACCATGTTAAGCCAGTTGAGCTAGATGTTTCCTGAGATCATGTTCCCCACGTCCCTCAGCCCAGGAGGTCAGCTGTTCCGGGAGTGTGGACGTGTCTGTGGCACTTCCACAACCTTGCCTTGTGGTGTTACTGTCTTGAGTAAGGACCTCTCCTTCTTGTGGTGAGCAGAGAGGAGCCAGCCAGCCAGCTTTCCGAAGCAGGGCAGAGATCTGGGGCTCCGACAGCTCGTCAGCAGTTTCAGCCAGGGTTCTCGTTTTCAGTGTCCCTTTGCCCCTGTTCCAGAGATACCACTGTATCCTTTAGAGGATTCTGTAATCTAAACCAGGCTAATTTTCAGCTTTCAACAAAGCAAGTAAGTGTAGAACTCAGCTTTCTAAGATCTGGTAAGTTACATAGTCATCATCTTCTAGCTTTCAAAATTTTGTTTAGATTTTGCTGCTGCTGTTTTGTCCTCTGCTCTTTCTTTTCTTCTGTGAGTTAACACTTAGGAAATACATGCCTTTGCTTTCATCAGAGTTAACCCTAGAATTTGGAGTGAGAGTGGCACTGAGCTGCAGGCACGTTAAATGAAGTCTCAAGCGTCTCTTTGGGCAAGAAACAGCTATTTTTCGCATTACAAAGCCCTGTTTATAGGACAGAAAGCAGAGTAGATGTATCATCATAGGCATGAAACATGACAGATAGCAAAAGAATGTGCTCATCTACGTGTGTGTGGTCTGCTTGTCTGTCCTCTGCATAAAGCATTGCAACAGCTGAGCAGGCTCTTTTGTTGTAAATACAGGTTTTTCGTGTTGCTTTTCTGGAGGGTGTCTAAAGTGTCCTTCTCAGGTCCTGGCCTTGGTATCTGTTACCAGTGCATTTTCTGTTTTCCAAAGGTTACTGGGTGCTATGACTTGGTGACCGTGAGTCTTAAAAAAAAAAAAAAAAAAAAAAGTGCTGTGAAGTTGACTGCATGTGACTCCTGACCACCCATGTGCGTTAGAGAACTGTATTGCATAGGTTTTCAGTGGCCGATTTTTGAAATTAGATCACCAGGCACCTAGATCCACCTCAGCGTCAGTGCTTTGAGTCCCTGAGGTGTTGGTATGGAGAAACTCCAGTGTTTTCACAAGACCTTCCTTCTCAGTGAGCCCTGCCGAGAGAGCCCTGGGCTGCAAGGTGGGGGAAGGGAGATACAGGGAGTATGCTCCCAACTAGTAGGAGCTGTTGCTTGCCCTTCTGAGATTCTTGTGTTCCAGTATTGACTGTCCTCCCTGTCTCTCTATCCCATTGGCTGGCATCCCTCTGCTGCCCTGAGGGTGCTCCCCAAGGCTGCAGCGGTGCTTTTCAGCCTCCTTTGTATCTGCCATGCTCCCCGCACGTCTTCCTGAGTCCTTTCAGAGGTCTCCCCCCACTGCTGTCAGACCCTGTGAAACAGTCTGTCTTGTACACACAGCACTCCTTTCCTTCCCGGATCAAAATACTGAGGGCAGATAGGTGTGATTAGGGAAAGCCTCCTTCTGAATCCAGATTTATTCTTCCCTCTGACTTTCAGGTCTCCCTGAATCCTGGATCTGCCTTTCAGATCTCACTGGAATTTCTCCTAATACTTTTTAGTGTTAAAGGTATAGATAGCCAATGTTCACATGCATAAATCCTTTGGGATGAAGGCACACGTTTCAACTCCATAAGTGAAATTGTGTTTTTGTTCCTTGTTTACAACATGTCACTTTTTAATGTTTATTTAAATTGTTGGAGACAGCTTTGTGGGACTGTTGTAGGTCATAGTTAGGGGAGGGCAAGATGATTTCCCAGGAGAAAGTGTGGGTGGGTGGGGACGTTCCTGGACAGACAGAGCAATGGCTACCTGCCAAATTGTCTGATCACAGAAGTCAAGTGAAAACTTAATGTAAAAAGTAGTCACAGTTCTCTTTTTTGTTAAATTTATTTTCTACCCTGACTTACGTTTACTGAACGTACAACTGCTGGACCATCACGGATGTTTTCAGAGCAGAGGTTGGCAAGCTGTGATGAGTAGGCCAAATCTGACCGGTTGCCTGATTTTGTAACTGAAGTTTCAGTGAAACATAGCCTTGCTCTTGCTGTATATTGTATGTGGCTGCTTTTATACAACAACCATCTTTGTAGTAGCCACAGAGACTGTGTGGCCTACAAAGCCTAAAATAAGTGTGTGTAGCTTATATGATGTTTTAGAGTGGAAAATTGCCTGCAGTTCTTCAAGCAGTGTAACCACTTCCTTCCTCTGGTTTTTATCCAGACACAGTCTAGTTCATGTTTGTAGTCAGAGCAGTAGTGTTAAGCAGAGTGACAGCAGTGCGCGTCACCCTGGCACTTTCTACAGTGCTCTTGTTGTCAGGCGCCATCAAGTCGATTCCGACTCACAAGCAACTTGCTCGACAGAGTGGAATGCCGCCCGCCCGGTGCCAGCGTCCCAGTCATTCCTTTTACTTCTCCGGTGGTGATTTCCGTCACGTTTTTCTTCATTCTGTTTGCAAAAGCAGTGTTCACTTGGTATTTACAGGGCACTTTCCCTAGGAGCTGTGTGTTAGCTAGGTACACTTCTGTCACCATGTGGTCCCTCCGTTATTTAATACTTTCTTCTTTTAAATCAGCTTGCTTATTAACCTCAGGTATCTCGTTTGTATGTTGGTTTTTACTCTTGTCTGGGCTGGGTGCTGGCCTCTCCGATTTACCTGTTCTGGTCCCTTTCCTTTTGACCTCTCTTATTAAGGCGTGGAAATACGTCCACACTCAGGACTTACATGTTATAGCTTACCAGTCTTTCTTCCCCCCCCCACCTTAATAAATGCTTTCTAGCTTTTCTTTTGATTTTTTGTGAGGTTTGATGCTTTGGGACGAATAACCAGTTCTTTATTCAAAGTGAGAAATGGGGCTATAAAACAAAAAAACACAAACCCACTGCTGTCAAGTCAGTTCAGCTTCATGGTGACCCTATGGGACAGAATACAACTACCCCATAGATTTCCAAGGAGTGCTTGGTGGACTTGAACTGCTGCCCTTTAGGTTAACTGCAATGCCACTAGACTGTATCACTTCTTCATTCATTCACGCATTTGTTCATTCATTATGTTGGTGATGTGATAGACAGGATCCTTACTTTTAAAAAAGTTAGCTTCCCTGAGGTTCCAGACAAATGAGTAGGAAAGTATAGTCCTCTGTGATAAGCCCTGTCCCCAGTTGATGGACATTTGGGTGGTTTCCATAGTGTGACTAATGCTGACATAGACATTCACATGCAAGCCTTCGTGTGGATGTTTGCTTTCATTTCTCTTGGATAGATGCCTGGGAGTGGAACTGCTGAGTTGTGTGGTAAGTTCATGTTTAATGTTTTGAGGAACTCCCAAGCTGTTCTCCAAAGTTGCTGCACCACTCCGTATTTTCATCTGCATTGTGTGAGGATCACAGTTTCTCCGTGTTCTCACCATCTCCTGTTGTTGTCTTTCCTTTGTATTGTAGCCAGTTTAGTGGCTATGCAGTAGTATCTCATTGTGGCTTTACTTTTTATATGTTTCTTAGGAATAATGACTCAACCGATTTTTCAGTTTGCTGGTTATACGTGATGGATGTTTAGTAGGTGAATGCAAATAACTTCCTGAAATGCTTTTTCTGTCTTTTTTTTTTTTAAATGCCTTTTGCTTCTCAAAAGCATATTTGAAACAGCAAGGGTAGTTTTTTAATGACACAGAATCTAGAATGTTAGAAGAATTACGTATCTAATTTTACAACTTTGTCTACATTAAAAAGCTGTGATTCCCAAGTGTGATTTGCTTAAAATAGGCTTTCAGCAGTTACTACACAGCTGCTCTAAATGTACACTTTTATTTGGCCTGTAAACTTCTTAGAGACTGTGTTTCAAATTGGTAACGACTTCTTTTTATCAACTCTTTTATCACTCTAGAAATTACTGTACATTGTGTATATAGGTGTGGATGCATTTGTTTAATGAAAGTATCATTTGAGGTTATTCATTTGAAATTATAAAAAATAATACAGTTTTATTACAAAGTAATGATAAATAGTAAAGTAAGGCAGTTGATTTATAAATTAATGAAGTCTGTTATAATGCCAAAAAAAAGATAACCTCTAAATCTGGATCCATGTGTGTGATCTTTATGGGACAAGTTTCCTCTTTGAACATGGGCTTGTCTTAATTGTCCATTGTCTCATTCATAGACCTGCTATTAAAAGGAAAATCTATCTACATTCCTCTTAATAGGAAATCACAACATATCCTCATATTGGCATGCTTAAGATCCATTAGAAATGATGATGTGGATTATCTTGACATAGCCATTGAAAAACCCACTGCAGTCAAGTCCATTCTGGCTCATAGTGACTGTATAGGTCACAGTAGAACTTGCTCCATAGAGTTTCCAAGAAGTGCCTGGTGGATTCCAACTGCCAGCCTTTTGGTTATCAGATGTAGCACTCAACAACTGTGCCACCAGCTCTCCCTAGGGTTCTAGTAAATCGGAAAAAAAGACAAACCCAGTGCCACTGGGCCAATTCCAATTCATAGGGACCCTAGAGCTCAGAGTAGAACTGCCCTATAGAGTTTCCAAGGAGCGCCTGGCAGATTGGAACTACTGACCTTTTGGTTAGCAGAGGTAGCACTTAACCACTGTGCCACCGGGGTTTCCTGTTTCAGCATAGAGATTTATTATATGGAAAAAATAAGCTGAGAACGCGACAGGATTAAACAACATCTGTTGCTTGTATGTGTGTGATATTTTCATTTTCCTTATTAAAAGCACATGCATGTGTATTTGTTTCAAAAGGGTCTGGAAAGCTGTGTACAGATCTTTTAGCCATACTTTCCTCTAAGTGGTGAAAGTATAAGTAATTCCATACTGTTCATACCATGCAGTATTTTCTGAATTTTTTTTCCACAACATGTGTTACTTTTATAAGAAAGAAAAAGGTTAGTTTTTCAAGAGAGTGATTTATTGATGTCACAAACTAATTAAAGCTTTTTATTGAAATGTATTGAACAGAATGTGTGTGTTTAAAACAAGTTCTGAATTTAAAACTAAGTCCAGTTTTATCCAAAAGAGGACCAGCAGGCGTGGGAAGCTGCGGTAGGTTTTACTAAAGAAGTGAATATGCCAGTCGAGTTTCTGCTGATTATACCACCTGGTTTGACAAAAGGTACACGCTGTACCTTTTTTCCCTATAAAGAATCCTGGGTATATCTCACATCAGAAACCAAAATAATAGGAAGTTTGGCTGTTGAGGGCAAAAAGCCGCTTTGACCTGAAACAAATTTCACATTTTAAGCCGTTGTTCCTACTCCCAGTAGCTTGTATTCACCGTCTCTGGCCGCTGTGTGCCGCCTTGTGCAGCATTAGGACACGGCTGTCCAGCTGCTGTCACTGCAGGGCCATCAGCAAACTTGTTTTTATGACCAGAGTCTTTTCTCAGAGCTGTGCCAATGCATATGTAAAGAAATAAGGCAAGAAAGTAAACTTCATTGTTCAAGATTGTTCTCAAGTGCCATTAAAGCCACAAGGGAGACATACCTGGTAAATCCCAGATTGAAAGAATTAAATTGAAAATAAAAGTTCAGTAAATAAAAATATGGGTTAAAAAAAAAAAAGAGCTATCACTGTTGAAGTTTCTTGTTCTTATGAGAATTCTTTGAAAAAAACACATTGGAAGCATTTTAATTTCTGTATCAGTCTGTTTAGGGAGGCTACTCCTTTCTGTGGCAGATTCCCCAGATTACTCGTCACTGACTGTGGGTCAGCTTTCGGTGCATGTCTGTTGTTCCCCTCTGGTCTGTTGATGGAGGAGATGTGTTGTCTGCTAGTCAAGGGCAGTCCCTCCCTTGGCGGTGATTCGCTTCCCATCTGCTCCCCTCAGGATCTCAGATAGGCTGTGGATGGTCTTGAACTTCCTCTCTTACTGGGGTTTTCCTCAGTGACCCCTCAGCCTTTCTCTTGGCCTCTTCTCACGTAACGTTCAACCACTGGCATCCGAGTAACCTGGAGATGCAGGTTCAAGGACATATCCCCAGACTGGGTGAATCAAAACGAGGGAAAAGGGAATTTGGAAATCTGCTTTTTAAACAGGCTTTCCTAACTTGGAGAGCAGATGACGTGCGTCCTCACCCCGCCATCTGCTGTATTTCCCTCTTCCCTGTCATAGCTGAGTTTCATGAAGACACCTTTACTTACCACTTTATCTTTACTTCCCAGGTCCTTGTCGCATGGGGCCCCTACTTCCTTCATCATATGCCCTGTCAGTGACATACTTTTTGAGCATATATTCAGTGTGTTATAATTTATATATATTATTAATAGAACATGTAAAATAGTGTAAAAGAGGAACTTAAAGAGTAAGTATTTTTCATCTTCAGAGCCCTAACAGTATATCATGCAATAAAAATAGCTAAGAATCTGCATTTTAAATAGTAACTAATAATTTCAAGTTTAGGGGTTAATTTTGGGGGCGGTTGCAATAGACTGTTGTTTATCTTCTTGTTTTTCTTTTCTCAAACATCAGAGTTTATCTTCTCAACCGGAGACCAGTTTTAAAAAGTTAAGTTTGTTTAAAAAAAAAAATCTGTCACAGGGCTCTTACTGGAAGAGGAGCAGATGTGCTGGCCCTGCCGTTTTCTTCATTTGTGCACATATTTAGTGTGATCCTCAGTGCCCAGAGTTCTTTGTAATTTTTTTAACCAAGATCAAGGGTTAATCAGTTAAAACTTCATAATATGATAAGTAAAGCCATGTACCAGGCACATCTGGACTGCAAAACGTCATAATGTGATAACAGCAGAAGCAGGCAAGAGCCTGCCACTGTTCACCCTGCTACTTTGTGGAACTGTGTTTCTTCTCTCAGGGTGCTTTCTCTACAGAGTAGAGGGAGCTGCTGTCAAGTGAAATACTAAATATTACTAAAATTTAAATCACTTTATGTTTGGGGTAAAAATAATTTGAATACAAGTTCTCGTATTTTCTGTTCGCTGCCCCGGAGACTATGAATGTACCATAGAGTGCCAAAAGAACAAACACATCTGTTCTAGAAGAAATACAACCACAGTGCTTCTTGGGAATAAAGATGGGAACACTGTGCCTCACGTACTTCAGACACGTTGTCAGGAGGAATCAGTCCCTGGAAAAGGATATCATGCTCGGTAGTCAGTGAAAAAGAGGTTGACCCTCAACAAGATGGACTGACACGGTGGCTGCAACAAAGGACTTAAACAGAAATGACTGGGTGTGACGCAGGACCGGACACTGTTTTCATTCTTTTGTGTGTAGGGTTGCTATGAATTGGAACCTACTCGATGGCACTTAACAACAACACCCAGTGAAGTGTTTTGTGTAGTTCCTTTGGTACTGTCATGAATCAAATTGTGTTCCCCCCAAAATGTGTATATCAATTTGACTAGGCCATGGTTCCCAGTATCGTGTGATAATCCTGAATGCTATAAACCCTGCCCTTGACAGAGGACGGGCAGCAGTTGAGTTGGTGGGCAGGGCTCAGCGTGTAAGACTGTATTGTGCCTTGAGGCAATCTCTTAGACTCTAAAAGGAAGGAAGGAAGCAGAGAATTGAGAACCTCACACCACTGGAATGAGTGCCAGTAGCAGGGAGGAGAGCGCATCTTTGGAAAGGACCTGAGATCCCTGTGCCTCAGAAGCTCCCAGTCCAGGGGAAGATTGACAACAGCCAGCAGAGAAAGCCTTCCCTGGAAGATGATGCCCACAATTTGGACTTGTCACTTATTGGACTGTGAGAGAATAACTATCCCTTTGTTAAAGCCATCCAGTCATCGTGTCTCAGCTTTGTGAGTACAGGCAGCTAAGACAGGTAAACAGAGTCCGCTTTGTAACACCATTTGTATAACTTAGGCTCTTGCAACTTGTTTTCCTTACGAAACTACACGACTCAGAAGTCATCTCCATGTAGTTCCGTTTGATAGGAATGGTCCTCTGTCCTTCGTGTTGGCCAGCTTTTTCTCATCCTTTACGTTTCAACACTAATACATTTAGTGAAACCTTTCCCACCCGTCTTCCCAGTCTAGGTTCAGATATCCCATCTGCCCAGGCTCGTGTTGTTGCTCTTGTGAGGTGCCACTGAGTTGGTTCTAACCCGCAGTGACTGTACAACCAGACGAAACACTACCCAGGCCCGTGCCACCCTCACACTCGCTGCTGTCTTTGACCCCACTGTTGCAGGCGCTGTGCCAGTCCATTGTGTGGAGGCTCACTTTCGTTCTTACTGAGCCTCTGATTTACCAAGCATAATATCCATCACTAGGGACTGGTCCCTCCTGATAACAAAGGACATGAGCTCAATTCTCATCATCATTGTTTCTAAGAAGCATTCTGACTATACTTCTTCCAGGACAGATTTTTTTCATTCTTCTGTTAGTCCATGGTTATTCAGTATTCTTCACCAATACCATAATTCAAAAGCATCAGTTCTGCAGCTTTCTTTATTCATTGTCCAGCTTTTGCATGCAGATAAGACAATTGAAAACACCATGGCTTAGGTCAGGACGACCTTAGTCCTCAAGGTGACACCTATGCTTTTTAATGCTTCAGAGAGGTCTTTTGCAGCAGATTTGCCCGGTACAGTACATCATTGGATTTTTTTTGACTGCTCTGTTGGAAGAGACTCTGCAACTTGACCCTAAATGTGGACTAGCTAAAGCAAAAGGAAGAAGTGATAAAAGAACTGAACAGAAGATATCAAAGGGTAGCTCAAGAAGACAGAGTAAAGTATTATAATGAAATGTACAAAGACCTGGAGTTAGAAAACCAAAAAGAAAGAACATAGTTGGCATTTCTAAAGCTAAAAGAAGTGCAGAAAAAATTTTAGCTGCGAGTTCCAGTATTGAAGGATTCTGTGTGCAAAAAAAAGAAAGACGCAAGAAGCATCAGAACAAGGTAGAAGGGATGCCCAGTCACTGTGTCGTAAAGAGCTGGTTGATGTTCAACTATTTCCCGGCTTAGCATGTGGCCAATCAAGAAGCAGTGACTCTGAAGGAAGAAGTCCAAGCCGTATTTATGGTGTTGGTGAAAAACAAGGCTTCAAGAACTGATAGAATACAAATTCGGATTGGTGAGAAACAAGCCTTCAAAAACTGATAGAATACAAATTGGGACATTTCAAGAAACAGATGTAGTGCTGGAAGCGGTCCCTCGTCTATCCCAAGAAATTTAGAAGATGGTTACTTGGCCAGCTAACCGGGAGAGATCCATATGCATGCCCGTTCCAAAGAAAGGCGAGCGACAGAATGTGAAAATTGTCGCACAGTTAATACCACGTATAAGTAAAATTATGCCGGAAGTAGCTCAAAAATGGTTGCAGCAGTATATTGACAGTAAGTACCAGAAATAGGAGCCAGGTTCACAGGAGGATGTGGAAAAAGGAATATCATTGCTAATGTCAGATGGATCCTTGGCTAAAAGCAGAGCATACCAGAAAGATGTGTCCCTGTGCTTTAGTGACTGTGCAAAGGCATTCACTCATATGGATCCTAAGAACAGTAGATATCACTGCAAATCATGGGAACTTGGGGACACTTAATTGTGCTTGTGAGGAACCTGTACATAGATCAAGAGGCAGTTGTTCAAACCAAACAAGGAGCTGCTACAAGGTGTACCTCAGGGTTGTATCCTTTCGTCCTGTTTATTTAGTCTGTATGCTGAGCAGATGATCTGAGAAGCTGGAATATGTGAGGAAATACTTCGCAGCATCATGGTTAGAGGAAGACTCATCAACAGACTGTGAAGTGTAGCTGATGCAACCTTGCTGAAAGCCAAGGGAACTTAAAGCACTTACTGATGAAGATCACAGCCTGCAGCTGTGGATTACATATTAGTATAAAGAAAAACAAAAACCAGAAATCCTCATAACTAGCCCAGTAAGCAACATCATGATAAATGGAGAAAATACTGAAATTGTTAAGGATTTCGTTTTACTTGGATTCACAGTCCGCACCCATGGAAGCATAGCCGCATCTTGTATTCTACATCTGCTTTGCAACTCTCATCACACTGATAAATGAGTTGTTCGACATACTTTTAAATCCCCAGTACCCAGGAAATAGTGAAGGTTCAAAAAATATTGGAATAAAAGAACATCTTTATATCAATATTTGTTTCTGTATGTGTAGACTATTTGCTCCGTGAAGGAATGTCCTTGTCCGTTTCGGTCTCCATATTTCTATTCTGTAACACACCTACACATCCAGGCAACTAACTTTTTAGATTAATGTGGTTGTTCTGTCACTGTTTAATACACTTTTCCCCCTTAGACTGTAATCATGTCTGTCTTAATGTATGCATTTCAGTATTTAATAAAGTGCCTAACACTAAAGTATTTGCTAATGTCTTTTATTTTTTTAATCAGTCTGATTGTCACTTGACCCAAGCCATTGTCTTTTTTGAATACTTGTGAAAGTAGACAAGGGAAGACAGAAGAAGAATTGGCACATTTGTATTGGCATGTTGGCGAAGAATGTTTAATAGGTCATGGGCTGCCAGAAGAACAAATCCATCTTAGAAAAGAAATGAAACTAGAGTGCTGCCTAGAAGCAAGGATGGCAAAACTTGGTCTTGTTTACGTAGCACACGTCATCAGGAAAGAGCAGTAGCTAGAAGAGGCCGTCTTGTCTGGTAAAGCAGGGAGTCACTGAAATTGAGGGAAGCCCTCGGGGAGATCGATGGGTTGACACCACCGCCACAACGCCGCACTCAGGCATTTCAGACACCATGAGGGTGATGCAGGACAGGCTCTGTGTTGTCCTGTGTTATACGTGGAGCTGCACAGACCGTACGGCAACAAACGACAAATCATTGACCCTTAATTTTTAATGCAAGTAGTTTATTTTATATTTCATAGTGATTAAGTTCGAATTGACCAGGTGCTCCTTGGAAACTACATGGGGAAGTTTTGTCTGTCACATAGGTATGAGTGGAAACCCCGGTGACGAAGTGGTTAAGTGCTATGTCTGCTAACCAAAAGGTCAGCAGTTTGAATCCACAAGACACTCCTTGGAAACACTATGGCGCAGTTCTATTCTGTATTACAGGGTTTCTGTGCACTGAAATCGACTTAGTGGCAGTGGCACTGTATTTTTTTTTTTTTGGTTCTACCAACATCTTACCTAATAAGACAGGAATCTCTGCTCCATTCCCACTACCTTCCTTAAAATTTGAGAGAGTGCTTTCCAGTCGTGCTTATTTATTTTTAACAATAATAGTGTATATTTGTTTTTAGCGTTTTGTTTTTAGCTCACCGACGCTGCTTCTATTCCAGGGTCCTACTTCTGTCCCTGTCTGTGTGTGTATATATATATATATATATATATATATATATGTATTTGGGAGCCACAGTAACTTCTCTCAATTTTTAGGGAGTGTTTGGAAGTGATACACTTTCTGGTTTATTACATGTCAGAAGGAGCCCTGGTAGCACGGGTTAAGAACTTGGCTGCTAACTAAAAGGTCAGCAGTTTGAATCCACTGGTTGCTCCTTTGAAGCCCTATGGGGCAGTTCTCCTCTGTCCTGTAGAGTCACCATGAGGGCCAAATGATTTGGCAGTAGGTTTGATGTGGGGGTTACATGTCAAAAAATGCCTGCCTTCTTCTGCTCTTCTGTTTGGTTACATTGGCTGCTATGAATTCTGTGTTCCCAGTCATTTTTCTTCAGAATTACAAGGATCTTGCCTCCCTGTTCCCATTACAAAGTCTGCTGTTAGACTGTTTTCTTCTTTGCCAGTAATGTTTCTTTTTGCTTAGAGGCTTTCAGGATTTTGTCATATTCTTACTATTAGTAAATGTCGCTATCCTGTGCCTTCTTTTGTTTTCATTCCTACTGGCTCTTCAGCTCTCATAGATTTGTTTCAGAAATTTTCTCTCTTCATCACTTCTGCTTTCCTTCTAGAACGTCAGTCAGTATTTGAGAACATCTAGATTTATTCCCAGTGTCTCCTTGGATTTTGTGTCTGTATGCGGTGTTCCTGGTGCCTTGGCTCAAGCTTTATTCTGCTGTCTGACGTCTTCTATACTTTTCCTTTATCTCAGTGTTTAGGTTTTAACTTTTCAAGGTCCATGGTAGGGTCTTTCCCTGGGTGCAGTTTATTCTCTGTCCTCTGAAGACACACGTTCTATCAGCCTTGTTTGTGTCCTGTGCAGTCCCCGTTAGCCTGTCTGTGCAAGCTGGACCTGCGTCCAACCGCTGTGGGGGTGGGGCAGGCCGTGTTGCTGGGTGGGATATGCTGGGAGCATCTTTCCTAAGCTTGGGCATCCCCCTTTCCTTTTGTGATCCAGGCAGCCACCAGCTCTGCTCAGAAGGGGTAACCACAGGGGTGACAGAGGGAGAAGCTCACTTGTCTAGTTCTTGTTGCAGAGTCTGGCCAGCTTCCTAGGTGCTCTCTCCAAGGCTCGTTCCTGTGACTCCTCTGCCCTTAGGATTTTTTCCCCCCTTTTTTACTTTTCATAGCTACTTTCTCTGGAGGGCATGTTGCCATGGTACATTTATTTCATGTCTTCATACCTACCTTTCGCCTTAAAAGAATTTCTTTTGGATGCTCACCGACGACCGAAATGACATGGGGTAAAGACAACCCAGAAGACAGAGAGACCCATGTAAGTGGGTGCCTACATAGACTTGGGACCGGAAGAACCGGATGGTGCCCGGCCACCACCAGTGATAGCCACGGTGGAGCTCACTAAGTTGAGTCTCACTGGCAACACAAGAATAAAAAGGGGTGCCCCCTGAGATCTCCACTAAAAGACCACAACTGATGATCCAGTGGCTTTGGGGTGCCCCTGGGAGCAAGGGCCCCTGCCCTGATGCTGCCCTTGCCCATAAATCATGACGAAGGTCCACTCTTCAGACATGAATGGATTGGACTTGGCAATGCAGAGTGACCATATATTGGATACACTTTGTGGTTCTATGCATTTATAGGATATCATCCTGCTGACCTCTGGCTGGAGAAGGAGAGTGGGTGGAGAGGAGGGGAAAGGAGACTGTTGGGAGGATGGGACATGTATGGAGCAGAGAGGAATAGTGTGCTGTCACCGGACAGGGAGAGCAGTGGAAGCTGCTTATAGGTGGGCATGTAAATTTATATGGGAATGTGCATTTTCACTCAGTCATAATAAAAAAAAAAAAAAGGATAACAGAGGTGAGAAAAAAAGAAAGAATTTCTTGTGATTCTTGATCTCTTTTGAGCACTCTTCTGCTAGTACTATGTGGAGTTCATTTTTTTATGTTTTCTATATGTTTTGAACAGACCGCCAGTGGCACAGTGGTTAAAGTGCTTGGCTGCTAACCAAAAGGTCAGCAGTTCGAACACATCAGTCACTCATTGGAAAGGCATGACAGTCTGCTTCCGAAAAGATTCATAGGCCTGGAAACCCAGTGAGGCAGTTCTGCCCTGTCTTCTGCTGTTACTGTTAGCTGGAATGGATTAAGTGGCAGTGGAGTCAGGTTTTTGGTTTTGTGTGTTTTGGGGTGCCAAGGACTGATGGGTGTATTGCTGTTAGAGCCTTGTCTTAAACTAAGCTGTGGTCAAGAATTGAGGATATCCCTGTATAAATATGTCTGCAATAGTATCATACATGATAGATACATCTTAGACTGTGAGCCAGATGTGACTGTTGCCTCGTATTAATGTTGTGAGGGTTTGGTGTGCACTTGTTGTGTTTCAGTGAATCCATATGTTCTCCTTTGTGTATGAAATCATAGAACCAGTGTTTTTATGATGTCAGTAACTTTTGTAACATGGACAAAAGGATATTTCAGTAATTTCTTCCTTTTTTTTCCTACTAGGTTACTGCTAATTCAGCCATTTTAAAAATACTTCAGTCCAACGTTCAGCATGTGCTGGTCTATGAGAACCCTGCTCTCCAAGAGAAAGCGTTGGCTTGTATTCCAGTCCAGGAGCTGAAAAGGAGATCCCAAGAAAAGTTATCCAGAGCTAGAAAACTGGATAAAGGTAAGTGACTTTGCTAAATATGCATCAGTTACTAAATAAAGTGAAACACTGAATTAGTACCTTTTGCTGTATACATTGTAAGTATCCATGTTCTATTTGAATTTTTAAGAAATACAGTAGTACTGTAATTTTATTGCCTATGTATTCGACACTTGGACTTGGCTTTAAAATTTGTATTACAATTTTTTTTTAGCCTGAGTATGTATTTGCAGTTTAATCATTGATATATGAATTTTTTTTAAATACAGTAGAACTCTGGTCCATGAAGTATCCCCCAAAAACCAATTACCCGTGATTCTTTTCCGTGATTCTTTGTAGTGACCCTATAGGACAGAGTAGGCCTGCCTTATGGGGGTACCAAGGCTCTAATCTTTATGGGAACAGACTGCTGTTAGATTTCTCCCGCAGAGAGCAGCCAGTGGGTTTGAGCTGACAACCTTTTAGTTAGAAGCCAAGCCACAGACCTCCTCCCATGAAATACGTGGTGGCATTATTAGCAACTCTGTGCTTTGAATGTGAATCCAGCAGGAACTGTGTTCAGAATTAAGCATGTAATTAGACCATTACTGTATTTTGTTAATGGAGAGGCACGTATTCGCTGACTAAGAATGTGACTTTGAAACCGACTTCCTGGGTGTAAATTCAGCTGCACCACTTAATGTGCACTGTTGAACACGTACAGGCAGTCCCCGGGTTACAAATGTCTGACGTAACATAAAACTCATCGTAATAAACCACTCCCCTGTAAAACATTCCATAACAATTTCTGGATCATTAAATGAACTAATTTTTGTAGAAACAAAGTAGATGTCTGAATCTGAGTTTCTATCCCAGCTGCAGTCCTTTGTAACATTGATATGGCAGAAGAAGGAAAAGAAAGAAAGTGACATTTACTGAGTGCCCCGCCTTGCAGACACAGTGCCAAGACTAGAACTTGGGGTGCAGCTAGTCAGTCAGTGGCAGAAGGAAATTTGAGCCCAGACTGGGTTCCCTCCCAACTGCTGGCTAGTCACACCTTGCTCCGCAGTCTGAGGTGTGGGCTGTGACCCCCACCTGTCAGAGGTCTGCATGTGGTGGTGCTTGGGTGGCACAGCCACGCAGCCCAGGTCGGCTGGTTGTGCACTGCCTAGAGCTCACTGCAGCCTGGCAGCTGGTCTGCCAGCCCCGGGCCGTGATGCTCTGCTAGCACTGGTGTCTCACAGATCTTGTCCAGCATTCTGTGGCAGCACCGGCTGTAGCCCCCCACTCCTGCTGGCCCAAGATACATACAGTGGTTTGTAATAACAGATGGGAGCAACTTGGCAACACACATAAAAACATTATTAATATTGTTATTATGACTGTACTGAGTGTATCTGGAAATGTTTCTTTCATGTTTTTTATTCATAGAGAGACACATTATATTCTAAGGAAAATGTTCGAGTAACTAACATTAGATTCCTCAGACAGGAATAGACTGGACTTGGCAACACAGGGTGACCATATCGTGTGTGCACTTTATGGTTCTGTGCATCTACAGGGTGTCGTCCTACTGGCCTTTTAGACTAAAGGGGAGTAGAGAGGGTGGAGAGGAGGGGACAAGAGATTGTTTAGAAGATATGACATGTATAGAATAGAACGGAGGAGTGTGCTGTCAGTGGGCAAGGAGAGCAGTAGGAGCTACACATAGGCAGGCATGCAAATTTAAGTTGGATTGTACACTTTGATTCAATCACAATAAGTAGATAAACAGACAGACAAATAAAAAGAGGCAGGAAAGAACACAACAGGTTGGTAACAGGGTATGATAAAAATCAGAGGAAAAAACCTGAGTTTTTTTTTGTTTTTTTTTACAGGCCATGAAGGATGAGTTGGGTTTATAGCCTGAGATGTCAAGAGACTTATTAGGGCAGAGATGGGAAATTTTTTTTTTTCAGTTGTAACTAAGTGAAAGTATACAATCCAGTTTAAATCTGCATGCCTGCCTATCTGCAGCTCCTTCTGCTCTCCTTGCCTGGTGACAGCACACTCTTTCCTTCCATTCTATACATGTCATAGTCTCTTAACAATCTCCTGTCCCCTCCTCTCCACTCCCCTCTGGCAAGAGGCCAGTAGGACGACATCCTGTAGATGCACAGAACCATAAGGTGCACACACGATATGGTCACTCTGTGTCCCCGAGTTTAATCCATTCCTGTCCAAAGACTTGACCACAATAAAGATTGATGATCAGGGGCAGCGTCAGGTCTAGGGGCCATGCTCCCAGGGGAACCCCCAGGCCTTTGGGCCATCATTTGTGGTCTTTTAGTGGAATTCTTAGGGTACACTTTTTTTTTTTTGAGTGTAGTTCACCACATGCATGGAGGAGGAAAAGTACAGGCTCTGTTTGGGGAACAGTGAGTAATGCAGCCTGGCTGTGGATGAGGTGTGTGCAGCAGTGCTGGGGAGTCAGGTAGGCTGGGATGCGTTTTGTCTGGCACCGGATTTCAGGCAGAGCGGTGTATATCAAACTTATTTTTCTGCTTTTAATTTTTCCACAAACAATGAGAGAGAAAAAGAAACAAGGGCTGTATCCAGTAAGGTCTTTGACGGAGGGAACAAAATAACCCAAGAAAATAACAATCAAACAAGTGAAGAGAAAGCACCTATTTTAGCCATGAGGCTACTGTTGTATTGTCTCTGTGAGTATTGTGTAGTCTTACTCATTGGAAATGAGAAAATAAGTGATTGCTCGTGGAAGTCAAACGTCCTTGTTTATTCAGTTTACCCAGATTAACCATCGAAGTTTGAAGCAAGTGGATTACATCGGAACTATGCCTAAGGAAAGTTAATTCGGCAGTATCTTGTAAGATGGTAAAGAATTGAGCTGATGGGGCAAGATGAGTTAAAACACCCTCTTCATGGAGGAGTAAGGGACTGTTTTAGTCAGCTAGCACTGCCTTAGCAGAAATACCATGAGGTAGATGGCTTCAACAAAGGAAAGTTTATTCTTTTACAGTCCTGTAGGCTACAAGTCCAAATTCAGGATGTCCACTCCAGGGGAAGGCTTTCCCTCTCGTCAGCCCTGGAGGAAAGTCCTTGTGTTGAATCAGTCTTTGTCTAGGGAGCACCTTGGCGCAGGAACCTCGAGTCTGAAAGACGCACTCTTCTCCCCGCGCTGCCTTCTTCATGGGGTGAGGTTCCCAAGTCTCTCCTTGCTTCCCTTTCTTGTTATCTCTTGCAGGAAGAAAGGATTAAGGGTGGGGCAAGCCACACTCCAGGGAAACTCCCTTTACAGTGGAGCAGGGAGGTGATCTTAGGAAGGGATTTACACTCCCACCCTAATCCTTTATAGGAAAGTCAGAAAATGGAGGACAGTCACAAAATACTGGGAACCATGGCCCAGCCACATGGCTACAGATATTTTTCGGGGGACACAATTCAATCCGTGACAGGGAGAGAGCAGACATGGTGTTGAGACTGCAAGGGACCGGATGGACACTAGCCCCGCTGGGCTGATAGAATACACGGCATTGGCAGTTGATGGGACAGTCGGTGGGATGAGTGTACTTAAGGAGGATGTCAGAGGTGGCTGCCTCTTTTGTATCCAGGCAACCAGACACTTAGAAGTAGGAACAGACTTTGAAGGGAAATGAAGAGTTGAGTTTGCAATACCTGCTGGACATCAGCTAAGTGAAGACTTTAGCTTGGTTCAGAAGAGGTCAAACCTGCAAATACCTTTTAGGTTAATAGGTAAAGCCATGCAAGTACATGAGGTTGCCAAGACTGAGAAGACAAGGGAGTGAGGAGAGACTGCAAAAGTTATAGAAAATAGGGTAACAGTAGCCACATTGGGCATTTGAACTTAAATTGAAGTAGAAGTTGAATTCTGAGTTCACACTCATCATGTTTCAAGTACTCAGAAACCATTAACAGCCAGTGGCTACCCTGTTGGACTCTTCGCATAGGGATTCGGATGTTCTTCTGCCATTGCTGAGAGTTCTGTTGGGTGGCACTGCTCAGGTGTCACCTGCAGTAGGGTGGAGGAAGAGAAAGAGGGGTCAGTGAAGGCAGTATAGTCAAATAGTGTGAGGAACTCTGTCCCTGAAATTCAGGGAGGTCACTGAGAGGACTCTGTCCTTCAGGGAGGTCATTTTATCCAATGATCAGACCTGCCATCAGCTGAAGACAGCCTGGTAGGCCCCACCCGGCGTAAATATAAATAACTGTATGTCTGTCTTCCCCACCATCCTAATTGAAAACTCTTCCATTATCAAAATAAATCTCTTCTATTATCAAAATCTTGACCATAAACAAACCTTAGCCCTTCTGCGTCTAATCAGGACTTCTTCCTTATTCAGACCGTAAGTCCCCAAACCAGAATTTCTTGCTACTCCTCTTTCCTTATCAAGCCATAAACCCCCTCACCCCACACACTACCTCACTGAAACTGTAAACCTATAAATAACCTGTCCTACAAGGGAGAGGCTGGGCTGAGCCACTCTTGGCTCAGACCCCACTCTCCTTTCTCTTCCACTAAACTTCACTGGACCTTTGGACTGGTGTGTCTCTGCCTCTGTTTTGGGCCACCCTCTCCCCAGCACAGTGGTGTTGTGATGGTTAAGATTGTGTGTCAGCATCCCTGGGCCATGATTCTCAGGGGTTTGTCAGTTAGATAACAATGTAATGAACTCCATGATGAGATCTGCTGTGCGCAGTCAGTCCGTTGAAAAGGAGTTTCCTCAGGGGTGTGGCCTGTCCTGAGTATATAAACAGATGTTCTGGCAAGGCTCTCACTCTGGATCCTGAATCTGGCTTGTCGTTATCTACCCTCTGGTTCTTAGGAGCTAAGCTAGCAGCTCACCTGCCAGCCTGGTCAGTCAGTGCTGCTCTAACAGAAGTGCCGTGAGTGGAAGAAAAGTTGATGCTTTTGTAGTCCAGTAGGCTACAAGTGCAGATTCAGGATGTCCGCTCCACTGTGGGACTGGAGGAAAGTTCTTGTGTTGCATTAGTCTTTGGTCGGGGAGCATCTTGGCTCAGGAACCTCGAGTCTGAGGGACCCGCTCTATCCTGGTGCTGCTTTCTTGATGGTGTGAGGTTCCCAGTGCTCTACTTCTCTTTCTGGTTATCTCTTGCAGGATGAACGGATGAAGGGTGGTACAAGCCACACTCCAGGGAAACTCCCTTTGCCATGGAGCAGGGAGGTGATCCTGTGAAGGGGTTTACAGTCCCACCCTAAACCTTTAACATACAGCAAAGGAGAATCACAAAATGGAGGACAGTCCTAAAATGTTGGGAATCATGGCACAGCCACATGGCTACACGTATTTTAGGGGGACACAGTTCAATCCATGGCACTTGGAATTTGTCAGCCTTTGCACCTTGTGAGCCACAGGTTTGCTGTCTGCCCTGCCAGTCTTGGGTTCGTCAGCCCCTGCAACTGTGTGAGACACAAGAAGCCTCCGACATGATTGCCTGACCCAGAGCCCAGGAACGTAGGACTTGCTTGTCTTTGTAACCGTGTGAACCATTTCCTTGAGCTACATCTCTCTTTCTGTAGATATATGTAGTATACATACATGTATGTGTATATCCACATGCGTGTACATACAGCCTAGGACAGAGGTGATAGGCATAATGACTCCGTTAAGTCGGGCTGTGAATAACACCAGTGGCTTACAGTTTATTTCATCATGGAAGGCGCTGTGGAGGTGGGCAGACTGGTAGTAGTGATGAGCTCTCTAAGACCTTGTCCGAGAGCTAGGGACCTTCTGTCCTTTGGTTCTTCCCTACATGGTTTCTGTCTGCTCTGTCACCTCGTTAGTAGCTGGCTAGAGATAGCTCAGATGGCTGCTAGAGCTGTTTTACTTGTAGACCAGGCCTCAGTCTCAAAAACCAAACCCGCTGCTGTCAACGGGATTCGAACTCACAGGCATCAGAAACAAGACTAAAAAAGAGATTATTCCTGTAAGTAACCTCTCTTTTTTCGACAGCTTTCTTTTTTGAATTTCACCAAAAAACGTAGTCACTTGTTCTCACTTAGTGGTAAGGGGGCTAGGATTGTAGCCTTTTAACGGGTGCATTGTGATCTCGAGTCAGTTGGATTTCTGTGTATAAGGGAGAAGGGGCTGGTAGATACCATGTGGCACCTAGCAGGCTCTGTCCCGGTGTTTATGTGGCACTGAGATGAGAAGGTTCTGCTGGCCAGGTTAAGGGGATTTTTTTTGTTTGTTTTATGCAGTGGAGTTTGTTTTTTTTGTTCTTCCCAGATGAAATCTTATTCTGAATATGTAAACTAGGAAAGGTATTGTGATTTGCAGCAGACATGGGGACCTTTGAACCCTACCCTCTGAGCCACCCCCAGAAATAGTCAAGACTCAGTGTGAGAACCCTCAGCTGGAAGGCTGCAGCTTTGTCTGATTGAGTGTTCCAGGTCTAGGTAAAATACCTTCTCAGAAGAGGAAAAACCCTGTCATTTTGGAAAAGCAGTAGCAAAATGTGCTTCGGAAGACCTGGAGGTAGGGGGCATAGTGTTGAGTCACACAGGTGAAGCCGTGGTGTGTCTGAGGATAAGGCTCCCACTCCCAGTGTTTTTTTTTACCTGCTTTCTCCTTCCCTCTGCTTTGCACCCTGATGTTAGTGGTTTTCATGAATAGTGCTAGGGCCAAAACTTGTTAACTCTATTTCTGTCACTGAAAAATTACTCTGTGTCTATTTATATTTATGTGGTATTTTCACAGGTGTTAAATTTAGAAATTGAAGTCTTGTTTGTTTTTTTTTAAAAACTCTATGCTGTAAATATTATCTTCACAGAACCTAGCATCAGAGTCAAACCCCTCCAGTCCCCGTATCTTTTCTGTGTCTGAGCTTGTGCTCCGTACAGGCAGGAATCCACTTGCATGTCTCTGAGCCATGACAAAGGATGTTGCCTCAGCAAGGAACACTAATTCCCTCAGATGGGCCTACTCTTTGTGGGATATTAATATTTCTAGCTGGAAACATGCTGATTTATACCCAGAATACTTGTTAACACAGAAATGTAAGTTTTCTGTCTTCCTTTCCCTTCTTAATAATGACTTCCATCTTGATAATGACTGTTTAGTGAACAGTACTGTTTCTAAGTAGCAGTTTGAAGCGTGTCCAGTCCTTCATTCAGCAGATACTTAGTGGGCACTTACTGCATACCAAGCACAGCTTTAGATGTTGAAGACACAGAAAGACAGCCCCAGCTATCATGGGATGAGAGAGACAGGAAAAACTACTGAGTGTATGTCAGGTAGTGATTACAGTCAGGAAGACAGTTTGGGATAATAGACAGGGTCTAGGAAGCATGCTGTTTTATAGGATGTTGTCAGGAAGGGCCTCCCTGGTAAGCGATGACTTCCTCTTTAGGCAGAAGGCACTAAAAGCTGCAGGGAGCCTGTGGGATGAGTGATCTCAGCATGTTCAGGTGTGGTAGGGAGGACACAGTAGCTGCAGCAGAATGAACAAGACAGAAAGTGGTGGATTCACAGGTCAGCATTGGGCAAGGGGGTGCATTGGTTTCCTGTTCCTGTGGAACAAGTCACCACAGATTTGGTAACTTAAAACAACAGAAATTTATTATCTCAGAAATTCTGGAGGCTGAAATCAGAGTGGCACCAGGGTCATGTTCCCTCCCGAGGTTCTAAGGGAGAAGATGTCTCTTCCAGCTTCTGCAGCTGCCAGCATTCCTTGGCTTGAAGCCACGTCACTCTGATCGTCAGTGCCAGCATCTTCAAATCTGTCTCTGGTTTCTCTCTGTGACCTGTCTCCTCTGTGTGCAAACTCTCCCTCATTCCCTTTTGTAAGGATATGTGTGATACATTTAGGAGCCACTTGGATAATCCGTGATAATCTTACCTCAAAACCTAATCACATCTGCAAAGACACCCTCCCTCTCCGCCTGCCCATGTTTTTTGCATATAAGGTAACATAGGTTTCGGGGATTGGAACTGATCTCTTTGTGATGAGGGGCACTTTCAGCCTGCCACAGGGGGGCAGCTGGAAGAATAAGAATAGGGGCTTTGACTTTTTACCTCTAAGAGATGGAAAACTCTCCTGGGATTTTGGTAATGTGATCTACCTTGCTTTTCTAAAAAGGCCACTCTGGTATTATGGCAACTAGACTGCAGAAGAAGATAACAGTACTGTATATCTAAAAATTCATTTTTAATTTTGTGAGAAATTCAAGAGTATCTTCTTGTTGGAAAACTTTGATATTATACAGGGCAAGCTAAACTGTCCCTGTGAGTCCCACTTCTCCTTCCAGGAATAACGGCTATTATTGTGTGATATATTTCTGTATGTATCTTTTCCTCTGGATTTATACTCAAATAGTTATCTAGAGAAATAAATAGTTTAAGTTGTATTTACATAAAAATATCAACCCATGTATGTTCGGCTCCTTGGCATTTTTGCATTTATTAATATAGCTTGGAAATCTTTTTAACATCTTCACAGAGTTCTACAGTATGCAAATACCATTATTTATACAGCTTACTACTGTTAGACATTGAGATTTTAACTTTTTTTCATCTTTTCTAAACACCATTGAAGTAAACATTCTTACAAAGCGTGACTCTTGCCGTACAGGAACAGGAATTTTCTCCGGGCAAGATACCAAAAATGTCAAGGCTATGTGACGTTTTTAGACATTAATGGGTCCTTGCCAAAGTGTCTTCCATCTTGTAGGACAAGAGTATTTTTCCCTCTTAATGAAATTATTGAGTTTTTTTGTGGTCTGTATGAGTTTTCCTAGTGGTTTTGTTAGGATTCTTAGTGGTTTCTAACAGTTCCATATTCTGGGTATTTATCTTTCCTTTATTTTAATCCCCCAAGTATTCCTTGTTGAATTCTATCTAGCCTGTCTTTTAACGAGCGAGCCCTAGTGGTGCAGTGGGTAAGTGCTCGGTAGGGAACCAAATGGTTGGCAGTGTGAACCCTCCAACAGCCCCTTAGGAGGCAAGACCTGACTGATGATCTGTTCTTAGAACAATTACAGCCTAGGAAGCCCTAGGGAGCAGTTTTGCTCTGTCTTCTAGAGTCACTATGAGTTGAAGTTGACTTGACAACACGTACAGTGTATCTTTGAAGTTTTAAATTGTTTTAAATTTGAATACAGTAAAATTTCATTTTTTCCATTATTAATATTGCACTTTGCATGTAATTTAAGAAGATTTTCCTTATACCAAAGTCATAAACATACTCTGCTATCTTCTGTGGCTTCTTTTATAGAATTCCTACTGTATGTATGTGTTACGGTTATGTATATGTGTCTCTGTGTGTGTATATACACATATGTATGCATATTTGTGTGTATATATATATATAAAATGAATAGTTACATATATATATAATGAAAATTTTTATAAGTTAATTCAGTGGTACATGGGTAGCTTTTTAGCCCAGTATAATTTATTGACTAGCTCATCCTATTAGAATTGCTTTGAAATGCTAACTTCATTATGCCATTTAGACATCCAGTGTTTTCAGAACTTTTATTTCATTGAGCTCTTTGTCTGTTCACCAGTATCACAATATTTGAATTAATAGACTTTTGTCATTTGTTTTAATATGTGATAGAGGAATATACCTTATCATTTGTACTCAGAATTATCTTATCTCTTGTGTACATTTGTCCTTTTTTATAGATCTTGTGGTGAGCTTGTCCAATTTTATGAAAAACTATTTTGTGATTTTAACTGGGGTTGTATTAATTTACATATTAAATTGTTGAGAATTAATAACTTCAGGTTATTGAGTTTTCCAGTTCAGGAATATTGTATATCTCTATCATTTCTATCACATGTATGCTCTTTGTAAAGTTTTGTGTAATTTTTATTATTTTGAAATTTATCAGGCTTTAATGTGAGAATAGAATGTATCATCAACATCAAAGTATATTAGAGCCTGACATCATTCTGTGTATTTCCTTCATGCATGTTTTATTACTCTTTAATGGTAACTAATGGTAGAACCTCCCTGTGTATGTCTTCCCAGGCTTGTTCCCCTCTCCTTCCCTCCTCCTCTCCTTCCCCATAAACAAACCAAACCAAACCCAACTCGGTGCCACTGAGTCGATTCTGACTCATAGCGACCCTACAGAACAGAATAGAACTGCCCCAGAGAGTTTCCAAGGAGCATCTGGCAGATTTGAACTGCTGGCCTTTTGGTGAGCAGATGTAGCACTAAACCACTACATCACTGGGGTTTCTCCTCCTCCACATAACCCATTAGCATTGTAATGCTGAATATGGTCAAGAATCATCTTTTATTTGATAAAATGAGTATAATAGTGTTTTAGTCAGCTAGTACTTTTCTAACAGAAATACCACCAAGCAGGTGGCTTGAACAAAGAAAGGTTTGTTCGTAGACAGTCCCGTAGGCTACAAGTCCAAATTCAGGGTGTACACTCCAGGGGAAGGCTCTGGAGGAAGATCCGTGTGCTTCATCAGTCTTTGGTCAGGGAGCATCTTGGTGCAGGAACCTCAGGTCTGAAGGATGTGCTCTTCTCTATCCCAGTGCTGCTGTCTGTCTTTATGGTGTGAGGTTCCCAACTCTCTGTTTGCTTCTCTCTCATTTTATCTCCCGTAGGATGAAAGGATAAAGGGTGGTGCAAGCCACACTCCAGGGAAACGCCCTTAGCAAGGGTGTTGCAGTCCCACCTAATCCTCTTTTAACATAATCATCCTATCTGTTAGCCACAGACAGAGATTAGGATGTATAGCATAGGAAAATCACAAAATTTGGGGAATGATTAGCCCAGCCAAGAGGCTCTTTACATTGTTGTGGGGGACAGGGGACACAGTCCAGTCTGTGATAAATAGTATCTGCCCTGCTTACTTGGCAGGGCTGTTATGCACAGTGTAGACGTGGTTGTGGCTCTGTGTTCCAGGCCCAGTATCCATGGCTGGATTACACTGTACAGTGGAAGTGCTGATAGGAAAGTTACTAGAGCAGTGAAGAGTGTCTGGTGGTCTCTGTTTTTTTGTCGACAGTTTTGTAATTGCTTTGTGTTTACTTGTGTATATACCCAATAGCAAATTTAACATTGGTCATTTTTAAACATTTTAAAAAATACAGTGTTTTCTACCCTCTCATGTGCTGCGGGGTCGCTTCCACAGTGATGACAGTGCCCTAAGAGGCCGCCATGTTCAGCTGGTGTGGTCATGCATCATGTGGGATAGAGGTGACAGAGTGATGGAACTCCCAGTTGTCTTAAACGTACAGTCACATGTCATTGTAGTCCTTCCTGGTACACAATGCACTGTTAATTCATCCTTGCAACATTATTTAGGAAAACCTTTTAGATAGTCTTGTTTCCGTGTATCTCAGTCTCACGCCTGCGAGTAAAACATGTGAATATTTTGCTACTGAAATGGCAACTGTTAGTTTTTTTGGCTGTGGATCTTAACATGGTTTTGCTTGAACTTCTCAGGCACCATTCTCAACGATGAGGATTTTCTTCTCTTGGAGCTTTTGCACTGGTTTAAGGAAGAATTTTTTCACTGGGTGAATAACATGGTGTGCAGCAAATGTGGTGGCCAGACAAGGTCTAGAGGTGGCTCTTTATCCCCCAGTGACGACGATCTGAAGTGGGGCGCAAACACAGTGGAAGACCATTACTGTGATGCATGCCAGTTCAGCAATCGATTCCCAAGGTGGGTGTACATGGCACAGGACGCTCACCATGATTTCCCAGTGAAAGATTAGAAGTAAAACGTTTTAGATTAGAAGTGCACATTTAGTCTTCCTTTTGATTATTAGAATTGTGTTCTTCGAGAACCGAACCAAACCATTGCCACTGAGTTGATTCTAACTCAAAGTAACCCCACAGGATGCGGAGCAGAATTGCCTCGCAAAGTTCCTGGGGAGCACCTGGCGGAGTCAGACTGCTGGTCTCGTGGCCCGTACCCAGCCACCGCCAGGGCTCCCTCCTCTGGAACGGGGCGTGGCAGACTGGGAGCTGCAGGGTAAACCCACCCTCTCACCTCTTTTGTAAATCAGGTTTTCTTGGTGCACAACCAGGCGGATTGGCTTTTACTTGTTGTCGGTGATTGTTCTCATGCTGCAGCAGCCAAGTTGGACACTGGTGACAGAAACCAGTGTGGCCCAGAGGACCCGGAGCAGTCACTGTCTGTCCTGGTACAAGGAGAGCTGGGTGGCTCCTGCTTAAGAAACACAGCACATGTCTCCTCTGCCACCCGTGGGGTCTCCTTGAGATGAGCAGCGACCTGATGGTACCTGGTGTACTCTGGAATGGAAATTGAGTTCTCTCTGGGGTGTTGGGTACTGTCACGTCGATTCTGACTCACAGCGACCCTGTACAACAGAGCAGAGCTGCTGGTAGGACTTCACAGGTTGTCTTCTCTCTCTGGACTGTAAAGCTTTCAAGGCAGGACCACTGTCTAATTTATGTTTTTTTGACAAAAATTCTAACACAGTGCCTCTTATGTCCTAGGCTCTTCAATCAGTTTTTATTGACAAAGAACAGGGAAGTTAAGAAAAATCTTTACTGGTTAGCATAAAAGTAATACAATTTTTTTTTAACTTTGATCATGAATTGAAGTTTTTGTTTTGTTTTTAAACCAGGTATAATAACCCTGAGAAACTTCTGGAAACACGATGTGGACGGTGTGGCGAGTGGGCCAGTTGTTTCACATTGTGCTGCCGAGCTTTAGGATTTGAAGCTCGCTATGTTTGGGATTACACAGGTACAGAGCAGAGTACTAGGGTTTTGCTCACGGACAGATCTGGGTTTATAATCTGGCCCCATTTCTATCCCTAACTTTCCAGCCTTGTCAGTCTGAGCTTCCATTTGCTCTCTGTTAAAATAACAGTAATGCCAACCTCATAGGTTTTTGTGTGGGTATTAATAGACTAGCCTTCTTCTTGGTGCTGTGCACTGCACACGTTTTTAATTAACACTTTACCATGACATTTATAGTAATGGTAATTTCTGTGTGGACAACAAGATGTATAATCACGTGTTAGAGAAATCTGTATTTCTCTAGGAATTAGTATAAAAGATCAAGTAACCTTAAATATTAATATATAAAAATAGTGTATTAAAAGCCATCTGAAACTTTTTATTATCCTTGTTTAGAACTGACTCATGTCACCCATGTGCTATGAAGTTCTGTTTTTTCAAAGTTTTGCATATGTTTCTTGTCTTTTTAGGCTCAAATGAAACCTTGACTTAGTAGCTATTGTTCTGTTACAGTCAAACACAGAAATGTGTAATCAGAGAGCCTCTCTTAAGGGCCCTCTTCTGGTTCTGAGTCTCAAAGGTGATTTCACAAGTGTCATGAACCCTTTGGCATGGACAGACGAGTCCAGAACTTTCTCAATTGCTCAGTATGCTCACTGCTTGCAGAGATGTGGTCCACATTATTTTTAAGTAAACTTTAAACCGACTGCATGAAGAGAAATATTCCCAAAACAAGATGGGCACATTATCAGAAATTCCAGAGTAATCCATACCTTGAACTGCAGGTATCCTGGAGTCTTGTCTACCACAAAATGTTCAAAAACACTGACATACAGACAATTAGGAGTTAATGTGGGGCTCTACGAGCAGCAGTTTGTGTACCGTTTCTGTAAGGCATGCTGATCTTATCCACCTGGCTTCTCTTTCTTATTTCTTCCCGTTGCTTTTGTGACTCACACTTGAGTAGACCATGTCTGGACAGAAGTCTATTCTCCTGCTCAGCAGCGGTGGCTGCACTGTGATGTGTGTGAGGATGTCTGCGACCAACCGCTCCTGTATGAAGTAGGATGGGGCAAGAAGATCTCCTATGTGATAGCCTTCTCTAAAGATGAGGTAGGACATAGGGACAACAAATCATTCCCCAGAAATAAAATAAATTATGCAGTCACTTATTTTTGACAGATTAGTGGAAATATAACTGAGATACAGTGACTTGCATCTGTTTAAAATGTATACACTTTAATAAGTTTTGACTTTGTTATATACCTGTGAGAACATCGATCACCACAACCAAGATAGTAAGACGAATCCATTATTTCCAGAAGCTTCCTTTTCCCTCTTTCCTGCCCTTCTCCAGGCAAGCACTGATGTGCTTTCTTTCCCTGCAGATTAAGGTGCATCGCTACAGTTTTATATAAATGGAATCACAGAGTATATCATCTTCGGTAGATGGGGCTCTGGTTTAACTCAGCATAATTATTCTGAGATTTATCCATGTATTTGCATGTGTCAGTAGTGTGTTGTTTTTTGTTGCTGAGTAGTATCCCATTGTATGGATGACTTCAGTTATTTGATCTGCTTATTTGTGTATAGACATTTGGGTAGTTTTCAGTTTTCTGCTGTCACATACAGCTGCTGTGGACGCCCTCACATGGGCCTACACTTTCTTTAGTAAATGCCAAGGAGCGGCATGGCTGGGTCACGTGGTGTACATTTAACTGACCAACAACTACAAAACCGTTCTCAAAGTGATTTTGCCATTTTACTTTTTCACCAGCAGTGTGTAAGGATTCCCAGCTTCTCATTATCTTCACTAAGTTCAGACTCGTTAATTTTAGCCATTCTAACAGTGGTATATTTTGGTTTTCATTTGCATTTCCCTGATAATTATATCAAATGTTCTTTTATGTGTTTATTTGCCATCAGTATGCCCTCATTGCCATTTTTTGTTTTTAAATTGATTTGTGTTTTCTTACCATTGAGTTTTCAGAGTTCTTTATACATTCTGGATAAAAGCACTGAATGACTTTTGAAGAGAATTTTTTAATTTCTGTAAAGTCTGGTTTATTGACTTTTTCTTTTATGGATTGTTCTTTTTGATGCCATAACTGGTAAGTCTTTGCATAGCTTAAGATTAAAAAAAAAAATTCTCCCCTGTGTTTTCTTCTAAAAGTTTTACAGTTTTACCATTTTGAGTTCATTTTTGTATATGATTCAGGGTGTGGATTAAAGTCCTTTTCTTTTGCATATGCGTAACCAATTGTTCCGGCACCATTAGTTGCAAAGATTGTCCTTTCTCCATTGAATTGCTTTTGCACGTTCATCAAAAATCCGTTCTTTAATATAGATGTAATGCAGTAAACAAAAAGGCTTATTTTTAATTTTGCAAAGTCTGCTTTGTAGATAGAAAGCGTTTTTCCGTAAAAAAAAAAAATTAACCTCAGTTTTTCTTGGAAGTTTGTTATAAAAAAATGAATAAAAGCATCTTCTCTTCAATTTCTTCCATGGGTTTTTAAGTTTTAAATAAGGGATAGTATTTTAAAAATTGTATTGAACAGTTGTATTCATTCCAGCCAATCTAGTATTTAGCAAATCAAGACTGATGATGGTAATCTTGTTAGATATTTATGTTCTGTGATTTGTTTAAGGTGGTTGATGTCACTTGGCGATATTCTTGTAAACATGAAGATGTCATCTCTAGGAGAACTCTGGTTAAAGAGGAATTACTTCGAGAAACTATTAATGCACTTAATAAGCAGGTATATAATTGGGATTTGTTGTTGAGGGAATATTTGAAGTTTTAATATAATCAAGAATAGCCAGTTTTGAGCTCATTGAAATATGTAAAGTGGCAGCACTGTTTTGAAAACAAATATTTAAATATGCTACATGTCTTTGTGTACATTGATAATTTGAGTAGTCCTTTTAAATAGAATGCCAGCATATCTTTTCTCAAAGTTCAGTGAAACAAATTTCATATTTACAGTACTTGAGATAAAAACCCAGTAAACGAAACCCACTGCCATTGAATTGATTCCGACTCAACGACTTGACATAAAGTGCTGCTTTATTTATTAAAGTAGTTGTGCCTTGAATGTAATCTCACACGTGCACACACACACACACACATATGCTTGTCCATTATTTCTGGAACAAAGCTAATTGACCACTTCTGAGAAGAGGAACTGCGTGTCAAAGTTGGAAACTTCATTTTTTGTCTTACACTCTTTGGTGGTATTAAGTTTTTTTTGTATTCATGAAACTTTTTTCACCCCATAATTAAGAAGAACGAAAGCAACTAATTTTGCTTCTGACAGGCAGAAAGAGTTTATCTCCTTAATCTTCCTTGTTACTACTGAGTTTTGAATTTGCCCCTGCTTTTAAGTGTAGCCCTTCAGAAATTCTAACCAGAAAACCCAGAGTGTTCATGGGGACCCCTCACCTTGGCCAGTGCTGAGCTTTCTGTTTGTTTTCTCGTTAGCACTGTGAGGCTCCTAAAAACTCAGCTTCGTTTCTTAGTGCCTCATCCATTCTGTGCTTGGCTTCTCATCCTCCCCTCGACACTGCCCTTTACAAACTGGCCAGTACCTGGAAAGGCAAAGAAGTGTGTCCATAAGTTTGTCTCACCTCAGTTCATTTCTTCTGTTGAGATCTTGGCATCTTAAGATCTGGCTGTTTACCTTGGGTTTTTCTGATCCATTCAAACAAGTGTTTCTATGTATATGTCTTTGTGTTTCCCCCAGGTCTTGTTGATTTTCCCAGTGGGGCAGTTGGTTGTTGGTCAGAACCAGCTGGTCCATGTAGCTGGAAACCAAAGTTGTTAACTCCCGTTTCAAATCTGGGACAGTCAAGGCAGTGGAGAGGTGGAAACAGGTGTTAGATGATTTCTCCACATAAAAATGTAAATTTAAGCTTTCCATAGTGTCCTTTTTATTTTCCAAATAAAGTGTGTATGAAAATTAAGTTGGCTTCTTCTTTCAGCATTGCCTTAAAATGCACAAGTGCTAAGTATATTCTTGCTTAGAGATCAGCCTCAACGTTTTCCTTGTCTTAACAAGTTATTTAACATGAACTACAGAGGCAGCTGTCTTTGTCAGAAAGCCGAAGAAAAGAACTTCTCCAAAGGATAATTGTGGAGCTTGTTGAATTTATATCTCCTAAAACCCCTAAACCTGGCGAGCTGGGTGGAAGGACATCAGGATCTGTGGCCTGGAGAGTCGCACGTGGTGAAATGGGCCCAGAGGTATTTAATTCGTTGTATCTTGATACTCCATTCCCTTTCCTGCTTCCCAGACTGTACTGTTCAGTTACTGAAAAATGCATCAGCCATGACCTTTCAGTTAACTTTGCAGTGCAGTTATTGAAAAATGGAAACATTTAAAGGGAACTAATAAATTCATTGAGGTAGGATTATCACATATAAGGTAGCAAAGCATTTTAAAATGACATTTTTCTATTTTTTACATTGTATAAGTATTTAGGGCAGTATAACTGAAGTACATGCAGAAATACAGTTCATAAATGGAGAGCTTAATACAGTTGTGCAAATTGAGTGCCTGTACCAACTCATGTAAGAAATAGCACCTGTGAAAAGAGAAAGAACTAGAACCTCACCCAAAACCCAGAAACAGCCACGAGTTCTCTTGCAGTTACTGCTTTCCATCCCCAAGAGTAAGAGCCACCAGTACATGGCTTTTGTTCTGTCTTGTGTAACTGAAGTCCTACATACTCTATGTGTATGGCTTTTTCCATTCAATAATATGTTGGTGGGATTCATATATTCTGTTGCGTGTTTATGTCATGTTGATTCCCATTGCTATATAACATTCCTGGGTATGAATATACAGTGAAAAATTTATTTATTTGTAAAATCACAAATATAATGTCCTTATCTATGCCACTGTTGATAGGCATTGTGGGTTGTTTCTCGTGTTTCGTTATTACACTTTGTGCTGCTACAAAGATACATGTTTTCAATGAATATATGTCTGCATTTCTACTAGGTAAATACTTAAAGAGTGAAATTGCTAGGTTTTAGCGTGTGGGTGTGCATAGCTTTAGTAGACAGCCATGCATTTCCCAAGGGCTGTGGTTTACACTCTCCCCGGGAGTATGTGGGATTTCCTGTCTCTGTCTACACTTGGTACCACCTGCATTTTCACGCCAGCAGTTGTGGTGGTGAAGGGGAGGGTTACAGTGTAGTTTGCAGTGTAGTTCCAGTGTAGTTTCCATCTTGCTGATGACTGGAAGCTGTGTGATTGTTTTTTAAACTTTCATATCTCTTTAAGAACTGCCCGTCAAGTCTTTTGAAATGGGACCTTAATATATTACAATAGTCTGTTTTGCCCTTTTGTTTTTGCTCTATGAAAATTGTAAGGTACAGTAGGAAAGATATAAGATGTGGATAATTAAATCAGTGAAAGTGTATGTTTCATGATAGATAACTGTATACATCTGAGATTACTGTTACTGCTTTTATATTGTCAAACTTAAGATGTGACCATTTGACTAATCTCTCTCAAATAATGAGCAATGGAAATACATATTCTGTAGTTACATCTTTCAGTTACAGGTTAGGTAAAAAGCATTGTGCCAGGTTCTGCGATGGGTATTAAGGAACAACAGCAGTCTGCCCCTGGCCTTTGGTGAGCTTAACGTTGATCCACTGGCAAGTATTTACTGTTAGGTGCCTAGGAAAATATGCAGTGAAAATGATTGAAAGGAAAATAATCCATCACATTATTGATGTCAAAGAACTGCAGACAAATTACAGTTTTATATCTGTTTTTTTAAGTGTACTATTGTTGCAACTCATTGCTGTATAAAAAGGGTGAAGTATCCCCCAGTAAATTCTGTTTGCTTTTTACTTTATTCTATCATCTGTAGTAGGCAGTTGACAGTGCTGGTTCAGCCATAGAATTACAAGATCTAAATTCAGATCTTTCAAATCAGTGCTGATGCAGTCAGTACAAGCTACAAGTATAAATCCAAATGAAGCCAGATAAAAGGAGCTACTTTAATTCACAGCTGTTTTCAGTTGAAAACATGGCTGTTATTTAGGTCTGCATTTTTTTTTCTTTGTATAGATGGGTTTGCTTCCTCTTGCAGGCATGTAAGTTGACTAAACCCTAAAAATATTAATTTGGTCATATATGCGGATTGTTTTCACTTTTTATTTTTTTTTTAATATATCAGTTACTAGGGAACTGTATTAGAGCTGTGAATTTAAAAAATCATTTTCCCCTTTAGAAATGAATGCTTGTTTTAAAAAAATAGAGAAATACCAATCCTAAAAGATTTAAGAACTGTACCTTGCAATCATTTGTTAAAGAAAAGTAGCATCGGTATTTCCAGAAAGCAAACAATTTATCTGAGACTGAAAACATTTTATAAAGTATTAATGCTCCTCTGGCTCCAGTTTGCTTTGTTCAGTTGCATGCACGCTGTGTTCAGTAACAAACTTGTTCTTGTATTTGCCCTTGGTAATTAGTTAATCCTTTGTAAAATAGTAGACAGTGCTATTATTTTATGTCCATTTGGTTTATGTAGTGCTCTGAAACATATTTGCAGAAGGAAATAATTGGAAAGTGTTCATGTACCTGTTCTAAAGCTTAGCATACTAATTCGTAATTGTAAAATTACTGTTTTTAAAGTACTGCTTTTTATACTGTATCTTTTCAACAGCAAAATCCACACTTAATACTAGGAAATTATGCATATAAGGACACTTTTTAAAGATTCTGATACTAACACATGAGACTGTGTATCTTTCTGTTTCTAGGATGTTTTTGTGTACTGTCTATTGATTGTTGTGCTTTGGGAGTTTTTTATTGTTTAATATCTTGTGTCTTCCTACCTCACTCCCCCCAAAACAGCATTGCCTATTCTCCTGATTGGCTAACACACATTCTGGCAAGATGTTGGCACAGTCTAGAGCAGCGGGCCTCCATGGTAGAGGATGTGCCCCAGAGTGACATTTGGCAATGTGTGGAGGCACTTCAGTTGTCACAGCTGGGGAGGCTGGAGATGGGGAAGGATGCACTGGCATCTCATGGGCGGAGGTCGGCGGTGCACAGGACAGCCCCTCCCCACAAAGAATGGGCTGGCCCAGATGGCAACAATGCGGAAGATGAGAACCCAGGTCTAGAGCCAGGGTTCTTACCCTGGGCTGCTGTGCCTTGTCAGGGGTTGTGGGGGGGCGGCTGTGTGAATGCCACGTAAAGACACCAGATAAGTGTCTTTCTCAGACATAGATTTGTTCAGAGGTTTCAGGAAGTAGGGAGGTGTGTTAATCTCTTAGATTAGTATTCACCTGGAATTTTAATATAAAACATGAACTTGTGCAGTGATTTCCCGTATGTACAAAATTGTTTCGGACTATACCTCTGAGGTGTTCCCCTGGCTTAGGGTATCAGGAAAGGCTACACTGATGAAATGGCTGTAGATTGGGGCCTGAAGTGTGAGAAAACATCAAATAAGAGTAAGAAGAAAAGCATTCCAGACAGAGAATATCAGACGTCAAGACACTGAGGCAGGAAAGACCTGGACCTGTTGGGAAACTGAAGGAAAAGTAAATGTGGCAGCAGCATAGAGACCCAGGGGAAGAGAGTGACAGGAGGTCTGGCTGTAGGAATAGTATTGGACAGACCGCAGAGGGCCCTGTTAGCCTTGGTAAAGAGTTGAGAATTTGAGTCTAGTGGAAAGTCCGTGGAATGTATTAAACAGGAGAATGGTTATTTTTACATTGTTTTCAAAATAGTTTGGACATGAAGGGTAAAAGTTGAAAGCTCAGAGTCAGATTTAGAAGACCACCATATTTTTGGTAATTAATGTGCCCATGTAAATAACATGCCCACACGTGTAATGTACATAAATTGCCTAGGAAAATATGTGAGGGGATCGAGCAGTTGGCCGAAAATGGATAATGCACACATTATTTGCATGAAAGATTTTTCTGTAGTCCAAATAAAAGATGGTGGAGGAAGTAGAAATGAAGACGAATGTACATTCAGGTTAAACACAAAATCACAAAAACAGAGATGAGAGGTGGAGTTTCTGTTTCCTGTTTTGTGTCTAGTAGTGTTCATTGCTGTATCAGTATCATACTGTTTATATTTAATCGTAAAATAGTTTCAGAACTGGCTCATCACACCCAGTTTTCTTCTTCAATTTAAAATTTTGCCTTTCTTAAGTATATTTTTAAGGGAGAAATGTCTTACTGATATACATAAGAGTTCTTCTTGTGTTTGTTTTACATCTTCTGTTACGTTCCAAACCTAATTCTGTTTTCTTCTGAAGAGAAAAGAAACCGTGTTCATCCCCTCTGAAAATGAGAAGATGTCTAAGGAGCTCCACCTGTGTTACAGTGCTGTGAAAGATCGCTATGTCCGAGTTTCAGATAACAATCACACCATTTCTGGATGGGAGAACGGGGTGTGGAAAATGGAATCCATATCCAGAAAAGTTGAAGCCGACTGGAACATGGTAACGTTCTAGTGCATGAAACGTGTTTAAAACCTTTGTCTCTGTGGAAGCATATAGAGAGTGGCTTCATTTTTTAGTTGTACATAAGGCAGAAACCGATCTATCAGAATTATTTTTAGCAGTCCTTTAACTGTAAAAGAAAGTCCTGCTCCCAACATGTGATTAAAGGTCCATGACCCCAAGTATTGCATTTCTCTTAAGAAAATACATGTTTTCATCAAGGAAGTTGGGAGAAAATGTGATTGTTTTCTTGCATGAATATATAAACTATATTGCTGTTTATTTTCTTCACAGGTATATGTTGATGCTCTGCTCGGTGCTGGCTGCTAGGGAGCATTAAAAAAAAACCAAACCCAGTGCCATTGAGTGAGGTCTGACTCATAGCAGCCCTGTAGAACAGAGTAGAACTGCCCCATAGAGTTTCCAAAGAGCACCTGGCCGATTTCAGTTGCCAGCCTTTTGATTAGCAGACATAGCACTTAACCACTGTGCCACCAGGGTTTCCTCTGCTAGGGAGTATACCATAAATTTATGCAGATAATGCACCTTTTCTACGTTTATATGCCATCTCTGCCCACCCCCCATAAGGCACTGTCACAAGTGCCACTGTGCCAGTACTCTTCCACAACCTGCTGTAAAAAAAACTTACCATAGCATGCTTACCAAAGTACCTCATGGGGGAGGGTGCAGCAGGCAAAGCCAACAGACCCGTGTCACATGTAGAAAAATACAGTAATAAGTTCCAAGTCGCAAGAAGCAGCCATCTAGCAAACTTGCGTTTCACAGGATATCAGTGACTGAGCAGTAGTGTCAACCATCACTGTGGTATAAAAGCAAAAATAAATGCAGGTCAGGTCAGGACCATGATGATCAAGTGCTGTCAGCTGGACACCAACTCTTTGTGACCCCGTTCATGTCAAAGTGGCCCTTTGCTCTTCTGTAGGGTTTTGAGTGGCTGATTTTTCAGAAGCAGATCTCCAGGCCTTTCTTGTGAGGTGTCCCTGGGTGGGCTCTAACCTCCAGCCTTTTGGTTAGCAAATGGTGCTTTAGCAACAGGGTCACGTGTAGCAGCCAGTTTTCAGAGGACCTTCCGGAAAGAAAGAGATGGCCAGAAAGGCCTGGCGATCGTCTTCTGAAAATGAGCTAGCTGTATGTGGGACTGCTGTGTGTGGGAACCAGCTCCACAGCAGGTCACTACAATAGCCCCATAGTAGCTCACGTCTGCCGGGTTGTATACTGTCCTCACTTCGGAACAATAACGTGTAAAAGATTTCACATTTAAACTGCCCTAGCCCTTAAACATATGCCAAAAATAAACTCAGAGCTATTCAGATTACCTTAAAAGATCTGACCACATCATTGATAGATTTTTACAAGGTTTCTTAACTTACAGGGATCTTTCAACATTAACTTGCCAATATGTTTGTGTGGGAAGGGAAGTCGTTCATTTGTAAGACATGCTAGGTAGATCTTTAAAAAATGAGTTACTGATTAATCGCTTCTGGTGTTTATGAAGAAACATGTACTAAATGCTTACTATTGCCATAGACAAGGATCAGAGAACAAAAGTAATTCAAAGATAAGCTCCCTGCTTCCCCCCCCTCCAATTATAAGTTGTTCTAAAATGTATCTTGGTTCTTAGACATATAAATAATACAGTTTAAATCACAATTGTTAGCTAATTGCAGAAGTAGGGATTTTTCCATGTTAAACCAAAAATAATTTAGGGGATTACTAAAAGTACAGATTTATCAACTGTCTTCTTTACCTAAAGAGCACAAACAAGAAAACAACATAAAATTTAAATTTCCACATGTGTGTATCTGTTGTTGAGTATACAGTTGATGAGAGACGATTAACTTCTGTTAAACTGTCTTTCGCTGAGAACTCCGTTGGCCACAAGCACGGAGTGTGCCTTCTCCGGGCACCGCGCGGTACCTGCCGGCGGAGGGAGCCCCGCCCTTCTGCCGGAAGAGCCGCCTTCGGTGCCTCCGGAGCTGGGGAGAGAAGCAGGTCTAGGGGATGGCGCTTTTCTTCTTGATCCTGCTCCCTCATTTGCCTGTCTGCTCTCATCTGCTGAGCGCCTGTCATGCCAGGCATTGATCTCAGCCACGTGGATGAAAGGAGGAGGAAGACAACAGCTCCTGCTCCTAGGATTTAGCGCGAAGGCGAAGCACCACCAGCCACGTTAGCCACGGTGCCGAGCGCGGCGCTCAGGACCGGAGCGCATTGCTATGGAAACCCCGAGGAGGGAGTCCTGAGCTGCCGCTGTGGGAGCTAGGCGGAGTGCCACTGAGCTGGCTGGCGACACGGGGTGGGGTGGGCGGGGGGCGGAAGAGTAGGTGTTGTGCAGGCCAGGGAGCAGTGGAGGGGGAAGGACACCGAGCGCATGGCATGTTTGCATTGCCCGGAATAGGACCACGTGGCCAGAGAGGGTGCATTGTCTGAGAAGGATTTAAATAATGTAAATGAGATGCCAAGGCCGGCAGAGGGAAACAGGCCCCTGCTTTGAGAAGAGCTTTTGCCGTAAGATCCTTGGCTGAAGGGCACTGGTTTATAAAAGTTGGAAGAGGCTTTTTCCAGCTACAGCATTTAGTATCAGAAGGAGAAAGACAGGAACGCAGCAATGGATAACTCGGAAGTAATGTTGTCACTAAAACTTGTGATTTCCAACTAAATTAAAACAACATTTATGGTTCTGTGTTAGCATGCCCCCAATTAGGGGTCCTCTAACCCCCCTAAAAAAACCGAAACCCATTGCTGTCCAGTTGATCTACTGGTAGTAGCCCTGTAGGGCAGAGTAGACCTGCTCCATAGTTTCCAAGGAGCACCTGGTGGATTGAAACTGCCAACCTTCTGGTAGCAGATGTAGCACTTAACCACTACACCCCCGGGTTTTCCAGGGGTCTTCTAGCTCCACTGAATTCATAGACGCCCGTTTCCCACTGCTCCTTTCTTCTAGAACAGATTCTTCCTCTCCCACCCAAAGCTGTGCTCTCCTCTCTGCAGCATAGACACTTGATGAATGTTGTGGTGGTTGTTGCCCTGGGCTGGTTCTGACCGGTGGCAACTCCTCATGTGGCAAGTAGGGTGCTCCACAGAGCTCACCAGCCTGTCTTGTGGTCAGTGATTACCAGGACTTTCTTATGAGGCCCCTCTGCGTGGCCTCCAACTGTCCCCTGTGGTCGGCAGCCCGACGCTTAACCATTCACACCCCTCCCCTGACTCCCAGCGACCATTACTGCATTTTACTGCTTAGCAGCAGCGTTATTCAGTAATGTCCGAGTGGGACAGAATCTGAGAAGCTTCACCAGAAAGACCACCCTGCTTGGTTAGGGACACATGATAACACATTGACAGAAGTGACAGTAACACACTGCCCAGGATCTTTCAAAGGTGGTGTCACCAGAACGAGGTTTTCAAACCCCTGGTTTCCAAGAGCTCTTACAGTAAGGGTCTGCGTCTCTCCCTCCTGGCCCTTGTTGCCTTCTCACCTGATGCCGTCCCCAGCCTCGCTTAGCATTGCAGCCGTGCTGCCCTGCTGGCCTCTCCCAGGACTGCCTATATTTCCGTCTGTCTGCACTAATCCTCGGGCTTGGCTTCAGCCTCCCACCCTGCATCCGGCCTGACTGGCCGTTAGCTCCTTTACAGACTCTTCGCCCCATGCACCTCCTTCATAATACTTGCTCAGCAGTATTTCTGAGGGCACAAGATTGTCCCACAAGATTGTAAATGTTCCTAGGCAGAAACCTTGTTCACCTCCCTGTTTTTTTGCATTCTCGGCATTCATACATCTAGTTCGGTGCCTGGTACATAGTGGGTAGTCAGCAAAGACCACTGAAGGAAGGAAGAAGGACTGAGCGAGTGGCATCAGTTCTCCACTCCCTGGGGCTGTGCAGATCTTCTGCCTCGGTTCAGACTCCAGCCCTGGATGCTCTTAGGCACTGTGTTTGTTGAACCCGGTGTTGTTAGTGATTCGTTCATTTAGATACTCAGCAAACATGGGCTGCCCGACAGCACATTTGGCCCACAGGATGTAAAGCAGGATAGGAGGCCGACCTCTGGATGGGCAGGGAGTAGTACTGGGGAAAGACACATGACCCCATTCTGAGATGAGAGGAGGAAGTACTGGGCAGTACAGATTTGGGACTATGTGTGCACCTGAGGGAGAGTGGCCAGAGGGAGGAAATGCCACCTGAGTCAGGGCTCCCAAGGAGAAGCGCTATCCCAGTGGGCTTTGGGGAGAGGTGGGAGAGGAAGTTTGTCAGTGTGGGGCCAGAATGGAGGGAGAGGGTGTTCTGGAGTATGAGACACAGCCTGTGCAAGAGCACAGAGGTGGGAACCATCTGCTGTGTTGTGGGGAGCTGAGGACCATGGAGGACAAGCGTGGGAGACAGTAGTAACAAGGTAAACAGGTGTCCAGTCCCAGAGACTGTGATGGCTTGGCGTGGGAGCTTTGGTTTTGACCCTGTGTGTAACAGGGAACTGTCACAGGGTTGAGGCTCAGAGGAGGGAGACGGTCGCACAGACATTCCAGCAACTGCAGGTAGAATTACTAGTTTAGCATGAAGAGATTTAAATAACAGTGGGAACTGATAGTAGCCTCGTGTCTGAGTGCAGTGATAAAATGGAATCACCAAACAGGCTGCATGGGCAGCGCCAGCTCACCTGCGCAGAGGTAAAACCCTCAGCAAACACAGTGGCTCTGCCGGACATCTGCAGAAACGCTGCCTGCAGGGGCTGCGGGATGGTGAGCTTCATCAGGGTTCATCTTGGCAGCCTAAGCAGAAGAATTCTAAAAGGATGCTAAGAACAGCTTCAGACACTGCAGTGTAAACCAAGGTGCTAGAACACGATAGCAGCAGCCCGACGAGCCTGGCATGCAGTCATCAGAAAATCTTTATGCGTAGGTCTGCAGAATGCTTAATATGTAAAGAAGCTGACATGTTTTCAGTTTTAAATATATTGGTCACAGCAACAAACCAAAGGACAAGCTTTATTTGTGTACCTCATGAAAGATACAACTTAGATTTTAAGCCATAGACACCGTAGCCTTGTTCCAACACATAGATATGCCTGTACCTAGTCACAGACCCTAAAAGATGAGACTGGGCCCTGAGGCGGGGGGTGTGTATGGAATGCAAGCTGCCCAACACAAACAAACACCTTGCTTTTTTATTTCGCTGCCCCCACTGCTTATAAGGCAGGGTAGCAACATCATTTTATAAAACAACAAATTACAGAACCAAGTGTGTAAAACTGCACACAGTAAATTAAACCTATGAATTAAAAAAAAAAAGGTGAAAATGTTCCCATTGGATAATGCAGGAAGTTAGGGATTTTCAGTAAAATGAACAGTCAGCATACATAGTTTTTTTTTTCTTATAGGCAGAACAGTTGAGTACTTGAGAGGTTAGGAAGTTGTTTTTCCATTTCTCCTGAAAAAGTTACAATTACTAGTTCTGTTCATGTTTACATAGGTAGAACCACAATTGGAAGTTTATGTAAATCCTGTTGTTTTTTGGTATGTCTCACGTAGCCAAACTGAGTATGCATACTCTTGATAACTTCCTGTCACATCTCACGATGGTTGAACTAGTTAAAAGGCCATAGATAGAATTTATCATGTGAGACAGAAGCCATGAGTTTTCGTTGTAAATGTGTTTTGTGTCTCCATATACTGTTCCTTGGATGTCAGAGACCTTTGATTTGCCCACAGTATGTTTAAGCATCTAAGAATTCAGTGATGAATTCCATCTTAGCTTTTAACACTGGGAGGCCTTAAAAGCTGCTGCCTTTAGCACTAGACTACGTGGGCAGCTCCTATTTGGAAGCAAAGTGAGCAGGCAGAAAGGGATAGGAGCTGGTTGAATGGAACAAGAAATTTTGGGGTGGAAAGGAGGAATGTGCCACCACATAGGGAGGGCAACTAGGATCAGATAACAATGTATGTAAATTTGTGTGTGAGAAACTAACGTGAGTGGTCAACTTTCACCTAAAGCACAATTCAAAAAAAAAAAAAAAAGGCTTTAGGATGGGAAGTTTGTAGTTTTAAGATAAATAGTTGTGTTCTCAACAGCAGTTGTAATCCCTTCATTAACGATTGATGCCACGGCTCTGACCTAGACCCGTGCTAACATTAAGACAATTGGGGGAATAAGCTAGAAGATTGAAATTCACCTGATTTAGCTGGTCGTATTTTGTACTCATCTGGGCAGGACGTTTGAAACTACTGAGCTCTGGAAATACAGAAGACACGGAAGTGTATATTGAGACGTAAATGTATCTTAAGATTACTTACCCCTGGTCTCAGTTCTTTCCAGCTGTCATCCTTCCATAGTTCCTCTGTTTGACCCATCCTTTCCAGATAACCCTTTTATAGCTACTCCTCTGGAGATGTAATTAAGTTTGGGATAACCCCTACATCACCCAATAAAATTCAGCCTAGTTGGAACTAACCAATTCCCAGGGAGAAGTGATACAGTTTTCAGCCTTAAGAGTCTCCCCCCTCCCCGCCCCGAAAATAGCTGCAAGGGAATAGGCAGTGGGAGCCTGCAGGCACTGAAGGGTGTTGGATGGAGGTCCCTGAACTTGAGTGGAGCAGGTGACAGCTCCACAGATGTGTTTCTCATTCAGAACAACAACTGACTATACATATCTAGTCTCAAGAATTCAAGTTTGTTTCATTGGAAAGTGACTGTTAAGTAATCTGTAAGGCACTGATTCTAAAAGCTGTCAAGCTAGATTAACTCATGTATTTATCTGGAGGAAAAATAGCTCTAAGTTGCAAAAATCACTGCTGGAATGCTATCTGTAGGTGGCTTCTTACTCAGTGACTAGAGACTAATACATGTAGTAGGACATTTCCATGATGGGTATTTTAACTTTATGGACAAAGTAGAGCTACTGCACAGAGTTCCCAAGGAGCAAGTGGTAGAATTGAACTACTAACCTTCTGCTTAGCAGCTGTAGTATTAAACCACTATACTACCAGGGTTTCCGTATTTTGTATGCTACACTCACTCATTTGCCCCTGAGCTAAAGACTTAACTTCAGGTATACTAGGTGTTTCTAATGACATCTAACGTGTGTATATAGTCTAATGTGGCTTAGGGGTGAAGAGATACTACTGCTGACCAAAAGGTCGGCTATGGAAATCCACCAGGCACTTCTTGGAAACTTTATAGGGCATTTCTGCTCTGTCCTCCGAGGTCGCCATTTGACTTGACGGCAGCAAGTTTTAATGATTATAAAACCCTTCTGTGAATCTAGAACCTGTTCCCTGGAGAAATTATGATTTGGTTAAGTTATACCAGGAAAGGACACCTGAAATAACTGAGCAGTATTTTGAGAAACAGTGTATTGGTCATTCAAAATGAAATGTAATTATGGAGGACCTTGACAGCCAAGAATGTAGACCTAACCCAAGAGCTAGGTACTAGCTGTTACGTTCCGGACCTGGCAGACGACGTGAAGGAAGTGGGACTTTAAAATCATTCGTTTGATCAGAGGGGTTAGAATTGAGTAACATTGGGTAGTTGCCTAAGAGGGAGGCAAAATCATGACTTGAGTCAATAACTGCAGTATATATTAGGAAAGAGGTGTGTTCAGGATTCAGAGAAATGCATGATTATTGTGGGAATGTGGGTATCCGGGAGAATGAGTAAAGTCAGATTCGTAGGAGTTTGGGGCTGGGTGAGTAAGAGTTGCTTGTGAAAGACAGAGCTGTGGGGGTCAGTTTTCATGTCACTGTCTTAAAGAACATTGATCAAAACTGTGAGGGGATGATTCTGACCCATAGGACCCTGTGCACAACACTGCAAACACTGCCCAGTCCTTCACCATACCCACAGTTGTTTTTATCCCTGAGCCCATTTTGGCAGCCACTGTCTCAGTTCATCTTGTTGAGGGTCTTCATCTTTTTCACTGAACCTCCCCTTTACTGTGCTGACCATCTCCAGGGATTGATTGCTCCCTCCTGACAGCAGGTCCAAAGCATGTAAGATTCAGTGTCGCCATTGCTGCTTCTAAGGAGCACTCTGGTTGTGTTTCTTCCAGGGCAAAGCAGTTTCTTCTTTTGGTGGTCCGTGGTGTGTTCAGTATTCTGCTCCACCACCACAGTTCAGAGATGTCAGTTCTTTCTTCCTTATTGGTTGTCCAGTTTTCACATGCATATGATGCAATTGAAAATACTGTGGCTTCGGTCAGGTGCACCTTAGTCCTCAAGGTGACATCTTTACTTTTCAAAAAGAGGTCCTTTGCAGCAGATTTTACTGATACAGTGTGTCTTTTGATTTCTTGACTGCTGCTTCAGTGGACGTTGATTGTGGACCCAAGTAAAATGAAATCCTCGAGAACCTCAGTCCTTTCTCTGTGTATCATAATGTTGCCTTCTAGTCCAGGTGTGAGGATTTTTCTCTTCTTGATGTTGAGGTGCAATCCATACAGAAGGCTGTGATCTTTGATCGTCATCAGTAAGTGTTTCAAGACCTCTTGACTTTCAGAAGCTAAGGTTGTGTCATCTGCATAAAGCAGGTTGTTACTGGTAACAGGTGCTGGTGATGAAGGAATACGGCACATACTACATAGATACTACTTTTTCAATAATTAGCAAAGAGCGAAGTATTTCTTCATTTAGACAGTATGGCCCATCTCACTCTCAGAAAGCTGATAGGAAAATCCAGACTTGGAAAAATAAGCAGCAAGTACATCTAAACAGAATTATCATTTTTAACAGGATTCATCTTAAGGTTCATTTTCGCAGCTAAAATTCTTAATTTTCAAAGAGAATGCCATTTACCAAAATTTGATTAGCTCACAGCCTCTTAGGGCTACACTGTGGGAAGTGCCTGCACTGAAATAAGTAAATTTTCTTTCTGAGCAAAGGATGCTATGGGAAAAATTGGTAATGAAATGAAGCGTATTAGCAGGAAGAATATTTCCAGCAAAGAAAAATTAAGTCTTAATAACCGTGTGAACATAGTACACTGTGACAGTCAGACACGGGACCGTGTTTATTTTCTATGCTGTTTCATCATTTCTGACAATTGCTTTCTCCCCACGCCTTTTAGGTGTATTTAGCTCGAACGGAAGGCTCATCCTCTGCGTATATTGCCTGGAAGTTTGAGTGTGGGTCAGTCGGTCTCAAAGTCGATAGCATTTCCGTTAGAACAAGCAGCCAGACCTTCCAGACTGGGACAGTAGAGTGGAAACTGCGATCTGACACAGCACAGGTGGAGCTCACAGCAGGTAAGCAACTGACCAGAGGAGAAATGACCTCTGCGGGGAGTAATTGTATTAATCTGAGATGCAGCTCTGGCTTTTCCATGCCTCAGAATTATTCCTAGTACTAAAGTAAAAATTTATACTAAAAACGTATGTAACCTCAAAAGAGATGTTTTTTTTTTGTTACAAAACAAAAATAGGAGAAAAATAATTTGTTTCAAGCCAAGCCAAGTGCCGTCGAGTCAAAGGACATGTTTATTCTGAAGAGAGTAACTCAGCTGAATTTTTTAGGGGTTGATTTTTACCCACAAGTCAGGTATATAAAATACATCAGGCATGTTTGCTAAGAGGATACTAGAAAATAGAACAAGAAGAGTGAGATGTCACCGGGTGAGGAGAGCAGAGGGAGCTGCAGATAGGTGGGCGTGCCAAACCGATTTGAACTGTGTATGCTCATGAGTCGGACAGCACTTGGCTGGCTAATCACAATTAAAAAAAAAAAAATGCATCATGCCCTTTATGTTACCAAAAGTGAAATATTCCATTTTTGTTTCTCTGCAACAGACAAAATGCTCCACTGCTATCCTGATTTCTCTGGCGTCACTGAGGTTATTTTGGAAGCAGAGTTAAGCCGGGGAGACGGGGCTGTCGCCTGGCAACATACACAGCTGTTTAGACAAAGCCTAAATGACCAGGAAGAAAATGCTTTAGAGATCATTATAAAATTTGGTGACCTTTGAGAGCCTGAATGTTCTAAAAATGCTGGCAGTAATCAAGAATTTCCCATGGTCTGAAGTTGTCCATCAGGACAGTGCAAGCTTTGTGGGCAGGTGACTCTCCTGGGCTGGGGTATTTCTTTTGCTGACTGTTCATCTCACGAGCCTCCATGAAAAGATGTCTTTATGCTCTGCACCACAGTGAAATCTTGAATAAAAATCTCCCTTCCATGTACGACTGTAGTTTTAATGGTTGAAATAAAGTCTTCCTGCTCCAATGTGAGATTTGAAGCTGAAAACTGGAAGCATAGTTTTAAAAGTAAAATGACGGTGTTCATGGTTAAACGCTATTCATGATTATGGTAAAATACTGAGTTAATGATAGTGATTTTACCTTTTCTGATCAGCCATTAATTTCTCCCTAAACATTTGGATTAGAGTTTTCCCAAGATTTTGCAATAAATGTGAAAGTATAGCATCTTTTAAGTTATGTAAGGCATGAACATTTTTATGATTGTAAATAATGTCAGTGTTTGAGAAATAAAATGAATTATTTTGCCTTATATCTTTTTAGTGGTTACTTTGGCCAAAGAAAAGTCTTTCATAAATATGTTAAACATTGAAAATCACTTGAATGAACATGAGTTATGAAAGCTTTCCAACATTAACACTGCATATATTCAAAGATATGTTGTAAATTCCATAACATGGATGGTAAAAAAAACACTTTACATTTGAGTTTATTTTTATCTAGCACATTCAATAGCACATTCAATAATAGCTATTCTTGACTCTGAAACTATGTAATTATAGGTCAGGATGTTTTGTGTGTGTGTTCCATGTAGTTGCTCCATATAAATTTAGCAAACATGAAGAATTGATGAGCACAGCATTTTGATAGCACCTGGGTGGAAGCAACGGTGAAAGGCATAACTCTTGTCCCCAGAGTGCTTTTTGTGATGTTCTGCAAGGTGAAGTCTTAGTTCTTCAGACAAGGAAATACATTCTCAGAGATTCTCACACTGTGCAACTCAGTAGAACATTTGTGTGAATCATAAAGTATGTAAAAATACTGTGAAACAATGGTCTTGCTTTTGTATTTTAAACATAGCCAGACCCTGTTCAGAATCCCCTTCTGCTAAAGTTAGGATTTTAGAAGAACTGATGGATGCATTTAAAGTTAGAAAACATGCCTTGAATGTTAGAATTTTCTGGAATTCTCAGACTCCTAGCTAAGCATGTTATCCTGCAGTGGCCAAAGAATTTAAACTGAAGAAAAAGTTGATGTGTGTCTTGAGGTACCCGGTGTTTGTACCATATTTTGATGGTCCAGTAGGCCAGCCCTCTGAACCATCACAAGGAAACTGGGCGGTCTGTGAAAAGGATACACTCTCATTTGTACTACAATTTAAGCAAAAAAAAGCAGTTTCCATTTTTACAGGCTTCAACTGGTGAGAGTTAGTAGCACACTTTTATTGTGATTAAGTGAAAGTATACAATCCCAATGAATTTTTTCATGCTTGCCTATCTGCAGCTCCTTCTGCTCTCCTTGCATAGTGACAGCACCCTCTTCCCTTTCGTTCCAGACTTGTAGTGTTCTTTTAACAAGCTTCTGTCCCTTCTTCTCCACCCTCTTCTCTCCCATCTAGAAAGAGACCAGTAGGACAGCATCCTAGAAATGCATAGAGCCAAAAAGTACACATGCACCATATGGTCATATTGTGTCCTTGAGTCAAGTCTATTTTTGTTTGAAGAGTTGACGTTAGTGTTTTCTGGTCAGAGGCAGCAACAGTTCTAGGGGCTGTGTTCCCAGGGACTCCCCCAGGCTGTCGGACCATGAGTTGTCTTTTAGTAGTGTTCTTGAGCAGCACCCCTCTTTTTCTTGGGGTCACAGGGACTCCACATTGTGTGCCCTGTCATGGCTGTCCTTGGTGGTGTCTGGGTGCCATCTGGTTCTTCTGGTCACATGTTGATACAGTCTCCCATTCACATGGGTCCTTCTGTTTCCTGGGCTCTTTTTTCCTCATGTCTTTGTTGTTCTCGGTCATCATGTGTTCTGGATGAGCTGGGACCATTTGGTGTACCTCACATGGCAGCTTGCTAGTGTTTGAGACCCCAGATGCCACTCACCAATATGGGGAAGCACACTTAATTACACTCTGTGAGAGGTTAACCTGAGGGCACTGAATATGAGCTACTAGATATTTTAAAGAAATTTTGGGAAATAATACAGAAGGTACAGGGCAAAACATTTTTCAGTGATGTATCAGTGTAATGACAGACACATACAAGTAATTTGTAGTAAACCACTATTGCAAAAGTAACTTAAAGAACAATTGATAGTACAGGCCCCCTTCATGAATGAGCATTAATATTAGGGCATACTTTGAATCTTCTACTTTGAAGTCACGTCATCTGTTATGTCTAGACAATAAATGCTAAAGCAGTGAGAGAAGAACTCATGAATTACAATGGATAAGCCTTCTACTGCCATTGCTCACTGTTTAAATTTATACCCTGACTTCAGGTCAAATCCCAATGGATTCCGCAGAGTGGGCTTTTCATCACAATATTTTTGAAGAAGTAAACACTTTGCTGGAAACCACATCTCTGATATCAACAGAAGGTACAGGTGATGCTTTGATCAATTTCTAGGAAAAGAGATGCCTCAGATTGAAGAGGTCAGAGAACACTTTATAATGGACTTTGAGGGTAGCATGGATTATTAGAGGTCATCTAATCCAGACACCTTCCTTTTCACTGAGCAAACTCAAGCCCAGAGAAGTTAAATGACCTATCCAAGGACTTGAATCACTGAGTTAGTGACATGGACAAAATTTTTTTATATATGTCAGTTTTTTCCTTCTGTGAAGTTGCAGAGTAAGAGACCTGTGTGGGGATGGTTGATTTAGTTGGTATTTCCTTCATACGAAGACTATGCTAGCCACGTTCAAGTTGAAAAGATACTAACTTTTGAGGTTACAGACAGTGAGTGTTTTAACTGTAGTTACGCTTTCCTGGTGACTAGTTGTTATTTAATGATTGATTATTCTGGATGTGGATGCTTTGATGTAAGTTTCTTAGTAGTTGGCGTAATAGTTTTCTAAATTTTTTTTTCTGCAACCCAGTAAATTGTGTTTTAATTTTATATTCTGCACATGTATGCCCTCATAAGCTGATAGTTCTGATCTGGGTGGTATTTTTTTCCTTCGGTACTCTTGGGGAAGAGTCTGAAGTACAAGGCATGATTGGTTTTACTCAACTTACTGTGTTTTCAGACATACCTGTGTTCACCAAAACAGTGCCTTATTTTTGTTAAGAGAGTTAGTAGCTAAAATGGACCTCAATCAAATAACCAGTTTTTGATACCTATTGTCGAGAAATCAAATGAGGTATTGTAGTAGGCAAATCGACTACAAAAGGACCTCTTCCAGTGTTAAAAAACAAAGACACCATTTTGAGGACTACCACGTCCCTGACCCAAGCCATGGTATTTTCAGTTGCCTCCTAGGCATGCAAAAGCTGGATGTTGAATAAGGCAGTCTAAAGAAGAATTGATCTCTTTGAATTACGGTGTTGGTAAAGAATATTGAGTGTACTGTGGATGGCCAGAAGAATAGACAGATCTGTCTTGGAAAAAGTAACAGCCAGAATGCTCCTTAGAAATGAGGATGGCAAGACTGTCACATACGTTGGACATACCAGGACGGATCGGTCTCTGGAGAAGAAGAGCATGCTTGGTAAGGCAGAGGGTCAGCAAAAAGAAGACCTTCGAGGAGATGGAGTGACACAATCGCTGCAACAATGGGATCAAGCACAGCAACAACTCTGAGAGTGATGCAGGGCTGGGCAATCATTTGTCCTGTTGTACACGGGGTTCCTATGGGTCAGTATGGTAATAAGTGCCAATCGCTTGTAGTGTCTCACTTGATCACAGTGGCATTTTATGTTGTACTACGTGGGCTTGTGTTTGGCCATGATGCTGGAAGCTATGCTACAGGTCTTCCAATACCAGCAGAGTCACCCATGGTGCACAGGTTTCACTGAGTTTGCAGACTAAAACTAACTAGGAAGAAGGGCCTAACAGTCTACTTCTAAAAAGAATTGTCTGGTAAAAATCTTCATGAACAGCAGCAGAACACTGATAACAGTGGCAGAAGATGGACACAGGTTGCAAGGCCTTTCAAAGATGGCTTGGGAAAGAGCTGCCACCTCAGGTCAATCATACTGATGTAGATGGACCTTCATTTGCTGATGTGGCACAATTCAAGATGAGACCAAATAGCTGCAAACATCCATTAATAATTGGAATGTGGGATATATAAAGTATGAATCTAAGAAAGTTGGAAATTATCAAAAATGAAACAGATACCAGTATCTTAAGCACTGGTGAGCCAAAGTGAACTGGTATTGCTTATTTTAAATCGGGCAGTCATATAGTCTGCTGTGTTAGGAATGACAAACTGGAATGGCATCACTCATCATCAAAAAGAACATTTAAAGATTGATCCTGAAGTACAAAGTTATCAGTGATGGGATAGTATCCATATGCCTACAAGGAAGACCAATTAACATGACTGTTACTCAAATTTACACACGGACCACTAAGGCCACAGATGAGGAAACTGGAACTTTTTACCAACTTCTGCTGTCTGAAATTGATTAAACATGCAGTCAAGATGCATTGATAATCACCGGTGATTGGAATGGGAAACTTGGTAACAAGAAGGATCAGTAACTGGAAAATAAGGACTTGGTGATAGAAATGATGACAGAGATTGATAGAATTTTGCAAGACTGATGACTTCTTCATTGCAAATAGCTTTTTTTTTTTTTTTTTTAAACCAATGGCAACTATACACATGGACCTGGCCAGATGGAATACACAGGAATCTAATCAACTCCTTCTGTGGAAAACCAACTAAAACCAAACCAGCTGCTGTCGAGTTGATTCTGACACGTAGCAACCATATAGACAGAGTAGAACTGCCCTATAGTGTTTCCAAGTTGTGCCTGGTGGATTTGAACTGCTGACCTTCTGGTCAGCAGCTGTAGCACTTAACCACAACACCACCAGGGTTTCCACCTGTGCAAAGAGATGATGATGGAAAAGCTTCTTATTGTGAGTTAGAAGAAGGTCAGAGGCCAACTGCAGAGCCAACTGTCAGTTGCTCATATGTGAGGTCAGTTTAAAGTTAAAGAAAATTAGAAGGTATTCACAGGAGCCAAAGTGTGACCTTGAGTATATCCCACCTGAATTTAGAGACCAACTCAAGAATAGGTTTGATGCATTGTGGAACTTGAGTTACTAGTTGTGTGATGGGTAGCATGTTTTACCACCATTTTATAGATGATGAAAGTGACAGGCTAAGTGAGAGCCAGACATACAGAATTTAATGCCTGTGTGTCTAATAACCATTCCCCGTTTATTGCACCGGTAGGTAGTGATTAAGAACTATGGTTGCTAACCAAGAAGTTGGTAGTTCAGATCCACTAGACACCCCCTGACAACCATATTGGGCAGCTCTACTCTGTCCTGTAAAATCGCTAACAGTCAGAATCGACTTGCCAGCAAGTAGGTTTGGTTTTTGGTATTCGTTACACTACCACACATGAAAACGGACCCAAAGTGGAAATGTGAGTCTCTTCATTATTTAAGGACTTTTTCTGTGGTCAGTAGAACTGTAGCAGCAACAAGAAAGCCCTCAGTATGCCAGAAAGAGCCCCTGAAAGGCTGAAATAGCAAACGTAGAAGTTTGCTCACGCAAGCTCCTCCTCTTGACCACAGAACACTCCTCAGGCCACCACACAAAGACTGTTGATTATTTTCAAACATTTAAATTGTTGAAGTAAAGCCATTTTGTTGAAATTCAAAAGAGGCAAGAGATTACAAAGTAAAGAACCGTTTCCACTTCCTTCGCACTCCAGTTTTTGTGTATTTCTCACCGGTACCTCCCCTCGGCTCCTTTCAACACTCTGTGAGGCAAACACTCCGTTCTCGTAGTTGTCTTCGGGTTCTTGCAATAAATAGTTAGGAACAGTGCCGTTGCATTTGGAAACGGGCTGGCTATTACCTGTTTATATTGTAGTTAGAAGAGGACTAAGAATCATGTGACAAAAACCAATGTACTCTCCACTCGAGAGTGGTATGTATTAATTTCTTTTTTTTTATATGTTTCTTCATCCTTTTCTAGTGAAAAACAAAACAGTGCTGACAGAGCTGCAGTCCCCCACAACCCTCCTTCAGTGCCACTCCTCTTCCACGTGCCCCAGAGGCAACTGGCATCAGGAATTCGCAGATTATCCAGTCCATGATCTTTTTTTACGTTGATTACATACATAAATAATACATAATCTTGATCTGAAGTTGTAAATCAAAATTAGTAGTATTCATGGGATAATGATATTCTGCATCTTAGTTGTTACATACAAGGTCTGACAATTACATTCGTGAACTTGTTTTAAGTACTACTACATGCCTCCTTGTTGAGTATCACTACAGTTACCTTCAAAGTACTCCCTTTGGGAAGCTATGCACTGACACCAGTGCCTAGTCCACCCTTCGAAACAATTCTGAAACCCTTTCTGGAATGGCCGTTGTGCACAGTGGCACAGTAGCAGGTTCATGAACTTAATTGTACAGCTGTCTGTGAGGGGGTTTTCAACCAGTAAACAAATAACTGTATTGGAACACTCCCTACTCACCTGATCTGGCCCTCAGTGGCTTTTTTTCTATACCTGAAGATAAAGCAAATATTGAAAGGAAGACATTTGGATGACATTCAGGACACCAAGGGTAATGTGATGACAGCTTTGATGGCCATTCCAGAAAAAGAGTTCTCAAATTGCTTTGAAGGGTGGACTAGGCCCTGGCATCTGTGCTTAGCTTTCCAGGGGAAGGACTTGGAAGGTGACTGTAGTGATAGTCAGCAGTGAGGTATGTAGCACTTTTTCTACGGTGAGTTCAAGAACTTAATTGTCAGACCTTGTACCAATCCTGTTACCTGCTGCATAATCTGCTCCTTCACTGCCATCTGGTCATGTCTTACAGAGTAGAACTTACTCCATGGAATTTTCTTGGCTGTTGTCTTTTTGTATAGAGCCCTGGTGGCGTAGTGGTTAAATGCTATAGCTGCTAACGGGAAGATCGACAGTTCAAATCCAAGCTGGCATTCCTTGGAAATTCTATGGGGCAGTTCTACCCCATCCTACAGAGACATTATGAGGTAGAAACAACTGGAAGGTAATGGCTTTGTTTTGGGGTTTTGGTATTTGGCTTTATTGACCTTGATATTCCTGAGTTGATACTTCTCGTAATTACCTAGTTTCATTCTTGGTACTTGGTAGGGAAAGTACTCTTGGTGCTTTACCAGAGATCCACTGGCTATGCTTGGATCTTTAAGAATTTTAAAATCTGTTTATTAAATAATGTTGAGATTTTGATTAGAATTTCATTATATTTGTGTATTAATTTGGAGATAGTTGATATTATTGCAATACTGAGTATTGTAATGGAATTCCTTGTCAGTGAACATAATGTAGCTTTTTATTCTTTAAATTTTCTGTCTTTAAGTGATTTCTAGTATTTTTCATTAAATTCTTGAGGTAGATTCCTCATCACCATATAAATTTTTGCAATAAATATGAACAGTGTCTTTCCTTCCTATTGTCTTGTTAGTTATTACCGTTCTTTAGCAGTATGTTAGGTTGTAAGTAATGTTTTTGATTCAGAAACCTTCCTGATCTGCTAGCTTGAATAGTTTGTATTTTCTCTCACATTTTTAATAAAGAACATAGTGTCTGCAAGTATGTTTTTTCATTTTTTTGTCACACAGCATTGAAAAAACTTCTAAAATTTCACCTTTAATATTTGCTATAATCAAAGATTAAAGAATTGTAGTATGTTCTTAGTTTATTAAGAATTTTTGCTAAAAATGATAATAAATTGACTGTTATCAAATACTTCTTTTTATAATGATGTTGAACCATTCTTGCATTCCTGGGGTAATTTTGTGTGGTTATTTTGGTTATTATTGTGGATTTGGATTACTAGTATTTTGCTTAAGATTTTATCGCCTGTTTGTAAATGAGGTGAATACAATTTTCCTGTATTGTGTCTGTCTGGTTTTGGTATCCATGTTAAAGTAGCCTCATAAAATCAGCAGAGTGGCTATCTCTTTCCATCCTTAGGGCAATTTATGTATGAAAGAAATTAGCTGTCTATTCCTTGGACATGTGATAAAATTCTTCTGTCACGTTATCTGTACATGGAAATTGTGGTGGCATAGCGGTTATGTGCTAAGGTTTCATGCTAACCAAAGGGTCGACAGTTGAGATCCACCAGGCATACCTTGGAAACTCTATGGAGCAATTCTCCCCTGTCCTATAGGGTTGCCATGAGTCGGAGTCGACTCAGTGACCACAGGTGTCTGGTTTTTTTTTTTGGCTAGTACCACTTTTATTTTGGGGAAAGAGGACGGTATCCACTTCTTTATTGAGATTCGGTTTGTTTATTCTAATTTTGCTAATATGTGGTTTTCTAGAAGTGCCTTATTTAACTCATTGTTTTAATTTGTTGATTCAAGATTGTTTATGATATTCTTTTGACTCGAGTTATATTTTCATTTTCTGTACTATTTACTTTGTCTACCTTTGTATGTTTATTAGTCATTCTCCAAAGGAATTGCTTTGAGCTTTCTTAATTATGTGTTTTGGTGCTGTTACCATTTCTCATTTTTTCTTCCTATTTATTTTCTTCTTTATTTTTATTTTTATTTAACATGACTGAGTGAAAATGTACATTCACGTATAAATTTACATGCCCCCCTATATGCAGCTTCCACTGCTCTCCCTGTCCGGTGACTGCACACTATTCCTCTCTGCTCCATACATGTCTCATCCTCCCAACAGCCTCCTTTCCCCTCCTGTCCGTCCACTCCCCTTCCTCCAGCCAGAGGTCAGCAAGATGATATCCTACAGATGTATAGAACCATAAAGTGCTTCCAATATATGGTCACTCTGCATTGCCAAGTCCAATCCATTCCTGTCCAAAGAGTGGACCTTTGTTATAATTTATGGGAAAGGGTAGCATCAGGGCCAGGGGCCTTGCTCTCAGAGGAACCCCAAAACCGCTGGACCACCAATTGAGGTCTTTTGGTGGAGATCTCATGATGCACCCCTTTTTATTCTTGTGTTGCCAGTGAGACTCCTCTCTGTGAGCTCCATCGTGGCTATCACTGGTGGTGGCCGGGCACCATCCGGTTCTTCCGGTCCCAAGTCGATGTAGGCACCCACTCTTGTAGGTCTCTCTGTCTTCTCGGTTGTCTTTACCACATGTCATTTTGGTCATCGGTGAGCATCCGTTCCTGCTGAGTTGGGACCATTTGCTGTGTCCTCGGATGGCAGCTTGGCAGCTTTTAAGACCCCAGACACCACTCACCAATGTGGGGTGCAGAGAGCTCTCTTAGCAAAACGCTAGTTGTGCCAATTGGCCTGGAATTCGCCTAAGAGTATGGTCCCCCGCCCCCCGCCCCAGCTACTCTATCCTTGCAGTATTGAGTTAAGATGGAGGGAGTACTCAAGTTATGCTGAAGTCCACTTAATGATGTTCTTGTTTCTAATGTGTGCTATCACCACTTTCTCCCAACTGGATTTCTAGTAACTATCTAAACTAAACCCTCCCCCCCTCACCCCCCCTCCCTCCCCTCCCTTGCAACTGTCAAAGAGTCTTTTCTTCTATACACAAGTCTGTTTTTGAGATCTTATCGTAGAGGTCTCATACAGTATTTGTCCTTTTGTTGCTGACTACTTTCACTCAACATAATGTCTTCCAGTTGAAACCAGGTTAGGAGATGTTTCCTGGAATCATTGCTATTCTTTATCATTGCGTAGTGCTCCATTGAGTATATGTACCATAGTTTACCTATCCATTCTTCTATTGTTGGGCATCTGGGTTGATTCCATCTTTTTGCTATCGTGGACTGTGCTGCGGTAAACATTCTGATGCATGTGTCCGTTGGTGTGAAAGGCCTTGATTCTGTAGGATATATTCCAAGTAGTGGAATTACTGGGTCAAATGGTATATCGATATCCATTTTTTTAAGGAAGCACCAGATTGCCTTCCAAAGAGGCTGGACCATTTTGCAACCCCACCAACAGTGTAGGAGGGTTCCACTATCTCCACAGCCTCACCAGCATTTGTTGTTTTGTGTTTTCTGGATCATGGCCAATCTTGTTGGGGTGAGATGGTATCTCATTGTTGTCTTGATTAGAATTTCTTTAATAACTAGAGATCGTGAACATGTCTGCATGTGTTTTTTGGCTGCCTAGATCTCCTCTTTAGTGAAGTGTCTGTCCATCTCCTTTGCCCATTGCTTAATTGGATGGTTTATCTTCTTCTTATTGATATTTTGTAGTATCTTATAGATTATGGAGATCAGGCGTCGGTCTGACATAGAGTTGCCAAATATTTTTTCCCATTCTGTAGGTGTTCTTTTAATTCTATTAATAAAGTCTTTGGATGAGCAAAAGTGTTTGTTTCTTAATAGTTCCCAGTTATCTATTTTCTGTTGATTGAGGTTTCTTTGACAGATTTTGGAGTCTGTCCTCATCATGTATTAAAACTTCCATTGTTGTTCCTACCTTTTCTTGAATGAGCTTTATCGTTTTAGGTCTTTTATCCAGTTGGAGTTGGGTTTTGTATAAGGTGTAAGATATGGATCTTGATTCAGTTTATTGCAGATGGATAACCGATTTTGCCAGCACCATTTGTTGAAGATACTGTTTTTACCCCAGTTTAATGTCTTAGAGCCTTTGTCGAATATCAACGGTTCATAGGCAGATGGTGTCATCTCTGGGGTCTCAGTTCTGTTCCATTGATCCATCTGTCTGTTCTTGTACCAGTACCAGGCTGTTTTGACCACTGTGGCAGTGTAGTATGTTCTAAGGTCGGGTAATGAGAGGCCTCCCAGTGTGTTCTTCTTCTTTAGTAGTACCTTACTTATCCGGGGCTTCTTCCCTTTCCAAACAAAATTGGTGATTTGTTTCTTCATCTCATTAAAAAATCATGCTTGAACTTGTATTGGGATTACATTCTGTAAATAGATTGCTTTGGGTAAAATAGACATTTTCACAATGTTAAGTCTTCCTATCCATGAGCAGGGTAGGTTTTTCCATTTATCTAAGTCTCTCTTAGTTTCTTGTAGTAAGGGCTTGTAGTTCTCTTTGTAAAGGTCTATTGTTTCTCTGGTTAGATTAATTCCTAGGTACTTTATCTTCTTAGGGGCTATCGTAAATGGTATTGATTTGATAATTTCCTCCTTAACAGTCTCGTTGTTGGTATAAAGGAATCCTACTGATTTACTTATGTTTACCTTGTATCTGAGACTTTGCTGAACTCTTCTATCAGTTTGAGTAGCTTACTTATAGATTCCTTGGGGTTCTCTGCATATACAATCATATCATCTGCGAACAGGGAGATTTTAACTTCCTCTTTGCTGATGCAGATGCCCTTTATTCCTTGGTCTTGTCTAATTGCTCTGGCTAGAACTGCTAGCACAATGTTGAATAGGAGAGGTGAGAGTGGGCATCCTTGTCTAGTTCCTGATCTCAAGGGAAAGTCTTTCAGTCTCTCTCCATTCAGGATGATGTGGGCAATTGGCTTTGTATAAATGGCCCTTATTGTGTTGAGGAATTTGCTGTCTATGCCCATTTTGCTAAGAGTTTTTAACATGAATGGGTGTTGGACTTTATCGGACTTTATCAAATGCCTTTTCTGCATCAATGGACAAAATCAGGTGATCCTTGTCTTTTGTGTTATTTATGTGGTTAATCACATTAATTGTTTTCCTGATGTTGAACCAGCCTTGCATCCCTGGTATGAATCCCACTTGGTCATGATGGATTATTTTCTTGATATGTTGTTGTATTCTGTTGGCAAGAATTTTGTTGAAGATTTTTGCATCTAGGTTCATGAGTGATATTGGTCTGTAGTTCTCTGTCATTGTTGGATCTTTCCCTGGCTTAGGTATCAGGGTTATGTTGGCTTCATAGAATGAGTTTGGGAGTACTCCATCCCTTTCTATACTGGGAAATAGTCTCAGTAGTATTGGGGATAACTCTTCTCGAAATGCTTGGTAGAATTCTGCCGTGAAGCCATCTGGGCCCGGACTTTTTTGGTTGGCAGTGTTTTGATGACCTTTTCAATCTCTTCCTTTGTGATGGGTTTATTAAGTTGTTCTGCTTCACGTTGTGATAATTTGGGCAGGTGGTACGAGTCTAGGAATTGGTCCATTTCCCCTAGGTTTTCAAATTTGTTAGAGTACAGTCTTTCATAGTATTCTGTTATGATAGTTTTGATTTCTGTCGCATCTGTGGTGACAACTCCCCTCTCATTTCTAATTTGGGTTATTTGTTTCCTTTCCTGCTTTTCTTTAGTAAGTTTAGCCAGTGGTTTATCAATTTTGTTGATCTTTTCAAAAAACCAGCTTTTGGTCTTTTCAATTTTTTCAGTTGTTTTTCTATTCTCTAATTCTTAAGCTCTGCTCTAATCTTTATGATCTCTTTCTTCTAGTGCCCAAGGGGTTCCTCTGTTGTTCTCTTTCTACTTGTTCAAGCTGTACAGTTAGTTCCTTGATTTGGTTTCTTTCTTCCTTCCAGATGTGTGCATTTATGGAGATAAGCAGACCTCTGAGCACTGCTTTGGCTGTATCCCATAGGTTCTGTTAGGAAGTGTTTTCGTTCTCATTGGATTTCATGAATTTCTTTAATTCATCCTTGATTTCCTCTATAACCCATGTTTTTTTGAGCAAGATGTTGTTCAGTTTCCAAGAGTTCTACTTTCTATCTCTGTTTTTTTCTGCTATTGATTTCAACTTTTATGGCTTTATGATCTGAGAAGATGCTTTGCAGTAATTCAATGGTATGGATTTTGTTGAGCATTGCATTATGGCCTATCACGTGGTCAATTCTGGAGAATGTTCCATGTGCACTGGAGAAGAAGGTGTAGTTGTCTGCTGATGGGTGGAAAGTTCTGTATATATCAATGAGGTTTAGTTGGTTAATTGTGTCAGTGAGGTCTTCTGTATCTTTACTGAGCTTTTTTCTAGATGATCTGTCTAGTAATGAGAGTGAAGTGTTAAAGTCTCCCACTATTATTGTGGAGTCATCTATCTCTCTTTTGAGCGTAGTCAGTGTGTCTTCGACATATTTAGGTGCTCTGACATTAGGTGCATAAGTATTTAATATAGTTAAGTCTTGCTTATGTAGTGAACCTTTCAGCAATAAATAGTGTCCAACTTTGTCTACGATGGTGGATTTGACATTAAAATTGATTTTGTCTGAGATTAGAATTGCCACCCCTGCTCTTCTTTGTTCATTGTTAGTGTGCTATATGTTCTTCCATCCTTTAATTTTCAGTTTGTTCCTGTCTTTAGGTCTCAAATGAGTTTCTTGTAGACAACATATGGATGGGTCATGTCTTTTGATGCAAGATGACACTCGGTGTCTCTTTACTGGAGCATTCAGTCCATTTATATTCAATGTAATTATAGATAGGTATGTGTTCACTGATGCCATTGTGATATGTATGTTTATTTTTATGTTAATGTTTTCTCTGTTGTTCTTATTAGTCTGTTCTGGGACACTCTTTTTTGTGAGTTGATTTTTCACCTTTTTCAGAGCTGGTTTTATAGTTGTTGAGACTCGTGTGTTAGATTTCTTGAAATGGTATGATACATCTTTGTTGTGCTCTACAGCTGCCCCTATGAACCCTCTTAATAAACGATTTATAAACCCAGTTTTAATTACTGCCAGTCTTGTCATCTTCCTCTCCATCTGGAAGGACTGTAACGACTGTAGTACATCCCTCTTTTTATTATGATGACACCATAGTTTTCATGATGATCACTGGATTGCTTCTTTCCATATCAAATCTGTGATTTACTTTGGAGCCTTCCCTAAATGAGTCGAGTATTGAGTAGTGTGTCGTTCTAAAGTATAAACTTAGTGGTTTCATTCTTCGAAGCCAAAGCCAAGAACTTCTTTCAGTACTTCTTGTCGTTTGGGTTTGGTTTTTACAAAGTCTCTGTGTTTCTGTTTATGTGGGAATGTCTTAATTTCATTTTTGTATTTGAAAGATAATTTTGCAGGATATATAATTCTTGGTTGGAAGTTCTTCTCCTTCAAGACTTTGATGTGTTGTGCCACTGTCTCCATGCCAGCATGGTTTCTGCTGAGAAATCTGATGAGAGCCTACAGGGTTTCCCTCTGAATGTTAGCTTTGCCTTGAGTCTTGCTGCCTTTAAGAGTTGCTGCTTATGGTTCATTTTGTTAAGCTTGATTATAATATGTCTTGGAGTCTTTCTTTTGAGATCTGTATTGGGTGGCGTACGATATGCATCTGCGATGTCTGTATTCTCTTCCTTCATGATTTCTGGGAAGTTTTCTTTCAGCAGCTCAGCAACAATACTCTCTGTGTTCTCAGATGTCTCACCCTGTTCAGGGACTCCAATTAATCGAAGGTTGTTCCTCTTAATAGAGTCCCATATGCTTCTTAATGTTTCTTCATTTTTCTTGTTTCTTTTTTCTGATTTCTGCTCATAGACGCTGGCATCAGTAGCTCTGTCTTCCAAGTCAGAAATTCTTTTTTCCATTTGTTTCATTCTGTTTTCTTGGCTTTGCATGGAAGTTTCTATGTCTTTGATTTTCTTCTTGATCTGTTGGATTTCAGAGTAGTGGTGTTCCATCAGATCGAACAACTTGCTTAATTTTTCATTTTGTTCTGTTGCATTTTGTATAAGGTCTAGAAGGGCTCTGTATATAATCAATTTGTATTCACTTCCTGATGCTTTCATAAAGGTTTCTTCATGTGGAAAACTCCTTGGTTGCTTTGTTTGGGAGTCTTCTGAAGCCATGAGTGATTGCTTGTATGCCACAATTGTCTGTTGCTTTTTAGGTGCCATGTGAGTATATAGAGGCTGGAAGAGGTACTGTGAGGATGGATTGCAAATGTTTCTCTAGGCTGTCTTCAAATGTAAAGCAAAGGTGTCTGACCAGTTCACAAGTCAGTTAGGTTTTCAGGTGTAGAGGTTCGTCTTCTCATCTGACAAAGTAAGCGCCACTATATCCAACCCCCGATGATAACAAACTAGTTCAGAATACAGCAATGCTACTGCCCTGTTGGCCTCTGCTGACAGGGCCTAGCCTTAGCCAACACTGCGTCAAGTACTGGTTTTGTGATAGAAAAGCACTCTCCTGTGGGCAGGCTCTGGCTCCCAAGCTAAGAATTAGGTCCAGCTGCGGCCACCGTATCCAAGATGGCGTCCTCCACACAGGCAGCAGACAGAGGGGCTAAAGATGCCGAGAGGTAGTGATTCCTCTGCTTTTGTTCAGCGCCCCCAACGTAGGCAGTACTGTGCAATATCACTACTTTTCTGTCGGAGAAGCACTGTCCCGTTTGCAGGCGCTGGCTCCCAGGCTAAGAACGAGGTCCCGCTAAAATCTCGTTACCAACATGGTGTCCTGCACCCTGACCGCGGAGTTCCGCACAAACCTCGCTGAGGCAGCCACGAAACGAAAGGCTCAAAGTGTCTAGATCAACAGAGTCCCGAGCCTGGTTCTCAGAATATGGGAATTTCGCGTGCCTATCCCCCCAGCAGCGCGTCTGAGTCCAGCCGCCAGGCAAGACCCAGCTCTGCCCGTCAGCCAAGACCGAGGAAAAAAAAGTCACAGTGGTGCGTTTACCTTCCGTCCGTGAGAGCCGGGGCTAGCCAGGAGCGGGAGTCAGCGAAAGAGAGGAGGTTTTTCGCTGAGTGGTATGAAGTCCCAATTAACAGCTCTGTGCCGTGTCCTGAGGCTGATTAGGTGCTCAGAAGGCTCTGTTTGATTGTCAGTTCAGGTCTTGGTTTCCAGGGGGATAAAAGGAGCCGTGGGCTTAGTCCGCCATCTTGACTCCGCCCCCTTATTTTCGTCTTTAAATCTGCTCTGGGGTCTTTCTTTTCTTCTTCAATGGAATGCTAAATCCATTATTTTTTTTTCTGGTTTTTCATGAACTTTTTTAAGGCTGTGAATTGTCATCTTAGTACTACTTCTGCAGCAACTCTATGTTTTGTGGATTGGCTGTATGTTTTGTTGTGCAGCTTTTTCTTAATCACTTTTCACTATTTTGGAATTTTTATTATAGGTTCCTTTTGAACTCATGAAATCTTTAGGTTTTTTTTTTGGTTCCCAAACACATAGCCTTTTCACATTTTCCTTTTATTATTTATTTCTTACTTAATGCGTTTTAGTCACAGAGTATTTTCTATTAGTCAGTTCTTTAAGATTTGTTGAGAACTTCTCTATAAATTGTCTAGGATTATTTGAAAGGAATATGGAATCTGTCTTTGATGAATACAACATTCTGTATCTACCTATTTTGTCAAATTGTTAGTTGTTTCATTTATTTCTTCTATATAGCCTACTGGAGCCCTGGTGGTAGAATGGTTAAAAGCTCAGCTGGTAACCTAAAGGTCAGTAGTCTGAACCTACCTCGAATCCACCAGCTACTCCTCTGAAACCCTTTGGAGCAGTTCTACTCTGTCCTATAGGGTTGCTGTGAGTCACAATTGAATCAACAGCAACCAGTATGATATACAAGTATAGTTTTGCTAATCTTTTTATCTACATCTAAAATTTTTTACAGAGTTACTTATAAGTCTCACACTATGATTTGTATTGCTCCTTTTCTCTGTGCGTCTCTGTCAGCTTCTCTTTCTGTGTCTTAGGCTTGTTATTAAGTGCATACAAGTTTTTATCTTTTTGTTGAAAAATACAGTTTATCACCATGATGTACTGATTTTTAGTCCCACCCTAGTAGTGAAGGTATTTGGCTGCTAACTGAAAGGTCAGCAGTTCGGAGCTAACAATCTGACCCCATACAGAAAACTCAGTGGGGCAGTTCTACCCTGTCCTATAGGGTAGCTGTGAGTCGGAATTGACTCAGCAGCACACAATAAACAACAATAGTTTTGTCACCTTATTAATAATTATTGTCAATTAATTAGTAATTAATCTCACTGATATGAGTCTACAAGCTCTATCTTAGCAACTGCCAACTTGGTGTATCATTTTTGCATCCCCTCTTTTAAATTTATAGGGTTGCTATGAGTCAGAATCAACTCAAGAGCAGCAGGTTCTTTTAAATTTGGAATAGATGTTCACACACCCCCTAAGTGTACTATAGTAACCACCATTCCAATAAAGACATGGAACACTCTCAGCATTCCAGTCACTGCCTCCCTCCCCTCTAAACGTAAGCACTGTCAGTGTCTACCACTGTAAATTTTACCTGGTTTTGATCTTCATAGAAAGTGAATTCCATAGCTTTTGTGTCTGGTTCTTATGAGATTTGTGCCGAGCTTTTGTAAGATTCATATCAACTGTCACGCGTGGCAATAGTTCCTTTATTTTTGTGGCTATGTGGTGTTTTGTTGTGTGAGTATGCTTCAGTTTATTCAATGTTGACATCTTGGTTCTAGTTCGTCACTATTACAAGTGGTGCTACCTTGAGTAATCTTAGGTCTTTAAGTGCTTAGGTGGCACGTGTTTTATTAAGTATACATACAGGGACAGAATTTCTGGGTCTCAAGATATATACAGTGTATATTTAGTTGTAATGGACAATGCCCAATAGTTTTCCAAAGTGTTTGTACCAATTTATACTCCCACCAGCACTCCAATTAATCTGTATTGTTTCTAACACGGGTTTTGTCTGTCTTGTAAAATTTAGATATTACAATGGACATGTAGTGTATTTCACTGTAATTGAAATTTAAATTTTTATTTACCTACTAAAAAGGTTAACCCTTTCCTCAGATATTTTATTAGACATGTGGATATCCTTTTATGAAGTGCATGTTCCAGTCTTTTGCCTGTTTTTCTGTTGCCCTTATAGGGTTGCTGTGAGTTGGAATCAACTCCACAGCAGTGGGTTTCTTTTTTTGTTTGTTTTCTCACTCTCTTGTTGGTGGCATTTGATTAAAGAAGTTCTTCATTTTAATGCAGTTCAAATTACCACTCCTTCCTTTTGTGGTAATTTAAAAAAGTATCTTTCCTAAGAACTTTTTTGTACTTCATGGTCTTAAATATATACCCTCATGTCTTTGTTTTTAACTTAATTTCATTCTAGGTTTATATTTTACAAGCAGCATATGTCTAAAATTTAAAAAAATCAATATGGTGGCCTTTCTCTTTAAAAAGGCAAATTTAAATCCATTTATATTTATTGAATTGCTGACAGATATAAACTTATTTCTTCCTTTTTTATAGTTCACATTGATTTTTTTCTCCTATCCAGATTCTGTTGAATTAAAGTTACATTCATTAGTTTGTTTTCTTTATTAGTTTTCCCTATGTTTTTTTGCAACTGTTGTCAAATCTGTGGCTCATTTTGAGTAAAAGTTACTGCATTTTGTTTATTTTTACTCTTTATTTTCTTGTCGTAAGGTTTGGCATTTGTCTCCACTGAACTCCTTCCCCAGCATCCTCAGTGCAGGATCACATGACTTCATAACGTGATCGGGCTCTTTCCCAAGACCGTATTGGTGAGACTGTAGTCTAGTCACTACAAGAAAGGATAACTGCATGACTTTTTATTCACTGCTGTAGGCATGCACGCAGGAAACCCTGGCTGTGTAGTGGTTAAATACTATGTCTGCTAACCAAAAGGCTGGCAGTTCAAACCCACCAGGTTCTTCTTGGAAACTCCATGGGACAGTTGTACTCTGTTCCATAGGGTCACCATAAGTTGACAGCAATGGGTAGTTGCAGTAGCAGTATTGGTACATAACTTACACTCTGGGGCAGTGGGGTTTTTAAAAAATTTGATGTCAGCACTAACGTGAAATGGCATTTGCGTGTTTCCAGACCTGGATCTTAAGAGACTTGTGATTTTAGGTCCTGTTTATTGCTAAGCACTTTATTCTGAGTTAAAAACAGAGTGATAATTTGCTTTTTCAAAAAAAAAAAGTTTAGTAAAGTCTCTTAAAGGCAAAGTAGTATGTATTTCATCTCTTACCACTGCGTATGGAAAGAAGTGAAAATTTAAAGCATGAACTCACAGTACCACCTTAATGTGAAACAAAAATATTGGAGTCTTTAAATATGTTTCCTGGGCTAATAAAGTATTTGCCCCTTCAAAATCTTGAAAAATTTAGATACCAATTATTATAGGTATATTATATAGGTATATTGTAGGTATATTTATGTACTTAAAAATGACCACATTTCTCTGTACTTCTGCATACTGTTTGTTAGTATTTGTGTTCATGTACTGCTTTTCCTAGGGAGCCTTGATGGCACATGATTAAACACTTGGCTGCCAGCCGAGAGGTTGGCACACACTAGACACTCAGCCAGAAAGATATGGCATTGAGCTTCCATAAAGGTTGTGTTACCAGACAAAACTCCAGATTGTCATTACCTGCCCCAAAGAGCCAGTCCCTGAGAACAGGTATTTTGGGTAAGTGATTAAAAGAGTTTATTAACCATGTTTTGCCAGCAAGAAAACGGGGGGGGGGGGAGGAGTGGGGGGGACAGACATATTCAAATCTCCAAGGATGTCCAAACTGGTCAGGTGGAACCAGGGATTACAGAGGGAAAAGGGTATTCATGCTCCCAGGAAAATAATGGAGACAACTGGGAGGGGCTCCTCTCCTGGAGTGAGCTGGTGGAATATGCGTGGGTCCAGAGGCTCCCCGGCTGTCTCCTGGGGCAATCTAGGAGAAGGGGTGCCTCTCTGTCTGCACTTGTCTCTCCATTTCTTTAACATGCCTGAAGAAGATGTAAAAAGCTACAGACACTGTTATCTCAGAGGTTCCTGTCAGTGAATGGGTGACCTTCTCAGCCCAGCCCAGCCTGTGGTGAGGAATATCAGGAATCTTTAGCAGAAAAGACAAGTAAAAGAGTTTAAATCCTGGCTGTCTATTTTAATTTTTTCTTTTAAAATCAGGGTGTCTAAAGCTTCTCTCCTGTTTCAGTTACAGTCTACGGAACAGTTTTACTCTGTCCTATAGGGTTGCTATAAAACATAATTAACTCAGTGGAACTGGGTTTTTAGTTTTTATTTTGAGTTTTAAAATGCAAACTGCCAAGGACCGTATAGTCCACAATAAAGCCTTCTGTTTCTTCATAATAAATAATTTTATTATTTTTGTAATGTAGTGTTCTATTTTACCAAATGATGATTCTTTGAAATTTCACTGTGGTTTTCCCCATTTTAACTGGAAAGAATTAGTACTTTTATTCAGACAACTTTACATGAACTGTGCCTCCTTTTCTAATCCAGCGTATGACACTTCTGCTGTCCACTTTAGGGAAAGAGTTGAAGAATAATTTTTAAATGCTTTTTTAGGGCATCATAAGAGTTGAGGTCACTGCGATTTTAGGGACCAGTTGATTTTTCATGTGGAGGGAACAAAAAAAAAAATCATGTATTTGCAGACTTTCTCATTCCCCATCCCATTTCAATCACAAGCCTTGAATATTAGGACAGCAAAAATTATGACGATTCTGTTAGACTTCTCAAAACAACTCCCAACATGAACAGCCACCTTTCTCCACATGCTGTTTCTGGGAAATAAATCACATTGTGTAAAATCACTTTTTCTAAGTACTGAAGCCAGTGATACTTAGTAAAGTGCTTTGTGGGAAGAAAAGGGACAAGGTAGTAACTGGTGACACTAAAGAGTTGTTAGGTGCTGTTGAGTTGTTTCTGATAGTGACCCTATGCATAACAGGGCGAAACATTGGCTAGTCCTGCACCTGTCCACAATCATCTCAGTGCTTAAGCCCATCCCTGTCACGACTGTGTCAATCCAGGTCATCGAGGGCCTTCCTCTTTTGGGCTGACCCTCCACTCTGCCAAGCAGGATATCCTTCACCAGAGGCTGATCCCTCCTGACAACATGTCCAAAGTATGTAAGACTCATTCTTGTCATCTTTGCTTCCGGGGAGCACTCTGGTTGTACTTCTTCCAGAACAGATCTCTTTGTTCTTTTGACAGTCTGTGTTACATTCAGTATGCTTCTCCAATACCACAACTCAGAGGCATCAGTTCTTCTGTCTTCTTTGTTCATTGTCCAGCTTTTGCATTCATATGATGAGATTGAAAATGCCTTGACTTGGGTCTGGCACACCTTAGTCTTCAAGGTGACACATGTTTGCTTTTCAATACTTGGGATTTTTTCAGTACTTTGAAAAGTAACAATAAAGAATTGTGCATTAAATTTCTAAAGTCCTTGAACTGTAACGCTGAATGAAATGTGTGTGATGGTAGCGTGCTAATGATTTGGAGTACATTTGGGCTTAGAAGTAAATGCTTGAAAACTAAGGCACTCTCATGTGAACGTATTCACGGAGGGAGGCTGTTATCTGAAATGCTGTGTCATCCCTACAGATGTAAAGGACTGAAAAAGGCAAAGAGGGCCTTTGATCTTCACTTAATAAATATGGAACCATCAGAGGTCTCAAACTTTTGGTAAACTTAAATTTGAAACAGATTAAATGCTGAGAGGGAATGATGGCGGGAGGGGGGAGCTTTGTAAAGTTAATCATGAAGTAGATGAATTTCAAAGAATTCACAGTAGGGAAAAAGAGGGCTGTAATTTCAGTTGAATTCAAAATCAGCTCACAGAATAAAGAGTGTTAGTGCTGAATGGTCATGTAATCAGGTTTTACATCTCTGCCACTGCCGCAGAATATGGTGTCTTTTTACTGCTAAAATACTATTAATCCTGAAAGTTGTAGGTGACAGAGAAGTTGTCATGTAAACTCATGTAAAAAAACAAAAACTGCAGTTGAGTCAATTCAGATTCATAGCAATCCTATAGGACAGACTAGAACTGGCCCATAGAATTTCCAAGGAGCAGCTGGTGGATTCAAACTGCTGACCCTTTGGTTAGCAGCCATAGTGCTTAATCTCTGTACCACCAGCTTCTCCCTTCCGCTTCTCTGTAAATGCTATAGTGCTAGTACTTCCTGGCTGTACCTAGGAATTGCATGAGTGCCTGGCATCTGAACATTAAATAATCACAAGTCCTAGAACATGTTTACAGAGAGAGAATCGAAAAATTGGGTTACACAGACTGTATTCTCCACATCATAAATCATAAACGATGGATTATCGGGAAACTTTTTGTTTTCCTTGGTGAGTGCGTGTTAATTATTTTTCTTAGTTGGAATGCAGTGTTGTGTTTAAGCTTCATTTTCTTCTAAAGTATGTTTATGTAACTTGCTTCAGAAGGAATTGCATGCAGATTAAATTCAAGTTCTGTTCTTAAAAAAATTCCTGCTTTCAAACTGTTTGTGAACACATGACAATGGGAATACGTAAATAGAAACGGAGAAAAACTGCAAGATGTGTATTTCACATGTCTGGTATTTCTCTTTCGAAATAGTGAAACCTCACCCAGAGCATGGGATGTGGGCACCTGACTTGGGACGTTTGAAATCTTCCAAGCTATGTTCCCCAAAGCCAGGATGGCCTCCAGTCAAAGGGGATTTTTTTTTTTAAAGGCTGGTTCCTTGGTGTCATTCAGGAGATTTTGAGTCAAAATCTTTGGGCTGAGGCCAGCAAATGTGGATTATTAGCAACACATCTGAGACCCTGGTGGTGTAGTGGTTACATGCTAAGCCTGCTAACCAAGTTCAAATCCACCAGGAGCTCCTCACAAACTCTATAGGGCAGTTCTGCTTTGCCCTATAGGGTCACTGTGAGTTGAAATTGACCTGATCGCAGAAGTTTTTTGTTTGTTTTTTAATACTAACCGGCTATTGGTGGTGGTTGCCTTCATGTTGATTTCAACTCACGATGACCCTGTGTGCGTGGAGTAGAACTGCTCCATAGGGTTTCCCCACTGTGACCTTTCAGAAGCAGATCTCCAGGCCTGACTTCTGAGGTGCCTCCAGGAGGGTTTGAACTGCCAACTTTTGGGCTAGTGGTTGAGCACTTAACTATTTGCATCACCTATGGATTCCATTTTGACCCAAATGCTCTCAGTTTTCTGGTAAGGAAATACCAGATCAGAGAGATCCAAGATCACACAGAAAGTTGATAATTCCTTGCCCAGCACCTATTGTTGGGAAGGCTGTACTGTTGGTGACCAATCTTGGTCATATAAAAATTATTCATCAACGTGGGTTTTGTTCTGCTCTTGTTGTCTCTCTTGTGTCACAATGTGCTGGTTGCCGGTTTTTCCTTTTTCATTAAGAAAAGTAACGTCACCTTTTTCTGATTTTTTTCTTTTCCCTCAACTCAGATGAGACCAAGGTTACGTCCAAAGAGAGTGGGGGGCGGGGGGGCGGGGAGTAGGGAGAAAGAAAGAGAAATGATCTTGATGAGCTATGACCATATCTTTCATCCTGTTTCCTTTTCAATACTCTGCTGTTTGTCTTTCACTCCTTGTTATGAATTGAATTTTATTCACCAAAACAGGTGTCCCAACCCATGTACCTATGAATGTGATCCTGTTTAGATACAGGATTACTGTTGTGTTAATACATACTGAAATGGAAGAAAGTTGTTGTTGACTCATTTCGGACTCATAGAGGCTCTGTAAGAGTAGAACAGCCCCATAGCGTTTCCAAGGAATAGCTGGTGGATTTGAACTGCTGGCCTTTTGGTTAGCAGCTGAGCCCCTAACCACTTTGCCATCAGGGCCAGAGTGAGTCCTAAATCTAATCCCTTCAGACTAATGTCTTATAGAGGGAGATAGAAACTCAGAGGAGCACACGCAGAGGGGATGAGAACGGGTCGGTTTCCATCTATAAGCCAGGAAACCCCCTCTAGAACTGAGATCTTGATTTGGACTCTTAGCTTCTCGGAAGTGAGGCAGAATACTCTTGTTCTTTAATCCAGTCCCTTGTGGTATTTTTATTATGGCAGCCCTGGGCAATTACGGCTCTGGAACACGGAGTCCACCCATTTTCCATTTCCCTAGAGGGCCAGGGTTTGGCTAAATTACAGCTGCTTCCAGCTCTCACCCGTAGCAGCTCTTCAGATGCGTTTCTCCTCGGTAGTCTTCTGCTTCATTTTTAACATATTTTTGGAAGTTTGCTGTTCTTATTTTTAAAAACATAATGCGTATCTTAAATAGCATGAAATAAGTATCTTATTAGCCTGAAAAAAACTAAAGTTTTATAACTAATTAAAAAAAAAGATAATGTATTCACTATTAAAAAATAAAATACAGATAAGCCAAAAATAAAAATGACTTACCATTTCTTTGCTCAGAGAGAAATACTTTATATTTGGGTATGTGTCTTTATATAAATATGGATACTGTATATATTTCTTAAAGTTTTTACTGTAATTAAGTTAAAGTTTACAATCCAAGTCAGTTTGCCATATAAAACTCCAAGCACCCACCTCTATGCACTGTTTTCTGGTCTCTTCACCCTGTGGCAGCACACTCCTCCTTTCCACTCTTTATTTCCAACAACACTTTTTTTTTCATATTCTTTTTTCTTAGAGCAGTGTTACATTTACAGAAAAATTGTTCAGGAAGTTCCACATACCACCTCTCACCCTGCACACTGGGTCTCCTAGTATTGACATCTTGCATTCCTGTACATTTAACAAATCAATATTAATTGGTATTTTGATATTAGACATTTTGCATCTTTATGTAAATATGGATACATGTATTTTAAGATTTAGAGAGTTGATATTTCAAGGGTGAAGTTCTCAGATAGTAACCAAAAGGTTGGCAGTTCAAACCCACCCAGTGGATCTGCAGGAGATGGACCTGGTGGTCTGCTTTGTAAATATTACAGTCAAGATAAAAACAGGATGGTTCTATTCTGTCACAGGAAGTCACTATGAGTCAGAATCAACCACACTCAACAGAAGAATTAATTTGTTTTCAAAAATAGAGTTATACATAGTGTTTTATAATTTTTTTCTTTAATAATATCTCATGTCCTTGTGGATCATAAAAAGCTTTTCATTTTTTTATTGCATAGTAATTCATTATGTGGACACAGAGTCATTTCAGCAAATGATCACTCTCATTGTTAGATTTATAGTGGTTTGATTAATTTGTATTTTATTTTTTGCCAAGTATTTTAAGTGAAAAAAACACATGAGAAGAAAAGCAGGAACTCAAAATATCCAAAACATATCCTGAGAAGATTAAGATTCAGCCCAGTTTCCCTTGTTGGTTTAGTGACACCTCAGAGATACCACTAATACATTGAGACTGTCACCAAGGTACCTTTTCCTTTCCTCTCTCCTTTCTGGCACTACTAGATACCTCCAAGTATCTAGATATCTTCCAAGTATCGTCCCGAGAACTTGAACAAGCTACTTTACTCCTTAAACCACGACCAAACCAAACCCACTATGATAGCCGTTTAGCTATCATAGCGACCCTGTAGGTCAGAGTAGAACTGCCCCATAGAGTTTCCAAGGAGCTTCTGGCAGATTTGAACTGCTGACCTTTTGGTTAGCAGACATAGCACTTAACCACTATGCCACCAGGGTTTCTGCTCTACTCGTTAGCACCAGGCTAATACCTTTAAGGGAGAAAATATTTAAGCTACGGTTTTAAAAATGTTTTTCTTTGTTTGCCCTCATTTAAATTAAATCAGCTATACTTTATGGTAGATCTGTAATTGGTACACAGATGTTCTTTATGCTTTAATATCAAATTTACTGACGAGTGTAAACATCGAGAACATTAAATTTACCATTAAGTGAACAATATCATGCTGACTTGTTTCCCACTTACTTGCTGTGTGCTTTTTTGCTTATTCTCACTTAACCTAAAGTTAAACTGCATATCATGAGCAGTAGAAAGGGTCTCCATAATCTGTAGTAGATATGTTTAACATTGCAGAATGTTGGTAGTGTAACCAAGAAATGCCATTTTCCTCTAAAAAGAGAGTAGTGGAGTGGACAGCCAGAACTAATTTTTTTTTTTTTTACCTACTTTTCAGGACTGATCTTTTACTTTTTGTTTTTTTTCTCTTGCTTAAAAATTCCTAGCCCTGGCAGGAAGTCACACATTAACTGACAGGAACCACAGAAATAATGTCTTTGCAGTTTTCACAGCTTTTTTAGAAACACAAAACAGATAAGGAGCCAGAGGAAGACTCAGGTGTCAGTTGGAAACCCCTGCTTCAGATGGAAACTGAAAGCGGTCCAGGCCCCTGCTCCTGATGCATATCTTCAAAAGGACCCCAGAGGCCCCTGAATGGATCCCCCTCTTCATCCTCTGTCAATCACATTGTTTCTATGGCACCAGCACCAATACCTGTATTCACATGTGTGTGAAACTCCATTCCCTTAAATATCCCTAACTACACTTGGTGATTTTTCGAGTAGGTTCTTGGTGGAGAAAACCCTCCCTGTTCTGTGTGTCTGTTAGCACTTGGAAATACACTGTCTTTTTTTTTGTTTTGTTTTGATTTTTGGTTTTTTTTTTTTGATCACTCACCCAAATACCTGTCTCAGAGATTGACTTTGGTGGGCCAATAATGAAGTTGCAGAGCTTTTGTCTGGTAACAGTAGTTTTGAAAGGCTCATGAGATTCAAGCAGAACTTGAAGGCTAAATGTGGACCTGGTGATTCTGGAGCTGCAGCCTGTTTACATGAAACATGCACATACTCTTAATTTCTAGAATCCAGAGACCCCTGTTTTGCTGAAGAGGGGTATGTGAAAGATACTGGCAACCTGTGGTTAACTCAGCCATGTGCAAGACACATGTGTAACCCCAATCTGATGACAAGTTGCCAATATGGGCAAAATGTGACTGTCTTTTGCCTGTATGTGATAAAGTAGGGACAGTGTTCATTGTAGAACAAAGTATGGCTTCAAATGTAGCCTTAAATCTCAGCTTTCTGCACTAGCTCTCATACATGACTAGTATTAACTAACAGGTGCATGTGCGAAAACATTAATTAACAGAGTGCCTGTTTGAAAATTCAGCTTCACTGCTGCGTAAAATTATAGTAGGCACTATTGGAAGAAATTACACAGACTTTGGGTTCTTTTACTAAATTGGTCTAACAATCAATTAGGTGAGCCACTATCATTCTAAATTGAAAGTGTTCCAACCCGTCCTCAGATTTAACTTTTTATCTCTAGGTGATGTCTCTTCCCATCTATCATGGATTTAATTATGTCCCCCCAAAATATGTGTATCAATTTGGCAGGGCCATGATTCCCGGTATTATGTGATTACCTTGTATTTTGTAAATCCTGCCTCTATGATGTTAACAAGGGAGGATGAGCTAGCAGGTGTGTTAATGAGGCAACACTCAGTCTGTAATACTGGGTTGTAGCTTAAGGCAAAATTCTCTTGAAATATAAAAGAGAAAAAGTGAGCAGAAAGACTTGGCTCCTTCATACCACCAAGAAAGCAGTGATGGGAGCAGAGAGCAACATGAGAAAAACAGGGGTGCAGACCCCAGGTCCTTTGGACCTGGGTCCCTGTGCAGAGAAGTTCCTAGTCTAGGGGAACATTGCCCAGAATTTGGAGTTTAGGCCTACTTTATGGTGAAGAAATAAATTTCTCTGAAAGTGATTAACTTGTGGTATTTCTGTTACAGCAGCACTAAATGAGTAAGACAGAATTTGGTACCGAGAGAGCATGGTGCTGCTCCAACAGATAACTGAATTGTTGAAGTGGTTTTGGAACTGAATAGATGGAAGAGTGGCAGCAGCAGAGAATTTGCAGTGGCAAAGAAGGGGCAGCAGTTGAGACCCAGCAACAGCAGAACCAGGAGACCAGTGCAGAATGGCAGTGGAGCCAACCACCAGAGAGAGCTGAACGCCTGTGTGCAGGGAGTTTCCTGCAGTGTGGGGTGCCTCCAGGCACTTGTTGGTGGAGCTACAGAGCTTTGGAATACTTGCCCCAACAGGGGAGATCCAGTCATAAGGCCCAAGGGCTGAGAGGCCAATGAACTAGGAAGCTGAAGCTAAAGAGACCAGGAATGCTGGAAGCTGAATTGCCTCAGTCTCAAAAGGTATAACAAATGATCACTGAGAACAATAAACATTAGGAGGGAAAAAGAGCCCTGGAGACAGAAGGACCAGTAAGAGTGGGAGACTTAATCAACATGAGATCAGAGGAACCAGATAGTGCCTGGTCACCACCAAAGACAGCTGCGAAGGGGGACACAATGTAGAGTCCATGAGGCAAAAAGAGGTGTGCAGACTAAGAACTCTGCTGAAAGACCTGAAATGATGTTCTGACAGCCTCAAAGATCCCATGGGAACATAGCTCCTAGACTTGCTGCTGCCCCTGAACAGAAACCAGTTGTGAGTCAATTCTTCAGGCAACGATGGACTGGACTTGGAGACATGATGTGACTATATGGTTTGCATACTTTATGTTTCTAGGCATTTACAGGAGGCTATCCTACTGGTATCTTTCTAGATGAGAGAGAAGAGGGTGGAGAGCAGGGGACAGATGCTTGTTAAGATGATGCTAGACTTACAGAGTAAAATGAAGGAGTGTGCTCTCACCGGGTGGGGAGAGCAGAGGAAGCTGCTGGTAGGAGGGCATACAAAACTGATTTGGATTGTATACTTTTACTTAAGCACAATGAGAAAAAAAGAAAGAAACATAAAAAAAAAATCTTAAAAATGTATTAACACACACACAAAAAGGTATAGCCAGGACTCCTGGGGTTTCAAAAGGTGGGGCCATGACGTCTGGGATTTCTAAAGGTAGAGTCATCACTCAGATGGACCAGAAGAATGGTGTGCGTAAAGCCAAGGGAGCAGAGATGTTATCTGAGTGGCCCTGGAAGGCGGAGCTGTAGCCCAGGGCCAAGGGAGCTCCGGTCAGAATCTGGAGAGTATGACCCAATACCCACAGTATAGAGGTCAGGCCTGTTGTGTATACTGACTCAGGGAACAGAGATGATTTTCAAAGCCGTGAGGGCTGATGTAATGTGTTGTACTGACTTGCTTGGTATCTGTTTTCTTCCAGTTTCTCCTGTTTCTAATGGAACTGTTGAGCTTGTGCGTGTTCTGCCACTGTGCCTTTGGAAGCAGATAACTTAGATTCTAGATTTCACAGATGAAGAATTTTTTGGATTCTGGACTTGGAGTTAAGACTTTTGCTATGAGATGATGGGGTGAATATGTTTTCCATGTTGCAAGAATGTGGTTTTTTTAGGGTCCAAAGAGTGGAATGTCATCGATTGAATTTATATCCTCCCAAAATGTGTGTATCCATTTGTCTGGACCGTTATTCCCGGTATTGTGTGATTTTCCTATATGTTGTAAATCTTGCCTCTGTGGTGTTAATAAGGGGGAGTGAGGGGCAGTTGTGATGGTAAGGCGAGATTCATTCTACAAGATTGGATTATGTCTTGAGGCAGTCTCTTGAGATATACAAGAGAGAGTCAAGCAGAGAGAAAGGGAGACCTCATACCACCAAGAAAGCAGTGCTGGGAGCAGAACTCATCCTTTGGACCCAGAATTTCTGCACAGAGAAGCTCCTCGTCCTGGGGAAGACTGATGAGAAGACTTTCCTCCTGAGCCAACAGAGAGAAAGAGCCTTCCCCTGGAGCTAAGGCCCCAAATTTGGGCTTCTAGCTTGCTAGACTGTGATAGAAGAAATTTGTCTTTGTTAAAGCCATCCACTTGGGCTATTTCTGTTATGGCAGCACTAGATGACTAGAAGACACCATTTTTCCTGTTTCTATCCATAATGTCACATTATAATTGGTTACTAGGCATGGTTTTTATGCATAGTAAAACCTTATCAAGTCCTTCTTATTAGTTATTCTTTTAAAATGTTTTATGTCTTCCTTTTCCTTTGTAATTCCCCAACATGATCCAAATCCACATTCCTTCCTGATTTGTGTGCCTCTGCTATCTCTGTCTCCAAAAATGTTTCATATATCATTGCCAAGATCATTTGTGATCTTCCTTAAGTGTTTATTTCATTAAATCAGACCTCAGCTCCAGCTCCCAAGCAGTATTATAGATTAAATTGTGACCCCCAAAATATGCACAATAATCCTTGATCTCTATACTTGTAGATACAATTATATTTGGGAATAGGGTTTTCTTTGCTATATTAATGAGGCCATATGAGGATAGGGTGTGTCTTAAGCAAATCACTTTTGAGATATAAAAAGCAGATTAAGCGTATGCAGTGCAGTGTATCACTTTTATATGGTTTTTCTAGGCATGGTCTTGTAACTCCTACAAAATGATTGTCCAGGCCACAGTCTGGCAAGGGATTGATGAATTCACTATGCAACTAGGGTCTTGAAAATCCACCCAGTAAGACCGAGCGGTTTGTTGTCCAGCAAGGGCACTGGTGGATTCTGCCATCCTGCTAGGCTTATAGCCGGGCCAGTCCCACAGAAAAGAGTCTGGAGTGGAGTGCATCTTTTTAGACCTGGACTATCTGCATAGAGAACTTCCTAGATCTGGAAAAGAGAGCTGTGACTTTGAAGTTAGAGTGACAGTGGGTTAATCAGGCCATGGAGAGTGAGCTGGAAACATTGTGCAGGTTTGCCTGCCGCTAAACAGCTGTAACACTTGTGAGTTGCCCCATGAAATGTACCCGCATCTCTTCCCCTATTCCTGGGCAGCTGGAGCCAGGTAGCATGGCAGCAAGAGAAAGAATCCTGAGGGCCTGGGTACTGTGGTGAGAGCCAGCAGCAGTGGCATAGAAGGGCCTAGAAGCAGAGGCTAAGGCGATCCTGTGCAGGGGTGTTCCCACCAGTGAAGCAAGGCCCGGCAAGGCTCATCAGCAAAGCAGAAGCCTCCAGAGCCGTGCGAGTCCCCAGGTAGTGTGGTGGTCACCAGAAGAAGCAGCGGTGTGAAAATAGCATCTGCCCTGAAGTAGGTCAACAATGCAGGAATAGACATGGGCAGTTTAGGGAAGAGTAAGTGGTTTTCCTTTGAGACTCTGTTGTTGTTTAGTGTTTGCTTTCTGTAAATAATAATGAAATTCGCTTTGGCAGTCTAATGGCTGCCTGAAAGTCTGAGTCACAGCTTGTCTGGGTTGGTAATGCAGACAGACAAGACAAGCGTACAGCATCAAAGCAAGAAGCACTGATGGGAAAGACTGATGCCACATCACAGGAGATCTCCGAGGAACCAAGGAAAAGAAACAAAGACCTTCCCCTAGAGCTGGGAAAGTCTTTCCCAGAGTCAACACCCTGAATTTAAACTTCTAGCCTCCTAACCTGTGAGATCTTATGCCCATGGAAGCAACACTAAAGAAATCAAATGATGCATTGTATTGGACAAATCTGCTTCAAAAGATCTCTTTAAAGTATTAAAAAGCATAGATGTCACCTTAAGTACTAAGGTGCACCTGATGTGCACCCTGGTGTTTTCAATCACCTCAAATACATTTGAAAGCTGGACAGGGAAGAAGGAAGACTGGAGAAGAATTAATGCTTTTGCATTATGGTGTTGGTGAAGAGTATTGAATGTACCATGGATTGCTAGAAGAATGAACAAATCTGTCCTGGAAGAAGTACAGCCAGAATGCTCCTTAGAAGCCAGGATGGTGAGGCTTCGTCTCATATACTTTGGACATAGTATCAGAAAAAACCGGTCCCTGGAGAAGGATGTAATCCCTGGTCATCTAGAGGGTCATCGAAAAAGAGGAAGAGCCTCGATGAGATGGGTTGACACGGTAGCTGCATCAGTGGGCTGAAACAGCGACGATGGTGAAGACATCACTGGACTGGGTGGTGTTTCATTCTGTACATGTTTCCTTTTGTACACGGAGTTGCTATGAGTCAGAACCAATTCAGTGGCACCTACCAACAACAACAACCAACTGTAAGAGGATAAATTTCTGTCTGTTAAACCTACCTACCTGTGGTATTTCTGTTAGTGAAGCACTAAGAAACTAAGACCGTGTTCCTCAACCAAAACCCTAGTTCAATTTGTGGCACAGAGTAGGACTCCAGGAAATGTTGAGTGCTTGGTGGACCAACCTAACGATTGGTTTCAATACGTGACAAATGTTTTAATTTCATAAGTATGGTACTACCCTCAGGTTATTTTTCCCTTACTACTGTGAAATGCACTATAGCATTGCAAAATAATTGTTGGCTGCAAAATAAACTAAGGAGATTAAATCTTTAAGAACCTTCCTATCTTGGTGAAACAGATCAGAGTCAGATCCTAACTCATACCTCATTAAAACGTGAATTGCTCCCATTATGTATCTTTAAGGTAAAAATACTGACTTTATAATCCTCACTTGAACATCAGTCTCATTATTTTCTACTTTTCTATGTAAGCTTAGAAATTCTGGTGGTGTAGTGGTTAAGTGCAACAGCTGCTAGTCAAAAGGTTCGTAGTTCATATCTGCCAGGCCCTCCTTGGATACTCTGTGGGGAAGTTCTACCCTGTCCTCTAGAGTTTCTGTGAGTCAGAATTGACTCAATGGCAGCAGGTTTGGTTTGTTTGATGTTTGTTTACCCCTTTTCCCCATTCTTTTATTTGTAGGTGCAACTGGCCTTCCAATCTTCTGCCTTCTAGCTGCTTCTGACCAAGACCATCCCTAAATAGGACTCTACCGTTAGGGTTCCTGGCTGTTGGATAAATGTTTGTCAATCAGCTGAATACATGGAGCATGTGGAGTTTATTCATCTTATAGTGAAGAGAAATTTTAAGTGAAATGTTAGATGTTTGTATCTAAATGTAAGCACACATCTTCCATCCTCCACCCCATTTAGTATTTCCAAAAATTGTGATCATTTCATTTTAAGCAAGATTTAGCAAGAATTTTAATCACTCAGGTAGCGCAGCTCAATATGATCCATGATGAAAGAACAAGACATACAATCAAAGTTCACAACTTGAATAAAACCAAAGCATGTACTGGTTAGAACAGACATTCCCCCCAGCTGGTAACCACTGTTGTAGTTCTTTGCCAGCACTGGGTTTCAGAGCCCTAAATATTAGCTAATAGAAGAGTTGTACTTCTCTCTCAGTCTAATTTTGATAAGCAGCCCCAAAGGATGTACTGCTTGCCGATCAGTGGCAGAAAATGAGAAATAAATCTGAATGTTTCTGTGTACTGATGGATGATTCTCAGTAATGAACTCCTGTGTATTCCTTTGATTTATAGGTAGAAGCTCTTTTAGCTCTTCTGATTGCACACTCTACTAATCATAGGCTAAGTGTCATGTTACCCATATTCCATGCAGATGGGAGACAAGTGTGGAAATTTAGCCTGTGTTTTAATATTATTTAAAACCTGTATAACTTGTTTAAGCTGTGGTAGGCTATTCTTGCTGGTAAACTAAGTTTAACATTCACTCTGTTCCAGAATGAGTTTGCTACTGGAAATTGCTGTTGTGTAGACTAGAACTTTAGAAGCTAATTATACATTTAGAGGTGCTTCAAGCCAAGTCCTACTATGTGTTTCATGACCATCTTGCCTCCAGTCAGTGTGATAATCCTACAAGAAGTTACTTCTTCTCAAATACAAGATTATGCCAGTAGCTGAATCTGCAAAGAGCCATGCAAAAAACCCAGACCCAACCCACTGGCCATCGAGTCGATTCCAGCTCATAGTGACCCTATAGGACAGAGTAGAACTACACCACAAAGTTTCCAAGTTGCATCTGACGGATTCAAACTGCCAATCTTCTGGTTATCAGACATAGCACTTAACAACTATGCTACCAGAGTTTCTAGAGATCCAGGAGCAGCCACAGTTATTCCCTGCTGAAGTGGAAATCAAGCATCTATGATATAATAGATGAAAGATACAGGGACTTCTTTTGTATGTTTGATAGTGGGAATTATTTTTAAAATCTTTTAAGGATTTTTATCACACGAGGAGTATGATCTTCTGTAGAGGCCATTTCTAGTTTATTTTAGCACTACCAGAACTGTTATTTCAGTTAGAAACTGTCCAAAACAATATATGGTTGCTTTGATTTAGCTGCTTATATCAAATAGTGAAGAGTGTCAAGTGTGACCATCTAAGACATCTATAGTAGTAAAACAAAAACTAAACCCATTGCTGTTAAGTCAATTCCAACTCATTGCAATCCTACAGGACAGAGTAGAACTGTACCATAAGATTTCCAAGGAGCAACTGGTAGATTCAAACTGCAAACCTTTTGGTGAGCAGCCAAGCTCTTAACCACTGTTCTACCAGGGCTCCAGATAATATATAAAATGCCAAGCACAGTGCTTAGGATCTAGTAAATGTATATTTAATAACAATAGTAGAATACTAGTAGACATAACTGCAGTTGTCACAAGTTAGAATTGACAACAGGAATATGGGTCACTATGCTATGGATTGAAATGAATTTTTATGGAGCAGCCTTTATGGGTAATCTCATCCTATTTAAAACCAAAGTGAGAAAGATTTCTTTTTTCATAAGGTTCAAAATAGGAAAAACAAAGGATTTCAGACTTATTTTTTTAAAAAAATTGTTTAAAATGAAATTAGCTTTATTGCAGACTGTGGTGGAGAAATATAACACTATCAATGATGGGACAATATCCACAAGCCCATTAGGGAGACTGGTTATTCAAATATGCACACCAACCACTAAGACCAAAGATAAAGAAACGAGATTTTTATCAGTTCCCTGCAGGTTGCAAATTGATTGAAAACGCAGTCAGGATGCATTGATAATTACTGGTGATTGGAATGCAAAGTCGGAAAAAAGAAGAAGGATTAATAGTTGGAAAATGTGGATGGCCTTCGCGATAGAAATGATGCTGGAGAGTGCATGATAGAATTTTGCAAGACCGATGAGTACTTCACTGCAGATACCTTTTCTCATAAACATAAACAGCAATGATACATGTAGAGCTTGCCAGGTGGAGCTTGACTATATTTGTGGGAAGAGATGATGGGAAAACTTAATGTCATCAGTCAGAAGAGACTGATGAATGTTGACTGCAGAACAGACCGTCAGTGAGCAACATGATCACATATACAAGTTCAAGGTGAAATTGAAGAAAATTACAGCAGGTGGACGAGAGACAAAAATGTGACCTTGAGCGTATTCCACTTGAATTTTGAGACATTTCAGAATATATTTGACGTGTTGACTCTAATGACCAAAGACCAGATGAATGACATCAAGGACATCGTACATGAAGAAAGCAAGAGGTCACTAAAAAGGCAGGAAAGAAAGCAGAGCCCAAAATGGATGTCAGAAGAGAATCTGAAACTTGCTTTTGAATGTGGAGTGGCTAAAGCAAAAGGAACAAGTGATGAGGTAAAAGCAGTGGACAGAAGATTTCCAAAGCAGCCCGAGAAGACAAAACAAGCTGTTATAATGACGTGTGCAAAAAGCTGGAGATAGAAAACCAAAAGAGAAGAGCACACTCTGCATTTCTCAGACTGAAAGAACTGAAGAAAAAACTCAAGCCTTGAGTTACAATAGTGAAGGATCCTACGGGCAAGATATTAAATAGGAAGCATCAAAAGAAAATGGAAGGAGTGCGCAGAGTCACTGTACCAGAAAGAACTGGTCAACATCCAATCATTTCAGAAGGTGCATGTGAGCAGGGACCAGTGGTGATGTAGGACCGGTGGTGATGTAGGACCGGTGGTGATGTAGGACCGGTGGTGATGTAGGACTGGTGGTGATGTAGGACCGGTGGTGATGTAGGACCGGTGGTGATGTAGGACCGGTGGTGATGTAGGAAGAAGTCCAAGCTGGACTGAAGACACTGGCAAAAAGCAAAGCTCTGTGTGTTGATGGAATACCTACTGAGATGTTTCAATAAACAGTTGCAGCACTGGAAGTGTTCACTCATCTATGCCAAGAAATTTGGAAGACAGCTACCTGGCCAATTGACTGGAAAAGATCTATATGCCTATTCCCAAGAAAGCTGGTCCCACTGACTGCAGAAATTACCTAACAATATCAGTCGTATCATCCACCCACTGCCGTCGGGTCGATTCTGACTCATAGTGACCCAGTGGGATAGAACTGTCCCCACAGAATTTCCAAGGAGCCCCTGGTAGATTTGAACTGCTGGTCCTTTGGTTGGCAGACATAGCACTTAACCACACTCAAGTAAAATCATGCTGAAGATCATTCAAGAGCACCTGCAGCAGGATATTGACAGAAAACTGCCAAAAATACAAGTCAGATTCAGAAGAGGATGTAGAACCAGGGATATTATGGCTAATGTCAGATGGATTTCGGCTGAAAGCAGAGAATACCAGAAAGATGTTTACCTGTGTTTCATTAACTATGCAAAGGCATTCGACTGTGTAGATCGTAACAAGTTATGGGTAATGGTGTGGGGAGTTCCAGAACACTTCATTGTGCCCATGTGGAACCTGTATGTAAATCAAGAGGCAGTTGTTCGAATAGAACAAGGGGACGCTGCATGGGTTAAAGTCAGGAAAAGTGTGTGTCAGGGTTGTATCCTTTCACTACACCTATTCAATCTGTATGCTGAGCAAATAATCTGAGAAGCTGGACTATATGAAAAAGAATCAGGCATCAGGATTGAAGGAAGACTCTTCAACAGCCTGTTATACAGATGACGCAACCTTGTTTGTAGAGAGCAATGAGGACTTAAAGCACTTACTGATGAATATCAAAGATCACAGCCTACAGTATGGACTACAGCTCAACATCAAGAAAACAAAAAATCCTCATAGATGGACCAGTAAGCAACATCATGATAAATACAGAAAAGATTGAGGTTGTTAAGAATTTCATTTTACGTGGATCCATAATCAACATCCATGGAAGCAGCAGTCAAGAAGGAAAAGATGTATTGCATTAGGTAAATCTGCAAAAGACCACTTTAAAGTCTTGAAAAACAAATATGTCACCTTGAAGACTGAGGTGCGCCTGAGCCAAGCAATGGTGTTTTCAGTTGCCTTGTAAACAATTGAAAGAGGGATGATACAGAAGACTGAAGAAGAACTGAAACCTTTGAATTGTGGTGTTGGAGAAGAATATTGAATTTGCCTTCCACTGCCAAAAGAATGAACAGATCTGTCCTGGAAGAAGTACAATCAGAATGCTCCTTAGGAGCAGGGATGGTGGGACTGTGTCTCACATACTTTGGACATGTCAGAAGGGGTCAGTCCCTGGAGAAGGACATCAGCAAGAAAGAGGAAGACCCTTAATGAGACGGACTGACACAGTGGCTGCAACAATGGGTTCAGACAGAGTAACAATTGTGAGGACAGCATAGGACCAGGCAGTGTTTCACTCTGTTGTACAAGTCTGAACTGACTTGATGGCACCTAACAACAATATGTAGACCAGCGTGTATTGTTTTCAGCAAGAGAAGATTTTGAAATAAACGAAGTCCTCAAGAATACTGACACAGTCTTTTTGACACTAAAAGTTTAATAACTACCCATATTTGAAAAGAAGCCAAACAGGCAATTCTAACGCTTCATTCCTTTACATATATAGAGCTTGAGAGTTTGTGAAGTGTTCACAGGCATTATTTTAGGGGCTATACCCACTTTACAGATGAGAGAATGGAGGCTCCAGCAAAATAACTTGCCTGCAGCCACACAATAAGTTAATGTTTATCTAAAGTTAGTTCATCTTGTTTACAGAAACATTTGCTGAGTACATTCAGGGACTGGGGATATGAAAATAAATATCTACCCCACAGCTTCTTCCCAACAACACACACAATCTAGGTCTTCCTCGCCAGAGGGTTTAACTTTTGTTATTGCTCAGGCCAAGTTAGATTCTGGCAAGCTGTGCAATCCAGAACAGAGCTTGTTTCCTGGCATGCCAATCTCAGGGCATTCTGTAGTTGGTGCGTCATGCAACAAGAAGCCTACTGGGACAGAGGCCACAGGCTCCCTCCTCCCACCAGAACACAATTTGCTGGAAGGTCTCAGAACCAGAGAGATTTCCTGTTACTATACAAAAGGCGAGTGGTTCTGGGATTCCTCCAGAAAGTCTGCATCATTCACATTTGGTATTATGTTAACTACATAATTGTTGGCCAGGGCCACTTTACCCATGGGCCAGGTACTTCTTCAAGTCTTAGAAGCGAACACATCTGATTTTCTACAACTCGGCTGCATTCCATCCTTATCGTTCTCTTTGGAGAGACTGAAGATCTTTTAAGAGGGAAAACAAAGAACAATAAAAACTCTGTAGCTTTTAGTGAACTTTGGCATGAGGTTGTAAGAATATATGTGTCTATGAGAGATAGTTCAGTGTTTAAGAGCAGGAAGTGTGGCTTTACCTTTTATTTATTTATTATGCTTTGTGCAGTGTTCACGGCATTTTGAGAACACAGCCCCTGATTAAATACATTGAGGTTTTGAGGTTTTAGGGATTCAGATCATGAATGGATTTTATTACTTTTCTCCAAAGCATAATATATGACTGGGTTTCTCTTCCAATATCCAAACAGCTAATAGCTTGGTTCAACTGTGTTCTCTTGCCCAGAAAGGAAATTCTAATTAACTCAAGCACTTCTATTCAACCGCTAAGCCATTTGAAGACTGGGTTTGTGCTACAGTTGGTCTCAGTTTTTCTAACCTTCTTTGTTAGCCTCAGAGCCACTCCTATGGATATGAATCTTAATAGATTTCAGTTCTGTGCTCTTTTCACATTTCTGCCTGTCCTGAGGGAGTTGTATAGCTGGGTTATTGTTGGTCTGGCTTGCAGCTGGAAGAAGAATGTGCAGTTTATGGGAGAAAGGGGCCTCTCTGGCTGTCCCTGCTGCCAGAAGTGTGTATGTTGCAACTCAGAGCTTTTCTGCAGAGCTTGTGTTATAAAAAGAACCATGCACCTTGGTGGTTACACATGAGCCCACAGAGGTTAGGTTTAGCCAAGAGGTTAGGTTTACTTGTCTATTATTCATTCTGACAAAGAGGAGGCAGAGGGATTATCTACATTCTAAAATGTCTCCTCCCTTCTTTCCACTTCCCATTCTTTTCAAATATTCAGATGGCCGGACTTCCACCATTAAAGAGGGTTATTGCTGTTTTGGGTTTGGGCATTGTCATTTTGAGAAGTCCTCTTAAACCATCCTTCAGAGAGTTTGTCATCTCAAGGAGCAGAGTTAGATTTGTCGTCTCCAAGAATGGAGTTAGGACACTGGTTTAGTTGGCATCAGATGGGCCAGTCTTGAGAGGGAAGTCAAGTGGGGTGGCCACAATGAATCCCATGCCTTCTCTCTTTTCTCCAAGCCCGTCAACTGGCTCATGACTTTGCTTCCTTGCTCATTCAATCTAGACTCGACCTCACTCACTCCACCAACCCCCATCCCTCCACCAACTGGTTCTTCCCTCCTCTACGTGCTGTTGTCATGCTGCTGGTGAACATTGCTCAATCAGGGCAGAACTTCCTGCCCTATAGCCTCTTCCCACGTATCCCCTTCTAAGACCAGTGCGTCTACATTCTTGGCTTCAAGGAACAGACCTCTAGAGAAACACCACAAACTTTTATCAGCAGCCAGGCATCTCTCCTGGTTCCAGAAGTATTTCCTCCTATTTAGTGAAGCTTTTCACTTAGAAGGAGCCCTGGAGGTGCAGTAGGTAAGTGTTTGATGCTAACCAAGTTGGAATCCATCAGCAGCTCCTTGGAAGCCCTGTGGGGCAGTTCTGCTCTGTCCTACAGGCTTACTATGAGTTGCAACAGGCTCAACAGCGACAGGTTTGGTTGTTTTGGGGTGGGGTGGGATTATTCACTTAGAAAGATCCTTGGGTTACCACCACGAAAACCCTAGACAACAATCCTACTCCCTAACATACCACGGTCACCAGGAGTTGGAATCAACAGCAACAGGTTTGGTTTGGGGTTTCTATTCACTTAGATGTCCAGGGCAGAATTCATCCATTTGTTCCTCCAATGTATCTCTCCCCCTAGGCAAGAATCCTTGTGAAAGGATGGGGGGGAGATGAGGGGGATGAGCAAGTAATCAAAAGCTGAGAACTTGAAGTCATTTTCTTCCTCTTGTCATCCAAATCTAATTAAAGCCCAGCGCACAGAAAGTTCTTAGACTGCCATTGTCTTTGGCTTTCATCAGTAACTTTAGGATCTAAGTCATCTTTGCCCAAGTTTTCAGGAAGGAACATGTTGCTTCCTTTATTAAGTGCCATTAACGATGCCAACTTTGGGCCTAGGATAAGGAGGGTTATTTAGATAAATAATACCTGGCTGTGCAGTTTTCTTTATGTTCACTGTGATATTTTAAACATTTCTGGAATAACCAGTCTCCTTGGAATATGCACAGTCCTTCCAAGCTTCTGTACCCTGCTTCCCATCCCCCGCCCCACTGGGCAGTGGGTGTTTAAAGCATTACCAGGATTATATGCATTTTGAAAACAGGGCCGCAAAGAAAAAAGACCATTGCCTCAACAATGCACCTGTGTTCCCATTCTCTTTAGCAAAAAAAAAAGGATGGTTTGGCTGTTCTTCAAGAAGGATTGCTGACATGTAATGGTGCACCGATTAAGCTTTGGTTCTTTTGCAGGATGATGTCAAAATGGAAAAAGTACCAAATCAGCAGAGTTTATGTGTGATGTGAGCCAAAGTTTGCGTCTTCCTCAATCTCCATCCTTCTTCTATGAAATGATAATTTTGTGCTTTGTTTCAAAGCCCTCTCAAAATTCACTGCACTGTGGCAATTATGTATTAATGATACACGAGGACCTCTGTTACTTTGATTCTAAAATAACCCCCCTATTTTCCATTTTTAAAACAATGGTTAAATTTGGAATACTTTTATTGTTAGATTTTCTTAAAAAATATTTTGCCATGATTTTGGTAAATTACATTCCCATGTAACAGTTTCTGTACATGCTGTTCAGTGACATTGATTGCATTTTCCGCATTGTGTCAACTGTCTCATTATTTTCATTCTGGTTGTTCTGTTTCCCTTAATCTAGTTTCCCTGCCCCACTAATCTTCACTTTAGGGTAAATGTTGACCATTTGGTCTCTTATAATCATGTCTTGGGAAAAAAAAATCAGCTTGTTGGCATTAGTAAGTTCTGACTTATAGCAACCTGAAAGGAAGGAATAGAACTGTCCCAATAGAGTTTTCAAGGCTGTAAATCTTTACAGAAGCAGACTGTCACATCTTTCTCCCAGGAGGTGGCTGGTAGGTTCCAACAAGTGGCTTTTCAGTTAGCAGCTGAGTGCTTAACCACTGTGCAACCAGGACTCACATTATTTATTTAAGGAGCACAGTACTCCTGGGTGACATTGTTTATTTTCTGAGCCAATTCATTAATTCAGCTGAAAGGTGAGCACCAGGAGTGATTTCAGTTTAAAGTTTAAGGGGTACCTCAGGGTGATAGTTTCAGGGGTTCCTCTAGTCTCTACCAGTCCAGTAAGTGCTCTCCACCCGCTTTTTAAAAATGTCTTGAGTTTTGTTCTGTTTCCACCCCTGATTCTCTCTGGGACCATTTACTGTGTCCCTGACCAGAAAGACTGGTGGAGGTGGCTGGGCACCATCTAGTTCTTCTGTTTGGGTTTGAAAAACAGATAAAAAATTATGGTTACAGTATTATAAACTAATCTATTAGCAGCCAAGACCCATGACACAGAACAACAGCTTATGTTCCCCTGTGGGCCTATGACCTGTAGGAACAAGAAGGGAATGTAAAGTTCTCAGTGATGCAAGGGCCTTTCCATGGAACAGAATGCAGAGAGGAGCAGGATGCCGAGGGTGGGGCTGGAATGGACAGAAGTCAAGCCTGAACATATCCCTCCCCAGCTGAAAACTCAGTGGTTACCATTTCACAAAGTGCAAGAGTGCAATAGTAGCGGCGTTGGTGCATTTTGCAGCTACTAGAGCTCCTGCCACCTGGATCCTGTGGCCTCTGCTGACTCACCTTCTGCCACTCTCCCTTGTATTGCCTCTGCCTTGCTGGACCCCTGGCTGGTTCCTGGACATGCCAATGCATTCCTGCCTGGCTGCTTTTGTGCTTCCTGCTCCCTCTCCCAGGAATTCTTTCCCCTATATTTCCCCCTGGTGGTATAGTGGTGAAGTATGACAACTGCTCACGAAAGGTCAGCAGTTCAAATCAGCCAGGTGCTCCTTAGAAACTCTAGGGGGCAGTTCTACTCTGTCTATAGGGTTGCTATGAGTCAGACTCGACTTGATGGCACTGGGTTTGTTTATTTTGTGGTTTTGGTGTATTTCCTCAAGGCCCCTTGCCACACTTCTTCCAGGTCTCCACTCAAATGCCAATTCCCCAGAGACCTCTCGTGGTCACCTGAAATGAAAGAATACACCTGACCTGCTCTCTCGGCTCCAGCACCCTCTCCCTCCCTTACCTACTTTTATGTTTCTCATACATTTACCACCATCAACGCCTGGTGGTGTAGTGCTGAAGTGCTGCTATGACTGCTAACCAAAAGACTAGCAGTTTGAATCTGCCAGGTGCACCTTGGAAATTGTATGGGGCAGTCCTACCCTGACCTATGGGGTGCTGTGAGTCAGAATCCGTGCAATAGCAGTGGTTTTGTTTTCTTAGAAAATATGTATGTATATTCATTTATTGCATATTGTGTATGTAACTGGAAACTTCGGTGGTGTAGTGGTTAAGTGCTACAGCTGCTAACCAAAAGGTCAGCAGTTTGAACCCCTATAGAGCAGTTCTACTTTGTCCTATGAGTCAGAATTGACACAACAGCAATGAGTTAGAGGTTTTTTTGAGTCTATGTAACATCTTCCCCATGGAAGCTTCACTGGTAGGTGGTGGAAGGTTGCGAGTGGGGGGCCATTTATCACGGTATCCCCAACATTTAGAAATGGCTCTTGGTAGGTGTTCAGCAGAAGTCCCTGGCTGACACAGTTGGTTAGACACTCGACTCTTAACCAAGAGATTGGCGATTTGAACCCATCCAGAGACACCTTAGCATACAGGCCCGCTAATCTGCTTCTGAAAGGTCACAACCTTGAAAACCCTATGGAACAGCTCTTCTTTGCACACATGACAGTGGCCATGAGTCAGAACTGATTGGAAGCCAGCTCAGCAACAGGTGCTCAATAAAAGATGTGAAATGAACAAGTGAGATACCGGGTGGGGGCAGGATAAATCAGAATTGTCTCAGTTATAGCCTTGCTTTTTCTGTTATCGATTTTTACTTTTATGGCTTTATGATCAGAAAAGATAGTTTCTAATGTTCTGATGCTTTGGATTCTGTTAAGGCTCGGAGACCTCTAAGTGGAACTACACACAGTCGAACAAGGAAGGGTTATTAGGGAGGTCGGGACTGCAGACTGCGAATCATCAACATGTGGCGTGTACATGGATATGACCACACAATGAAGAAGAAGAAAAGAGCCAGGGATACATTCCTGGGGTACAGCCACCATAGAATGCAGGTAAAGGAACACAGGTCCATGAAGGAGATAATGATGGAGTGACAAGAGAGTGGAAACCGTGGTGGTGTAGTGGTTAAGTGTTATGGCTGCTAACCAAAAGGTCAGCTGTTCAAGTCCACCACACTCTCCTTAGAAACCTTGTAGTCTGTCCTATAGGGTCACTGTGCCTTGAGATCAACTTGATGGTAATGGGTTTTTTTAAAGTAAGAGAGTAAAAAGCAAAACCAGGTGGGGAAAAGTGAACTCAGAAAGCATCCCAGTGACAGAGTGAAAACGTCAAATGCTGCAGAGTGAGACTGGCTCTGCAGGGCGGTGTCCCTGGAATGGGGAAGGGTGAAGCCAGGCCCCATGTGAGCTGAGAAGTAAATCAGAGATGAGGTGATGAGCACGGAAGCTGGAGGTGAAAAAAGGAGTTGAGATGAGACAGAAGCACACTGAAATGAAAATGGCAGATAAAACTTGCTAAGTGATGCAGTGAATGCCAGAAGGAAGAGGGAGAGGATGGATTTAAGGGTGTAGGTAAAGAACTGATCCCAACCCCCAGGAAGCCCCTCTTCTGCTGTTTAGGGGAGGAGTAAAGAGTGCAGCGGGAGGTAAAATGAGGATGGGAGGTGGGTAGTGGGTAGTGGCAGTAGCAGTCAAGCACTTCCTGTCTTGAAACTTTTCCTTTCTTTCATTCCAGGTAAGGAAGAGGCAATGCCACTTGCTGGCAAGAGGGGAGAGTGATGGGTGGATTTCCAGAGAGGATCAAGTTTGCTATCACAACTCTGAGGCATAGGACAGTAGCTACATAAAAAGTGTACCAGAGAAGGTAAGGCCGATTGAGACAGCAAACTGTAATTCTTGTAGCAACCCAGGTGTTTTTACTGTGCGAGTGAATCACATGGGATCCTGTAAAACTGTAGATGCTGATTCAGAGGGCCTGGGCCTCGAGAGTTTGTTGTTCTTAGGAGTTCCCAGGTGAGACTGATGCTCTTGATCTCTGAGTAGCAAAGTGGTTTTCCCCATTTTCCTGGCACCACTCAGGAACCCCCTGGGTCAGAGGCGAGCTGATGAAGAGCGGGAGCTAGCTCTGGAGTGTTGCCCAGGTGGAGTCAGTAGAAGAGAAGGGAAACGGAAGGTGGAGGAGCTTGGGAAGGGAGTAGTTAAAAGTGAGGAGAGGGCGAAGATGGAAGACTGAAGGCAGAAGCAGCTGTCCGATGGCGTGAAAGATACAGCTTATGCAACTGAAGGTAGGCATGACTTGTTAGATGGTAAGATGGATTTAAAAAAATACTGATGCAGCTATTAGAAGTTGAGATACAAGCTTATCTCTTTAGCTTGGCTAACTTCCTAATATTGGCATCTATATAACAGAGAAGGAAAACACTGCCCATCATCTGCTTATAGTATTTCTCAAACTCTGAAAAATTCAACAGCTGAACAGCATTACAATTCTTGTTATCCTCTTAGTTTTCAAATTAAATGTCTCCTCCTTTCCTGTTATCTTCACTTTAGGTTTTATACTGGGCAAAGACTTTAATTCGGGGTTAACATTTACACAGCCCTACATTGCAGAAGGGGCTTGGCTTGTCAATATATTGAACTGCTTTTCTTCTGGGCAAGCACCTGGGACTGTACCAAACCATCACTATAGACTTTCTTAGTAGAAGAGTGTAATTTCATTATATCACAATTTCATTATTCTTTACAGTAGGACAGCCCGCATCTCCCACACTGTTAGCTCTGTACAGTGGAAGACGGAAAATAGATCACCAGAACTTTCTCCCGAGGCTTCTCTTGGGCCCAAACCTCTAAGCTTTTAGTTAGTGGCAGAGCGCTTAACTGCTTGTGTTGTTCAGAGATGTCTCACTATTGTAACAGTTATTTTCTATTTGAATGACACATCATTAACAATCTTCAGAACATTGTGCTAAGACATGATGGGAATACAAGGAGACATAAGATAGAGTCCTTTCCTTCCCTGGGTTCTGTTGAGAGAACAAGATATACATGTAAAAGATTTCAGAAACACCACCAAGCCCTGTGTCTTTAAGGCACCTTGAAAAGCCATGGTAAATGCATAATTCCAGGGAAAAAAGCAAGGATGGCGAGACTGCTGCTTACGTGCTTTGGACACATGGTTGGAGGTATCAACCCCTGGAGACGGACATCATGTTCGGCAAAGTAGAGGGTCAGCAAAAAAGAGGAAGACCCTCAACAGCAAGCGCTGACACAGTGGCTGCTACAGTGGGTGTAAGCATAAGATAATTGTGGGTGTGGTGCAGGACTGGGCAGTGTTCTGTTCTGTTGTCTATAGGATTGCTATGAGGTAGGACTGAGTTGATGGCACTTAACAACAACTGCAACAAAGCAAAAAACTGTTACTAGACTCTTTCTGGCATTGGGGTCAGTGGAAGGCATATTTTCCAATCAGTGGTAGTCCTAACTCCGCTTTGAGTTCTAGACCATAGGGAGAAAAAAAATAAACAAAACTGAAATCAACAATACTATTAACAGTTGTTTTCAACGCTAAAACTGAACAGTTTAGTTACATCTTTAAAAATCGCTTATTATACAATATTTCAGACATGCAAAAAAGTCATAAGAATAATATAACAAGTCCAAAATAATTGTTCTTTAATATTCATCAGCCTCCAGGCAAGTAGATACTCAGTAAATGTTTGTTGAATGAATAAATGATTCTCATGTATTATTAAATGCCTTATGTCCACATACTAGAATATCCTTGGAGCCAAGGGCAATGTTTCAATGTGTTGTCTTTTCCATGGTGCCAATATGATGGTTATGTGGTTGTTCAATAAATACTTGTAGGCTGGTTAATTTATTCAAGGCCAATCCTCTCTAATGTTTGTAGTTCTTTTAAAACTTCAACCCTAACCTCTGTCTCTCTTATTATTCTGTGACTTTCTGGTTCTACCCATCCGGCTGGCTGTGAAGTGGTATCTGATTTTGGTTTTAACCTGCATTTCTCAATTCCTTTGCCTATTTTTAAATGGAGTTATTTGTCTTTTTATTGTTGAGTTTTTTTTTTTTTCTCTATTCTAGCTACGAGTCTTTTATCAGATAAATGATTTGCAAATGTTTTCCCCCATTCTATGGATTGTCTTTTCATTTTGTTGATCCTGTTGGATTTTTTTAAGTTTTTGAGCAAGTTCAAATTTGCTGTATTTTTTCTTTTGTTGCTTGTGCTTTTGCAGTTATAGCTGAGAATTCATTACCAATTCCAACATCACAAAGATTTATCCCTGTATTTTTTCCGAGGGTATTATTGGCTATTACAGTTTTATTGCTTCCATTGAGGTCTTTGATTCATTTTTGACTTAATTTTTGTATCAAATGTGAAGTGAGGGTGACTTCATTCTTTTACATGTGATTACCCAGTTGTCTAATACTTTTACTTGAAAATACTGTTATTTCCTCACTGAATTATATGGATTATATGGACACTCTTATTGGAAATCAGTGTATCGTAAATACATGGATCTGTTTTTGGACCCTCTCAATTCCATTCTATTTATCTGTGTACATATCCTTATGCCAGTACCCCACAGTCTGGATTCCTGCCACTTTGCAGTAAGCTTTGAAATACAGATATATGAGTCCTCCAACTCTGTTCTTTGATTTCAAAATTATGTTGCTATTCTAGGTCCCTTGGTTTTCCATATGAATTTTAGGATCAGCTGGTCAATTTCTACAGAGAAGTCAGTGCAGATTCTGGACAAGGATTATGTGAAATCTGTAGATCAGTTTGTGGATCAATTGGGGGAGTACTGCCATCTTAACAATATTACGTTTCTGATCCGTGAGCATGGGCTGTCTTTCTGTATATTTCAAACTTTAATTTCTTTCAACAATGATAGTTTTTCAGAATGTAATTTTTGCACTTCTTTTGTTAAATCTTTTGCTAAATATTTTCTTTTTGATGCTAGTGTAAGTGGAATTACTTGCTTAATTTCATCATGGAGCTATTTATAGTTTTATTACTTAGGGAAATATAGAGGAAAACTCAATGGCCGCAGTTGCGGAGAAGACTTTTTGGTGGTCTGTGAGCCAGCATTTGCTCCAGGACATTCATTGAGATTCCCTGTGGAGAAAAAAGAGTTCTGTGGTCATACAGTTTGCAAAATGCTAGGGAATATGTTTCCTTTCATGGTACCTGTACACATATGGAAGGATCTGCAAAATCAGGCAGTACCTTGAAGCTTTAAGTCCTATAAAAAGCAAAGCCTTTCATCTATTTTGAAATACTTAACCCAGTATACAAATGGTTTGCAGATCTTTCTTAAGTTGTAACAGGTTTTAGAATTTGTTTCTGAGAGCTTGAAAAATAAAATTACTTCATAATTTTGGCCTAGAGTATTAATGTTTTGTTATAAAATTTCTGTAAAATGTTTTCTAAATGCTAATGAAAATCATTCTTTCTGAAAAGGACAGTTATATTCAGTCCGTAAAATACTTCCTTGAACTTTTTCTTTGGATTAAATATTCTAAGTGGAGGCTTCTGAGATATTTATATTAAATAGTCTATACAGTAAGAGCAGGTTATTTAAGACTAGAGGAATAGGGTTTTCAGGTGCTATTAGATGAATGAAAAAGAACAAAACCCATTGCTGTTGAGTCAATTCCAATTCACAGAGACCCTACAGGACAGAGTAGAACTGCCCCATAGAGTTTCCAAGGAGCACCTGGCAGACTTTAATTGCTGACCTTTTGGTTAGCAGGCATAGCCCTTAACCACACCACCAGAGTTTCAAAAGGATGAGTATAGTGTTTGTCTTGTCATACTTTATGGGCCTTTCTGTGTCCTTCAGACAGGCCTTGAAGATTTGAAGGAACAAAAGTATTAAATTCCAGGTCAGTTAATAAATACCCTTCCTTAAATGCAATAGACTCAGGGGTTCTACTATGTCATGGAAATTACAACCAAGGTGGCCCCAGGCAAAATTTGGAAATAGGTACTGTGGTCTCTAGTACTTCCCCCAACTCATTGTTCTTTCTTTCCCCTAAACTCACTCCCTCCTCCTCTTAGAAACAGCAGTCTGTCCTGAGAAAATCAGCTTTCTGAAATGTAACTCAAAATAAATCAGATTCAACATGGTACCCACAAGTATGGTTACTGTCCAGTTGATTCTGGCTTATGGTAACCCTCTGTCTGTGGTATTTGTAGTTTTTCTCTCCTTTCTAAACATGCACTGAGAGATGTTTTTACATAAATTTTAGAGCTTTGTCTTTGAGAAGGCAGTAAGAAGGTAGGGAATTCTATTTTGAATGGGTGATCCTTTTCTTAATGCTTCTGATTTTATGTTTGCCTGATGACTAATTCCATTACACTCTTTCTATTTGATTCTAAGTCACCTATTTTTGGAGCTAAACAGAGCATAAAGCATCAAAACTGCAGTGGGTTTGGTTTGGTCATTGGTATATTTCCTAGCATCACATGCAAGACGTCTTTAGAATGCTAAAAAGCAAAGATGTCACCTTGAAGCCTGACCTAAGCCCTGGTATTTTCTGTCACTTCATATGCACATGAAAGCTGGACAATAAATAAGGAAGAATGAAGAACTGATTCCTTTGAATTACAGTGTTGCTGAAAGTTACTGAATATACCATGGACTGTCAGAAGACTGAAAAAAATCTGTCTCAGTATTGCTGAAGTGTTCCTTAGAAGTGAGGAGGGTGAGAATTCATGTCATACAATTGGGACATGCTATCAGAAGAGACCAGTCCCTGGAGAAGGACATGCTGCTTGGTAAAGTCAAGGGTCAGAGGAAGAGGAAGATGCTGAACGAGAAGAATTGGCACTGGGGCTGCAACAACGGGCTCAAACATAGCACTGATTGTGAGGTCAGTGTGGGACCAGGTAGTGTTTGATTCGGTTGTACATATGTTGATGTGAGTCAGAACTGGTCCGCTGGCACCTAATAGCATTATTTCCTAAGCTCATAAAGGAGATCTACATTATAGTAAGAAAAATAATATAAAATGGCAATATTTCTCAAGATCTAAATTTTAAAAGACAACTTTCAAGGGAGTTAATAGATCTTGAAAACAGTTCTAAAGCTAAGTTTGGCTTTTTTTGTTGTAGGATTGATCAGAGACTTCAAAATTCTAATATAGTTGATGAATCTCCTAAGTATGGATACTATAGTGTGCATTCTTTCTGGGACTTGTACTTTCCAAAATACTGACACACTTTAAGGAACTAGTGTGCTGGGAAACATTATTCACAAAATGCTGGAGTAAGAGGTGAAACAAACAAAAAACTGTAGTACATAAAACTAAATTATCAAAAGGAAAATAAATCCTTAGAATAGATGCAGCACCTATGACAGGCTTCTCTGCCTGATGGAGCACTGAGCATTCTTTCTACTGTTTTAAAATTTTCTGTGGATTTGAAGTTACGCAAAATGTGAATACAAGGATCTAATCACATGGTAATTCTGTATTTTCCCCATTGCGTTTGGAAATTAGCTAGTTGAGCATCTTCTGTATGCAGAATACTGAATTTGATTTACAAAGCTGAAAATCATAGATGGTGAGATGTCACAAGACCTTTGGTCTCAAGTTCTCTCTGATGATCCTCTGGGTCCCTAAATGTGAATCGTTTTACAGCAAACTGAGACCAAACAGAGTCAAGCTGGCTTCAGAGAGGATTTCCAGCTAGCAATAAAAATAGTAGATAGCTGTCGTTATAATTCAATGATACAATTTAACAACCAAAGGGTTTTCCTGAGAGCCAATGGTTGGAAATTATTCCCTAGTATTGCCAAGTTCCTAATGCATTGCCAAACTGGCTATATTGCCAAGTGTGTTAGCCAATTTGGCAGCGTGACAAATGGGTGCGTTTGGAATAAGAGAGACTTGGGCTTGAATTTCAGCTCTGCCACTTACTTTCTAGGGCCTTCAGTTTCCTTGACTGAAAGAAGAAGAGGACCTTTCTCTGAGGGTTGTTGAAAGTTAATTAAGCTAATATAGTACAAGGATCTGCCAAGGACTATGCTGAACAGCCACTAGGTTCTGGGGTTTTTTTTCTTCTTAAAGAGATGAAGTGAAAGCGTTGGCAGGGCCATCCCTGATCTGATTCCATAGCTAGATCCTGTTTACTTTCCCTACTCAATGTCACAATTTCTAAATTATGTAATGCCCACAGATACTGACTGGCTTCTCTTGCATAACTAGTGAATTCAGTTGATTCTTCCTTTTAACCATGTTCTTGACCAGGTCTCATTACAGGTAGCCAAGTACCCTCGAGTCGGAGCCGACTCATGACGACCCTAGAGGCCAGGGTAGAACTGACCCCCAGAGTATTCAAGGAGCCCCTAGTGGAAGTCAAACACTATCTGGGAATATGTCCTCCCTTCCCTTTTTTTAAATTTTATTTTTCTGATGCCACAACTTATTCTTCTCCTCTCCTTTCATCATCGTGTTTCTCATTTTCAAAGACCTAACCTGAGTGATCAATGTTCTACCCAAATCTTGGTAAGCTGTTAACCGATGGGGTTTAAGGTACTCACCTTGTCTCACATTCAACCAGAAATTCGTTTCTTGAAAACACAAGACTTTGGGATCCAAAGGAATGAATCTCAAATGCCACACTGTAGCCCCATCATGAATGGTGAATGAGACGCTTTGTTGTAAGCTTCCAGGGACCCTTCAGGTTCCTTCATTGAACAGTTATTTATTGAATGCCTACTATGTGCCAGGGACTTTCTAGTTGACTAGCACTGTGTTGTTTTGCTGAACAGGCTGGTTTTCTTCTTTTATTGTCTCTGAACAATATTTGAACCAGGGATGTGTTCTTAAATGAAGCAGCAACTTGAGTCATCCTCTGGACCTTTCAACATTAAGATAGTCCTCTAAAGCAAAGAAGAAAGCTGATCAACAAAGACATCAGTTATATACATTATTAAGGCTGATTTCATAACTGTCTTGAATACAACGAAAATACTTTAATGTTTTTGATAACATTGAAAGACGGTGTCTTTTCAAAATTCAGAGGTTTTAAATGTCATATAACTTTCAGATATCTTCTTTGTTCCAGATCACCCCTGCTCACCCAAACTTGAGGGCTATACCTCTTAGAGTCTTCTGGTGTGGTTATTTTCTCATTCTTCCTGTTCCTCCTGCTTCCATTACATTTTTACATACTGTACTGTCAGTTTTGCAAATCTGGCTTTGAGTCCTGCCTCTTACGAAATGAACACAGTTGAGTGAGGAGATCCACTGCTGTCTCATTTCTTTAGGTTTGAGTCTTAGCAACGAGAATGCCAGTATCTAGTGTCTCTGAAAGCAAGGTTCTCTTACAAGTTGCTTCCTTGAAAGTCCAAAGAAGCCCCTTCAAAAGCCACGAAAGGCCTTATGAAGAAGTACTTTTTGTAGATAGAAATTGGATATGTCTAGGAAACAACCATGGTTTTGGCTTTTGTCCAGTTCTGCTGATTTCCCTCTATTGTGTGTTATCTTTCCTTTCTCCAAAGTTGTTGTGTACCTTTTAAAAGTAGACAGTACTTACAAAATATTTGGAGCAATTAAATAGTCATGACAAGACAGCATTAATAATTTGTTATTTACCATAGAAACAGTGAAAACCAAAATGCTACATTGACAAAAGTTTTCTTCCGTATTTGTGCTGACTTCTAAAGATATATAACAAACTAAAATACATTTAAAATATTTAGTAGTCATTATCCAGACAACCATTTATTGAGTTTACTGTAGACCAGACACAGCTAATTTCTCTTCTTAGTCTTACCCTAGCAACTTTGTGTATGTAAAAGACCCATAAACTCCCATAACTAACACAATGAGAGGAACAGGGAGGTAAAATTGCAGATACTGAATTTTATATTGAAACATTAATTTCTTTAAATGCTCTGTAGGTTACAGATTAGTAGCCTCTCCCCCTACACTGAATCTTAATGTTGGAATAATACATGATTTCTGTGTACATCCTATTGAAACTATGTCAGAGACCTAGTAGTACAGTTTTGAGTTATTAAGTCACTAGCTTACCCACTATGTGTAAAGTGCAATATGTAAAGTGTATGTTCATTAAAGAGCAAACGAATTAATATAAAATTGCTTTCAGGCCTAAAAAAATGTGACTCAGGGTATGAGCTCAAGGCAGAGATCATATCTTTATTATCTTTTTAAAAAATCTAGGTTGTGAGTACTAACACATAGCATTAAGAAACAATGTTGACTGATTGAAGTATTAGATAAACAAAAGACCTAAAAAAAAAATTCTTAAGAAGAAAGGTTGGGAGATCTAATTCTGAAAAATCAGCCCCCAAAAACTCTGTGGAGCAGAGTTCTTCCCTAATGTACTTTAATAGGATTGCCTTGAGTGGGAGATCACGTTATGGCGACTGGCCGTAGAGATAGCAGGAGGATGAACTTTCATGGTAGCTGCTCAGAAAGCCTGGCTAAATAAAGACCTTTATTTTTGTAGTAAAACTGGAGAGCTGACTTTGATTTCTACAGTGATCCATTTTGGCTGGTGCTTGCTAGGAGGTGGAAATTAAGTCTTTAAGTATAATGTATACATAAAAACGAAGTGGTAACCAAACAAGACAGACCTGATATAGAAGCTTTTTAATGTGGCAATTATAGCTACAATTTCTCTGTAAATGAAAATTGCTTCACAGTACCCAAGGAGGAAAAGCTGAGCTCAAGTTGAAAATAATCAAGTTTATCATAAGGATAGATGTGTTGAGTCTGCAGCAAACAGAAAGACGCAGCAGCCATTTGGGAACTGAGATACTTCTGATCCAGAAAATTTCTTCCATTTATCAAGTTATCTTTGCTGGAGCATGAGATTTGCATGTGTAGCCAATAATCTTTTTATTTGTGATTCTTTTAAGTCAGTATTTTCCATAAGATGAAACAAGCAACATTTACTAGATGACTTCAATACTTGGAAAGCTAAAGGGCTCCTAGTGTCTCACCTAGAAAGGAAATGAAAAGATGAACATCATTTTCGTTAACCAACTTATTTGTCTTTTGAAAATTCTTCTTTTAGCAGTTTCAAACTCTGAAACTATCCATTGCTGTTGAGTAGGTTCCAGCTCACAGTGACCCTGTAGAACAGAGTAGAGCTGCCCCATAAAGTTCCTAAGGGGCACCTAGTAGATTTGAACTGTTGACTGTTTTGGTTGGCAGACATAGCACTTAACCATTACACCACTGGGGTTTCAGAGCTTTGAAAAGAGAAACTTTAAAAAGGAGACATCATCTATAATATAATATACCTTGGCTTCGACTTAATGCATGTCTTTTTTATTTTTATTAATTTTTCTTAAGTCAGCCTGTGAAATTATTTACCTCTTTTCAAACATAACATATATGTATCCCTTAGAGGTAAAAAGTCACATTAAATACAAGAGTATAAGTCATCATTTTCATGAAGAACAAACAAGACTTTACATTGCATGGACTTAAATAACAAGGCCATGGTTATTTAGCAGGTCAGGTTCAGAGCCCAGATTAAAACCTGGTCTGCCTGACTTTCAAGTTTGCACCCCAAGTTCAAGGTAAAGAAAGGAGTCAGTGTCTGAACTGTCCTCAATGTGGCAAAATGAGTGGCCACCAGAGAGCTAATTAAGACAAACTATGTTTAAATTATTTCCATGTTTCAGAGTTCCCCACCTCTGGAGTCAGAAGGCAGTGAAAAGATGTGACCCTAGATATTTTTGTTTTCCCTTGAGAGGAACCACACAGTGGGGAGGGAAGTTCACAAAAACACCTTTTCACAAAAGCAGCAAGACTCTTTTCCTCTTTTGAAAAACCTCTCCTTGTCCCAACTGGTTGGCAGCGCTTCATGCCTTCAAATATTCATTTTGGTGTTTTCTTAGGTAGTATCTTTCGATAGTTAGCTCTCTTTAATCTGGCTCTTCTTCCAGGTTGTAAATAGCTTGAAATCCTGCAGAAACCTTTGCCGTGGGGTCAGTTGCAACTCACAGAGACTCGCACGGCCGAAGCAGAACCGTACTAAGAATTTCCGAGTCTTCATGGAAGGGGACTGTCACATCTTTCTCCCAGAGCGGAGGGGTGGCGAGTTCCAACCACGGACTTCTCAGTTAGCCTAGCAACCCTGTACCACCAGGACAACTTGGCTTGAAACCAGGGGCTATGTTTGTATTCTGAGCTTGTCGCAGAGCCTGGCACAGAGTGGCAGAGTGAACGCCAAATACTTGTTGAATGGAAATATATTGAAGAGCGGGATGAAGTAAAACCATCTTCCATCAGCCAAAGACTTTGGTAACGACCGTATGGGTCCATTCTCATTCTTAGGTTTGAATGTGAATGAAATCGTTCTTTGGTGTGTGTTTGAAAATGCCACGGTAAAGGACCTGAATAAACGAAGCGCCTAGAAGTAGCAGGCACAGCTCTAGGGAGAAATGGGACAGTGACATCTCTGCAATGTCCAGAGTAGAAAGAAAGGTCAACAAAGAGTAGACATAGAACATCCATCTCACTCTATATACTTTCCTTGGAACATTCTCTGTGAATTCTTAAACACTTAAGTTCTTTAAAGGCAGTTTTCTTGAGACCGTCCGTTTCGCCTTTGGGGGGAGGGAAGGAGGAGAGGAGGAGGGGAGAGGATTCTTTTGACATCAGCATCCATTTGGGACCTTGGGGAAGCCGGGTCATGGGGACTGTCCTTGCTCCAGTGGTCTGCAACGCTCCTGCCTGCGGTTTACAACGACTGTTTAAGAATACTTTCCCGCTGGGACGGCCTCCGGCATTTTTCTACCCGTCCCCCTTCCCCCAGTCACCCCCAGCAAAGAAAAGCCTCGTCTTCACTAGCAGGTCTTCGAGTAAACAACAAGCATGAAAGATGACAGTCGACCCAAGTCCAAGTTGACCTTTTCGCTCTGCTGCCCTCAAATGACCCCTGCCAGCAGCCCCCATTCCCCTTCAAATGGAAAGCCCACAGCCACACACACAAAACAAAAAAACCCCAAGTCTTCCCCTTGGTTGCTACCCGCAATGACGTTTCCCCCTCGGGTCCCGCCCCCCTGCGGGCTTGGAATTTCGGGATTGGCGGAGAGGCCGTGGCGACAAGGCTCCGATTGGGGAGCGGGGTGTGATTGACAGCGGGGGCGGCCGCTGCGGCCGCCGCGCCCTCCCTTCTCGCCCTCCCGGGTGTGCCAATGTGTGTGTGCGGTGTTATGCCGGACAAGAGGGAGGCGACCGTGGCGGTGGTGGCAGCTCTGTTTATTGTCCCTGTCGGTGTGTGGATGCGAGGAAGTCAGGGCCGCAGCGCGGCTGACGAAGGCGGCCTGTGAGGCAGTGGCTGCAGCGACTGCGGCCACCGAGCGGCCGGCCTTCGGGGCGCCTTCGGGGAGCGTGAGGGAGGACAAGGAGCCTCCGTCCTCGCCACGTCCGAACGCGTCCGAACGCCCGGGCGGCCCTCGCCTCAGCGCGCGCGCACCTCCCGGCTTGTCTGCGCTGGCTGTGGCGCCGCCTGTGAGGAGCGAGGAGCAGGCAGCGCTGCCGCCTCACCGCCTCGCCGCCGGCCTGCTCAGCTTCCTCTTCCTCAGCCGCAGCGCTAGGCCCAGGCGACGCAGCCACCGCGCCTCGAGTTTGAGGGCGGCGGGCGGCGCGGCCTCCTCAGCAGGCTCGGCCGGGCGTCCGCCCCGGGTCTCGGCGATGGGGCGCGGCGGCTGGCGCGGCTAGGAGCACGGCAAGCCGAGCGGTCGGTGCGGAGCAGCTGGGGCCCGGCGGCCGGCAAGGAGCAGGGAGCCGCGTCCTCGGGGCCTGGGAGCCAGAGGCGCCCGCCATGGCCAAATCGGGTGGCGGCGCGGGAGCGGGCGCAGGCGGCAGCAACGGGGCGCTGACCTGGGTGGTGAGTAGCGGGGGGCGTCCGGGTGGTCGCGGCATTGTTCGAGGGTGGCAGCGGGGGAGCGAGAGGGAAAACCCCGGGCCGAAGGAGGGCGCCCTGTCGGGGCTCTGCCTGCACCCCCGCCCCTTTCCTTTCTTCTTTTCTCCTCCTCGCCTCCATGGAGGCTCGCGGTGCCGGAGCGCAACGTGCACTTGAAACTTTGCGGAGCAGACCGTGAACCTGACGTGCAGCCCCGCTTCCCCTTTTTTCGTCTCAGATCCCCCACGACTCTTCTTGGGCAGTCATGTATGAGAGCCTGGGGAGGGCGCCAAGGTTGTGCGTCCAGCGGGTCTGTACTTTCTCCAGATGCAGTTGAAGAAAATCCTGAAGAAAGGGGTGTGTGAGCGTGCGCGCGCCGCGCGCGTCTGTGTTTTAAATGCAGTCCCTGCCACTGGCCCCTTCTCTCCTGCAAGGCGGCTTTTGGCGGGGCAGCAGTGTGCACCTGAGCTGGGGAAGTCTGTAGGATCGAAAGTGCACTCGGGATTGCGATGTGTTTCTCGGCAGTTGGTGCACCGTAGACGGTCCATCTGTCAGGGCGAGATTAGTCGGAGAAGCGCTCACCTGCGTCAGCGGCATCGCAGGTGAGGCGGGCGGGGCTCGGCGGAGGGCACTGGAGAGGTGGCTCTGCGGGGCTGAGCCCAGGGGTTAAAGGATTTGGAGGCTCCATTCCTGCTGGCAAGGAAAAGCAGCGGAGGGGAGAACTGAAGAGTCCCGATTCCCACGGCGGGGCGGTACTGGCATTGCACTTGGTCCGCAGTGAGTTCAGAGCGAGGTCATTTCCCATTCGGGAAATTCAAGCCAGCTGAAGAGGTGTCCAACCAAACCTGCTGCTGTCGAATCGATTCTTACTCATCGCGACCCTACAGAACGGGGTAGAACTGCCCCATAGAGTTTCCAAATTGCGCACATCTGGCATGTGACCACTGGCACTTAACCTAGAGACCGAATAGGTGTCCAGGAGGAGCGAAAACATGTTACATTTCTATTTTTGCAGCCACACCTCCTTTTTGGGGGGGGGGGAACAACCACCTAAGGAAACTTTTATACTGGCTTTTTTGTTATTTATTTGACGGCCTTGGCTTTGCTTCCGTGAGATGTGGGTGAGTTGATGAGTAGTTGTTCCTTATTGATAAGTGTACGTTCTTTGTAAAAAGTGTGTATCTAATGAAACCAAACCTAGTGCCGTCGAGTGGACTCCGACCTATAGCAACCCTATAGAACAGAGTAGAACTGCTCCATAGGGCTTCCATGGAGTGCCTCGACGATTTGAACTAGTGACCTTTTTGGTTAGCAGACATAGCACTTATCCACTATACCACTACGGTTTCCATGTTACTGCAGGGAAAAAAAAAATTAACGATTTTTGTTTGTATGACAAGGTGCGTTGCACAAAATAACTTGCCAGGTTATTGTCCATCTTCTCGAATTTTGTTAGTGAGATTGTTGCAGTAATGTAGTATGAATGGGCCAGAGCTAAGAGGAATAAAGTGTCGGAGTAGTGCTCAATGTGGATGTGCAAAGATGATAGTGAGGAGAAAGGAGCGCATAAGTGCAAAAGCATGATTTTAGGTATTCATGGCCGCTAACAAAAAAGGTCGGCAGTTCTGGTCCACCAGGCTGACCTTGGAAATACTTTGGGGCAGATCTACTCTGTCCTGTAAGGGTCGCTGTGAGTCAGAATCAACAGCAAGGGGTACCGCTGTTGGAAACCCTAGTGGCATAGTGGTGAAGTGCTGGGGCTGCTAACCAAAATATCATCAGTTCAAATCCACCAGGTGCTTCTTGGAAACTGTGTGGGGCAGTTCTACTCTGTAGATAAGAGTTGGAATCTACCGGATGGCAGCAGGTTTGACTTTTTTAAAGTCACGTCATCTCTGAAAATGGAATTAGCTAGATGGCACGGGGAGTTCTCATTACTATTTGCAAGTGTGAAGTCCTGATCAGTGTTTCCTCTGAGGATCTCTGATTCTGTAGTGGCACATATTTTGGTCTAAATTAAATTATTTGCTTGACTTTAATGTCGGGTATTTGTATTTTAATGTACTGTGATTGAACTTTGCAGATAATTAAATGACTACTTTTTCTCCCAAACTAACTAGGAAACTTTCACTTAGTGAAACTTGGAGAGTCTCATTCAATGTAGGAAAATTTCATTGGAAATTAAAATTGATTCATTGATAAAGATACATACCTATTCTTATGTTGATATTTCTATCTTATTAAATTATGAAAATATCTTGAAAACAAATAAGATATTCAGGTTCTCACTATCCTGTGTGGACAGTTCAGTAATGAATCCACAGCAAAATATTAAATCCGCAACAAAAAGTCACTTTTAGAAAATTAAGTGTATTTATTACCATTGGCTACCTTTAAGTGAAAATAAACGTCAAAACTTGAGTTAACTCCTGTTTGGTATTCATGTGACCTTGTAATCTACTGTGGCTCTCTTTGATTTTTTTAATTTGAATTTCAAGTTTGCTTGAAAGAGATGCTCCATGTGCTTCAGTTATATGGCAGCAATAATGAAATGTTAATATAATGGTTGCGTATTATTAAATTAATAGTCTTAAATATACTTTTCATGTTAAAACTAGAACTTGAGATGCATTTTTTGTTTTCTATGATTAACATTGGTTGTTTGCTGAAATTACTTAGATTTATCAACCTGCAAATCTTGTATTCTATTAAACTTTTTAAAATTCTGTTTTCAGAAGATTTGTAGAATAACTTTTATTTTTTGGAGGACCAAGAAAGAATTATATTTTTAATGAAGTCTCTGTAGACTCAGATTATTAATAGAAAATCAAGGACTGTGGTGTGTATGAATTTTTTTTTCTGGACGTTTTACCCATCCTCACTGCCCTGAAGTCAAAGTTTAAACATAGTAGGTAGTTCTATTTTAGCAGGATTAAAAGCATTTTGATGGTTATGCTAAATATTTGGTAAGGCAAGGGAAAGAGAATATAATTTTGACCTAATGAAGATTAGCTGTAAGTCTCGTCGACACTTTGTTGGGCTTTTAGAGTTATAAAAATTTTTACTAAAACATTAAACATTCAGACTTTTGTCATCTTGGGAAGTAAATTTTGGCTTTATTTGTAAGTGACATTTCATTATTAAACTAGTCTATGAATAATATAGGAAACCCTGGTGGCAGCAGTTCAAATCCACCAGGTGCTCCTTGGAAACTGTAGGGGACAGTTCTACTCTGTCCTGTAGGGTCGCTAGGAATTGGAATTGACTCGATGGCAGTGGGTGCATGGGTAATAATGGGAAATATAGTAACATAAGAGAGAAGTAAAAGGCGTGTAATCTTTTATTTGTAGATACATTTCTTCCTACTGAATTGGAAGTTTTTAAAACATACAGTCACTCCTACAGGTTCACTTTAAGACTTGATGTCTACTTTTTATTAAGTTAGATTACATGGCCATCTTTGTGCCCATATATACATCACTGATCATAGACTAATTTTATGGGGCACAATATAGTGAGGTGGTTATGAGCATGGGTTTTGATGTCAGATTGATGTAGGTTCAGATCCTGTCTCTTAACACATTGTTGGTGGCACTTTGCTCAATAAACCTAAGCAGTCTAAGCCTGTTCTGTCATCTGTAAAACATGATTGTGTTGAGAATTAAATGAGATAGCATACATAGCAGGTGTCAGGCTTAATGTTTGTTTTTATTGACGAGGTTCAATAAATGCATGCTCGAAATAATAGACTGCAATTGTTTTTACATAAACTCTCATTTAGCTAGATGAAAGCATATTAATTTTCCCCTTGCAAGAGTTTGTGGGCTTATTAGGAGTAATCTGTTTCACAAGAAGGATAGGTTTGCCCCCTATGCAGAAGCTGATGTTCTGTTGCCACCTGCTTGTGAATAACAGGAAGAGATAAAAATGGAATTAGTTTCTGGTTGTCTTCATTTTGAGGGGGGAAGGCATGGTGCTGTGTTTTGTGGTATGAACCTCTGCTAGGGTGCACAGCAGCATGTACTGGTAACATTGTCATTGTGTGCAAGTTTACCCTTAAGTGTCCGACAGCGTGCAAGTTTACCCTTAAGTGTCCGACAGCGTGCAAGTTTACTCTTAAGTGTCCAACAGCCATAAAGTTCTAAGAGTAATGATTGACATTGACCTCTCTTTTTAATAATTTATTTGGTTTGTACGTAGCTTTCAATATTGTAACCAGATTTTTAAAAATATTAATATTAGAATTAAAAATTTTAAATGTGAAAAATACCGTAAGAATGGAAAAACTTTTTCAGTTTGTTTGACAAGAGTTATAAAGGCTTCTGTGAAGCAGATAGAATTTCTTAAATTAATTTTTAGTCTGCTTTTATTAACATGCCATAATAACAGTCTGTTTCATTCTGTCACTCTTTCATCATGTTTAAGTTGATATAGCAACTAAATTTGTGAAAATATTAAAAGTTATGTGAATATTGATCTTTTTTTCCAGTAATACTCTAACTTGATTTTTTAAAATTTTATAGTGTGAGAGTTTCAGTCCTTTGAAAACGTGATGGCCAGAATAGTCATTCTAATGAGCTTTACTCTATCTACCATCAAGCTCTGACAATTCTCCACCTACTTTTCTCCTTCTCATTATTTTGAAGCAAAGTAAATCCCAAGATTATAATTTTACTTGCAAATATTTCAATTGTGTATTTCTAAAAAAGTATGTCTTGTTAAAAAACAGTAAGTGTAATTAATAATGTCTTATTTTTTCAGTAAAATTTGGAATAAATAATACGTACTTTTCCCCCCAACCATTAGTATTTCTCCTTCAGGAAGCATGACTGTATTTAAATATTGGTTAAAGATTTTTTTTATTAAAAGCCTTGCTTTAGTGGCTTCTCATCATACACCTGAAAGTCCTGGTGATGTAGTCTATGGTTGTTAACCAGAAGGTCAGCATTTCAGCTCCACTAGGCATTTCTTGGAAACTGTGGGGCAGTTCTTTTCTGTCTGTAGGGTCACTATGAGTCAGAGTCAACTCAATGGCAGTGGGTTTTTTTTTGTTTTTTATTGTACATCTAAATTCTTCAACCAGGCTTTCAAGCCAGTTCTTTGACAAATCTCTCTCTCTTTGTTAACATTTATCTCGGAATTGACTTGAGGGCAATGAGATTGGAATGGGATCATTTACAGAGATTTCACCCCAGACTATTCCCTGCAGTCATGCTAGTTTTTGCTGCTTTGCCCTTGCACACGTGCTTTCTATTCTGGGAGTTTCTGTTCTCCCATACCTCCCCCTGCCATTTTTCTTACTTTAACCAATCTAAATTGTAACTGCTAACTCTTCATCTCCTCCACTTTTTTACTGATATTTTTCTTTGGCTGAACTTTTGTTAGTCTTACAGATTGTAAAATATAGTTGCCTTAACTCTCATGTTTGATAATTTTGTCTTCACAATTAGATTATAAACTCGAAGAGTTAGAGATCATGCATTTTACTTGTCTGTCTTACAGTGTCAAGGAGCTGCACATGAAATCTAACTTGTTTTATTGTTAACAGACTGGATAGTTGACACACCGTGGTCAAGTAGCAGTGTTTAGACACATTCTCAAGTAAATGTAATAGCAGTATTTAGAAACACATTTAAAAAAATGTGTGAACTTTTTCCTAATAGCAGCCTCTTCACATGTGGTTTCAAATCTGTTACTCAGATGGTGGTAACAGTTGCGTTTTACTAAGGAAGCTTTAAAAATAAGCCTGTTTTATAGTTTTGAAAAGCTTAGTACAAATGACTGCCACCCACCAGTGGATTCTGATTCCTAGTGACCCTCTAAGACAGAGCGGAACCGCCTTCTTTATGGAAGCTGACTGACACATCTTTCTTCACCTCAATACAAATAGATACCAATTTTATTTTATTTCTTTTAAGTGTAATAGGTATCGTTATTACACCTGTGTGCAGAGATGGAAACAAGTTGAGATATTAGGTAAAAAGCTGTTAGGTACGCAAGGGCAAATATGAATTTAAACTAAGTGTGTGTTCTTAACCATTATTTTACACAAGGCCCATTTAAAAAAAAAGTAAAGAAAAACTCATCTTTAATACTCTGATGTGACAGATACAAACCCCCCCTAGGATATAATTATCTGCTTCTACTAAACTTTCTTTCACCTCACAAAAAGCTAGTGTATTTCAGGGTTTCCTTTTCAGGGTATATGTATCTGGTATGCGTAATGAGTAAGAAAATGGACTATTACATCACATTGTTTGGTTTTATGATTCAGTTCCTTTTAGTACTGGCTTTGTTAGCTTTGGAAAAATATCTAGGTTTTCCCAGCCTCAGTCACCTTATCTGTAAAAGGAATCATGGCCACAGCACCTACTTCTTGGAACTCTTACGAGGTTTAAATGAGATTATCCATATAATGCTATAGTGCTTGACACGTGGTAAGGTGTCATATGGGTATACACACATACCTCTTCCTTGAAAAAAATGCAGTGATCAGTATTTTCATTTCTTTTTTTCTTAGAGGCAAGGAATTGTGTTTTTCTGTTTAGAGGATGATCTAAGCATTCCTTACTGTGTTATGTGTCCCTCGTCTTCTGCTGCTCTCTGCACCTTGCTTTGGGAAGATATTGCTTAAAGGAGCAAAGATGAGGACAGAGTGTTGGTTTTCATTTTCGTTAGTGGTGGCCAGATAGCACAGACTCTCTTCATTTTCATATAGATGAAATATGATTAAAGTGAACATCAAGGGACGGCAGCCTTGTGGGATACGGGAAAGAGGTGTAAAAAAGGGAGAAGGTGAACTAGGAGGCGGCTGAACAGCATGTGGAGGGGCTTGTGGCTAGGCTGCCAGCCCCAGTCTCACCCTTGTTGGCTTGGCTTAGCGGTGGAGTTTCTGTGCTGCTTGAGTGAAGGTGGAACCCCTGGTGGTGGCATAGTGGTTAAGTGATGTGGTTCCTAACCAGAAGGTCAGCAGTTCAATCCACCAGGTGATCCTTGGAAACTCTATGGGGCAGTTCTTTGTCATGTAGGGTCGCTATAAGTGGGAATCGATTCAATGGCATGTGGTTTGTTTTTTTGGCAAGTGAATGAGGGGTTCCAGTTCTTCTTTTAGCACCAACTGGCAAACCACGTTTTTCCATCTGCTTGGCAGTGATTCATTCTTCCATAGAAAAATAGGAACTGGATGGAGATGGTTTCCCAAAATGGCTGTATCTCAGGTGGCAGTGTTGTTCATGGAATAGTTTAAAAACAACAACAACAGAAACATAATCATTGGTACATAATCATTCTGAAAACAGGAATTTGTGTAACTGGAAAGCTTTTCTTTTCTGGTGGTCAAGAAGTGTTGTTGATAAAAGTTTAGTCTTAAATATAAAATTGATATTTTGTTAGGACCTAACAATATTGAAAAATTACTATAAAATAGGTTAATACTTCCAAATAGATTTTATACATTTATTTTGATATTTTTTGTAATAATTCAATAATTTAGTGTTTAATTTGGTAGCTAGCTTTTGACCTTCAGAAAAATTTCACTATAGAATCATTATGTATGTGAATCACAAAGGATAGAATGAACGACTTTTAGGTATATGGAGGCTATCTGTCTTAATATGGTGATCATTTTACATTTTCATTGTCTTTAATTCTATAAGGACATGAAAATGTGCTTTTCCTAGAGTATGATATAATTGAATACTGGGATCATTGTTACTGTGAGTAGTTTGGTAATTTGCTTATATGAACAATTTTAAGGTGATGAAATGAATTACAAATAAACATAAATCGTAAGTTTTCAATTGTTATCAAGTCTTCATGAAAATGTATTCAGAATGTTCTTGATAATTATTTTCAGAAGGTATTTTAGTCTTTGTGAACTACTGTACTGTGTATTACTGTGAGCGTACAAGAAGAATAGTTAAATCATTTTTAAAAAACCAAAGCATTCTTTTCAAAATTTAAAAACTATCTAATTCTCTTGTCCTAGAGGTATCAAATGTACATCACTTTTTTGCAGGCCTGTGCGTATAAGTTTGCTGGTCTGTATTTGTTCAAGCTGATTTTCTGATTTTTTTTCCTGATTATTATCAGCAACTACAGTAAAAGTGAAGAACTTTCCAATGTTACTATTTTAGAGCTAAGAAGTAGTGGTTATAACAACTGAGGAGATTTTGCATTTAATATCTTCCTTCTCAGTCCCAAGGGTTCAATTAGGGGAGTCCCGTTAATCCCAGTTAAACTAGACTAAGATTACACTAGATCTGAAGCCAAGCCAAGTCTGAAAGATACCATTATTCCATATTCCACTGAGCTGGCAGCAGTGCCCACTAGCCTTTGCTGGGAATGGGGAGGTCAAGGACAAACCCAACTGCAGTGTTAATTTCTACTTTCTGCTCTGCCGAAAGAGCCCTGGTGGTGCAGTGTGTAAAAAAGCATTTGGCTGCTAATGAAAAGGCTGGTGATTCGAATCCCCCAGACACTTTGTGGGAGAAAGTTACAGCAATCCACTTCCATAAAGATTTACAGCCTTGGAAACCCTGTGGAGCAGTTCTTCTGTTTTACAGGATTGCTGTGAGCTGGGATTTACTTGATGGTGGAGGGTTTTTTTGGAGGGACTCTGCCAACACTGCCAGTCTTTTTTATTTTTGTGTCACGTATCTTTTTGCCTGGATTTTCTTGAGACTGTTGGGAAAGCAAAAATAATAAGTAGGTGTAAAGTGCCTCTAGAAAAAGATACTTTCAGGTTTATTTTAAAAGCTACCTGTTGCCATGGAGTCCATTCTAATTTGTGTCAGCCCTGTGTATTGCAGAGTGGAACTGCTCCAAGAGTTTTCTTGGCTGTAGTCTTTACGGAAGCACACCGCCAGGTTGGTGTTCCATGGTGTCTCTGGGGGGATTCAGACCACAAACGTCTAGATTAGGAGTGTAAACAAAAACATTTGTGATCTGCAGGAACTCTGTTTTAAAAGCTAGGCGGATTGTTTTCACTTATGTGGATTAACAAGCTTTAAAAGTATTCCTGTTATGTAGGTAGCATGCACTCATTATAGAAAATTAGAAAACCTGTATGAAGGAAAATAATGACCCATAGTTCTACTTTCCAGAGATAACGTCTGTTACCGTTCTGTTAGGTATACTTTGTATTTTCTCATACACGTGTGTGTTGTATATACTTTTTCTGACAAAAATAGGTTCATATTTAGTATCTATTTTGTAACTTTGTTCACTAAACAGTGCAGTTTTTTGTTTGTGATGAAAATAAATGTAATGAAACACACCAACTGACTGACTTCTACATGTACAATTCAGTGATTGTATTCTTAAATTGTGCAATCATTCTCATTATCCTACCTAAAAATACTGTTTTTGTGAAAATTTTCACAGCAGTTAGGTTCCCATTTGATCATAACCATGCATGTTGTGCACTGACATTAGTTACATTGCTTGTAACGTGTTAACATCTCATTTGACCATTACCTACTCAAGTTCTTCAGTGACATTAATTACGTTGTTTGTTATGTGTTAAGGTCCCATTTGACCATTACTACACAGGTTGTTCAGTGATGCTAGTTACGTTGTTTGTGATGTGTTAACATCCCATTTGACCATTACTACACAAGTTGTTTTGTGACATTAGTTACAGTGTTTGTAATGTGTTCACATCCTCCTCAGTTACATTCTGATGGTTCTATTTCCAGTACTCTAGTTTTTCTTCTCCCCATCTTTCTCATCTTTGCTGTGGATAATTGTTAATCTTTCGGTTTTATATACATGGTTATTTAATGGACCCCAGTATTCACAGGTAATATCCCTTAATTTGTGTGCCAATCTGTTATTTTGCTAAAAGGTGACCTCAGGGGATTGTTCATTAAACAGTATCTCAGGCAATAGTTGAATGAGTCTTCCTGTCTCAAGTGGTGCAGTAACTGTACTTCTTAAGAATTTCAGTTCTTCCATTCCATCTGGGTCCATTTTTAGGTGTCCTGATAAGAATGGTCAGTACTGTATAGTTTTTCTGGTCTTGGGGTAGATAAGGCTCTGGCTTATGTAGGCCTTTAGACCTGTAGGCTAGTTGTCCCCTCGACTCTGCCCCAGTGAGACTTGGGTTATTCTCATTATCCTTTTCCAAATAACTGTAGCACCATTAATATAAACCCAGTGCCTCTAAGCAAAACCTTTCCCTTTCCTCTTCCCTTCTATCCCTGGTACTATTAATTGTTGTTTACTATATATTTGCTAATTTTATATAAGTGAGGTCATGTAGTATTTATCCTTTTGTGAAGGACTAATTTCACTAAGCATGGTGATTTCAAAGTTTATCCATGTTGTAGCCTGCATAAGGGCTTTGTTTCTTTTTATGGCTGTGTAGTATTCCATTGTGTGTATATGATACATTCTGTTCACCTCATCATCTGTTGATGAACATTTTGGTTGTTTCCACATTTTGACCTTTGTAAAAAGTGCTGCAGTGGATACTGGTATACAGGTATACTGCATTCACTTCTTCTGACTATTGTCCTAGGATTGGGATTGTTGGGTCATAAGTTCTGTGCTCAGCTTTTTGTGAGAAACTGTGAAACTTTTCCAAAGTTGCTGCCCCCCTTTAAATTCATACCAGCAATGGATGACGGTTCTAGGCTCCCCATACCTTACAATGCCTGTCTTTTTTTTTTTTTTTCCTATCTTTGCCTTTCTAATAGGGTAGGTGGTATCTCATTGTGATTTTTTTCTGAAGGCTGATAACCTTGCATATCTTTTGTTGGCCGTTTGAATATCTATCCTCTTTGGTGAACAGTCTGCTTCAAAACATCTGTTTTATTATGGTATTTTGTAAATGATGAAAAACCAGTTGACATTATGTCCCTTGTGACTCCTGGTGATCCCTTGTATCCCTTAATGCTTTCCATTACTTTAAATAAAACAATTACTCTTTTCTCCCCTCAATGCCTGTGATAAGCTTGTTAAGAAAAAATATATTTTTTGTATGAAATACTTGAAGTACACTGTCACATTTAATTTCTAATACTTATGTATTCTTCCTCGAGAAAATTGCAAGTCATAATTGGCAAAGCAAACTACATTTTCCATGTTTTCTGATTTTCAGTGTTTTTATTGTTTTAGCAAGACTGACAGTTTCTTGAGCTTGATAGGGATCCGGTAGGTCTGAACCAAGTACTTATTATTCCCAGGGACTCAGTTTTCAAGGGAGGTAAAAAGAGAGGTAGGGGTAGATAGTAAGGGAGTGTGGGAAAAAGCAGTACATTTCTCGAAAAAGGAGTGTGAAGATGGGCTTTATTCTTGTTTTGCATCCCTGTATGCCACTTTGTTGTTGAGTGTGTCTTGTCAGGGCCAAAAGCACAAGTCCAAATTAGGTAGAAGTAAGTCTTTCTGGTCTAGTCTACTCTTGAAAATATTTTCCTTGTGGTAGTATTTATTTTGGAGAGGTAGTCTGGGATAGAGAACCCTTTAGAATTTTATGTACCTGTCATTATGTTAATAACTGTAAATAGCTCTGAATTAATGGCAACAAGCGACTCCCTTTTGATTCCATTGTATCTATTTTCTTTAAGCACTTACTTAAAGAGTCTGAACTTAATTATTATGATCTTTGTTCTAACTGTTCTGAGGATCCTTTTTTATTTTTTTAAAGCAGTTAGGTTTTCACTGTTAGATTTGTACCTATAAATTATCACATCATGGAAAACAGGGAACATGATTAGGCATTTGGAGACTATCTGGTGTTTTTAAAAATATCGCTCCTTGAATACTCTGGGGATCAGTTCTACCCTGGCCCCTAGGGTCACCGTGAGTTGGATCCGACTCGACGGCACTGGGCTTTGGCTAGTTCATACTTATGGCAGAAAAGTTCCTCATTTAACTGTTGACTGAGATGGAATATGAAGACTGTCTTAGTTACCTAATAATACTCCAGTAAAAACGGTATCACAGCTGGATAGCTTTAACAAGGAGGAATTTATTGATTGACGGTTTAGGAAACTGTCAGTTCAAATTCAGTGTGACAGCTCCAGGAAATGTTTTTTCTCTCCTGCTGGCTCTGGGGAAAGGTCCTTGTCATCAGTCTTTTCCTCAGGTAGGAGCTTCTCAGAGCAGGGACTCTGGGTCCAAAGCATGGGTACTGCTCCTGGCTTTGTTTGGAAGTGATCACAGGTCAACCTGGCTCTCCTTGGAACTAACAGATAAGCTGGAGTCAGAAAGTGCCTCCTTAAAGGGCACCCAGAGTTGATGCTGATGGGATTGTTGACCTGCAACTGTGTCAAATTAGGTATTTATGAGCCAGCACTTAGTATTCTCAGCCATATTATTGGATGCTAAGTGCATAGGTTAACATTTTGTCTGGATTACATTTCCCTTGGAAACTGGTGGCATAGTGGTTAAGAGCTTGGCTGCTAACCACATGTTGGCAGTTCATATCCACCAGGCACTCCTTGGAAACCCTGTGGGTTGGTTCTGCTCTGTTTCTATAGGGTGACTCTGAGTCAGAATGAACTTGGCAGCAATGTTTTTGTTGTTGCTGTTGCTGTTGATAGTCAGCCAGGTTCAGTGGTTATGCTCATTGTGACCCAAAACTGACAAGAATTCATTCCTTGGGAAGTTTTTAGAATTACAAAAATTAACTTTATGTCCTACAAAATTGGAAAAAGTTCATATTTCTTGTTTGAATGGATGTTCTAGTGAGTTTAGTGACTGTATATACCCTCTTTTGGGGCTTAGTCAAAACTGTATCTTCATTCCACATCGTAAAAAGAGATAGACTCAGTAAATAGACCTATGTTATCTTTAGGTTTTTAAAAATCTGAACCTGAAAGACAGTTTTGTCATTTACAAGACAAGCATGTCCATGTATGTATGTGTCCATGCACATTTTAGTTTACCCCTTGGTAGGTCGGATCCGACTCGACGGCACTTGGCTGGCTTGGTAGGTTATTTAAATTTGATTTTTTGGTTAATTTTAGACTCTTTTTGATCAGAACAATGCTGCAAAAAAAGACGAGTCTGAAACTGCAAACAGAAATGATTCTTCGAAGAAGCTGTCTGTGGAAAGAGTATATCAGAAGAAGACACAACTTGAACATATTCTCTTGCGTCCTGATACATACATTGGGTCAGTGGAACCATTGACACAGGTAATGATTTGCTAAAATATATTGAAATGCTTAGAAAATCTTTATCTGTCTACTTTTTACTGTCTTGTATAATTTTTGTGGTTATATTCTTTTTAAGTACCCAATTACCTGTCTTTATGGTCATTAGCAAAATAGAGGGAGAGATTAGGAGAAGCAGAATGTCCTTTTCTTCTAGAAATAAATAATATCAGAAGAAAGAAAAAATGGGGTGAATAGAAAAACGGTGCCTTGTGAAGTGTTTAATATTATGGCTTTCTTTGGTGACAGTAACTTTTGCAGTTTATGTACATGAATGTCTACAAATGCTAGTGACTGTCATTTTGTACTTAAGTGGAGTGTGTGGTAGACTTGGCTTACATGTATTTCATTTGACCCTGACAGCTTTGGGAAATACGTATTATCTCCATTTTACTATATACATTTAAATGCTCAGATCTCCCAATTAGTGAGAGCTGGAATTAAAGCCTTTTGACTCGCTGTTGGGTTGTACTCATATTCTTTCACTCTCAGTTGTCTATATTATATAAAAATGTAAAGCATGAAGTGTGAAGTTAATAGACGTTTCGTCTTTTTCTATTTTCTTTAAATACTGTTTCTGATACTTGTTGTCGTATATTAAAGCTGACTACATGTTTGATGCAAAAGAAACAAGTTTTCAATTTTGAAGTTATTTAAATTCAATATGAATACAGTGAGATTAGCCTCAACTGAAGTCACGTATATTTTTCTACTTGAAAGGTTTAAGTGTTAATGTAAAGTGAATGACAGACAGTTTATACTATTAAAATTGATGTTAAGGACTCCTGGAATAAAAGTTTTTGCATTTTTATCCCAATGCAGCTGATGTGGGTGTATGACGATGATGTAGGAATGAATTGCAGAGAGGTTACCTTTGTGCCAGGTTTATACAAGATCTTTGATGAAATTTTGGGTGAGTACTTGCTTAAGATTTGAGGCATCTTTTTGTGTTAATCTGTAATGTTCCTCTGTTAAAAAGTCAGAACTTGCAGTGCAGATTTTAAAGGACTTCTCTGACTTTTACGTGAAATTTAAATATACTTCAGGAAATTGATACCACCAGCTGTAGGATTTTCACATCTCTGCTTTTTAACTAGGCTTCACTTTGTTGACCTGTGAAATGATGTGTTGTATTTGATGAGCAGTCTCAGAGTTGGTCTGGGGTCCTCTATGTGCAGTCACCTGGGGTCTGCCAGGGAGTGTGTTAAAAATAGAGATCCCACGGCCTGATGCTTACAGATTCACTGGGTCTGAGATGGGATGTGAAAAGTTCGTGTGGTGTTTTCACCAACAAATCAGTGCTTCTGCTGGGCTGCTGCTTTAGCAGCTGCTGTTCTGAGTGGTGTCTGCCCTCCCCACTCACGTGGCTCTGAGGTGCTCCCCAGCACTGCTGGACTCTTGTGAGATGCTGGCACTTGGCAGTGTTCCTAAGCAAGGACTTTTTGGGGATTCTGTACTCTGCTGCCTCATGGCTGTCGTCTGGGGTTTCCAGATAGTGGGGCTGCGTGTATCTGCGAGATTGTCTTTGAGTAGTGCATCTTCCTTTCCGATCTTTGGGAAAAGTGTAGGAGAGTAAAGCTGGTTACTTCCGTTTTGTGCCTTGCACCCCGGCCTCCCAGCTGTCTACCAGATTTTGTTATTTTTAGGTTTCAGTATGCTCGTTGGGGACATCTTTTTTTAAATATATGATTATGTTTAACATGACAGCTAGCTTTCAAATTTTTTTTTTTTTTTTTTTTGCGGTGGTTAATGAATCCAAAAAGTTTTTATTCCCAGTCATAGCACATAGCATTTAGAACCAGGATTTGCAAAAGTGTTAAAGATTTTTGCCTTTATGATTAAAAAGTAAGTGGTTGGTTTCAGTTCATCTACTTGTAAAATCACCTTTCTTGAAGGAGATCAAGAGAAATGAGTTACGTGTTACCAAAAGACAGTACAGTTAAACTTTTTTTTTAAAACTTTTCAGTCCTGGAAAGGTGTTATACGGTGGAGATGTTTGTTTTTATTTATTTTATGTGTCACTAAAACATGTCGCCTGCCTGCTTGTTTTGTTTATGCTACTTAACGGTAACCTGTGATATAAAATTTTGGAATACTATTCCAAAAATAAAATTTTGTCTTAGAAGTTAGCAGAATTTATTTTCATAAGTTATGACATGTAGATATTTATATTATCTAGTGATTCATATGTGGTTGCATCCATGTATTTGTTTATTTACATTATTTTGTATATTATTCATCCAAATGTTTAATTTTATAGTTAATGCAGCTGACAATAAACAGAGGGATAAGAACATGACCTGTATTAAAGTTTCTATTGATCCGTAAGTATATTTTAAGGTTACTTTAAATTTATGTGCTAAGTAAGTTGTTTTATTCAGGTAGCCCCTAAATGAATATTTCTCAGATGAATAATGTATAAGACTAGTCTTTCTTAGATGCCATGTTGCTTGAGACGTGGTTTTGCCTCTCTCAGTCAGAGTATCATGCTAGGGTCATCTCTGTTTTGTCATTCATTACTTTTCCCCCTAAGTGCTTCTCTGCCTTGCTTTGGGAGCTCTTGGAGACCTCTTTCTGCCTCTTTCTTGAATGCTGCCGATGATGTTCCACATACTCGAGTAATCACTCTCTCTTTTCCTTCTTACACCTGCTTTGGGACTCAGGACTAAGGGCTGTTATTAGCACTATTCTACTTACATTTGAGTTAAATTGACTTCAAGACTGGCATCAGAACTTTTCCATTACTTATAACATCATTTATGATTAGAATTGCTGATGTTACAGAATATGTACCAGCTATTTAGCTAATTACATCTCATTGTGGGTTTTTTTTTGCAGGGGCAGGTAAAAATAATTTTAAAATAGAAATATAATTGTTATATTTTCACAGGCATGCCTTTTTAAAAATAATGTCTATATCCTTTGTAATTTCATTAGAAATACAATGTGATTTTCCTTAAATTAGCATGAAAATTTAACAATTCTGATATAGTCTTCCTATCAGTAATGTAATTTCAGATGGTATGTTTAAGATTAATGATATAAACATATAACTTGTATTTGATTTTACCATGAAGTTAACTGTATTGGGTATGAAAATTCTATCATATAGCTATGTTACAGAAGTTTTTGATGTTTATTTTTCTTTTTTCCTTTTGGGTATAATTAATACATTCTTGAAAATTTATATGATAAGGTACACAGGACACTTTTTAAGTTACAACTTATATAGACAATTATTTTAAGGACATCATTCTATTATTTACTAATAATTTTAAGGACATTTTAACTGTCAAGTGTCCTTTTTTACCTAGGAAATTGTAAGTTAAAAATAATACTATTGATCATTTATTAAGTTTTGGGAGAGCTAATTAGGAATGATACACTGTTGCTAGGTGCCATTGAGTCAGTTCTGACAAACAGTGACCCTGTGCACAACGTGATGAAAGGCTGCCCCGGTGCTGTGTCATCCTCCGAGCTGTTGCTATGTCTGAGCCCACTATTTCAGTCCATCTTGTTGAGACTCTCTTCCTTTCTTGCCAACCTCTACTTTACCAGGCACAATGTCCTTCTTTCTCCAGGGGCTGGTCCTTCTTGGTAAAATGTCCAGAGTACGTGAGGTGAAGTTTTGCCTTCTTAAATTTCAAGGAGCTTTCTAGCTGTACTTCTTCCACAACAGATTTGTTAGTTTTTCTGACAGACTATGGTATATTCAATTTTCTTCACCAATACCATCTTTCAGTCATCGGTTCTTCTTTGGTTTTTCTTATTCGTTGTCTACCCTTCACATGTGTATGAGGTGATTGAAAATCCTGTAGGTTGGTAGTCTTCAAAACGGCATCTTGGCTTTTTAGCACTTGAAAGAGGTCTTTTGCAATACATTGTGAGGTATCTTGACTGCTGCTTCCATGAGTGTTGATTGTGGATCCGAGTAAGATAAAATCCCTAATAATGTCAGCTTTTCTCCATTTATCATGATGTTGCTTAATATTGGTCCAGTTGTGATAAATTTTGTTTTCTTTATGCTGAAAGCTGTGGTTTTTTGATCTTCGTCATTAAGTGCTTCAGGTCCTCTTTGCTTTCAGCAAGCAAGAATCTGTCATCTGCGTGTTGCTGGTTGTTAATGAGTCTTTCTCCAATCTGATGCCACAGTTTTGCTCATATAGCCCAGTTTCTTGGACTGTTTGCTCAGGATACAGATTGAATAAGTACAGTGAAAGGCTATAACCGTGCTGCATGTGTGTCCTGATTTCAATCCTGCACAGCATCCCCTTGTTCTGTCTGAGTGGCGCCTCCTGGTCTATATGCAAGCTCCTCGTGAGCATGCTGAAGTGTTCTGGAGTTCCCATTCTTTGCAATGTTACACCTAATGTTTTATGATCTGCACAGTTGAATGCCTTTGTGAAGTCAGTGAAACACAGGTGAACATCTTCCTGGTATTCTCTGCTTTCTGCCATGAACCATCTGATAGCAGCAGTGATAACTTTTACTCCACATCCTCTTTTGAATCTGGGTTGAATTTCTGACAGTTCCCTGTTAATGTACGACTGCAACTGTTTTTGAATTATTTTCGACAGAATTTTATTTACATGTGATATTAATGATATTGTTCCACAATTTTTTGTGTTTTGCTGTGTCATCTTTTTTTTTGGAATGGGCATAAATATGGCTGTTGTCCAATTTGGTGGCCAGGTGGCTACCTTGTAAATTTCTTGGTATAGATGAGTAAGCATTTCTAGCACTGCATCCATTTGTTGAAACATCTGAATTGATAATCTATCCGTTCTTGGAGCCGTTTTTTCACCAATGCCTTCGTTCTAATGTGGACTTCTCACTTCAGCGCCATCAGGTCTTGGTCAAATGTTCCCTCCTGAAGTGGATGATTGTCAACCAGTTCTTTCTGGTACAGTGAGCCTGTATATTCCTTCCATCTTCTTTGATGCTTCCTGCATTGTTAAGTATTTTGCCCATAGAATCTTTCAATATCACAAGTAAAGGCTTGAATTTTCTCTTCCGGTCTTTTAGCTTAAGAAGTGCCAAGTATATTCTTTATTTTTGGTTGTCTAACTCCAGATCTTTGCTCATTTCATTAGAATACCCTGTGTTTAAGAGTTAGTTTCAGAGTCTTTCTAATATTCTTTCTGATCTTTCCTTTCTTTTCTTTGTAATAACCTTGAAGTCCTTGATGTTGTCCCACAACTCATCTTGTCTTTGGTCTTTGGTCATTAGTATCCAGTGCATCAGATTTTTCTTGGGATGTTCTTTAAATTCTGGTGGGATATACTCAAGGTCTTACTTTGTGCTCTTGTGGACTTGTTCTAATTTTCTTCAGCTTCAGCTTGAACTAGCTGACCAGCACCTGATGGGCTGTTCCACAGTCATGCCTGGGCCTTGTTCTGACTGATGATATTGAGTTTCTCCACCGTCTTTTTCCACAAAGCTAGTCAATTTGGTTTCTGTGTGTAGTCTATCTGGCAAGATCCACATGTATAACTGACTTTTATGTTATTGAAGAAAAGTTATCTGCAGTAAGTTATTGGTCATGCAAAATTGTGTCATGCCATCTCTGTTGTCATTTCTGTCAACAAGGTCACATTTTCCAGCTACTGATCCTTCTTTGTTTCCTAGTTTTGCATTCTAATCACTAGTAATTATTAGTGCTGCCTGCTTAATAATTTAATCATGTTTGATCATTTACAGAGTATAGAAGTTGGTGACAATCTGCAGTTTTTTTTCATCTTTGGTCTTAGTGGCTAGTGTGTAAATTTGAATAATAGTTGCATTAACTGGTCTACCCTGTGGGTCTATGGCTACAAGCCTGTCACTGACAGCGTTGTAGTTCAGGTTGGATCTTGAAATGTTCTTTTTGATGATCAATGCTCTACTGTGTCTGTTCATTTTGTTATTCTTGGCCTAGCAGATTATGATTGTCTTATATTAAAAATGTCCAGTACCAGTCCATTTCATCTCATTAGTGCCTAGGATATTGGTCTTTATGCGTTCCATTTCAGTTTTGATGACTTCCAGTTTTTTCTAGATTCATACTTCATACATTTCATGTTCTGATAGTTAATGGATGCTTGCAGCTGTTTCTTCTCATTTTGAGTTGTGCCACATTAGCAGACGAAGGTCCCAAATACTTGACTTCATCTGTGTCAGTAAGGTTAACTCTCCTTTGAGGAGCTCCCCAGTCATATTTTGAGTACCTTCCTGAGGCACTCATCTTCCAACATTATCTCAGTGTTCAGCAGCTAGTCATCAAGTTTTCACTGGCCATTCTTTTTTTTTTTTTTTAGAAGTAGATCCTTCCTACAATATCTTAGTCTGAGTGCTCTCCTGAAATCGGTCCATCATAGGAGACCCTGCTGGCATTTGAAGTACCAGTGGCATAGCCTCCAGCATCAAGTAACATGGAAAGATGGACAAGGGATAAATATCTTAATGCTTTTTGGAAATCGGAATTTAAAAATTGTGACTGAAAACTAAGAGGAGAACTGACTTTCCTTAAATACATTCTTGACAAACATGAATGCAACTCTGTCTTAATTGTTCTAGCCACATTAATCCAACAGTGTGGACTTGATAGAATCACGTGATAACACAGTGACAAAGAAGTGAGCTGTGTGACAGCTCTGTAATCTAGATAACGGCTGTGGGTAGTATACGTCACTATCAATTTATAATTGGTGATACACAGGGAGTAATTCTATTTAACTAGTAATGTTGCCACTTCCTTATAATCCACAAGTATTTTTGTATGGGCGTTTGAGTAAGGTTGAATTACAACTGAATTTATTTGATGCTTCATGGCAATCACATAGCAATTTATTCTTATTTCCCTCTACTTGATTTTAACTACTTCTGCTTAAAGAAAAATCCTTGATGTGTGTGTGTGTTTGTGTGTATGTGTGTGTGTATCTATATGCATGTACAAAATTATAGTAAGCTACTACAAGGAAGAAAGAAGTATTCTTTTTACCCTCTTTTTGTAATTTTCTGTTTGCAGATTATTGGGAAAAGGTTATTAAACTATTAATCGGATTTTATATGTTTTCAAAAATGGGAAATAGTATCTTGTGAGAAGTTATATTTTTTCCTCAGAGTATATATTTGTATTTAAATCTTTATGTTTTATTTTTGAAATTCAACCATAGCATTTTGTTTTCTGTGAATTTTGTCCTTAAAGTCACTTTTTTTTCTTTTGTATATATTAAAAAACCAAAAAGGTCACCATTGTTGAGTTGATTCCAACTCACAGTGACCTTTTAGAACAAAGTACAAGTGCCCTGTAGGGCTTCCAAGAAGTAGATGGTGGCTTCAAACTGCCAGCCTTTTGGTTAGCAGCCAAGCTCTTAACCACCAGGACTCTTCCCTACATATAGGATGGAATAAATGTTGTTTTTATTAAAATTAATAATATTTTTGCTTAAGTTAGATTTTTTTAGTTAAGAGATCATGTAAAAACAATTGAAATGGGAAAAAGTTATCTTTGCTTATTCAGTTAACTTAAATTTTCTTTGCTATTTTTAGTATCCTTTGTGATTTATTCTTAATATTTCTGTACAGTGAATTTTTATATTCATTTCTGCACATATACTTTGTATTGTGTAAAGGAGAGGTGAAATTTCAAAAATTGATAAGTTTAGCAAATAAGATAGCTAGCACAGCTTAGCTCGTAGTCTTCATTTTTCTATAGTGCTCTATGACGTGCGAATACTAAAAGTGGAGGAAACAGCCATGGTTGTAAAAGACACAGAAGAGACTAGGAGGTAACATCTTGCAGAATTTGGACAATTTCTAAGGGAAGTTAGAGACTCTGGAAAAATGCCTTTCTTAAATGAGTGCTTAAAACTCATTCAGTATGGCATTGTGGTGATTATTGAAACAACCTATATACATTGGTAGGATAAAAAAATTATGGGAAGTGCATTAACAGAATTCTAAATATTTCTCTAGCTTAGTGTTTTATGTTAAAATTTAAAATTGTATTTAAACAAAATAATACACACTTAGGCTAGAATATATATACTTGTACATTTTTCAAAACACATGAGACCATATATACTACTTTATATCTACTTTTCAGTATATAGTGGACAGCCTTCCTTATTAACTGAAGTAAATCTGCTTAACTCTTCCTAAGTCTTGATTATCAGTGTATCATAACTAGTGTCTTTCCAGTTGATGAGTATCTGATATTTATTTATGTTTCCAGAGGGTTTTTTTCTTTAATTATTTTTGAAACTATTTATTACTTAATCAAATGACATTCTTCTTCCTAATATGTCTATGAAGATTATTAGTGGAGCAAAGAATACAATAAAATTCTGAATTGTGTAGAGATTGATGACATAAATAACAAATCTAGGAAGTGATAAAGATTTAAATTTTTTAATTTGCAATGGAGAGGTGACAGGCAGTTTAGACCTCACTCATAAACTTGCTGGATGTAGTAGACACCAAATCTTAATTTTTTTTTTAAAACTATGAGGTTGATCAGTTTACAAAATGCCTATCTTAGAGTTCTGTATGCTATAAATAGGGTCATTATGAGTAGGAATCAACTCAATGGTAATGGTTTTGTTTGTTTTTTAATACTAAAGAGGATGAAACATTAAGATTGTCTTAAGAGTTTAGTTACTGACTTTTGTGTCCAAAGATGCTTAGGACTGGTACTTTTTCATTCTCTGCCTTTCTCTTTCTTCTTTACAACTCTTTTTGTATGTGAGCTCCATGAAGTTACTTGCAGAAAACAGATGCTTAATAAATTGTACGGGGCCTGGTGGTACAGTAGTTAAGTGCTTGGTTGCTAACAGAAAGACTGGAAGTGTGAACCCACAAGCAGCTCTGTAGGAGACAAGCCCTGCAAGCTAACAGCGTAGGAAGCCCTGTGGGGCCAATCTACATCGTCCATAAAGTTACTGCAGTTGGATTTGACTTGATGGCACACTACAGCATTAATAAATTGTAGGTCATAAGCCAAAGCTTGGAACTGTTTGGGAGTGTGAAAATAAAGAAGTAGTGTTTAAATGACCTTTGTCTATAAGATTCCCTATCTTACCTCTGGAAACATGATGGACAAATGAAAGAACAATGAGCAATATGGAACTGTTATATATGTAAGTGTTCAACTCTGTGTTTTGAGGTATATTTAGTTCCAGGTGTGATAGACTAATTTATCACTGAGTTCTCTAGTTAATTTGGTTTTTTTTCCCTAGTGTTAATGTAAGGGTTGAGAAACAGTAGGGCATCATGGAGAGCCGCAGGTGTATAGTAGCTGTCAACGTTTGGGTAAAATCTGGTTAGAGCAGAGAAGATATTGTAAATAAGGGAAAGATGAATGGAACAAGAAATTCAAGAATTGGGAATGAATATAGACAACTAATAAAACCGACCTGAAGGAAAATTAGGATGCAGTGTTACTGAGTAGGAGCCCTAGGTGGCACAGTGGTTAAGACCTCGGCTGCTAACCAAAAGGTAGGAGGTTTGAATCCACTAGCCACTCTTTGGAAACCCTATGGGGCAGGTGTACTATGTGCTATAGGGTTAGTAAGAGTTGGTATTAACTCAACAGCAATAGGTTTCATCTTGGTTTGGTTGTAGAGTAGTGGCAATTCAATTTGGATATGAGTAGGAATATGCATAATGACCTTGAACATGTAGAGGACCTTTAAACTTCATTTTATAGAAAACAGGGAACTCCTGCTGAGTTTGGAGCAGAATATTGTGTTAGGACAGCCTTTTTGAGTCTCATTTTGCAGAAGGTAAGAGGAGTGGCTAGCAAGAAGGTGGTTGAAGTAATCTGTGTTTGAGGTGATCTTTAGTCTCATACTGGCATTTAGAATGGGAAAAGGACTGGTACTGATAAGAATTACATCAATATGAAGGACTAATATGTTTCGATGACCAATAATTGTAGAGAAAGTGGTAAGTCTAGATCAAGAGCTATGAATCACAAAGGATATCAAATTCTTCTAGCGATCTAGGAGAAGTGATGTTATTAGGGAGAGAGTCAAAAGAGAGTTGGTTGCTGATTAGGGAAAGGAAGAAGGTGATATGTTTAAGAGTTATATTGTAGTTTAGTTTTTCTTTTAATTAATTTCCTCTGGATCTTTGACTTGCTTTGATTTTCAATTTTTACTAGTTAATTTTTAGTAGCACAACTATTTCTAATTTTTGAGAGATTAGGTATGTATATATGAGTAAAACAGTATGACTAAGAATAATTGAAAATCAAATTGGTAAGTGGTAGTTATTTACTTTTTAAGCTGTGTTTTATTGCAGATGTGACTCTGAGTGGGTAAATGTGTCATGGGATGTAATACTCACTGTAATAGATAAGCAGAATTTCCCATCTACGCTATTGCCTATGTCAAATTGATGTTAGCTGTAGGAGCCTCTGTTCCATAGCACTCTTAATATTGATAGTTTTGTGATAAAAACACACCATAAAGGAGTGAAAATAAGTAGTATCTACTTATTTAAAATCACTAAAATTAATTTACAAAACGACTGCTGAATTTAGACACATTCCATGCTGTCCCTTTTCCATCCGATGTGTAGGTTAGGCAGACAATGGAAATGACAGTGGCCGGTGACTGCAGGGCTCGTGGTTCAGCTGGCAGTGGAGTAGTGCAAGGAAGCAGGAAGATTACAGCTAATAGGTGTGAAGGGAAAGCTTGAGTATCTACTGACTCCTTGTGTAAACTTCACTGATTTTACAACTGTATAGGAAGTTGAAAAGGGTTTCTTTCCTAAAAACTGCTTTATTGTTGTGCAGATCACAGAGAACCTAATTTATCTCCTAAGGATTAGAAATGTGTCTTCCAGTGTTTTGGAACATAAACAGTGCCTTCCAAGTGGTAATGGCTGGCATCTCATAATCATTCATGTTCAGTATGACTTCACTTTTTATGAAATTTAATCAATGTATCTTAGGATCTTAAGCTCTAATTCTGCTTCTTTATTACAGTGAATCTAACATTATAAGCATTTGGAATAACGGGAAAGGCATTCCAGTAGTGGAACATAAAGTAGAGAAAGTATATGTTCCTGCTTTAATTTTTGGACAGCTTTTAACATCCAGTAATTATGATGATGAGGAGAAGAAAGTTACAGGTAAAGTCTAAATGGTCGATTGAAATTTTGATGTGGAAATACTGTTCTCTTGACATAAAAGCTCTTAACTTACTTTTTCTAAGTAAAAATGTAACACAAAAGGAAACCTGTGCAGTTATTTTGGTGAAAAAATGCCTTTCAGAATTATTATCTGTAAAATACTGTTGTACTCAAACAGTTGTGTGCTAATGTTCAGTGTCCACTGAAGCATTATTCACAACAGCTGGAGGGTGAAGATAACTCAGTGTTCATCAAGAGATGAATATATAAAGCAAATGTGGTGCGTGTACACACACACACATACATACACACATATGTATATATGTAGAAACACAGTGAAATATTATTTGACCATAAAAAGGAATGACATTCTGATACATGCTACAACATAGATGAACCTTGAAAATAGTACGTTCAATGAAACATGCCAGATATAGAAGGGCAGATACTGTATGATCCCATTTATATGTAATATCTAGAATAGAGAATTGCATAGAGACAGAAGTAGATGAGCTGTTACAATGGGCTGGCTGGGGTGGAGAGCTATTGCTTTGTGGATACTTAGTTCCTCTTTGGGGTGATGAAAATGTTCTGGAAACATGTAGTAGGGACGGCTACAGTGTTGTGAGTGGTTAATGCCACCAGATTGCTACCCAAGTAGGGTTAAATGCTGAGTTTTGTGTCTGTTTTGCCACAATAAGAAAACTACTGTATATAGCTATTATCTGGATAACACACTGGCATTTAAAAAACTTAAATCTGGTAGAACATATGTATGTCTGCATATTGTATACATACATAATATATAAATGCCATAACACACATTTTGTCATCCATTTGTCTGTGGATGAACACTGAAATTGTTCCCACCTTTTGACTATCGTGAACAGCGCCGCAATCCACCTCGAGGTACAGATGTCTGTTTGCTTTCAAGGCATTCCTGCTTTCATGTCTTTTGACTGTATACGTAGGAGTATGTAGATCCTGGAGTGCTGAGATTAAGCGCGTCACGAGGGGGACACAGCAGACACATAAGCCTGAGTTCTCCTCTTCTTCAGCGTGCCGACACTGGACCGGGAAGGGGTGTGCAGGTGGTAGTTCTGGTGCCACCGTTCCGAGGGGCTGCTGAACCCTTGTCCACAGTGGCTGCACTGTTTTAAAAGCTCACCACCAAAGGGTGTGCCATCTATTCAATTACTGCTTTTAAGTTGTTTTCCTTGAGAGTCAGGATTAAACCTAGACTGTGTAAGTAGTTGGAAATGATGTGACCCAGAGTCAGTGTTTTCTTACAGGTAGTTGATAGATCCTTTTCAAAACCAAAGCTCTAAAAAGTGATGTAGAGTAAAATTTTACAATACAGAAGTGACTCTGATACAAACGATTTTACAACAAATCAGTCACATAGACTTACTTCGTAACAGGAGATACCAAGCTTAATTCACTGAAATTGTAACAAAGATCACTAATCTGTCATATGTGATCTTAATCGTGGTACTGCATATACAAACTCTTTAATTGTATTTTTCTTTAACAAAAGTCTGAGTACTGTTTGAACTGTACATGAGGTGATTGGTAAGACAGTGCAGTAAGTAGAAGTACTTTGTAACAGGCTTGTCTTCTGTTAGGTAAGATAGCAAAGTTACTTGAAAATTTCTTTAAAACTTAGATATTTAATTGTCTTTACAGGTGGTCGCAATGGTTATGGTGCAAAACTTTGTAATATTTTCAGTACAAAGTTTACAGTAGAAACAGCTTGCAAGGAGTACAAACATAGTTTTAAGCAGGTATGTTAGATTTCTGTCTTTTTTTACAATTATGTTTTTGTTTTTGTGAAATAATCGAACCTTAGGTAAATTACAGAGCTACATATATAACCTTTTTTTTTTTAAATCATTGAAGAAGTCATCGGAATGAAAGAGTAAACAGTTGTCAGAATGCCTTGGAAATTTGATAAAAGCCTGTCTCTTTCCCATTCCTTTAAAGCAAAAATATTTAATAGGCTTTTCCTGTCATCAGTTATACATTAGGAAAAATGGTCTGAATGTTACAAATGGTTTGAAATATATCCCTTTAGCATGCTTAAAAAATTAATCATTATCTCCTTGAAGTTATACTTATTTTGTTCTTGCAGGTCTTTGAAAATAGTTTTACATTTTAAGTAAGCTAAAATATTATGAGAAAACAGTGCTGTTTATTTTTGTAAAATGTGATCATTATTGACAGTATATAAAGTTGTACAGCTTATTTGGCTTATTTTCAACGTGAAGCTATTATAAAAGTAGTATTTTAATGCTTTTCATCTGTAATACTAGTTTTAGTATTTGATTTACTCTGACTTTGGAAAATGGATATACTTGTGGCAAATATATTTCATAAACTGTCTATTGTGTATTATGAAATATAGAGATGTTACAGAAATGTTTGAATTTTTTTAAAATTATGATTGAATGAAAATGTACATTCCCATATAAATTCACATTCTCTCATATATGCAGCTCTCACTGCTCTCCCTGCCTGGTGACAGCACACCCCTCTTCCTTGCTCCATGCATGTCCTATCCTCCCAACAGTCTCCTATCCCCTCCTCTCTACCCATTCCCCTTCCTCCAGCAAGAGGTCAGCAGGATGACATCTTATAGATGCATAGAACCATAAAATTCCCACAAAATATAGTCACTGTGCATCGCCAAGTCCAATCCATTGCTGTCCGAAAAGTTGTCCTTCATTATGATGTATGGACAGGGGCAGCATCTGGGCCAGGGTCCATGCTCCCGGGGGAACCCCGTAGTCCCTGGACCATCAGTTGTGGTCTTTTATTGGAGATCTCAGGGTGCACACCTATTTATACTTGCGTTGCCAGTGAGACTCAACTTTGTGAGCTCCTCTGTGACTATCACTGGTGGTGGCTGGCCACCATCTGGTTCTTCTGGTCACAAGTCGATGTAGACACTGACTCACGTAGGTCTCTGTGTCTTCTGGGTTCTCTTTTCCCCGTGTCGTTCGTGTCCTCGTTGTTCATCTGTTCCTGTTGAGTTGGGACCATTTGCAGTACCCTCTGATGGCAGCTTGTCAGCTTTTAAGACCCCAGATGCCACTCACCGATGAGGGGTGCAGAGAGTTGTCATTAGCAAAACGCTAGCTGTGCCAGTTGGCCTTGATTTTGCCTGAGAGTATGGTCCCCAGCCCCATGTGCCAGCTACTCTGTCCTTGCAGTATTGGGTTAAGATGTGAGGAGTACTGAAATTGTGTTGAAGTCCAGTTATTATTGATCTTCTTTCTAATGTGTGCTGTGAATTTTTTTTTGGAAGACATGGATGAATAATATGATGAAGACTTCTGAAGCCAAAATTAAACACTTTGATGGTGAAGATTACACATGCATAACATTCCAACCAGATCTGTCCAAGTTTAAGATGGAAAAACTTGACAAGGACATTGTGGCCCTCATGACCAGAAGGGCCTATGACTTGGCAGGCTCCTGCAAAGGGGTCAAAGTGATGTTTAATGGAAAGAAGCTGCCTGTAAGTGTCTGATAAAATAGTTGACTACTTTGCTATGTTGTAGATGGCCCTTGCTTTTTAAATCTAATCTGAGAATCTCTTTTAACTGATGTGTTTAGAAACATTGATGTTTAAAGTGGCTATTGAGATACTTGGATTAAAGTTTACCATCTTGCTGTTTTCTCTTTGTATCTGTTTTTATTTGTTTCCTAGTGTTCTGCTTCTTCTGATTTTAATGGAGCCTTTTCTTTTCTTTCTTTTTTAAAATGATTCCTTTTTATGTCTTGTTTATACCTAGTGAAAAGAGATAAAAAGAAAGTGTATTCTGACTCATGGTAACCTCGTGTTATGAGAACATTCTTTTAAAAGAATATTTTATAATGCTTTCTAGAGCTTTAGTATATACATTTGCAAATGGTTTGAGTCTGCTTTCTAATAATTTCGTACTGTTCCGTGTGTGGTGACAGGACGTTATGATAGTATATTCTCACTTCCTCTGCTCCCATTCCTGTGTCACTGTCACTATACATTTCAGTTTTACATGTGCTATAATCACCTGAAGGAGAAGAGAGAGAGAATGGGGTGGAATATTTTCCAAAATTAATGATGATATTTTAGTTACTGCTTTAAGTCATCAGTTATGATTTAGAATAATTAAAAGTATGAAGATCATATTTTACTTTCATTTATAGTGCCCTTGTTTCTTGCTGAAAATCTACACTTTTAATCTTAATCATATTCCTTCTGCCTAAGAGTCTACTTTTAATAGTACTTGTATGGCAGGTGTGCTGGCTCTGAATTCCTTCAGTTTTTATTTGCCTGAGAAAATCTTTATTTCTCCTTCACTTTCAAGGGATATTTTTACTGGATATAGAATTCTGATTTTGCACCCTGCCCTGCAGAATAAGCCTTTATTAAAAAAATAGAAAACTTAAGTGTCGTGTAGGGGCTGGGACTGGGCAGAGTTCCTTCAGTGTAGCTGTAAGGTGTCTCACCATTGCCTCCCCTGCGAGCCTCCCCTGCAAGTGAAAACTTCCCAGCCAGTCCTGTGGGAAGAACTGTCTTTTTATTCTCCCTGATCTTCCCTAAGGGAAGCTGGTGGGGTTCCTGAAAGAAAAGCCTGCCCCCCCACCACCTTGCCACCGCCCTGCCCGCAAGCTCCCTGCATTCTCACTTGTGAGTGAAGCAGTTAGTCAGAACTTCTAGTTTAACATTCCTGCTGGCTTACAGGACATCGGGCACCTTCAACCCAAGGCAACTAAATGGCTCAGGTTCTGGGTCTCCTTTCAGACACCTGTTTGTCTGTTCAGACTTTGGGATGGCCATCTGTCCTGTGATCTTAATTTCTGGATGGGTACTTGAAAAAATTTTTTTTCCTTGTTCTGAGGAGAGAAACTTTATTTTTCCTTTTCTTTCGCTCTCAATTTGTCTTAGCTGAAATTTGTCGTTTTAAAAACTTGAGTTTTGAAATGATTTGTGGTAATTTATCTGTCCAACTGCCCCTTTGTGTCCTCTCTTTATCAAAGTATGCCTGCAAATGAATTCCATTTTAAAGGACAAGGATCACAGAGTGGCAAGGAAGTGTCATGGGTGTCTATGAAATCAGAGCTGTTGCAAATGAAAGGAAGCATGAGCTTATGGAAAATACCCTATGGTGTTCACCTACTGGAGCTGCTGGTATAAGATTGTTCTTTGCTTTTCTTTTTTAAATTAATAGGTAAATGGATTTCGAAGTTATGTAGATCTTTATGTAAAAGACAAATTGGATGAAACTGGGGTGGCCCTGAAAGTCATTCATGAACTTGCAAATGAGAGATGGGATGTTTGTCTTACTTTGAGTGAAAAAGGATTCCAGCAAATTAGCTTTGTAAATAGTATTGCAACTACAAAAGTAAGTACAAGCTACTTCTTTATTTCCAAGTCAGTAGCAAAATAATCCTTCACAGAAACAACAGAAATAAACCACCACCACCACTGCCCCCCTGGAAAAAAACAAAAATAAACAAACCACAAAATTTAGTCCACAAGTCTGTTCTGACTCACAAAAATGAATTACTTTTAATGAAATAGCTATTTTACAATATAAACATCCATTGACAGATGAATATACATGATTATTGTTTATAGTAGAGTGTATTTGTTCTGTGACATTTAGAGTGATAATAAATTCCTAATTCTGTGTCTTGGTTCTAGGCTGAGAGGAGATTGGTAGAACATGAGTTTGTTTGGGGGTCAGATGTAGAACAGATTATCTGCTTTAGGTTTTTCCAGGATGTATCAGGGTAGATGCTTGGCTTGTATGACACTTTGTTATGGTGATTAGGATGTGTAAATATTGTCAGATGAGGAGAATTTCATCTCGTTTTGAAATCTGCAAGCCTACAAAAGGGTTCAAATTCCCTGAAATGACAGATAACTGTGTCACATTCTTGTTTAAGTTTTCACTTGGCACTCTCTGTAGTCAGCAGAGATCAGATGTCAGGGTTGCATTTTGTTACATGCAATAAGAACCTGGTATATAGTGACTTAACCGTGTGAAGGTTTTACTTTTCCTCTCATAACTGGGGATTGGGGTTAGGCTGTCCTAGACTGATACTGGGGTGCCACAGTGTGTCACTGTAGACAAATAGTCTTCCTGGCTTTATTTTGCACTGTGCTTAGCATGTGGTGTTCCTTCTCATGTTCTCTGTGCCTCATTTTCAAGCTCTAAAGAGTGAGACTGTGGGAGACCAAGTGCATTTGCCAACTAAATCTTGCCCTTTTAATAAGGGATACAGTAGTTTTCCCAAAGCCACTCCTCCTTTTCCCCCAGTACACAGCTGCTCACTCATCATTGGCTAGAACTGAGTCCTATGGGTACCCCCAGCTACAAGAGTGTGTAGGTTGGTAAACCTTTTAAACTGGGCACATGACCAATTAAAAACAAATCAGGGTTTATTGACTGTGTGGAGGTGATTAATTACCTCTGTGGCCAAAAAGACGTTTTACCTACTTACTCCTCACTTATTGACTGTTATTGTCTGACATTTTGCATTTTGGACAATAGTAGGCGATCTACCACTATTTGTGCATTAATGCTGTATATCTGGCAGTAACAAATGCTGAGATGAGAGATGTGCTAGCTGTGATGGTGAGGGTTGTGTGTCTGTCACTTTGGCCAGGCATGATTCTCAGCAGCTTGGCAGTTATGTAGTGATATCATTTGGCAGTTGATGTAGTGATGTAATGTCCTTCATTTGGAGATATGGTGTGATCACCCTCCATTTTTACATCATGACCTGGTCTTGGAAACTTAGCCATATTGTTAAATGAGGAGTGGGTACATTTAAATCCTAACTTTGCCATTTTTGAGACTCATTTTATACCTCTAGAAAGCAGGATTAATATAGTTCATAAAATTGTGGAGATCAAGCACTTTTCATATTCACAAAGTGAATATGTACATATTCTGGTACCTTAATTACAGAAGATCTTGGATTCTGTGTTTGTACTTTTTTAGGGTGGACGACATGTTGATTATGTAGTAGATCAAGTTGTTGGGAAACTGATTGAAGTAGTTAAGAAAAAGAACAAAGCAGGGGTATCAGTGAAACCCTTTCAAGTAAGTGATACTTTGTAATTATTTCTATATCATTTACTAGATAAATAATACAATTTCTGATGTTCCTTTTTATTTTTTTTTGGTGGATTTCAACAGGTAAAAAACCATATATGGGTTTTTATTAATTGCCTTATTGAAAATCCAACTTTCGATTCTCAGACTAAGGAAAATATGACTCTGCAGCCCAAAAGTTTTGGGTCCAAATGCCAGCTGTCAGAAAAATTTTTTAAAGCAGTGAGTAAAACTTATATTATTTCTCAATGTGTGTTGTTGTTGAAAGCTGATTTTTTTTTTTGTTTTAATTGAAATACTTAAATTTTTCCAAAGTAGTATTTTAGTAAGTTTTTGGTGCAAGTTTACACTGCAAGTAAGATCGGACAGTTGGACAGTTTCCACATGGGTGGTTCTGTGACATTAGTTACATTTATGACAGTGTATCAGTGTTCTCTTTGTGTTCAGTTTGTTCCTTTTACAGTACTCAACTTTTCCTGCCCACTTATTGTCTCATCTTTGTTTTTGAGTAATTGTCCACCTTTTGGTCACATCCTGATGGTTTTTAAGTAGGACACCAGTCTTATTGGCGGTGTCCTTCGTTTTGTGTGCCACTCTACTGTTTTGCTAAAAGGTGATCTGAGGGGATGTGCTCAGTTCTGAGTTTGAAAGGTGTCACAGGGCAATAGTCTCAGAGAGTCCTCTGCTCTCTCTTGTTCTGGACTGACTTTAAAAAAAAAAAAAAAAGAATTTGAGTTCTGCTCTGTCTTCTCCTGTTCCGTCTAGAACCCACTGCTGTTAGCCCCATCAGAATGGTTAGTAGTGATAACTGGGCATCATCTAGTTCTTCTGGTCTCAGAGTAGATGACGTTGTGTGTTGCATAGACTTGTTTCTTCTCTGAGTTTTTGATTATCTTCTTACTGTCTTACTCCTCACAAGTAGGTACCCATAGTTGAATCTCAGACGGCCACTTAGAAGCTTTTAAGACCCCAGATGCTACTCACTTTACTAGGATGCTGATCGTGGCTTTTCTAAGCTATGTTATACCAATTGACTGAGTTACTCTTGAGACTATGGTACTAAGCCTTTAAACCCAGAAGCCCAGTGTTTGAAGGTATTTGGTTGTATCCGAGGAACATCCATATTTGTGTCTTCAGGGACTGCATGTGCCAGTACCCAGGTGTTTGTATTTACATGTACCTATATATCCTACTGTCTGTGCTCACCTGTGTACTAGTCTGTACTTAGCTGCATAGCAGTTTGCCCACACCCATCCATATGTGCTCCAGCACTTGTTTGCATTTGGGTTGTGCTCTGCTTGTTACATCCACACTTGGTGCCACTTTTCCGATCACCAGAACGTATCTAGTTACTATGGTGTCAAGTGTGCTTTCCCCTGGTAAGCACCAAGGAACACTGATCTCTGAATAGTTATTCTTATCTTTGTATAAAAAAGTACACTATTTGTTGTGAAGTGACTTATTAGCTTTATGCTGTCCAGGTACATCCATATTTTGTTTGAGACTCATCACTGAGTACATATTCATATCCAGTTGCATAGTATTCCTTTGTATATATGGCCCACAGTTTGCTTATCTGTTCGTCTATTGATGAGCACCTTAGTTGTTTCCATTTATTTTTTACTGTGAACAAAGTAGCAGTGATCACAGGTGTGTGTTTGTATGTGTCACTGTTCTTAGGTCTGTAGGGTTTCTACGAGTTGCAATCAACTCTGTTGCAATGGTTTGGACTGGGATTGCTGGATCATAGGGTAGTTTTAGTATTTTTGAGAAAATGCAGTGATTATGTAATTTTTCTTGATTTATTTTTTATGTTTGTGATTAGTTTCTTTTATCGTATTAACTGTGGATGAAGGCATGCTTATGTTTCAGACTAATAAGTTTAATTCTGATAACTTCTAAGGTTAGATTGTTTCATAAAACAATGAATTTTACTGCCAAGAATTAAACCATTAGGAATCATGTAGCTGTGCTTTTGATCTTTGCATTGGTCCTTACAAAATTCAGATTACCCTCTAGCAAATGAAAGATTTTTATAGTTTTCCTGGCTTTATCTTTTTTTGCCTCTACTTGTCTTTAAATTTCACTTTGCTGTGCACATATTTGACCGTTCTGAAACAGGTGAGTATAAAACAGACAAATAACTTGCTTCTGCTAGTAGCTTCTAGTCATCTGGCTATTACATCATTTCCCTTGTTTGTTGGCACCCTCAGTAAACACCTAGAAAGTGCTTTTAAGTACAGTGGACACTGGGGACGTAATTGGTGAGTAAACCACTCATGTGTCTACCACCTTGCTTTGAAAGTTTGTACTTGAGTGGGAGAGCACTGGGGACAGGATGGTGAGTAAACCGCACATGTGTATGGCACCGCACTGTAGAGCTTTGTCGTAGAGTGGGAGAGCACTGTGCCTTTGCCACAGAGACAATGTCCTTATCAAATTCCAGTGCTGGAATTCCGAAGATAGTTTATCACAGACAGTGATGGCAAATGGGGGTTTTCAGGTTCTAGATTAAGACCTATAGAAATAGTACTTTTGGGTCTGTAAAAATAGTACTTTTAGATCTAATCATAATTTCTGATTAGAAATTACCCATATGAATGCTTTCTGAAATTTCTGCCATCATAGCAGTTTTTCTCCTGAGAAAGTGATTTGATTTTAGATGCTATGTATTTTTTTTATTTTAGATTGGAAAGTTTCGACTTGTTAAAACAATCCACCTTTTTCTCTTCATATCTCAAACATTCTGGAAAACTGTCATACATATAAAATACAACCCCTCAGGGTAGTATTGGTATGAGTTGGAATCGACTTGATGGCGCTGGGTTTGTGTTTGTTTTTTTTTGGTTTCAGGATAGTGGAAAATAACTTAAGGTCTAGAGTTGGAGATGCTTCATTTCTTTTTCTTTTTGGGTTAACATCTTGCCACATTCTGATTCACTGCAGAAAAAAATATATAATGTTGAAATCTTTATCACCTACCTTTATAAAGAACCACTATTTATGAATCCCTGAGTTTGTCCTAACATTCCTTACATGTTAGTATTTTTTGTTTGTCATAGAAGATTTGGGTCTCACTTTTTATTGTGAGGATATCATAAATGCCAGTGTCTACAGTTCCCCAGTGAATTGATGGGTGAATCAGCTGCTGCTATGTTAGTTTTAACAGCATTGACCTGTGACAAAAACAGTGTTTGTTCCTTATGGACTCGGTTACAGTAGACTTTTTCTCACATGCAATGAAGCCCTTCTTTTATTCATGTGTTTTTATTTCAGTACAATAGAAAACTGTCTCTAGCTACCTGAGTTACTTTCGAGAATCATGACTATTATCGTGACAATTACTTTTTCATCTTAAACCACCACGTGATTCTGGGTAGCACATTAACCCCTGTAACCTTTAGCTAAATGTTTGAACATCTTGTTTTTCTGTATACCATCATTCTGTGGTTTTTAGGCTTCGAACTGCGGCATTGTAGAAAGTATCCTGAACTGGGTGAAGTTTAAGGCTCAGACTCAGCTGAACAAGAAGTGCTCATCGGTCAAGTACAGCAAAATCAAAGGGATTCCTAAGCTAGATGATGCTAATGATGCTGGTAAGATTGTTTTTCTTCTCTTAAGATTTTAATTTGTTTTATTCATTCATTCATAGACATTTTTTATTTTTCATATTTGGTTAGATCGTGATTTTTCTGTTTAGAATATAATTTTACTGTAATGAAATTGCCACATATTACCACATTTGGAAAATCTGGTGGTGTAGTGGTTAAGTGTTACATCTGCTAACCAAAAGGTCAACAGTTTAACTGTACCAGGCGCTCCTTGGAAACTCTATGGGGCCCTTCTACTCTGTTCTACAGGGTTGCTATGAGTCAGAATTGATGGCAATGGGTTTGGTTTTGGTTTACCACATAATGTTAATTTTTAGGGGATAGTAATTCAGTACGGTAATACCTAATATTCAGTGTCATGGAGTGTCATGGAAGTGCCATGAGTGTCATGGAAGATGACTCCTAGAGCCTTTCATTATATCATCACTATGATAATGAAACTTTCTGACCTTATTTTTTTCATTGGTAAAATGAAGAATTCCATGTGTGCATGTATGTCATTTTTAATTCCTCTCAGGTGGCAAACATTCTTTGGACTGTACACTGATATTAACAGAGGGAGACTCTGCTAAGTCACTGGCTGTGTCTGGATTAGGTGTGATTGGGCGAGACAGATACGGAGTCTTTCCACTCAGGGGTAAAATTCTCAATGTACGGGAAGCTTCTCATAAACAGGTAAATTTATATACCCATGTGTGTATGACATTACTAACATTTTACTACAGTTGTTGAATTTTAAAATGTAAGTTCTGACTTTGATGTCATTTCAGCACTTAAAAATACTTTTGACATTTTTTATTTTTGCATAGATCATGGAAAATGCAGAGATAAATAATATTATTAAAATAGTTGGTCTCCAATACAAGAAAAGTTATGATGATGCAGAATCTCTGAAAACGTTACGTTATGGAAAGATTATGATTATGACTGATCAGGTTGGTTTGCATACTGTCACATATTTATAATTCATATCCTAAAAGATTGCCCTTTTAATATTTGTTTCATGAACCTTGCTCCAAGATAGTGTAAATGGAAGTGATTGTACATCAAGAAATTATTAAAAACATTGTTTAATGGACTGTTTTTTGTGAAACATATTTTATATTATTTAATTTATTGGGTAATATCTTTATGGTTAGTAATTTAAAAAATATTTTTACAATGGAGATAGATAAAAGTAAAACACCATGTAGTATTGTAGAAAAGAAGCCTACCTATATAATTAGGAAGAAAAGATGAATTCACAAGTGAGAATGAAAGATCACTTGGTTGAATAATGATTAATATTTCTACATGATCAGATAATTGGGAATGTACGGAAATTAGGAGGACTTAAATTGTAAAAGAAGAACTACCTAAAACCCAAACTGAACCCAGTGCCATTGAGTTGATTCCAACTCATAGCAACCTATAGGGCAGAGTAGAACTGTCCCATAGCATTTTCCAGGGAGCACCTGGTGGATTTGAACTGCTGACCTTTTGATTAGCAGACCTAGCACTTAACCACAAGGCCACCAGGGTTTCCAAGGAATAACTAGAAATTAAAAATTTTACACGCATATGTTTGTCTCTATGCTCTTAGTAAAAGTGTTTGTGGACTGTCGTAAACTAAAAAAGCCACCAACAGGTTTTAAGCAGAAATTGTGCAGTATTAGTGTGAGAAGATGCAGATTTGTCTGTTTTTTTAGGGATTTCCTTTTACCCTGCCGTGTAGAGTGGTATCATAGCTATGTTTTAAGAATTTTTATCCTGAAGTCATTCTGTTAATAAAATTTGGGTAAACTGTAAAAGCACTGTAGTAATACATTTTGCCGTGATAAAAAGCTTCAGTTTATCACTATCTACATTCTTTGTTTGCATTTTAAGAAAAAAATACTATGATCATATGAAGAATAATATTAACTGTTTAATATGAAATGCAGGTCAAATTTGAATGAAGTTTTGCCTCTTTACCACTTCTGTGCATTTTTAAATTTGATTATGTAAGTAATTATATTTCATTAAATTAATATAACACTGTATACTAATATTTATTTAGGATCAAGATGGTTCCCATATAAAAGGCCTGCTCATTAATTTCATCCACCACAATTGGCCATCACTGCTGAAGCATGGTTTTCTTGAAGAGTTCATTACTCCTATTGTAAAGGTACTATTTACATTCATATATTTTTATATTCTATCTTAAAAGATAGCAGAAAAACTAATTTTTTTTTTTTTTTAATTAAGGCAAGCAAAAATAAGCAGGAACTTTCCTTCTACAGTATTCCTGAATTTGATGAGTGGAAAAAACATATAGAAAACCAGAAAGCATGGAAAATAAAGTACTATAAAGGTTTGCATCCTACAGTATTTAACTGCTATTGATAGTAATGTCACATAGTTTAAGCAGTTTTTAGAATGTTATAAAAATGCTTTAAGGGCTTGTGTCTTTTAGGCTTCAAAACCAGCTATTCCTGATTTAAAAATAATTGTTATAGGAAATTTTATAAAAGTAGAGAGGGTAGTATAATGGATCATCCACATGTGCTTGAATAATCCCCATTTTGTGGCCAGACTTGTGTCATCTGAACACCTCCCATTGCCACAGTGTTACCTTGTAACTCCTAGGTGTTACATTATTTCATCTATAAGTACTTGAGTATGTATCACTAGAAGAATGAAAAGCAGCATGTCTTTAAGACCACTGTCATACCTTTCCTTATTGTCATCTAATTGATGTTAAGATATCTGATTGTGGTAAAAAGTGACTTTATGTTAATGACGGAAGGACAATTTGGAAAAGCAGAGCAAGAATGATTAAACAACCTGAAGAATGCAATCAGTGGTGTTGTACTGTACACATAGAAATTGTTGGAACACTGTGTTCTGCATTGTATATTCTCAACACCCCAAAATTATTTATTTATTTAAAAAATACATCTTTTTTTTTTTAATTGGTTGGTTTGAATCAACATCTAAATAAGGTCTCCACATTGCATGTGATTTTTTAAGTCTCTTACTGTGTACAGTTTCTTTTGCATTTTTTCTTTACCATTTATTTGTTCAAAAAGTTGGATTATTTGTCCTGCATACTACCACATTCTGTATTTTGCTGATTGTGGATTAATTTAATATCAATCATGTGCTTGTGTTCCTGTATTTTCTGTTAACTTGTAGTTAACTTGCAGCCTGATCAGCAGTAGATTCTTTTTTCTTTTATTGTCAAAAACATTTAAGAGGTAGTGTTGTGTATTTATGACAGGAGTCACCACTGCTTCTCATTCTGTGGTAGTAAGAGCAGTCATTTGGGACAGCTGTTGCCAGCCTGGTCCATGCACTGTACATTTCCCCATCAGCTTTTCACCCACAGGTTTTACGTGGCCATCAACGTTCTTCACTCAGTTTTCCTTTTTAAATCATGCAGGGTTGGGTACCAGCACAGCTAAAGAAGCCAAGGAGTATTTTGCTGATATGGAAAGGCATCGCATTTTATTCAGATATGCTGGTCCTGAGGATGATGCTGCCATTACCTTGGTAATAAAGTGAATTTGAGTGATGTTTTCTAATACCCATCCTTTACCCTCCCAATCTTTCCTTCCAGTCCTAGTTTCCTATGGTAAGTCTATTTTGAAATTTCAGTGCCCCCAAGTGGTGAATTTTAGTGATTTCTTTTTGTTTTTGTTTGTCTTCTAACTCCTGGATTATCCATTGCTTCCATTGTTCTTTAACTGAAGGACCTTAGTTCAAGTGTATTTTGATTAAAAATATATTGCAAAAAGCCTTAGTTTCCACCAAACTCTATATAAGTACATGTAACTTACTTGTGTTATATAAATTTTAATTTCATATTGAAATTCATGTTGTTTTTTAATGTGTGAAATCATTACCTGGAATCTTTCAGGCATTCAGTAAGAAGAAGATTGATGACAGAAAAGAATGGTTAACAAATTTTATGGAAGATCGGAGACAGCGCAGGTTACATGGCTTACCAGAGGTTAGTCATAACAGGTGGCAACCTGGGGGAAGAAGGAGACAGACTAAAATCCATGTAGTAATAATGACAATATTGCTATATAACTTTTTCTTTTAGCAATTTTTGTATGGTACAGCAACAAAGCATTTGACTTACAATGATTTCATCAACAAGGAATTGATTCTGTTCTCAAACTCAGACAATGAAAGATCTATACCATCTCTGGTTGATGGTAAGTAGACTTTATCTAAAATATCCAGGTTGCTGTTATATGTTATTGAGTATATTGTAATTTAATATCCTTAAGTCATTTTTATAGTACATTTTAAAATTGTTATTTGAAATCTTATAAAACTATAAAAAACTGATTCAGAGAAACTTAAAAGCTTTCTGAAGTTGCCTCTCAGATACATTGTAGTAGTACTGAAATCTTTGGAATGTTCCTTAATTTGAAACCTAAAACCTTTCTTTAAGTTTTTCAGGAAAAGTAGCTTTAAGGCAAATTTTTAATGCTTTTGTCCCAGGTTACAGGACTTTCTATTTTAAAATTGTAGAACTTCTAAAATACAATGTAAAATGGGACTTGTAAAATGGGATTTGAAAATATTTGTCAAAGATCAAATTTTTAAAAAACATCTTTATACCACATTACCTGAAACCTAAAAAGTGGTCCCTAGTGAAGCCTGCTTTGGTCTTTTGGTTGGAACTTTTCCACATTTTTCATAGCTTTTAACACGTTAATTGACCTTTCTGTTCCTTAGTTTTTCAGCTAACTGCAAATGACTCTGAGTCAGAATCGACTCGCTGGCACTGGGTTCATCGGTTCTACCCATCCATCCACCCACTTCTAGCATTAAGTTGCCTCCCATCCATGAAGGCTGCTTTAACAATTCCCATTCAAATTGATCTCAGATGCCTCAACTCCTATGCCAGTTATCATGTCTCTTATTTTATTTGTATTAACTTGGTCTTCTCAATTAGATTATAAAATTTGAATGCAGAGAGGCAACCTTTTATCCTCCGGTTTCTGTCATGCTTGAGGCCCAGAGTAGTGGCGGTGATGATGGTGATGATGATAGGTGTAGCGGCTAGTGTTTCCTGAGAAGTTTCTAACTGGGTTTATTTGCCCAGAGCAATAAGAATAATAAGTGAACAGAGTGCTTTGTTTCTCTTATTGTGTGTGATCCTTATGATCAATAAGAAGGTAATAATTTCTACTACACTGATGACGATAATGGGGTTTATTAATCTACTAGTTTGCTCAGAGTTACATGGTAAGAATTAAGAATTATATCCAGACTAGTGAGATCATAAAGCCTGTGGCTTTTTTAAAAAAACTTTTTGTGCCTTAGGTGAAAGTTTACATTGCAAATTAGTTTGTCATCCAAAAATTTATATTGAAAGGTTTGGTGACATTGGTTGCAATCCCCACATTGTGTCAGCACTCTCTGCTTTTCCCTTTCCACCTTGGTTTCCCCGTGTCCATTCATCCAGTTTTCCTGGCCCTTCTTGTCTTCTCATCTTTGCTTTTGGGGGAGAGTTGCCCATTTAGTCGTGTGTACTTAATTGAGCTAGGAAGCACATTTGTCACGTGTTACCATCGGTTATAGCTAATCTTTGGTTAAAAGGTGGACTTTGGGAATGGCTTCATTTCTGAGTTAGCAGAGTATCCAAGGGTCATAGTTTCAGGGGTTCCTCTAGTCTCTGTCAGACCAATAAGTCTGGTCTGTTTTTGCAAATTTAAATTTTGTTCTCTATTTTTCATCTGCTCTGTCTGGGACCCTCTATCGTGACTCCTGTCAGAGTGATAGGTGGTGACAGCTGAGTGCCATCTCTTTCCTTTAGGCTGAGGCTGGTGGAGGCCGTGTTTGTGTGATGCGTTAGTCCTTTAGGCTAGTGGTTTACTGTGTGTCTTTGGTTTCCTTCATTCTCCTTTGTTCTGGGTAGGATGGACCAGCAGATAAATCTTAGGTGGCTGCTTAGAAACTTTTAAGACCTCACGTGCTATTCCCCAAAGTAGGACATAGAACATTTTCTTTATGAGTGATGTTATACCAGTTGACCTAGATAGATGTCCCTCGAGACCATATTCCCTAGCCCTCAGCCCTAGTAACTTGGCCCCTCAGGGTGTTTGGATGTGTCTGGGACGCTTCTGTGACTGTACCTTGGTCAAGTTATACTGACTTCTGCTGTGCTGTGTGTTGCTGTTCTCTTCACAGAGTTGCCACTTACCTGCCATCAGTTAGTGACTTCCTCTTCCTAACCCCGCCCTTCCTCATAGCCAGCAAACATTCTTTTTTCCTGTGTGTAAATCTTTTCTGGAGTTATTATTATAGGGGTCTCATGATATTTGTCCTTGTGTGATTGACTTACTTCACTCAACATAGTACCCTCCAGATTCATCCATGTTGTGAGATGTTTCATAGATTCATTGTTGTTTTTAATCATTTCGTAGTATTCCAGTATGTGTATGTACCGTTATTTATGTTCATCTGTTGATGGACTCCTTTTTAAGTTTGCTGTTTACACTGAACATAGGCATGCATAGCAAGCATGTGTTAACTTCTAGAACATGTTACCAGTTTATAAAAATTTTCCTGTTTTAGGATAATCTAGCAATAGTTTTCAGGCCTAATGATAGTTTGCTGGTATTTTTGTGACAGCCAGCATTTTGATCATAAGAGTGTTTGGGCAGCTTCTATGAAAGGTGTTTGGAGCCACTGGGCAATTGTTTAAGTCTAGAAGGATGTCTTTTAAGTAGTATTCACTTTGGGAATGGATTGAGAAAATATAAAAATGTGTTTATGTGAACTTACAGACCTGGTGGCATAGTGTTTCAGCACTACAGCTACTGGAAATAGGTACCTAGCTTTGCCAGCACTATTGCTTGCAGACTTCATCTTCCCCACTTAATGGACTTCTTCTACCTTTTGGTAAAGATCAGCAGTTCATAAGTGGGTGGGTTTACTTCTGGGTTCTAAATTGTGTTCCATTGGTCTCTGTGTCTGTCATTGTACCAGTGATGGGCTGTTTTGACTGCCACGACTGTGTACTAGATGCTGAGATCATAGAAGCTGAGGCCTCCGACTTCATTCTTCTTCTTTAGTAGTGCTTTGCTTATCTGGGATCTCTTTCCTTCCCATATAAAACTGATGATTAGATTTTCCATTTCATTAAAGAATGTTGTTGGAATTTGCAGGGGTTTTCTACATACAGTATCAAATCATCTGCCAATAGGAATAGTTTTATTTCTTTCTTACTAATTTGTATGTCATTTCCTTCACCTTTATTTTCTTAAACTTCTCTAAGACTGCCAGTATAGTATTGAATAAGGAGTGATAAGTGGCAGCCAGGTCTGGTTCCTGTTCTCAAGGGGAATGCTTTCAGATAATGTTGGCTGTTGATTTTGTGTGTATACCTTTACTTATGTTGAAGTAATATTTTTAAAAGAGGCTTACTGTTTTTAACAATAGGCTTTAAACCAGGCCAACGAAAAGTATTGTATACCTGTTTCAAGAGGAATGATAAACGTGAAGTAAAGGTTGCCCAGTTGGCTGGATCGGTTGCTGAGATGTCTGCTTATCATCATGGAGAAGTAAGCATTAAAACCGGAATCAACTGAGAACTATACTTATTAGTTTAGATCATAAAGAATTATAATTAAGTGCTATAAAGTATTTTACCTTTTATAACATCTCTGGAAATGCAAGAAAATTGAAAATTTGGATTTTAATAAAACTTGGGGCACGATTACAGAAAGTTTCAGCTATTAATGTTATATTCTGTCTGCTTCTGCTCTGCAGCAAGCGTTGATGATGACTATTGTGAATCTAGCTCAAAACTTTGTGGGAAGTAACAACATCAACTTACTCCAGCCTATTGGTCAATTTGGAACTCGGCTCCATGGTGGCAAAGATGCTGCAAGCCCTCGTTATATTTTCACTATGTTAAGGTAGCCAGCTTCTGTGACTTGTAATGATACAAAGTTTGCCTTGAGTCTTAACTGGAATCAACACATTTAGTTGTAGATAGTAGTGTTAATAGAATTACAGCTGCTGAGAGAGGTTATTTTCTAATTTGTTTAGACTATATGTTTAAAATTATGTGATCTAAAATAATTTGCTCACAATGAAGTCTTTGATCTTAATTTTTATGAATTATTGGTGAAGCCAGTCCCAATGAATGTAATGTTATTTTATGACCCACCTTAATGCTTAGATTGAAGGTTATGTTGTTTGTTCAGAGTAAAAGAAAACCCTAAAAAAGCTGTTTACTCATATTAAGATTGTAGGTAAGTAAGTACATAAGTAAAATAGGACTTCTTTTTTGTTAACCTTGTGTCTAAGAGAGGTATTTGACAGTGAATTTAGGTGAATTTTTTTTTTTTAGTTAAGCATTACATACTGAAGGCACATGCAGTAAAAAATGTTTTAGAATGCATTTTTATTAAACATTATTTTTTGCGTTATGTGTGAAGTTTTATTTCCTAAAACACGATAGTTTTTCATATTCTTTTTCCTTCAATCAGCCCTTTAGCAAGACTGCTTTTTCCTACTGTGGATGACAACCTGCTTAAGTTCCTGTACGATGATAATCAGCGCGTGGAGCCTGAGTGGTATATTCCCATCATTCCCATGGTTTTAATCAATGGTGCTGAGGGAATTGGTACTGGATGGGCTTGTAAGCTCCCCAACTATGATGCTAGGGAAATTGTGAACAACGTCAGACGAATGCTGGACGGCCTGGAGCCACATCCCATGGTAATCACTTAGAACTCATTCTTTGTATTATTTAGTTAACCAATGATGGTGTAGAAACTACAAAGTCCTGTCATTTTAGAAAGCTAATGGAGTCATTTTCTCTTTAGATCATATTGTAGAAAGCAAAGACCTTATTAGTGTGGAGCTTGATATGTGTTTTTACAGTAAAAGACACAGCTTTTGGGAAAAGCCTGGAGGGTAAGGTTTATGGGAAGAAACTGTTTATTGAAATTTATAAATAACCCCATATTCCAGGCTTTCAAATCTCTAAGTTATACATAGAATAATAATTTTAGGATTAAATTGTATGTTTTTTGTTTTTAAACTTCAAAGCCATAGTAGAGTTGTCAGGAAGTATAAAATGTAGCAAGTACTTTATACATTGTATACAAGTGTAACCTTATTTTAAAAAGTTTGCCCTTCTCTTACATGATTCGCTGGGCTTGATCCCATCCTCTTCCTCCCAAACAAAAGAAAAAGGGGGAGAAAAAATTTGTCAGAAAGTCTCTTTCCCACTCTCAGTCATTTGAAAATTTTCAGAGATTTTCTTTTATTATGGTACACTAAAACAAAAATGTATTTTCATTACACAAGCATAGAAAATATAAATAAGCAAAAAGAAGAAAACAATTTTCCATAAAACAGCTATTAACATTTTGGTGTATTTTCCTGATTTTATTTCACTTTTTCATTAAAATACAAACTATTATGTATATGATTTGTAATCTTTTTTTCTGAAATACTTTAAAGTACTTTCAAAATTTGTAACAGAAGCATCAAAGTAATTTTTTGTGGTCAGAGCTTTTAATTGAATTTATTTAGATACAATTTAGAGGATTTATTGAGTCAGGATACTGATCAATTCATGCGTTTTGAGTGACTACCATATATGTGACACTTTGCTAAACAGTGAGATAGAGTGCTTTAGTTCCTGTCTTCAAAACATTAATCTGTTGATAAGACTTGGGGGCTTGAAGTTTAAAGTAAGAAAATATGTCAATATGCAGAAAGAATGTCCTGTGTGAGATTCCCAATTTCTTAGTGATCATAGTAAGTATGACTTTAGAAGAGGGAGAGAGGTTTACTAGACTGGGAGGGATGAGTATGGTATGTATAAACAAATAAGGTGTAGGGGACTGACTGTGTCAGGGCTGTGGGATAGAGTGAGTAACTGAAAATACTTGAGGAAAATGTAGGGGAAGGCTTCTGGTTCTGATGTAGTAATCACTGGAGAAAATACAGAAAGTTAGACTGGGTCCAGACTGCAGGAGGCTTTCACGGTAAAGCTCGAGAAGTTTGAATTGAAGGATTAGTATTACCCTAGGGAAGAAGGAGGTATGGGGTAGTAGGCTAAAATAACAAGAATAATGTTCTATGAAGACTAAGAAAGGTTCTGCAGTTTGGGGATGTTCAGATTCTATTAACAGAAACAGTGGATTCCAGATTGAGTGATCAGCTGGGGTGGGAACATGAAGGGTGACAAATTCAGTTTTAGTCATGCTAATTTATCGGTGTTAGAAGATCATAGACTACAGGGTATTCAGATGTGGTACTAGCCCTCAGGAGAGAAGTCAAGGCTTTAAGTTATTTTCATTTTTCTCTGCAGCTTCCAAACTATAAAAACTTTAAGGGGACGATTCAAGAGCTTGGCCAAAACCAGTACGCAGTCAGTGGTGAAATATTTGTGGTGGACAGGAACACGATAGAGATTACAGAGCTGCCTGTTAGAACGTGGACACAGGTTAGTATAACTAAGTGACCTGTATATGAGGGTGGCATTGCAGTTATTTTAGGTGAGAATATGAACCTCACTGCCATTTATCTGAAGGCTGTAGAGTGTTTTAAAATTCCTGTGTACATCTTTGATTGTTCTCAATTTAGTTTATCCACTGAATATTCAAATACTAGTTAAAAAATATTTTTAACTTCTCTGAATCAGCAGACAGGTCCCTGAGTGGTGCTAATGGTTGGCACCTGACTACTAATGTGAAGTCGGGTAGTTCCGACCTGCTCAGGGGCACTGCAAAGCAAAGGCCTGGCCATCTGTTGCTGTCAAGGTGACAGCCAAGAAAGCCCTGTGGCACAGTTCTGTTCTGTACCATGTGGGGTCAGCAGGAGTTGAAATCAGCTCAACAGGTACAAGTTTAGTTTGGTTAAAGAAAGTGAGATGACTCTAGGTGCGTGACTTTATTGGAGACTCTTATCTTTGTCTTTATGTTAAAACGAAGAAGAGAATAGATAGTATGTAAGGTGCATCTAACTTCTGCTTTGAGTTCTTGGAAATATAGTCAATAAAGTCATATCATTTAGTATCAGCTGTTAGCAGCATGAAAGCATAAATGTCATCTCTTGTCATTGTCGGTTGGTGGCCTTTTCTTCTAGCTCACTGTTCTCCTTCCGTTTGGAGTAGCAGCAGAGCCCTCACCTTGCAGGCCACCACCTCTCCCCGTAGATTGTCGTCTGTGGTGGCTGGGCAGGGAGCCCTGGGGTACAGTGGTTACACACTTGTCTGCTGGCCAAAAGATTGGCCGCTCAAACCCACCAGCTGCTTCACAGGAAAAAAATGTATAAAGATTACAGCCTTGGAAACCCTGTGAGGCAGTTCTACCCTGTTTTGTAGGGTCACCATGAGTCAGAATTAACTGGATGGGAATGGGTTTGGTTTCTGTCGGTTAGTGACTGGGCAGGAGATGACAGAGATGGAGGCTTCCTCTGTCCCCTGCACCCCCAGATGTGAGAATCTGTGAAAGGCTGTATGACATGCAGTGTGACAGCATGAGAGTATTGTGTCATTCAAAGAATTACTTCTTTTTAAATCTTCTGTAGGTATACAAAGAACAAGTTTTAGAACCTATGCTGAATGGAACAGACAAAACACCAGCATTAATTTCTGACTATAAAGAATATCATACTGACACTACTGTGAAATTTGTGGTGAAAATGACTGAAGAGAAACTTGCACAAGCAGAAGCTGCTGGATTGCACAAAGTTTTTAAACTTCAAACTAGTCTTACTTGTAATTCCATGGTAATTTATAGATTTACTATTAATTTGTCCTTTCTTGCATGTTTTGTGTTGGAATGTTATAATCAGCCTCATGAATGTTATGGAGTGAGCCCAATGGCATTTTTCCCTTGAAATACATTGGAGATTCAAGTCCTGCATAAGTTTACACAGGAAGTGTTTATCTGTATGTTTGCTGGCGAATCTAGGGATGCATTCCTCTCCTCTGCTATGAATCCTCTGCCCTTACTCCCAGCTCTGTGTTTAGGTCTGAACTTGAACACGGAGGACGCGCATATCACGTGCCCTGACGAAAAGCCCTGAGACAGTGTTGGGGGTTTTCGTATGCATTATCATCCTCTCTCCGTATTCTGACTGTAGGGGCCTTGTCTCCTTATAGCTCTGATTTGCTTTGTTAAACTTGTGTATTGGTGTTTCTGTATACTGGGGGTGGAGGGCGGTGGAAAGTAGGGGTGTCATTACCCAGGTCCCGTGCCATATGAGCCTTTTAGATGTTTTTTAAAAAGTAAAGGAAACGAAAGCAGTAACAGAGTTCCTGAAAAAAGGCGCCGTGATCTGCCAAGAAAGACTGATGGCAGGAGGAGACCAGGATGGGGAGCCAGGGACGTTTCCCAACAGCTGGTGGAGGCTTGAGTGGACCTAGTCATAGAGAGGGAATTTTTAAGAAGCTAAGCAAATGTGGCAAGCAAATGTAAATACATTGTCTGTGGGAGGGAAAACATAAAACTGAACACTTTTAAGCTTAGATTTGGAATATATAGTTTTAGCTGGAAACAAATTTTTTTTCTTAGATGATTTTGTGGACCATTTTAAAGAACTTTTTTTTAAGAACCTATTTTTGTCTCAAAGTTATCCCTACTTTAAATACTATATGCTTTTTGAGAACTTATCTTTTTTTTTTCCTTACAGTGACTGAAAGTTTGTTTATAAAACTTAGGTATGATGTGTGCTCATGGAATTGTATTATGGTTATTTCAAACATTTTGAACATCATGTAAATTAAAATACCAGTAAAGATTCATGTAATCTATAGACACAATTTGTATTTTGTTTAGGTACTGTTTGATCATATGGGATGTCTGAAGAAGTATGAGACCGTGCAAGACATTTTGAAAGAATTCTTTGATTTACGCTTAAGTTATTATGGTTTACGGAAGGAGTGGCTTGTGGGAATGTTGGGAGCTGAATCTTCAAAGCTTAACAATCAAGCTCGTTTCATTTTAGAGAAGATACAGGGGAAAATTACTATAGGTAAGGTGCAAACTTTAAAAATTGGGATATTAGTTAAAATGGAAAAAAACTTTATTAATAGAAGACATTTTTGTCAGTAGAATATAAACAAATACAAATTGAATCTCTTTTCTTGATCCTAACTTTATTTTTCCCTCACATAGAGAATAGGTCAAAGAAAGATTTGATTCAAATGTTAGTCCAGAGAGGTTATGAATCTGACCCAGTGAAAGCCTGGAAAGAAGCACAAGAAAAGGTAATCATTTGCAGAAAAAGACATTCAGAGAAGCTTGTAAATTTCTTCCAAAACAAACAAACAAACAAACAACCCTCCCCCTGAATTTTCAGTTAAGTACTGCTAAAGGTGCTGAGTTGTCTGCCATAGAAACTGCAGTCTTCTGTTTATCCACAGAACAGACACAGTGCAGGAATTTGCAGTGTATAGCCACCACAAAGCGCTTTGCCAGTTTCACTCAGCCAGCGCCTGGAGAAATGACTCCAGGTGTGAGAAGGTAGCTCAGTCTCTTTGGCCTTTTTTCTGAGCCTGCCATTAAAGGGTGTCAGCTGTGGTGGTGGTTTTTTGAGGTGTGTGTGTGTGCTATCTGGGAACCAGACTGGTAGCACTGAGCCATGGTCAGTCTATGGTCACAGTGTGGCATCTGGTCACCGCTCACTTGACCTGGTTTTGGTTTACCCTGGGCACATCAGAGACAAAATGGCCAGTGTTACAGTATATACCAAGCACCAAGTGTGTCTTCTGCCCTGTGCTTAGAACTCTGGCCAGAGTTAATTAGACTTTGGGATGTCAGCTCAAAGTCTGATGTTTTCTTAATTAAGCTGTCCATTTTAGATCATACAGTAGCAATGTTCACTGAGTAAATGAATGTCAAAACTGTGAGATTGTCTTCAAATTGCATTTATTGCTTTTGTTTATGATTAAAAGAAGAAGAAAAGAAGTAATATTGTGAGTGAGAGCACAAATGTAGAAAAGGAAGAAAATTTGAAATGATTGATTTTTTGTGCTTAGATTTTTTTCTGTATATATGATACAGATAAGTACTATTTTTTAAAAACGTTATGATTGTGACATAATTTGAACTGCAACTTTCAACTTTTTTACACTTGTGGGTTCTCAACCATAATATTTTCATCAAATTACATTGAAATGTTGCTTTTGTTTACATTATTTAAACTTTTTTTGAATTCTAAAGTCAATAGAATATCATATTTAAGTGAATAAAACTAGAATAAATTATAGACTGTAACATTGACATATTGAGCTAAAGAGCTCATTCGTCATTCAGTTGAGGAGAATGGGGTGGAGAAGGTGAACGTTCAGAACTGACATGGTCCAAGCACTTTGTTTTCCGCTCACTGTTTTGTTATGTTCTTAAGTCCCAAATTTCTGTTTAGACGCTACTTACTTTGCTGTATCACTATTGATGTAAACAATAACTTAAAAAAAACTAGCTAGTAAGGTAATAAATGGGATGCTTAGTTGTAAACAATGTATGTGTGTAGGGCTTGAGAATGCATTTCTCGTGGAAATAGTTATCCTGTGTAAAGTCTAGTGCTTGTCCCTTTGGCTGTATTGTCCCCAGTGACATTTCTTAGCCTTCTGGCCGCATGTCCAGGGAGAGGCTTGGAGAACAGAGGGGCATGCTCCTACCAGAGGGTCCTCTTAAGTCCAGATGGCGATAAGAGTTAAAATTATAAAGCAGATCATTAGACTAGGTCCGTCTCACTGACCCCACCCCATGGAATTCTGCCACTGGCACTTTAGAAGTTTATTTTTTATTCCTAAAAGTGTCTCAGGTCATCTGCCCATTATCACTTAGAGAACATTCTTTAACAATACCGAGTGTGATTAAAATCTGCATCAAATAGACTTCTGCAGCATGAGTCCAGATAGGATTTTATGACACCCTAATAATATTTTCAGCAGTAGTCTAACAACATAAGAATTTTTGAAAATTGTAGTAATTAATTTGCCAATTATCTATGCATGTATTAAATATCTCTCAACAACAGCATTCTGCATTTAGCCATTGCATATTTGAATCTATAATTTTGTTTATGTAACAAAGCATTTTGCTTTGGAATTTTTATTTGTAGTCCTTCAGTTTTCAAATACATTTAATTTGTACCTTATGTATCTACATCTTTTTACTTAAAATTTTTAATTGTAAGTTCTTTTTTTGGTCACCATTTTGCTATATGGCATATCATGGTTAACTCAGACATTTCTAACTTATCTGAGTGCCTTAAATAACTTCTATACTATTTCAATTTAATAGCTGTTGTTATTTTTAACATTTAAAAAGTCAAGCCAAGCCAAGTGCTGTCGAGTCAGATCCAACTCATGGCGATCCTAGGGGCCAGGGTAGAACTGACCCCCAGAGTATTCAAGGAGCGCCTGGTGGATTTGAACTGCTGACCTTGAACATTTAAAAAATGTTACTTAATAATACATTTGATTACATTAATTATATTTTGAAATTTAATATTAGTGTATGAGGATTTTTTATTGCAGCTGTTTTTTAGGTAGAAAGACCTATGAGTAAGATTTTTAAATTGCCCTGATAATTCTTAATCTAGCCCACCAACTTTTACATTCTGAAGCGAAATTTTTTTCTGAATACTCACATGCATAATCTTGCTTGGGGGAATTTTTATTGACTCCTCGGTGAGGAGGACTTAGCATATTGATTACAACTGCAGAACAGTCCTCATAGGTGATCATTTACTTTGAGTTTTGAATTGTTCATGTACTCACCAAGATAAAAATCTGATAAGGTACAATGGTAAAACATTAGTTCTCCTCCATTAATTATAAGATGTGAAGTGTCCTTATTTTATGATTTAGTGCCTGGACAAGGCAGTTAATTTTCCATAAGATTTCTAGATGAATAGGGACTGAATATACCATTCCTCTTAGAGGGTTTATTGTGTGTCTTTATGAAATTTAAACCTTTTACTGGAAATATATTTTTAGAGGTACTCTTGAAGATAACCTAAAATAACCATTGAAGATGTAGCATTAAGAGTGTAGCATCTGTAGAATTTAAATTCTAGAGTCAGTAAAATTCAATCTTGATTGATAGTGTACAGAAATTTAATATCAAGTTTATTATTTTTTACAGGCAGCGGAAGATGAGGAAACACAAAACCAGCACGATGACAGTTCCTCGGATTCAGGAACCCCTGCAGGCCCTGATTTTAATTATATTTTAAATATGTCTCTGTGGTCTCTCACTAAGGAAAAAGTGGAAGAGCTGATTAAACAGAGAGATGCAAAAGTATGAGCTTTGTGGGATGAATCATCTGAAGCTCTTTTCATGTTTATAGCCTTGTTTTCCTTTTTTCCAAAATTAAGTATTTAGACTAACTCTATAAATTTTTAAATTATTGAATGTTTAAACTGTACTCTTTTTTTTATTATAGGGGCGAGAGGTCAGTGATGTTAAAAGAAAATCTCCTTCAGATCTCTGGAAAGAAGATTTAGCAGCATTTGTTGAAGAACTAGATGTAGGTCAAGTCTGCATTAAAATCTATTTATACAAGTAGTACTTATAAAACAAGAATGAGAAGTATTTTTAAATTAAATGTTCTCAGAATGCTTTTAACTCTGGCCTGTGTGTTTATAAGATTTAAATTTCTCATTGTATGAAGTTAAAAAGAAAAGTTACTTCTGGTGTGACTGAGTATAAAAGTTTTATGTGATTGAAATTCAGAAGCAAGTAAATTCTAATATTTTCTATTAGTTAAAAATTCTTAACTGACTTCTGAAAAGATTTAGGCTTAAATTTCATGTCTCTGTATAATGTAAAATTTAACAGTAGCATTAAGTGAATGTCTTCTGTGTGCTAGCTCTGCTTTATCTGTAATTCTAAGAGTGAGAGTGCCCCTCGCCCGTGAGGAAGGTCATTACTGACCTGTCAGACGGATGAGGTCCTGACAGTGGCGCGCTTCAGGCACTCGCTGAAGAGAGGCAGAGTGTCATCACAGCTCAGAGCAAGGCTCACCCTCTCGTTGCTCATTTCTGCATCCATGAAATGGAGATCAGAGGGTTTTTAATGCCTGACATAAGGAGTGAGTGCTTGGTAAATTATAACTATTATTTCCCAAGGATGCATAACTTATAAGTGAAAAGTGCCAAGATTGATTTCCAGGTCTGTCGGATCTCACAGCTTATGCTACAAAAAAACCTTTATATGTATCTTCAGAGAGATAGTAAAGATGTCATTTTCTCTTGTACCTTTGGAAGATTGCTAATTATTTGAAGGAATAATTTTGTAAAATGAAGGATCTTTAGCATTGATCATGATTATAGTCTCCTTTATTGTTATACTTAGCCTCTTAAGCTCTGTCTAACTACATGAGTACTTTTAATTCCTCGTACTTCCTGGCTTTAATTTACATTCTGAGCCATTTGTCCCCATATTTTTCTATTATGGTTAAAGGACTAGAAAAGAATAACTTCATGCTTGTTAACATAACGTCTTTTGTCTATGATTTACTGGAATTCTGATTATACTTTGTTATCAGAGATTTTGATGCCGTAATACACTATAGGATCCTAGGATTTGAAGGGCCCGTGTAAGTCATTTAGCTGCTACCCTCTGTATCACAACTAAGAAGCTATTTAGACTAAATTGGGACAGGCCTTGATGACTTAGAATTCATTTTTTTTTCCTGTTACTTTATGTTGAATTAGATCAGTTGAAATGAAAACTTTCTTTTAGTGAGTAAAATGAGTCTCCGTTTCTTATGCACCAGTGATTACCTTTCACATAGAGTCGCTTACATTTGCCCTCCTCCTTATAAATATACTTCAGAAAGTGGAAGCGCAAGAACGAGAGGATATTCTGGCTGGAATGTCTGGAAAAGCAGTAAAAGGTAAAGTTGGCAAACCTAAAGTGAAGAAACTTCAACTGGAAGAGACCATGCCATCCCCTTATGGCAGAAGAATTGTCCCCGAGATCACTGCTCTGAAGGCAGATGCCAGCAAGAAGCTGCTGAAGAAGAAGAAGGTATGGTGCCTCCTGAGTCAGTGCCTTGGGGAACTTCACAACCGCAGGCCTGGGCACCTGTGTGTTTGAATTGTCCTCTCTGCTTCTGTCACATTGTCCCTTGTCTCTAACATTACGTAAGTTATAACTGAACATCATGCTCTGAATCTGGTTGACTCCTAGAAGGAAGGCATCTTGGTCAAGGCTGCATGTATGTAAGGGGCTGCTTTCCTGAGTCAGCTTTTAAAACAAGAAATAGAAACAGTCCACTCAGTATCATTTTAAATTAAAATCACAGAAGAACAAGAACAGCAAAAACAGTAGGTCAACTTTGAAACAGAAAGTTTAGTCTTATATCATGACTGATTAAGGAAGTCTTAAAGGTGAGAAGGTTCAATTTGTTTTTTCTTCTTTTAAATTATTGTAAGAATGCACATATTACAGCATTTGCCAAGTCATCATTTCTCACGTGTAGTTTGTTGACATCAGTTACATTATGCATGTGGTACAGCCATCACCAGTATCCTTGTCAAATTTTCCACCACCATAAACAGAACCTCAGTACTCCTAAATAATGACTCCACCTTTTCCCTTTCCTCCCTTCCCTGGTAACTGCTAATGAACTCTGGTCACTGTGCACTCGCCTATTCCAGGTATTTCACATGAGTGAGATGATACAGTATTTATACTTTATGCTGTCATTTTTTACTTTTCATTGGCTTTTGCCCTTAGTTAATAAACTAGGTATATTCTGTTTAATTTGCACGGATAGGTGCTGTTGAACTTTGAAGCATGTAACTCTTAGCCCACCCATCTTACAGTGGATGAACAGGAGTGAGGAAGAGGAAATGCTGGCCACTGATCAGAGCTGAGGAATCAGGTTGTATGGTGGTCTGAGTGGCAGTGGAGAGGCTAATTCTTCAGAAGGAAGTGGGCTTAGAAATGCAGGGAATATATAGGCAGCTGTGTCCAACAGGGAGTCCCTGGATGGTGCAAATGGTGGAGGCGCTTGTCTGCTGACCCCAAAGTGGTGTGAGTCTACCCACAGTCTTCTGAGAAGAAAGTCCCAGCAATGTACTTCTGATTCTACTTCCAAAAAATGAGCCATCAAACACCCGACGGAGCCCAGTTCTACTTGGACGCATAAGGGGTTGTCATGAGTTGGAACTGATTCATGAGCAGCTGGTTTGATTTCTTTAGGTGTATAGCCAATGGAGTTGGGGATGTAGGATCACTCTAATCAGAGCTTGGGAAGTGAGCCCAAGAAGGTGAGTTAGGTGTTGCAGACTTCTCTGTGCAAAGCTAATATTTGAAGCATAGGAGTCTTTTGATATCTGAGGAAGCATTTTGCTCCACTCTTCTTGTAAGTCAGGTCGATACTATTCCCTACTACCGTATTCTCAACAAATGTAGGCTCATTGACATGTGCACACTTGCTTTCTCCTCAGGAAGATGGCTTTTCAGATGAGGTTTCTCAAGTTTGGTTCTGAGTCCTCTCTTTTTCACCTCACTGAGTCCTTGGGTAATCACAGCTAGGCTCAGAGCTTCTTGTAGTCACACTGATAGCCTCTAAGTCCATGTCCCTAAATGAGAGTGTCCCAGGAGTGCCAGGCTCTTAGAACCATCTGAGCATCCACAGGTCTTAAAGCAGAGCCCGCATCCTCATTTCAGAGCCGGCTCTCCTGCTTCTGTGCCTGGTCTTGGTCGGTGGTTTGGTCACCATCGTTGACAAGCCAAAATCTGGGCTGGAGGTGGGGGTGGGTGGGTGGGTGTGTTCTTACTTAATTAGTAACCAAATCCTGTTGACTCACTACTAAGTAGTTCCCAGATCTATCCCTCATTGCTCATGCGTCGATTCCAACTCAGAGCAACCCCATAGGACTGAGCAGAACTGCCCCTAGGGTTTCCAGGAGTGTCAACTTGACAGAAGTGGATTGCTCTGTCTGTGTCCCATAGAGTGAGGGGTGGTGTGAGTGGCTAGGTGGCCCACCTACCGGTCCAAAAACAGACAGTGCCAAGTGTCCCTCCCCAGGTGCCTCCCAAGCCAGACCTGGCAGTCGGCTTCCAAAAAGTTACGACTTGGAAAACCCTGCAGAGCAGTTCTAACCTGCACACGTGGGGTTGCTGTGTGTTGGGATTGATCCAGTGGCACCCCACAACAACAACGTCAGAGAGCTGTGTCTTCTGGTGCCTGGCAGTGCGGGGTCCCTGGTGTTTGTTTTCCTTCTGTGGGCTGAAGGTTGTCCAGCTGTGGAACGGCCTGAGCTCTAGGGACTTACTTCACAGGTACCTTGCCAAGTACTCAGCTGTCGGTTTGAAAATCCCTTTGATAATCAAAAAACTGCCTCCTGTTCTTATGTTTTTTACAATTGCTTCCTATTGGTAGCTGTCACATTATTGATTGTACCAGAAGACTGCAGTTGTAAACAGTGTCATTCGCTATAGAGAAATGACATTAAGCAAAGCACGATTGGATCAGTTTTTTGTTATAAACAACTTATATGAAGAAGCTATTAAAGATACATTTTAAAAATGCATGCTGATAATTTAATTTTTACTTGGACGTATTTTGGTTTTCTTTTTAACGTGTAGGGTGATCTTGATACTACAGCAGTAAAAGTGGAATTTGATGAAGAATTTAGTGGAACACCAGTAGAAGGGACAGGAGAAGAGGCATTGACTCCATCAGCTCCTATAAATAAGGGCCCCAAACCCAAAAGAGAGAAAAAGGAGCCTGGTAAGGAATCATTATCAAGGCTTTTTTCTTTTTTGTGAGAAAAACTGTATGTAGAGGGTATTGCTAGATTCTTTGGATCATGTTTTTGCCTTAGTAGTTGAAGTAAGGCCTTCAACTTTTCAGGAACATAGATCTTTTTTATAATGAACTTTTCATTATGACAGTTTTATTTCTACCGATGACATTTATGTAAGTATTGATCCCTATCATACTGCCATTGTTTTGTTTTTAGGTACCAGGGTGAGAAGAACTCCTGCATCTTCTGGGAAATCCAACACAAAGAAAGTCAAGAAACGAAATCCCTGGTCAGATGATGAGTCCAAGTCCGAAAGTGACTTGGAAGAAACAGAACCTGTGGTTATTCCAAGAGATTCTTTGCTTCGGAGAGCAGCTGGTATTATGATACACTTTTTTTTATTTGTCCAAGTCACTTTTAGTCAAACACTTAGATACTGTTAGTATTATCAACGTTAGAGTACTAAGGCATTCGTAGTATTTTGGAAGTTTCTGTTCATGAAGAGATCAAAAAAACCAACCAACCAGATAAACAAAAACCAGAAGAACTTTGTTCTAATGAAGTTGGATGCACAGCAGTTTTCTCTGCAATGAATCACAGTTTTTCACTCAGTTTTATTAAAAAGCTTGGGTTATATGCCTATCATGGTATGGAGATGGCTGGTCCACCAACAGTGATGGACATGCTCGATGTTTTCTTGTTCTGTTTTCTACTCGAATTGTGAAAAAGGTCCTCCTACTTTGAGAGTTTGATTCCCTGCATACAGTTCCCTTTTAGATAACTGCACTTGAGAGTTAGGCTACAGAACCCCATTTCGCTGTTGTATGTACTGCTATTATACACATGGTTTGATCCTGTCTCAATATTCCTTTACGTGTAGTCTTCCAATAATTAAAAGCCTGTCAATTTCCTATTTTATAGGTTGTTCTCAAAGTTTGTTAAGTCCCAGTTTATGTAAAATTTATGTAAGATGACTGGTAAAACATCATAAATGTTTTACCTCTGGGACATAATTTTTTTTTAGTTGTAAGTGAAAGTTTACAATTCAGGTCCATTTAGCATGTAAAACACTGAGTATCCACTTCTGTGCAACTCTCTCTGCCCTCCTCACTCTGTGACAGCACACTCTTCTTTTCCACTCTTTACTTCCAGTACCCACTCAATGAACACTTATCTCCTCCTCTGTGTATGGGACGTACACTTTTTAATTATCTGTCAGGCCCTAAATCCTTTGGTTCTAATATCACCAAATGATTTCTTTTCCTAATGTAGATATGGAGAGTGTGAATAGGTGAATCTTTTACATGATTCTTGGTTATTTAGTGCTGTTGTAACAGAAATACCACCAGTATGTGGCTTTAACAAACAATTGTATATTCTCACAGGAGACCAGAATCAGAATTAAGGGCACCAGCTTTAGGGGAAGGCTTTCTCTTTCCACCAGCTCTTGGGAAAGGTCTCTGTCTCTTTTCAGCTTCTCTTTCTGTGTTCCTTGGTGGTTTTCACATGGTGTGGCATCTCTTTGCCTGTCTGTGCTTCCTTGCTTTGATGCCAAATCTGCTGTTTATGTCTTCAGCCAGTCGCTTTTCATACAGAATCTGCACAGACATAGCCACAAGTAAAGGGGCTAGGATTTACAGCACATGTTTTTTGGGAGACACAGTTCAATGCTTGACAATGAGTAACTTAAGTTACATGAAAATTTATTAAATGCTTCAAAGTTGTATTTAGGCATTTTCCATATATCAAAAAGGAAGCATCTGGATGATTTTAAAATTGTATTTCATAGTACATGCCAGGAACTATGAAAAAATTTGTGTTATGCCAACGTGCCTTTACCCATAGTTGGTGCCTTTTTATGCATGATAGGTAATTATTGTGCTACTAATATACTGAAGGCTTATGACTATTTTTTCTCATTCTTCTGAAAAATTACTGTCTCTGTTATTTCATAGTAAAACTAGCCCTGAAGAGAAGCTGTCTTTATCCAAGAGATTGAGAACTGTTTGAAAATCTTCAAAGAACTGTACAGTTTGTCTTTTGTAGTTGCAGAAACAGGAAATCTTATATTAGCAGTCATTTGTGTGGTGGCCGTGTGAGGTATGGCCATAATGACTACCTTGCCTAGTCATTCTGAATAATACTTTTCAGTGTAAAAAGCCATACCCAGTCCATCCTGCCTATCACTGTACAGTCTCCTAACGTGGACAGCAATGTCCTACTTCCTGCAGAGTGAGACAGATATTGACAGTATCCAAATAACCAAGGCCAGATTGTTGGCTTTTATTTTCTAAATGCTAATTTTTTTTTATTCTTACATATTTTTGAAGATAGCTGGAATATTTTTCAAATGCACTATCAATAACGTTCTGTGGTGGCTAAGGTGTATTTGTCTTTCTCCTAGCTGAACGGCCTAAGTACACATTTGATTTCTCTGAAGAAGAAGACGATGATGCTGATGATGATGATGACAATGATTTAGAGGAGCTGAAAGTCAAGGCATCTCCCATAACCAATGATGGAGAAGATGAGTATGTTCCCTCAGATGGCTTAGATAAAGATGAGTATACATTTTCACCAAGCAAACCCAAAGCTCCTCCAGAGTAAGTAGCAGAGCGCCGTTAGTCAGTCATGCCGTGCAGTTAGCTGTAGGTGTCTGTCGAAGACCTTCTAGTTGGTTCTTAAGAAGGGTCACTTCTTAAGAAGGGACACTTAAGAAGTGTCCCCTCATAAGGGAACAAGTCTTACTACTTAATTGGCAGCAGTTTCCATGTCTTTTGGTATGGTTCCAGAGCGGGGATTGGCCAGCTTGGCCTGTAACGGGCTACACAGTCAACCTGACAGGCTCTGCCAGCCGTCTTTGTTAGGGCTCTGCCTCTGCAGCATGAAGGCAGCCATAAAAAATATAAACATGAATGTAGCTGTGTTCTGTCAAAACCTTAATATTAAGATAGGCAGCAGACCCACAGAACACAGTTTGGTAATACCTAATTTAGACAAAAGTTATTGCATCTTTAGAACTGAGAAATTTCTTTCAAGGCTTTGGCCTTGACTGATTTAGGGTCACTGTGAGTCAGAATCCCCTAGTGAGTGTGCATACGAAGATGAGTATAAGAGTGGCAGTGTGGCTTCAGCCTTGGCCTAGCTTCGGGAGCGGGATGGATGAGCGTTGCCAGCATGAGCCCAAGGCTGACTCCTATCCGGAGTCTGAATATACCTCCTCTCTCTGACCGGCTGACTAACTCTGATGGCAGTGGTCCCTCTTACAGCATCCTCTCCTTGAAGGGAGTTATGGTGGGGGACCCACAGAGGACGAGAGCTGAGGGCCTCTGAGCAGGGGGCTTCCAGGCTGCACTGACTGGGTTCATAATGTGCTGCATGGTCACAGAGAACCTAGAGATTGTACTCTCCATTACGGGGTTCATTAAGTAAGAGACAGGCTACAATTTAGGATCACAAATGCTTCGGGATATAGTTATTTGATCAGTACAGCATCTTCTCAGCCATAGTCACAGGAGGCCTGTCTCTGACCCTCAACCTGCCACCCTGGGGCAAGTGTTACAAAGCTCTTTAGTTCTGCCAGTAAGTACTTAGAGGCACCCCAATCTACCAGTAAGCCCCTCCTCAAAGGTGCTCGGGTCTCTCTGTGGGTCAGCAAGTTCTATCAGCAAGCGCCCAGGGGCACCCTTCTTTTGTCAGGAAGCCTCCTGCTCAAAGGCAATTGGCTGTCTCACACTGGGCTGGTCATCTACTGTACCTGCCTTACTTAGCAAGCTAGAAAGCCCACTGTGCCATCCTGTGAAGCTCTCCTGGGTTCTGCTGCCACTCTTTTCCTGACACTTTTTGCCACTCTGGTGTCACGGTCCTTTTGTCTTTTGGGGCTGGGAATTCTCAATGGAGGGACCCTGGGTTCAAAGGACATGTTCTACTCCTGTATTTTCTTCTTGGTGGTTGTGAGATCCCCCCTTTCTGCCTCTGAGATGGCTCATTTTAAACCTAGGGGGATGACAAAATGGCTCTATACACCTTATTTGCATGGTTCCACCTCCACAAGGGAGCCATGAATCTTATTTGCATTATTAGCTAGCTGTCCATTTTCCTTGCTCTGCTGCAACCACCTCATTTGCATAGTCCCAGCCAGTCAGTCAGTGGGAATTACAAGGCCATGGCAAGAAAGTCTGTATCAAATGATCCATTGCATTGCAATGAGGTTTGTGAAACATTTCAGATGAAAAAAAAAAAATTCCCACACATTATAATTGACATCAATCAGACCTCGTAGTGATTGCTTATCTGTAGTCTGGCATCAGAAATAGGATCACTGTCTACTGTAATGGGCACCATCTTTCTTTCTGGATTTTTCCCTAATAATTTGCTGATGATAAATTCTGGAATGATTATCTCTACCAGTCATAAAATTTAGTTCAGTAGTATTTTGAATAACTTGAACCCTTTGCTCAATTTCCATTCTTTTATGATATATGAAAAAAAAATCACCATCTGGTATCTGCACTTGGCTTTGGCTGGTATCTTTGTGGGTGTGTGTATACTTGGTTTCTGTATATGTATGCACATGTATGATTGAGAGAGTTTGGTTCTGTCATTAACAGAAATACAAGAGAACTAAAATTGTTTTCTGTGATTATATTCTGTAGTACAGATGATACGTAATTTATCAAAGTGAAACCAGATTATGTAAATTACATCCTCTTTGTGGTGGTTATTTTTCTTTTTAATAGGAAGCCTTCGCATGACAAAAAAAGTCAGGATTTTGGGAATCTTTTCTCATTTCCTTCCTACTCTCAGAAGTCAGAAGATGGTATGCTCATTTAATCTTATTGATTACTAGATTATTGCTGTGTTTTAATCGGGGAGAGAAAACCATGGATAAATCATTAGATTGTGATTTAAGTGTAGACTTTTTATGAGTAGCAAACTTACCTCCCTTTTCCATTATGCTCAAGGTGAGAAGGTTTAGGTGCTTTTCCTGAGGTGATTCCCACATGATTGGCCAAAATAGCTTTAGGGAAGAATTTAGCTGGACAGGCAGGTGGTAACGTGTCTCCGTGTGTGGAGAAAATTGGGAGATTGAAATTTTGTTTTTATGACAATGTAAATGTACATATGACGGTTTTTCCCCTAAAGCTACGATGGTACCGGTATAGATGCCCACTTGTTTTCCTAAAGCTCGGAGCTGAAAGGGGACCCTGGTGGCACAGTGGTGCGGTGCTCCACCTGCTAGCCAAGAGGTCAGCAGTTTGAACCTGCCAGGCGCTGCTTGGGGACTCTGGGGGCAGTGTGAGCTAGAATCGACTTGACAGCAGTGGGTTTGGTGTTTTCAGTTTTTAGTAGCTGAAAAAAACTAAAGCTTGTAATACAGTGAATTGAATCAGGATGTCTGTTTTTTTGGAAGAAATTTTGAAGTTAAAACAATCTTGATAGACTTAATAGATTGTTTTGTTTTCCATGTTTTTTAAAAGTATACACACACACACACACACTGATCTAGATAGATATAGGTATATGTTTTTGATTGGGTCAAAACAGTTATGTAAAAATATCAGTTATATGCAGTTATATGCAGTAATTTTGAAAGTTCCTGCTGTGGTTTTCCTGAGGGGCATGGGGGATGGAGGAGGTGAGATGGGTGTTGAGTAAGCTGGCATGAAGACAAAAGTAGACTGAAGGTAAGCCTTTAAAATTAAGCTTTGATGATTTAGCAATGATTTAAAAATATGAATGCCTACTACTGTTTTACATTCGGACAGTATTAATGATATTCCTGCAGTAGAATTAGATGTGAAGATAGTAATATATAATCATAGTGAGATTTTTAAAACAAACTATTTGGGCAGTTAATATTTTAAATGGTTAGCATCTGGCATTATTAAAAATGTTCTTACTCTATGTTATGCATTTCTGTATTTTTTGACAGTAGAGATATTTTGGAAGTATAACAGATGTTTTTTACTTTTCATCTGTTTGCATATCATAGATTATATGACTACAAAATAGAAATTTATAAGATCATTATTTAGCTAAAGAAGAGTAAGACTCAAAGCTCAGCTGCTAAGAGGTCTTTTTTGAGATTCCTTACTGACCAAAGTGCTGTCATTTCTAGATTCCGCTAAATTTGACAGCAATGAAGAAGATTCTGCCTCTGTTTTCTCACCATCATTTGGTCTGAAACAAACAGATAAAGTTCCAAGTCAAACAGTGGCTGCTAAGAAGGGTAGGTGCTGACACAAGGCTTGACGAGGTGTTGTGTGAACCCTATGGCGATGCAAAAGGTCATCTTAAATGATTGGGGACTCTAAGATTTCTCCGTAGACAAGTCAGTTTATGTGTGTAACATGTAAAACATAAAAGTGTGTATAAGGAGGGTCTCATTTTCTAACGAGGTAGTTATCCAGATGTCCGTAGGTTCCTGTTTTAAAGCGGTTATAAAGTAATTGCGTGCTGTATAACTAAAGATAGCTTTGTGGTGAAGCTCCCTTGTAGCTGCTGTCTTCACGCATCCTGCGGAGAGCTTGGTCAGTTCAGCTGGGGTCCTCTTGTGAGAGCTGTGCTGCTGCTTTGTTTTCCCTAGCCTCAGATTGTTCATGAAGTACTTTGAAGTGATTGAATCTGTTACTAGTCCATGCCTCTTTTTGAAGAAGGTCAGTATTAACACTTTATGTCTGAAAAGTTAACATTCTACTTCAGAGAAAACAAAATCCATCTACTTGGGATGAGTACTATATATAAGTCAGAAAGTAAATAAATATTATGGGCCATTCTCTCAAGGATCTTAAAAATCCACAGCAGACAATCATGTGCTGATATAGAAAAACAACAACCACAGTTTCTGCTCACTCTGAACTTAGCAGGATCATGCTGAGAGATTGGCTGACGGCAGGCGCCTCCCCAGATGGTCGACCAGGTGACCCACCCGTAAACCACTGCCTGCATCACGTCAGTACCCTGTGGCTAACCCCCTCCTCTGTGCTGCCGCATGGTCAGGGGAGCCGGTCTCACAGCCCTCAGGGTCCTTGCCCCTCAGGTGGGCTGACAAGAGGGATAACGTGTGTTACACTGGCTCCTAGGGATTGTCCGGGGGAATGGCTGGCCTGATACTTACCGGCTTCTTCTCTACATTGTCTCATCTTTATACTCCTTTTCTCTTACTCCCCAAATATCTGGTGCTTGAATCCTTGTCTAGGGGTAGGGAAGGTAAGGCAGGGAGAGGTATACCCCTGGGAACCCAAATTGAGACAGCCGTTGATTTCCCTTTAAGCATCTTTTAAGATAGTCCATGTGTGAACACCTCATATTTTAACCCCCTTGTAAACATGGCAGTGATGTCACTTGTGTGGACACAGCAGCCGTTTCCTTCATCAGGCTGTTCGGCCATCTATCCATCTGGAGTAGCTTACACAGCAGTAACTACGAGGCTAGACCACAGCAACAGGCGTCAGTTTGGGTGTCTGGTGGCGGCCGCGGTCACGGGTGTGGTGAATGGGTGACTGATCTGAGAGACCCCAAGCAGATCTCAAGCATTCCTCTAGCCTCTCCCAAAATACCCTCCCCCAGCACCCTCTCGGTGGGATCTTTTGCTTGAACTCCAGATGACAGAGTTAGTCTTGAAGCTGAGGTCTGTTGCTGTCATTTACCATAAAAGGGCAGGCCATGCTCCTGGCTGGCTGGCTGGTGAACGCACGGTAGAGTTGAAAGTGCCTTTACCATGCCAGCCTGGAAACCCTGCTGAAGGAGACAAGAGTCTCTAGAACAGCCTGTCATGTCAAGCCTACACTCCTGCTGGCAACGTCTGTGTGGCCAGTTCAGTCATGAGGTCTCCTGAGGAGAAAAGCCACCCCTCCCTCTGTGGCTGTCAGTGTGGTAAGAGCTGGGGCTCCTGCTGCTGCTGGCAGGTGGGGAGAAGCTCATCTCCAGTGTCTTACATTAGGATGAGGATGCCAGAACTGGTGTGGGGTTCTTTTTTTTTCTTAAATACAAACATCTGTGTTTAATGTGGATTCATTCAGTCCTGTTTTTCCCCCAGACTAGGATTTATTGACCACGTAAGTAAAAACTGACTGACTAGTTTTCACGCAGAACTACAGATGAAGCTGAAAAACAAGGCTCATTTTTAAAACAAAATGTATCCAAGCAAGACCTCTGGGTCTATTGTCTAATTATCTAGGATTTTCACATTTCTTTCCAGTGCCAAGTCTGGGTTTCAGTGTTTTAATGAAAGTGAGCTGCTTTCTATTCATAGTATTTAAAGATCCCCCAAATGTCTTTTCCTCTAAAACATTTTAAAAGTTAGACTTCAGTTATAATTAATATCAAATATGCTATTTTTAAGTCATGACTCTTTTTTTCGATTGCTTTTAACAAGTTTCTGCTTAATAGCCTTTGTTTAAAATATTTCACTTGAATTATATACAGGTAAACTATACATAATTAAATAACATACACTTTGTCATCTGTGAGAAGTTGCCTTGACATGGCCCACAGAAGCCATTTCATTATTTAAAGCAACTTAGTTTCCTCTTGGCTATAAGAGTTTTTGTTGTGATAGCTTCAGCTTGCTTTGTATATTACACTGACCTATGAAATGGCAATTTGCTTAACAGGAAAACCATCTTCAGATCTAACCCCTAAGCCCAAGAGAACCCCCAAGCAGAAGAAAGTAGAGACTGTGAACTCTGACTCGGATTCAGAATTTGGCATTCCAAAGAAGATGGCAGCACCCAAAGGTGAGGCCTCGGTGTGACCCTCTCACACATGGGTGGTGGAAACAGCTCAGTCCTCAGACTTGACTGGATTGAGACAGGCTGGGCACCTGTTTCATTTTAAATGGTTTTACTCAACAAGCAGTGTGCCCACAAATCCCTGCCGAATTCAGACTTTGAAGAAAGTAATCATTTTAACAAATCATGAAATCGAGACACAAAGCGGGTAACTTAAGTAACTTGCACACTTAAGAATGAGGCAAAGATCCTCCCGCAGCCAACTCAACAAGAAGAGTTATTAAAAAGATGGATTAGGGCTCCATGTTAAAGGGTATGCTCTGCAAGTAGGCTTGTCCCCCTTTCATCTGACCGAAGATGACATTCCGCGATCAGTGGGAACCCTGGTGGCGCAGGGGTTCAGTGCCGCAGCTGCCTACCCAGAGGCTGACTGCTGAACTCCGTCAGGCGCTCCTTGGAAACTCCACGGGGCAGTCCTCCTGTGTCCTGCAGGGTCATTAGAATTCAGAATCGACTTGATGGCAGTGGGTTTGGTTTCCTTTAGTACAGTCTAGTAGGTCAGCCCTCTGAAGAAATTTTTTAGGATTTAGAATTACAGTTTAATTGCATTTTCTCTTTCACTGGCATCACTGTGGGATGGAGACTATCTGGTCACTATTGAAATATTCGTCTTTTCGTTTCCTCTTCCACTGATGAGGAGATGTGCTACCCGTAGTGATTTCCAGGTTTGAGGAGGTATAAATGAAGTTGACCAGTGGATGAGTACCTCTTGATTGATAATGGGGTCTCATTCTAAAATTGTGCTGTTCAAAGTGGGATCCGCAGGTTGGTGGTTTCTAGTTTGCCATGAGGTAAGACACTGAGCTTTTAAACCTTCATGATAATTTGGAGTTCCTGCGACATCTAAGCATGTGATTAGTCTTCTAGTATTTCACGTTTTTAAAAGGTTGGTCCTTGTTAAGGTGGAAATTTTTAAAAAGGTGTGTGGGTTGTTTTAAAAGCCATGTACACAGTTTGATAAGGACTCTCCTAGGGCATTTTTCGGGTTTAGATCACACGTGTGCCATGCAGCTGCTGCATGGGTCCTGTGTCACTCACGGTGAGAGCTGAGGACTGCTGTGCTGACAGGTGTGTCTAGGAAGTCGAGGATAATGTTCGGGCACTTAACTGTGGATGGGAAAAATAAAACCTCTTCGTATCGTTTGAAGGTAAAGGTCGAGGGGCAAAGAAAAGGAAAGCATCTGGCTCTGAGAATGAAGGCGACTATAACCCGGGGAGGAAAACAGCCAAAACAGCAAGCAAGGTAATGTGTCCCCTCCAGCAATCCCGCTTCCTTACCCTGACACCTCAGGACTACTCTGGGCGGTGTATGCACTTGCTGGGGAATACAGACATTTAGAAAAGAACACCGATACACTTCAAATGCTAAGGCTTGGTAAATGCAGAACTTCTCCAGAATTGCAAATTATTACATTTAATCCTTTTTTTTTTTTAAATCCCCCCTTCAAAATGACTAGGTAGCTGATACAGTACACTTGGTTAGTAATCCAGCTGCAGTGTTAAAAGCACCATTGTAATAATTCCTAAACATAAGTGTAAAGAATTCTTTTTAATTTTGATTTTAAATTTAATGTTTAGAAACCGAAGAAATCCTCTTTTGATCAGGATTCAGATGTGGACATCTTCCCATCAGACTTCGCTGCTGAACCGCCTTCTCTGCCACGGACTGGTAGGGCTAGAAAAGAAGTGAAATATTTTGCAGAGTCTGATGAAGAGGAAGATGTGGATTTTGCAATGTTTAATTAAGTGCCCGAGGAGCACAGAAGCATTTTTCAACAAATACCTTGTGTTTGTCCTTTTTGTCTTTTCCGTCTCAGACTTTTGTACATCTGGCTTATTTTAATGTGATGATGTAATTGATGGTTTTTTATTATTGTGGTAGGCCTTTTAACATTTTGTTCTTACACATACAGTTTTATGCTCTTTTTTACTCATGAAATGTCACGTACTGTCTGATTGGCTTGTAGAATTGTTCTAGACTGCCCCGTGCATTAGCACAGATTTTAATTGTCATGGTTGCAGACTACAGACCTGCTTTTTGAAATGAAATTTAAACATTAAAAATGAAACTGTCTTTTCTGTCTCTTTACTGAATGCAAGTATAGTAAAAGCTCCCACACACACTTGTAAAATAAATATATTTTATTCTTTGCCAGGAGACTCCATGGAAAAAAGGTAAACAGTATATGAACATAGAAAGCATTGTTAAACAGTCTCAATGTACAGACAGAGCCAGTGACAGTACATCACAGCCTTGCTAATGTATCAAAAAAAAAAAAAATCCACTAGTGCTTAAATGAGAACTAAGAAACTGCCACTTGTTATCTGTTCACCACTCTACCACAGCTTTCACTCTGCTTCCCAGTGACTGAGCAGGGTCAGAGAGGCAGAGCTGCGCCTAGGCCCGTGGGATTTCACATTATCCCCCGGCATCAAAGAGGCTGGGAAAAACCCCCAGGAGCAGGCAGGAATCCGGAAGGACACAAGAGTTACACGGGACAGGTGGTAGACCAGCCTGCTAATTAGCCCATGAAATTTCCCTAATGGCTTGTGAACAGGTAAACAAAAACTTATTAACACTGAAAAGTGTTTCTGCCTTGGAGGCTATCATTACTGTAAAAATGTAATATCTTTTTTTCTTCTTTTTACTGTGTCGTTATCTCATTAAACAAGTAATAAACCACTTTTAATTTAAAGTGACATTAACAATTGAACAATGACATCGGATTAACTGAACTGGCAGTTATACTGAGGGACTTCTCCTCTGCTAGTGCAGCGAGTGTGTATGCTGGGACAGGGCACCGTGAACTGAAGATGCAGTCTGAGCACGTCCGTCCTGACTCAGTGACAACCGCTTTAACCCCAATCTGCTTGTACTGTACAGCAGCCCCACTTCCTTACCTTGATGTCTTGATTCTGCTGTGAAAGCAAGACGGTACCTTGGAGTCTTTCTTAGCTGGACATGTACAGCCGTCTGTCATAACCTGGGTGTCTTGGTTATTTTGAATATGCAAGACAAAAGGAAAGCACCAAACCTACAGTATGGAAAGACTAGGGCCGTACATCTGTATGTACAAAGTCTTCAGAAACTTAACCAGGTGTAAATCATTTTGACCGGGTCTTTGTCATGCAATCTTGAATGTTCAAAGAGGAAAATAGAAGCTTTTAACTAGTTTCTGGTTGCATGAAATGGCTGATTTTTTAAAATTTAAAAAGTTCGTATTTCTAGGTAAGTTAAACAGTGAGGATTACATAGTGGTAGATTTGTTTGACAACTTCTTGGTCCTTCTTGAGTTTAATATGTTTTCCGTCCAAAAACTAAGCAGCAGTAAAAACGGTTTTTCTTACATTTTAAATCCTGGAACTGAAGGTCCTGGGGAATGTCTGAAGTCGCCGGAGAGCATCTCATTGCACCTGTGGTGACTGGCTGACCCCGCCATTCTCACCTGAGCTGGAGGAGATGCTGGGGCTGTGCTCTGTTGTGTTCCCACTTGAACTTGGGGTCAGCGGTTCATGTCCTTCAGAATTCTCTAACATTTCCTGAATGAGAGGTGGCATCGATCCAGGAATTTCCATTTTCAAGGTAATTACACGTTCTGCACCTTTTAAGAAGAGATAAGAGAAATCCAGTTCAGATCAAGGAAGGCGTTAGCAGGAGAACAGGGGTCCCACCTCCATCTTTTTTAACGAGGGTGTCTCCTCAGCTTTGTTCTTGCTTCTGAATAGACCCAGTTAGATATACAGGTATCAAAAGGCTTTTTCTCTTTGTTGAAAGGATCCACTCACCACTGTCGCTCTAAATAATAATACCCGTGTGTAGAGCGGGCACTGCCCCCACTGACAGTCACGGTTGGACTGGGGTCTTGGCCACACTGCCTAGTAAGGGTCTTGCATGGATCTGATAGAGCTGCCTTCATTTTAAAAGAGACCAGCTGATAAAAGGGAAGTTGTGCTAATGATGCCCAGAAGCTGTCCTCCTGTCACAGAATTAACATACTCTTTTCTGTACACTGAAAAGCAGCGGAGAGGCGGTGACCTGTTTAGCCCGGTATCTCTGCCTTAGTCAGCTGTAGAAAACATCGGTCTGTACGTGACCAAGAGATGTTCCCGATAAAAGACTAGAAGGGAGTGTGTGTTGAAAATGAGACCACTGGCAGGATGGGTGCCAGCCACCCTCCCCAAACCGAGGAGTTCCAGCATCCCCAGGCAGTGATTCTCTGCCGCCTGTCCACATGGTGGCCACCGGGGTCTGAATATTTAGAGTTCAGTCGGCTGGGTGAACTACAGTTGGTTAGAAATTCAGCCACCTTGGTTGCCTTGGCCGTATTTGAGGTGATCAGGAGCCCCATGGGCTAGTGCTCCTGGACTGAACAGTGCAGAAGAGCCCGTGTCCCTGAGGGCACTAAGTCCTCGTAGATCGCACCAGACTAACTATATAGGGGATGACAATGTTAAGTTAAATAGCCTTTTAAGGACAGATTCATATTCATATTCATCATCACATCGCCCAAGCATGTTACCTGCTGTTTGTGTCTCTTAATGCCACACTAGGAACAAGCTCCCATGTCTCCCTGAAGAAGCCTCTTAGAAGGAGCTCAAGAACAGACTCCTTGTCAGACAAGTTGACTTGCTTCTAAGTACTTTCTGAAACATAAAGCTTTGTTCCTTGGCTTGCCAGGGTCTTCAGGGACAGTACTCCAACGGGGAAGGGGAGTGACAGATAATGGCACATGTGGCACCTGGGGTAACTGCTCACTTCTCTGTGTGCACCAAAAAAACCCCACATTCAACTGGGACATGGCTCCAGGCACCTCTGTAATTGCTTGAATTGCCACATGAACTGAAAATCAGCAGGCAAAGAATCTTTATACCTCTGGAAGGCAAGGATTCCTTTGCTAGGAGGTGTGCAGAAGTAACCATGTCAGTAGGGGACAGAGCTGTGGCTACATGAGCTGAGGGAGATGTGTAACCAATAAGTTACCCTAAGCACTGTTGCCTTCTCCTGGGCTGGAATCTTAAGGACAAACTGGGGATAAGTTTTACATAAACCAGAGCAGGTGTGGGAAGCTAGAACTGAATGTAGAAAATTACAATGCCTGCCTGTCTCATGGTCTGTTCTCTGGAAAAGAGTATTTTTCTCATTAGTCAGCCATCCGAGTTTCAGAGCTCAGTCATCGATTCAGGTGACTGAGGATGGCAAGATTGGAGGGGTTTTCTTTGGGAGGAGGAGCATTATGCAATTTCTTTTGATTTTAACAAGAAATTAGTTCTGACCCAAACAAAAGATGGAGGGACCTGTTCATCCAACACCTTGAATGAAAACAACACAAGCCTGCTTGGTGAAGCTGCTGCCGATTTGAAAGACACACCTTTCGCACTGATGCTGCGGAGATCCGTGATTTTCATTAAGATCTTTGGAAACATATGAGGCTTGCTGGGCCGTCTCTTTCTGATGTAGATTTTCAGCGCTTCCAGCAGTGGTTCCTGGAGCTTGTCTACTTTTGTTGGTTCTTCAAGGTCTTGTCGGTCTAGATACCAGGAAGAAGGTATTAGACTGTTAGTGCCAGGATGGAAAGGCTAAGGACTTTGGCTGAACCCCCCCCCCCTTTTTTTTCCTGTTGGTAAACCCTGGTGGCATAGTGGTTAACTGCTATGGCTGCTAACCAAAAGGTTCGCAGCGTGAATCCACCAGGTGCTCTTTGGAAACTGTGGGGCAGGTGTACTTGTCCTGTAGGGTCAATATGATTCGGAGACCAACTCAATGGCAATGGGTTTGGTTTTTGGTTTTCTAAGACCTACCTGTTCCTATAAGACTAATATTTGAAGATACATGCAATTGCTTTACGCAGAAACACTTAAAAAATGGTGGCTTCCCTTACTGGGTGAAAGCACCTTTTGATAGCCTGTTGCTGTCATCCACTGGAGAATTCTCTGTCCTGGCCAGCAGGTGGCACTACTGAACTGAATGTTTAAAAACTGGGAAGGATGCTTACAAAAAGCGAGGTGACTCGGTACCTTAATTAAAACCACTACTTTTTAATCACTTTCGATTCAGCCTCCTGTGAGCCAGCATGGGTCACACTAAGAGGAAGGCCCTATTTTATCCCATACCTTCAGAGGTTGCGGGGAGGTTGTGGCATGTATGCAGGTCCCTCCAGTGTCCCTAGGCAATTTTACAACAGTCCTGCTTTTTAACAGTCGCCATGAGTCGGATCCGACTCGATGGCACTTGGCTTGGCTGCCTTTTAAAAAATAACTGTGGCAGTTGGACAAGTAACATTTTGGGATTTCTTGCAAAGCAGAAGGGGTCCAAATGCTATGATTTAATTTGTCACAATATGGACAAAATAAACTCGCACACCCAGGCATGCATGCCTGGCTTTATTCACATATATTTTCCCATGAAAAATTAACTCCACAATGGAGATGAGAAGTTTCCCATCCATTACAACTTTAGCTTTTTCCTCAAGAAGCCCCAGAGAACTTTCTAGGTAGGTGGTACCTCCACAGATCAAGCAGATGGCACTTAGAAGGCCTGTTTCTGTGTCATCCATTTCCAAAGGCAGGAGTTGGTTGGCAAAGGTAAAGACAAGGTCTGTCAGGGGACCAAAGCCAGCATTGTGCATCTGAGTGCGGTTGAGGGTAAGGCCATCGGAAAACGTCATGGTGTCTTGTTCTGGGGTGTACCTGGTGCAGATTCTCAGAATCTAGAAGAAAAAACAAAAACAACGTCCTTGGTGGGTCACCTAAGCCAGCTGTCCTGAGAGCATCTGTGGGAGCTGGCCAAGAAGGGACATGAAGATTCCCAAGGAGCTGTCACATGACACAGGGCATGCTGCCCCCTGAACAGACCTTGAATGTCTTCTCCAGTCTTTTCATTAAAGCAGCACAGAAGTCAAAACACAGTTCTTTAAGGAGTCATGAACAGAACATGAGAAATTGAGAAATAACTGCTACAAGTAATTCATCACTGATTCAAATAAACATTTACTGAGTACCTACTTAGGTCCCAGGCACTGTGCCAGGGGCTGTGGATACAGAGACGAATAAGTTGCTATTCTGTAGAGAGCTCACAGTTTACCAAAAAAGAGACTATCCACCATTTATTAAATGCCTAGTATATGTCAAGTATTACACATGCCCTATATTCTGTCTTTCAAACAACTTGCTCAAGTGAACTTTATTATCTTATGCAGGAGGGACTTGAGGCTTAGAAAGCTTACGCTGTGTAATACCTTCCATCTTCCAGATGAGGAAACAGTCCTGAATGGTGGGTCCCGGGTCACATAACAGCTAGATAGTGTGACCTGAATTCAGGCCATCCATGTCCAAAGCCACCACCTTCCATCAGGCCAGTACTCAAACCCAGATGCCTCTCTAAGATCAGGTGACCTGTGGTCCAGTACTGGTTTCCTGTTAGCCCCATCTGTCTCCATGGTCGGGTGCCCCAGTGCACCAAACAGCCCGCATTTGTAGAGGCTGGCCTGGGGTACAGAAACACACAGCCCATGAACTGGAAACAAAGTTCTACAAGCGTCACTGTACACTGGGGAGGGACAAAAGCGTGTCTATCAGGACATATTCTCAAATTGGCCACATTCCTGTTGTGTGAGCAGCTGGTCCAGTGAACTCAGAAGAACCTGATAACATGAATGGCTTCCAAACATGGCAGTGATGCTTCTTCACTGGATGGGTGGATGATTTTGCCTTTGGTGTACCTGTCTAATCAGTTCTTCTGGGTTCCTGACACTAGCTGATTCTTCCACTTCACCTTGGAGGTGGCTGGGGCATGAAGCCATTCCCAAAGTCACAGCAGCAAGGAAGCCTGGAGGTCCTTGAGTGCAAACCTTATCCTCCCTTGAAAGCCCTGAGAGAGGACTGTGGTGTCCACAATCACACAAGCAGTGGTACCGCAGCCTAGGACACAGATCTCTCCCAATCCCTAGCTCCAGGTTCCTGCTACTACCTGGAGAGAGAGAGAAATACTGCCTACACAGGGAGTGCTACGGGTCAGTGATGGCGCGATGTTACATGTCGTCAGGGTGCTCAGCGTCTGTGGCTCGAGGCCTCCAGACGCATTTCTAGTTTGGAACCAATGTGGGGCGCAACTAAGTCTGTGCAGCCTTCCCAGGCTACTGCGATCTCCTGAAGAGTGACAGACGATGGGAACTGGCTGGGAGGGAGAAGAACCCCGGGGTTTAGACACGGGCGTTACTGGCAGCTTCTCTGGAAATCTGTGTCCAAATTACAGTACACAAACATCTCTTCCCAATTCTGTTCTGAAGGATTTTCTTCCTCCAAAGTTGTAAACTGTTTGGATTCTGATGAGGCATCTAAATGACATCCCATGGCCTCTCTCCCTATAAAGTTGAAAACCAAATCCAACTACTAACTGTGCTTGCAGTGAGGCAGAGCATGTGGCCCAAGAGGGACAAATCTTCCATGTCTCCCTTCCTCAGAGGAGCCTCCACATCCCTCTCCTGCCCCAGCCGTGGAACAGGACCAGGCGGGCGAGCAGGCACCCCCCAGCTTCTGGCCAATCCTGCTTCCGGACTGAAACTGGTTTCCTTTTGTCACATGTGAGTCAAGTGGCAACCACCAGGTTCTCCCCCAGGAGTAAGACACCCCTTGTTTGAAAGAAGGGCATTTGATCTGGAAGGACCGGCATGCAGGTCCCATGAGATGGGTAAAAATAGCACAGCCAAGGCTGACTTCACAAAAGGACTGGACAAAGCTCCCGTTGATGGGCAAAGCTGACTCTCCTCGGGGAGGGACCCTCTCTCTCCTGGCCGTCAGCAGAGACAACGTATGTTTTCACCACGCTGGAGTGGACTGAGTGGTGTGCACCCTTAGCCAGCACCCTGTCCAACGCCAGAGGTCCAGGTGGAAGCGAGTTTGTGGGAGCCAGAGCCAGGGACCTGTTTCCTTCCCTCCTTGCCCCTACGACCGCCCTGGCTTCATCCACCGTCTTTGCTCCTCTCCCGAGGGCCTCTCAGCTGTCCCTGTTTCCACTTGGACCTGGGCACAGGATCCACAGCAGCTGGAACACACCTTCACAAGAGCTCTCACCCCAGCAGCTTCTGGTCATCTGTGGAATACACGTCCCCTGTGGCCTCCGCGGCCTCGCCAGCTCCAGCTGCTCCCCTCCTGTTCACCACCTTCTGGGCCCGTCTGCCTTCTTGCTGAGTCTCCCACTGGCACCTCCTGTTCCAGCTGCTGTCCATGCTTTGCCTGCTCTTCCCAAGACCAGCTCCTTCCTCTTCAGACCTCAGTCCAGATGTCACCTCCTCAGAGAGGACAGTGAGCACCCTCTCTAAAACCCATTATTTTCCATCACATCTTCCTCTTATAAAACATACACACACACCCACACACAATTAATTTTGAATTGTGTTTTAACATGTGACCATTTAAAATGTGTTCACAAAATTCTGCTCTGCCTCCTTTTAAGAAGTGGGATATACTATTGCTGGAGTGTGGCCTGGACTTCACAACTCTCTTCTAATGAACAGAATGTAGTGGAACTGATAATCTGTGATTTCTGAGACTAGGTCACAGATAGCTCCTTCCTTGTTCTCTTGAATTGCTTGACTGGGGGAAGCTGGCCCACACATCCTGAGGACCCTCAAGAGACCTCATCCATGTAGCAAGGAACAAAAACCTTCCATCCACAATCAGCACTAACTGGCCAGGTGTGTGATGAGCCATCTGACAAATGGCTCCACTGGCCCCGGCAAAGCCTTCAGATGACTGTGGCCTGAGATGATGTCTTGACCAAAGCTTCCAAAGAGACTCAGCCAGAACCACCCAGTTAAATAACTTCCTGATTCCCAAGCCAGAGAAACACCCATGAGATGTATCAAGCTGCTGAGTTCTCGGGGTAACCTGAACCACCGCAACAGAGAATTACTCCAACATGCATGCCTTGAGCTGCACACACGTCTCCACTGCATAACTGACTGCACAATCCCCTAAGTCTGCACTTGTGTGGCCATCACCTAGGTCAAGATGGGGGCATTTCTAACACCACAGGCTCCTCTGTCCCCCCCGGTGAAAGCCCCTCCTCAAGGTAACTGATGTTTTGATCTCTAACCCTATAGTTCTGTCCTTTCTTAAGCCTCATAGAAATGGAACCACACAGCATATCCTCTTTGATGTCTGGCTTTTGTTCACACAGTATTCTGGCTAGGAGTTTCACACCATGTGTGTGTTCTTTTCTGCTGTTGTGTAGGATTCAACAGTGTGAACCCTATCACCCCAGTTTTTTTTCCTAGCGCTTGTTAGGCTCTGAGTTTGTTGACGAGTCTGTGCTCCAGGATGTCAGCTCCTGGAGTGTTGGCTCTAGAATTTCAGCTCTCTGTCTGCTGGATCTCAGCGCCTGGTACAGTTCCTTCCACACCCTTAAACCCAACCTGTTGCCACTGAGTCAGTTACGACCCACAGTGACCTGTGGAAACAACGGAGCTCCCTTAGGGTTTCCCAGGAGCAGATCTGAACTGCCAACCTTTGGGCAGCAGCTGAGCTTTTCACCCCGGCACCACTAGGGCCTCTGCCCCCACCTAGGAGGTGGGTAATGGACATTTGTTGAAGAAGTGAGCTGCATTCCTTCGTCAGAATCTCTCTCACCTTGGAGGCCCGAGGAGACATCCGGGGATATCTCAGTTTTGAGGCAAAGCACCCCAGTTGCTCGGCCTTCTCAGTCTTCACCCTGACTGCGTTGGGCACTTCTGGATGGATCCTGATCTGATTTGCCTATTTAACCCCAAGGGCTTTGGAGAACTTTGAATAATGTCAATTAAAATAATAACACATACAGCACTTGGGGCGGCTGTCTTTACTGGGGACAGAGGACCTATCTGGGAGAACATGTGGGAACAGATCTTCCCACTAGCCTCCCTTGATGCGGGTGCTGGCAGCAGAAGTCTCTCTAGTGCTACTGCTTTCTGGGTCAGTATTCTAGCTGACCTGTTAGAAAATGTCGAGAGAATCAGTTGAAATTAATTTTCATAATACACTGTATTTAACCTAATATATCTGAAATATTTTTGTTTCAACTTATGATCTGTATAAAAAAGATCATTAGGGAGACACTTGACACTTGTTTAACACTAGGTCTTGAAATCCAGAGTTTCTGTCAAGTTCACTGCACGTGTCAATACTCCACAGCCACAGGTGGCCGGTGGCTGCTGTCATAGACGTGGCAACTCCAGGTCGCAGTGACAGCTGGCTATCTCCCTCAGCTCAGTACCGAGGACTGCCCAAAGACGAGTTGGAGGGCACTGATGTCTGCCCTGGCGATAAAAAACCAAGCAAACCCAGCACCATCGTGTCGGGTCCACCTCCTAGCGACCCCAGAGGTCAGAACAGAACTGTCCCACAGAGTGTCCAAGGAGTGCCTGGTGGGTTTGAACGGCCAACCTTTGGTTGGCAGCCGAAGCACCTAGCCCACTAGGCTACCAGGGTTTCCACCCTGACAAGAGTCAACTTAAATGAGCGCTTACCATGTGCCAGATACTAGGCTAAGGGCTGACCATGTGGACCCTCCATCACCTCAACCAGCACCCTTACAGAGCAGGAGCTGCGCCAGACCCCCAGGACCCTGGTGACTGACACAGCGCTGAGACACTGGGCTGCTAACCAGGAGGCTGGCGGTTTGAGTCCAGCAGCCGCTGTGCGGGAGAAAGACGAGGCAATCTGTGAAGATTACTGGGTTGCTGTGAGTAGGAACTGACCCAGTGGGAATGGGTTTGGTGTTCTGTTTATTATTTTACCCAGTTTACTGATGGGAAAATTGAGGTTCAGAGAGGTTGTAAACTTTTCTCAGGTCATACGGCTCCTAGGTGGCAGGGTTGGGATTTGAATCCTAGTCTGGCTCCAGAGTCCACCCCCTTACAGTGACACCCTGTGACTGATGGGGTAATCATTCCACACCCACAGATGAGTAAACTGAGGCTCAGAGAGACACAGGGCTTCCTCACGATGGCAGAGGTGGCCTGGGAACTCAGGCCATGGGGCTCTACAGGCAGACAGAGGTCACTCCAGCCTGGTGTCTCTACTGAGTCCTTCGTGTGGAGGTGGCAGGGAATGGTCCCCCTCATGGGAGTGGTCCCAGGGGCTGTACAGCCACATGGACCTCAGGACCCCAGGAGCCACAAATCATGTCTTAACATCACACAGGGCAGTTGCTTTGTGTCACCAGAAGCAAGGCACAGCTGTGACTGGCACGGAAATGCCTTTCTTGGGGGATGTGAGGGCAGCAGGCAGGACCAGGGAAGCCCTGTGTCCCACAGGGAAAGGCCTGGCACTTCGAGCTGGGGGCGGCCCCCACGCAGATGCACACACACTCTGGAATGGTGCTGCAGACAGTCTTGACTTCGCTAGCTCACCTGTCCATGTCTTCGGCCCCAGCTGCTTCCTGAATGTCTCCTCCCTGCCTCAACTGTGCCAGGTACTGATGGGCCCCACAGTGACCAAGCCTGGTGTGGTCCCTGACCTCACACAGCTGACAGTCCCCTGGAGGAGACATGGGTAAACGTATTCCTAGTTACAGAATCTACGAAGTGGCTGGCCGGGGAGGACTTCCTGAGGAGGCAGAGCGATGCTCAGAGGAGGGGCTGGCCAGTGGAGACGACGCTGGGGAGGGCTGTTTAGAAGGAATGACTGCCATGTGCAAAGGCTCTGGTTGAGGAAGGGACTGAGGCCCAGGAAGGGACAGATGAGTGGCTGGGTAACCAGCTCCACCTCTGAAATGCCAGTTCTGAGACATGTGGGAAATGGCTGCTTCCTGGGGGTGACCCGGATGGATACGTGGCAGCCACGGGCCTGGGTCCCAGCAGGAGGACACTAACCTCCTCTACTGAGGGCTAAGCACCACTGCCTGTCATCCTCCCGTATCCTGGCCTCTGTCTTGAGTGCCCCAGGAGCTCCCTGCCCCAGGGCCTTTGCACACCAACCAGGGGTGACAGTAATCCGGCCTTTTGAGTCCCAAGTGAATTACCCATCACTGCACCCCCTGGAATTTCACTTACTGTTACAGTTATAGCTGTCTACTAGGTTCTCTATCCCAGTCCTTCCGGAATCCTGACATAGCAAGTCCCACTCGCATCAGAAACAGCTCAACTTTCTCCACTTGGTAAAGGTCCTCTTTCCCTCCTTCATGGAGGCTGAAAACTCCGCTGGGAGCCCTGGAGGCCTTTGGCTTCCACCCACACCTTGGTTATTGCCTCATCTTAAAATGCAGGTGATACCGGAACCCCTAGTGGGGTGTGGGGCAGCTTAACAGTAACAGTGATAGATGGAAGGTGGCTGAGGGCTATTAAAGTGCCCAAGGCTGTTCCAGACCCTTAAGGAGGATCCTATTCTCACCATTTTGTTTATTTATTTTTTGGACATAAACCCAGCGTGGTGGTGGAGTTGCTAGGTGCCAGAAGGTCGGATCTGACTCACAGCGACCTGATGTACAAAAGAAGGGAACACTGCTCAGCCCTGCACCCCCCTCAGTCACTGTGATGCTGGAGGCCACGGCACCACCTTCACTTTAAATGTGAGGAAACTGAGGCTCAGAGAGGTGGAGCAGTTTTCCCAATGCCACACAGCTAGAAAGCCTAGTAAATAAGATTTGAACTCAGGGCCCACACAGGTAACCTCAGTCCAACAGCTGGGGCAAGTCAAAAGGAGAGGAAGGCCAGTACGGAGCCATTCTGAGGCATGGAAGGGGCGGGCAAGGATTCCGGGTGAAGCAGGAGATGGCCTAGGCTGGGCTGAAGGACCAACTGCAAGCTGCAGGGGCGGCAGGAACCGCCTCTTCTCTCTCTCACCTTATGGCCAGCCCCTTGCACATGGTAAAGGCTTAGTTACTATGTGTGACAGTCATCCCTTTAGCGACTGTTAAGTGCTGGTATGATAAGATGGAAAACCAAAATCAACAAACAAACTTGTTGCCACTGACTCGATCCTGCCTCAGTGACCCTACAGAACAGAGAAGAACTGCCCCATAGCGCTTCCAGGGGGCCCTGGTGGATGTGAACTGCCGACTCTGGTGAGCAACTGTACCTCTTAACCACTGTGGCACCAAGGTTTCCTGTCCAGACAAAATGACTACTTAAAACAGAAGTCAGACCATGGTCAGCCTCTGCTCAAAACTCAATTACTCCTTGTTACATGGAAAACACCAACCTCCATGGCCTCACTGGACCTCACGTCCCACTTCCTCTCCGGTGTCAGGTCCTCTTGCCCCCCCATAATCACTGTGCTCCCCCTGGCATGTCACACCATCTTCCTCCCCATTTCTCAAATGTCCCAAGACCTCCCTTGCCCCAGGGTCTTTGATGTTTGCTACTGGTACACTTCACTTCTCCCACCAGTACCCACGTGGGGCCCACAGACAGGCCTGCCAAGCAGGGCTGGGACTCTCTGAAGGACAGTAGGGAACAGGGCAAGATAGGTTAAAGGCCCTCGCTTCCCCTCGCCCCCTGTGTCAGTGGGGGTCCCGCCTCATGACCACTTGTCAGCTCCACCCAGAGCATCGGCAGTGTCGCCGCAGCTGACCCCATCTTCCCATCACAGCACCCAACAAGGCAGGTGTGCAATCCCAAATAAACAGCTGTCTCGTCAGGGAACCACACACAACACAACGGTATGGGTGGCTGCAAATAGATGGCACTCAGTCGGGGTGGTGACCTTCAGGACAAACTCAGCTCTCCCTTCAAGCAGCAGAGAAGAGCCTCAGCCTATGTCTGTCCACCCTTCTAGTCTGTCTCATCCTTTCCATACATCCATGGCTCAGATAACAAGATCCTTCTGAACAGCTCATCCAATTGATATTCTCATCCAAAAGATGCTCTTTGAAGTTGTGCATTTTTCAGGATCTTGTGATTAAGTGCCTTCACTGCAAAATCTTGGAAAGCACTCGTGTCTGGGACCAAATCAGTGCCTGTTTCATCTCATGACTACAGGCCTTTGCCTTTCCCTAACCAGGGACTTTTCCACTGTTGCCCGTGATACACAAGGCCTCTTCTCTTCTCTATCCCCGCCAGGAAGGCGTGGTTGAAACTGTTTTCTGATTCCTGGCCCAGAGGCTGAAACTGCTCACTCAGCTCTGGCACTACTTTCAACATCACTGACTGAGCATGAGGTATGGGTGAGGCACTTACAGACACTGTTGTCTTTAATTCTCCCTTATTTAACACAAGTGGACCAGTGGGCAACATCACTATCGATGGAAAACAGACTGAAGCTATCAAGGAGTTCACTTTACTTGGATCTACAATCAACACCCATGGAAGCAGCAGCCAATAAATCAAGACGCATTGCACTGGAAAAATCTGCTGCAACAATCCTCTTTAAAGCACTGAAAAGCAAAGATGTCACCTTGAAGACTACAGTGTGCCTGACCCAAGCCATGGTATTTTCCATCATATCTTCTACATGCAAAAGCTAGACAATGAATAAAGAAGATAAGAAGAACTGACACCTTTGAATTGTGTTGGGAAAGAATGCTGAATATACCATGGACCGCCAGAAGAATGAACAGATCTGTTTTGGAAGAAGTACAACCAGAGTGCTCCTTAGAAGCAAGGACGCAGAGACTGTATCTTACATACTTTGGACATGTTGTCAGGAGGAATTAATTCCTAGAGGAGAACATCATGCTTGGTAGGAGGTTAATAGAAAAGAGGAAGACCCTCAGTGACATGGACTGACATCTGGTTGACACAACAATGGACTCGAGCACAAAACAATGATTGTGAGCACGGCACAGGCCCAGGCAGTGTTTTGTACTGATGTGCACGGGGTCACTATGAGCTGGAACCGACTCAATGGCACCTCTCAATAATGACCGCATTATTTCACCCTTTATTGGTTTTCTTATTTACAGATGGGCAAGATGTGACTTGGATAGGTTCAAATGAGTTAACCAAGGTAACAGAAATTGGTCCCTGTCCTTGCTGACTCCACTGTGGTGCTAAAAGGTTGATTCTTAGATGCACAGACCAACAGGAGGGCACTGCAGTGTTTTATGTGGACACAGCTAAGAGTAGAGGTTAGAAGGGAGAAGATGGCTGTGGAGGCCAAAGAGGACCTTTCAGGACAGTTCTAAATCATGTGTAGACTGTGCCCAGATCAGAGCATGTAGGTTTACAGAATCAAGATACTTTCCCAGATGGATCTCCTGTCTCTCATTCTAGACCTTTCCCAAATGGCTGGGAGTGGGAGGGTATCAGTTTGTCACCCTCTGGTGGCAGGACAAAAGGAAGATTCTGAAAACAGCAGAGGATAAGGTCCACGTCTGAGCACTGGGAAAGCTGTTGGCTCCAGGCCCCGCTGGGTGTCTGTGTGATGCACAGGAATCATGACTCCACACCATTTCTAGGGGCTGAGTGGCTGTGTGCCCCCCCCAAAATCACTCAGTTACTCTGGGTTTGGGTGGCATCTCCTATGTGGTGATAACGCCAGGCTCTACTAACATCTTAGGGGTATTTGGAGGCTTAGAGAGAATTCTATAGTATAGAAGTATAGAATTCTATACTTCAAACAACTGTGAAGAAAGCAGTAGAAAGGCCTTGGTCATTTTTGCTGATTATCTAACAGTTTATTATTAATATCACTATCAATTTGTTCCAGTTGCCTCTATTAATCTTAGGTTGTCTGACTGAGTCTTTCCCTGTGGCCCACTCCCTGACCTCTAAGGTTTATGCTGTCCCTGAGGGCTCCTGTTGATGCTTCTCATCCTCTCTTGTCTGTACCCCATCTCCTGAATTTGCATGTAAGTCTCAAGGTTTGGCTCTAAAGATGAAGGTCTCATCATTTGGCTCGAACACCCACATGCTGTATGATTTCATGACTCAACCAGCCTCCAACTCCTTACCTATAAAATGGGCTGATTCCACATTCCATACTCCTGACCTCACTAATCTGTGTGAGGCTCAGATGAGCTAAGGTTTGCAAATTCAGTAAGGTATGGATTTGTGATGAATTACGCTGCTCTGATATTTTTGATTTTTGAAAAATGTTTTTGGGTTCACCTCTCCCCCCAAAGTAAGCAAGCCCATTGCCATCAAGTCAATTCCAATTCATAGCGACCTTCTATGTTGGAATTGATTTGATGGCAATGAGCGGTTTTTTTTTGTTTGGGGTGGTTTCACCCCAGACCCTGTGATTTTACAAGAAAAACACCTGCTAGACTCTCAGGACCCCTGCTATCTGTCTGATGTTGAGGAACAATTACCGCCCCTCCTGAGGTCTAATGATGGGGTGGAAGGACCCACAAACAGTCAGGTGCCTGCAGAAAACCCCTACTCCTTCATTGTTCAACTCTCAGAGGGCCTGGGTATGCAAATGTGTTTTTTACTTATAGTGAATGACTCAATTTGCTTTTCAGAATGGTTTATACCCAAAGCTATGAAAGACATAATAAAAAGAACAATCTATTATCCACAGCACACAAAAAAGCTAATCTCACCTTCCCTGTGTTCGGATGCATCCTGGGACTGTGCCCCACTCCCGGGCCTCCCCAGGCCTTGGCACTCGTGCCCCTGGCAGGATGCACCCCCCTGCCTCTCATGGGAAATGCTTCCCTATCCAAAGAAACTGGCCCAGCCTAGATGGTCACACCATACTGGGCACCTGCCAGGAGGAGAGAGGGTGATGGTACAGCTGCAGAGGTGGAGGGTGTGCCCAGTGTCCTCACCTGTCCAGGGCTCTGGGAGCACCAGTGTGAGCATGGCAGGAGAGGAGGAACATGGGGGACTCCCTGTGTACAGCTGAGGGAACAGGCCCACAGCAGGAAGGGATGTTCCTGAGGCCACGGACGGAGGTGGCATGAGATGAAGGGGTACAGTTGGGGCACGACCATGCACCTCCAGTCTGTCTGACCTGGAGAACCCAGCTGGGTCTTTCGGACACCTAAGGGGCTGTTCTGTGGAGGGGACACCAATGCTCTGCTGAGCCCCAGGGACTGGGCGAGTGGGAGCCACAGGGAAGAAGACGGTCACTGGCTGGCTGAGGGAGGCTTGTGCCCATCAGGCCATGGGAAACGGCTGGTTTGGGGGCCACGGAAAACAAACCTGTCCCCAAAGGCACGCAAGCTGAGCCTGGCTGGCCTGTTCCCCAAGACCACCTAAAGGGGGTTCCTATACTGGGCAGAGAGGACAGAAGGTTCTGTGTGATTCCAGGGGAGCTCTGAGCTTTTGGTAGTAACTGAGCAGAGATTGAAGCCGAGAGGGAAGGACTCAGCATGCAACAGGGGCTAGCAGACAGAAACTGCCCTGGAGACCTTGCCAGCCACTCAGTCTCCTCCCTTCGTCCTTTCTCCTTGTCCACACACCCCAACCCGAGTTCAGAAGGGCACATACCAGGATGTCCAAGCAGGCGGCCTTCAGCAGGGTGATTTGGTCTGCGATGGTCAAGCCGGTGAAGCCCGGAAGGCGTTTAGCAAACTCCACAATTTTAATAATGCACTTGGTGGCCAGTTCACTGAATTTGTCCCAGAGGCCCAGGTCTAGTCGCACTCGATGGTCAGCGCTGGAATTCTAACAGGGAGAGAAAACATCAGGCCTAGCTTCCAGGAACCCTAACAGTACGCAAGGAGCTCACCACACTTTCTGTTAATAGGCTGACACTTCTGCCTTGATCAAGGAGCTTGCTGGCGGGTGGCTGAACTTCTGGCTTGGACTCATCTTTTTAAAATGCTCAGTGTGTCCTGCCTGTGCCCCTGTGCCACCAGGGAACCACCAGCTGCCATCAGGTTGGCTGGGACTCATGGCAACCTGTGTGTATCCAGAGTAGAATTGTGCTCCATGGGGTTTTCAATGGCTGACTTTTCAGAAGGTCACCAGACCTTTCTTGTGAGGTGCCTTGGGCGAACTTGGGCCTCTGGCCTTTCGGTTAGCTGAACATCAATGCCTGGTACCAGCAGGGATAAAGTAGCCGAAGAGACGATGTTTCTCTGTATGTAAATGTTCCCACTAGTGAATTAAGATGGAATGAGAGAAAAGGGGCACAACCTTTGCCACTCTCATGAATTAATGGCTCCAGGCCTGGATCCGCAATGGTTACTAACATCTTAGAGGGAGGCCACCTGTCATTTGTGTCTCCTAATGTAAAGACACACTACGGCTATGAAATAGGCTGTCCCCATGAGTCGGATCCGACTCGACGGCACTTGGCCGTGGCCAGGTCAAACCTAGAGCTGGCTGCTGGGCCTAAACTATCAGAGATTCAGGAGACAAAGGAACCCAGCAAATGACACCCTGGGGATGCTGTCGTCAGCCTCCAGAACGTGGGATGTTCTAGGAACAATAGGGACCAATGACCCAGTGTTTTCAACAATTAGAAGGGTGGGGGGGAACGGAGAGGGGTGCCTACAGATTAAACAAGACTCCAGTGTTCATTAATGGGCGAAAGATAAATAAATGGTGACACAGCCAGACGGAGGAACGCACGGCTGAAGCTCCGAAGCCTTACAGCATGTGAAAGCTGCCTGATATCCGAGCCTGCGAGCCATCTGACTCCATTGGTATGACATTCTAGAAAGATAAAACTAGGGTGAAAAGAGAACAAGTTCCAAAGGGCTGGCAGGTGACTGACCACAAGGGACAAGAAGGAGCTTTTGGGAATGATGACAGCACTCTGTGTCGCGCGAGTTGGGCAGTGGCTACAGGATTGTAGACTTTTAAGCTCACCTAACTACCCATTTATAAAAAGACTAATTTTACATTACATGATTTATACTTCAATAAACATGGCTTTAGAAGAAGGGGGATTTAGAGATCTTATTAAGAGATCACAATGAGAGATTTATCTGAATTCAAATTCAAACTGAGACGGCAGCATACACAAGAGAAGTGAAACTCAGAGATGATGAGGAATTCCTGGTGACTTTCTCTAAGTCTTGATAATGCCATTGTTGCTACGCTTTTATGTGTCTGCAGCAAAGTGTCTTTTAGAATGCATATTAAAATATTTACAGATAAAACGATTTGATATCTGGAATTTGCTTCACCATAATACATAATGCGGAGAGATATGTGTGTGTGCGCGTGCACGCGCGTGTGTGTTGGAGGGAGAAATGAAACAAGACTGGTCATGGAATAATCTGCAGGCTTCATTATACTACTGTTCCTACTTTAATATTATGTCAGAAATTTCCCATACTAAACATAAAACCCCCCAAAGCAACATATTAATAATTAAAAACAAAAATAAGACTGTCAAATAACAGCAGCAAAAGGCTAAGACTCTCCCTGGGCTCTCAGTGTATGGCAGCGAGTGAACCAGGTGGCACTTCTCTCCCTGCTGCCCGCGTGGCACTTCTCTCCCTGCTGCCCAGCCCAGGCCTCCAGAGGTGACTGTCAACAGACAGAAGGAGGGCCAGGTCCTGCGGCTACAGCCACACAGCACAGTGGCGTGACCTGCTGAGGGGACAGGGAAGGGCCACCCAGCTGCTCCGCTCTGTGCTTCCCTGCAAGGATCAGCCCCCTTGTCCCTGGGCAGCCCCACTCAGGGCCCGGAGGCTGAAGCTTCCGCAGGATCCTCCACCCATTCAAAGGCTTGGATTTTTCATTCATGAACTAACTAACTTGCTCATTCACTTCCCTTCCTCCCTCCTCACCAAAGTGGGGGCTGTGTCTACCTGACCCCCAAACCTGACCTATTCCTCACTTTACTGATGAGTCTGACCTCGGTAAGTGCCACCATCTCCAAGCCCCAGTTTCCCCTGTTTAAAGGTGGGGCTAATACTACCTGGCCACCTGCCCCCACAGGTGCTCAAAGGAGTACATAAGATCCCAGCAGAAGGGCAGCAAACGGTGCCAGGCTTCCCCCGGCAGCTTGATGGCCCTCGGACTCCTTCCCCCATCGCCCTGCCCACACCCACAGCACTACCCGGGGATTCAGATCACGGTGATGACTCTGCACTCCTCTGTCCTCACACACGGGTTACGACAGCATGGTGCCACGTCTGGCTAGCCCTTCACTACATTACAAGCCTCAACCTAGGCTTCCTCATCAAGGGGTACAGAAGGTGCTCACAGCACTGAGAGGCAAGAGAAGACCCTGGCCAGAAATCACTGAGGGACTGCGCTCCCAGACAGGACCACCCGCCAGCATGCCCAAGACCGTGGTGTTATTCTGTTGTTGCTTTATTTTCCTTCCTGTCATCTCCAAAGCGGGAAGCTCGCCAACCCTGGCTGCAGGCATCTTTGTACAGGATTCATCTCTCTCGTGAACGCAGCCGAAGGACAGTCTGGTATCTCCGTCTCCGCAGCAATCTCCACTTCCGCCTCCCAAGTCATTTGGGGAACCTCTCCACCCACCATCTCAATCTGTGGGTTTTGACAGGGGCTTTCTAACTCCTATATGTGGCAAGGGCGACACTTGACTCTGGTAAGGCCACTCAGTGCAGTCCCTCCACCCAGTCACAGTGATGGGTTCAGGAAAGGACAGGTAAGCCAGGGCAAGCCAATGAGGCCTAATGCTGGGACTCTGGTGGGAACAACTAGGAAACATATGCTCTTTGTCAGTGGGGGTGGCCAAGACCTTTCAGAAGACATGAGGTGAAGAAAGCCTCCTGGACACATAGGGACAAAACAGAGGACAGGCGAGCTGAAAGATGAAGACAGAGAGAGGAGAATGGCCCAGTTTGGAAGGTATCGTCTGAGCAGCTGGATCCAGCCGTACCTGATCACCGTCAGGATTCTTTTCTCTCTTTTACATTTGGGTCAGTTTGAGTCTGGCTTCTGTCTCCTCCTCCTAAATGAACTCTGACTAATACACACTACGGTTTCAGGGGGCCGAGGTCTGAGAGCTGCCCACTGTCTTCCCGAAGCACTATCAAGGCCTAGATAAGATGTCCCATCTCCCCTGTCGCTCAGCCACCACCACCTCCCGCCTGGACTAATGTGACAGCTTCTTCGCTGCTCTCTCTCCATCTTCTTCTCATCAAAGCCACAAGGAACTCATATTAAAACACACATTGGATCAAGTCACTCCACTGCTCACAACCTCCAGTACTTGTTCATCTCCCTCAAGGGAAAAGCCTACAAGGAGTGTCAGTAGATCGAGCCTCCCCTCCCACCCTCCTCCTTCTCCCCGTCACTGCGGTCACATCCGTCTCTGTGCTAATTCTCAGACAAGCTGGACATCACCCTGCCTCACGGCCTTTGCCCTGGCTGTCCCCGCCACCGGAACTGCTCTTCCTCAAAGTACCTGCATGGCACTCACCTTCATTACTTTGATGCAACGCCACTTCTCTTTGAAATTTTCAACACCCACCCGCCCCGGTGTTCCAGATCATTTCCTTGTTGCTGTGTTGTGGCGGTGTTGTGGTGGTGTGCAGAGCCGGTTGTGACTCACAGTTAGCCTGTGTACACCGGAACAGAACGCCGTCTAGTCCTGTGCCACGCTCACTGTTCCGTCTGCGACCCACTGCAGCCATCGCTCTAATCCGTCTTGTTGAGATCGTCCTCTTTTTGGCTGATCTTATGCATCACCAAGCTTGATGTCCTTCTCCACCAGTTGGTCCCTCCTGATAACATGTCCAGCATATGTGACGCAAACTGTCACCATCCTAGCCTTAAGGAGCATTCCGGCTGGACTTTTTCTAAGACAGATTGGTTCAGTCCTTGCAGTACGCTTTGCCAGCACCATGACTGAAGGAAGCCAACTCTTCTTTGGTCTTCTTTGTAGTGTACTTACTGACAGGCGGGATTCTTGTCCGATTTTTTATTGCTGTGCCTTAGCATCTAGACAAATGCCTGGTGCACAGTAGGGGCTCAGTCAGTATGCACTGAAATAAATCAATGAGTGTTGGCCAAATCAAGGAGTTCCCAGGGAGCCTTGGTTGTGTTAAAAGCCCACAATACTTGCCACTTTTAGAATGAAGCTCAGAGATACTGCTTCTCCTGGGCCACGGGGTCTGGACCTCCTCAGGATACCACTAAGACCCACTGTTTCCTGAGGAAGAACCAAACTATCCAGCAAAAGAGGATGCTCTCCAGGCCTGGCATCAGGCCCCTGGGGAAAATGCAGACAGTTCAGTTACAGGGACCGTCCACCTCACACCGGTATCTGGAGTCCCCCACCTCAGTTAAAACCAGTCCAGAATCATCCACAAAAACGTCAGCGAGGCGGGCCAGGAAGAAAAGTTTGTGTAATTTCTCAGCCACACAGATGCCACAGAAGCCACAGTAAAGGTGGTGGCCAGCATTGCCCTCTGCCAGCCTCCTGGCAGGAGCACATGCCTGCATCCTCCAGATTTATTTTATTTCCTCCTCCTCAAGGACCTTGGTGGAATTCAGTACACTCCGGGGAACACAAGATCAAGATGTGCGGCCATTCGGGCTGTAATTAAATTTAATAGGCAGTTTATCCGGTTCGGAGGAAGATAGCGTGGACGAGAGAGACAGAGAGACGAGCTTGCCGTGGGAAGTCATTTTACAACAGGGTATCCATCTGGAAAAACAGCCATCGCCCCGACCCAGCAAGTGTGAACGCCACCTTCATCAACGTCACGTGAGGTCACTCCATCACGCGCTGGGGACTGAGAGAGAGAAGCCTGTCGCACCTTCTATTAAAAATAACGCACGGCCGTCTTGGCGCCATGTAAATCTCACTCACTATTATGCAATCCGAAGGGAAGAAGCAGTTAATAAAACACAAAATGACCCCGTGTTTTATGGTGCCGGTGGCTGGACTCCCAGGCGCAAGGCATCACCGCGCCGCTGCGGCGGAGGGAACGGCGCAAGAGGGTGGTGGTGAGGGGACACCTATGCTGGGAGTGAAGTGGGAGACCTCCCCTCAGGCTTGCTCTCCTCCCCCGGGGGCCGAGCTGGAGGCGGGGGGCTGCGGGGGGGAAGGTGGCGTCTGGCCCAGGGGGCTCTGAGGAAGCCCTGTCGCCAGCACGGTGCTGGGTACGAGCCAAGGGGCCTTCGCCCCATCTGCCAGGGGGGTCCCGCTCTGGGGAGAACGCGGCAGGAGGGCTGGAGGCCTCTGTGTCTTCGTTCCCATCTTAGGGGTGAAGGAGCCGCAGGTCGAAGGGAGGATGCAGCTTTTGCAAAGTGATGGCACTCCTAAGCAGCACGGCCATGACCTGAACCTGGATCTGCGAGGCCCTAAAGCCTAGGGACACAGTAGCTACCGTTCAACTACCATTCAACCTCCTCAAAGCTGGGATGTCCCCTCTGGAAGCTCCCTGAGTCTCTTTGGAAGGCTCATCTATAAACCATCCCTTTCCTGTTTGCCATATGGAATCCACCTATTCTTTTTGTCTCAAAGGAGGGTCACTGGTTCAAAATTCGCCCAAGGAGCTAGCTCTGAGTCACAGAGGTGAGCACTCTTCCAGGCCTGGGGGTCCGGGGTGGTGAGGCCTGTGTCTCTGCCTCCCCTGTCTTCTCCCGCTGCCTTCTGGGGCCTGCCCATTTGTCCTAGATCCACCCTAATTAGGGAAGAAAAAGGCACTTCTTTTTCGGAGATCTGGAGGTGGGCGGCCAGCTGCCTTCCTTATTCCTCTCTGCCCACTAACTCCGATGGTATCTGACAAGGATGCCAGGCTGGTGAAGACAGCAGAGAGGTTCCTTGCCTTGGCAGCAACTGCCAGTCTCAAAACAGCTTTTTATAGACAGTGCTCGGCTCAGAACTGAGCGCACACAGAGAATTTTATGGTGGCTCTCACTTATTTATGTCCCCGCCCACTTCCAGAAAGGATCCGAAGTTGTTTATGATAAAAAAGATATCTAGCTCTGAGGAAAAGCCAGATGAGAGATGGGATCACGGCCTCCTCCATCCAGGGAGTGGGTGACATGTACTCTGAAGGAGGGTGGGCTGCTTGGTACTGAGGGGCCACCCTCTGGAGGCGGGACTGTCACCTCTGCTTTGCCTGCTTGAGCAAAGAGAGCAAAGAAGTCCTCATGAAGTGGTTGGGGCATCAGGTGCCATGTGAGAGCCGAAGGTAGACGGCACCTAAAGAGCAGTGTGCGGGCAAGGACCCGGACACCCTCGAGGAAGTCCTTCTGACTAAGGCCCTGAGCCAGATCCTGAGAGTAGGATTTGAATGCATGAAGCTTATCTGGGAAGAGACCCCAGGAGGCTCTGGGAGGAGAGTGGAGAAGGCAGGAGGGGAAGGCAAGCAGCCAGGATGTATCATCACCATGGGCAACGGGCTTGGTATTGTTGAGGAACTCTGGCGGACTGTTTGGTCAATGTCGTTAGCTTCCACTGGGTCAGCTCCAACACATGGTGACCCAAGTACCACAGAATGATATGCTGCCGGGGCCTGCATTGTCTCCCCAGTCCTTGGTATGCTCAGAGTCTCTGCTGGGGTCACTGTGTATGACGACTGCCTTCCAGCCTCGGGGTGGGGGGCATCCTCCAGCCAGACAAGATTCTGTCATGATCCGTACGGTTTTCACTGGCTTATTTCCAAAAGTAGATTTCCAGGTCTTTCTTCCTGGTCTCAGTCTGCAAGTTCTCCTAAAGCCTTCTACCATGGGAGAGCCAGCTCATATGGGAGAGACCGATGGCATAGCTTCCAGCGTCACAGCAACATGGACACTACCCCAGGACGAGACACCGACTCACACAGAGGCCGTGCAGAGAGACGGCTGAGGAAACACCTCAGGTTTATCCCGCCCAAGGAGCAAGGGAGCTGGGGTCTTTATCAACCAGCTTCCACTTATGTCACTGGTTGGGGGCTGCTTCCAGGAGAGTCCATGCCTGCGTGGGAGCCAAGCATGCTCCCTGCAGCCGGAGAGCACCCTCAGGCAGAGTCTTGGGGGGCCTGTGGGGTCACAGTCCACAGCGATGTGGGTAAGGCATTGACTGCAGCTGCTGCTGGTTCTGAGGAGGCTGGGCAGGAACGCGGGCGGGCAGGCAGCCCGGAAGAAGGTGGCAGCAGATCTCGGGCAAAACAAGAATCTAAAAGCAGCAGCGGCCAGATTCCAGAGGGAGTCTTGGAGGGAAGGAAGGTCGCAGAGGCCCTGATAAGGCTTATACAGAATCCCCGGAGGGCTGTTGGTATGGGGAGAAGCTGTGTTGACTTACAGGGAGAGGACTGTCTAAGGGGCAGAGGGAGGCAGGCGATGCTGTGTCTGCCACCCTCCAGATTGGAGTACGGGCCTTCTTACCCAGCTACTAGGTGACTCAGGGCAGGGGGACCAGCCCCCTGTATGGTGAGGGTTGACTAGGTCACACTAAGCCACCTTGACTGGAGGAGGAGGAGAAGGGACCCTGGCTCACAGTCACAGATGATGCCCGGTGGGGTCACAGGTCTATCACCTCGTCACCTGGCTCAGAAGGCTTCTGGGGTGGCATTCCCCATCCCGGGTACTCTCCTTGATCCTGTCTTTTGTGGAGGTCTGCTTCTGTAAAGACTCACAGTCTTAGAAATCCCATGTGGTCACTATGAGTCAGAACTGACTTGATGGTGGTAGACTTGGCTTTTGGGGCTTTGGCTTCTGGGGGTAGAGGTCTGATGTTCCCTTTTACACCTGGATGACAGTCACCACCTCCTAGATGGATGTCTCCAGTGGCTCCCGCTGCCTTTCTGCCTTGTCCACCACCCTCTTGATACCTACTGCACGCAGTATGGTGGTCATAATAGCTGCCCCGGAAGTTAGACCGAGTAGGTTCAAATCCCATCTCCACCACTAGCTGGTGTGAGAAATGAGGAAAGTCATGCAGCTCTTTCATGCCTCACTTTACTCATCTGGAATATGGGGCAATAATCTGCATCCTCACAGAGTCGCTTAAGGAATAGTTAATGTACTTAGAGTTAGAGTACCCTGAACAGTTCTTAAACCCCCTGCTCTTAGGCTGACAGGGCACAGAATATAGCTGGCAATCTAAGTGTTTCTAAAAGAGGTACGATGGTCCGCTCTTTAGCACTGGTTAGTCACCATCTCACTTCTCTGGATCACCAGCTACATCGGGCACCCACTTCCACAGGAAAGCCTTCCGGGCTGCCCCAGTCCCCCTTCCTGGCTACGAGCCCAGCACCCGCACCTACACCCACACGCGTGACTCTTCATGCACCCCCGGAGAGACCTCCAATCACTGTGTTTGTTTTTTTTTTTTTTTAATTTTGGGCATCAGCACTGCATCTTTGAACCGTCATGCTTGTGTCATTCTCCTAGCACACAGTCCCCAAATCACCAAGTGCCATGGCATTTGGATCCTTTTGTTTTTTCTAACGTTGATTAGTATTTGGGTGAGCAAGAGAAGTCACTTAAAGAGTCTGGAACAACACTCCAGTTGCAGACATTCACTGGACCTGTTTTTATTGACCACCTGTTACATGTTACGCACCATGAATGTATGTATCCGGCAGGAGCGAACAAATGGTTAGTGCTTGGCTGCTAATCAAAAGGCGGACGGCAAGAACCCACTCAGTGGCTCCATGGGAGAAAGATCTGGTGATGTGTTTCCATAAAGATTAATGCTTAGAAAACTCTATGGGGTGCTTTCACTCTGTCACGTGGGGTCACTAGGAGTCATGGTCCCATCGACAACACCCAACAACAAAGACATGTGCAGAAACACGTTAAGAAGTGTTTCAACAACTCCACCAGCGCACCCCCGACAAGCCGACACCTGCCTCACCCCCTGCGCCCACCTTCTCTGCTCACCTTTATTTCTCATCTCAGCGAAAGCCATTCCTAGCAGAACACGTGGGAGCAGAGGGGGTCTCCAAGCCAAGCAGGCGGGGTCACGCCGACCCTGTGCTTTTCCGGTGTCTGGCTAACGTAACCCACTCCCTCTTGAGGAAGCCAGACACTAGCCCAGGGGATGGCTCCAGTGGTCTCTATAGACTCTCACAGCTGGATTGGTGTTTTACAAAGACTGACCCTTTGGTCTCTCTGGGTCCCCAGTGGGCTCCATACAGAGGTATGTTATCACCTGTGCAGCACCTGTCTTCCCTGTCTCCTCCACTAGCCCCCAACTCCCAGAGAGCAGGGACCCTACATATATTGCTCATTTATGGTGCTCAGGACTAGCCATTGAGTCACTTTCAATGCATGGCCACCTCACATATGTCACACGGTATTCGATGGCTCACTTCAGAAGTAGATCACCAGGCCGTTCTTCTAAAGCCTCTGGGTGGACGCATGCCACCAACCTCTCTCAACAGCCGAGCACATTAACCGTTTACATTGCAGTAGGGCCTGGCATATAATACGTACTCAATGAATGTTTCTTCAGCAAATGTGTGAAGGTGTGGTTGCATTGCAGAAAACTCCCATCCCACCCAGGGACTGCCCAAGACCACTGCACGAGGAAGCTGGCCATCTTGCACCCCTCTCTTCTGATACGTGCCTCTCGGGCTGGATCTGGGTGATGCGTGCCCACAGTGTGTACACCTAGGAGGGCCTGTGTTGACATCCCCCAGCTGCTGAGGGTGGGAGCCTCTCTTACCGTGGTGTATTTACCCAGCTGGCAGAGCGAGGGGAAGGTTTCCTGGTGAGCTTTCCGGATCGTTTCGGTGAGATCGTCCAGCTCCGCTGTCATCTCATAGCTCTCTGTGCACTCCTGTTTCGAAGGCTCCTTCTTCTTCTTGTTTCTGTCATTCCTGACAGCTGGAAACGAGACAGAAGGCACATCGGGGGTCACAAAGGGCCAAGTCTGTACTGCCTGAGCCAGGAGGGGCCTCCTCTCAACACCACCATGTGCTGGACACGTGCAACAGGAAGAGTGGGAAAGGGTGCTACCCGATCAGCTTCCACAAAAAGGAAGCTGGCAACCAAAGGGGCGGGCAGAGGACCAGGCTTGTTTCTGGGCTCGCGTGTGCAAATAAATTCTTGTGGCAAGCTTCGGCTCTCCCAGAGGCTTAGACAGTTGGTTTCTAGTTAGAGAATTTTCATTTTGGACTGGATTCCTTGAACAGTGATATCTTCCCCCCAAGCATCTTTCCCTCTACCTGTAGGTAGGATGGCCTGAGAGATACAAGGAAACTCCTTTTGCCTGGAAGACCAGGTGTGTGAACAAAGCCCCCGCTGCTTCATATTCCAGAATTCTTGGCTAAGCCTTGTGGGGTTGTTTCCTTGTTTTTCAGTTTTCTCAGTAAACTGGCACTTTTGAAGGAAACTGTCATAGAGTGGATGGGGTCACGGTTGTGTTCCTCAATTTTTGGTTCCTAAACTGTCTGCAGCACAACTAGAATGCTCCTTTGGAGCAAGGATGGCAAGACATCACAAAGACAGGGAGTGGGCTGCAGGACGGGCAGTGTGCTGTCTTGTACACAAGGTCTCTGTGAGTCGGAAGCGACCTGATGGTACCCAACCACAACAAACTGTACCACTGTCCCAACATCAAAACCCACCGCTAGTTGATGCCAGCTCACACAGACCGTACAGGGCAGGGTAGACTTGCTCCACAGAGTTGGCAAGGAGCGCCTGGTAGATTTGAACTGCTGACCTTCTGGTTAGCATACACAGCACTTAACCACTACACCAGCAGGGTTTTCATTAATCGTATAGTCTTCTGTCATTTATAAAGTTATTAACAATAAATGAGATATTATGAAATCCTCAGCCTGGAACCTCATTCATTCCTTTGTTCCTCTGCAGCCACACGACTTCACATCTTGGCCACTCTGCCTGACTCTCAGCAAGCTTGTGGATGGTATCCCTTGGCACAAACCACCCGACCCTGACCCAAGCCCAGAACTGGGCACGTGCCAGGCCCACGGCCCAGTGCTGGAGAAGGAAGGCTTTCTCCCATGGCCACAGACCGCTCAGATGACTTCAAATCCAAATGTAACTCAAAGCTCTACCCCTTGGCTCCGATCTCCCAGTGAAAGAAACCAAAGCCCAGGGAGGCTGACAGGTGTAACGAGACCACACCGATGGCCTCCAGGGAGGCCGGGGCTGGCCAGGCTGGACCGGCTTTGCTGTGTCTGTCACCACCGAGACCTGGATCCTCAGCTGCAGAGAGCCCTGGGGCAGAATTTGATCTGCTCTAAGAGGATTTGGCCCCAGTTTCCTTGGCAAGCCTTCACAGGGGTGACTTGAGAACTGGCAGTTGCCTGTGTCTCCACTAGGAGTATTCCAAGGCTCTGAACAGGGCGGGGGCTGAGGGCAGAGTAAAAGCTGGCGCAGAGAGGAAAAAAGGTGAAAGGCAAGAGGGAAACAGCTAGAGAATGAAAAGCAGGGGGTGGGTGAGCGAAGGGGACCAGAAACCACATCCCTGTGTCCATCTGTCAAGGATGCAGGGAAGGGGGAAGAGAAGAAACGGTTCTTGAGTACCTTCGGAGATGTACTTTGTCCACAGCACCTCACTTAATTCCCTTATGGCAATTTAAGTCCATTTTAAAGATGAAGAAACTGAGCCTTGGGCTAGAAAACGACTCACGTTCACGCAGCCAATAAGCTTTTTCCTCACTTGGCCCCACTTGGTTACTTCTGAGGAAGTGGACACACTGGAGTGTAATACCCACCCGAAAGGTGACTCTCCTCTGGAGCTCTGAAATGGCCCCACCGTTTGGTTTGGGCCATTTCTAGACCATCAGGAAGATAAGTGGGGAAAGACATTGTGAGGTGACTGCCGTCTCAAATGCCTTCTTCTCTAGTGCAGACTGGCCTGGGCTGCTGACCAACAGGTCTGCAAGTTCCCCTCTACCAGTTGCTCCTTGGAAACCCTATGGGGGCAGTTCTCTCTTCTGCGGGGTTGCTATGAGTCAGAGTCAGCTCAACAGCAATGGGTTTAGGGAGTGATGGCTAATGGGTATGAGTTTCTTCTTGGGGGTGATGAAAGCATTCTGGATATAAGAGAGTCTTAATGATTATACACTCTTTATTTTACCAATAAAGGAGTAAACCCAGGCCTTCCTAGTAGGGTGCAGGAAGCAAGGTGGTGTGTTTCATGGCAAAGAGACTACAGAGAAGACTGGGCAGCCAAGGAGGGGTGGTCAGGGAGGAGGGGGCAACACACAGCAGCAGAGCTGGGCAGGCCCGGTGGCTGTCGTGCGGACAGAGGCTGGGCTCATGGGGGGCGGCCACAGCGTGATGCTGGTGGGTGAGTGCCTCGTGCTTTGGGCACGACAGCACCCAGCCCTTCATCTTGACTTCACTGCTGACTTCCTTCATCGGCTACTGCAGCAGTCAGATTTCAGCCACAACAGTCCTTCCAAAACAGAGTCCTGGGGAACACCACCTGGCAGCTCCCCCAAAATCTCAACAGAGGGGCCGCTGTCACCCAGAAATTCCACCCCTCAGTGTGTACTTAAGAGAACTGGAAACATTAAGTCTCCATAACATGTGGTGTGGGAATGTCACAGCAGCATTCTTCCTGATAACTCCAAAGTGGGAACACTCAAATGTCCACCAACGGCCGAGGGGGAAAACCAAACGCGGTATACCCATACAGTGAAATATTATTTCACCCAAAGAAGAATGAAGCACCGACACATGCTAAAACATGGATCAACTTTGAAACTATGCTAATAGAAAGAAGCCTGTCACAAAAGACCACGTATTATATGGCTGCACTTACGTGAGCTGTCTAGACTACACAAATCCACACAGACAGAAAGCAGATCAGTAGTTGGCAAGGGACTGGGGAGGGGGTGGACAGAGAGCCAGGTGGGAGAGCTGGTGGCATAGTGCTTACAAGCTATGGCTGCTAACCAGAAAGGTTGGCAGTCGGAATCCACCAGCCTCTCCGTGGGAACCCTATGGGGCAGCTCCAGTCTGATCTGTAGGGCCACTATTTAGTTGAAATCAATGCAAGCAGTTTTTTTTTCTTTTCCTCTTTAGTGTATACTCAAAACGTGAAGCTCAATGTCACTCTGTTTGAAAGCAGTCAAGATTCTGGTAAAAAATACAGAGAAGTAGAGAAAAGGACCACTAAAAAAAAAAAAAAGATCACCCATGATCCTGTCCCCAGGCAGGTCTGCAGGACCTGTACTCACAGGGGCTCAGCTACACTGACTCCCACTTTCCAAAGCCCGGCCCCCATCCCTGGGAAAACCAGGACTCAGGTATTCAGGTGGAAGGCAGGGGACAGGGAGCGACAGAAGAGAAAGGAGAAGAGAGGGAAGAGAAGACCTCTGTGAGTCACCCACCTGGAGCATCTGCACCAAACCAGGAAAGTCTAGGCGAGAGAAGCTGGAGGGACACCACACGGGCACCAAATGGGGGACCCAGCGAGGCAGTATGGTATGACACTATTTGCAAGATAACAGCTGCTGAGCAGGGGTACCATCTACTGTGTTTTGGGGTGTATAGTTGAAGCACCCTTAGCAGCTGACCAGTTGCCAGGGGAGAAGGGGTAACCTCCCACTCTCTTCCAGACCTCTCCTGCACTCCTCAAAGCAAAGACCCAGCATCACTGTTTTGGTGACTAAAGGGTTTGTGGGAATACTACGAAGTCCTCTGCAACGACAAAATGCAGGAAACCCTCCGTGCTAATGGTTCAGTTGCATAAAAGTTCATAAGTTGATGGGCAAATCTTCTAACACGTGGCCTCAGCAGCTGCTGTGTTCAATGGTTTTCAAGTGCTTAAGGAACACAGACACAGTATTTGGGCCAGGCGTGGGGACGGCTGCCAAGATCCTCCAGAATCGGAGAGAGGAGGCAGTACGCCTTTTCCAAGGCCAGCAGCGCCAGACAAGGTGGGGGCCCAGAGGCTGCTGTGTGAGCCAGGTCTGGGGACAAGTGCCAGCTCCACGGCACACCCCAGAGGAGTCCACTCCCCTCAGACCTCTCTCTTCTAGGACAGTGAACACTGAGCCTCACAGGGACGTCTGGCCGACGGGCTACCATAAGGGAGGGGTTAGTCTATCACGCAGGCCCATGTAGGTCAGCAGTTACACAGCAAAGAGAGGTTCAGACCCTTGAGAATGGAAATGAGAGACCCTGAGCCCCAAGGATTGCTGGGGACTGTTGCACAGAGCTTCCAGCTGTAAGTGGGAGAGCAGATGTGCTGTAACAAGTGATGCTTTTTGCCGTATTATAAGACACAGCTGTGCATGGTAGTCAAGTGTGGTTAAAACGTCCTGAACCTTCACTATCATTCCTAAGAAGCAAAGTCCTGAGCAAGGGACTCAGGTTTCTGGGAGCAGCAGCACCAAGTGGACCAGTGGATTCATTTGTTCACTGACTCATTTATCCAACAAATACATACTGAGCACCTACTACGTGCCCTGTACCCTGGGGACAGAATGGCGAGCAGCACAGACGGTGCCCGCTACCATGGAGCTTACATAGGATGAGGGCCAGATGTTGGGGCCTGCTGTGGGGCACCATGTGACAGAGTGGAACCACTCTATACGGCTTCCTAGGCTGTCACATTCAGGGGGGTCGCAGAGTGGGTGCAAACCTCCAGCCACTCAGTTAGCAGCCCAGCACCTAACCATTGCACCACCGGAGTTTCTAAGACTGATATTGACTACATAGTGATAGTGATGGTGTGATAATGGGAAACCAGTAACCCAACCCACTGTGTGCTGATGCCGACTCACAGCGACCCCACAGGTCAGCTCAGAACGGCCCCACAGAGTTCCCAAGGAGCAGCTGGTAGATCTGAACTGCTGACCTTGCAGCTAGCAGATGTAGCACTTAACCACTATGCGACCGGGGTTTCTGGTAATAACATAAGAAGAAAGATATCGGCATCATGAGACTTACCGTATTTTACCCAAATAATATCCAGCTTCTATGTTTGCCAGCTGCTCCCTCCCTTCTGGAGGTTATTTTTGTAAGCCACTCATCTAATTTTTTTTTTTAAATGGCAACATGTAAAACAAACCTAGAAGGCTTGTGTTAATGGTGTAAAGCTACTGTTAGTACTGTGGTTTATATACTGAAGTACTAGTTATACTACTGAAAATATTAATTATAGCTATCGAGCAGCTATCAGGCATTTGTCTAAGGCTTTTATTCACAATAGGACATGTATTCCACAAAACTTTGTATAGCTGACCTATCATTATTATACCCATTTTACAGATTGGAAAACTCGGGGACTGAAAGGGGGTAACCTACCCAAGGCTCTGCTTCTTGTCAGCAGTAGGGAGCCCAGAGCCTCAGAACTCCTGTGCTCTGCTGTGTCTGATCACATACACACAAGTTCAAGGTGTAGGAAGTACAAGGTAGGAGACCACAGGGAGCTCTGGATGTACATTACTGGCCGGAGGTGGGTAGGAGGTCCAGGATAAGGTCACCAACTGCGGGGAGACGGGAGGGTGAGGTGGGGTGGTGGGCAGGGAGATGGCCACCCTCTGCTCTCAGAGCCTAGAATATACAACTGCTGCTCATCCCCAAGGGCTGCCTGGGATGTCGGATGGCCCATTTCTTCTTGCCCTCAGATTTCAACTGACTGGCACAGGCAGTGACATATCCATGGTGGACCTGGGGAGGAGACAAGCTGCTTCCAGGCCCAGCCCAGCCTTGGGAAGGAACAGGTAGGCAGGACAGGGTCACATACTGCACACCTGCATCAGAACCTCAGACGATGGGGCCGATCTCCATTCCACACGGCTCTGCCGCCTCCCCCAAGCCTGTGCTATCTGGCAGTCAAGGCCATGTTTGACCTGTTCTTACATCCCCAGGGCCTAGTGCAGTGTCCAGCCCATAGTGCGGAGTCTGGACCTGGTTGTGAGTGACAAGGCAAAGACGTGAATAAACGTGGAGTCTGTCAGCTCAGTATGACACCACAGAGCTCACTGGAGCGTCCTTCTCCCAGAGATGCAAGGCGTCACTGTCACCTCAGGCCCTTCAGGGGAACCACCAGCCACTGCTCACCTCTACCCTCATGGCCAGGAGGTTGACGAAGAGGACAGTGCACCCAGAGGGTCACCAACACAGTTTACACACCTGGGTGAACCAGGCCTGGGGTTTGCAAAGTGCCTCTTGGATGAAAGGTGCTCCACAGAACATCAAGTATTCTCCTTGTGAGGGGCTAAGTGCCACAAATCAGATTTGGTGGCATAAAAGTAACATATTTATGATCCACTATCATATTGCAAATGAAATGAATGTAATAAAAGTGTCACTTATACAAATACCCCTGATGTACGGATCCCGACCTATGAATATGAAAACAGACACCCAAGCACTTTTATTTAAATGTCTAATCATGGAAATAAATGAAGTCATGTTCATTTTAATGTGCGCACTTGTGCATGTATCTGGAATATTGATTTCCATGCACACAATAAAAATGGAATGCAGCAGACATGCAAAAGATGTAGATTTTCCGCAGACTGAGGAAAAAGCAGTATCACAACTTAACTAAAAATTCCCTTGTGTCAAAAAACAAAAATCACGCCAGAACACAATCCACAGGGTTTTGTCCATAAAGCTCTCTATATTAAGTTTAGCAAAGGAAGCATCATAGTCTATTTATTTTTGCTTGAAAATTAAAGCCTGGAATTCACTCAAGCCTTTGGCTCCTTGCTAACTGCAAGAATAATGCGTCACAGTCAGCAATTAGAGCTGTTTGTTGAGGGGGTAGGGGGAGAGCGTGAGACTACCATTCTGGTCTATTTCAAAGGAAACTACACAAATATAGTTCAATCTTACTTGAAATATCATTTTTTTTTCCAGAACCAATTACGTAAACAAACAAACCATGGATCTGATGGCAAGTATGCCTATTACTAATAAAAGACATACTTTTGCTATTATTTAAGGATTGGAGGGGGCTGGTTCTCAAGACGAAATCCTGGTGCCATAGTGGTTAAGCGTTACCTCTGCTAACTAAATGGTTAAAATCCAAGAGGTACTCCTTGGAAACTCTATGGGGCCAGTTCTACTCTGACCTATATAGGGTTGCTGTGAGTCGGAATTGGCTGGACGGCAGTGGGTTTGGTACGTTTGGCTAATTCTGAAGTATGCAGAGTTTCCCGGTGGTATACAGCAGCCTTAGGGGTGCTGTGGTTAAGAGTTCCGCCTTCTATCTAGAAGGTCAGCCGTCTGAATCCACCGCTCCTGGAAATTGCGTGGCACTTCCTCCTCTGTCCTCTAGGGTCACTATGAGTTAGAATCAAGTCAATGGCAATAGGTACAGCTTTTTTGTCTTTTTGGTTTGGGTGATGTAAATGGTTAATGCATTCAGCTGATAACTAAAAAGTTGGCAGGCTCAAATAACATCCATTTGAAAACAACTATTTTTAAAAACCCTGTGGGGCACAGTACTACTCTGACACTCATGGAGCTGTCATCAACTGAAGTGGACCCGACGGTGGCTGGTTTTTCTCAAGTATCTAACACAACCAAACCCCCACAACCAAACCCACTGACACTGAGTCGATTCCAACATGCGGTGACCCTACAGGACAGAGCAGAAGTGTTCCACAGAGCTGCCAGGGTGCACCTGGCAGATCTGAACTGCCGACCAGTAGGTTAGAAGACGCAGCACTTGCCCACTACACCACCAGGGTTTCCATTTAACACGGCGTGTCTGGTAACGCCAGGGAGAACTGCAGTCAGTGACTAGGGCTGGAGGCAGAAATGCTACTAGCATTTAAACAAATAGGTGTGATGAAGGTGGGACGACAGTGAAGGAGGCCGCAGCTAAGTTAGCCCTGCCACTAGCAAACCCCAGGCCTTTGTGACAAGGTAAACCTCCGCGCACCCACAAGCGTCTGGATGAATGAATGTGGCGCCCAGCTTCCTTGTGCCTTCATTTCCGGGTTTTAAACCGGAAGTTGCAATCGCATCCTCAGAGGACAGCTCCAGGCATGCGCGGTGGCTGCGCATGCGCGAGGTCTAGGCCAGGCCACGTGGTGCACTGTACCACTGGCAGCCAGCAACGCCACGTGGGGAGTGCTGAGAACTTTTACAGAATACATGCACATCATGGGAGTCCTGGGGGAAATCATCTGGATGTAGCATTCTGAGCCTTTAACGAAGCATCCCTGCAGGTTGCCAACAGATAACCGTTGACTGCTAGCTGTGGGATGAACCCACCAAGCTGCTGTGCAGATGAAAGGCCTGGTGAACAGCTTCTGTAAAAGAGTATCTTTCTGTAAAGACGATCCTATTGAACTGAGTTCTCTTCTGTATCAGTGGCCGTCATGGTGAGTCTGAACTGACTCAACAGCAGTTGGTTTGGGTCTTTTAAAAATTTTACCAGCCAGCACTGCTCAGTTTCCTAAAGTCATTCAAAGCACTTTGGAGCTGGAACTTACAAGTTCCAAGTACTTTCGTTCTTCTCTAAGCTTCCGTTACCCTGATAAAACCCTCAAAGCCGTTTTATGCAGGTGATTCTCTCCCTGGTAGCTTTCAGAGATGAAAGTTTTCACCTCTCCTAGAATGAACACCGTTCCCTTTGTTTTCTCATTCTGAACACTTGTGTCTGCCTCTGGACTGGCGTGGTGAGCACTGCTGGGCTGCTTTCATTCTGAGGCAGGACAGGGAGGTGGCTGGGGCCACCTGGGGCCTCAGTTCCTGGGGCATGGAACTGAGCATTAAAAATGGCCATGGAAGACATCATGGCTATTCCTGTGCTTTTTGAATAGGAGTAAATTCACACATCTAAGACATGACCAGTTCATCAGGTTTTTAGAATCACCCCATTTACAAAACGAGAGTTCAGCATCTTCTTCCATAAGCCATTTTATGAGCAGGAAATTATTGAATTGTTGGTTGTATTTATCTGAAGTTCATTTTGGTGAGGGGCAACCTGCCCCTATGGGTCTAAGACTGTTTACTGCATCTTTTTAACATGTTTGTAAAAATACAGGAACCCTTCGATTCAAGACTCAGTAGTCTTAATGTAAACCCAAACCACTGCCAGTTGATTCTGACTCATCGCGACCTTATAGGACAGAGCACAACTGCCCCATTGAGTTTCCCAGGAGTGCCTGGTGGATTTGAACCGTCAGCCTCTTGGTTAGCAGCTGTAGCACTTAACCACTATGTCACCAAGTTTCCAATCTTAACTGAAGGTCCACATATATCTAGTGCAGAGATGCTGAGCAGAAGTACACTCACTTTAAATTCCGTCCATGGAGTCGGCCTGAACCACTTTTCAAAAACAACATCCTATGGGACGGAAGGATAAGTGCTCAAAAAGAAATTTCCCAGCAGAAGACTGTTCCAGATAAGCCTACATCTTGCTCTGAGTCAAATATTTTCTTTAGAGCAAGTTAGGGGCTTTCAAATATGAAACAATAGCCTCTATCTTGATAACTTTAAATGGCTACACTTTTCACTTCCTGTTGTCTCCAAACTCCAATTTGTTTTCAGAAAATGAATTGAAGCTCTCCTTGTCATGCTTTTATTTTCACCTGAAATTTTAGGGTTTTTTTTTTGTTGTTGTTGTTAAGAAAATAACACAATACTTTTGTCAGGTTGTAAAGGGCTCTGAGAAGAAGCCTCAGTGGTTGGTTTTGGGAAGTAGGGTCCCGTGGCAAACTGCAGAATTGAGTGTGGTAAAGATGGAGAACTAGAAATGTTAGCTGTATTCATGGGCAGACTTGACTGTAGAAACAGTCCTTGTCATAGACTGAATTGTATCCCCCCTAAAAATGGATGTAGAAATTTGGCTTGGCCATGATTCCCTGTATTGTGTGCCATTCCTATATGTTGTCAATCTTGCCTCTGTGATGTTGGTGAGGGAGGAGGGGTGGTGGTCGTTTCAGAAAGGAAGGAGTGTTATCATGCCTTGAGGTAACCTCCAGGAATAAAGAGGAAACGAAACAAGCAGAGACTTAGAGACCTCCTGCCATCAGGACAGAAGCACAACCAGAGCACAGCAACTCCTTTGGACCCAGGATCCCTGTGCTTCAGAAGCTCCTAGTCCAGGGAAGAATTGAAGACAAGGATCGGACCTCTAGAGCCAACACAGAAAGACTTCCCTTGGAGCTGATGTCCTGAATTTGGACTTTTAGCCTACTTGTCTATGAAAAAGTAAGTTTCTGTTTGTTAAAGCCATCTACTTGTGGTATTTCTGTGGCAGCAGCACTACATGACCAAGACAGCCCTGTTCCTCTATAATTTCCTAAATCCAGGCCATTGGCATCTTGAGTAGGCAGCTCCTCTATCTGAGAGCTGAAGTCTTGTCCCCACCCCTTGAATTTGGACGGACTTTGTGACTTGCTTTAGCCCATAGAATTCATTGAGAGTGCTGTGCCAGTTCTGAGCCTAGACCTCAAGAGCTCTGATACACTCTGCCTCACTCCTTAGGACCTGGTCACTGCTGTGTCAACAAGCCTGAGCCAGCCTGCTGCAGAATGAGCGACCTTAAAGGGTGGAAGCCAGCTGTCCCAGCCTAGACCATGCTAGATCAGCTGACAGCCAGCCTACCTCGAAACCTGGTTAGGAGCTCAGACAAGTTGAACAGAATCGCTTACCCAGTCTACAGCTGGCCAGACTTATGAATGAGCCCAGCTGACCTAAAGTCTTGTGAACACTGGTTTAAGCTGCTAAGTTTTAGGCTGGCTCGTTAATGCGGCAGTAGCTAACTGATACAATCTATGTAAAGAGTGTGATTACTCAAGAGCAGCACATGCTCAGTGCTCTGTTGTCTCATACTATATCTGAGTCAATGGTTGTCTTTATTCAGCAGTTCAAGATGACAACTTGCCATTCCTTCAACTGAAGGTTCAAGACCCTAGTCACATCTGTTATAACAGGTAGAAATTACAGAGCTGTTCCCATGAGTCTTAAATAACAAAGTATACAAATGGAAAGACACTGGGTTAGAATTTCAAAGACCTGCATTTGAGTTCTGTCATTTACTAACTCCAACTGTAGAATAGTCCCATAATGTCTATGAGCCTCAGTTTCCTCATCTGAAAATTGGGACAGTAACTTCTGTCCATCACAATAGGATCTTCAAATATACACATTTAGTTCACATGAATGACAGCAACAGAGTCTAACACATACTGAAATAGTGGAGGACCCACACAGATCCATTTCTTCCACAATCATTCCTTGAGTCCTGCTCCACTGAAGAGACTGAGTCCCTTGAAGTATAGGTTCTCCCTCAATAAATAAAATCCATGTGACATATAATAGATACTGTAAGAGATTAGTATGAATGGAATGCACTGGACTGTGAAATACGACTTAGGCAGCAGTGGAGGAAGAAGGGATGAAACGAAGTAGAACCCAGAAAGGGAAGGAGGGAAAAAAAGAAAAGAAAAAGATGGAGAGAAAAAGGGGAAAGGAGGGGGAAAAAAAAGAAGAAAAAGAAATCCAATGTAAGACAAGTATGATGCCCCAGCCTGGTGTCATATAACTGGAGATGAAGGGCAAGAGAGAAGGGAGAACTGGCTGTGCAGTTTTTAAGCTTTAAATGGGCTCATCTCTTATGGCAGGACTTTCCGTCTGAACTTGGCCTGGTAAAGAAATGTGACCAGATTTATTCCTTGGGACTCAACTGTCATGGACTGAACTGTGTTTCCTCCCCACCCCCCCAAATGTGTCTAGCAATTTGGCTGGCCCATGAGTCCCAAAATTGGGTGATTTTCCTCCATTTTGTGTTTTTTTTATGCTGCAAATCCTAATCTCTGCCTGTGGTTAACAGACAAAATTATGTTAAAAGAGGATCAGGGTGGCACTGCAACATTCTTACTAGGGGAGTTTCCCTGGACTGTGGCTTGTACCAATTTTTATCCTACAAGAGATAAAAGAGAAGCCAGCAGCACCTGGAATACAGTGCAACCTTCAGACCTGAGGTTCCTGTGCCGAGATGCTCCCTGACCAAAGACTGATGCAACACAAGAACCTTCCTCCACAGCCAAGAGACAGACTATGTACCCCTGGAGCTGATACCATGGACACCATGACACCATGGTAGCCTATCGGACTGTGTAAGAAGCAACTTTTCTTTGTTAAAGCTATCCACCTGTGGTATTTCTGTTAGAGCAGTGCTAGCTGACTAAGACACCAACTTATTCAGATATTACTTCACATACTCTCTGAATTTCTGTCTGAGCCACCTATATGCCAATAAAGGGTCCAGAAGAGAGAGCCAGATGGCTTGTGACTGTGCCTGACGTCGGCCAAACACCCTATTTAAGATGTGAAGGCACACAAGTTCCTGCCTGTCATCAAAGAGATGTTCTAACTCTGACTCCTAAGAGATCTGGTCTACATGAGACTGTGTAGGTGTTTATATTACATATTTAGTTTAATTGAAAGACTCTCACTTGATGGCATTTCAAATGGCTTCTGCCAGCCTCTAGGCCTGAAGTGATTCTCGCCGGAATACTGGAAGCAGTAAGGCTTTGAAGAGTCTTCAGAATCATCAGAGTGAGTGTAAATCTTGTTCAGTAGTGCTTTTGCTCCAAATGCGTTCTATTCATTTTAATTTTTAGGGAGGTGGCAGTTCATGTATGAGAGATATAATAGCCTGATACTGCTGTGACTAGTGGATTAACTTAACTTCCTGTCCTAATTGTTCTGGATAAATTTTGAAGGTTAGCTTGACTCTCAAGCATTATACAAGGAATTCTTCCAATAGGTGGGAAGATGACCAGTGAAGTCCTTTTTAACCGCAGCCTTGTTTCCATCCATCCGTGTATCTACTCATGTCCCTCTGCGCATTCATCTGGCCCGTCTGTCACCAGCTCATTCTCCATCTGTTCCCACATCCATCTGTCCATCCAGGTCCCTGTTCATCACTTCTCCATTCAGGTGTGCAGTTTCCCGGACACCTGTACACCTATCCATTTGTCCATACTGCTGTCCACTCACTTCTCCATCCACCTGTCCATCTGTTTGTCTGTCCATGTTTTTATCCATTTCCCCATCTGTACATTCCATCCATCCATCTGTCTGTGCATCCACCCGTCTATCCATTTATCTGTTTTTCCATACATTCCAATGGTTATTGAGTCCAAGACACTATGCTTGGCACTGTGTTAGATGCTAAAGAAACAAAAGTGAGAAAAATCTTGTTTTCAGGAAACTCCAGCTCTAGTAAATGAAACTACCATCAAAACGGTAACTACCATCAGCTAGATACCAGAAAGCAAATATTCATTGCTTCATGCAAAGGCATGAAAAATCTAATAAAAGAGAGTCAGTGCCGCTGAGGAGCAGGTTGTGAGATGGCACTTAGTTCCACCGATGAGGGGTTGACGGTTGAACCCACAAGTATGAAAAGCATCACAGAAGGCAGGAATCTTAAGGTAGCTCCTGAATTTCCTAGGTCTTATTCATTCTGGTATCCACAGTGTCTGCTCCCAGATCCCCTAAAACCAGACCCACTGCCGTTGAGTCAGTTGACTCCTAGTGACCCCACAGCGTTTCTAAGGTTGTAAATCTCCACAGAAGCTGATGGCCACGTCTGTCACGTCTAGAGTGCCTGGTGGTTTCCACTGTTTACCTGCTGGTTAGCAATCATGCGCTTTATCCACTGCGCCACCAGGGTTCCTGTCTGCCCCAAGTAGATGTTAAACAAATGGCTATTGAGTGAGTAAGGCTTGGAGGCACCATGGCTGCAGGGCAGATGTTAGCTTTGAGGCGGGCTTTACAAAGCAAACTTCATTTGGGAGGTAGAAAGGGAAGGAAAGAACATTCTGGATGCAGGATTGATAAGAAAAGGCTTCCAGGGATGATTACATCATGTTTGATGGAGAACGGGACAGAAACCCTGGTGGTGTAGTGGTTAAGTCTGCTAACCAAAACACTGGCCATGCGACTCTACCAGGTGCTTCTTAGAAACTCTACAGAGCAGTTCTATGCTGTCCTACAGGGCCACTATGAGTTGGAATTGACTCAGCAGCAGTGGGTTTGGGGGTGGATTGTCTGACTAGAGAAGAAAATGAGACTAGGTAGAAAGAAAAGATTAGAGAGAAGGAATGAGGAGGATTGAAGACAGAGAGGAGACAGAAGAGTAGGGAGACAGTACAAGGAAAAATCTGAGCTTGATAATGGATGAAACATGCAGAATGATTAAGAAGAATCAGAAGTAACAATAAGAGTTGAACCCCACAGCAGAGAAGAAACTGGGGTAGGTGTTGAGGAAAAGGAAATCCAGTGTTTGGCAGAAAAATGCTAAGTCTGGGCAAAGGTGAGTCATAAATCCAGGTGGCAATTCTGGGAGGTTGCTGGTGTGATGGTACTGTGGATTTGGTTTTAGAGAATAGTTCTGAAGTTAGATAATTTCACAGTGAAAACCTTAGAGACAGGCAACTATTAAGGTCATGAGATGGGATGAGCCATCTCAGGAGAGAGAGGGGAAAGAAAAAGAAAGAAGGTTCAAGAATTTATCCTTGGGAGTTGCCTCGAGTTGAGAGGACAGAGTAGAAGACACTGTGAAGAAATCAGATGGACCAGGAGCTGGAAAATCCAGATAATAAACACCTTCAGAAGCCAGTGGAGAATACACTTTGAAGATGACGACAACGCTTGGCCAAGTGTCCACTGCAGCCAACAGTCGAGGAGAATGAAGAGGGGGCAGAGTTCACTGTTTTTGGCAGTGGAGACAGTGGTGGCTTTCAAGTGAATATTTGTAGCAGAGCCACGAGGATGAGAGCCAGACTAGCCAGGAGGAGAATTAGAGGAGGCCAGAGACAACCCTTGAAAAATCAACCTAGAAAATAAACTTGAGTCCAGGTACTTGAGACAAGTTTTTCTATAATCAAACCTGTGAGAGAGGTCAGTAAATCCACCCGTGTTTACAGACACAAAAAGCCTATTTATATTTCCTAGAGGGCTTGAAGCTGCTTGCTGTCAAGCCCTTGCTGGAGGTCCCCCATGCAATAGTGAGACTTGGGGGATGTAGGCATGCATGAACTGTCTATGCAGCATCCACAGCGAGAGACAGCCAGTGCTCACTGCAGGCTGGTAGGTCGAGTGTCTCCCAGGCAGATGACAGAGTGGGAGCAAAGGCCACCCTGCTTTTGAGTCAGTTCTGACTTGTGACCCTACAGGACAGAGTAGAACTGCCCCACAGAGTTTCCAAGGAGCACCTAGTGGATTTAAACTGTGAATCTTCTGGTTAGCAGCCCTAGCTCTTCACAACCATGCTACCAGGTTTTCCAGAATTATCAAAGGACTGAGCAATTCAGATCCTGGTTATATACCCAAAAGAAATGCAACCAGATAGTTGTCCTCCAGTGTTCATTACAACACTACTCACAATAGCTAGGAGGGAGAGGACCTAAGCATCCATCAATAGATGAATGGATAAATGGAATGTGCTACATATATGAGGACTGACAAGTTTGCAAACTCATCCTAGAAAAACTGTTACACATGCATTGCTGAAAGTCACTACAGTCACCTTCGAAGTACTCCCCTTGGGAAGCTGGGCACCGACACCAGCACCTAGTCTCCCTTCAAAGCACTTCTGAAACTCTTTCTGGAAGGACCATCAGAGCTGTCATCATATTATCCTTGATGTCCTGAATGTCATCAGTATGTCTTCTTTTCAATATCTCCTTTATCTTCAGGTCAACAAAAAAGTCACTGGGGGCCAGATCAGGTGAGTGGGGAGGGTGTTCCAACACCTCTGTTTTTTTACTGGCTAAAAACTCCCTCACCGACAACTAGACAATGAAGCTCTCCAGGTTGCCACCATGTCACTGTACAGATTCCAGAAGGAGTTCCAAAATTACTCTGGGGGATGGACTAGGCACTGGTGTTGGGGCATAGCTTCCCAGTAGGGAGTACTTGAGATGTGACCACAGTGATATTCAGCAATGAGCTATGTAGCGCTTAGAACAGCTAAGTTCGCGGACTTAATTGTCAGACCTTGTACAATGGACTGTGTCCCAGCCATAAAGAAAAATAAAGTCCTGATACCTGCTACGCTGAGAACATTATGCTGAGTGACATAAGTCAACGAGAAGAGGAAAACAGTTGTATGATGTCACTAATGAGATGTCTAGCATGGGCAGGTATACAGAGGCCACAGTTTATTAGTGGTTACCAGGGATGGCTGGGTGGGAGGGAAGGAGATGGGGTCACTGCTTGTGGGATTCTGAGCTTCTGCTAAGACTGATGGGGAGACCTGGCAATGGATGACGGCCAAACAACATGATAAACTTAACTGATGTCAACGAATTGTACCGATGAAGCAGGCTGAAGTAGCAAAGGTTTTGTTATATGTTTATTTATCACAACAATAATAAAGTCTCCCGCTATTACAGACCACTGTCTCTCATCAGGACTATGGTGTGGGATCCAGAATTCGCACACATCTCCCCCGGCCTTAAGCAGTTTGGTGTTAACTGGAAATCTTACCACCATTACTAGCCCCATCCCTTCCTGGGGATAGGTAAGGGGGAGGGATTCATCCCTGCGCTGTGCTAAGTGCTTAATACACATCATCTAATTCTCACAGGAACCCCATGCGGTAGGTGTGTTATGATTCGCCAGTATTCACATGGGGAAACTGAGGCTAAGGGAGATTAAAGACAATGGCCAGATGACGGAGTTGGTAATCGGCTGTAGTTGGTGGGGACTGTTAAGTCAATTTTCACCTCTGAATGGCTGCATGTCACAGTGTAGAACCACCCTGTAGGGATTTTTTTCAGCTATAATATTTAGAGGGAAACACAGGTGGCACAGCAGTTAAATGCAGCATCTGCTAACCATAAGGTTGACAGTTTGAATCTGCCAGGTGCTCCTATGGGTTCACTGTGAGTAAGAATCGACCCACCATAGTGGGTTACGTTTAATATTTATAGAAACAGATGACCAGGTCTTTCTTTCACAGAGCTACTGGGTGGATTTGAACAGCCAAGCTTTCAACTAGCACCCAAGTACTTAACCATGGTGCCCCAAGGGATCCTTGTCGGTAACACACAGGGCCAGAATTTGAGACCAGTTCTAGCTCATTCCAAAGTGGTATACTGCTCATAGAATAATTATTAAAACTTCTTGTTTCCTTAAAAAAAGATTAGCATTAATACGAGAATGTACCCAGGACTATAATTAAGGAATTTTTCTGCTTAGCCTTGGCTGCCCTGAATGCCTTTGAGGGGTCACACTCAGGCCACACACGTTACTTTAAAGAAAAAAAAGCTAAAAATGGAATAGCAGAAATAAGCCACGGCCCTCAAGTCCATCTCAGCCTGTGAAATGTGGACCAGAACTGTGGCCAACTTTGCCTTCCTCAAGCAGACTTATCAGTTCCTTAAGATAAATAAATCACTCCCAAATGCCACCATCTGTGAAGGATTGCTGAATTCCATTTAGTCCACAAAAACCCTCTCTCTGGCCTACGGAACTTGAATCCTAAGGTATTCATTTCTCTGGAGAGTCATTTGGAAAAGAAATTAAGCCATCTTCACTGTTCTCTGCGTAGCTCACAGCCACAGACTTGTGTGTCTGACATGAGCGGAAACCCTCGTTTCTATTCCCGGGAATGCTACAGCTAAGCGAGCAAAAAACTCGAGAAGGCCACGAAAGAATGCAGCAAACCGTCTTGCCACAGCTGCACAACTGGCTTGCCTTTGCCCTTCCGCTGCCCTGCCTGTGACACTCACGCCCACAATGGACTCTGCCCCCCACCCTTTTAATCACAGAGACATCTGCTAAAGCCATCCACGGTGCTGAGAACCTCAGTACTCCAGAAAGAAGCAAGGCAGTGGCCAGAGCAGAAAGTGGTAGAGGAGAACTCCCATGTCCTTGTGGCCACCTCACTTACGACTCGTCAGGACCTCAGAGGTGTCACTCAGTCCAAGACTGCACTTGGGATCCAGTGGGAAGACAGCTCACAAACACAAGAAACCAACACCGAAGTCCCGGGCTCATGCTATCAATTGTCCTTGTGACCGTTATGGGAAAACAGTTACGGAGGGGTTGCTGTGCTCCAGGCACTATTTCTAGGCAATGTGTGTGGAACAGCAAATAAAACAGCTTCTTGGAGTCCACGCTGTTCTGGTGGAAGGCAGACAGTAACTGGAGGATCTACAGTTCAGACCTACCGACTGCTTGGAGGGACGAAAGATCTGATGATTTGCTTCCAGAAAGATGGCAGCCTGAGAAGCCCTACAGGTCAGTGCTACTCTGTCAAAGGAGTTCACTAAGAGTTACAATCACTTCTGTGTCACATGGGATTAGTTTTTGGGTGTAGATGAACAAAGTCTGACAATTAAGTCTGCGAACTTAATTGTTCTAAGTGCTACATACCTCATTGCTGAATGTCACTACGGTCACCTTGAAAGTACTCTTCCTGGGAAGCTATGCACCAATGTCAGTGCCGAGTCTACCCTTCAAAGCAATTTGGGAACTCTGGAATGGCCACTGCACATGATGGCCAAGTGGCAAGTTCGTGAACTTAACTGTATAGTTGTCTGTGAGGCAGTTTTTAGCCAGTAAACAAATGACTATTGGGAATACTCTCCCTACTCACCTGATCTGGCCCCCGTGACTTTTTTCTTGACCTGAAGATAAAGGAAATATTGAAAGGAAGACACTTGGGTGACATTCAGGACATCAAGGGCAATACGACAACAGTTCTGATGGCCATTCCAGAAAAAAAGAGTTCCAAAACTGCTTTGAAGTGTGGACTAGGTATTGATGTTGGTGCATAGCTTCCCAGGGGGAGACTTTGAGGGTGACCACGGGGATATTCAGCAATGAGGTATGCAGCATTTGTTCCAGGATGAGTTCGCAAACTTAACTGGCAGTCCTCACATGTGCAGATGTTCCTCACCTGACCAAACAGATGTGTCATCGCAACCATGAGAAGAGGGCTGGAGACACGCGAACGGGGCTTATGTGTGATGTGAAGCGGGGAGGGGAGGCCGTCGGGGAACATCCTTCCAGCTGGAAGAGCACCCGAGTGTAGCAGCCGTAAGCTACGGCGCTGGGGGCAGGCAAAGAATTTTAGGCTGAGAAGGAAGAACAGACCAACATCTTCATTTGAACACGAAGAGACCCAGGGACCTGAGCCTGTATATTTGAGAGGGATTCTGGGGACAAGAGAGGTATTTCAGGTCCTCTATGGTCTCCTGATAAAAGCGTGGCTTCTAAACCTTCCGGTCTGTACTAAGAATCCACTGACAATGCATCCAGGTACATTCGACAAAATACGTGCCCAGTGTCGTTTAAGGGCAGACGTCATTGTCAAGGACGGAGGAGCTCTGACCCACGCAGTTGGATGAACCTAGTTCATGATATTTTTGTCGCTCTTAATTCGTACAGAGCAGCATTTCAGCTTACTTGGGGGCTCAAGGGTAGGGGAAAGCTCTCCTTCCAAAATTTGTATTCTCCCTTGATAAGGGTTCAAAGTGTCTCTGAAGTCTTTGCATCACTTGCCGCTCTGCTGAAAGGTGGCCTAGTCATACAGGGAACCTCACACGTAAACCCTGCCTAGTCCACACAGAGACAAAGAGGAACGATGCCACATTTTCAGGGCTTCTCTAACGGAAGATTATCCCTCTACCCCACCTATGACCTGTAAGACATGTTGAAGGGTACACCTAGGCATCGGGGTAATGGCCCTCTTCCAGTCTGAGAGATTCCCCTCCAATCAATGGTCAATAAGTGTCTAGATAGTTACCAAATTCTACAGATAGCAGCCAACGCAGTCTCACTTTATGTACTCAATTCCTTCCAGAAAATAATGCAAAAGATGGCAAGAAGAAAATCTCTCTAGAACTAAAATTGTAAACACCTACACACTTTTTCAGGCACTTCATAAAATTCAGAGTGAATTATAGCTTGCACATCTTCCTTTGTAGAATTCCTGTTTTCTTCTTAAAGCTTCAAAACACAAAATCATACCTTAAAAGGCATGTAATTAATTTTTCATGTCCTGACAACTGGAAATGATATTTATACTTAAACATATATATTATGGAGAATTCCAAACATAACTAAAGTAGACAGAATGGTATAATGAGCCCCCATCCACCAAATACCCAGCTTCAACTTTCAACTCATGGCCAGTCTTGTTTCCTCTCTGCCCCTCAACTAAGATTACCTGAAGGTGAACCCCAGACACTGAATGCTTTCATCTACAAATATTTCGCAATTCTCCCTGGTGCACCTCTTTATCCCAGCCTTGCATCATTTTAGAGGGGTGAGGTATTAACTCTTTTATGTAGATTTTAGTATACAGAGAGGTCAATGTTGAGAACTGGTTCTTCTAAAACTCTGAAAGGGAAACCCAGAGAGAAAGAAGCTGGTGTGGTATGGATATGACCTTTGAGGAACTCGAAGCAGGGCTTGGGACATCAGGAATGTAGGCAGAGAGAGACCAAGCTGCTCTAATCTGTTACTGATGTAACGATGTCCCCCTCCTCTTTCTCATGTCCCTTCCACTAACCACCAAGTCACTTTTAACAAGGGCCGGCAGCCCCTCTGACCCCAGCCACTCCTGGCCACTTCCATTACTTGAGAACCATATGGCCCAACTTCACATGCATTTAAGGCTGGCCAGAGCTTAAGCTAGAAAGGACTGCTGAACTCTAAAATAATATTTTTCTCATTAATTCCACTGGACCATTTGCCAAGCCTGTTCCCCTGCTTACCCCCTCATCTTTAGACTGAGTTCAGGAAGTTACACAATGGTGGGTCAGCTCCAAGAGCTGCCATTTTTAATCACATAAACTGTTTTTCTTCCCACAAATTTTTAATTGGTGAAATTAAAACTATGATACTAGAGGGTATAATGTTTCATAACAAAGATCTATTAATGAGAAGAAAGAATTCTTTTCTTGTGGGGGAAAACATTTTGCTTAATTGGGTTCAAAGTCAGTCTTCCCCCTGGTCAACTTATAATTGACAATGTTCTTCTGTTAATGCTGAACTCTAAGGAGAGTTTATGTTGTTTTTCTTTTTCTGATTTTTAAAATGCTTTCTGGTTCACCTTCTACATCTTTTCAGGCATTATCTGTTTATTGGCTGATGTATTCTTTCTAGTTTAATACTCCTTTTTTTTTTTTTTTTTTTACAATAATATATTCCTGACTCTGACAATTTATACAGCAAGTTAGGCTCCTGTTCCACATTTCCACAGAAATTGTTCAGTGACATTAATTACATCCGTCACAGTGTGTCAACAGTCTCTTCAGTTGTGTTTCTTCCCTTTGCAGGACACCTGTTTCCATGCTCCCTTATCTTCTCATCTCTGCTTTTGAGAAAACTGTTGACTTGTTGACCTTATACTGATAGTTGTTTAAGTAGAAGAGCTGACTCAACAAGTATTATTCTTCATTTTGTGTGCCACTATGCTCTTTTAATAAAAGGTAATCTCAGAGGATAGATTCGGCTCTAGGTCTAAAGAATATCTCAGGGTGACAGTCTCAGAAGGTCTTCAGTTCTCCACTGTACCAGTATGTATGGCTTTAAATTATTTAAATGAGAATTTGAGTTCCATTCCTTATTTTCCTCCCATTCTGTCCAGAACCAACTACTGTGGTCCCAGTCAGAATGATCAGTAATGATAGTCGGGCACCATCTAGTTCTTATGCTCTCAGAGTAGATGAGGTTGTGGTTTACATAGACTTGTTTCTTCTCCGAGCTTTTGGTGGTCTTCCTACTCCTTTACTCCTGGAAGTAGAGACCTGTAGTTGTATTATCTAGAGATGACTGTCTGCACGCTTTTAAGACCCCATATACTACTCACTCTGGAAACCTTGGTGGCCTGGTGGTTAAGTGGCTACAGCTGCCAATCTAAAGGTCAGAAATTTGAATCCACTGAGCTTCCCTTGGAAACTCTCTGGGGCAGTTCTGCTCTGTCTACAGGGTCTCTATGAGTTGGAACCAGCTCAGCAGCAGTGCGTGGGCAGAGGATGCTGTGCTGGAGTTGTCGCATGAGACTACACTACCATGCACCACAGCACCTCAGCTGCAGAGAAGCCTGTGGTCTACTTTGGCTATGGGACTCCCAGTCTCTCTCACATCCACATTTAAAACAAGAAAAGTCAGAGGGCTATGGAACCATTTCAGGGCCTGTCCTGATTTTTAAAAGGAGCCAGAATGATAAAACATGGCTATTAAAAAGTACCCGGAGCTAATATACTTCACAAAGAGAAATGCCGGTGGGTGTGGACTGGGATTCCCCTCTCTGAAAACTACTGCTGACTTCCAGATTCTCCCGGGAAAGAGATTGAGGGCTCCATTGTGAACGCTTAACACTCAATTTGAGACACCGGCATCCTGGAATTCCCACCATATGGGAACTCATTTAAAGGATTTGCTGTCTCTGGGAATGTCCTACCTTCTCCTCACTCTTCATGTGTCTTGAGACCGATCCCCACAGCTGCCACTAAGAAGTCCATGTATACGGAAGACTAGCATGTCCATCTCTAGTTCAGCCCTTCCTCCTCACAATTACAGGAGTAGATCCAACCACCTAAGAGGTGGCTCTCCGTACCTCCTGTTGGTCGTCTTCTAAAAGAGACCCTTCAGCTCTCCTACGTCACTCCTTCTCCCTCTGGGCCACTGTCTCAGCAGATGGCACCACAATCCATCCAAGGGTGCAGTCCCAAAATAGAGGAGGCAGACCAACCCATCTTATTTATTCAAGGTATCTACAGGAAACCAAGGCCCACTGAGTCCGCCTACTATTTCTCAGACATATTCCCTCTTTGGATGGTGCTTTGCAGATCCTTGCTCAACTAAGAAAAGTCAAAACTAAAATTCACTGCAATAAAGAAAAATAAAAATAGCACTCCTACAGCTATAAAAGGATGTCTGGTTCCCTAGCTGTAGCCTTAGTCATTCTCTCTTGAGAGGCCCCACATGACATCCCATGAAGCTCTTAGGTCATCTTATGCTCCTTCCACAAAGGCATCATTTAAAACCTCTCCTTTCTACCAGCTCTACCCTAACACCCTGTCCCCATAATCTTCACTTGTGATTCTTCTCATTAATGTTATGAGTCATTTCCTGCCAAGCCCCCAAGACACACACGCACCCTCTCCTCCTCCAAACTGAGAAAATTGCTCATTGATGAGCCAGCCCTCCAAACTGCTATTTTCAATAATGTGGACAGCTTTTACTGGCATGTACCTTAAATGCAAAGGAGTCCTCATTTTCAACATTTCCTTAAGCCGCAAGTGTTCCCAGATTAACCTCACCTTGTTGGGGGCACTGCATAAAAGTTCTCCTTCCTCATGTCTGGAATACTTCCAGGTATCAGGAAATAATTTTGAATATGTAGTCTGAACAGAGACAGACATAATTCTGTAGTTGGAAGGGTCTTAGTGGTCATCTCAAATCAGCCAGTGGCAAGTCTCAGTTACGGTGTAGACTATTAGGGTCACAAAGAGATGGGTGTCAATCTCGACTCTTTGACTTACTGGTCATGTGACTTTGGTCAATTCACTTCACCTTAGTTTCCATGACCATTAAGGAAAGGTAATGAGCTCATCCATCACCTGTCTGTCACATTGCAAAGGCTTGTGTGCTTCTATAAAGCTATGGCACCAATGTTTCAAACACCAGCAGGGTGACCTATGGTAGGTAGAAAAGTTTCAGTAGGGTTTCCAGGATAAGATGTGACGATCCTGATGATCTGTTTCTGAAAATTAATCAGTGAAAACCCTATGGATCACAACAGAATACTGTTCAATACGACAGTGGAAGACAAGGCCTCATAGGTTAGAAGGCACTCAAAATACACCATAGCTGCAGCAGTGGACTCGAGCACTCCACAGACTCAGAAGATGGTGCGGGACCTGTTGCCTTCTGTTGTACGTGAGGTCACCACTGAGTCCAGGTTTACTGACAGCAACCCACAGCAATGACAACAGTGACCTAAGGGCAATGCTGAAAAGATTCAGTGCTCAATAAGTGGTTGCAAGCTTTATGACGTTCTTCTTTGCTCATAGACTCTCAAATACTTCAGAACAACTATTTTCTCTCTACATTTGGTTTTGTCCATCCTGTGACTCTCCTGTGGGTTCAGTTTTGTCTCATAGCACACAACATATGATCTATGCCATCCTGGTCAATCTGAGTGGGACAGTGTTTGGTTCTAGATAAATACCCTTGTAAAATGAAGTACTCAAAACAAAACATGGTAACATCCCAAGGTATGCTCTGGAGCAGACCCCAGTACAGAGGGTCATTAACGCCTGACATAATTTGGCTAACCAAAGGTCTTAAGAAGTAGATATGTTGCTGCTGTGAGCTGGTTCGTATCAAGCGTGTGATCACCAAGTCCTTGGCTGTGGTCTCCCAGCTTATGCTCCTACTACTGATATGGCCAAGTCTGCAACAGGGTTGTCAGGGATTGAATTATGCCCTACCTGCAGTGTGTGCAGTCATTTGGCTGAGCCATGATTCCCGATATTGTGTGACTGCCCTCTATTCTGTGATTTTCTTATGTAGTAAGTCCTAATCTCTGCCTGTGGTTAATGGACTGGATTATGTTGCAGAGGAGTAGGGTGGGACTCTGAAACTCTTGCTAAGGTCACTTCCCCTCTCCAACGTAAAGAGAGTTTCTCCAGAGTGTGGCCTGCACCACCTTTTATCCTTTCATCCTGCCAGAGATAAAAGGAAAGCAAGCAGGGAGGTGGGAACCTCACACCCTCAAGAAAACAGTGCTGGGAGCAGAGCGCATCCTTCAGACCTGAGGTTCCCGTGCCAAGATGCTGCCTGACCAGAGATGAATGCCACACAGAGATGTTCCTCCAGAGCTGACAGAGAGTGTGTTCCCCTGGAGCCAATGCCCTGAACTTGGTCTTGTGGCCTAGTGAACTGCGTGAGCATAAACTTCTGTTTGTTAAAGCCATCCACTGATGGTATTTCTGTTAGAGCAGCACCAGATGACTAATACAAAGGTCCTGATATTCATCTCTATTAAATTACATCTTGTTGGTACTGGCCGATTACCTGCTTCTGCTGGGCTTCACACAGTGAAGCCTCCATCCTGCTGGGTTCACATTTCGGGCCAGTTTGGGGGGTGGGCCTTCTCCTCTTTATTCTGCTGTCTTTAGCCTCTAACTATTCTGAGGCTCCACAGCTCATTTGCTCTGCCTGTTGCCCCTGACTCAACAGCTCTTCAGCCTCCGTTTCCCATGTGCTGCCCCTAGCTGCCCACCACTCACTACAGAGCTCACCATAAAAGCAGAAACTCCTTAAATGCTACTGCCCATTGAGTCACAGGTTTTGTGCCCACGTCATACCTGCCAGGTCATCAAACCAAACAGCAAGCCGTAATAGAGGAATCCCTAATCACTAGCCTAGATTTTGACATCACAGCAATTGGTTAGAAGCCACATGTTTAAAAAGCATAACTTACTTCCCAAAGTGAGTTAGGGCTCTTGGGGCGGGGGGTGGGGTGGGGGGTGGGGGGTGGGGGACTCAACATAATTAGCTAAGTATTAAGCTTTAAATATAAAGTTAAAACTCCTCAAAATTAAGATATCCCGTGGTTTATCCTGTGACATTCCTAATGGTGACTGTGCTACAGTGGATACTGGAAAAAATATTTAGAACTAAAATATAATATTTCTCCAGGGGATATATATCAAAAGTGGGGAGAAAGCAGCAATTACTAGAAAAACTCACTAAATAACTTGGCAACCTGTCCCTTTCTCTCCAGGTGCACTGATAACGTATATTAAAAGGAGCTGAAACTTTTTTTTTTTTGTGGATGGGGCATGGTGGTCAAGACTTCTGGCAAAATGCCATTCAGATCAACAGTCAGGGGAAAAAAAAACCACCTCACCCTATAGGTTGTGGTCACAGACACAGAACACAGATGGCATTTAAAGAAATGAGCTTATCTCAGACTTTCCCTTGGTGCTGACTTAAAATGTCTCCAAACGCTGGTCCTTCTGTATTATTCATTACATAATTGCTCTGTTTTATTAGAAATATGATCTATTATAACCTTGAATAGAGTACATTAAATGACATTGAAAATTAGATTATTCTGATTATTAGAGAAGTGAGAAATGTGCTAAACATTTGTAAGACCGATAATCAATCACCGTATCCATTTGAGTGTAATAAAAATCAATCTGGAGCCAGTGTGTTTAAATCTAATTTTTTAGGCATGACATTTCCCTCAGAGTTTCCTTCTAAAATGTCACCATCTTCTACAACAGTGATTGATTCTGACTCTAGGGAGAGCACTCACCCCAATTACATCATCTGCTGCACACACACCATCGTCCACTTAAAAAAAAAAAAAGCCAAATGAATCACAGCAACAACATCGTATTTCATGGGGGGTGGGGCACAGCTTTACGTCACCCAAGCTAGAAAATCACCCGGCATCCTCTCTGTGGCTCAGATGAAATCTGCAGCTTGGATCATGAGACGCCCCCTTACTGTCTTACTGCAGAAATAAGAGAGATTTTCATAGTGGGTTTTTATTTCACCCGAGTGATTGAAAAAAGAGGAAAAGACACTGGTTAGTGTAACAACAGGATTCCCTTTGCAGTTTTTCAGAGACAGAAAAACAAAGGTACGAGGATTATGTCGTCCTTCACCTTTCCTTCCTTCCATCCACCCAGCCGCCACCCTTTCCTCCCGCCACACATTGCGTACCTGCCCGTCTCCTCACTCAGCCATCCAGGAATCAACAACTGAAGCCACCAAGAGACTGGCCAGTTGGGGGACCACTGCTCTGTACCTCTTCAGTCCATTTAAATGTGCACCAGGAAAGAAAGATTAAGAGGTGTACAAGGCCAGAAACACAGCCAGGCTATGATTTGTTTCCTTGGCACGTGTCTTTAGGAAAGACCAATCTCTAGAAATGGATGTGATGTTTGGTAAAGTAGACCGTCCACACAAACAACGGAAACCCTGATGGGATGGGTTGACCCAAGAGCCACAACAATGGCCCCAAATATTCCAGGTCCTAGCAACTCCCTGTTCTGTCACACATCAGGTCACCGTGAGTCAGAGTCAACTCTGGTGACTAACCTCAATGACATTCTGTAGAAATTCACCAGATAGACACAAACAGCGATGACTGCCCTGTCATTCAGATTGGTCTGTCAAGACTGTACGTGTGACCGTCCCCTTCATGCAGTGGCAGTATTTTCCTGGTAATAGCAGGGGAAAGGGGAGGATACCATGTGCTAAGCATGTACTCAGCCAATTACTTGACTTTCCTTGGCCGACTGCAGCCTCCATGGGCCTCCCTGGCCTTAGGTTTCCATGCGTGGGCTGTCCACTGGAGGGGCACGCTGGTCTTCCCCACACCTTCTTCCTCATCTCCCCAGGAAGGAAGAGAGCCTTGGATTGCACTCAGCATTTGGGGTTCAAGCCCTTCAGGGCCTTCTTCCCATCTGCCTGCCTGAGGAAGGCGTCTATCGTCCAGCTGGACCCACTGAGGTGTGGCACCAGCCCTGGGAGGACGCCTTTGGGTGTGCAGCATGGCCCAGCACGGGCCAGGTGAGCTGATCTGATTCAGGGGTGGTGTCTCAGGAAGCCCATCAGGCTGCACCAGGAATTCACATCCTCCAAGAACTGAATGGCTATCCATGCAGAGGCTGGAACACCATGCTGCCATGAAAAAGCAATTTCTTTAAGGCTATTTAATGATATGGGGAGATATCCACAAGGTGAAGTTTAACAAAGGAGGTCAGAAACATGTTACATACATCAATCTAAATGTAAAACAGTATATAATAAATCAAAATATCAACAGGGTTTATTTGGGGGACATGACATTAATTGTGATTTGTATTTTCTTCTTTGCAAATTTTGGTCTTTTCCAGATAGTCTACAGTGAGTCTATGTTGCTTCAGTTGTTTAAAAGAAAAATTTTTTTTCCTGGTACTATCTATTAAGGTTCCCCTGCTACATGGTGGCTGGCTCTCAGAAACTAGTTGCCGACACTTTGATCGCGTCTGGTCTGATGCGTACAGCTGCTTCTCAACTGGGTCTGAATATTCCTGAGGGAAAAAAGGGCTCTCGTTATTGCCTCTCTTACCTGGAGCCTCTTATTAGTCCAACTTCTGTACTTTGTCTCCCCCACAGTCTCAGTGGAAACCCTGGTGGTGTAGCAGGTTAAGTGCTACGTCTGCTAACCAAAAGATCGGGAGTTCTAGTCCACCGGATGCTCCTTGCAAGCTCTATGGGGCAGTTCTACTCTGTGCCATAGAGTTGCCATGAATTGGCATCACCTCGATGGCACTGGGTTTAGTCTTATTTTGGGTAGAGTTTCAACACAGCAGCCACATAGATCCTATTCAAAGCTAAGTACATCACTCTTCTTCCCCGAACATCTGAGAGCTTCTCATCTCACTTGGTGTAAAAGCCAACGTCTTCACAAATCCCCACTAAGCACCAGTGAACTAGATCTCTCCCTATGGCCCCCACCCCAATTCCGTCTCCTGCCTTGTACCCACTTGTTCATTCCCCTCAAGACATAGTGGCCGCCTTGATGGCCCTTTAACATACTAGAGCACGTTCCTACCTCAGTGCCTTTGCACTGACTCTTCCATGGGCCCGAGTGCTCTCCTCTAAAATATCCCGTCACCTTCTTTGGGCCTTTACTCAGATGTCCCCTTCTCAATGAGGCCTTCCCTGGCGACCTTATCAAAAATTACAACCCCAACCTCCGACGCTCCCACTCCATTCACAGATTTATTTCTCTACTTAGCACTTACCACTGTCCTCTTTACTGTCTTCCTTCTCCTCTAGAATGGAAGCTCTGAGAGGGCAGGGACCATAGACATTCTGCACGTGCTATTAACAGCACTCAAAAGAGTGCCCAGCACACAGTATGTCCTCAGCAGATCTTGCTTTTTAGCCAAGGTTCTGGGCAGGAAGGCTGAAGAGTGGACAGGGAAGGGAGGCGTGGGTCTCCGCTGCGGGCTTGTAGCTACTGATGCACAGCCTGCATTGGGCATACCAGTGAGAAGGAGATGGTCTATCTAACCTTGAAAGGCAGCACCCCAGGGATGCTCTGTGCCTGCGTCTTCACCTACTGCTCAGAACAGTCTCAAGCACACTTTTAGGACTCTGGAGGGAGCAGGGGTGAAAAGCCTGTGAGCCTCTCTTTGCTGGCTGTGCCTGGGGAAAAGTGCCCACTCCAAGTCCTACTGTGTTACCCATAACCCAGGTTCTCATCCAGCTTCAGGCTTGAGAGGGAAGGACACAAAAGCAAGACCGTAGGCTCTGAAGCCTGGGAAAGGCAGATATCCAAGCCACTGGGGGACATCCCAAGGGGCATGGGGTACCTAATGTAGCAAGAAAGCCTCACTGCCATTTAGTAGAGCTGACCCCTGTCCTCTCTCCAAGGCCTATTGCAAAGGTGTACAGCATTCAGGCCCCCATCTCTTCTGTGTCTTGAAACCAACAGCTCAGATGAACTCAATGGCAATACAAAAACCATTGATTTCTGACACAAATTGCTGCTTGGAAAGCTATTCCCAGTTTAGCATGGCAACAGAAATGCCCCAGAGAGCTGGCCTTCAAAGGAAGGCAGGGGGACCTGCTCCATGAAGTAGGGATTCCTTGGAGATCCCACTTGCCATGTGTATTCACTGGAGCAGCACTCTGGGGACAGTCATGTCCACTGGATGAGACAGGTATCTTCAAGTGCTTCCAAAGTCCAGATGAGAAGTGTTGCGATGTACCAACTGCAGAAGGGTAAGCGGGTTCTGGGGTGTTCTACAAACATCGATGTAAGTCCAACAAGGGACGGAAGGCAAGAGATGAACCTATTTACGTAACCTTCCAGGGTGATGTCGTTAGGTGCTGTTGTCGGTTGTGACTCATAGTGACCCTGTGTACAACAGAAAGGAACCATGCCCAGTCCTCCTTTTGGCATGATATTGGACAACGTCCCACTGCTATTCATAAGGTTGTCACTGCCCAAATTCTTTAGAAGTTGACTAGCGGGTCTTTCTTTAGACTCTGTCTTAGTCTGGAAGCTCCACTGAAAAGTAGCCACCATGGGGCATCCTACTGGAATCTGCAAGGCCAGCAACACAGCTGCCAGCATCACTGCAACTTTGCCACCACAGCTGGACAAACTGACCGACGAGTGGTGGACCTCCCAGGTAGCGGTTGTTTGGAGTGAGGAAAACTGCTCAACCAGGCTTAGGGCAGCTCGCTTCTTACAGCCCCCACGTAATCAGAAAGCTGTACTAGTACCACAGAGATGCTCCTTTCCTCAGAAAGAAGAAACAAGTGCCTTCTTCCAAATACCCAAGTAGAGTAGACTCACGGCAGACAATTTGGAAAATACTAAAATTTGCAAAAGGAAATGTAAATCATAATTAATCCATGTCCCCGAAAGGAGACCTGATCATTTTTTCTGCTTTTTTTCTATGTGCTTGTACATATATGTTTGCATAATAGATCATACAATAGATCACATTTCCTGATCTCGTTTTTCACTTAAGCTTAATGTTATGGGTATCTCACTGCATCATTCAACAGCCTTTGAAAGGTTTGTTTTTAGTGGCAGCAAAGTGGGTGTGAATTAATGTAGGTAACCACGCTTTTAGCTCTCTACGCTGCCATCACTTTTGCTAATGTAAATGATGCTGCAATGAACATCTTTATGTATCATTGCTGCATACGTTTCTGATGATTTCTTCAAAATAACGTCTGGGAAAGGGACTTAAAGGCCTCTGAAGTCGCTGGCCACATCCCAGGGAATCACTAGTGTCAGGTTTGAGTCTGTCTGCCAGAGGTTTGTTCTCGCCCTTCTTTGTAGTTGATGCGAGGCATTGTATGGAGGGAGGTTACTTTTGTGTCTCCATTTCACTCACCTTTGTGGAGAGCAGAAAGCCCCATTCTTATCAAAATGGTCCATCTGATAACCTCTGTTGGAAGTGCTATTACACTGTCTCTTTGCTAAATCCATCGTTTCAAGGAACATTGCTATCGTCCATCTCACTTAGGTCAGCTCTGCTGGTTTAATAGTTCCCCATTGGGCCACAGATGGCCAATGGGCAGATATAGCAACATAATCTGATTACAACACAACTGTGACCCCCGCAGCCAATCTCAGCCCCACTTTGCGAATGGCCTTCTGCCCAGAGGGAGTGAATTTCCCAGGCTGCCCCTCCATGCAGAGTTATGAGGCACTCATGGAAGGCTCGTCCTGAAATGCAGGGTTTAATCACTTTCACTGGTGTGGACTCTTTGAACCCTTTTTACTCTTTGCAGGACATACATCAGGGGAAGAGCATATGCCAGGGGGGCTTTTGGAAAAGGTTTCTTTCTGATGACTCATACTTTCCTAAGACAATATTCACAGCCAATTCCTGCTCACTGTGAACCTCATCTGTTAACAGCCAAGCCCCAAAGTGCTATGGGTACTTTATGTGGCCACAAGACTTGTGCACATGTGCGTATACAATAGGCAAGAGTGACATTTTGGGTCACATAATGCTGCTTTGTGGTGGGTGCTGTGATGTGCATGTACGATGTTGAGTGACATTCCTGAGTGCTACCCACCAGAATCCAGAAGCATCCTCCCTGCCATCTGTTTGCCACCGTCATTATCATAACCGCAAACATCTCCAGACATCTCAGTGGCTCGAGGGACCCTCCATTGAGAACCAGTGGTGTACGCAAACGGGACAACCTTGAATTATATGAGTTGTTAAAAGCGCCGGCACAGGAATCAGGTAGATGTGTGCTCAGATCTCAGTATCACCACTAAACTGTGTGAGCAAGCCACTTAGTTTTCCCTGTTTTGGACTGCTTGCTGGCCAACATGGACAAGCATACATCCTTCACAGAGCTGTTTTAAGGATTATGCAAGAAAATGGATGTCAAGTACTTGAGAGATCCTTCAGAAGTGGCAGTGACTCTTATTGTTGTGTGTATTTGCAGACACACTCAGGGGAATGCTTGTTGTACAAAGGGTAGAGTTCAGGGCAAAGAGATGATGACTTTCTCTAAAGGGCCTGTAGACACAGCTGCAATTCTTCACTGCACTGAATCTGGCCAAATTTCAACTGTCCAGAGACCTTCTTGGATGACTCAAGACCTAACTTGAGCTTTTGTTAATATTACATTAGAAACACGAGGCTCTTGATTCATCTTACGGTAGACACTAGATAGTTCTGGTGGGGGACCAGAGCTCTTGGTATCCATTTCTCTTTCTTACCATCACCTAATAAGCTTTAAGGTAACTGTCACTACCCCAGTACACGGGGCCCAAGCTCTGCCAACGGGGCACGGTCTCCTGGGACAGAGAATTTCGAAGAGAAGAAAAGTGATTGGGTTCATTCTTTCTAACTCGAGCTAAACTGTCCACTAAGGAGCTTCCTTCTCACCCGTCCAGAACCACTAGGTTCTCACCTTTTCCAAACCTACTTCTCCAGCCTCCAGTCAATTCTAAGAGGCCCTCGTAGGTTTTTCAATCAATTCCCCTTTGCCAGAGTTAGCCAAATCAGATTCTGTTGCTTATGCCTAAACAACCCTAACTGATATGCTCCCAAAAATTTCAGGGGAAAACAACAATAGAGCTATAGTCAAGATGTAAGAAATATGGAAGAACTTTCTGTAGAGAAAAAGGAACCTAGTCTTAGCTGGCTTAACTGCAAACTGAATTCAGGTAAGTGAGTTCTTGATTCTTTTTTTATCCTGGAGCACAGGCATTCGGCCTGCCAACACAGACTCATCACTGTTTTCCCAATCGCTGATGAGGTGTATTTCTTCCCTCAAGACAAGATAAGTAGCCAACCAGAGGACAGAGACGACCAGTAGTTCTAAAGTGACATAACCTGTTTTGTGGGCTCGGCAGCTGGCATATGATGATTCCTGTTGAAAGTTTTCGCTCACTCTGTCTTCTTGTTTTTTAACTTCTTCTCTACCCTTTGTTCCAGACACACCAGCCTCCATGCTACTCCTTGACTACACCAGGGGTCATTCTACCTCAGTGCCTTTGCACTTGTGTTTGCAAAGCTTTCCCCTTTGCTATTCGTAGGCTTCACTCCCTGATATCCAGGTCTTTATCCAAATATCACCTTCTCAGTGAGGGCTAGACAATAAACATTTCCCCCTTCCAATGCCTGCACAACACTCACTGTCTTCTCTCACATCTTTTACTTTTCTCTTTAGCCTGCTTCATACCTTGCTATGTACCTGACTTATTCACCTGTTAACTGGTAGCCTCTTTCCATTACAATGTCTTCTCTACCAGGACAGACATTTCTTGTGTGTTTTGTTTCTTACTATAGCCTCAGTGCCTAGAACAGTGCCTGGCACATCAGTGTGTCTTAGTCATCTGGTACTGCTCTAACAGAAAATATAAATGGATGATTTTAGAAAGAGAAAGTTTACCGTCATAGTCTGATAAGTTACAAATCCATTCATATGGATTTCAGTCCAGTAGGCTGGGAGTACAGTTCAACGAGCATCCTGGTGCAGGAACCTCAGGACCAAAGGATGTGCTCTGCTCTCAGTGCTATTCTCTTGGTAGTATGAGGTTACCCACTTTCTCTCCTCATGTCTCTCCCTTACATCCCACAAATTTGTAGCTTGAGTCCTGCCTGTTCAACACAACTGCTGCCCATTCTCCTTCATCAACATAACAGAGGATTCACAACACATGGGAGGAATTGCACCATATTGGGACTCATGGCAAAGTCAGATCAATACACAAATTTGGGTAGGAGACGCAACACAGTCCATGACACTCCACCCTTTGGCACCCCCCCAAAATCATACTCTTGGCAACATACAAATTGTACTCATAACAAGAGTCTCAAAGTCCAAATCCAAAATCCCCAAATTCCTCTTCAACTGTGAAATCCACAATACATTATCTTTCCAAAATACAGTGGCAGAACAGGCAAGCACAAGTTATATGTTTGCATTACAAGCAAGAAAAATTGCAGGAAAAGGCTTAACAGACACCAAGTAAATTAACAAAACACATTGGTCCTCATAGCTCTAGATGCCCAACTCTCTGAAGCCCCAGAGGCCACAGCCCCACCCTTAGGAACCCCTGAGTTCATGGCCCTACCTTTTGAGACTGAGGCAGCTCAGCTTCTCCTCCTTGTCTCTTCACTTTCAGCCCCTATGGCCTTATGGCCCAGGCCTCAAGCCTGCATCAACCCTGCTCAGGTAAGTGTTCCAAAGCTCTGTAGCTCCACTGATTTAAGTGCTGGGAGGCACTCTGCTCTCCCAGGAAGCCTACTGCACACAGGCACTCAGCACTCTTACTCTGTGGGTCGGCTCCTAGTTCTGCCACCGCTGCAGCCTTTCTTACCATCTGCTGTCTGCTCAGGTGTTAGCAGTTCTCCTGGGTTCCTTCTTCCATCCTTTTGCAAAAAAAGTCCACATTTTAGGTGTCTGTTACAGCAGTACCCCAGTTCTGGTACCAAATTATGTCTCAGTCATCTGGTACTGCTCGAACAGAAAATACCACAAGTAGATGGCTTCAGAAAGAAACATTTTATTGCCACAGTTCGGTAAGCTACGAATCCACTCATATGAGACATCATCGCAGTCTGGCAGGCTAGAAGTCCAATTCAGTGAGAGCATCCTGGTGCAGGAAGCTCAGGTCCAAAGGATGTGCTCTGCTGTCGGTGCTGCTCTCTTGGTGGTATGAGGTTCCCCCATTCTCTCTCCTCACTTCTCTCCCTTATATCGCACAAGCTTACAGCTTGAGTCCTGCCTGATCAATACAACTGCTGCCCATTTTCCCTCATCAACATCACAGAGGATGGATTTACAACACATGGGAGGAATTGCATATTGCGACTCAAGGCCAAGTCAAATCAATACACACGTTTTTAGGGGGACACAATGAAATCCATGACCGGTGTTAAACATTTGTGGAATAAAAAAATATGAATCTGGCTAAGGTTTTCCTTTTGTGTCACCTTGCAGATAGGCACAAGGTAGCATCAGAAAAGCCCTGTTTTACAAGGGTCTGGGGACCATGTATTCAGGGGACATTGAAGCCAACTGGCATAACTAGTCTATTGCTAAGACAGTCTTCTGCACCTTATATTGGTGAGTGGCATCTGGGGTCTTAAAAGCTAGTAAGCTGCCATCTGAGGTACACCAAATGTCCCCAACTCATTTAGATGGTCACTGAGAACATCAGAGACATGGTGACAAAAGAGCCCAGAAGCCAGAAGGACCACATGAATGGGAGACTGTATCAACGTGAGACGAGAAGAACCAGATGGTGCCTGGCCTCCACCAAAGACAGCCAAGACATGGGACACAATGTAGAGTCCCTGAACCAACATGAGAAAAAGAGGGGCACTGCCCAAGAACTCTTCTAAAGAACCTGCATTGATGGTCTCACAGCCTGAATACTCCCCTGGGAAGGTGGCCCCTAGACCTGCTACTATCTCTGACCAGTAATGAGGTCAACCGTTAAGACAAGAATGGACTAGACTCAGAGACACAGTGTGACCATATGGTATGCATACTTTACAGTTCTATGCATTCATAAGAGATGGTCCTACTACTCCCTTCCTAGATGGGAGAGAAGAGCGTAGAGAGGAGGGTACACACTGAGGGGACACTAGCAAAACTGATTTGTATTACATACATTCACTTAATTACAATTAAAACAAAACAAAGGAAAAACACTGTTTCACTGTCACAGGTAAATAGCTGGGTTCAGTCCATGTCAAAAGAGGACAGCTTAGCTTGGGAGCGCTGAAGATGTGCCCTGCACCAGTCAAGACAGTAGGTCTCCAGAGAACTGCCTTCTATTTCATTGATCCCAACACAAAATCCCTCATTTTAGCATTTTATACCTATACGTTCAATGATTGTACTTTGATTGTTAAAGGTAACTTGTACAGCTAAAGACCATATATACCCCAGGCTTAATAAGAATCCTCACCTCTTGCAGCATAATGTTTGTTACATGGACAAGAGATGAACTTACAGTGAGTGGCTTAGAGGACAAGGCAGAAGACTCCAAAAATGCTGCAGAAAGAGAGATGGCAGCATCAACAGTGAGGGAGTCTGATCTTCCAACCACATAATCCTTTTTTTTTTTTGGTAGACATTGTTGTAATAGTACTATAAAAGCATGGCCTGTACGTCAGAACTCCCATTATTCTGCACCCATGGCAGACATCACTAATTGATCACAGCTTTCTTTCTCAAGGAATCTGAATGCAGCTTTAGAATCCTTCTCAATATGCTGCTTCTGGTGACCACTACTAACCGATCAGCAGTAACTCACAAAATGCCACCTCTCTGCCAACACTAACCTTTATAATCAAAGGCTCCAGTCATACTTAGCTTTCTCCCCACTTCCCTCTCTACCTCTCTCTGCTTTCCTGTCTGTCTTCTTCAGATGATGGTTTATTCGACAAACATGATCGAAGTCAGCCGTGGAAGGATTACTCAAAGTCATTGAGTTGATTCCAATTCAGAGCGACCCTAGAGGTCAGAGTAGAAGTGCCCCATAGAGATTCCAAGGAGCGCCTGGTGGATTTGAACTGCTGACCTCTTTTGGTTAGCAGCTGTAGTACTTAACCACTATGCAACCAGGGTTTCCATGCAGGGATTAGGTTAAAAAAAAAAAATCTACCTGTTACAAAAAGAACGGCGGAAGTCCCATCTAGCAATACGGTGGCCACAGAGGTGCCCAGGGCTCTGTGAAGGAAGTGCCTACTTGTTTCCACGTTCTCTTTTTGGGGCCTTGACCAGACAGACCTCAGCTGCTCCCCTTTGTGTGGTCCATGAGGAAGTGAGTGGGAAGGTCTGCAGAAGTGCCGCCACCCATGTGCAACACACACGCAAACATAAGACATCAGAAGGAAGGCTCAAGTGGAAGGGCCAGTGGGATAGAAAGGACTTGCCTAAAGAAGTCTCAGCTGTGTCAGGGAAACCGTTCCCGATTCCGAGGAGACCCAGGATTCCACCCCAGGCAGATTGGCCGCAGAACTCAAGTTCTTCACGGTCCTGCCCTACAGACAAGCTTGGTGACAGGGTTCATTTGTTCGTGTGAAGGAGCTCTAGAGCGAAGATGGGGAAGTTGACTGGGTTTTGCAACAGAGGTAAAAACACAAGACACACACTCAGATAATTCTGTACATAGTCTGGGGTTCACCTGGGAATTGTGGGGATGCATGATACTGATGTGAAAAAGAGATAAGGAGGCACATGGGCCAAGTTTGGGGGGATCCTTGTGTTTAGTGGTGGAGTAAGGGTCAGAAACGGAGATAGAACGAAGAATTGCCACAGAAATGAGGATATGGGAGGATTCACTGTCACAGGGGTGAGGGGCGATGTCACAAGAAAGAGGGGGGATGAGGACAACCAAAGGCAGCTGAGAGGCTGAGGAGAGTGGATAAAAGTTTCAGGGCCACTGTAGTAGCTAAGGGGACCTGATGGCACTGTGGTTAAGAGCTACAGCAGCTAACCAAATGACTGGCTGTTCAGATCCACCAGATACTTCTTGGAAACCCTATGGCGCAGTTCTACTCTGTCCTATAGGGCTGCCAGGAGTCAGAGTCGGAGCTGGACTCTATGGCAATGTTTTTTCCTTTTTTGTTGTTGCTCTTTTGATCAACAGCAGTAGTTCAGTGCCTTTATTCTCAGTACAGGGGTCAGCACACTGTTTTCTGTAAAGGATCAGGCTGTAAATATCTGAGGCTTTCTGAATGAACAGTTACAACCATTCCACATACATTATTCAACTTCAACAACTCTTCAACTATCCAACCCCAGACAAACTGTATCAACAGATGAGTGTGGCTGAGTGTCAGTACAATTTTATTTACAAAAGCACATAGTCAGCTGGCCTGTGGGCTTTCATTTACTGACTTCTCATTTGGATCATTCACATACTTGAAAAACAAACCCAGTACTTTTTCTTTCTCTGTAGAATGTTTGGAGTGGAGGCCAGAAGACACGGAGTCAAGACCTGAGTAGTTCATGAGGAAGTCAGGCAGCCTTGGGGAGAAGGACACCTCTCTGAACTTCATTCTAGGCAACCAGCAAGTAGGCACAAAGTCTTTTTTCTCTCTTTCATCTTTTCAATTACAGCCTTTCTTAACAGAGAAAGCCGAAGATGCACATTGCAACATCTGAAAAACTAACGTTACTGATCTCCCTCCCACTCCTTCCCCATCCCCGGCCCCTGAGGCAAGCCCCAAAATGTTTGGTGTGGTTCTAGAACCGGTGGCTGTACCATCAATGGCCTGGGAGAGTGGGCATAATCAGACATGGCATCTGTATGAGAGGGCAGCAGATTTCCAAAGATCATGGCAAAGAGATCTCTTTGTTGAGTGATTCTAAAAGGGGCGAAGGCTGAGGGAGGCAGCTGAAAGCAATGACAAGTCTGCCTGGGAAGCTTCATGACAGACTCAGACTGCAGACAATTCAGTCATTTGGGATTTAGTTACCTACATGACCAGATCCAGAGATGGGGACAAAACGCTGGTACCGACCCAGACTCTGAGGCTCCAGATCAGATTTACCAGGAAGATTAAAAGGCCAAGACCACTTGGCTTCCACTGAGTATTGTTTTTTCTCAAAATATCTTCTAGGATCAAAATTGTGAAGCAGATATTACAGAATCCCAGTGAATGGCTGGATGAATCCTTGATTAGATGATGGATTGAAGAAAGCAATCAATCACTCAATAAATTAAAAAGTCAAAAAATAAAGAAGAACTGGTTGTTGTTTCAATGTGATTACAAGTCATTAATGTGATATAACTACAGTGTATGACTTAACCCCTAAAGTCTATTGCCACTAGTTGTTTCTGACTCATAGTGACGCTCTAGAACAGAGTAGAACTGCCCCACAGAGGTTCCGGGGAGCCCCTGGTGGACTTCCACTGCTGACTGTTTAGTTAGCAGCTGTAGCACTTAACAACTAAGCCACCAGGTTTCCACGTGAATTAAGGGAGATGAGGATTTTTCTGTATTCTGGGCAGGCTGCCTTTGGAATGATGAGGTTCAGTTTGGGGAGCCTCTTCTGTTTTACGACGGATATTGACTAAAGGGAATGCACACTGACCAAAAGGGTGAGTCTTGGGGGTGAAGCATCCTTGAAGCCAAACTATACAGCAAACAGTTGAAAAATTAAGGGTTTTGGTTGGGGTGGAAAAAGGAGATTTGGAAAAAGGGCATTACCCGAAACCAAATATTAGGGCTTAACGGTAGCATCTGAAGAGGCAGATTCAGGGCCAGAAGGAAGGAGTTAGATAGGTAGGGCTGAACTTGGTGCAAGGACGAACTTTCTTCCCATTCCTGTTGCCCAGCAATGGAGTGCCATCTGCAGCGGTATACAAGATCTACAATTAAGTTCGCAAACTCATCCTAGAAGAAGTGCTACACACCTTGTTGCTGAATATCACTACAGTCACCTTTGAAATGCCCCCTTTGAGAAGCTATGGACTGACGCCAGCACATAGTCCACCCTTCAAAGTAATTTTGAGACTCTTTCTGCAATGGCCATTGTGCACAGTAGCATGTTTGTGAACTTAACTGTACAGTTGTCCGTGAGGGAGTTTTTAGCCATTCCAGCTGTTGTCATATTTACTCTTGAGGTCCTGAATGTCATCAAAATGCTTCCTTTCAATGTTTCCTTTATGTTTGGGTAAAGAAAACAATCACAGGCGGCCAGATCAGCTGAGTAGGTAGTAGGTAGGGTGTTCCAATACAGTTGTTTACTGGAAGGGTGGACTAGGCACTGGCATCGGGGCATAGCTTCTCAAGGGGAGTCCTTCCAAGGTCACTATAGTGATGTTCTGCAATGAGGTATGTAGCACTTAGAACAACTAAGTTCGCAGACTTAATTGTCGGGCCTTGCATTCCTCCTGTGGTACCTGATCTTCTGCTGAACAGAAGCTGGATGAGGCTTTGGAGTCTTTTTCAACCTTAAGCTTCTGTGCATTTAAGATAACAGTCAACTCCTTTGGAAAGTGCAGAGAACTGACCTATGTCAGGGTCCAGATAGTTTCATGAATTAGACCTCAAATGTCATCAACAGTTACGTGTTCATAGATCACTCAAGGTCAACTACACAGAGATAACCTCCTTAGCAACAGCTTAGGCATGAGTGTTTAAAGATGAGTTCCCATTAACTCGCCTGTGATTTAGCCAAGTTGTAACGTGGAGATGTGCTGGCTTTGGGTAAAGAGAGCTAAAAAGTGACATGATGTCCATGACAGGTCAGCTGTTTTGACCTCTCTGAGCTTGAGTTTATTTATCTGCAAAATGGGACTCTGTACACCAACTCTATCTCTCTTACCAAACTGAAGGCGACAGCAAATAACAGACGGTGTCTGCTGTACAACAGCTTTTCTCTAACTACTTTTGGCAGGAGGAAAACTTGTTTTCCATTTCTACTCCCTCATAGACCAATACTCTTACATAATACAATGAAGACGAATTACTAGAAACACAAAATGCTGCTTGGGTGTTGTCATGAATTCTGTCCCCCACCCCAAATGTGTGTAGTAATCTGGCTGGGCCGTGATTCCCCGTATTGTGTGATTGCCTTCCATTTTGTGGTCTTCCTATGCTGCAAATCCTAGTCTCTGCCTGTGGTTAACAGCCTGGATTACGTTAGAGAGAATCAGGGTAGGGGTGTAAAACCCTTCCCAAGGTCAACTCCCTGCTCCAATGTCAAGGGTGTTTCCCTGGAGTGTGGCTTGCACCACCTTTTATCCTACAAGAGATAAAAGGGGAGCAAGCCGAGAGTTGGGGACCTCGTACCATCAAGAAAGCAGCCCCGAGAACAGAACGTGTCCTTCAGACCTGAGGTTTCTGCGCCAAGATGCTCTCAGACCAACGAAAGACTGATGCAACACAAGGACCTTCCTCCAGAGGTGACAGAGAGTGTGTCTTCCCCTGGAGCCAGCACCCTGCATGTGGACTTGCAGCTTTCTGGACTGTGTGAGAATAATCCTTTCTGGGTTATTTCTGTTAGAGCAGTACCAGGACACTGCAACAGGTGTTGTGCCCGTGCGGGCTTGCTGAAACTTTCAAATGCTCCCTCGTGCTCTCTCTATGCTTCTCCTCAGGCCTGACAGCAGTTTATAGGTTGGGACCAGTCCACAGGCCACATTTTCTGTTTCTCTGCTCTAACACGCTGAAAAGTGCTATAAACAGAACTGCTGCAATATTCAGAAATCTTCAAGTCACAGTTCTAAGACAGTTACAGCGCGATAAGAAGATCCCACAATTCAAAATAATGTTCAGTAACCACTGGCCCCCTTTCCCTCGGGATAACCACTTGTAGTTGAACGATACTTTGTAGCCGTTGTTAGGCGCCATCACGTTGGTTTCAACTCCTGTGACGCCGTGTGACACTACACAATGGTTCCAGAGGGTTTTCTAGGGCCATAATTCTTCTGGGAGCAGAGTCAGTTCTTTCTACCAGGGAGCTGTTAGGTGGATTTGAACCACCTACCTTTCAGCCGGCAGACGAGCGCTTACCTACCGTGCCACCAGGGTTTGTTTTAATGATATTTACTGAGTCGTGTGATGGGAAATCCTTGTTGGGTAGTGAGTTAAGCGCTATGTCTGCTAACCAAAAGGTCGGCAGTTCAAATGTGTCAGGTGCTCTTTGGAAACACCATGGGGCAGCTCTACTCTGACTTCTAGGGTCACTATGAGTTGGACCTGACTTGGCAGCAGTGGGCTTGGTTTTGGGATTTTGTGATGGGAAAAATAAGAAAATCCCACCCTGATGAAGTGGATCCGGGCCTCCCATTGTGTCACTCAGCTTCCAGTTTTTGTGGGCACCAACACAGCATCAGGGGTGATTTTACTTAAAGGACTTGAACAGTTAGGAAAGCTGAAGTGACCTGGCGCCTGGCCCAACCGTCAAAAAGACGGACACAGGGTATTATTGGGAAACACCGTTTCTAAAAAAATAAGGGTTTTCTTTGTTGATTGTAAGTCTAAGTGACTAATCCGAGGCCTCTAAAAACTTCCAGACCACACGCCCTGGACCCAAGGGACTTCATTTCTACAAAGCGAAGAGGCAGCAGTTTGTACAGCTTTAACTCGATAAAATAACACTTTCTACTTGGATGAACTGACCCAGATTTTCTGACGTCCACGCAGCAACAACTCGCGCAGACGGCGAGCTTGGGCATTGCCTGCGAGGAGAACTAGGGGGGAGACGAGGGATGGGGGGAGCTGAGAGAGGGGGGAGGTCCTGGATTGGCGGGGAGGTCACGGACGCGGGGCAGCTCGGGGACGCGGGGGAGGTCGGGGACGGGGGAGGTGCTAGGTGAAGATAGTGAAATTTTCCACTTGGATTCCAGTTTTGAATCCTCGGCTTTTATGAACTGAAGGGGGTCTGTCCTAGGTTCGTGAGTCAAACGACATCTCAATTCAGAGTCAGGACAACAGAAGAGAGGGCTATACATATACCCTTATAAAGAAACGGGTGCCCACACATGCTTTCCTCCCATTGGGCAATACAGACCTCTCATGACACAGCAACCAATCCAAACCGGTTGCCACTGTGTCCATTCGGACTCTCAGCGACCCTACAGGAAAAGGCAGAGAACTTGCAAAGGTAGGATTTCCAAGGAGAGGATGGTAGATTCAAACTGCTGACCTTTCCATTGGCAGCTGAACTGCTCACCACTGAGCCACCAGGGATCCCGCAGCAGCAAGGGGTTAGCAACGAAGAGTGCCACACACAGCCCTCTAAGAGCCTCAGTGTCTTCATCTGTAAAATGGGAATCATCAGGCCTGTTATGTTACAATGCAGCCTTGGCAGTACAGTGGTTAAGAGCTTGGTGTCTCGACCCACTGGCCACTCCTCAGAAACCCTATGGGGCAGGTCTACTCTGTCCCATAGGGTCACTATAACTTGGAATCAACTGGAAGGCAATGGGGTCATCAACACTGTGGAAACCGGGAGAGATGACAGGGAGTGCCAGAAAGGTTTGCTGTTTTCAGCTGCCATAGAATCAGCTTCAGCTCTTGGTGACATTACATATAAGGAAATGAAATGGGAATACAGACTATGATCAATGGGGCATGTATGCACACACGCACACACACACACACACACCACACACAGAGTGTAGCACACTCACAGTGATTCAGACATGTAACCAACCTTGAATGGCAGGGTAAGGCAATCTCAGAGGAAGCACTCTATGCAGTTGAAATAATTTACAAGAACATAAACTCATATTACTCAATCAGCTTGGCATGAGTTTAAAGCATTAAATGGCCCTTTCCAGATGCTTCTTGTTTTCCACTACTTCCCTGTCAGCAGGCCTCTCCTGACCAACCTCCCTTGGCTTCTATTAGGCCAAACCACCCTTTCAACTCTCTTGGTCCCTGTAGGTTTGGGGTCGTCTGTTGACTCAGTTCCAAGCCACTCTTTCCAGCCTCCAATAGCCGAAGGTCCCTCCTCTGTGACCTGCAGAGAGCCCCCATCCCCTCCCACCAAGTTTGGCTTTTGGATCATGGTTCTCCCTGGGGGAAGTCTTGGCCTAGTTTTTCTCATGATCCAGGAAGTTTAGTCTCTGCCTCAGTTTCTCTGAATTGGACTTGCCACCTTGTTTAGTATAACCTGGGTTTCTTTTTCTTTCTCAGTGAAAAGTTTCTCTGGAAAACCCTCCTGACTTTCTTTTATCTAGGGCTTCTAAAAGTTCTGTTTCTTGGTAATACTCTCCTTCCATCCCAGCTACTCATAAAATGGCATGAAGAACCCTTCACCATTTATTCCACAAGCCTCACCCTCTATCTTGCACAGATACACTTCTGGGGCATTATTTCATCTGGAAAGGCCCATCACCTGTGCTCAGAAGAGTAAGGCATCTGCATTTTATTTTTCACTGTAGTTTAACTTTTTCAGCCCTACCCAACTATATTACCCCGATTCCAGCAAACCCAGAGATAACAAATGGTTGATCACTTGTTTTCTTTAAACTACAAATCTTAGCTAGTTTTGCACTCCACTCTCTGAGCAGTGCTCTGCCTTGAAACATTTCTCTTCTCTAAATTTCTCAATTTCATTTAGCTTCCCCCTCTCCTACCCTGTGGCGCAGTGCTTAAGAGCTATGATGGCTAACCAAAAAAGTCAGCAGTTCGAATCCACCAGGTGCTCATCGGAAACTCCATGAGGCAGTTCTGCTCTGTCCCATAGGGTCACTATGAGTCAAAATTGACTCAACGGCAGTGGGTTTGGTTTGGCTTGGTTTCTCCTACCACCATGGGCTTTGCCATATAAGTTGGCAGTAGGGTTGAAATGAACCGGAACACTCTAACACTGTTTTCAGAATTCCACAGTGGCACAGTGGTTAAGCACTCAGCTGCTAACCAAAAGGTGGGTGATTGGAACCCGAGAAAGATGTGGCAGTTTGCTCCTGTAATGATCACAGCCTTGGAAAGCCTATGGGGCAGTCTGCTCTGTTCTGTGGAGTTGCTGTGAGTCAGATATGACTTGCAGGTAACAGGTTTCTACAGGTAACTCTGGCATGAGCCTCAAAGGTATCGCGAAACAGCTAAGTCCCCTCGGGCACTTGCACCCTAGCCTTCCTTAGTCCAGCAGGACGTTAGAGCAGCAAATGCTAGCACTGCATTGGAGTTCTGCAGAATAGGGTTTCTAGGCCCGACTTTGTCCCTAGCTTTTTACAAGCATAAAACTTACAGACAACAAATTAAAATAACTGGCTGGGCAACCTTATCCTACTCTTAATCAATGGTGGTATTTCCATCACCGTTGCAACCCCCTCTCATTCCAGTTTCCTTTTTCTGCATGTGGACATCCAATATTCCCAGCACCAGCTGTCAAAGAGACTTCTTTCTCTACTGAACGGACAAAGGTCAGTTGATCATAGGTGTGTGGGTTTCTTTCTGCACTCTCAATTCTGTTCCGTTCACCTACACGTGTATTCTTATACTACCACCAGGCCGTTTTAATCATGGTAGCTGTATACTGTTGATGTTGTCAGTAAAGTGGCACTGAGGCTACACATTTCATCGTCTATACATTTGCCTGTCCTTGTCTTTATCTGTGAATGAGGTCAGACAACATTTGTCCTTGAGCGCCTGGGTTGATTCACTCAGCACGTCTTCTGACTCCATCTACACTGTCTCATGGATCAAGGCTTCATCTCCCTTATGCTCAATAGTATTCCACTCTGCGTGTGTGCCCTCTTTGGTTTATTCATTCATTGGTTGATGGGCATTTACGTTGTTTCCACCTCTGGCTTTTGTAAACAGTGCTGCAGTGGACACTGGTGTACAATTCTCTGTGTGTCTGCCTTCAAGTCTTCTGGGTAGGTACCCAGATGTAGAATTGCTGGGTCATATGGTAGTTCTATTTTGAGTTTTTTTATATAACATTTTTTAAAAATTATGATTAAGTGAAAGTATATAACCCACGTCAATTCCTCACGCCAGCCTCTCTGCAGCTCTATCTGCTCTTCTTTTGAGTTTCTTGAGTAACCTCCTTCACTCTTTTTCACAGTGGCTGTGGCATTTTGCATTCCCACCAGCACTCGGTGAGGGTTCCAGTTTCCTGACATCCTAGGCAGTGTGTGTTATTTTTGACTTTTTTTTTCCCTTTTCTTCTAAATCTTACCCAAGCCAGCCATGGCCTCTCACTGAGGTTTTGATTTGCATCACTCTGATGGGTAACGAACATCTTCCCACTATCTTTTGTCTGGTGGCCATCCGAATGTCCTCTTTGGTGGTTGTCTGCCCATTTTATGACTGAGTTGTTCTTTTTGTTATTAAGTTGTTTCAGTCTCACATAGATTTTGGTTATTAGATTCTTGTTGGGTAAACAGTGTCTCAATATTCTCCCAGTGGGTAGCTTGTCTTTTCACGTTTTTGGTAAAGTCTTTTGATGAAGAGAAGTTTTTGATTTTTATAACGTCCCACTTACTTATTTTGTCTTGTGCTGTTTCTGCTTTTGTTATATTTGATAATCCATTATTAAATGCTAAGCTGGACAGCACTGCTTTCTCTTCTAAGAATTTTACGGCTTCACTTGCACATTTAGCTCCTTAAACTAGTTTGAATTTGTTTTTGTGTATGGTGTGAGGTATGGCTCCTGTCTCATTTTTCTCCATGTGGACATCCTAGTTTCCCAGCACCAATTATCAAAGAGACTCTTCTTTCTCCATTGAATGGGCAAAAATGAGTTGACTATAGGTGAGTGGGTTTATTTCTGCACTCAGTTCTATTCATCTATGTGAATATCCTTGTACTACCCAGAGGCTACTTTGATTACGGTAGCTGTATGTTGGTAAGAGCCACCGAGTCACTTCTGACTCAGTGATCCTGTGTATAGGGGGTGACTACTCCTGTGTCATCCTCGCAATCATTACTGTATTTGAGCCCATTTTTGCAGCCACGGTGTCACTCCATCTAGTTGATGGTCTTCCTGTTCTTTTGCTGACCCTCTACTTTACCAAGCACGATATCCTCCAGGGACTGGTCCCTCCTGACAATACACCCATCCTTTCTTTTAAGGAACGTTCTGGCTGTGCTTCTTCCAAAACAGATCTGTTTATTCTTCTGGCAGCCCATGGTATAGTCAATATTCTTCACCAACACCGTAATTCAAAGGTATTAATTCTTCTCCCATCTTCCCTATTCACTGTACAGCTTTCACATGCATGTGAGGAGACTGGAAAGACAATAGCTTAGAGGACGTGTACCTCAGCCCTCAAAGTGATATCTTTGCTTTGTAACACTTTCACATGGTCTTTTGCAACAGATTTGCTCAGAGCAATACACCATTTGATTTCCTGACTAAGGCTTCCGTAGGCGTTGCTTGCAGATCAAAGTGAAATGGAATCCTTAACAACGTCAATATTGTCTCCGTTTATCATGATGTTGCTCACTGGTCCAGCTGTAAGGATTTCTGTTTTCTTGATGTTGAGGTGCAATCCATACGGAAGACTGTGGTCTTTGATCTTCATCACTAAGTGCTTCAAGCCCTCTTCACCTTCCACAAGCAATGTTGGGCCATCAGTATAACCCAGGTGGTTAGTGCATTCCTCTTCATATAGACCAGCTTCTCGATTACTCGCTCAGCATACAGACTGCATAAGTGAAGTGAAAGGACACAACCCCGATGCTCCCATTTCTTGATTTTAAACCACATAGTATCCCTTGCTCTGTTCTAGCGACTGCCTCTTGGTCTGTGTGCAGGTTTATCACGAGTACAGTTGTGTTCCATAAATCTCATTCTTCACAATGTTATCTATTATTTTTTTATGATCCACACCATCCAATCCCCTTGCACAGTTAATGAAACACAGGTCAACCTCTTCCTCGTATTCTGTGTTCTCAGCCAAGATCCACCTGTAGCTGTACAGTATGTTTTAAAATCAAGAAATATCTATCTTCCTACTGGATTATTCTCTTTCAAAATTGTGTTACCTATTTGGGACCTTTTGTCCTTCTATACACAGTCAAGGCTTGTTTTTTTTTCTGTTTCTGTAAAGAAAGCTATTGGAATTTTGGTCAAGATTAGGTTGACTCCAATGTCTTTGGGTAGTTTTGACATCTTAACAATATTAAATCCTTGAATCCACAAACACAGAGTATCTTTCCACTTAGTTAAGCCTTCCTTGATCTCTTTCATCAGTATTTTATAGTTTGCATTGTGAGTCATTCATATCCCTGGTTAGATTTATTCCTAGGTATTTTGTTCTCTAAGATGTTATTGCAAATGGAATTCTTTTTCTAATTTACCTTTCAGATTTCTCATTGCTAGTGTATAGAAGTCCAATACATTTTTAAAATAGTTTTTCAATTGTACTTTAATGAATGTTTACAAACTAGTTTCTCATTAAACAACTGCACACATATTGTTTTGTAACATTGGTTAACAACTACGTGACATGTCAATACTGTCCCTTCTCAACCTTGGATTCCTTATTATCAGCTTTCCTGTCCCCTCCTGCCTTCCAGTCCTTGTGTCTGATCTGGCATGCCCCTGTAGTCTCATTCTGCTTTATGGGCCATCTAAATCTTTGGTTGGAGGGTGAAACTCAGAAGTGACATCATTACTGAGCTAAAAGGGTATGTAGGAGCTATACTCTTGGAGTTTCTCCAGTCTTTGTCAAATCAGTAAGTCTGGTCTTTATTTGTGAGTTAGAATTTAGTTCTACATTTTCATCTCTATCTGGGGCCCTCTACTGTGGATCTCTGTCAGAGAAGTAGCTGGACACCAGCTGCTTGTGCTGGACTCAGTCTAGGGGAAGCTGTGGAAGTTGTGGTCCATTAGTTCTTTGGACTAATCTTTCCCTTGTATCTTTGGTTTCTTTCATTCTCCTTTGCTCCTGGCATGGTGAGACCAGTGGAGTATCTTAGACAGCTGCTTACAAGCTTCTGAGACTGTAGACACTACTCACCAAAGGAGAGTGTAGACCATCTTCTCTATAAACTACATTATACCAAATGAGTTCAAGGTTCCTGTGACCATAGTCCCCATAACCCTTCTCTATTGCCTATTTAGTGTTTTTCCATCATCATCCCATCCCTCTCTTGCAACCATCTCAGCTTCTTTCTTTTTGTGTGTAAACCTTTTCATGAGCTGTTACAGCAGTGCCCTCATACAGTATTTCTCCTTTCGCGACTGATGTCACTCAGCCAAATGCTCTCCAATTTTATCCATACCGTGAGATGCTGTGCAGATTCTCATCATTTTACACCGCTGTGTAGTACTCCACTGTGCACACCTAATACAGTTTTATACATTCATCTGCTGATGGGTGTCTGGGGTCTTCCCAACTCCTCATTTCAAGGAGAAAGTTTTCAACCTTCCTCCATTAAGTCATATGCTCTGAATCATACTGAGGAATTTCTCTTCTATTCTAACCTTCTTTACGGTTTCATTAAGGAAACGGATTTTATCAAATGCTTTTTTCTGTGTCCACAGAAATGATCTTTCTTCTTAAAAAAACAAAACACAACTTTGTTCCATTGATATGGTGTACTATGCTGATTGATTCTGGAGTGTTGGGCCTTTCCTGTATTCTCGGAATAAAACTCAGCTTTGTCATGGTGTGTAACTCTCTTAATATGCTGTTGGATTCTGTTTACTAGATTTTTGTTGAGGACTTCCACATCTACATTTGTAAGTTTTTTATGACGTCTTTGCCCATTTTGTGGATCAGGGTTATGTTTGCTTCATAGAATGAATTAGGGTGAACATTGCTTCCTTCACTATCTGTTGGACGACTTGAAACAGTATTAGTGTTACAATGGCTTGTTGACATACCTTTACAATGAACACATTAAATGAGTTCTTTGATTTAAAATAGACGTAGCTCTGTGCAGTACTTTCAGCAAGTGCTGTTCTTTCATAGAGAATCCTCTTTGGATTCTTTAAAGCTCTTTGATGTACTAGCTCTGTAACACGGAACTCTACCTACATAAACCAGAATGCATGGCATGATCTCAGTACTGTTAACTACCTGGTGTCAGCGTGTGAAAATTGCAGGCATAGGACTCAAATAAATAAGTAGGTTCAGAAATGCTGGCCACACATTGCCTACCCTCTCAAGTGAGCTTTCAATATAATGGAAATCAAGATCTCATCTTCTGAAATTCTTACTTCTATTCTTTGGGAGGAACTCCCTCCTCTGTCGCTCAGTGCCTGGGCCACTCTCTCCACGAAGGAGAAAGTTCAATTCTCACTTTTGAGGCAGTTATGAGAAGTCTCTTCAGGACTCCAGCCATCTGAATGACGTTCGTAACAATCCGAGGGCTGGATCCTTAGCTCATCTTCCTGGATCTTAGCCAGAGAGCATTTGCTAATCAAATTAGTTGGTCCAGCCTTTTCTCAAAATATATGGCAGATTTCAAACATGCACTGCTCTTGGGAGGCAAAGTGCTATAAAAATAAAATAAATTATCAGCAGAGCAGCTACCAAAACCCTCTGAAGCACTCTTTCATCTTTCTCTTTTGTGAAATAATATCACAAATAGGAGGCATTTCTTGTAGAATGAAAACTACTAAGTATTTTCACACAGCTTCTCCCCACCCCACTCTTATTTTCTCCCCCTCCGCTGTTAATAACATCCGATCTCACATTTAAGCAGGAAGAAAATGTAACCACATGATTTAAAAAGCATGTGTTTATGACTTGCCATGTTTAAGCACTGCTGAATAAATGTATATTGAAAACATATTTCAAGTGAGAAGTCATAATAAGGGGTTTAGAGACATTCAATATTACTCTACTAATTCATAGCACACCGTAATTATGGAATATGTAGACTTTCTAGATGTAAATTATAATCCACAACTGAGTAAGAGCCCTCTGCCGCTGTCCTTCAGTGAAATGTCACAACACTACACACTTCATGCAAATTGACAGCAAAGAGAATAAAGCACATCAAGAAATGTATGGAACCATTATTTCAGCCTTAAACATTTCATTCAAACCCAACAGCTCAAAATCTCCCCACTCCATGCTACCCCAATTCCCAGTCAGTGTTGAAATGTATAGATCCAAAGCTCCAGAATCACATGTTTTCTCCATGTGAAAAACTATTTTTACCAGCAAAATGCAATTCAGATGTCTGCTCTTGTTCCTTCAGCAAAGACCCAGAAGCAATTAAATTGAACTCCTCTGTACCCTGGTGGCGTAGGGGTTAAGAGCTATGGCTGCTAACCAACAGGTCAGCAGTTCGAACCCACCAGATGTTCCTTGGAAGCTCAAGGAGGCAGTTCCACTGCAGCTCACAGGCTTGCGGTGAGTTGGAATCAACTCAACAGCAAGAGGTTTGGTTTCTGGAGTTGCTTTTTTGTTTTTTGTTTTTGTCCCACTCAGCTGAAATAATGGTCCCATACATCTCTTGGTGTATGGGTCAGCCTGGAAAGATTTTTGACATACAATTTTTATAATTTGTAGACCAAGAAAGTGGTTTTCACTTTTTGTTTTTTAAAGTTTCTGAAACCTTTCTTTCTCTCAAAACCACCAATGTGGAAGAAAAAAACTAGAGCACTTCTAGTTGAAGTAGAGAGGGTGAACCTTGCCTACAAGACACTCCTGAGACTTCTCTGGATTGCTCAGAAAATGGCTCAAAGATATCTGAACTGCCATTAAATGGCTCCATTTAGTGACTCATCACCACAGTCTTCCTACGACGTGTGGATTTCCAAACTCCAAAACAAGTTGTAACAGATGTTGATGGCACCGTCACTTACATTCCTCTGGCCTTGACATCTTTGGTATATTGTGGGCTGATTTCCAACTGCCGACTATTGTTACCTCTTTGCTTGAAGGCTTTCTCTGGTCCTGGAGCCCATGTAGTCCACAGGTGGAGTTGGCCAGAAATCCCCCAAGAATTAAGTTTGTCCCAGAGTAGTATTCAACCAATGGTTGATGCTTTTAGGGTGATAACTCTGAAGTTCCTATTCTACACTCCTCCCAGAGTTCTCCAATGGGATTAAGTTCCAGTTATGCCCATGGTGGAAGCCCTGGTGGAATAGTGATTAAGTACTACATCTCCTAACCAAAAGGTTGGCAGTTCGAATCCACCAGGCGCTCCTTGGAAACTCGACAGGGTAGTTCTTCTCTATCTTATGGGGTCGTTATCAGTTGAAATTGACTCGATGGCGCTGGGTTTGATTTTTTTTTTTGGTACGTCCATGGTAACTAACCCAATAATATTCTTTCCCAGCTGCCTTCTCTTCCCTGTCTCCCGCCCCTTCCTTACCAGTGTTTCTAGGGATTTACCTGTTCCTCTCTCAAACTGCATACGTTCAAGCCTGTCTCAGGACCTGCTCTGGGGTATACAAACTTACACAAGATACACTGAGCTGCCAAAACCAAGGGTGGTACTTAGATGCTGTCGCTCTATTTTAATTTTCAGTGGATCATTTTACTAGTTCTTTATCATACGTGGAAACCCGGATGGCACAGTCGTTAAGTACTATGGCTGTTCACCAAAACACAGGCAGTTCAAATCCACCAGGTGCTCCTTAGAAACTCTGTGGGGCAGTTCTTCTCTGTTCTATAGAGTTGCTATGAGTCAGAATCGACTCAACAGAGCTGGGTTTGGCTTTGGTTTATCTTATGTGGTCGGCAGCACAATGTCTCATCTTTAGTGCAAAGACATTCCCATCCTAATCTCCTTAGAACCTAGGAATATGTTATATGTTACGTAGCAAGGGAGGAATTAACATTGCTGATGGAACCTTAGCAAAAGGACCTTAAAATAAGGAGACTATTCTGGATTACTCTGAAGGGCCCAAATATAATCACAATGATTCTCTGAATGTGGAAGAGGGATCCAGAACAGCTCCAGTCAGAGTGATGCAATGCGAGAATGGTTTGACTGGCCATGGCAGGCTTTGCAGAGGTCAAGAGGCCACAAGCCAAGGAACGGAGGCAGCCCCTAGAAGCTGGAAAAAGCAAGGACACCAAATCTCCTTTAGAGCCTCTGGAAAGGTACACAGTCCTGCCAACATCTCAATTTTAGTCCAGTGAGACCCATTTCAGACTTATCACCTCCAGACTTGTGTGCTAATATATTTTTGTTGTTTTTAGCTCCTAAAGTGGTAGTAATCAGTAACCGTAGCAATAGAAAATTGATATATCATATAAACTGTAGAACAAGAAAGTAAACATCCCCAGAGTATAATTTGATCCCTCTCACCACTATTCCCTTATTCTTATTGCCTTTCATCCCATGGAATCAAAGCAGACGCCTGCGAATTACAACAAAACTGCACAAATACTGGCTGAATAAGTGTTATGTACCGGACAAATGTTTTGACCCAAACGCCCGGGGGACATGAAGAAGATGACCCTCACACAACCTTCAATCTAATGGCAGACAAACACAGCCACACACAGAACTCAGGGAGCTTCGTAACTAAGAAGAAAAAGGGAGCCATTGTCGTGGGTACACAGATTGGTAAAAGGAGGAAGAGGCGAGAGACGGGAGAGGCAGGCAGGGGCTGGGACAAAGGCCACCATCGGCTATGTCAACGGGATCACTGAATCCCAGGGCAGTAAGGGAGCCTTTCAGTCTCCTACAGAAGAAATTGATCATGGAAAAGGGATGCATCTAGGTAGGTGGATTATGTCAGCTCAACACCAGAGGAGGGTCAGTTCCAGACACAGCATGCGGCTAGTGCTGGAATTCCTCTTGGCCTCACCACATGGATTAGGAGCGAGTAAGGTGCCCTAGTCAAGAGTCTTGGTGGCACAGCGGTTAAGTGCTCAGCTGCTAACCAAAACGTCAGTGGTTCAAACACACCAGCAGCTCCGTGGAGAAAAGACCTGGAGATCTGCTCCCATAAAGAAAAGGCCTACAGGGCAGTTCTCCTCTGTCATGTATGGTCATTGGAGTCAGAATCAATTCAAGGGCACATGACAATACGAAAACGCCCTAACAGGGTCTGAAGACCTGTTTTACACAGAGTACTCAACAACTCAGCTGCTAACCCAAAAGGCAGAGGTTTGAGTCCACCCAGAGGCACTGCAGAAGAAAGCCCTGTGTTTTAGTCAGCTAGGCTGCTCTAACAGAAATACCACAGAGTGGATGGCTTTAACAAAGAAAGATTTATTCTTATACAGTCCAGTAGGTTGCAAGTCCATATTCAGGGTGTCCGCTCCAGGGAAAGACTTTCCCCTTGTCGGCTCTGGAGGAAAGTCCGGTATTGCATCAGTCTTTGTCCAGGGAGCGTCCTAACGCAAGAACCTCTGGTCTGAACGACACGCTCTGCTCCCGGTGCTGCTTGCTTGACGGTAGTGAGGTTCTCAAATTGTCCTTGGTTCTTTTTCCTTTTATTCCTTGCAAGCTAAAAGCATTAAGGGTGGGGCAAGCCATACTCCAGGGAAACTTCCCCCACAGCAGGAATTCACAGCCCCACCCTAATCCTTTAACATACAGGTTAGCAAAACCACACAATGGAGGACAGTCCCAAGATACTGGGAACCATATCCCAGCCACGTAGCTGCACACATTTTTGGGGGGACACAATTCAAACCATGACACCCTGGTAATCGACTTGCCAAAAATCGGCTACTGAAAACCCAAAGGAGCTCACGTGGAGTCTGCATGAGTCAGAATTGACTCAAGTTTCTTCCCCAGGGCCTAGAGAATGCTGTCAAGTTTTCCAGCCCCAAAACGTTGTCCCTGAGACTTGGCCCTGCCTCGTGGGCTGACTTTTAGGATTCTTTTAACTAATATCGCAAGAGAGACACTTGGGAGAGAAGAAAGCAAGCTATTATGGTTTCTGAAACACCAACATCAACAAACAGCATCTTATTCACGCAGTCTTTTGAAAAATCCTTGAGGTTGTTGTTGTTAGGTGCCATTGAGTTGGTTCAGACTCACAGCGATCCCTGTGCCCAATAGAAGGAAACAGTGACAGTTCTGTGACTGGGCCATCCTCACCACTGTTGCTGTGCATGAGCACACTGCTGCAGCCACAGTGTCAGTACGTGTTGTTGAGGGTCTTCCCTCTACTATAGCAAGCCTGATGTCCTTCTCCAGGGGCTGATCCCTCCTGACAGCATGTCCAAAGTACGGGAGAGGAAGTCTCATCATCCTTGCTTCTAAAGAACATTCTGGTTGGACATCTGCCAGGACAGATGTGTTCATTCTCCTGGCAGTCTATGACATATGTGACACTCATTACCAATACCACAACTCAAAAGCATCAATTCTTTCTCTGTATTCCTTATTAACTGTCCAGCTTCTGCGCGATATGGGGCAACTGAAAGGCCATGGCTTGGGCCAGGCACACTTTAGTCCTCAAGGTGACATCTTTGCTTTTGAACACTTTAAAGAGGTCTTTTGCAGCAGTTTTGCCCAATGCAAATCTTTTCATTTCTTATGGCTCCTTCCCACAGGTGTGGACTGTAGATCCAAGATGAAATCCTTAAAACTCTCAATCTTTTATCCTTGCTGATCCCCCAAACTGGGTAAAACCACCTACCAAACCAACCCCACAGCTGCTGAGTCAGTTCTGACTCACAGCGACCCTACAGGACAGAGTAGAACTGCCCCGTAGAGTTTCCAAGGAGCACCCGGTAGATTCGAACTGCTGACCTTTTGGTTAGCAGGCACAGAACTTAACCACAACACCACCAGGGTTTCCACTGGTGGAACAGTGAGTATCACCCACATGTGGTAGTTTTCTGCCCCTGCGTCCAGGTGACATGAATGGCAGCTACCATTTCCCTGGCCTGAGAAGCTCCGTCTTCAAAGGAATGTCCCTTCCAGCTCATGCTGCTGTCGGACGCCTCCTCTGGTCCCCTACTGTCCACCACCACCACAGCTAATGCTCAAAGCCCAGATCCTCTGCTTTTCAGGGTTTAAATGACCATTCCAACACGATGTGACAAGCCTCCTTGAGCTTTCTGCTGGCCAGGCTCTGTCTCCAAGATGCTGATGCTTGGTTTCAGGTCTGTCTGCCTTCCTCAGTACCCACCAGCCTCTTTACTGTCTTTTCTCCCAGTGCCAGCTCCCCAGACATGACCAATTAGTCAACATCAGTGTTTGGCAGGCAGTTTCCTAAAGCCTCTGGCACCGCCTGCTCAGTGCCTTGTCCGTGGGCCTCGCGCCTGGCTTTCTGAGGGGCCCTCTCACTGGAGCAGATACAGAGTTCATTATTTGCTGAATAGGAGAGGCTGGTAAACAGATAAATAGCAAGAAATCTGCAGCAAAAGGCTTTTCTTTGGAAGTTTATAGTGGGTGTTAGTTGCTTTTCTCTCTTCAGGCCTGTAGAGAGAATCACCTACACTTCATTTTTCTCCACTCAAAGAGAAAGAATCACATTTAGGGTTGTTACAGGAACACCAAAAACATCTACTCACCCTCCGAAACCCTTTCTTGTCTCAAGATATAACGGCATAATACTTGTCCTTTGTCACACTTACACGTGGAAATGCGTCATGAGCAAGCTAATGTTTTCACAGTGCGCTGTGGAGGCCAGCTTAGCTCCATTTATTCCTTACATTTTTTATTGTGATTAAGTGAAAGTTTACAATCCAAGTCGATTTGCCATCTAAAACCCCGGGTACATGCCTCTAGGAAACTACCTGCTCTCCTCACCCTGTGACAGCACATTCTTCCTTTCTACCCTGTGCTCCCAGTCTTCACTCAACTGACACTTGTCCCCTCCTCTCCACACTGTCCTTTCCCCTCTAAAAGGAAACCATTCGGACAACCTCATATACATATTAAACCATAAAGTACACACCCATTTGTTCTTAAGGAAACTCTAGTCTCAAAGTAAAACGGCATCTACAGCCGAACAACTTCAAAGCACAGAGATTTCTGACGTTCTTTTCCAGAAGAGGACACCCTGGTCGCTCGGTGGCTAGGAGCTACATCTGCTGCCCTGAAGGTCAGCAGTCTGCATCTGCCAGGCACTCCTTGAAAACTCTATGGGACAGTTCTACTTGGTCCTATAGGATGGCTATGAGTGGGAATTGACTCACTGGCCACGAGTTTGGTTTTAGTTTGGGTTTGGGTTTATTCCAAAGGGATTTGGTTTACTTGAAAAATGACAATGGATCTTTTACGACTGTTTTCAGTGCTCCCCAGCGGGAGACCTTGGTGGTACAGTGGTTAAGTGCTCCAGCTGCACACCAAAAGTTGGCAGTTCAGATCTGCCAGGGACTCTTTGGAAACCCTATGGGGTAGTTCTACTTGGTCCTATAGGGTCGCTATGAGTCAGAACTGACTCAACAGCACATAACAACAACAACTTAATGGGAAAGACTCCCAGTTAGCTCTGAGGAGGAACGCATGTCACACACCAGGGCCTGGCACTGGGTGTAGGTCAACATTCAGTTTTCAGGGAGCATTTGGAGATTTTGCTTCACCGAGAATCATGCTAGAAAAATGAAGTTGTAGGGCTGAGGCGCCATCCCTCACACTCGCCCCCCAGCTCACCCACGAGCCACACAGACTCACCTCCTTCTCAGGCTCAGTCCCTACAGGCCGGGCGCACACACCTGACTGGACGCTTCTGAAGTGCTTATAGCACGTTTTCTTAATTCAAAGGTTTCTGTTTTGCTGGCTGGTACTCACCTTTCTTACCCTCTTTTGTTTTTGCTCCCTCACCTTGCCTTCCCATCTCCAATCTTTCCTCCTTTTCCGGCTTCTCTTGGTCCTTCCCCACCCTCATCATTACCACTGTCTCCATTTTTTAACACTTTCTCTGTAGTCCTTGGTACTCACTCTCTGAGGCAGGGGTCGGCAAACTAAGACCCTGCAGGCTGGGTTGCCATCTGCTTTTGTAAATAAAGTCTTATTGGAACACCAGCGTGTTTCTTTGCTATGGTACTACCTACGGTTGCTTCTGTATTATACAACAGTTTTGAGTAGGTACAATAGGGACTGAGTGGCCCAAGAAGACAAAAAGCATGATCTAACCATTGGCAGAGGAAGCTGGCCAGCTCCTGCTCCAATGCCTTGCTGCTCAAAGCAGTATCTGAAGAATAAACTAAACCCAAACCATCTGCCATCAAGTTTATTCCAACTCATAGGGACCCTATATAGGTCAGAGTAGAACTGGCCCACAGAGTTCCCAAGGAGCACCTGGTGGATTTGAACGGCTGACCTTTTGGTCAGCAGGCACAGTAGCACTTAACCCCTATTTCTACCTGAGGACTAGAAGCGTCACTATTACGTGGGAACTTGACAGAAAAGCAGGATCTCAGGTCCCCAACCCTATTGGTTGACCTGAAATCTACATTTTAGCAAGATCCTCAGATGATTCACACGCACAGTGCATTTGAGAAACACTGCTCTGAGGAATCACTCCAGCTCTTGGGCCTGAATGATCACGTTTCTCTCTCCTTCTTGTTCTCTCTCTCTCACACACACACATGCACGACCAGCCCTCCACCCACTCTGCCCCTCACTGCATGCTTCATTCACCACAAATAAGACTTTCTGAAATAAACATCTGTAAACAGTCTGCCTTCACCAGCACAACTCCATCGCTAAAATCACAAGTGATGAAGCGTGAGTACTAGGGACCCACCTGGGACACGGGACACCTCTAACCACCAGCTTAGTATCACCCTTATCTCTTTAAAGATTGAGACCAACTCATCAGAAATATACAGAAGGCCAGAGAACTATCTACTCATCTATCCATCCATCTTAAAACTACTAAAACCAAAATAAACGCCTTGCTGTAGAGTCAGTTGACTCAAAGCAACCCCATAGGGAAGAGCAGAGCAGCCCCATGAGGTTTCCCAAGCAGTGGCTAGTGAATTCAAACTGCTAACCTTTTGGGTAGTAGCAAGTCCCTAACCACTGAGAAACCAAGTCCTTCCAGTCAAGCCCAAGTTCCTTGTGAGCTGTTCAAAAGTTCCATCATACTGGCTCTCTCTTCAATTTATTTTCCCCAATCCATCCTCTTCTCTTCATTTTCTTAATGTAATTTTTCCAATCTTTATCTCCATTAGCCCAAGCCATCATTGTCTCTTGCCTGGACTTCTTAACTGGTTGCCCCAGTTTCCTTCCTAGCCCTTTTACCACCCCATTCTCCACACAGTATACTAATGAGTAAGTATTTAAAAAAGACAAATATGATCGGGCTGCTCAAGGGTCACCACTTACAAGGACTGCCAATTAAATTCGTGAACTCACCCTGGAAAAAAGGCTCCATACCTCACTGCTCAATATCACTACAGTCACCTTGGAAGCACATGTTACCCTTGATATCCTGAATGCCATCAAAACATCTTCCTTTCAGTATTTCCTTTATCTGCAGGTAAAGAAAACAGTCACTGGGGACCAGATCAGGTGAGAAGAGAGGGTGTTCCCATACAGTTATTTGTTTACTGGCTAAAAACTCCCTTACAGACAGCTAAACAATGACGTGCACTTGCCACTAGGTGCAATGGCTATTCCAGAAAGAGTTGTACAGTTGCTTTGTAGGGTGTACTAGGCACTGGTGTCACTGCATAGCTTCCCAAGGGGAGTTCTTCAAAGGTGACTGTAGTGACACTCAGCAATGAGGTATGTAGCACTTACAACAATTAAGTTTGTGGACTTGTCAGGCCTCGTATCAATTGTCAGGTTCCCCGCTGCACTGAGAACAGACACCAAACTCCTTCAAGGGGGCTACAAGACTCCGCCAATCTGGCCCCTGGCAGATAGCCCAAACTATCTCCAGTGGCACCTTACATCACGTCCCCTTTCCCACACCTTGTCTCAGCCTGATGGTCTTCTTTCTTTTAGGTTCCTGGAAGTCACCAGACTTTCTCCAGCCTTAAGTCCTTCCCCTGTGCTGTCCCCACCGCATGTAATGTTGTCTCCCTTCTCTGTCTGTGTGGTCAGCTCCTGCTCAGACTTTATGCCTCGCGGGGGCCTCCCTGACAACCAATCCCAAAGTGGACCCCTGCTTACCTTCTTAATCATAGCTCATGCCTGTTTCCTTCACCTACTTCTTGATTTTTAAGCTACAGATTTCTTTGTATTCTTTTTTAATATCTGTCATCTTTAGAACGACTGCAAGAGCAAGGACTGTGTTGTGTCTCTCTTGTTGACCATACAGTCCTCAGTGTACAGCACAGAGCTCTGCTGTTCCTCTGCCTGGGACATTCTTTCCCCTGGCTCGTGCCCGCACTTCACCGTGGTCCCTGTCCAAATGTTACCTTAGGTGCCTTACCAGGCAGACCTTTCTTGTCCGTGTTTTATACAACAGCCTCCCATAGAGTCCTTGGGTGGTCCAGATGGTTAATGCACTTGGCCATATAACTGAAAGGCTGGCAGTCAGAACCCAATCAGAGGTGCTTGAGAAGGAAACCACAGCACTCTGCTTCCCAAATGTCACGACCATTGAAAACTCTATGAAGGACAGATCTGCTCTGAGACGCACAGGACCACCATGACTCAGCATCAACCTCGTGGTACTCCGAAGACCCATCATGCTCTGCCTTCTTGTCCTTCTTTGAATTTTTCCTTATACCATAAGTGCTCAACAGTCACAGGTAACTAATGGCCACCATGTTGGACAGCACAGTTCTAGGCAATGACCAGCCAGCCAGCCAAGTACCGTCGAGTTGGATCCGACTCATTGTGACCCTAGAAGCCAGGGTAGAACTGCCCCTTGGAGTATTCAAGAAGCACCTGGTGGATTTGCACTACCGACCTTGTGGTTAGCAGTGGTAGCACTTAACCCACTGCAACCACCAGATATATTGTGGAAAACCTCTCATTACTTACCTCTGTCCTTTCTCCCCATCAACCACAAATACAAATGACTATGATAACAGGGACTCTTTCTTCTTGTTCAATTTAGTGCCAGGAAAAGTATCAGAAACCCTGGTGGTGTGGTGGTTAAGTGCTACGTCTGATAACCAAAGGGTCAGCGGTTTGAATCCTCCTGGTGCTCCCTGGAAACTCTATGGGGCAGTTCTACTCTGTCCTGTAGGGTGGTTATGAGTTGGAACTGACCGAACGGCAATCGGTGGGAACTCCATCTGGCATTCAGAAGGCATACAATATGTACTGACTGATATTAAAGATTAAATGGTGAGAGCTCAGGAAACATGTAAATAAATAAATGAACTCTGGGACCAGAAACTATATTTTCTGGGGGATCAAGAAAGACAATAATTGCTGAATTTCTGTCCTCAAGGAGCTTACTGTAACATACAGGGTGGCAGCGGTAATTCAGAGTCACAAAGTCTTCCTCCCTGTGTCCTCTGTCCGCTCCTTCCCCACTAGCTCTCCCTCGCCTGTCATTCTCTACCTCGTCCCCCCAAAACAACACTATGCTTTAATTTTGTTCATGCTGTCCCTGCCTTTGAGGGATCTGTGTGTTTCACCTTGAGGTGAACAGGCTGGCCCAGTATCCTAGGACCTTTCTTTTGGTGCTAGAAAGACAAGATCTTTGAGGATTCTTTTCTTTCCTTCCTCTCCTCACCCCCTCCTCCAGTTCTTCCATGCATTTACCAACATATATGTGTGGACTTTCCGAAAAGCTTTGTTAGAACACCTTCTGAGGCTGCGAAACAGAGTGTCATTCCCAGCCTTCTCCCCATCACAAAGGCAATTCTTTTTAAAATGGGGAGAAAGAGAAGGAGCCAGATGAGTCAACAGGTAGATTTCTTTTGCAGGTGTTTGCTAGTCTCTGGTTTTTGTCTTGTCTTTATGAGCTGTAGAAGATTTGTATTCAGTTCCTTAAGAAGCTTGTCCTCATTCTGACCAAGCAGGAGAAGATGGTGGGACCAGCAGGATGCTGGGGCTTTTCAAATGTAACCCTGCTCCCTGCTGGGAAAGGACTCTGGCCAACCTCTCCACTCAAGAAACCTTAAAAGTACTAACACGATGGATGCGCTGCTGTTGTTGTGATTTTCCAAAGAGTTAGCTTAAAACACATGCGTATGCTGGATGCTGCGGTAACAAAAGCAGGTCACCACAATTTGGCTGCTTGTCTTCCAGACTCTGTTAGAAGGGCCAGGTGATCTAAGCTCCATCTCCTTGCAAAGCGGCAATCTATAAGAGGCACACATTTTGCAGAGGGAAAGGCAGTATTTCATTTAGCTCTGCCTTTCTCAAGAATGCTTTCACTTTTTTTTAACAAAATTCCCTCCTCGCTGCCAGGAGCAACCTATCTCTGTATGGAGGGCACAGCAGCGAAGCCCCACAGAAAATTAAATGTGTATCAGCCTCAGGCATTGCCCGGGGGACAGAATGCTACAACCTTTTCAGAGGCCATTTTCAAGTTGTACTTCATATGGGAATGAGAGGTATTTTTTTCCCCTTATTTCTACTTACTTCTAAAAATAACCCATTTTGAAAATTCTGCAATGTCATTAACAAAACCTGCACAAGAAGAGTTTGTAAAAATCATTGCCCAAGTTTTCTGCTTCCTTCTCCTCCTTTTAATTCTGGAAGTCTGAGTGAGGGCTGTCGCTTTATGAAGACAGAGGAGGAAAGGCTAAGCTCTTCATGACTTTCAGAAACCTTTTTGCTAAGGAGTTACAAAGGAAATCACATAAAGTCAGTGAGGCAGACAGGTCTCCTGCTTTCTCGATGTTTCTAATTTGTTATTTATTCAGGTCAGCTGGTCAAAATGCTCCCCCAAGAGCAGGATGCTGTGGTGACCCAGGCAAATCAGGACACCTGCATTCTATTTCTGACAAAACCACTGACAAGTCATTGATTTTGGCCAAGTCTTTTGGGTTCTATAAATCTGATCTTCTTGAATTTCTGAATAGGAATTTTCGGTATCTCCCTTGCTTCCCTTATCTAATACTGCCAAGATAAATTACTTGGAGGTATTTAGGACATACCAGGATCATCTAATTTGCAAAAAACTTACGCCACGCCTCCTTGACATAGTTATGACCCCTTGTATCTGAAAAGTAGTCTTCCTGTTGATAAGGTTTTTATTTCTATCACTCTGTCCCCACCCCCAACTACAAAAAGAGTATAAAATCAAGTAGAAACAAGGACAGAGAAACATCCCCAAGGGCAGACATATGCCAGCTTCTCATATAAAAAGAGACAATGCTTCTGATTTGACTGGTAGAACCTTTTGGTAACCAGTACTAGTCCCAATACACTCAGGCTCTTGTTGATGGTGATTCCACCACGTGCTGAGTGCTAGATTTTTTGATAAAAGCTGGTCACTTAATCAAATATTTCCATGTGTAAAATCTGAGTTCTGGGGACCAACTGAACTTTTCAGACAGCCCCATAAAACAGAGCAGGTAAACTCAATTCCGCTCATGCACCTGTTTGTTCCTTTTCTGATGCCTACACGGAGACCAGCCAGCCCGGACCTCCCGCTCTATTAGGCAGAGCCTGGACCCAGATGTACAGGGTCCCCGTAATTCCCACATACATCTCAAGGTCTGTTTCAGGCATGGTCTAGAAACTAGAACATCTCAGGAATGGAAATACAAGAGGATCTGAGAGGCCCTGTGAACTCCTCAATTACCAGGGCTGTGCTTCCGATGAAGACCCTGGGAGGTACAAACGGTTAACCCCCTTGGCTGCTAAGTGAAGAGATGGAGGTTTGAGGTGCCCCAGAAGAAAGGGCCCAGTGGTCTGCTTCACAAAACGAAGCCCCTGCAAACCCGACACACACGGGGTCACCGTGAACCTGACCTGACTCCACGGCATCCAGTAGCGATGGTTCTAGACGAGATTTCTGTGCCAGAGTTGATCATGGACCCAAGCTTCCCCATTTTCTCTATCTGCGCATATGTCTCCAAGGTGACCTCAGTCTTTCTTTCACCTTGCCTCCCTTTTCCAAATATACTGTCCTAGAAGGAACCAACATTTACTTTCTCCAAAGTATAAACACCCCCAAAACCGAACCCACTGCCATCGAGTCCATTCTGACTCACAGTGACCATATGGGACAGAGTAGAACTTCCCCATATAGTTCCCAAGATGTGCCTGGTGCATTTGAACTGCTGACCTCTGGGTTAGTAGAGGTAGCACTTCACCACTACGCCACCTGGGTTTCCCCAAAGTATCAAAGAGATTGCCACCTTTTCTGGCAAGCTTGTGTTTTCACAGATAGATGAAGCAACCTGTATATTACGGATGAGGAGTCAGTGACAAGTGGCCCTTGCTGGGGACTGGGGACAACGGCAAGGCACCCACTGGGAGATTGTTTAGACTCTTTCTCTTGGTTTCTCCCTTTCTAACCACACTCTCATGTCACAGAAGAACAGCAATTATAAAACCTCCTGATGAGTTTTCCAATCTACATATTCATGTTAGATTGCCTAGAAAAAGTAGATTACATAATCACCAAAATTACATAAATTGCATAATTACAAGTTTATTTCTCTTATCTTCCGATGACACCCATACAGCTCCTCCTCTCAACCACCCTGGCTCAAGTATCTGGTTTTATCTATTTTCTTGGGTGAGGTAATTAACCTCTTTGTGTCTCAGGTATTTCATCTCTGAAATGATGATCCGCTTTTATAGCATCTCATGACGGAAACGCTCCGAGACCGCCACATAAAAACGTGATATATGAAGAAAAAGCAGCCCAAGAAGTCAATCTTGGCACATCGTTATGTTCCCAAACCACTTAACAAGTCTCTGTCTATTTTATTAGGAGCAGAGCACAGTGTGAATTAGGTTTCACTGTAATTGTGTCCTGGAAGCAAATATGATTTTCATTGAAGAGGTTTTACTGCCTCTAATTAAAGGGATGTTACAATCTATTGTCTCCGATGGTGCCATATCTGGAAGAGATCCTATCCAATCATTGCCGTAATGCCCTTGTTTTACAGATGCCTAATACCAGGGAAGAAACTCCAGTGGCATGGTGGTTAACTGCTACAGCTGCTCACCAAAAGGTCAGTAGTGGAGCTCCACCAGGAGCTCCTTGGAACCTGTATGCGTCAGTTCTATTCTGTCCCGCAGGGTTTCTATCAGTTGGACTCAACTCAATGGCACAGAGTTTGATTATTTTTTTGAATATCAGGAAAAGCCTGGTGGCATACTGGTTAAGTGTTACGACTGTTAACTGAAAGGTTAGCAGTTCAAGTCCACCAGGTACTCCTTGGAAAGCCTATGGGACAGTTCTACTCTGCCCTGTAGCGTTGCTATGAGTTGCGTTCGACTCCACAGCAGGGGGCTTGGTTTGGTGGAATATCCAGTGAAAAACCCTGGTGGTGCACTGCTTAAGTGCTGGGGCTGCTCACCAAAAGGTCAGCAGTTCAAGTCTGCCAGATGCTCCTTGGAAACTCTACAGGGCAGTTCTACTCTGTCCTATAGGGTCTCTCTAAGTCGGAATTCACTCAAGGGCAATGGGTTTAATACTTAGAGAGCTTAAGTAGTTTGTCCAAGGGCATGGCTAATATGAGGACTCACCTTCCCAGATTCTCTGTGTAATGCTATTTTAAAGATATTTTTGACATTACAAAAGGCTTATTCAAACCTACAGCACAAGTTTCACCTTCATATTATAAAGAATTATAGTCCAATAGAACCAAAGCCCTGGTGGAGTCTCATTTCTTATTTTTTTCAGACATCCTAGAAGCTGTCAGAGGCACCAGGAATAATTCAGAAGAAGCCGTTGGCTCTCTGCAGCAGTCAGGTTCACACGTGGATTCACCCCAGAAACAACAGTGCCTGTGATGGGTGTAGGTGTCACGGGATGTTCACAGCACCCTTGTTTTCACATAATTAGACCTAGGAGGGAACTCACAAAGGCAGGTGGATCTTTCAAATGAGTCAAGTTTGAAACTTAAGTAGGCCAGGAAGTTCTACTCTGAAAAAAAAAAAAAAAAAATTCAGAGAGCACACTTTCCCACAAGAGACAGGCACTGGGCCATCCAAAGGGGACACCTTTGGTGATGTGGCTTCGGGAGGAAAGCAGAAGCAGTGCCCTATCCTCTTTGCCTGGCAGGGAAGATCCAGACAAAGTTTCTTCGGCGGACTTTAAGACAGTAAAATTAACCACAGGTATATCTTCTGTTTCTAAAACATTTTAATCTGTCAAAGCACTTTTCAGATTTTTTCTTCTTTTGATTCTCCTGACATTTTGTTCTCATAAATTGACCTTACACATGAAAAAAAAAACCCAAACCCACTGCCGTCAAGTCAGTTCTGGCTCCCAGTGACCCTGCAGGAGAGAGGAGAACTGCCCCATAGAGTTTCCAAGGGGCACCTGGGGAATTTGAACAGCCTATCTATGCCAACAAGGTTTTCTCAGCTAGGCAAATGGTAGAAATCTTTACCTTTACAAGAAAGGTGACAAAATGGAGTTAGAGATCCACCTGTAAGACGGGCCAGCTCACCACCTAAGTTTATTCAGATGCCTTTGTTTTAATGTCCTTTGTGATAGTTTACAGAAGTCATGGTGAAGGGTAATAAGCAGATGTCTAAGCATTTTGCTACAGATGATGGGTGGCTGTGAACTTGTGAGGCTTTGGGAACATACAATCATTTAGGAAACCTTGGTGGCATAGTGGTTAAGTGCCACCTCTGGTAACCAAAAGGTCGGCAGTTCAAATCCGCCAGGTGCTCATTGGAAACTCTATAGGGCAGCTCTCCTCTGATCTATAGGGCTGCTATGAGTCGGAACTGACTCGACAGCAGTGGGTCTGGCATAATCATTTAGGAACAGAAAGTGACCCCGGGATGGTAACTGATCCAGTCCACCTCTGGTGTCACTTCTCAAAACATTTTCTTCTCTTCTAGAATGGCCTTTGGAACCAATTTCTCGATCAGAAATTTCTAGACAAGCATGTTACTGACAGTCCTTATTAATACACAGGCAGTCCCTGGTGATGAAGTCCAACGTAACACACAGTCCATAGTTACACACCAACTCCCATAAAGCCTGTTATATTAAAAATTCAAAGTACATATAATAGTTCATTATAACAAACAAGCATTATCTTGCAAAGTGCATTAAAACATTATTATTAAAAACATACATATATTATTACTGTATTATGTTAAAGATGTTTCAGTGTATCTGCAAAATTCCTTCAATGTTTTTCATGTTTCTTAGAAAGATACACTGCATACTATATACTAAGGTCAACAGTTGACTAACTGACTTAAACACAAACTGTACCTAACTATTCTTCCTTAACATATAAACTTGGCTTAGAGACAGCTTTAGGAATGGCACTCGTTTGTAATCTGGGGACTGCCTGCATGCATTCTTTAATTGCAAAATGAGTTAGCAGTTGAATGTTTAACTTCTCATCTATGGTGTGTTTTCAAAAGTAACCTAGTTGTATGGTTAGCCCCATTTCTATGAGTGATAAAATTATTATTCCTATATCTACACTGACAGCATGTAGGAATGGGCCTAAGGAGACATTTCTTCACGGATTTTGAGTCCAAAGTTGAAATCAGACATGGTCTCTATCAAAATGATTAAATACAATTGTAAGACCATTGATTAGCATATGTGAATTAGGTAGAAGTGAAATCTATAAACTGTACATATGGTTGGTCATATAACTAAACTCTTAAAACTTGTGCTTCAATTAAAACAGTAAACTTAGAGAGAGAAGGTAAATTATGGCAGGGATGGACAAGTTTTATCTGTCAAGGGTCCAACAGTAAATATTTTAGGATCTACATATCATATACAATGTACAATAGCCAGAGATTTTATGCAAATGAAAGGCCAGGGCTGTGTTTCAGTAACATTTGATTGGTAAAAATAGGCAGCAGGGCAGAATTTGCTTGCAGGCTAAGGTCTGCTGTCCCTGTTTTATGGTCTGTGACACTGAGAAAAATACAGATGTTAACCACAGACATTAAGAGTTTAAACGTATAGAATAGATTTGATCTTCTCTAGGGATAAAAAAAACAAATGCAAAAAAACAGTGTTGGTTTTCACGCTCTTGATAACTTCTACCTAAAGCTTTGGCACCCCCAGTGTCACTGAGACTAACTTACATACCCACTGCTGTGGGGGTCAACACTGACTCAGTGACCCTATGGGTCTCCCAAATGCCTGCAGAAGCAGAGGGTCACATATTTTGCCCAAGGAGCCATCAGTGTTAGAGAAATTAGGGAAAGTGAAGTTACACCCCAGATTAATAGTTCACTTGCGACTCGACGGCACTTGGCTTGGCTGCTTAAAAAACAAAACAAATAAAAAAAACCTTTCATCATCATACAACTAACAAGTACAAAGTAAGTTTAAATAATAGAAATACAGGTAAGCTCAACAAAGAAAATATAACTTTCAACATTTTGAGCTGTATGTTCCAAGTTGTGTGCTTTTACAAACGAGGTCAAGCCATGCATTAAAACAAAAACAAAAACACTTACCGCCAGAGAGTTGATTCTGACTCATAGTGACCCGATAGTACAGAGAACCACCCTATACAGTTTCCAAGGAGCACATGCTCGATTTGAACTGCTGACCTTTTGGTTAGCAGACATAGCACTTAACCACTGCAGTTCCATACATAGTTCCGTTTTATATTTTCTAATTTAAAAACAGATGAGTTTTATTAAATTTAACATCATTAGTCCTCAAGAAAATGCAAACTAAAAAGCAAGGCACCACACTTCAAACCCAACAGACCACCTAAAATTAAAAAGGCTTAAGTATAAGGAGTTGATAAGGATGTAGAATTGAAACGCTCATACACTGTCGATGGGTTATAGAGCGACACAACTACTTTGGTAAAAATGGCAGCATCTTATACAAGTAAACATACTTGTACCTAATAACCCAATAATTTCACTCCTGGGTTAGCATATAAACCCAAGAGAAATGACTGCCTGTGCTTACCAAAAAACATGTGTAAGAATGTTCATAATAGTCTCACCCTGGAAACAACATAAATATCCATTAAAAACAGAATTTCAGGTACATATGACAAAATACTACTCAGCAATTAAAAAACAAAAGATACTGATACATGCATAACACAATATTGAAGATTCTTACAGACATAATGATAAATGAAAGAAACCGGACACAAAAGAATAAAACTGTATGATTCAACGTATATGAAGTTCATCAAGCAAAACTAAGCTGTGGGGCCAGACACCAGAACATTCACCTAAGTGTAATCACACCCAAATCAAGATATGAAATATTCCAACCCTAGAAGTCCATGTGATTACAATCACACTGATAAACAACATCATGGTAAGAAATTAAACTTGTTAATGATTTAATTCCACTTGACCCAACCATCAACATCCATGCAAGTAGCAGTGAAGAAATCAAACTACATACTGCACTGGGCAAATCTGCTTTGTGCAAAAGACCTTTCTAAAGTTTGAAAAGCAAAGACGACGCTTTCATGGCTCAAGTATACTTGGCCCAAGGCATGTTTCAACTGCCTCCAACTGCCTCCGATCTTATGAAAGCTGGACAAGTGAGAAACGAAGACCAAAGAAGAATGGATGCCTTCATTTTGGGGTGCTGGAGAAGGATACTGAATCTACCATGGATTGCCAGAATGAATAAACCTGTCTTAGGAGAAGTCCAATCAGTACGTTCTCTAGAAGCAAGGATTGCGAGACTTGGGCTCGGCTACTTTGGATCTATCCACAGGAAAGACGAACAGCTACGGAAAGGACATCACGGCTGGTGAAGCGGAGCGTCAGCAAACACGAAGGAAACCCTCAGTGAGACGCACCGACACACGGGCTGCGTCAGTGAACTAACGCACCCCCAAGGACAGAGACGGCACCGAGTCTGGCAGCATTCCGTTCTGCGACGCACAAGTCACTGTGCATCAGAGGTGACTCCACGGCAACCAACAACTTCTAATACTTTCATTTGGGAGGTGGTTACAAGGATGAATAACTTTCATCAACACTTACTAAATGGTGCACTTTAGGTCTGTGCAGTTAAGATATGCAAATGATATCTTAATGAAGAAATAATGTTCTAAAAATAAAAACACAATTGATTTTTGCCTTGAAAGGAAAAATCAAACAGAGGTGGGGAAAAGATACCCAGAAAGACGTTACTCAGAGAAGAGAACTTTTTTAAGTTACCAAATCTGAAAAGCAATGAGAAGGAAAGCCCAATCTCATCCCGAGGAAATCATCTTTACTGTGTTCTTACCAACTCCGCTGTTACTTGTTTGTAAGTCCAAGGTCGTAATGATTCCCTTGCCTTTTCTGCGCCCTTATTATTCCAATTTGGAAAACAGATGAGGTTTTAACTCTACGGAGGGATGATCCAGGGAACAGCAAAGAAAAATGTCAAGGACATCCTAAATGACATCTCCCAGCACTCTCTTTACGAGGACCCATGGGAGACATTCTTCTCAGATCTCAGTATCTGGAAAATCTGTGATTCTTCTCAACAATGACACTATTGAAATTTTATTGATACCAAGACTTGGTAAACGACCTTACTCCCTTTTCGCTCTGATAATCAGGGCACCGAAACCAAATAGGTCACCCTATTCTAGCGTGTCTCTTTCTGAGTGTGCTATGCTGGCTTCCAGATGTATTTTTCTATTGTCAACTCAATGAGCCTAACATTTCTCTTACAGTCCTCTGGGCTTGTTAAAATTGAAATATAATTCACATATCATAAAATTCACCTTTTTAAAGTATTCAATTCAGTGATTTTCAGTGTATTCACAAGGTTGTGAAACCATCACCACCATCTAATTCCATAACATTTTTATCGCATCAAAAACAAACCCTGTAAGTCCTTCTTCATTCCTTGCCCACCCTTTCCTTCAACTCCTGGCAACCACTAACCTACTTCCTGTGTCTTGAGACTTCCATATTCTGGAATGCCATATAAATGGATCATATAATCTGTCACTGTCTGTGTCTGGCTTCTTTCACTGAGCATACTATTTTCAAAGTTCACCCATGTTGGAGCATGTATCAGTACTTCAATCCTTTTATGGGTGTGAGACAAAATTCATTGTATGGGATATAGAAAACTTCAATCGGATTCTGGCTCACAGACACTGTACAGGATACAGTAGAACCACTCCACTGGGTTTCCAAGGCTGTCGTTACTATGGGAGCAGACAGCCACGTTTTTCTCCTACAGAATGGCTGGAGAGGTCAAACTGCCAAATTTTTGTTTAGCAATCAAGCACTTAACCACCAAAGTTTATCTGATGAATGGACACCTGGGTTGTTTTTACCTTGGAGCTATTATGAATAAACTGCCATGAGCGTTTGGGTACATGCTTTTGTGTGAACATACGCTTTCAACTCTCTTGGGTATGAAAGAGTAGATTTGATGGGTCTTAGAGTAACTGTGTTTACTTTTCTCAGGAACTGCTAAACTATTTCTCTAAGTAGCTCACAGGTATGAGAATTCCAATTTTCCCACATCCTGGATCAAAAAAGCCAAAGCTGCTGCCATTGAGTTGATTCCGACTCATAGAGATCCTATAGGTCGGAGTAGAACTGCCCCAGAGTTTCCAAGGAGTGCCTAGTGGATTTGAACTACTGACCTTTTGGTTAGCAGACACAGCACTTCACCACCACACCATCAGGTTTTCCACATCCTCAATAAGATCTATTATTTTCCATTTTTAAAAAACTCATAAAGACACAATTGATGGCCCAGGGGCTTCAGGGTTTCCCTGGGAGCATGGCCCCTGGCCCTGACACTGCCCCTGTCCATAAATTGTAGTGAAGGTTAACTCTTCAGACAGCAATGGATTGGACGTGGTGACCTAGAATGACCATATTTTGGGGGCACTTTACGGTTCCATGCATCTATGGGATATCATCCTCTTACTGGAGGAAGGGGAGGGGGTGGAGAGGAGAGGATAGGAGACTGTTGGGAGGATGAGACATGTATGGAGCAGGGAGGAATAGTGTGCTGTTACCAGGCAGGGAGAACAGTGGAAGCTGCATATAGGTCAGCATGCAAATTTATATGGGAATATACATTTTCATTCAATCATAACAAAAAAAAAATCATAGTGACACAAAGTGACCACATCATGTGTACACTTTCTGGTTCTACGCATCTATAGGAAGATGTCATGCTGACCCCTTACTGGAGGAAGGGGAGTGGGTGGAGAGGAGGGGACAGGAGTTTGTTGGGAGGATAAGACATGTATGGAGCAGAGAGGAAGAGTACACCGTCACCAGGCAGAGAGAGCAGTGGGTACTGCATATAGCTGGGCATGCAACTTTGTATGGGAATGTACATTTTCTTTCAGTCATAATAAAAAAAAACAAAAAATCATAGCCATGGAAAATAGTATGTCCTTGTGGTTTTGATTTGCATTTCCCTGTTAACTAATAATGGTCAGCATCTTTTTAATATGCTTCTTGGTGTATACTTATATATCTTTCTCAGTGAAATGTCTATTCAAATCCTTTGTCCATTTTTTAATGAGATTATTGGTCCTTTTAGTCTTGAGTTTTTTTCTTTCAGATTGTTTTAAAATGATGCTTTGGTAAGCTCCCCTGCACTCTTTGTAAATGGCACTGGAAAATTTAAAAAGAAATTAAAGCTTATTATTTTTTATACTCACTATTTTGCATAGATAATCAACTGCACTGAGTTGTGATATGTTTAAAGTGATAGTTCATGTCCGAAATCAATTTCCTCACATAGTATCCCACCAGACCAACAGTTTTATGTCCTTAGGTCCACATTTAGACACTGGATAAACTGCTTAGATTGCACTAAACTGTTCATTTCGGGGACGGATTTGTCATTTTTTCCTTCTCTCTTTTCTGCCATTAATATGTAATAAGCACTTTAGAAAATTAAAAGGACAAGGAAATGAAGACCTTTTTGTAGATAACGAATTTTTTCTTTAAATGTAATCAGTCCCCGAGAGAAATGACCCTGATGGCTGTAATATAAATGTTATTTGTCTTTTCTACCAACCAAACCTTTTTGTTAACTTCCCCAAACCAGTCTTAACTTCATTATTTACTAATTCCATGTTCCAATCGCTTTTAATTAATTAGAATAAAAAGGTGTCTTGCTTATTCTTTTTTTACATAAGGGGAACAAGGAAAGGGCAACTAATTATGAAACTAGAACCCATCCAGCTTCATAAAACACATTTTTATTACATTATATATTTGAGAGGAATTTATTTCTATTGCTGATAATTTACTAGCAGGTAAAAACAAAGATGTACACATTATCTTTTTCTTCTTGGCTGTTCATTACTTGATGACTAAAATAGTTTTCCAAAACATAACATGCTGTAAATGGATCCATGGGCTATTAATTTGCCATGCATGACACCGATTGGGGAAAGCTCATTAGACAGGTTGATGCGATTACAGGTATTACATAACCATCCTCAGAGAACGCCGAGTTAATGAGGAGTAACAGCCCGCCTGTTGTACTCCTTAGATACTCAAAGTAGGAAGTAGAAAGAGTCCCATATCAAAGAAAAAGGCAAAAGGCAGACAGGGCAAAACAGCTCCTCAAGAAATTTTACTATGTCAGAAGAAAAGGGGATTCTTCTAAAAAGAGGACACATCGCATTTCTTGGGGATAACATGATTTCCGCACAGGAAGTAACGGACATCCCATGGCAATACTGAATACTACTATCATATTTCAATTTTTTTTTTTTAGGGAGGTAACATTTACATGTATAATCTATGTAAAGAGGCAGACTGACACTAGAGCCACAAAAGGCTTACCCTTATCAAAGATCATTAAGACGGCACCAGAATGAGTCAGACATTCTGTTTTACGTGAGGTCACCATGGGCTGAAGTCAACTTCACAACAGCTAACACCCACAAGAATCACTCTACAGACCAAGAGTTACAACAGTCAGCACGCGTCATGTCTCCCCTGTTCCTCCGCAGACAGTGACCCTTCCTGGGAGTGACCACCTTGCTGATGTCTATCAAACAGAGTCGTTTGGCTTGTTTTTTATTGTTACATTTGTCACATCAAATGGTGTCTGCTGCTCTGGCCCTTTCGCTCAACATTAGGTCTGTGAGATTCATTCACCTTGTTGCATTTTATCAATACTTTTTACCTTATTGTTACGCATATTCTAAATTTAATGGTTTGAATATGTCACAATTTTGTCACCTAATTTCTAGGTGGGGGCTTTGAGTAAAGCAGCTGGGGAACATTCTTTTACTTGTTCTTGGGTGAGTCTACTTGCTCATAGACCCAGGATTAAAATTACTGGGTCTCACTGCTGTGTGTGTACTTAGCTTTAAGAGATACTACCGAACAATGTTCCAAACTTCTGGGTCAGTTTACACTCCCACCAGCCATGTAGGACAGTTCTAGTTGCTTCATGTTTCAGCAACACTTGGCAATGTCACTCCTTTTACCGTCAGCTGTTCTGATGGTGGAAAACCCTGATGGTGTAGTGGTTAAGAGCTATGGCTACTAATTAAAAGCTCAGCAATTCAAAACCACCAGCTACTCCTTGGAAACTCTAGAGGGCAGTTCTACTCTGTCCTATACGGTCACTAAGAGTCAGAATTCACCCAATGGCAATGAGTTTGATTTTTTTGGTTTATTCTGATGGGTAACACATCCCATCTCAGTTTGGTTGACATAATTCTGTTCTTCAGGAACACAAAGCCACGCAGCATGCCCTGTTTGCCAAAATAATAACAGTAATAATAACAAAGAAAGAAAGAAAAAAGAAAATGACGCTTTGCATTCTGCCAACCTGGATCTTGTTACTGTCCTGGGGGAGGCAATCTCGAAATGTTTGCTCAGCCCCAGGAACCTGGAGAAAGCTCCCGTGTGTGCCTCTCCCTGAAATCGCTCACTGGGCTGCAGCCTTGGGGCGGGAGGGCAGGAAAGGCATGCATTCTCAGCCTGCATATTTTCCTATTCCTGAGAGCTCCAAGTCCAAAGACACCACTGCCAAGTTTCCATTCAGCTGAAAATTGCTCAAGTGCTTCATCCTGACACTAACAGGTCACCGGGCGAGAATTCTTCCCTCATTACATTTTGCACTGGCTTCTCTTCCTGTTCTCATTCAACTCTGAGTTATTGAGTTTGCTAGAAGTAACCTTTATCTGTTCTTTTGGAAGGGACATATCATGATTGGCTTCCACATGGGTCTCTTTGGAAAAGCCAGTGAAATGTCTTCATTCTAAGACTGAAATATTGTTCCTGAAACATAAACTTGTTTGGCAGTCACACCAGTGATCTTACAGAAGCAAAGGCAAAGAAAAGAAATGAGCAAGGAATGGTGAAATGAGATGGACTCTTTCACATCCATGGCAGCTGTGTCTGTCCTAACATGACTTTGAAACAATCAGAACTCTAGACAATCACGGCGGCGTCATATATTACTGATGAGAAACACTGGGACACTCAAGTGTGAGTTAGACGAGAGCATTGCTTCTCTTGAGGAAACAGAGTGTCCACTTTCCTTAGTCCCAGTACTAAAAAGATGCCATCTCCACCATTCTAGTTTGTAGGATAACTGCTCAACTCTTTTGTTATCCACCTTCAAAGGGAAAAGGGTTACCAAACAAGCTAATTGCAATAGCTGATACTTTCTCACAGCAGTGGGAGAAGACACGGGGTCTAAACGCTAGCTAGGTACAAAATGCGGTGGCATAGTGCTTAAGCGTTACCTCTGCTAACCAAAGGGTCAGCAGTTTGAATCCACTAGGCGATCCTTAGAAACTATGGAGCAGTTCTACTTAGTCCTATAGGGTCACTATGAGTAGGAATCGATACCACAGCTAATGGGTTTTGGGTTTTTGGTACCAGTTCAGGAAGAGCCAGTTACAGACTGGACTCTCTGCACAGATTTATTGAGCAATTTAGGTTGCTACCCTCTGGAGAACGATCGCCACAAAGAGAAGGTACTTCATGAGCCCTGTTCATCGCCCTTGACTGCAGGGGCTGCAGGGGAATTTTGGGTTGCTATTTTCACAACACTGTTTGTTTCCTGACAAAGGGCACTCTGCCAGCTGTTTCAGGAGCACTTGCTATTTATTCAGCCAGCATTCTGGGCTGGGGATTGTCTACGGACACGGAGGTTTTATCAATGTCTATCTAAAGCAGAAGGCAAAATAGCTCAGGATGAAAACATAGAATATTTTCAGCCCTGAATGTGAGGCACTTCCTTTTCTTTTTCTTTTTTTAAACAGGGTTGAGATCTGGTTTCTCCTCTCTCCTTCCCTGTCTCTCTCTGAAATAACCACCTGTCTTACAATCTTTGGTGTGTCACAGTTTAATCGGTGGTCTTTTCTTCTTAGTGGTACATGAAACAATGGTGAATCTTAACAGCTTTTGTATTTGATGAAACTGTGTGTGTATGTGTGTATACTGTTTCAAGAGAATATAAATTCTTCTCTGTTGCGATCTACTGAAAAGTTCCATCTGGCTACATCCACCAGGGACCAAGCGACACCAGGGTTTCATGTCATGAGATGGGTAACACACTATTATTATATGGAGTAGGGAAGCAGGCACAATGGAAAAGGTAAAAACAGGCACGCTGTGTCAATGGGAACTAACAACTTTTTAAGGCCATTTAAAAAAGTTTTGCAGACCCCAGAAACAAACACGACCATGCAATTCACTCCTAGCTCGGTAATGCTGCCTGTCCTCTCTGTCAGAAAGACTGATTAGCAAAGGGTTGAGAGATTATTAATTAAGAATGTGCTAACAGCAAATCAAGATATTCCTCATGGGTAATAAAAACAAATGGATACTAAAAATGGAACGGCTTTATCACTATATGATTTGATATTGCTCTATGCCACGTCTGGGACTCCCTAAGATTGCATTTTGAACTGTTGCACCTGCAGCTTACACCCTGGGAAATACTGCATTCCACTAGCATTTTTATGAAATCAAATCACATAGGAGGTCCAGCCATTAAGTCCGTGAACTTGATTGTTCTAAGTGCTACATATCTCATTGCTGAATATCACTATGGTCACCTCTGACACATTCTCCTTGGAAAGTTAGGCACCAATGCCAGGACCTAGTCCACCCTTCGAAGCAATTTTGGAACTCTTTCTGGAAGGACCACTGCACGTGGTGGCTCAGTGGCAAGTTTGTGAACTGAATTGTATAGTTGTCTGTAACTGTATTGAGCACCCTCGTACTCACCTGATCTGGCTCCTAGTGACTTTTTCTTTATCCAAAGATAAAGGAAATAGTGAAACGAAGACATGTGGATGACATTCAGGACACGAAGTGTAAGACAACGAGAGCTCTGATGGCCATTCCAGAAAAAGAGTTCCAAAATGGCCTTGAAGGGTGGACTAGGCTCTGATATCAGTACATGGCTTCCCGAGGGGAGTGCCTTGAAGAGGACTGTAGTGGTATTCAGCAATAAGGTATGTAGCATCTTTTCTAGATTAGTTTGCAAACTTAACTGGCAGTCCTCATATTTATGACATCAAATCACATATGCAAATAATAGAATGATTTTATTTGAGAGCAGATATGGGTAAAGAGTTGAAAATGCTGTAGCATTAAATGCGCACAAGACCTGACTGCTCCACAGGCTGAGGGCACTGGCAGGATACTGGAAATGGGAAGTTAGCCCACTGGGTTCAAGGCAGCAGTATGACATTAGGCAGGTCCTGTCACCTCTGTGGACCACAGGAAACCAGAAAGCAGAACACTATTCCTTGCCTACCTTGTGTATATCATGACCTCAGAAGTCTTTGAAGACTCCGCTCTGGGTAAAGCATTCTGGGGTCACTGACTCCCATATGGAAATCCTGGTAGTATAATCATTATGAAAAAGTCAGCAGTTCAAATCTACCAGGTGCTCCTTGGAAACCCTATGGGGCAGTTCTACTCTGACTTACAGGGTCGCTCTGAGTCAGAAACAGTTTGATGGCAGTGGACTTTTTGGTTTTTTGACTGCCATACTGTCACTGATTTCCTAGATTTCCTCTCATGTGACTTATTGCAAAAGCAGGTCTGGAGCACGGGTAAAGGCTGGACGTGTTTTGGTCGAGAGAAGGGAGACGGCAGATCCAGAAGAAAGGCTGTCCACGGTGCCCCACATAAAGCACCATTAGACAGGGAAGGTGCTAAACGGAAGAAGACAAGAGGATGCTGGGAGGAAGGTGAGACGTGACCAACCTGGTGATTCTGTTGGGGTTCAGCACCATTTGGGAGATCCCAGTGGCCTCACCTTGAGCTGCCTGCTGCAGCTGAGAAAAGAACCAGGCGTCCTTTCTGACACCCCAGTTTGGTTTTCCCCATGGAATTGGGTTCCGTGACACCAGGATTCCTCCCATTCTCTGATTACACATGTCCTGGCCTCACTGGGCAACTGAGCCATCTGCCTCCCATTTGACAGTAGCTGAGAGAGACGGCTATTTATTTCAGGACCGCTGCTTGCAGGTTTTATTTTTAGTGTTGTCACATGATATTTGGGGGCTACAAATCTACACCGTGGCGTTATAAACTATTCAGAATGAATACAGCCTCTGTCCTCATTTTCCTCTTGAAATGCGATCAACGCTGTAGTTATAGTACAAACAGCTACGGTGGCATCATCAGGAGAACAAAACAGAGTACGTGTCACTGCCAGATAAAGAAACAGAAAGGACCGCCAGCGTTTACTCAGTACCTACTGGGGGCTGAGCCAGTTCAACATATTACATTCGTGGAGTCCAGTCCATGCAACAATCTTATATGTTGACATGACAATTGTCATCTCGTAGGGGAGTTCATTCTTCTTTAAGGCAAGGCTCTGAGATACTTTGAAGACAGGGCTAGATTTGAACTCAGCTTGGGCAAACTACAAAGCCTTCTGTTCCTTCCCCTGGTCTGTCCTGTTGTGTGATGGAAATCTTTCATTTTTCTGAGGTGAAAATGTGCTGAATGGTTGTCTTTCCATGGGACAGGCTGCAGGGGGAACAGTGTTTGTCAAGCTGAAAGAATTTTAATACTTCCTTTGCCGCCTGAGTGTTAATGGGCTTTGGGCCCCACAGTGGCCCTGACATTCTTGGGCCACTGGTGCCCAAGCAGAACTTGTTTTATTATCTCTAGGACGGATGTAGGAAAACACAAACATGTGACAAATGGAAAGGAGCTGAAGATTTTTTCCTCCTGGCTTCTATGACATTTTTAGACACAGAAATGTGAAGTTTCCAGCCCTTCATTGAGCTCTGGGAGTGGGGGGTTCTGCGTGTGTGGTGGGGTGAAAGGAGAACGTGGGGGTTACCGCTGCCTCCTGACGAACAGAACATAGCAATCAGTGAGCCTGAATCGCAGTCACAGGCTTGGCGGTAACACGGAAACCAGTGAAGAAATAAACTAAAATTAGAAAGACATTAAGTGTCCCGATCATGATTTTTATGTAATTTCCTGAGCACACAGGGCAACCTACAATCTGAATTTCCTTGTTATTAAGCCAGTAAAATCCAGCAGGAGAAACACTGAGTCGCATCAATATAATTTGCACACCCACAAAAGCGATTTTCACTGAGGTTAAGTGCCTCTAATCCAGAAGGCTTGTTTCGGCGTGGAGTCTGACCCTTCAGAGGAAATGAGAGAGCACAGAAGGGCAGAACCACAGAGACCTGCCGTGGAAGGCTCTAAATATCTACGCACAAGGCTCAGCCGTTCCATCCAATCAAACCTTGGGGACGTTTGTGTCAACTGTATGAATTGGAATTTAGAGACTTTATAAAAAGCTGTTTTTAAGCTTGATATGCCCCATATGAGAAGATGTCAATGAGTGCTGCGGGGCTCTTAAATTTGGAGATTATTCAATCGCTCTGTTCTACAAATTCACTTATGAAGCAGTCAGGAAAAAAGTGCTGGAAAATAAACAGAGAGCAGCACGCTGACACAAAAGCAAAGGTCTTGCCCACGACTCAGTGACATGGGCCACAGAAACCTAAGATCAAGAAGCAACACAGCGATCATCCCTTGGAGAATTAATTCAGCACCAGTGGTTTTCAGGCAGAAAAGAGCGACGCAACAGGAGTGGTCTCTGTGGCATCTCCCACAGCATCTTCGGTACAGAAAGGGGGTATCTGGGAGCTCGGCCAAACGCCAGAGGCACCCAGAGTCCCCGCTTCTCCCGTCAGTGAAGCACACAGCTCTGGAGCCAGGTCTCATTCCTGTCTTGTGTTTTCCTCTTGGTCTCTTGACCCCAGTGTCCAGCCTATCCATGTCCCTCCTTTACTCAGTCAGCACCTTGGTAGCTAAGCTTGGGAGAAGACGAATCTCAGACTTCACCCCTCGTCCGCTGCCCATTTATTTTAGCCATCTCACGCTTTTGGGGCGTCTCCACCTTCACTGCACTTCTGCCACCTGCGGCTACTCAGGACGCTTGCTCAGCTCAGCCGTTTGGCTGGCAAACACACAACGAGACCTGCTGTCTTCCCAGAGAGATGACTGAGATGGGGAAGCAGTCTGCAGACACACTGCTGTCCCAACAGCACTAAAAGCATCAATTTATACAACATGCTTGGGCTGTGGGTCAATGGTCATGTTCCCTGTAGCCAGATAGAAAGCACAACCCCCAAGAAGCTGAATAACTTGTTCTGAGTCCATAGCTGATAAGTGGATGACTAACACTGGACACACATCCAGAACTGATAAATTTTCAGAAAGTAAAGCCAGGGAGATGTCAAGGCTGGCTGTCGCTCTCAAATGGACACAGTTAACCATTTGATCAATCCAGCTTCACTGAGCAGAAAATACCTGCTAAGTTCTGGAGCTACAAGGTGATGAAGACATGATGCTTGCCTTTGAAGAGTTTTTAGTAAGGAAAGGAGATGCACAGGTGCCTAGAGAGTTTCATTATAATATAAAAAGTGTGTGGCTCACGGTGGTATACATAGAGCACCTAGGAAGAATGCAGGGGAAAAGATGAGTAATTCTGCCTAGAGTATGGGGCGATTATTACAGGGCAGCTTCAAAGAGGAGGTGTCATTTCAGTGGACTCTGGCATTCCCGTGAAGGAGGAGGGGGGGTCTCGCTCTAGGCAAGAGCCACTCAGAAGCAAGAAGGTGCAAGGCCCCCAGGCTGGTGTGGTCCAGCGGGGTGGGAGCTCCTGTCCACTGGTGGCAGACAGCGAGAAATGTCGGGGGGAGCCAAGCGTGAGACCACGGAGCAGCCCTTAACCGTGGAACTGGCCATGGGGTTAGTTACTTCAAGGCCAAATACAGCCCATCGCTTGTTTTTGTAAGTCAAGTTTTATTGGAACATGGCCACATGATTTATGAAAAATCAGTAACTTGGGGCAGGGGGCAGTGGCACAGCGGTTGAGAGCCTGGCTGCTCACCAAAAGGTCAACGGTTCAAATCTACCGTACGCTCCTTGAGAACCTTAGAGGGCAGTGCTACTGTGTTCTGTAGGCTAGCCATCAGTTGGAACCGACTCAGTGACAAAGGGTTGCTTCTGAGCTACAACCACAGGGCTGAATGCTTCTGACAGAGATCACAAAGCCACACCAAACCTGTTGGGAAAAGCCTGCTCACCCACGGCTTAAAGATTTGAACTACTAATTTAAATTTCTGCGATGGACTCAAGTGCATCTGGTCAGTAGGGCCCTGTTCCTACACTCTCTAAGTAGTGTGTATGAAGTCTTTTCGTTCCATATTTCAGACAGTTATTGATATCATAAGTCTAGAAGCCTATTCTACAACCCCAAATTTTATGTCTTCATTTGTTTTCCCCTCCTTTCTCTGTCTTGTTTGTATTTCAGAGCTCTGCTACACTCGGTCCCTTGCTGACGACGTTACAAGCCTCCAACCCTCCAGCGGAAGCTCATCACTCAGCTTCGAGTCATTTTGCTTCCTCTGCCTCTTTCCCTTCATAAATTTATGTACCACTTTCAGAACGCTGCTAAAAATCGATTCTTCTCGCTTGCCATTACCACTTTTGAATTCCATGGTCTGACAGACAGCCATCCCTTTGCAAGGACTCCCCTAGTTTGCTAAGAGTGCCCTTGGACAATGGAAGGTTTTCCCACCAGTATCTACAAGACAGAGAAATTAAGACCTAATCAGGCATTTCTGGCAGGTGATGCTGAAGGATTTCTTTTACCAGTAAGTCCCCAAGTACATTTAAAACCAAATTTGAGCTATACAAATTAAATTTGCACATGGTTTTCTATGGAGTTTGTCTCTAATATAGAGCAAAGAGCATGATAATTATTTTACCACTGGCAGTAAAATAGAACAGAAAGGTTTATATGAACTCAGATTTCTAAAGTCTGCTTTTTATAGGACGCTGTATATATTGCAGTTTAAATTCAGATTTTATGATTAAATGGAGTCTAAGTTCCTGTGCTGCCTCTTATTAGCTGTGTTAGCTTGAGCAAGCTGATAAACCTCTCTGTGCCTAAAGTTCTGTATCTGCCAAGAAAATGAAAGATGCAAAGAACTAATCTCTTTTAGAAAGCCATTGTGAGGATAAACAGGATAAAGCATTAGAAGTGGTTAGTGCAGTGACCAGAACATAAACAACTCCTTCTGAATAAGAGCTACCAATATTAGTATAATATGGTTATTCACTTTGTTTTTCAGGTTTACATAATCCTGTTGCTTCTCAGCATCAAGAACCAAGAAGAATGTACTGGGAACAGATTATGGGACTTGAAGTGTCATGGAGGACATGAGGTCATTCTTGCTTCCAGTCCTTTTAATTTCCTAGTGAGTCCCCTACTCTTGAACCACATAATTTGGGTGGGACTGACCTCATTCCTTTGCTTGTAGGACCGTAACATGGCCCAGACCTAGCCAATTCTGGCCTTCTATCCTTTGGCCAACGCCATATGGTCTCAGAAAGGCAAGCGATGCAGATGAGGCCAGTGAGAATCAGCCACAGACACTGATGACTGGGAACTAGGAGTCTTTCCACTGAGTTGATCATCAGCCTACAACTGTAGAGGCCATCTTTGCTACAGCAAAGGGAAAATCTTCCTGGGAACGAAGTCAAGACAGTGAAAAACAACTTGGAAAGACTAACAGAAACAATACTCTGAAACAGATGTTCACACTTGGCTCCAGCTCTGTCACTCTGGACTTTGCAGTTACCTGAAACCAGTTTGAACTGAGTTTTCCATCACTTGCATCGAAAGACTTCTGACAAATACAAATAAACTGACAAGTCCTGTAGCTAGAAATGATACTTAAAATGCACATGAATCTTGCTAGTCTCACAGAGCAGAGAAAATACTACAAAGAGGCAGCAGACCCATAGTCTTGATTCTGCCTTTGGCCAGTTCAGGATTACTGGGAAAACCGTCCTCTCTTTCTGGATCTGAATGTGCTCATATGTCAAATGAGAGAGGTGAGTGAAAATCAATCTCTAAGATCCTTTTTCAGTTCTAGCATCCTAAAGTATCTGTTATTCTTGGCTTCATTTCAGTTGCAAAGACTGTGGTATAACTGGTTACCGATGCTTACATGTTCCTGCTTCCTTCTGTTGCAACTTAAAAAACTCTGTTAGATCTTCAATTCATACACTCAGGGACTTATTGTTTCTCCTTTCTCTTCTAACAAAAATATATATTTATTTTTGCATACTTGGGCGTAACAATACCAGTTTCATCCCACTTTTATGTTTTCAAATCTCATTAAGGTGGTAAGTTCCTTGAGGGTTGCAACTCAAGTTTCCCTGTGAGTGTAAACATACATGCATTTTACATATACTTGGTTTACTTGGTTTATATATATATATATTTAATTGCTATCCAAGCTACCAGTCTCTAAAGAGCAGGAGATTGTAGGTTTTAATTAATGTAAGCAAGAAATGGGTCTCCAACCCACGCAAAATACATGCAAAATACTGACCTTCCCCAAGTCCACATTTGGCTTACTCATTTATAGTATCATCCTGAACTGAAATTCTCCTGCAGAAATACAGTGTGACATCCATGTCTACAGAATGTGAAACTGAAAATGGAACACTAGGAGACTGTCCTGTGAATCTCACTTACCGATCACACACAATCTGTTCATTTCAGGTCAATATCATGCATTCTTCTTCAACAGTAAGGTTTGTGCCTGAATTGGTTATTAGCTTTGTATACCAACATTCATTGATTTTAAATAATTTAATAGCTCTAAAACTTAAGAGGGATCAAAGAGTCTTGGCTGAAATGTGGACAAATGACCTATGACCGGTGGATAGGACCACCCACAGGAAAAAAAGTCTCTTCATAGAGGGGACAGCATATACAAGATACTCCCCCGTCTGACAGTCCAGGCCATCTGTGTTCACTGGGACTGGAAATACAGCCAGAAACCCCAACCCAAACTAACTTGAAGGGTAGCTCTTGGCAAGTATGAGAAAATCACCTGGAGCCAGTAGTTTTGGGGTTGGTTGGTTTAGTGACTTACTGATGCCATTAAGGGGCCAAATTCCATCTGATTTTCCACTCCCTCACTCACGGTGCCTGTTCTGCTCTCAGCTGACTTCCTCTGGGGTTGAAGGATACTTAACAATGGTACCTGTGTCTACTTGCTCCCGTGTCCACAAGCACTGAAAGGGAGGGTGCGTCTGTTGGAATACTCTAATCGTAAGTCTTTAATGCCATCTCATGGGGTCGGCCTATGTTACATGTTCACACCATGAAGTCAGTGACGTGGAATAGCATGGAGTATGCTGACTGCCTCATTAACTGAACTGATGCCAATTCTGAAGCTTTTCCTGAAAGGTAGAAACACGGGGGGCAGAAAAATGAACTATGTGAGGCTAAGGGACGGTATGGATGCTGGGTAGGCTACCGAGAAACAGCCACTAGAATTCACAAATGGCAGTTCTCGAGACAGGGCCAGTCTCTCACCCGACCGCTATCAAGCAATACTGTCTGTCTACAGGGCTTTCTCTCTTCAGTAGGTCATCTCCCAAGCCCATACCTCCAAGGCACAAGATCCAGGGACCCTTAGCTTGTGCATTATTCTTCCAATCTCATTGTTGCATCGTAGATTGGGTGCCTGGCTTTTCACCCTGCATCCTTACAGGGCAGTAGCCACGTCCCACACATCTCCAGTTCCCTGACCCAGTATGTGACACACAGTGGTGCTTCACCAAATCCCCAAGGGATGCAATGAGTGAAGAAGCAGCAAAGGTGTAACAGCTTTACCTGGCGCACATCCTTACACCTTCCTTGGGCCTTTCTGATCCAAGCCGTCTGCCGGCCACTCTGTTGTTCTCCGGAGCCCTGGTGGCGCAGAGGTTAAGAGCTATGGTTGCTTACCACAAGTTCAGCTATTCGAATCCACTAGCCACTCCTTGGAAAACCTGGGGAGTGGTTCTGTCCTGTCCTGTATGGTCACTATGATTCAGAACTGATTCAACAACATCGGACTTGGTTTTTTCCATGTTCCTGATTCTCTATATTAGAAAGCACCAAAGAGAGAATGCTAGCAATGAACATTTTTCATGCTATATGTATATATATATATATACACATCTATATACTGTGTGTATTGGTGGGGGGGCAGCGGGGTGCGGTGAGGAGTGTCAAAGCACGTTTATGTTAAATCCCCATTATCAGATGTTTAAGTACCACTAACCAATGTTTAATTTATTAAACTGCTCTTTCTTGCATTAATAAAATGTATCATTGTCTGGAAGAGAAGACGGCTTGCCAGAGGAAAGCCTAAGTCAAGCTTGGAAAAACATCCAGGCCCCAAAGTTCTACATGCTTTTTCTACAGGCAAAGTCTCCTTCTTTCCCCCTTCTTCAGAAAGACCCAGATTATTATGACTGCTCACATCCACGCCTCTTGTCTTATTTTATCTTGACTGACAAAGGAAAAATCCTTACTTCCATTATTAAGGCAGGGAAATGGAGTCACCGAGTAGCTTCTGGGGCAGGATTGTCTTACCAAGTTACTAATGACTCGGAAATATAAAGCTGCCATCCATCCATAACATCCGCCTCCTTTCTTTTTACCAAGTGCCACTCAAGTGTTATCTGAAAATCTTCACAGTTCTTCTATTTTTGTGTCACCTCTGTTGACACTGACCCTTGGCAATATGTCATTCGTGTCACGTTTGAATTCCCCGTGCTGACATCCTGCACATCTCAGTTTGGGAAACTGAGCAAATCGTACCAATAAGACAAAGAGAGGAGAAGAGAAAAACACGAGGCCCTACTTACATTCTTTGGACATTCCCACTTCAAAGCACTTCTGGAGCCGACAGTATTGGCATCGATTCCTGGTGACTTTGTTAATTACACAGTTCTTGTCCCGATGACAAGTGTAAATCATGTTCTTCTGAATACTTCTACGGAAAAACCCCTGCAAACAAGCAAGCAGATGAAAACACTAAGTGAAACAACCGAGCTTCTCATGAAAGCAGAGTCAACTTCATCGAGGCGTTGGTTGCTCTTTCTCAGTAACGCAGTGATGGCGGCAGAAAAGTCAACTTATTTTAACCTTAAGTCCCTTGTGAAAAATTAATAGCAGCTCCTGCTTTGTCGCAAAACAGAAAGCCCCTTTTAATCAAAACTAGACATGACTATGATCCTGCTGAGGACAATTAATATCAAAAGACGTACTTGGAAAACATAATGCAGAGTTGGGTTCCTTCCAAACTGGCTTAGGCTTCCTGACTGGGCTCCCTGGCTGGTGAGATCAATTTCAAGTGACCCCTACTTATCAAGAAAACCAGCTCCTTAGGCATTGCATTTGCAAAAGAAATACTTGCCTCGGGAGACAATGAGATCCTCTCAAAGCCCTCTTGTCCAAGTTCTTTTATGTATTTACCTTCTGTTACAGCATTTGAAATATAACTCACCAAATGTATTCAAAATTGGATAGGAAGCAAAAAAATTACTGCATGTCCATTTAATGGCACATCAGAGCCATACTACCAATATGGTAGCCACTGGTTACATGTGGCTATTTAAATACCCATTAACTAAAATGAGATAAGATTTAAAAATTCAATTTTCTCGGACACACTGGCTGCATTTCAAGTGCTCAATAACCACATCTAGCTACCATGTTGGACAGTGTATAGAAGATTTCCACTAATTACAGAAAGTTCTATTGGACAGCACAATATTAACAAAGCCCATCTAACAGCCATCAGACATTTCAGAGAAACATCACTTTTTTGGATTTACTCTTCACTATTGATTGGACCCAGACTATGTAAAGACTGCAGAAGATTGCTGAGTTACAGATAATTTTTGTTTAGTACAGGGTCGCTCTGGGTTAGAATTGACTCAGGGGCCAATGGTTTTCGCAGTGGATAAGTGCACAGGATTTCTATCTGGTAGAAAACATCACCTTGATGGTTATTATTTTATTATACCTTATAAGACATGAATCAGTTTTATATTTGAATTTGCAATCTTGTGCCAGTATTTCTTCACCTATCATATCCACCTATGTATCTTTTTTTATTATGATGATTGAATGAAAATGTACATTCCCATATAAATTGCATGCCCACCTAGATGCAGCTCCCAGTGCTCTCCCTGTGTGGTGACGGCACACTCTTCCTCCCTACTCCATACACATCTTACCCTCCCAACAATCTCCTATCGTCTCCTCTCCACTCACTCTCCCCTTGCTCCAGTAAGAGGTCAGCAGGACGACATTTATGGATCTATCTTCTCTATCTGCAATCTTTTGTCTTCCTTCCTCCTTCTACCTTTCCTTCCAATTTACGTACTTTATTTTCCCTATGTTCTCCTTTGAACCAACTGTATTATCTTATCATGTACCTCGTTAATTTACTTAATTAAATAAAATCTTACTGTATATATGAATGATATAATTTTTCTTTTTTTCTTTGCATACCATATTTTGACAGAAGAAGCAATGCCTCCTTTTCTTTGGCAAAATGCTGATGAGATAAAACTGACCTTAAGTTCTTCAAGCACAGGGTCTCTCTCTGTCATTGTCCTCTCGGTTCTGCCATACTACCTTACACACATTCAGTAACCAAGGGGGTACAGAGACGGACGACAAGTGAGTGAGGGGTATGCCTTCTGTCTTTTCTCTCTTCTTGCTGCCCCACAGAAAGGGACCTCGATACTGCTATGAGTATTCAAAGCAAGGAACTTCACTGTATCACTGGTGATGTGACTTCTGTCTGATTCAGAAACAATTCCCTTGACTGTGAGAATGACTGCCGCCAAACAAGCCGAGCAGAAAATAAAACTCATTATCTGAGTTCAACTTTCCCTATTACACATTAACACACCAGGAGCCAGAACTAAAAACATTCAAAGCTAAAGCTCATTAGCAAAGAAAGCTCATGTAACACACATTGTTTAGGATATTTACGTGGACACCCCAGGATTTTAATGTCTAAATAAACATATTTTTTACTGGCACAGTTCAACTGTAAAGGCCTGGAATTCTTGTTTAAGGTTGCAACTCTTGTCACATAGCCCAGACGCACGCAGTTTCCAAGAAAACACGCTTTAGTTTTGAATCGGGAGCTACAAACACACTCGGAATCTAAAATAACAGGTTACAAATATTCTGAAATCTGAACAGAATCTGTGCAGAGCGGACACTTCAAAACATACGTTTCCCTGCAAAAAATACCTACAGGACACTTTTGGCTGGCAGATACACCAACTCAATCTACAGAAACTTCCACTGTCCTGGTGCCAAGGGAACAATGACAGTGCAAGACACAGTCTTGTCTGCATGCATGAAGAAAATGAGGTATGGACAAAGGTGATCCTTTCCTTTTATCCAAAACCAGATGTTCAGCTCAGCAAATTCTTAGTAAGTGACCATGGAGTAGAGATAAACAATCGCCTGATGCCCAAACGAAAGAAGAGAGAAGTCACGAACTTCAGATGTCACTAATTAGCCAGCCCGGGTAGGTCGGTAATGACCATAGCGGAAACTAAATAGGACTTCTTGGTTTTCCAAATCAGAGTTTTGGCTGGATTTCAGGAGAAGGTCTAAGTTTCAGTAAATCATTTCTACCATGGTAGAATACTTGCTGACTAAAATACATGCTGCAAGATATTTTTATACATGGCTTGGGTAAACAGAAACGACTTCTGGGGCAGAGAGAGGTTTATGTTATACAAATCTTCCTTCCTCCTCCTCACTACTACTGTTATATAAACCTTTCTGCCTTGTAGAGCACCACTTTAAGGACTGTGGGTTGCGGGGGTCGAGAGGGGGTAACCACATCCCCATACCTCTTGAACTGTGTTTATTTAATATTTGTATCTTGGTTCATTATTTCTTTTAGTGTTAACTTTCTTTTCAACAAAAACTTTCAGTCTCTGGGTTAACTGAAAAATCAGCACCAAATGTCAGCATTAGAAGATATTCATAAAATAAGTAAAAACCAAAAATCAAAGCCACTGCCTCCAAGTCGGGTCTGACTCATAGCAACCCTAGAGGTCAGCATAGACCTGCCCCAGGGAGTTTCCAAGGAGCGCCTGGTGGATTTGAACTGCCAGCCTTCTGGTTAGCAAAGGCAGCACTTAATCCACTATGCCACCAAGGTTTGCCCTAAAATAAAGTGAAGGTGAACAATCATACGGTAATCGGGTATCATCTCACTGTAGCAGGACACTAGATCTGCCACAGGCGTGGCGCACCAGGCCTTCTCACTCTTTCCTAAAACAGGAGCCCAGTAAGTGCTGGGCACATGTCATTTCTCACCGGAGATCTTCTCTATCAGGAACATGGAGAAAACAAACAAGCTTTTCACTTACAATCCATGGGATTTTAAGCCACCAATCTATCTCCCCTAAGACTGGGAGACCCACACTTTCGGGAACAAAACTGTCACCATCACCAGTCATGCATAAAAATAGACCTAAGAAGGGCTCACTTTGGGTATGGTAGCTCGCAGGAAGTGGGTGGGATAGGGTGAAGGCAGGTTGATGGGGGTGGCGGGGTCAGAAAAGCCTAGACGATAGGATTTGGCGCCAGCCTGAGGTACACCCTGAGGAGAGAGAAGAGGTTGAATGTAATCACTGAGAAAAACTCTGGAATGGGATTTGGAAGGCCTAGGCTGAAGCTTCTTACCACCACTGTAGAGCCTTGAGCAAGACCCAGCTGCTGAGAGGCTAAGGTCTCTCCAGAAAGGGGTGTGTGACTTCTTTCCAAAATCCCTCCCAGCAGGAAATTTCTGGGATTCTGAATGTATCATCATGCTACAGAATGATGAGTTGGAAAGGCTTACAGTATGAGGAAGAGGGAGTTTCTAAGGTCAAAAAAAAAAAAAAGGGTCAAGGAGAATGTGGTACTTGAAGTTAAGAAAAGAGAGAATCTCTAACTGCCTGGACAGCAACAGTGATTTTGTGCGACCAGCCAGCCTAGAGCTTAAAGGACACAGATAGGAGGGTTTTGGGATGGCTCGTGCATTTATTTTAGAACTGAGGCACCACAGCACCTGTGAGGAAGCTGAGGCAGGTGTCCACAGCTGGACTTATTTATCTGGAAACTGAAGGTAGACTGCTTTGACAACTGGACCAGCAGCTAGGGGCTCTATGCCTTACAGCCTAGTGTTTTGACTCCATGTGATGCTGACACCACAGAGTCACTCTTTCACTTGCCTGTGAGATCATCTTTCCAGTAAACCCATGAAGCTTCCATGAGATCTCCAAGGCCCGCATCACTTATCCAGAAGCCTTCTCTGACTGACTCAGGTACACACAAAGGCTTCCTCTTCTAGGCAACCTTAGCATTTTTTTTCCTTCCTATATTGCACCTATTCAAGGATGACATTTGAAATCTTAAATACTAGTATGAGCAGTACCTGCAATTAGGAGCTAAGTACAAGGTTGGAATTTCTGAGTCCACCCATACAGATGACTCAGAAGACAGACCTGACGAGCTGATTCTGAAAAATCAGTCACTGAAAACCCTATGGCAAAATATCCATCAACAGATGAGTGTGGATAAACAAAATGTGATATATACAAACATTAGAATATTACTCAGCCATGAACAGAAAGGGGGCCTCGGTGCATGGCACACACAAAGGGACCTGGAAAACATCACACCAAGCAAGAGGAGGCAGCCCCAAAAGGTAAACACTGTAGGATCTCATTTACATGAAATAAGCAAATATATAGAAACCAAAGATTATTAGTGGTTATGGGGAAGGAGGAACCCTGGTGGCACAGTGGTTAAATGCTACGGCTGCTAACCACGGGGTTGGCAGTTCAAATCTACCAGGTGCTCCTTGGAAACTCTAATGGGACAGTTCTACTCTATCTTATAGGGTCGCTATGAGTTGGAAGTGACTCGCTGGTACTGGGTTTTGGGTTTATTGGGGAGGAGGGAGGGAGAAAAGGGGAGCTTTTGCTTAGGGGGTAATAAGTTCAGGTTGGAAACCCTAGTGGCATGGTAGTTAAGTGCTACAGCCGCTCACCAAAAAGGACTACAGTTTGAATCCACCAGGTGCTCCTCAGAAACCCCATGGGACAGTTCTACTCTGTCCTACAGGCTTGCTTTGAGTCGCAACCTACTCAATGGCAGCAGGTTTGGTTTTTTTTAATTGGAGTTTATGTTAATGGTAGTGGAATAATTTGGAAAAGGAGAGAAGGAACAGGGCACAACCTGAAGGATGTAATTGTTCAGACGGAGTGTGTTTTGTTACATATATTTCCACCTAAATTTAAAACCCAAACCTATGGAGCACAGTTTGGGTCTCATGCCTGTGGGGTCACCATGAGTCAGAACTGACTTGACAGTGACTGGTTTATACTGTTTGCTTCAGAGGCTGCAGAGGACAATACCAGCCCGTGGCTAGTGGTTATAACCTCAAGAGCTCAATTAGGAACCATGCATTTTCCTGGTAGGGTACCACTGTGCTTGATGTCACCAAGTGTGCCATCCTCCTCACTGGCATCTGGGCCTTCTTGATGAGGGGGTTAGTGGGCTCCCGGATGGACCATAGACAATGCCTAGTCCAGCTTCTCTGGGACTAGGACAATGGCACTGGATGGGGATAGGGGACTCAAGGCAAGGTTATTTACCAACCGGTAGGAAAGCATTTCAGTATTTCAACACATAATAAGAATGTACTGGTATGTAACAGCTGAATATTTGCAGAGCTGGGATGGAACCTGATATATAGTATACATTCAATAAATAACTGTCGATGAATGAGTGAGGTACATTGCAGGTACAGACACATGGCCAAAGAGATAGTGCTGAATTTATTATATCTTAGTCCCATAAATATTCGTCAATATTAAATGTATTCTTCAAAACAAGCAAACAAAAAAACCTGTTGCAGGTGAGTCAAATCCAACTCATAATGATCCTAGAAGACAGAGGAAAAAGGACATATCCCCCTAAGGCTTCCAAGGAGCTCCTGGTGGATCTGAATTGCAGATCTTTGCGTCAGCAGCTGTAGCACTTATCCACTATGTCACTAAGATTTACCTCATCTGCCTAAATACCTAAAAATTCATAATTCCGTTGATGGGGTGGTCTTAAATCCCAAACACGTAGGGACATGGAGAAAAGTGACATCTCTCTTACACTTTCATATTTTGATGTGAAATTAAGATGGGTCACTTTCCCACCTCCAATATTCTCAGATTACTCTAACTTTTGTACTTTTTCGCCACAGATGGACCCTGTTTCACCTTTGAGTTTTTGGATATGACCGCCCTTAATATTCCCCCTCTTCTCAGCCTAGAGGTAACTTCTGTTGAGTTAGACAGTGGCCTAGAGGTTAAGAAGGAGGCTTTGGTTCAGACACATATGAATTTGAACTCTGACCTATGTGACTTTGGGTGAATTCTAGTCAAGCCTCAGTTTCCTCATCTGCTAAACAAGAGCAATAAAGTGACCTACCTCATGGGGTTACTGTGTGAATCAAATGAGGAAATGCACGTAAAGTGGTTAGCATAACGCCTGACACGTAGTGAGTACCCAGTGAATGGTAACTACTGTTAATGACTAAATGTCTTTTCTCAAAGCTCTCTTCTGGACAATTTCCAAGGTCCGTTCTGTGTTTACATTAGAGTCTCAAAAAAGGACAGAATATTGTTCTGAGTCCCTAAACAATACAGGCTGCTGTGGGAGGACAATGTCATGATTGCAAAGGCCATCTCTATATTTATTCATTCACTTATTGGCTCATTGAATCAGTGCCAATTAACTGGAGTAGACGGGTCGAGCTCTCTTGGGGCAGACAGTGGTGCATGAGGCATGTCCTTGCCCCTTCTTAATCTACCTGGACTCATGAGTGCCTTGGTCATCTAGTGCTGCTAGAACAGAAATACCTTAAGTACAAGGCCTTAGAGAGAAATTTATGTCTTCATAGTCAGCCAAGTGCCAAGTGCTGTCGAGTCAGATCCGACTCATAGTCAAGTAGGCTAAAATCCAAATTCAGGGCATCATTTCCAGGGGAAGACTTTGTTTCTCTGTTGGCCTCCTTACCCATCTTCTCCTGGACTGGGAGCCTTTCCATACAGGGACCCCAGGTTCAAAGGACACCCTCTCCTCCTGGCACTGTTCTCTTGGCAGTATGAAGTCTCACTTCTCTGTTTATTTCCTCTTCATCTCTTGAGAGACTAAAGGTGGCCACTCCCCGCCCTTGGAAAGCCCCTTTATACTGGACCTGGGATGTGACCTGGGTACGGCTGTTACGAGGCCATCCTGATCCTCTTGAAGAGAAAATTACAGTGACAAAATGGAGAACAACTACACAGTACTGAGAATCGCGGCCTAACCCAGTTGACACATGTTTTGGGAAGACACAATTCAACCCATGACAGTGAGTCAAGTGTACAGTATGGAACGTATGATACCACCAAGCCATGTGATGTAAGACTTTCATGGAAGCAGCCGAAAGTGAAAAGATGTCCAGTTGATGCCTGACACGTCATAGGCACACAAGAAATATTTAATAAAGACCGCAGGAGTTAAAAGGAAGCAGAGGAGAATCTAGGAGCCCCACTGGGATAATGGTCAAAGCCCTTGGCTGCTAACCAAAAGGTCAGCAGTTCAAACTTACCAACCACTCTGCAGGAGAAAGATGTGGCCATCTGCTTCAGTAAAGAATATGGCCTTGGAAACCCTATGGGGCAGTTCTACTGTGTCCTATAGGGTAACTGCGAATTAGTATTGATTCGGAAACAATGGGTCTGGTTTTGGTTTGGACAGGTAAATCACAATTTGATGCCAGTTCTCTGGAAGGGGTGATATTTGAATGGTAAGTTTTCCCCAAAGTAGAACATCATGGGCAAGCAGAAGAGGTCATGGTAAGGAAGGACAGGGAAAGGTCAGTGGTTCAGGGTGGTAGTGCCATCAACGACGGGAATGTGTTAAAGACACAGCCAGAAAAACAGGTTGATGCTCACACTGGGGATAGTCTTGAAACCCACACCAAGAAGGTGACACCCTTCTGAGCAGGAGGTTGCTGGAGTCAGACTACATTACACCAAGGTGGCTTACGGAGCTGCAACCGTTGTAAGTTTATGAAACACAGACTCAAGGCAGATAATGAGCTCTAAGTATCAATGTAAACACAAAAAACCTCAGACCTGACCTTGGGTCCGGGTAGGGTGGAGCCCAAGAATCCCGGCTACGTGAAATAACAGTGCAGTCGGCAGACTCACAATCAGAAGCTGCTTGTGAGAATTCACACTATACTGTTTTGAATCCAAATTGGTTTTTAACCTTTCAAGCATTCACATCAGACTGAAGGTGGCCGGAATGTGTCACGATCCCGCAAAGGAAAGTACTAAACGAAAAGGGGAAGAGGGCCAATCGGATACCAGATTTGGTCATAAAACAGCCGTGGGTCAGAAGGTCTTCACTGCCAAAAGCAGTCCCTTACTTGCATGGGGCCGTGGTGGCACCCTGGTTAAGTGCTCAGCTGTTAACCGAAAGTTTAGGAACAGGAATCCACCAGAAAACCCTTGGAAGAAGCGTGTGGCAGTCAGCTTCTGTAGAGATACCCGCCTAGGAAACTTTTTGAGGAGTTCTATCTTATCCTACAGGGTCTCTATGAGTCAGATTCAACTCAATGGCTGTAGGGTAATTTCCATCTCGTGCAAAGCTTGGGAGGTGGCAGGGGGAGGAGGGGGAGGAGTAGAAGAAATCAGGGCGCATTACTCAGTTTTTCTTCTTCAGTCATTAATGGGAAAAGTTCCCAACACTGACTCTACCCAAAGGTGACCAATATGACTGCCCCCAGGTAGTTATTATCCTGTCCAGCGAGCCCAGAGCACCACGGTCCATGGCCCCGTGTAAGCATGGAGCTGCCAAACCCTCATTTCCAGCCAGAAGCAGTAGGAGGTGAGTGTGGAATAATCCCCATCACTGTTACTTTGGGAAACAAGGTTTGCAGACCAGGAAACACGTTGCCTTAAACAAATAAAAAACACCCTGCAGAGTGAGTGGAAGTCTATGCGTGACAACGTCTGAGAGTTATAAATAGTGCAATTTGAGGGGGAGGAGAAAGAGAAAAGAGAAGACCTTTTCACCCCACTGAAATACAATGGGTGAGAGGGAGAGACAAAGTAGAAAAACAGCCTACTTTTTTGATAACAAGCAGAGAGCTTCCTCCTACCCGGAGAGGGTGGTGTGAATGTTACACAGAGAAAATCCCACAAGTCACATTAGCAAGCAGGCTAAACGATGAGCCACCAAGAGAAGACATGCAAAATTCATCCTCCAAACAAAAAAGATGAATTGTCCCAAGAGGTAGAAGATTAGAGATGTTTATTTTTAGTTAAAAAAAACAAATCTCAGCCAGGACAGGATCCCAGAATGGAATTGGGTAAAGATGACTGGATGATGATTTTGAAGAGCACACAACTGTGATTCTCTAATTGTGATGGTTGCTATAGATAACCCTGGATCATGCAGTTAAAGTGCTTGGCTGCTAGCTGAAAGGGTGCTGGTTTGAACTCACTCACAGGCACCTTGGAAGAAAGGCTTGGCCATCTGGTTGTGAAAGGTCACAGCCATGATCTCACTGGGTGGCCAACTGGCTTGATTTTTTCTTTGTTTGAATCTATAAGGTTAATTTTCCAATCAGCATGCTTCTTGCCTGCTATCTCAGAAGGACCCTCTTCCACCCTCCGGCTCAGAACCCGACCATATATAAGCTTTATGCCTAACTGTGTCCTTGCAACTCCCTTGGGCCAGAAAGTACCTTGTGACACTAACCCTTGCCTAGGCTGGAAAACAAGGCTGTATTTTGGGAGTCGCCTAGAAAGAAGGTTGGAAAGATAGCAGTCGTTACAGAGCTGGCAAAAAGAGAGTCTCTGTCGGTACTAATCCTTCTGGAAGAGTATGATTATAGCATTTCTCTTGCTTTTTGTCAGAACTCCTGAGAACTCACCCTCCATCAGACCCACAGGTCACAGCTTTCAATCTTTTAATCCCCAAATAATTAAAACTCGCTGGGAAGACCGATGAAAAGGCGGCCCTCGGCCTTAACTGAGAACCTGAACTCATGACATCAGGGTCTAAACTCTCAAGGTCTGTGCTGTCTCACGAAGGCACCAAGCCAATGCATTTCACTCACAACCTTCTTTAATTTAGCGGAACGTGATCCAGGCAAGAAATGCTACTAGGCAATATAAAAATGGGAGCCAACAGGCAGAAGGGATTTATCAGTTGGATTAAGTTTTCTTTTAATCTAGGTGAAAATAGGCCTTTGTGTATTTCCAAACATGACCTTGGATACAATAATAATAATTAAAAAAAATGGCTAGCTATTGTATAGCTCTGATTTTCATTAATTCCATTATAATTAATACCCAACAAATCCACTGGGGGGGGTGTGGTCAATAATCTAAGAAAAGATTGTAAGGAAGAGAGTTTTCTGAAGACAGGTAAACACTGCTAGGTAAACCAGGCAGGGTGGGCTTCGCAGGCACTAGGATACCATCCGAGTCAAGGTTTACAACCTTTTGAAGATGTATAAGCCTCACATAGTTTCTCTTCACCTGTGGCTGACCTTAAGGCTAGTTTTACGAGTACTGATCAGGACAAAATCAAGCATGACCACTACAATCATGCCCATCTCTTGATGACCAGAGTCCCTCTTGAGATGGTCTCTGGGCAACTGAGTAACTCCAGCAAGAGCCAGAAAAGAAAACAATCACTCAGTATGTATTTTTTTGTTCCACTACTAGGTGCTATCAAGTTGACTTTCACTCATGGCAATCCCATGTTTGTTAGAGTACAACCGTGCTCCACAGGATTTTCCACGGTTGATTTTTTTGAAGTAGATTATCAAGTCTTTCTTCTCAGGCATCTCTAAGGGAGCTCGAACCACCAACCTCTCGGTTAGCAGCAAAGTGTGCTAACCATTGGTCCCACCCAGGGACTGCTGCATTCTATTGTTGCTGCTGAATGGATTCGGACTCAAGGAAACCCTGTGAGTGCAAAGGATTTTCACAGCTGTGACCTTTGGGAAGTCAGAGGTCAGGTCTATCTTCCAAAATGACTTTGCGTGGGTTTGAACCGCCAAACTTTCAGCTAGTAGTCAAGTGCTTAACCACTGGAGCCGCCCAGGGACTCCTTTTGTTATAATTTACTAGAACAAACAAAAAACTCACTGCCTTTGAGTTGATTCCAACTCACAGTGAACCAATAAAAAGAGCACAACTGTTCAATAGAGTTTCTAGGGAGCAGCTGGTGGATTTGAACTGCTGACCTTCTGGTTAGCAGCCATAGCACTTAACCACTATGCCACCAGGCTTCCTGAGTTTTATTTCCCACATGAATAAGGGTCACTGGGGGCAGGACTGGGGCAAAAAAACTTTCTGGAATTGTGTAAAACTTCCTCCTAAATAGCATGTATGTCTCTATACAATTTCATTCGAGTCCCCAGAAGCTCCTTCATGGACCTTCTAGGTGTCTCAGGGTCCCCACTTGGGAGCTACAAACACAAAGGGTACAGTTAAAAAACATGGAAAGATGTTATCAGGTACTTAGTTATGCAACGAATTTCTATGCAATGGGTTAAATATTACTAGTATTGTATGGGGGAGGGGGGTTACTGGCCCTGCTCTCCGAGTTTGAACTGAGATGCAGCAGGGAGAGAAACTGTATGTGGCAGAAAACCCGAAAATGGAAGATCTACTGGACTCCACACAGCTTTCCTTAAATCTGGTCCTGAGAACTGACTTCAAAACCAACTCCAGACATCTGTTTTCTAGATTACTTGGGTCAGTTCTTTTGTGCCCTTCCACTGTGAAACCCGTAGTTACCGATTATCAGGATTCCTCTAAATATAACAAGGCAGGGAGCCAATGCATTCTGTGTGTGTTTTTTTCTAATTCTCAATTATTTCACTACAAAAATGCACCAAAATAGCTTCTCAGCTCCAGCCGGGAGTTAGCTGACCCCAGCTGTTTTGCACAGTAATTACTAAATCTCATCTGGACCCAAATGAAAGATGCTCATTTGTCCCAATGAGAGGGCGGTGAGTACAAAAAGGCATGCAGAAGGAGAGAAAGCCAAAACATGCTCAAATATATCTCAGCTCTTCGAGGGAAAGCATCAATCGTAAAGTCTTTTCGATGTTTGGTATGCAACATTTTGCCATCAACAAAGTTGGACTTTTCTCTCTCTCGTACCATGTTGATGGATGACAATGTTTATTACCATGGCAACTCTGCATATCCCATCATCCAAAGGCCTTTCAGAGACACGAACCATTATGAAGTATTGTTTTATGTTAAGAGGGACCTTAACACATATATGCACACACACATATACGTACACATATGCCTGTCTCTAATTCGGTGCACTTTTCCCAAGTTACTTTTCAGGGCCATTTCAGGATCTCGCCACTGTAATTTTCCTCACTTGTTTTCTATGTGGTTACGCCTTAAAATCAAAAATGCAAAGGAAGAGAAAGTCAAAGAGGACGTGGGGGGAGGAGAAGGGAAGCTGGTCACATTTAAGTCTTACAGAGTCCAACAACTGGAAAATAACCAAGATTTATGAGCTGCAGCCTTCTGCTTCTCCTCACCATAGACACTGGCCTGGCAGCACAAAACGCTCACTAACAGTTTATTGAGAAAATATTGCTTAAGCTCCAGCTCTCTACAGGAATTCTGTCCTTGTAAGGAAAAGCCATGGTGACTACACTCTCTGTGTCCATTGCCACGGTCAATTGTGACTCACGGTGATCCTGCAGGACAGAGGAGAACTGCCCCAGAACTGCCAGGCTGGCGGTCCTCAGGATTAGCCTGCCACGTCTTTCTCCTGCAGAGCGGCTGGTGGATTCCAACCTGTGACCTTCCGGTCAGCAGCTGAGTGCTAAACCACTTCACTATTAACTGTTGCTCCAATTACAGGCTGTTGGTGGTGGTGTTCGGTAGTGGTGAGCTGGTTCTGACTCTGCACAACAGCATGAAACAGCGCCCAGCTCTGTGCCAGGCCCACAGTCATTCTGAAGCTTACACCCTTGTGGCGGCCGCTGTGTCACTCTTGTTGAGGTCTTCCTCTTTTTCGCTGACCCTCTAATTTACTGGACTATAGGCTAGAACCTGATACAGAAATTCCCATCCCAAGTCCCCAACCCCAAAACACAGAGATCCTAAAGGAAAGGTGTAAGAGCCCACGTGCCCCTCAAACTTGCATGCGGCCCTTGCTCAGCCAGGCTTGGCTGTGGCACTCCAAGCCCACAGCCTCCTACGTCTCTCCCACCTTGGCAAACGCCACTCCCTCTGCCCCCAAGGCTTTCTCTGCCTTCTCTCTCCTTGGTTCCCATGTCCTCATGCTCCAAGATTCAACCCCCAAGAGGAGTCAAAACATCGAAACACATGGGTAGCTACACAGCCACTTCTGGCTCATGGCAACCTCGTGTGTTTCAACACAGAACTGCTTTGGTGATCTTCTGAAAGTTGATTACCAGGTACGTCTTTCGCAGTACTGATGGGTAGATTCAAACTGCCAAGCTTGTTAAGACATAGCCAAGCATCTCATGGTCTGCATCACATGGCACGCCCCCAAATCCCATACTTGAATCCCGTATCACCAGCGTATCCCTGATGAACTGTTCTCTCTCTAACATTGCCATGACTGATCTTAGTGTCTCTGTGTTCCTCAACGTGAGAGTCTTTTGGGGGCAAGGATGTATCTTTATGATGTAGCATGCACAGACTTCATAATTAGAAAATTACATGCTGCACGTATTTTGTTTTTAAATATTCTAAGGATATGCCATGTAGAAGGAAAAGCAAGATCAGCAAAGGAGCCTGAGTTCAACAAATACGACTGCCAAAATACTTTAAGTGTCAGGCAAATGAAAAAGTTCTATTTTTAATAGTGAGACTCTCATATCATAAATTCACACAGTAAAACTGGCTTCCTGTGGTATCCCAACCTTTCTTACTTCTTCTTCCAAATTAGAAAGAAGCAGGCTCAAATTTCACCCACAGGCTCCTCTGTCTTGATTTGTAAAATTAAAGTAGCTGTATTATGCCAGCAGGGTGCCAAGATTTGAAATTAAATAGCTCCCTACTGCAAAAGAGAAAAGTTCTTTTAAACAACACTAACTTGCCTACAATTAGCACATTAAGGCTTCCACCTAAGCACCGTGCTGCATAAAAACACACCGCTAACTCTATGCCTGTTCCCAGGATCTTAACTTTCGTACTTTCTAAATCTATTGTGCGAGAGTACATTGGGCAGAATACATATAATTAATTTTTAAGTGTTACCTCCTCGCTCTTCCATTCCTTACCTGACTTTCTCTCCAAAATAGACTAGCAGCGCTTTGATTATACTGAAGAGAGAGAAGAAAAATAGTCCCGGTCATAAAAGAGGTACCTGCCAATTAGCTAGATTGTTCTCCAGTTTTCAATTAAAGGCAGCCTAATGGATAGAGGGGGACCTGTTTTATTTTCCCTGACAGAGCCCTTATTTTTAAACTCTCTGCTTCATTTTCCAAAATTGCTGGCTTTAGGCACAAGGAACATATATCTTGAGTGAGAAGCTGTATACTCGTCTTCGTCTATTTCCTGTATCAAAATTACATTTTGGTCCTCAGTGACTACTTTCCATCTGGCTTCAGGATGCACTGAGCTGCCCGGTGTTGGCTTGTTCGCTGGTGGTGCTCCCTGATAGTCTAACGGGATCCGCAAAGACAGGGTGGCAGGTCCCCCAGCCTCTCTCCAGGTCAGGAAGGCGCACCCGGAAGCTCAGAGGGGGTTTCACTGTATTTTTGGTCTCTTCTGTGGACTATTCCGTGGAACTGCATTCATCTTTCAAATTTTCTCCAAGGACAAGGGAAATAGGAGGGCGTGCTTCTGTTTGAAGTCATCTCAAAGCAGTTCAGTCTGTCTTAAGCAACTGCCTGTGTATAGAATTTGGGAATGATTTTCCTCAGATCAGATGAGACTGAAAATTTCCTCAGATATAGTTGGCCTTCTTCCTTGGAACATGGTGCTTTCAGGACTTTTTTCTTTTAACCCAGAGTTTTCTCAAATGAGTAGTTAGGAAATGTCCATAAGCAGGCATGGGAAACATACCCGGACCTCCCATAAACCGTGATCAAGCTACATTTAACCACCAAAAGACAAAACAACCTTTTGTTAACAACCTAGTAGTTTTGTTTTGGGGGGTACCCCACTGTCCCAAGTCTTAGAGGAACTAGAGGGGGCAATTCCTTTTATATCCAATAGGAATTACAGCTGCTAGACAAATACCTCCAGATCAGACCAACATCCCATCCAAGCATGAAGAATAAATCGTGAATCACATATATCTGAGAGTCGAGTCTGAATCACTTTGAAGGCTATGAGTTTTTTCTCTTTTTTAAATACAAGGAGGACATAATACGTCATTTGTTAATTCCCATTGGCTTTCGATATCCCCTGAAGTTTATTTGATTCAGTCCAGAGGTTAGGAGCACACATTATACCTTAGTGAGTATTAGCAAGCAAACTCCATGAAAAAAACAGGCAGGGACACAAGAATAATGCCTTCATCCCGCCAAGAAAACAGAAAAGGCTTTTAGAAAGCCCCTCTGAAGCAGATTCTGAATTCATTTGTATTTCCAGGTTTACTAATGGCTTTTACGAGTTTGCTTACCCAAAGTCTTCCACGGTATTGTCTCTTTTCATTGTTAGCCGTGCTGTGCTCTAAAAATACACAGATTTGAGTCACTGTCCCTCATCTTGTTACCATAATGAGAGAAAGATAGAGTGTCAAGCCAGCCAGTCCACATTAGGTGCCCTCATTCACAGATTGGATTAAGAAAAAAAAAGTGCCAGACACAAATTATTGACCATCTATTGTATCAGTACGTGTTCTGTAAGCACTCACTACTGGCAAGGTGGACAGATTGTTTTTCACTTTTAATTGTGTTGATACCTTATCTGCTTTGTTGAAAGCAGAGAGTGGGATGGGAAACCCCATCTCAGGCTGAGGAGCAGATAAGCTATGTGGTCTATTATTTAAAGCCCAAGCAGCCCATTTAGTGGAGGTAACTTGAACAGAGTGCCGAGGAGGGGACAACTGGGAGTTGCTGTTGACTTCTGTAATGTGTGTCTGCTACTGTGTCAAATGTGAGCCAGGGTAGGATGGTCCTGATTCCTTAAAGCAAATCTAAACCGACTGAATTAGTGACATTGGACACTTGGAGACTACATCTGGGCACAAAGGAAGCCATTGTGCATGACAAAGGGGACACAGCCCAGCACTCCTCCTCTCACCCTCCAAATCTCAGGTGAGTTCTAAAGCCATGTACATCAGATGACACTCATCTCTCAGCACACTTGGTGACCCTGCCTTATTCTAAAGGAATTATTTAGAGCAATGACAATATATTTAGATAATACAATTTTTAAGATTAAATTCTGATTGAAATAAAATTGTAATAAGGTAAAAGGATTCATTTCTGAAATTCTAAATGAGTCCTAACCCTCCTTCTCCCCTCTGCCCCCTAAAGCTACCAGCAATAAGTGCACAAACGTAGAGTCCCTGGCTGGTTCCAACAGTTAAGCACGCCACTACCAGCAGCATGGTCAGTGGTTCAAATCCACCTGGCGTGCCTGGGAAGACGGATGTGACAATATGAGGGTTCCAAAGCTTCTGAAAGGCCACAGCCTCGAACATCTCATGGAGCAGGTCTACACTGCACACAAGGGACTGCCGGGAGTCAGGACTGATTCAACAGCAACAGCAGCAGCAAGCCTACAGGGCAATCAAAATAATACATGCACACATGTACTGGCTAGGTCACTATGTTTCCCAAAAGTACCTTCTTGTTTTCTGAAGGCAAAATGTCCCTTCCATACACAGCAACTCACAGATACATGTGGGTGAGTTGACAGAGGAGCGGTGGGGCACATTGAGGTAGTGATTAAAGAATTAACCCGATGCAGTACACCAAGTGATAACCCTGGTGGCCTAGTGGTTAAGTGCCACATCCGTTAACCAGAAGGTCGGTAATTCAAACCCACCAGGCATTCCTTGGAAACTCTGTGGGATAATTCTACTCTGTGTCACAGGGTTGCTGTGAGCAGGCATCGACTCGACGGCAGTAGGTTTGGTTTTCTGGCACCAAGTAGAAGCTGGGTCCGAGACTTTAGTTCTATGAGGTCCAACAATTAAGTCCGTGAACTTAACTGTTCTAAGTGTGACATACCTCATTCCTGAATATCACTACTGTCACCTTGAAAGTACTCCCCCTGGGAAGCTGTGCACCAATGCCAGTGCCTAGTCCACACTTCAAAGCAATTCAGGACCTCTTTTCTGGAGCTGTTGTTGTGTTACCCCTGGTGTCCTGAATGTCATCCAGAAGTCTGCCTTTCAATATTCCCTTTATCTTTAGGTGAAGAAAAAGGTCTTTCGGGGCCAGATCAGGTGAGTAGGGAGGGTGTTCCAATACAATGATTTGTTTACCGGCTAAAAACTTCCTCAGAGACAACTACACAATTAAGTTCATGAATTTCCCACCTTGCCACTGTATAAAATGGCTATTCCAGAAAGAGTTCCAAAATGGATTTCAAGGGTGAACGAGGCACCAGCTTCAGTGCACAGCTTCCCAAGGGGAGTGCTTTGCAGGCGACTGTAGTGATATTCAGCAGCGAGGTATGTCGCACTTTGGATGAGTATGTGAATTTAAGTGTCAGTATCGTCTGTATACTCAGCACCAAATACCATGCCTGGCTTTGAAATAAATATTTGTTCAATGGCTGGGCAGAGGGTGGATGGACAAATGACTCTGTTTCCCAGACATCTTCTGGAGGGTGGCATGATGTCTCTACTGTAAAAGCATCCAGAGGCAAGCACCAAAAGTCTGTGGCACATGTCTGCTCTGTCTGTAACTGGCTTTGGGGTCTTTGAAAAACTGTTCAACTTTTCTTGGAGTTCCTTTCCACAAATTTGAAAAAAATATCTCCACATTCCTTCCAGGATTTCCAGGTTTCTCTGTCTCTGAATGCAGGAGCACACATTAATCCTGGCTCCAATATAAACCTCTGTTGTGTACCTTTTGGGGCTGATGGCTAGTCTGGAAAGATACCATGAGCTGGAAAAAGCCCCAAGTCTGAAACAGCAAGAGGAAAACTCCCGGCAAGAGGATCAAGTACCAATGTGGACGCAAAAATGAACTACATCCTAGGTGATATTGGGGATGTCATTTTCACACTGTCACGTGTGACCTGTGGCTGCAGTCCCAGCTCTGTGCTGGCTACCACCCTGCTCTGCTTCTCCAAAGCCCACCACCCCAACCGTCTGAGCTTGCCATTGAACTCCTGACCTTTCCCGCAATTATCCCCGGAATCGAGACAGCCCCATCATCACCTCCAGCCAACGTGTGAAAGGAGCAGTTGCCTGGAATGTTCAGCCTGTGGTCCCCAAGGGAAGCAGGATGACAGAGAGGATCCCGCCTTCCTCTCCATCTGGTTACTTCCATAAAAGAAAAAAATAAGAATAATAAATGAAAATGAAAAGTATACAATTAAAAAAAATGACATTTAACTTCCTTTCGCTAATGTCTCTAAGCTGATTTTGGGCCTGGCAGGAGAAGGCCAGATGGGTTCTGTAATGAATATAATTTAATACAAAAAAAAAAGAAAAAACCAACCAAAAAAAACCTGAAGTTTTCACAGAAACACATTTTTCCAAGTCGGAAGTAGCAGGTTGTCTCATAGTGTTTAATTCAAGACACCGGGACAATACGCATCTCTTTGCTTATTGCACGCTGGCCTCTAAGCCTAGTACCAGTGTGGCCAGACTCCAAGTCTTCCCAACCATAAGCTGTCACTCTCTGAGATGAGAGTGGCACCCCTGCACGCTCACCCAAAAGGCCAGAGACCATGAACCACTCAATGTGTTTTTCCTCGGGGTTTCAGGATTTATGCCGCCAATTAAGGCTGTAATGAGTGCCCCAGTTGACCTCCTAGGAGCCAGAATTAATTAAGCACAGTATTTCTTAGTAAAGAATGACACTTCTCCAAACGAGCTATACAAGTCCTGATGATACTCTGCCTCCTTGCAAGAGTCCTGTTTACTCAAAGTGAACCATCCAGGAACATGGCTCAGTTTGTGTCTGTGATTTGACAATCAATGACACAAAAAATGCTTTACTTTCATCCTTATTTTGGGGATGAAGAGAAGGTTTTGAGCATACCACTTATACGGCCATGAGTTGGATCTGACTCGACGGCACTTGGCTGGCTTGGCTTGTATGGGGAGCACAGCATTCTTTACCTTTGGTAATACAATCTCTCTACTTTTATTGACCAACATCACCACAAAAGGAGGAAGCTAGGAATCATATCTCTCTATAATCTCCTATCTGCTTTCAAAAACCCAGAGTGGTGTTTTTGAAACTATTTGTTTGCGAGGTACTTACGGTCCCATAAATTATGTAATTTGTAAATTACACCTTAGTCATCCTTAGTCATCTAAATCAAGGGTCAGCACACTTTTTCTTAAAGGTCCAGACAGTCACTATATTTCAGGCTGTGTTTGTCACAGGGTCTCTGCTGCAACCACTCAACTCTGTCACAGACTGACAATAGCCACACACAATGTATAAATAAGATGGCTTACGTTCCAGTCAAACTTTATTTATGGGCATGGACATTTGAATTTCTCATGGTTTCATGAGTCAAGAAATGTAATTTGTTCAAAAATGTTTCAATCATTTAAAAATACAAAACATGCTGTTAGTTTTTAGGCTCTATTTTTTTTTTTTTAAGTGGCTGATGATATTTTGCCCATGGACCACAGTCTGAAAACCTCTGCTCTCAGACATACATGTGTTAGGTAGTCGGTGACATTTGTGAAAACTCTGACTCTCTCTCTCTCTTTCTCTCTCTCTCTCTCTCTCACACACACACACACACAGAGACAGGCAAACACACACACACAGTCACACACTCATTGTCAATCAGAGTCTCCAAAACTGTTGACATATTACAGAAAACAAAATAGAACTTGTGACTTCCCCATTGTGTCTTTATTGCTAAGGACCAAAAAATGGAAAGAAAAATCATCCTTGAGGAAACATTATGAATATAGCAGGAAAGAGACAGCCTATCTCTTTGACCCTAATCATAAAGAAAATTCCCACCCTCATCAGAAATCACCATTCCCCTCCTACAAGGAGTTAATACAGCCAGCAGTGATTTGGAAATCCCTGCAGCCTATTTGCCAATTAATGTATTTAACTCTTAAGAGCAGGGTTTTTATTTATTTTTTATTTAACTCATCCATCACTAACAGAGCATTTTGGTAGAAAATATTAGGATTTCCAAATAACTTTATAGCTCTGTAAATTGCCAACATACCATCTGCAATCAAATTAACATTTATAACCAAACTAAAATAATAAATAAAGCAAATTACACTGCAAATATTCGCGTGCGCCCGATACGCACTCGAGAACGATAATTAGCATTTTATAATCACGCTTCATTTTCTTTATCCAACTTCCTGTCACATTAATGATAAAATATTTTAAACTGTGCCCTGTCGGCCGACGGCAGCACGATCTTCAGATTAGCCATTAACTAAGGTGGAGGACGGAAACGGTTTGGAGCGCTGCTAACGTTACACATTCAGAGAAGTTTCACTTGTCGTCACGGTCACATCTCTGTCCTTTTTGTGTCCTGCTCCCAAAGCCGGCCCCAGACAGCCAGTACTTTACTGGCATCATCTGAACCCTCAAGTTCAAAGAGACGTAAAAGCCTATGTGTTTACTGAAAACCAAACCTACTGCTCTCAATTCTGAATCATACCACACACACACACACACACACACACACACACACACACACACACACACACACACACACACACACACACACACACACACACACACACGATTAAAAATTTTATTATGTTCTTATCTAGGAAATGGAAGGGGGTCTGCAGGCCAAGATATTTAAGTCACTCTTAGGAATAACTCCAGTTTTCAGGTAACTCTTCCTGATTCTCTGCATTCTGCTCTGTCATCCTCAGCTGTGACATGTGTAATCTTTTCCTGAGAGGTCAAATAAACGTTAACTAAGTCAGTCAGTAAACAGTAAATACATATTTTGTTTAATTAGACTTTTTACCAATTTGCAAAATTTCCCCAAATTTTCCTATGGTCTTCTTCCACAATTACTTCTTTAAAACATCTGTATTCTGACGCCTTCTTGAAACTTGCCTGCCTTCTGCTCTCTCCCTGTGGGTGGATACTTCTGCACGATTTTCTCATTATGTTGCTTGGCTTTGTGTGTTATATCCCACATCCATTTGATCTAGTGCTGTTTTGTCTAGAATGGCAGCCACTAGCCATATGTACCTATTGGGCATGTGTACCTGTTGGGCATGTGTACGTACGGAGCATGTGTACGTACGGAGCATGTGTACGTACGGAGCATGTGTACCTACGGAGCATGTGTACCTACGGAGCATATGTGTTTCACGTGTAAAACACACTTCAGATCTCAAAGACTTTATACATGTGAAAAAATAACTCATAGTTTTTGTGTTAAAAATTGCTAAAGTGGTATTTTGGCTATTATGCTCAGTAGCACAACTGAAATTAACTTCATTCGTTTCTTGTTACTTTTTTAAAAAGATGTGGTAGCTAGAAATTTAAAATGATATTTGGAACTCACATTTGTAGTTCACATTATATTGTCACTGAGCCATGAGTCGGATCAGACTCAACGGCACTTGGCTTGGCAGTGCTGGAATAACCAATTGCCACTGAGTTGATGCTGACTCATAGTGAGCCTATAGGACCGAGTGGATCTGCCCTATAGGGGCTCCAAGGCTGTAATCTTTATGGAAGCAGACTGCCAATTATTTCTCCTGAGAAGTGGCCAGGGAGTTGGAACTGGTGACCTTCGGTTCTGACTCGTAGTGATCCTATGCACAACAGAATAAAACACTGCCCAGTCTCGTGCCATGTCCACAATAATTTTTATGCCTAAGCCCATCATTGCAGCCACTGTATCAATCCATCTCATCGAGGGTCTTCCTCTTTTTTTGCTTTCCCTCCACTCTACCAAGCATGGAGTGCTTTTCCAGGGACTGATCCCTCCTGACGACATGTCCAAAGTATGTAAGACGCCGTCATGCCATCTTTGCTTCCAAGGAGCATTATGATTGTACCTCTTCCTGAACAGATCTGTTTTTTGGTACAGTCTGCATTCTTCTCCAACATCACAATTCAAAGGTGTCTATTCTTCTTTTGTCTGACTGATTATCCAGATTCCACAGGTATATGATGTGACTGAAAATACGATGGCTTGGGTCAGGCACACCTTAGTCATCAAGGTGACATCTTTACTTTTCAATACTTTAAAAGAGGGAATGAAAACTTGAAGAAAAACAGTGTCCAGGAAATTCACCATGATCTACCAAAAACCAAAAAACCAAACCTACTGCCATCAACTTGCATCCAACTCAGTGCAACCCTACAGGTCAGAGTAGAACTGCCCCACAGAGTTGCCAAGGAGTGCTTGGCAGATCCGACCTGCCAACCTTTATGGTTAGCAGATGTAGCACCTAGCCCACTACACCACCGGGTGTCTAGGAGGTCCTAAATGCAATGATGCCTGCAGATTTTTCTTTAGCGCCTGCTTTGCTACCAACTAAAAAGACCACTACCAAAAGGCTAAATGAAGTGAAGTGTCTGATCAAATGAATCCTTCATGAATTGTGTCAGAAACCCCTAGCCATCTCAAAGACTGGCAACACTGGACTCGGTGCGGATGCTGTCAGTCACCGTATTTTTACTGACCTTGAGGTTTGAGGAGCTAGAAGTTCCTCAAAGGAAAGAGGAAATAATTCCACAGGAAGCTACAAGCTCAGCCTTGCATTCATTCAAATCTTTTAGGAAAGACTCGGGGCTAGAAGTCACACTGTTGGAGGCAGTCTAAGGGCTATGTGCTTGGGTCCTGCTGACAGATGGCTGGAGTCACAATCCCATCTCTGCCTCTTAATCAGTTGCATGATCTCGGGCAAACCTCTTGGGGCCTTGTTTATCTTTATGTTACAGATTGGCCTGTGTCCCCCTCTAAAAATGTGTGTAACAGTTTGGTTGGGCCATGATTCCCAGTATTGTGTGAGGTGCCTATAGGCTGTAAACCCTGCCTCTATGATGTTAATGGGGAGGACAGGCAGCAGCTGTGTCGGTGGGGTAGGACTCAACGTGGGAGACTACACTGTGTCTTGAGGCAACCTCTTGAGATATAAAAGAAGTTGACAAAGAGATTTGGGGACCTGATAGCACCAAGAAGCAGTGCTGGGAGCACACCACGTCCTTTGAAAAGGATCTTCAGTCCCTGCATCTCAGAAGGTCCCAGTACAGGGGAAGATTAATGACAAGGACCTTTCTTCAGAGCCAGCAGAGAAAGCTGATGCCCTGAGTTTGGACTTTTAGCCTACTGGACTGTGATAGAATAAAATTTCTCTTTGTTAAAGCCATCCACTTGTGGTATTTGTGTTGGAATATCACTTGATAGCCAAGACACTTTAAAATGGGAGTAATAGTATTTTCAATCTTACAGGGTTGTTGGGAAAATGAAATGATCTAATATATGTTAAAAGCTCAGGCCAGTATCTGCCATGGTGTAAGTGCTCAAAATTAAAAAAAAGTTAGCTATTATTATTATTACTGGAAATCCTGGTGGCATAGTGGTTTAAGTGCTACATCAACTAACCAAGATGTCATCTGTTCGAATCCACCAGTAGCTCCTTGGAAACTCTATGGGGCAGTTCTTCTCCGACCTATAGGGTCACTAGGAGTTGGAAACAACTTGATGGCAGTGGGTTTGGTTTTTGGTTTTATAATTATTGTTACTAGTCCACTTTTAAAAGATAGATAGAAGCTTTCAAAAAGCAACTTTTAAAAGTGCCAAAAGTTGCAAGGGAAGGTCAAGTCAAGAGAAAAATAGACTAGTGATGAAGATGAGCTGTACACGGGTGGAGAGAAGAGGAAGTCACTGGAGAGGTACGACAGATGCAGAAAGGCTAGGATGAGGACACAGTGTCTTAGTGGTGTCCTTCACATGAACCGTGCCTGTCACTACCCAATAGACTCCTTCAGTGGCCACCACTCACAGGCATCACACTCCTATCCAACAGGACAATCTGTTACTCATCGAACTTTGTAGATTTCCTTTTCAAGTTATGAACCGAAGTTCAGTGCCATGTCTTGCTGTGTCTTCCGGTTGTGGGCTTCTGGACTAACGTTTCATTTGGCAAGAGGTTTCTAGTACTTTAATGGCAGAAAACAAAGTCAAAAGACTTTTCCTCTCATTCATGGTATCTCCCTTACATCTAAAGCAGAGGTCCCAAACTGCTCAGCTGTGAGCTAAATGGAGCTGACTGGTATATTTATTCTGGCTCTGACAAGAGCCACTGTCCATCTGTGAAAAACTTTTAAATTACTTGCTAACATCTACAAAGTAGATTCCCACTACAAAAGAGACTGATTTGATGCACCTTCCCATTATTTTCTTGCCTAATCATTGTATGGTCTGAGAGATCTTTTTTGGTAGTGAAAACCTTGTAGAACCAAAACAGGTCTTGAAAAAAACCATACTTTTCAAGTAATAGAGGGATTCTCTTGACATATTAGATCACTCGACAATGCAAGTGTCACATTTTGTCATGGACTGAATTGTGTTCCCCTAAATGTGTCTGTAGCCATTTGGCTAGGCTACGATTCCTGGTGTTACATCTGGTATTACATGATGTGCCTCCACGTTGTAAACCCTGTCTCTGTGATGTTAATGAGGGAGGATGGGTGGCAGTTGTGTTGCTGGGATAGGACTCAGGGTGTAAGACCGGATTGTACCTTGGGACAATCTCTTGAGATATAAAGAAAAGGGAAATAAGCAGAGAGCTGAGGACCTCACACCACCAAGAAGCAGTGCCTGGAACAGAGTGCATCATTTGCAAAGGACCTGGGGGTTTCTGTCCAAGAGAAGACGGATGACAAATTCCCTCCTTCAGAGCCAACAGACAAAGCTTTCTCTTGGAGCTGTTATAGCAGCACTAGACAACAAAGACACATTCCCATATGGCAGGGGTCCTCCAAGTGTGGGTCCTGCATCAACATTGCACCTTACTGGAAAGTCATTAAAAATGCAAATTCCCTGGTCCCACTGTAGATCTTCTAGGCACTTAGGGGGTGAGATCCAGCGATCCAGGGACTAACAAGCCTTCCAGGTGATTCTTATCCAAGCTAGTATTTGAGCTCTACTGATACAGAGTAGAGGATCCCCGGTGGGGCAGTGGTTAAAGCACTCAGCTGCCAACAGGAAGGTCAGCAGTTCGAACTTCTCCCCAGGGAGAAAGATACAGTGGTCTGTGTCCAGTGAAGAACTACAGCCTTGGAAACTCCGTAGGATAGTTCTACCCTACAGGTAACTATGAATGAGAACTGACTCAAAAGCGGTTAAGTCTAGCTTGGTTTAGGATGTAAGGCAGCAATTAAGTAGAGGACAGCTTCTGTCTTTGCCACACTCTATTGTGCCAAATTTAACTTCATTTACCTTCTTGGCACTCCTTATAAAGTAACTGAATTTTCAACGCCAGTAGTACAACTGACTTCTATAAAAAAAGCAGTAAATACAGTTTGTAAATGGGCTGAAATTTGCAGACAAGCATCAGGTATCGTTTTACCCTATACAGGCAGTCCTGGGATTACAAACAAGTTTCATTCGTTGTTTGTCGTTAGGTCGAATTTGTATGTGAGTTTAACCAGTTAGGTACAGTCTGTACCTAATGACAGTCAATTGAGTGTTTAACTTAGTTTATAACTTTCTATGCATCAAAAACACTAAAGAAACACTTCCAGATATAATAATACAGTAACATTTTGGTAAGCATCACCAAGTAATACCATTTGCTTTTGTGAATGATTGTAGGTACCTCAAATTTTTAATGTAATAGGCATTATGGGAGTTGGTTTGTAACAACTAAAGGTCATACATAACTCAGATATTCATAACCCAGGGACTGCTTGTACACAATTCAAAGAAGACAACGTATATTAACTTTTACCTGTGGGACTACATGTAATCTGACCAAAATGCATTCTCATCATACTTTCAAGGAATAAGGAATCAGAGAATGATAAAAAGAAAGGCATCAGGGTTACTACTGAAGCCAAGCTGGCTCACACCACAGATGCAGAAGGTTGTTCAAGGAGAGAGAACAGAGAAAGCAAATTACTCTGGTGGCCCACTGGCTGTGCCCAGGTACTATATACCTCACCTGGGGCTGTAATGGCATATACCTCAGAGACTGTCATTACTTAAGTGCTACACAGATGCTAAAGAGGCAGTGAGTCTATACATACTACTTTATTTATTTCTCAAAATAATTCTAATGTTTAGATTTTATTATCTTCATTCTACAAACGATGAAATTGGGTTCCAGGGGCTTGTCCAAGAAAGTGATGGAGCCAGAAACTGAACTGAGGCTACCTTGTTCCCAGGTAAAGGGAAATCCCTAGTTGTGGCTTAGGGGATGCAAACTACTACCCAGGAAAAGCAAGAACGTCACCATGTCAATATTCTACTGCACCAATATTGACCCTGCAATGCAGTACACACACTCTCTCTTCCAAACCAGTGTAACCAACGCGTTGTTAATCAAGGGCAATGTGCAGTTTGTGGCTCATTCACGTTCTCTTCCACCTTCCTGGATGTGTGGTGCCGCTGGTAGGACTCAGACCACACAGCGGGTGGGCAAGGACTTCCGGTCAGCCTCTTTCACTTCCCTATCACTGTTACTCAAAAAGGTTCAGTAGGGGACGGTGACATCCATTGGAATTAATATTACCTGTAGATTCTGTGGAAACGCTGGTGGCATAGTGGTTAAGTGCTACGGTCGGGAACCAGAAGGCTGGCCGCTCAGAGCATCCAGGTGCTCCTTGGAAACTCTATCGGGCAGTTCTGTTCTGATCTGTAGGGTCACTATGAGTTGGAACTGACTCAACAGCAGTGGGTTTGGTTTGGTAGATTCTGTGAACTGTACTAATCTCATCTTTCCCATCATAGATAACAAAGGCTTGTTGCTCTCAGTTACCATCAAGTCCATGCCAACTCATGGCAACCCCGTTTGTGCAGAGTAGAACTGCTCCACAAATTTTCAAAAGCATGGCTTTTCAGAAACAGATCTCCAGGCCTGTTTTCTAAGGTACCTCTGGGTGGGTCCCAACCGCCAACCTTCTGGCTAGCAGTCAAACACTTAACCATCAGCACCACCTAGCAACATCCAATCAAGATTTAGCAGAGGGATCAACCGGATGAGGTGCTAAGGCCAGATAAGAGATGTGAAGACTTCCAAGCATCTCAGGACTCTCTGACCAAGTAGCAATTCAAAGCCACCAAAATCACTTCTATCCTACAGATCTCCTAAAAAAGATCCATGAAATCCAATATTTTAAAAACGTAGGACAAAAATCAGTCTGATTCACTTAGTTACATTTAAATTCTAAAGATGAACAAATTAATGACTAGGTTTGGGATGTTAATCTTCACTGAAGTGTGAAAAAAATGAAAATTTACAATTAAAGATGCGGACAGAGAGCCCAACACTAAGGCACAGAAAGATGAAAAAAAATCATTCGAAATATAGTTTAAAACAGTACTTCTTTGATAACAGGGTAGTGGTTAGGTACCGTCACACTGATTCTCACTCACACAACATGAAAGCCGCTGAGGACACCATCAAGCAGTCCCCGAGCGAATGTTAGGTAAACATCCCTGCATGCTTCTCATTGCTCTGCTCCTGACATCCTGTATGTCACACAAATTCATGTCCAAGTTCTAAGAGAAAAAGAAGATATTTTTTTAAAAATAGCCCAGCCTTGTAAATATGGAGAGAAATCTATGCATGTTTCAGGTGCTCTTTCTCTTTTGCCAGAGAGTAGAATTAAAGTCCCCCAGACAGTTTTCAAACGGAGAACAAAGAGAATTTCTGTTGATGTCACTGGGAACGCAGCACCCTGACCACAAACAAGAATAACACTCCCAAAAAGAAATAAATAACTCTCCTGGCAGGGAGAATACTGAAAATACAGGGACTAGAGCCAGGTATGTTAGACCCCACAATTAGCAAAAGTAAAAATTCATTCAGTGGTCTAGAATCAATATGATCATAACCAATCGATCAGTCACAAACCAGAGAAAACCAGAGGTCCTGAGCACAAGAAGGCTCTCTGAGAGGACAGCGGGCAGTCTGTCTCCAGGGCTGAGACAGCTGGGTCTCCTGTGGATCTTCTGATTTTATCCCCCTCTGTGTAGACCCTAAATGAATTTCAGCTGCCTTAGATACCTCTGAAGCAAGAACCCACTCCTGGAAGCTGAAACCGAGCTGGCAGCCAAGGCCTACTGTCATTTTCAGTCCTGGAGTCTACGCTCCGGGAGACAGCAACAGGGGAGGTGGGAGCCCACAGTTCCCTCAGCCTGGCTCAGTTCCTACCTCTTTTCAGACTGGGAGTCTTTTGAGTACTTAAGAATGCATTTTTCCTCCAATGAGGCTCCTAAGGAACAGCTGCCTACCTCATATAGCACCTCGTTAAAGAAAAACCATGTAGCTTCCCCTAAATCTGGGTTGTGGCAAACTGGATTTTCCAGTAATGGCCACAAGGATACCTCCCACTCCATATGTTCTTCTAATGGCCCATGGCACTCTTCCAATGGGCCCATGGCACTCTTCCAATGGGAGGTGGCCAAGCCACCCTGTTCCTTGAATCTAGGGGATTTTGTGATTGCATCAATCAATAGAGCTCCACAGAAGGGACTTCCAAGACTAAGACCATAAAAATGCCATGTCACTTCTGTCTTATCTTTTGCAACCCTAGCTTTTGAATTTCTGAGCCAATCTACAAGAAGTCTGAAGACTAGGAGACAGTTGGTCTGTGAGGAAGTCAAGCCATTTCAAGAGGCCACATATAGGCGCTATGATCCACAGTCCCAGCTGAGAGCCTTGTCAACAGCACTGACTGTCAGACATATTAATGAAGACCCCTCCAAACAATACTATCTCCTAGCCACCAAGTTATCCCCAGATACTAAGTCTTCTCAACTGAGGTCCCAGGCAGCATGGCGCAAAACAACCCATCTCTACCGTGCCCTCTCTGAATTTCTGACTCACAAAACCTGCCAATATTTTTTAAAAAGTGTTTTTATGCCAGTAGGATCTAGGGTGCTCTGTTACACATGACTGGTAACTGGGGTACAATATGTGAGTGGTTGAAGGGTCAATTTAACCATAAACATTTTTTACCTTATACACTGACTAGAACTTAACCGCCAAGGAAGGAGAGGTTCTATTCCATCTGTCTCACACCTACATGATAGATTTCTTACAAAAAGCAAGGAGATACAGCATCCGCAATGCCTCAGTAAACTGGAGCAGGCCTTGCACTTGCTGGCAATTACGTTGTTGTTGTTGTTGCTAGTTGCCATGGAGTCAATTCCCACTCACAGTGATCCCATATACGCAGAGTAGAACTACTCCACAGCGTTTTCAAGGCTATCATCTTTTGGAAGCAGATTGCTAAGCCTGTCACCTGAGATGTCTCTGAGTGCATTCGAACTGTTAAACTTTCAGTTAGTAATCCAGTGCTTAACCACAACAATTACAGGACTTAATCATTTCATGATGGAAAGAAGGGATGCACTGTTTTGTGGGTTCATACGGTGAATGGGAAAAGATGAGGATTTGAAATTCAAAACCAGCTCAAGTTGGGAATGAGAAATGACCTTAATAACTGCTATGTTTAAATATGGAGCAAAGCAAATTACTACTCTTGACAGACACCAACAAGCCAACTTACCAGGTGGCAATTCAAGTCCCAGTGCTGTTCTTGCAGCAGCTTGCTGTACTATGACCAAGAGCAACATGGCAATGGGCACGAGGAAGAGGAAGCCGTACAGATGGGGTGGGCACCCTCGGAAGGGCCCTGACAGCTAAGCCTGCAAACACAGTCATTCTAAGTGTTACAAAGCTCATTGCAGAATATCTCTACAGTCAGCTGCAAAGCACTCCCCTAGGGAAGCTATGCACTGATGCCAGAGCCTAGACTACCCTTCAAGCAAATTTGGAACTCTTTCTGGAATGGCCATTGCACACAGTGGCACAGTGGCACATTTGCAAACTTAATTGTATAGCTGTCTGTAAGGGAGTTTTTAACGAGTAAACAACTAACTGTACTGGAACACCCTCCCTACTCACCTGATCCGGCCCCTAATGACTTTTTTCTTTACCCAAAGATAAAGGAAATATTGAAAGGAAGACATTTTGATGACATTCAGGATATCAGAGGTAATATGATGACAGCTCTGATAGCCATTCCATAACAAGAATTCCAAAATTGCTTTAAAGGGTGGACTAGGTGCTTCCATCGGTCCGTAGCTTCCCATGGGGAGTACTTTGAAGATGACCGTAGTGATATTCAGCAGTGAGGTATGTAGCACTTTTTCTGGATGAGTTCACAAACTTCATTGGCAGTCCTCATATACTTCTAAGTGCTCAAAGGAGGCCTTGTATCCTAAAAATAATGGAATGGGTAACAATGTCTACTGAATTGGGCATTCTTTCTTGTCTGTTAAGATGTTCTTAGCCAACACTGGCCTAAATACCTTCTTCTCCATCTATTTCTTGGTCTCTCTGTCCTACGACATTATCCAGCACAATCACTGAGCATGAAGCACACTCATCTGTTTCTTCCCTCCACCAATTCCATGTGTAATCTATTATAGATTCATTCAACAAAAATGTACTGAGAGCCTTTGTCATGCTAAGCTAGGTGCTGGGGATACAGAAGGAAACCAGATCCTGCTCTTAGGCACTAATAGACCAGTGAGGGGGGAAAACAGTGACTAAGCCAACAATGAAGGAAGTACTTTCAAGAAGTGGTACAAACGAGATTATGCTACAGGAATTCTGGCACATACGGATGGCTGCCAGCACTCCTATTTCAATGCCTCACTGGAGAAATGATGACTACGTAGGACAGTTAGAGATCTGAGATTGAATCTCTCATAAAGACAGGGAGAAAAATTGCCCTCTAAATTCTTGGGGAGTGCCCCAGAAAGGCAAGGGAGAGCTGAAAAAGACATATTTACGGTCAAGTTCAGTTCAGACAGCTAGTTTCGTGGAGGGGGACAATGTTTTTCCCAAGATCTATCCTGCAGACCATCCTTACAGAACTTGAAAGCACTTTCTTTGGCAAGAATGGTATTGAAAAACAGGAGGCACAGCCAAATAAAAGGAGTTTTACTGAAGGGTCTTACAAACCCCACTTGGTAGGGGGTACAACAGAGTTTGACATTGATGGGAGGAGACTACTCCTTCTATTTTGTACAGAAAAGCAACCATACAAGACAAGTGCATTGGGAACCACATGACTATAAAAAAAACAATTCATGGCAACTCTGTAGGGTGGCAATGAGTTGGAAACCACTCAGATGGCAGTGGGGTTGGTGGCTTTAGTTCTAAAGGGTCAAAGGGGTCAACATTACTGATGTTTGTTGATGTTACCCATGTTCCTTCTTCCACACTCATGGTAATGTTACATTTCTCTATTCCATCTGGTTAATTCATTCAGTGAACGAGCTTGTTTGGAAGTGGTATGTGTCATTTCGGTAGACGGACAGAATAGGTGGCCAATTATGCACTACTCTTCCCCTTTTGCAAATGACATTTTAAATGGAGGACCTGCCATCAGCCTTGGTCCTTGAAGGAAGATGACACAGGCCAGAGTATTCTGCCTATCCCAAAATAGGTACGTGACATGCTGTTGTTGTTCGGTGCTATCACGTCACTTCTGACACTACAACAGAACAAAACACTGCCTATTCCTGCACCATTTTCATGACTACTACTATGTTTGTGAACACTATTGGAGCCATTGGGCCACTCCATCTCTTTGAGGGACCTCCTCTTCTGTGCAGACCCTCTACCAAGCATGACGTCCTCCAGGGAATGACCCCAACATCCAAAGTTGGTGAGACAAAGTCACACCATCCTCTCCTCCAAGAAGCAGTCTGGCTGTACTTCTTCCGAGACAGATTTGTTTGTTCTTTGGGTGGTCCATGGAATATTTAACATTCTTTGCCAACACCATAATTCAAAGGGGTAAATCCTTTTATGGCCTTCCTTATTCATTGTTCAGCTTTCACATACATACAAAGTTACTGAAAACACCATGGCATGGATCAGACACACCTTAATCTTTAAACTGACATCTTTGCTTTTTAATACTTTAAAGAGGTCTTGTGCAACAGATTTGCCCAATGTGGCATAAGTGATCAATAAACCACTGTGCTCTAACCTACTGAAACTTTGAGTCTGCATGTTGTTGCAGAGTAACTTAGCCTTACACTGTCTAAAATGGGAAGCATTACAGCCTCAAATATGATGAAAGGACATCCTCATAAGAGTAACAAATTACAGTATCACATCTATTACAAGTAATAACATCAAAAAATAGCAGAATTCTCTTGGAGGCTGCTTCAGATCTTTAATGGCAAACATATCCATGGTAGAGGCCTCCACTGAAGACAGAGCCTTCAAAATGTGAACAAAGGTGACTTGCTTCCAGCAATCCTCTGCGTGAAGGCTCAGAACCAAAGATCTGCCCACACCTTGCTGATGACGCTTCCCTCAGATGGTATGAAGAAATAGAAGGAAGAGCTATAGATGCCAACTTTCCAAAAATTTATCTAAATTAAGAAATTATTTTCTCTAATTTTTCTACTCTGTCCTATGGGGTTGCTATGAGTTGGAAATGACTCAACGGCAGTGGGTTTGGGGTGGGTTTTTTTTTGTTGTTGTTGTTGTTAATTTATTTTTTGTATGTCTTCCTAGGTATTTGGAGCCCTAGCAGTTAAAAAGTTCAAGTGCTAACCAAAAGCTTGGCAGTTTGAATCCACCAGCCACTCTTTGGAAACCCAATGGGCAGTTCTATCCTCTCCTATACAGTTGCTATGAGTCAGAATCATCTCAACAGCAAGGGGTTTGGGTTTTCTTTCTTCCTTTGTTTTTGTAGGTGTTTTATCTTAACTATTTTATAATAAGTTACTTAGACATTTAAACACAACTTACCTTCAGAGACACCTATTTGCATGGTTTCTGCTTCTGTTATGAGAACACACAGAGTATAACTGGTAACAGTCCACCCACCTTGACATAGTTCAAATTCTGAAAGGCCATCACTGTCACCTATCACCCAGTGCTCTCACTTCTCCTTGTGTGTGCTACACAGATGAGGAGCACTGCTTCTGAACGCAGGCATCCCAGGGTAACTGAATGAGGCAGAATCAAACAATAAAGTAATACCTGTTCTAGAATCACTAAGTCAAATTGCTCTTTTAGGTTTCTTAAGCCATTGAGCATATGACATTAATCTTATGGCTTGTCTAATAGCACACAGCCTACATGAGTATATAGAAACCACGTAACTCTTAAAGCAGAAAATAAGAATTTAAAACCAATGTACAGCTGCATGAGAAGTTTTCAAATGTGATTGCCATCTGGGGGAAAAGAACCAGAATTAGTGGAATCACATCCTTCTGCTGTCCTCCATAATTTCTGGCACTGGACCTGATGGCCTTCACACTTTTTTGTCGTACTTCCACACAACACACAGAAGGCTTTTCCAGCATTGTAGCATAATATTTTTTGATGAAATCATAAATATAATGCATTCAAATGAAATAGATGCCACTGAAAGAAAACCCTTATCTCACACCTTATGCAAAAACCAACTCAAATTGGATAAAAGACCTAAATATAAAACCTAAAACAATAAAGCTTATCCAAGATAAAGTAGGATCAACAACGGAAGTTTTAATACATGATGTAGACAGACTTCAAAATCTCACAAACAAAGCATGATCAACAGAAAATAGATAAGTGGGAACTACTAAGAATCAAACACTTTTGCTTATCCAAAGACTTCATCAAAAGAATTAAAAGACCACCTACAAAATGGGAAAAAATATTTGGCAACTATATGTCAGACCAATGTCTGAGCTCCATAATCTATACGGTATTACAAAATATCAACAAGAAAAGGATAAACAGTCCAATTAAGCGATGGGTGAAGGAGATAGACATTTCTCTAAAGAGGATAGTGTGGCATCCAAAAGACACATGCAGAATTGCTCACAATCATTAGCTATTAAAGAAATTCAAATCAAAACTACAACGAGATATCATCTCGCCCCAACAAGGTTGCCCATAATCCAAAAAATGCAAACCAACAAATGCTGAAGAGGCTGTGGAGAAATTTGGACTCTCCTACACTGCTGGTGGGATTGTAAAATGGTACAACCTCTTTGGAAAACAATCTGGCACTTCCTTAAAAAGCTGGAAATAGAGACACCATTTGATCCTGTAATTCCACTGCTTGAACTTTATCCTTCAGAAACAAAGGTTGCCACACGAACAGACATATGTGCATGAATGTTTGTTGCAGCACAGCCCACAATAGCAGAAAGTTGGAATCAACCCCGATGCCCATCAACAGATGAATGGATAAGCAAACTATGGTACATATACTCAATGGAACACTATGCTATGAAAAAAAACAATGACAGCTTTAGAAAACATCTCATTTGGAAGAGATCATGCTGAGTGAAATCAATCAGTGTCAAAAGGACAAATTTTGAATAAGACTGCTGTTATAAGGACTTAACAACAGAATTATCCACAGAAGAAAATGACTGTTGGCTACATGGGTGGGTAGGGGGCTGAGGGTTTATCAGAGATGAGACAATTGATACAGGTTAGAAATTTTATTCTTTTACTGTAATTAATAAAAAAAGAAAAAAAAAAGAAAATCCAGTAGAATGCAGAGATTCTATATCTGGTAAGTTTGAGGGCCCATTAACTGAAGGAAAATCTATGTGAACATTCCTCTGGACAATGACACACATCAAAACGCACATTCTCCCTGCCAAAAAAATAAATCTCAACTAATTCTTCATATTAATAAGGAGGTGTATAAGCTGGGGCAGTGGCTTTCAAACTTATTTTTTGGCTAGAAGTACACCCACGGTCCCCGAGTCTCTGGCACAGCACAGCACAGCACAGCACATCCACAGTTGGAGAACTGCACACGGGAAAGAGACCCAAACGAAAATTCTCGTTTCTCCTGGGTGCAGCCAGACGATCCCCGCCTGGTCTGACTCACAAGACTAACTTTCAGGATTTGGGGGAATTTCCAGCCCCGCATGAATGCTGGTGGTGTGTACTTTGAACGGTGCAATCTTCACATTCAGAAGCACCAAGCAGAACCAACAGTGCTGGGTCATTCTAGCTTCTCCAAAGTAGTTTTACCATGGAAATCCTGTCTGAAACCAAACATTCTCCCCCTGACTGACCTGCCCCTGAGTTCCCTACGGCTCATGATCTTATGGCTCACGCGACCTGAGAAGCAGATTTTACAGGGTCTAGTCACAGTTTCAATCAGCATAATTTTTTTTTTCCCCCAGGCACAGAACACACTCCACAGAGGTACAACTGAGAAGGTCACTGAAATATCTATTTTTCCTTACTGGAATATTTACTTTATAAATCCACCAACCTCAGTTTGAAATGAAGCATCACCCAAACTCTGGACGGGGAGGAGGGAGCCCGTGTGAAAACCCAAGGGCTGTCTCTGTGACACTCAAGAACAAGTTAGCATGTTCAAGTGGACTGTGTGGCCTTCTGCGCCTTGCCACCGCTGAACAGGAAGCAGATGCCCAGCAGACGGGCCACCTTGACTGTCTTGACAAGTCTGACAAGCTCTATAAAAACAGCCCTACCTTGTACAATACTGGAGCCTGCACTTTGTTGCTTTTGAAATAAAACAAAACCAGGCCAAACAAAAGTGCCCCAGGCGACAGTGCTGGCCGCAGAACTGGTGCCAGAAATTTGGGCAGGACGCTGCTAGCACAGGAATGTCATCTTTTCAGAGTGGAACAAGGAACAAGACTAATGGGACAGGCCTGCCAGAACCCCAGCTTTTCCTCTTGACCCCAGACAATGCTGGCATTGTGCGGGCACGAGAGGCACACAGCCTTCCACTCCTCTCACTAGATTTCTGCAGGGCTGAGTTCTAGAGTCCACAGGACAAAACTTCCCCTATTACTCACATTGCTTTTCCATATGATACATTGAGTCTCCCTTCTGGAGTGGAAAAATACTGTAGCAAAAAGGGTGAAAAAAAAAAAATTTCTTCTACAGTTCATGAAACACACAGAGAAATCCAATTCCAAAGAAACAGTTATGGTAGTTGAGATCCAGCAACAAGGAAACATCCAAAAGAGATATATGGGATTGTTATGAGATGAGCATCACGCTGCGCTAGTATGGTTCTTGTGCTTAAGGATACATATTTTTGGTACAACATGAAAATAGACAACGACAATATCATCTGGTCCCCCAAAGTGGGGACAGCAATCTGTTTCTAAAGCTGGCGGAAGCAGTAGCTTTGTAGACACTTAATGAGAGACACATGCCAGCCTCTAACAGTTTGATTTCTGGAGGATTTTAAAGGGTTCTTCTGGCTACGTGTGATTTTTGCCTTAGGAGTTGACTTTAGACTCTAACCCCTGATAAAGGCCTAACTATACAGGGCAAAGCTTGCCCAGTCTCTCAAACTGTCCAAATAAAAACCAAAGCCAAACCATTGCTGCCAAGTCGATTCTAAGTCAGAGTAACCTCAGAGGACAGAGGAGAATTGCCTCATAGTGTTTCCAAGGGGTGACTAGTAGATTCCAGCTACTGACCTTCTTGGTTAGCAGCCATAGCTTAACCACTAGGCCAAAGATACTAAAGATATGGAGATATTTAGAATTTTATGCTTGGAAAAAATAATTTGATAAGATTCAGGGAAAAAGTCATTGCAGAAACATAGCCAAGGAGGTGTCCATGGTAACCATTTCAGTGACAGAATGAGATTACAAATCAAGGACAAAGATGATGGAGCTTGGTATGACCAATCTTTTAGTCAACACAGGGCAAAAAATGTGAAATGTGCCATGTGAAATGCAAGGCAAAAATCTTTTTTCACCTATTTCTCCGTTGTAAGGACCAAATAATAAACCTAATGCATACACTATTAACTGTCCACCAAATTTACATCCATAAAAGTGGATTTGTGCCTGAGTACAGGGCTTCCTGGGTGGTGCAAGGGTTAACATTCTTGGATGCTAATTAAAGCATTCAAGGTCATGGAGAGGTACCTCAGAAGAAGGGCTTAGCAGTTAACTTCCAAAAATACAGCCACTGAAAACCCAATGGCGCACATGTCTACTCTAACTGTACACAGTCGCCATGACTCACAGTTGCCTGGATGGCCTCTGATTTGGGTTTTATCAGGACACACCATTAGGCTACATCTCCCAGCCTCCCTTGCAGTTTGTTTTAGCCATGTGACCAATGCCTGTCAGTGTTATTTATATTACCAGACCCAGGCTTTTAACAAGCAGCTAGGCTGCTTCCCTTATATTCACTTCCAATGGCTGGAATCAGATGATGCTAAGGGTACTGGAGGAAACCTAAGTTTCTAGACCAATGTATGGAAAAGAGAAGGCTGCCAGCCAGGATCACATGCTTTGGACTATCACCTGAGAATGAAGATTTCTGTAGGAAACTGTATATTGGGAGGGTTTTTTCCCACATAATTCCATACGTGAAATGGCTTTTTAGAAAGTGTTAGATGCCACGTAAATTTCAGATGACACAGTGTTTAAGAGCTTAACATCTAACCAAAAACTCACCTGTTCAGATTCACAAGTGGTCCCTGGGAAATTCTATGGGGGCCATTCTGCTCTGTCCTATAGGATCTCTGTGAGTGGGAATCCCCTCAATGGGAAACGGTTCATATTTGTTTGGGGTTTGGTGATTCTACACACATTCACAGGTGGAGAGACAGCCAACCATACAGAATAGGAAGACCAAACCTCCATAGCCATGCTCAAATACTAAAGTAATATGGGATGACAAAACAGAAAATTTCACTTCTTGCATGCATCCAACCAAGAGAAGGAAGCAAAGAATTAAAAGCTGTCTATTTAACTTCTCGGCACTTGGCTTGGCTCGGCTATTTAATTTCTCTAGTAAAAGGTGTAGAAAGAAAAATGCTGAAACTGTCATCTCCCAAAAGTAACTAAATCATTACATATGATGGTATATATTTTATTTAAACTGAAATGATATTCATTGATTATTTATGTCACTCAGGTAAGCCCAAAACTATACTGTTTTGCCTTCTGGCAAAAAAAAAAAAAAATACATTTTTTGTCTTTGGTATCATTTTATCACACCTAACTCGCAATTCATTTTTAAATGTTGAATCCTATGAATTTTGAACAAATGATATATTTTGACCTTGACCCTTATTTTCTTTAAATCAGAAAATGTAGCATTAATTTTTTTTGACCAAAACTTCAGAAGCCAACACTTCAGATGTCATTGCAAGAAAAGACAGCTATTTCCAAATCAACAGGTTATCCATGAATATTGGCAATAATTTCTCTGTTCTTTCACAAAGGCTAAAAATATTTACTGAAAGTAAATAGTTTGTTCCATTAGTTGACCAATAGTTTGCTCCATTTACCAAAAAGAGCAATGAAAGTGTTCTAGATCTTTTCAAGCAAAAAACAAGGTAAATATTTAACCAAGCATTCCTGAACTTATAACCACTGAAAAATGTTATGAACAACTAAAAACTCCCAAATCAAATGAACTATTTTTGCACAGGTCAACATAATAAAAATAAAAATACAGGGTGGCAGCTTAACTGAGTACTCACCTTTCACTTTCTGTTTATTCATGGGTCAGAAGGGGAGGAAAAAGAGGGACATTTTCCTGCTTTTGCAATCCAAAACGATTTCTCAACTTAGAACAGATTTGTCCAGAAAAAAGAAGTGTTTTCTCTCCTGTAAGAACCATTACTAGGAAAAACTCTATTATCATTTCAGCTATCTCAGTGTTTCCAGATGTGAAGTTCAAGTTGACATGTTGAGGGTCTTATTACCCTGAAAGCACTAAGAGCCCACAGTACTCTTACATACATTCATTCCAGCTGCTAATCCTTAAGAGTTGCTTAAAGACAGTACCAAAGAGAACTCATCTTTTTCAGAGAAGACTGCACTCCAAAGCAGAGGGCAGAAAACACTCAGAAAATGAGCTAGACTTTGGCCACCATGGGCATCTTCTTGTTTTATAAAATTTCACGAAAGTTTACATGAATGTATCAACACATGTTCTATATAATTAGATGCAATTTATTGTATAATGGAACATATAAAATTATACTACACACATTATCATATAATTAGATCTAATTTATATAGCAGTTTATTATGATGATAACTACTAGATAATTAGATATAATTTATGATAAAAATATGCATTGAATACCTACTACAGGCAGGATGACTTGGTCGTCATGGGTGATAAAACTTGTGACCAAAGAGACCAGCCCCAGATCTCCTGGAGTTTATACTCTAATAAGGGACACTGACATTACACAAACGGTCCCACAAATAATGAGTTAATTACAAGTGTGCTAAACACTACAAAGGACGACAACAGAAAGAAAACAAAAGAAGGGACCTAATCTTGGGGTTCTAGAGAAAACCAGAAAGTGATAGTTAATGAGTCCTTCTGAATGTCTTTACTGCCTGTGGATTCCTATTTGCTTGCAGAGGGAAAAGCAAAATAAACGTTAACAGAAAGGGTGAGTTTCCGGTTTCCCACAGAATTCTTCAAGGGCACGTTTACTCTAAATGCTTGCCTTCCGGTCTGCTTGCAGCTTTTGCCCACAATAATTTTCCCCCTCCTGATCCAGAAAATGGAAACCCTAGTGATGCAATGGTTAAAAGCTATGGATTCTAACCAAAAGATGAGCGGTTCAAATCCACCAGGCATTCCTTCAGACTCTATGGGGCAGTTCTACTCCACCCTACTTGGTTGCTAAGGGTCATATTCAACTTGAAGGCAACGGGTTGGTTTTCTGATCCAGACAATGCTCACATGTCTATAAAACGATCTTCTCTACAGAGCCTTCCTGGAATGTGTCTGAGGGCTTGAGTCTCTCCTCTATGCTCTTGCAGCTCCCGTAACTCCTGGCACACTGCACTCTCTGTTCCCTTGCGCGTTCATTCATTCATTCATTCAACAGATACGGTGGTACAAACGGTTACCATGCTCAGCCGCTAACCACTGATGTGGAGGTTGAAGTCTACCAGAGGTGCCTTGGAAGCCAGCCCAGTGATCTGGATCTACTCCTGAACCATAAGACACTGAGCACAGCTCTACTATGACACACGTGGGGTCAGCAAGAGTCAGAGTGATGGGACAGTCACTGGTACTGCTATACGATGGAAGCTCTTCTAAATACTTTTTAGGGAACGAGACACATTAACCAAAAGGCAAGGATTTTTAAAAATTTTCCATTTTCCAGAGTGTGGCCCACAGAAGGAGCTAAATAAATGTCTGATATGTGAGGGAATCAATAAACTCTGTATTGTTGGCTGATGGTAAGAATGGAGAACAGCTCATCTGGCCTACCAGAGGGCCTGTTCTATGTGGTTCAAGAACCTAACAATGAACTTGATGGTAGGATTCATGATCCAGACTGTTAGCTACCATACCACGTAAGTATTGTCTTTTTAAAAATTATTATTATCTGTACTGTATTATACTGTTCTTGGGGCTTAATAAACTCCTAAATAGAAAAAGCTATCAGGGTGGGCAAAGCCAAAAGTGTTCTCCAAACAAAGTATTATTTTCATGTTTATCCATATCAATTTTTAAGAAAAGTGTACTTTTTAAAGCTGCTGCTCATCTGTCAATTTGCCATGCTTGAGTGACTTCTGTGTTGCTGTGATGTTGGAAGCTATTGGTAGTCAGAAAAGAGGACCCTGGGGATGGAAAAGACATCAGAGATGGCACAATAGAATTGTCCAAGACCAACAACTTCACTGCAAATACTTTTTTCAGCATCCTAAATGCTGATTATACAAGGACTGCCAATTAAGTTTGTAAACGAATTCTACGAAAAGTGCTACAAACCTTACTGCTGAATATCAGTAAAGTCACCTCTGAAGTACTCCCCTTGGGAGGCTGTGCACTGATGCCAGCATTGAGTCCACCCTTCAAAGCAGTTTTGGAACTCTTTTTCTGGAATGGCCATCAGAGCTGTCATCATATTTCCCTTGATATCCTGAATGTCATGAAAATGTCTTCCTTCCAATATTTTCTTAATCTTCAGGTAAAGAAAAAACATCATTGGAGGCCAGATCAGGCGAGCAGGGAGGGTGACCCAATATAGGTATTTGTTTGCTGGCTAAAAACTCCCTCACAGGCAAGTAGATAATTAAGTTTACAAACTTGCCACTGTGCCACTGTATGGAATGGCCATTCCCAGAAGAGTTCTACGATTACTTTGAAGAGTGGACTAGGCGCTGGTGTTGGTGGATAGCTTTAAAGTGACTGTAGTGATATTCAGCAGTGAGGTACGCAGCACTTGGAATAATTCAGTTTGTGGACTTAATTGTTGGACATTGTACACGTGGGTCTCACTGGATAGAATACACGGGAATCACACTGGCTGCATCTGTGGAAGGAGACAATGGAGAAGCTCAGCAGCATCAGAACAAGGCCAGGGGCCGACCGCAGAACAGTGGGCACATGCAAACTCAAGCTGAAGCTGAAGAAAATTAAAAGAAGTTCACAAGATGGTCTAGGGACTTACTTCAGGGTTCCCCTGGGAGCATGGCCCCTGGCCCTAGTGCTGCCCCTACTCATAAATCATACTGAAGGTCCACTCTTCGGACAGGAATAGATTGCGCTTGGCGATGCAGAGTGACCATATCTTGGGTGCACTTTACGGTTCTATGCATCTACAGGATATCATCCTGCTGACTTCTTACTGGAGGAAGAAGAGTGGGTGGAGAGGAGGGGAAAGGACACTGTTAGGAGGATGGGACACGTATGGAGCAGAGAGGAAGAGTGTCACTATCACTGGGCAGGGAGAGCAGTGGAAGCTGCATATAGGTGGGCATGCAAATTTACACGGGAATGTACATTTTCATGCAATCATAAAAAGTCCACAAAAGCCAATATATGACCTTGAGTACATCCCACTTACATTTAAAGACCATCTCAAGAACAGACATGATGTATTAAAATACAAATGATGAAAGACCAGAGATTTCAAGGACGTCATATATGAAGAAAACAAAAGGTTATTAAGAAGACAGGAAAGGAAGCAAAGACCAAAATGAAAGTCAGGGAAGACTCTGAAACTTACTCTTGAATGTAACGTAGCGAAAGTGAAAGGGAGAAACGATGAAGTAAAAGAGCTAAACAAGATTCAGAAGGACTCTTCCAGGAGACAATGCAAAGCAATGTAATGAAAAATGCAAAGACCCAGACTTAGAAAATCTACAGCAGGTAACTCAGAATTTCTTAAGCTGAAAGAAGGGAAGGGAAAAAAATGAAGGCTCGAGTTGCAATACTGAAGCATTCTAAGGAGGCAACACTGAAAGAAACAGGAATCATCAAAAGATGATGGAAGATAATACACAGTCACTGTACCAAAAAGAATTAGTTGTTCCCACATGTCAGACAGCACTTAACAATGACTGATTTTAAAGGCTTTGGTCAAAGAAGACGACTAAGTATATCGGTGGTATTTAATATTACTGTTACTAATTACATAGCAACTTCTGTACAACAGAATGCAACACCACCGAGTCCCACGCCGTCCTCACAATTGTCCTGCTTGAGCTCCCTGTTGCCACCACTGTGTCGCTCCGTCTCATGGAGGGGCTTCCCCTTGTCCGCTCTGAGTTAGTAAGCACGACGGTCTCCTCCCTCCAGGGACTGGCCCCGCTAAAGACGTGTCCAAAGTATGGGAGGCAAAGTCTTGCCATCTTTGCTTCTAAGGAGCGTTCTGGGTATACTTCTTCCAAGACTGATCTATTCATTCTTTTGGTAGGTGATAAAATATACAATATTCTTTAAAACACTGTGATTCAAAGGTGTGCATTCTTCTTTGGTCTTCCTTAATCACTGTTCAGTTTCCACACGCATGTGAAATAAAACATCATGGCTTGGGTAGGGCATACTTGTGTCCATAAATTGACATCTATATTTTTTAACACTTCAAATAAACTCTCTGCAGCAGATTTGCTCATTGAAATATGTTGTTTGGTCCCTGACCACTGCTTCTATGGATGTCAATTGCGGATACAAGTAAAAAAAAATTCTTGACAACTTCTCTTTTCTCTGTTTATCATGATGTTGCTTATTGGTAATATTTAACATAAGTTCTAAAATTAAGTATGGGCATACGTGTTCCCGACTGCAAAACTTTTTCTAAGACTGAATCTTCTCTTTGCTGTGTGCCAGGAAAACACAGCCAGTAGCGGGATATTATCCCAGAGACGGGGGCCCCTCTCTCTTCGGACGCAAATAAAACAAAGGCACATGAGAAAAAGACACAATTAGCCCTGAGGGGTTGCAGAGGCTAGGGAAGTTTAAATTCTCAAAGGGTGCTTAAAATAGAAGGCTACCAAAGCGAACATTTAGAAAGCATTTCCTCTGGGTCCTTGTAGGGATGACATACCAAAAAGGCTCTGCAGGCCTCACCAAAGGGTGCTCCTGCAGTGTGCTAGCCCCAAACATCAAACTCCTTGTCTTTGAGTCAATTCTAACTCACGGTTACCCCATGGGTTTCTGTGTAAAACCGTATTCCACAGTTTTTCATACTGCTGAGTAGACTCAAACTGTCAACTGTGTGGTTACTAGATGAGCTCAAACCATCTGGGCTACCTAAGGGACACCCAAAAAAACCTGTTGCTGTTAAGCCAATTTCAATTCATAGCAACTGTATAGGATGGAGCAGAACTGCCCCACAAGGTTTCCAAGGAGTGGCTGGTGGATTCAAACTGCCAACCTTATAGTGAGCAGATGCAGCTCTTAACCACTGCACCACCATCCTTAAGTTTCCCTTTCCCAAGTAATGTCCCCAAAATGGTCATGACAGGCAAAGTCATTGTTGATATTACTTATTGAAGATACATTTTGGGTTTGTGTAGAAGTCTACTTTAGAGCTAAGATCCCTAACCTAGAGTAGAAACCTTTGATCCCCAGCCAAAGGACGGGCCAGCCCTTAGAGGTCAACTAGGGGCTGATGGTGCCTGAGCCCCAAAGGGTATCAGGCATGGGGCCCATGGTACACAATTAGATTAAATACAGGAAGGATTCTGGAAGAGAAGATGTCTTTCAATACATTACCACAAGGGAGAAATTCTAACAGGCATCAACAAGATTACATTTTTATTGGCTCCCAGACCATGCACTGATATACCTTGTCTAGAGGAAGTTTTGACCATCTGTATATCAAAAGTTTAAAAACAATGATCCAGAAATTCCGCTTCTACTATTTTATCCTAAATGAAATGATCAGAGTTATACCTAAAGACTATTCATCAAAATATTATTTACCATAGAGAAAAACTGGACATATCCTAATTGCCCAGCAATAGGGGATTACTTAAACAAATGATCAGATAATCATTAAACACTATGTTAATAACTGAAAGCCAACCCCATGAAAGATTATTTAAGAAATAGGTCAACATGCAAAATGACATGTTCCCTGCTCTAAAAGCTGCAAATAGAAAAACCCCACCATCCTGTACACCCACTCCTAGTAACACATCCTAGAGAAATAAGAGCTGTCACTTGAGTAGACACAAGCTCACAAGTTCACTGCGGTATTGTCCACAACAGCAAAAAGATGGAGACAACGTAGGCACCCATCAACAGATGAATGGATGAGTACATCATGGTACACACACACACACACACACACACACACACACACACACACACACACACACACACACACACACACACAGTAAGATACTATGCAACAATAAAGGACAATCATAAACCCCCAGAATCTCTCATAACGTGGATGAACCTTGAGAACATTATGCTGAGGGAAATAAGTTAGTCATAAAAGGGATACTACTACTGAGACCACTACGATAAAAACTCAAAGGAAGGTTTACATATAGGGGGGAAAAGAAAAAAACTTTGATGGTTACGAGGGAGGGGAGGGAAGAGGAGGAGAAATCACTAACTACACAGCAGACAAGCAACAAACCAAAGCCAAACCCACTGCTGTTGAGTCGATTCCGACTCATAGCGACCCTATAGGATAGAGTAGAACTTTTCCATAGAGTTTCCAAGGAGTGCCCGGCGGATTCAAACTGCCAATCTTTCGGTCAGCAGACGTAGCACTTAACCCTTACGCCACCGGGGTTTCCAAGACAAGCAATAACTGTTGTGAAAGAAGAGACAACACAAAATACAGGGAAAGCAGCACAACCCTGACCAAGGCAAAGCCCGAGAAGCTTCCTGGTCACAGCCAAACAACTTCAGAGACCAAGTTACTTGGGCTGAGGGCTGGGGACCACGGTCTGGGGGCACATTTAGGTCAACCGGCCTAACAGAGTTCGTAAAGAAAATACATCCTACATTAGTAAGTAGCATCTGGGCTCTTCAACGCTCACATTTAAGGGCAGCCATCTAAGATACGTCTATCAGTCCCATCACATTCAGCACCAAACAGGTTCAAGAAAAGCCAAGACACGGGGGAATCTCAGTCTTAGGACTAAGAGACCGCCTGAACCACAGTCTCCACCAGCCAGAGCCCAGAGCAACCACGCAGGGCCGTGGCTACCAGCACCTGCTGCACAGATATGGGTGACTCCAGAAGGCTCCAGACTGAGGGGGAGGCAACTGCAGGACAAATTCAAGTTCACAAAGAAGAACCAGACTTCCTGCTCTGACAGGACTGGAGGAGCCCTGAAACTACGGCCGCCAAGCCCCCTCTGCGGCAGAAGCGGGGCCCAATCTGAAGCGCCCCTTCCAGCCCAAGATCAGAGAGGCCTAGAAGGCCAACAGGAGCAATCAGAAGCACATGGTAACGCACATGAGAATCAGGCTTCTTCGTTCAATCACGTACCGGAGGCCAAACAGGCAACACTGGCCTGAAAGCCACGATGAGGAGGGAGGGACAGGGAAACTGGGACACGTGGACACGGGGAGCCTCGGGTATGGGGTACAAAGGACCAGGGGGAGAGTGCTGACATGCGGACATGTGGCTGGGATTGCAACCGATGTCACAAAACAATTTCAGCATACATTTTTGAATGAGAAGCCAACTTGTGTGTGACTGTTCATCTAAAAGATAATAATAAAAAGTGGGTCAGCACCACTGTACAACATACAGTTCTATTTTTGTGAAAAACAAAACAAATAACAGGCATATAGTCATAGAAAAATCAAGATTTAACAAGGGTTCTTTCCTAGGGTAGAAATATGATTAATTTTATAATTTTTAATCAGTAGATTCTGAACTGTTTAGTGCTAATTTTAAAACAACAACAAAAGTGACTTTCTTTTTTAAAAGCTCCATTTCTCTTTCTTTAGCGGTTACTAGGTTCTCAATTCTGACTTTTTTTACTGCATTTTCCCAACAAGCCATAATATATGCCAGCCCTTCTCAGCAACCAGGTGAAAGGCTGTATAATGTTTAAAAGTCCACGCACAACACCAAAATTATCACTTTAGAAAAAAGGCTGGTGTACTCCTCTGACCTTACTGAGCTTATAACCCAAAACCCATACCCAGTGCTGTTTAGTCAATTCTGACTCACAGTAACCCTATAGGACAGAGCACGAGTTTCCAAAGAGGGACTGCCGGATTCAAACCGCCAATCCTTTGGTTAGCAGACGTAGCACTTAAACCACCACGCTACCAGGGTTTTCCACTGTGTTTTTAGCTCTTTCAAAAATATACTATGAAATGACTCTGGAATGCTTCACCAAGTTTATCAAAGTTGTTCGTGCTGGTACAGGTTTTATTCTGGGGGCCGCTTTCCTAAACGGAGTCAGAATCCCAAACTCAGAAAAGAGGTCACAGAATTAACAAAGAGCTGATTAAATCAGTTTGTACTGTTCAGATGTTGAAACAGCTTAAAATGTACATCCTGGTATCTGCCACAAGACAAGAAACGTTGGCTCATCTCTTTCCCCAGGACGTCATAGGGCAGGTAAGCTGAGCTGCAGTGTAACGTCCTTACTGTTTCTGGACACGAGAATACATATAAGGTTTTCTAAAACAACGGAGGAGCTTTATCTTTGACTACTAACTGAGAATTAAAAAATAGCTGATTTTAATATTGTATGACAAATGGATAAAAGTGAACTAGTATTGCACTGAAGACTTCTCAAATCTCAGAATGAATCTAAGAAGGTTACCTGTAATCCAGTAAGCGTTAGCTGCACAGGTGTGTCTCTTTGGTTGCCCTGGTAACTTTTCCCAGCCACCATGTCTGAAGCCACTGGAGGAAAGCGCCTTCTGCAGAGCCTTGCAAACCAAGGCGATCCCAAAGGCAGAAAGACGTTCCTAAGTTTAGCATGAATTTCCCAAAGCTAGCCTTACCCTGGGAAACACTACCCCTGCTTATGCAAGTGACTTGAAAAGAAGGTAAAACTTATGTAACTACTTTGAGGGAAGGAGTACCACTTTGTTGAGCATTTATTTAGCCTACATCTTTAGGCACCCTACCTCTTTAGGCACCCATTATACACTAGAGTAGGTGTAGTGTGGAAAGCCTGGTGGTGCAGTGGTTAAGTACTACATCTGCAAACCAAAAGGTCAGCGATCCAAATCTGCTGGGCACTCCCTGGAAACTCTACAGAGCAGTTCTACTCCTCTGTGCAGCAGCTTGCATTCAAAAGTTGAGTCCTGACTGGCCTTGCGACTTGCTTTGGCCAACAGAATAGGGAATAGGGCAGGAGGGATGGCAGGCCACTTCCGAGCCTAGATCTTAGGAGACCTTGTATGCTTCCATTTTATCTTCTGGAATCCTGCCTCTGAGAATTAGCCAGAGCCTGCCTAAAGGAGACGACAGCCCACAGGCGGAGAGCTGAGGCGCTCAGCCAAGGGCCAGCCATTCTCAAAGGCAGAGTCAACTAGCTCCCTTGCACGTGACCACAGGTAATATGGTGCGGCACACGTAAGACCAGGTGAGGTGCCAGGTAAGTCTGCACAAACTGCTAAGTAAGCTAAACAAAAGGTAGTTAAGCCATTACGTTTTCAGATGGCTTGTTATACAACGGAAACCCTGGTGGCTTAGTGGTTAAGAGCTGTCTGCTAACTAAAACCTACCCCACTGATCTAAGGCGACGCTGCAGACATCCAAACAGCCCGTTTGTGGAGCTGGGTGGGTCACCTCCAGAGAGAGCACAGGAAGACAGCGAGCTCCAGCAAAGGCCTGAGTACCCAGTTCAAATCTGCCAAGTGCTACTTTATGGGGCAGGTCTACTGTGTCCTGTAGGGTCGCTATGAGTTGAAATTTACTCAACAGCAGTGGGTCTGGGTTGTTTGGTGTCATATAACCATTACACACGGTCATCATGAGTGCGAATTCATCGAAGCCTGATACAAAACCCTATGGGAACATCTGACGGGAGGACCTGGAACACTATTCCAACATGCTGGCCATTACAAACACATTCTGCAATTTAGATGCCTCAACAGCAGACATGAGCACCCACCCAGAGAAAACTTAAAGAAGCTGTATTATCTATGGGAGGGCTGGCTCAAAGACAGCCACAGTCCCTCGGAAATTTTCTATGGATGAGTTAGATTTGCCTATTAAGTCATTCTTTGTTTCTTTTCTCTCTTCGAAAAGATAAAAAGCTCTTTCACTCAATTAAGCTGGCTGGTCTAGATAACAATTGTCTGACTTGATTCAAAGCAGCCGTATACTTCTTGACACAGGTTCAGTCTACAATACTCCGAAGGCTGAGATTTTAAATCCAACTCCCCTGAATTTATGACATACATACAGTAGCAAGTCCCTACAGGCTGAAAATCAAACTGTAATTCAAAGGCTACAGGGCTGAGGCAACAGCAAGGAGATAAATCCCAATTTCAGTCTTGGAATCTCCACAAGCTGATTCAGTGGCCTGTCAGTCATATTTAAAAATAAAATAAAACTACAAAGACACCAGACGGTATGCTCTAAAGAGAAACAGGATGATGCTTTTCAGGCCTCCTTCAAGTGGTTCTTACTACCAAAAAAAGAATGGCTTTGCAGAGGCTTTTAAGAGTCCTAGAAGGCTTGGCCCTTATCAGTCTTTTCTGGAAGTTTCTAAATTGTCAAGTGATGAGATGTAAGGAAGAGGTGAAAAGCATCAAAGACAACCCAGCCCACCCCACTGATCGAAGGCGAAGCTGCAGACATCCAAACAGCTCTTTCGTGGAGCTGGGTGGGTCACCTCCAGAGGCAGCACAGGGAGAAGGCGACCTCCAGCAGAGGCATGAGTACTCACTTTACACCCCTCACAGGCGCTGACCCCATAGTGATACCCCGATGATTTGTCCTGGCAGACGAAGCAGGGCTTGTAAACACGAGGGGGAGGAAGTGGAGACGGAGGACTTGGGAGGAGTTCCTCAGAGCTGGTGCTTTGTGTTTCAATGGCTACGAGGGGGTGGGGGGGAAGAAAAAAGAGAAAACACATTTCAGTTCATTTCTTTCCCATCAGTGAGAATTCCTATAGCTCTGCCCCCAGGTCAGCCACACTACTGGTGGGGACAGGCCCGTAACAACAGTAGTCGCTGTCATCACGGCAGTGGTAATAGTGACGGTTCTATGGTGTCTGCAATTTACAGAGCAATATCACATGTCCCTCTCACGTAACCGTCACCACAGCACTGTGGGGTCACCTATTCTTATCACCCTTTTACCCTCAAGAGAGAGAGCAACTCAGAGGGACATGGTGACCTGTCCAAGATGGCAAAGGGCAGAGACATAGCCAGGACACAAACTCCGATTTTCGCACTGCCAACCCCAGGTCCTTCTGGCTCGTCAGTTCCCCTGAATTTCTGACTCACTTAGACTCTCTGAAATGACTTGTTTTACCCTACTATTACTTGGCCACTAGTACATTTCTCAGCAAAAATGAAAACAGTGTCCACACGAGCCTTCAACAAACTTATGGCAATGGCCTGTAACATACAGTTGTTAGAGATTTTCCTTAATAACAATATCAGTGAGACCATCACAACTCAAGGAAACCCTGGTGGCATAGTGGTCAAGAGCTACGGCTGCTAACCTAAGGGTGAGCAGTTCGAACCTACCAGGTGAGCTGTCTTACTCTGCCCTACAGGGGTTGCTGGAAGTCAGAACTGACCCAATGGCAACAGGTTTTTGTGCGTGCGTGCGTGCGTGCGTGTGTGTGTGTGACTCAAAGACTGGTTCTTGGATTGGCAGCATTGCTGTCATCTCAGAACTTACTAGACAATGTCTAACAGGTACCAAATGAGAGCTACGGAATCACAACCTGCAGTTTGCCAAGACTTCCAGGTGACAATTAACATTAAGAAGCATGGATTAGACCTAACAAAATCACAGAATGGCATGGCTCATTTCTAAGACACAGGGGCCTATATTCTAGATTTCAATAGCATGTTCACCCATCTCATTTTGAACCACTAAAATTACATGGAAAATGGGAATTCACTGAATTTAAGACTCAAGGGTCCTCCCACCCCTGCTGTCCAGGTTTACATTCAAGGTCAAAGCAAGAACTGAGTGTACTTTGTCTAACAAAGAAGACACATAAGGATGGAAACGGGTAATGAATGACTGGAAGTGGTCAGATAACGTTCCAGAATCTTCCTCTCCATATCACTTAGCAGTATTTCCCAGAGTACAAAACTTATACCTGTATTATAGTTGTCACCTACCACGTGAGATGTTCTATTGACTAGAATATCCCACAATCAAATTTTTAGCAAGTCAGGTCAACTCGAGTCCCTATACATACTGTTAATCCATCCCTGTCTCACAAGCTGCTTAGTATGTCAGTAGAGTTCACTGCCATCTCTCACTTTAATGATTACAACAGTCTCTTCACTGGACTCCCTGTGGCCCATTCTCTCCACCCAAGGGTCTACTCTTCAAACAAGCAACCAAGGTAACTGCTCCAAAAGTTAAAATCAAGCACTCTCATTTGCCTGTCTAAAGCCCTCCCATAGCGGCCAATTAGATCAAAGTCAAATTCTTGCAGACAAGCCTGGTCTACAAGGTTCTTCAGGACAGATACTTTGCATCCTATTCCAAAGGCACTGATTTCAATGGTTTCCCTCATTTACTGAGTTCTAAATACGTGACTTATTCCACCCCTTGAGTAGGACAAGTCCTTAACCCAGCTTCACGACTACTACTCTACCCATTTCCCTGCCTGGAAAATGCTTTGGAAGTCCTGGTGATGTAGCAGTTAAGAGCTACAGCTGCTAACCAGAAGGCTGGCAGTTCGAATCCACCAGATGGTGCTTGGAAACACAATGAGGCAGGTCTATTATGTCCTTGAGGGTCACTACGAGTTGGAATCAACTTGAAGGCAATGGTTTTTTAAATTCTTTACTTAACTCTTCACGTCTGGTTCTTTTGCATTGCTTAGACCTCAGAGCAAATGTTACTTTCTCGGAGAGGATGTTTCTAAAAATATTCCTCTACCTTTAGCCACTATCTATTCCATTATTTCATTTTCTACGAAACATTAATATTTAGAAAGTTGGTTTGTGCACAGTTTTATATTCTACCTCTCTTTTACCATGTGTTTACAAGGTCAAGAGACTTACCTGTATTGTTTACAACTGTGTGCCAGACCTAGATGAGACTCTGGCACACAGTAGGTAATCTATAAGTATTTGTTGAGTTAATGCATGAACATTATCTTTTTTCATTTTCTCTTCTTCACTTTAAGTGCTAAGTGTTCCTCTAAGTCATTAAGTGATAAAACAAAATAGCTTTCTTATATTCATTTGCTTCTTTAAAGTCATTAATTACCTCTTTGGAAGGGAATCAGCTGTAATTACTTTCATAACTGAAAAGAATTCATTAGAATACAGTTTCTAGTGGATTCATCTATCACAGTTTTCAGTAGCTGGAACCAAGGTATCTGGATAAAGACATCAGTGTCAAGGACGCTGTTTCTTCAGGCAAATATGAAGCCCTTCCTAGGGACAGCACGGTGGTAGCATGTGTTCCACAGGAAAGCTGGCATCTGAGACACCACTAAACTTCATCAGCTACAAAGCTATAAATGCCAAAGTTAATTCCCACACTGAGCTAATCAATTCACTTTACAGTAAAGGAGTAACAGTGACATCAACAAGAACATTCTACTTGTTAAAATTATACAACACCTTGGTCTTTGTTAAAATCCAAGACAACACACATACAGAATCACCTGGCACCCTCTCATTATGAGAAAACCAGAATTATCATCTTGGGATATATCCTTACACATTTTTTTCCAGTGCCTGTGAATGTTCTGGACTTGTTTGTTTACTACAGTGAAATTATACTGTAGATTTGTTTTCTCTGTTAATAAATATTTATTCCTGCAAAGACATCCCATTTTCATGAACATCTCTGGAGTGAACTTCAGCATATCTCTGATTATGTTCTTAAGATACATTTTCAGAAATGGTATTATGTGTTTACCAAAACCAAAAAGCACACCTGTTGCTGATGTGTCAATTCCAACTCATAGTGACCCTATAAGACACAGTACAATGGCCCCATAGAGTTTCCAAGGAATGCCTGGTAGATTTGAACTGCCCACCTTTTGGTTAGGACACACAACACTTAACCACTAAGCCATGTAGGTTTCCTATGCATTTAAAGTGTATTGTTATTCACTGTACTGTGCTAGAAATCAATTCTTATATTCAATTATATCTTTAAAGTAATTAATTACCTCTTTGCAACAGAATCAGCTGTAATTCATGCTGATCAACTGACTTCTGGAAAGGTTGTGCTAATTTGCATTCCTCATGTGGAGTCCCAAAGCAAAACCAAACCCTTGGTTTTGTCGACTTTGCTTCTGTGAAGAACATAATGCCAAAGACACTGTTGAGTTGATTCTCACTCACAGTGACCCTATAGAACAGAACAGAACTGCCCTATAGAGTTTCCAAGCTGAGTCTGGTGGATGTGAACTCCCAACCTTTTGGTTTTTTTTAGCAGACGTGGCACTTACGTACTATGCCACCAGGGTTCCCATAAGGAGTCCTGGGGGCAATGAGTGTGCAAATGTGAAGCCCTAGACTAGTACCTGAAAGGCTGGCAGTTCAAATCCACCCAGAGGCACCTTGGAAATCAGGCCTGTGGCTCTGCTTAGGAAATGTCACAGTCTGGAGTACTTGACGGAGCAGGTCTACTCTAGATATGTGATGTCAGAATCAACTCAATGATGACAACCATATTAACGCAGATTAGTCCTTCCCTCTATGGTCCCAAATCTTTTAGATTCTTTTTTCTTTTTCTTTTTGGGTGTGTGTATCTTGGCATCTACCTGTATGTTTTAGCAACCCTGTCAGACCATGTCATCAGCACTACTGTCATCACGGCATTATGTTGCTGACAGAAGCCGTGTTGGCGTGTGTGTGCATGCATGTATGTGTGTGTGTGCACGTGTGTGTGTGTGTGCATGTGTGTGTGTGTGTGTGTGTGTGTGTGTGTGTATTCTACCTGCTGGTGTAGCACAACTGATCTGGCTTGTCTAGGAAAGTTGTAATTAGTATTATGTTAGGCTGGATTCAGCCGTCAGAGCTATGTCCTGGAATTTCAAAAGTGGGCGGTAATTTCCATGAACATGCCACTTGCAATACACGCAGTGAAGGGCATCCAGTATTTCTTTTTTCTTTTAAACTACTTTAGATGAAGTTTTACAGAACAAACTATATTCTCATTAAACATTTAGAACACACACTGTTTTATGACACTGGTTAGCAACCCCACGACATGTCAACGCTCTTCCTTCCTTGGATGCCCTATAACCAGCTTTCCTGTCCCCTCCTGCCTTCTCATCCTTGTTGCTGGGCTGGTGTGCCCTGTTAGTCTCATTTTGTTTCATGGGCTTGTCTAATCTCGGGATGGAGGGTGAAATTCAGGAGTGAATTTATTACTGAGCTGGAAGGGTATATGGGGGCCATACTCTGAAGGCTTCTCCAGTTTCCCTCAGGTCATTAAGTCTGGTTTTTTGTTTTTTTGTGGGTTAGAATTTTGTTGTACATTTTTCTTTAGCTGTGTCCTAGACCTTCTGTTGTGACTTCTGTCAGAACACTGGGCACCATCTAACTGTAGTGGATGTACTCTGGTGGAGGTCCTGGTAAACACGATCCACTAGTCCTTTGGACCCACCCTTCCCTTGTGAACAGAGTCCAGTATTTCATCCTTCCAGACAGAAGAAACAGAATTATAGGCAATTTACTATGGAAGCAACTGGGCACCAAAAGAGAAGCCTAATTGGAAAACCCTGGTGGCGCAGCTGCTAAGTGCTACGGCTGCTCACCAAAAGGTCAGCAGTTCAAATCCACCACGCACTCCTTGGAAACTCTCCGGGGGCAGTGCTACTCTGTCCTGCAGGGTCGCTGAGTCAGAATCAGATAGTAGCGGGTTTGGTTTTTGGAACAGGATCTCAAAAATCCCACATCCTTTACCAAGATTGATAAAAGCCTTTTGCTATGGATGACAGCCTTCTGTGACAGATGCGGGGACTCAGAAGCCTCTTTTCAAAGAGTGACATGAAGAATAATGTTTTAAATGCAAATAATCAATAGCGAAGGCCCTGGACTTCATGAAGGTTCTGAGCTCTCTCACAGACTGTCCACATGATCGGTTGTTTATTTCACTGACTGTTAAGTAATGTGTAGGCACTGTTCTGTGGCTGGTGCATGGCGTGGTTCTCTCGCCCCTATTAGAAAGTAAATCAATAAATACAACCCAATACCATGGTTCCCACACTTGGCTGTACAACTGGATCTCCTGGGGGGCTTTTAAACATCTCAGTGCCCCAGTTGCACCCCAGGTTAATTGGGTCAGAAAGTTTTGGGACAAGAGCTAGCTGCTGGTGTGTTTTTAAAACCCAAACTAAAAAAACCAACCCATTGCTACAGAATTGCTTCTGACTCACAGCGACGTTACAGGACAGAGTAGAACTGACCCCATAAGAGTTTCCAAGGCAGGCCTGGCAGATTTGAACTGCTGACCTTTTGGTTAGCAGACAGAGCACTTCACTACTACGCCACCAGAGTTTCTGATTTTAAAACAGTACTAGAAAAATACAGATTGTAGCTGTGTGGGAATGACTGACTCAGTATGACAGAGTGATAGAACTTATTCAGCTCACTAGAAATCAAGGAAGACTTCCCTGAGGAGGTGATTAGGCTGTGTTTTGGAGGAAGAATTGGTTATTTCTATTATGGTTTGGAATTCAGTTCCTGCAAATGCCATAAATGAATCCCACACCAATCAAAACAGAAAAGCCTTTAGACGAAGGCTTTAGATGACAAGAAATAATCATCTTCAGATAAGCTAGTGGAGAAGAGTTAAATATTTGACTCTGTACAGTCAAATGTCACTTCTAATATTGATATCCTCTGGTCTCTTATTTCCTCTGTGTGGCTTGTAACACTGAGAACAACACAAGGAAGAAAAAGAAAAAAGAAAATCTCAGAGGTGTAGTCAGATTGCCAAAACAGCCTCAAGCAGACACGCCAAGACAAGTTCTAGAATTACAACCAGGATGTGTGGCATCAATACAAAAGCAGAAGCAGATTTTACTGCAATCACCTGCTTTGTTGGTAATGTAGCAAAAATACAGCTATCCTCTTTGGCAAAGTTTATTAGGGTTCTTCTTACAGACTCGATGGCACTTGGCTGGCTTACCCTCTACCCTCCCCACTTAATAAAGACAACATGAAACAAGGAAGACGTGTGGCCCGGGGCTCTCTGTCACTGGTCATTTTTGGTGTTTAAAGTAGACACACAGTGCTCAGCCATTGATCCAGTCACTGTCACCCTGTTTAAATCAATAATCTATTAGTCCCTTTAAATTAGAGGTAGATTCATCAAATACCCTTGAGAGGCCTCAAACCTTTTGTTTCTTCTTCCAGGCAAGCACAATCAGTCTATGGAATGATAAAATTTTTTGCAGGAAAACTCTGCCAGCTCAGCAGACGACATGTTGGGTATTAGCTCATTCAGCGATCTCAGGCAGGCCAAAAAAGCAGATTTTAGACCTCCCAAGGGGCAAGACAGCACGGTGTCATTCAGTAAAACAAGGCCACTCCGGCCACCCTGCTGCAATTTCAGCTGGGGGAAGCACTCTTGGAGAAGTGATTCAGATCTGCTTTTTACCCTCTGCTTTTATGTATTTCCTTGCTTACTTACTAAGTGAGTTCTGCTTGGTGACCTGCATGTGCCAACAAGCAGCAGCCTCCAACGGGACGTCCAAACTGCTAAGCAGATGGGCTGCCGTGCTTTGTCAGGGAACCGTCAAGCCAGAGAAAGTTCTGTTTTGGGGAGAGATGGATGCTCTGCTCTAGGGGACCCAGCCCAGAGCAGAGTCAGCACCAGAGATGCTGAGAGGGCTTCTCTGGGCTGGGCACATGCAAGAAGAGGCTCAAACCTTAACTGAAAGAAGAGACAGACTAAGACTCCATGCGTGGAATCCTCTGTCAGTGAGGAAAACAAAGAATTACCTTCCCTGTAGGAACACCAACGGAGGGACTCTCTTGCTTTTAAATCAGTACTACCCAAAACGAGAAGCCCTGGTGGCGCAGTGCTTAAGCACTCAGCTGCTAACCAAAAGCCTGGCAGTTTGAACCCACCAGCTCCTCCCTGAAAACCCTACGGGGGCAGTTCTATTCTGTCCTATAGGGTCACTATGAGTCAGATTTAATTTGACACCAACAGGTTTGGTTTTGGTTAATTCAAAGTTTGGTCCCCAAGAATTGCAGAATCCCTGAGGGGAATTGCTTTAAATGAGTGAGTGATTTTCAGAAGATTAGGGAGGAAGAACTCTTCTTTCCTTTCTCTCTTTTTCCCTTTCTTTCTAATCCCTTGTGGACTGATAAAATGAATCTCCAAGCATGGAAATAAGAAACAAAGACGTCCAACAACCAAGTTCTCAACTTTAAAAAAAAAAGATCTCACAGACATAAAATTACTCTTGTCAAATTGCCAGGTGAGTCCCTAAACACTTGCTCTCCATTTCTGTGTTTATTGGGGAGGACTGGGGGCCGGCAACCGGTGAACCAGCAACCGTCTACAAATTGCATTCTGAGGTCTGTGTTTTGCCGCAAAACAAAAACCTCCCTAAACAAAATCTCCACCTGGCTGCACAAAGGCAGAATACCAGGGCTCCCAATGTCAAACAGCTGTCTTAAGTACTGTCACAACTTGGGGGGGGAATACTTTCCCCCCAAAAGCACACACACCCAAATTAACATCGCCTGTTAAGAGAACCTGAGGCTTAAGAACTCAGCTCACCTGAGAAAACACAGTGTAAATGTCCTTGTTGTTACAACACACCTGAGTGACATTTAAACACACAAAGTTGCCCACAATAGCTCAATTCACAATTTTTAACATGCTTTGCATTCTTCTGAAGGTTGGATTAAGCAGCAGATAACATTTTGCAGAAAGAGCTCAGTATACACATCTAAGTGTTTGTGTGTACACAGATATACATTTATAAATATATGAATACACACACATTTTTTTCTTTGTAAGGGCTAACGTACTGCTGTCTAAACCACGTTGACAGATTTCAGAATTTTTTGTTGGGTGTGATTACACGCCAGCAGGCATCATGTATTATGAAAGCTCAGTCTTTTTACTAGAACCTTCCAAGGCCAAAACAGTATTTTAATGCACTCTCTGGGCAGCTGAGCCTTAAAAGAAAAAGCAATTGCAAAGCAAAAGGCATTTCCTGCACGGCCCCTGGGGAGTTTTGAGCCCAGAGCTCTGTGTCTCTGGTGGGAGGGAGTAATTTCAGCTAATTAAGGCAAAAGAGCTAAGTGTTGAGTTTGGTTGGAACATTGAGGTGGGTTTCATTTTTGTTGGCAGCAGAGAGGCTGGTCTGGATTTCTCCCCCTCCTTTTTCTGGGCACTCGCTGCAGGACTGCTGGGGCTCACAGCTCACATACATTAGGGGTCATGTCAAAGGAAATGAGAAAGTTCAACTCAAGTACAAGTAATTAGAACCAGTCTCTTCTGCTTGCGTGTCAGCACGCATGTGTGTGTGCCCCTGCAGACATTTTATTAAAGTGTAATTTACATGCCTCCAAACGTCCGGGTGGAGCAGAGAAAAAAAAAAAACCCTACAAACATACCTTCGCTCACTTAATCTTCATGTCGCCTCTGCAAGCAGGGTTCTGCTTGTCATCTTTTAGGAAAAGCGGTTACGTGGGTTTTGCAAATCTCTGAAAAGCATTCTGAAATTAGGTAACAGCGACAAGAAAAACTCTGCTTTGAAATTTCCTTGCCTTATTCCGCTGCTTGGTTTTGTTATTATTAGGCAGCTCCAAGATTAGTCCTGGGGTTGGAGCAGGCCAGGGAAGGAGGGGAGGGGAAGGCGGGGAGAAGGAAAACATCCCTGTCAGGTTTGGCAGTCTTGACTCAGTAACCTGCCCGTGACCCTGAAGGAGTGTGTGTTTGCCCGGGTCACCCGGCCTCCTGGCCAGGGCTGGAGCTGCGTTGTGAGAATCCCTGCTATGCTGACCACACACACAACAGGTGTAGAAGGCAGGCAAGAGGGGACAAGAGGAGGGGCTGGGGGAAGATGCTGAGTTTTGACTCCTTCAAGTCCTGCTTCTCAAAGCGTGAGTGCTGGACCAGTGGTGTCAACAGCCCCAAGCAAGTCAGAAATGCAGAGTCCCAGGCCCCACCCTAGATCTGATGAATCAGAAACTCCGGCAGTGGAGCCCAGCAATCTGGGTTCCAGGAAGTCCTCCAGGAGATAGCTGGTCAAGACTGAATGCGATTGACCGAAATGTTTCTCAGTGTGGTGGAGAGTTGGCATCGGCTTCCCCCTTCCACAAAACCCAAAGAACCCACTGCCATGAAGTCCATCCCGATGCAGAGTGACCCCGCAGGATAGAGTACAAGCTGCTTCAGAGAGTTTCCAAGGAGCACCTGGCAGAGTCGAACTGCTGACCTTTGCAGATGCAGCACCTGACCACCACACACTGGTACTTAACTCAGTGCTCCGCCCTCTGCTGAGTACTTGGTGCAGGAAGATCGTCAGGCTGCACGTCTCTGCCCACTGCAAACAGAAAGTCGCCTTTCTCTCTCATGGAATTTTGACCGTTGATTTTAGCTGACGGTGGGGTCAAATCAGCACCGTGAGAACCTGAACTAATACTGTTTCAGGAGTCAGAATCGCCTCAAGAGCTACAGTCTTTTTTCTTTACTGAGCACTTAGCATACAGTGGAGCCCCTCGATTGTTCAGTTAACCCACCTGGCTGCTAACCTCATGGCTGCAAGTTCAAGTCCACCCAGCCGCACCTCAGAAGAAAGCTCTGATGACCTGCTTCTGAATAACCCACCAGTGAAAACCTTATGGATGAAGATGCACCCAGACACACGTAGGGTCCCCACAGGTGCAATTAGTGGCAGTATGCTTTATGGTGTGCCAGGAACGGTGCTAAGTGCTTTAAACCAAAGAACGTGCCACTACAGAGTCAGTTCCGACTCACAGCAACCCTACAGGACAGGGCATAACTACCCCATAGAGTTCCGAAGGAGTGGCTGGTGGATCTGAACTGCTAACCTGTTTATTAGTGTCCCCCTAAAAGGTTGTAAAAATCGGACAGGCCGTGATCCGCAGTATTGGGCCTTCCCTCTTGTGATTTTCCTGTGCTGTAAACCCTAATCTCTGCCTGTGGTTAACAGAGTGGATTACGTTCAAGAGGATCAGAGTGGAACTGTGACAGCTCCCTGAGGTCACCTCCCTGCTCCAGAGCAAGAGGAGTTTTCCTTTGCTTGAACCACCTTTTTTATCCTACAAGAGATACAAGGAAAGGGAAGCAAGCAGAGAGTTGGGGACCTCATACCATCAGGAAAGCAGCCCCAGGAGCAAAGCAGGTCCCCTGGACCTGAGATTCCTGCAACAAGATGCTGTCAGACCAAAGACAGACTGATGCGACCCAAGGACCTCCCTCCAGGGCTGACACAGACAGTGCACTCCTCTAGAGTCGACACCCTGAACTGGGACTTCCAGCCTACCGGACTCTGTAGGAATAAACTTTTTCTTTGTTAAGGCCATCCACTCATGGTATTGCTGTTAGACAGTACCAGCTGACTAAGACAGTTAGGGACCCAGCTCTTAACCACACATATTAATTCACGTCCTCCTCCTGAAATCCATGAAGGAGCAGCAACTCTACCTTGGAATTAGAAGAAAAAACATAAGGCTTTCTGGCTTCACAAAAGACACTTTTAACGGGCTTCAAATACAATCACTGTTATTTCAGGAAAACCGTCAGCTGTTTAACTTCTCATTTCTTAGCTCCCTCATTTAGTTTCCTGACTAGAAAGGTCACTGGCTATGGTCTGGTTGGGCCTATTTGCTACTTGCTCGAGACTGAGACCTGCCAAACTGCATGGCATTGGCTTCATTATAATCCATGGTCACGATTTCCCAAACACTGGCTTTATTCAAGGTACGGTTCAACTGGACAAGATCGGTGAGGCCTTAAAAAGACAGTGAGACTCTGGGTCCACGGCTCACTATGCATGTGAGCTACACCAGCCTGGGCTCTGAGCCAGCCGCAGGAATGATTTCTGGGACAGAATTTCACCATGGAAAGTGCTGTCATATTTTCATAGGGACTGTGACATGTTCCACACCTATGTTTCATTTTTATAATATGCTTTCTCACTTCAAGGGACACACTCGAAAATTATCTCATAGGTTGTTTTGTGTGACGTTTTTAACAGATGACGCCTTATATCATTTTTTTCTAGGACATACTCAGATAGCTTATGACCATAAATTCTCCCTTAAAATCACTTAACAGGCTGAGACATCTAACTACTTATTAATGATCTGGACCAAGAGGCTTCAGCAAAGGGACCGCGTGAAGTGAATAAACGCTACAAGGGGTCGCAGGAGTCACGTGGATGGAGCTCATTGCATCGCAATATTAAGGTCCCCAGAAGAGCTTCTCTCAGGACCAGACGATTCAGTTCTCAATATTTCAGTTTCAAGCAGTCATCCCACAATCTTTAAAAAGGCATTACAGCAGGAAGAAATGGTGTGTTTTTACTGCTTCAAATTTCCTGCCTGCCAAGTAATTAACAGAAGCATTCAAATGTGTATCAGTTCAGATGCATAGTTTTTAAAAATATATGTTTTACTGTGCCACAAGTGGAAGTTTACAATCCAGGTCAATTTGTCGTACAAAAACTTACACGTTGTTCTGTGACCTAGCTGCTCTCCCCACCCTGTGACAACACACTCCTCCTTCCCACCTGGTATTTCCTGTGTCCATTCAGCCAGCTCCTGTCCCCCTCTGGGTTCTAGACAGGAGCTGCCAAGTTAATCTCATGTCAGATGTATGCTTTATGTGTATTCTGTAAATAATCCTTTACTTGTGTTTGGTAAATATACTTGAAAACTGTGTTGATAGCGGAAAGCTAGTGAGAGAAACTTCTTGGAAAAGTTAAGGAAGAATACAAGGAAATTATGCTTTCTCACCAAAGGGAATCCTTACAGTCTTCCAAGATCCCATCAAGTTTACCCAGCACGGATTACATCACAAGTCAGTTGAGTCTCCCTTCTGCCCCATCTTTCTCCTTCATAGTGGTTGGTGGATTTGAACTCTTTTGGTTATCTGCTGAGCACTGAATCACTGCACCACAGGGAATCCCTGTCTTTTTCAGCAAAATAATGTTCTGCTTACTTGGTTACAAGTGTGCTGCAAAGAAGTTGGTTTTTACTTAACAGTTATAGGCTCTTATTAAACCGAACTAAACCCACTGACTTCCAAATCAATTTTGATTCATAGCAACCCTATAAACAGAGTAGAACTGCCCCCTAAGGAACAACTAGTGGATTTGAAGTGTCTACCTTTCAGTTAGCAGCCGAGCTCTTAAGCACTGCACCACCAGACTCATACTACCTGTTACTGTTGAGTCAATTTCAACTTACAGTGACCCTAGAGGACACAGTAGAACTGTCCTATAGAGTTCCCAAGGAGTGCCTGCTGGATGTGAACTACCAACCTTTTGGTTAGCAGCTGTAGCTGTTAACCACCATGCCAAGTATTCAGACTCCTCAAAAAGACTTTGAAACTAATGTCATCGATGCTCTGTGGGTTTCCTTGGTGGCTAAAAACTAATCAGACACCACGAGCCAGCATAAAGCTGTGTAGGAGATGACGGGAAGGTCATGGGGTATCGAGCCAGATGGACCTGGGCTTGAAGCCTTCTGTCATTTACTGGGAGAGGCTTGGTTGCACCGTGGTTAAGCATTCAGCCGCTAACTAAAAGGTTGCAGGTTCGAAACCACCCATTGCTCCACGGGAGAAAGCTGTGGCCTTCGGCTTTCACATACATCACAGCACTGCTCTGTGGGGACCACACTTTCTCAGGGAACATCGAGCTCAGCTGGCATAATATAGATTATAAAGAAAATGTTCTAAATTCCACTTTGGTGAGGAGCATCTGTGGTCTTAAAAGCCTGTGACTAGCCATCTAGGATACCCCGCTAGTCTCATCCCTTTGGTAGCAAGCAAGAATGAAGACAAGGAAAGACACAAAGGAAAGACTAGTCCAAAGGACTCAAGGCCCACATCTTCAACAGCTGCCACCAGACCGAGTCCAGGACAACTAGATGGTGCCCAGCGACCACCACTGACTGCTCCAGGGGTCACAACAGAGGGTCCTGCACAGAGTTAAAAAAAAATGCTGAACAAAATTCAAACTTAAGAAAGATCAAACTTGCTGGCCTGAAAGAGATTGAAGAAACCCTAAGAGTATGGCCCCCGGGCACCCTTTCAGCTTAGTAATAAAGTCACTCCTGAGGTTCACCCTTTTCTGAAGACTGGACAGCCCCATCCAACAGAACGGGACTAAACAGGCATGCTAGCCCAACCACTAGAAGGCAGGAAGGGACCAGAAGCAGGAGGGGACTAGAAGCAGAAGGGGACAGGACAGCTGGTAATAGGGAAGCAAGTTTGAGAAGGGACAGCACTGACATGAGGAATTGTTAACCAATGTTATAAAACAATATGTGTAATAACTGTTTAATGAGAAACTAGTTTATTACATAAACCTTCATCAAAGTACAATAAAAATAATAAATGTACAAGCTAATGTATGTATCTTACCAAAAAAAAAAAATACTGCCTTGGAAACCCTATGGGGCAGTTCTCTGACCTGTAGGGTAGCTATGAGTCAGAATCGACTTGATGGTAATCAGTTTGGTTTTGGTTTAGTTCCTGCCACTTCCTGATAGAATAGCCACTGTGCTTTCTTTAAGGAGCAGTGGTTAAGTTACTGGTTGATTCCTGAATGGCAGGCGGTTCTAACCAACCAGCCACCAGCAGGAATAAGGTTAGTGTCTGCTTCTGCAAAGATTTACGGCCTCAAAGCTCTACAGAGCAGTTCTACTTCATCCTGTAGGGTCACTACTGGAACTGACTTAACAGCAAGGAACAACAGAATTTTCATAACTTTACTGAGCCTTGGTGTCTCCTTGAAAATAGGACAATCCTAAGATGCCTTTGGGCAAAAGGCAGCCTGCCGGGCACGTAGTAATAAGTGCTCAGTAAATGAGAGTTCCCTCTCCCTACAATATTGCTGTTCCTCTTCTCTGAATCTAGGACAGTGATTCTTAAGCAGTACCCCAAGGGACGTTTGCCAATGTCTGGAGACACTTTTGGTGTGGCAGTGGGGACATGCCGGAGGCATCTCATGGCTGGAGGTCAGAGGAGCTGCTGAGCATCTCACCATGCAGAGGGCCACACACCCTCCTGGCAACAAAGAATTGTCAGACCCAAACCACAAACAGTGACCAAGAGGAGAAACTGATACAGAGATGCTGCTTGTGGGGAAACTGCGACAAAGGAACGGTGACAGCAAAGAAAATCAGGGGGAACTGCAGGGTCCTAGAGGGTAGAAAGCACACTCAATTCCTAATCTGGCCTCTTACCGTACCACCTACCCATTGCCCCCTAGTCGACCCTGGAGAACAGAGGAGAACTGCCCCAGATGACTTCAGGGTTGTAAACCCTCACAGAAGCAGACTGCCACACCTGTCTCCCACAGAGCAGCTGGTGGGTTTGAACTGCTGACTCTTCAGCCAGCAGGCGAGTGCTTAACCACTGGGACACCAGGGCTCTTTGCCTCTTACACTAGCAGTCACATAACCTTCCTGACCCCCCATTTCCTAATGCGAAAAATAAAAATAAAAATAAAAGAATAATGCATACATCATAGGGGTTTACGCTTTGTAAACAGTAAAATTCTGTAAATGCATATAACACTCAGAGTAACACTTGAGTATTAAAGCATTTAGAGAAATGTAGATTAAGTCATTATTGTGATAATGTGACTAATACTGTTACCATAGATGCTACGGATTGAACTGTGTCCCCCCAAAAAAATACGTATGGGGAACCCTAACTCCTACACCTGGGGATGGAGGTCTGGTGGCGCAGTGGTTAAGAGCTCAGCTGCTAACCAGAAGGTCGGTAGTTTGAATCCACCAGCTGCTCCGGGAAACCCTGTGGAGCAATTCCACTCTGTGCTACAGGCTTGTGGGGCATCTGAATGGACTCAACAGCAAAAGGGGAATACTTGCAGATGTACTCCTATTTAAAAAAGGGTTTTCCTTGTTATGCTAATAAGGTCATATCAGTACCAGCTCTGTCCTAACCCAATCACAGACAAAAGCAAGCACAGTGGGAAAAAACATAAGGCCACAGCTCTTCTGTCAGTTCCAACTTGCCCAAGGCCACACAGCTGGTAAAAGATGATCAGAGATTTGTACACAACTGGTCTATGGAAGGAAACCCTGGTGATGTAGTGGTTAAGTGCTTCGGCTGCTAACCAGAAGGTCAGCAGTTCAATTCCGCCAGGCACTCCCTGGAAACCGTATGGGGCAGTTCTACTCTGTCCTATAGGGTCACTATGAGTACAAATTCCCCTCAACAGCAATAGGCTTGCTTTGGTTTTGGTTTTGGTCTTGGGTTCAAAGAGAATAGTTCTCTTTGGGGTTGGGGAAGAGAGTGAAATCCTTTCTTCTACAGGCTCAGAATGTCTTTAGCTAGCAGCTATCGCTGGTGGCAAGTTTCAGAATATAGAGAGTATATGCCTAAATCAGACACACAGACATAAACAGTTATTGTAGCACAAAGAATAAAAATCAGGCTGGAGAATTAAAAAGAAAGAAGCAAAGTCAGAAATCATGCCCTCTTTTTCTTTCCAGTCAGAGTAATAAAGCAGGAAAGTCCCCCCAAAGTAAACACAGGAATCCGAGGGCACACACAAACACACCCATGATCCCCTCCCACATCTTTCGAGCTGAGAAACCAGCTCCTCACAGGGAGAATGGCATCTGCTAGGACCCAGGTTCCAAAGGCCCTTGGCGATGGCCCAAGGCTGTATGACTGCACACTGTCAGGAGCAATGACTCAGGCCTAAGAGGCCCTGGCAACAGTCCGCTGGAGCTCTGCTGGAGGGCTGAGGAGCTCTTTCTTGCCAAACCAAAAACCCATTGCTGTCGACTCAGTTCTGACAACAGCAACCCTATAGGACAGAGTAGAACTGCCCCATAGAGTTTCCAAGGAGCACCTGGCGGATTTGAACTGCTGATCTTTTTGGGTAGCACTGATAGCTCTTAACCGCTATGCCACCAGAGTGTCTTCTTTCTTGACAATGGGCCACAAACTTTCCCTCAACCAAGATAGATGTGGCACAAGAATTGAACCAATATCCAGAATTTAGAAGTTGTGCTTGTAGGTCTTCTGTTATGGAGTACAAAGGAGGAGCTGAATTACTCTTCTCAAATGGATCTTGATACACGGGAAGAGTGATCACACAAGAAGATGACAGTGAACATACTTATGCCACCTTTTGGTTGATGAATTAAAATGACTTTGTTTTTGCTGGGCTGCACATAAAACATCAGTTCAAAAGGATACCATTTTCATCTGAAAAGATTCTTAAGTTTCTATATGGAAATATCTGGATTAGAGAAATGCTGTGACATTATTAGTTGATTGGTTTTTCTTTCATACCTGTGATTTCTCACTGTTTTTTGATATCCAGAGGACATACATTTCAAAATGCTGTACTTATTAACCCTTAAAGAACAATTGCTAAGAAAAATTTGAAAAAAAGTAGCATTATGACAACATGTGTGAAGAGCTAGATAGAAAACCAAGAGGGAATAACATGCTCTGCATTTCTCAAGCTGAAAAAACAGCTTTGAGTTGCATTAGTGAAGGCTTCTACAAGGAGAATATCAGACAATTGAGGAAGCATTAAAAGACAGAAGGAATACAGAGTTGTGCTAAAAGGAACTGGTCGACATCCAACCATTTCAAGAGGTAGCATATGATTAGGAACTGATGGCAGTGTACGAAGAAATTGAAGGCACTGGAAAACTGCTCCAGGAATTGAGATGTTTCAACAAACAGATGCAGTGCTGCATATGCTTTACTTGTCTATGCCAAGAAATTTGGAGGCCAGCTACCTGGCCAACCAACTGGAAGAGATCCATTTTTATTGCTATTCCCAAGAAAGGTGATCCAACCAAATGTGGAAATTATAGAATAATATCATTACTATTACATGCAAGTAAAATTGTGCTAAAGATCATTCAAAAGTAGCTGCAGCAGTAAACTGACAGAGAACTGTCAGAAATTCAGGCCGGATTCAGAAGAGATGTGGGAGCAGGGATATCGGTGCTGATGTCAGATGGACCCTCACTGAAAGCAGACAATATCAGAAAAATATTTACTTGTGTTTTGTTGACTAGGGTCACCATGAGTCGGATCCGACTCGACGGCACTTGGCTTGGCTGGCTTTGTTGACTATGCAAAGACATTTGACTGTGTTGAACATAACAAATAATGGACAGCATTGCAAAGAATGAGAATTCCAGAACACTTAATTCTGCTTTTAAGGAATTTGTAGATGGATCAAGAGGCGGTCACATGAATAGAACAAGGGGACACTGCATGGTTTAAAGTCAGGAAAGATGAGCTTCAGGGCTGTGTCCTTTCACCATCCCTGTTCAGTTTGTATGTTGAGCCAATAATCTGAGAAGCTGGACTACGGGCAAAGAAGAATGAGGCATCAGGATTGGAGAAAGGCTCATTAACAACCAATGTTATACAGATGACACAACTTTGCTTGGTGAAAATGAAGAAGACTTAAAATACTTACTGATGAATATTAAAGACTACAGCCTTCAATATGGATTACATCTCAACATAAAGAAAACAAAAATCCTCACAACTAGACCCATAACATAATAAAAAGAGAAAAGACTGAGGTTGTAAAGGATTTCATTTTACTTGGACCCACAATCAACACCCATGGAAGCAGCAGTCAAGAAATCCAAAGAAGCATTTCATTGGGCAAATTTGCTGCAAAAGACTTCTTTTGAGCATTGAACAGCAAAGATGTCATCTTAAAGACTAAGGTACTTTCGACCCAAGCCATGGTATTTTCATTTACATCATATGCAAGTGAAAGCTGGACAGTGAGTAAGAAGACAAAAGAAGAACTGATGTCTTTGAACTGTGGTGTTGGAGAAAAATACTGAATATACCTCAGACTACCCAAAGAACAAAGACATTTGTCTCAGAAGAAGTACAGCCAGACTGCTTCATAAAAGTCAGGATGGCAAGACTTCGTTCATGTACTTTGGACCTGTTGTCAGGAGGGATTAATCCCTGGGGAAGGACATCATGCTTGTTATAGTATAGGGTCAGCAAAAAACAGGAAGACCCTCAACGGGATGGATTGACACAGTGGCTGTAACAACGGGCTCCAGCTTAACAGCTATGAAGATGTCACAGGACTAGGTGGTGTTTCCGTCTGTTGTACAGAGTCACTGTCAGTTAGAACTGATTTGAGCACACCTAACAAGAACAACAACCACCACAACAAGAAGACTCTACAGCAACCTCCCAAATGTCGTTTGTGCCCAAGGTTCAGACTGGTTTTCAGCAGTCCTTTCTCAGGAACTTGTCCATCTTTACAGCCAGGTTGTTTGAAGGCATGAGCTCTGCAATCATCCTGTCTTGGCTTACATCCTAACTCTGCTACTTACTGGCTGTGTGATTTTGGGCAAATTGCTTAATCTCTCTGAGCCTCCGTTCCTTTTTCGTGTATTTACTCCATTATGCTTTAGGTGAAACTTTACAGAACAAATTAGTTTCTCATTCGAAACTCACACACAATTGTTTTGTGACATCAACTGCATTCCCTACAATGTGTCAACACACTCCCCTTCCAACAATCCAATTCCTCATTTCCATCTGTCCTTTCTGCCTTCTCTCCATTGCTTATAGGCAGGTGTTGCTCTTTCAGCCTTACGTACACGACCGAACTGAGAAGTTCGTTCTTTGCGTATGTCATGTGTTTTGTAGGCCTGTCCAATCTGTGGCTGAAGGGTGAAACTCGGGAGGCTGCCGTTCTGAGTTAAAGGTGTTTTTGGCGCCCATTGTCTTGGGAGTTCTTCCAGTCTCTGTCACAATGGTTAAGTCTGGTCTGGTTTTTTTGAGTGGATTTGAATTTTGTTCTGTATCCTTTTTCCTGCTCTCTGTGGGGCCATCTACTGTGGTCTCTGTCAGAGTGATTGGTGAGGACAGACAGGTACCATCTAGTTCTTCGGAACCAGACTGCGGGGAGGCTGTGGGACTTGTGGCCCATTAGTCCTTTGAATTATTATTTCTCTTAGGTCTTTGGTTTTCTTCATTATCCTTTGCTCCAGATGGACAGGACCAGTAGATGGCTGTTTACAAGCTTTTAAGATGTCAGACACTACGCAGGAAAGTCAGATGTAGAACATTTTCGTTATGATTTTGTTATGCCAAGTAACCTAGGTGACCCCACAAGAGTAGTTACCAGTCTTCAGCCCCAGTAACTCTGTACCTGAGGCAGCTATTGTTCTTTTGGTCTTACGTACATGATTAAACTGAGAAGTACATCCCTAGCGTGTGTTACTGTTTGTTTTATAGGCCTGCCCATGTATCCATGAAGCTTCTCTGACTTTGCCTTGATCAGGTGTGCTGAGTTCCCCTATACTGTGTACTGTCTTTCCCTTCAACAAAGTTAGTACTTATCTACCATTCAGTTGAAGACTGTCCTTCCCCTTCTTTTCTCTCTCTTAAGCATTGAAAATGGTTTCTTTTTGTGTGCTTCCCTTTTTGTAATTTTTTACAATAATGGTCTCCAGTCTTCCATGTTGTGAGATGTTTCACAGACGCTTCTTTGTTCTAGAAGGTACAGCCATTTGTTTATCCATTCATCTGCTGATGGGCACATAGGTACTTTCCATCCTTTTGCTATTGTGAATAATGCTGCAATGACCATGGGTGTGCATATGCCTATTACCGTGATTTCTAAGAGTGGGTTTGCTGGGTCTAGCTTTTTAAGGAAAGAATATATTGTTTTCCATAGTGGTTGTACCACTTTACATTCCCATCAGCAGTGTGTAAGAGTTTCAATGTCCCCACAACCTCTCCGGCACATTGTTTTGTTTTTTGCTCAGTGCCAGGAATGTCAGGGTGAGATAACAACTCAATGTAGTTTTTATCTGCATTTCTCCAATGACTAATAATCATGAGCATTTCCTCATGTGTCTGTTAGCAGCCTGGGTGTCCTCTTTGGTGAAGTATGTTTGTATTCTTTGCCCTTTTTTGTTTTTTAACCAGATCACTTGTCATTTTGTTGTTGAGGTGTTGCAGTATTTTACAGATTTTAGAGACTAGAACCTTGTCTGCAATCTCATAGCCAAGATTACTCCCCCCCCAACCCCAGTCTGTAGGTTCTCTTTACGCCGTTCTTGCATATCTGGCATGACTCTCACTTGGTCATGATGTATTGTATTTTTATACAATGCTGAATTCCATTGGTCAAAATTTTGTTTAGAACTTTTACATCTATGTTCATGGGAGATGCCAGCCAAGCCAAATGCCGTCGAGTTGGATCTGACTCATGGGAGATACTGGTCTGTAAATTTCTTTTTTTTTTTTTTTTTGGTGTCTACCTGGCTTTGATATTTGAGTTTTGCCAGCTTCAAAGGCTGAAGTCAGGAGGATTCCTTCCTTTTCTTCCTCTACGCTCTGATATAGTTTTGAGTAGTACTGGTGTGAGCTCTTCTCTGAATGTTTGGTAGAATTCTCCAATGAAGGCATCTGGGTCAAAGTTTTTTTTTTTGGTTGGGAGCTTTAAAATTACCTCTTCAGTCTCTTTTCTTGTTATGGGTTTGTTCAGATTTTCTACCATGGTTTGTGTTAGTTTAGGTACAGAATGCATTTCTATAAATTTATCCATTTCCTCCAAGTTCTCAAATTTGTTGGAGCACTATTTTTCATAGTATTCTGTTATGATCCATTTTGTTTGAGTTAGATCTGTTGTAACATTCCCTGACTCAGGTCTTATTTGGGTTATTTGCTTCCTCTTCTGTTTTCCTTTTGTCAGTTTGCCCAGTGGTTTGTCCATTTTGTTGACACTCAAAGAACCAAATTTTGGTCTTGTTGATCCTATTGTTTTTCTGCATTCTCTATTTCATTTTCTCCTGCTCTAATCTTTACTGTGTCATTTTTTCTGGTGTCTGTAGGTTTCTTTTGATGTTCCATATTTGCTTGAGTTGTAGAGCTAGCATTTGGGTTCTGCCCTGTTCTTTTTGGATGCGTATGTTTATTGCTATAAGTTGACCTCTGAACACTGCCTTTGCTGTGTCCCAAAGGTTTTGTTACGGTGTGTTTTCATTTTCATTTCATTCTAGGAACTTCTTTATTCCCTCTTTGATTTCTTCTATGACCCAGTTGTTTTTAACTAAAGTGTTATTCAGTTTCCATGACTTCTTATCCTTGCTTTTCTTGATACCAGTTTCTACTTTTACGGTGTTGTGAACAGACAGAATATTATGTATTATTGTGATGTTTGAGATTTTACTGAGAGTCGTTTTATGGCCTGAAATGTGGTCTGTTCTTTAGAATGTCTTGTGTGTGTGGAAAAAGAATGCATACTTTGCTGTTGCTGGGTGGAGTGTCCTGTGTATCTCTGAAGACCAACTGGTTGATTCCATGAGCCTCTATTTCGGCTTGTATTAAAAAAAAATGCCACTGTCATTAGATCATTGCGAGTATTAAATGAAAAGTAAATATAAAAGCACTGTCATAATGCTTGGCACATAAGAGTGCTTTGTTGTTGTTGCTGAGTGCTGTTGAGTTGATTACAACACACAGCCACCTAGTGTGAGAAAGTAGAACTCCCCTATAGGGCCTTCTAGACTGTAACCTCTATGAAAGCAGGTTTGTCTCCTGCAAAGCCACCGGGTGGGTTCACAGTGCCAATCTTTTGATTAGCAGCAAAAATCTTGACTATCGTACCACCCAAACAAACAAACAAAGAAACACTGCCATCGAACTGCATCTAACACACAGTGACCCTATAGGAAAGAGTACAACTGCCGCATAGGATTTCCAAGGCTGTAAATCGCTATGAGTTGGAAATGATTCGATGGCTGGCAGTGTTTTTTTTTTTTTTTTTTTTTTTTTTTAATCCTTATGGAAACAGATGAAGGTCACACCTTCCTCCTACGGAGCATTGGGTGGGTTCAAATTGCTTACCTCTCAGTTAGCAGCTAAGTGCTTTAACCACTGCATCACTAGGGCTCCTGAATAATGTTACACAAAGCACAACTCTTCTTCTTCTTCTTGTATCAAGACCACCTTTGTGCTGATGAATCTCAGTGTTATTCATCTGCCCATTTTTCTCCCGCTCATCAGTTTCATATCTTGATTTTCTAACCTTCATTTATATTTAAAAATTTCCTCTACTAGGTTCCACCTGAAATCCTGATGGCACAGTGGTGAAATGCTGTGGCAGCTAACCTAAAGGTTGTCAGTTTGAAGCCACCAGATCCTCCTTGGAAACTCTACTGGGCAGTTCTACTCTGCCCTCCAGGGCTGCTACGAGTCAGTCAACTCAGCAGCAATGTGTTGGCTAGTTGGCTGGTTAGCTGGTTGGCTGGTTGGTTCGTTGGTTGGTGAGGTTTCTGCTGCTCACCGCCCTTTCCCCCAAACCCACTTAAAAGAAGCCTAACATTTAACTTCTTCCTTTTTCTCTCAAAATAATCTTCTCTCCTTATGGATGTCAGAGATTCCCTAAAGCTAACAGAAGTAAATCAGCTTGTGTCAGCACGTACTCACTCTCAACTGTTCCTTGTTTCCCAGCCTCACAGTCACTCCACCCAAAGCAACGCAACCACTCCCTCCTGGGTTTTGCTGGCCTATCTCAGATTCATGCAGCCCAGCACCCACAGAAACCACTTCTTAAAACACCTCATTACCGCAGTGATCTCTTATTTAGAGCCTTTGATGGCTGCCCAGAACCCAGAGTCTCAAGCCTTTGGATGGATGTGTGATTAGACAGGGTAAGGTCAGCCCAGGGTAGTGACGATGGATCAACAGCACCCAGCTGTTGACAAATATTTCCTGAGCACCAAGCAGGAACTCGGCATTGTGCTCAACACTAGTTATAAAGAAGTAAGAAGACACTGTTCTCTGCCCACGCAATCAGACAGACTAAAAATACAAGACATCTAAGATGGCCCAAGTGGGGGAAAAGGTCTGATGGATGTCCCAGGCTTTCAGGATGGGGCATATTACCAGCACACACAGAGGCTTTGGCTGCCTTGCCTTCAAACAGCTGCTATCAAGTCTATTGTGACTCACTGAGGTCTCATGTGTCAGTGTAGAACTGTATTCCATAGGATTTCCAAAGGCTGAATTTTCTGGAAGGAGATGTCAGGTCTTTCTCCTGAGGCACCTCTGAGTGAACTTGAACCTCTAACCTTTTGGTTAGCAGCTGCTGAGTGCTTGCTGAGTATTTACACCACGTAGGATATCCCACCTTGAAGTACTTTAACTAGAGTACCTGATACTTAGCAGGAGCTCAAAAATGTTGGTTGATTAAGGGGGACAAAAAGAAAAGGCATGAAAAAAAAAATCTGCCCAGAAATCCTCATACCTGGTACACTGTTATTGTCCAGTTGACTCTATAGGATGTCCATGGTGACCCTCTAGGACAGAGGAGAAATGCCCCTGTAGGGTTTCTAAGGTTGGAAGTCTTTATGGAAGAAGCTGACAGCCACATCTTCCTCTGAAGAACGGCTAGTGGGTTCAAAATTCTCATTTTGGGGTTAGCAGTCATCTATATAACCACTGAGCAACCAGGACTCCTCAGAAATCCTCATCAGTGACATCAGATAGATTAATAGTGTTCCTGTCCATTTAGTGGAACCTACCAGCAACACACATTCTATGATGTGAGGTACATTTTCACTCATGTTGCCACCCTTGTTCCCTCATGAGAAAAGTGTAAAAGGACCCAAGAAAGTAATATCAGTTGTTTCATCTCTATCACTCAAAGGAGGAATCTTGAAGCTTACAGATGTTAAATAACTTAGCCAAGGTCATATTTGGAAATGGTTTGATCCAGGATTGGCCTTCTGAATTCAGATACATCCATTATCATAAACAAGAATGAAAACACTCTCCTATACTTCAAAAAGCCTTATTAGTTTTTAACATTTGATGACAGGGTCAGGAAACATTCTGTCAAGAGCCAGGGAGTAAACAGTTACAGCATGACATAAATTAATGGGTGTGACTGTGTTCCAATAAAACTTTATTTACAAAAAACATGCTGCAAGCCAGATTTGGTTTAGTTTGCTGGCCTGTTTGAAGATAATGGAAATTAAAACTTTTCCCTCTTATAGCAATAGTATGTACTACTATAAAATTCTTTCTTTCCCTCATTTCTGGATAAATACAGAACATGATAGCCATATGCCACAAAAATGTGGCAAGTATTTTAAGGATGCTAATATTATATTGTGCTGTAAGGTCTGCATATCTTCTTCAAAACTAACCTCATGTATACATTTTTGTTAGGGAGGTTAATACATTGACCATAAATACATTTTAAAATTCCTTCCTACATATTCTGTCTTTTGGGATTATTTATCATGCCTTGTTCCCTGGCCTGGAGCCAGGCAGAATATGGGAGTTTTAATACCTTTAATCCATTACATGGATTTTTTAGAGTGCCATAAGACAAAATAAAATGCACTCTCATGGTCATATAAGTAATAAACTTGATATGCCACTTAATATTTCATGTCCAATTTTATATTTCAGTTGTGATACTCTCCAGCTTTCAGTTTGTAAAATGACACAATTTCAGCCATTTTTTTGTTCTGATTTTTTTTTTTTTTTTTTTTTTTTTGGTGAACTCTAGACAACTCATAAATATTAAAGCCAACGGTGGACGTTGGGGAACAAGCATTATTGCTCCTCAATATTCTGAGGAATATTGAATAATCATTCACCAGTATATGCCACTCGAATGAAAACCAAACGCACTGCCACTGAGTTGATTCCAACTCATAGCAACCCTATAGGACAGAGTAGAACTGTTCCACAGAGTTTCCAAGGAGCGCCTGGCAGATGTGAACTGCCAGCCTTTTGGTGAGCAGCTGTAGCACTTAACCACTATGTCATCAAGGTTTCCAATTCGCTTTTGAAAACAGGATGACTTGGCCACGTTTATTTTTATTAGGCCCTGTTACCTTGTTCAGAAAATTAGCTTGGAATTTATGTCTACACTCAATATGACAGCTGGTGTCCAAAGATGGTCTTTTCAAGGAGCCACATCTCTCAGGTGCCAGGTTGGGGGCACTTCCCTTGAAAGGCTCCTGTGATTTTTCTTTTGACCAACAGACTGGGGCAAGAGTAAGGAAGTGTGACACTGGAAGCTAGATCGTAAGGGTCACAGCTTCCATCTGGGGTCTTTTGGAATTCTTATTCTGGGGAGGCCAGTTGTCATGTTAAGAGCCCAGCCAGCCTGAGACCACCATGCTATGAGGAAGCCCAAGACACAGTAGGAGGCTTCGCGGGGAGATGGAGAGATGCGTGGGCAGCCTCCAGCTGTTCCAGAAATCTCAGCTGAGAACTCTTGACAACATGTGACAGCAGAAGTATCTTAGCCATCCAGCCTACCCAAGTTTTCAGAAGACTCCCAGCCCCATTGCCACCTGGCGGCAACCACATCAAAGACCTCAAGTGACACAGAACATTCAAAGTTAATAATACACTGTTCCTGTATGTCACACTCAGTTTTGGATTGGTCTGGTGCATAGCAACAAATAAGCAAGACTAATCCTATAACTGTTGCTAACTGAAGACTATAACAGAACCATCAGGAACCTATGACAAGAGCCCATCTCAACTCTTCCAGAACCTAATAGTTATTTGATATCACTTGAACTGTCCTAGCTCTGAATTTGTCCCTGCTCATCATAAGAACAACTGCAAGATTCCATCTGAAATCGGTAAACTAAGAAATGCTGAGTAAAGGGAGTACGATCACTGCTTAGCTACAAATTCTAAGGCCATAATGATGAAAATATCATGGAATAAAGCTCTGAAAAAACAAAATGATCAGCTGTAATGCAACGAGTCTTTTTCTTCCTCCCCAAAATGCTTTTTAGAATCACCTCCCATCCACCTGAGCCCACATGTGAATACCACCTGCGTCTCACCTGCACACACCTTCTTTTATTTTCAGGCGCAGATGTCTACTTACAGGGTGGTTGCATTTTTATTTGTTCCTCCAGGGGACAGACCAAGTTCTCCTCCCCACACTGGACATTGCAGTTCAAAATAATCGCCAAGGCCTGCAGGTAATGGGCCATAATACTCACTTGATACCCACTAACGAGGGGTTTGGATCATGCTCCCTGCCACCTCTCATGAAACATCTGTTTTAGATGAGCCAGTTAAAAGTGCATACATCTGTAAATAATAAGCCTGTGTGTGCACATAATTTAATGAATTAGGACATAAAAAGGAATTGAACAGTAGGGGCACAGCAATTAGAGTAACTGCCCGTTTTATTAAAAATGTATTGTTTCCAGCTTTTTCTTGGAAACACTTTTATTGTTCCGTGAATTCTGAGGCGTTCAACCTTCCCCAATCCCTCTTCTTGCAAAGAAAGGCAGAGTGTATTTGGCAGAGAGAAGGAAGACACATCATAGAAAGGTGCGCTGGGAACTTCTGACTTGCTTTCTTCTAGTAAGGTGACTCAGAGGCAGGGGCTTCACCTCTGTGCTTCTGAACTCTCATCTGGAAAACAGGGGTGAGGACTGTGCCTTTCTTGACAGGCTGCAGGGAGCAGTCAATGACATCGTGCACTTTAAGCACCTGGCAAGTGTTGTTGCTAGGTGCTGTCATGGAGTAAACTGTGTCCCCCTCAAAACATGAGTGGTGATTTGGCTGGGTCAGGATTCCCTGTAATCTGTGATTGCCCTCCATTGTGATTTTCTTACTCTATAAATCCTAATCTCTGCCTGCGGTTAACAGTGGATTATGCTAGAGAGGATTAGGGTGCGACTGTCCATGTCTTCCTTAGGTCACCTAGCTGCTCCACTGTAATGGGAGTTTCCCTGGAATGTGGCTTGTAACACCTTTTATCCTACAAGAGATAAAGGGAAAGGGAAGCAAGCGGAGAGCTGGGACCCTCACACCATCAAGAAAGCAGCAGTGGAGTAGAGCTTACCCTTCAGACCTGAGGTTCCTGCACCAAGATGCTCCCTGACCAAAGACTGATGCAACACAGGACCTTGACTCTAGAGCTGACCAGGGGGAAAGCCTTCCCCTGGAGCTGACATCCTGAATTTGGACTTGTAGCCCACCGGACTGTTTAAGAACAAACTTTTCTTTGCTAAAGCCATACCCTCATGGTACCTCTGTTAGAACAGCACTAGCTGACTAAAACAGGTGCCATCAAGACAGTTCTGACTCTTAGCAACCCTAAGTGCAACAAAAGGAAACACTGCCTGGTCCTGAGCCATGCCTGCAGTCATTTGCTACACTTGAGCCCACCGCTACTGCCCGTGTCCCAAGCCGTCGCATTGAGTGTCTTTCTTTTTTCGCTGACCCTCGGCCCTACCAAGCATGACGGTCTTCTCTAGGGACTGACTGGTCCCTGTGACAACATGTACAAAGGACATAAGCTGTAGTGTCACCATCCTTGTTTCTAAGGAGCACTCTGGTTGTACTTCTTCCAAGAGAATACAGCATATGATAAATCAAACCAAAAACCCACGGCCGTCTAGTCGATTCCAACTCATAGCAACCCTATCGGGCGGTACAGAACTGCACCATAGAGGGAGTACCTGGTGGATTCAAACTGCTGACTTTTTGGTTAGAAGAGCTAGCGCTTAACCACTATGCCACCAAGGTTTCCAGCATATAAGAAGCACACAGTAAATATTAATTGTGATGATAGCTAACATTTCATTTTCATAAAAATGAATCACAGCTTGAAAGCCTTTGGGGAAAGCAAACTTTGGTTTAAAATACTCTCTTAACTGTTGTTTTGATTTTATTTTTTTTTCTTCATACCATTTCCAGGAATGGACCAAAAATAAAAAATAAAAAAAAAAAGAAGGTGGAACAATGTTCTGGTTAACAGAAGTACAATCAGAAAGGGGCCAGTGACAGTTCACTATAGTTCGGTGGCAGAATTCTCACCTTCTATGCGAGAGACCAGTGAAACCCTGGTGGCATAGTGGGTTAAGTGCTACAGCTGCTAACCAAAAGGTCAGCAGTTCGAATCTGCCAGATGATCCTTGGAAACTCTATGGAGCAGTTCTACCCTACCCTGTGGGGTCGCTATGAATTGGAATTGACTCGACAGCGCTGGGTTTATGCAAGAGACCCTGGTCTGATTTCCAGCCAGTGCATCTCATAGGCAGCTGCCCCCATCTGTCACTGGAGATCTGCTTGTGGCTATGATGGATATTGACTTGGATGCTGGGATGCTTCCAGACTCAGAGGGACTAGAAAGAAAGGCCTGGTGAGCTACTTCCAAAACCCAGCCAACCAAAACTCAACAGATCACAGCGGTCCCATCAGCACCTGATGATAGGGACAGTACATGACTGGGCTTTGTGTGTTCAGTTGGACGTGGGATTGTCATGAGCCAGAGGATGCTCTCAGGGGAGCTACATACCAACCAAAATTCAATTCCTATAACACCAAAGTGAGTGCTGGAAAGTGAAAGAAATATTCCATTTTCCTACTAGTTTTAGTCCATTTCTGAGTTAACATGTTATTTGTAAGAATCGCCATAAGCCACCTTGTATTTCCCAAAATCTTTGAATAGCCTCCCGTCAGGCAGACTTCAACTCTGGGAGACTCAAAGCATGTAACTAAATAAAAGCAAAGACCACTTCAGGTGTTCTGAATTTCAAATTCATTTTCACTGATGTACACCCCAGAGATGCACTGCATTGGGAAAATCGGCTGCAAAGGATCTCTTTAAAGTACTGAAAAGTAAAGATGTCACCTTGAAGACTAAAGTGCACCTGACCCAAGCCATGGTATTTCCCATCGCATCACACACACGTGAAAGCTAGACAATGAACAAAGACAATGGAAGAAGAATTGATGCCTTTGAATTGTGATGCTGGAGAAGAATGCAGACTGTACCAAAAGAACAAACAGGTCTGTTCTGGAAGAAGTACAGCCAGAATGCTCCTTGGAAACAAAGATAGCGTGAGTGTGTCTTACAGACTTTGGACATGTTGCTAGGAAAGATCAGTCCCTGGTGAAGGGCTTCACGCTTGGTAGAGTGGAGGCTCAGTGAAAAAGAGGAAGACCCTTGATGAGCTGGATTGACACAGTGGACACAACAAAGGGTTTACGTCTAAAAACGAACGTGGGCATGGTGCAAGACCGGGTAGTGTTTCATTCTATTGTGCACAGGGTTGCTGTGAGTGGGAGTCGAGTAAACGGCCCTAACAACAACACCACCACACCCCACCTTTCCTGAGTACCCACCCAGGGCAGCGGGCCCAGGGCATCAAAGCAGAGCCCACAGATGATGCTCATGGGGAAGAAAATGAGGCATTTTCTAGGAAAAAAACCTGAGGCTACTGGAAACCCTGGCGGCATAGCAGTTAAGTGCTACATCTGCTAACCAAAAGGTCAGCAGTTCGAGTCCACCAGACGCTCCTTGGAAACGCCATGGTGCAGTTCTATTCTGCCCTATAGACTCAGTGAATCGGAATCTACTCGACAGCAGTGGGTTTTATCATGGGGTGTTCATCTCAGCTTCCTTGAAAGCTTGTTAAACTCTCTGCTGATGAGCCTATCCAAGGCACAGCAACCCTCGGCACAGGATACAAATGCTCCCATCAGGTTTCCAAGGCTGTCAATCTTTCCCGAAGCTGACTGTCAATCACATCATTCCCCCTCAGAGAGGCTGGTGGGTTCAATGAGCAGCCGAGTGCTTGAGCCACTGCACTACCAGGGCTCCTAGAAGCTGGTTCAGCTGAGCAGAGCTGAAAGCAGCCTGAAAGGGTTGGAAGATACGGTGTCCACTGGAAAACCAAGCAGAGGAACAGAAATTGGCTGCTACTGCAAATAGGATTGCAACAAGGCCCATGATTTAAGTCCAGCCCACTGGGAGTCTGTGAAACCTTGGTTTAGCTCTGCAAAGTAAGTGCTAGCAAAATAAGTGCTAAATCTTTCCCAGGCCCCAGGAAAGCCAGTTCCACCCAGAAGAAAAACAAGTTAAACAATGAGTGAAATCACCACCCTCCAGTAGTGTGTTTACATTCTCCTGCAGCCTATTTACTGTCTACATAAAGAGATAATTAGAGTGTATTAATAGCAATAGAAAAGACTAAAGGGGAAAGAGAAGTCAACACAGAAAATGAACAAATATTGAACAAATAATAACAGCTAAGGCTCTAGAGCTCCATTGTCTGATACAGTAGCTAACAGTCACCTGCTGCTAGTAAAAGTTAAATTAATTAAAAATTAAATACAATTTAACATTCAGTTCCTTAGACGTATTAGTGTATTTCACAAGCTCAACTGCCACATATGGCTAGTGGCTACTGTATTTACCGCACATCATAGAAATACAGACTCCTCCTATCAGTGCAGAAAATTATTCTGGTGCACATTAATGTTAATACGGACTGTAGTAAGTGGCGCAGTGGTTAAGCGCTATGGCTACTAATCAAAAGGTCGGCAGTTCAAATCCACCAAGTGCTGCTTGGAAACTCTATGGGGCAGTTTTGCTCTGACCTCTAGGCTCGCTATGAGTTGGACCAACTCCACAGCAGTGGGTTTTTTATAGTAAGTGAACTAGTGGTTAAGCGCTATGGTTGCTCACCAAAAGGTCAGCAGTTCAAATCTGCCAGGCCCTCCTTGGAAACTCTATGGGGCAGTTCTACTCTGACTTCTAGGGTTGCTATGAGTCAGACCTGACTTGACAGCATTGGGTTTTTTTTTGTTTGTTTGTTTTTTTGGTAAGAGCAGTCTCTGAGTGTCTAATGATAATTATTATAAACTATTAGCACGAATTTTACTAAAGAATAACAGCTTTCCTGGGGCTGCAACCATGTAAACAAAATAGATAGTTGAGATGAGCAGTCAATACCAAAAATACTGATTCAACTTCATCATCTCTTATAAAGCTTGCTGTAGTTCTTTTTCCACTTTTCCTTTCTCTTGGTTTTGGAAGACACAAATAGCACTGCTTAACAGAGGGGAGCCACATAGCATGACCCTTTAATCCCCACCTCTAGATGAGGGTGAAGAAGTGAATGCATGTAACAGGAAAGGCTGCGTTTCCTTCCTCTCAGTTCCCCGCAACTCCTCTGCAGGTACACGAGGATTCCTGATCCCCACTTTACGTGAGCTGTAGCAGACATGGACAGCCAGCTGTAGCAGACATGGACAGCCAGCAGGACATAAGAACGAAAAAGACAAAGGAGGATGATGGCCTCAGAGTCAGGGCAGAGTTTCCTCGACAATTCAGAAGAGAGCGGTATATATGAAAGAGATTGCTGAATCAAAGGGAATTCTAAGACTTAGAATCATTAACCTCTCTTCTGTCTTTCCCCAAGGCTAAAATGCTCTGTGGCTTTTTTTTTTTTTTTTTTTTTTGTATTATTAGTTTTTTTGAAGATGTTTTCAAGAAATGCTTCACTCAGCTACAGAATCAAACTGCAGAACCAGAGGACCCTCAAGTGGATCAGTGTGCCTGGGTTTGGAGAGAGCCCTATCTGGGATTTAAAACCCAATTCTACAGTGTGCTGTGTGGCTTCTTCACGTCACTGACCTTCCCTGAGCCTCAATCTCCCCATCTGTAAAATGAGGATAGTATCTTCCCTATAGTATTGCTTGTGAGGATTAATGGATTTTTTAACATGCATAGAGTCATGAGGGTAGAGGTTTGTTTTAGATATTTAACCAACCAAAAACCAAACAAAAAGAATCCCACAAGAGTCCCTCAACCTTGTTGTCTCTTTAGGCAGAAGAAAATGCAGCCAGGTGATAGTATTTTTTTTTTATTAAAGGGCATATATACTACTACTATGGTGATAGATTAAAGATAACTGCATTTTTTTGTCACTGTCCATTACGAGGTGAACGTGGGCTGGACCCGTGACTGCTTAATTAATAGAACATGGTAAAAGCGAATCTATGCCAGTTCTAAGTCCAGTCTCTAACAAGGCTTAGAGATTGTGCTTCCTCCTTCTTGGAATACTCTTTTTTGGGATGCTTTCTCTTGGAACATTGCTGCCATGCTGTGAGAATCCCAGGTCCTGGTAGTGCAAACAGCTTCTGCTACCAACCAAAAGGATGAGTTTGCATTGCCGAGAAGAAAGGCCTGGCACCATACTGCCCAAAGATCAGCCACTCAACACCCTATGGAGTACACCTCTACTCTGATACACATGTGGTCACCATGAGCTGGAATCAATTCAAAGGCAACAAGGTTTTCTTGTGTTGTTTTTGTTGGGAAGCCCAAGTCACAGAACCACAAGGAAAACCTACCCACGGGTACTACAGTCCCAGCTGCGTCACTAATAAACAAGATCTACTACTGGCTATGTGAGTGAACCAACTTGGACCTGTAGCTCAACATAACCAACTCTTGGATGACACAGCACGCTAGTTGTACCACGTAAGCAGAAGAGCTGCCCAGCTGAGCCCAATCCATCTACAGAAGAATGAGATAATTCACTGTTGTTTTTAGCCACAAAGTTTTCGGGTGGTTTAACACACAACAGTAAACCACAGAAGTAATCATAAGTAAATAATTTTTGAAAAGGAGATTGACAATTCAGTAGTAGAATTCTTACCTTCCCCACAGGAGGCCAAGTTTAATTCCGAAAGCCCACCTCAGGCATAGCCACAACCTATCTGTCAGTGGAAGTGTTTCTATGATGCTGAACAGCGTTCAGTAGAGATTTCAAATTAAGACAGACTAGCAGAAAGTGCCTGGTGATTTACTTCCAGAAATCACCCAGTGAAAACTCTACAGGTCATGACATTCTGATCAGCAACTGATCATCGGTGTAGGCCTGGACCAGGTAGTGTTCCATTCTGCTATGCGTGGGGGTCAACATAAGTCAGACAGCAACTCAACAGCAGCTAAAAACATCAACAACTTTTAGAAATCAAATCACCTCCAACCCCAAAAGAATGTAAGTTATTGAGGAACATGCTAGAAAAATCCACAACATACTGAATCTTTAAAGAAGTGGGTTTGGAAGGCACAGGCCTATGGCATTACTCAAGACAAGTTTAACACTCCTCTTTGTGAACAACTTTTTAAGATTACTTATGAGGTGATCTTTGTGCCCGCTCCACTATGACAAAAATCCGTATTTCACTTGCTCACCTACTTGATACAACAGCATGGTTCTCAGCGGCTGTTAGCTTTCCCCATAACCAAAGTCAGTTCAAAATCCTGAGATTCTTGTGCATATGTCATAAGGGGGTGTGCCACTGGGACTTATTACACATTTCTCCCCTTAGATGTGAGCCCTGAGGCACCAGGAACAGCACCGGACTCACCTCGCTGCCCCCACAGAGCAAGTCAAAGAGCCTGGACCACGACGGGCACCCAAGAGCTGCTGGCGGAATGGAACACGGCAAGACCCTTCAAGGAACCTTAAATACGTCCTGCACCATTAGGACAACAGCTTTGGGTCACATGCGTCATGACAACTTGGAAGGCGACAACACTAAGTTGTAAAAGCCTATTATCTCTATGAAATAAAGGGTTCTGGTAAATGGACACCTCTGAATCAGGATCACAGAGCTATCTAACGTGTGACAAAAGTTAAGGGTAGCTACCTCAGTGACAAGCCACAGAGGAACTATTTCTCTGAGGAAAGGAGGTGTTGACTGAAGATGTCAGGTTCACTACTGGGGATGGCAAATAAACCACGGGTGTTATGTCATTGGAAACCCCGGTGGCATAGTGGTTAAGTGCTATATCAGCTAACCAAAAGGTTGTCAATTCAAATCTACCAGGCACTCCTTGGAAACTCTATGGGGCAGTTTTACTCCGTCCTATAGGGTCGCTGTGAGCCAGAATCCACTCAGTGGCAATGCATTCAGTTTCCCTGGTTTGATCACGCCAGCGATCGACAGCAGCAGTTGTAGTTTGCTGGGTTTTATCATGCCCAAAGCAGAGAAGAAGCTCTACCTAGCAACTTCTATCAGTTTTTCCGGGTAAGAATAAACAAACAAAAAAGAAAACCACTGCTGATGAGTTCATTCTGATTCCTGGAGACCCCATAGGACAGAGTAGAACTGCCCTTCAGAGTTTCCGAGGCTGTAATCTTTATAGAAGCAAACTAACACATCTTTCTCCAGTGCAGCAGCTGGTGGGTTTGAACTGCTGACTTCTCATTTAGCAGCCAAGCTTCTAACCACTGCGCCTCCAGGGCTTCAAGGAGAGACTGACAGCCTAATTTATACTGCTCCTTCTACAGATACTGCAGTGGGAACACTGTTCCCACTTCACAGATAGAGAAACTCAGCCTGCATCAAGTCAGGCCATTTCCCTTATCTCAGACCACAGGGCAATGATAGGAAACCACGGCCGGGAGACGCCAGTGAGGATAACCAACCAGCGGGAAGAGGGTTGGGAAGAGGCAGGGAACACGTCTACAGGATCGACCGCTTCTCACAGCTGCTGGCCCCAGGGCAAGAACAGAATTATACCTTCTTCTCGAAAGAGACCTTGCCTTGCATGTATGGGTGATGGACTCACGTCTGCAAGAGCATATGAGGACTGACAAGTTCACAAACTCATCCTAGAAAAAGTGCTACATATCTCATTAGTGAATCTTAATTACTAGGGTACCCTCCGACGTATTCCCCTAAGGAAATCACGCACACATGCCAGCATCTTAGCCCACCCTTCAAAACACTTTTAGAGCTTTTCTTATGTAATGGCCATCAAAGCTGTCATCGTATTACCCTTGATGTCCTGAATGTCATCAAAATGTCTTCCTTTCAATATATCCTTTCTCTTCGGGTAAAGAAAAATATTACTGGGGGCTGGAACAGATGAGTAGGGAGAGTGTTCTAACACAGTTATTTTTAACTGGCTAATAACTCCCTCACAGACAACTAGACAGTTAAGTTCTCGAACTTAATACCTTGCCACTGTGCGCAATGGCCATTCCAGAAAGAGTTCCAAAATTGCTTTGAAGGGTGGACAAGGCGCCGGCATTGGTGCCTGGCTTCCCTAGGAGAGTACTTCGGAGGTGACTGTAGTGATATTCAGCAATGAGGTATGTAGCACTTAGAACAATTCAGTTCACAAACATAATGACTGGACCCCGAATATGCAACTTCTGCCCACCAGAAGCCCAACTTGGTTTCTAAAAACTCTTATCCAAGTAGCAGAGAGATGCCCTGTTCACCTGTACGCTCCAGGGTTTCCTGCAAACCCAAACCTGTTCATCTCATCCCCACCTCCTATTGTTTTCTCTGGTAAGCAGGGCCCCAGTGAACAATTAAAGCTTTCAATAAATAATCTCTAAGCACATTCATTTGATTGACTGTTATTTGATACAGCAGTTAGTTTCAATGGGGCAGTTAATATTGATCACATAAAGTAGTCCAGACAAACATGAAACAGCTCCAGAACTCCATGGATTATTACCCTTTATCTGCCAGTCATCTGGGTTACTTGTAATGGTCACGGAATTTAAAATCAATAATAACAATTAGTGTTCTGTACACCCAAACGGATGAATCACGTGAAATGGGTTTTCATATAAAATCAAAGGGACAGCTGGCCTGTAACACGGAAAAAGATGCTCTGAATTTCCAGCATGCACACATCAAGACACTGTCAGGCAAGACTTGAAACCAGGCAAAAAGACAGAAAGAAGGGTGTACAGGACAAGGTCCGGCCATAAAATCATGTAAGCAAGACTGTGACTACCTTCCTCGGAAAAGATGGAGCATAAAAGAGAAAAAATGGGTCAAAACGAGTGCTAACAGGTGTAGTAACGCTAATGGAACTATCCATCTACTTGGTCAGGGATGCGCTCGGAGCTATCTGCCTTAGCTTCTGACTTTCTTGGTGGGGTGGGGGGATCAAATCGCAGCAACAGTATTTTAGCTCCAAGCCCCCACTACTGTAATGTCTGGATCATTAAAATGCAAAGCCCCAAAGAAATGTTTCATCATTATGCCATAACCAGCACTGTCTGTGAAATCACCCATCCCAAAGGCTTGTTGTTTCATCAATTATTGGTTATTTATCTGAGGTAAGTATGAGAAGGACTAATTAAAATGTATGTGTTTTTATACAGCTTCTTGTCATTAAAGCCAATGAAAGCGTTCTGAAGACCATAATGAAATAATTATGTTTGGTTTTAAGCATCCTCCTCCAACGACACATGGCAGAACTGAGCTAAATTAAAACATTAGGAACTACGTTTCGCTTGCTGCCATTTCAATTTTAGTTAATTATACCCCCAAGTTTTCCCAAAGACCAGATCCTAGAAAAATCTTTTGAAGCTGAAATGGCCTTTGGAGCATCCGTCTTTTCATAATTACGGACTCTGATGAGGAACGAAGATACTGTAAGCCGTGAAAGCTTTAATATTCCTGAGAAGTGCAATTGATGCACGAAATCTTTCTTGGCTCAGGAAACTGGAGAAAAACCTGAGATCCATGCGATCGGACGTTTCTTTCGCCAGATAATTGATAAGACTCATCCTACGTGGTCTTCTCAGCATCTCTGCTGCCGCAGTCTTTTGACTACTACCCTCAGTGGGTAAAATTTTAATCTGGGGAGAAAAATCATTAATAAGAACAACAAACATTTACAGGACATCTTGGTCAAATTTAAAAGTGTAACTCCTTGTTCAATGCTCAATTAAAACAACGAGAAATGATTAAGATAAGAGTGGAAGGGGAGAAGCCATCAATTTAAAAAATAAATAAAATAGGACTCTTTCTTTCAAATTTCTCCCGGTCCCAACCTAGAGAGACTCCTGAAGGCAAATGAACCTAGGTTTCAGAGATTAGGCAAGGGGGGCCTGAAGCCACTAGGTGGTTTCAGGGCTAGTGGCAAAGTAAAATGGTTTTAACAGCCTTGTCATACGATTCGGACAGGGGTGGGAACTTGGTATTGATGCAAGTAGACACGAGTCGCAGGGATTAAAGTCTGAAAGGGTGAATTCCTTCACATTCGACTCCTTATAGAGAGTTGGCAGGGTTCGCGGGTGGATCCTATTGGGTGATAGCATCAGAGGGAATTGTTGACAGCCAGGAAACAAATACCTCTTATATGACAACCTAAAATCAGAGTCATAATCTCAGAATCAGCTTTTCTTAAAACTATAACCTCTTTACCCGAAGCAGTCTTCGGTTGGTTTAGAGAAACCCCCTTTGGGGAATACGGAGCATTCACACGTCCTATCACCCCTATCTGAATTCTCCCTCATCCCCTGAACTGCTTCGCCCCCCAGTTCCCGGGGGAGGCCTGAGGACTCCCAGAATCCACGTGCCCTGGCTGGAGGAAACGCTTGGCCAGGCCAGGTCACCGGTCTGACGTCAGTTCCTGTTATCTGGGCCTCACAGTGCAGGGGACCTAGAGTCTTATCTTGCTGAATGGCCCTCTTTCCATTTCCCACCCTGCAAGGCCGGAGAAAAAGCAACTCGGCAAGCTCCATTGCCTGTTTGAAATGCCTTCTAGGAAGCACTGAAAGCCCAAGACTCAGAGTGAAAAGCCTGCAGACTGGCCCTCTATTCCTGCCTTCCTAGATAGCCACCTCCCTGCACCCTCATTCATTCATTCATTCATTCAAGAGAGGCCGGGGTGGGAAGAGCCAGGCATCTTCCTCCTTGGGTTTGAAGAAAAGGAGTGGGAACCAGAAGAGAATTCGGGGCCACACACTGATTGGCAAGGGTGTGTTATTAGATCTTACAGATGGGCCTGGTTATCTCATCGCCTACTTAACAAGAGGTACTTAGGCCAAGCCACTTACAGACAGGATACAGATAAATCCGAAACCTGAGTTAATGGGCTCTCCTCCCCCATCCCGTCACCCCCAACTCTTAACTTTTCAAGAAGTTGGTAAAGGGCTAATACAGATTTATTCATAACAATTCAATTCTACACTCACCCCAAAACACACACACACACACACACACACACACACACACACACACACACACACACACACACACACACACACACACGGCTCATGTCAGAATCACACTTCCATAACCCATTCTACAGGGGAGGCCTTCTATTTACACTTCTAAAGTTTGCCACAAAAGAGATGTGACTCAGAAGAACACCCCAGAAGCACAAGGCAATCCTCAGTCATGATGGAAAAACAAAGTTATGAGTGCTCTCATTACACCGACCGTAGAATCCAAACAAAGCCTTTCTGTGCCACTTCTGGGCTCAAGGAACAGACTGGAAGATGTCGTAATAGTGAAGTATCTGGCATATTTCAATGATTTATATGGGAACGGTGGCAGTATATTTGAAAGTGGGTTATTCTGGCAAATCAGAGACGTATGAGTGCTGTAAGGACCCTTGAATTTGAAAGCCAAGATGACGCTTACATCTTCTGGAAAGGTTTCCAGCCAAGACTTTTCTGATTAATCTTCATCGAAAATTCCTCTTTCCAAAATCATCTATTTAATGGATAGTTAACTGAATTTATATTAGAACACCTGAAGTCTAAAATTGTCATTTCCGGATACATTTCTTTGCACTGATACGTAACTCCAATTCTACACAAGATTCTATTTAAGGCATGTAAAAAAAAAGAACACTTCATTTATTATTGTTCAGCAAAATACTGTGGGAGCTGAAAAGTTTTATCTAGGTTTTACATCTCTCTCTCCCCAAGAGTAACTTCCCACTTAAGAAATACCCATCCTTAAGAATACACATATATTCAAGATTATAAATTCTCTGGAAGCAGAGTTCATCATCTTTATCAGTTATCATGTATCTGCTTTCTGGGATATAATTTAATGATGCCTGCAGAATGTCTAAAGAACACAGTAATACTGAGTTTGCTTCCTTTGCAGCCATGGGGGTAGGTGCTTACCATACGGTAAATTATAGACATCTGATACCAAGAAGCATTCTCCTTGACTCTTTCTTTAAAGAAAAGTTAGTACCAGTACTGACTAGTTATACATCATCAGGTCCAGGTTTCCAGAAATGAGGAGAAAACTTCAGATTCAGGTCAGTTAGCCTATCAGAAATTGCCCTTCTGGTTCATTTATCTTCTAAGAATAAAAGGCCTGATTCAATGCAATGAGTTTACATTCAGGTTGGCAAATCAAATTAGAACTACAGCTTCTAAATCAATTCCATAGCTTAGGTTTCAGTGGATAATATCTAACTCTCCTACTTTGTTTTTTAAATCCATGCTCTTGTAGCGATAAAATTTAAACTCATCCGTTGTTTTCCTTCTAGACTGAGCAGCCAATATTTACCTGCCAAACCTACCAATATATCTGGATATCGACAATACATTAGTATTTTTCTTTTTCTGCAGGGAAAGAAAACCTCCCTAATTTTCTGCTTGCTTCAAGCAACCCAGCCCCACACCATTGCTGAGTTTGGAGCAAAAGTCTCTTTTCTTCTCTTCTTTCTGATGGTATTACTTACCACTGTCATGTGGCTGAGCAGCAGAAAATTATGTCCTACTTTAGAAAAACAATTGAGCCTTTTCACCGAAATATTTATTCAAAACCCCATTCAATTCATACGGTGGCTGTCACTCTTTATTTAGTCTTTCTTTCACAGAGTATCTTTGATTTTGCCACTCTGACCCCAATTTATATCTCACTAGGAGAGAATTTAGATACTGTTTATTACTTAAAATTCAGGGGCCAGTGATTTGAAAAAGTAGCTTTTTTTGTGTGCCTTCAATTAGCCACTATACTGCTGTTTACTTTGCAATCGGGCTGTTTCTCCTCATTAGTGGGCAAAATCCTATTTCAAGAGGAAAATGGTTTTATTCTAATGTGTTGAGTGGGAAGGAGATGGGGAAAAGGGCCAAGAAGTTGTCACACTCATGATTTCACTGAAAGCAACTCAATCAAGACCCACAAAATACTAAGATTCCGCCTGTGCCCACTGAGCAATTAATGCCGAAGCATCCGTAGCAGCCTAAAATCCAGACAATCCAGGAGGAATCTGAACAGAAACTTGGTGGCTCTGTTATCTTCCAGGGGCCACCTTAAGTCACAACATTATTTAGACCAGATTCCCTTCAGGAAACCCTTAATCCTGACTTCGAATTTTTCTAACAAGCAATTCAGAGGCCTGGCTCTACCGGCAGCTGGCTGGCACATCCTTTTTTTTGCTTTGTAAATTAAAAAGAGAAGATTCTAACACCTTTGAAAATACTCTTCTGGTGTGTTCTATGGCCAAGGCTTTTTACGCTAGTACTTTGTGTACACACACACACACACACACACACACACACAGAGTATAAAAAATAAAACTATAAGTAGCATCTCAAAACAGAAAATAGTTTGGGTTGGAATTTAGCACTTTTTTTTTTTCCTGCACTGTTTTCATCTGTTAAGAGCACAAACAGATCTGCTTCTCATCAAAACACCCATTAAGTAAAACAGAAAAGGTGGTGCTTTTAATGTTCTGGCTTCCCACACAAACACAGCGCTAATGTGCTTTTTATTTCAAAAAACCCTAACTAGCCATGCCACCCCTGAAACAAACACTGCCTGGCTGACATCTGTTAACCGTTCTTAAATTTTATTTTATTTTTAGTTTCTGACATTTAAAACTGTAATCACTTAAGTAAGGAAAGCTGACCAGTCATCAAGTGGTTTGGGAGAATAAAACAGCTCCCCAGGAACACCGCAATATACACATTTTATGCATTTAACTCAAAAGCAGGAGGTGGGATTTAAATGCTTTCGAAATTGACCACAATAAGCATTAATTGCTCTGCTTACAAAAATAAGATGATGGAATTTCTGCAATCCCTTTGTCAAACGTCTTTATTTACTTTTTCTAGTGCAAGCTTCTTTGATTAGCTGAACTTTGCTGCTATCAACATTTCTGGCTTATCGGGGGGCCCTAGGCAAACGCCACATTCCCCACTCTTTTCTCCCCAGATAAGGCAAATCCCTTGTTTGACTTGTTCAAGAACAAACAAAGCTTTTCCCCCTGCTCCTACAACTTAATAGGCATGTTTGGAGCATTAATTACAAAACGAGAAGTGTCTCCATCTAAAAGCTCTAGTAAGCCTAATGCCTCTACCAGGGTCCTGAGCATTTCCTCCTCCCCACCCCGCACCATTAAAAATATGTTCTATTAAAAGTTTGTGTTGCACACACAGAAAGTTCCAGAGGGCCCCAGATGACTAGGATTCCACATGAAATTGTTCACAGGGTTTTAATTGCTACAGAAAAGATCCAGTCTCAAAGATTGGTTAGTGGGTTGGAAAATTATCTTGTGACACTGTTTTTCAGTTCTGTGCAAAGAAAATCAGAAGCAGGAAAGACAAGGAATTTGGGGAGCAGTTTAAGATCAAGAGGCTTTGCGAAAGTTGATGTTCTTTTTGCCCTGGCTTTAGCTTCAGACCGCCAAACTGCTGGCATCAAATGGGTATTGATTTTTCAGTTACAAACCTGTTGATTTCCTGGCCCAAGACACAAGTCTGAAGAAAAAGTTTCCGAGAGGGCAATTTAAATCTTGTCCTTGTCCCTCCTCTCTCCTTTGCCTTCCCTCTCTTTTAGATAAGCTAGCCTGTTATTAGGAAAACTCAATTTCTTCCAGTTAAACTTTGACCTCTTTGAAAACAAAGATTTAAAATGTCATTTTCAGGCTAATGCTCCGATGAATTGTCAAATAAAGTACTAAAAACATTGTGATAGATAGCTGAGCTATTTATCTAAATCACTGTCAGGGCGCGAAGCAGACTCCCACTACAACCACTGAAGGTGGGATGAGCTGGGACTTCTGGTCATTTCTCAAGCCTGCAGCCAGGCTACTGTTGACCAGATGCGTGCTATGGCACTGTGTCAGAATCAGATAACAGAATAGTCAATATTTACTTTTTTTTAAAGAAAAAAACAAAACTGGGCTACCACACTTATGGTTTCCTTTCCTCAACCAAAGTCCAGGCTCCTGGCTGAACTTCAAGATACAGAAATAATGGATGGATCAGCTCAAGGGGTGTTCATTGCCAGTAGTTTTCTAGCAAAACAGCAACTTCTTAGAGCAACAAAGTGACTTGCAAAGGTGGCAGCCGGGTCAGTGCTAAGAAATATTGCCTCTCCTTAGCAAGGAAAACATTGGAGGCAGCAGCTTTTACCCAGTGGTTTATGAACTTCTGGAACAGCAGCCACCTTAATTAGGTGAAATTCCTTGCAAAGAAGATGTCATATTTTAACTCCGGACTGCTGAAACCCTGGAAAGGGAGACACAGTCAGCTAGTAACTAATCCAAAGAACCGCAAAGTTCAATTCCCCTCTGCATACAGCTTAGTCAAAACGGCATGCTGTGTCAAACCGCTTTACTCAAAGAATGTTTCAAAGTCCTGTGGTCACCTAGTAGTCACCCCCTTCTCCGCCCCCCCCCCACGCATATTTAAAAACTGTTTCCAAGAGGTTGTAAGGCTGGGAAGCAGAGAAATAGGGGTGCAGGCTACAGGAGGGGCTGTTTAGGAAGAAGACATCTACCAGGAAAATTTGCAGCAGAGGGACTCCATAGGCACGCCTGCATATCACACCCCTTCGGCATTAAATCATTAAATCCTTTGTCTTGCTACCAATGCAATTTATTTCCAATGTCTTTATTGCATGCAAGAGAAACAATTATTTTTTTTTTCTTTTCTTGGTAGAAGAAGGGAAAAAAATAAACCTACATTGAGCAGTGTGCTGATGCTGCCACTCGGTTTGGGTTAATCCACTGAAGCATGCTTTGAGAGCTTTCTCCTGGAGCATGCAGGAAGACGGGCTCGCTGTGTAGAAATCCAGGATTTGCCCAGGACTCAATGACAGAACATCCATACAGTCAAACATGATCTCCCTTGCACCGAATGTCTGCAAAAGTGCTTATCCTCTAGGTACGGAGGCGAATGGCATAGAAAAGTCCACCAACTCCATCAAACTCGGCCCCTTTTTTGGCACGTAGGCTGTTGGTCTTTTTCCCAGCCCCGAATCATGAATTATGACAGACAAGCCAGCTAAAAGCCTGTAATTGATCCAAATGATCATTTACCATTTTCCAGGCTTGCTCGGCCAATCCAGCCGGGGCGGGGGGTTCCCAGAAAGATCCCAAGTTCTCCTTCCAGGCAAACGTCTGCAAAAAGCCTTCCGAACGCGTTCCGGATCCTATTTCGACGGTGCCCAGACAAACCCTGCACGGATCGCTCCGGTCCTCGGCATCCCAGTCCTCAAACAGCTCGGCTGGGGGAATTCTGGTCCCCCCTTTGGCAAAGAATAGACCCTCCTGCCTCTGAACAGCTCACTTCCTACTACTTCTGTCACACAGAATGAAAGATTGAATTGCCTAATATATGCGAGTGAACTTTCCGTGAACCCTTCCCGGGCTGCTAACCTTCAAATGACCCAACTAGTCTGACATCACCAACTCCCAGGATTCTCACAGAGCTTAAAAACTCCCAGCAGCCCTGCAAAAGCAGACAGCCCGAGAGGCAGGCAGAGCGCGCACCAGCCGGCCGGCTCCTTCCCATTTCTCACCTCCCAAACAATGCAAGAAGTGCTTTAAAAGCAAGCCGGGGAGGAGCCAGGGCGCAGCTCCCGGCTCACGTGGGGCGCAGGCCGGGCTCCCTTTTTATGCCTTTTCCCTCGCAGCAGCCTCCTCGGTGCCGCAGCGTGGAGATGGGGGTTCGCTCCCCCTTGCGGGCTCTCTGCCCACCCCACCCCACCCCCTCGCTTGCGTCCCGCCTTTAAATTCCTCTGTGCGCCTGTCTGTCTGTAGGATTCCTTATAACTTATGTATTTTTCCAGTCCCGAAAAAGCACACGCGAGCCCTCAAGACGCAGAAGGGAAAACAGCTACCCCTCGGGGAAGCCTTGAGTTGAGAAACTTTTCCATCTGATAGTCTTTCCCCCGATCCCATCACTCCCCCCACCTTTTCCCTGGCTGGAGGGACTGTGTTTGCTTTGGAGTTAAAAGTCCAGCTTGCTGGATTTATTTACCCATAAAAACCTTCTCAAGTCCAGACACAGTATAAGGAGTAGTCAAGAATTCCTTAAGCCTCCCCCTAAACATATAGATACATACATACATAGATAGGCTTTTAGATCCTGACCGGAGAAAACAATATAGGGGTCAAGGACATAGATTCGGGAGTCAAACTGACCTGGATTCCAGTTTCAGGACTCTGCCACTTAACAACTGTGTGAGCTACCACACAGAATTAACTTCTCAGGATCTCAGATCATCTGTAAAATGGGGATATAATGCTGTCCACCTTTGAGCCCTCAGCTCAAATCACCAGGCGCTTCTTGGTGACTCTGTAGGGCACTTCTGCTGTGTCCTATAGGGTTGCTAGGAGTCAGAATGGACTTAAGGAGCATGGGTTTGCTATGTTTGTTTGTTTTTTTCAGATCTGTGAGCAGAAACAGAAATTGTGTATGGCACTCAATACACATCCTGGAATAAGCTAGCTGTGATTCATCCTGTTACTTTTCTACCAAAAACAGAAAACCAGAGAGGCTGAGATCATATTGCTCAGAATTGCAAGTAGCACCCAGCCCAGAAGGATACCAGTCCAGTGTGAAAATTGCTTCATGGATCCCATAGCTCTGTATCCTGGAAAGGCCATGTTGGTGGCCCCTCCCATCACACACACACACACACACACACACACACACACACACACACACACACACACACACACACACACACGCGCACGCACGCACGCACGCACACGCGCACACGCACACACGCACACACGCACACGCACACGTGTACGCACACGTGTACGCACGCACGTACACACACACAATTGAACACATATTCTGAAAACGGATAAACAGTGAAGGCTCTAAGTTTCTCAAGGCCAGCTCTCACCAACTAACCATCAAATGCCAGAGACTCCTTAACCTCTGCCAGACCCTAGCTTATATGGAGTAATTTTAAGAGAAGATTTCTATTTTTTAAATTCCTCCCACACTGGCCCAACCTAAAGGGTTGGCAGAAAGGCTTTCTAGCCAATCTTAAAACACTGAGGAGGCCAGATTCAATATTTACCAATAAATCCAGGCAGGGTTTTAAGAGAGTGAGCCAATCCACCCTGCAGCTATTTTGCACAACTTGCTTAAAGGCTGCAACTGTACGTCAAAGAAAGGAAAATTCTGGGGGAGGAATTAAGACACCCTTACCCATCTCCTGGGGCGGGCAAGGAGTGCCCCAGGGGCGAGAGCCTCCTTGTCCTTTGCTGGGACAAGTGCTGCTGCTGCTGTCTGTCTCTCTCTCTGTGGACAGCGCAGGCTGGAATGTGTATTGGTATCCAGTCTTTTTAAAAGCCTGTCGGGGGGCACCCTGCCCCATGCTGAAATGCTGCTCTATCTCGCAGCGTTGCTAAGTGGCACTCATGGTGTAACATGAAAACTATGCATCACACACATTTACCAAGTCAAAGATCCTTTTATGAAGGAACATTGAAACAATTTTCAGCCCAGTAAGCTCTGTTCTTGTGATTGAAAACTCTAGGGCCATAAAGGGGTGACATTTTGCTGAAACTGTATGTTTTGGGGTTCCCTCCCCCCATCTCTTTTTATATTGCCATCATTTTTGTAACAGTGCCTTATTATAAGAAACCTTTTAACTACAAAGAAAACACACATTGGAAGCAAGGGAACACAGAGGAATTTACAAAACATTTAACACACTGTCATTAAGATAGTTGTAAAGATACACAAAGCACCACATTATGAGCCAATTTCTGCTTGGTTCACCAGACTTATAGCTCCAAAAGCTTATTTGCAGCCCTCAGAGTTCTCTGGAAACTGGGTTCATTTTATACCTGATGATGGAGCTGGGTCAAGAGTTGCTGGACTAGCAGGGGAAGCTGGTCCATGTAACGCACTGTGAGAGAAATTTAAGTTGGAGATGAGAAACAGCACCCCCGACAGGTGTGCAGGGCCAGGTACCTGTTCTAAGAGGAGACTGTGATACTTGGTTGCTGGGCACCCATGGCTAGGTGTCCTATCATTTTAATCTACAGAATCCTTTTCTTCTAGAGGGACCATTGATCCAAAATACTTCCTCCCGTAGTGTATCATTGCATTCGAAAAACAAAAAGAAAGAAGTGTGTGTTTTGAGACAGCGGCTGGGAGACTTGGTATTTAGTTTTCTTGCCAAAGGTAAGTTAAAATGTGTAATCACCTTGGGAGTCTCTGAACTGCAGAGAAATGCCTGGGCCTGGAAATGAACGACCAGTGTGTAAATCTTTGCAGACAGAACGTTGGGATGTCTTTGAATACGGCTGTATTCAGGAGTCTCTTCAGTTCTCGTGATGAATTAATGTCGGATCCGACTCGACGGCACTTGGCTTGGCTGGCAACCACTGTTGGAGCTATTACTTAATCAAAGTATTAATTTATTAAAGCAACCCCACAATTTAGCCACACTATTTTTTTTTTTAATAATTTCTTCAGCAGGATATCTCATCTTCACACACTTCTTGAAAACTTGATTCTTCCTCTGAAGTCCTCATTTTCAAAGACACACAAATATGCCACAATTCTTGAAATGCATTGCCACGGACTCCAAAAATTAATGAATATGCAGGAAGGTAAAAAAGTGGGCTAGTTGATTTGTGGATAATAAAGCTTAAACTACTGATGCCCACTTTAAACATGAGTTAAACAGTGAAAAGAAATCTTTTCCAAATATCCTCTTGGTACGGCCTACAGTGATATGTATGATCATCTCTGTTGGCTTCGTTTGATCAATGACAACCCAGCGTTATTGAGTTGATTCCGACACCCGGAGACCCTATTGGATCAATGACAACCCAGCGTTATTGAGTTGATTCCGACACCTGGAGACCCTATTGGATCAATGACAACCCAGCGTTATTGAGTTGATTCCGACACCTGGAGACCCTATTGGACAGAGTAGAATGGCCCCGTAAGGCTTCCTAGCCTGTAATGTGTATGGAAGCCCACTGTCCGTCATATTTCTCTCCCCCACAGAGCCTAGTGGGTTCGAACTGCTGACCTTTTGGTTAGCAGCCAAGCAGTCTGACCACCGTACTACGAGGGCTCCAAGAAACAATAATACAAGTATTTCTAACTGAAAACAAACCAAAAAGCAAAAGTTGGAGAATCAAATCCATTTTGTTTCAAGGAACTGGAAATTTGTCAGTGTGACACAGCGCATTTGAAACCCATAATCATAAAACAAAAATTTATAGCCAGGGTTCAGGGTCTACATCTGTTTCTCTGGTTTCCATATAGCAATTACCCACTGGACAATCCAGAAAGAAACACCATGAATCATGCTCTGCGAACGTGTTTGAACTGGAGAGTTTGGGGGAGAAAGGCGAGGCGTCTGCAGGCACCGGTGCAGCAGCCGGCCGTGCTCAGAGTCGGCCCAGCGCCCGGTGATGTCTAAATAAAAAGGTTCTCACCGGCGCGGACCCAGGCGGCGGGCAGGGCGGGGGAAGGCGGCGAGCCCGCCTCGGTCAGATTTTCTCCTTTGCTTTTGTTTTCCTGCTAATCCTCTATCAACCCCTCTTGTCACAGCACTGGCAGGACGACGAATAGCGAGCACTGAGTGAATTGTGTGTTTTGTCAGGGAAGCAGAGGCGAGGGTATTTTGCCAGGGCAAGGTAAGTGCTGACCGTGCTCCCAGGTCGGTACACCAGCCGGCAGGGATGCTCTGGTGTCGGCAGCTGGGAGACGTTCTGCCGCTAACCAACCCAGAGATCGCTTTGGGGCTCTCAACGGGCACATCTGCCCATGGGTCAGAGCGGGGGATGTCGGGGGTCTCACGCCAGGAGACATCAAAGCACTTTCCAAACACGATCTAGGAACGAGGCTCTGGGCATCGGGACAGAGGGTGAGCCTTCCCAGAAGTCCTGGACGCATCTGCTTCTTCCTTAAAGTCTCCTTACCGTGGGTTTTGGCCGCTGTGTCTTTCCTTTGGCCCTTTCTCTGATTCTTCAGGGTTTCCTCAAGCCCTTTTTATATTTATATATCAGAAAATATATGTCATTTAAATAATTATATCAAATAAATAATTTTATTATTTAAATAATTGACAAATTGCTCTAGAATGATATAGAAAGTAAAGACGCATGTGTATATATCTATGCTATTTTTATATGTCCTCTCTGGGTTCACTCATCAAACGCTGAATAGTCACCACGGACCAGGCAGTATAGTATGGTAGGAGTTGCATATATTAGGTGTTTATCTTTTGGGCAGGATTTTTTCATTATTTTTACATAAATATAATACTATTACACATACGGTTATGCTGTATTTTGTTTGGTTTAGCAATATTTCTTGAACACTCCTTCCTCATAAATAGTATATATACATCTAACAGAAACCCTGGTGGTGGAATGGTCAAGAACTACCTGTTGTTAACTAAAAGGTTGGCAGTTCAAATCCCACAGTTGCTCCCTGGAAACTCCACAGGGCAGTTCTACTCTGCCCTACTGGGTCACTGTGAGTCAAAAAAAACTGGATGGCAATGGGTTTATAGATCTAACTCACTTGTTAAAAAATAACTGAACAGAATCCCTTTATGTTAACTCACTGTAATTCATTTCACCAGCATTCCACTAGTGGACACTCACTTGTTTCCAGTTTTTCACTATGAACCCGTCAGTGGGCAGTACAACTGCTGGACAAAGTATTGCTGGGTCAAAGCTTAGGTGCATTTAAAAATGTGTTGTCCATACACTATTAGCACATTTCAAATGCTCAAAAGCCATACAAGGCAAGTGGCTACCATACTGGACAGCACAGGTACAGAACATTTCTATTACTGAAGAAAGTTCCATGGGACCACTGCACTCCAAAAGGTCACTGTAGTCATTACAGAGATGCTGTGATACGGTGAGTGGCAGCACAGACTGGACTCCTACTATGTTTCAACTCTGGCTTGATGGCGACCTTGGGAGAATTACCTAACCTCTGAGTATCTTAATTATCACACCTGTAAAATGGAGATATTAATGGTACCTAGACTAAAGGACTGTGGTAAAGATTACATGAGGCAATATAAACAAGATGCCTTTAGAAGTATCAGCTATCCATGAGGAGAAGGTAAAGAAGCCCAAACACTACTGCTGTCATATACACAGACCTGTCAGAGCAGTGACCTTCAGTCATAGCCTGCATATCTCAGATTGACTGTGGGGTTCAGACATATGGGAGTGGAGCATGTTTCCCAAAAGTTTTTACTGCATATGCCTGGTCAAGCACTAGCACACTGAAGCGCTCTTATACGTATATTGTATCAAAAGAGGTGAGTCCTCTAATTTTCCAAAGCGGACACTGAGTCACAATGACAGTGAAATACGTGAGAAGCCCCAAGATGCCGCTCCTGTGGGAAGCAAGAAATACCACAGGACTTGCTGTTTTCTGCAGAAATAAGGCTCAGTCAGCCTCAGGAACATAAGGCCAGTTACAATAGACTACATGACAAGGATACCAAGTGACAAGGACACTGTGGGAGACTTGTATTGTTTATCTCGTCTCTGGCAATCCATCCATCATTCATTCCATGCATCTATCTCTTGGGAAAACTTGGTGGCATGGTGGTTAGGTGCTAGGGCTGCTAACCAAAAGGTCAGCAGCTCAAATCCACCAGGTGCTCCTTGGAAATTCTGTGGGGCAGTTCTACCTGCCTATTATCCATCCATCCATCCACTCATACATCCACCCACCATCCATTTACCCACCCACAAATCTACCCACCCTTCTACTTACCCACCCATCCACTGCTTCATCCATCCACCCATCCACCCTCCCATCCACCCATCCACCCATCCATCCATCCATCTATCCATCCATCCTCTGACTATCCACTCATGACCAAACCACCAAAGGTGATAGGCAGAATGTTATGGCTTTGGGGCAAGGAACACGTAAAAGCTGAGAGAAGGACAAAATACAAACTTCTCAGTGATGTATGTATCTTTCTCTAAAAACCTTGAACAGCTAGAAACAGCAGATTTGAAAAAGAATTTCCCGTGCAGGCAGGAAAAAAAAAAAAAGTCATGGGCCACTAGGGATTTCAGTTAAACAGGTTTGATAAATCAGGTTTGCATCTGGGGAGCCCCTCAGAAGTCACCCAGATCTTGAAGAGCATCCCAGGATTTGAAATGCTAATAAAGTCAAGTTCTATTAGCAGCACAAAAGTTTCTGACTTGGAGGGAAAAGGTAAAGGCCCAAAGGAATTTCCATCACATTCTACAGGGAAAGGGAGTGGAAAAAGGAGCAGAGACATCAGAGAGAGGGCTGGAGAGGGAAGGAGTTTAAATTTTCCCTGGTGTCTGAACAGAGAAAAAGGCAAAGGAAAAAGCCCACTGTGACTGATGGGGAATTGCAAGGGTAACAGAAAACCTGATAGAAATCCCTGCGAAATTTCTGGTGGGGAGACAATCGTATGGATATCAGCACACCACAGTGACAGACACATGATGTGAGTATAATACAAATATTTCTGACAGGGGGTAAGAAAACAACAACAAAAAAGTTTTTCTTTCTCCTTTCTGACCGCACAATGTGAAGCTGTATTCTCAGCTACTTCCACAAAGGACTTTAAAAGCTTCTTGGGGAGGCAGGCCATCATGGGGTGTTCCAAAATTAGTTTTCGCTGTTTTGTCATGATTTGCTTGGTTCTAAGTTTGAGAGGCTTCAAAAGAGGTAAACACCTCACACCACCTTTCCCTCCCAAACCCCCAAACCTCTTACCATTGAGTTGATTCTTACTCATAGGACCGAGTAGAACTTCCCCCACAGTTTCCAAGGAGCACCTAGTGGATTTGAACCCCCGACCTTCTGTTCAGCAGCCATAGCACTTAACCAGGACACCACCAAAAGCCAAAACCAAACCCTGCCGTTGAGTTGGGTCTGACTCATGATGATCCTAGAGGTCAGAGTAGAACTGCCCCATAGAGTTTCCAAGGAGCACCTGATGGATTCAAACTGCTGACCTGTTGGTTAGCAGACGTAGCTCGTAATGCACTACTCCACCAGGGTTTCCACTGAAATGTTAAGAAAGATAAATGGCTGGCAAAACAAACAGTGGAGCCTCAAGCCTGGAGCAAAAAAGTCCTGAATTCAAGTCTTGGCTCTAGGGAACCTTTTATTATTATTATTATTATTACGATTGAATGAAAATATACATTCCCATATAAATTCGCATGCTCACTTATATGTAGCTCCCACTGCTCTCCCTGCCTGGTGACAGCACACCCCTCCTCTTTATACATGTCCTATCCTCCCAACAGTCTCCTATCCCCTCCTCTCCACCACTCTCCTGCCTCCAGCAAGAGGTCAGCAGGATGACATCCTATAGATGCACAGAACTATATAGTCCCCACAAGATATGGTCATTCTGCGTCACCAAGTCCAATTCATTGCAGTCTGAAAAGTGGACCTTCATTATGATTTATGGAAAGGGGCAGCATCAGGGCCAGGGGCCATGCTCCCAGGGGAACCCCGAAGCCCCTGGACCATCAATCGTGGTCTTTTATTGGAGATCTCAGGGTGTACCCCTATTTATTCTTCTGTTGCCAGAGAGACTCAATTTTGTGAGCTCCATTGTGGCTATCACTGGTGGTGTCCGGGCACCACCATCTGGTTCTTCCAGTCACGAGTCCATGTAGAGACCCACTCACATGGGTCTCTCTGTCTTCTGAGGTCTCTTTTCCCCATGTCACTCTTGTCCTCGGTGATCATCTGTTCCTGTTGAGTTGGGACCATTTGCTGTACCCTCAGATGGCAGATGGGCAGCTTTTAAGACCCCAGACGCCACTCACTGATGTGGGGTGCAGAGATTCCATTAGCAAAATGGTAGTTGTGCCAATTGGCCTCAGTTTCGCCTGAGAGCATGGTCCAGCTCTGGCGAACCTTTTGTTAATCTCATAATCCTTCTGAGCCCAACATAGCTTTCTGGTCTATAAACAAAGGCAATGTCTACAACAAATGGTAATGTCTATTTCCAGTGAAAATAATGTTGAAGAATTAAGTGAAATAATATATGAAAAAGGTTTTCATAAAACTTCTTCAGCATTAAGGAATGTTAGACATGACTATTCAGACATTGGGTGAAAAGAGACACTATGTCTTGTTACCTCTTTCTATAAACTCCACGACAAACTACTAATTCCATTCCTGTGTCCCCTGAATCCATTATTCTGTTATCTCACATCCACAGGTTTTATTAGAACACATGGCTACCCAGTAGAAACTACATTTCCCATTTCCTCTCGCGACCACATTCTCACCAAGGAATGATCAGAAGAGCCACTCATAAGTTCCAAGTCACTTTCCTACAAAGGAATTCCTGCCTTCCGCTTATGCTTACCATCCTCCCCTTTTGCTCTCAGCTGGGGTGTTGCAGGACTTGCTGTGGACCACCTACATGAGGACAGCAGCCCAAGAGAATGCAAAGCCACAGGACGGAAGGACCCTGGGTCCCTGAATGTCCACATGGAGCATAAATACCCTGCCCGCCTAGACCACTTCCCTCTAGACTGTTGCACAAAAGAGAAAGAAATTTCTGTCTCATTCATGTGATCACCTTTCCTGGTCTTCTTAAAAATCTTAAGTTTAGCCTATATTCTAATTAATCAAATCTGCTTTGACTTGTTTAAAATTTAATATGAGAAAAAGACAATCTAGATATTTTTTCCACTAAGCATGTTTTTCTGATCCTGTCCTTCACATAGGAAAATACACAACCCCCTGAACTTCTGTGAGACTTCTCTTGTGTTAAAGGCTGCCTCTTCTTCCCCAGTTGGGCCAGACCTATTCTCTCCTTTCTTGTTGGCCAAACTGACTGATGCACAGGACATAGCCTATTTCTGCTCCCACCTGGGCTCCAGATTCAGAGGCAAAGGACAGAGCTCTTTTGTTTTTCCATGTGGCATAAAGAAGATACCATCTAAGATTTGTAGAATCATGCCTTCTACCTCTGAATATGATCAACAGCTTTCCATAAAAGGTGACACTCCAGCCTTAGATTGGCCCCGGGCATGTGGGCTGTTCAAGGAAGAGGAGGTAATTCCACAAGTTCTGTTTTCCTCAAGTACATTATTTGTGACAAATCTGGAGAGGTAAAGAGCTAGTGTTTGCAGTTAGTCACTGTCACGCTGATTTCAACTCATACCAACTCCATGTGTAGAGTGTAGAACAGCTCATAGGGTTCTCAAGGCTGTGACCTTTCAGAAAGACTGTCAGATCTGCCTTTTGGGGTGCCTCTGGGTAGGTTTGACTGGCCTTCCATTTGGCTGGTACTGCAGTGCTTAACCAGTTACCCACTTCAGAGACCAAAGATATGCGTGGAAACTCTGGTGGCACAGTGGATCAAGTGCTCTGTCCGCTAACCAAAAGGTCAGCAGTTCAAATCTGCCTGGCTTTCCTTGGACACTCTAAGGGGCAGTTTCATTCTGAACTCCAGGGTTGCTATGAGTCAGATCCGACTTGACAGCAGTGGGTTTTTTTTAAGGATATATGTGTAAAGAAAAATCGTTGGGATATCAGAGCCCGAGCTTTCCAGTGACAACTTGTGAAAACTTCTCTGGTCTTGTCAGGCATATGAGGCAGCTGATTTGACTCGGGGTTAGCAAATCCATTGCTGAGGTGGCCCTTCTGAGCCCATGATAACCAGTCTGGCCAAGAAAAAAGGAGAGGAAAGACTGGGCCCAGCTAGGAAATGTGTCCCTCCAAAAGAACTGAATGAGGCTGCCCAACTTCACCTCCTCTGCCAGGAGCTGGCCGACTCCCAGGGCTCAATTCAGCCTGACACTTAGGCTTGAAAATGAAGTTTTACTGGAGCACTGCACACGCCTGATCAATTACTGTTGCCTATGGCTGCTTTCATGGTGTAACAATGGAGTCTGTGCAACAGACACTATATGGCCTGCAAAACCAAATAATTTACAAGGTAGAATTTACCAAAAAAAAAAGAGAAAAGAAAAGAAAATCTTTTTGTGCAGGTCTCTGTTACTAGCACTCACTACCAAGCCATTGAAATGGCTTTGAAGATTGTCATGGATTGTACTGTGTCTTCCAAAAAAGCATATGTATCAACTTGGTTAGGCCATGATTCCTGTGATTGTGTGTGATTGTCTACCATCTGATGACATTTTGGTGTGAGCTGTAAATTCAGTCGGTAGGAAGGAATAAGATGAATTAGCAGCAGTTATACTGGTGAGGTCTGTAAGATTGGATAGTGTCTTAAGCCTATCTCTTTCGAGATACACAAGAGAGAGGCAAACAGAGAGACATGGGGACCTTATACCACCACCAAGAAAGCAGTGCCAGGAGCTGAGCATTTCTTTTGGACCTGAGGTTCCTGCGCTGAGATGCTCCCAGACCAAAGGAAGTCTGATGCAACACACAGATCTTCCTTCAGAGATGACAGAGAGAAAACAACCTTCCTCTGGAGCTGACATCCTGAATTTGATGAGTAGCCTACTAGACTGCAGAGAAAGAAATTTCTCTTTGTTAAAGTTGTCCACTTGTAATAGTTCTGTTAGAGCAGCACTAGATAAATAAGACAAAGATGAACTCCATTGGCAATCTGGGAACTGGATGATATCTAAGGCTTCTTTTAGGTCTAAAATTCTCAATGTGTATACTCTAGGAATCCTCTGCAGCTAATTTTTAAACATAATACTTTTTCAATGTTTTTCAACTTATCCATGCTCTGCCTGGCATACTCTTTGGCTAGATATACTCATGACTTATCCTCTCACTTTTTTCAGGTCTTGTCACATATGTTGCCTTAACTGAAACACTGATGACTAGATTTGAAATAGAGTTCTAGATCATACCCATCACTTTGTGTTTCTTGGTCTCCCATTTTTCACTTACAGTCTTACTATCACCTGTGGGAAACCCTGATGGCATAGTCGTTAAGTGCTATGTCTGCTAACCAAAAGGTCAGCAGTTCAAACCTGCCAGGCACTCCTTGAGAACTCTTTGGGGCAGTTCTACATTGATCTATAGGTTGTTATAGGGTCGCTATGAGCTGGAATCAACTTGATGGCAGTGAGTTTTTCGGGGGGGTGGTTATCACTTGTTACTAATGGACTGCCCCCCCCAACACCAGAAAGTAAGCTGGAATCCTAACCCCTCCATTTGTGGATGCTTGGAAATAGGGTTTTCTTTGTGATGTTAATGAGGCCATATTCTTGTAGGTTTGTCTTTAATCTACTCATTTATGAGATTATAAAGAAAGGTTAAACCCCCCACCCCAAAAAAATCACTGCTGTGGAGTCAGTTTCAACTCATAGAGACACCTGAGGAGTAGAATTGCTCTATACAGTTTCCAAGGAGCACCTGGTATATTTGAACTGTCAAGCTTTTGGTTAGCAGACATAGCACTTAACCACTACACCACCGGGAGTTCTAATAAAGAACGATTAGGCACAGAGATGCAATCACAATGAGAAAGGAAATGTTCATTTGCCTAGAATTAACACCTCGGCTTTGGATATTTGGCCTTCCTGTCTGTGAGATATATTTGTGTTTGTTCAAATCACTCCCTTTTGGTATTTCTGTTACAGCAGCACAAAGAAATGAAGACACCACTTGGTTTATATATTTATTCTTGGTTGTATGTCTCCCATAGCAGAATGTATCTCTTGGAGGTCAAGAACCCTACCCAGTCCACTGTTACAGCCAACACAGTGAAGACAATACATAACCCATAGTCAACACTAAATACATGTTTACAGAATGAATTAATGAATGATACTTCTGGGAAAGCATTGATTAGCAGAACCATGCACCAGTTCAGATAAACATAATACTGGCAAAACCTACATGAACTACTACTTTGGAACGGCCCTGCTATCAATAAAATAAAAATAGGATTAATTATCATATGACATCATTATAAAAAAAATCCATGGCCTGGGCTTAGTGCTTTTAATTCATTGATGAGGAAGTTCTACCTAGGTACAGTTCATGGAAGGATGATTTTAAATGGTTTTTAAATTAGCAACTGTCTTAGTCATCTGGTACTACTTTTAAAGAAAACATCACAAGAAGATGGCTTTAGCAAAGACAAGTTTATTCTTACACAGTCCAGTAGGCTGTAAGTGTGAATTTAGGGTGTCCATTCCAGGGGAAGGCTTTCCTTCTTTGTCGTCTCTGGAGGAAAGTCCTGTGTTGCACCAGCCTTGGGTTGGGGTGTATCTTGGTGCAGAAACCTTAGGTCTGAAGGATGTGTTCTACTCCTGGGGCTCCTTTCTTGATGGCTTCCCTTTCCTTTGGTCTCCCATACAAGGAAAGGATAAAAGGTGGCGCAAGCCACACTCCAGGGAAACTCCTTTTACACTGGAGCAGGGAAGCGATCTTACAAAGGGTTTTAAGTTCCACCTTAATCTTTTTTTAATATAAATCCTACTATTAGTCATAGGCAGAGATTAGGATTTACAGCATAAGAAAATCACAAAACAGAGCACAATCACGGAACACTGGGAATCACTCTGCCAGACAAATTACTCTGCACATTTTGGGGGGGAACACAACTCAATTCCTGACTATAACCCTGGTGGCCTGATGGTTAACTGCTGTGGTTACTAAACAAAAGGTCAGCCATTCAAATCTACCAGGTGCTCCTTGGAAACTCTACAGGGCAGTTCTACTCACTCCTGGAGTGTTGCTAGGAGTCAGAATTGACTCGGCTATGGGTATGCAGGACATGTTGTTTCAAAATGCTTTAGGATAGTAATTCTAAAATAGCATCTAAGAGGCTACTGGTCACCCTTGCTGGTTGTACAGTCATTCTGGAGACAGTTTTTAATGGACCATATATGTAAATTTATAATCTGATAATGTCATTGTTTGTACAGACAATTTTTTTGTGGTATCAGGGGACAACTCATAAAAACAATAACTAAGGCTTGCACTTCTAGCCAATTTGGGACAACAAGGAGTGGATTTACCCTCTTGCCTGGAACAATCTGAACAAACAAACAAACTGAACAGAATAAATAAAACAACAGACTTTAAGATGTCAGGCTCCAGGCAATGAAAGAAAGTGATCCCTAAGAGATGGGAAGCAAACAAGATGAGACCTTTAAATGCTAGTCTACTACCTTCCCAGGAAACCCTGGTGGTGTAGTGGGTTAAACACTACATCTGCTAACCAGAAGGCTGACAGTTCAAATCTGCCAGGTGATCTTTGAAAACTGTATGGCTCAGTTCTACTCTGAGCTCCAGGTCATGTCAGTCTGACCTGACTTAACGTCAGTGGGTGTTTTTTTTTTTTTTTCTTTTTTTTTTTTGGTTTAATGCCTGCAGAGAGTTTTTAGGCTATGGTTTAAATAGGGGAAACAGAGAGAGATGGCAACTCCTTGAGCTGGGGAGTTAGAGCTGGCCCTGGGGACATCAGAGCAGCTAGAGTTTACAAGACAGAAGAGCAAAGAGGAGAGATGTACAGAGTGGGAGAACACTAAGGATTTACAGAGGGTCCCTTCCAGTAACTAGTACTGTGCTGCTCAGTGCGTGGGGGCAGTGGGATTCAGCGAGAGAATTCTTGCCTTCCACATGGGAGATCCTGGTTCTATTACTAATCAATGCACCTCACACTCAGCCAGCATTCCTGTCTGTCAATGGAAAGTTGCATGTTGCTAAGATGCTCAGCAGGTTTTGGTGGAGCCTACAGACTCAGATGGAGCAGGAAGAAAGGACTGGTGATCTACTTCTGAAACATCAGCCAGTGAAAACCCTATGGACCACAGCAGTCTAACTCACAGTGGATTGTTGGGGTGGCCCAAGATTGTGAAGCATCTTCTTCTGCTGTGGGTGGTATCCCCGTGAGTCAAGAGCTAACTCCATGGCAAGGAACAACAGCAACTGATCAGCACAGGTGTGTGAGGAATCTACACAAGGCCAGGAAAGCAACCGTCTGAAAGGGTCATGACAGAGCAGAGTGCCTGAGCCTGACCCTGGCCAGGCAGAGTGCTAGTCTCACCAGCATGGCTTTGGCTTGAAAGGGTCATAGTTTATGAGTGCTAGAGTATGTACTCAGGATGGTCTTGCTTCAGTAAAAAACCCAGACACCAAACCCACTGCCACCAAGTCGACGCTAACTCACAGTGACCCTATAGGACAGAGTAGAGTGACCCCATAGAGTTTCCAAGGAGCGCCTGGTGGAGTTGAACTGCTGACTTTCTAGTTAGCAGCTGTAGCACTTAACCAGCATGGCCACCAGTGTCTCCCTTACATCAGTAGTGGGGAGTAATTAGAATTGGAGTGAGCACTCCTCCACACATACCTAACAAATCATAAAAGCAAGATTTGCAATGATCAAACTGTCTCCAGGCAACTTAACTGCTGTCCAGAACAAAGCTCAGGAATATTTATAGGGTTATAAAAATGTTTAGCATCAAACAAGGTAATATTCACAATGTCTAGAATCCAATTAAAGACTACCAGGCATGCAAGACAACATGACCCATTCAAACCAAACCCAAACCCACTGCCACTGAGTCAATTCCAACTCATAGCAACCCTATAGGACAGTGTAGAACTGCTCCATAGAGCTTCCAAGGAGTGCCTGGTAGGTTCATGGTTGACCTTTTGGTTAACAGCTGTAGCACTTAACTACTACATTACTTAGGTTTCTGAGAGGTCCATAGGCCACAGTTTTCATTTCTTAATCAACACAAAGGAAGGAAGAGCATAGGAAATGGGTAGGTTACACACAGACACAGGTTTTCCCTATTTTATTTTAAAGTCTTCAGAAATGCTTTATAATTATATGGAAAAATTATATGGACTGAGAAAAAAAATAGATGTGTACAACTGTACCATCACAAATTCTCACTCAGAACAACTCTATAAGACAGAGTAGAACTGCCCCGTAGAGTTTCCGAGGGACATCTGGTGGATTTGAACTGCCAACCTTTTGGTTAGCACATACAGCACTTAACAACAACGCCACCAGGGTTTCTGTACTACTCTACAGCTACTAGAAAGGATAAAATAAAAAAAAAGACAAAAAACCCAATCATATCAGGTATTGCTGTGGATACACAGAAAATGGGACTCTAGCACACTGCTGGTGGAAACATAAAACCATACAACCCCTTTGAATACAGTCTGAAAGTTTCTTATGAGGTTAAACTCACATCCACCAAATGATTCAGCTATTCTACTCCTGGGTTTGTACTCAAGAGAAATGAAAGCATACTTCTATGCAATGGTTTGTTTATGAATTTTTTTTTAAATCCCCAAACTTGAAACACTCCAGCTCCCTAGCAATGGGCAAATGGACAAAGAAGCTGTGGTATATCCATTCATATGATGGAATGCTACCTGGCAATAAGGAGGGATGAACTACTAATATATGCTACGGTGTAGATGACTCTCAAAATAATTACGCCAACACATAACTCAGCAAGATACAAAATAGTTCACAAAATTATCATTCCCTTGATGTGAGTTTCTAGGATGTAGCAAATGCTTTCCTACTGGAGAAAAGAAGTCAGTGGTTGCTTGCAAGAGTGACTGAGGGAACTAGAGGCTCAGAAATGTAAAAGGACTGTGTTCATGATCTTGACTTTGGTGATGGTTTCACAGATGGACACGTTTGTCCACCGCTGATCAAATTTTACACATTAAACACGTCCAACTTATTGTCAGTCAATTATACTTCAGTAAGTGGGAAACCACCATGGCATAGCGGTTAACTGCTATGGGGGCTAACCAAAAGGTTGGCAGTTCAGATCTACCAGTTGCTGCTTGGAAACCCTATAGGGTCACTGTGAGTCAGAATTGACTCGACAGCCATTAAGAATGATGGTATTTAGCCAAGTGCCGTCGAGTCGGATCCGACTCTTAGCAAAGTATTTAATAACCAGTGCAACAAAAAACAATAATGCTTGAGAAGAAATGCCAGACATGCTAACATTCCCACTGAACATCATGCTTGGAGATGTCCAACTTCCCTAGTTAACTAAGAACTAAAATGTAAGGCCATGATACAATACCACAACACACCCAGAAGCAAAGCTAAAATTAGAAAAAACAACAGTGATTGCAGGGGTTAGTGAAGATGTGGAATTGTCAGACACTGCCAGTGGGAATGGAAATTTGAACAACAATCTTGGTGTCATGGTTGGAATTGTGTCCCCCCAAAAATGTGTGCAGCCACATGGCTGGGATATGGTGCCCAGTATCTTGGGACTGTCCTCCGTTGTGTGGTTTTGCTAACCTGTATGTTAAAGGATTAGGGTGGGGCTGTAAATTCCTGCTGTAGGGGGAGTTTCCCTGGAGTATGGCTTGCCCCACCCTTAATGCTTTTAGCTTGCAAGGAATTAAAGGAAAAAGAAACAAAGGACAATTTGAGAACCTCGCTACCATCAAGCAAGCAGCACCGGGAGCAGAGCGCGTCCTTCAGACCAGAAGTTCTTGCGTGAGGACACTTCCTGGACAAAGACTGATACAATACCGGACTTTCCTTCAGAGTCGACAAGGGGAAAGTCTTTCCCTGGAGCGGACACCCTGAATATGGACTTGCAACCTACCAGACTGTGTAAGAATAAATCTTTGTTAAAGCCATCCACTCTGTGGTATTCTGTAGCTGACTAAAACACTTGGGAAACAGTTAGGTAACATCTACTGAAATCTAAACACACCCCAGACTTCACGACTTGGTACTTTTATTCCTCCACAGACATCTAATATAAATGCATCCATATGTTCACAGGAAAGACACTTAGAAAAATGTGGCTGACACAGTGCTATTTGCAGCAGCCCAAACTGAAAACTACCAAATGGCCATTACCAGTAGAATGGATACATAAAATGGGACATATTGACACCATGGACTATTATCCAGCAACAAGAATGAAGAAATTACCAAAAATTGGTTGTCAAGTCAATTCCAACTCATGGTGACCTCGTGTGTCTTGTGAGTAGAACTTGTGCTCCGTAGGGTGTTCTGTTGAGTTTTCAGAAGCAGACTGCCAGGGCTTTCTTCAAGATGCTCTGGCTAGATGTGAACCTTCAACCTTTCGGATGCAACCAAGCACGTTACCCATTTCTACGCAATCCAGGGACTCTGACTCAGCCGCAGCTGCATGCAACCGTATGGAAGAACGCCACAAACATCATGTTGAGTGAAAGAAGCCACGTTCGCAAAAACATTCTACTCTGTGATTCTATTTATACAAAGTTCAAAAGCAGACCTAATTAATCTATGCTGTTAGAAGTTAGTTGTTATCTTTGGGTCAGGATTAGTAAATGAGGAGGGAGAAAAGAAAAGACCAAACTAAACTTGTTGTTGTTGAGTTAATTCCAACTCACAGTGACCTTACAGGACAGAGTAGAACTGCCCTGTAGAGGTTCCCAGGCTGTAAATCTTTACAGAAGCTGACCGTCGCATCTTTCTCCCACTGAGTAGCTGGTGGCTTCAAGCCATTGACCTTCTGGTTATCTGTGAAGCACTTAACCACCATGCCACCAAAAGACAAAGGAGTTTTTGTTGTTCTGGTTAGGTTTTATTTCCTGACCTGTGTGTTGGTTGAATGTACAACTTTAGTTGTACACCCCTCCTGCCAAAAATCATCCACCTATACTTATGGTTTGCATAACTCCTATTTATGTTGCCAAAGCCAAGTACACTTCATAAAAGTATTTGCTTATAAAATAGTATCTGAATTTATATGAATTGGTTCTTGAACTGAAAAAAAGAGAGAGCTGTTCTAGTCAACAGCTTTGAGATACTAAGGAGCTCTTACCCAAAGCAGGTCAAATACTGGGGAAAAACTTTGAAAAAATGAGAGGAGTCACTATGTCACTGTAGAACTAGCTTTAAATATTGAACTTGGCAGTACAAAGCACATTTTGAAGAAATGCTGTGTCAGCATCTACGTAACCAGGTCTCAGGCTAATATCAACACCTAATGAAAAAAAACACCCTGCGCCTCAAGGTATTAGGATCTCATTTTTATCTTTTAAATAAAAATCTGGGATATAAACTTGCAGGAAAAGGGAGAGAATGAGGAATAGAGGACAAAGAAAACTCTTCTTCCTCTGGGAAGTCTGATGGTCAGTTATCAATTTGTCACCAAGAAAGAACCTGATCACAGTGGATTAGTGGAAGGAAGTGTTACCACACTCAGTGCTCATAGCCTTTTGGTGGCACAGTGGTTCCAGTGCTACATATGCTAACCAAAAGGCTGGCAGTTCAAATCCACCAGGCGCTCCTTGGAAATTCAAGGGGCAGTTCTATTCTGACCTACAGGGTCACTATGACTTGGAACCACCTCCATGGCAGTGGTTTCTTGGCTTAGATCATTTGCAGAGTAATCTCAAGGGATTGGTTAGTTCCACACTGCACCACAATGACTGCATCTTAGTCCCCGGATGATGCAAAGAGTGAACGCGTTTGGCTTCTGACTGAAAGATTGGAGGCTAGCTTTCACCCCAAGGTGCCTTGGAAGAAAGGCCTGGCAATCTTCTTAAAAAAAATCATTGAAATCGCTATGGAGCGCCATTCTACAGGGACCTACATGGTGTCACCGTGATTTGGAACCGACTGGATGAACAACGTGTTTTAAAGGTAGACCTGGTGATCCCACTGCCATGTGTCATTTCCCTGGTGTCAGCTGCAACCACCTTCCTCCTCACTCAGCCACCCAGCTCTCAGCCAGCATTCTGCACTGCCTCTCCTTGTTGCTTTAGCCTGCTTGCATTGTTCCTCTTCTTTGGGGGCCCCTGTTATCTCTCCCAAAGATACCCCTGCATCTGGTAGACTCATGGAGCATTTGAGTAGCTTGAGAGTTCTCTCTGGAATCCCAATGGTCAGCGTCCTGTCAGCAAGTAAATTCTCCCTTTTCACTCCAGCCCATTGAGAGAGACAAAGTGGTACCAGCACGTGACATTCCAAGGCAGGTTCTTTGACCCTCACTTAGAGTACTGTTTCTCATCCAGGGCTGTACTGTTCTCTAGAACTCTCTGGGAGTCTTTAGGGGATAGCTTTGGTTGCCTCTTTGACTGGGGGCACTGCTAGCATTTAGTGGCTGGTGCCAGAGTTGCCAGCTGCTTACACAACAGAGAACTGCCCATGTCCCATACGACTTTTACATGTAGGTAATTCATTCAGTAAGTCCTGGGAGTCTACGTCCTAAATTCTTCCAACACATAAACACAAGCTAATTTCTCACATGGCTTTAACCTGCTCTAGAGCTTCCAAGACACACTTACCTTCTGAACTGAGGGAGGTGCGTATTTTGTTTTGTGTAGAATTTTACTGAGACTTGTTCACCTTTACAGAAAATCACTTGGATTCACCAAGCCCTCCTCTTGTCAGTCTGTTTGCTGCCTTCTGGCTACTTCTACTGGCTACTTTGTCCTGGCTTCCTAGGCAGTTATGTTCTAGCATTCACATATTATAACAGATTATTTTAAAGTTATTTTCCTTTTGTTAAAAAAACCCAACTGCTGTCAAGGCCATTCCAAATTGTAGAGACCCTATACACACAGTAGAACTGCCCCATAGAGTTTCCAAGGAGTGCCTGGTGGATTGGAACTGGCGACCTTTCAGTTAGCAGGTGTAACACCTAACCACTACATGACCAGGGCTTCCTTTATATTTCGTATCATCCACCTAGGCAAAATGTTTGTGAAAAATCCCCATAAAATCCCCATGATAATATAATGGATACCTATGAAAGCCATTGTATGATCTATGAATTTCACTTCGGCAGGGTTTAACAGATGTTATGAGACACTAAATACACAAAGGAGGTAGGGGCTCCTGCTGAGCTGGGAGACACTGATCTAGAAAAGCACTTCTAATTCCTCTGAAAATTTTTCAAATGCTTTTGTGAGGTCTTGACCTCTTCTGCCAAATATAGGTTGAACTTTGCCCAGTGGGGTGCTTGTAAATATTTAACAACTGGCTCTCTGGGAAAACAAAGCAAAACAAAACCTTGATTTGTAGTGTTCCCTGGTATCTGTGGTGTAAACACTTCTACCTGGCCAATTTCAAGCATCTACCAGCATGATATCACCACACATGGAGATGCCCCAAACCTGCTCCTGCCTGAGTACGGGTGAGGGGACTTGCAGACCCACCGTCTATCAAGTTTCTGCTCAGAGATGCCAGTTGTTTTCTAGGTTAACTCTAATGTGGCTTAGGGGATCATACGCAAACAGAGCAAAGAATAAATAACTGAAACACACACACACACACACACACACACACATTTCCAATCCCATATGGTAACACCAACACCACCAGACTCTGGGACAGTCCACCTGTTCAATATTCAGTAGCAACGAAGACAAGAACGAATGAAACAATTCTTTGTAAGTTCAGCCAACCTCAGTCGTGATCACAGGGTAAAAAGAACTGCCTTGTTCAGACGAGAACTAGAGGTTGTGGCAATATGTTCCCAGCCTTTACTCTGCTGCCAGTTTGAGAAACAACACTGGAGACAAGATTGGTTAAGATGTTTTAGCGACATCACCTGCAGAAGTGCCACTTCATCAGCCAGAGAGGAGGAAATGCAGAGGCAGCCCTGGCTGACTAGGGCATATCTTAGCTTGTAAATTCTTATAAAAGGCAAGACAGCTGATCTCTGTGAAGGGGCCTATTGTGAGGGACAGGATAAGCCACAATTGGCTGTTCTGTCTTCTGTCATTTTCAGGAGTGGGGCATCTGTATGGTGTGTTTGAGCTAACATATAAAACCCTTGAAGAGATAGATGGATTATTGATTAGGAGAATGGACTAGAAAAAGAACTACATAAGTGCTCAAGCTTGAAAAAGGAATAAAAATCTGTAGCCATGGGAAACTGTTGGATATAAATATATGCCTGGTTAAGAACCTGTCCAGACCCAAATTAGCAATATGGCCAATGGTTCTAAAAGTCCTTGCTGAAAGACACTGAAGAGTCCCTGGGACTTCAAAGTAAAATCCCAGTGTCTACAAGGCATGGAAGTATTTTCTATGTACATGGTGACAAGAACAGTGTGAAATTTCTGGAAGGCAGACACAGAGGACCTTCTCAGTTGTTCCAGACACAGACCCTAAGTTCTACTGGCTACTTTAAGCTAAATCTAAGAGCACCTGGTGGTGCAGTGGTTAAGAGCTGAGGCTGCTAACCAAAAGGTCAGTAATTCGGTTCTACCAGTCACTGCTTGGAAAGCCTTTGGGGCAGTTCTACCCTGCCCCATAGCGTTGCTATGAGTTAGAAGTGATTTGACGGCAATGGGTATATTGTGAATGGGTGCACAGCCACAAATCTCCTTTTCTATAAAGAGAGCAAAATTTTCTGGAGCTTAAACTCAGAATTGCTTCCTTGTGGTTTAAAATCTTCAGGAGTTGCAAACATAGTCCCGCATTCAAAGCTTTAATGACCACTCTTCAAGGGAAAATTACACGAAAAGGTATTAGGCTTGGGGATTGCACATTTGCTGTGAATTCTGACCATTTGGGTGGATCAGAGAGACTGCTGATACCCTGTGACACTACAGAGTTAACATAAATTTTCAGCAAGATCTTGAGTCTATGATGAATGTGTTCCAGACATGCAGAAGTTCGCGAGGACTGTCAGTTGGGAAAATGTGCATCCACAGCAGATACTGGCATATGGTGCGTGATCTACGAGGAAGAAGAAGGTTTGCAGAGACTCTGCCAGCAGATGCTCAATGACGGGAGGCAAGTCAGTTGTATGCTGTCTTGGGAAAACAGCAAGAAAATAAAAGTGGGGAGAACTTTCTGTCACGTCCCCATATTTTCCTGGTACCACAGGGTGATGATCAGGAGCAAGGAACAGAGTGATGAGGTTAGGCCTGTTAGGAATTGAATTTTATTCCCCCAAAATGTGCGTCAACTTGGCTAGGCCACGATTCCCAGTCTTGTGTGACTGTCTACCGTTTGGTTACCTGACAGGAGTGTCCTATCTGCTGGAAATCCTACCTCTGTGATGTTAATGAGACAGGATTACAGGCAGTTATGTTAAGGAGGCAGGGCTCAGACTACAAGATTAGTCTGTATTTTAAGTCAATCTCTTTTGAGATATTAAAAAAAGGAAGTTAGCAGAGAATGGAGAGAGGGAGACTCCTACCACCAAGAAAGCAGAGCCAAGAGTAGAGCTGTCCTCTGGACCCAAGGTCCTTGAGCTGGGATGTTCCTAGACCAGGGGAAGATGGATGATGAGGACCTTTCCCCAGAGCCAACAGGAGAGGGAAAGCCATCCCTGGGAGCTGGTGCCCTGAATTTGAACAACTAGCCTCCTAGACTGTGGGAGAATAAATTTCTCTTTGTTAAAGTCATGCACTTGTGGAATTTCTGTTATTAACAGTATTAGATGACTAAGACAAGGCAGCTGCGGCCAGAGGGTTCCAGGTCATCACAGTCCTGAAGAACTGGCCGCACTGGCATGATTGTACTTGAGCACGTGGTGGCACTGTAGTTACTGTCAGTACTTGATTTTTTTAAAATGTCACTGGGTCATTGCTTGCATTGCCTGCTGCATGGAGTCAGGCAGGTCTTCCCTTAATTCTCGAACAGGAAGAGAACTTCTGGCAGTACGGGAAGCACCGTCAGAGAGAACCACAGCTCCAGCGTCCCTGGTGGCGTCAGGCAGGCAGCCTGTATACAGTAAGCACCAGTTGTTTGTACCTCACTTCCAGCTTCAGGAATCAATGCATGCTGTGGATGGTTAAGCATTTGGCTGCTAACCAAATGTTGGTGGTTCAATTCCACCTATGGCTTCCTCAGAACAAAGGCCTGGTGATCTGTCTCCAAAAAAATCAGTCATGGAAAGCCCTGTTAAGCTCTACTCTGCCATACTGGGTTGGGTGCTACTGAGGAGACAACACGTGAGAGATGGAACCCGTTCAGTGCGGTTGATGCAAGATGGCATGAGAGGACTGCCAATTAAGTGTGTGAACTCATCCTAGGAAAAGTGCTATGTACCACACTGCTGAATGTCATTATAGTCACCTTCGAAGTACTCTCCTTGGGAAGCTACGCACCAATGCCGGTGCCTAGTCCACCCTTCAAAGCCATGCTGGAACTCTTTTACTGGAATGGCCATCAGAGCTGGCATTGTGTACCCTTGATGTCCTGAATGCCATCAAAATGCCTTCCTTTCAATATTTCCTTTATCTTTGGGTAAAGAAAAGAGCCACTGGGAGCCAGATCAGGTGAGTAGGCAGGGTGTTCCAAAACAGTTAGTTGTTTACTGGCCAAAAACTCCCTTACAGACAACTATGCAATTAAGTTCAAGAACTTGCCACCACTTTACCACCATGCAAAACGGTCATTCCAAAAAGAGTTGCAAATTTGCTTTGAAGGGTGGACTAGGTGCTGGCATCCGTGCAAAGCTTCCTAGGGGGAGTGCTTTAAAGGTGACTGTAGTGATATTCAGCAATGAGGTATATAGCACTTAGAGCAATTAAGGTCGCAGACTTGTCAAACCTCGTATGGTGGTATCTTGAGTTCCTCCAGAAGTAGACACTTGAGACAAAGCTTTGATTGCAGTGACTTATATGGAGACTTCCAGGAGGTACTGGTAGGGCAGGGGCAAAGTGAGATGGACAAATGACAGAGATCAACAGAAGTTATGTTCCTGAGAAGTAACCTCTGCGGGCAACTACAGTTCCATTGTACTGGGTGCCGTGGATTAAATTTTGTCCTCCCAAAAATGTGTGTAGCAATTTCTCCATGCTGTGATTCCTGGTAGTGTATGATGGTCCCCCCATGCTGCAAACCCTGCTCTAGGATGTTAATGAGGGGGGATGGTGGCAGTTACATTGATGGGGCAGGACTCTGTGTATCAGACTGTACTGTGACTTGAGGCAATCTCTTGGGATATAAAGGAAAGCAAAGCAAACAGAGAGCTGGGGATCTCATACCACCAAGAAAGAAATGGTGCTGGGAGCAGAGTGCATCCTTTGGCAAGGGCTCAAGGATTCAGAATCCTTGCACCCCAGAAGCTCCCCATCCAGGGGAAGACTGATGACAAGGACCTTCCTCCAGATCCCACAGAGAAAGTCTTCTTCTGGAGCTGATGCCCTGAATTTGGACTCGTAGCTTATTGTACTTTGACACTGGGAGTCCCCGAGGATGCTGGGAGACTGTGTATGATGTACTTCAGAATTATCATCTCAGAGGAGAGACAAAGCTCAAAGATTTATCTGCTAGCTTCCTGTCTGCCCTTGTCAAATACTGATTTTGGGGCCAGTGAGATTCTGACCCTGCTAGAGTGTATTGGGACCACAATATACTCTCATAGCCGGAAACAAAAGGTTTCCAGCAGAGAACCGCAGGGTTCACAGTGAGCAGCCTTTGGTACCCAGAGGTGAGGGTTCAAGAGCATGAATGAGAGCAACTGTGTCTGCTTCTGTGTGAGTGTCCACAGAGGCAAACGGACCTTGAAGAATGAAGCTGAGATACATGCGACCAGGGAGGAGGTCTGCTGGCAGGTAGACCAGCGGGCTCAAAGGTGCAGAAAAACGATACCATAGTAGAGCTAGGGATGACAACTCTCCTGTGCCTTTAACTGAGAATCTACCAAAGGCCAAGCAGACACCTTGTGTATTTTATGAAGTGCCTCCCCAGCAACACTGCAGGTGTTAGATTTTCCCTGTTAAAGAAACAGAGGCTCAGTTAAACATGCCTCACATTGCATTGGGTAGTAGCCAAATGGGACTCTGAATCCCTGTCTGTTTTCCTCTAAAGTAACACTATTCTCTACCGAAAGACCACACCTGATGGTCCACCAGACCAGAAGACCCTCTGGGAGCATGGCCCCCGATTCTCTAAACCCAAACCACACCCAGAACTAGGGCCAGTTCCCCAAACAAAGACTGAACTGAACTACACAAAACAGAGAGTGAGGCGGGTGATGAACAAATCTTTGGACTTAAATACGCACCCAGAGCCGTCTGAGGGGCTCATTGCTGGAGTCAAGATGATTGGGTGAGGGAGACAGATCTTGGTCAAAAGATCACAGAAAGTTCTGGACAAAAGAGGAAGTGTGCTGTCCTGGTGGAAGGGCAGCTAGATTAGGATAGTGGTGAAAGTTCCAAGTGTTGTACGGAAAGATGGTACAGATTGTAAAACTGTTCCTAAATCACATAAAGTCTATTTAAAAAGAAAAAAGAACACTAAGTTCTTTTGAGTACCACACTCTCTGGTGCATCTACTTGTTGGTAGTGAGGCCTTCAGCAGATACTGGATGGTGAGGTTCCGCTGAGGAACACCCTCAAATAGGGGAGCAAACACTTTGCCTTTTATTTTTAGAGGCACTGAGGAATTACTGAGGGCATTTTGAGAGAGGCATCATGAGCTGAGATTGAAAAAAATATGGTGAAAAGATTGTGGTGGAGAAGGCCAGTTAGGCAACTGTCCAGAAATGTATATGCTAAAAATGGAAAAAAAAAAGATAGCTGTGACAATAATGTTTATGCCAGTGAAGTGTACAGGACTTGTAAGTAACTTCACGTAAGAGAAAGTGAGGGAGACAAAGGTAGCTTAAAACAAAGCACAGCAGAAAAAATCTGCTGCCATCAAGTCAATGGCAGCTCTTAGCAAGCCTGTAGAAAAGAGTAGAGCTTCCTCACAGAGTTTCCAAAGAGTGGGTGGTGGATTTGAACTCCTGACCTTTTGGTTACCAGCTAAGCTCTGAACCATTGTGCAATTAGAGTTCAAAGTTTCCAAAACAGGAAGTGGGGCAGGGATGAGAGACAGTCATTATCGGGACGCCCTGGACCTCGCAAAGCTCAGATAACATGAAACAGACAGAAAACTGAAGCTAAGCTCTCCTTCCACATCTGAAAATGTAGTCCACCTATGGAAATTCATGTTTATAGTCCTGGTACATTTTCCCTAGAATCAACTTTCTTTTCCACAGGTAGAATAAATGCTCACTGTTAAGATTCCTGAAAAAAAATCTAATAAGCAAATTATATTCTTGGAGAGGCAATGAACAACTGGTGGTGAACATGGAGGAGGATTAAGAAATGACACAGTTCAGAAACTTTGAAGAACTTCACTCATGTTATGTAGCTACAACGTAAATTGATCTCCCACCAGAGAAGACATTTCTCTTTGTGGACAGCCTTTGAAACAGACTATGCCTTATTTACTGTAGTCCCTTCTCACTCTTTTCTTCACTCTGCACTCTGGGATCTGTTTTTATTATCTGTTTTTTTTTATTGGCCTGTTTCTTAATATGTCTTGTAAATTTTGAAAGAATGCTTGACATTGTATCTGAAAAACATTAGTGGCTCTGGATATTTTCCTGCAGGAAGGACTCACCCTTCCTGAAGGGAAACCTTGATATCTAGAGTAGAGGAGTGCTATGGATTCAGTTCTAGCCCACCCAAAAATATGTGTTGGAATTCTAACGTTTACACCTGTGGATGCAATCTAATAAAATGTAGTATAATTACATTGCATCTAATGTAATAGAATACAATCATCATCCATAATGCAAGCTGAAGTAATGTAATCGAGGTCATAATGGTAGAGGGTAGGTGTTAAACCTAATCACTTTGGGGTGACATGTAGAGCAACATAGTTTCACAAACCTATCACACAAGGAAAGCCAGACTACAGTTGAGGATAGTCTAGACGCAAAGGAAATCCAGGTTGCTGGAAGATACCAGAATCTAAGGAAAGAAGTTTACAGAAGAAACAGGCGTGGCTGAGACTCTGATATGGACTTTTAACCTCCAGAAGTGAGAGAAAATAAATTTCTGTCCTTCAAAGCCACCAGACGTGGTACTTGTGTTGCAGCAGCACTAAGAAATCAAGGTGGCAGGTTTACTTCCATTTCTTCAGGGCTCAGCTAATCAGAGACTGTGCTTCCTCTTTTTAGGTGGGGTCTGCTTTGGGTTTACCTACTTCTAAGATGCTGCCTTCTAAGAGCCTCTCCCCCTGAATGCTAATTTCTGTCTTTCCACCACCATGAGATCCTCAAAACAGTACTTGGCTTTTTTTTTGTATGGCATGCTAACTTCTTGCTTCTTGCAACTAAGAATCAAAAACTACCTAAGGGGAAAAGCTGGTAAGGAATGAGGCCCTTTCTTTGGGCCTTCTGTCTCTTAGAGGTCTTGGTCCCTCAAACCTTGGATGCTGTGGCAGATCTATCATACCTTCCAACATATTTTAATTTTGTGTGGTTTCCTGTGGCAGATCTATCATACCTTCCAACATATTTTAATTTTGTGTGGTTTCCAAGTTGTTCTTGTTAGGAATATTAGCCTTCTACAAGCTTCTCCATCACAGCCAGAAAAGTGGAATAACTCTGCCTTTTTTTTTTTTTTTTTTGCAAAAGCAAAATCCAGAGGCAGAAAATCATCAAAAATCCATTCACAAAATTTTATTCTCTGTGCCAGGAGCTGTATTTGTGCTGGGATTTTCAGATGAATAAGATGATATCCCTACCTTGGTAGCATTGACATCCGAGAAGACCTCTTTTAAGGTGCACTTTACTTCATTCTACAATTATTCTCATCTTCACTTATTTTTAATAAGCAGTGGAAGATTCCTGACAAATCTTTGGTGGAAGACTGAGGCAAACATTGAGATGTCCTTTCTCTGAAATTTTGTGTTATTTATTATCAGCATTTCATACAGTAACAGGCACTGATGCTTGAATCATTAATGCACCATTTCCTGCTCTCTTTCCCCAAGCCTCTCTCCCACACCAAAGATATTTTGAGTTCCTTGAAGAATTAGGTTTGATACTTATGAGGTAACCTCCAAATTGCTTATATATATGCACATAGGTATGTGTGTGTATATATATATTCCTCCTCTCATAATGATCACCTGGGCAAACACCTATACTCTAGCATCTTTTGTGAGAGAAAGGATGGGGAGAAGAAAGTGACCCTCCTTGTCGAGGGCTGGGTTGACTGGAAAAGCAGAACCTGTAAAGCCCATACATATATATATATACATATAGATTTATATCAAGGAAAACGCTCAGGTGATTGTAGACTTGTAATGTCTCAAGTCTGTGGATCAGGATCAAGGCTTCTCCTGCTTCTTGTAGTTGCAGGGGCTGGTGAACCCAAGACTGACAGGTCAGACACAGGGCTCTTGCTCACAGGCAAAAATCCCAAGATCCACAGGCAAGATGGCAGGTAGGCTGCTAGCTCAAATCTAAAGTACTGGAGCTAGCTGCATGATCCAGAGTGAGCAAAAGACCAAAAATCTTATCAGACAGTCCATTTACACACTCAATGGAGGCCACATCCCCAAGGAGATTCCTTTCAACTGACTGCTGGCTCACAGTAGATCTCATCATGGAGGTGATCATACTAGATCAAATCTCATCACGGAAGTGATTGCATCACCATATGACTGCCAAATCACTGAGAATCATGGCCCAGCCAAGCTGACACATATTCTTAACAATCATACTCCTTCCGGGTTCCTACTTACAGAAAGGGGAGAATTATTGAGACTGTGACTCTGAAGAGTGAGTTCCTCCTGATAGTACAGCAACACCAATAATGACTAGCCTCTCTTAACGGATATCATTTTTAAAGTGCTTCTGATATGCCTGTTATTCATTTAAGTATATTTCAAAACCAAAAAATCCAACCTTTTTGCTGTCAGTTCTGACTCAGAGCAACCCTACAGAATACAGTAGAACTGCCCCACAGGGTTGGTAAATTGACTGCCAATCTTTTGGTTAGCAGCTGACCTCTTAACCACTGTACCAGCAGGGCTCCATCTAAGCACATTACATGTATTAATTTGTTGTATCTCAAGAACATCCTTAAGAAGTAGATTTTAATATTATTCCCATTTTATAGATAAGGAAACAGGCATAGAGTAGCACAGTTACAAAAATCCAAAAGATAAGGTTTGCTTCTCTGGCATTATCAGCTGAGAACCCTAACTTCAAGGCTGCCTTGGTAGTGGACCCTAGCTAGAAGTGGATAGTTGATGAGAGGCTTGTTGCATGTGTGCAAGAGTCTCTGCCTGAAAGAGAAACCTTGGATTTCCTTCTAGTGCCATCTAACATTTTCCTTCTTCTCATTTTTAGTCTCTTTTGCTCTGTTTATTAGGATTGCAAGGGCTACAATGGCTTAACAAGCTAGGAGCCTATGTTTTCTCTGAATAAGAAGTTGGAAGGTAGGCAGTTCAGAACTCATTCTGTGGCTTCATAATGCCATAGAGTGCTAGGCTCTTTCTAATGTCCCACCGTCTTCATCAAACATATCTCTTTCATCCCTGTTCTTGCAAACTGGCTGTTCCCTCTATATTTCAGGCAGGAAGAAGTGGAAGGATGAAAGGGGTAAGATAAAAATAATTCTATTTTATTTAAATATCTTTCCAGGAAGCCACATCTAGTGACTTACTTCGCTTTCTATATAGATAACAAAGACTATGTCACATGGCTACCTTTAGCTGCAAGGGAGGTTGAGAGACTGAATACAATCAGTGGGCTCTTTGTTACATTGAATAGAATCAAAACAGCTTCAGTAAGGACGAAGGGGAGAGTAGGAATTCAAAGTATCTACCACAGGTATTACAGTTTTAACTGAGTCAGAGGAAAGAGCTTCACCAAAGGCCAGCAAGCCCAGCAGGCCATATTTCTTGGTGAGGCACCACAACAATGCATGGAGCTCGACTAAGAAAGCCATGTCCTCCTGGATTAGGCATCTGCCTATCCATAAATGGAAACTCTGGTGGTGTGGTGGTTAAATGCTATATGCTAACCAAAAGCTTGGCAGCTCAAACCGGCCAGGTGCTCCTTGGAAATTCTATAGGGCAGTTCTACTCTGTCCTGCAGGGTTGTGATGAGTCAAGATTGACTCAATGTCAGTGGGCTTTCTTTTTCTTTTTAAATCTATAAACGATCTCATGCTCCAAATCTGAAACTACAAGAACAAGGGCCATATCCGGCTTTTGACCTATATAATCTGGGGAAATTTATGAAATATATTAAGATTATGTTTCCTTATCTGTAAAATGGGGATAATTGCATGTGTCCTACTCATTTCACAGGGTTGGGAAGGTCAAAATAATAAATGTAGGAATGCTTTGAAATCTAATGACATGTGTATTTTACTTAATACGTCTCATTTAAAGATAAAAATTGAAGTATAAATGGAGGCCAGTCAATTTATGTGATAACCTTTCTTTTTCTTAAGTCTCATAGTGACCCTATAGGACAGAGTTTCCAAGGAGCACCTGGTGGATTAGAACTGTCGACCTTTTGGTTAGCAGATGTAGCATTGAACCATTGTGCCCAACTGAATCACCAGCACTGGGTTTGGTTTTATCGTTTTTCTTAAGCCTATCTTAAATTACATATGTACATACTTTTATAGCATTTCAAGTTTGTATACATAAACAAAACAGTTAATATACATAATTATACATTATTGTATATATACTCATGTATGTGTAGATGTTTATTTAAAGTTTATGCTTTCTTTGTACACCCAGTCTTCACTACCAAGATGGTTAAGTTCCAAAGACCAGGTCATTGCACAAAAATCAACGTTATTTGAAAATGGAAGATGCCTACATCAAATCAAAAAGTAGAGGATGACTACACCATTACATAACTGTCAAATTACATTATTACATAACTACTGACCCATTGAGAATCACAGCCCAGACAGGATGACACACAGCTTTAATGATCTCAGCCAGTACTGCTCTAATCTCATATCTGAGTGTCTGTGATCACCACGAGAATGTTGTTAATGTGCAAAATAGTCTGACAATAGAGTTTATGTTATTGTCATAAATGAGAAATATCAAATAATGACATAATAAGGGAGGAGTGGCTCTAATGGAATCTGGCAAAATTCGCTATATTCCATTTTAGCACTTCTAGAACTTACCAAATTGCCTAATCTACTTCTATGGTTTAATCCAATTAAGAGGGAAAATGAGGACTTGGGACCACCAATATTAAAACTGTCATCTCCCCCATTGGCAGTATGGCAACCAAGTTGTGTTTCCTAAGATATATACCAGCAATATTTCAAAATATGATTAACAGTGCCAATACCTTGTAAAGTTGAGCACATCTTTTCTTGTTTCGTCTTAGTGATGCCGTCTATCTTTGTGAAAGCTGATATATTAAATAGCTTTCTAAGAGCCTTATTGTGGCCTTTCTCTCCCTTTGGTGTAGTATAGTAACTCTTATCGATACTAATGGGAGTTCTGTCGGAGCCTGTGGGGTGGTTACATGGCTTCTGTAGTTAATGATGATGGACCAGGCTTGAAGCCATTGTCTGGAGTTCAGGAACTTGTCTTGATTATTTAAACTCTCAGGAGGGAAGGCAGGTACATACTACATCCCTTTCAGCCAGCCCTCAAATGTGGGGCGTTTCTCTGCCTTCCTGTTTTGGCAGGAACTGGTGTGTGAACCCATAAATTAAGTGGGATAGAGTGAGAATAAGTTGTAAAATTGTGTTTATCTGTTATGCTTTGAACTGTATCTGTTACCACCAAAAGATATATTAAAGTCTTAACCCTTGTCCCTGTGAATGGGACTATGTTTAGAAACAGGGTCTTGGAAGATGGTATCAGTCAGGTCATCAGTCAGGTCGCAAAGTCATACTAGAGCAGGGTGGGCTTCAACCCTGTATGACTTGTTTTCTTACAGAAAGAGGAGGAGAAGGGACACAGAAACAGAGAGGCAGAGGCAGAGGCAGAGGAAGGAAGCCAAGCGATTTCTCAGATGCAATCCCCAAGCGTGAAGCTACCAGAGCTGCAGGAGAAATGCAGAACAGAGTCCTAGTAAAAGTCTCAGAAGGAAACAACACGGCGACACCCTAATTTTGGATTACCACCTTTCAAAATGGTGAGAAAATAATTCCTGGTCTTACAAACCACTTGGTTTGTAGTACTCTGTTACACAGCCTCAGAAAACGAATACAATATCCAAAATCCAAAGTTGCACCAAATTCAAAATTCATTTGAAAATCCAAAAGTGGTACCTTGACACCAGCCAGAATTTTAGTTAAAGATTATAGGAAAATTCATAAACATTTGCTAGAGCTTAGATATATCGATTCTTGAAACATATACAAGGAAATTGATTTTTTTTCCAAACCCAAGGAGTCCATGCATTTCCAACAAATTATTCAATTTTTGATCTGGAAGAGAACTATGAAATGAGTTCATTTTACGGCTGAGGAGAATGAGGGCCCTAGAGGTTAAATGAATTATCCAAAGTCATACGATTAATCTCTGTACACAGACATAGCAAACACTGTGGTTATATAGCTTGTGACAACAGGAAAAATACACACGCAGGCCTGGGATAGAACACACACTCAGTAAATACTTTTGGATTAATTCTATACTTTGTTTTTTTAATATAAAGTGCAGAGGTAACCTAACAAAATTATTATCAGCACTATTCATGTTTTACTGAAGTACTTGGATAAGTCATATTGTTACAGTCATACAAGGCTTAGCAGGGTGCGGAGTGCATAAGGGGAGCCCTGGTTGCACAGTGGTTAAGGGCTTGGCTGCTAACCAAAAGGCCAGCAGTCTGAATCTACCAGATGCTGCTTGAAAACTCTACGGGGCAATTGTACACTGTCCTATAGGGTCACAATAAATCAGAACTGACTACAACAGGTTTCAGCCTTTTCCATACCCTAGAAAAGAGAATTAACTTCTTTTATATGCTCCAAACAGAATTACTATTAATATTGTTTGGACTATTTGTACATACCTGATGTCTTTTCTACCAGACTGTGAATTCTGAGTAGATGCCCACACCAAACTGAAACCAAACCCATGGCCCTTGAGTTGATTCTGACTCATAGCAACCCTACAGATTCCAAAGCATTGCAACCATATAGGACAGAGTAGAAGTGCCCCATAGAGTTTCCAAGGAGCACGTGATGATTTGAACTGTCAACCCTGTGGTTAGCAGCTATAGCTCTTAACTGCTCTCCCACCAGGGTTTCCAGATGCCTGCACACCTCGTTTATTTTCAGGTCCACAGCAGGAGGCACTGTACTGAAAACAGTATGGGTGTTCAGTGCATATTTACAGAACGAACGCCGCATAGGGAACACAAGCCCTCTGCAAAGTCCTCTGTTCTCTGCACTGATTGTCTCCTATAAGCAGAAACCCTGGTGGCGTAGGGGTTAAGGGCTACATCCGATAACCAAAAGATTGGCAGTTTGAATCTGCCTGGTGTTTCTTGGAAACTCCAAGGAGCAGTCCTACTCTGTCCTATAGGGTCGCTGAGAGTTGGAATTGACTTGATGGCAATGATTTTGGTTTGGGGGTAAGCACACAAGAGTCAGGAATTAGTCAACCGTTTCCAGCGTCCCAGGTAGAGAGCTCTGGCCACCGTGCATCACTAGGTTTTATCCTTCCTAGGACACTGGCACTGTTTCATTGCTGAAGGGTTCGGTTTTTGTTGTCACTGCTGAGGAAACTGAGAATTAAGAGATGTTTGGTGACTGGCTCATCGCCACACAGCTCATCAGTGGGCCATAGTTAGCAAAATGTTGTGCTGGGAGGAGGGCGAGGAGGCAAAAACGGGAAGATACTTACGACAGAACGGCCCTTGTATGTTGAAAGCCACAGTGACAGCAAAGGCAATCCAAACTACAAACACCACAAAACCTCCAATCAAACCCACTGTCACTGAGTCGATTCCAACTCATAGCGACCCTATAGGACACAGTAGAACTGCCCCACAGAGTTTCCAAGGAGCACCTGACCGATGCGAACTGCTGACCACCAAGACAAACATTGCGGACGTTTTTCTACACAAAACACGGAAGACGGGGCTGCCAGTCACCCAGTCAGCTCTGGAAGCCAGAGTTTGATCAGGAAAATGTTTAGATTAAGAATTTCTGCAGCCTCCTCCAGGAACCCTTTCTAGAAGTACTTTGTTTGGAAATACACCCTCTAGCAACCTAAATTCGCCACCCTGCATTCAGAGCGCTCGCCACACATCTGTGAAGCTACTCTCCTTTCTTCTCCTTGCTTTTGGTTCACAAGGATGTGTTTCTATTCAATATAACATATCAGTGGAATTTTTTTACCACTAAACCCAAAACCTCTTCTTCTACAACGTTTAACTACTTTCTCATGCTAACCTCTGGGTGAATTGTCACAATGGTTAATGGGAAATTCTGTATCAAATACTACTTAATTTGAAGGCATTTCTGGCTGCTAATTTATTACTAACTGCAAATTTCATTTTGCTGGGACAGAACACAATTTGTTTGTTTCAAGTTGAAAATAGTTTTTCAAATAAATTCTGATGGTAGACTTATCAAACCCTTTTATCTTTCATTAAACTAATGCTTTCAAGCATAATTAAGAAGGAGCTGGAAAACAAAGTATATTGTAATGCTCTGATATTAAAGAAGACAGCAAAATAAATTTTCAATCATATCATTACATCAATGTCTATGATGACTGCAATAGTATTATAACCATAATTAATTAGCTACCGTACAAATTCCTAATAAATCTTTAGAAATTAAATGCCTAATTTTTCAAAACCATATGCCTTCTTAAATTGATTATTTAGAATTTAGAGGCTTTTTAATTAGGAAGAAATTTATGCAACGCTGTATGTAATAATTAGGAATCAGCTTTTCTGCAATACTTTTGAACATCAGCAAAAAATTAAATCTTTGGAAAATAGTCTGGGTTAATTACAGTATTTCAATGTCAAAAATCAACATACAGTTAAAAGTTAGAGGTTAATACAGCCTTTCCTCTTCTTTATCTTCCACCTCGCTTTATGTTTTCAGGGCTGAAATCATTAACTGAACCCAGAAATCAATGAGAGAAGGGGAAATCGCCTCCGTGATTTATTCCTCTAAAAAAGTTTTCATTTTATCCAATAGTTTCAGCAAACCTCATCAATCCAGGTTAAACATTTAACACTCTCTTCTGTGATCCCCTTGGGATAGAGCAGGGATATGTCTAAGCCCTGCCATCCCTTTTGGAAAGTGATTTTTCAGACAGAAGACACAAAAGCTGCTTTGTCAGGAGGGTGGGAACGTCATTTGGGTCTAACAAAGGCATGGCCGAAGTGAGACCTCATTAAGTGTGTGGCTGCAAGATACAAAGGGATGAGGGAAGAGGACCTGATGGCCAGTCATGGCACGCTCACAGGGGCCTGCTGAGAACGGTTTTCAAAGTCAAGGCCCTCTTGTGCCCAGAGATTGGCTAGGCGGTAGCGTGAGCCCCATCTCCTTCCTGCCTATACAAAGGCTGGGAGGGAAATGCATAGAAGATACAATCAATGAAAGAAGAATCAAAGGGCCCAAACCCAGAAGGAATGACTGCCTACTCAATCCAGGAACCAAGTGTTTTGTTCTTTTTGCTTCATCCCCTCCCCACTTCAAGACCTCTTTCAGAATAAAATCCAGATGGTGACATTTCCATCTAGAGGTGCTATAGAAATAAGGTCAACCTGGGTGAAATCCTGAAACCCTGGTGGTGTAGTGGTTAAGTGCTACAGCTGCTAACCAAAAGGTCAGCAGTTCCAATCTGCCAGATGCTGCCTGGAAGCTTTATGGGGAAGTTCTTCTCTGTCCTATAGGGTTGCTATGAGTTAGAATTGACTCAACAGCACTGGCTTTGGTTTTGGGGCGAAATCCATCTTTATTCATCTAAGCACTTTACCTTATGTCTTCCTTTGGAATTCACCTTTCTCAACAAATAGCTAGCTAGAGTCTGCCTTCCCAAAGCCACTGCCCCCCATGTCTACCCAGGAAACAGAATGATTCTTCCCGGTGAGCCCCTGCAAAGCCACTGTTTTCTCCCACTGAGTTTCTGTTGAATATCACCAAGCCATTTTCCTTTCTGGAGGTCTTCCGGCAAACCTATTAAGCCTCTTGAGTGCTTGACCCAAGACTGACAGTCACTAGCAGATATATTTGTACTCTGGGCAGAATTGGTCTTTAACTGTTGCTCAGAGGAGAAGAGAAAAGCGACCCCGGCATCCCTGCTCTCTGCAGCTGGCAGACAGCAAACTCAAGATCAAGCCGCATTTATGGGGGAAAATTGCTGACGCCCACAGGATGAAATTTCAGGCATTGACAGCTGCTAGGTAAGTAAATGGGAATTATTTTATTCTGGGTAAATGCAACACGCAGCACATCCTGAACAATGAGAAGGAGTTGGTGGCCCGAGGGTCGTGGTACCCCAGATCGTATTTGTTCTGAACAGTCTGCTAGGAGGAAAAATATGGAATGAGTGGCCAAACAGCCAGCAGCATATCAAAGCCCAGTTGCTCATCATGACGTGTGGAAAGCACAGCTTTTCCCCCATGCTGGGAACTTCAAGAAAATAGTTTGAATCTCCAGTTTTCAATTCAGCACACAGACTCGACATCGACTGAAAGAAAGTCCTATATTTTAAAGCCTGAGGCCTTTGCCTGCATCCAGGATGCCTTCATCTCATGCCTTAAGTGCCTTTAACAGCCTCCTAACTGGTCTCCTGACTACTCCAAATCAATCTCCAGCTCTGCAGTCAGAGAAAAAGCCTTCTTAAAGGCAACTCTCCTGCTCAAAATCCTTCAATGGCTCCCACCGGCCAGCAGGAGAAGACTTGGACGATCCTTCTCCACCTTTCCTGTTAACTTGCCCTGGCTGATTCTCATCAGTAATCTCCCATCTCTAGGCTTTGCATTCCCTGTTCCCACTCTGTTCCCTGTTAAATTCCCTCTGGTCAACTCCTACTCATCCCAGGTTTCAGATTAATTGCTCCTCCCCCCAAGAAGTCTCCTTTGACTCCCTAAGTCTGTGGGGTGTCCCTTCTCTGGGCTCCCACACACCCCTTTGTGCTTCTGGTATATAACTTCATCACACTGTATTGCCTGCTCATGTTTTTTATCTCTGGACTTCTCAAGGAGGCAAGGGAAAAACAAACTCAAAAACTGATTGCTATTGAGTCGGGTCCAACTCATAGCACCCCTGTAAGTCAGAGCAGAACTGCCCCATAGAGTTTACAAGGAGCCCCTGATGGATTTGAACTGTCAACTCTTTGGTTAGCAGATGTAGCACTTAACCCAGTACGCCACCAGAGCTTCCCGGTAAAGACAAGCAGCTTGAATTAACTGAGTGAATGGAACTTAAGAAGTGCAAAGCCTGGAATGGCTCACAAAACTCAAGGAAACACTCAGCAGCCAAGCTGGGGGAATGGAGAAACCAGGACCCCTCTTGGAGTTCAATTCGGAGTCAGGGGCTTGAACCCCAGTCTTTCTGTCTGTTTCTGCTCCCCGCTCTGTCTGTCTCAGTCTCTCAATCCTCAGTGTCTGTCACCAGAAGGGTGGAACCATGACGGCCAAGAGGGCTTAAGCTCATGTTCTCCTTGGTTCAAAGGTGAAAAGTCTCAGTGGGCATTCTGACTGGCCCTTCTTGGCTCCTATGTCTGCTCTACACCAAGAAGAACAACCTGGGTTTAGGGCAAGTATAATCAAAGCCCATTCAGACCACGTTTAAAGCCCACAGAGAAGGGGAGGAAATTCTGGTGGCATAGTGGCTAAGTGCTATGGCTGCTAATCAAAAGGTCAGCAGCTCAGATCTGCCAGGCGCTCTTTGGAAACTATGGGTTAGTTCTACTCTGTCCTATAGGGTCATTATGAGTGGAATTTACTTGACAGCACTAGGTTTGGTTTTTTGGAAAGAGTGAAGGGAGCCAGAGGGGGACAGAGGCTGAGTGGCCACAGAAGCTGGTGTATTAGTCTCACCTATTGCTACAAAAATAAAAATCAGCCAACTAACACCCCTGGCAAAGGCTCAGAGACAAACAATAATACACATTTATGATTCATGCTGTAGGTCAGCTGAGGTGAATCTGTTCAGGCTGGAGGCTTTGCTTTAAGCTTCAGGTCTGCCTTACCCAGGCTCCTTGAGTTGGATTAAACCTGGCCACGCCATGTGTGTTCATTCTGGAGCCCTGGCTTAAGGACAAGCTCTTCTTAAGTCAATACCAGGGGTGGAAGAGAGGAAATGACAGCGCACAGTGCATCTTAATGCTTAGAATTTGTAATGGCACACTGGGAATCCCACATCTTCCCATCAGCCAAAGCAAGTCACATGGTTGAGCACAAAATCAAGGGGCTGCCCCTCTAGCGGGCAGGACTGTCAAGTCAGGTGACAAAGGGCTTGTATACGGGAGGAAGTAAAGACAGTGGCCTGACGATTTTATCTACTAACGGATGAGTTCTCAAATGAGCACTGACGATTGTCAGAGCGAAGAGTAGCTGCTGAGCAGACAAAAACAGTCCTGCCCATTATGGCCTATCTGGCCACATCATGGCTGATGCGCAGGCAAGAAATGTGTTTTATTGACCTATTCCTTAGGCCCTGGGAAGACACACAGTAAAACAAACAAACAACTCAGTTGATGGCGAGTGAATTCTCATGCATGGCAAACCTACGTGTGTCAGGGTATAACTGTGCTCCACAGGGTTTTCAATGGCTTCTTTTCACCAGGTCTTTCTTCTGAGGCACCTCTGGGTGGACCTGAATCTCCCACCTTTTGGTCAGCCCCTGTTTGTACCACCCAAGGACTCCTAGCACATAGTAGGCAGTCAGTAATTACATAGCAGATTTCTTGTAAGTGATTTGAAGGTTACAGAGAGCATAGACACAAGAACCATCACCTCCAAGAACTTGAAATCTGATTGGAGAGACAGATTTTCACATCAATAAATAATACAAAATAGAAGAAGATACAAGCTCCTTTAGCTCAAGCAGAAGCCCTGGTAGCATAGCGGTTAAGTGCAACAGCTGCTAACCAAAGGGTCAGCAGTTTGAATCCACCAGGCGCTCCTTGGTAACTCTATGGGGCAGTTCTCCTCTGTCCTAAAGGGTTACTGTGAGTCGGAATTGATTCGACAGCAGTGGGTTTTTAGCTCACGCAACTATGAGTCGGATCCGACTCGATGGCACTTGGCTTCGGCTTGGCCAATGTGAACTGGGTGTTTCAGGCACAAAGAGAGGGATTCCAATGAGGTCAAGTCGGGAAGTGCTCTTATAGGTGGGATTTATGGAAAGCTGTAGAGGGGAAGGCATCAGCTTTGGAGTATTCACTGTGTGAAAGCCATTCCACTAAGCTTAGAAATGTCACTGTGTTCCACTCCTGAAGATCTGCAAGGGAGATAACATTCTAGTGACTTTCCACGCTAAGTATATTCAACCAACTGCCCCAAGTTATCCAACTAGATGTTGCAGAGCTTGATTTGGATACAGGCACCTGTATCCAGGAGCCAAGTCTGTCACCTTTGCATCATCAGTGTCCTGCCTAGGGACTCACACTTGAAACAGGTGCTCTATAAAGGTGAGCTGAGTACATGGATGGAGCCTGATTTGCCTTCTGCTAATCCTTGTACATGGACAGCTCTGGAAAGGGCACTCCAGACAAAGACAATATCGGACTCTGATGTATGAGCAGATAGGACACATCTTGGAAATTGTCAATAGATGTAGATGTGTGTGAGCAGAAGACTGCTTATGTGGCAGAACGCATGGGAAATTACAAGGCTTAGAAGGTAAACAGAGGACAAATGTGGAGTGATGGGTACGTGCTTTATACTGCCTTGAGGATCTATTAGGCCTATATAGTATTATTCAATATATGACCTCATCAGTAAAGACTTACGATGCATTTAAGGACCAGGTAGTGTTTTGTTCTGTTTTATATAAGGTTGCTATGAGGTAAAACCAATTCAAAAGCATCTAACAACAACAAATTGTAGGTACTATTTGTTGTTGCTAGATGCCAGAGTCAGTTCTGAGCACACTGAGTGGCCCTGTGTGCAGCAGAATGAAAGACTGCCCACTACTGTGCAATCCTAACAGTTGTTACTGCGTTTAAGCCCACTGTTGCAGCCACTGTGTCAATGCATCTCTTCAAGGGTCTTCCTGTTCTTCACGGATCCTCTACTTTACCAAGCATGACGTTTTTCTCCAGGGACTGGTCAGTCCTGATAGCATCCAAAGTAGATAAGATTAAGTCTCACCATCATTCTGGCTATACTTTCTTCCAAGACAAATTCGTTTATTTTTCTGGCAGTCCACGATGTAGTCAATATTCTTAACCAACACCACAATTCAAAAGCATTGACTGCTCTCCGATCTACATTATCCACTGACCAGCTTCCCACATGAATACGAGGTAACAGAAAATGCCTTGGCTTGGGTCAGAAGTCCGTAGTTCTCATGGTGACATCTTTGCTGTTTCACAGTTTAAAGAAGTCTTATGAAACAGATTTGCCCAAAGAAAAATACATCCTTCAATTTCTTGACTGCTGCTTCCGTGGGTGTTGATTGTGGAGCCAAGTAAAATGGAATCTTTGATAACTTCAATATTTTGTTTATTATAATGTTGCTTACTTATCCAATTGTAAGGATTTTTCTTTAGTTTCTGATCTTCATCACTCTGTTTCAAGTCCTCTTTGCTGTCAGCAAGCAAGGTTGCATCATCTGCATACTGCAGGTTGTCAATGAGTCTTCCTCTAATCATGATGACTATTTTCATATAGTCTAGCTTTTCAGATTATTTGCTCAGTATACAGATTGAATAAGCATAGTAAAAGGGTACAACCTTGATACATACCTTTCCTGATTTTAAACGACACAGCACCCTCTTGTTCTGTTTGAACAACTGTCTCTTGGTCTATGTACAGTTTCCACATGTGCACAATTAAGTGTTCTGGAATTCCCATTCTTTACCATGTATCCTTAATTTTTAATGATCCTTACAGTCAAATGTCTTTGCCTAGCTAAGAAACCATCTTTTTGGTATCCTCTGCTTTCAGCCAAGATCCATCTGACATCAGCCACGATATGTTTCATTCTATGTCCTCTTTTAAATCTGGCTTGAATTTCTTGTGGATGTATGGCTACAACCATTTTTAAATTATCTTCAGCATAATTTTACTTACGTGTGATATTTATGGTATCATTGAATAATTTCTGCCGGATCACCTTTCTTTGGAATGGGCACAAATATAGATCACTTCCAAGTCAGTTGGCCAGGTAAATTATAGATTATTATATGCTACAGGTATGACGCAGTATGTAATAATCTGGAACAAGTATCCAAAGCCACTGCTGTCGAGTACATTCCAACCCATAGGGACCCTGTGGGACAGAGTAGAACTGCTTCAGAGAGTTTCCAAGGAGTGCCTGGGGTATTTGACTGCCCACCTTTTGGTTAACAGATCTAGTACTTAACCACTACTCCCTGCAGGAAATGTATTAAAAATTCTTGGAACCAGTGTACCTGCAAATTTTTTTTAATACATTTCCTGCATGCTGATGTGAGAAAGAAATGGACTTAATGGGAAAAACAGTTTATTTATTTCCCCCTTTTAAGCTTTCTAAATGCATATGAATTTGGTTGCCTGGTCTTCTGTACTTAAAAGCATAAAGATGGCAGAACTTTCTGAAACTGTTCTTTTTGGGGAGGGCATAGAGGCCGGTGAAATAAACTGTAATTCACTAGTGCTGAATAAAGCACACATCAGCCTGCCTCCCACCGCTGTAAGTTCTTAGCAGAGAAAAGGATATTCTCAGGTGAGGAGGGGCATCAGTCCCACTCCAGAGAATAGGGCAGCTGGTTCTGTGTGGGGGTTCAATTACAGAGCTAGGGTTCTGACTGCTTTATAGACAAAAAAAAAAAAGCAACCCAAAAACTGAAGCCCATGTCCCTGTCCAATTTCTAACACCCTATCATCAATCATCACCATCCAGGCCTTTTCATTCTTCAAGGCAGCAGTTGAGAATACAGTTTATCACCCTTCCTCTGTTAGTCTACAGTGCTGGTTCTCACCCCACCCTGTTGGTTAGGAGGAAATAATAAATTATGCTCATTCTCAGAGAGATCCAGTCACTGTACTTCTTCAGATTAACAACAGACCATTTGCAAGTGGCCATGCTATGTTTTACCAGCTAGTAATGGGAAGCTGTACTGGGAAGACGTCAACTCCAGATCATTCTAAACAACCATGCTGAGTATTTGTGAAAATAAGTGGGTTGGTTTCTGTGTTTGTTTTGAAATGATATAGGGTCAGAGGTTACACTGTAATTTGGGGCTGTTTGCCCTTCCAAGTAAAAACACATGGTCCTCCTGGCCTCCTGACATCTAATAAAAAATCTAATAAAAAATGATCTTACATACTTCGGTTTAAAATTTTAGCTACTACTTACAAGTACCTACTTAAAATTGAATAAAATTAAAAATCTAGTTCCTTAGCATCTTAGTTATCTAGTGCTGTTATAGCAGAAATACCACTAGCAGATACCTTTAACAAACAGAAATTCTCTCATGGTTTAGGAGGCTAGGAGTCTGAATTCAGGGTGCCAGCTCTAGGTGAAGGCCTTTGCCTCCTTTAAACCTTTGCAAGCTTGGCATTCCTTGGAGATCTCCATGCGTCTTGGCCTCTAGTCTTCTCTTGGGTTTAGGAAGTTCTTGGCACAGGGATTTTGGGTCTAAAAACATGTGCTCTGTGCTCCTCTTTTCTGGTGGTAGTCTCTTTTTCATCTCTTATAAAAGGTGTGACTCAAGGAAGGAGGTGACTCGAGTTAAGTGTAGTAAGGGTGGTAACTGGGTTAAGACACATGCAACCCTAATCCTGCATTATTAACACAGTGGACAATCCACCACCAAATTACACCATCACCACAGGCACAGAGACTAGGGTTTACAGTGTATCACAAAACGGAGGTCAACCACACGATGCTGGGAATCATGGTCTAGATATGCTGACACATTTTGTTTTTGGGGGTGGGGACACAATTCAATCTGTAACACTCAGCTATTGGTTACCATGTTGGATAATATAGAAAATATTCATCATCACCCAAAGTTCTATTGGACAGAATCACTGTATACTCAAAGTGACCACACTGTTTAGCATTGTCAAGCACCAGGTTCCATATGGCCAGTGCTCTAGATTGGGATTCAGAAGGCATGGGCTTTCATCTTGGCTTTGACTAGTTTTATGCCTTTTTCTGTGATAATCTCTCTCATTATCAGTTTATGCATCAATAAAATGGGGCACCCGAACTAATCTGGCTGGTTAACTGAATATAAAGGTAGAACATCCTAATCCAACGTAAGGAATATGTAATTTCATAGTGATCAACGATGAAAACCATGCATTCAGAAATTATCGCTCTGGGATTGTAGTTAGGGGACAATACGCCCACTCAGATTTTTCTCTGATGACTTTTGAGAGGTCTATGGGTGAAGGTTGTGACCTCTGAACTACTATTTTGCTGTAGGCCATCTCTCTAGCAGGTATCAGTTGTGTTTTCTTGGTGCAATTAGTGAGGGAGGTGTGGATAACTCTCCATTCCCTACATACAAGAAAGGAGAGCTGCTAAATTCCTTGTGGATCATCTTACATTCATCAGCAGACAGACAATGCCACATGGGGTCTGCTCATGGATGGTCCTGTTCACACTACATCCCTGAAACAGGAACTTCTCCAACCACCAAGGAATTCCTGAAGGACAACATGGTAACTGATCCCAAATATTTTCACCTTCAAAAAGTTTCAAACAGAACCCAAAGGTGACAACTTAGAAGCATTAAACAGGTTCCTATATATTTATTGACAGGTGATCCAACCATTTCGAGAGGTAATGGGCATTAATTTTTCAGTTTATGTCTGGGCTTCCTAGTCTTGTTTACCTATTCCTCAGAAGTGGAGGTTATGTCTTTGTTTTGATTTCTGTTCAGTTAGTGTCTTTTTGGAGTCCTAGGATACTCTGTAGGGCAGTTCTGCTCTGACCTATAGGGTCACAATGAGTCAGAGCCAACTCAGTGGCACCTAACAATGCCAACAACATTCCTTGGACCCAAAGAAACCAGCAAGTGGACACTGTGGGCCATAGGAAGAGATGGCATAAAACATGAGTAAGGAAAAGAAATAATACATCTAATATTCTTCAGCTAGAATACTGCTTTGCACTCCCAGCTGACTCAAGCTTTGTCAGTGGGTGTGATCATGGACTTCACCAAGGCTCACCGTGCTGCTGGTGTGATGGATGCCCTCGTACTCTGTGTTCTGGAGGCAGCCTACACTGCAGAGGGGATGCCCACCACAGGCTGCTGGGCTCAGTCTTGAGCATCATCAGAATCAACAGGAGGGGTCGTTAAACCACACACTGTTTCTGATTTAGCCGGTCAGGATGCAGGAGGCATTGCTATTGTTGTTAGTGGCTAGAGAGTCATCAGGGGAGGGATGTGAAAACGCACACTGCTAACGGGTTCCTAGGTGAGACCAGTGTCCTCGGTCTCAAGACTAAACTTTGAGAACCACTGCTTAGGGCCTTCTTCATTTGATCCCAGATGGGCACAGGCAAGGCCAAGTATATTTCTCCAAGGTTCTATTTGCTATGTCAACTTGAGACACCTGAGCAAATGATGCTAACAGTTAACACTTCCATAGCTCTCAGTGTGTTCCAGGTACTGTTCTAAGAGCTTACCTATATTCACTCATTTCATCCTTAAAATACACAGGAGGTATTAAATTATCCTTTCTATTTTACAGATGTGGCAGAGTGGTGCTTTCCTAAGGGTGCACAGCTAAAGTCAGAAGCAGAGCTGGTGTCTGAACTTCGAGAGTCTAGTGTGAAAGCATTCAGCGGACGATAACGCTTCTCCCATCAACCCCCTCTCTGCCAGCATTCTCCTCTTCTTCCTACAAATGACCACATTCCTTTAAGAGACTGCACCTTGGGAGCATCCCCAAAAAGCAATGCCCAGAACACTAAGGTTGTCCATTGTTAGCCTTGGTCAAGTTTGTTTTTAATACCTACTAACTATAACAAAAGGGGAGCCCTGAGAGTACAGTGGTTAAGACCTCAGCTGCTAACTAAAAGGTCAGTAGTTTGCATCTACTAGTCACTCCCTGGAAACTCTATGAGGCACTTCTACTCCATCCTACAGGTTCGCTATGAGTTGAAACTGACTTGATGGCAACTGGTTTGTTTTTTTGATTTTGGATAGCAGAAGAAACACTGGTGATTAAAGGTCTTGGCTGCTAACCCAAAGATTAGTGGTTCAAACCCATCAGCTGTCCTATGGGAGAAAAGATCAAGCAATCTGCAAAGATTACAGTCTTTAAAACCCTATAGGGCAGTTCTCCTCAGTCCTGTGGGGCTGCCGTGCATCAGAACTGACCCAGTTACAACGGGTTAGTTTGCTTTTGTTGGACTACGAAAGAGGACAGCTTTGCATCTTCCTCTGTGTCATCCTTTTGGGACTATCTCTCACTCACTAATTATTATTTTACAAGGGACGTGGGAAGACTTAAAAACTAGAAACATGGTCAAGGTAGAGAAATAATAAACAGGAAAGTAAAAGTAGTAAAGTAGGTAGAAGTGTAAAAATAACCAGATGGAAAGGTCAAGGGAGATAAAATGTTGGGAATCAGGAGTTTGATGTGGGGAAGAAACTAAACATATACAAGAGAAAAGTTAATCTGTGGCTAGATGTCACACAAAGAAAATATAAATACAACCCAAAAGGGAGCCTACAGAGAACAAAAAGGAGGGGAAACGAGCAGAGGGAGGGAAAAAAAGATGTTACTAATTGGATTTTGACTTCCAGTTATAATTGGGCATTTGACTTATATCAACATTCCTCTTTATCTTTAAAATATTTTGAGATCTTTTAAAATGCAGGAAATGTCATTTGCACTCATCCCAGCCCTGACCACTGGAGCCCTGTTTGCTTGTTTATTTTTTCTTTAGCAGAAGAACTTTCTCTAAAGGTTGGCATGCAGGATAAATCTTTTAGAGGAAAGACAGGGAAATAACTCAACGGGAAGGAAGGATTCATTATGACAAGGGCCAGGTCAGGGAAATGGCCACATAATTGCATTCTTGAAAGCAAAGGCTGGCGAAAAACGAACCCCACGTTAAGACTGTTGGCTCTGCCCGAGGATTGAGTTGGGGTTGCTTTGGAGGCCAGCCATGGAGCCTGAGACTCTGAAGGTTCTGTTTTAGATTATGGGCTGAGTTCACCCAAGGGGTACAGAGTAGGGGAACAGTGTGGATGATGTCAGCTTTACCCTGATGGCTGGCTTCCTGCACACAAGGATTCCATCACTCCATGGAGCTTCTCTAGGAGTTAGTTGCTCCATTATAGGGGCAGAGGATAGTGGGTGGGGAGAAGGCAGCATTCAATTTCATTTCATCACTTTACCATCAGTTGTTAAGACTCTTTTCTTTACACGTCTATTTTGTATCAATGGTAAATACTTGGATTTTAAAATGGTCTGCTTAGAAAACGCATTCACCTTTCCCTCAAAACTACTTGCTATCCAGCCCGACATCAATTTTCCAAAACTAGTTTTCCTGTCACACTGCGTACAAAGTCACTTTTTCTGTGAAGTCTCAGAATTCACCCTCTGGGGACCACGCTTGTATCCCTCTCCCCCCAGGTCTCCTCATCCCTAGAGAAGAGTTACCTGTGAGGCCATGTCAGTATATTTTACTGAATCAAAGACTTCATTGACTGCTGAGAAAGAGGCACCATTATTTTATAATCCATTAAGAAATGGGGGGGGGGAGAACCCTCTGCTTATTAAACTATGGAACATCTTTGGCCATCAAATGTATTCCAAATTCAAAAATGTTACAATGGACTCAAACACATCAACAACCAAGAGAAGAGCAGGCGACCAGGCCATGTTTCATTCTGTTATACAGAAGGTCACGATGAGTCAGAGGTGACTCGACAGTTAATAATTATGTCAATAAACAAAGGATCTTTTTAATAATATCTACTGCATTAGACTGCAAGGTCCTTCACAGTAGTGACTGTACCTTAGTCTGTCCCCTCTTAAGCCACCCCCTCAAGGTAGAGAATAACTTCTTGCATTTCCCAAGCTAACTTGCTAACAGTGCTGACTGAATCGAGCGTGTATGTTTAATCACACAGCTTACATATACACAACATGATACGGTTTCTCCTTACACTTTCTCAAGAAAGTTTAGGCATCTATTGAAATATTTTTCCTGTTTTATAACTGATCAACCTGAGATTCAAAGGTGTGAACTGACGAAGCCATGGCCACACAGGGAGTAGGTGACTCAAGCATTTTTTTGTGCTTTCTGTGCTTGAGAAATAGTAACAAATAGGGTGATAAGGACCCCTCACCACTCACTTCAGTTTCTGAGGAAAGCCCTGCATTTCATGAGAAAATAACGAATGTTCTCATGCCCCCGTATGCTCTGGCATAGGGTCCCTTATTTTATTTCCCTGGCAGCTACCTGTCAACAAGCGGTGCTTGGAGCTGATGGCAGGGAGTTTGTACACACCAAGACTATCTAAACAGACCATTAAGTGGTAGTAAAGTAACACATGTGAACAACAGGTCAATAAATTCCCAACAACTGATGTTGCCTGCAAGGAGCTGGCGGTTGCGGAGTGTCTCTGTGTTTACATAAAATCAATTTTATGAGCAATCTTAAATAATTAGGGAAGATGCCACCAGGCAGGGTACATTCTACACTCATTGTAACAGCTTTGGCATTCATCTCATTGATCTCTTCTGTTTAATATTATCTGGGGATTTTTTTTTTCTCCCAAGCTGCTGTCTTCTCCAATAGCTTCTTTATGAGATGCTGAAATGTTCTTCATGAAGAACCCAGACACATACACTTACTAGTATTTTACCAGCCCAAAACCCGAAGTCATCCCTTAGCAGAGTCTTTACTAAGCTCAGCCTTGAGTCTATTTTAATTTAATTCTCTGCTCTGAAGCCCTTAAAACTCGGGGATGGCAGATAAATTGGGGGAAAGGGGTAGATACTATATACCTAAAACACGGAAGCTGGAGTTTTATGCTGAGTTTTATGACGACAGCAGAGAATGCTTAGACTAATGTGGGTTAATTTCTCAACCTTTTAGGTGATGCTTATTTATCCTTATGAGGTTTAGAGAAAAATGGACTTTCATAGGCATCAGATAGACACTGAGGGGACATGAGCAGGGGTACAAGTCAATGGTGCCATCGGAGATGATCTAGCCTTTAGGAAATTTCACTGAGAAAATCCCATGCCAGTGATTTACAGCTCCGAAGCATCATGTCACTTCAGCTGCTCCATCAGGTACGAGGGACTCGCTGCCTTGTGACTGTGGGGGCTGTAAATCCACATTTACCACAGGATGCCACGGGCTCCATCTGCTCCCTAAAGTGCCTACATAAACTAAGTCTGTAAGCCATCTGCAGAGTGCCCTCGTGCGTGTGTGCTGGAGTCTTGTGCTCGTGAAATGTGGTGATTTTGCAACTTCAAATAAGGTTCGTTTTAATTGTCATTGTTAAGATCAAATGCTTTGCAGCTGTCTCTTGCCTGCAGATGAAAACCAGAACCTTGACGGCTAACGTGATCAACTCTCACGTTCTATTTTGTCACCTAAATTGCTACACTTCAGTGTCTTGAGTATACAGTATGTACTTAAGTATTTTTTTAATAAAAAAAAAGTGACTAGGAAGAGGTTGTGAATATCCATGTGGAAAAAAATACAAGAGCCTAAGATAAAAATGTTGGTTCTGGTTACTGCTTGCCAACTGCTGAGCCATGTCACCTTGGCAAGAGAAGGAATCCCTTGGGCCTCATTTTGTCCATGTGTAAAACGGGTATGTTAGGTTAAATGACCCAAAGTTCTCTTCTAGCTCTAACACTTGGAACCTAAATTTCAACCATATTCTTCCCATGTGTAACTCGGACTCAGTCCAAGTTGTCTAATCTGGAGAGCATGGTCCAATTTAGAAATTGTGTCTCCTCATATTTCCTTTGCTCTGTAATCCCAAGTAAACCTTTATCTAAATGAGAAGGGAGGCTTTCAGCTTTGGTTACGAGCTCTTAACCACTGTGCCACTAGGGATCCATCCAAAACCAACCAACCAAACCCACCACTGTAGAGGCAATTCCGACTCACAGCGATCCTCTCGTCAGCTGTCATTAGTCACCTATTTCAAATGCAGTAACACACTGTGAAAGACAAGTTAATTAACTCTGGCTGGTAATTTTTATCTGCTGAAGAAAACCTTATTTCCTATCAGACTACTTTAAGTAAAAATACAATAGTAGTTTATATACAGAGATACCTGCCTTTCACATAGTGTCACACCTAGTGTGTCAGGACGCTCCTACAGTGTTAGACCTTTGTTTATCTGACCTCCCTGTATCCCTATCTGCATCTTAATGCCTCTGCCTTGTCTTTACAAGCAATACATGGTTCTGAAATGAACAGTGTTTTGTTGATTCCCCTTTTCAATCTGGTTGATATTTAGTCTAACAAGAAAAGAAGAGAAAGGGCAATTAGACAAAGTCCAGAAATACCTGTTCTTTTCCTGTTGACAAGCTCAATTGCATGGGACATGTCTGAGTGCAGTATGTTATTAGCACAATGTACTACTTGTCCAAACATTTGTAGGTCATATTACTTCTCTATAAGCCAGTGAGAGAAAAACTAAAACCAAGACAGGTTATTAATCACTGAGTCTTCTTAAGCAACACAGAAGGAAAAAAACAAAACATAATGGATTTGAAAGAAGATTACATAGAAGAAAAACAAGGCATTTGTCATGATTGTGAAATGAGCCCTTCCAAGTCCCACTAAGTCCACACTTTGTGCATGACATACTGGTAGGTCCTGGAGGCTGTGAGAGGTTGGAAATGGGACCTGTGCCTAGCTGAGGACACCCTGGTAGGTCTCATTTTTTCCAGAAGGAAGTGTGAGTTCAGAGTTGCATGTCTTCTTTATTTGTGTTGGAAGTGCTTCTGCCAGGGGTATGGGAAACCCAAAGGCTAGAATAAGCCAAGCAATTCTTAGGACAGCAAAAAAACAGGTAGAGCTGGAGAGAAAAGTTCAAGTGTCCATTAATGCCAACCCAAAAGAAATAGTGTGGCTTCCTGGCTATCTACAGCTGTCAAGGCGATGGGGAATTGTACGGATGGGTAAACCTTTATACATCTGTCCACAAAAGCTTGTTTCCAAATAAAAAACTCTACTACTCAGGAACAGCATGTGTAGTGTGGGCCCCCCAGGAGGACTTCTGCTTTCTGGACAAGGAGTGGATCCCAAGGTGACATCAAGACAAAGGTGTACCTGGGGCCAGAAGGACTGGCAATTACTCACAGAGACGTATAGCCCTTCTTTGATTGTACTCTACACTAATAACAACAAAATTCAGAAAGCAATTGGGATTGTCTCCCACTGGACATAATGCGGAGCCCCGGCGGCTCAGTGGCTAAGAGCTCAGGCTGCTAACCAAACGACTGGCACTCTGAACCCACCAGCTACTCCTTGGAAACCCCGTGGGGCAGTTCTATTCTGTCCTACAGGGTCGCTGTGAGCTGGAACCAACTGGATGGTAAGGAGTTTGGAGGCCCCACGTATTCCCCATACATTAATGGACTCCTACTATGTGTTATGCATTAGACCTTCTTCTAGGCAATTGATTACAGGGCTTACAGAGCGGCAGGGAGGTGGCACTGTACAGGGTGGGGGTGTGGTAAGATATACAAAGTGGAATGGGAAAAATACCATTTTATGTGGTGGACTGTAGACAATTATAACAACTTGACTTTGAGATTTTCTTTCTAAACAAGTGCACTGTAACATTAGACTTGCAGTAAACTAATCCTCTGAGAGCTCACATTTATAGAATACTCCCAGTAGGCTAGGATGGCTCTAAGAGCCTTACACGGAGGAACTTACTCCTCATTCCTCCTGAAGAGGTATGTGCAACATTATCCCTATTTCACAGAGGAAGAAATTGGAGCACAGAGAGGTTAAATAACTTCCCTCAAGGTCACATAGCTGGTAAATGCTGGATAGAGGCTTTCACTCTGGGGAGTTTGACTTCAGAGCCCATGCTTTTAATCATTCCCCCTCCAAAACAAAAACGTATGGGTCAATGGTCATGAAAAACAGATTGCTATTGAACTGACCAACTCGCCGTAACCCTACATGTGTCAGAGCAGAAATGTGTTCCAGCGGGTTTCCAGCGGCTGGCTTTTTAGGCAGTGGATCACCAGGCCTTTCATGGGAGGCATCCCTGGGTAGACTTAAGCCTCCAGCCTTCTCACTGGCAGTCACGTGCTTGAATTGCCATGTGTACCACCCGGGGACTGCAAGTCAACACATCATTGTTGTCAGTTGCCATTGAGTAGATTCCAACTCATAGCACCCCCATGCTTGCAGAGCAGAACTGACCCACAAGGTGTTCAAACCTATGGCCATTCAGGAGGAGACTGCCAGGCCTGTCTTTCAAGGCACCTCTGTGGAGGTTCTAACCATCAACCTTTCAGCTAGTAATTGAGTGCTTAACCATTTCCATCACCCAGAGATTCCTTCCAGCAGGAAAATTATCTCCATCACCATACAGGCCATCAATTTTGACCATGGTACATGTATTCCAGCACACGTCCAAACGTTGATGCGTAGTCAGAGAATTTAGAGCTAGAAAGAACTGTGCAGATTCTCTATTACCCAACAGGCAGTGAACCTCTATCAACTGATAAAGAACCATGGCTCTCCAAAGGACCTGAGTTTGCTTCAAACAAAGGTTTTCATTATTTAACTGATACTTCTTAGCCTCCTTTAGGCCCTTCTTTGATCCTTAAAATTAGTTAAAAGCACCAAAACCCCAAAACCAAATCCACTGCCATTGAGTCAATTCCAACTCATAGCAACCCTATAGGGCAGAATACAACTGCCCTATAGTTTCTAAGGAGTGCCTGGCTGATTCTAACTATGAACCTTTTGATTAGCAGATATAGCACTTAACAAACTATACCACCAGGGTTTCCGGTAGCATCAACACAGAAAACCAAACCTATTGCCATCGAGTGGATTCTGACTCATAGCGACCCTATAGGACAGATCCAAACTGCCTCATAGCATTTCCAAGGAGTGCCTAGTGGATCTGAACTGCTAACCTTTCTTGGTTAGTAGCCATAGCGCTTAACCACTCTACCACCAGGGTTCCCGTAGGCATCAAAGGTCCCCCAAAATCTGGTCACCTTGTCTGACTCAGTAATTATCAAACGACTGCAGAACTGCTTAGTAAGGTGACAACCATGGGTACTAAGATAACAGCAGCTCTTCATCCAGGAATACATCACCATTAAGGTCGATGGCTGCGATACTGCTTACAATACCCAGCATTCCCTACACACCAACTAGATCACCATTTTTAGGTCATTCAGCCCCAACAATAGGGTAGAAACTCTATGGGGCAGTTCTACTCACTCCTATGGGGTCACTACGAGTCAGAGTCAACTCGATGGCAATGGTTTGGGTTTTGGGGTTAGTGTCTGTTATTCTTGAGAAGGTTTTGGCTTGACTATTATGTGTATGGCTCCATGTTTATTGCCTTGTTGAAAGTTAATGATTTTTCAGAAGTGTAACATGCTAATAGAAGATAATTTTCCAGGCCTTATTTTCTCCCTGGCAGATTTTCTATGACTGTTTCAGTGCCTAACATCATGGAGTAACGATTTCTCATTGTCTCTTCACAACCTGCTTTATTTCTCACTGCTGTCAGTTTTCAGGAAATGCTTTTCAGCCAGATGGACAATCAGTGCCTTTTGCACTAAATGCAAAGGAGTGGGTTTCAGAAGGCTCTCTGGCAGTGCAATGGTTAAAAAGCCACAGCTGCTAACCAAAAGGTCAGCTGTTCAAATAGACCAGTCACACTGGAAACTCTGTGGGATGGTTCTCCTCTGTCCCAAAGGGTCACTATGAGTTGGAATTGACTCAACAGCAGTGGGTTTGTTTGTATTTTGGTTTGGGTTTCAGAAAAGGCCAGGACAAAAAGAAGAAACATAAATTAACCACAGAAATTTCCCTAGGGTGTTTTTCTGGAAGTGGTCATAGTGTAGCTCTTTCCTCGGTGTCTTTGCGTAGTGTAGCTCCCCACACCAACCAAGCCATACCCACTGCTGCCAAGTCCACTCTGACTCACAGGGACCCTATAGGACAGAATAGAACTGCTCCATAGAGTTTCCATAGAGAAACTGGTGGATTCAAACTGTCAATCTTTTGATTAGCAGATGTAGCACTTAACCACTAGACCACCAGGGTTTCCCTTAGTTAGCAGACATAGCATGTACCCACTGTGCCACTGGACTATCCTAGTATAGCTATATTTCTGCTAAAAGTTATTAGCACCTGGGGAAAGACACATAGTTTACGCTGAAGAGCCAAACACTACTGTTAGGATGAATCCATCCATGCCACAGGGAGCCTGAGGGGAATGCCTGCCATTTACCCTTCTAGATTCTGCTTTCTTGTCTCAGGTAGCTGCCATCTCCTCTTGCTTCTGGTTGGAGATTATCTGGCAGGTAAAAAAAGAATAAGGTTGAGATGCTCATTCTCCAGCCTCTTCCCAATTAGGGGCAGTAGGCCCAGCTTCTGACAGCAGCCATCCATCTGTGCTCTCCAAAACCTGGTAACTTTCTTCCCCTCACCACTCAAGTCTGGACATAGAAATAACCGCCTACTATTTCTAGTTCCAAAAACTCTGGTGGCATAGTGGTTAACTTCTACATCTGCTAACCAAAAGGTTGGTGGTTTGAATCCACCAGGCTCTCCTTGGAAACTCTATGGAGCAGTTCTACTTTGTCCTATAGGGTCACTATGAGTCAGAAATGACTCGACGGCAGTGGGTTTGGATTGGTTTTATTTCTAGTTCCACTGTACTTTGTCGTCACTTGTTGAACTTTCTTGATCTCACCTCCACCATTAGATTCTCCTCAGTTAGCCAACCTCTGTTTCCTGCTGCAAAATCCTTCTCTGGGACAATTGGTCCAGAGCATTGCCAGCCTGTTCTAAATTCCAGACCCCTGATTCCTATCTCCTGTGTTCCTTTGGGCAGGGTTTGAGCATACTGCCTGAATGTATCTGCATGCCCGACTCTGCCTGCTAGATGCTGACCACAGCTCCTGCCCCTGCTTCCAGATAAGTCCACCTACCCCTGCTACCCTGACCGTAAAGCCCTGCTCCTGCCTCATCTTGCTCCTCTGAAAGCAAAGTAAGACTCAGTTTGAATTTGACATTGTCTGCCAGTGGTTTGAAATACTGATTCCTACCCAAGGACTTAATGTAATCATGATCCTCTACTCTTTTTTTTCTTTTTTAAAATTTAATATATGATGGTTTCCAATCATATGCTTCATTCAGCCAAGCACTGCTCTGGCTTCTCATCTTAAGCTGCTCTAACTTTCGTTTGTGCCTATTAGTCTGCCATCAGCCGGGGTTGGACATCAAACCATGGCAGGGGAAGACGGTTTCTCTGTCTGGACATAGCTCATCCACCTCATTGATAGCTCCTCATACTAGCACTGACTCACAAAGTCAGACAAATGTGCAAGGTTACATGGTCCACGACCCAACTCATCATAGTGATGGTTAATGCTATAAATCAAATCGGCTAAATCAGACACCAGCCTAGATGTTTCTATGAAGTATTTATATGTGATTAGCATTTCAATCAGTTGGCCTTAGGGAGATTACCTCACATAATATGGGTGGGCCTAAAAGCAAAATTAGAGGTTTCCTTATGGAAGATACTTACCTCAGACTATAAATCAACATTTTTCCAGAATTCCTCTCTTTTCCCTGGTATCTGACTTACTAGTTTGGGACACAAATTTGCTGAAATTTTTTAACCTATCTCCTGACGTACAATTTTGGAATGTATCAGCCCCACAATGGAGTGAGAGAACTGTATAAAATAAATTTCTTTCTATTTCTTTCCCTCCATATAGACATGTAATGACACCTGTTGCTGTTAAGTCTATTCTGATTTACAGTGACTCTGTAGGACACAGCAGAACTGCCCTGTAGGGTTTCCATGGCTGTAACAGTTATGGAAGCAGACTGCTACATCTTCTTCCTGTGATGCAGCCGGTGGGTTCAAACTGCTGACCTTTCAATGAAAAGCTGAGTGCTTTAACTTTCGTCATACCTGGGCATATATAGAGAGATTTATAGGTAGATCTACATACAGATACGTGTATATACACATATGGAGTCCTGGTGGTATAGTGGTTAATAGTTACATTAGTAGCTGGACTTAATCAAGGTCACCTACACTGCTAAAACCAGATCAACAGACTTACATCCATTTACCTGTCTCCAGGACAGTAAATCAATTATTCAAACCTTCAGGGAGTTAATGGCATTGTTCAATAAGATGTAAATGAACCTTGTGACTCCCTGTTCTATCCTGTGACAAGGTTTGACATTTTCCATATGCAAGTCTGGCTATAAAAGCTGCTGGAATTGTAACCCAAGTGGGACGATCTTGGAGAAGCTATTCTCACTGTTTCCCAGGCTTCCATGCCTGTCTGTTAATAAAGCATATTTTGAATTTTTTTCCAAGTCTCTGAATTTGGCTGCAGTGACAGGCAGAATGAACTTGTTTTTGGTCTGGCAACATTTCCTGCTGCTAACCAAAATGCTGGCAGCTTGAATCTACCAGCTGCACCTTGGAAACCCTGTGGGGAAGTTGTACGCTGTCCTATGGGTCACTATGAGTCACCACTCACTCAATGGCAGTGGTTTTTTTGGTGTCTGTCTACCTGCCATCCACCCACCTATCTATCTGTCTTACCAGTTCTGTTTCTCTAGAGAATCCTAAGACAATAAATCCTGTGAACTGTAAATCAGTTCATCATCCAAAATACATCTCAAATCTACTCATTTCTCCTCTCTTGTGGTTGGAAACTAGCACCTTCTCTGCCCTGGATCTTACTATAGTCTTCTCAATGGTCTTTTTGCTTCTACCTAATAGCAGGAATACAAACATTTCTCTACCATAGCCAGAGGGACTTATTTAAATCAGAGGTTCTCAGTGGTATGGCAGTGAGTGTGGGGTGGGGTGGGGCTTGTGTCCCTATGCAGGGTACATTTGGCAATGTCTGGAGTAAGTTTTGGTTGTCACAATTGTGGTCAAAGTGTGCTGTTGCCTCTAGTGGATACAGCCAGAGATACTGCTCACCATCCTTCTATTCATAGGACAGCCCTCCACCACAAAAAGTTATCCAGTCCCTATGGCAGTGGGTTTGTTTTTTTTTTTTGTTTGTTTTATGACAATACTCTCAAAGTTGAGAAACCCTAATTTTGGTGCAAATCAGATCCCATCATGTTCCCGCTTAAAATCCTCCAGTGGCTTCTGTTTGTATTTCAAAATCAACACTTCCTAGCTCAGCCTGAAAAAACCAGTTGTCCTTGAATCAAATCAGACTGGTGGCAATCTTGGGGATTCAGAGCAGAGCAGTCCCCCATAGGGTTTTCGATGGCTGAGTTTTTGGATACAGATTCCCAGGTGTTTCTTCTAAGGCAGCTCTGGTTCGATGCGAACCTTTGACCTGTGGGTTAGCAGCCCGATGTGGAAACTGTTTGCACCACCCAGGGCCCAAGGCCTTAAACGAGGAGGCTCCTCTATGCTTCCTAGATCTCATCACGTAGCCTGTTTGCCATTCTCACTGTTTCACTAACAGGCCAGCCTTGCTCCTCAAGGTTGTCAGCAGCTTGGAGCTGGGACTACTGAGTGTCAACTGACACCTCCTCAGGGAGGCCTTCTCTGACCACCCAACCCCAAATACCCCTCACGTCCTCAGCCAGGCTCTCCCTGACCCCCCAACCTCAAATACCCCTCACCTCCTCACTGAGACCCTCCCCGACCACCCAGCCTCAAAAGCCCCTTACACAGTTTCTTTCACACTGCCATGTTAATATTCTGTTTGCATTTATGACTTTGATATTTCCTGGTTTACATATTGCTTATGTATTCATTGTCAGATCACAAGAGCTGGGAGCGTTTTAATCCTTTATCTGCAAAGCTAGAGTAAATGCTCTATAAATGTATTTGTTCAATGAATTAACTTCATGTTTGCACAGTAAAGGGCTCACTGGTTTTGTGGGTTTCTGAAAACGAACTCTTCTACCCAGGAAGAGTCATTGCTTAGGGACCAACGTTTGTTCAAAAAAACACTTACTGAATGTCTCCCACAGGCAGCTCCACACGAGGACTGCCAGGTAAGTTTGTGAACTCATCCTAGAAAAAAGTGCTGTGTATCTCACTGCTGAATATCACTGTGGTCACCTGCAAAGTACTCTCCTTGGGAAGTTATGCACCAATGCTAGTGGCCAGTCCACCCTTCAAAGCAACTTTGGAACTTTCTGGAATGGTCGTCAGAGCTGCTGTCTTATTACCCTTGATGTCTTCAATGTCATCCAAATGTCTTCCTTTCAATATTTCTTTTATCTTCAGGTAAAGAAAAAGTCATTGGGGGCCAGATCAGGTGACTAGGGAAGGTTTTCCAATACAGTTACTAGTTTACCAGTGAAAACTCTCTCATAGACAACTATACAATTAAATTGGCAAACTTGCCACCACGCCACTATGAGCAACGGCCATTTCAGAAGGAGTTCCCAGATTGCTCTGAAGGGTGGACTAGGTGCTGGCATCAGTGCATAGCTTCCTAGGAGGAGTTCTTCAAAGGTGACCATAGTGATATCTAGCAGTGAGGTATACAGCGCTTAGAACAATTAAGTTTGCGGAATTGTCAGATCTCACATTTCGAAATGTTTTCAATATTGTCTTTACTGGCTTGCGTACAAATTCATTTACTTGTTCATTAGTTTGATAATCAGCAAATCAGAAACTAGAAGGTACTTTTGTCTTAACTGTGACTTAGAAACATCTCCAGTCCTTCAGAAACCCAGTCTTGTACCGCTAACAGTATCTTCTAAGAAATTGAATATGGCTAACATTGCAGAGAATGGGAAATTCAGGACACTTAATTGTCCTCTTAAGGAATCTGTATATGGATCAAGAGGCAGTCATGCAAACAGAACAAGGGGACACTGCATGGTTTAAAGTTAGAAAGGTGTGTGTCATGATTGTATCATTTCACCATACTTTTTCAATCTGTATGCTGAGCAAATAATCCATGCAGCTGGATTCTACAAAGAAGAATGAGGCATCAGGATTGGAGGACAACTCATTAACAACCTCTGTAATGCAGGTGACACAGATGACATCACCTCACTTATTGGAACTGAAGATTTGAAATGCTTACTGAGGAAGATCAGGACCACAGCCTTCACTATGGATTGCACCTCAACATCAGGAAAACAAAAATCCTCACAACTGAACCAGTAAGCAACATTGTCATAAATGGAGAAAAGATTTGACATCAAGGGTTTCATCTTCCTTGGGTCCACAATCAACACCCATGGAAGCAGCGGTCAGGAAATCAAAAGGCACATTACATTTGGAAAATCTGCTGCAAAGGATCTCTTTAAAATACTGATAAGTAAAGATCTCAACTTGAAGACTAAAGTGCACCTGACCCAAGCCATGGTATTTTCATTTGCATCACATGCATGCAAAAGCTGGACAATGAACATAGAAGACAAGAGAAGAATTGATGCCTTCAAATTGCATTCTTGGAGAAGAATGCTGAGTGTATCATGGACCACCAAAACAACAAACAGATCTGTTCTGGAAGAAGTACAACCAGAGTGCTCCTTGCAAGCAAAGATGGCAAGACTGTGTCTTACACACTTTGGACATGTTGTGGGAGGGACCAGTCCCTGGAGAAGGACATCATGCTTGGTAGAAGACCCTTGATGTGACACATTGACACAGTGCCCACAATAATGGGCTTAAGTATAAAAACAACTATGGACATGATGCAAGACTGGGCAGTGTTTCGTTTTGTTGTTCATATAGTCGCTATGAATCGGAACAAACTTGATGACACTTAACAACAACAAAGAAATTAAATATGATAATATTACTTCTTGACTTATAGTTTGCCAAATGAGAACCTACAAAATATACTCAGTTCTTCAGTATGTCATTCTGGGATCTCCTGGCTTTGGCCTCTGTCTACTTTTCCAGCCTCATTTCTATTCATGAGGAATACCAGGTTGTAATTTTCTTGTTAGTAGTATCTTTGCCTGGCTTTGGTATCAAACTTGTGCTCAACTCATAGACTGAATTTGGGAGGATTCCTTTCTTTTCTATGTTCCAGAATAGTCTGAGCAGAATTGGCATCAACTCTTCTCTGAATGTTTGGTAGAATTCACCAGTGAAACTTTCTGGGCTTGTTTGGTTGCAAGTTTTTTTTTAATGACATCTTTTTTTATGTGTCTGTTCAAATTTTCTACCTTTTTTGTGTTTAGGCATGCAGTGTATATCTAGAAATTCTTCTATTCTAGGTTTTTGAGCTTGTTGGAATACAATCTTTTATGACATTCTATTATGCTCCTTTGTATCTTAGTTTGTTCTATTGCAACATCACTCATCTCATTTCTTACTTTGGTTACTTATATCATTTTTTCATTTGTCTGTTTGGCCAGCAGTTTGTCATTTTATTGATCCTTTCAAAGAAGCGACTTCTAATCTTATTAATTCTTTCTATTGTTTTTCTGTCTTCTATTTTATTTCTTTATGCTCTAACGTTTATGATTTCCTTCTTTCTGGTGACTGTGGACTTATTTTGCTGCTCCTGTTCCATTTGTTCCAGTTGTAGAGTCAAGCCATTGCTTTTGGCCTTTTCTTCTTTTTTAATGTGTGCATAGATTGCTATAAATTCTCCTTTGAGTACTGCTGTGCTGTCTTTGAAGGGCTTTTTTGTGTGTGTTGTGTTTTTTTTATCTGATTCTAATAATTTTACATTTTCTTCTTTTACTCAATAGTTTTCAAGTAAGATATTATGCAGTTTCCAACAAGTTATTTTTTTTCCCCTCGGTCTGTTATTGATTTCTAGTTTTAAAAATCAACAGTATCATCAGAGAAGATGCTTTGTATTATTTTGATTTTTAAAAAACTTACTGAGGCTTGCTTTGTGGCCTAAAATATCATCTCTTCTGGAGAATGATTGTGTGCACTGGAGATGAATGTATGCTCTGTGCTGTTGGGTGGCGTGTTCTGTATGTGTCTATGAGGTCAAGAGGGGTGGTTGTATTATTTAAATTTTATGTATCTTTGTTGAGTTTTTTTCTAGTTATTCTGTCCATCACACAAAGTGATACGTAGAAGTCAACTATTACTATCATCGGATTCTGTCAGTCTATGTATTTTGAAACTCTGTCACTGGGTATGTAAATATTTTACTGTGGTCATGTTCTATTGGTGGACTAACCCTTTAATCATTATGTAATGCTTCTCTTTTTCTCTTACAACAGATTCTGACTTAAAGTCTGTTTTACTAGAAGTTATTATTGCCAGTTCAGCTCTCTTTTGGTTATTGTTTGGTAACTTTTTTCCATCTCTTATTTGCAACCTACTTATGTTTCTGTGTAAGGTATGTCTCTTGTAGACGACATATCGAAGGATCATTTTTTTAATCCATTCTGCCACTCTCTGTCTCTTGATTGGTGTATTTAAACAATTTACATTCAGTGTGATTACCAATAGGTGTGAATTGACTGTTGTCATTATGTCATGCTTTCTTTCGAGGTATGTTATTCATTTTTTTTCCCTGTTTAAGTTTCTGTGTGCTCAGTTCTTTTTGTTTATGGATTTTATTTTTCTGTCTTCTGTTGTTGATTTTGTATTTACTGAGTCTTTTCAATTTTATTCTTTATCTTGGTGACTCAATTTTGTTTGTGGTGACTCTGAAATGCATCTAATTTTAAGAAAGTCTGTTATTTCTTGAAATTGCCTGGACTTCCTCTCCATATGGAAGTTTAGTAGCTACACTTCTTATTTCCTCCTTTTATTTTGAAGCTGTCATTTACAGACCAACATCTCTGGTTTCCTGCTTTCAGGTTTTCAGATTTATTTTAATTTTGAGACTTCTTTATGTGGGCTGGTATCTGGATGATGGTGTCATGTGTCTGAATCTCAGGTCATTGTCTGATATCATTGGTTCTGTGTCCATAGGATACCTTTAATATTTCTTGTAAGATTGGTCTGGTTCTTACAAATTTGCTTAATTTGCTTAAGTGGGGATGTCCTAGTTTCACCATTGATTGGCAGTTCTTTAACTATAGGGATATATACCTGCCTAAACCCAGGGACACACACACATACACACACACACACACACACACACACACACACACACACACACACACACACACACACACACGTATGCATTCCATTGCCTTTTTGCTTGCATAGTTTCTGCTGAGAAATAAGCAAAGAATCTTATTGGTCCCCTTTTCAGGATGATATTTTGTTTTTCATGAGCTGTTCACAAAATTCTTCGGTTTTGGAAAGTTCCATTATCATATATCTTGGTGATTTTCTTTTGGGGTTTATCAAGCTTCTTGGATGCACACTTTCTTGATATGAAGGAAGTTTTCTACCAATATTAAAAAATGTTCTCTGTTCTTTTTTTCCTCCTCTTTTTTTGAAATTCTTATTACATGTAAAGTATTCCCTTTGATAGTGCCCCATGTAACTCTTACGCTTTCTTCACTTTTCATCATCCTTTTTTTCTGGTTACTCCTCAAGCAATTTTGTATCAAAGGATTTGTCCTCTATTTCACTGATTCTTCCATTGACTCAATTCTGCTTCTATATGCTTCTACTGAGTTATTTATTTCTGATATTTTATTGCTAAACTGCATTACTAGTTGTTTTGGTGTGGTTTCTAATTGTATCATGTATGTATATATATATATATATGAACATATATATATATATATATATGCTTGTCATTTGTTCTTGTGCTGTTTGCCTGAATTCTTCTAGGTTTTTTTTTTTTTTTTTTTTGTCTTCTTATTTTGGGGTCTGCATTTTCCCTTGATGTCTGAAAATCCTATATGTAAGTTTTTTTATTTTCTCATCAGGTAGTTTTATTACTATTTATTCTTCAAGGTAAGTTTTCTGCCCCTTTATTTTGGTCATTTGTTTGAGCCATATTACCTGTTTCTTCATATGATTTGTTATTGTCTGCTGTCTCTTAGGCATTAAAGAGCTGATTTATTTATTTATATATTTCCTTATTGGCTACATGTTTTTGTTTTTTTAAAAATTTATTTAGATGTATTCACAGTTTCGCTTCTTCTCTTTCTGTTTAGAATGGCTTTCTCCCTTTGCTTTATTTTAATTGTTATTGTTTGTAATTCTGGTCTCTGTGTGACTTTGATGGTGTCTATAGGGTTGCTATGAGCTGGAATCGATTCGATGGCAGTGGGTTTTGGTTTGGTGGGTATTGGCTAAATGTTATTTTACTAGTTGGTACAGTGGGTCTCAATCATGTGTGAGGGCTCTAGTTGTTACTTTGTAAGCTGAGTTTTCACTCGATGCCTCCTGTATAAATGTTTAGGTGACTCTGCTGACAAACAGTGCCTGTACTGATTTCCAGCTCTCTTCCTTATTGTACTCAGCAGGGGAGCTGGGGCTGTCATCCACCCACCTCTGTTCTTCCCTGCTACTCCCCCGCAAACGTGCACTTTCTCACTACACTTTCTCTAAGGCTCCAATGACTCCATCTGTTTCCTATGCTCTAGAGGCCCTTCGCTGTGGTTCCCTGATTTCTAACCTTTGCCACTCCCATGCTTCCCCTACCTCACAGAGTAGCCTGTTTCCCGCTACATCCTGTGATGTGCATTACTTTCTGGGGTTATTTCCCCAGAATCTCTGCCATCAGCGGTGCTCTGTTTGTGTTCGCTTCCCTGGGTTCCTCACTCAGGGTTGATGCCATCCCAAAATAGCCACGAGGCTCTAAACTGGCAGGCAGGGTGCAGTCAATCTGAGAATCTCTCGTTTCCTGCGGTCCTCTTTTGCTGCACCTTCTAAGGTGCTCAGTCTGCTTCCTGAACATTTTATTTGATGTTTTGAGACCCAAGGTCATTTTATGTATCTGTTTGACTTAGTTTCTTGAGTCTTTGTTGTCAGAGGCTGGTAATCACACATTTAACTAAGGTGCCATATTGACTGGAACTCTTCCAGAGGGTTTTTGATAAGTGAGTTTTTTTAGAGTAGATCATCAGATCTTTCTCTCAAGATACCTCCAGGGAAACTCATGCCTTCAGTCCTTTGGGTAGCAACTGAATGCATTAACGCTGGAACTACTCAGGGAGTCTGCTTAATAAGGACTGAGATTCTGTTTGCAAAGATGAAAAGCTTTGGAAATGGACAGTGATGATTGTATAACACAGAGGATGTCACCGAACCATACACATAAAAATGGCTAAAATGGTAACCTCATATGTACATCTGCATCTTAGTGTCCTAGCACTGCTTTCATAGAAATAACACAAATAGGTTGCTTTAACAAACAAATTAACTGTCTCTCAGTTTAGGAGGCCAGAAGTTCCAATTCAGGGTGCTGGCTCTAGAGAAAGACTTTCTTTGTCAGCTCTAGGAAAGGTCCTTTACTCTTTTCTGTTCTCAATTCTTTGGTTCACACAGCATCTATCTTCCCTCACAGGCTTGCTTTTACATCTCAACAGTGATTAGTTTAAGACATACATGCACCGATAATGGCCTCTTTAGCATAAGAAAGAAAACTCTATCCCCAAATGAGATTACATCTATAAATACAAAACCTGATAAATCTGTTGCTGCCCAGCCTTTGTGAAAACATCACAACCCTACAGAACAGAGCAGAATGGCCCCAGAGAGTTTCTAAGAAGTGTATGGTGAATTTGAATGGCTGACTTCTTGGTTAGTACCCAAGCTCATAACCACTGTGCCACCAAGGTTCCCATCCAAAAGTGCAGGGATTAGGATTTACAACACACATTTTTAGGGAACACAATTCAATTCATAATGGCATTTTACCACAATTTAAAAAACAAGGAGGAAAGAATAGGTATAAGAAAACCATGTTCCAACCCAGACTGTTTCAATGCTATCTTTGATTCAAAATTTTCCTATAAAATCCAATACAGTCAAATTTTGGCTAGGGTAGGGGCTGACGGAGCCCTGGTGGTGTAGTGGTGAAGAGCTATGGCTGGTAATCAAAGGGTCAGCAGTTCAAATCTACCAGATTTGGGAACCCTATGGGTCCAGTTCTACTCTGTCTATAGGGTTGCTAAGAGTCAGAATTGACTTAATGGCAATGGATTTCGTTTTTTGTTGTCACTGCTTGTTTGTTTTTGTTTAAGGACTGATACAATTCTACCAGCATTTACTAAGTGAGGCCCCATCTATGTGCCCAGTGAAAGGGCACCAAAGCAGGAGTGTTACCTTGCAAGTCAGATGGCTTCCTTCCTTGTTTCCCTTTGCCATTTCATGGGGAGGAGGTCCTGGAGAGGACCAGAACATGGGAAGAGTATATTCTTGCAAGAAAATGTGATTGATGCCATTTTGCTAGGTGTCAGGTGGAGGACTCAAATGCTACTAGAGCTTGGAACTGTCTACTTGAACAGTGCTCTGTGTCAAAACTGAAAACTCAGTATTTCAAGTAAACATTGATAAGTATATCTGTCTTTTACTTTTTCTGGTTGTTATTATAACCTGAAGAGATATGAAATAATCTCCTTAGATTCACAGACTTACATGTTAAGATGAACAAGAAAGTGTTGCTGAAATCTTGACTAGCATAAAGAAGGTATAAGGTAGGGTGTTTATTTAAGGTAATCCTTTTCTTCCTCTCCTTTTATGACATTCTTTATGATGCTATAATCCTGAAGATTTCGTGTGAAAAAAGACAAACGTGGCTAGATTTTGGCCTGACCATATGCCCATATGCTCTTCACTCTGGGAGTAATATGCTTATCTTGGGAGGAAACACGAAGTCCATGGTCTATTCCACGTATGTGGATACCCACTGTGGTTGAGTTGATTCCAACTCACAGCAACCCTATAGGACAGAGTAGAACTGCCCCATAGGGTTTCCAAGGAGCACCTGGGGAATTCAGACTGCCGACCTTCTGGTTAGCAGCCATGACACTTATCCCATATACCACCAGAGTTTCCAACCTGTGGATACTACTTAGGAAATGCTCTCATTCAAAGCCATTGAAAGAGCCCCTTCGTTCTGTCCCAGAGAGAGTTCATCTGCAGTCACAGTAAGAAATATAATAACTCCATTTAGAGTATTAAGAATAATCCACTCTGACAAAGGTAACTGTTTTGAAAAGAGTTTTTGACTAAGGTTTAAGAACTGTGAATTATGTATAATTGGACTGTGCCCTGTTAATTATTCCTAGTTGGTTGTCCAACTTTCACCCCATTTTTCCAGGTCTAGTCCCATCAGTTTTCTATGAATATTAACGATATCTTTGTAGATTACAGGGAGCACTGGTGTGGTACGACGGTTAAGTGCTTGGCTGCTAGACCTCCAACTCAGTAGTTCAAACTCACCCAGCAGCTCTTCAAGAGAAAAGATCTGGCAATCCGCTTCCATAAATACTACAGCCTAGGAAACCCTACAGGCAGTCCTACTTTGTCCAACAGGGACACTGTGAGTTGGAATTGACTCAGCAGCACATGACAACAACAACATACAGATTCTAAGGTCCCTTAAAAGCTGTTTTTATTCATCTTTTCCTGTGTTTCACACAATACTTAACTACATTTTAGTGAAGGTACGATTTTACAGTTCTCCACACATTCTATATTCTAATACGGATTGAACTGTATCCCCCTGAAAAGGTATGTTGATGCCCTGATCTGTGGTGCCTGAGAATGGGACCATGATTGGAAATAGGGTGCCTAAATATCTTGTCAGCAAACACGAGGTCACACGGGAACAGGCTGGGTCCTATTCCCATCTGAGTGGTGCTTTATAAAACAGAAGACACAAAGAGAATAAGACAGAGAAACAGTGTGTGACAACCGAGGCAGATGCACCTGCAAATCAAGGGACACCAAGAATTGCCAGGAGCCACCAGAAGCTAAGTGACGGGCATTGAACAGAGCCACCTCTGAGCCCTCAGAAGCAGTCGATCGGCTTGATACCCTGATCTGAATGAACTTCTAGCCTCCAAAACCGTGAGTCGAAACCTTCTCTTCTTCCAAGGCATTAGCTATGTGGGTTTTTTGTTTTTTGGTTTGTTTGTGAAAGGAGTCCCAGGCACCTGAGACACCTTCCTAACAGAAGAGTCATATTGAGGGGTGGAGGGCACAGCACCATGTTATAAATGGAGGGAGAATGGGATATGGGGTCAGTCACAGGTAGGTTCAGATGTCATCTCTACTACTTAGCCTTGCAGATGTGGGCAAATTTCTTCCTCTTTTTGAATGACACTTTTCCCACTTGCAAAATTACTATTGTTATTGATGGTTGTTGTTGAGTTGATACCAATTCATGGTGATCCCGTATGTTGCAGAGTTGAATGTTTAATGGTGTTCTCTTGGCTGTGATCCTAATGGAGGTAGAAGCCTGGATGGATTTGAACTGCCAACTTTTAGGTTAGCCACTGAGCACAAGCTCAATAGAAACAGAAATAAGAATACCTGGATTACCAGCTGCAATCACTTTTAAGGAAAACGGTCATCAAGGTCTTAGCAGAGGCCCTGACACGTCAGACCTGGAATGATGGCTCCATGCCTACAGGTGAAAAATCAGTAGCAAATAATCTGTCCTTCACTGTCCAAAGAGATTCTTACACTCGTCACAGTGTGATGTTTTGAGAAAAAAAAAGGTCACACTATTCTTTGCCCCTCTTCCCATAGAAGCACGGGGTCTCTGTTCCCTGTCCTGGAATGGAGACACACTATAGCTGTGGCTTCAGGACGGCAAAAATATTGCTATGTGATTTCTGAGGTTAGGTAGTAAAAAGCTCACACTTTATTGGCTAAACAGTTGTATCAGATGAGCCACAGAGCAAGTTTGATTAGCCTGAGGCCCCTGAGCTCTGAGGATGCTCAAACCATTTGGTGAAGGTGACACTCGAGTCAATGATCCCAACCTTCACAAAAGGGGCTGTGACTCAAAGGTGTTCGATGACTACTAACCATCTTCTTTTTTTCAGAGTGGCCTTGATTACTTCCTGAGTCTACTTACTCACTTATCAGTAAATGTTTGTTGAGTGGCTACTACACGTCAGGCACTAGGATCACAGTGGAGAACAAGGAAACAAGCAACCATCCTCTCCTTTGGGGACCAACCTTCTAGTAGAGGGCTGTAGGCAATACACCATATGATAAATAACAGAAGAAATAAATGCTATCATAAGCTAAAGTATGGCAAGTGTTAAGGAAAAAAATAGAGCCTATAAAGGGGGTCAGAAGTGTCAAGGGATCAACTGTGATTTTAAATAGAATGTCAGAACAGGTTCTATGGAGACATCTGTGCAGAGCTGAAGGAGGCTAGAGAGTAAACTATGTATTTTATCTAAGAGAAGAGCAGTCCAGCTGGAGAGGAAAGGCAGTGCAAAGGCCCTGAAATGGGAGTCTGCCTGGCACGTAAGGGGGACAGCAAGGAGGCTAGCGTGGCTGGAGCCTGTCAGGGAAGGAGGGGACAGGAGACGAGGCTGGGGTGGAGCAGATCCTGCAGGCCCTTGAGAGAAAAGGGGAGCCATAGGAGTTTTCTGAAGAATGAACAATGTGATGGCATTTGGGGTGCATTTAGAAAAGGTTAGAGGGCATCGGAAGGGTGGAGGCGAGAGATTAGTAGGAGGCTACTTCATTTCTCTGGGTAAGAAATAACGGTAACTTGGAGCAGGATAGTAAGAGCAAAAAAGTCGTTAGACTCAACACATCTTTCCTGCCTTTCTCCCTTCTTCCCTCCCTTCCTCTTTCTTTATTGTGATTGAGTGAAAGTGTACAATCTGGTTTAAATTTACATGCCCACCCATGGGCAGCTCCTACTGCTCTCCTTGCCTGGTGACAGCACACTCCTCCTTTCTGTCATATTCTCTTAACAATCTCCTGTCCCCTCTTCTCCACCTTCTCTACTCCCCTCTAGTAAGAGGCCAGTAGGACGACATCCTATAGATGCATAGAACCATAAATTGCACACATGGTATGGTCACTCTGTGTTGCCAAGTCTAATCAATTCCTGTCCAAAGAGTTGACCTCAGTAATGATTTACGATCAGGGGCAGCATCAGTTCTAGGGGCCATCCTCTCAGGGAACCTCCAGGCCTTTGGACCATCAACTGAGGTCTTTTAGTGGAGTTCTCAGGGTGCACCCCTTCTTAGTCTCATATTGCCACTGGGACTCAACTTTGCGAGCCCCATCATGGCTGTCACTGGAGGCGGCCGGGCACCATCTGGTTAGACTCTCAGTACGTTCTGATAGTAAAGCCAATAGAATTTTCTTAGGGAACAGCTGTGGTGTGTGAGAGGAGGAAAGGATAATGCCAGGGATTGAGACTTGACAGCTAGAAGAATGCAGTTGCCACTGGGATGGAATGGACTGCAGGGGAGCAGGTATTTGGGGCAAGGCTGCGAAGTGAGCTTTGGACTCGGTAAGTTAGATGTCCAAGAAGAGACATCTAGTCTGAGACTAGATATTTGAGTCTGGAGTTCAAGGTAGAGATACAAGCTTGGAGTTCAAGCTGGAGACACATACTAAGGAGTCATCAATTGTAGACAGATACTGTAGGAAGATTTCTCCCTGGCCCTTCAGCCCGTAATGCTTCTGTGACCCCTACAACATTTTGTTTATTCTCCTGAAGTGAATTGTTAACATTTTTCTTTGTTCTATACTTTTCTATATACTTTTCTTATTCTCATCTCTGGACAACACAGTCCTCAAATTGTGTTCCATCCAACTTTACATTTCTTATTCTGCCTTTCAAAAATATTGGTACAGTTAAATCAAAACATTTTTTTTGAGTTTCTCTCCATAAGACTCATACATTTAATTGCCAAGATAAGTTGATGACATTAAAAGTAAAATATATTTTTTTCTTTCAACTCATCATTTGGTATAAAATCCTAGCTGTTTTAATTTTATCTTTAATGTTAAATTTTATCAATTCAATTTTTACAACTGATCACTTTTAAAGCTGAACAAACATTTTCTGTAAATAAAATAGAAAGAGTTGTCAAAAAGAAAAAGGAGAATTTGTCTTTTTTTCCTTCTACTCCTACAGTTTCTTGAAAAATTAGCTTTTATGGTTTGGTGTCACTTAGCTTTGAGTCTCAAGTTTTTCATCTAAAAGATGAAGAAGTGGAACTTGAAGATTCCGAAATTCCACAAATACTTGTTTTTGAAAGATTCAAACTAGCTGTGTAAAATCATTAAAACTGCTGGTGACAAACCCGAATAAATCTATTTATTCTGCTGAAAACTAAATGTGATCAGAATAAGAAATAGAAATAGAATTTCCTGTCAATAACCATCTTTATTATAATTCTTTTCTACTAACTTGCAAACAAATAAGGAAGACAGAAGAAAAATTGATGCCTTTGAAATATGGTGCTGGAGAAGGATATTGAATACACCGTAGGCTGCCAAAAGAACAAACAGATCTGTCCTGAAGAAGTATAAGCAGAGTGTTCCTTGGAAGCAAGGATGGTGAGACTGCATCTTATGAATAGTTTGGACATGTTATCAGGAGGGATCAATTCCTGGAGAAGGACATCAAGCTTGGTAAGCAGAGGATCAGTGAAAAAGAGGAAGATCTTCAAGGAGATGGCTGCAGCAATGAGCTCAAGCATAAAAATGACTGTGGGCACGATGCAGGACACGGCAGTGTTTACAGGGTCACGATGAGCAGGAATTGACTCGACAGAGCCTAACAACAACTTACAAGTAGAAGATATTTCTAAATAAAAAATAATTTTTAGATGGATATTGAACAGTTTAAATATGTAGTGGTTACGAAGTGTCTTTTTTTCTGAGTTCTTGCTTATTATTATCTTGTTAAAAATTATCTAATCATAAATGAAATTTTGGCACAAATGTGTTTCATGAGACTTAGGATATAGCTTGCATAACTAAACAAGCTTCAGCTTGTTATTTTTACATTAAAACTGTTTCAGTTAAGACTATGTGGTCCCTAGACATGCTGACTCAGAACCAAAGCCACTCCCAAAGTCCGCCTTTCAGCCCAAGATTACAATAAGAATAATAATAAAAGACCCACTTGAGTCGATTTTGACTCCTAGTGACACTACAGGACAGAGAAGAACCACCCCATAGGGTTCCCAAAGAGGATCTCATGGATTTGAATTACCAACCTTCTGGCGAAGTAGCTATGGCTCTTAACCACCACGCCACCAGCATTTCCAGTCAAAGATTAGACAGGCCTATAAAGCAAACAATAACCCACATGAGGATGTGCTTCTTAGTTCAGCCAAGTACACTAGACCAGATGGGCCAACACCAGCCTAAAAGCAAAGATAATAAGGCAGGAAGGGACAGGCAAATTGGATGAATGCACATGGAGAACCTGGGTGGAAAGGGAAAGAAAGCGTGCTAACACATTGCAAGGATTGCAACCAATGTCACAAAAGCACATATGTAGGAATTTTTGAAGGAGAAATTTGCACTGTGGGCCAAAACACAATAAATTTTTTTAAAAAAATGAGCAAAGGACCTGAATGGACATCTCTCCAAAGATGGTATTTATAAATGATTGACAAGTGCATGAAAAGATGCTGGACCTGACTAGTCATCAGGGAAATAGAAATCAAACTCACAGTAAGACATTACTTGATGTCCACTAGTTAGGTAACCTTGAGTTGATTGCCCCAGAGAGGTTTCTACGCTGTAAGCTTTAGAGAGGCAGGTCTCCAGATCTTTTCACCTACAGAGCTAGAGCCGCTTAGTGGGTTCAAACTGTCAACCTTTTGGTTAGCAGTTAAGCACTTAACTGTTGCGTCACAACAGTGGCTAAAATATAACAGTTGGATAATAACAAGTGTTGACAAGCATATGGAAAAATCATAACTCACACACACTAGTGGTGTAACCACTTTGGAAAACAGGTTGTTCCTTAAAATGGTTAGACACAGAGTTACTGTTCCTCGTAGTTACGTACCCAAGACAAATAAGAACATTATGTCCACAGAAAAATGTGTACATAAATGTTCAGAGCAACATGATTCATAATAATCAAAAACTGGAAACAACCCAAGTGTCTATCACGTGTTGAGTACATAAACAAAACGTAATCTATCCACATAATGAAACACTATTTGGCCATAGTAAGAAATGAAGTATTGATACATGCTTCTTGAAAACGCTTGGCCAAGTGAAAGAATCCAGTTACAACAGATCACATATTATATGAAACGGCCAGAAGAGACGAATTGATACCAACAATGGAAACCAGTCTGCTAAAGACAAGTCTGGCAGCTTGAATCCACCAGGAGCTCCTTGGAACCTGGAGCAGTTCTACTCTGCCCTATGAGGTTTCTATGAGTTGGAATTGACTCAGTGGCAGTGGGTTTTGGGCATACAAATAATAACTACATTAGTGGTTGATTAGGGCTGCGAGTCTTGGAGAAAAGTGTAGATGATAACTAAGGATTGTTACTTGAGGTGATGAAGCATAAAATTGACCATGGTAATGGCTGCACAACTCTGAACAGACTGAAGAGCACTGTACACTTCTAAAAGGTGAACTGTGTGGTGTGTGAATTACACCTCAAACCTGTTTAAAAAAAAAAAAAGAAGGGGAAAGAAAAGCTATTCTAGGTAATCACGAAGTCTTGAAAAGTGTTGTGTTTGCAGTGTCTTGCTTTTGTTCCCCTTACAATCTGGAAACTGAGGGTTATATTTCATCATAAACGTCATGACAACTTATGACTCTTCTCAAAACTGGTATGAAGGTCTGGTCTGTAAAATGATATACATATTTTTAAAAGGCCAGATCAGGCTGAGTGGTTACCAGTGAAAGTCGACCACAGGTAAAAGGAGAAAACCAAAAACCAACAAAAGAGGAATTCCTCCAAAGAAGCTAGTGTTAAAAAGAGGCTAGGTGCCTTTTATTGAAATACCTCATTGCATGTCAAAGGGGTTAAGATACAGGGATCCCACCTGATCATTCAGATCTAGAAATCTTTGGAGCATGGGGAGGCCAGCCCAGGAAAACCTGGCCCTCAGAAGAGATGGATAAAAACAACTTAAAATAAAAATAATAATAAGAATCAACTGGTTCCAATGGTGGTAGTCCATCAGGTTTCTTAGGCTTCACCCTGGGTGGATGCACCCATATACACCTCTGACATCATCCTATGTCAGGCGCTCATTAGAAGCTCTATAGGGCAGTTCTACTCTGATCTACAGGGTCCCTATGAGTCAGAATCGATTTGACATCAGTGAGTTTTATTTTTTTAGCTAACTTCTTTCAAAATACTTACATGGCACTTTATACTTGCAGACACTATTCTAAAAGTTTCATAAATATTAATCCACTTAACGATCCTGCAAGCCCTATGAAGAAAGAAGTATTAAATTTCTATTCTCTTGGTGAAGCCAGAGGCACAGAGAGATTCTGTAAATCACCCAAAGTTGCACAGCTTGTAAGTGATGGAGCTGGAATTTAAAGCCAGGGAGTCTAAATCTAGAGTGCGTGCTCATGGCAACTATACTATGCTGGATGCAGATGGGCAGAAAAAAGATATTGTTAAAGATCCGTGTGCTTCAAAACTGTACTTTTTCTGCTTCACAAACTCAGTGTTACTAGGGAGGGTCAGTAGCTGAGAGACAGCAAGGCACTGGCTGGTTTTGAGTCACCTCTATGTTTGTTACGTGTGTCTGGCTCTGGCACTCAGAAACCAAATCTAACGAAGCCAGGTGCCATCGAAAGCAAAACAAAATAAAATGGGCATTTAACTGAGCACATGGAATGCATAATTTCGTTTCCATTGAGTGGCTGAAAGGCAGGCTTTTAGGAGAGACTGGGAAGACCTGTTTTCACTTCCAACAACATAACAATGAGTAATAATGATAATCTGGTTTGCTTTTATCATGGGAAGGCTTGTCATGTCTTATGATAGTCCCTCTTCCCCAGTGTCCAAAATAAAGCAAGAGAAATGAATAGCATACACTTCTGGGTCTAAGAGAATGTTGCTACAAGTTTTAGGAGAACAGACTACCTACCCCCAAGAGGAAATTCCAGCGAGGAAAAACATACCATCAGGGCACACATTATTGTAACCTGATTTAGCATCCTCTGAAACCACAGTCTCAAGGATTTTCCTGATTACTGTCTGCACAAGCATGAAAACGTTACATGGGATTTTCCTGATTACTGAATGCAAAAGCATGAGAAAGCACCATGAGTCACACAACAGACTTGTCTAATTTGAAATCTACTGCCAGGCTGTTCGGAGGGTCAAGTTTTTATGTCTGCTTCTGGGAAGCTCTGGGAACAGAAAAATACGTTAGTCATAAGAAATCACATTCTTGAGATGGACAAGCATCTTTCTGTCAACCACCTCCTTTTGACTGGGGAGTGGGTACAAATTCCTCTGAGATTCTGCCAAAAGCTCCAGATGAATTCCTCAGAAAAATGGATGGCATACATCTATTGCCATCAAGTTGATTTCAACTCATAGTGACCCTACAGGGCAGAGGAGAATCGCACTACTGTGTTTCCAAAGAGTGGCTGGTGGAGTCAAACTGCTGACTTTTGGTTAGCAGCCATAGCTCTTAACCACTACGCCACCAGGCCTTCTGATATTAATAGTATTGTTGGATAGTTTCCACATTTTGTTGAATCACCTCTCTTTGTAATAGGTTACAAACAGAGATCTCTTCCAGTTGGTTGGCCAGGCAGCTGTCTTCCACATTTGTTGGTATACAGAAGAGAGAGCTTCCTGCACTGTATCCATTTGCTGAAACATCTTGGTTGGTATTCTGACAATTCCTGGAGTCGTGTTTTTCAACAGTGCCTTCAGTGCAGCTTGGACCTCTTCCTTCAGTACCGCTGTTTCTTCATCATAAACTACTTCCTGAAACTGTTGAACGTCAACTAACTCTTTCTGGTACAGTGACTGTATTTCTCCCATCTTCTTTGGTGCTTTCTGTGTCATTCAATATTTTACCCATAGAATCCTTAAGTATTGCAACTGGAGGCCTGAAAGTTTGCTGCAGTTTCTTTCAGCTTATAGAATGTGGACTGTGTTCTTCCCTTTTGGTTTTCTATCTTCAGGTGGATTTGAACTGCTGATCTTTTGGTCAGCAGCCCCTTCTGCTTTAGCTTCTCTAAATTCAAAAGAAAGTTTCAGAGTTTCTTCTGACATACATTCTGGTCTTTTTCTTTTCTGTTTTTTATTTTTTTAACGATCTCTTGCTTTCTTCATGTATGATATTCTTAATGTCATCTCACAACTCATCTGGTCTTCGGTCAGAAGTGTTCAATGTGTCAGATATATTCTTGAGATCATCTCTACATTTGTGTGGTATATACTATGAGTCAAAATTGACTCAGTGACAGTGGGTTATACTCAAAGTTGTACTTCAGCTCTCATGGATTTGTTCTAATTTTCTTCAGTTTCAACTTGAACTTCCCTATGAGCAATTAACAGTCTGTTCCACAGGTGGCACTTGGTGTTGCTCTGTCTGAAGATATTGAATATTTCCGTCATTTCTTCACATAGATGTAGTTAGTTTGATTCCTGGGCATTCTATTGCTGAGGTCCATAAGTACAGTTACCACTTATGTTGCTGAAAAAAGATATCTGCAACGAAAAAGCTGGTCTTACCAAATTCTGTCATGCAATTTCCAGCATCATTTCTGTCACCAAGGCCATATTTTCCAACTACCAATCTTTCTTTGTTTCCATCTTTCATGTTCCAATCACCAGTAATTAACATGCATCTGGACTATATGTGTGATCAATTTCAGACTGCAGAAGTTGGCAAAAATCTTGATATGATTTAGAATATACTCAACGGCAATGGGTTTCTTTCTCTAGAAAACCCAGCCTAAGACATTTTTTACTGAGAGTGGTTCTAAAGAAACAAAGCTGTAAGGATGAATTTTCCAGACTGATTCTCAAGTCTGACTAGTCTTAAAGTTCTGATGACTCTGCCTCCAGTAGTAATGAGGGTGCTGCTAATCCATGGAATGAAGTGGCAATATTAATACACAAAATATCACCATCAATGGGTCATGTATTAATTAGAGATGAGGCTCTAGGTGATCAAATGTCTGCTACTTTTCTATAATTTTGTTATAATGAGAAGTGTAGGAAATCTGGTTGGCTGGCCCTACTTTTGTTAGACAAAGTGGTGAAAAAAAGAGATAAGCTTAGAGCTTTGGAGTTGCAGCTCAAATGCCACCAGAAAGACCTCAGTGTTGATGTTGTGCTCTGGAAGGAAATCTAATGTCTTGTAGCAACAGAGCTCACATTGCCAAAACTGAACCCAGAGTCTTATTGTAACAATAGCTGAATTACAACATCAATTAAATTCCCAAAGTTGAATGCTGTTTGAAGTTAAAGTAAGAGCACTGATTGGGAAGAAATGGGACCCTGAAACTTAGGATGGGACATACTGGCAGATAATTAAGATGCTGGGGACACTAAGCCCCTAAATTCTGTTGAATCAATTCTGTCAATGGAACCAGCATTCTCATCCATCCTTGTTTACCAAGTTACATTCCCCATCAAAACTATTAATCTCTCCACCCCTATCTGATTTAGCTGTGTCTCCACGGCACTTGGCTTGGCTAAAGAGCTTTTGTCTGAGATATCATCTGCATTAGTGTCTGAGTCACTGCCTGGGGCAGATGCATTACAAGACAAGCTGAATGTCCCTGGGAACCCAACCTATCTCACCTTTTTGTTTTTTAAACCTATAGCTTGCCTTGAGTCCTAGAGAGTCCCAAAAGGTGAAGTACAAAGTGTGAGCAGGAAGAGGTATACTACGCTCCAGATTAACTTCTTGACTTTTGTAATAGGCACAAAGAGAAGTCAGGAAAACGTGTGTGGGAATGATTATCAAGGGTCTGGGATAATGGTGCAAGCAGCATAAAGCTGGATCAGACTATGTTTATTGATTTGGGTACAGGTCTTTCACTTTCATTCCATGTTTCAGCTTGAGAGGCTAGAAAAGAAGCTAAGAGCTTATTTAGTTGGTTTGTTGAAGCATGGATTACATAGTGGTCTATACTCAGTCAAGCTGAAGTGTCAGCCCTGCCTTAGTATACAGCAGCAGAATGTACTCAAAGGCTTAGGGAAACTGATGTGTTATAGTGGATTCATCAGGTTAGACCTTCCATACCCACATATGGAGTGCCCAGAAGACACACCTTTTACTATAACATTGAGGAATAAATTTATGAGGGAAGTTCCACATCCTTGAGGACTTATGTAAGTCATATTTGACAGTGGGAATTTTCCTAATTGGACTAAGACATCTAACTACTTTGGAGTTGATTGGACCCCGTGGTGGTAGGGGCCAAGTGGTGGCACTTAATCAACAAGGACAAGGTAGGTATGGTTACCGTACTAGACAGCAGAGTCAAAGCAGTAATTAGGATAGTCTGACGTGTATGGACTTACGGCATTGGCTACTTAGTTATGGTCTCCCTAGGTGTGAAATAGATGGTCAGCCTACTATTTATTTGACCTGTATAAGCAGACGAATTCTAGGTCAAGTGAACAGCAGTCTAACTCAAATTGCCAGAATAGAGAGTCATGGCCTTTCAATCAAGGCCCCCACTTGAGCCAGTTTACTGGCCCATAACCCCTTGAGTGAAAGGGAGGCAGGTCTTAAGGAAGGACCTCATTGCACTGCCAAAACTTTATACTGTTAAATTTCCCTCCCAGCCTTCCCCAAAGTGAATTACAGCCTTTTATGGGGGTGACTCTTCACTGGGGAAAAGGAAATAATTGTACTTTTGGGGGACTATTGGATGCTGGCTCTGAATTGACACTAACTTCAAGAGACTCAAACCATCACTGTGGCCCACAAGTCAGAATACGGACATATGGTGGTCAGGTTATTACAGGAGTCTTACGTTAGGTCCATCTCACGGAGGTGGGGGAGCAGGGGTTCAGTGAGCCCCTAAGTCCATCCTGTGCTGACTTCCTCAGCTCCAGAATGCATACTTTAGAATAGACATACTCAGTAACCGGTGGAATCCCCACACTAGGCCCCTGACATGTGGAGTAAGGGCAATTATGGTAGGAAAAGCCAAGTAGAAGTTGTTAGCAAACTCTCTCCACCTACAAAAATAGTAACCCCAAAGCAATACTGTATTCTTGCAGGGACTGCAGAGATTACACCACTATCAAGGACTTCAGGAATGCAGGGGCAGTAATTCCTAACACATTCCCATTTATTTAGTCTGTGCGAAAAACAGACGAATCTGGGAGAACGCCAGTGGATTACCGTAAACTTAACCAGAATCACTCTAATTGTAGCTGCTCTTCCAGATGTGGTTTCATTGGTAACTAGTGGAGCCCTGGTGTTGGAATAGTTAAGAGTTTGGCTGCTAACCAAAGGTTGGCAATTCAAGTCCACCAGTCACTCCTTGGAAACCCTATGGGACAGTTCTACTCTGTCCTATAAAGTTGCTATGAGTCCGAACTCACTCCATGGTAATGTTTGTGTGTGTGTGTGTGTGTGCGCCTGTACTAACAGCCCAGATACTTTAGGAATGAAGACTTGGGTCACCCCACCAGGCAAAGAATCATGACCAGCTGAGGAAGTTGCTGATGGTTGGAAGGAATACGGAATGAGCGGTGGAAGAACGTGGTTCTCGCCATCAGTCACGACCATGTGACCAGCTGCAGAAATGAGGACTGCAGCTGTTGTACTTCCTGTTTTACTATATGTGCGTGTGTGTGTGTATAGCAAATATTTTTGCTTTCTTCCCTCTGTTGTCCCACCACATAAAATACAAGATGTAAAAAGGGCTAATGAATTTTTGGTTGTATGCATGTTAGTTGAGTGTTGGGCACAACTATCACTTTATAATTGTCTTTATTTAAGAAATTACGTATGGTTGAAGGAGATACGCACAGGTGCCAAGTTGTAAAGGGATGCACTGTGACAGTTAATGTTATGTGCTAACTTGGCTGGGCCTTGATTCTCAGTATTATGTAATTACCTCCAAGGTATGATCTGATGTGATCCATCAATCATTTGTAAAGGGAGTTTCCCCAGGGATGTGACCTGAATATCCAACACACACACACACACACACACACACACACAAACACACATTTATGTTCATATATACACAGTACACACACATGCGCGCACACACACACACACACGGACATCTGGCAAAGCTTGCTTGCTTGCTCTGGATCCTGTTGCCGTCTCATCACTATCTGATCTCCAGCTCTTGGAACTTGATCCAGTATCCTGTCACCTGGTCTGCCTATTTGGGATCCACCGTCCTCAGCGCTGTGAGCCAGCTGTGTGATCCCAGACCTGCTGGTTCTGAGTTCATCAGTTCTTATAGCTATGGGAGTCAAGTTTTTAGCCAATACCTGATGATGAACTGGGACTTACCAGCCTCAGTAGCAGTGTGAGCCATTTCCTTGAGATAAATTTCTCTGTATATGTGTGTGTGTGTATAGTTTTGCTTCTCTAGAGAACCCAGCCTAAGACATATGATATATAGTGAACATGTTATATGTCAGGTAGTAATGGAATTCTATTGATAGTTTAAGATGGTAGTACAGAAAATTTCAAAAGCTGGACACATTATTGCAACTGAGTCAAAGACTACTAGGCCCGAGACACTAGAGATTCCTTAGACCCACCATAATCACCTGGCTGAAGAAGGAAATCTGGGAGAAAGGAGTATGAGAACAAACATCTAGCTATGACAACCACTGCTAATCAGTGGACTAAATGGTTAAGTGATCTACTATTAGGTGAAAGTTTGGCAGTTAAAACCTACCAGAGGCATCTGGGTAGACAGGCCTGGAAATCTGTTTCTAAAAGGTTACAGTCTTGAAAATCCTGTGGAGCACTTCTATTCTGATACATGTGGCGTCACTGTGAATTGGAACAGCCTCAATGACAGCAACCACCAGTACCATCAGAGAGTCAAGGAGCAATGCGAGTTTTGGTTAAATTACTTTGTTTTTTCATAGGTATTACTGAATCTACTTGGGGTAATATGAGTAATCTCAAAGAGCAGTTGTTCCCCAAAGAACATCAGTCTAAGAGTTAAGTTTAACAAGAAAAAGTCTGTTTCTAGTAAAAACTAGGTGGAAAAAAAATTAAACAGGAAAGAAGTAAGATTCATGTTGGGATGCCCATGTATACTGCCAAGCAGAAGACGTAAATTTAAATTTACTTCTCCAGAAAAGAATGTCATCATTCATTCACTAATTCATAATTCATTCACAAATCAATATGAGCAAGATCCTGCCCAGGAGAGCCAATGAAGTGCTATGGAGATCAAAGCTGGGTGTCCCACCTGCCAGAACAGCATCACCATCCATCCATGAAAGAGATGAATGAGCCAATCAAAAACCAGACTGTGAGGGACAGGCTATCACGGGTGTGAACTTTTGAAATAAAAGCAGGTACATGTTGGTGATGACGACAATGATGAAATCACCTCCAAAGGACAGACTACTTCTTACATTATTTCTGAATTCTAAGGCCCTCACATGGTGCTTGATACATAATAGGTATACAATTAGTGTTTGCTGAGTAGATGAAAGCTTTAGAGTCTCATTTGGTTGGTCAATGGCTCTGTTACAGTCAAGCTAGGTGTGATTATTCCCATTATACAGATGAGAAAACTGAGTCCTAGTAAAATTAAGTGACTGTCCAAAGGTGGCAGAGTTCCTAAATTTCAGAGCTACCTCTAGAGTTCAGGTCTTTCCTTCTCTTAGTCAGATGTTCTCACTACACACACAGCTCAGCAGGGAGACCGAAAAAAGTGACTGTTTATGTGTTCCTGAGATGAATACAGGAAGTCACGGAAGATGAACGTCTGTAAAGTTGACTAGGCCCTGTTCAGAGCCACTGGATAATTTTGTCTGGCTGACATTAAACAGGCCAGTTTTGAGTGACAAGAGCAATAAACTGATTAGTTAGGAACCTGGAATTGGACAGAAGGAGCAAAAGATACAGACAATAAAGGAAAACATTAAGTTCCCTAAGAGTGAGGGCAGGCGCAAACTGCAAACACCAGACATGAACAAGGCTCAAGACAGATCTGCTTGGCACAGAAGAGGTGAGAAGATAAAGAGCATGTGGGTTTTAAAACTAGGTTCTGGTATCCTTCCAAAAGCTTCAAAAACTATTGCCAAACCTAAGAGAATCTGGGATTGTTTTTTGGCCTTGTCGTCTGACCCTGGGGACAAGTTCCCATTTGGAAAGATGGCAATCTACAAAGAGGGAGAGGGAAAGGGGTTCTTGAGAGGACTGGGGCTCATGTTCTCTCTTCTGCCAAAATCCTGCCACACCCAGAACTTTGTATTGCTTGTTGATGGGGGCTCACCTGGACCGTCTCAATACAGAACGACAGATTCACCAACTCACAGCTGTTTCTGGGGTAGCAGACCGAGGCGGTGTCCACATACAAGGCCCATTCTCTGCAAGGCATTGCTGGCCTCTTATTTGGATTTAAAGCACACGTTGTATTCTAGCAGCTCTGGGTCTGGCATCTGAAAGGTCTCAACAAACTCTGGCAGGAGCTATAGTGGGTTTTAAGGCTTTGGTTAAGGTCACTGTAATTGGAAACCACTTTTGCACTAAGTGCTCCGGGAGGGCACTTAGCCAGAGGACCTCCTCCTGGTCCCTAAGCACCCCGCTGAGGCTGCAGCTCCAGGAGATGGAGACTCACAGCGCAGTAACCCCAGCAGAGATGTGGAAGGGGTTTTAAAGGTCAAAGGTGAGAGGTAAGGAGGTGTTGGGGGGCAGACGAGGAACACAAAAAGGCACGCAGGAAAACAGCCTAGAAGCAACTCAACGGAAGCATTGAAAACACTCTTTCAAAGCAATTTCTTGACCTCTTCTGAAAACAGACAAAAGCTTTCTGGGCTTGTCAAAGAGCTGAAAACCGCCGACTTGAAGTCCACTCTGCAAAGAGCCAGGAGGCCCAGGTTTCAGATGAAGAGTGATAAGAACTAACCAGAGCTGTCAAATGGACGGTTCCCCGGCAAGTGACAGACACAAGTGACCTGTATCCAAATCAGATGCAAGAGCATAAAATTCATTAAGGAAATCTAATTTGTTGTTTTATGATCAATAAACAATCTAAAAAGCAAACAGACATGGGGCTGAGCACAAACAAGGACTCTAACCAATAATGTTAAGTTTTCAAGGGGAGGCTGCAGAGGAAAGAACAAAAGAAAAAGACAAAGAAAGGAAAAGAAAACCCTTTCCCCATCCCCAGGGAAAGGCAGAACATAACAAAAAACTATATGGTTAAGCTTCTGTTTAGAAATGAATATCTACTGCTCACCAACCAGTTTTGGCAAGGAAGCTGATACCCAGGTTTAACTGGAAAAAAGCACATTGCACCAGAGGCTTGTACCTTCCAAAAATGACACATCAGATGAAGCCAGTTTCAAGTGTCTTTCATGCTTCTTCTACCTCTGTGTTTAAAAACAGGAGGATAAAGCCGAATTGGCCAAATAAAGGAGCTGGATGCTTCCATGCAAAACCTTCTTGGCCCATGACATCCACGGACACCCCTAAATGATGACACTACGGGGAAAGGCAGAGGGTGCACACCACACTCAGCCAAGGGGTGTGCAGTCTCAGGACCTGCAGGGGAAAGACACAAACCCCAGCCACACAGCCGACCTCCCAGTGTTTATTTTAGAGTTGCCGTGTCTGCCCCATGGCACGGTTTCCAATAGGAGATTTATAGTCATTCATTCAACAGATACTCATGCAGCACCTTCTATGTGGGCAGGGACTGTTCTGGAGGGCTGGGCGTACAGCAGGGACACAGCAGCTTCTTCGGGGGTTTTATATTCTAGGGAGGGGACTCACACAACAGCCAAGTAAACAACTACTTCGTAAAGTGCCAGGCAGTGGGAGGGCTGTGAGCAAAATCAAGTCTTGGTGAGGGGGCGATTAGCAGGGTGCTCAGGCAGGAAGTTAATCAGAGACTCCTGCTTACGATACAGGTCGCTAGACTCTGGTCCGTCTCTCAAAGTCAAAGCCATATTTCTGTCTTTGGGAAGCCGTGAGGCTCTCCCTGAGACGTACACTCTGTCTTGGTTCATGCTGATCTGACCTGACTGTGGTATGGAAAGCCATAAGCCCTTACACAGTAGGTACAGCAAATCCAATATCTTCAACAGCCACGATGGACTGCTGATTCAATGGCCTCCAAAGACACACATTTCCTGGTATTCATGCTGTTTGGTAGGCTGCCTTTATCCTTGAATTTGGGCTGGAACTGTGACTCATTTTAACTAACAGGATGTGCTGGAAGCCACACTGGGCCAGTCCTGGGCTTGAGCCTGAAGACGGCCTGGCAGTTCTGTTTCTGCAGGTTGGACAAAGCCAGGCATCTCGGAAGAAGTCCTACTCCTCTGAGACCCACCTCTTGCTGTAGGTGGAAGCCCAGGGTACCCACATGGGGAAGCCACAAGAGCAAAGAAAACCAAGGTCTCAGTCTCGGTCCCAGCATTACACATCAACCCAGTGAACACAGTCAGCTTAGAAGAGAGACGGTCCTGCCCGAGTCTCACCATTCTAGTGAAACTTCCATAAAATGCAGGACTGTCCCCACCCAGTGCTGCCCAAATTGTTGTGTTAAGTCACAATTTTTTTTTTTAATAGTGTGTAAGTGAACAGGATAGAACTGCCCCGTAGCATTTCCAAGGAGCACCTGGTGGATTTGAACTGCCCACCTTTTGGTTAGCAGTGGTAGCACTTAGCTACTACGCTACCAGTGCTTCCAGGTCAAAGTTTACGTTACAGTCAGTGTCTCATAAAAAATATATTTAAACATACGTTGCCATGTGACCCTAGCTACTCTCCTCACACCGTGACATCACACTTCTCTCCTCTAACCTGTGTCTCTTATGTCCCTTTGACCAGCTCTTGCATCCTTCCAATGTTCTCTCTCACCTCTGAACAGGTGCTGTCCACTTAGCCTTCTCTATGCGCCCAAGCCGTGAAGCACACTTCCCCACTACTATTTTATGACTTACATGTCCATTCAGTCTTTGTCTGAAGAGTTGTAAGCTACAAAATTCTGGGGTTGTTTTGTTAGTCTGCAATAGTTAACCAAGGCAATGACTTTCAATTTTAGATTCTAAGTATATACAACATTTTCTGCACAGTTTTGGCTTGGAATTTTTGTTGCTGTTGATCTTTTTGTTGGTGTGTTGTCTGTGTCTTTGGTTTTAAAATATGTTATTGAAAGACCTGGATTGCTGGATCTCAAATGAGGACGGAGTATGTTCTGACTTCAGGCTTAAAAATAGAGTTGCCGGCTGTTAGGAAGACAAGAAGACAGTTTTGCTGACCTATTTGTCTCACATGGGCCAAACTTCTGTCCTGCCATAACTCGGTAGGTAGGAAGCTGAACTAGAGTTGACCCCAGCTAGCATTTCCTAACCAGAGGGACAATACTCCGCCCTGCTATTCCCAACGACACTATCGCCACTGTACAGCAGCCACTGTGGGCCATCTTGCAAAATGCTGGCAGCTTGGGCTTGTCCAAACAGAAGAGACAAATCTTCCTGGCTTCACGCAAAGGAAAAGGAAAAGCAAAGCAATTAATTCACTGTGCGGAAACATGCTGAGGCCATGAATTCACCAGGTAGTGTCACCCGTCAGCTGCACCCACAGAGAGGATGTGCCATCCTTCCCCTCATCCTGAGCCTCCTCCTGCCTCCCTGAGGGGGAGGGGCAGTGGGTGATGCTGAGAAGAGAAGGTAGGGGCATTTAGGACACGAAGGGATAAGAGAGACTAGGAAGCAGGCTTGGTGATCTGCTTCCCAAAGCCAGCCATCAAGTTCCTGTCACATCAGAGCACTGGTCACTACAAGCCTGGGAGATGAGCCCCCTAGGACAGAAGTCACTCAGAACACACAGTGGCTGCAACACGAGACTCCAGGTATCAGCAAGTGTGAGGATGGGGCACGAACGGCCACGTTTCACTCTGTTGCACACGGGGTCCCCTGAAGGCGGAGTTGACACCATGGCAACCAATAACGACCAAAGTCCTTCTGTGTGCGGTTGACTCTTGTTCTCATTTTACGTGTCTTATGTCATGCGCGATACACAGTTTCTACAATCCAAAGGATTTGAGATTTTGACTCTTACCTATTTACTCACTTTCAATTTATAGTAAAACACTGTTTTTGACTTATGCCCATTGCTTAGATTTACTACTTAATACTATATAGTTTTAATTTTACTAACTTGTCTCAAATAGCCAAGTGGCTGACAAGGAATCCTGCAAAGAAACTACAAACCTAAGCCAGACACCAGTCAGAGGTGACACTTTCACAATCTGCTCCTAGTCATACGACTCCCATTATACTGTTTTATTCAGCATCCAAATAAAATTTTATCCAAGAAAATAAAAATGAAAATATTTAAGGTAATGATTACCTCACCTGTATCTCATCCTTCAAAATATCTATTTTTATAAGGTTTGATAATATGTTAATTCAGGATTACATTTGTAAATACCCTATATGTACCTTGGGGGCTGTGTATCAAGAGCATTACTGGCACACGCTTTTAAATCTCATCCCTTGATAATGTGTGTGCAGAATGTGACGACTCCTGGAGGCTGTACATTCAAGCTATGTTTCTGTCTAAGGTAAGTGTTAGTGATTAGAACAATCAGAAATAATGTGGGAATGATAACACACAACTGTATATTGTACCTAAATGTAATAAAATAGACAAGATCAGTGTCATAAAATCAGTAAAAACTGCTATACAGACACAGTCACAAACACAATTTTAGAAACTTTGCATACAGTAGTTAGCTTCTATAACACCAGTATATGTACCAGGGTTGCCATGAGTTGGATCCGACTCGGTGGCACTTGGCTTGGCAACCCCATTTTGCAGAGGAAGGAACTGAGGCTCAGAGAGGTTACATTAATTTATCAAAGATCCAAGGGCAAGATTCAAACATCTGACCACATAGTTTATTGTTGTCAAGCAAATGAGTGCCTAAATGTGGCTTTTCAGCCTGTGAACCCTAAGAAGATCATGGTAGATGGTACTGATGGGCCATACAGTGTGGGAACCAGGCTGGGGAGGAATTACTCAGAAAGCCTGCACGGATTCTGTGGACACAGGTTCAGCATTGCCCTCAAGGATTCGAGACTAGTCAACAAGTTAAGGCCAGAGAAGGTGGAACTTCCTCCAGAAGAGCCTTACATGGTAGCACTCCCACTCCAGCCCTCCTACGGTGTCACTGGTGCTGGTTAATGGGATCTACACTGTGTCTTGCAGGCAATGAATGAACATATGTGACTCACTGGAGTCAATAAGCACACTTTTCATTGTATTAAGTCTCTTACAATGTCACACTGATTCCCTTCTTCATAAGATACAAATCCTCAAAACTGGCATGGAGCCCAGGCCTGGGTACATCCAATTTTTTGATTTCTTCAGACTTACTTGGGCAGCTGAGCCCTGCTGGAAGAGAATCACACAGCGGAGTTGACCAGAATCGTGGTCACTTCGTAAATGTCAGTCCTACTGTGTGGCAAGCCAATATGTTATCTTAGTCACCGGCTCCTTCCTTCTCAACAGTTGCGATTTTAAACCATCTTCTCTTTCCTCCAACCTGTATTTCCTTTGCCTTCCCCTCACAGTACTTATCACAGCTTGTGCTGTGTTTGGAAGATCACAAATAAACAATTTCCTCACCAACTAGACTAGAGTCCCATGAGGGCAGAGCTGGCATCAGTTTTGCTTACCACAGGCACCTTGTAAGGGCTCCAATACACATTCAGATATTTATGAGTGGCTGCTTTCAAACCTTGACCCTTGGACCATGTCCCCCTCCTAACTGCCTTTAAGTCTTACAGGGGCCTCAAATAGCCTTGTCCAAACAGCTGTGTCAAAACATCCTGTGTTGATGGAGGCTGCAATCAGTCACTCTGAGTTTCCTGATTAATTGTTAAAGGACAGTTGGGCAGATTCTGCAGTAGCTGCAGAATTTGTATGTGGTGCCCCACGAGGACAATGGGATGAAGCTTTCAGGGGAGAAGGCATATTGGCTTTCTCCATTCTGTCTCAAGAACGTCCAGCCAGCCTGGCTAGAGGAGGTTACCCTGGAGATTCCCTAATGATTTGGATCAAGGAAATCACAATAGGAACTTAGAGACATGGGCAGATTAAAATAAATGGAAAATGTAAGGATGCTCTGTCTGAGCCAGGGCTTCGAAATGCTTCTCCCTGGTTTAGTCATGGCCAATGAAGCAACACTCAAGCAGACCTAAATTTTTAAAATGTGAATGAAGTGGTACAAGAAGCAGAATAAGGAAAATACTGGTTGAAGCCCTCCTAGAAACTTACTCTCCTTCTTAAAAAACAAGAGCAGCTTATATGTAGCATAGCAACCAAATCTCCTTACTGGCAGAACTGGTAATAATGATGCTCTACTCAAAAAATGGCAGCCAACTGTGCCACTCTAGATGTATGTCACTCTTCCCATTCCTGGCAGCAATCCAGCCTCCTGCATCAGACTCCTGCAAGAGCTCAATAGGCCTCTTCCAAGTCTCCCATTCCAGGGCTTCTGTCTGTAATATTCCTGCTCTGCTTATCATTCTCCTTTACCCAGATTTTAAAAATTCAGGCTTGTTCCACCTTTGACTCATTGACCATGACTGAAGTAGTTCAAACCAGTCTGAGGGCCTAGTCTGAACAAGAACCGGGCTGAGAGATCCCATGGACTAGCCAGTCTACAATGAACCCAAAGCTGACAGCAGATACAGGACTCAGCCCAGCTGAAATCAGTCAGCTCCGGCCCTGACAGAAGAATCACCCCTCTGAGCCCAGCCCAGCTGCAGACCTGGAGAAGCAAGAGATAACAAAATGATTGTTGTAAAATAAAAAGCTTTGCAGGTATTCTTTATGAAGAAAGTAGTGGATACCGTTCATTATACACACTATCAGAAAATTATATACAAAGTTTAACTGTTTTCTTCTGAGAAACAAATATTTCAATCTTCAACTTTTAGTATGGAGAAAAATCTTTTTAGCCTTTCCTGAGTCCATTTAAATGTATTCCTCTGATGAATTTCATGTAGTTTAACTCTATCTGCTAAAATTGTGGCTACTGGCAATGATGGGAGGCCTGGTGATACAGTTAAGACCTTGGCTATTCACCAAAAGGTTGGTAGTTTGATTTCACTAGCTGCTCCTTAGAAACCCAATGGGGTAATTCTGCTCGCCATGTAGGGCCCCTATAAGTTGCTATCAACCTGATGGTAATGTCTTTGGTTTATATTCAGGTCCATGATATATACAGGGAAACCCTGGTGGCATAGTAGTTAAGTGCTAATTAATTAAAAGGTGGACAGTTTAAACCCATCAGGTGCTTCTCTCTATAGGGCAGTTCTACTCTGTCCCATAGGGTTTCTATGAGTCAGAACTGAATTAATGGCAAAGGTTTTTTTTTTTTTTTTAATCTTTTTTTGGGTACACACAATGGAAAAATTAAGTTGTTACGTATTTCTGCTTAGCAGCTTCTGTTGCTTTTTTTTCATCACAAAAATAAAAACACCCAAAAGGTGAAATTTGACTCCTAAAGCACTGGACAAACAGCTTTGGCAGGTTTTATTTGTTTAGATTTTTACGGTCCTGGAGCCTTGGTGGTACAGTGGTTAGGAGTTCAGGTTGCTAACCAAGAAGTCAGTAGTTCAAATCTATCACCTGCTGCTTGGAAATCCTATGGGCCAGTTCTACCCTGTCCTATAGGGTGGCTATCAGACAGAATTGACTCTATGGCAATGAATTTTGTTTTGGGGGGGGAGTGTATATACTAATACCACTAAGTTTTGGTTGAAGGACAGTTCTGTTTGGGATCCTGAGTTGAGAGTTAACCTATCAAGTTGATACTCAGCAAATATTCTTTACAAGGTGATAAGGCAAACAAACTCAGGTTCAGCAGACTGTTCTCCCATTTCAAGATGATCTATGTAAATCTAACAGACTGGTGTAAACAGAGGTAGGAAGGTAGAGAAAATGCTTAAGAACACAAATACGTATTTTAACTTACAAACACAAACATGCCAAATACTTTTCAGAGAGCATTTATGAGAATGACAAACAATTGAAGCTTAAGCCCTAAAAGCTTTCTTCTCTCTTGGGCTCCCACATGTATATAAAAGGTTTAAATGAACAAGAAAAACATGTTGGGATTAGGATTTGGTTCCAAAAAGCTTTTATAGCCATATAGAATGACCAAGAGTTACACTAGCTTCAAAAGATATACCAAACAAAAACTGATTTTTATCAAGTAGCATTAATACTTTATGGACCCAAGTTGTTTTTACAAAGTATTTACATAATGAGAGGCTTTGCCAAGCTGTGTAAATGTTTATGGCTTCAGGGTTTCCATTTTAGAGCTTTCAAATTCAGTCAAAAGGAAAAAAAAAACACATTTGTTTATGTGAACTTCCAAATTTGTCAGCAAATATCGAATCCAACACTTCTGGAACACACAGTAGGCCCACTCTTGACTCAGTCTCAGTCTTGAGTTTTACGTAGAGATTATTACACGTACCATGCTAGGCCAGGCAAAAGCACTGGGAGAAGTTACTTCATCTCGTTGTTAATGAATCCAATGGCTTGCAAGTATCTTTGACCTAAATATTACTGTGAAATTAATTCCTCTTGATGTGTAAGGGTGAAAACTTGCCTAAGATTCTCTGGCTTCAGACAACAATTATTCAATGTAAATCTGTTAACTGACTCTGTCTTTGAGACAACTCAGAGTACTCCACAAACTTGTGCTTCTAATTTTTTCCAAGTATGATTACATGAATGAAGAAAGAAAGGGTATTATCATTCTGTGACTCAAGAAAATTGGTTACAAAGCAGAGAAATGACCCGAGTTGGTCAGAGGAAGTTTCTGGAGTTTAGAGTTTGTTAACAGGTTCTTGATTTTTTTGCCTGAGGTCTCTGCCAGCCTACTTTGTGAGGTCTTGACGCTAAGTCACACATTTAAAGACTGTCATGGCAGATATGAAACCCAAACCTTCCTCTCCTGACTGCTGTGCCTTGCTGTCTGCTTGAATCTCCCAGCTGTCTTTTTAGTTCTTCTTGCCATATGCCCTGTTGTGTTCCTCAGCCTTATAATTGTAACACAGTAGTTCTCAAACTTTGCCACTAGTGCGTATATGCTGGAACAATCGTTATTCCATGACTTGTTGTCCTGGAACTCTTTTGGAATTAAATAGGCTTTTGAAGTGTACCCAACTGAATGCCTCTGTGGAATGATCCACAACACATTCACTCATCAAAGGCAGTAACGGTTCAACCCAGTGTTTCCCAAGTTACAGAATGTATTCATTTGTTCATTATCAGGAACTGGGTCCTAAGGAACACCATTTTGGAAATTCTTGTTTACTATATCATTCTTTTCCTTTTCAAGATATTCTTTTCTTGACTAAAGTTGTTTTTCTTTTTTTTCCCCCTAACTCAGGGATTCATGTTCCCCTACATTCTAAACGTAGGAACTAGGGCTTGAGGTAAAATGAGAGAAAGAAATAAAATTTATCTTCTCCTCCAGACTCTAATTATATCTCTTCTTTTCTACAATGATGCACTTTAAATACCAGTGGGGAGGAAACTATCAGTGTTCCATTGGGAAAATATTGACTAAAAACACTCTAAAGGCATAGCACTCTGCTAGCGAGCAGAGAAAACTGAGAACAAGATATGATCCTTATTTCCAAGATTCTCATAGTCTAGTGAATAAGAATGGACAGAAAAGAATGGAGAGATACAAGAACTCTGTAGCCACAAAAATTATGGGGTAGTTATCTGACCTTAGGAGCCCCTGGTGGTGTAGTGGGTTAAGTACTATGTCTGCTAACCAAAAAGTCAGCAGTTCAAATCCCCCAGGAACTCCTTGGAAACTCTTTGGGGCAGTTCTACTCTGACTTAGAGGGTTGCGATGAGTTGGACTACACTCAACGGCAGTAGGTTTGGTTATTTTGGGGGATTTGACATTAAGTTCTTCTCCATGAAGGACCTTTGGATCTGCACCTCAGATTCTTATCTTCTATCCACCGCATTCATTACCAAAACCAAAGAAAAAAAAGTATGCCTGCAATTATTCAGTGGAAGGTCTGCAGGCACACTCTATCACAAATACTGGATTTTGGCTCACCCGTTCCACCACGGACTCCAGCAGCTCTTTGTGCTGATCTTACTTGTCTCTCCCAGAAGTCTTTCAATGCTACACTCTGCCTTAGAGCCTTTTATTTACCTTGCGTTAGGCTCTATTACAAACTGAGGAAACCCTGGCGGTGTATGGGTTAAGTGCTACATCTGCTAACCAAAAGGTCAGCAGTTCAAATCTGCCAGGGGCTCCTTGGAAACTCTACGCAGCAATTCTACTCTGACCTCTAGGATTGCTATGACTCAGACCTGACTCGAAGCCAGTTGGTTTTTTTGGTATTATAAATTGACTTGTGTTCGCTCCCAAGTTATGTGTTGGAATTCTAATCCCCGTATCTGCGGTGGCAACAGCATTCTGGAAGAGGGGGTTCCTTGTCATATTAATGAGTCTGTGGGGATGTAGCTATGTCCTGCACCTAATCAGAGTTGTAAGGAGCAACACAGATGCAGAGACATGCAAGTACAAACCAGGGTAGCAGAGACAGATGGCACGTGAAAATTGCCAAGGAACTGAGAACACTGGGAGACAGGATCCTCCCACAATCTGACACAGAGAGATCCTCCCCCTACAGCTAGCTCCCTGAATTCAGACTTCTGGCCTCCTAAACTTGTGTTTTTTTCTGAGAGAACAGCACTAGGAAACTAAGACAAGCCTAGGATAAGCTAAACCTTCTCTGTTTCTGACTTGCACCATTAAAAAGACCATGAAGAAAAAAAAGTTGTCAAGCCAATAAAAAAAAAAAAAAAGAAAACACCCACTGCCATCAAGTCAGTTCCAACTCATAGCATCCCTATAGGTCAGAGTGGAACTGCCCCACAGAGTTCCCCAGGAGCACCTGGCAGATTTGAACTGTGGACCTTCCGGCTAGTACTTGTAGCACTTAACCACTATGCTACCAGGATTTCCACTGAGCCACTGGCAGGTAGTAAAAGCAAACAAAGTCTTTTGATTTTCTTACATAATAACCAGTTCAGGCACAAGTAGTTTGCTGGTGTGGGCAGCAACCAGGAGGAAGGAAAAAGGTCATTGCCTGACTTGCAACTCTATTTTATCAAGAAATGAAAGGGTATTCTAGAATTGCTGTGTCAGCAGGTCTCCTTTCTATCTGATTGTCAGCATGAGGTCATGAGGCTGCAAGAGAGGATGGGACAGTGAGCTAAGCAGGTGTTGTGGCAGCCAACAAAGGGTCTTTGTCACGAAAGCCATCCCAATTCAATTCTCAAAGCTTTTTTGGGGGGGGGCAAAAGTGATATTCAAGAGCCTTTGCAGACAAAACGCCAAAATGCTGAGGTATTTCCATTAATCCATGAATTAAATATATGTACAAAGTTTGAGTATTACATATTCCCTTGTTTGGCTGCTTTAGAGGAGAAACTCAAGACTATCTAAATAACCTCTGTTGACTGCTCTACTTAATTATTTCATTTCACCAGCTTTCTCATGCTAGTCATGTATTGATTCATTCACTCAAGAAGTATTTATTGAAGGCTACCATGTGCCAGGCATTGAGACAGGTGTCAAGACTCCGGTTGGTAAACCAGACACACACAGTTTCTGCTGTGATGGGGACTGGTTTTAGGTGGAAGAGACAAACACCCTTACAAATAACTACAACAGGTGGTATAGAGAGGAAGTACAAAGTGCAAAGAGGAAACAAGCACGATATGAGGTGTCTCAAGGCAAGTTCTCCCAAGGTACCTTTAAACCAAAGTTTCTTAGGGGTCATTAGATCCTCAGCACAATTGGGATCTTGGATAATTCCTTCTCTGGAGAACTGTCCTGTGCATTGGAGGGTATTTAGCAACATCCCTGACCTGTACCCACTAAATGCCAATAGCAAGCGCTTCGGTTGTGACAACCCAAAATGGCTCTCGACATTGACAAATATCCCGTGGTGGGCAGGATTATCCCCAGTTGAGAACCCCTGACTTAAACAAAGACTTGAAAGATGAATAGGCGATTCAGCCACAAGAAGAGAGAAAGGTCATCAATTTTGCCTCCATCTTTCATCCTAACCTCTTTCCTTGGTAAATTTTTAAGCTCTCTCTCTTGACTCAAAGAGCTTTAAAAGTCACTTCTTCTAGGAAGTCTTTGTTGAATCACTGGAGAACAGGTGGCAAATTCCTTCTGGTTCCCACCCAGAATAAACACACAAGTCCCATGACCTTTTTTGACTCACTGTTTCACAGCTATAGGGTATCTACGGAATCTGAAAAAAAAGATTATGTTATTTTACTTTTTCAGAGATTGAAGATGTCCCTAATGACATTATGCATTTTCACCTGTTCTTCTAGAGTGTAGGGGTACCCTATGTCCTGACAGTTTTCCTTTGCCCACTCCACAAACAGGGACCAATGGAATGATACTGTGCAAACATGAATAAATGAAGACCTGTGACCTCCGCAAGTTTTTGCTCCGCTTATGTACAACAGTGAATTGTCCAGGCAGACTTTTGGGGTTCAGTTATTTTCTGCGCATCCTTCCCCATGAAAGCAGATTGCAGACCCTTGAGAGACAAGGGCAGTGCCTATTTAACTCACGATTCAGCACCTACAAAACTGCAGTGAGCATCGCAGTGACTGAGTTTGACGGCTGACGATTCTGAGACTAAATGACTAATGACAACAATTCTGTACTCAGTCCAGACAACTTGCAACTCCACTGGTAATTCTGCTAGGCTTCCTTCTCAGTAACTGTTTGCGGAGTAAATTGAGATTGGGTTTTCATGTGCTTTAAGCTCTATGTAGAAGTGAGATTCCCCCTCAACTTTCTTGATAGACTTTTGACCTCCTCATTCCTTCTTTTTCCTTCTCCCCCAGATGGAACTTCTCCCTGAAATCATTTCTCCCATCTGTAGTCTGCCTAGGAAAGTGAACTAAGTCAATTGCTCAGTACCAGGCAAATACAAAAGAAAGGCTAAGTCTCTTTCTTGCTTGTTTTGCAGAGCTAGATACTCAAGTTGGGGAGGAAAATGCCTTCTCTTGCTTCCTTAAGTGACATTTTGCTTTGGACAGAACGATGTGCTGAACCACATATGCAGGCTGCTCATAAAAGAAAACCAGAGGCACATGGACTGACGAGATTACAGATTTCTGTCTCCTTTTCCTACACAAAGGAATCTGATGGTGGTGGCTTATCGCGTTCAAACTGAAGAATGGACTTGAAACTTGAAAGAAAACAGGACTTGCAGCAGAGAGGTAGTTAAAATCTCATACTTAAAGCGACTGGCCGACTGAAGTTTTATCCCAAAGAGGTGAAAGCACCTTACCAGGTGAGTTCCCTAGAGGAATAAAATCACTAAAGCAGGGAGATGAAGTAATGTGGTATTCAAGTCATCCCATTTCTTTCCATTGCCTCTTCAAAATCCACTGGAATCAACCCAGCCTAATGACTAGATTGACCAGCACCAATACTTTTCACTTTTTTTCCAGGGAAGAAAAACATCAGCAGGCCTCTGTGTCTATCTGTCAGGCGTATTTGTCCCAGGTGCTCCCTTCTGCTTGACACATTCTTTGCAAATAGCTAGTAGACTGATGTCCACCTTCTTCATCTACCCACGCTGGGGCCTTTGAAAAACCATTTTAGAATCCATTGCATGCTTCAACCTGTGGTCTTCACCACAGTGAGGGTCTTGTTAATTTACTTCTAAGAAATTGCATAAACTCACAGTACAGAAACTGTGGCCAGAGTTGTTCAGGATTTGAGTTGTGTTATGTGGAAACTTCCAAGAACAAATTTCCTTCCCAGAAAAAGAACAGGATGTCAAGCCTGGCAATTTATATGAGGCCTGACAATTAAGTTTGAGAACTTATCCTAGAAAAAGTGCTACAAACCTCATTGCTGAATATTACTACGGTCACCTTTGAAGTACTCGTCTTGGGAAGCTGTGCACTGATGCCAGTGCATAGTTCACCCTTCAAAGCAGTTTTGGAACTCTTTCTGGAATGCCATCAGAACCTTTGTCATATTACCCTCGATGTCCTGAGTGGCATCAAAATGTCTCCCTTGCAATATTTCCTTTATCTTCAGGTAAAGGAAAAAGTCATCGGGGGCCAGATCAGGTAAGTAGGGAGGGTGTTCCAATACAGTTCTTTGTTGACTGGCTAGAAACTCCCTCATAGACTACTATACAACTAAGTTCATGAACTTGCCACTGTGCTACTGTGCCACTGTGCCACTGTGCGCAATGGCCATTCCAGAAAGAGTTCCAAAATTGCTTTGAAAGGGTGGACTAGGCACTGGTGTCAGTGCATAACTTTCCAAGGGGAGCACTTTGAAGGTGTCTACAGTGATATTCAGCAATGAGGTATGCATCACCTACAATAACTAAGTCTGCACACTTCACAGTCTGCACACAGTGGCACAGTAGCACAGTGGCAAGTTCATGAACTTAGTTGTATAGTAGTCTATGAGGGAGTTTCTAGCCAGTCAACAAAGAACTGTATTGGAACACCCTCCCTACTTACCTGATCTGGCCCCCGACGACTTTTTCCTTTACCTGAAGATAAAGGAAATATTGCAAGGGAGACTGCACACTTCATTGTCACACCTCCTATGTTATTGGTTGGATCCAGTCACTGAACCTTCCCTGGAAGTGTAATGCTATGAAGCCTGGAAACATAACAGGGTTTTGAATCCAGTTTGTTCTGGTTCTAACTCCTGCTGAGAATTTTTCTAATAAATTCCCCAGGGAATGCCAATGATGCTGGTTAGGAATCAATTCTGAGAACCATTAGTAGAGACCAAATCAAACCAATCCCATTGCCACCAAGTCAATTCTGACTCACAGCAACCCTACAGGACAGAGTAGAACCACGGGGTAAGTTTCCAAGGCTGCACTTTCGTGGAAGCAGCCTGCCACATGTTTCTTCCTATGGAACGCTTGGTGATTTTGGACCTGGACCTTTCCTTAGCACCCGAGCACTTTAACTGCTGCTACCATAGGACTTCATGCCAGCAGAGCATGGTTCTCAAAATTTATTCTACATAAGAATCACTCAGAGATTGTGTTAAAATGTGCATTCTGATTCAGTATATCAGCAGGGACTGAAACAGGAAAGAACTGGCTCGAAGTCTTGTAATGTAATACTGTGGACTCATCAGTCCTGGCTGTGGCTGCAATGTGGAACTGGAGGAAAGGGAACCCTGTGGATGTGTGGGTGTAGCAGGTGTTAAAAGCAGGCCATCTTTCTTCAGAAATTCTCTCAGATTAGGCAGAGGATGAGGTTTGTTTTGGAAGGGCAAGGCAACAGAATTAGATTCCGAGATCCTTTGCTTTTAGGGTATTTCAGAACCATTTCCCTCTTTCAGATTATATGAATTCCGTCTTTGTCAAACTACCCTTGAATCAGTTATTGAGTGAAGGATATTGAATCTTCAAACGAAAGCCTCATTGCTACTGGGGCCTCAGATAGCATGGTATTCAAAACATTTATCAAATGGAAGGCAACGGGCACTCAGAATGGACCTTGGGCATTCTCCTGGAGACCTGCTGTACCAGGCATTAACCATTTGGCTCATTTAGTTGAGTCAGTTAATTCTGGGAAGGCCTGATGAGAAAGTCTTGCAGAAAAATCCAGTGACTCTCGTAGAGGTGAGCTCAGAGCTCGCAGTGGCTATTTACCAGGCGATATCTAAGTATTACAGTGATTTTAATAATCAGTGGTGCTGTACTGGAGTCCTGGGTAGCATACATAGTTAAGCTTTAGGGTGCTAATGGAAAGGCTGGTGGCTTGAACCCCCACTGAGACTCCTCAGAAGAAAGGCCTGGCGACCCCCTTTTGAAAGCTCCTGGCCAAGAAAACCTTTGAGAATGTGTTTCTGCTATGATACCCACTGGGTCACCCTGAGTCTGAATTTACTTGGGGGCAACTGGTTTAGAGCTGTACTGGTGCAAACCGATGAGTATCAGCCTTGCTTTCCTGCATGCAAGGGAATGAATGTATGAATAAATAAGTTAGATCATCCTTTTATGAATAAGCAGTTAAATTATCCTCAGGTGTTCTGAGTCCTCTAGAAATCTACAGAAACACCCATGGGTGAGTTCGGTCCATACAGTCTTTTTCGTTGACCCTTCCTAGGAAGGAGAGGGACTGAAGAACCAAGCTGGCTGGCAGGTGCAGTCGGACCACATGTCAAAGTAACTGGATAGCATAAATGATCCCAGCCAAAGCCATCAATAATTGACAGTGGGTAATTCAGAGCATATACTCCCCAGTTGCCTTTCTACAAAGGTGGCAAAGAAAACATCTCTCTGCTTCTCTTCACCCATTCAATTTAGACACCAGCCCACCCGCAAACATTGTCACACATTCTGATCATGAAAAACAAATGGTGTAACAATAGCCAGGGACCTTCAGCCTGGAGCATCCCCTCGGTAAACACAGCCCCCAGATGTTATCTCCAGTTCTCTCCGGGCAGTCTAACTGCAAAAGGGGCTGAAACTCAAAGTTCACTGGGATTGGAAGTTGAGGGCTGTATCTTATATGAAACCAGAATGTAACTTGAGGACCCAGGAAAACTTTCCTGTTTGGATGCTTGGCTTAATTCCGTATGTACTCAGGTGCTCAACAGTGATTTCATTCGGAAGGTTGTCATTCCATGAAAGATGTAGTTTTAAATACTTGTAGCTTACAAATTTTAGATCTAATTTTCTTGTGCTTTCAAGTCTTTTTTCAAAGTAAATTCAATTCAATCCGTTCAACAAATATCTGTTGTGTCCACTGTCTGTTATCTACTCTTCTAGGCTCTTGTGATTTCAGGCAGAAGTCTTGAAGCGGGAATGATCTTGGTGTGTCCAAGTCATTTCAAGAAATTAAGTGTGTCTGTAATACACCTGGAAACCCTGGGGCCACAGTGGTTAAGTGCTACAGCTGCTAGGCAAAAGGGAGGCAGTTCAAATCTGCCAGGTGCTCCTTGGCAACTCTATGGCATGGTTCTGCTCTGTCCTATAGGGTCCCTATGAGTTGACATTGACTCAACAGCAATGGGCTTGGTTTTTGGGACACATCAAAGAAGGATGTGCGTGTACAGGATGAAGCTAGATGTAATGTTTGTTAAAGCCCCTCAAAACTCGACCTTAAGTGAGACTGAGGGAACTTTTTGAATTGATGCCGTAAATTCGATTTGAAGAACTACCAAAAAACCCATTACTCTCAAGTCAATTCCAGCTCACAGTAACCCTCTAAGACAGAGGAGATCTGCCCCATAGAGTTTCCAAGGCTGTAACTGCAAGGCAGCAGGCTGCTATATTTCTTTTTCCGTTGGAGCAGCTGGTGGGTTTGAACTGCCAACCTTTCACATAGCAGTTGAGCACTTAACCACTGCACCACAAGGCAGTTCTAAAGAATTGTTTCTTAAATTAACTGTAATGGTAGTGATTGGTTTCTGAAATGGAGAGGCATTTTTTTTAATGTTAATTTCTCTTGACTCACAGACTGATTTCACGAGCTGTTCCATATTGAACATAATTCTAGTTCTCATTTGGGAATTTGAAAACAGAGCAGGATGGTGTTGTTGGTAGTGGACATAGGTATTCTAGATACAAGGCAAAAATTCCTAATCTTTCTAATTCCTGTCTTTGCTTATTTAGCACGCAGCCCCAAACCTCTCTGTCTTCATTCATCTCTCTCTTCAGGGACACCCCAATTCCATTTGGTTGGGATTTAACAGAGCTCTGTTAGAACGTAATTTCCCTGAGGGCAGGGGTTCCTTCATCACTGTATCCGCTGTATTACCAACAGCTACGGAGTGCGCAGGCATGCACTCTGCCCAACTTCACTGACTTCTTTGCCATTGGGATTTCCTCCCTTAAGCCTCACAGGGTGGGACCCTGCTCTGACGGTAACGTGGCAGGACACACTGGGTCTCCCAAGCGAGCAGTACCACAGTGTCATCACACCTCTCATCCTGAACATAATGTGTAAGAAAATAGTTATTGTAAAAACCTCAACCCTCCCAGCCTTGCCTGCTCATATTAACCTTTGGCAGAGTGGTACTAAACTTGGCAACACTCAGGTTCCAGGTATGTGAGGAGTCCCCATAACTGTCCAAGTGCTTTCTGGGTATGTGATGGGGTGGCCATGATAGTCCAAGAGCTTTCGGGGTATGTGATGGGGTGGCCATGATAGTCCAAGAGCTTTCGGGGTATGTGATGGGGTGGCCATGATAGTCCAAGAGCTTTCGGGGTATGTGATGGGGTGGCCATGATTGCCCAAGTGCTTTCTTTTAGTGGTAAGTCATCATTAAGATTTTATTCCAAGTATCTTCACTTGATGAGAAGACAGGAACTCACACCCTGTCCACCAAAACTAGAGTAGTGCTAAGCACTTAAGGTCTGAGAAGACCTGGGCCATGCACTTGTGTTAGAGAGAAACCTAACAGTTGGTTCTTACCTGCAAGATGTTTACAATCTAGTGAGCAAAACTGTTCTGGGCAGACCCCATGAAGCTAGCTACTAAATGAATGGAATATATTTTATTAGCAAATGTATTTTAAAAGGCAGTAATAAGCATATTAGAAAACCTTGACATTCGATACTCAAGTATTTGTGGAACTAAATTCAGTTGTACTGTTTGTATTTAGGATGTCACTATCTGCTTACTTGTTAATTACTTATTTTTTTCCTTATGATAACAGACTTGCTGTATTAAAACCAAACTTAAAAAAAAAGAAGAAAATTGTTAAGACTGCAAACCCAAAAACTGTTGGCAGTTTGAATCCATCAGGCACTCCTTGGAAACTTTATGAGGCTGTTCTATTCTGTCCTATAGGATCGCTACGAGTCAGAATCAACCTGACAGGAATGGATTTTGGCTTAAAGAAGAAAATAAAAACAACTCATAATCTCAGACTCAGAATGACCTTTCTGAACATTCTGGTTTATTTCTTCCAAGTTGTCTTCTCTCCCCCTTATGTAGATAGGATCATATGGAATACACAATTTTATTTTCTTTTTTTCCTCTTATGATCATAGAACCTTTAAAAACTCTGTTCTGTTGATTAATGTCCAAATGAATTAATTAAACTTTCAAAGCTCATGCATGGTTGTATTAACCAAGTATTCCAGCATCATCACTATTTGGCTGCTTCTTGCTTTCTCCTATGTTTTCTAGGGGGCTGGCCCTCAGTCCATAATGTGACGAGACAGAACCTCAAGAAAGGACAACATCAGAGGACAGAAGAGATAAAGGCGTCAGAGCCAGAAGCTGGGTGTTTGCTTGTCTGCTCTTGCAAAACGTAAACACGCAGGTTCCGGCATTCCGCTGGGTTATCTGGTGTCCAGCAGAGCGTCCCTCGGGAAGTGAACGCACAGTGGCCTTCCAGCTGACAGCCAGAAGCCGGGGGATGCTGTTAGCTGTTAAGCCAGGGTGGTACTGGTACCAGTAAGAGGTCACTGCAGGGATGGAAGCGGTGGAGCCTAGAGAAGGTAATTAAGTGCCCCAGCAGCCCTGACATCACAGTGCAGGAGACAGAAAAAAAGAAAACACACGTCAACAGACTATGCCTTCCAAAGTCTGTCAAATAGTGGATTGTTTCTCCAGAGTTCTTCGGTTCATTATCAGGGCCCTGTAACTAAGAAATATTTTCATCAGGGAGTCAGGAACTCTTTTTGTACTCCATGGACTCTGCTTCCTAAGCATTTCTGGGGGCACTTCTAACACGGCGTTTACTGTTCAATAACGTGTTGCTGACTCAAATGCAGTCAGGCCACAGCCATCAGCCGCCTTTGAGTCAGCCCCTGGCTGTTGGGGACCCGAGCCCAGCCGAGCGCAGTGCTGCGGGCCCCTGTCAATCGGACTGCTGGGACCCTTACGGTTTTCGCTGGCTGATTTCTGTAAGCAGCTTGCCAGGCCTTTTTCCTCATCTGTCTTAGTCAGGAATCCCTGCTGACACCTGTTTGGTGTCACAGCAACACACAAGTCACCACTGACAGACGGATGGTGTCTGTGTGTGAGGTGCATGGCTCAGAAAAGGCATCCAAGTCTCCTGTAAGGAAAGCAAGACTTCAACCACTGACCCACCACTGCCCCCGAATATAGTGACAACTGCTGCTTACTGAGTATTTAATATGGACTAGTCATGGAAACCCTGGTGGTGTAGTGCAGTGCCATGTCTGCTATCCAAAAGGTCAGCAGTTCAAATCTGCCAGGCGCTTCTTGGAAACTCCATGGGACAGTTCTGCTGTGTGCTATAGGTTCACTATGAGTGGGAATCAACTCAATAGCAACGGGTCTTTTTAGTTTCTGGGCATCGGAACATTGGACATGCAGCCCTTTATTTCATCCTCCCAACAAATTCACAAGACAGGTTTGTCCTAGTACCATTTCCATGTTACAGATGAGGAGACTGAGGAACAGATAGGTGGTGTAATTTGCCCAGAGTTGATTAGCAGCAGCTTGAATGGCAGTATCACCATTCTACTGCTTTTCCTCTCTCCTTTCCTCAGTTATCCGCACAATGGACATGGCTTGGTGTTTGACAATAGGATTGATTTGAGAATAGAAAGTGATCAGCGAACAATGTTACCGGAATTGATTTGAATTGTTAGAATCAAGCCTTCTCCCTTTTGTTTTTTTGGTCCAAAGTAATAGGTGTTTGTCACTGCAAAAAATGAAAGAGACAAAAGATATAGAAATTTTTAAGTCCATCCCAATTTCTTCATATTCCTACACATCCCCCTTTTCCATTCTACTTTTCATAGGCAGCTGCTGAAATCTATTAGAGCAATTTTTTTTTCTGGTTGACTGCCAAATAATGTCTCTGACTGTCGGATCTGACTTGACGGCACTTGGCTTGACTGCTGTTTTTTGATATACCAATTAAATACTTTGCATATTGATATTCTTTATGGAAATAAGGCTCTAGCTGTCCTATACTACTATCTTCTGAATACGTATTTGGAATTAGATATTTGGAATACCTATAATTCCTAATAAAGTTTTAAGTCAGCAGTTACTGTTTATACTCTAAGTACTGTGTTAGTATTACTTACGTTTGAGCCAAGCAGTGTATCATGGTTTAGTTCATGTACAAATGCTTATTTTTCATGTACAAATGCCATGATTACGTTCAGTTCACGTACAAATGCAGATTGCTTCTTTTTACATACTTGCTTAATTTTCTATGTGCCTATCCCTATTTTCCTTCAAATGCACCACTAATAATACTATTTTCCAGTAGTCAAATAGACCATATATCAGCTCTATTTTTTTTTCTTCTTCAAGATCTCCTTCCCACCAGTCCTTCCTTCTCTTGATCTAATCTAAGCTAGCTTCTCTCTGTGCCTAGAGGACTTTTCCTTTCCCTTCACCTGGAGGATTTATATTTCTTATTTCCTGTATTGGATAGTTTGTTTCAGGGATCCTATGTCTTTTCTGTTTTAGAGGTAGCAGCATCATTTGGCTGAAGCCAGATCTGAGGATCATATAAGAAGAAAGTGTGTGGGAGATCAATGCTCTGAGAAGTGTTTTCTCTGAAGATGCCTTTAACCCATGCTTACTGCTGATTAAAGGCAGAGGCAGGTACAGACTTCTAGATTAGTTTGAAAAGCATTTTCTTTCAAATTATATAAGCATTGCTTAAACAGCCTGATGTCTTTCTGACTCCAGTTACTTGGAGGATGACTCTGCATCCCCTACCACTTTTTAGGTGCTTCCTGAATCCTCTCATACTTCTTATTTTGAAATATCCTGATGATGTTCTTTCACACGCATCCTTTGACAGACTGATTTTTCAATCACTGTACCCTACTGTTTGTTGTGCCTTTTCAAGATGGAACCTCACATCCTCAAGTCTTGGAAACTGTCTTTTTTTAAAAAAAAATAACTTTGTTTCATCTGTTTTCTATCTCTTCCTGGGGAATTCCTAATCCCCAAATGTTAAACCTTCTGGATTGATAAAAATCTTTCCTTCTGTCTTTCACCACCTCATTTTATAGTCCCTTTGTCTTTTATTCCACACTTTGTGAGGGTTTTCTGAATCCACCTATCCAAGGATGTTAATAGTGACTTTCAGACTGTCTCAGAGTTTCAGGGGTGACCCGAAAGACAGTTTCAGAAGACTCACCAAGGGGAAGCCAAAGGGCCATGAAATCACAACATTAACTGGTTTCTTGAAAAACAGAGCTGTGAGGTTGAAATCAGGACACGAGTTTATTTATTTCGTAATAGCCTTGGTCGAGACTCAGCCATTATCCAGGTATGAGAAATAGTCCCAATAAGGTATTGTCCGTAGACAATTTGGGACATCTTAACCTCTCCATCATGCGTGGTAGAGTGGAAAGTCAGCAAGAAAGAGGGAGATCCTCAACAGGATGGACGCACACAGCGCCTGCAACACTAGGCACACGGATGAAAATGACCATGGGTGCCATGCAGGACTGGGCAGTGTTTCATTCTGCTGCCCACCGGGCACCTCAGTTCGAACTGACTCAATGGTACTTACAAACATCCTTTTCTGAGTTTCTTCAGGATGACTCCAGTTGGGCCCCTTTCTGTAGTCTCCGTAGGTGACACACTGGGAGGTTTCTCAGCCTTTTCTTTCCTGAGCAGTGGGGTGCAGTCTGCTTTGACTCCAGCAGCATCTATCTCTCACTTTTGACATTTTTCATGTTGAGTTGGGTAGCAATCACTTTGTCTACCCCAAACAGAGGCAGCCAGATAGCAACATCTTTGAGTGTTTCACTAAAGCTCAGTCTACTTGTGGAGTAGAGGGAGCATTGCCCTTCTTTTGTCCAGGAGGAGACCCACAGGGAAGAACTCCCTGATATCTCTCTCCAAAGAAACTCTCTTACTATTTGTCTCCCTCCAGAACCTCCTGATCTTCTCACCCACGTCCTTCAGGTAGGTGCTGAAAAGGGATGCTGACCCAGTTTTACATTATTTTACACAAATTAAGTTATCTGGAATCTCCTAAGCTCAGACTTAGCTAAAACTGAAATATCAAAACATTTCCATTTGTCACTTGTTCTACTTTGGTAATTTTACTTTTACTTCCAAGAGTCCCTCTGCCCCTTATTTCTTCTTTCCAGGGGTCTGTTGTTAATAAATGAAATCTTCTATCACAGTACAAATTAGTAATTTTCATGATTTTCTTGTCTTTCTTTTATTATCTCTGTTTCCTTTGAGTTTCCTTTCCGCTCATTCTGGTTCCCTCTCTTATATCAGTGACTTTTTTTCATATATCTAGTCACATTTGATTGTTGGTGACCCAAGTGACTTTGGCTGCTAACCAAAATGTCGGAAGTTTGAATCCACTAGCTGCTCCCAGAAACCCTATGAGGTACTTCTATTGTGTCCTTTGGGGCTACTATGACTTGCAATCAACTCGATAGCGATGGGTTTCTTTTCTTTTCTTTTCTTTTTTGAGAGGGCAGGTATTAGTAATTGAATGGTATCTCAGAAGGGAGAGAAATTCATGGTTTAATTTGCTGCATTTAACTAGACCTCTTGTGCTTTAGAATCATAAACTCAATTTACTCTCTAAATCTTACGATTATATTAATCCATTTTAGGATTATGGTCTATTTTTTACTTCCAGTTCTGCCACCTGGTACAGACATACATGGTCAGCTTAAACCTGTGGACCCTTCATTATCCCGAGAAGTTTATATTTTCCAGAAAGTTTCCAATGTATAGGTTTCTAAGTCACAGGCCAATTATTATTTTATCTCTAAATGCATAAAATAGAATATATGAGCCATAATGCGGCACCTATTTTCCCCTTTCATTCATATAGTCACAGTTTTTATTTTGGGGAATTTTGAATAGGTTGAAAAGGAAATTCCTGGGCCATTTCAGTAGATTAGATTACCATTACAGTTTACCACACCTCTTAGATTACAATGTTTTGCTCTGTGTGAGCACTGGGGCAGATAAACAAATCCATCTAATGGCTAAATTTGCACATTTTCAAAGATACATGTAGTAGATTATTTCCAAACACTGCTGTAGTAATCCCTCCCATACCATCAGCCCTTTTACAATGTGACTTTGTCATTCTCCCCACTACAAATGATATTCCTCTCACTTTGAATCTGGGCTAACCCTGTGATTTTTCTTGACTAACAGAATGTGGTGAAAAGGACATTGTGTAGCTTCAAGAACTAGGTCCTAAGAGAAAATGTGACCTCCATTTCTTCTCTAAAGCCAGCCAAGTGCCGTCGAGTCGGATCTGACTCCTGGTGACCCTAGGGGCCTAAGACTCCCTTCAAATAAATCCAGGGTGTCCTGTTAGGGAGGCCACATGGAGGAGCACTGAGATACCTCAAGTGACAGACGAGACCAAGGCTCCAGGTATGTAAGTGAGGCCATGCTGGACCATCCCGCCCTCTGTGGGTACAGTCAACCTTACATGAAGCAGTGAGCTCGACCTGCTGCGTCTTGCCTGAGTTTGTCATCCGTGGAATTACGAGCAATGATGGTTCTCATCTGAAGCCACTAAGTTAGGGGGCATTCTGTTATAAGGAGCCCTGGCAGTGTAGTAGTTAAGAGTTCAGCTGCTAACCAAAAGGTCAGCAGTTTGAATCTACCTGCTACTTCTTGGAAATCCTGTGGGGCAGTTCTACTCTGTCCTGTAGGGTTGATATGAGTTGGGATTGACTTGAAGGCAACGTGTTTGGATTTGTTATAGAGCAGAAGTCCCTGTGTGGCATAAATGGTTAAACATTGGGCCATTAACCTGAAACTTGGCAGTTCAAATCAACCTAGAGGCACCGTGGAAGAAAGGTCTGGTGATCTAAAACATCAGTCATTAAAAACTCTATAGAGTACTGTTCTACTCTGACTCACATGAGCTCACCATGAATTGGAATTGACTTGACAGCAACTTTTTGTGTGGGTGCAATCATAGCTAACTGTAACATCCTTTAGAAGAACTATTTACAGTAGTGGTCTTAACTCATGCAGCACTGTAAGAGTCTCTTGGAAACTCTATAGAGCTATTCTACTCTGCCTCATAGGGTCACTATGAAGCAGAAATGAATCAGGGGCAGTGGGTTACTTATGTGTGCTTGTCAGAAGATAGGGTTGACAGCTTCCATCTGATTATTAAGGGATGGTTTGTATCCAAAAAAAAAGAGTAAGAATCACAGATTTAGGAGCCATTTAACATCAAACAGAGTATCAACATAGGTTTTAATCTTTGTTCATAAGATTACTATATTTTTATGCAAATAACATGCACTGTCTGTGTTTGTTTGCCAGCTGTGCCTTACCACTTTGGGTTATTTTTATAAGTGCTATGCTAATTTTGTTTACAGCAACATGTGGAAGAAGACTGGCATAGAGATACTTGTGAGGGTGCCTTGAGGGGAGAGGGCGTCGCTGGCAAACAAACCTAGAAGACATATATTACTGGAGTAAAAAGATGGTAATGTGCTCTTGTACTTTTACAAAAACAAGATCACAGAATTATATGAATTATAGCTCCCAAACCATGGTAGCATATTTGGTGTATACCCTCTCAGGTACCTTCAATAAATACATAGCAGATCTATGCTAAGAAGTCATTTGGGGAAATGAAAAATGTGTGTGTGTGTATATGTGTGTGTTCATATATAATGAATGTACTTTAGTAAGGCAATAACAGCTTTGAAATATATGTAGAGAATATTTGGGACCAATCTGTCGTTTGTCTTTGGCTTTTGATGAGAAATTAAAGTCCTTTTAGCTCCAGCGTTTCAAGGCACTCTTACGAAAGTCTTCCCTTCTTTACCATAAAATATACTCATGATTTATTATAGAATTTAGCAGCATAAGCTCTTTACTATTATTAATACTATCTATTTAACCCTGTGCAATTTATCTGAAGTTATTTTGGTGGAAGGAATGAGGTAAGTAGCTGGCTTTATTTTTTTCTAGCTAGTTGTTCTAACAACATTTATTAAATAGAACATCTTTCTACCACTTCTTGAATTGACACCTTATTTACTAAATTTCGAAGTCCTGGTGTTGCAGTGGTTAAACCTTCAGCTGCTAACCAAAAGGTCAGCAGTTTGAGTCTATCACCCACTCCATGGAAACCCTGTGAGGCAGTTAGAACTGGTTCAACGGCAACCGGTTATATGAAATTTCTGTATATATCTGGGAACAGCTCTAGATCCTCATTGCCATTACTGACGTATACCAGTAACTTGCTATTTGGATTGCTATTGCTCTTAGAGCATTTTCTTACATGGAAAAGCCTATTCTTCTTTATTAATCCTTTTACCTTATAACTATTATCAGCTTTTTATTTTCCCAATGAACCTGAGAGTTACTTCGTTCAGTTTCCATTCTCCCATGGTCTCTCCTCACAAATTCCCCAAACCTGTCTGGTGTTTTGGACCACATCGAATCCATACCTCATTCTGGGGAGAAGTTCTAACTTTACGATGCTGAGTCTCCTTCCCAAGGATACAGGATCTCTTCATTTATTCAAGAGTTACAATAGTTGGTGACAGAATCTAAAATTTTTCTTCATTTTGTCTCTGCTAAATTCGTTTCAAGATATTTTGTCTTTTGTTTTAACGACAATGATAGTAAACCAGTTGATGGTAATATTTTCAGTCATCCCTGGCTCCAGGAAGGAGATCTATTCTTCATCTGGATACAGTCCTATCCAACGAGATGATAGGGCCCTTCCTCACACATTTCAAAGTCATTTTAGCTGATTTCCCAAGGTTTAAATGTGCCACACATAACTTTCTGTGGGTTATTTGTCCTGTTCAGCTCAGGGTCCGTAAGACTTGGAGAGCACTGAGGGTTCCCAAACTTTGTCTGGGCTTATCACACCCAGAGGATCCCTAGTGGCACCAGTGATTGACAGCCCCACTGCTAACCAAAGGGTTAGCAGTTTGAATCCACCAGCCTGCTCTTTGGAAACCTGTGGGGTAGTTCTGCTCTTTCCTATAGGGTTGCTATGAATTGGAACTGACTCAATGGCAATTTTTTTTTCTCTTATCATACTCAACACTGAAGTGCCTGTCTAGCAAAGTGAGACAGATTTCTACACACGGGTTTTACTATTAAAAAGCCAAATAAATTAATAAACTGTGCTCCAAAAGAGAAACCTGAAGCTCCTTTGATGGGTTTATGTGCTTTATAGTATGAAGGAAGATCTAGAGGAAAAAAATACTTTTCAATATCCATGTTGGACGAACACATCAAAACTTTCCAGGTACAATTCTTTGTCCTATAAACCAAATTATATGTGAAGGATTGTGTGATGGATTTTAAGGCTTTCCCCTGGGATCTTACTATATGCTTACTAAATTCTGTAAGAAGAGGGAATAGCTGGATGAATGAATTCACCCAGAAATAAGCCAAATGAGATCTCTGGTGGGGTGTGGCAGAAGCCTGTAAATCCTAGATTTCAGAAAACTCCTGTACAACTTTTTCTTTTTTTTTTTTTTTGAGAGGCACCCTACCATCAGTAATTCCACACATAGGCTCACCTAAGTGGAAGTCCGGGTTCTAACTATTGCTTTGGTGCTGGAAGTGACACAACAGGACTTAGAAGGACTGAAACAGGTGTTTGATGTCACAGATGACTTAGAACACAAAGATAAAGGGGAAGAGAGGGGCCGGTGATAGCAGAGGGGACATGATGTTCCAAGTACTGTGTGGTGGAGGAAGTGGTGGTGGGGAATTGAGAAGGTAGTCCTGGAAGAAGTACAACTAGGGCGCTCCTTTAAGCAAGGGTGGTGAGACTACATCTCACATACTGTGGACATAAAGCAGTAGTGAGTTTCAAAATACTCTGGCATCTTCACATCTTCTAAGCGTGGCCACTCCACAGGAGGAACAATGCTGTCCTTCCGAGGAACAAGATGTAGGCTATTAAGATAATAATCCTGTAAGAATTTAGTTATAAGGTAGGAATGGCCTAGGCTATCAAATTGTACTCTGGGAAATTCATAGAGTTTTAATAATGTGCTGAGCAAAGATGAGAGGGCCAGAGAAACCTTGTATTACTGAATTCTTCCTGTCCCCCAACTTTTTGGACTTTCACCATACATATAAATGCATCACCTATCATAGACAATTTTTTTTTTAAATCTACCTGGTCTGAGATTAAATACAGTGGCTTAATATATCTGAAAACCATCTTAAATATCATAGTTAATTAGAATGAACAGGTAAACCAGGCCTTTTGAACCTACCATGTGTCCTGGAATCAAACACAAACAAGAATTTCAGAGGAAAGATGTAGTGTGAGTTGCTGTGTACACACGGCACAGCATGAGTTAAGGATTGATTAACGGACACATAGAAAAAAGGACATTGAGGATATCACCTGAGGACAATATTGAAACAACCAGAAACTTCCTGAAATTCCCCTCCTTCTGGCAGGTCACAAGAGTGTCTTGGATAATAATTTTTAAATGTGAGGGCGGCTTGCAATTCTGCTAAAGCACTATTACAGTTCTGTGTGGTTGCCTGGAAATCATTCTTTCAGGAAGACCAAAGAACTCTGCATTTTCTCCTAAAGAGTCCCTCCTCTGATAAGGACCCGAGTGGATCTCTGTCATTGTTCTAGATAATGGATTACCTACACATACATTTTCAAGTGTGATGACACTCATGCTTATTAAAGACCTCTCAGCTGAAGGGGCAGAATATTATGAACTGGCCGAGCCATTCATTTTCTTGAATATGTTATTCAGTATTTTATGCTAAACCAGCAATACACCATCCATTTTAGTACAATGATCCTTATGTTCAATAAAATTGAAGTGTCACATCATAAATCATTATAGTCATTTATTTTACATTAGACACATTAGCCACTATATTCCATAATCTATTACAATAAGGTGGATTTAAATGTACCCCAAGGAACTGCAATAATAACTCGAGAACCAAATATAGCAATTTATGGATAAAATATGCTTAACCTAAAACTGCACTAGCTATTGTGATGGCTGTGAACTCCGAATGGAATTTAGTGCTCATGGTGACTAAAGCTCAGTGACACATAAAGAGGGGAAAAAGAGGGAAGGACACAAGAAAACTTCCTCCAATTTTCTGTTCATGAGTTTAAAAAAAAGGCATTAAAAAATCCCAAACCAAACCCACTGCCATTTACTCAATTCTGACTCATAGTGACCCTATAGGACAGAGTAGAATGGCCCCACAGAGTTTGCAAGCAGCTCCCGGTGGATTTGAACTGCTGACTTTCTGGTTAGCAGATGCTGCTGATAATCACTATACCACCACCATTACACAATCAGTGAAACAAGCAAACTTAGCCAGCTGAAGGCATGCACAACTGAAAGTTTTCTTTTTCAATTAACTCCTATTCAAGATCTTGAGTTAATTAGCCAATGGATGTCTATTATTCTCAACAATAGTGATGTACTAGAAAACTCTCAATTCAGACTATTCACTCATTCAAACCTGTGAAGATTTGGTCAGAGGCTAGGTGGTGTAGAAAAGATTTGCAAGTCTAAATTAAGGGGATAAAAGAGCTGCTAAGACAATATTTTTATACCAGGGAACTGTTTAAAAGCATCTGTACATTTTGCTTATAATGCTAAGTGAATTACAGTAAGCAAATTAAATTTTACTTATAATTAAGACAATGTTCTAAAAACTGATGGAAATAGTTTTCTTCAATGATTTTATTCTAGATATTATTTTATTAGCTTAGCCCCATTTTTGGAGCTCTCATGGCATAGTGGCTGCTAACTAAAAGATCAGCAGTTTGAATCCACCAGCTACTCCTTGGAAATTCTATTGGGCAGTTCTACTCTGTCCTATGGGGTTGTTATTAGTTGAAATCAACTGGACAGTATGTTGTTTTTTTAGTCTCCTTTCCTGCAGGTCCCTAAAAAGCCAAAGCCAAGTGCCATTGAGTCAGATGATCTGCCCAGTCCCTAAAAGTAATGCATTTATATTCTATAATTTAGATTCTTTACTAATTTGACCTCTCTCTACTTAGTCATGGATAGTAGGATTTTGTCTGTAATTCCAGGTAAGCTATTACTCTTCATCTGACTGACATACTTGGGTACCTCTCTTGGCATTTCATGTGTATGGATCATGCAAATGAGACTAGCCTTACTGAGTTATCTGGTATGAAGTTCTGACTGATCAGAATTATTAAAAAAGTGTGTTAGTTACTGTGTTCAATTTGAGTTTTTTGCCCAGAACTGACATACTAATAGACACTGTTTCAGGAAATTACAGGACACATTAAATTTCTCCCCTGAAAGTCAGTTACCCTTTAATCATTTTATTTACCTGCCTGTCTGCCTTGCCTGCATGCCTGTCTGCCTTGCCTGCATGCCTGCCTGCCCTCCCTGCCTACCTGCTTTACTTTCCTGCCTGCCTTACTTCCCTGCCTCCCTCCCCACCACTCTACCCATTCAGATACTTTTAAGTATCCATGTTGGATAGCAGATGGCCACATATCCTAGGGAAAAAGTATAAGAGCAGTATCTTAAGTAGTTACTTAAGAAAAATTTGGAGTCAGAGTCAAGATGGCGGACTAAGCACACATCTCAAATGACATAATCAAACAGAGCCTTCTGTTCACCTAGTGAGCCCCAGAACATGGCACAGGGCTGTTAATTTGGACTTCATACCGCTGAACGAAAAACCTCTTCTCTTTCACTGACTCCTGCTCCTGGCTAGTCCTGGCTCTCATTGACTGAAGGTAACTCACCATTGTGACTTTTTTCCTCTGTCTCGGCTGGGGTGCAGAGCTGAGTCTTGCCTAGTAGCTAGGCTCAGATGCACTGCTGGTGGGATAGACAGGCGAAATTGCCATATTCTGATAGCCAGGTTTAGGACTCTGTGCATCTTGCCACTTTTGGCCTGTCTGTCTGTCTCCGCCACAGTCTAGTTTGTACAGAAGCAGCAGTGCCCTTGTGAGGGACACCATCTTGATTATGGAGATTTTAGCTGGAACTAATTCTTAGCCTGGGAGACAGTACCTGCCCACAGGAGAGCACTTTTTTTTGCCAGAAAAGCAGTAGTTTACACAGTGTCTCCTATGGCCAGGGCCTGTCAGCAGAGGCCAACAGGGCAGTAGCATTGCTGTATTTTGAACTAGTTCGTATCTGGGTTTGGATGTAGAGGTGTTTACTTTGCTATTTGGGAAGAGGGACCTCTACACCTGAAAACCTGACTGACTTGGGAAGTGGTCAGATACCTTTTATTTTTCATTTTAAGATGCCCGACAGAAACATCTGTGGTCCATCTTCACAGTATTTCTCCCAGCCTTGATCAACTCACATGCAGCCCAAAAAGCAACAGACCCTTGAGAAAACAGTAAACAAGAAATCACCCATGGCTTCAGAAGGCCCCTAAATAAAACAACCAAGGAGCTTTCCAGATGAAGAAACTTTTCTGAAATTATTGGAAGGTGAATACAAAAGGATTATATACAGAGTCCTTCTAGACCTTTTATAAAATGCAGCAGAGCAAAATGAAAAATTAAGCAAGCTGTTCGATCTGATGGAACACCAGTACTCTGAAATCCAAAGGATCAAGAACACAATCAAAGACATAGAAACGTCCATTCAAAGCTAAGAAAACAGGATGGAACAAATGGAAGAAAGAATTCCTGACTTGGAAGACAGAGCTACTGATGCCTGCATCTATGAGGAGAAATCAGAAAAAAGAAACAAGAAAGAGGGAAGAAGCCCCGGATAAGTAAGTTACTACTAAAGAAGAAGAACACACTGGGAGGCCTCTCATTACCCGACCTTAGAACATACTACACTGCCACAGTGGTCAAAACAGCCTGGTACTGGTACAAGAACAGACAGATCGATCAATGGAACAGAACTGAGACCCCAGAGATGACAACATCTGCCTATGAACAGTTGATATTCGACAAAGGCCCTAAGACATTTAACTGGGGTAAAAACAGTATCTTCAACAAACGGTGCTGGCAAAATTGGTTATCCATCTGCAATAAACTGAATCAAGATCCATATCTTACATCTTATACAAAAACCAACTCCAACTGGATAAAAGACCTAAATATCAAACCTAAAACGATAAAGCTCATCCAAGAAAAGGTAGGAACAACAATGGAAGTTTTAATACACAATGTGGACAGACTCCAAAATCTGTCAAAGAAACCTCAATCAACAGAAGAGAAAATAGATAAATGGGAACTATTAAGAATCAAACACTTTTGCTGATCCAAAGACTTTATTAATAGAATTAAAAGAACACCCACAGGATGGGAAAAAATGTTTGGCAACTCTATGTCAGACCAACGCCTGATCTCCATAATCTATGAGATACTACAAAATATCAAGAAGAAGAAGATAAACCATCCAATTAAGCGATGGGCAAAGGAGATGGATAGACACTTCATTAAAGAGGAGATCCAGGCAGTGAAAAAACACATGTGGACATGTTCACGATCTTTAGTTATTAAAGAAATTCAAATCAAGACAAAAATGAGATACCATCTCACCCCAACAAGATTGCCCATGATCCAGAAAACACAAAACAACACATGCTGGAGAGGCTGTGGAGAAAATGGAACCCTCCTACACTGTTGGTGGGGTTGCAAAATGGTCCAGCCTCTTTGGAAGGCAATCTGGTGCTTCCTTAAAAAAATGGATATTGATATACCATTTGACCCAGTAATTCCACTACTTGGAATGTATCCTACAGACTCAAGGCCTTTCACACCAACGGACACATGCACCAGAATGTTTATCGGAGCACAGTCCACAATAGTAAAAAGATGGAAGCAACCCAGATGCCCAACAATAGAAGAATGGACAGGTAAACTGTGGTACATATACTTAATGGAGCATTACGCAATGATAAAGAATAACGATGATTCCAGGAAACATCTCCTAACCTGGTTTCAACTGGAAGACATTATGTTGAGTGAAAGTAGTCAGCGACAAAAGGACAAATACTGTATGAGACCTCTACAATAAGATCTAAAAACAGACTTGTGTATAGACGAAAAGACTCTTTGACAGCTGCAAGGGAGGGAAGGGAGGGAGGGCGAGGGGAGGAGGGTTTAGTTTAGATAGTTACTAGAAATCTAGTTGGGAGAAAGCGGTGACAGCACACATTAGGAACAAGAAGAACATTAAGTGGACTTCAGCATAACTTGAGTACTCCTTCCATCTTAACTCAATACTGCAAGGATAGAGTAGCTGGGGCGGGGGGTGGGGGACCATGCTTTTAGGCGAATTCCAGGCCAATTGGTGCAACTAGCGTTTTGCTAAGAGAGCTCTCTGCACCTCACATTGGTGAGTGGCGTCTGGGGTCTTAAAAGCTGCCAAGCTGCCATCCAAGGACACAGCAAATGGTCTCAACTCAGCAGGAACGGATGCTCACCAAGGGCCAAAATGGCATGCGGTAAAGACAACCCAGAAGACAGAGAGACCCACAAGAGTGGGTGCCTACATCGACTTGGGACCGGAAGAACCGGATGGTGCCCGGCCACCACCAGTGATAGCCACCATGGAGCTCACAGAGAGTAGCCTCACTGGCAACACAAGAATAAAAAGAGGTGCATCATGAGATCTCCACTAAAAGACCTCAATTGATGGTCTAGTGGTTTTGGGGTTCCTCTGAGAGCATGGCCCCCCTGCCCTGATGCTGCCCTTACCCATAAATTATAACAAAGGTCCACTCTTCGGACAGGAATGGATTGGACTTGGCAATGCAGAGTAACCATATATTGGAAGCACTTTATGGTTCTATACATCTATAGGATATCATCTTGCTGACCTCTGGCTGGAGGAAGGGGAGTGGACGGAGAGGAGGGGAAAGGAGACTGTTGGGAGGATGAGACATGTATGGAGCAGAGAGGAATAGTGTGCAGTCACCAGACAGGGAGAGCAGTGGAAGCTGCATATAGGGGGGCATGTAAATTTATATGTGAACGTACATTTTCACTCAGTTATGTTAAATAAAATAAAAATTAAAAAAAAAAGAAACAAGAAAAATGAAGAAGCATTAAGAAGCATGTGGGACTCTATTAAGAGGAACAACCTTCAATTAAATGGAGTCCCTGAACAGGATGAGACATCTGAGAACACAGAGAGTATCGTTGCTGAGCTGCTGACAGAAAACTTCCCAGAGATCATAAAGGAAGAGAATATAGATATTCAAGATGCATATCAAATGCCACTCAATATAGGTCTCAAAAGAAAGACTCCAAGACATATTATAATCAAGCTGAACAAAATAAAACATAAGCAGAAACTCTTAAAGGCAGCAAGACTCAAAGCAAAGCTAACATTCAGAGGGAAACCTTGTAGGCTTTCATCAGATTTCTCAGCAGAAACCATGCTGGCACAGGGACAGTGGCATGACCCATTCAAAGCCTTGAAGGAGAAGAACTTCCAACCAAGAATTATATATCCTGCAAAACTGTCTTTCAAATATGAAAATGAAATTAAGACATTCGCAGAGAAACAGAAACTCAGACACCTTGTAGAAACCAAACCAAAGCTACAAGAAATACTGAAAGAATCTCTTGGCTTTGGGTTAGAAGAACAAAACTACTCACTTTATATTTCAGAAGGACACATCTTCCAAAATCCTACTCAGTTAAGGAAGCCTCCAAATTCAGCCAAAGCCTTAATACTGAAGTAAATAATCCAGTGATTATTATGAAAACTATGGTGGCATCGTATTAAAAAGAGGAATGTACTATAGTCATTATAGTCCTTCCAGATGGAGAGGAAGTCTACAAGATTGGGTTTATACATAGTTTATTAAGGGGGATCATAGGGGTAGCTGTAAAGTACAACAAAGATGCAACATACAATATCAAGAAATGTAACACAGGAGTCTCAACAACCACAAAGCCAACTCTGAAAAAGGTGAAAAATCAAGTGACAAAAAAGAAGGTCCCAGAACAGATTAATAAGAACAACAGAGAAAACATCAACACAAAAATAAACATGTCACAATGGTAGCACTGAACACATACCTATCAATAATTACATTGAATGTGAATGGACTGAATGCTCCACTAAAGAGACATTGAGTGACATCTTGGATCAAAAGACATGACCCACCCATATGTTGCCTACGAGAAACTCACCTTAGACTTAAATATAGGAACAAACTGAAAATTAAAGGATGGAAGAATGCATATCAAGCTAACAATGAACAAAGAAGAGCAGGGGTGGCAACTCTGATCTCAGATAAAATTGATTTTAATGTAAAATCCACCATTGTGGACAAGGATAGACACTATTTATTGCTGAAAGGTTCAGTACACAAGTAAGACTTAACTATATTAAATATTTATGCACCTAATTTTATAGCACCTAAATATGTTGAAGAAACACTGACTACACTCATAAAGGAGATAGATCACGCCACAATAATAGTGGGAAACTTCAACACTCCACTCTCAATATTGGACAGATCATCTAGAAAAAGCTCAATAAAGATACAGAAGACTATTGCCACAATTAACCAACTAAACCTCATCGACATATACAGAACTTTCTCCCCATCAGCGGACAACTACACCTTCTTCTCCAGTGCACATGGAACATTCTCCAGAATAGACCATGTGTTAGGCCATAGAGCGGTTCTCAACAAAATCCATACCGCTGAATTAATGCAAAGCATCTTCTCAGATCATAAAGCCATAAAAGTTGAAATCAACAGCAGAAAAAACATAGACAGAAAGTGAAATTCTTGGAAACTGAACAACATCTTGTTCAAAAACCATGGGTTACAGAGGAAATCAAGGATGAAATAAAGAAATTCATGGATTCCAATGAGAATGAAAACACTTCCTACCATAATCTATGGGATACAGCCAAAGCAGTGCTCAGAGGTCAGTTTATCTCCATAAATGCACATATCTGGAAGGAAGGAAGAAACCAAATCAAAGAACTGACCCTACCGCTTGAACAAGTAGAGAGAGAACAACAGAGGAACCCCTCAGTCACCAGAAGAAAACAGATCATAAAGATTAGAGAAGAACTAAATAAATTAGAGAATAGAAAAATAATTGAAAAAAGTGGAAAGACCAAAAGCTGTTTTTTTGAAAAGATCAACAAAATTGACAAAGCTTTGGCTAAACTTACTAAAGAAAATCAGGAAGAGAAACAAGTAACCCAAATTAGAAATGAGAGGGGAGTTTTCACGACAGATCCAACAGAAATAAAAAATATTGTAACAGAATACTATGAAAGACTCTAACAGCCGTTGAAAACCTACAGGAAATGGACAAATTCCTTGATTCATATCAGTTATCAAAATTATCACAAGGTGAAGCAGAACAACTTAATAAACCCATCACAAACAAAGAGATTGAAGAAGTCATCAAAAGACTGCCAGCCAAACCATTCACACCAACTGATAAATTCACATGAATGTTTATTGCAGCACAGTCCACAAAGGCAAAAAGATGGAATCAACCCAGATCCCCAACAACAGAGGAATGGATAGGTAAACTATGGTATATAGACTCAATGGAACACTATGCAGTAATAAAGAACCACGATGATTTTAGGAAACATCTCATAACCTGATTTCAATTGGAGGACATTATGTTGAAAGTAGTCAGTGACAAAAGGCCAAATATTGCACGAGACCTCTACAATAAGAACTCAAAAACAGACTTATTCATGAAAGAAAAGACTGTTTGATGGCTGCAAGGGACAGGAGGGAGGCAGGGCGAGTGGGGGAGCGTTTAGATTAGATAGTTGATAGAAATTCGGTTGGGTAAAATCGGTGACAGCACACATTAGAAAGAAGAACAATATTAAGCGGTCTTTAACATAATTTGAGTACCCCTTCCATCTTAACCCAATATTGCAAGGATAGAGTAGCTGGGGTGGGGGGCCAACTGGCACAACCAGCATTTTGCTAAGAGGGCTCTCTGCATCCCACAGTGGTGAGTGTCATCTGGGATCTTAAAAGCTGCCAAGCTACCATTTGAGGGTACAGCAAATTGCCCCAACTCAGCAGGAAGGGATGATCACCAAGGACCAAAATGACATGGGGGAAGAGAACTTAGAGGACAGAGACCCCCATGAGTGGGTGTCTACATCCACTCATGACTGGAAGAACCAGATGGTGCCCAGCCACCACCAGTATTAGCCACAATGCAGCTCACAAAGTTTAGTCTCACTGGCAACACAAGAATGAAAAGGAGTGTACCCTGAGATCTCTACTAAAAGACTGCAATTGATGGTCCAGGGGCTTCAGGGTTCCCCCTGGGAACATGGCCTCTGGCCCTGCCCATAAATCATAATGAAGGTCCACTTTCCAGACAGGAGTGGATTGGACTTGGCGATACAGAGTGACCATATCTTGGGTGCACTTTACAGTTCTCTATATCTATAGGATATCATACTGCTGACCTCTTACTGGAGGAAGGGGAGTGGGTGGAGAGGAAGGGAAATGAGACTGTTGGGAGGACAGGACATGTATGGAGCAGAGAGAAAGAGTGTGCTGTCACCAGTCGGGGAGAGCAGTGGAAGCTGCATATAGGTGGGAATGTATATTTTCATTCAATCATAATAAAAACAGAAGAAAAATATGATCTTATTTTTCCAGTTACTATTTTTTCTCATTCTAAGCATGCTTTTTAGAGTTGTAATTTTTTCTCATTAAAAGAAAAATTCTTTTTGTACATAATTTTTTAATTATAATTTTGTATTATTTTTATTACAGAAGGGCCACCAAGCTGTCTAAGCTCCAGGCCCTACAACTGCACTAACACAGGAGCTTGGGATATCCCTTTAGCAGGATCACCTCCAGTGACACAAAGCATAGTAGTGTAAGAGTGAGGGCTGGGTTTGAGAGTCAACATGCAAAAGAACAGCATTAAAGAATATTTAAAGGGCTTCCAGATTGTCTGGGAGGCCAGAGAACCAGGCTTGGAGGTCCTAAAATGATCTCTGAAATCATTAGTGAGCAGAGGCCTCCTGGATGTTGTCCCACACCGAGCACAGACATCACAGCCTACACCCCCAATGCTGACGAGGGAGGCCTGAGGGTACCCCCGACACATCCACCATGGCTGCCTTGGAAGCTCCAAGTAGGTTTCACCAAAAGGAACCACATTCTCTTGAGTCTCTGGCTCTCTAGTCTAAGTCTGGGCCATCGACATTTCATCTACATTTGATTGGAGGAATCTTCATTTCTCATCTAGGCTCTACCTACCAGGGAGGCTGGAAAGCAAGTAATGAGCTTTCACTGGTTTTCCTTCTGTCCATAAGATGAAGATGTGCAAACAAAGACTGATAAATGAAAAAAAAAAAAAAAAATCCCAAATATTCACTACAGCCACAACTTCGTCATTCTCATTTTACAGAATGGAAATTAGGAATAGAACCATTCTAAGAGTGGAAGCAATCTGCCCACATTTACACAGTTAGAAATCAGTAGAGCTGGGGGGCTCTACCCAGACTTGGAGGTACAAGGCCAATGGCCTAGAGAACCCAGTGAGTGAGGCAGAGACATTGGAGAAAACCAGCAGTACAAGTGTGAGGAAAAGATCCACTGACCATTGGTCTCTAGGACTGAGGATAATAGGGAGCAGAGAGACTGTGGCAAAATGGACAGTACACATCTGTCTCAGAGGAGCAGCTGCTTCTAAGCTCCTGCTGCTTGTGGACACATGGGAAAACCAACCAGGGAAGTTAACTACGCTGATTGCTCAAGAGAGACCAGAAATCTCAATTTCATTCTGAAATACAAGCTTTGACAATTAAGTTCACAAACTCATCCTAGAAAAGTGCTACATAATTCATGGCTGAATATCACTATGATCACCTCCAAAGTATTCCCCTTGGGAAGCTATGCATCAATGCCAGCAGCTAGTCCACCCTTCCAAACAATTTTGGAACTCTTTTTCTGGAATGGCCATCAGAGCTGTCATAGTATTACCCTTGATGTCCTGAGTGCCATCCAAATGTCTTCCTGTCAATATTTCCTTTATCTTCAGGTAAAGAAGAAAGTCACTGGGAGCAAGATCAGATGGGTGGAGAAGGTGTTCCAATACAATGATTTACTTACTGGCTAAAAACTCTCACAGACAACCATACGATTAAGTTTGCAAACTTGCCACTGTGCTGCCATGTGCAATGGCCATTCCAGAAGGAGTTCCAAAAATTGCTTTAAAGGGTGGATTAGGCACTGGCATTGATGCACGGGTCCCCAAGGAGAGTACTTCAAAACTGACCACAGTGATATTTAGCAATGAGGTATGTAGCACTTAGAACAATTAAGTTCATGGACTTAATTGTTGGATCTTGCATCTTCATGTTTTAATGTTTCTCACATATTCAAAAAGAAACAGAAAGCCTTTGTAAATATTATGTGGGCCATACCTGCGTAGCCATCTGCTGTTAGGTTATGACGTTGGGCTTCTTTTGGCAATTCCTGCCAAAATTACATCTTCATACCTTGCCTCTTAAGTGGATTGCCTTTTATAAGCTGTTAACTACTGAGTTTTTCCTTTCTTCCTCACTGGTTAGAACCAGGAAGTTCTGGGTTTTCAGTCCTGACTTTTTTGCTTACTAGCTATGTCTTCTTAAGCTAGCCTTTTTATCTACTGACATCTTAACTCTTCATCTGTAAAATGAAGATTAAAAATTAAAAAAAAAAATGCTCACACTTTGCCTGCCTCCCAGTGTCGCTGCAGGAAGTAAATGAAATAGTGAATGTGAACCTTGCTTTGAAAACTAACACAACCAGCAGAGCACTCAGTATATTATTTTTTGTGATAAGCTTAATTTTCAGAAAGGTAATCAGCCCCAATTCCCCTTTCCATTTATAGAAAATAACACATTAATTTTTCTTCCATCTCAGCCTCCACCCCTGTTCTCCTTGGCATTTCAAAAATGATTGCGTTGCATTCAGTGAGTTCATTAACCACTTCCGCTAACACTGCAGGAAATAAGTCATCTGCTCCAACTAACTCTCACTTTGAACACAGCATTTATTTGTCCACATATCCTCTTAAACCAAGTGCTACGTTAATGATTTGATTTAACTTGAATTTTTTTTTCAGGGAGACTTGAAACCAGTGGACTTGAATAAGAAGACAGAATTACACACGAGGTCACCAGAGAGGCAAAGCAGGGCAGCGTGGGTCTACCCATATTCCTCACTGTCACTCTTTACATTTTTTTGAGCATTTGTGTCATGAGCCTGAAACCATCTATGCACCACAAGTGCCCTGGGGAAAGACATTCAGATTGAAAGGCAAAATAAACCCATCACTTTTATGAAGAATGAAACCCATTTAGCAACAGTATCCTTTTTCATATTTGTCCTCTCCAAATGCCTCATGATAGCACAATGGCAGGCTCAACCCCCACCCGACTCACCTTCTGGAAGCCCTCAGCTGATCCCTTTACACTGACGCGGAAATGTCTGCCACCACACAGGCATTGTCCTTGGGACACTTTTGAATATTTGATACTGGTGTCATTGTAAGCTGGCTTCCAGTGAGTTCCAACTCATGGCGGCCCCAGTACACAGAGTAGAACTGCTCCACAAGGTTTTCAAGGCTGACCACTCAACTGGTAGCTACTGTAGGCAAACAGGGTGAACCTGGGCCATCAGGAAAAGGCCCTTGTATGCAGACTTTTAAAGTGATGGCAGGTCATTTTGATGAAGAAGGAAGTAAAGAAGGCTTTCATGACAAACCAAGTTAGTATGGATGGCGGGTGTTGTTATCTATTTCAAACTTTGCACTGGTAGACCTTTGTGGTAACTATCCACACAGGCCAGTCAGAATCTTGGTTCTAGCTCCATTCCTTTCTCCTCTTGCCAGGTGAGTCCCTATTCTGCTTCCACTAACACATGTCTTTTACTCTGTCTCTCTTCCTTTCTGATATATCTCTCCCTTATGAGCTCGCTTGCTTAGAATCTGAGACAAGGACATGAAATGCCATCCTAACCACACCTTGGAACATTCTGGAAAGCAACTTATTTTATCACCTGTGCCTGTGAATGAGTTCCTTAAAATATCCCTCAAGTTGTTTTTCAGGGGAGCCTGTTTAAACCCAAATCAGAAGCTTGCACAGATGACACAGAGGTGACCACTATATGAGCCTATACGAGGTCCGCCATTTAAGACCATGAACTTAATTGTTCCAAGTGCTACATACTTCATTGCTATGTATCACTATAGTCACCTTTGAAGTACTTCCCTTGGGAAGCTATGCCCTAGTGTTAGCACCTAGTCCACCCTCCAAAGCAATTTTGGAACTCTTTCTGGAATGGCCATTGCACACGGTGGCATGGTGGTAAGTTCACGAACTTAATTGTATAGTTGTCTGTGAGGGAGGTTTTAGTCAGTAAACAAGTAACTATTGGGATACCCTCCTACTCTCCTGATCTCACCCACAATGACCTTCTTTTTTACCCAAAGATAAAGGAAATATTCAAAAGACATTTTGATGATATTCAGGACATCAAGGGTAACACGAGGACAGCTCTGATGGCCATTCCAGAAAACAGTTTTTAAATTGTTTTAAAGGGTGGCTTAGGTGCTGGCATCAGTGCATGGCTTCCCAAGGGGAGTACTTCCAAGATGACCACAGTGATATTCAGCAATGAGGTGTGTAGCACTTTTTCTAGGAAGAGTTCACAAGTTAAAGTGGCAGTCCTCTTATGTCCTTCCAATGGGTGCACCAGAGAGCCACAATCAGGACTGGGGAACTCAACCAAGACCAAGAAACTGCACATGTGCAACACCCATAATTAGTACAGCTGGCAGCCCCAGAAGCCTTGTGGTGGAAACCATCCTGACATCTGTGTGTGTGTGTCGTCAAGGAATAAGCAGCTGCTCAACATCCAGAAAAGGAAAATTCTTCAGCTCCCTAGTACTGATGTGTTGTCCCAGCTACATCTGGGCCATGGACAGGCTAGGAAAGCCCAACTCCAAACTTGCTCAGTAGCGCAGCCTAGAGGAGTACCGTACACTCGGCTGCTGCCCCCCTCTGAGGTGCTCTCATTGTCTAAGAAGGATTTCCACTGGGGGCCAGCCAAGTCTCCCTGAGTGATTTTTTCTCTCTGGTATGACAAGGACTCTGGAGGGTATTCAGAGATCCCCAGTAACATAGCCATCCTTCAAGGAATGGCACAACTCCAGGACCTCCCATGAAGTCCTCCTCTGTTATCCCAATGCACTCTTAACTTCCCTTTCCTCTGAATCAGACCCACAACTTAGCATCCTGTTTCGTACCCTGGTATTCAAATATCCGTCTTATCAAACCGGACTTTAAGTTCAGGGCCATGACATATACTTCTGCAACCACGGTGTCTAGTTCAAGGCAATACTTGGCGCAGAACAGGAGCTCAGTTAAAAATTGATTGACCTGCAAATTCTGGCCTTGGGGTTCTATCACAGAGAGTAATGGGTGATATTTCCAGGACTGCAGAGCTTAAGAAGTTGGAAGGAAAACATTCAAGCCAACACAGGCAACTGGAGATGACATGCTTTTTGGAGGAAATGGTGAGCATTTAAGTACCAGCTGGACAACCATTGGCACAAACGGTAGAGGGTAAGATCAAACGCAAATCGATAGAGCACTAAGGAAATGGTGGTCAGACAGGAAAAATGATCAGTCCAAAATTATACAGTAGGTCCATGGTGAAACTAGCACTTAAATCATGACACTCCAGCTCCCAATCTAGACTCATGCTAATACACTTACTGATAATCACACATCTGAGGATACTCAGACTCAACACATTATATTCTGTCCAGTGTATTTGAAAGAGTCCAGGTCTAATGTGGACACACATCAAATGTCCAAATTCTGTATTTTCACAGGGGTCTTTGGTTCACTGCAGTATTCCAAGTGCTTCTCACATAGTAGGTCAACCCAAATCACCAGCTGCCAGTGAGTTGACTCTGACTCATGGCAACAACAAATGTGTCAAAACAGAACTGTGCTCCAGAGGGCTATCAAGGGATGGTTGTTTGGGGGGCAAATCGTTAGGCTTTTCTTCTGAGCTGCTTCTGGGGGGATCTGAGTTTCTGACTTTTGTTCAGTATCTGAGCATGTGAATGATTTGTACTAGCCAGGGAGTCCTGCATACTAGGTGCTAAACAAATTATCTGTCTAATGTTGAATAAATGAAAGCTTCTAAAATATGAGTATCAAGCAGATAGGCTAGGCTGAGTTACAAAACTAACTCTAAATCTCAGCCACTTCCAAAACCAAAGAATTCTTTCTCAGTCAGGGCCCATGTCCACCACCAGTTTGTTGGGACTGGTGGCATCACTAGGAGGGCACAGACCCTCACTAGGTGACACTGCCAGGGGAAATGACACCAAAATTCTATACAACTTCAGGAGTGTTGTAGCAGAAATTTAGGATTTTTTAAAAGAAACATACCCCTGTAGTTAGTTAAGACAACAACAAAAAAATTTCCATAAGCCCAGCTTACAGGTATCACTAACCCTAAAGGGTTACGACTCTTTGGAACTCACTTTTTGAACCTTCTCGCATGCTCTGGTCAGAGGTGTCACTGTCACCCAGCGACAGTGATGCTTTGAACCATGTGGTTTTGACGGCCAGTGCTACAAGCACCAGCTGTTGTTTTAGTTGTTCCCAGTGTTTCTATAGTCATGGATTTTGTCAGATTGTCTGGTGTTTCAGCTACAGTATTGTGGTAGTTAGTGTCTGTGCATCTGTGTCACTAACTTATTTGAGAAAGAAGCATAATGAATGGAAAAGAAGTAGTGACATGTAGGAATTACAATTTACTAGTAACTTTAGAACAAAAAAACTTACGAAGGATTCTGTATGGTTTGGTACAGGAGAAGGCCGATGGAGAGAGAATGACATCAAGTCTAGTGACAGCACTGGGAGGGAGTCTTTTCCATGTCACTCTACTCTGAGGTCCAGAAGAATGAAACAGACACCACCTTGAATACTACTGATTACCCCACCAGACAGAAAGAGAACACTGAAGGGTTTCCAACTGGTAGTTAAATGTTTGGCCTGGTCACTTATCATTTCCACTCACCATTCATTGGCCAAATTTATTCTCATGGCCCCACCCAACCATAGAGCTCCAGCAAGGTCATTTCTATCATCCTGCAGAGAGGAGAGCTAGAGATATGCTAGAACAACATTCTTGACTTCTCTGATATGTCACTGACTTCAGCTTATTAATTTAAAATGAGTACAGTAGGCTAGAAGGGAGGAAATAGGCTAGAATAAGCCATCTTTAACATGAATGGAAGAAAGGAGAAAAAATTAAAGGAATAAAATTTGTCTTATTCCTTCTTAGTTAAGAATTGGGGCCCTGATGGCATAGTGGTTAAGTGTTTGCTGCTATCCAAAAGGTCAGCAGTTAGAAGCTACCAGCTGCTTCTTGGAAACCTTTTGAGGTAATTCTACTCTGTCCTATAGGACTGCTATAAGTTGGAACTGGCTTGACAGCAATGGGTTTGGACTTTTGGGGTTCAGAATTGATGACCAGATGTTATGTTCTATTGTTAAAAAAGAACAATTGGGGGAATGGAGGACAGGGCAGTCTAAGCAAGCAGGACTGGAGACAGCAAAACAACAAAGGTAGGTAGAGCAGGAAGGTAATTTTTTATACATCAGCAAAGGATTCTGAGTTGATTTCCTGCACAGTCTGAATCAACAGCGAGACACAGTCTCCCAAAGACTACATGGATTGCAGGTTATATTAACAAAAATACAATTTCTAGAATAACACAGATGATGATTCTGCCTAACTCCAAGTTGGTAGAACCACATCTGGAATAGTACATTACTTCTTGGTGATAGGCTAAGGCATCTGTAGGATTGTGAATAGGTTGGTGAAGAGAATCAATATTTTACCCTAACAGGGAAAAAGGACATGAACTGTCAGGTCTAATTTGAAGAAGGAAAGACCTGGGGAGAAAATAACAACAGTTTTCAATACTTGAAAGATTTTTGTGCTGAAGAAGGTTTATATGTGCCTGTATGCCTCAAAAGCACAGGAATATGACCAATTGAAAGAATCTAAAAGGAGATGGGTTTCTATTTGATATAAGGCAGAATTCCCCAACAAATCAAATTACAGACTAGCATATTTTGAGATTTAAGTTTCTGAGTCACTGGAGATGTTATTGAGAGTGACTACACATCAGTCAGTTGAGTAATAGGACTAGGTAACTTCTAAGATTCCATCTGACTCAAAAATTCCTGATTTTAAATTCTATAATATTCATCTCCTCTTGTGCTCACTGCTCATGGCCTAGCTTTGAAAAATAGCTGTCATTTAAGGGAATAAACCAAAACAACCTACTTCTTTTGACGTAGTTGCAACTTATAGCAACCCTACAGGTCAGAGTAGAACAGCCCCATAAGGTTTCCAAGGTCATGATCTTTATGGAGCAGATCTTTCCATTTTTTTCTCATGGAGTGCTAATGGATTGCAGTAGCAGATCTTTCAGTCAGCACCCAACTTAACCACTGCACCACCAAGGCTCCTTAGAGAAGGGTATAACCCACTGCTGTTGAGTGGATTCCAACTCATAGCCAACGAATAGGCCAGAAAAGAACTGCCCCACAGAGTTTCCAAGGAATCGTTGGTAGACGTGAACTACTGACTTTTTGGTTAGGAACCATAGCTTGTCACCGCTTTGAACCACTCGTCCTCCAGGGCTCCAGAGAAGGGCTTATGGGAACAAATACTCTAGATTAGACATTGGTCAAGTTTCTTTGTAAAGGGCCAGACAGTAAATCTTTTAGGCTCTGTGGGCCACACAGTCTGTGTAGTAGCTATGCAATGCCATTTTTCTAGTGCAACATCAGCTATATCTCAACAAATGCATAGGACCACATTCCAATAAAACCTTATTTGGAAATCCACGTAGCTGGATGGATTTGGTTTGTGGACTATAGTTTGCCATAGTTTGTTGGAGATACCAGAGGGGATTCTAGATGAATTCCAGAGAATTCTACTTATCCAAGAAATCTATATTCTTTGAGAGCTTCACCCTCATTTTAGTGACAAACACAGTTAGGCCAAAAAATCAGGGGACCTACCCCTCTCTGTATAAAGACTAGGAACTGAAACAGTTCATGGCTTAGCAAGAAAGAACTCTGAACAAAGCAAAAATATTTGTGATAATGTTTTGAAAACATAGAAGACTATAGTAAAAGGAAATGGGTTTTTGCAAAGATAGTTCCCTCTGCTTTCAAACCTGGCTTACTGCTCAATGGTTAGAACACAAAAAAAGTGGGAACCAAAAATGCCACTGAGGCACTTGTTGAGACTGGGGGACTGTTGAGAACAATGGTTATTATGTAATAAAAATCAAGACTTTGCCAAGAATTTATGTGACTGTATTATAATCTACTGGAAACCCTGGCGGCACAGTGGTCTAAGTGTTACATCTACCAATCAAAAGGTCAGCAGTTCAAATCCACCAGGCGCTCCTTGGAAACTCTCTGGGGCAGTTCTACTCTGACCTGTAGGATTGCTACGAGTTGGATCAACTTGACAGCAGAAGGTTTTTTTTTAAATTACAGTGTACTAGTGTGGAAGGATAACGAACAGGATTCCTTAGGGATTTCTTGAATACAGAAAGGCCAGATGGGAGTCTCAGGCTCTCACAGAATGTGAAGGAATGTTTCTTTCTTAGCATGGGTAGCTTAATGCATGCAGCAACCTTAACAAGCCTAGACGAGGAAAGTGTGTACATCCACAGATTGCACCCAGGATGAAGCTAAGACAAGCAGACAATTAAACAGACAAATGGCTTTTGATTTGAAATAAGAAAAATGTGCCACCCACCCTACTATCAGCACGTTGAGCTCATAATCAGGCATTATTATAATAATATGCAAATTATGGAAATAGCAGTCATTCTTTCCAACTATGTTTCCATTAAAGATTCAACTTTTTTTTCCTTCAGAATAATAGTAAATGACATGCGAACTTCATATGAACTATAGGTCATGAAAGGATTTAGTATCGGCATTTTTAATCTAAAAAGTCTGGTGCCAGAAAATCAATATGTCTCAGTTGCGGCATTCGAATGCAATTTTCCTCACATAACAGGGTTTCTTTCTTTCCTTCTTTCTTCTTCGTAGTCTTCTTTCTTTCTTTCCCTTTTTTTAAAGAATGAATAATTCCTGGTTTTTCTATGAAACAAGCTGCCGTATTATAAGGTAATGACATCAATAACACATTACATGTAAACAGAAAATGAACAAAAAATCATTCAAGGCCCTTTTGAAATGGGAGTGCTTTTCATCAGCACTATTACAGGTCCCATTCACATTATCGGATTGAACCATCCTGCATAACCGAGGTGCTGACAAGTCCTGATTACCCAATAACTCCTGTATCCCTTTCAGGCAGGTTCACGGAGAGGGCAGGAATACCAGGCCTTCCTGGGGGCAGCCAGCCTGCCACAGAGACCGAATCAATGAAACCCAATGCCCTTCCACACCCCCTCATCAGAAAAGGGGCACCGTACTTCCTGGTGTGTAACGGGGAGCTTTCCTCCTGCAGTCTCAACCATTTCAGATAACAACTGTGTATAACATAGTGAAGCAGAGGTCCGGCCAGGCCTCCTCAAGTCTTTCCCCTACATACTTAACAAGATTTCCGCGAGGCCTTGTTGGGCAAAGTGGATGGGATTTGTCTTAAGTAGCAGGAACAACAGCAGAGTGCAGGTCCTTGGGACAGGATGATGGCTATCAGATGAGTTGAGTCACTCTTAGTATTTCTTGAGCTCCATTTGGAGTCCCAGGGTAGTGTAAATGGTTAATACACTCAGCCGCTAACTGAAAGGTTGAAGGTTCAAGTCCACCCAGAGGCACTTCAGAAGAGATATTACTATAATGATACGCAGATTATGGAAACAGTAGTCATTCTTTCCAACTGTGATTTCATTAAGGATTCACCACTGGTGATCTCCCTCGGAAAATCCACCACTGAAAACTCTGAAGTGCACAGTTCCACTATGATACACATGGGTCACCACGAATAGAACTGGACTTGGCAACCGCTTTCTTGAGTCACACTGGGAACATGCCAACACCCTTCTCTCTTACTATTTTTAATATCACTAAAGCCAAGCCAAGTGCCATCGAGTCAGATCTGACTCCACTGGGTGACTTTATTCCTTCTGAAGGGATTCTAATTCAAGCGCAAGCTCTTTCTGCCACTCAACAAATGAGATGCCCTGTCCCGCAATGAGATAGACAGTATGGGGGACACTACAGTTCCAGGTTAGTCCTCATGGAAGCTGGTAGCTGGCTGACCTGCCCGACGTGGTGTGGTGTGGGGCAAAGGGTGGACGATCCTTCTGAAGAGCACAGCTTCTGCTCAGGGACCATGATTCCTTTCCTCCAGACAACTTTGCAAGCCCAGAGCAGAAACTTCAGCCCTCTGCTTGTGGTGTAGCTCTGTAAAGCAGCCAAGCCAACCTAAAACTGCCTTTAAACAAGCAAACTGTGGTTTTGCCTGTTGGGTGGTATATCACCATGTATTTGACGTAATCTTCAGCTTGGGAGATATCATATTTTTCAAACAAATTTCTTGGCTTCCAGCTTGGTGCTGGTGTACTACTGTCTGAGGGAAGTGGGCTTCCCTAATTAACACAGGCTCCAGTCTTTTTCTCCCTTAAACCTTACCTCCTACAGTCAAAGGGATACACTGATAAATCTACAAACATAAGACAACAAAGCGAGTACTGGCTGACTTCCTCAGTGAAATATCTTAAGCTACAGTGAGCGTCTCACAGCTAGATGGCTGTCCATCTCTGTGTATCTCTATCTAGAGACTGGTGGGACACTGCTTGTGAGTGTGCGTCAGGTTTGGTTCTCACGTCAGCACTTTCCGGCTGTGCACCTTGCGAAAGTCTCCTGCCCTCCTGGTGCCTTGATTTTCCAATTGTAACGCTACCCTTACGGCTCTACAACCCTGAACAGGTAGAAACCTGTGAGCGCCTGGCATGGAATAAACACATGCTTAATGCTAGCTAGTCTTCACTCAGAATCTTCACCTGGGTGAAGCAAATAGCCAAACTTCTTAGTCGTTAAGTGAATGTCAAGGCTTGAGTCCCTTCAGAGGTACCCTGGAAGAAAAGCCTGACAATCTTTTACTGAAAAATCAGCCACTGACAACCACATGGGCCACAGTTCTAGTCTGGCCCTTAGAAGGCTTGCCATGAGCTGGAGTTGAGTTGACAGCAATTGGCTTTATTATTAACACTGCTGCTAAAAGCTGATGGAAACTGCTTGAATTGCTATTGTGCCATGGCAGAGCCTGGTGAGCTCTGAATTCTGTTCTTATGGTAATAGCGGTCACTGGAAGATTTTAAACAGGGGAGTGACAGTACAGCAGCCTAGAGGCACATCCAAGAACAGGCAGAAGGAGACTTATTTGGTGGCATTACCTAATCCAAACCCCAAACCAAGCCCATTGCCACTGAGTACAACTCATAGCAACCCTATAGGACAGAGTAGAACTGCCCCAGTAGGGTTTTCAAGCAATGGCTCATGGATTCAAGCTGCTGACCTTGTGGTTAGCAGATGAGCTCCTAACCGCTGCAGGGATGACATGGTGGCTTGGACTAGAGAGACAGCGGCAGAACTATAAGCAGCAGTTAGATTTTGAGCGACTTTAAAGATAAAGCCCACGGGATTCGCTGAAGGATTTGATATTGTGAATGAGGGCATTATTGTGAAAGATGATTTCAAGGGATGGCCGGCCAACTGAAACTGATCAAAGATGATGAAAATGCCTAAAGGATGTTAGATGAGAGAGGAAGTGACTATTGAAGAAAGAGAAAGTACAAGGCAGTCAAAGAGAGCAACACTAGAGCACTGAAGTTAGGTCTGTACATCACGAGTGATCGGCTGAGCTGGCCCAAGGATGGGAAGGCTTGGGCTAATGAGCAGCCAAAGGGAATTCAAAGCTTGGGGAAAGGTGTGGAGATGGAGGGAGCATCTAAAATTGAAGAAAGAAGAGATCAGCAGATAAAAGCTTTACTAGGAAGAGAGGATAAAAACCAAGTTAGAGGAAGCAGCACAACCAGGGATTGGGAGACCTTGACTATCCATCAGACTCAATCTTGTCCAAGAATGGGCTGGGGGTCTGGACACTTAGCTTACAGCTTAGTTATGGGGTCTTCTGGTGTTCCAAGAACTGTCACTTCACTCTGAGCACCAGGACTGTAAACCAAATCAAACTCACTGTTGTCCAGTTGAATCCACCTCACAGTGACCCTGTAGGACAGAGCAGAACTGCCCTATAGGTTTATAAATCTGTGGTCTTTATGTCGACAGCCACAACTTTCTCAGAGTTCCTGGTGGATTTGAACTTCTGATTTTTTAGTTAGCAAACAAGCACTTAACCAGTGTGTACCAGGGCTCTCTGTAAACCTCAGGAAACTTGTACCAACACTTGTGTCTACCACCGATGTGTTAAGGAAACTCTCAGATCTGAAAAATGATGCTGGGTCATCCACAACTTGAAGAGTAATCATTTATACCAACTGCCCTTCTGTGTTTGGACAGTAGAATCCCATCTTCTGTGCATTTAAATAGTCTGAATTCAACTTAACATGTGCTTTTAACTTTGTAACTGATAGGACAAAATAATTTTTTTGCATATCCACCCTCTAATACATGCCGTGCACTTCTCAGTGCATTTACACCCACCTCAACTATCCAGGGCTATAGCGATAACCCACTTCTACTCTACAGCATTGGCAAGACCGGCGTTTTCTAGGGTGATTTTTTTTCTTTTCTCTATTTTTCAACTTGGGCAATAGAATACAGGCCTCGGATAAGACGTGGAATTGTGCTAAGACACTCATTCTGAACCTTGGCTGCATCTGGAATTACCCGAGAGGTTTAGAAACCAGTGATGCCCAGTCCTGGACCAGAGCTGGCGATTTAACTAGGCTGAGCTGAAGCCTGGGAAGCCGAGGGCGGGGGTCACCATCGCCCCAGGCAATTCTTATGTGCGTCCAAGTTTGAATATATTCTATTTATCTGAAGAGTACTTCATTTTGAGACCCTGGTGGAGAGAAAGAAAAGTGGAGTGTAGAATTCAAATTCATGTAAAAAGACTTGATGGTCTGACAGAGAGCAGTGGGACAGACAACATGGCCCCTGGACTGTTAGCCTAGAACTAAAACCATTCTGAAAGCCAACCTTCAGAAAAAGATTAGATTGGACCGTAACACACACAAAAAGGATACTTCTAAAGAATATACTTCTTGGTTCTAGTGGACACATGAGACTAAATGGGCAGCTCCTGTCTGGAGATGAGATGAGAAGGCAGAAGGGGACAGGATCTGGCTGAAAGGACACAGAAAATACAGGGTAGAGAGGAAGAGTGAGCTGTCACATTATAGGCACAGCAACTAGGATCACAGAATGATGCACATACACATTTTTGCAGGAGAAACTGACTTGAATTATAAACTTTCAGTTAAAGCACAAGAAATTTAGAAAAACAACAACAGATTATTTCATTTTGAAGGCTAGCCAAGGAAAGGCACATGTCCCTGAGGCTGAGTTCTTGTTAGGTCCCAGGTGGCTACACTGGAGATGAGCTGAATGTAGGAAAATTCTAAGGCAGTGTGTGGCTTTTGAATTTTCTGAAGCTTTGCAGCTAGCTGATCAGTGCGCCTTTCCATAGCCCGCATCACTGAGCCTCAGGACTCGGCAGAGCTGTGACTTGGCAGTGTTCAGAAGCCCACCCACAGCCACTCTTCCATCCTCAAGCCCTGAACTCTGCAGTTGACAATTAAGAAACAAACCAAAACCAAACAACATTAAGAAACAAAAAGCCTGCTGCCAGGCTGGCTGCGGTTCTGCTGAAATTTTGCCGGTGATTGCGGTAAGATGTTACCGTACTCTAGTTGCACAGGGACGGAAACCTGAGCATCTAAACAACTCATTCACCGAGAGCAGAGAGATCATGAGCACCACCACAAAGGAAAGAAGTCACTTTTTTCTTGTGGAGCTTTCAGCCATGGGGTGAATGCCTGCTAGTATGCACCCAGCTGCAGATCATGAATGTTAGCAGGATAGTTGCTTCTGAGTCTCCCATCTGGGCACTAGTGGCAGAGGCGTGGGGTCCAGGACATTCTCTGATAAGGGGGCTGAGAATTGGGTCTCTCTCTCTCAGTCCCTTCTCATCATCAGAAAAGACTTTTCCTTTCTGGGCACACTGTAACTTTCTCTGTCTCTTGTACACGAACAGGCACCGTGCCATGCTGGACAATCCCACTTCCGTCTCTGTTCCTACTAGGGAGGGAACGGGGTCTTTTCCATGTCACTGCATGAGAGGGGTCAACATAGACGTCTGTCCTGTATGAGCCAGGAGACCAGTGCCCTCCCTGAAGCTGATCTCACTCTATCTTTTCTCTGTATGAGTAAAGCGTCATCAGAACACGTGCTTTGTGTCTTTGGTTGGCGACTTTGAACTTGGGTATGATGAGGGAGCATTAGAGACAGTAGCCAAAGTATTCAGTGCAACGTTGATGGAGTTGTGGCATTATATTTTATTTCCTCTTTGGGTTAGCTGAAAAAAGAGCTAATTGAAGCTCTGCTTTGCTATTGTTCTCAAGGATTATGTTCTAGCTGAATTGTGGTCATTACTGAACAGACAGGCCTGTGACAAGTCTCCCCAACAGGGGTTCAGTGTTGAAAGCACCTGAGGAATCAGATTAATGGGACTCAGCGAACTTCCGAGGATAAAGATCAGTGTCTGTTTTCTTGACTTCTTGGGCCACAATCTTTCTGAGCCTGGGTTTTCTTATCTGCAGATGGAGACAATGATACCTCCTAAAGTTCTTCCGAGGGTAATCGACCTCGGGGCTAGAAGTGCTGTTTGTGTAAAGGCCCCAGGAGCCTGCTGGGAAAGAAGTCCCAAGAATGGAGTTTAGGTTCTAAAGGCCTGCGCAGAGTAAGAGTTGTCCTGAGGAGACCACTGGTCCGCTTTTACCATTGTCTTTCAGTCCAGCCCCCTTGGGGACTGAAACCACAGTGTAAAGAAAGATGCTGAACATGCTGTTTTTCTCTGTCTCTCACACGCACACTCTCAAACACACACAAATTCTGTGACAAACAAGAAGCAGTATTTCAACACCCAAACCATGAAAGTGTGAGGGAAGAGAATTATTTTCACAGTAGTATGCCTTCTATGAAGCCACAGCCTTGTTTTGGTGAAGATTTTTTTTTTAGTATTAGCTTAATTGACAAATAATCACATAACCTGAAACGTACTCATTTAAAGTGTCCCCATTGGTCACTTGTAGTATATCCCTAGAGTTATGTAACCATTGCCACCATCTAATTCTAGAATATTTTTATCACCTCAAAAAGAAACTCATATTGACTTGCAGTTACTGCATATTCTCCCCCACTCTTCTGCTTGTGGCAACCACTAATAGCTTTCTGTCATATTGGCTTATTTGGGGCGTATCTTTCTAAATGTCATCCTAAAAAATGTGGCCCTTACTTGTTGACTTTTTTCATCAAGCACAATGTTTTCAAGGTTCATCCACACTGTATTAGGTACCAGTACTTTATTTTTATAGCTGAGTGAGTGTGTTGTATGCATATAACTCATTTTATTTATTCTTTCATCAGTAGATGAACATTTCCGTTATTTTCACTTTTTGTCTATGATGGATAATGCTACTGTAAAGCTCCAGGCATATGCTTTTGTGTGAATACATGTTTTTAGTCTTCTTGGGTATATCCTAGGGATTAAATTGCTGGGTCATGTGTTTAACTTTTGAGGAACTGTCATACTGTTTTCCAAAGTGGTTGCTCCACTTTATAATCCTGCTAGCAAATAAATGCCGTGTAGTGTCACTGGGACCATGGCGGTGGAGAAACATTCCAGACAGCCCCAGTCACAGTAGAGGTCTCAGCAGCTGCTGTCATTCAAGGATGTGAAGCGGGAGAGAAGGAAAATGGCCCACGTGGGTGAGGTGGGTATAATTATCATTGTCATATGTCATCTTGGCTGGGCCACGCTTCTCAGTGGTTTAGCAGTTACAAGTTAGTCTGGCAGTCAGTCATGTGAGGACATGATCACCTTTGTCATGAGATTCGATATAAAGTAGTCACCTCCATAATGGGATCTGCTGTGAGTAGCCAATCAGTTCAAAGGAAGTTTCCCTGAGTATGGCCTGCATCCAATAGAGGTGGACTATATGGCAAGACTCCAGGGCTTCTGCTGACTCAAGATCCTGTAGCCAGCTCTTGTTCATCTGACCTCTGGTTTGGGGACTTGAGCTAGCTAGCAGCTTACCTGCCATCTTGCCTGATGATCTTGAGATTGGCTGGTCTTCACAGCCTACGAGCAAGAGCCTTGCTGTCCAACTTGCCTGAGTTTGCCAGTCCCTGTGGCTACGTGAATCAGGAGAAGTCTCCAGCCTGATTGACTGACAGACAAGGGACATTCCAGCCTCTGCAGTCATGGTGGCCATTTCTTGGCCATCCATCTCTCCATAGGTATTTATACACTTAGTGGTCTTGCTGCTCTGGAGAAGGCAGCCTAAGACAAAAGGTGAGCACATGAGAGACACTCACTGGAGACACCTGGAAATTGTCACATGCATGGGATTGGAGATCCCAGAATCAGCTAAAGGAGTCTTTAGAGTGGAGGGCTCCAATTCCATGAAGGAATTCCACAAAGGAGGTTAATGTCGGAGAAAACTAGCTGCTGTGGCCTGGGGCGATCTGAGAATTATATGGTACAGTGTATGTAAGCACTGCCTGACACAGAGTGAGTCACGTAAAAGGCCCTCTTACCCGCCTTGAATGTAAATTTGAAAGTATAAGACTGTTAGCCTGGTCTTTACTGCTCAGCTTTCTGTACTGATTAGGGTATTCTCAAAGGCAGGGAGGCACACAGTCATGACTTCCTCCAGTGGCCTCGTGGTCTCTCCTCAAGTTTCTTGTGACCCTATGACAGACAATTTTGGCTCCCGGCATTCTTCTCAGAAAAACTCCCTCTAACTACAGTGTGGCCCCTGTGAGTCTGTTTGCATGATACAACCTTGTCCTCTTGACCCTCCTGAATGGGGCTCCAAGGCCATCAGACTTGGCTAGTCACATTCTTTCTTCTAGCGTTTGGAATTCATGGTTCAGAGATCAGGCCCTCTCTGTTAATGCTCAGACCACGAGAGCACATGGGCTTAGGAGCAGCAGGGAGACTGGAGAAAAATCACAGTATCATTCAGCATATACTGGCTTTTGTTCCTACACACACACACACACACACACACACACACGCACACACACACAGCAATCTGAAAGTTGTGCTACAGTTTACAGCATCTCAGCCATTTGTCCTCATTGAAGAAGATGTGTTTGTGTTGAACAAATCATGATACAAAAACATTTAGAAGAAAACACTGTCATCTGTTTCCATGTGGGAGTGTATCTCTGATGTACTGCAGGAGACATAACGGAAATACAGGTTACACTTTGAGCAGTGGCGCTCACGTTATTTCATGTCGTAACTTCTACTCCTCGATCACTGCTAAGGCCCGGGCAAGAACACTATGAAGACTGTGCTTAAATGAGCAGAGTTCAGTGTTTAGAACGAATCCAAAGAGCTAAAAATCAATTTGACACATTCTTAATGCTATGCATAGTTATAATTATACTACATGGAAATTAGGCATAAAAGGCAAACTGTTCAGGTAGATTCTTACAATTATTATGACTTTTCTACTGTCAGGTGAGGGGGGCAAATGGTTCTGGAAGAGAAAAGAATTGCTATTTCTAGGTCTTTAGCATGCTAGAGAAGACTCCTGACATTTCTTTTTGTGAGTGTGTGTGTGTGTATGTGTGTGTGTGAGTGTGTGTGTGCTTGCACGTGTGCACACCATAGACCTCAGGAGAAAACTGGTGAGGCTTACAGACCCCTTCTCAGACTGATGCTTCTAAATCCATGTAATCAAATACATAGGATTACAAAGGAACCCACTTTTATTAAAAGACAGTTATTGAAATGTGTTTCTGAAAACCTGTTATATAGAAATAGATGTGCTTCTTTTTTAACCCATTAAATAGCACACGGATGTTAGGTCTTAACACAATTTATATAATTTTGAAATACAGATGAACATGAACAGTACTTGAGATATTAAAAATTAAATGTGATAAAAAAGTTACAGGCATTGCTAGTAATACTGTGGTTGGTTATGTTCACTCATAATCCTGATTTTCAGTTAAGGGTGAGTGATAATGACAGTGTTTTTTTTCCCCCTCCTTTCTAAGCTTAAGAAACTCTGGTGGTATAGTGGTTAAGTGCTATGCCTGCTAATCAAAAGGTCAGCAGTTCAAATCTGCCAGGTGCTCCTTGGAAAGTCTATGGTGCAATTATACTCTTCCTATAGGGCTGCTATGAGTCAGAATCGACTAGCAGGCAGTGGGTTTTTGGCCTGGGTTCTCTAAGCCTAAGGATTGTCTGAGGTTAAGAACATCTATCCTAAGGGGAAAGGTCAAAAGCAATTAGCCACTGTTCCCCAATAAATGCTTACTAGATGTTAGCTGGTGGAAACCCTGGTGCCTTAAGTGGGCTAAGTGCTATGTCTGCTAACCAAAAGGTCAGCAGTTCAAATGTGCCAGGCGCTCCTTGGAAACTTTATGGAGCAGTTCTACTCTGACTCACAGGGTTGCTATGAGTCGGACTCGACGACACCGGGTTTGTTTTGTTTTTTTAAGACGTTAACTAGAAACCCTGGTGGTGTAATGGTTAAGTGCTATGCTGCTAACCAAGTGGTCACCAGTTTGAGACCATCAGGTGCTCCTTGGAAACTCTGTGGAGCAGTTTTATATTATACTGTCATGGATTGAATGTGTTCCCTACAAAATCTGTAACAATTTAGCTGTGCCTTAATTCCTGCTGTTGTGTGATGTTCCTCCACCTTTGCATTCCTGCCTCTTTGGTGTCAGTGAAGGTGGATGGGCAGCAGTTGTGTTGGTAGAGCAAGATTCAGTGTGTGAGTTTGTTTTGTGCCTGGAGGCGATCTCTTGAGATAATAAAGCAAAAAATCTGGCAGACAGAATTGTGAACTTCTCACCATCAAGAAAGCAGCACCAGGAGAAAAGTGCATCCTTTAGACCTGAGGTTCCTGCACCTAGGTGCTCCATGACCAAAGACTGATACAGCACGAGGACTTTGCTCTAGAGCCGACAGAGGGAAATTCACCTTCCACTGGAGTGGCCACCCTGAATTTGGACTTGCAGCCTACCAGACTGCGTAAGAACAAACTTCGTTTGTTAAAGCCATCCAGTTGTGGTATCTCTGTTAGAGCAGCACTTCAGCTGACTAAAACGTGTACTATACGGTCACTATAGGGTCTCTGTGAGTCAGAATGGCAGTGAGTTTGATTATAGAGGTTAGCTGGAGTCCCAGGGTGATGCAAATGGTTAGAGGTTCAGGTCTACCCAGAGTCATCTTGGAAGAAGAAGTGCCTGCAACCTGCTTCTGAAAAATCAGCCACGGAAAACCCTATGGAGCACAACTGTGCTCAGACATACATGGGGTCGCTATGAGTTAGGATTGACTTGATGACGGCCATTTTTTTTTTGTAAACGTTCGCTATTTATTATGGACATGGTAGTGTCATTAATATGAACAACACTTTTCACATCAGAACAATAAGTACACTGTTATACTCTAGAAACTTGTCATAAGTACACAAATCTGTGATATCCATGATGTGAACTCTGTTCCTTTAGATATATAACCCTTGTGCAGAGCACGCTGGCACATGGTGGTCTTGATGCATGGGACTGGGAAGGAGCAGCGGTCGTGAATTGCTTGTATTTTCTAGTTTCTCCCAACATTTGGGACTAGGATTTGCCCCTCTGCCTGAGAAAACCCCTAGGGTTCTTGGGTGATTTGGACAGAGACAAAGAGGTGCCCAGTCCTATCAATCAGGTTGTACACAGCACAGTTATTCGAAAGCCCACTAGAATCCACCACTTTTCATTCCCAAGCCCTTATAGGAAAGCTGAAAAATTTGTTCTTTGGAATTAGCAGACCCCATGAATCCAGCTTCTTGGGGTATCTAAGTCCAAGACAAAAAATAAAAAACAAAGCAAACCCTTTGCTGTTAAATTCATACTGATTCATAGAGATCCTATGGGACAGAGAAGAGCTGCCTCATTTTTGGGTTTTGAAGGCTGTAATCTTTACAGAAGCAGACCGCCACATCATTCTCCCTTGCAGTGGCCAGTTGCTAACCTTTGGTTAACAACTGAGAGCCTAACCGGACCAAACTGAACCGAACCAAACCAAATCCAGTGACACTGAGTCCACTCCAACTCGTAGAGAACCTAGAGGGCAGAGTAGAACTGCTCCATTGAGTTTACAAGAAGGGCCTGGCAGACTGGAACTGCTGACCTTTGGTTAACAGATACAGTACTTAACCACTGTACCACCAGGATTTCCAACTGAACCAGACAGGGGAAAAAAACTGCCAGCATCTTCCATGCTAATATCATATCTGCAGTTAGAAATCAGAGACAAGCCTGATTCAGGACTACACAAATTACCACCCTGGGGTTTGATTCTTAAACACAGATACAAAATGAATTGCTGAATTAATGGAACGTGGGAACAGCCCACACTAGCTTTTTATCTCTGTATCTAAACCTATTTTTTCAGCATATATAAGATGAGAAGATTTAGTAGCAACTCTTAATAAAATTGTATGAGTGTTTACATAGTCAAAACAGTCCTTTTTGTAAGCTGCACAAATAAATGCTATCTTCCCCCTCTGAACCTTCGCTTTGAAGACAGAACACATGCTTAGCTGTCCTTTGTGCCATGTTACAAAAGAAAAGCCCCTTTCTGTGGAGTATCTGAATCATTCACTGGCAGTTTCTCAAGGTAAACAGACTAAATTAAAAATTAATGTTTCTCATATGTACACACGTACACCCAAGCGAATATCGTTTTTGACTTGACTCACCAGGGATTAAAAGCCATCGAGCCCATCCGTCCTTACAAAAAGCCATTAAAAAAGTAGAAATGCTAGCATGACATCAAAAAATTCTGAAAACAAACTTCTGGCTAAAGATAAATGGTTCTTCCAGTGATGTGTCTTGTCTAATTAATCCCATGCGTGAGACTAAACTGGAAGATGAGGGATAAAAAATTGGACCAACCCTTGCTTTTAATAGGGAAGAAAACAAAAGGATAAAAATCATACTTTCTGCTCCTGACATCTACAAGGAAGGTGGAGGTGGGGCGACCACTAAAATCTGCTTTTTTTTTTGTACATAATTATCTTCCCCCAGTGTATTAGGATTTTGATAAAAGTGGTTTCAGATTACAAGAAAACTAGCAAAGCATGATTCCTATGAGTTCATATTATGTTACATCTCTGTGAGGAAGGCAGGAAAGGATTTGACCAGTCTAAATCCAAAACAAAATGAAAAGTAAGGTGTAAGCTGGGAAAGAAAAGTACCTTTTGGATCCTCCAGTTTTTTCAACAACGCCATGTCCAGGGTAGGGGGAGGAGCTGGTGATACACTCCCTTCTCTCGAATACTCTGTGATTCAGTTACAGTTCTGATTAGTCTATGTATCTATGCCTTAATTTCCCAACTTTATTATAAGTTAGGTTTCTTTTCCTTCCTCCCTCTCCCCCTCTGTTCCTCCTTCCCTCCCTCTCTTTCTCCTTCCCTCCCCATTTAGGAATATAAAGAATGCAACAAACCCTCCCCCTCAAGGTGGGCACTTGAGTGGACACATACAGTTTTGCATCCTATCACTGGGGTCTGTGGATTTCCTGACATCCATGTATGGAGCTCTTAAAACTCAACAAATGGCTGAATCTTGAACCATTTTAGAATCGATTTAATTCACTCTATAGAACACAGACACTAGTGAAGCAGAGGCCTACACAAAAACTCAAATGCTGCATCCTGATTCATGGGCCTCACTGACCTCCCAGGATGTGGAAGGCACAACTCCATGCCTTAAAACCATGCCTTCTCCAGAAGAGCCGAGGAGTAAAGCCTTGCTAGGGATGGAGACCTAGTGAGACAATGGGTTCACCAAGATACAGATTCAGGCAAGGAAAACAGAACTATAGGGACTCCCAGAGTATAACCTGTAACAGTGCCACTGATCTTTTCATGGGTCAGGTTTAAGACCCCACTGTGAGATCCACTGAATTAAACAACAAAAAAACTGGCCCAGGGAGTAAACTGACTTTTCTAGGAAGAATGGGACTTTTGAGCTAGCTCCGCTTGCCAGGAGGAAGGCCATTTGTATCGTCTTCTTCTTTGTATAATGACAATATCTGACCCTTACACAGGAAGAGAAGAAATTACGTCAAATAATTAACTATACTAAGAAGTTTTTGAATGTTTACTGTGTGCCAGATACCTTGAGAAGCACTTTCATGTATGATCCTGTTTTTACCTTTTGTTGACTTCAAGAGGTATGTAGAATTAAGATGAATGTTTTATAGAAAGTGAAACAGAGGCACAGGGACAAAATTTGCCTGAGGTCTCAGAGTCAACGAGTGATGAAGTAACTTCCCACTTGTCTCGTCGCACTGGACACACCTATTCTAATTTTTCTTGAAGGAACTTCCAAAAAAATCCTAATTTCCAGGTTCTTTGAGAAAGACAGTCTTTCTGGAAGACTCCGGGAAGACTTGCCCTAGATATATATTTTCTCTGTCTGAAACGTTTGATAACTATCACTCTTCTGAACATCTTCTAAGTTTCTCTCATCAAAGTCCACCTGAAATTTCACCTCTTTTGGTGTCTTCCTGCCTCCAGGGTTTATTCTAATAGATAGGACTATGCATCTTTGAATGTAACTTCCTTAGATAGTCAGCTCAGCTAGACTCTAATAGCCAACCAACTAATCAACTAATTCATTGCATCAAGTCAATTCTGATGCAAACTGACCCTACAGGACAAAGTAGAAGTCCCCATGGGGGTTTCCAAAGGAAACTGCCAGTGCCTTTGTCCCATGGGACAGCTGGTGGGTTTGAACTACTGACCTGTCAGTTAACAGCCAAGCACTTAACCACTGTACCACTGTCATGGATTGAATTGTGTCCCTACAAAAATATGTGTAGCCATGTGGCTGGGCCATGATTCCCAGTGTCTTGTGACTGTCCTCCATTTTGTGGTTTTCCTATGCTGTATGTTAAAAGATTAGGGTGAGACCGTAAATCCTTTCACAGGATCACCTCCCTGCTCCACTGTAAAGGGAGTTTCCCATGAGCGTGGCTTGCCCCACCCTTAATCCTTTCATCCTACAAGAGATAAAAGGAAAGACAAGTAAACAGAGAATTGGGAATCTCACACCATCAAGAAAGCAGCACCAGGAGATGAGCACATGTCCTTCAGATCTGAGGTTCATGTGCCAAGACGCTCTCTGGACAAAGACTGATGCAATACCGGACTTTCCTCCAGAGCCGACAAGGGGGAAAGCCTTCCCCTGGAGTGGACATCCTGAATTTGGACTTGTAGCCTAGCAGACTGTGTAAGCATAAACCTTCCTTTGTTAAAGCCATCCACTCTGGGGTATTTCTGTTAGAGCAGCCCTAGCTGACTAAAACAACCACCAAGACCGAAGTCCTTGATGTCAAAAGTCATGAACATTTATCAAGCAAGTTAATAAGAGAAACATTTGAGGTACACCTTTGGTGGGTGAGGCAAGGCTTCCATTTTTCTAAATAAAGCTTCCACATACATACTCATCCCCCATCTCCCTCCTTCCTCTGGCACCTACTCATCCTTTTAAAGGCTGACAGTGGTGACAACGCTAAAGAGTTACGAAACTTGTTCTCAACACATTCCTCCCTGCTTTAGATGATTTGCCTCTCATGCTGGTTAGTATCAAATATCTAAAATATTGGAATGCTTGCCAAAACTGAAGAAGAAAAAGTCATAGTTTGTGAACTCTGGGTGGTACAGTAGAGTACCCTGGGAGAAAGAACAGAACAGGGGAAGGACGGGGCATGAATCTGAGAGTAAACAATCAAAGCTGTGATTTTTCCTTTCTTTTCTACAGGAGCCAAAACCACAACCAAAGCCACTGCTGCTGAGTCAATTCTGACTCCTAGCAATCCCACAGGACAGAGTAGAACTGCCCCAATGGCTTCCCAAGGAGCAGCTGGTGGATTCAAACTGCCAAACTTTTGGTGAGCAGCTAAGCTCTAAACCATGAAACCACAGAGCTAGTCTATAGGAGGTGGGAGGAGAAAAGAAAAACTAGGAAAGCATGGGTAAGCTACTGACTGTCTTCCAGCAGTGGGAGACACTGGCCAAAGACCAGAGGACAGCAGAAGGAAGGAGCCAGGGAATCTATTTCTCACTCTGACTTAGGTGATTTCTCCTGCAGAGACTGAATTTTCTCTCTGGAGCCAGCTGCAACTGGATGCCCCAGCTCTTAGACAGCCCCAGTGTACCATCTCTTCCATTATCCCTTCAGCCTTACGGGTGGTAGCAGCTTCTTGCTACACTGAATGTCTAGGTTCCCTTACCTTCTGCAAGTTCTTCTTTTAGCTCTTGTATCACTTGGATAACCAATTCCCTGTATTAAATTCCCTCCATCAGAAATACCTAGAATGGTCATTGTGTTTTCTTACCAGATGACACAGACAACTAGGGAAAATTCAAGACCAGGTTTGCATTCATTGTCATCTTTCTAGGTTTCATTGTATAAAAATCAGCAACATAGAAATAATCATCAGTGCCGTCTACTGAGCACACACCACACACTTGTCACTGTAATTAATTTTTCAGCAATCCTATAAGGCCAGGGGCAACTGGCAACATGCTTAAAAATTAGGAAACTGTATGTGCTCCAAGTTGTAACAGACACTAGCAGTAGAAGAGCAGCCTTGTGGCTGGGTCTTATGCCTGTTATGTAGAGGAAGAAGCTGAGGCTTTGTGGGCTGAGGTCCCACTGGGAGTACTTAAGTTCTCAAAGCTCAAATGTGTCTCTTCAAAACCTGAACTCATATCAGCAGAGTAGGATGTTTACAAATTTAATTCTTAACTAATGACAAATAACCAAAATAGTTTTCATTTTTCAGTCTGGTTTGTTGTTTTAATTCCACGGATCTTTTTGGCTAGTTCCGATTTGTTCATAAAATTCTTACAGGTGTGAGGCTCTTTCCTAGGAAATAGGTGGCATTTTCTATGGCTGATTCCTTTGGTGGATGTCTTAGCCATCGTGTGCTGCTATAACAGAAATACCACAAGTAGATGGCTTTAACAAAGAGAAATCTATTTTCTCACCGTCCAGTAAGCTACAGATTCAAATTCAAGGCATCAAATCCATGGGATGGCTTTCTCTCTGTTGGCTCTGGAAGAAAGTCTTTCTGATGCATCAGTCTTTCCCTAGTCTGGCAGCATCTCAGTGCAGAAACCTCAGATCTGATGGACATCCTCTTCTCTTGGCACTGCTTTCTTCGTAGTGTTAGGTTTCCAACTCTCTATAAAGGGTGGTGCAAGCCACACCCCGTGAAAACTCCCCTTATACTGGCTCGGGGAGGTGACCTTAGTAAGGATGTTACAGTCCCATCCTAATCCTCTTTGACATAATTCAATCTTGCCCCATTAACCACAGGCAGAGATTAGGATTCACAACATACACAAAAATATAGTCACAGAAATAGAGGAAAACCACTTAATACTGGGAATCATGGCTCAGCCAAATCACTACGCAAATGTGAGGGGAATATAATTCAATTCATGACAGTGGACTGTGTCCACATCCCCTACTTGCTTCCTCAGAGGTTACTGTCTCCTTGGTCCTTGGAGATCATGCTCAGGAGACCTCCTGAAAGGAAGAAAGCCCTTAAAAATAGAGCGAAGGGAGGACAGAGAACGAAGGAGCTACAGCATACATGTAGCCGCGTCCCAGTCTTCCCTGCCTCAACCGCAAAAGCACAACAAGGCTGGGACCCTGTGAGAGCAACAAGGATAAATGGTGGAGAAGGAGTTCTTCATTTTTCTAGGAAAGAATGGACAGGAGGTACACAGACACACACACAAACACACACACTCTCACAGCAGACATGCACATTCACATACACACTCACAACATTCACAAATACATAAATGTACATAGCCTTTTAGCCAAAACTCCCATGCCAGAGATATGTCTGTCGAATCTGATGGCAGGCAAAGATGGGGACACGTGGTGACGATGGTTTTAGGCAAATGGGATGAGGCACTGCCACAGACACAGCTTCTTCTTCCTATCTCTGGATTTTTGTCTTTTTTATCTAGTATTCTGCAAAATATTAGTTGAATTTGGCCAATGTTGAGTTGCATGCTGGGGACTGTGTACGCTGCCTGTTGTCAACAGTAATAATGAAGCAACAGTGTCAACTCAACGAAAGGGCCACAAATGTTAAAAAATTAATGTTTGAAGGCCCGTGTCTGCGGGCACCATTCTGAGTGGTTTATGATAACACACTCGATCCTCTTAGCCACTTTATGAAGTTGGTGAAGCCACTCTGTGACGTCAGTGATATCATAACATTATCTTACAAAGGAAGAAGCTGAGCCCCGAGAGATGAAGTCACCTTTCCGGGGCAACATGGTCAGTAAGCGGTAGGGCTGGGATTTGAACATGAACAATTCAGTGCTTTGCTCATGCTTGAAACCACTGGACTGCACTGCCTCTCCAAGCTGTGCCAGGACTTGGGTATAGGCACATGGTGGTAGACACGGAGGCGTAGAAATTGAAGAAATTGAATGTAGGAAACAAAGTGTCTGATCTGGTCATGTGGCCACAAAGCCAGGCTGTGAATCACTAGGACAATGAATCTCCTGGCTGCATGTGACTGGCCAGCCACAAAAAAACAACAATAGCAAAGAAAACTGCCCTTCTGGCATCTCCTCCTGCTCTTAGGAGCTCCCTGACACACTGGACCGGTTTTGTGTTACACTTCCAGGGTCCTAGTGGTGCAGTGGTTAAGAGATGGGCTGTTTACCAAACGGTCACCAGCTGCTCCTTGAAAACGACACAGGGCAGTTCTACTTTGTCCTATAGGGTCTCTATGAGTCAGAATTGACTTGAGCAGCTACAGGCTTTCAATCTGAGACCCCACTGGTATTTTTAGGCTAACGATACGGCAAAAGCTACAGTAAAAGCTATTTCTAAGCAGACAGCCCTCGATAGGGTGAGGTTCCCTTTTCTCATAAAATACGGCTACATCTACAATAAATGGCATGTTTAAACATGTGCCTTTGGAAAGCAGCCGAGGACCCTTTATCCTTCTCTTGCCAGTGGGACAGCTGTCCATATCAAAGGGAAGTGAGCTCCTAAAGAGTCTGGTTTCTGAAGACTCTGGTGTCTGAGGATTTAAGAAAGCTACAGGGGGAAGCATTAATATAAATCTTTCTGGGCCCAGCTCCTTCTGTGACATGAAGCTACACAGAGCAAAGTGAGGTCCTCTTGTTTTAAAAGTACTTTTTCATCTCATAATCCACTGAAATGCACACACGCATAAAAACTACAAAGGTTATCTCTGTTGGCTTTTCCTCGTCTCTTCTCGGTACCTCAAAGACAGTGCTGGGCTCTCCCTTTGGAGAAAGCTCGCCCCTCATTCACGTGGTGAAGTGGCCCTGCCCACACGAAAGGACACACTCGGTGGGTGTTGGTCCCCACTGTCCCTCTGTACTCTATGACATTTGGGATGACTTGCTCCATGCGGAGTCTTCCTTGGATACATTTCCAAGTTATCTTTTGGTGGGACAGGGGATCCTGAGGGGACTGCCTTCTCACTTGATGGGCCTTACCTGGCTGTGCTAAGAGAAGTGAACGTGCCTTGTATTTTTCTTCCTGGGAATACTCTGGGGATCAGAGAGCTGACTCCCCTCATCAGCATCTCTGAAGCATAGCATTCTCCAAGCCAAGGGAGGGAACTTCGAGAAACGATTCATCTCCATCAAGGTTTGGCGAAACAACGGGGAAGGCGACTTAACTCTCCCAACCCCACTTTCCTGCATATTAGAAACAGCATCATATGAAATTGGTAAAATTTTGATAGAAGGAGAGGCTCCACTGAACCCCATGGCGGGGGTAGGGGGGCGGGTTAAAGTCCCAGGTTAAAGATTAATATGCCAAATTCAGAACAAAAGGATGCTCTTTTGTGGATCTGTGCTTCTGCCTCTGAATGTAAACATTGTTCTGAGAGCCATTTTTTCTTGGCCAGATCTTTAAAGGGTAATAAATTAGCCCATGGACAGCCATACAAGCTGCTACTAGATGTGAATGTAAATGTGTCTGAAGAAAAGGCTGACTTTCAATCAAAGTCTATTGAAAGAATGGTTGGATTTTCTAAAGAAGCATGTTGTGCCTATTAACCAACTTACAAAAGGGGCCATTTCCTTGATTTATGTTTCGTTGCTATAGAGATCCAGCAGCTCAGACTGGCAGGTGAAGCTCCCCTCTCACAATTCCAGAGGTTTCTCTCAGTAAGCCTCAGAAGCTGCACTGCCACAGTGGGTGAGAGGTAGTGTGCAAGCAAGCTGTGGGTGTTAAACAAAACAAAAAATATAGGTGTGTATGTGGGCTAGTACACATACACATACACATAGACATGTACATACACATACACACAAAACATACAAAGCATACAAAATGTGTCTGTCTCTATCCCTATCCCTATATGTACAGTTTATATCTATAGTTATAGTTATATCTATAGTTTATATTTATAGCTACAGCTGCTAACCAAAAGCTTGGCAGTTTGAATCCACCAGGTGCCCCCTTGGAACTCTACAGAGCAGTTCTACTCTGTCCTATAGGGTTGCCATCAGTTGGAAGTTACTTGATGGCAATGGGCTTTTTTCAGTTTGGGATGTCTACATACCCACCCACCCCTGCCCAACATGTGGCTCACACATTTTCACACATCTCCCTTAAATTGTAACTTCTTATACCCAAGACTTCGGGCAAGAACTTTTACAACCTTCAAACACCCGAGTTCAAAGAAAACTTTATCATTCTCTTTAGGGTTATGAATGGCTTCTCTCTGCAAGTGCAGCTTATTGATTATCTTGATTATATTATTTTGCAGAATGAAATCAAACTGATCTTCAGGAATGAGCTGGGGCTTTGTGAACCCAGGATAGTATGACAGGTATGGATCTAGCTGTGTATTTGCATATATTTTTATTAAGCAACTGGATTGTCACTGCCAAAGCCAAAGCCAGTGCTGTCAAGTTGATTCTGGCTCAAAGAAACTCTATAGATCAGAGTGAAACTGCACCATTGAGTTTCCAAGGAGCACCTGGTGGATTTGAACTGCTGACCTTTTGCTTAGCAAATGTAGCACTTAACCACTGCAGGACCAGGGTTTCCAGCAGCTGGGTTAGACCTTTTAAGTGTGAATACTGGCAGAGATCTTAAAGATAAATTCACTTCAACACTATATTGTTTTCAGAAGGGGAAACTGAGGTACTTCAGAAAAGACAAGGATTTACCCATGTGACAGAGGTTATCTGCAGCGGAACAGAAACTATTCCCCTTACCAACACTTCCCCTTACCAACACTCTCCCCATTATTTCCTCACCATTTGAGCAGCTGCAGAAAATTCCAGGGTCAGAGGTGAGGAGAGGACTGGGCATTGACGGCGGGGTAATTTCACATGTAACTCACAAGAAACACAGGATCACTGGGCCAAAGACAAAGAAAGTTCACGTTCTAGGGGAGAGTGGGAGGAGGAGGGGCTGGGCGGTGGGCTAAGTCCACTCCTCACTGTCAAAGGCACTTAGAGAAAGAACAACACCCTAGAAAGAGGTCGAGACAGCCCTAGAGACTCATCAGCTACTGACACGGGACTGTAACTCCATCAAGGTGCACTGCTTGAGTAGGGGCACCCCCGATTCCTGAACAATGTCATCAGGTTGCCAGCTGGAGCCCCCCAGGTCAGGGGTTCTCCTGGTAAGGCCTTCTGGATGGTCTGGGGGAGACCATGAAGGAATCTCCTCCCCCAGTCATGAGGGCCTTCTTGCAGTTTCAAGAAACTGCTGTCTGAACAGCCTAACACTTCATCAACCTGAAAAAGAGGCATGCATTCTCCAGAAGGCTCTCTTCAATCCCCAGCTCCAGCGTAAAGTGGGGAATTTCCACAGGCCTACTAGCACCTGCCAAAGCCTTTTCATGATTTCCAATACAGACAGGATTTCTTCACTGCTCAGAGTTGTGGGGACATCCTCACAGCCACTAGGAAGATTCCTGATCGCCTCATTCCTCTTGAGGTTTCTTGGGTCTTTTGTTAAGAACTGCTGGCTAATGGCCGAAATCTACATCCTTTGATTTCATTCCAAAGATTATTTATGGCATATTCCACTGCTTTCCAGTCTTTCCAAGAAACTGAAGGGAATGGGCCAGAAAGAAAAACCTCTATTTCCTCCCTCTCCTACTCCATTGTGATCCTGTAAACATTTGTTAATAGAGCAACAATTATCTTTTGAGTTGTAAAGGCAAAGTAAGTATGAGAAAGAAGCCTGTGAAGGAGATGTACAATCTGCAAGCTTAATGAAGTCCAGTGCAATGACTTTGAGTAGGTATCGGTTCTGGAGAGCAGACTCCTTCTTTGCTGATGTTGAATACACAGTGACATGCCACTGTGTGGACAAAGGCTGCCTGAAGCTCTGTTTGGTCAGACAGCGTAAGACATCTGAAACCAAACTCTGATCTTTTGGAAAAGCTACCTCTTGGTGACTGAGAACTGGGTGCGGGGGCAGGGATTCTCTGCCTCTCTGATGTCATTGTTCTTAGCCACCTTCAAGTCAGCCTTCAACTCACGGTGACCCCAAGCATGATGGGGTAAAATATCGCATAGTTCTGTGCCAGCTGCATGACTAGCTGCAGATGGAACAACCGTGGCCCGTGAGGCTTTCATGGGCTGATTTTGGGAGGCAGATTCTCTGGCTTGTCTTCCTAGTCCGTCTTAGTCTGAAAGCTTCCCTGAAACCTGTGAAGCATCACAGCAACATGGAACCCAAACTGACAGACCAGTGGGGGCCGTGCATGAGGTACACTGGCTAGCAGAGGAACCCCAGGTCTCTCGCACAGGAGGGGAGAGGGTACCACCACCGCCTGTTTCTCCGAGAGCCTGTAGCTCCTCCGCTATCTTCACAGGGCATTTGCCATAGGTTCAGCACCATGCTCAGTGTGTGAGACACATAACCCACTCCAGACTCACAGCATCCCTGGCAAGGGGACATTACTACTGCTTTTGACCAAACAGGATGTAGTCAGAAACACCAGGGAAGCTCACCAAGGAACCACTGCTCATCAGAGGTGAAGTTTGTATTTAAATTCAATTTATTTGGCTTCAAACCTGTGATCTAATCCACCACATGACACATCAGAAGGGGTCCCCTGTGCCGGTCACAGGAACAGCATGCAGCTGACACTGTGGACCTTTGCCTCAAAGGTGGGACAGTGTAATTGAGCTGACATTGTCTTTAGCTCACAGGATTATCATTCCACAAGCTAAGGCCTCTAACTATAGGTAAAGTATAGGGGCAGGAAATAAGAGGGGACCCTGGTCTTCCGTCTGAGGAAAATGGCCTTTAGAAGAGAAACTTTCTTATAAGTGAAGGCTAATAACGAGGGAATAAACCAAACCCACTGCCGCGGAGTCAATTCTGACTCATAGCAACCCTGTAGGACAGAACAGAACTGCCCCATAGCATTGCACTTCCTATGATTTTTCTGCTATTGATTTTGACTTTTATGGCTTTATGCTTTGCATTAAATCAGTGGTATGAATATTGTTGAGAATTGCTTTATGTCCTAACATATGGTCTCTTCTGGAGAATTCTTCACGTGCACTGGAGAAGAAGGTTTAGTTGTCTGCTGATGGATAGAAAGTTCTGTATATGTCAGTGAGATCTAGTTGGTTAATTGTGGCAATAAGGCCTTCTGTGTCATTATTGAGCTTTTTTTACAGATGATCTGTGCAGTTTTGAGAGCGGAATGTTGAAATCTCCCACCATTATTGCGGAGTGATCTATCTCCTTTTTGAGTGTAGTTAGTGTTTCTTCAATGTAATGAGGTGCTCTAATATTGCCAAAAGCCAAGCTCTAATATTAGGGGCATAAATATTTAATATTGTTAAGTCCTGCTTGTGTACTGAACCTTTCAGCAATAAATAGTGTCCATCTTTGTCCACGATGGTAGATTTTACATTAAAATTGATTTTATCTAAGATTAGAATTGCCACACTTTGCTCTTCTTCGTGTACTGTTAGCTTGATATATATTCTTCCATCCTGTAATTTTCAGTTTGTTCCTATCTTTAAGTCCAAGGTGAATTTCTTGTAGGGAACATGTGGATGGATCATGTCTTTTGATCCAAGATGTCACTCAATGTCTCTTTATTGGAGCATTCAGTCCATTCACATTCAGTGTAATTATTGATAGATATGTGTTTAGTGCTGTCATTGTGATATGTTTATTTTTGTGTTGATGTTGTCTCTGTTGTTCTTATTAATCTGTTCTGGGACATTCTTCTTTGTGAGTTGATTTTTCACCTTTTCCAGAGTTGGTTCTGTGCTTGTTGAGACTCCTGTACTGTGTTTCTTGATTTGATATGTTGCGTCTTTACTGTGCTTTACAGCTGCCCCTATGATCCCCCTTAATAAACTGTGTATAAACCCAATTTTAACTACTAACAGTCTTCTTAAGTTCCTCTCCATCTAGAAGGACTATAATGACTGTAGTACATCCCTCTTTTTTATTAATTATGATTGAATGAAAGTATACATTCCCATATAAATTTGCATGCCCACCTATATGCAGCTCCCACTGCTCTCACTGACCAGTGAGAGTACACTCTTCCTCTAGGCTCCATACATGTCTTATCCTCCAAACAATTTCCTATCTCCTCTTCTCAACTCACTCTCCGGCCTCCAGTAAGAGGTCAGCAGGACAACATCCTATAGATACAAAGAACCATAAAGTGTACAAATGATACGGCCATTCTGCGTCACCAAGTCCAATCCATTCCTGTCTAAAGAGTTGACCTCCATTATGATTTATGGACAGGGGCAGCATCAGGGCTAGGGGCATTCTCCCAGTGGAACTCTGAGGACACTGGACTGTCAATTGTGGTCTTTTAATGGAGATCTCAGGGTGTTGCCCTTTTTATTCTTGTGTTGCTAGTGAGACTCAACTTTGTGAACTTAATCATGGCTATCACTGGTGGTGGCTGGGCAACATCCAGTTCTTGCAGTCACAAGTTGATGTAGTCACCCACTCACGTGGGTCTCTCTGTCTTCTGGATTCTCTTTTCCCCATGTCGTCTTGGTCTTTGGTGATCATCCATTCATGCTGAATTGGGACCATGTACTATACCCTCAGATGGCAGCTAGGCAGCTTTTTAAGACCCCAGATGCCACTCACCAATGCGGGGTGCAGAAGGCTCTCTTAGCAAAATGCTAGTTGTGCCAGTTGGCCTTGATTTCCCCTGACAGCATGGTCCCTGGCCCTCCACTTCAGCTACTGTGTCCTTGCAATATTGGGTTAAGATGAGAGGACTAACCATGTTATCTTGAAGTCCAGTTAGTATTGATATTCTTTCTAATGTGTGCTGTCACTGATTTCATCCAAACAAATCTCTATCAACTATCTAATCTAAATCCTCCCCCCTTGCCCTCCTTCCCTCCCTCCTCACCCCTGCAGCTGTCAAAGAGTCTTTTCTTCTGTGCATAATGTCCTCCAATTGAAACCAGGTTATGAGATGTTTCCTAAAATCATCATTTTTTATCGTTGCATGGTGTTCCATTGAGTATATATATCATAGTTTGCCTATCCATTCTTCTGTTGTCAGGCATCTGGGTTGATTCCATTGTTTTGCTATTGTGGACTGTGCTGCAATGAATATTTTTGTGTGCATGTATCTATTGATGTGAACGGCCTTGATTCTGTAAGATATATTCTGAGCAGTGGAATTACTGGGTCAAATGGTGTAGCTATAGCCAGCTTTTAAAGGAAGCGTCAGATTGTTTTCCAAGGAGGTTGCACCATTTTGCAATCCTACCAGCAGTGTAGGAGAGTTCCCATTTCTCCACAGCCTCTCCTGCATCTGTTGTTCTGTGTTTTTTGGATCATGGCCAACCTTGTTGGGGTAAGATGGTATTTCATTGTCGTTTGGATTTGAATGTAATAGCTGATGATTGTGAGCATGTCCGCATGTGTTTTTTGGCTGCCTGGATCTCCTCTTTAGAGAAGTCTGTCCATCTCCTTTGCCCATTGTTTAATTGGATGATTTATCTTTTTCTTATTGATATTTTGTAGGAGGTCAGGTGTCGGTCTGACATATAGTTTCCAAATATTTTTTCCCATTCTGTAGGTGGCTTTTTAATTCTATTAATAAAGTCTTCGGATCAGCAAAAGTGTTGGATTCTTAGTAGTTCCCCTTTATCTGTTTTCTGTTGTTTGTGGTTTGTTTGACAGGTTTTGAAGTCTGTCTGCATTATGTATTAAGACTTCCATTGTTGTTCCTACTCTTTCTTGGATGAGCTTTATCGTTTTAGATTTGATATTTAGGTCTTTTTCCCAGTTTGAGTAGGTTTTTATATAAGGTGTAAGATATGGGTCTTGTTTTAATTTAGTGGAGATGGACATCCAATTTTGCCAGCACCATTTGTGAAGAGAATGTTTCTACCCCAGTTTAATGTCTTACGGCCTTTGTTGAGTATCAACTGCTCATAGGAAAATGGTGTCATCTCTGGGGTCTGTTCCATTGATCTATCTGTCTCTTTTTGTACCATCACCAGGCTGTTTGGACTACTGTGGCAGTGTAATAGTTTCTAAAGTTGGGTAGTGAGAAGCCTCCCAGTGTGTTCTTCTTCAGTAGTGCTTTACTTATCTGGGGCTTCTTCCTTTTCCAAACAAAGTTGGAGATCTGTTTCTCCATCCCATTAAAAAATGTCACTGGAATTTGTATTGGGATTGCATCATATAAGTAGATTGCTTTGTACATCCCTCTTTTTAATATGATGACATCATAGTTTTCATGATATGATCACTGGATCATTTCTTTTGCTATTGTAGCTTCAGCTGAGTATGGAGCCTTCCCTAACTGAGTAATAATGTGGCCCATATTTGCTTCTAAAATATAAAGTTAGTGGTTGTATTTTTCTAAGCCAAAACAGATTCTTTTAGTATTTCTTGTAGCTTTGGTTTGGTTTTTACAAAGTCTCTGAGTTTCTGTTTATCTATGAATGTCTCAATTTCATTTTCATATTTCAAAGATAGTTTTGCAGGATATATAATTCTTGGTTGGAAGTTCTTCTACTCCAAGGCTTTGAATGTGTCATGCCACTGTCTCCATGCCAGCATTGTTTCTGCTGAGAAAGCCAATGAAAGCCTACAGGGTTTCCCTCTGAATGTTAGCTTTGCTTTGAGTCTTGCTGCCTTTAAGAGTTTCTGCTTATGTTTCATTTTGTTAAGCTTGACTATAATATGTCTTGGAGACTTTCTTTTGACATCTATATTGATTGGCTTTTGATATGCATCTTGGATATCTATATTCTCTTCTTTCATAATTTCTGGGAAGTTTTCTGCCAGCAGCTCAGCAATAATACCCTCTGTGTTCTCAGGTGTCTTACTGTGTTCAGGAACTCCAATTAATCGTAGATTGTTCCTCTTAAATAGAGTCCCACATGCTTCTTAACACTTTTTCATTTTTCTTGTGTTTTTTTTTTTTTTTTCTTTTCTGATTTCTCCTAATAGAAGCTGGAGTCAGTAGCTCTGTCTTCCAAGCCAAAAATTCTATTTTCCATTTGTTCCATTCTGTTTTCTTGGCTTTCAGTTGAAGTTTCTATGTCTTTGATTTTGTTCTTGACCTGTTGAATTTCAGAGTAGTGGTGTTCCATCAGATCGAACAGCTTGCTTAATTTTTCATTTTGCTGTGCTGCATTTTGTATAAGGTCTAGGAGGGCTGTATATATAATCCTTTGGTATTCACCTTCTGATAGTTTCAGAAAGGTTTCTTCATCTGGGAAGTTCTTTGGTGCTTTCTTTTGGGGGCCTTCTGAAGTCATGGGTAATTTATTGGTTACTCTTTTATCTAGTTTGTTTTTTTTTTGGGTATCATGTGAGTCAACAGAGGCTGGGAGAGAGTCTGTGAGGATGGACCAGAGTTGTTTCTCTAGGCCATCTTAAAATGAAAGGTAAAAGATACCTGACAACTTCCAAAGTCAGTCAGATTTTCAAGTTTACAGGTTTGTCTTCCCAGTTGGCAAAGTAAGCACCTCTATATCCAACCCCAGATGTTATAAAGTAGTTCAAAATACAGAAAGGCTACTGCGCTGCTGGCCTCTGCTGCTGGGCCCTAGCCATAGGTGACACTGTGTAGAATACTGTTTTTCTGCTGGAAAAGCGCTCTCCTCTGTGCAGGTGCTGTCTCCAGCCTAGGAATTGGGTCCAGCTGAGGCCTCTGTATGGGTACATTTGCCTCCCAGTGGAACAAGATGGTGTCCTGCACAAGCCCCCACCTGTCTCAGTACAGGTTACTCTATGGCAGAGGCAACAAAGAGAGGCCAAAGGTGCCAAGATGTAGAGTCCAAAGCCAGGCTCTCAAAACATGGCAATTTTGCCTGCCAATCCCACCAGCAGTGCACCTGAGATTAGCTGCTAGTCAAGTCCCAGCTCCGCCTACCGGCTAAGACAGAGAAAAAAAAGTTAAAATGGCAAGTTACCTTTGGTCCACGAAAGCCAGCACTCACCAAGAGTGGTGGTCAGTGAAAGAGAGGGACTTTTCCCTTCAGTGATATGAAGTCCAAATTAACAGCCCTATGCCATGTTCTACGGCCCACTAGGTGTCCAGAAGGCTCTGTTTAATTATCATTTCAGGTCTTGGTTTTCAGAGGGATTTAGAGAGATGTGTGTTTAGTCTACCATCTTGACTCTGCCCCCTGCCCCATAGGGTTTCCAAGGAGCATCTGGTGGATGTGAACTGCCAAGCATTTAGTCAGCAGCTTTAGATTTTAACCGTAAGGGTTTAGGTGGCAATAAACATCAGTGTCTCAAATTTCTACAGAGAAAATTACAAGTTGAGTTTTCAGGCTTTAGGAGAGAAGAGAAGGAGAAGAAGGGATTTGGAATGGCTGTCCAAGAGAAGCTGCTCCACAGGATGGCAATGGCAGCTCTGTGCTGACCTCTCTTGGGTCTCCTCTGTTTCTATGACTGGGTGTTCTGGTGATGATCAGTAACGCAGGCATCTTCAGTAGAGCAAAGATGAAGGAGTTCTCTCCTTGAAAAGGCAGTCTTTGGCCAGGTAATCATTCATCAAATGGATACCACCTATGGCAGAAGCACTCACATATGCAAACTGCCTTCAATCTTGGCCTGGACTCCTGAGTTACTTGGATTAAGGGAGCTGGGACTTGATTTCAAGTGGCAGCAAAAAACACCTGACAATGTTCTGCACCAAAGACTTGGACCAAAGTAAATAGCACACTGGCTGTGACCCCTTAGCTTCTATTAGCTCCAAAAGTCATACAGTAATTTCCACCACTAGCCTGACCCTGGCGGGGGTGGAAGCTGTGATCAATTGCTATACACTCTGCTGTTGAACTCAATTCCAGAAACTCTCTAGATCTTGTGTGGCTAATTATTTATTTTTAAAACATATTCCATAACAAGTCTTTAGCCATTTCCACCATTTTTCCCCGGGTCGGGGCTACTGTACAAATAGAATCAAGTGCTAACTGCAGTCTTGCCTGTTAGTTACACTGGACAATTCCTTTTAACTGCTTTACAGTATTTACAGCTTACATTTCTTTGAGACCACTGTGCTACCTTTGGTATTTAGTACACTTGATATATATACAAACGCATGGACATACTAGATATTTAACTCTTATTAAAGGTGGATTTCAATTTTTTTTCCACCAGGTTTGTAAAAATTTAAGAGTAGAAAATTTCTCCTCATCCCCTTATGACTACACACCAAATGTGTAAGTGTGTGATGTGACTCCATGCACACAGCCTGAACACTTAGGCTCAGAGTTCATCTGCTTTTATCAAATGCTCAAGGAAAATGGCTGACAACAGACAGAAGTAAAACGGTCCTATCAGGAGCCCCAATCATCTCTCAGAACATCTGTTTGCCTTCTACTGTATTTAATTTTTAAGAGAAACTGATTGTGAAAAATATGTGATACATAAAATATAACTACACAATACACAAAATATTATAACTACATAGGGTTGCTGTGAGTTGGAATCAACTCAACAGCACACAGTAACAACAAGAGAACACTTTTCCAGTTTATGAAGAGTTTACAACACATTTCATTTGTTGACAAAGTGAAGGGGACGGCAGTCCTTTAAGTTCTTTTTACCTATACATAAGGAAGTAGAATTTTCTAGGTGACCCTTGAGGCTGGGAGACTGTTGATCTAAAGGAGGCGGGGGGTGTCTATATATGTGTGGACCAGGATGAATGGAGGCAGTAACCATCCACGCTTCCCCCTTGTGCCCTGCTAATGACCTCAGCTCTGGCCTGAGGGACCAATAGCCCTTAGAACGAGAGGTTATTTAGCTTTTATATCAGTGCAGCCTTGGGATTCCCAGTGAAGAAATTGCTTATTCCAAAAATTTAGCTCCTTTCTCTTTCTTACAAGTCAAAACATCAGGAGAAGTCTAGTTCAGAATGCAGAGGATATGAGAAAAACAAAGCCACGTCAGAAATACGTCTCATGTGGAGAAGGGAGAATAAATTCTGAATCTGTGGGAATGAGGGAACACTGGAATCTACAGAAGAGCACTGTGGGTTGTCAACTTTATTCAAGAGTCTCTGAGGTTCAGTAGTAAATTTTTGCCTAAGATGGAGACCTACACCACTGATTATGAGGTACACAAACACAAAAGGGAAAACAGAGTCACACTGTGACCAACTGCCTCTTCCGTCACTTCTAATTATGGAGTGAAGAGTAAGCCTTTGTTGTTGCAATGTGTCTTTATCACTTTTCTAATCTTCCTGTACGAGACAGCATGAAGATGTAGCTTGTAGAAAGCTTAACTTCTTCTGACTACAAAAAACCCATTGCAGTTGCATTTATTCTGACTCATAATGATCCTATTGAACAGATTAAACCTGCCCCATAGATTTTCCAGAGTTCCTGGGTGGATTTGAACTGCTGACATTTTGGGTAGCAGCCACAGCACTTAACCACTACACTACCAGTGTTTCCCTTCTACCTTTTAACCACGAGTGACAGTAATTTTGTTTTTTTCATTTATGGCAGAGGTATGTATACTTCTTGTACGAGAAATATGTTTACCTAAAAATACAGGTTGATTTGGAGTCTCTGGTGGTGTAAACAATTAACAAGTTTAACCGGTAACAGAAAGGCTATGGTTTGAGTCTGCCCAGAAGTGCCTCAGAAAAAAGGAGCTGGAGACCAACTTCCAAATAAATCAACCATCAAAAGTCCTAAGGATCACAGTTCTACTCGGACACACATGGAGTTATCATGAATTGGAATCTACTTGATGTCAATAGGAACAAGTGAACAGTTGGTTGATTTAAAGAGAAATACTAAGTGATGGTACAGGTGTCAGGATAAGGAAAAATTAGCTAACAGAGTACGTGACTAACTCAAATAACGCTTTGGGAAATTTTACGAAGTGAAAGTGAAAATGGTTGAATCACCTACATTGTCAGGCTTGGATTTTTTTCCTTCGTGAACTTGGTAGGGGGTCGCCTGCAGAATAGTTAGCAAGTGGAAGGTAAGGGAAGTACAAGGACACAGTGGAAATACAATACATAGGCTAGAAATGGCCAAAAATATTTCCAATCCTTTATTTGCAGTCTTGCCAAAGCTTCTCTTCTAAGTAGCCATACAGCTTTGCGTGAAGTCCTCCACAGTCAGAAAGCCTTGCAGAGCTGTCCGGCCCCTCCCTGGAGAGTTCTGGCTGCTAGAACGATCCTCACTCTGAGTAACCAGTCTGACCATTTATGACTTACCCTTCTGCGAAGAAGAGGTGGGGAATTCTCTGTCTTGCATATCTTTTCTGCTTGTAGTTTTGCCTTCTCTAAGCAGAGACAGGGACAACAAAAGAAAGCAAAACACAAGCCATTTTATCTTTGAAGAATTGGCTTCAATAGTATTTGTGGTTGCGAGGAGTGGCCAGGTAGGAACGGGAAAGCAGGACTCAATGTTTAGAGGCACTGAGCTTGTTTAAGGTGACGGGAGAACGTGAGAATGGATAAGGGTCATGGGTGAACAGTATGATGAAGTAAGTTAACGTCACTGAAGCGTACATGTGAAGGAGGTTGAAAGGGTAAATATTTTGTTTCATATATATTTACCAACATTTAAAAAATGGACTGAATGCTAGTTTCATTCTTTGAGGGGGAAAAAAAAAGAGTTGGCTTAAAGGAACAGAAGTGACTTCACATTCACTGTGTTAAGTTACAGAGACTCGCTTGGTTTTGGGAGCAGCATCCCTCTTGGAAAAGTTAGCATTGTATCTCCAGCCTGAAGGGAGCCCAGCCTGGCATCGGGGGTGGCCCAGCAGGGATAGTGCTGGTCACACTTTGTCCTGCTCTTCCATGAAGCTAGGACCACGCCCCATGGTCCCACAGGAAAAAGAAGGTAACATAGGAAGGGACCCAAGTCAAGCTCAAGGGAAGAGCACAAGGTGGAAGAGGTTATCTTCAGCACCCTCTGCTTCCCCTCTCTGTTCCTTTTCTCTTCTCTCTCTGCCCTCTCCTCTCCTTTCTACTCTTTGACCTTTCGTCTCCTCACTGTCCCCTTGCTGTCCCTTCTGCTAAGCTCATGGAAAAAAAACCCTGAAGTCTGAAAATGAGGCCTTTGATGGTTTCATGCTCTCTTCCTATTCTGTTAAAGATCAGAATTTGAAAAAGATGACTGATAGATTGATTCAGACTAAACTATAAATGACTAACAGCCCTCAGTGTCTCATAATTTTTAAGATATTTGCTACCTTTAACAGTAAACACTCTGACGCCAGATTATCTGAGGTTGAGTTCTGGCTCTGTAATTTAGCTGTGTGACCTTGGGTAAATTATGTTATGTCTTTAGGGCTGCCTCAGAGGGATGTCCTGCGGGTGATGTCAATTAACATGTGAAAAGCTCTTGGGATGGTGCTTGGTAGAAAGTCATCACTCAACAAAACTTACTATCTTTATCAGTGTGACTAGGAGGGGTGACACTGCAAGACAAGGGAATGGACCTGGCAGTTGGAAGATTTTGAGAACTGCTGATATAGGGATTCACTGGCTTTTGGAAGTGGGGCCAGAGGCAGGCAAAGAATCACAGGTATCCTTTCCTGCTGCCCTTAAAATTCCTGTTAGTATGCAGTCACCTTCTTGGGAGGCAGGTATGTTAGAGCAGAAAGGACACTAGGCTCACAGTTAAAGACTAGGTTTAAAATCTGGGCTTGGCCATTTACTTGTGTGGACTTAATCTCTTTGAGCCTCAATTTACTCATCTGTGAAACACAAAGCTGCCTACCTTGCAGAGTTGTTTTGAACATTAGTCTAGCATATTTGAAAGAACTTTGTGGGTTCTTTGCCTGTTTCCCAAATAAAACCAAACCCATTCCCATTGAGCCAATTCTGACTGCTGGTAATCCTGTAGGATGGAGTAGAAGTTCCCCATGGGCTTTCCAAGGCTGTAAATCTTTATGGAAGCAGACTGTCATACCTCTTTTTTGAAGAGTGGCTGGTGAGTTTGAACTTCTGATGTTTTGGTTAACAGCAGAGTTCTTAACTCCTGGGCCACCAGAGTACCTAAACAACTCATAACATTAAAATGTTAAAATGGCCAGTTGGGAGTGGGCAGTAATTAAGCCAACTTGGAAGAACCAAGAATTATAAAGAAAAAAAGAGTTGCCTCTGGAGAGCCTAAATGGCAGAGGAAGGAGACGCAATTTAAACTGGAAGCAGAGGTAAGCGCTTCAAGTTGTGGACCAGGATTTGTTACAATGAAGGACACTGGTGAAGCAAATCAATCCAGCAGTGCTGCATAGGAGGCACTGGAGAAGAAACAGGCTTGAAAGGAAGAGAATCAAGCGAGGCTGCTGCCACCGTGCTGGATTGTGGCTGGTCTGTGCTACAAGCCACTGTAGGACCTGGTCCCAACCGACATGGCCAGTCCAGCTCTCCTTCCTCTCCAGTGCCCTGAGCAAACAGTGGGTCTTTTCTTTATAGGAACTAGTCCCTCTGTTTGGGAATGCATCTCCTTTCCTAATACCTTTTTCAGAATTCACATCCATATCACCTCCTTTGGGAAACTTTCTCTGACTCTCACACCCCAGGATAGGTCAAGATCCTTAGTTGAGACCATTCTTTTACTTCAGAAAACTCATCCCAGGGTTTAAGTATACATTTATAGTTGTAACCATTGAGGTAATGCTGCTCATGACAATTAGAAGTTCTATGAGGACACTGTGTCCCTAGTGCTAAAATAACACTTGAGAATGCCTAAGCACTCAATTCACATTTGTTGAATGATCGAATGGATGAAGGAGTCATTACACGAATAAAAACAGATGAATGGAGGCTGGGCCACCTATCTCACAGAGCTGCTCTAAGGTCACCTGCTATAGGTAACTACTATTCAAACTGAAGTCAAGGATTTGACTTGAAAGATCCTGAATGCACAGCCAGATGGTTTACTAAGCATCTTGAGACTTTCCTTTACCTTAACCTTACCTGGATTTATGAAGCACTGTAAATCTGTATCTTGGAATGTTGCCTCCCTTATTGTATTAGTTCCTTTATTTCTATGTTTTATGCCCTAAACTCAGTGGCCTCAATGAGTGGCATTTTTTTTTCCTTACAGCTTCCTAACAGTTTCTAAGTCCTGTCTCAGTTGGGTCCTCTCCTTCAGTATTTCTCAGGCTTCAGTCAGTGTTATGGCTACAGTCATCTTAGTACGCATGTAGGGAAGGATGTGTTTCCAAGCTCGCTCACTGACTGTTGATAGGACTCAGCAACTTGCAGGAGGTTGGACGGAGGCCTTCAGTTCCTAGTTCCCCACTGACCAGAGACTGCTGTCAGTTCCTTGCCATGTGAACCTCTCCAACATGGTAGCTTGCTTCACTGAAGTAAGCCTTACGAGAAGGAGAGGGAGAAGAAGAGCAAGCAGGATGGAAGTCATGGTCTTTGGTAATCTAACCTTGGAAACAACATCTCATCAATTCTGTTATGGATTATTTGTTAGAAGTTTAAGTCACCAGGCCCAGCGCACATACCCAAGGGCAGGGGATCCAACAAGAAGTGAGTACTAGAAGGTGGGGGTCATGGGAACCACCTAAGGAGGTTGCTTGTCACCCTAACAGAAATGCCCATGGTTGAGTTAGAGACTACACCCTTTCTTAGCTCATTCAGCTGAGCCTAGTGTAGTGCTATTTACCAATCGGTCCCTTAGAAACTCTTGTGGCTACTCCTGATGATGGAACAATCCTGCCTGTATGGCAGTCCTACGGCAGATGACCTTATTGATCCACAGCTTAAAATTTCTCTGTTTCTTCACAAGGTGCGTCAGAGAGAGAAACAGACAGCCTGACCCAGTAAGGTCACGCTGACTCCATTTCCATTAAATAAATATTCACAGACTCCAGGGAGCCACCTCTAAGGTGTCAGGTATTACTCTTTAATTTCAGCAATTACATGGCCTCCTGCCAGACTGATGTGGCACTGGTATCGAGATACAGAGGAACCAAACCCAAGTAGAGAGAGACTTCATCTGATGTCCTTCAACCTGTGTAGACAGGCTACGACAGCAGTGATGACCTGCTACAAAAAAGGCTCCAACTTCAGAGCTGTGATTCTTGGAGTTCTGATTTGTTTACATGGGTCCAGGATTGCTTTTTTGTCTAGTGCTGCTGGCAGAAGTTAGGTGTCACCGCCATAATTCTACAAGAGGGCGAAAGGCTTTCTGGGAACTTCAGCCCTTGTTTTTGACCTTTGTTGAGTCTTGGTAGTGCAGTGGTTGAATGTTTGGCTGCTAACCATAAGGTTGGTGGTTTGAACCCACCTGCCCTTCTTTGGGAGGAAGATGTGGCAGTTGATTTCCAAAGATTACAGCCTCAGAAATCCTACGGGGCAGTTCTACTCTGCCCTAAAGGGTTGCTATGAGACAGAACTAACTAGCGGGTTTTGGTAGCACTGAGTTATGAACAGCCAGAAGAAATGATATTGGGGTAAAAGAAGAGCTATAGAGTCAGGAGTGTCTAGCTGCCTGGTAGACCTGGCTCAACACCTGACCTGTTACAGGACCTAAAGCAAATTTTATAACCACTCACGGCCTCAGTGTCCTCAGCTGAAAAGGAGAGAAACAGCATGTTCCCATAAGATCCCATGGTGGATGACCGGATTGACTTCCCTGACCTCCACGTTGCGTTCTTCCTACATGGGGCAGTTAGAAAGCTAAAAAACTAAATTTCCCTGAATCCTGTACAGCTAGGCTCTCCCATCCTTCAATTCTCTTTCCTTCCACTTGGAGGGGTTAAGAACAATACTGTTATGTTTCCCAGGATCTCCCACTTGAGGTGTGGAAGGTAGAAGTGAAGCAGAAGTGACCCTCCCGTGGCAGTGACGATTAGCAAGAGAAGCCCCAGAGACACAGGCGGTTGCAGTAGCCAGCTCTCGTGGCAGGGGCACTGGTGGTGTGGCAGCGGCAGCTTCCTGACATATGGACTGCGGCCCTGGGGTGGGACCTTAGCCCTGTGTGTTAGTGGCAGTGCCCTGGTGTTCCCACTGCCAGCTCACCTGTTGATGTTAGCTGCTCTAGAGTTGGCCCCTGGACTCACACTGAGTGACATGCAATGCTGCCCAGTCCTGTGCCACCACAATGACTGGTTGCAGGTTGGACCATCACGATCCACAGCACTTTTATTGGCTGCTTTTTTGTAAGTCTTTTGCCGGGGTTTTTCTTCCTAGTCTGTCTTAGCCTAGGCACTTCTGAAGCCTGTACAACATCACAGCAACAAACACGCCTTCACTGACAGACAGGTGGTGGCTGTGTGTGAACTGCACTGGCCAGGAGTTGAACCCGGGAATCCTGCAATGAAGGCAAACATTCAACCGTTCAACCACCACTGCTCTCATTCTAGTGATGCTACACATACCTAATTTATTCAGCAAATATTCATCAAGTACTTTCTATATTTCAAGCACTGTTTTAGGCCCTTAGCATGCATCAGGGAACTAAAAAGACCCAAAATCCTGCCTTGTGAACCTTATATTCTACTGTGTGTGGGAGACAATAATAAACATGATAAATAAATATACTGTACATTAAAAATTGATGAATGAAAGAGGGAGTCCTGGTAGCATAGTGGTTAACAACTACTGCTGCTGACCATAAGGTCAGAAGTTCAAATCCACCAGCCATTCAGGGTCACTATGAGTTGGAATCAGCTGACAGCAACAGGACTGGTTCTTCAGTTTTTATAGAAAAGACAAAAAACTAAGCAGTGTAAAGGGGATCAGGGTGATGGAAGTGACAAAACCTAAAAAGCCCATTTCTGTCAAGTCTGACTCATAGCAAGCCTATAGGAAGGAGTAGAAACGTTCCCCTTCAGGTTTCCAAGGACCACCTGGTGGACTGGAACTGCCAACCTTTTGCTTAGCAGCCATGGGATTTGACCACTACACCAACAGGGTTTCTGCTGGAAGAAAGAGTGAGTAGCAATTTTAAATAGGGTGGTCATGACAAGCATCACTAAAAAGGTGACATTTGAACAAAATTTGAAGGAAGAGGGAGTTGGCCATGTGGCTATCTGAGGGAAGAGCATTCTAGACAAAGTTAATAGCTGGTGCAAAGGCCCTTTGGTAGGAGAGAGACTGGGGAGTTGAAGGAATAGCTAGGCAGCCATTCTTGGCAAGGGAGGGGAGGGGTAGCACACAGTGAGGCGAGTCAGGCAATGGTGGTTCCCGATTGGCACCTAATTCCAGTTTAAGATCTGGTACCTAATTCCCTATATTAAATCCCTTTCTGCTTGAAACAACTAGAAGGTTCTCTCTTTACCAAATTGTGCCTGATGCACACCTTTCGCTCAGTTGTATCCTCACATGCATCCTGTTAACACTGAACTTAATAATTTGGGTTTGCATTCCCCCAAAGACAGTGCATCATTTACCTGTGTACTCTGAACCTAGTACACTGCCTGGCAGAGCAGGTCTTAATATACAATTATTGACACAACATGAGCACAGCTATTTCCAAACAGGAAGGCTTCTCTGGGCTAAGAGGGTAGCCTCCACTGTGGCTGGACGTGTCGGGGGAATAAGGAGCTCTTTCACTGAGCTTTGTGAAGCAATACATTTAGCATTCTAATGAAGTAATTATAAAAGTAAGTAATTATTGAAATAACCACATCAACTCTCAGTCATTAAAATCCTCCTAAACAGAGAGGCATGATGGCTTAGGCTATTAGAAAGCTTGGCAACCACCCAACACCTACAATAGCTTCTAATTAATTGATCTCACCTCTAATCTGCTATTGTTAGCCCAGCACTGATCATTTGTTTGGCCTACAGATCCTCTTGCCCCTTCCTTTTGATTGTATTTGTTACTGTACCCTCTCTATCTCTTTCAATTAAGCACAGGTTAAGTGGTTCACCCGCAAGAGAATAGGAGATAATGGCACCAATCAAAGTAATCTCTTTAATTTGCTAAATGGATTACAGGGAAACCCCAGCCAAAGTGAAGTCATAGCTAGTGGCCTTCACTTGAACTATACACAAAGAGTATCTAATTATTAACCCACCATAAGCCAAACTTCACTGTAGAATGAATGTCAACCAAGTTAGCAAGGTATCAGCAGTTCTCATCAGAAGAGATGGCTTTCTGTTGTGAAATTGTTCCCATGGTAAAATGTCCCCATTGGCTCCTTTTCCAAATTTCTCGCTTCCTTTAACTTTCAGGCACAATACACATGTTCCTACACCAATCAAACTACTGCCCAAAACTCTAGTCAAGAGAGTAGATTTATAGTCTCTTTAAGGACATGCTCTGGCTTGAATTCATTTTTCTTATTTGTACTATAAATGCAAATGAACTTTCATAGGCATGATGACTCCAGCTTTGCTGACTCTGGAAAAAAATATATTTAAGAGTAAACAAGTTTGTCCTTAAACCAGTAAGTTATTTTCCTTCTTTTTGTGACCCCATTATAACCTCCCTTATACCCACCCCTACACACAGACACACATTCCACTCTGAGAGTCAGGGTGGGGTAGGGTGTAGAAAGATTCCATTCCCCTAGGGTTTGAGTTTTGCACAGGGTTCTGGTTTTGTATGTGTCCTTGGTTGATCAAGCGAGCAAGCCAGGAATGCTCAAATGAGTCTTTTCTTCATAGAATAAAAGGAAGGGATAAGTATAAAAACGAAATGGAAAGTAGAAAAAATATCAAAATGAAACTGAACTTTTCAAACATTGAGCTACTTGGATTGTAGTCTGAGTTACTCAACAAGTACTCGTGTATCCTTCGTGTCTTTAAGTCCTCCAGCCTTCAGGTCACTGTTCTTTCTCATATTCACACAAAACAATTGGGACCCTTCCCGTTACTATCCCGTGTTCTATGGGCGGTCTGTTGGCCTTACCAATGTCACTGAGTATCCTAAATATTCCTACGGAGGCTTAACGTTTTCTGGATTTTTTCATTCAGCCCTCAAGTTCAAGATTCCATCTTTCAACCACCCCTTCCCATCTTGCCACGGGGGACACTTTATCTTCTCTCTTTACCACTTCAGACCAAAGACTAACCTGACCTCACTTCCTTCATTTCCCAGAGTGCTCCAGACAGAGCCCTATTGTGTATAACAGAACCCTCCTGAAATCTGTGGTCAAGTCCTCTGGAGGGGTATCACAGAGCAAAGCAGAATAGGGAACAGTGAATGTCTCAACGTTAATATTAGGTGGTACTAATACTTATCCATCCTCACCACAGGAAATTTCTCCCTGATCATAGGTCCTGTTGGCTCTGGTATCCACCACGTTTTTCAGGACTACATTACCTGTTTCTCCCAATTCCTCCCTTTTGGCCCCAACCTGCCCCTCAGTTGTCAGGGAACCAATCTGCCTTTCTTCTTTTATTGTTGTTGTTGATTAATAGTAATCTGTCTCATCTCTAGATTTTCTGCGACCTCTCTTTCCATAATTAAAAGATTCCTTAATATTTTTTGTAAATCAAGAGAGCCCTTCTTTGCCTACAAGCATTTCTGAACTCATAGGGCTTGTAAAGAAACACATTTATGGCAACTACATGAAACCTGGCAGCAGTACATACTGCTGCTATGATGACCATGTGGAAAACAACACACAATAGTTGCGTATAGGTGCAGCTCCCTACTTGTGCACATCTTTGGGGTTAAAATGCTAAAAATATTGGCAACATGCTCAAGGGACTAAGGAATCTCAATACTGAACAAGTCAGAATCAACTGGCAATGACACCAGAGTCACATACCTCAATGCCAAGCCAAGCCAAGTGCCGTCGAGTCAGATCACATACCTCAGTATTTCTCCCAAATTGCAAAAGCATTCTCAGCTTCCACACGGGAGCTCCCTTTAGCAGTGTTTCTGATTGAGGAGAATGCTTGCTGTCCCAACAATATTATCTTCTACATTCACAAGGCCAAGTTTTCATATAGTCTAGGAAATAAGCAAACTTCCTTTGTAGCTGCACTGACGTTTTGCTATATGTCCTTCTTTTCACTTCCTGTGAGCTCTCTCTTGGTCTATACCTGATGCAAACTCAACGGTTTCCCTCGAAGAGGTGTAATGAAGTCTAAGCTCCTATGCTGGTAAATGTGATCTTGCTCAGGTTTTCTCGGCACATATTATGAGTTAAATTAATGAAGTTGTCCTGGTATAGGATGGGTTCCTGGCTTAATTCCTTCTGAGTGGTGATTTACAAAAGACAGAACAAGACATAAAGTCAGGTCACAAACACAGGAGGAAGGTAGGTGCCACGTGCTAGATGCCAATCCATCTGCAAACAGTAAAGAAGCACCTAGGATTGTTGCAAGTCACCAGAAACAAACAGGCATTGACAGTTCTGTTTCAGAGTTTTTAGAAGAAAATGACAAAACCGACACCCTTAGCTTGGACTCTGGCCTCCAGAATTGCTAGAAAATAAATTTCTATTCTTTAAAGTCATTCATTTTGTTACGGTAGCTCAAGACTCCACCTTTCTGGGTGTCTTGCTTAGTATGTCTCTGATAGAGGAACTTATGACTTAATGGTTTCTTAGGTGCAGTAAAAATAAAATCTATGTATTGATAGATATTTGGCAGTGCCTCTGTGTAAACCCTTAAATGGATCTGTGTTCCTTGAGTGAGAACTGAGAGTGGCTGTCATAGACCGGATATACTACATGCACTTGGAAGGCCTGAGACCAAAACCACACCCATGCTGTCGAGTTGGGTCCGACATATAGTGACCCTAGAGGTCAGAGTAGTGCTACCCCATAGAATGTCCAAGGAGTACCTGGCAGATTTGAACTGCTGATCTTTTGGTCAGTAGATGTAGCACTTAACCCATTACACTACCAGGATTTCCAGAAGGCCTGCAAGTGGTTAGAAAATATTTCAAAAATGATGCTGGCCTTTTAGATGGGTCGAGGGAAATAGTAGAGGATCTTCCTGAAAGAGGCTTCATATATGTGTATCTCACATCACAATTCAACAAGTTTCACATACATTATACATCACCTCATTTAATCTTTGCAACAAATCTGTGATATTGATATCACTGATCTCATTTCCCATCTCTGGTAGCAGATGCTTAGAGACACCCCCACAGTAATGGATATACAAGATCTGCCATTTCAGTTTGTGAGCTCATCCTAGAAAAAGTGCTGCATACCTCATTCGTGAATATCATTATAGTCACCTTCAAAGTACTCCCCTTGGGAAGCTACGCATCGATGCCTAGTCCACCCTTCAAGGCAGTTTTGGTATTCTTTTTCTGGAATGGCCATCAGTGCTGTTGTTGGATTACCCTTGATGTCTTGAATGTCATCCAAATGTCTTCCTTTCAATATTTCCTTTACTGTCATGTAACAAAGAAAGTCACTGGGGGCCAGATCAGGTGAGCAGGGAGGGTGTTCCAATAGAGTTATTTGTTTACTGGCTAAAAACTTCCTCACAGACAACTATACAATTAAGTTCACCAACTTCCCATCATGCCACCGTGCTCCATGGTCATTCTAGAAAGAGTTCCCAAATTGCTTTGAAGGGTGGACTGGGCACTGGCATCAATGCACAGTTTCCCAAGAGGAGTACTTCAAAGGTGACTGCAATGATATTCAGCAGTGAGGTATGCAGCACTAGAACAATAAGTTCATGGACTTAGTTATCGGACCTCATACATATAATTGAAAAGACACCTACAAGTACAACATTCATAATTGGCACACAGTGGAAACAACCCAAATGTTCATCCGTAATAGGACAAATAAACATACGCAAATAGAATAATGTATCTCGTCTCAACAGTGAGCACAGTGAGCCACAACAACTTACAAAATGTAGACGAATCTCTTGGACGTATTGTTGAGTGAATGAGAGTAGGCACAAAACAGAGCGAACTGTATGATTCTATTTCCATAAAGAACAAAGGCAGATTGTAGGAAGTCAGAGGGTGGCTGTGTTTGGGTCAGGACAGTACCTAGAAAAGGCTGTGTGCTTACCTGTAAAACTTCAACAAAAGGTTCACACTAAGAACACATAGGGGTCCACACACGGAATCACCAACTTCTACTGTGCTCTCTGGGAAGCCCTGGTGCAGCAGGGGTTAAGCGCTATGTCTGCAGGCCCTCCTCAGAAACTCTATGGCATCAGTTCTATTTTGTCCCACACAGTCGCTATGAGTCAGACTCGACTAGATGGCGGTGGGTGGCTTTTTATTTTGCTATGTAAGAAAATAAACCAACCACAAATTACCATACTTTAACACAATCTAAATATTTTAAGAAAGGATAGAACAGCACTAGAAAGGAAGACACACAATCTTCTGCACAGCATAAACTGACTCCATGAAAAACTCACCATCTGTGCATTTGCTTGAGTTTTGTCCATTTTGGTCCTTAACTATGAAAGATTAATCCTAGACCAGCCCTAGTTGACACATGAGCACTTGGAAACCACCGTTTTTTGGGTTTTGGATTAAAACCAGCCAGGCAGGGACTCCTCTAATTGTTTCTGATCTAGAGAAGATTTCATGTGTACATTTTACCTTCAATTCTTCTGCAGGTGAAAAGCTTATATTGACAGTGACCCAATTATATGGATAGTGACTAGATTCTGATGCCTGTGGTAGCTATGGTGAGCTGTGCTTAGCTATTTCCTGCAAACATTCCCCCACTCATTCATCTCTCCGTATGTTCTTTTTCTGGCTTCCATCCTTCTTTCTCATCCAACCACAAAAGATGACCTGTGTTGGATCTGGGACAAAATTTTCCACTCTGTGAATAGGTCATTCCTGCCAAAGGCAGTCAAGATATATTGTATTCATTAAGTTCTCTTGATTCCCAGACCTGTCAACAGTCACAGGAGGAAAGAGCAACGATCTGACAAAACCCGGTCTTCCAATATCTACTGGACTCATCACCAAAGACTCTACGCTATTCCAGGTGTTCGCACATGAATTTGGAGCTGGTTTTGTTTTTCTCTAGGCTTTTCCATGCTAAGCTTTCAGGCCTATCATTTCCATGCTCACTCTTCGAAATCAGAGGGAAAATGCTGATTTTGCCCTTATATTCTAACACCTTTTCTTTCTCCCCAAACTCTTGTAAGAGCATGTGATACATGGACTCATTACTAACAAAGGGCAAATGAGGCTATGGAATGTGTCTGAGGAAACGCCTTCCATTACATTTCACTTGGGTTTCCTACTCCCCAGATTACCTACTTACTGAGTTTTGTGATGCACAGATACTTGAAGAACTATACATGGGTTATCTCATTTAATCTTTACACCATTCCCATGATGTAAAAACTGACGGTATGAACCTGACTTTAAAGAAGGGAACACTGAGACTCAGGGAGGGTAAGTGACCCAGCCATGTCCTAGCTTCGTATGAATCCCTTGTAATTTGGCTTCTTCCCTGAAGCCCATTCTAGGATAATTCCACTCAACTGAACAAACATTTATTAGAACTTACAATGTCCTGGCTACTGAGACCGGCCCTGGTGATTTGGTTATGTACAAGTTGGTTCCAGTTTCTACCCTCATGGGGTTTGCAGGCTACACGATAGACATTGCACACATATCATTCTCACCATTTGAGGAACACATAAAAGCATGGGAACAAGAGAGGTTATAATTCAAAAGGCTGGCAGTTCAAATCCATCAGGTGCTCTGTGGAAACTCTATGGGGAAAGTCTACCCTGACCTATACGGTCACTGTGAGTCACAGTTGACTTGAAGGCAGTGGCTTTGGCTTTAAGAGAGGTTATAAGTCTTATCAAAATCAAAAATTGTTGTCAAGCTTGTAAGCAAAGGTTTAACAATTAAGCATCTTTATGTGGTATAAAGAGTGTATTATTTGGCCACATTATTTTTGCCCTCTCTGCCCTTGCTATGGTTCGTTATAGGCGCAGGACTTGTCTCCACCCCATGGCTGTGGGGCTTGGTCACGTGACTCGCTTTGGCCAGTGGAGTATGGGTAGAAGTAACAGGGTGCCATCCCAAGCCTGGGCCTTCTGAGGCCTGACTTGTGTTTCCTCTCACCCCTCTGCTATACGTCTGCCATCACCACTGAGAAGAATACGGAGAAGGCAGCTGCTGGTCCCAGAACAAGGAGATGTGGCACAAAGCCAAACCGAATCAGCTGATTCCAGCTGAGCAAGTCCTGTAAGGTCCAGCCAACATACAGAGTGAAAAAAGTTGCTGGTCATAAACTGCTGAGATTTGGAGGCTGTTTGTTTCGTAGCATTACTCCAGCAAATACTTACAGCATTTGTCTGGGGTCCCTGTCCAGGCGTCCAGGCTCCAGGAATTTGTATTGGCTTGCCCCACTGTTAGTAGCCTCTGTAAGAGAGGCCTGCCGTGATCACTCTATTCAAAGGGGAAGCTCCCCCATAAGTCATGTGGTTCCCTTCTGCTTTATTTTCCTTCATATAAAACCAATCTCACTGTCCTCGAGTCGATTTTGACTCATGATGACCCTACAGACAGAGTAGAACTGTACCATAAAGTATACAAGGAGTGCCTGGTGGATTCGAACTGCAGACCTTTTGGTTCACACCCATAGCACTTAACCACTATGCCACCAGGCTTTCCTTTTCCTCTGTACCATGGAGAATCATTTGACATACAATGGACTTGTTTACTTCCTGCCTCCTCAGTTGGCCCAGATTGTGCTCAACTAATACATATTTTGTTGAGTGAGGCAATGACTCAGTCTAGATAGGTTCCCAATCATGGCTGCCTGGTAGGATCACCTGAGAAGTGTAATAAATAAAAGCAAAACACACTACACTCTAAAACTTAAGCCTGGATCCCATTTGTTTTCCCATTTAATTGGTTTGAAGAGAGGCCTGATCATAAGTTTGTTTGTTTTTTTTAAATTTTGTTGTGACATGCACACATATATATGTATATAGCTGCAATATAATATACACACATACATGTATTTAACTTCTCTGTGGTAAAGATTGCCAGTTGGACCAATTTTACATGTACAACTCAGTGACATTAATTCATTCACTATGTTGTACAACCAATCAGCACTATTTCCAGAAGGTCGTCATCAGCCCAAATAGAAACTGTGTATTCCTTCAGCAATAACAGCCTCTTTTCTCTTCCACTCTCCCCTGTCAATCACTTATAAATGTTTATTTCTCTGCATTTGTCTATTATAAATATTTTCTATGAGTGAGATAATACAATATCTGTCTTTTTGCTTTCAAGGTTCCCCCACGGTGCAGCAAGTATCAGAACGTCATTCCTTTTCACGATTGAGTGATATTTCATTGCATGAATAAATGTCATTTATCTATTGATAATGGGTTGGCTGTTGAGGATAATGGAACTCCTGGTGGCATAGTGGGTTAATCGCTATGTCTGCTAACAGAAGGTCAGTGGTTCAAATCCACCAGGTGGTCCTTGAAAACTCTATAGTAGCAGTTCTACTCTGACCTGTACAGTCACTAGGAATCAGAATCGACTTGATAGTAGTGAGTTAGGATTTTGGTTTACTGAGGATGATGCTATGGTGAACACCTGTGTACTCCTCACTGGGTCACGTGGGGAATTCTGCTATGTTTCCTCTTTGGAGAACTCGCAAACCGTTTTCCCCAGTAGCTGGTCGTTGGGTTTTTGAGAATTTCCCTGGCTCATCCTAAGGGGAAGCTGAGGTTTAGGATCACAAAGCAATGAAGGTGTTGAAGGGTGAGGTCAGAGATGACTTCCTAAGGGTGTGAAAGCTGCATCTTAAGCGATGGGCAAAAATTTGGTAAAGTAGGCAGGATGGGGCTAGAGCTGCCCTCACCCCAAAACTTGTACCCACACAGGGCTACTTACTGACTACTTTTGATTCATCAAGTTGCCATCAGCTAATTTTCAGAAGTAGACTGCCAGGACTTTCATCCTAGTCCAGTTCGGTCTGCAAGTCTGCTAAAACTTGTCCACCATGGGTCACCCCGCTGGTATTTGAAATACTGATGGCATGGTTTCTAACATCACAGCAACTCATAAGCCAACACAGTAATAAAAATTGGCAGGTAGTAGACATGAAAAATGTTGTTGAAATTAATTGTTATTATTTTTACTTCTTTTTAATATAACAGCTGGAAAACTTGCAATGACATACAGGGCTCAGAGAGGATCTTCTACTGAGCAGCCCAAGGCTGAAAGGTTTTCCAGGCCAATGAAACAGCACAAGCAAAGTCCAATGTCAGAAATATCTTGGGGTGGAATCGTTATCCCATGCAGCTGGGTTGGGGCATACAGTATGAGCAAGTGGCAAGGTAGCAGGCCAGGTGGATTCCCAGGGACCTGGCTCGCAAGACCTGAACACCAGGCTAGGGTTGCAAGCATATCCTTAGGTTGCTTGAATGAGATCTTTCTAAAGGCAGGGTGCCTGGGCATTCCAAAGACACTTAGTGGGGCATTGTAAGGGGATGGGCAGATAGAAAGGAGCTGAATTATTTGTAACGGTGAAGTCAAGTGCCTGCTAGTAACTGCTCTCCTATTCTTAGACACTTACAGTTTGATTCATGAGCAATTTGAAACCATAAGCAGTTTCAGTGATGAGACATACAGACCAAATGATATCACATCCCTTATCTTGGCCCGAGAGCTCTCTCTGTCCTCTGACTGCTGTCACACATACTGTCACCTTGAAAGGTGTTTTCCCTTCACAGCCTCTGACGGGCTGAGGGGGGAGATGTCACTTCTAACAGCACCATGAGGTATGGGTCCATTTGCGACGTATTAGGCAGTCTCTAAGAAAGCCAGTCTGCTTTGGCAAAAGGCAAGAGGGAAGAATCTCAAGTGATAACCAGCTTAGAATGTTGCCATAAATACAACTTTTATCTTCATGCCCGTTAGGTGATGATTTTTGATGCTACTTAGAAAATCTTCTGGAGGAGAAAAATGAAATGAGTGCACAAGCAAGTAGCAGAAAAGACTTGGGCTGTAAAAGAAATGTTAGCTTAGGATGCACACTGGCTGAGGCCCTGGAAATGGAAACATCAATGATGACTGTATACAAGATCTAACAATTAAGTCAACAAACTTAATTGTTCTAAGTGCGACATACCTCACTGCTGAATATCACTATGGTCATCTTAAAGTACTCCCCTTGGGAAGCTATTCCCTGATGCCAGCACCTAGTCTACCCTTCAAAGCAATTTTGGAACTCTTTCTGGAATAGCCACTGCACACAGTAGAATGGCGGCAAGTTCATAAACTTAATTGAGTAGCTGTCTGTGAGGGAGTTTTTAGCCAATAAGCAGATATCTGTATTGGAACACCCTCTCTACTCAGCCGATCTGGCTCCCAGTGACTTTTTTCTTTACTGGAAGATAAAGGAAATATTGCAAGGAAGATATTTTGATGACATTCAGGACATCAAGGGTAATACAATGACAGCTCTGATGGCCATACGAGGAAAACAGTTCCAAAATTGCTGTGAAGGTGGGGTAGGTGCTGGCATCAGTGCCTAGCTTCCCAAGGGGAGTACTTCAAAGGTGATCATAGTGATATTCAGCAGTGCGGTATGAAGCATTTTTTCTAAGACGAGTTTGCAAACTTAATTGGCAGTCCTCATACTTACTGCCTCTGCTGGATTCATACAGAAGCCATTTAGGATTCAGCTGGATTCTAAAGCCAGTGTATGGAGCTGGTTAGTACTGGCTATTCCTCAAATATGCCAGGCAAGTGTGGGGCTCTTTGAGTAAGCACAGAGCTTTCTGAGACTTGTACAGTAACAGCTTACAGGGAATGTAACACATAAATGAACTAGTTGGGAACTCAAGAGAAATAAGAGCTCTTCCGATGTGATGTGAACAGCACATCTGCTCCGGGGAAGTAGGAACTGGCATCTTAAAGAACGATGGACTTTGCTCAGGTCAAGGTGCTGGCACTCAGGTGGGAGAGTGACTTAGCAGTGGACACATGGCTAGTCAGTAGAAGGACTGGAAATGAGACCTGTGTCTCCTACGTCCCCGTTCAGTGCTCTTATAGGACTATCTGTGGTTGACCCAGGGGCCAATGTACCTCAGACTAAAACTCCCTGATGCACTGCTAACAGTCCTCAAGGCTGTGATTTTCAACTCTGGTTGCATATCCAATTATCTGGAAGGATTGTGAAAAGTTCTGGTCACACACCAGAGCAATTAATGCAGAATCTCTGAGGCTGGGACCCAGGAGTCTGCACTTAAAAAAAAAAACCATTCTGGGTGATTCTAACGGCGTGCAGTGGAGAATTATGACTTTAGGAGTCATCTTGGGAATAACTCAACTTTCTAAGGCACAATGCCCTCTGTCTGAGATCACTGTCCGAGGTAATCTATGGGTTCTGTAACAGAGAAGATGAAGACTAGACCAACAATATTATCATGACCTCAAGACTTTTTTGTTAACCTGTCAGACACTGGTGAGCCACAGGTTACCTTACTGCTGCCAGTGGAAGGAGACCATGGGGGATGGCCCCACCAGCTCTGACCAGCTTGTCTCTCCTTTGGGATAACAGTGGGTTCCCCTAGTCTTACCTGCACATGACCAGCATGGAGCAGTGACAACCTAAGGTGAACAGGGCCTTAAAGCAAGCCCATTCAGTTGTATGAGGTCTGTGATAACACTATCCGACAGAACTTTCTGCAATCGTGGAAACACTCTGTATCTGCATTGTTGAATACAATGGCTGCTAGCCATACACGGCACTTGAACACTGGAAACATTGGTAAGCATGACTAAAAAATGGAATTTTACATTTTATTTAAATTGTTACACATTTCAATTTATATAGCCACATGTGGTTAGTGATCACTGTTCTAGGCAGTGCAAAGATGGTCTAGGAACTGTTTCAGCCAAGCAAGAGACACAGAGTTCACAGAGGCAAAAAAGAAATAGTACTAATTGCAGACAAGTATTCCCACTTATTCTATGTATGTCAGTAGCGTCCTCTGAAAGCTTGGATAAAAAGGAAAAAGAAAAAACAAACAAACAAAAAAACCCCTCATTGGACGTGGTTCGTGACAGTGAAGATACAGGTCACATTTATTTTTGCAAAGGACTGTGGTGTATTTGGTTTACTTTTACAAGATTACTGGATTGAATATGAAAATTATTGCCTTGCAATACGGAAGCAAATGATAGTAAAGAATTTTAGGAATAGTACGCATCTCAGAGCTACTGCCCTCCTCCCTGTCAGATGCTCAGGAGAGTCATGTTGCAGGAACGAGGGAGCTCTTGTTTCATCTAGCACTCTCCTTTCCAAGGAAACTCTTCCCAAAGCAAGCTAGGTGTCTGCCAGTATCAACTTCATCTCCCAGAAACACAGAAAGCACCACGTTCTCCTGATGCAAAGGCCTTCAGCCAAGGAACATGACCATATATTCTGGCTCCTTCTCTGAGTTAAAGAAATGGACCTTTTGTTTTAGGCTCTGCCCTTCAGATGAAAAGTCTCCGGGTGCTGGCACGTTATTCCTATGTGGCACTCCGATAGTCAGTTATCTTTGGTTAGCACTGTATTTTCCATATGGAACAATCGTGCTGTGCCCATGGCAACTGCAACCTGCTGCCTTCTTTGTCTTGCTACATTATCTCATCCTGAAACACCTGATAGTGTTTCTTCACAAAAACTGAAGGAGCATAAATTTAAGCCATATTCCATCATGCTTGGCAGTTCTAATACTTCTCACCAACCTCACTTTACTACTGTAAAACTGTAGATTATGAGAGACTCGCGATCTCTGTGGCACCCAGGATGGAAGGGTTGCTTGCATTTCACTGACGGGTGAAAGGAGTGACTGATGAATGAAAAGATAAAAGGTCTGGTAAGTGGGTGATGTGGCATGTTTGGAGGAGAGAGCACACGGGTATGTCCCTGAAGCCTGGAGGATTCCAGCTGTGAATCATACTTACCAGTAATGTAATCTTGGACACCACATTGCTTAATCTTTCCAAGATTTGTTTTCCTCATCTGCATAACAGGAATAAGAATAACATGACCTCATGGGAGAGTTGTGAAGTTGTAAGATACCGTATGCTCATATGCTTTGAAAAATGATAATTATCGAGGTATTAATTATTAGTACAGGCTAACATGGCCGGTTCTTTCCCTAGTTAGTCTTTCTATAAACTCTTCCTTTTTCAGCACCATCGATTGTGGATTTGAGCCAATACAAAGCACAACATTCTGAATGTCAATGAGTGTAGATAAAATTTTGTCATAAAAAAGTTTTAGGCTCTAACAGCAAAGCCTTAATACATACCAAAAAAAAAAAAAAAAAAACCATTGCTGACAAGTTGATTCTGACTCATAGCAAGCCAATAAGACAAAGTAGAACCGCTCAACAGAGTTTCCAAGGCACATGAGGAGGATCTGACCTCCTGACCACTGGTTAAGCAGCCAAAGCACTTAACTGTTAGACTACCAGGGTTTCCATACACAGAAAAGTAACTATTAAATGAGTATGTATTGTTTCAACTTCATCTTCCATATGAAACAACAATATCATATCAATGGAAATGCAATATTTAAATCATAATCAACACACGTGAATATAGCCCCTTCCAGGTACTAGACTAAGGAGTGAAGGCTCCTGAATTAACTCAGTGAAGAGTGACACCTACTCTATAAAGAGGAAACCCTGGTGGAGTAGTGATTAAGTGCTATGTCTGCTAACCAAAATGCTGGCAGTTTGAATCTGCCAGATGATCCCTGGAAACTCCATGAGACAGTTCTACTCTGTCTTATAGGGTCACAAGGAGTTGGAACTAACTCAATGGCAGTGGGCTCTTTTTTCTCTTTTACTCTGTGAAGTAGGTCTGTCAGTATCCTCCTTTTAAAGTTGAATAAATAGAAGCATGAAGAAGCTAAGCAAAGTGGCCAAGGACATTCAGCCAGTGAGTGGAAGAAATGAGACCTGAACCTCGGCGGTCGTATTCCTGAATCCTTGTTCTCAGCCACCAGGCCTTACTACCTATGATAGATGCTGCTCAGTGGCCTGCTGGCAGACGTGATGAGGCACATATGTTAGAGGAACAATAAATAATACATTATTGCTCATGGTCCTTCATTCCAGAACACTTAAGGAGATTCATGGAGTTATCTATTCTATGTGTTTCTGAAGTGAGCCAGCAATATGGCCATTCATTTGCTAATACTTAATGGCCCAAAGTTGGGATATATTTTGTCACATAACTGAAGGATTATATTCCACATCACCACACTATCTTGGCTTGACAGTTTACTAGAGGGTAAAAGTAAGATCCTAATTACTTTTAACATTCAGCATTCTTACATACTACTGGAAGAGAATATTAGTACCTCATTGCTTTATTCCTCTAATGTTTATTAAGTACTTGCGAAACCCTAGTGGCACACTGGTTAAGAACTACAAATATTAACCAAAGGCTGCGATTCAAACCCACCAGATGCTCCTTAGAAACCCTATATGGCAGTTCTATTCTATTTGATAGGGTTGCTATAAGTTGAAATCAACTCAGTGGCAGTAGGTTATCATATGCTCATGGTTGGAAATAACTTGGTGGTAACTTTTCTTTTTTAAACATGGTCTATTTTTCCATGTTCACATTCAGGTATTATTTCAGACTCCAGTGATACAAACAGGTAAGGCCTTGCTCTAATGACAGAAATGAGCATAGTATGATACCATACTATTGTATCAATATCTAGTAATGGTGGACACTGGGAAGGAGAATAAAGCAGGGCAACAGGCCAGAGAGGTTCTAAGGGATGGGGTTCTAAGAGTTGCCATTTTCAGGGAAAGCTCCTATAACAGGATGACATTTGAGAAAGATGAGAATTAAACGGAAAACAAACAGCTCAGACAATGGGAACCATCAGTGCAAAGGCCCTGAGGCAGGGGTCTCTCTGGAATGTTTGCACAGCAGGAAGAAAGGGTGAATGGAGTACACTGTCAGCTAAAATTCATGAACTCTGTTGTCACTCAAAGTTCCTAGGTGACAGACACAGTTTACCCTCAGGTTCTAACCTGAAAAAGGTCGACAGTTCCACCAACCAGCACCATGAAAGTATGTTCTGGCAATCTACTTCTGTAAAAATTACAACTACAAAAACACTACGGTGCAGTTAGTTCCATTAAGTTACATGTGCAGTTGCCATGAGTTGAATCTGCTCCATAGCATCAGGTCTGGGTTTTTTTTTTTTGTTGTTGCTGGTATTGCCGCTCCTTGCATTCTCCAGAGTAATGATGAAATTTATAAAACGGCAGTGAGCCAGGTACAGGCCAGGGCTGAAATAGACCACATCCAGGATCCAGACTGAGGGAAACACTATGAAAACAGAGACCTGCTTTTGGTAGAACACAGGTCACCTGGGTTATCTTTCTATTTTCTGGAGGCTAAAGTACTTCTTCATCTCGATTAAAGATGCTGTGTGCACTGCACATACATGAGCCTGACAGTACGTTAAGATTTATTTCTACAGAAATGCTGACCCAAACCACAATGAGATACCACTTAATGCTCTCTGGGATAGCTATTATCAGAAAAAGGGAAAATGACAAATGTTGCTGAGGATGTGGAGAAACCTGAACCCCCCTATGTTTCTGGTGGGAATGCAATGACATGGCCACTCCAGAAACAGTTGGACAGTGTACCTACGGAGTGTTACTCACTGTACCCAGAGCTGTTACTAAGGATGAGAGAGGCCTACAGGTCGTCACAGAGCAAGAGCTCACCGCTGAAAATGTTACAGAAAGTATGCTGTCACTGATTTCATGTTTTGGGGGGAAAAGAATTACATATATACAAGGTCTGATAATTCGGTTGGCGAACTTAATTGTTCAAGAGCTACATACCTCATTGCTGAATATCAATACGGTCACCCTCAAAGTACTCCCCTTGGGAAGCTATGCATGAATGCCAGAACACTTCAAAGCAATTGTGGAACTCTTTCTGGAACGGGCATTACACACAGTGGCATGATGGCAAGTCCTCAAATTTAACTGTATGGCCGTCCAAGGGGTAGTTCTTAGCCAGTAAGCAGATACCTGCATTGGAATACCTTCCCTACTCACCTGATCTGGCCCCCAGTGACTTTTTCTTTACCTGAAGAGAAAGGAAATATTGAGAGGAAGACATGGGGATGACATTCAGGACATCAAGGGTAACATAATGACAGCTCTGATGGCATTCCAGAAAAAGTTCCCAAATTGCTTTGAAGGGTGGACTAGGCACTAGCATCAGTGCACAGCTTCCCAAGGGGAGGACTTCAAAGGTAACTGCAGTGATATTCAGCAATGAAGTATGTAGCACTTTTTCTAGGATGAATTCATGAACTTAATTGTCAGTCCTTGTATACATACTGAAGGGAAAAGTGTAGAAGATTACATACCCCCTAATTTTGATCTGTGTTCCTGTAGGTAACAATAGAGTGACAGTTTCTGTCATAATTACATATTTTTGTAACACTTAAACTGTCAGAAAATTAACAAATAATCATTAAATTCCAGCTTAAAAACAAGATATTTGCATTGGATGATGCTAACATAAAATAATTTTGACTTTAAAATAATTAAGAATAAGTTACGCAGCTGGCTTTCCTATACAATCTGAAGATGCCAACAACAGAATACCAGGAGAAAGACTGAAGTCATCTTTCATTGTCCAAATTTTCTATTGGAAGCTGTGCTTCAGCTTCTTCTTCACATAAGAAAAGAAAATATCAGACCTTGCCTACCATTGTTTGTAGAGTGGAGGAAAACAGTTTTCCGTTTCATCTTGGGGTTCTTGAAGGCATGCTAGGGTTATATAAAAGCAACTGCCACTATTTTATCACATAAACTAAAAAGACAAAAAAACAAAACAAAACAAAACAAAAAAACAAAACCCTACTTACTGTCGTTGAGTCAATTCCTTCACATAGCGACCCCACAGGACAGAGTAGAACTGCCACACAGGGTTTCCAAGGAGCACCTGGTGGATTCAAGCTGCTGACATTTTAGTTAGCAGCCAAGCACTTAACCAACCAGTGCTGTCAAGTCAATTCCAACTCATAGAGACCCTACAGGACAGAGCAGAACTGGCCCAGAGGGTTTCCAAGGACCAGCTGGTGGATTTGAAGTGCCTGCTGTTTGGTTAGCAGCCATACTTCTTAACCACTAAGCCACCAGGGTTTTAGCAGGGGTGAGGGGAGCCCCTAAATGTAGCTTATGTATTCTTTTCCCCCTTCCTCAGATTACATATCAACCAGGTTACAGTTCTGTAAGAGGTTTGAATGCAGTGAACGATGTCATCTTCCTTTTTCTAAATGAAGCTGCTTGTAACAAAGCAGAATCAACCTCTGAAAAAAAAAACAAAACCCAAAAAGCTAATAATGATGCTCAAACTAACAAATACACGTTGTTACTTTACACTGTCACTAATTGAAGCACTGATGTAAGTGAACAGAATCGCCTGGAAACATATAAATTCTGTTGCCTTCACGCAAAACAACCCCCTAATATCCCTTGCCTTTGATGGCTTTTATTACATTCTAGAGCTCTAAGAGAAATAAGCTTGTCAGGACAAAATGCCTTAAAGGGCTCTCTCTCTTCAGAACTGCTGAAAAGACATAGAATTTGTTGACTGAGAGGAGGCGATCAGTGTGTCCCCTGGAGACAGCATCAAAGGCAGATGCCATAAGCAACCATGGATTTAATGTGCTTCTCCCCTCCATCTTTCTTCCCTGGCACACTGGCCTTCCCCCGGGAAGGACTCTCATCAAACTGACAAAATTATCACATGTGGACTCACTGTTAGGCCCAAGGATTTTCCCAAAGACCAAGTTGGCTTTGAAAGATAATACACATCTCCTTTTCATACTTGAGGCTTATAGCCTATGTGTCTTAGAAGTAGGCTGGCTGAAAATCTCAGATGGAGCCAGCTAACTCAGTTGGTTCTCTTCTTTGACTCACCAGACTAAAGGCGATAGAGTTTCATAAGAAATAAACAAAAATTCAAATTAATGACAGTGATCTCCCATTTATGAAGACTGGGTTCAGAAGGGATTGTTTGGGTTGGCAGAACAGTGTAATTAACTCAGAGTCATTGTATATTAAGCTGGGTGACATTAGGCAAGTTATTTAATCTCTTGTGCCTTGGTTTCTAAACTTAGGAAAATGAGTAAGAGTAATTGCATCTACACCAGAATACTGGTATAAAATCTAAACCAGTTAATGCATGAGAAGCACTAAGAACAATATCTGATATTTAAAAAGAGACTCCTTAATGTTAGCAATAACAATCAGAATAATACATCCTAAAATATGTTAATATCCCACTAAAGAGCACTAATTTTAACAGAATTCAATTATCACCCTGAACAAACTCTGAATACTAGGTATAGATTAGTGTCTCTCCTACAATAGTATTTAGAAGATTCTAGATTATCACTAGGTACTTATTTACTTTCTTCAACAAAAAAACAAAAAGAGTTTACTGAGAATCTACTATTTCTTAACATAGGAATTTAAAAATGAATAAGCCTTTAAGAAGGATAAAGGTAAGCTGAGGAAGCTGGCTAATATTCAGATGCTTATGCAAAATTTTATTTTGTGAAATGACAGAAATCACCACAGTTTCATAGGAACATGGAAAGGAGCACTGTGGTAGGGTGCCATAGATTGAACTATGTCCTCCCAAAACATGTGAAGCCATTTGGCTGTGCCATGATTCCCAATATTTTGAGGTTGTCTTCCATTGTGTGATTTTCGCATGCTATAAAGCCTAATCTCTGTGAGTCATGTTAGAGGGGACTAGGGCGGGAATGTAACACCTTTCCTAAGGTCAGCTCTGAGCTCCAATGTAACAGGAGTTTCCCTGGAGGGTGGCTTGCACTCCCTCTCGTCCTTTTATCCTACAAGAGATAAGAGGAAAGGGGCCAAGCCGAGAGTGGGAGCCTCACATCATCAACAAACCAGCACCAAGAACAGAGCACATCTTTCAGACCCAAGGTTCCTGAGCCAACAAGCTCCCTGACCAAAGACTGACGCAGTATGAGGACCTTCCTCTAGCAACAACAATGAGGGAAAGCCTTCCCCTAGATTTCAGACACCCTGAATTCAGACTAGCAGATGATTGGACTATGTAAGAAGGAATTTTCTGTGTGAAAGCCATCCACTCACGATATTTCTGTTATAGCAGTACTAGATGGACTAAGACATAGGCAGATAATGTTCCCCTCCAAAAAAGTGTCCACATCCTTGCCCCCAGAATCTATAAACATATTATGCTACATGGGAAAGGGGAATTAAGTTTGCTAATCAGCTGACCTTAAAATAGGGAGATTATCCTGGCTTACATAGTTAAGTCCAATGTAATCATGAAGCCCTTACAAGTGGAAGAGGGAGACAGAAGAATAGGTAAAAGCCTTACAAAGGGAGAAGGACTTGCTCTGTTGTACTTACTGGCTTTGAAAGTGGAAGCAAGGGCCCTGAGTCAAGGAAGGTAGGCAGGCTGTGCGAACTGAAAAGGGCAAGAAAGTGTCTTCTACTCAAATCCTAAAGAAAGGAATGATCCTGTCAACACTGGTTTCAGCCCAGTGTAGACTGGATTAGACTTCTGACCAACAGAAATGTAAGATGATAAATTTGTATTAAACTACTAAATTTGTAGTAATCTGGCATAATAGTCATAAAACACTAATACACACAGAGATCCCAACTCATAGGGGGAAAAGGAACAGGGTGAAGGGGATGAGAGAAGCTTCTGGAAGGGGTCATGTCTCATGGCTCAGCTGAATCTCAAAGGATGAACAGCTGTTATTTGTAGGGAGGGCAGTCTGGGCAAAAGTTGTGACAACACTCACTACAAATGAAGAGGTGACTGTTCTGCTGGTCCAATGGACAATGTTTGAGAATGGAGTAGCCGCAGACTAGGTTGAGTAGAAATTCAGGAGAATGATCACAAGGAGCTTACCATAATAATGAGGTTGGTCCTTTGCTTATAAAAAAGGAGGGCCTCAGAAAGGCTTTAGTTGAGGAAATAATATACTCAGTTTTGTATCTTGGAAACATCTTTAGGGTAGCAACATGGCAGACAGGCTTGAAGAGGACAAGCTAGGACCAAAAGGGACAGCATAAGGGGGCCACGTGAGAAATGGTAGAGTCTGAACAAAGACAGTCTGTGCCAGAAGACAGAGAAAGCACCACATTTGGGGAACTGGCCAGCAAAACTGTCAGGTATTAGTGATAGCTAGCTAGGGTGTGAGGCATGACAGTAAAAAGAAATCACGAATGATCTCTGTGTTTCTAGTTTGGGGGAGTGCAGAACTGGAGGTGTCCTCAAATGAGGTAAAGGATTTGATAGAGGAAAGGATTTGATAGAGGAAAAGGATTTGATTCAGGGGGACACTGATGAGTTTCCTTCTGGATATTCTGGGATTACCAAGCAGAAACACACATCTGACAGTCAAATAGGTGCATCTAGAATTTGTAAGAGTCTAGACTGATGAAATGAGTTTAACATCTGGAATGAGGAGTCTCTAACAGCACAGAAGGAATAATTTAAATAGTAAGAGAGTTGGTATCTCTAGAATGAAGAAAAAAATAGTGTTGAAGGTTGGCCTCGGGAACAGAAGTATTTAAAAAGTGCTTCAGAAAAGAGGTGCTTATGAAAATGATAAAGAGGGTAAGCACTGGAACAGCCTGGAGAACTACCAAGTGTGGTACCCCAAAAGTCAGAAACAGAGAATAGAGAAGAAGAGAAGGATCCACAGGGTCAAATGCAACAGGGTCCATTCATCACTATATGATTATAATTTTTTTGTTGCTGTTAGGTGATATTCAATTGATTTTTCAACTCATAGAAACCCTAAAAAACAGAGTAGAACTGCCCCATAGGGTCCCTAGGCTGTAACCTTTATGGTACAAGACAGCCAAAGCTTCCTCCTGTAGAGCCACTGGATAGGCTTGAACCATCAACTTTTGAGTTAGCAGCTGAGTGCTTAATTGTTGTGCCACTAGGGCTTCTTACAATACCAGTGCCAGTAGCCAACTACCCCTTGTACAAAATTCATTATGAGTCAAGCATTAGGTCTTATTTAATCAACACATACAGCTATAGCACCTACTTTCTCCCAGGAACTACACTAAGTGCTTTACAAACCATAAATCATTTAATACTCATAACAACCCTATTAGCTTAATACTACTGCAAACCTCACTTTATAGACAAAGCAATAGAAACAGAGAGGTTAGCAACTTGCTTAAAATTAGTTAATGGGTTAAGGCTTCAGGAGTTCAAGTTCTTAACTATGAAGTTCTGTTGTCTCATGCCTCTTGGTGTATATAAGCCAACAGAGCCCTGAGGTGCAATGGTTAAGGGACAGGGCTGCTAACCAAAAGCCCACCAGCTCAAATTCACCAGCTGTTCACCTACTCTTTTCTGTAGGGCCATTATGAGTCAGACTCAACTCAATGGCAATGTTCCCTCCCGCCCCCCGCCTTTTCTCTTTGGTATACATAAACCAATGCTTGGGCCCTGCCATCACCCAAATTTGAAAGAGAAAATAACCAAAGACCAGTAATGTTAACCACTTGTCAAAAGGTCAGCTAGCCCCAGTGGCAGACCTAGACCAACACTAGTATAACTAAACAGAGGCAGCTACAGGTGGCATCTCTCACAAGGGAAGGCATTCCCCCTTTTTTGTTAGATAGAGTGAAGAACTGAACCAACCCAATCAAACTTTAACCTGGATTGAGGATGGGCTGCAATTTTTAAGATGTGATTCAATTTGGGTGTGTTCTCATAAGTGATCGAAGAGTCTGGTGGGTCCCTGTTTTCTCTGAGACTGTGGGCCTCTGCCTTTGACAGGCTTGGTAATTTTTATTCTCACTCTAAAGGTATGTGAACAAATCCCAAGTAATGGAACTTTTCGGTCATTTGGTTTCTGGGTCAATGGTAGGCCAATAAAATCTCGGACAGTTGGATTTTCGGTTATGAATTCTTCATTCGCTTAAGACAGAACACGGAGCTTCCAAAACATGTATCTGCATATTTCTTATTCTGTACAAAAAACTGTTGTTTCCATTTCTGTGGACAAAGCCTTGCAAGGCACTGGCGCTCTTCCATTTCTTACCCACCAACTGGGCTTAAAGGAATGCAGCGAGGGTTCCTGGTTCCAGGGAACACTGACCGCCGGGTATCAGAGGTGGATCTCAGAGTCAGTACAAACAACAAACAAAACTGAAACTCAGCTGGGCCTTGTGCCCAAGAAAACCAGCCACACATGAACTCACACCATGGGGGAAGGAGAAAAGAGAAAAAAGTTCTAAAAACAAACCAAGGAGAGAAAAAGGCAGACTGAGAAGCTGGCTCCACACTGACTGGCCCCCACATGAGTGCTGGGGAGACAAAGACTGAGAAAGAAAAGCTTCCCTTGACTTCCTGAGGAAAGAGGCTCTAATCCCTGGATTTATTAGGAAAGCAAAGACAGAGACCAAGAGCTCTGACTATACTGCAAAGACAAATGGCTTTGGTTCAAGAATAAAATGAATTTTGCTTAAAAAAAAAAAAAGAAATTCTCTAACATCTTTGATATCATTTCAGAGTAGAAATTGGATCAACTGAAGCATTTATGTGTTTGAAAATATATAGATTAGCTGAGATAGCCACAGTAACAGATCAATCTGAAACCTAGTGGTTTAATGAAATGAAAGTTTACTTTTTGTGCATAGGAAGTTCAGTCAGGGGATGGAGAAGGCACTGCTCCGCTCTGCTCTGCTCCAGGTAGTCACTCAGGGGCCTAAGCTGAAGGTGACTCTGCCATCTGTATCATGTGGCTTCCTAGGGTGTCCTAAGCGTGGATAACCAGTTAGGGAATAGTGGAGGATTGTGCTGAAGATTCTGATTCACCAGATCACTGATGCACAATAATTTTGTCCACATATCATTGGCTGGAACTCTTGTAGTCACATGGCCTAAATGCAAGGAGTGCTGGGAGATGAAGTCTCTGACTGAACAGCACTTCTCAGCAGAAACCCCACGTTATGGAAAGGGAAAACTAATCACTGGTAGAAGCAAGATGTCTCTATCACAACACGTTTCCTGTTCTTCATCACATCCATTTATTGCATTGGTTTGAATAACAGCCATAGAAGGGAGAACTTCACCCATTTAGCATGTAGTGCTCTGGTTAATTAATATTTCTCACCAACAGTGATGCTGTCATTTTGGGTGGGCAAGTTGTTTGCTGGATTATTTCTCATACAGTAACATTTATATTCTTGATGTAAAGGCTGGAAGCACTCGTGGGTACCACAGTAGCCAAAAATATCACATGCTTACAGATGACCCCCTCAGACTGGCACTCTCTTGGCTGAGAATCATAAACTGCCAGAAAACTGGGCAATTCTTAAGTCTTTTTCAATTGGGTTCTTACAAGCATCTCATCAAACAAACTTCCCAATGGCCTCCACTTGGAGCAATGTTCTCCTACGTGACTGGCTAACCAAAAGCTTGGCTATCTGAGCCCATCCAGGGGCTCCATAGAAGTGAGCCCTGGTGACACACTTACATAAAGGGTACAGCCAAGAAAAGCAACAACAACAAGAGAACCCGTGAAGCACTGTCCTTTGCACATACGGTGTTGTCATGAGTTGGGGACCAATTCAACAGCTGCTAGCAACAGCAGCAACGTATTCTGCCTACTTACTATAGGAAGTGTAAGCATAAAGTGATGTACCTGACTCCACTGCCAACATCACAGAAGAGTGTCTATTGGGAAGACAGTCACCTTGGGAACCAGCCACTGTCTGTAACGGGGATGCTTTTTCTTAAAATGTTTGAGGGACTCTCCTCTCGGGATCATCTTCAGAGACAGTGCTGCACAGAATCATAACGTTGTTAAGCTCCAGGGAGCCTTAGAGGACCCCTAGTCTAACATTCTATCTAACTCTTCAACCCTTTCTCCCAGCTCTCAGCCAGCAGTTCCTCAGTCTTCACTGTGTGTCCTGAGGAAGTGCCTTGAAGCTGTGGACGATGCAACGATGGGTAACAGAGTCCCTGACCTTATAACTTAATCAGGGAGACTGCTATGTAGATGGATCATTACAATACAATTAAGTAAATGCCATAGTTGAGGCAGGAAGGGAACACAAGAAAATGAGGGAGTGACTGAATTAGCTTTAAGAGACATCACTTGATTTGTGCTTCAGTAGAAAAGGTTGAGTTTTCCAGATGGAGAATTCAGGTTTCCTCATGCAATGCCCAATCAGTGGTTAAGTATCAAGAAAGAGTGGGCTCGGGGAGACTATAGATACTGTAACAAACTACAGAGTGAAGGGGACCTGGAAGGCTTGGGAAGGAATAAGGGGTCTGGGAAAGACTGATATGGAAGGGATGGATGAGGAGAGGTCAAACAGAAAGAGAAGCTAGGGAGGATTTCAGTGAACTGTGATGGCAGGTGTCATGGACTGAATTGTGTCCCCCCAAAAATGAGTGCAGTAATTTGTCTGGACCATGATTCTCAGTATGGTGGGATTATCCTTCATTTTGTGATTTCTCTATGCTGTAAATACTAATCTCTGTGATTAATAGCTTGCATTACACTAAAAGAGGATTAGGGTGGGGCTACGCCCTTACCAACAGAGTGTCCTGGGAGTGTGGTTTGCACTACCTTTTATCCTACAGGAGATAAAGAGAAAGAGAAGCAAGCAGAGAGCTGGGGACCTCATACCATCAAGAAAGCAGCACCGAGAACAGAGTGCATCCTTTTGACTTGAAGTTCCTGGACTGAGATGCTCTCAGACCAAAGAAAGATTGACGTAACACAAGGACCTTCCCCCAGCCAACAGAGACAGTGCAGTCCCCGAGCCAGCATCCTGAAGTCAGACTTCTAGCCTGCTGGGCTGTGTGAGAATAAACTTTTTTTGCTAAAGCCATCCACTTGTGGGATTTCTGTTAGAGCAGTACCAGGTGAGCAGGGCAGCAAACAGAGCCTGTGAAGAGGAGGCAGAGGGCAGGCTGCAGGATTCGGAGGGCTTAGACTGTGAACATTCTGTATAAACATTTCCAGTGAGAGTTACCTCCTGATAAAACCAACTCCACGTCTGGCCGATTTCAGATGTTAGAGATATCTGTTCACTATCCAGCCAAAACAGGCCTTAGTTCAGTTCGTGTCCTGCTCCAGTTCTACTCTCCTACTTATTTAAATTGAGAATAATCACTATTCCACTGATCAGCCCTTCCAGAATCTGGAGACAGCTGTTATGTCTCCATGAATGGCTTGTCTTCTCCAGGAGCTCTACGCATGTGTTTTTCTGTGAGATTGTTTGCAATTCCCTTTTCATTTCCATCTCACTCTTCAGTGTTGGATGTATTCCAGTTAGGCAACATTCTCCTGAAAATGTGGTACCCAAAAGAAACACACTATTCCGAGTACGGTTCATCATCACAATCTTTGATCGGCAGTCAAGCATCAAATTAAGTTACCAAGCAGACATACCACGTTACTGAGTCACGCTGAACTTGCTGTCACCCATAATGCGCACTGCTGGTAAGCTCATTTCCTCGTCTGTTTAGGGGCAGATGTTTTTTCTGACTGTGAGTATATAAGTTTGCACTGGTCAATTTATATTTCTCCTGGTCATACTTGGTCTTTTTTCCCAACCTGCCATGAGCTTTTGGAACAGTCCTACTAGTTTTATAATGTCTTGGGCAAGCATGACAAGCATGAAGGGCAGAGCGGAACCACCCCATAGAATTTCCAAGAGGCACCTGGTGGATTTGAACTGCCAACTGTCTGGTTAGCAGCCTCAGCACTTAACCACTGCACCACCAGTCCAAAGGCTAAGACAGAACTCTAAATGGTCACACAAGATGCGGCAGGACTAGTCTCCATGCCGCCATTTATCTTCCTCGGATAATCTGATCCTTTTCAACATTTTAACACCTTTTTCAATATTTTTGGATTTGGGCTCATTAGAGGATTTCCTAAGCAGCCAAACCACCGTTTTGAGTCCCCCATTTCTTTTCATGCCTACTAACTGCATAGTCAAAATTTCATTTCTGACACACTCCAGGCTGTTTTCTGAGAAGACTGTCCTTTGAGTTGTTGGTGAGATAGTTCTAATTATAGCTGCTCATATATTTAAGAACTCTGAAGACATAATTATGTCTGATTATAAGTTACTTCCATGCCACCAGGGTTTTGTTATTTTCTTAGGAATTTTAAGACAACATGGACACACTTGGAGGGACCATAACAGCTACCTCCCTCTTGAATCCACTTCCTCTTAATGAACTAAACTCACTGCCGTCAAGTTGATTCTGACTCATGTCAACTCTGTAGGTCAAGTAACATTCCCTCATTGCTCTCCTTGCATTCTAGATGAGATAACCCATAAACATGAATAGACCAACAAAGAGAATCAGTGTCCTGGAGTAAGGAAGCATGAGAAAAAGCAGTTAGCTAAAAACAGTGTATCCTGAAGCTTCTGCATGTATATATGTTTAGCTCTTTTTCTCTGAAGTACCCTGGAATTTCCTTGATGGCAGTGATACATCTTTTCTGTGTCACGCTGGCCTTTTTTTACTTCTATTATATATCTGAGGAAAACAGGTGCTCAATGTATATGTTTTAATAACTCATGAAAAAGCAACAACACAGACTGTTTGAGCACAGGCACACGTACATTCATTCGCTGGTTAGCAGCCATTGCTAAACTGGTCTTTGTGCTATAAGGAATATTATCTTCACAAAAAAAGTTGGCAAACACATAAATTTATATCATAGACACAAATATAATAAAAGAAAATGCAACAAAGCTTAGAAGGAACAGTTCACCTTTAAGAAATCTGACTGAAAAAAATTAGTAAATCTATGAGAAATGAGTAATATAAATGTATTTACTAATACTCCTGCATAAACATACATATCCACAGTACTCCTGTTTATGTCAAGGGTATGAAAGAGGTCATTTTTCAAATTCATTTTAAAAAATGTTACATACTTAGCAAGACTATTTTCTGGTTGTATTTAGCCTGCATAAACTCAATTAATAAATAAAACTGTACTCCATAGACCAATTTAATATGATGTAAAGTCATCCTGTGACCAACATCTAAATGTACAGCTTTCTCACCCATATTATCATGTCAGTGAAATGAACATGGCAAGTGCTGACTCTTATTCTTCGAGACAAAACGTTAGCTTCTATTTGTCACTTGCAAGGTGCATAATAACTAAGGATTCTGGTTGCTAAGGGTGAAATGTTGCTTCGAACTTGAAGTTTAATTGTATAATGAATCTGTAATTGCACCCTTTCTGTGGGAAGTGGAAGTCAAAGGAGGAAAGTCACAAAACTGACACAAAGCAGATGAAAACTGAGCCCCGTGAAGAATTCAAAACGATGTTCAAAGTGTGAGGGGAAAGGGTTTGGGGCACAAAGGATGATCTTCAGTCACTCAGTGTTAATCACCACTGGGACAGCTGTACATCTGAGAACCCACCTTGCATCCAGACCACAAAGTAAGTGCCCAGGCCTGTTCTTGCCCTGACACAGTCTGTCTCTGAAGGTAGTGGAGTGTTGTATGAGAGAAATTGCCAGGTACTGACTTGACGCTTGTGTGTGGTGATAGAAATGTATGGGTTATACCCCAAAGCTAAATTTAAATTTTAACCAGGTAACTTGACCTCTTCATCAAATTGAGGGCAGTCCCCAGATTAGACTGACAGAGAACCAGAAGGATGACATTTGTTGAGAATGTACCAGTGTCAGATATTGAACCAGATGTTCCTTAGAAATTATACAATTTCCATGTCAAACAACTGAAGTCCTGGTTAATATTCTAATTTATAGATGAAAATGTCAAGTATGACTGAAATCTGTAAGTTGTCCAAGGTTACACAGCCATTTAGTGGTAGAACCCAAAAGTAATGATTTTATAAATCTTCCAATACTATCACATTATCTTGTGTATTATTGTATCTCAATTTCTTGTATTCTCTCTCTTTTTGGCCCAGATTATGCACCAAGTGCTTTTATGGGGTGGCTCTCTGGCCACTCAGGTAAGCTAGCACACTCCCTTTCTACTACAGATACACTCAAAGGTCTTGCCTTGATTTAAAAATTTGTTAAGCACCTTCTCAGTGCCCTCCTTTTAGGTGATGTATTTCAAGAAAACTGTTAAAGAAGAAAAAAACCACCTGACTTCTTAGGCAAGGCTTCAATTGCTGGTAGTGTTTTTGTGTGATTTCTATAATCTTGGATCAGTTTCTCAGTTTTGCAAAAGCATAACTGAGATGTCATTAGTTTATGTTCATGCAACTTGCAGGAAACCTATTATTAATGCAGATGCCCATTTACTAAGTTAAGACTGTTAGGGATTGATTGGAAAGCAGAAAGGTCTTTTAGTGCCTTCAAATAATGTAACTTGCATGGTCTCTTAATGAAATGACAGCCTAAAGTCCCTACAGCACAGTTTGTGCTCAGATACTAACCTAAAGGCTGATGATTTGCACCCTTCCAGCAGCACCATGAAATAAAGTCCTGGCGATCTGCTTCTGCAAAGACTGCTGTTGTTAGTTCCCACAGAGTCAGTTCCGAATCATAGTGACCCTATGAACAAAAGAATGAAACTGCCCAGTCTTGTGCCATGTACACAATCATTTTTATGCTTAAGCCCATTGTTGTGGCCATTGTGTCAATCTATCTTGCCAAGGGCCTTCCTGTCTTTCGCTGACCCTCCACTCTACCAAGCATGATGTTCTTCTCCAGGGACTGATCTCTCCTGACAACATGCTCAAAGTATGGAAGATGCAGTCTTGCCTTCTTTGCTTCCAAGGAGCACTCCAGTGGTACTTCTTCCAGAACAGATCTGTTAGTTCTTTTGGTGGTCCATTGTACATCAACATTCTTCTCCAAGACCACAATTCAAAGGCATCAGTTCTTCTTCATCTTCTTTGCTCATGGGCTAGCTTTCACATGCATATGATGTGAATAAAAATATCATCCCTTGGGTCAGGCGCACTTTAGTCTTCAAGGTGACATCCTTACTTTTGATTACTTTAAAGAGGTCCTTTGCAGTAGATTTTCCCAATGCAGCGTGTCTTCATTTCTTGACTGCTGATTCCATAGGCAATGACTGTGGACCCAAGTAAAATGAAAATCCTTGACAACCTCAATCTTTTCTCCATTTATGACAATTTTGCTTATTGGTCCAGTTGTGAAGATTTTTGTTTTCCTCATGTTGGGGTACCATCCATACTGAGGGCTGTGGTCCTTGATCTTCAGTAGTAAGTGTCTCAAATCTTCTTCATTTCCAGCAAGTAAGGTGGTGTCGTCTGTGTAATGACTCATGAGTCATCCTACAAACCGAATGCCTCACTCTTCTTTGTATAATCCAGCTTCTAGGATTATTTGCTCAGTACACAGATTAAAAAGCTATGGTGAAAGGATACAACCCTGACGCACGGCCTTCCCGACTTTAAACCATGCGGTGTCCCCTTGTTCTGTTTTCATGACTGCCTCTTGATCCATATACAGATTCCTTAAGAGCACAATTAGCTGTTCTGGAATTCCCATTCTCCGCAACCATAGTTTAGTATGATCCACACAGTCGAATGCTTTTGCGTAGTTGATGAAACACAAGTAAACATCTTTCTGGTATTCTTAGCTTTCAGCCAAGATCCACCTGACATCAGCGATGATATCCCTGGTTCCTTGTCCTCTTCTGAACCCAGCTTGAATTTCTGGCAGTTCCTTGTCAATATGCTGTTGCAGTTGCTTTTGAATGATCTTGATCAAAATTTTACTTGTGTCTGGTATCAACGATATTGTTGGGTAATTTCCACATTCAGTTGGAACATCTTTCTTTGGAATGGGCATAAATTAGGATCTCTTCCAGTCAGTTGGCCAGGTACCTGTCCTCAAAATTTCTTAGCATAGATGAGTGAGCACTTCCAGCACTGCATCTTTTTGTTGAACTATGTCAAGTGCTATTCTATCAATTCCTGGAGCCTTGTTTTTTGCCAATGCCTTCAACACAGCTTTGGCTTCTTCCTTCAGAACCATTGGTTCCTGACCATATGCTATCTCTTCAAATGGCGGAACACCGACCAGTTCTTTCTGGTATAATGAATCTGTGTATTCTTTCCATCTTTTTTTTGATGCTCCCTGGGTCATTTAATAGTTTTCCTGTAGAACCTTTCACTATTAAAACTTGAGGTTTGATTTTTTTTCCCTCAGTTCTTTCACCTTGAGAAATGCAGAATGCGTTCTTCCCTTACAGTTTTCCATTTCCAGCTTTTTCCAGAGCTGTGAAGACTACAAACAAGAAAATGCCACAGACTAGTTTTATGTTGCACTACATGGAGTCATGATGAGTCAGAATTGACACTACCACAGTGGTTTTTGTTGTTGACATATAAATGGCTTCATTATTGTAGCAGACTATAGGCTTATAAGCTTTTGAATATTTTCCTAAGTATACTTCATCTATTGTATTTATTCTAGAAAAATATATTCTCTTCCTAACTGACTTGTTTATCTGTCTAGATAACTTTGGCTTTCTATTATTCCCCTCTACTACACTTTGAAAATTCATTATTTATATGCAGAGAATACATACATTGTGTTTAGGGCCATTCCTATTACATAAAGTGAACTGCTACTCTGGAAATTCTATCATCTGGACTTTATTGTTCCTTTGAATTAAAATTTATACACCATTGAGGGTAAAAGGATGGTCAGACACTACCTGAGTCCTAAATGAAAGTTAGGTCAAGTGATGGGATTTCCAAAAACAGTAAGACCTCCTCGTCAAGGCTGTTGTGAAAAGCCACACTTTTCAAGACAGGCAAAACATCTATCAGTGGTTGAAAGTATATGACTCAGCCCTCCTACCTGCAGGTTCTAACTGGTAGAGAACAAATAAACAAAAAAAGAAGAACCAAATCAAAGTATCGTCTTTATCAGAGATTGATCAATATTCATTCAGTATTCCTCCAAATCTGGCACTCTTTGGGAGCATTAGAAGGCAGAGTATAGAAGAGGTAAAGTGGGATAATGGGATTTTTTACTTCCCGTGAATGATTTAGGTTTTATAATCATAGTGCTAACTGGGAGAACTCAATTTGACCTAGACACTCATTTGCAAGCCCAGGAACTGACAAAGAGAGGGTGATGATAAGATGATACATTATCTCCTTATCCCTTCACGGAGCCTCCTCCCAGGTGGGCTTACCAAATACAGTCTGGAAGCTAAGCAGAAGGATAAATGTGAGCTCACTGTGAAGAAATATAGTAAATTCTGGATAATTCTTCATGTGTTAGACTCTCAACAATCAGACCAGGGTCTGTTATTCTCTTGGAAAAGTTTAAAATGAGAATATAGATCAATTTGGAAGGACTCTGTCTACAATAAAACAAACAACAACAAAAATATAACAAAACAAAAAATTGGAAGTAATAAATGAGTTCACCAAAGTTGCAGGATACACAATATACAAAAGTCTATTATGTTTCTTTACATTGGTGATGAATCTGCAAATGGAATTACGACAACAATCTCATTTATAACATAAAAAATAACAAATTACTTGCCGATGTATTTGTCCCAAAATGCAGGATCTGTACACATGAAATGAGAAAACATCACTGAAAGAAATTCATTAAGACTCAAATTAATGGAAAGCCATCTCATGTTCATGGATTGGAAGACGTACTATTGTGAAGACATCAATATTTCCCACATGGACCCAGGACAAAATCCCTGTCCAAATCTTTACTGCTTCTGTCATTGTACCTCAAGAACTGACAAAATAACTCTAAAATATGGAAACATAAGAGACTCAGAAGTGCCAAAACATTCTTGAAAAAGAAAAAAGTTGGAGGGCTCATACTTTCTGATTTCAAAACTTATTACAAAGCTACAATAATTAAGAAGCTGGTACTAGAACAAGGCTGGACATTAAATTCATTGGAATAGAGAATCCAGAATAGCCAAAGCCAAGTGCTGTTGAGTTGGATCCGACCCTAAGCCATGTTTTTATCTATGGCCAATTGATTTTTTAAAAGAATGCAGTGTCCTTGCAATGGTGAAAGAATATCTTTTCAAAAAATGACTCTAGGAGAACAGAAGAGCTACTGCAAAAGTGTGTATGACACTGAACCTGGAGTCCATATCATACACAAAAATTAACTCAAAATGTATCAAAGACCTAAATGTAAGAGCTGAAACTTTAGAACTCTTAGAAGAAAATACGCATATACACCCATGACCTTGGATTAGGCGACTGTTTCTAAGACATGACTCTAAGAGTGTGGCAAAAAGAACAAAAAGCTGACATACAGAACTTCATCAAAATTAAAACCTTTTATGTTTCAAACGACATCATTAAGAAGGTGAAGAAAATCTACTTGGGAGAAAATATTTGTAAAAAACACATACCTGATAAGGGACTTGTATGCAGAATATATAAGAACTCTCACAACTCAACAACAAAAAGGCAAATAATCCCATTGAAAAATGAGCAAAGTATTTGAATATAGTTCCAAAGAGATAAACAAATAGTCAGTATTAAAAAAGCTATACATAATTAGTCAGTAGTGTAAAGAGATATGACCTCACAGCTACTAAGACGGCTATAATAAAAGAAGGACACTAAGAACTTTCTGTGAGGCTTTAGAAGAATTGGAACACATATACTGATGATCAGAATTTACAACTGTTCAGCTTCCTAAGGAAAAAAACATTTTGACAGCTTCTCAAACAGTTACACAGTTATTCTATGACCCTACAATTCCACTCCTTGGCATATTCCTAACCAAATGCCCATCAGCTGGATACATTATGTTAAGCGAAATACACTAGTCACACAAGGTCATATATTGTATGACTCAATTCACACAAAATGTCCTGAGTTGGCACATCTATGGAGATTAGTGATTTCCCAGGGTTTGGGGAAGGAGAGACTAGGGAGTTACTGCTAATGGTAAGGAATTTCTTTTGAGGGTGGTGAAAATATTCTGGAATTGGATAGTAGTGACAGTCATACAACTCTGAATATGAGGTCTGACAAGTCCACGAACTTAAGTGTTCTAAGTGCTACACACCTCGTTGCTGAATATCACCACGGTCACCTTCAAAGTACTCCCCTTGGGAATCTATACACCAATGCCAGCGCCTAATCCACCTTTCAAAGCAATTTTGGAACTCCTTCTGGAGTGATCATTGCACTGGGTGGCAAGTTTGTGAACTTAACTGTATAGTTGTCTGTGAGGGACTTTTTAGCCAGTAAACAAATAACTGTATTGGAACACCCTCCCTGCTCATGTGATCTGGCCCCCAATAACTTTTTTTCTTTACCCAAAGATAAAGGAAATATTGAAAGGAAGACATTTTGATGATTTTCAGGGCATCAAGAGCAATACAGTGACAGCTCTGATGGCCATTCCATAAAAAGAGTTCCAAAACAGCTTTGAAGGGTGGACTAGGCAGTGGTGTCAGTGCCTAGCTTCCCATGGGGAGGACTTCAACGGGGACCTTATTGATATTCAGCAAACAAAGTATGCAGCACTTTTTCCAGGATGAGTTCATGAACTTGTCTGTCGTATCTCGTATACTGAAAAACACTGAACTGTACACTTTAAAAAGGTGACTTTTATCTTAATAGACCTGCTATTTTAAAAAGAGTACATTTGAGTCATTTATCAAAACGTTTATATCATTAAAATAAAAATTTGTTACACCATTTACATTTAAAGAACTTTTTTTTAAACAAAGATTATGATTTTTTCCTTCCCCTGTACCATATAGTAAAACATCATGTGGCATTTAGAATGCTGATGCATAAGGAAGAAAATAAATGACAAAAATGACTGATCATACAGAGGAAAGAAAAAGAATAACAGAAAAAACAAAATTAATATTCTGGTTACTTTAAGACCGTTTTATAATGCTCTTTTAGGAAACCACACTGAAAAGCTGGCCAATAAATGGTAGCAGTTTATTATGAGATAATCTAGGTACTAAACCAATTCATTAAATGCACTGCCCAAAGTATGCTGAATATCATTCTATATGCTGAATACTGTTCTATATCAAATAACTCTGTTGTGAGATATTAATTCATGAAAACTTTCAACTCTTAAAGGAAGTCTATTTAGATGAAATGATAAAATAATCTTATTAAGTGGAAATACAATAATAATAATAATATAAGACACTGTCTTTTAATACCAAAAGTACAGAAGAATATATAATGTGGTATGGATATTCTGATTGGTCCAATACTGGGAGACCCATAATCTGTGTTTCAAGTTAAACACAGAAATAGAAGGATAATGGGGAGGCAATAAATGGAATGTTATTTTTAATGCCTATGGGGTTTTAAAGAAAGTTATCATCTTAGAAAACCATATTATTCCTAAGAATTGATGTAAGATCTTCCAGATAAATAACAAAGTCCAAATGCAAAAAAAAGTCCTAGCTCATTTTTCAAACAGTATCAAGAAAGAGTTATGCTGTATTACTGACCCAGTAGGAGGAGGATACTAATGTAAATTTAGCACTACCGTTTCTATTACGTATGTGTAACAATATTAATCCTTTGGAATGCATGTTTTAAGGTGCATTGAATAAAGAAAAAGGAAATGCTTCTTGTTCTTTCTTTTCCCTGTCTTCTTCTGTATTTCCCTTTCCTGCTCCCTCCTCACTCTTTCATTTGTTCCCTCATTTCATACCATCAATTCTTCCTTTCTTTAACAGAAAGGTAACTGCTATTTATATACTTTTACAGTTTTTATTTTAAGGGTTTAAGACGTTTTAGCAAAGGCCTTTTCAGTCTTTAGGAAGCCAATAGAATGGATATGTGAAAACAGAACTGTAAAGAAAGAAACTGTGCCTCCATCATTTTGAGGTAGGAATAACCAGGATATCATTATCTTTTGAAATTATGCTGATGAGCAAAGTTAGGCAGGGTGTCCACACAGCCAGCACATCTGCTGCCTTTGTTCACTGCTTTCATTCCAGCAATGAATGCTGTTATGGCACGATTAATAGTTGTTGAACAAACACAGCGGGGGATATAGCTGTAAGTTTGTTCATTCACACAATAAGACAATCGCATTGCACATTCACCAAAAGTATGAGTGCGATTTCTGAAGAAACACAAACAGAACATCTAAGGCAAGCCAAATTAGGTAGCTCAAGTTAAGGCCCCCTGAAAAAACTCACATGCACTCATTTTTCAGTCTAAGTAGACTTAGGGTTAATGATCTTAAAGGCATCTAGGGATGTTTGATCTACCCTGGAGAAGATTTTAATATAAAAAGGAGAGATGATAAAAATCTCCAGTGTCTGAATAACTATTTGGAGTTATTTTGGGCATTTTTAATTTACAGATACAAGTACCATGGGGAAACTCATGAGATTTGTATTTCGATTTTAAAGCAAAACTAAAAAAGTACATAATCGTAAGAAGGGCTTTTACTACAAAGCATTTCCACATTGTGTGTATGTTTCTTTTCTCTGCTCCATTACCTTGTAACCTCACTCAAGGGCTGTAATTAGTAACTGAAGTGTGGTTAGTCACATGAAACAGCAGGCTTGCTTCTTACGTCGATGAAACGTTTTGTCTGTGATTTGAGTGAATAAAAAGGATGATGATTATTACAGGCCCAGAGGAAAGAGGCACTTGAAATATTTGTCCATACTGAAGAGTAAACACCCTTTACCTCTGTTGGGATTCTTTTTGGTGAGGAGATAGACGATGCCTTATATTTTAGTGTCCTGACGCATCTCAAATGCCTTTTTCTATCTATTGCTGTTACTCTAAGCCGAACTTCCTTAAGAAGCTTCTCTGGTCTTCTGAGCAAAATTTTGCCCATAAAATTGATGGTGAGAACTGGAAGTATCAGCCAAAGTAGAGTATGGCCACTGGAGAAGATGTGTCTTACACATTACAACTAAAGAGCCCAGACAGAGCACAAAAAGTAGCTATCTCAGACTTCTGCAGTTTCTGCAGACTCAGAAAAGTTATCAATAGCAGGCTGACACTGAAGAAAGTCAACACTTGGAGAACAAAGAAAGTCAAAATTGAGGAATGCTTGATGTACTGCTGAGGTCCCTGGGATAGTAAAGACAGCTCGATGACACCAGTTCCAGAACTATACAGTAAGCCTGACCACCAAAGTTCCTGAAGGAAATGCCTCTTTCTTGTCAGAGGACCAGGAAAAGAACACCTTATGGAAACCCTGCTGGTGTAGTGGTTAAGTTCTATGTCTGTTAACCCAAGAATCAGTAGTTCAAATCTACCACGTGCCCCTAGGAAATTCTATGATCTGTAGGGTTGCTATGATTTCATGATTTGGAATTGATGGCAGTGTTTTTTTTTCTTTTTTATTTAACATGACTGAGTGAAAATGTACATTCCCATATAAATTTACATGCCCACCTATATGCAGCTTCCACTGCTCTCCCTGTCCGGTGACAGCACACTATTCCTCTCTGCTCCATACGTGTCTCATCCTCCCAACAGCCTCCTTTCTGCTCCTCTCCACCCACTCTCCTTCCTCCAGCCAGAGGTCAGCAGGATGATATCCTATAGATGCATAGAACCATAAAGTGCAACCAATATATGGTCACTCTGCATTGCCAAGTCCAATCCATTCCTGTCCAAAGAGTGGACGTTTGTTATAATTTATGGGTAAGGGCTGGGGGCCATGCTCTCAGGGGAACCCTGAAACAGTTGGACCATCAATTGAGGTCTTTTAGTGGAGATTTCAGGATGCACCCCTTTTTATTCTTGTGTTGCCAGTGAGACTCAACCTAGTGAGCTCCATCGCGCCTATCACTGGTGGTGGCCAGGCACCATCCGGTTCTTCCAGTCCCAAGTCGATGAAGGCACCCACTCTTGCGGGTCTCTCTGTCTTCTAGGTTGTCTTTACCGCATGTCATTTTGGTCCTCAGTGAGCATCCGTTCCTGCTGAATTGGGCCCATTTGCTGTGTCCTCGGATGGCAATTTGGCAGCTTTTAAGACCCCAGACACCACTTACCAATGTGGGGTGCAGAGAGCTCTCTTAGCAAAACGCTAGTTGTGCCAATTGGCCTCAATTTTGCCTAAGAGCATGGTCGTCTGCCCCCAATGGCAGTGTTTTTTGTTTGTTTGTTTAAGGAACTGTAGGTTACAGGAGGAATAACCTTTTTTTAAGTCACATATGTCTTCTCTGAAGACAGTCCCAGCCATGGCGCTATGCTAACGTGGTAGGGAATGCGAGCCCGGCAGCAGTAGTGTGGGTAGCGAAAACCCCAAGAAAAAGCCTGTCTCTTTGGGCCAGAGAACCACAGAGAGGGACTCCGATGGTCAGAAAAGGTGTGTGCCAGGGTTGTATCCTTTTACCATACCTATTCAGCCTGTGTGCTGAGCAAACAGTCTGAGAAACTAGATTATGTGAAGAAGAATGTGACATCCAGACTTATGCAGTGCTCATTAACAACTTGTACTATGCAGAAGACACAGCCTTGTTTGCTGAAAGTGAAGAGGACTTGAGGTACTCACTGATGAAGATCAAAATCACAGCTTCAGTGTTGATTATACTTCAATATAAGGAAAACAAAAATTCTCACAACTGGACCAAAAAGCAACATCATGATAAACGAGAAAAGACTAAGCTTGTCAAGAATTTCATTTTACTCGGATCCATAATCAACATGCATGGAAGCAGCAGTTAAGAAATCAAAAGGCACATTACATTGGGCAAATCTGCTGCAGTGTTGAAAACCAAAGATGTGACCTTGAAGGCTAAACCGATAAACCAAACCCACTGCCATCAAAGTCCATTCTGACTCACAGCAACCCTGTAGGACACAGTAGAATTGCGCCATAGAGTTTCCAAGGAGTAGCTGGTGGATATGAACTGCCAACCTTTTGGTTAGCAGCTGTAGCTCTTAACCACTACGCCACCAGGGTTTCCTGCCCCAAACCCAAAACATAAGTGTTTCCTTTGCTTCATACGCCATGTGAAAGCTAGACAATGAATAAAGAAGACTGAAGAAGAACAGATGCCTTTGAATTGTGGTATTGGAGATGAATATTGAATATACCACAGACTGCCAAAAAAATGAACAAATCTGTCTTGGAAGAAGTACAACCAGAATGATCCCCAGAAGCAAGGATTGGGGCAGGGCATGGAAAGCAAGGATGTCAAAATCACCTCTCATATACATACTCTGGATACATTATCAGGAGGAGCCAGTCCCTGGAGAAGGACATCATGCTTCGTAAAGTAGAAACTCAGTGAAAAAGAGGAAGACACTTGATAAGGCAGAGTGAGGCAGAGTGGCTGCAATATGGACTTAAGTGTAAAAACAATCTTGAGAGTGGCATAGGGTCTGGCAGAGTTTTGTTTTGTTTTGTTGTGCATGGGGTTGGTATGGGTTGGAACTGACCAGATAACACCGAACGACATGATTTGAAACCTTATAGGGTAGTTCTACTCTGTCCTATAGGATTGTTATGAATTGCAGTAGATTCAACAGCAAAGGATTTGGTGAGTATTTTTTTTTTTTGATGGTCTGAAAAGTGTGAGGGAAATCTCCATAATTTTCTCCTCTCTTTTCTCATCTTTTTCACCCCTAAGTTTGATATTGTTACTCAGAAATTTATAAGAGTTTAGTGGGGGAACTCCATCTTCCTGAGCAGAAGCAGCAAGAAAAGGAGTCCCTCTAGGGTCAGAAAGTGTGAAAACAATCTCAGGCAAGAAGGAACTGGAGAAGGGGATTTCTAATTCTGTATATGATCCGACAAGTTGTGATTGCTCCCAGGGTACATATGTGTGTAACAGATTCAAACAAGAAATAAAAAAGATAATATCAGAAAACAATGAAATTAAGAACAGAATACATACTGAAAAAAGTTAATGGATATTAAAACATGTTCTTTGAAAAGATTAACAAACTGATATTTGTCTAGCAGACTTAACATTAAGAACAAAAGAGATAACAACACTACAGACCCTACAAATACTAAATTTGAAAGCTTAGATGAAATGGATTAAATCATTTAAAGATAAAAACTACCAAAATTTATTAAAGAAAAATTATACAACCTGCATAGTCAAATATATCTATATATACAGTCATATGTATCTATATACACATATGTATATACAGATATATGTGTATGTATACACACATATATATGTATATGTGAGTATATACATATATATATACTCACACACATATAAAATGAATTTACAGTTAAAAACTTAAAGAAAGTTTCAAATGCAAGCAGTTTCCCTGGCAGAGTCTACCAAACATTTAAGAAATAGCACCAACTCCACATAGTATCTTCCAGAAAAAGGAGAATACTTCTCAAATCGTTTGATGTAGTAGCATTAAAACCATGACAGTAAAACCAGACAAAAGGCATTATAAAACCTAACAGACTAATTCTCCTTTGAGAACAGACCACATCATCAAAAGAATATTATCCAACTGGATGCAGAAAAAATATTAAAAGAATAGTATATAATGCTCAAGTAACATTTATCTCAGGAGTGCAAGGCCGTCTCAAACTTGAAAATCAATTTTGTCATAGCATTATCAGGTTTAAAAAGAAAAACCATGTGATCCTCTACATAGATACAGAAAACCCTGAAAAAATCCAATACCTATTTATTAATTTATGAGAAATAACTAATAAAAATAAATATCTTTATATTACAAAATTCTGTAACTTACATTATATTTTAGGATTAAATGTTGAATGCTTTTTTCCACAATATTTGGAACAAAGGAAGATGTCTCCTCTAACTACTCCAACTAACCTCATTCTAAAAGTCTTAGCTAGCTATTAAAGAAGGTGAAAAACATACAGATTGAAATGGAAGAAAAAATTAAACTGTCTCTAGTCATGTAAGAGATGGTTGTCTACATAAAAAATCTCAAGGAATCTACAACCACATGTGTACACGTGGAAACACCACACCTCTAAAATAAGTGAGTTTAGTAAGATTACAGGTTACAAGGTCAACATACAAAAAAGAAATACAATTGTTTTTATATATATTAGCAATGCCTACTCATAAATCAAAATCAAAGTACCATTTACAATAGTACCAATAAATAAATACAAACCTAAAAAAATGGGCAGCATCTATACACTGGAAATTATGAAACGCTGGTTTGATAATAAATAAAGACATAAATAAATAGTACAATATACTGTGTTCATGGATTGCAAGTCTCAATATTATTACGATTCATTTCTCCCCAAATTGGTCTATAAATTCAATGTAATTCTATTAAAAATCCAAGCAGGCTTACTTGCAGACACCAAGGAGCTGGTTTTACCACTTCTACGGAAAGCCAAAGGAAGCAATCAAAATAATTTGAAATGGATAAAAATGGAGCACTCGTATTACCTGGTATCACAACTTACATTAAAGTTGCAGCAACCAACACAGGATAGGCAGCAGAGATAGTGTAGAAATATACTTCAGAAATACAAATGTAAAATATAAAACTATACTTTCATAAGAGAACATAAGAGAAAATCTTTCACTGGATGAAAGAAAAAATTGGTAAATTAGACTTAACCAAACTGAAAAAATTTGCTTTGTGAGAGGCATTATGTTAAGATAATGAAAAGACAAGCCACAAACTGGAAGAATTTTCAAATCACACGTCCAACAAAGGTCTTGTGTATAGAATATACAAAGAACTTTTAGAAATTAACAGTAAGAAAGCAAGTGACTCAATTTAAAGATCCACAAAAGAGTTGAATACATACTTCACAGAAAATATATGGATGCCACATAAACACAGGAAAATATGCTAAACTTTACTAGTCATTTTGAAAATGAAAATTTAAACTATAGTGAGATAGCATTACACACCTATTCAAGTGACTAAAAAAGAAAAAAAAAGGTCGTACCAAGTGTTGTCAAGGTACAGAACAAGCGGAATTCTCACCCATGACTAGCCAGAACACAAAATGATACAGCCACTTGGAAAAAATGACTGGCAATATGGTAAGAAGCTGGACATAAAACAAACTCATTATCAAATCAATTCTGACTCATAGTGACACTATAGGACAGAGTAGAAGTGCCCCACAGGGCTTCCAAGGAGCACCTGGTGGATAGGAACTGTCGACCTTTTGGTTAGCACCTGCAGCACCTAACCACTATACCACCAAGTTTTCCAGGACATACGTCTAAGAATTTACCCAAGAGAAATAAAAACATCAAACAAAAAACTGGAATGTTTATAGCAGCATTTTTTATAATAGCTCTATGCCTGAAATAGTCCACGTGCCCCTCCAGCAGTGAATGGGTTACCTAACTAGGATAATGGAATACTATTGAGCTACAGTAGTACCTCTACAAAAACCTGAAATACTGATACATAGGCCAACACAGAGGGATGTCAAATGCATTATGCGAAGTGAAAGAAACAAGCTCCAAGGTTACATGATGTATGATCCCACTTATTACCATTCTGGAATAAACAAGCAAAACATAGGACTGGAGAGCAAATGAGTGATTGTCAGAGGTTAGGAGGAGTGGAAGAATTGAGTAGACAGGGGCAGAATGAAGACTTTTCTTTGCATGATAGAGCGATGCTGTATCTCTGTTGGAACTACTCTCTCTCTCTACAGTGCTGACGGTTATCCAGCTCCACTCATTTGCCAAGACTGCATAGAACCGTATGCCAAAATGTGTAAATTTCACTACATCAAAGATTTTTATGAAGGCAAAAAAAACATTTTAGACATCTGAAGCATAATAATTTTTTAGTATTTTTCTCTATGCTTGCTATGTTGTAGGACAGTGATTCAGTTGTGCTATAAAACTTTTTAATAAATAAAATATGCACTTATACACATAAGTAGTTCTGCTTGCATCACCAGCTCCAGCAGAGTGAAACGAGAAAGCATGGTAGTCGGCCTCCAAGATGGTCCCCAATTATCTCTACCTCCCCATATTTACACTCTTGTGTCATACCTGCTCATATTGTGTCAGAGTTGGTCTATGTGACTGATAAAATACAGGAGAAGGATGGTATGTCGTTTCTGAGGTGAGGTAAGGAAAGTCTACAACAACACTCTTCATTAGGAAGCCATCAGTATTCTTTAACCTTTTGGGCTGTTATTCTGCGGAAGTTTGTCTATATCAGCCACTATCCGAAACAACAGAAAAGTGAATCTTACAGAAGACAAACTAAATCCATGTTGCCCAGTATGGAAACTACTAGCCCAAATGAAGTCATTTAAATTTAAAACTAAACACAGTTCTCAGTCACTTTAGCCACACATGGCTAGTGGGTACCATGGTGGAGAGCACTGTACCGAAAGAGTGTGGGTCCTAGAATCAGAAGACTTGAGCACTTGGCTTTATGACTATGAAGGAACCTCAGCTTCCTGTCAGTTGAACAAAGAATGCTGTCTACCTGGGGAGACTGAAGTAGATGATGTGTGTAAAACGCCTACATGTGTACCTGGTACACGGTTGTTGTTCTTAGGTGCCCTAGAGTCAGTTCTGATTCATGGCATCCCTATATACAACAACAACAGCAAAAAAAAACAAAGCACTGCCTAGTCCTGCACCATCCTCACAACTACTGCTACAGTTAAGCCCACGGTTGTAGCTACTATGTCAATCCATCTCATTGAAAGGCTTCTCCCTTTTCACCTACCTTTGCACTTCACCAGGAAACCTGGGTGGCGTGTTGGTTAAGTGCTATGGCCACTAACAGAAAGGTCAGCAGTTTGAATCCACAGGTACTCCTTGAAAACTCTGTGGGGCAGTTCTGCTCTGTCTTATGGGGCCACTATGAGTTGGAATCTACTTGATGGCAGAGGGTTTGGTTTTGGGTTTTCTACTTTACCAAGCATGATGTTCTTCTCCAGGGACTGGTCCCTCCTGACAACATGTCCACAGTAAGTGAGACAAAGTCTCACCATCCTTGCTTCTATGGCACATTCTGGCTGTACTTCTTCCAAGACAGATCTGTTCCTTCTTCCAGCAGTCCACAGTATACTCAGTATTCTTCAACAAAATTGTAATTCAAAGGTGTCAATTCTTTGGTCTTCTTTATCCACTGTCAAGCTTTTCCACAGGCATATGAGGTGACTGACAATACCATGGTCAGGCATACCTTAGTCCTCCAAGTGATGTATTTGCTTTTATCACTTTACAAGGATCTTTTGCAGCATATTTGCCCAGTGTAGTATGTCACCGGGTTCCTGACTGCTGCTTCTGTGGGAATTACCACGGTGTGTGCTAAAATAAATATTACCTATACAGTAATTACTGTTATAAACTGCCTGCTAAGCAAATACAACCTGACTGAGCTCTATTTGAAATATTTTTCTTTGAAATAGGCTTCTCCAGAGTTCAAGAACAACTTATGTCAGCGAATAGGAAGTTTCCATTTCTTCTATTTTATCAGTTTTATCTCAGTACCTGAGACATGGGAATTAGTGGGAGAGCAGAAATGATTGCAATTTTTAGAGATCATATTTTATTTCAGGGAAAGTTTACACAGAAAGTTAGGTTCCCAATTTCCACACAAACTGATTAATGACCTTAGCTAGATGTTTCACAATGTGTCAACATTCTCTTAATTGGTGTTCTGTTTGTTCGATTCCTAGTACTCTATTTCCCTATCCCTTTACCTTCTCACATCTTTGCTTTGGATTAAACATTGGCTTTTTGGACTTACACAGATGTGTTCATAAGATAGTACTGATCTTACAGGTAATATATTTTGTGTGTCACATTGCTTTTTCTGCTAAAAATTATCTCAAAAGACAGTTTGAATTCAAAGTTTGAAAAATGTCTCTGGGTGACTGTCCCAGGGATTCCTCTGGTCTCCAGTAGTCCAGCTAGCTTGGCTTTCCTTTCTTTCTTTTTTGTAAAGAAGTTTGAGTTTATTCTGCATTTTGTTTTCTCATTCTGACCAGGACCACCTATTGTGCCTCCAGTTAGATCGGCAGCAGTGGCAGTCAGGCACCATCTAGTTCCTCTGGTCTCAGGGCAGTTGGGTCACGGCTCATGTAGGCTATCAGCCTAGACTTGTTCCTCCTCTGGTTTTAGTTGTCTTGTTATTCTTTTGCTTCAGACATTTAGAGAGGCAGTTATACCTTAGATGGACACTGGCAGGCTTTTCACATCCCAGACCTACTTACTTCACAAAGATACAGACCATGAACTTTGTCAGATACATTATACCGATTGACTGAATTATCTAACAAAACTATGGTTTTAAGCTTTCAAATATAGAAAATCAATTTTGGAAGGTGTTTAGTGATGTCCAAGGAGTATCTGCAGTTGCGATTTCAATGAACATATGTGCCTGCTCCCACGTGTCTGTATTATGCATACAGAGAGTTCTCACATACGAGTATACCTGTACTTACCTGTATATGTACATACTTATGCCTGTCCGTATGTAATCCTAGACTCATCTTTTGGACTTTGTTAAAGTAGTTGCCTTCTTATATATATCAGATTCTCTGGAACAGGCATTCTTTCCTCATGAGAATTTCTCAGTGGCACAACTTACTTTGGTCATGCCGTGCTCCCCACACCTGTATTTGGTGCCACGTTTCTAGCATCAACAATAACAAGCATCTGTGGTCCAGAGCACGCTTCTCCCTCCTTCCCCTCTTCTCCCTGGTAACACTGGTCTCTTTATATGTGTTGGAAAGTATCTGTCATGGACTGAATTATATTCCCCCCAAAATGTGCGTGTTGGTTGAGCTGAGCCATGGTTCCTGGTATTGTGTGACGTTCCTCAAAGTTGTAAATCTTGCCTCTGTGATGCTAACGAGGCAGGATGGGGGGCAGTTGTGCTGGTGGGGCAGGGCTCAGTGTATAAGATTATTTTGTGCCTTGAGACAGTTTCTTGAGACATAAAGGAAAAAAGATAGCACAGAGTTTGGGGGACCTCATACCATCATGTAGCAATGCTGAGAGCTGAGTGCATCCTTTGAAAAGGATTGGGGTCTCTGTGCCTCAGAAGCTGTCAGTCCAGGGTAAGACGAATGATGGGGACCGTCCTCCACAGCCAGCAGAGAATGCCTTCTCCTGGGACTGATATCCTCAATTCGCACTTTTAGCTTACTGGACTGTGACAGATAATTTCTTTCTTTCTTTCTTTCTTTCTTTTTAAAGCCATCCACTTGTAGTATCTCTGTTATAGCAGCACTAGCTGACCAAGACAGCATCCTATTTTTATTTGCAATTCCACAAAATGGGGAAGGATCGCTGGACCACTAACTCTCTTGACTTCGTCTGTATCTGTGGGTTTTAGTGCACGGAAAGACACTACACATGTTGGAGTTTCAAGGGAAAAAATGCCACGAAGTTCACTACCTTAATAATTAGAAAACCAATCTCCTCCAAATAACTACTCAAAAATAAAGTCATTTGGAACAGCCTGTGCTTGTGCCTAAGAGAGAAAGGGGTAGGCTACTGCAGACAGAGGAGGAGGATCGTCTAACAGGGCTTACTAGGTGAACACTTCAAGATAAGCTCACTTCATTCAGAATTTATTTTTATTTCTTTGGTGTTACCAGACACCATCACTCATAATATATTTACTCAAGATCTTTCCCCACTGGAGGAAGATGGTTTACAATAGAAGTCTTTGATGATCTCAAACTAGACCCCACTTCATTACAGACTCTACTTAAAGAGAGGATGAGCTGTAGTTGGGGTGAACCGTCACACCCAACTCATCCATTATCTCTCTTGTCACAACTGTTTACTCTTTCACACTGTGCTGAAGCCATTAAGAAGGAATACTGAGGTAGGATTGGTTACATGCTGTTCTCCTTTTGACCTTCCAGGGAATTAATCTTGAATGCTCAATTTAATGCTTTCTAAGGACAACTGCTAGGGGAAGAGTGGGGAGGGGGCAGCGGTGCCTACTTAGAGCATAAACCTTAATTTCCCTCCATGAGGAAATAGTACTAAACGGTCCACACATCTTTAGCATACATTATATAGCCATTGATTACTGGGGTAGAACGCTATTTACATATGAAGGTGGACGCGAATCAGGAAAGGAAACCAATTTGTAAACTATCATCACAAATTGCTGGGAATTTGTAGAGCACTATAATTTTCTACTAGGAGTTTGAGAACATTAAAACCTTTTTAAAATCCAATTTAATTTACAAATCTTTGTATTTTTGTACACCTTCAAGATGTTACGTATGAAATGCATTCATTAAAAGAGAACAAAAGAAAGGTATACATATTCTCTTTCTGAAATTGAAAAATGAACTAAAAGGTGGGGGAGAACAACCACAGAACACAATACACAACTCAATTAGGAACCTGCCACAAACCGCAAATCACGGACTATGAAAGTGGTTTGCTTAAGATCATGACATTTGCTCCAAATTGAGGTTAAAAAACAGTAAGTAATTCTTTTCAGGCTTCTCTAGCAGGGTAAAGATCTATCTGAAGGTGAATCAGAGGGTCCTGGAAGACCCAGGCAATAGTTCTTACTTAGAATACTGAGGACGGAGTTAGTGGACAGGATATCTGGAAAAAGAAACACCTGTGTAGAGTTCTGGCTCTTTGCAAACTCCAGAAACTTCCTGAAAGGAGGTCAAAAGAAAAGAAAGAAGAAGAAGAAGGAGAAAAAAAAAGAAACAGAAAGAAAAGAGACAAATTGCAATCTGGCAGAAAACAAAAACAAAAACAAAAATCTTCCTCTGTTAGTTATTTGTGGTTTACTGTTCCAAGAGAAATCTTTCTTGGGATCAGAAGATTCATTAGTTAGATAGTATCCTGTGGGGCAGTTTGACTCCGACCTCTAGGGTGGCTATCGCTCAGACCTGACTCAACAGCAGTGGGGTTCTTGTCAGGGAGACCTGGTGGTAGAGTGGTTAAGACCTTGACTGCTAACCAACAGGTCAACAGTTTGAATTCACCAGCCACTCCTTGGAAACCCAAGGGGGCATTCTACTCTGTCCTATAGGGTCACTACGAGTCAGACTTGATAGAAACAGGTTTTTTAAACATCCTTGCTAGTTTCCACTTTCTCCCATAATTTGCTTTTGCTTATATTACTAGTGAGCAAACTGAAAGCCATTGTAGATGACTTGTGAGCAGTAGGGATCCAACATGACAGTTGCCCACTCTCATCATTCCACTTCCCTGTACCCCAACAAAAAAAGGCAAAAAGGAATATGAGACGTCAACACATACATTTCAGGGGAATGGATGTGGAAAACACTATGAATAAATACCTACTCTCCTAGATTCTTAAAAAATTGAATATGAACTGTCTGGTGGGTAGAAGTAATACCAGAGACTCATGATAGTGGCTGAAAGAACAGATCAGACAAACAGGTGGAAGACAGTCTGGCTATTCTCAGAAAAGAAATTCAACATAGCCAAAAAGATTATAAAGGCAAAAGGAAACCACAAGAGATGCAGCTACAAGTAGAATAATACTGCTGATAAATAAATGCATCAAGAACAAGCGATGACACGAGGACATGCCCAAGAAAGGTAACCTAGGAAACAGTAATGACATACATGCAAAGGGGAAGTAAAGATCAGTGAACACTATACTAGACGGGGCAGAGAGGAGACAACCCTACAGAACACCCCTACAGAACTGGGTCAATGGAACCAAGAAAACCAACTCCCCAAACAAATCAAACAAACAAAAAAGAACCCTAAACCTCAAAGTCGTAACAGAAGGAAAATTGCCTAGGAAAAAGGAAGAACTGTAACTGAACATCAGATGATTCTGTAGTCTTGTTTTAGTTCTTTCCCCAGAAAAAATCATGTACAGAATGATCAGTAGCAGTCTATATTCTGATGATGGTTTTGAACTGCAGGGAGAGAAAGAAATCTGAGAGCACTGAGATAAAAAGTACTGTAGCACCTTTAACATGCAGACGTCAGGTGGGCCTCAAATGTCACGAAAGCAAGAAGACGCTGAAGCAAAGTCTAAAGATTGTTAAAAGAAAAAAAACAAAACAACACAAGTATACCCAGCTTGGGTTCAGTCAGGTTTGAAGACCCCCTAAAAAATTCATCCTAAAAAAAAAAAAACTCTGAATATGTAGAAAAATCTAGTTAATAATGAATTCCGTAAATGAATGAAAATAATATACAATTCAGGAAGGCAAAACTGTAAAAGAGATAGCGAGATAATCAGTGAAAACTGATTCCACTGAAAGTTTCCCAAAATAATGTCTCACTGTGTGTTTGGTGCCCATCTAAATTTAGAAGGTACTTAATGATAACCACTAATAGAATTATGAGTATAAAAGAAAACATAAATGCTATAAATTTTCACAGTACAAATCTAATAACACAACACACAACATTTGGTTGTGATGGGCATGCAAGACACTGTGAGTGAGCCACTTTCTCAAAATCTCATAGCCAGTTGGCAAAGATTACTTTCTAAAGGTATCCGTATATGTTAGCATGAAGGCAAATCTGCACTACGTGAAGCCTGAAAAAAAGAAAAAAAATTGGTACAGAACTATGTATGTAGTATGATCCTACTGATGAATTTGGGGGATTATGATTGCCAAGAACCTCCTAACAGCTATGAAAAATATGAACTTTCTGTAGTGTTTTTATATTAAAATCTAAGAATATAAATTTCCCTTTTGAATGTGTAAACATTGTATCTAGCCTGCTGAATAACTATGTCAAGCTAATAATTCGAATTATTTTATTGCATAACTGATTTTCCTAAACTGTTTCCTTTATTTGCTTTAACTGAAGGTAAACTAACTGCTCACACTTGTATTGATTTCTGTCCAGTTTCTCTCATTTTTCAATACAGCTTCAGCAGACGTACTTATTTCATCAGTGAGCCTCTGAGCCCAGTGAGGGAGCATCTTTTAAACCGATGCACTCACAGTCACGTGAACCTCCTGAAAGCCCTGTCTTTACAGCGTCCAACCATCAGCTTCTGGAGAAAGAAGCTAAAACTTGAAACAGGAAGGAGAGTAATGAGACTCATCAAGGAAAGCAAAGCTTCTAATTAAATCAATCAGCAATAATTGTGCTATGGTTCACTGTTGTGGGCTACCACACAATCTGTCTCTTCCAGGATGACGTGTCCCAAATTGCAAGAAAGACCACAGAGTTAAGTCTTCCTGGAGTGCAATTATGAAGGACTGTGGATCATTTCAAAGTCCCTGAACTCAAACTTTCCTGAGCCTTTCATATCCTGGTCTGTTTCTAGTGACTCTGTGTTTTGACTCACAGAATGGCACGAGAGGGAGAGACATGGAACTTGGGAGAACCTGCCAGCCAGGTAACAGGAGATACTATTTTGGACTGAGCACCCACATCAATTTCAATGACATTCAATCTGTTCTAAGACAAGTGGAATGGAAAATCAAATCCACCTCCTGTAGCAGATGTGATGCTTGCTCACCTGTCATACACATAATGTAGATTATATTGAGATGTAAGGATTGGCAGGTCTGCAGGTTTCCTATGAGAAAATAAGAAAATGTGTGTAGACGGTTCAGCACAATGCTCAAGAAATCCTTCCTAAAGCTGGTTCTAAATTCCTTTCTGAAAGGAAATGGTCAGGGTACTTTCTCAGTAAGAGAAATTTTGCAAATGAGGCTATTTTGAGGGATAAAATGAAATTATCCAGAAGTCATAGCAAGTTCACTGCTTTTGAAAAGTAATTGCAATCTAGTTCCACTGTTTGTTTAGTAAGGGCTCTTCTAATACTTATCAAAGTAAACTTAGATATTATAACAGAAGTGCCTCATTTTATAGAATAAACATGGTCTAATTGTGGATATTTGTAACTCTACTGATTATCTGAGTGACAAAGGAACACACAACACCAAAGAAAAAACTTCTAGAAAATCCTTTAGAAAGGTGGACATTCACCGTTTTCTTTATGCATCCCGTAGAACTAAATTTTTACATGGGCTAGGAAGATGTATAAATAGCTTCCATAGACTCTGCTCCTTCTAATGGTGACCTTGTGTACAACAGAACAAAATGCCACATGGACAGTATGCCTAAGAAGGCTACAGATGTCTTTATCAATTATAGGGACAGAGACTTCAAAATTATTGTATGTTGTTTTTGTTAGATGTCATCAAGTCACTTTTGATGCCTGGTGACCTCATGTACAACAGAATGAAACACGGCTTGCTCCTGTGTCATCCTTATAACCATTTTGACCACTGCCACAGACACTGTGTCAATCCATCTCACTGACAGTCTTACTCTATCTTGAAGATCCTCTACATCGCCAATCAAGACATCCTTTACCATGAAATGATCCCATCTGATAACATATCCAAAGCATGAGACACGAGGCTTTGTCATCCTTGCCTGTAAGGAGCATTGTGGCTGTACTCCTTCCAAGACAGATCTGTTCATTCTGCCAGCAGTTTACGATATAGTCAATATTCTTCACCAACACCATAATTCAAAAGCGTCATTCCTTCTTCAGTCTTTCTTACGCATTGTTCAGCTTTCACATGCATGTGAGGTGACTGAAAACACCTCGGCTTTAGTCATGTACACCTTAGTCCTCGAGGTGATAGCTTTGTCTTTTTTTTAACACTCGAAAGAAGTCTTCTGTAGCTTTTCCTGTGTGTGTGTGTGCACATACATGTACATATACGTGCACATGGACACACACATATATACACACATGTACCTACATGCACACATACATATATATTTTCTGATTAGAGGGGTAATAAACGTACCCTTGTAATGGAAGACGACCAAATTTTAAACCACAAAAATGTATAATTGGCACTGGGTTGTTGGATAAGTTGTCAGAAGTTGTTCAAATATGATTTTTTTTAAAGTTCAATCAAAGTAATCATAAATTTACAGAAAATTGAAGACAGCCTATCGACTAGAAACGACTATTGGCAGTACTGACACAATCATCTCCATGACAATACATGGGGGAGGGGGAGATGCTCCTTTATCTAGATCTAGATTTATATCTAGGACTGTCATGTCATATGTAAAACTTTCTTACTTTTAATGTCTACATCATCAAATTCTAGCCAAGTCCTACTTAAAGTGAAGTCATGCTGTTCTATCCTACAAATACCTTATTTTGAGAGATTTCTACATTTTTATTATGCTATACTAACTTCTACCAACAATCGTGAACTTGGCCCAAGACTGGGCAACGTTTCATTCAGTTTTGCTTGAGGTCACTAGGGGTCAGAGCCAATTCAACATACCTAGCAACAGCATATTAACTTTTAGGAATTTAGCCAGCCAAGTGCCGTCGAGTCTGAAAGTAAGATCTTTTAATGATAGGAGTTTCATCTATATGGCATGGAAACATGGTTAAAAGTCATTGTAGCTCAATGATGCATAGTTTCCCTTGAAAGCATTAATGTCCTTCCAAGACAGAAGCCAGAAAGAAGACAGCCCTGTTATTTGTCCTTCTTCTAGAGTTCCTTTGCAGCTCCCGGAATTACCTTCATTGTGTTAAGCTGCAAAAATGCTTCTTCTTAAACAAGCCATCTCACAGGTCATTTCCTCGGGAAGGTTTCCTTAATTCCCTTCCCACACTGAAATTCTTTGCTCTCCTCTTGTGCTATGAAAGTATGTGGTTTATTCCTGTGTTACAACATGTAAGAGCATTGGAAGTGTGTGATAAATAATTTTTGAACTCAGGGACACATACACAAACAAATAAACAAAACCAAACTAACTGCCATCAAGTTGATTTCAACTCATAACAATCCTACAGGACACAGTAGAACTGCCCCATAGAGTTTTCAAGGACTGATTGAGAGATCTGAACTGCCAGCCATGTGGTCAGCAGCTGTGGCACTTAACCACCATGCAACCAGGGTTTCCTAGGGATGGAGAGATGGATGGAAACCCTGGTGATGTAGTGGTTAAGAGTTACAGATGTTAATCAAAAGGCTAGCAGTTGGAATTCACTTGGTGCTCCTTGAAAACCACATGAGGCAGTTGTACTGTGTCCTACAGGGTTACTATGAGTCAGAAAAGATTTGATGGAAAAGGGTTTAAATATACATATATATATATTTGGTTAGATTGATGGGTACAGCAAACCAGAGTTTTATTTAGTTTTATTTAGTGCATCGAAATGGAGCACCAATCTAAGCACCAACTTGCTGGATTTGTAAAACCAACATAGTTCAGTCCACCAAATCACTTAATGGTGATGCCTGTTGCCATTGAGTCGATTCAGGAAATTTTGAGGACTATAGAGTCCAACATCTGAAGATATTTTATCTGCTGATTTCAAGTCTTTGCTAATGCTGAGCTGCATAGACACAGCATTTAATAAGAGCTGAAATTAATCTACTGAGATTTCAGGAGAATTTCATTCTATAGAAGAACCTAATTTCTGGAATACTTTGTGATTTTGCAAAGCTGGTATATCTTAAAGGGCAAACAACAATTTAGTTTACAGCATACCCGTAATAGATTTTGCCAACCACTGGGATGTCCAACAAGGTGGACTTCTAGTATAGAATTTGGCCCTCCTTCCTTTTTTCCCCTCACTGATCTGGACTCTAATAGAATTCTCTTATCTGCTTCTTGTGAAGTTATTTTTTTCCTTGACATGCTCTAAAATACCTCTCAGTATAATAGAATGTATACTCTCAATTCCCGAGCAAAGTTTGTCTATAAACAAGTCAACAAACTTAAAAATTTTCCTTTTGCTTTCAGGTCAAATTCTGAAAACTAACTGCTTGTGTTTGGAGATTAATAGGCAACTAACAAAACTGATCTTCCATTACACAAAACTTGTCACTAAATGTGTGAGTCAGGACAGCTCATTTTCAAGAGTTCAGTTTCCTCCTCCAGAAAAAAAGAAGACATTAGACTGAACCATCTTCAAGTGTCAACACGTACGGTGTTCTGTTTCCAAGAGTACCACTCCTTGGTTATACTTCACTATGTAGAGCAAAAAATCATCCAACTGTAGGGAAAAGCATAATCCAGAAAATTACTAAATATTTGGAAATACTTTTGAGGCCCATATAAATGACAGAGCCTAGCAGAAGTACTGAGTTGGTCATTTTAAAGGTGGGACCTTGGTGTAAATGATACCAGATCAAAAAAATTTTTAAATTTTTTTTATTATGACTGAGTGAAAATATACATTCCCATATAAATTTACATGCCCGCCTATATGCAGCTTCCACTGCTCTCCCTGTCCGGTGACAGCACACTGTTCCTCTCTGCTCCATACATGTCTCATCCTCCCAACAGTCTCCTTTCCCCTCCTCTCCACCCACTCTCTTTCCTCCAGCCAGAGGTCAGCAGGATGATACCTTATAGGTGCATATTTTTTTAAAAAAGATTGCAACCCAAACCAAACCTACTGCTGTGAAGTCAATTCTGACCCACGGTGACCTTATAGAACAGAGTAGAACTGCTCCATGGAGTTTCCAAGGGCAGCCTGTGGATTCAAACTGTCAACCTTTTGGTTAGCAGATGCAGCAGCAATTAACCACCACACCACCAGGGATTCCAAAAAGGTTGCCAGGTACCTGAAATACACAAAGAATACTGAAGTTACTTTACAAGTACTTTTATGGTAAGTACTCAATAAGGGGAAACTAATGTAATTTTTCTGTTTATATTTCACTATTTCTTTCTTTGAAGGGACTACTCTGTTGACATGTGACTACTGTATACAGCTGATAAGCTTCCATTAATGTCTTCATCCACTCATTTAACAATAATTTATTAACAATCTAGTGAATGCAGGCACTGGCCTCTATATATGGTAGGTGTTTTAGTCAGCTAGTGCTACTCTAACACAAGTACCAAGAGTAGATGTCTTTAACAAAGACAAGTTTATTCTTACACAGTCCAGCAGGTTACAAGTCCAAATTCAAGATGTCTGCTCTAGAGGAAGGCTTTCCCTTTGTCAGCTGTGGAGGAAAGCCGTTGTATGGCATCAGTCCTTGGTCGACAAGCATCTCGGCACAGGAACTTCAGGTCTGAAGGAGCGCTCTACTCTGGGTACCGCTGTCTTGATGGTACGAGGTTCCCAACTCTCTGCTTGCTTGCTTCCCTTTCCTTTTATCTCTTGTAAGGTAAAAGGATGGGGCTGTGGGATGGGGAGGTGCAAGCCACACTCCAGGGAAACTTCCTTTACAATGGAGCAAGGAGGTGACCTTAGGAAGGGATTTACAGTCCCACTCTAATCCTTTTTAAAATAAAAAAAAACTAAACCCACCGCCGTCAGTTGATTCTGACTCATAGTGAACCTACAGGTCAGAGTACAACTGTCCCATAGAGGTGCCAAGGAGTGTCTGGTGGATTTGAACTGCCAACCTTTTAGCAGACGTGACACTTAACCCACTATGCCACAGTGTAGGAAAATCACAAAATGGGAAGCAATCACACAATATTGGTAATCACAACCCAGACAAATTTCTATACATATTATCTGGGGTGCACAATTCAACCCATGACAGTAGGAATAATGTCAAGCTAAGTGCTGAAAAAAATACTGGAGCAGAAGGCACCTGTTCTCCAGTCCAGCAAGAATATACATTGGCACCTTGTTACTTGTTACTAAATTTATACAGATATTCCTTTTATCAACTACACTTCATATCCTGTGAGCCTTCTCCTTCCTTATATAAATAAATCCTAATGAAATACTACCGAACAATAAAAAGAAACAAAATACAAATGTATACAACAGGACACTAATTGAAAGAAGTCAAGCACAAAAGACTATAACCTGTAAGATCTCATTTATAGAAAATTCTAGAAAAAATAAAACCATAGAAAGGAAACCAGTGGTTGTCTAGGGTGGGGAAGTTGGGGTCAGGATCAACGGCAATGGGTACAACAGAACTCTTCAGTGTGATGGAACTATTCAACATATTGATTGGGGTGGCGGTTACCGGATACTACCCAACTGCCCAAATTCATCAAAGTGTACACTTAAAAGAGTGAGCTTTATTATTTGTAAATTGCACTCAATAAAACTCGGGGGAAAAAACTTGTTACCTGTCTCCTCAAAAAGATTCAGAGGAAAGAGGAAACATTAGAAAACAACAGCTGAAAGAAATGGTCCTATTGATTTCTACAGATTTTTTGATGCTACAAAATGAGCTACATTCATGAACTGTGTTATGTTACCCCTTGAGAGAAAATGCCTTGAATGGGTGATACTTTACTTACAGCCTGTTGCTGTCAAGTCAATTCTGACTCACAGAAACCTAAAAAGACAGAACAGACTTGCACCATGGGGTTTCCAAGTCACAGCCAGTGGAGCGGAACCACCAGCCTTCTGATCTGCAACCAGAGGTCTCAACTGCTGCACTATCAGGGCTCCAACTATAATACGGCTTTAGCTTTATCAGGGGTTGAGATTATGAAATTGCAATTTGCAGAATATGATTGCATTTTCAGGAACATTACCGTTGAAAGCAAAATCCATTCATTAATTTCTTCAAGGTCTCTTACATAAAGATTCAAATAAAAAATTCTTTTTAGAACATGAGAAAGAAACTTTCCAAACAAAATGTTTTTCTGTCCTTTAAACTATTATCTCTTTTTAACTGTGCTGCTAGGAAGCTCAGCAAGAAACTAATACTCAACTGCATTAAGTATACTACCTTTTATTTTTTGTATCATTATCTCCTACCTCCATTTTGTTTGAGTGACATCACTGCACAGAATTTGTTATTTTTTTTAAAGAAATCATCCATGTTTAGGGTCATGTAGGGTATGTATTATAAAGAAATTTGGAGGTACTTTAGCAAAGACAGCTGTGAAACTAGATTTTCCCAAAATACCACTCTTCAAGAAACAACCAAGTGGCTCGGTTACATACTCAAAGGAATGAAAGGGCTAGTAAAGAAATCAGCAATTAGTCAGGGGGGGAAAAAGGAATTAGAAGAATTTGAGAACAGATGGGCACTGATATGGATAGCTCCTAAAGAGCTAACCTTCACAAAGAATGAAGAAGGTGGCAGGAAATTCATTACCTACAATCTCCTGGGTCCTCTGCCTGCAGTCCTCATACATCTGCCCCTGGAAGCTTTCCTCAGCGGATAGTTCCGCCTCTGGAGAAACACCTTATTAGTGGGATTCGCCCTGTTGATGAATTGCACTAATGGATCATTAGAGTGACAGGTCACACAGGTGATGGATTGTGAAGTAACTTAATGAGAGCAATAGCTCATTGTGATTACGCTCCCGTGAAGGCGGGCTCTGTTTTCAGGAGAACTCCTCTACAAGCCGATTCTGCTTAATTACAGGATACAACATACGCTAATAGTAATGTCAAGATGTTCGTTGGCACTAAGTTTTTGGCACTGATCAAAATGTAATTTATGGCTCCACTCTGTACACTTGGCATTCATACAGGACGAAGAGTCTCAGGATCAGAAGCAAGACTCTTGGAATCTGCTTGATTTCTAGGCTGAAAGAAACCAAACCGATTTCTGCTGTGGATCTCTAGATCTGTGCCCAGTACATGCAGGTTTCAGGGCTTATATTACGTTGTCTTAAAGCCACACTTAGATCCAAGGTGACAGGGTGTGGAAGTTGAGAAATACAATGACTTTCCTTTAGCGCAGGCAGAAAATCACGATTATAGAAGTTGTTGTTATGGATTGAATTGTGCCCCTCAGAGTGTGTGTCAACCTGGGTAGGCCATGATTCCCATACTGCGTGATTGTCCATCATTTTGTCATCTGATGTGATTTTCCCATCTATTGCCAATCTTACCTCTATAATGTTAAAGAGGCCTAATTAGAGACTCAATCTACAAGATTAGGTTGTATCTTAAATCAGTTGCCTTTGAGATGTAGGAGTGAGCAAGTAGAGAGACAGGAGACCTCATACCACCAAAAAACAAGAGTCAGGAACACAGTACATCCTTCGGATTGAAGATTGGTGACAAGGACCTTCCTCCAGAGCCAACAGAGAGGGAAAGCCTTCCCCTGGAGCAGACATGAATTTGGACTTACAGCCTACTGGACTGAGAATAAATTTCTATTTGTTGAAGACATTCACTTGTGGGATTTTTGTTGCAGCAGCACTAAATACAAAAGACAATATCAGATTATGTTCATTAGTAGATCAGATCTGAAAATAAACTCACCAGTGATTTAGGCTTCTTTGTACTGTGGATGGTACCGATGTCAGTAATCTTAAAAAATATCTATCTACACATACCCGTGGGAACCCTGGTGGCATAACGGGTTAAGAATTACATCTGCTAACCAAAAGTTTAGCAGTTTAAATCCACCAGGTGCTCCTTGGAAACTCTATGGGGCAGTTCTGCTCTGACCTCTAGGGTCACTATGAGTCAGACCTAACTCAATGGCAGTGGGTCTAGTAGGGTGGTTGGGAGGGTGGGCAGGTAGACAGGTAGGTAGGTAGATAGATGACGGTGAGACATATTAAACTTCTAATAACAATCTTTACTATTTATTAATTGCCTATTTTGTGTCAAGCAAGGTATTAGACACTGTCACGTGATGACTTTAATTCTCACAGCAACACCACGATCTCCTGTGTGCAGATAAGGACACCGAGGGTCTGAGACCTTCAGGTTTGGTAAGTAGCCATAGCATGTAACTATCATGCCATCAGGGTTTCCAAAGCAGCACTAGATGATGAAAACACTTCGCTCGCATAACAGGAACACACAAGAGAATTTCAGAGAGGTGGATTTCAGTCTGGAGCCAAGAAGAACTCGGCAAGCATTAGATCAGGGAGCCAGGCTGGCACCATGTGTTGGCCTCTCCAGCATCACATGAGTTCAGAAGGAAAGGGCATGTGTTTGGGGGATGTTATGACAGATAAGTAGCACAGCAGAAGGGACTGCCACTCATCAGTGCAAATTCTAATAAGACTGATGTTAAGGAGCTTTCCAATTCTAATGATAAGACAGGTTATCAGTTTCTTATTTGAAATCATTGGGGCCTGATGTGTTTGGGTATTTAGAATTTTTCCGAGCTTAAAAATGTAATTTAATGCATACCCTGTTTATTACATATGATCTCAAGTGGGGTCTAGGGCACCACACTGTACTCAAATGCAGAAATATTTCTGCTTTTGTTTTAAAGTTTCACTTAGTAGTCAAGAAAAAAAATTACGAATAGCCTCACATCAGTTCAAGTCAGGTTAAAAAAATTCCATTGCTATTGAGTGGATTCTGACTCATAGTGACCCTATAGGACAGAGTAGAACTGCCCCATAGAGTTTCCAAGGGGCATCTGGAGGATTTGAACTCCCCACCTTTAGGTTAGCAGCTGTAGCTCTTAACCACTATGTCACCAGGGTTTCAACGTAAGTTACACTTGGATTCTGGGTCAGGGTTTGTTGCTAAATGAGTTATGAAAATATTTCAATCTTCAGAATAATTTGGATTTTTAATTGCAGATAAGAGATGGCCAAACTATAATTGCTGTCAAGTACTAATTGCCAATTATACACCTGGAACTATACCTCTCATATTACAGCAACTTGATGAATTGAATTTAATAGTCCCATTTTGCAGATGAAGAAACTATGGTTCAGTTATATCAGTTGACCTGCCTAAGGCCACCCAGATATAAATTAACGCTTACATGGCTGTAAAACGAGGACTCTGTCTAATGAATGATGCAACTTCAAGACTTTACTACTCCATAGGGCGAATGTTTCTCAAGTTGATCTCCAATGTGTTATTTGAATTGGTAATAATCTAATTCATTTTTCTATTTCCTAGTGTCACCTCCTGAGGTTCAGATATCGTTAAGGGAAGCCAGGAAAAATTAAAGAACGATAACTTGAAAGTTACATCATCTAGAGATACTTCTGGACTATGCAGATGCAGATATGAGCAGACGTGATACAGAGACGTGATGCAAATGTATGACTTCAGTTCTTCTAAAACTGTTTTCCTTTCATTCAGAGTTTGAATACAACTTGCAAGGTGCTTCAGTTGAACAATCTTCTACGGTAAGTTTGCATAAGACCAATTTGCAATGAATTAATAAGTCTTAAATGCAGCAGCAACAGTTTCCCCAAATGAAGAATATTAACAGCAAAGACTAGTTTTTTAGAAACCCAAACCAAACCCACTGCTGTCAAGTCAAATCCAACTCATAGCAACCGCATACAGGACAGAGCAGAACTGCCCCATAGAGTTTCCAAGGAGCACCTGGTGGATTTGAACTGCCAACCTTTCAGTTAGCAGCTGTAGCACTTAACCACTATGCCACCAAAGTTTCCAGTTTCCTAGAGTATGTGATAATTACTTACAAAGCCTGTTTTAAGATAAAAAAGTTACCTTAACAGCATTCAAATATGAACTAATATAGTGCAAATAAAGAATTTTCTTGATTCTACTGAGCAAACCACATAGAAACTGTGTTTTCCCCTTTCCTGTGAAAGATACAAAGCTTAGGAAATTTCACACTCAGTGAGTTAATCCCTTTTCATTCTCCTTCCCTTCATTAGCTGGCTGCGCTACACACTTCCTTGTTTGATGGATTCTGTTACATCTGCATTTTCTATCATAAGCCACTTCAAATACAAATTTCAGAAGGGAAAGATCAGCTGCCACTACTGAAGAGTAGATTTATAAAGCTATTGTGTGGGGGTATAGGTAAGGGGAGCTTATAAACAAAACTAAAAGAATAACAATGTCTTACAATAGCTGTTGCTTTACAGTTTAGTAAGTGCTATTTATTCACCTCACTGACCTGAATCAATGACCCCATAGACAGCCGAGACCATCCAAGACCATGTCTGCTTATTAGATGACTTGCTCAGTATCACATAAGAAGTAAGTGGTATAGTTTCCAGTTGAACCTGGGTTTTCTCACTTCAAGTTCAGTTAGTACTCTTCCTCGTACACAATGCTTCCTCCCGAAAGAATCACATGACTTATCTAAAGACTATGGACTGCAAGATACTGGTGAGAAACACAACAGCTCAACTTTCACGAGATGTATTCACATGTACAGAAAAATTGTTGTCCTGTTTTTCTAAACAGGAGAAAATTACCTATGAGTTGGTCTCTACTGAACCATGCAGTTAGGGAAATACAGCTGTCAGAAGGATTTCTTGAGTTAGGAGTCACCAGGACGGAGTGCAAAGGCAGTTCATTTACAATATTTAATTGATGGCTGCATGTGAGCATTTTATGAAACGTGAAATTATGGATTTCTTGTTATGCAAGATGATCCAGATGTATTCTTTTATTTAAGACAACCCTACACCCCTATTCAACAACTGTCTTCAGAAAAAAAAAATGAATTCAATTCTACACATTTTTCTCAGGTGTCTGACTCTAAGCACAGTAATAATAGCCTGAAAATGACGTATGTGTGTCACATTACATAGATTTATTTTTGTTTTTGCTCTCAGATTATTATTTTTCCCCCCATCTCAAGAACCACACTTCACTTTCTTTGTATGGAGCTAAAAATCTGGCAGGGTGAGGGAAGAGGAATCTGATTTCTGAAACCGTTTAGGAGTACAGCCATGTGACGAATTTAATGGAACTTCTTGAAGTTGTATTTCATGCTTTACTACAATTAGCCAGAAAAGGTCATTTTTGAAAACAAAAGCAGCGAGCACACGCTTTATGCGAAGACGCTGATGAAATAGCGGCTGGGTGTGGGGGGAGAGGGAAGAGCAGCACGCAGCCTGTTGGCAAGTGTGTTAAAACAACAACAGAAGGACAGACCTCCCTGCTCTTGGCACCAACAAAAGAATTAGGTTTTATAAAGCAAATTGTTGATTCCAGACCCCAAACAATACATTAGTGTTACTTCAAATTGTAGGACTTGAAATGGCTCATGCCCAAGAATAACTCAGAGCTTTAAAGTGCTCACTACCTAACTTTCCCCTCCCACAAGTTTTTTTTTTTTTTTAAATAAAAAATTCCAGCTTCCATCAAGTCGGTGCTGACTCATGATGCGTCCTCTGCTGGGTTTTCAATGGCTCGCTTCTTGGAAGTTAATTACCACATCTTTTAAGGCAACTCGAGGTGGACTTGAACTTCCAACTTCTGGTTAGCAGCTGAGCATGTCAACTGTTTATGTCTCCCCAGGTTTCCAATGGCATGCAGAAAATGAGAAGAAATTAGCTTCAGACTTTTATGTTCTTTCATATTAGTGATGTATGGGTCCACATGGATTTTTTTTTTTTTAACCTAGAGGCAATTCCTTTATTAATTTCCTTTTAAGAGAGAAGTTCATTCAAAGTTGACTCTAACAGGAATCTTCAGATGGAAAGCTACATTATTGTTGTATTTTATATACAAGATCTTTTTTCCACTTGACTATAAGCATCTTGAGTGCCTTTGGTTCCATACTACTGACACTTGCCACTGTGGCATAACTAGACGCTCAATAAATACAGTGAAATGAATGGATTCCTTCACTGTGGTTTGAGTGAAAAGGAAAGTAGTAAGATTCTGGCATCAGCTGGAAGTTCAAGGGCAGAGGGCCATGCACCATCTCTCTAATGGAGCAAGACCAATGTGAAGATGGAAACACACAGTGCTCTAAGTGGAAATATAGGGTGGGACGTACAAAGGCCACTGGAGAGGGGAGTAAGGAGAGCTGTCTTAGTCATCTAGTACTCCTGTAACAGAAATACAAGTGTGTGGCTTTAGTAAAGAGAAACTGATTCTCTCACAGCCCAGTTGGCTACAAGTCTGAATTCAGGGCCGCAGCTCCAGAGGCAGGCTTTCTCTGAGAGCTCCAGAGAAATGTCTTTGTGGTCATCTTCCCTGGAACTGGAAGCTTCTGAAGAGAAGGGACCCTGACTCTAGAACATGTGCTCTATTCTTGGCACTGCTTTCTCGGTGGTGTGGGGTCCCCAGCCCTCTGCTTGCTTCCTTTCCTCATATCCCAAGAGACTGCCTCAAGACAAGATACAATCTCACTCACTGAATCCTGCCTGACCAACTCAGCTGCCACTCATTCTCCCTTATTAATTTCATAAAACCAAACCAGTGCTGTATGGAGCCAATTCCAACTCATAGCGATCCTATAGGGCAGAGGAGAACTGCTCCATCGAGTTTCCAAGGAATGCCTAGTGGATTCAAACTGCTGACCTTTTGGTTAGCTGACATAGCACTTAACCACTAAGCCACCAGGGTTTCCTACTAACATAATAGAAGTCTGATTTACAACATACAGGAACATCCCACAATACCAGGAATCATGGGTTAGCCAAATTACTATAGATGTTTTTTGGGGAGACATAATTCAATCTATAATATAAGATGGAAACAGAAGTGTGTCTTAGGTTTCCCCATAAAATGACTTGAAGGATCAGAGACTCCACTACACACAAAAGTCTTTGCACTGATACAGTCAAAACCCAATAGCAGTGTAAGGCCATAGCAAATTGAATTTCCACTTCTCTTGCAAAAACACACCCAAGTGTTTACACAGTTTTATGTTACTATGGCAGAATGCCCCAGAATCCTCCTCATCCAGCGGGTAGGTGGAGGTGATTGAGCCTGGATAAACTACTGGTTGGGAGCTGCCTAGCTGAAGCTGGTTTCAGCTACAGCTTTCCCAAAGAGAAGGCAATTTCCAAGCTTGTTCCCATTTTGAGATGGTACTTTTCCACAAGTGAACAAGAACAGCTTGGAAAAATGTAGGGCTGCATAATGAATATTTCAATGGGGTGAGAAGAAAAGGAGAAAGAAAAATGACAAAACTATGAGGGTGGTGGGGTGTCTGTGTGTAGAGGGTGGGGATAAGTGTGCACGGGGGGTGCAAAGCTGACAATCCTGGCACGTGATTTCTGAAGTGGAGCCAGGGAAAACCGCTCTTCCCATCAGCTGGTGTCCTTCAAACCAGATAAAAGTGGGGGTGCCTATCAGCCCCCTCAGAAGCCTGCGGTGTGGTGGCTAAGGGGATCTTTTTTCAAAGGTTTGAGGACAAGCTGGTTTGTGTTATAATGAAAGGCTTCTAGGAAATACCAGTTAACTTCCCTCAGAAAGCAAAGGGAATGAAAATAAACTTTACTGACTGGTAATAATGAAAACTTCCTTTAGATTAAAACAAGAAAGAGTAAGGGGAGGGAAAAAAGAAGACATACGTTTGTGGGCTTAAATCTTTGAACTGTACGTTGCCCAGTGAACGACCCCCATTCCGTGAGTGCTGTCACTTCTGATTCCCACTCCTTGTGAAGAACAGAGAAGCTGGTACCGGCTGGGCTCAAAGCTCACCGCTTCCAGGACACAGTGTGAGGCCCAGAGTCCGACATGGAAGCGCAGACTCTTGGATCAAGTGTCTACATTGTGCTGGCAGTGTGCTGGGGGCTCTCTGCACGTTCTCTGTGAACACCCCTAGCAAGGCAAGGCGAGTCTTGTTAGTCCCAGCTTTTCAAATGAAGAAAGAGAGATGCAGATTCAGGAACCTACACAAAGTCACACAGTGAAGTGACACAACCAGAATGGAAGCCTCTGAAAACTGGATCCCTCTCTGCTCTACTACCTTGCCTTCTTGGCCATACAGGTTTCAAGAATCAGAATGGAGTGGCAGAAATTTCCAGGTCACTTTGGCCTTTCTTCTCCTCTTTACAGGGCCAACATCTGTACAGGCATAATTTGGGCTATTGTGGTTGGCAGTTCAAAGCCACCAGGACCTGCTTGGAACTGCTTGGGGCCTTTTCTATTGCATCTATAGGGTCACTGTGAGTTGGAACCAACTCAGTGACAGTTTGGGTAGCCAGAGAAACATACTGCTAAGAGAAATCATACACCACTGGAATGACAGATTGAAACGAAACAAATGTGTTTCTAAAGACACATGAAATGAAACAAATGAGTTTCTAATGACACACAAAAAGTTAACTGGCTTCTTTTTGGGGGAGGATACTGGGAATCAACCCTGATTCTGAACACTGGCTGCTTTTCCCCTAAAGGTAAGCCACTAGGTTACCAAATAACAGATGAAGAGAAACTTCTTTTTATAGAAGTATTCTAGCAAATCAAGGAAAAAAAATGACGGAACAGAAATATCGCCTTTTCTTTTTTAATTCTATTGACTCAATAGTACATAGAACAACAATGAACTAAGGACATAAGCATTCAGTGGCTGCTTCTAAGACAAACAGAAAACAGAGAAAACTAGGGAAATGAAAAACTCTTGATGAAGAACCCATCATGCCTTAAGAAGCAGTCTTTCTCAAACAATCAAATCTGAATCTGATTAAGCTTCTAGACCCAACTACCAATTTGCAGCAAATAGGGAGGGCAGAGAAAAATGTTAAATGACACCGTGGGAATGCAATCAGCAAAATCCCAGATGAGGGAAATGATACAGAAGAGATGATCTGGTTGCATCAACATATAAATTGCAATGGGATATAAAAGAGATTAAGGGCAAAACTGTAGATGAAAACTGATGTAACTGACATAAAAATAAAAGCAGGCTACTACAGTGTGTAAGGATGTACATTTGGGTGGTAAAATTAGAAAGAAAAGTAGAAAATCAATCACTACAAAAGTCAGGACAGTGGTTTTTCTAGGGGGAGCAGTCGATGTTTGGGAGGTAACAGGGTAGAGGGCTCTGAGGTTTCTAGTGAAGCCTAGCTCCTTCCATGGATGCTGGTTTTAAGGGTGTCCACCATTAATAACTAAGCTGTGCACATGTGTTAGTTAAGCAATATGTTTATATGTACACACAAGGACTACCAATGAAGTTCACAAATTCATCGTAGAAAAAGTGCTATATGCCTCATTGCTGAATATCACTATGGTCACCTTCGAAGTACTCCCTGTGGGAAGCTATACACCAACATCAATGCCTAGTCCACCCTTCAAAGCAATTTTAGAACTTTTTTTTCTGGAATGGCTATCAGAGCTGTCATCATATTACCCTTGATGTCCTAAATGTCATCAACATGTCTTCATTTCAATATTCTCTTTATCTTCAGGTAAAGAAAAAAGTCATTGGGGGCCAGATCAGGTGAGTAGGGAGGGTGTTCCAATATAGTTATTTGTTTATTGGCTAAAAACTCCCTCACAGACAACTAGACAATTAAGTTGGGGGACTTGCCACCATGTCACTGTATACAATAGCTGTTCCATAAGGAAGAGTTCCAAAATTGCTCTGAAGGATGGACTTGGCACTGGCATTGGTGCAGAGCTTCCCATGGTAAGTACTTTGAAGGTGACTGCAGTGATATTCAGCAGTGAGGTACGTGGCACTTAAAACAATTAAGTTCATGGACTTAACTGTCGGACATACATATAATATGTATACATATCTCACTCTTCTCAGACTTCTCTCAATCACCAATTTTAAGCAGTAGCTATAAGATTGTGAAAGGGGCCATGTTCTTGAGCTTGTGACACACTTCCATGGAGAACTCCTTTTAAAACCTGGCTTCCTTGAAACGAAAACCCTAAGACTTTTTCTCTTCAGAGATTGTCAGTTTCAGTTTGGTTTAACAAATAACTTGAGTCCAATACCAAAATACGCCAAGAATTATTTTCACAGAGATGAGCTGAACCTTCAAGCAGGGAGTTCTGGTTCTACTGACTTGGAGGCCCAGGCCACCTCTGGCCCTTCCATCCTGATCTACCGCTAGCCTTTCATCACCCCAAGTTTCCTTCCCACAGCGTGGGGGCTGGAGGGATGTGACACATTAGTCACCAGAAAAGTGTGACATTAGCCTATGGCAGAATCTTCCCCTTCCAAGTCCCTCGGGCACTTCTTCCAAAGGCCTGGCCATACCTACTCATCCTATAGGGCTGACCACACCTTCTCAACCTATAGGTCAATGTCAGTCCTTCTCACTCTGTCTACAAAGACAATATAGAACCCTGTGCTCTTTCCTCCAGGCCTATGTTCACAAGCCTGTGTGGTGTGCGCTGTGGGTAGACCAAGTGTCCTACCACTCCCATTAACTGCCTTCGTTTCTGTTTGTCTTTCCACTGAGGTACCACAAGACGAGCACTTTGCAGTTTGTTAAGTACCTTCCTGTATACCACTGCAGTTTTGTGCTCTGGAGAAACATCACATTCATAATTTTAATGTAGTTGTTCGGTCCACAAACTAATTAGTCTACACTGAAATCTGTGGTACTCGATCGTGGCTGCAGAGAATCACTCGGGACATGTTTAAAATATACTGCTGCCTGGGCTGCGGACGAAATTAAGCGAAACAGAAAGCTAAGTAGTGAAGCCTGGGCCCCAGGGAAGTCTGTGGGCAGCCAGGGTTGACAGCCACTGCCTGGGGAACACATACACTAGATACCAGGAAGATTGATCTTCTGTGCACAGGTCTCACAGTCCTACAATCACTGCTACAACTACTAAGTGTGCGTGTGTGTGTGTGTGTGTGTGTGTGCACGCGTGCACACACATGAATGCACGCACACAAGCACACATACACAGACACACATTTTTTGTATTTGTGCATTTCCCATCTGGTATGTCCTGTGCATACATCCCAACCACTATTCTGTCCTTCCCAAGACACTGGTATTGTCATGTGTGGTCTCCTTGAGTCCTGAGAAATACCCTCTGTAAATCCATCCCTGAGTTAAAAGTAAGAGCGTACAATGGGGATGGGCAAAGGTCACAGCTCTACTACTTGACCATTATGTGACAGTGGGAAAGTGTCTTAAGTTCTCTTGGACTCCCTGTCTGCAGACATGAAATGAGTGCGACAGTGCCATCCTGTCAGGGTTACTGTGAAGATCAGAAACAACCTACCCACCGTCACAGCCAAAAAAATGGGGGAACACTGAGTCTCCTAATTCCCTAGGAACTGCCTAGGCCTTCCTGTGAGGAATCACGTAACATATGCCAGTACCAAACAAATTCAAGTCCTTTCTGGGGCATCTTATAATAGTCTATCAAAATGCTCAGGATTCTTACAGTTGGGCAATTTCTTCTGTAACCACATGAATTTAATGTAAAAAATGTATACAGATGCACCAATGCTCAGATTTCAGGTCTTTGATTTAAAAATCACACTTGTGTATTATTTTAAATGCCCACTAGCCTTTATATTGTCTCCTTGTGTTTGGTTGAAATGCCTATTATCAGCACTTGTACTGTTCAAACTTAGCAAAGTGTCACCCATTAGCATGGGACTCTTACTGGTGAGAAATGCTCCAGCATTGCCTGTCTGATTGTTTTGGTCACTCTAATCCTTCAAGGAGCACTCCTTTTACCTGCCAGAGACTATCCCTTTAAAGCTAACAGAGTCTTGCCAGCACAGAGTGAGAAAGAAACTAAGCAAAGGACATGGCCCACTTCATTCTATGAGGATGGCATGTGTCTTTAGGCCTGAGTTGCAAACCTCACTCTTTTGACCTCAAAACTCTCAACTCTGAAAGTTTCGTATCCTGGAATATGCAATTAAAATGAAAAGTATTGCAACTTCACAGAAATACATGAAAATATTTTACATGCATCATTTTGGAGAGTTGGCTCTTCTAGATTATTAAAAAGTCACAAAAAGTTTTACTGATATTCACACGTTCTAATAAGTATGCCTAGAAGCATGAAGCTCAGAATCCACTAATTTATTTCACAAGGAAAGAGTGAATCAGACGGAGCAATGAGCTTTGTTGTTAGTTTCTCACCATCACGGTGATGCTACGTGTGCAGAACAGAACTGCTCCAGAGGATTGTCAAAGCTGTGTGACCTTTCACATGCCAGGCCTGGCTTCCAAGGGTTCCAGTGACCAACCTTTTGGCCAACAGGCTAGCACTTAACTATTTTTAACATTGAGCAGTTTTACAAAAATGATTTGTGTAGAGAAAAGAAAATTACCAACACAGGGGTCCAGATTTTGAAAGTGATCATTATATTGTCATCTTAAACAAATGAATTTGACATTTCTGGTGAGTCAAGGTCATTACAGTCAAAACCAAGGACAGAGCAATGTCCTTACGCTCAACAACCTCTGCTCCAAGAGCTCCTAGAGGTTCTTCCTGTTTCCATCCTCCTTGCTATTGGCATGTCTGCCCTCAGCAGGACTGCCTTCTAATTTCTTGTTTAAAAACTTCTGTGAGTTCCCACATACAGTCTGGCAAAGACCATTAAAGCTGAACATATGCATATCCTGTGACTCAGCAATTTCTAGATAGATTAACTTAATGGTACTGTGCACATATGGACATCAAAAGACACGGCCATAAAAGCTTATAGCAGCCCTATTCATAATAGTCCAAATTTGGAAACTTCCCAAACACCCATCAAAAAGAGAATAAATACAATGTGATAGAGTCATAATAGAAAATACCATCTGGAAATGAAGAAGAACAAGCAATTGCCACATGCAACGGTATGGAGGAATCTCACAAACATCATGCTGCTGAAAGACAGCAGACACAAAAGAGCAGGGACCACGTGATTTCAGTATGCAAAGAGCAAGAGCAGGACAAACAAGTCTACGTTAGAGGTCAGACAGTGGTTATTCTTGGAGGGTAGCGATAAATGGGGTGTCGGGAATGCTAGTGATGTTATTTTTATGAACCCAAGTACTGGTTATGGGGTGAATCCACTGGACTATATACTTACGATATATGTATCGGTATCTGTATTAACATACTTCAATAAAGAAAAAAGTTGTGGCAAGCAAGGAAAAAAAAAACAACAATGAACCATATGGACTCTGAAGAAAGCCTGAGTCTCTAATGAGGTTAAGTGTGACAGACACAGTCAGCACAGTGCTAGGGACATCTTCTGGTTCCTTTTGTGCCGTAGCCCAGGTTCCCAAGTCAATGGTCTGTCACCGGTAATTAAGGTTTTACTATTCATAGCTTTACCTGGGGTTTTCTTGGTTAAATTCCTTTGCTTTCCAGCTTGTGTGGACATGTGTTTTAAGCTAATAATCAGAATTTTTTTTTTTGTATTTTTTCTTACACAAACATAAAAAATATGGGAAATAACTGACACATTCGTGGAAGTAACACTAGACTAAGATACAATCTGACAGGTGATACGAAGATTTAGTAATACACATTTTGAGTAGCAAATGCTCCCACATTTAACAAAACATACTTTCCTTTCAGTAGTAATGGCAATGATAAAAAATAGCAAGTTATTAGAATTATTGGTGCATACCCTATATCACTGAATTAATTTCCACATTGGTTTATTTAACTGGATAGTTTTTCCATTTTTCTTCCAGCTTAATTCTAAAACTAAAGAGAATATGAGATTTAATTTAAGTAAACTTCTAATCTCACTTCCAGTATTAGCTTTTTTGTCTCTTTATGTTGGATAATTTCATTTTAATTTATTAGAAGAAAAAGACTTCGCTCCCTAGCCCTGACCTAACCACACAGAAGTACCTGACAAAGAGAATCAAAATTTAGATAGCACAACACATCTCTTTTTATTAAGACCCTGTATTCTTGGCAAATCAGAATATTTTAAATGAAGAAATACAGTGTATACACATAAGAATGAGAAAAATGAGAAAGAGAAAGAAAAAAGAAAACATGATTTGCAATCACTGAAATTCTAGGCATAGAAACGATAGCCCAGGAGCCAAATCTGGCCTACCAACTGTTGCTATATACAGTTTTATTGCACCATCATCATCCTTATTCATTTACCTATAGTTCACAGCTACTTTTGTTCTACAACAGCAGAGTTGAATAGTTAACAATAGAGACTGTATGACTCCTCCAATATAAAAAATACTTAACATCTGCCCTTTACAAAAGTTGGCAATCCCAGTTTAAATAACAAAATGTACATTTAGATTTCAAAATATGAACTCAGGGGTCTGAAGAAGACAGTTATGGTATGCCTCGGTGCTTAGGTCTTCATGCTATGGGCAAATCCATACATAATTATCTTTGTGTTACTGATCATTATTAATAAATTTCTGTAAGACCATGAAGACTTTTGCAATACACTGTAAACTATACAGGGCAATAGGCTCTGGTGGCGTGGTGTTTAAATGTTATGGCTGCTAACCAAAAGGTCTGCTATGAGTCAGAATCAAGTCAGGAGCCATGGGTATGGTGGGTTTTTTTTCTTAAACTAGATCCCATGAGTCAGATCTGATTCGACGGCACTTGGCTTGGCTTGGCTAGATCCTATGAGACCTTGTAGCCCAGTTTTTAAGGGTAGTAATAACCTGGGCTGCTAACCCAAAGGCTGTTGGTTCAAATTTATCAGCTGCTTTTAGGAAATCCTAGAGGGCAGTTCCACTCTGCCCTGTTGGGGCTCCATCAGTCTGAACCGAGACTGAATCTACTGGATGGCAAAGCGGTTTGCCTTGTTTGGTTTTTTGGATGATATCTGGTCAGAAAACCTGTTTTTTCAATGTCTTTGTAGAAATGACTCAGATCTATGCTAGTCAAGGAAAGATTTATAAAAACTTCCTCCCTTTCCTTCAGCATTCACCCTATTGCCGAGTAGATTCTAGGATCTTGTTTTGCTTCATGTTCTGCCAATTTGGAAAAATATAAAAAAATACCATCAAGTGCTTTGAACACATCTTGGTGGTTGTCGACAGGACCAATAAAATCAAGTGATCTGTTGACTAAGAGCAGAAGTTCACTCAGTGCTCACTAGGTCCCAGGCATGATTCTGAGTGGTCTATTTTTATTAACTAAGTTAATGCTGAGACCTCTATCATTTAGGTACCCTTGTTATCTCCATTTTAGCTGGATGTGGAAATTTATCTTGTAAGTGACTTCAACGGCCACCTAAGAAACAACTATGAGACTTTAACTTAAAATGGTACACCTGCTTCCAGAGACATTAAATGCAGTAATAGCAAAGCAGAAGCTATGAAGGGGAAAAGTCAGCAACTCTGAGTTATTTTACATCATTAACCTGATGCTGTCACCTGCCAAATGGAGCTCTAGGTGACTGATGAAGGGATCAAGTAGCTGGGACTCACAGAAATGCAAAGTCAAGTTTCTGACTAAACTGGCCTGCAGACTCATGTATATTTGTGGCTACTCATCAAGATGACAGAACAGGTGATACCTCCTTTAACTCAAAGACCTTGTTTCAACACAGGGAGCCACGATTCATGTTTGTTTTCACACACTAGATTGAACCCGGGGTACCTGTCTTGCTAATTCATTAGGTGAAGAGTTCCTTGATAAAAGGGAAGGCATTTTCACGAATTTGAAGGATAATGAAATAGTCAAGGACTTTCCAGGAGTACGAGTGGCCCTGTGTGCAGGTCACCTCTCCTTGATGGTTACGAGAAAGCACAATTTCAGTAACTTGGTGAGTTGGCAGCCCAAATCCAAGGGGCTCGGTCTGATTCCACTGCTATGTGTAAGGAAGGAAATATACTTCTTCTCTAAGCAAATCAGGGAAAGATGATTAAGAATGTCAGGTCACAGAGCTGGACCAAAGGCATGGCTCACTGGGACATTCTGTCACTCTTTTCTAAGAAAAAAAGAACAATAATAATAAAAATAAATAATAATAATACTAAATAATAACAATAATAATAAAAATAACGTAATTTTTTAAAATGCAGAATCACACTGACATTTAGGCCAGGGCTACATTCTAGATTGAGGATGCCCCCTCAAATGTGCCTTAGCAGTATAATTTTTAAATGTACAGAAAAAATGCAAAATGAGAGCAAATGATGTGCTCAAGTCAATAGGAGAACTGTAGCAGAACCGATGACAAGCAGGCAGCATCTACTGGCAGTAAGTCAATGTGCCTTTCGGTAAATCACGAGCTCCAAATAGAGTTTATTCTACTCTTCTGATAACCCAAGTTTGCACAGGATCAAAAAAAAGGAAAATTAACTTCCTCTAATAGAAGTTTGCATCCTAGCATTTACTTCAAAACCACAAACTATATTGTTTTTAGTCAAAGATATGATTGTACTCATTCATTCACCAAATATTTACTGAACACCTACTATTTGTCAGACACTATTCTGAGTTGTTGGAAACCCTGGTGGCTTAGTGGTTAAGAGCCGAGCTGTTAACCAAAGGTCAGCAGCTCGAATCCATCATGCTGTTTCTTAGTAGACTTGTGGGCCAGTTCTATTTTGTCCTAGAGGGTCACTATGAGTTGGAATCCGCTCAACAGCAACAAGCTTTTATTCTGAGTGCTTAGGATACATCCATCAGTGAGTAAGATAGACAAAAATCCTTACCCTTCTGGACCTGTCATTCTAGTGGGGAGAGATAGACATGAAGTAAGTAAATGATTTGATACACTGAAAGGTTTAACATGTTATACCAAAAACCCACTGCCTTAGAGTCTAGTCTGACTCAGTGATCCTGACAGACAAAACAGAACTGCCCCATAGAGTTTCCAAGGAGTACCTGGCGGATCTGAACTGCCTGGCTTTTGGTTAACAGACGTAGTACTTAATCACTACGCCACCAGGGCTTCCTAACACTGTATAGGCAAAAATAATGCAAGACAAAAGGGAACCCAGGCATTTTTATTTACTTCTGTTTCCGACTCGACAGTACTTGGCTGGCTTGGCTTTGTAATTTTAATAGTGATCACCATACATCAAGACAGAATAGGTTGCCTTTTCTAAGGGTTTGAATATATACCTTGCTTAGTTTAATTATTCAGAATATACAGCAAGAACATCAACCCAAGAAGGTGTGTGCCTTCCTAAGGCTGTTTGCTTATGCAAAACATGTCTCAGTTTCCTCACCTTGGTGATTCTAAGGCTTCCTTCTGATTTTAACATCACGATTCCATGATTCTAACACTGGGTCATTACGTTAATTCAGAGAGAAGTAAACCTTGAAAAGAAAAGTTTCAGAGGAAATCCTGCAAAATATTTTCATGAAATTCTTCATAATCCACTTGCACATGGTCAGTAGCTATGAGCTCAAGAACTGTCGCATGGCACATACACACTGGGGGCTGACTACCCCAGTAGCACTAACAAGGATTCCAACAGGCAGAGTAGCCCTCTGTCTAGGTGTGAGAGGTGTATGTGGTCCTGGAAAAGCCTACCTATGCTTTGGGCACTTTCTGGGGAGCTGGCAGGTATGCTTTAGCATCCATGGTACACTAGCACTGTGGTAGTACTCACCCCAATACATTTCTTTCCCCCCCAAATAATAATTTAGGTAGTTTTAGGGTATCGTTGCTAGCTACAGTGATGGGTTGAATAGTCTCCTCCCCTCCCCCCAATTTCTGTCAACGTGTCAGGTCCTGATTCCCAGTACTGTACACCTGTCTACTACTATGCCATCTGATGTGATTTCCCTATGTGTTGTAAATCCTGTCACTGTGATGCATTGAGATAGATTAGCAGCAGTCACATTGATGAGAGCTACAATATTAGATAGCATTTTAAGCTAGTCTCTTTCGAGACATAGAGAGAGAAGTGAGCAGAGAGACATGGGGACCTCCTACCACCAAGAAAGAGGTGTCGAGAGCAGACTGTGCCCTTTTGACCTGGCGTTCCTGCATGGAGAACCCCTGGTCCAGGTGAAGACTGATGGTAAGGACCTTCCTCCAAAGCAGACAGAGAAAGACTTCCCCTGGAGCTGATGCCTTGAATTTGGACATCTAGCCTACTTTACTGTGAGAGAATAAACCTGTTTGTTGAAGCCACTGACGTGTGGTACTTCTGTTAGAGCTGCACTAGATGACTAAGGCAGCTACCACTGAGTAGATCCTTGACTCATGGCAAAACCAAGTGCATGACAACAAAACGCTGCTCATTGTTCCACCATTCCCATGCCAGTTGGGGAATGGACCATTGTGACAGCTGATTTACGGCAGCAGATCACCAGGCCATTTTTCTTAGCCCAACTTGGTTTGGAACTGCAGCTGAAATGTGTTTAATATAGCAACAGACAACCCTCCACTGGCAAATGGGAAGGTGGCTGTGCGTGAGATGCCCCAGGTGGGAGTCAAACCCAAGCCTCCCACATGGAAGGTGAAAATTTTACTACTGAACCACCAATGCCTTCAGTGCTAGGGTACTTCTCCCCAAACTGCATCCCACATAATTACTGTGTGCTTCATTAAACTGCCGTGCTACATCCCAATTTTATTGATTTAGTAGTTGACTTGTCTTCGTATGGTTTCCCAGGCATACACAAATCTTAGAGAGAAGCAGACCTGACTGGGTAGTGAGCATAGACAGGTGTTGACTTCCAGATATTGCCTCTGTAAGGTACCAAGTGAAAACATACTTAGCAAATCTCTACTGGAATTCTACCCTCAGGCAAATGATGCCATCACTCTGACCTAACCTGCTAACAAAAATTCCATCTTCAAGTATTAACAATTTATACATTTTTTTCCTGATGGCGAAAATATGAACTGAGTGATTTAGGAGTAAAAATTCCAGTGAGCAATGGAGAGTTCTTCTTTAGAATTAGAAATTTCACTTGAAAAAGCCTTAAAAACATCAGCTTAAAAAGGGAAACCAAACCCGTTGTCCAAGCGTCGATTCCGACTTAGAGCAATCCTGTAGGGCAGAGTAGAGCTGCCCCATTGAGCTTCCAAGGAGTGGCTAGTAGACTCGAACTGCCAAGCTTCTGGTTAGCAGACAAACTCTTAACCACTGTGCTGCCGAACTGAAAGGAAACCAGCAATTTACACTCAAGAGGGAGAATTTTACTGGGCAGGAGGCACTTGAGATAGCATATTCACAATACTAATAAATTGAATTTGGACAAACACCTAGCTATAATATTACTATTGACAGTTGGGCAATCAGACTCACTAGAAAAGGCCTGTGAGGGTAGGTGGTGCCTGTTTTAAAAACTTTCTTGACATGTAGATCCTTCCTGTCTGACAGGGAAATGGCACTGTGATTGTTCTCCGATGATCAGAAGACTATGAGGCTGTTAACCAGTTAACTGCTGTAGCTGAAGTTGTTGCTGTGGGAAGCAAGCCTTGGGAGCAGTCCTTTCAGTGCAATCCGTATTCAGGCCTGATTCTCTCTGACCAAGGGCCTCTCTGGCCCGCTAAGTCCATTCACACTCAGGGTGCAACAAGCAGGAAGTGCGGAAAACTGATATTCCTTCTAATCCCAAACCTCAATCACTGAATTGTTGGGTAAGTACTTGAGTTCCTTGACTCATGGGTAAGATAATTATAAGATACACATTCTATACTGTCTCCCAGATTTCTCCTGTGGAATTGACTACATACCTGTTACCCACATGGTAACTTGTATGACAATGCACACTTCATTGGCTTCCTTCTGGTTATGGATTGAACTATGTCCTCCCAAAAATAAATGCTGTACATTCTAATTCCTCTATTTGTGGAGGCAATCCTATTTGGGAATAGGATTTTCTTTGTTATGTTAATTAAGATGTTATCAGCGTAAGATGCCCCCTAAACCTCATCCCTTATGTGGTGTAAAAAGTGCAAATTTGGCACAGAGATGCAGGCCAGGATGAGGGAATACAGATGTCATGCCACATGCAGATGACCAAGGAACTGTGCAACTGAAGTGAAAAAGAAACCAACACTTCTTCCTAGAGGTGAGAGAGACAGAAAGCCTTCCTCTAGAGATGGCACCTTGAATTTAGATTTCCAGACTCCTAAACTATGAGGAAATAAATTTATGTTTGTTAAACTCACCCCCTTTTGGTATGGTACTGTAGTTAAAGTGTTGTCTGTTAATATCAAGTTCAGATGTTCAAATTCACCAGCCACTCCTCGGAAACTCTGTGGGGTAGTTCTACCCATAGCTGGAACTTTCCCACAACAGATAGGCAAGACATTTTCTCTCTCCCTTCTGCACTCTCCTACTGTAGTTCCTGTACCTCCCACCTCCCACTATAACTACCTGCAAGTGAATTTCTGCTCAGAGTCTGTTTCAGAGGTAATACAAATTAAGAAATAAACAGATGCATCTGGCATATTTATTTTTTATGGGCCTATAACAGCTCCATTTGAGTGATACAATAGCAATCTACAAGAATATTCCACTTAAAAAGTAAAACCTATGCAGAAATATTCATCTACAGATGTAAGAAGAGTTAGAATTTACAGTTAGTGGTATACCTGAGAGCCTACCCTATGAATAGATGTTGACCATGATGACATGTTTTCAAACGACTTGAAGAAACATGAGAACAGATTCAATAGTCTCAGAAAACCCCATTCCAGTCTTATTTTCACTAGATCTTCAACTAAATATTTGATTTAAAGTAAGGCTACAAACACTAACTTCTAGAAAATTAGCAGATTACATATACTTCATACACACACACATTTATAGCTATGCATATTTCACAGAAGTTTATATTTTGCCATTCTGTTACTAGCAATGCTTAATCAAAAATTAGGATATTGTTTTCCTTTCAGTGATTAAACATGAACAGAACTTCTAAATGTAATTTCAATTTAGACTTAGTGTCTATTCCCCCATTCTAAGAATAAAGCTTTTATTTCACAGTAAATCACAGTAAAATACAATTCTCTGTGCTGAAATTCGCTATTAAGTTAAATTTTCAATGCATTTTGTTCCATAAAAAGTACTTTAAACTGTTTGAGCTTTATCAGGTGCAATGAAATTGATTGGGAATTAGGAAAGATGGAAAGAGTAGTAATAGGAACAAGATTTAATGGATTTATCCGGAATACATTCAGAAGTTGAATATGATATTTAGGATAACAAAGCACATAAGTACTTTTTGGAATGTCTGAATGGCTTTAAGAAATATTACTTTAGCATGATACTACGGAAATCTACCAACCAAATCTAATGACTCTAAAAATCTATTTCCTTATTCCATGAATAACTATAAGAAAGCTTTTCATAAATTACAGTGTCAAGAAATTGGGTTTATAAGATGCCTATGTTTTTAAGAGCTCTGATTTCAAGTATAAGGACTGAGTAGATGAGGAATTAGCAGGCTTCAGGTGAAACTAGAAGAGAAATTCTCATCTCAAGGCCTACAGGGAGAAAAGGCAATTATTTGTGTGCTGTTAATTCAGCAGTACTGAAATTTTTTGATTTAATCCTTTTGGTTAAAAACTCCATTTAATTTCTGCTGAAATATAACATGCAGGGAAGATAAAAGATAGGAAGCTGTATCAGTCATTCACCCTTTAGCAAAAATTAGTGTCCTTTGCTACCACATTCATTGTAGCATGCTTTGATGAGCAGTGGCTAGGAAAGTCAGCAGAAGAAAGAAAAGCATCCCCAAGGGGCCCAGCCAGAAGAACCCTCATGAGGTGATACTGGGGACCATGTTGTTGCTGTATGCTGCTGAGTGAATCCCGACTTATAGTGAGAACAGAGTAGAACTGACTCATAGAGTTCTCAAGGAGTGGCTGGTGGATTTGAACTGCTGATTTTTTGGTTGGCACCCTGAGCTTTTAACCACTTCATCACGAGAGATTCTGTGATTCTGTAGCCTTAATAAAGAAGTGTGAACTCTAAATTGCATACCTAATCAATATTTTACAAATTGGTTAATTATATAAATAATTTTAAATATTTACTGGTATATATTTTGAAACTGAGTGTCAGGGATTGAATGGTATCCCCCCCAAAATATATGTAGTATTGGGCAGGGCCAGGATTCCCAACATTCTGTGATTGCTCTTCTTTTTTATGATTTTCTTACGCTGTAAATCCTAATCTCTGTGGTTAACAGAGTGGATTATTAGGGATTATTAGGGATGATTAGGGCGGGACCTTAAATCCCTTCCGATGATCACTTCCCTGCTCCACTGTAAATGGAGTTTCCCTGGAGTGTGGCTTGCACCACTTTTTATCCTTTTACCCTATCAGGCATTAAAGGAAAGAGGAGTAAGCAGAGCTGGGAACCTCACACCACCAAGATAGCAGGACCGAGAGCAGAGCATGTCCGTTACACCTGAGATTCCTGTGCTGAGATGATCTCATTGAATTTAGACTTAGCCTACCGGACTGTGATCATTTCTCCTATTGAATGGACTTGTAACTCATGAATTGATTCGTGGCTTACCGGATGGTGAATAAAATTTCTCCTCACGAAGCCTTCTACCCACGGTATTTTCTGTTAGAGCAGCACTAGATGACTAAAATACTGAGTTTAAGTATACTGTATGTATATATAGGAATATGTCTTATGTTGTTGCTGTTGTTAGGTGCCGTCAAGTTGGTTGTGACTCATAGCGACTCACAACGTCAGAGAAGAACTACCCCATGGAGTTTCCGAGGAGCACGTGATGGATTTGAACTGCCGACCTCTTGGTTCTCAGCCATAGCACTTCATCACTACACTACTAGGGTTTCCCTCTATGGCAGATACATACACAAAATGTACATAATATTTAACATGTTTATATATAGTTTCCTCCTTTCCCATACGGTCACTGTCTTTCTTACTCTGAAAAGAAGTAATCTATATAACTTCAAAAGAACTGTTAAAATATCACTCTATAAAACCTACCTTAACAACTGCCAGAAAAAGACACTATTTGAAAGCAGGAGGAGCAGGATAAGGGAACAAACACAAAAATGAGAAACAATGAGATTCGATCATTTCTACTCTTTTTGTGTAACAAAGTCATTGCTTTGAACAAGATGCTAACAAGCAATTACAATTGACTTAATTAAAATATATAAAAGAATACAAAGCACAGTCAGACCGTGGGTATGATGAAAGAGATTTTATTTAGAAAACCAATTTCTGAATATTTTTAGAGATTTAATCTTTTAATGCTTTTTTCTCCAATACAACCAGATGAATTTTTTTTTTCTTCTGGCTTTACAATTAAATAGTTAAAGAATTCTTTTTTGTATTAAAATAATTTTTGAGGTATTTAAGCATTCAATGAAGGATGGCTTTAGTTTCACTAAAAATTAACTTTCTGTCATGGATTGAATTGTGTCCCCCCAAAAATGTGTATGGCCATTTGGCTAGGCCATGATTCCTGGTATTATGTGATGTCCTTATATTGTATAAACCCTGCTTCTGTGCTGTTAATGTGGGAAGAGGCAGCGGTTGAGTCGGTGGGGCAGGACTCACTGTGTAAGACTGTATTGTGCCTGGAGGAAACCTCTTGAGATATAAAGGGAAGAGAAGCAAGCTGAGAGATGGAAGACCTCATACTGCCAAGAAGCAATGCCAGGAGCAGAGCATGTTGTTTGAAAAGGAGCTGGGGTCTCTGTGCCTCAGAAACTCCCAGTCCAGGGGAAGACTGATGACAAGGACCTTTCTCCAGAACCAACAGAGAGAGCATTCCTTTGGAGCTGATACCCTGAATTTGGAATTACAGCCTACTGGACTGTGACAAAATAAATCTCTTTCTTAAAGCCATCTACTTGTAGAATCTCTGTTATAGCAGCACTAGTTGACTAAGACACTTTCTTTGGATTAGGAAGAATATTAAATTAGGGGGCTGGAAGAAGCTGGCATCAGTAACAAAGGGGACATACAACTAATCCACAAAGGGGTGAGATCAATCAGAGTTTGATGAAACAGTGATGAAATGTTTTTCTACAGGGCCTTTGGAGTTCCCATTCACTATAATCCAAAGTTTTCCCTTGAAAAATTCATTTGGTTATATGTTGCATTGTTAGGTGTCCTTGAGTCAGTTCTGACTCTTAGCAACCCTATGCACATCCGAAGGAAACACTGCCCAGTCTTGTGCTGTGTTCACAATCGTTTTTATGCTTAAGTCCATTGCTGCGGCCACTGTGTCAATCCATGTCATCAACGGTCTTCCTCTTTTTCACTGACCCTCCTCTCTACCATGCATGATGTCCTTCTCCAGGGACTGATCTTTCCTGACAACATGCCCAAAGTATGTAAGACGCAGTCTTGCCACCTTTGCTTCTGAGAAGCACTCTGGCTGTACCTCTTTCGGACCAGATCAGTTGGTTCTACAGGTGGTCCACCATACATTCAGCATTTTTCTGCAACACCACAATTCAAAGACATCAATAATTCTTCTTTCTTCTTTGTTCATGGTCCAGCTTTTGCATGCATATAATATGCTTAAAAATACCATGGCTTGGGTCAGGTGAACTTTAGTCTTCAAGGCGACATCTTTTCAATACCTTAAAGAGATCCTTCACAGCAGATTTTCCCAATGCAATGCATCTTTTGATTGCTTGACTGCTGCTTCCAGGGGCATTGAACCAAGTAAAATGGCCAATAAGATTTTGTATCCTGTCTTTTTCACCTGCATATCCTGAAGCAGCCTTCATCAAGACCATTTTCTAGAATGTCAGCTCAACACAGGACTGACTGAACTGTGTCAATTCCATGGACAGGCAGAGATCCTGTCTGCAAGAGTGCCAGGCACACAATAGGTGCTCATCGCTCATCCATCTACAATGCTTATTGACCTACACCTGCTTTCCAGGTCACTAAGCCCTGGTCTGAAGACACTTGAATTTCTCAGTGGAGGCTACTGCATCTGAAATGGAACACTGTCTTGTGTGATGTGGATTATCATCCTTGGAACAAAAACCCACAATCAAATCCAGTGCCATGCAGCCAGTTCTGCTCACAGTGACCCTATTAGACAGAGCAGAACTGCCCCACAGAACTTCCAAGGCTGTAAATTTTTATGGAAGCAGACTGACACATTTTAATCCTGTAGAGTGGCTGATGGTGTGTTTGAACTGCTTTTAGTTAGCAGCCAAGTGCTTTAACCACTGTGCAACTAAGGTTCCTTGGCTGCCACCCAATGATCAGTGGCCTGCCCCAGTTATCATGATAAACTTGAAACTCAAGTTTACAAATCCATTCAGGGGGGACAGTTCTATTCCCGCTACTGATGGAAAGAACAAATGAGCTGAGATTTACGAAATGCTACATTATTAAGTAGTATGGTAAGTTATAACACAAACCCTTATCACACACATACTGGAAGTTCACTTTTAGTGTATGTAGTATTTTATCAAATAGAAACTTACTCCACTGCCATTGCGTTGATTCTGAGGACAGAGTAGAACTGCCCTACAGAGTTTCCAAGAAGTGCATGATGTATTCAAACTGCTGACCTTTTGGTTAGCAGATGTAGCACTTAACCACTGCACCACCACCAGGGTTTCCATTGAATAGACGTATCATGTGTTCTCTAACCATTTGTCTTATTAGTCAGTGAGGATATTTAAACCATTTTTAGACTTTTGAAGTCCAGGTTCATTTTGACTGAACTCGACACTTAAAAAAAATGTTGCCATTGAGTTGACGTCAACTCATGGTGATTCCATGTGTGTAAGAGTATAACTATGCTCCATAGGGTTTCCAATGACATCAGATGGCCAGGTCTTTGTTCCGAGGTGGATGTGGTTAGACCCCAATCTTCCGGTTAGCAGTCAAGCACGTTAACCATGGGCAGCATCCAGGGGCTCCTAACTGCATGCTGTGGTCAGTTGTCACTGAGTTGACTGTGACTCAAGGTGACCCCTTGAAAACTCTGCATACAAGTGACAGATTTCATTGGTCAAATTGGAACAGGAAGTTTCAGCTTTAGCCCCTAGTTCCAGAGCAACTGGTGGGTTCAAACCACCAACCTTTTTTTAGTAGCTGGGTGCTTCACCATGGTACCACCAGGAGTGAATGTTACTGTAGTAAAAGCAACTTTGCTTTTCCAGAAAGGATTCTAAGTATTTATATAACATACAAAAGGAGCTCTGTTGGCACAGTGGTGCAGCACTTGACTGCTAATCAAAAATTTCGATCACTGCAACCCAGCTACCACTCCAAGAGAGAAAGATGTGGAAGTTTGCTTCCTCTAGATTTTACAGCCTTGGAAACCCCATGGAGGCCATTCTGCTGTGTCCTATAGGGCCACTGTGGGTCGCAGTCAACTTGGTGGCAACAGGTTTGACTTCAGTTTTTTTTTTTTTTGATCTAACATACATACACTGAGTTAAGAGAAAACGGAAAATTGATTGAAAACAATTGGATGAAGATGAGAGAATGTGATGTACAGAGGAAGGTTAGTACAGAAACCACTCACCGTAAATTATGTATTTAACGTGCACTATGAGGTGACTCAAATATTCTGGGAATTGATGTGGAAAGTGCGAAATCATCAGACAAATGAGTCTCTGTGGCCACACAATACAAAATATACTTCTTTGTTCTTTACACGTGATTATTTTTACTGTAGATATCAGAAAACGTATTTTATCCATGATGAGTCAAAATGAGAACACTGAGGAAGACACTGAGCAATATCCTCAACCACTTCCAACAGACAGACCCAGGCAACCACTTGCTCATATAACAGTAAATAAATAATAAAAAAAAAAGCCTAATTAAATATAGGCTTTGCTTTGTGACTGCAGTTACATAAAATGATAGACACCAAGATAAAATGGAAGGAAATCAGTATTGCTTAATTTTTTGGAGTTCTAGTTTAGATGGCTTGCTCATTTCTATATTCTGATATCAGGAATACTGGGAGATTCAAGAGCTACTTCAATTCAACAGGAAACCCTGATGGCGTAGTGGTTAAGAGCTACAGCTGCTAACCAAAAGCTTGGCAGTTCGAATCCACCAGGTGCTCCAGGGAGACTGTATGGGGCCATTCTACTCTGTCCAATTAGAGCATTATGAGTAGGTATCAACTGGACAACATCGGGTCTGGATCTCTTCAACAAAGGCATACATTAAAAGAAATTAAAAAAAAAAGAAATCACAGGCTGTGCTATCCAAGAACCAATAAAAGGAAGAAATCTAAGTTGTAGTAGCCAGTGCCCAACTATCTGTAAAACAGGTCTCTGAAAACATCTTCCCCCACCTTCATGATGAGTTCGTGAACTTAACTGTCAGACTTTTTTGTACAGTGAACAATATCCTCAACAATGTCCAGTTGAGCCTCAGGCAACCACTTGCTAACTCCGCAAACTGATCAACTCACAGTTTTCAAACGGAAGGAAATCAGTATTGTTGCATAGTGATTTTCAAACAACACATAGTTTTCAAACAATTGCATTGATTTTTTTTTTTTTTACAAATCGAAATCTCTTAAAAGCAGGGCAGGAAATGTAGAAAGTAAGTAGCTCTTAGCAGTCCCGAGAGGCTACAACACTTTACTCTGATCTATAAATTATTTAATTCTGGGAGACTGTTTAGTTATACTTAAAGAATCATATCAGAGAGGTTTCCGATCCTTATTTTGATATTTACAAAGTCACTGGGCAAACATATTCCCTTTACGTCCCATAACACCCGAAGATGAAAAATTACATAAATATTAGATTTTGAATATTTAAGGCTCTCAGTCTTTGTTACACTTCTGCAAAACTGCTTAAGCACTTCCCCAGTAACGGCTGTGACTCTGTGTTATGTCAACACTCAGACTCTCTCCCCTTAGAGACGCCTTTCTCCACCCACACCCTCTCCCCTGCCTGCTTCACACTAAAGGAAAAACTCACACATCAGCAAATTCACAGGATTCCTTGACTATGTAATCAGAGAAAACATGGCTGAGCTTTTCTCCCAAGATTTCATTTGTCATCAAAGGACACTACTGTGTTGCGTTACAGTGGACTGTAGATATTTTAATCTCCATGGAGGGATGGTAATTAAGGAACACAGAGGACCCGGTTTACGAGGCGCAACTTCAAGGCCTTGCACAGATGTACGGCAGAGTTGGTGGCATGGTGGTTAAGTGCTTGGTGGCTAACTAAAAGGTTGGTACTTTGAACTTACTTACTGCTCTGTGGAAGACTGGCAGCCTGCTTCTGTGAAGATTACGGTCTTGGAGATCCTATGGGGCTCTTCTACCCTTTCAGACAGGACGGATGTGAGTCTATAACCTGAGTTCAATTCCCCCCGCCCCTATGTAATTTGCTCAGCTTAGTTACTGTAATGCAACCAGCAAAGTGGTTTAAAGGCCCAACAGAGACCTTTTCACTTACTCCTCCACGTGCTTTGAGAGGACGGCCTGGCAGCATACTGGGCTAAGAGCTCAGGCTGCCAACCAGAAGGACAGTCGTCCTACTCTGTGCTATAGGATCACTATGAGGCAGCATTGATTTGACAGCAAGGGGTTTGTTTTTCTGTTTGGCACTTTGGAATGGAAATTCAATGTCATCCATCCTTGGATTCTTTCATTCATTGAACAAAATGAGTGAAAATTTGCTGGTGAATGGCATTATCTGAAGTAAAACTAGAGATAAGGTGGTATTTGCCTTCAAGAAGCTGACAGTTTCACGGGAGGGATGAAACTATATACCGCTGATTGCACTGTAAAGTGGGATAAACAAAATTTTCAATTAGAGACAGAAAATTCATGTGCTGTGGGCTCAGAAGTATATATAAATAAACTTTGATGGGGAACTTTCATTTGTAGGGACACAGTACTATCCAACAAACAACATCTGAGTCCTTATGTGATGCTGGCATTCAGTACTGCTGGTGACAGAGTCTGTATGAAAAATATGATTGTCTAGGACTTTTCAGTCTGCCTTCTCCAAACTCTTTGTTGGACTAAAATATCCTTTTTACACATGAGAGAAACACAGCTGGGCTGTCTAACACACGTTAACAACCCCCAGACAACTTTGCATGTGCAGAATTCTGTCTGTCTTCTCCACGCTGGAACACAGGAGCAAAGAGAAGGGGCAGGAGATGAGCCAGACTCCCTATCCAAACTCACTCAAGCCACTCAGCTGCCTTCAGGGAATTAACTGACTCTGACTCGATTTATCACAAGTTTTTGAACCAGATGATTTTTTTGATGGCACATAATGGCAACATCATAAAAACTCCAACTCCCAAGTGAGTTGACAGGAATTGCTTTAGTAAATCATTTATGAATATTACTCATGTGAGCTCATTCTGGGCAGCCAGGGACAGAAGCAGCCAAGGACAAAGAAAAAAATCCAGGCATGCGGGAGAAGGTTCTCTTTGTGGTGTCTTTTAGAAGGGTCCTCCCACATTTATCATTTGAAAACAGAAAGCTGCTACCATTAATAGATTGAGATTAATTAATTATACCCCAAGGAATCAACTGGCAGTCTCTTTTTCCCATGTCTGTTACGGAAATGTATTCTTTAGCAGAGCACCTTGAAGCATTCCATGAGAAAAAAGTGTGGCACATTGTGATCTAAGACAACACTTGCCAGCTAAGGCTTTCCTGCTGTACCGTGCAGGGTAGACTCACAATAAGATCACAACAACTCCGACTCAATTCTGACTCATAGTGACCCCACAGTATGGAGTAGAAGTGCTCCGAAGAGCCACTGGTGGATTCTAACTGCTGACCTTTTGGTTAGCAACCCAACTCTTAACCACTGCCCTACCAGGGTTCCACAATCAGATTAAAACCAAAGAAATCCATTGCCTCTGACTCACTGTGATCCAGTAAGACAGAGTAGAACTGCTCCATAGAGTTTCCAAGGAGCCACTGAATGGATTTGGACTGCAAGCTCTTAACCACTGTGCAACCAGGGCTGCTGCTCCTTGGATATCCTATGGGGCAGTTCTACTGTCATACAGGGTCGCTATGAGCTGACATCAGCTAGAAGACAGTGAGTTTACAATAAGATTAGGAAATACTTAATACTTCCCTTCCAACTAAAAAAACAAATTATTGACAGTTCGAATAGACCAGGTGCTTCTTGGAAACCCTACAGAGATTCCAACTGCCCTATAGAGGGGTTCTACTCTGTCTTCTGTGTTGTCTAGGATTTAGAGTCAATGGAGACAGATTTGGTTTCACGCACCTATGAGCACCTTAATGACCACACGACCTGATCAACAGGTAGCATTTGGAATCACCACCCCATCTGCCCCATTAGTGTCTTTGCTGAATGTGTTTACTGGGGCGATAGGACTGTGAGGGGAGGCAAGTGGGGATGGGATAAATTTATGGACTATTTCTGCTTTCTGCAAAAGCTGGACAATGAATAAGGAAGGTAGAAGAAGTGATGCCTTTGAATTGTGGTGTTAGAGAATACTCAGTTTATCATGTACTGCCAAAAAGAAGGAACAGATTTTTCCTGGAAGAAGGACAACCAGAGTGATCCTTAGAAGCAAGGATGGCAAGACTTCATCTTACACACTTTGGACATGTTGTCAGGAGGGATCAGTGCCATCATGTTTGGTCGAAGTTCAGTGAATAAAAAGAAGACCCTCAGGGAAAAAGGTTGACATGGCTACCACAGTATGCTTAAGCAGAACAGAAATTGTGGGCATATATGGTCATTATGAGCTGGAACCAACTTGACGGCACCTAATGACGATAACATTTCTGCCTGTGTCCCAAGAGAATTAGTCTGGTTGAGGAAAACTCTCATTCCTGAATTGTTTTCTTTAGTTCAGGTAGTTTCCTTTTTGTGAGAAAGACTCTTAGTTCTAGATATCATTATTTCCTATTTCTATCTTACCATCAACTTCTTCATGTTCTTCCTCCTCCCTCTAACACTTTGCCTTGCAATCAACAAGCTGATGTATGCTAAGGGAGAAATGGGGACTAATAGAGACTCCATGTGAGCAGCCTTGGTGACTTCGTTGTTAAACAGCTGCTATCCTGAAAGCTTGGCAGTTTGAACTGAGCAGCCACTCAATGGGAGAAAGATGCAGTAGTCTGCGCCCATCAAGACTACAAGATTTGAAACCCCTTGGGGTAGTTCTACTCTGCAGTACAGAGTTGCTATGTGTCAAAATTAACTCAACAACAAGAGACTCTATGCAATGTAAACAAAAAAAAAAAAAAGCAAAAAAGTTGCTGTCAAGTCTATTGTGACTCATGGGGACAACACGCATTCTACAGGGCTTATAAGACTATGACTTTTTGGAAGCAGATCTCCAGGTCTGTCTTCCCAGATGCCTCTGGGTAGGTTTGAAACCCCTACTTTTCAGTTAGTAGTCATGCACTTAACTGATGGCCCCACCAAGAGGCTCCTTTAAGTAAATCATCTCCTGTATAATTTTGTTCCTTTGGTCCTAATGTTGGCCCTACTGTGAGCTGGAGAAAATGGACAAGGTTACCTCAAGAAGAAAGTGAGAGGTAACATGACTTATCTAAGATCACACTGCTGGGCACAAACCAAAGTCTGGCTACTTCCAAGGTCTGTGGTTTAAAACACACTGTTCTACATTTTGCATTATCTCTGGTCCATTGAGGCTAAATCAGAATTGTTCCCATGACAGAAAACTTTGCCCTTTCCATTTATACTGTTGGTAGGTGTGACACAGGGCTTCAGCATCTGAAGTCCTTGTCATGGATGTATAGCCTCAAATTCACAGCTTCCCAGTGCTCACAAAACTCCTTGGCTGAGGAAAACAGTGTTTATGGAGTACTGCCCAATGGCTATGGATATCATTTATTTTTTCTTGACACTCTAATATTTATTTTTTTTGATTACTTTCAGATTGTTAGAGCTACATACCTAGAAACATTGTTTTGGACCCCCTCAGGGACTGGTTGTCACTGACTGAGCTTCAGAATGATTCATTTGGCTTCCATTTGAGGGATATTATAAAAACACAAACATACAGAATCATGTGTACTATAAAGATCCAGTTGGAATGTGATTCACAGTGTGGTCCTCTGTGTGTCAGTGGGTGGCTATCAACCATATGACGACATAGATCTTCTTCTCAGTGTCATCTTCTAGGTCATTTAAACAACACTTACTGTCTACGGCACTGGATGAGTTTTATGTATCAGCCTCAAAATGATTTCAATCCATTTCTCTCATACTTACTACTGGTTGTTTGCCTTTTTAAAAAACTGTACCAGGAATGGATGATCACCGAGGACAAGAATGACACGGGGAAAACAGAACCCAGAAGACAGTGAGACCCACGTGAGTGGGTCTCTACATCAACTCGTGACCAGAAGAACTGGATGGTGCCCAGCCACCACCACTGACAGCCACGATGGAGCGCACAAAGTTGAGTCTCACTGGCAACAAAAGAGTTAATAGGGGTGCACCCTGAAATCTCCACTAAAAGACCACAATTGATGGTCCTGGGGCCTTGGGGTTCCCCTGGGAGCATGGCCCCTGGCCCTGATGCTGCCCCTGTCTGTAAATCATAATGAAGGTCAACTTTTTGAGCAGCAATGGATTGGACTTGGTGACTCAGAGTGACCGTATCTTGTGGGAATTTTATGGTTCTATGCATCTATAGGATGTCATCCTTCTGACCTCTTGATGGAGGAAGGGGAGTGGGGGAGAGGAAGAGACAGGAGACTGTTGGGAGGATAGGACATGTATGGAGCACAGAAGAGGGGTGTGCTGTCACCGGGCATGGAGAGCAGTGGGAGCTGCATATAGGTGAGCATGTGAATTTATATATGTACATTTTCATTCAATCATAATAAAAAAACTATCATTTTTCTGTTTAAGTCTATTGTCATTTTTCCCCTCTTTCTAACACATGAAGGATAGAATGATTCTTTTCCTTGAGCTCTTAAGCATATATTCAATAAACATAAATGAATAAATGCAACACATACCCATCTATGTTATAAAGCATGCTGGTAAAATGAATTCTTCAGCTGTAGGAAATTATCTCTTTCTATCACTGCTGTATCCATTCCTCTGCTCCTTCTCCATCCTATCTACTTGCCAATCCTACTGTATCCCAAATGCTATCTGTTATCCTACATTTAGTGTCTACTATTCCCCTGCTTTTACAAATACATAGTTACGCTACAATATTGTTTAAGTTTGTAAAAATGTTAGCTTCTTATATGTAGACTTACAGAACTTACTTTTTTGCTTGACATTATGCTTCTCTGATTCATCCATGTTGTTATCACTTAATTTTCACTAATACCTCATATTCAATTTAATTAGTGTGTCACCATTTAATCTTGCATTTAGGTGCTCATAAATATTTGGATAGTATCCAGTCTTTTCTTTTTTTTTTTTTGATTATTTACGAACAGCTTTACTAGTGGACATTCTTATACATGAATTTTAGTATCCACATTAGCATTTATCTAGTGTAATACCAAATCAGAAAAACCAAACCCACCACCATCTACTCAATTCTGACTCATAGAGACCCTACAGGTCACAGTACAACTGCCTCATAGTTTCCAAGGAGAGTCTGGAGGCTTTGAACTGCCAACCTTTTGGTTAGCAGATGTAGCACATAACCACTACACCACCAGTGTTGCCTAGTGTAGTACATGTAAGCCAAATTGCCTGTCACAGGGTGTGATAGCTAAGACTGGGTGCCAACTTGGCTGGGCCATGATTCTCAGTGTTTATGTGTGATCAACCCCATGATGGAATCTGCTGTGAGGAGCTAATAAATTGAAAGGGAGTTTCCTTAACCATGTGGCCTGAATCTCAACGTAAGTAGACATTCTGGCTTTTTCCCTACTCTGGATCCTGCAGCTGGCACCTTTTCATCTGATCTCCAATTCTCAGGACTTATCTTCCAATGTTGAGATTTGTTAATCTTCACAGCCTGTGAGCAAGAGCTCTGCTCTCCAACCTGCTGATCTCGGGTTTGTGAGCCTTTGTGGCTTCCAGGAGAAGCCTCTATTCTGATCACCATACTTGGGATGTTTCAGTCTTTACAACTGCATGAACTATTTCCTTGATATAAATTCCTCCCTCTGATCTGACTCGATGGCACTTGGCTTGGCTATATGTTTACACACTTTATTGGCTTTGCTTCTCTAGAGAATCTAGCCTAAGACTCAGGAATCAGAATATTCAATTTTATAGGACAGTACTAATTATTTTCAAAATGATTTTACCAACTGACATGCTCACTAGCAGTATATCTTTGTGTATCTGTTAGTCCACATCTAGTATCTCTTGATATAAATCCTTTCCACACTGGACACTGTCATATTTTTTAATTTTTATAATTTTAATGGATAAAAAATGACACTGTGTAGTGGTTTTGATTTACAATCCCTGAACTACTGGTGTGAAGTTCACAATGCTAATTTAAATCTGTAGTGAAAGGAAGTCTTTTACGCATTTTTGGTTTGTATTATTTTGTTTTTCTTCTGATTTGTACAAGTTCTTTATAAATTCTGGATAACAGTCTTCTTCAGTTTATGTGTTGCAACTAATCGTCTGCTCAGAGATATTATCACTTCTTTCTAGTTTTTATGAATGGAAATTATTATTTTCAAATTTAATACCATCAAATTTATCAAGCTTCCTTTTGTGAAGGAAGCCATTTTCAAGTGTTCATCTATAAATTCTTATACTTCATAAAGATAGCTCCAAATTTACGTATAGTTTTTTTTTTTAACATTTGAGTCCTTATACATTTGTTGTTGTCAAGGGCTGTGATTCTGACTCATGGTGACTGCAAGTGACAAAGTAGAGCTGCCCCACAGAGTTTCCTAGGCTGCAATCTTTATGAGACCAGATCACCAGGTCTTTCTCCCATATGGATGCTGGGTAGTTTGAGTTTGAATTGCCAAACTTTCAGTAAGAATCTGAGTGTTTAACCATGGCACTAACAGGGCTTTTTAAACTACAGAGTTAAGAAGCAGATTTTTCTGTATGTGGCTGGATAGACTCCTATGGTTCCCCCCCACCCTCCAAACTGGATTATCTTTCTAACATGTATTGAAAAATGCTTGTTTTTGCTAATGATCTTCTATATCATCTGTGTAGCACATAGTGTCCATACATGTGTGTGTCTGTTTGTGTGTGCATTTTTCTATTTGCTTATCTCTATAGCAATACCGGAGCCCTGGTGGTACAGTGGTCAAGACCTAAGCTACTAACCCAAAGATTGGCCATTCAAATCTACCAGCTGCTCCTTGGAAACTGGATGGGGCAGTTCTACTCGGTCCTATGTGAATCAGAATTGGATTAGTGGCAATAAGTTTACAGCAATGTAACAGTTTTATTTATTACTGGCATAAAGTATACCAATCCACATACTCCAACCTCATTCTTGCTTTAAGAATGTCTTAGCTGCTCCTGGCTCTTTTTTCTTCCAAATGAATTTTAGAAACAGCTTTAAATGGAATTGCCATCAAATTCTATTTAAAAGTGTTTGATTTTGATTGAAATTCCATTGACTTTCTAGCTGAATTTTGTAATAATTTTATTTTTTAATAAATCACTCAGTAATGGGTGTTGACTTAAATTCATTTTCTGAATCTCAGATTTCTTTTTCCTCCTTTAATAAAACGATGTTGGTATTATATCTTCAGATTTTCTAATATATACCACCTCAACATTCCTGGGAGAAACTCAATTTGGTCATGATGGATCATCTTTTATTTTCTGTTATATTTGGGTTTGCTACCTGGATGCCAATTTTACTGAAAAAACTATTTATTTTGGCTTTTTATATCTATGTTTGTGAATTTGACTTGCCTTTGCTTTCCTTTTGTCCTTGCCAAGTTTTAGGAAAATTTTTAATTCTCTAGTAGAAGGTATTCAGTAGTATTTCTTGTTTTCTGAAATAGTCTGCATAAAATCTAGATGAGGCACTGAAGCTAGAAAAACTCATCTATAAAACCATGTAGACCTGGTGATTACTATGTGAAAAAAATTATAACTGATTCAATTTCATAAGCAGTTTAGGACAAATCAAGCTTTCTTTTTTTCCTTGAATTAGTTTTGATAGAATGTATTTTTATTGTGATTAAGTGAAAGTATACAGTCTAAATCAATTTTGCATGCCTGCCTATCTGCAGCTCCATCTGCTTTCCTCACCCAGTTACAGCATATGCCTCCTTTTCACTCTATATTTCTAGTGTCTTTTTTATGAGCACCTGTCCCCTCCTCTCTACCATCTTATCTTCCATCTAGAAATAAACCAGTAGGATAGTCTCCTATAACTGTACAGACCATAAAGTACACACACCATACTGTGTCTCTGAGTCCAGTCCATTCTTGACCAAAGAGTTGACTTCAGTAGTGTTTTCTGGTCAGGGGCAGCAGCAGGTCTAGGGGCCAAGTTCCCAGGGGAACCCCCAAGCTGTTGGACCATCAGTTCTGGTCTTGTATTAGAGTTCTTGAGCTGGATACACTATATTTTTAAGAGACCTCATAGTCTGCTTCTAAAAGATTACAGCTGTGAAACTCCTAGGGAAGAGTTCTACTTTGCACATACTTTGGTTGCCATGAGCTAAAATCAACTCAACAGCAACTAACATTTTTTAAGAAAACACATCTATTTCCTCGGTGTTTTCAAATTAACTGATACAAAGTTGTTCATAATGTTAAGTTGTAGTATGAACATACAGTTGTTCTCCCTATTTGTCATTTCTGAAGTATCTGTGGTTTACAACCTCATTTCTTTCAGCAGTGTTTGTACATACTCTCTTCCTGTCAATTTTAACAACTTTTTTTTGGAACTTTGCAGTAAACCAACTTTTATGTTTTGCTTTTTATTTCTTTAACATCATTGCTTCCTAGTTTTTGTGGGGTGCAGGACTAGGGGGTTGGTTTATTTTTTAAACTAAATTATTTTGTTTAACCTTTCTTCTGTCAGAGCTTTTAAAATAAAATAAGCATCTAAGTATGTAACTTTTTCTCAGAGTGTCAGATAATCTGGATCTCACATTTTATTATTATGTAGTTCCAGGTGGTATTTACTTTATATTGATATTTCTTCTTTTGTCCAATGAGTTATTTAGAAGAAGACTTAAACTTTCAAACATCAGGTGATTTTTCTAAACCCATATTTTCATTGGCTTTAGTTAATTGCATTATGATCAGAGAATGTGGCATGCATGACTTTTTTCCATTATTATTATGAGTAAGAGTCATGGATTAAGTTGTGTTCCCCCTAAAATATGTGTAGCCATGTGGCTGGGCCATGATTCCCAGTATCTCATGACTGTCCTCCACTTTGTGGTTTTCCTATGCTGTATGTTAAAGAAGTATGCCTTGCTCCACCCTTAATCCTTTCATCCTACAAGAGATAGAAGGAAAGAGAAGCAAGTAGAGATTTGGGAACCTTATACCATCAAGAAAGCAGCATCAGGAGAAGAGTGTATCTGTCAGACCCGAGGTTCCTGTGCCAAGATGCTTCCTGGACAAAGACTGATGCAATACCGGACTTTCCTCCAGAGCCAACAAGGGGCAAAGCCTTCACCTGGAGTGGACACCCTGAATGTGGACTTGTAGCCTACTGGGCTGTGTAAGAATAAACCTTCCTTTGTTAAAGTCATCCACTCTGTGGTATTTCTGTTAGAGTAGCCCTAGCTGACTAAAACAGTAAGTCAAGTATACAATCCAAATTAATTTTGCGTGTCTGCCTATTTGCAGGTCCTTCTGCTCTCCCTGCCCAGTGACAGTGCAGTCCTCCCTTTCATTCCATACCTGTTGTATCCTCTTAACAATCTCCTGCCCCCTCCTGTCCACCCTCTTCTCTCCCATCTAGAAAGAGACCAGTAGGACAGCCTCCTATAAATGCACAGAACCATAGAGTATGCACACCATTCGGTCACACTGTGTCCCAATCTAGTCCATTTTTGTCCGAAGAGTTGACCTCAGCAGTGTTTTCTAGACAAGGGCAGCAGCAGGTCTAGAGGCCATGCTCCCAGGGGATCCCCTGGGCCACTGGACCATCAAACACTGTCTTTAGTAGAGTTCTTGAGCTGCACTCTTCTCATGGGACTCAACATTGTGTGACCCATGCACGATGGTTTTGGAAACTTCATTTGTTCCGCAGCATTATTGACTGACTGATGCACAGCACCTTCCTCCTGATCAATAACAGAGACCAAGTAATAGGGTAGCAAGTGTGCACAGTACTGTGAAAAGTGGTAACAGAGGAACAAAGTGAAAACATGAGAAATTCTCTACAGACATGGGACAACTTCGAATGGAACTAACTTGCTGATTTTGAGGACATTAGTCACTTGGGACCAGAGGATAAGATGCCTTCTTTAACATCCCTTCCCATCACTATTCTGTCTTTATTAGCTCTCTTTTAAACTCAGACAATGCTACATTAGCTGTCTCTTATTTACAAGAGTAAATTCATAACTGGGCACATCTTGGAGTATTCAGAGGTTAGGAAAGGCTGACAATATAAACAATTCAGAAGAAAAGTATCTTTTCAAAAAACCATTATTCTAATGTACAAAAGCAATATCTGAGTATTAGTTTAACTGAATATGTAATTTCTACACAACTGAATGACATGGATAGATGAACTGTTTCTTTGAGAAAAATAACCACACTAAAATATTTAAGCAAATTGGCCAAAGAGAACATTTCATTAAGCCTACTATGTCAATAGATGTTGAAATGAAAGAATCTGAATCATTGAAAGAGTAACTAAACCAACATTTAATGCAAACAAGGGCCTTTGTGTATGGACCCCTACTCTTTCCCTCCACAAGTGCTGCCACGCCAGCTCTCTGCCACTTGTTGCTGTTAAAAAAACAAAAAACAAAAAACAAATAAAATCAGCAAAGCGTGCTCACAGAAACTCCTGACATAGGGGGAGGGTTTGGCCAGCAATCAAATGCAGAGGGTGCATGACATTAGCAGAAAAATACCCTATATTCCAAGAAAGTGTAAGGTTGACTTGAAAAACACTAAAGTTTATTTTTAATGCACTAAGACAGTACACATACACAAAAAACAAACAGAAGAAACAAACACAGTGCTGTCAAGTCGACTCCAACTCATAGTAACCCCAAAGCAATACAGTTGCTATAATTTCAGCCACATATTATAAACAAATAAGAACACTAAACCCACTGCCTTCAACTTGATTCCAACTCACGGCGACCCTATAGGACAGAGTACAACTACCCCATAGTTTCCAAGGAGAGCTTGGTGGATTCAAACAGCTGACTTTTCAGTTAGTAGCCCCGTTTAACCACTACGCCACCAGGATTTCCTTACAGGGTACAGTAGACCACAAATCTCAGTTTGGTGATTACTGATGGAATTCAGAAGGCTAATGCAAATATTCACATCTTTTAAAACCAGTCTATCTGTGCTACCATCTCCCTGGAGGAAAAACAGTTTCTAATTCTGCCATACAAATGCCATGCTAATGCATCTTTTAACAGAACTGAAGCCATATCCAGAATGCTTTTGGCAAGGAAGTCTGGGAAACGTGGTTCTCAGCTTTGAATTGCTATGACAAACAAGAGAATACAGAAAGTGGCAGAACTGGCTAAGAGGTAACAAACAATATCCACAAAGTCACACTGTCTGTTGATGTTCTAAGTAAGATACTTAGATCTTGGGGTTGTGTCTCTTACAGCATTACTGTATTATATACACGTATGCATATGCATATAATCATCCATCTATCTTTCAAATATGTATTGGGCAAGAAGCACCAGATATTGTGTTAGGAACTGAGAAATCAGACTATCGCTATTAAGAAAGCACAATGTTTTTTCTCAAGGATATTATACTACAGTGTGGCCAGGACAGTCAGATAATGATTCATGTTATTAAGATACTTCTACAACTTAATTTAGCAATTAGCAATTTCTTTGTGTAAAAGGCAGTTTTCAACTAAAAATGTCATATGCTTGTGCCTTAAGGATAGAAATTAATCCAGTCCTCAAAATGGGGAGATTGATCCAATCCTCACTTTCCCCACTTTTCCTTTCTGATCACCAGCAACTCCGGTAGCCTGCTCTCTTTCTCTCTCTCCCTCTCTCTCTGGTCTCAGTGAACCAGAACTTGGTCAGCTAGGTCCTTCAGTCCATGCCTTGCACCATATACAAAAACTAATTCAAAATGTATCAAGGACTAAAATGCGAAAACTAAAAACATAGAATTCATAGAAGAAAATGCAGGGGTATTCAGTTGATTATCAAGCATAACAACAAAAGCACAAACAACAAAAAACAAAAGAGATCCATGAGACATTATAAAAGTTAAATGTTTTTCTTCATCAAAAGAACGAAAAAAAAAAAAAAAAAAACACCTACAGAGTAAGAAAAAAATTGGGGAACCATGTAGTCAGTGAGAGTCTGGCAATCAAATACATTAAAAAAAAAAAAGAAACCTTAGAGAAATAAAAGCTGTCACATAAATAGATAAACATCACTGGTCAAAACTGTCCACAATGGCAAAAAGATGGAATCAGCCTAGGTGCCCAACAATAGATGAATAGAAAAATTATGGTATATTCATGCAATGGAATATTATATAATGATAAAGAACAAAGATAAACTGGGGAAACATCTCCCAACATGGAAAAATCTGGAAGGCATTACACTTAGTGAAATCAGTCCCAAACGGACAAATATTGTATGAGACTACTATTTTAAGGACTCAGAAAAAAGTTTACACAAAAGAAAACAATTTCTGATGGTTAGGAAGGTGGGAAGGTGGGGAGAGGGATATTTTCTTTAAAAACAAAAAACCCTTGGCAAGTCAACAACAAAAAAGACAATTCAATAAGAAAACCAGCAAAGAGCTTGAACAGACATTTCACCGAATAAGATATTCAAATGGCCAACAAGCACATGAAAAGATGCTCAATGTTACTAGTTCTTAAAAACATGTAAATCAGAGCCACAATGTGATATCACCTCACTCCTATAAAACAAGTGTGGGCAAGGTTAGGAGGGAAGGGGAAGTCTCATTCATCCCTGTTGGGAGTGTAGAGTAGTGTAGCCACTGTGGAAAACAGTTCAGCAGTGCCTCAGAAAGTGAAACATAAACCAACAAACTCAAACCCAGTGCCACTGAGTCGATTCCTACTCACAACGACCCTGTAGTTGAACACAGAACTACCACAGAACCTAGCAAACCCAATCGTAGGTATACTCAGAAGAAGTGAAGGCAGGAAAGCAAACAGAAATCTATATCTCAGTGTTCACTGTAACACTTTTCACAACAGCCAAAATGTGGCAACGACTGCGAATGGATAAACAGTGTGGTCCATACATACAACGGAATACTACTCAACTTTAAAGACAAATCAAGTCCTGATGCATACCGCTACATAGGGGAACATTGAAAACATCATGGTGACTATAATAAGTCAGTTAAGAAAGGACAATTACTGTATGATATTAGTTATCAGAAATAAGCAAATATATAAACCATTAGTGTTTTCAAAGACTGTTAGTGGTTTCCAGGGGTGGGAGTTTTTGCTTTAGAGGGCATTCAGTTTATTCTAGAGGTGGTGGAATGACTTGGAAAAGAATAGCAAGAATGGTTGCAAAACTGAGAGAACGTGATTGATGCTACTGAACTGTAAAAACAAACAAACCACAACCTGAAACCCCACTGCTGTCAAGTTGATGCTGACTCACAGGGACCCTAGAGGATACAGCAGAACTGTTGCATCGAGTTTCCAGGGAGTGCCTGGCAGATTCAGACTGTACATGTAGAAATTACGGAGTTAGCATCTTTTCTTCCATTTTCACAGTAAAATTTAAAACAATAATAAAATTACACTATTATTCAGACTGCTAAATAGGTAGACATCAGTCACAAGTCTGAAGAGTCTGCATGACACCCAACCTTCCATAGACGTGGGGCTAGTTTCGCACTGCTCTTCAGGATGTCAGCTGCTGAGTCAGGGCCCCACACAGCATCTTTACTTCCATTGCTCCTTTGAGTTCAATACTTTCCTGGAATGGCTCACAGAAATCATGGAGAATATACAGCCAGAATGTTTCTTAGAAGCAAGGATGGCTAGGTTTCATGTCACATGCTTCGGACATGTTACCAGGAAGGACCACTCCGTGCAGAAGGACATCCTGCTTGGTAAAGTTGAGGGTCAATGAAAAAGAAGAAGATCCTTAATGAGATGGACTGACACAGTGCCTGCAGCAATGGACTCACACACAGCAACGATTATGAGGATGGCACAGGACGTGGGCAGTGTTCTGTTCTGTGGTGCAGAAGAGCATTGTTATGAGTCAGAACCAACTTGACAGCACTTAACAACATGCCATACTTACCACAACAGATTTATTACAGCTCGAAAGGGTACAAAGAAAGAAAAGCATTGGGCAAGGTCTGGGAAGGTTCCCAGCACAGAGCTTCCATGTCCCAAGGAACTCATTACTATCTTGAGAGCTAGTCTCCTTGCAGAACTGGAAGCTGTCAGTGTGGAAGCTCCCTGAGCCTCAGGGTGTCGAGCTTTCATGGGCCAGGCCTGCCTGAAGGGCTCAGTGACACTCCTGAGGGGACGTGGCATCAGCCTTCCAGGTGAGTTTTTCTCATCTGCCCAGTCCCTCTTCATCAGCACAAAATCTCGGTTGTGGCCTAGAAGTCCTAAAGCAAGGCATCCAGAGTTCCGGTGGTTGTTTCTCCAGACTCAGTAATGAAGAGCACCTTACGGAGGGGGAAACTAGGTCCCTAACTCCACATACTTCTTACAAATTATTTAACTGGAATTTACCAATACACAAACAGAGACACCAAAAAACCCAAATCCACTACCATCAGTTCACTTTGGACTCATAAGGACCCTTCAGGACAGAGCAGATCTGCCCCGTAGGGTTTTCAAGGCTGTAATCTTTACAGAAGCAGCTTGCCACATGTTTATCCTACAGAGTTGGTGGTTGGTTTGAACTCCCTACCTTTCAGTCAGCAGGTGAGCACTTAGCTACTTTGCCACCAGGGTTCTTTAACAACATATAAGGGAGTGTTTATTAATAACTGTACTTTCCAAGTAAAAGAAACTGAGGCTAAAGAACTGAAGGGTGTTTGCAAATGACTGCCCGGATGGTTGCTGTCACGCCTCCGTCTTGTCTCATTACCCACAGCACGTCTCTGTGTGCCCAGCACTGAGCATACACCTCTGGACTGAACAACTGTGGCTACGACTAAAGAAAACGTTACTCTGACAGCATAATTTAGGTATATATATGCATGGAAAAACCTAGAATTCAATCTATTCGGGGATTCAGTTAAACCTAACATTACCAATTCTATACTCTATTATTAATAGTAGACCATGTTCTCAGAAGGGATCAGTCCCTGGAGAAGGACATCATGCTTGGTAGAGCGGAGGGTCTGCCAAACGGAGGGAGATCCCAATGAGATGAACTGACGCAGTGACTGCAATGATGGGCTGAAGCATAAACATGCCGGTGGACATGGCACAACACTGGGCAGTGTTTCATGCTGTTGTGCATGGGTTGCTATGGGTCAGAACCAACTCAACTGCATCGAACAACAACAATAACAATGCTTCTTTTGGCTTGAGCTGAGTTCTAGTGCTGTGGCTGCCAACCAGAAGTTCAGCAGTTCAAATCCTCCCAGGCACTCCTGGAAACTCTATGGGGCAGTTCTACTCTGTCTAAAGGGTCCCTATGAGTCAGAATCGACTCAACAGCAGTGGATTTGGCTTTCGGTTTAAGGAAGAAATGAAACTGTCTAGAGAAGGTCAGTGCAGAAGTTATTGTTCAAGTGACAGTCACCACACGTCTCAAGAGATTTCCAACAGGACTCATGGGAATCCTTTTTGGGCCAATTATCAGATCAAGTAATTCTGATAAAAAGAAAATTTATTACATATGTATAAGATTAGCTTTCCTTTGACAATGTGGGCATTATTAAAGTGTTATCAGCTTGTATGAAATGTCCACATTGACTTTTTTTTTTGGATTAACAAACTGTATAACTATCTTTCAAAACTGCCAGTCCCAACATTATGGCAATTTGGTATTAATAGAAGCAAACCCATAATATTTGAAAAATGGACATTATTAGCAACATTGCTGAAATTAAATCAAGCATTATGAGAGACTTCATGGAGTCTTTATAGAGACAAAGTAAACTGTAAACCCTGCAGGCCACAGGAAGAGAGGGATATTTGGTCTTTGACTAATGTCTCAGAGTCTGAAGAAAGCTCAGTTGTGAAAGACAACCTCAAAAAAAAATATTTCTTGGATGTGAACTCTTTGTGAAAAATACAGAATTATTCAACAGACCACAGTTACTTACAGAAAGGGGTTCTTTCCAATATCTAAGTTCAAGATCAGCCCCCCTGGAGAATTTTGCAATTTAAAGGAAGATCTTGGCAGGGTATAAATTCTGTGAAGTGCACACTTCCATATGTCCTGCATAGACTTATGTTTTAAAAAAACAAGCATGGGAAAGTACATGTGCACGTAGAAGACGACCTTTGTATTTTTGGAATCAACTGCTGCAACGAACAGCTGAGCAGATGTCAGCACCATGACAACAAAGGCTTTTGTTTTTAAGTGGACAGATTCCAACTATATGTTGCACAGAATTAAAGATTGCTAGTCCTCATTGGAGGAAACCCTGGTTGTATCATGTTTAAGTGCTATGCCTGCTAAGCAAAAGATCAGCAGTTCAAACCCACCTGCTGCTCCTTGGAAACTCTACAGGGGCAGTTCTAGTCTGTCCTATAGGGTCGCTTTGAGTCAGAATCGACTTGATGGCAACAGGTTTGGCTTGGTCTGAGTTTATTCTTCATTGAGTTCTTACTAAATGGCAAGCACTGCTGTAAGTAGTTTGTGTGTATTAATTAATGAAAGTAGCATAATAATGCTCTGAGGAGGGTACCATGGCTATTTGTATTTCCCAGATGAGGAAGCCGAAGCACAGAGGGGTGAGAAAACTCACCCCAGGACACAGATTTGGCCTTGAAATAGTAACCTGTGTCATCTCACTTGCAACCTTCGGCTCTCCAATATGCCTCTAAATTATGTGTGTTAATATCATTTTTGTTTATTAAGACAGGCCTTTCTCAGTGTGTACTTTCATGTTAGACTGTAAGCTTCTAGAGGGTAGGGGTAGTCTTTGGACCATACCTCTCTTGGCACCATACTGCCAGTAGTCAAAACAGCTTGGTACTGGTACAACAACTGATATATAAACCAATGAAACAGAACTGAGAATTGAGACCTCAAACCATCCACCTATGAGCAGCTGATACTTGACAATGACCCCAAGTCTGTTAACTAGGGAAAAGACAGTCTAATAAATGATGTTGGCATAACTGGATATCCATCTGCCAAAAAAAAAAAAGAAAGAAAAGAAAATAAAGAAGATCCATACCTCACCACACCCCCACAAAAAACTAACTCAAGTGGTATAATGCTTGTCTCTATATGTAAAATCACAGTGAAGGCATTAATGCAAAAGCAAATTATCAAAACTGTGATATATGAGTAATTCAAACAGCAAGACAAGCAGTGCCATTAGTGACAAGATCCTCTGAAATAGTCAATCACTCTTTAAAAAGTTCCAAGTAAAACAAAGATCGCCTACTCTCAATATACACAGTAATTATAGACCAAAATAATTCATGGCATAATAAAAGCATTCAATGATACTTCACTTTTTTTCTATAAAATGAAATTGTTTTAGTTTCAGTTTATATATATATATATATATATATATATATATATATATATAGCTTATGTACATAATTTTTAACACAAGTGTCTGAAGGGATATTGGAAAGCCATGAGGAATATGTGGCAATTATTTATTGTTCACAGACTGTCACAGACATTTCAAGACATTCAACCTCCTTTGGCCTCTGCCCACTAAATGCCTATCATATTCCCAGTCACTGTGACATCCAAAAGCAAATCCACTGACTTCCAAATTCCCCTCACCAGTGATTCAGTCCTTCCACTAACATTAAATGAGTTTCTATTATGTCCCAGGCATCCTGTTAACAGACAAACAGGGAAAGAACTGTTATGACAACAGCAGCAGAGTGGGATGTGCAGAGCAAGTGTGTGCCTGCAGGAGAGACATCATTGTTTGGCCAAAGCAGGAGAGGGTATCTGACACTTTAGAAATCTGGGCCTTGAAAGGCACAGTACTATTAGGGATTTAGATTCAAATGGTTTGGGGTGATTATGACTTCCCAATAAGAACGCAAGACCTTTGAAGACAGACAGTGTGTTGTGAAAGTTTTTCCCTCTCCACAGCAAACATGGAGAAACACAAAAAGAAGACTGGGTTTGGAGATGGAGCAGAAGCAGAATTCAAACACAGTTCTACCATTTTTGTCTGACAGACCTTAGACAAGGGAACTCTGGTGGTAGAGTGGTTAAGAGCCCAGCTGTTAACCGAAAGGTTGGTGGTTCAAAGTCACCAGCTGTTTCGCAGGAGAGAAAGGTAGACCACTTCCTTAAGGATTGCAGCCTAGGAGAAGCCTGTGGGGTATTTTTACTCCGCCCTGTAGCGTTACAATGGGCCAGAGTGGCCTCACAGCAATGAGTTTGGCATTTTTCTGGTTTAGAACTTAGGACAGTCGTTTACCTGGATCTTAGTTTCTCTCCCATCCTTTTCCAGTTGTAGTGATAGTATTTTTAACATGCTCAATAAACATTAGTTATTGTTAATATTTATTTTCACAGAAAAGTAAAAATTTGGCTATTGGTTGGTCTGGGGGGGGCCTCAACTTCTTGGAGGTGGCCTGGAGCTCGAAAAACAAGCCAAATAGATTATTTATTATTTTTTTTATGATTCAAATAACTAAGAATCACTGAAATGCCAGAAGGAACAGAAGCAGAAAAACAGAGTAGCAGAGATACAAGAGGGAACTTCATCTCTTTAATCAAAGAACATAAATTATCAGAAATCTATCCTGAAAAGGGCCTAGAGACAAGTCATCTGGTGCAGCGATTCCACTTGTCCTCCTGTCACCTGTACCTAGGTTAACTCTGTATCACTTAAGATCATGTACCTGAGTCTCTCATCCTTAGAATGAGAGACTAAAACAGCCTATCTAAAGTGTATACAAGCTATATTGTATTTTTACATAAATAACTGACAGTGTCTGCACTTGTTTGCTGGCTGCTGCCTCCCCCTCATGTGAGACACCCCTCACAAGCACTGCCATACCCATCCTCTTCCATGTGTTGCTATTAAAAAAAAAAAAGTTAGCAGGCCACGCTCATGAAAATACCTCTTGGCCAAGAGACACAGATGGCATGCATTATCTGCATAAAAATACAGTAGATTGATAGTACCATCAAGACAGAAAACACAAGAGGTCTCATATCTTATACCATCTCAACTGACTCAGAATTGTTATATTGATTTTAGCTTTCCTGTCAAAAATAGTCTCTTTAAACAAATATTTTATTGTGTTTTAGGTGAAAATTTACACAATAAATTAGATTCCTATTCAACAAGTCATACACAAATTGTTCTGGGATGTTGGTTACAGTGCCCTCAGGATGTCAGCACTCTCGCTGTTTCCACCCTGCCTTCCTGGCGGCATAGTGGGTTAGATACAGCAGCTGCTAACCAAAAGGTTGGTAGTTCAGATCCTCCAGGTGCTCCTTGGAAACTCTATGGGGCAGTTCTACTCTGACTTCTAGGGTTGCTATGAGTCAGACCTGACTCAATGGCAACAGGTTTGGTTTGGGGTTTTGCCCTGTTTCCATCCAATTATCCTGCTCTTCCATGACTCCTTATCTTTGCTTTTGGGTAACTGTTGATTGGTTGGTCTCTTGTAGTTGACTGCTTAAAGATCACATTCCTCCTGGGTGTTACTATTTATTTTACAGGCCAATCTGCTACTTGATTGAAAGGCGACCTCTGGCTGTGGCTTCAGTTCCAGGTCAAAAGGGCACCTTAGGGTAACAGTCTGGGGTTCTCGTATACTCCCTCAGTCCAGTAAGTCTGATTTTTTTAATGAGCTTAAGTTTTACTCTGTATTTTTTCTCTCATTCTAAGTGGGACCTTCTATTGTGTTCCTAATTAGAACAGTAAGTAGTTGCAGCCAGGCACCATCTAGGAACTTGTGATCTCAGGCTAGAGAAGGCTGTGGTTCACGTGGGCTATTAGTGTTGTGGACTGATTTATTCCATAAGTCTTTGAGTTCTTTCACTCTCCTTTATTCCAGATGGGAAGAGAACAATAGTTGTACCTTACCTGGCAGCTCAAAAACTTTTAAAACCCCAGGCACTACTCACCAAACTGTGATGTACAACATTATCCTCATGAACCAGGTTATGCAAATTGACCTGGCTGTCCCACAAGACGATGGCCCTGAGCCTGCAAACCCAGTAAATCAATCCTATGATGTGTTCAGGTATATCTGAAAAGTATCAGTACTTGTGTCCTTTACGTGTTTTACAGAGCCCTGATGGTGCAGTGGTTAAGACGTCAGTTACCAACAATGGTGGGCAATTCAAACCCGCCAATCACTTCTTGGAAGTCCTATGTAGCAGTTCCACTGTTTGTATAGATATGAGTAGAACTGACTGAAAGGCAATGGGTTTTGGTATGACTTATTGTCTTCATGAATATATATGCAGCACAAACATGTATAGACATATGCCCACATATTTGTATGTGCATATACTTCCCATACCCCTATAGCATACCAATGTAACGACACACATATTCTGTTAGTTCTTACTGTTGCTGCAAAACTGCATGTGTTACGGCATGTACCAGAGTTGTCCTTTATTCTTTCATACATCTCAGAGTCTCTATTTTCCTTGTTCAGGTTGTGCTAACTTCTCCCATATTGTATGTTGCGTTTTCCATCACCAGAATGAATTCCTGTCCACTACCTAATAAGTGATTCCCCCTCTCTATCCCAGTAACCATCAAAGAAGGTTATCTTCAGTGTATGTACCTATTCTTGACTTTTTATAAAAGCAGTATCATGCAACATTTGGCCTTCTGTATTTGACTTACTGCATGCAGCACGGTGTTCTCCAGAGTCATCCATGTTATAAGATGTTTTCATAGGCTCATCATTATTCTTTATTATTGGATAGTATTCCACTGTACATATTCACTACCGTTTGTTTATCCATGCACTTGCTGATAGACATTTAGGTTGTTTCTTTTTGCTATTGTGAATAATAGTGCAATGAACATGGGCTAGCATGTGCATTCATGTAACTGCTCTAATGTCTCTGGGATATGGACCTAGGAGTGCGATTGCTGGATCATAAAGTATTTCTTTTTCTAGCTTATTAAAAGAAGCACCATAGTGCTTTCCACAGTGATTGTACAATTTTACAATCTCATCAGCAGTGTGTATGAGTTTCAGTCTCACTACAGCATCACTAGTATTTGTTTTGTGTTTTGGATCAGTGCCATTTTTGAAGGATGAGATGGCATCTCATTGTCATTTTGATTTGCACCTCTCTAATGGCTAATAATTATGAAAATCTATCTCTTCACGTGTTTGTTAATCCCCTGAACGTCCTCTTTCATGGTCTGTTCATATCCTTTGCCCATTTTTCACAGGATTATCTTTTTCTTCTTGAGTTGTTGAAAATTTTTATGTAGTTTAGAGATTAGACCCTTATCAGGTATATTGCTACCAATTTCTCCTCCCCTCCCTCCAATCTGTGGGTTGTCTTTCTTCACTCTGCTGGTAAAGTACTTTGATGAGTAGTATAAGTATTTAATCTTTAGAAGGTCCCTGTTATCTATTTTACCTTTTGTTGTTTACACAATTTTTATTTGTGCTTGATAATGTATTTATGCAAGAATTAGGACACTTAGCTTTGTTCTTACGTGATCATTTTGGAACTTTCACTTTCATATTTAGGTCTTTGATCCATTTTGAGTTAGTTTTTGTATATGGTGTGAGGTATGGATCCTGTTTCACTTTTCTGCAGCTTTGCCTGCACCATTTGTTAAAGATACTGTCTCTTCCCCATTGAATGGACTTTGACCCTATGTGAATGATAAGTTGTCCACAGATGAATGAATTTACTTCTGAGTTTTCAATTCTGTTTCATTGGCCTATGTGTCTGTGTTGGTAACTGCGGCTGTATAGCTTTAAATAGTAAAGTGTGACACTTCTTTCTTTGAAAAATGACCCTTTTAAATGTCTCTGTCTAATTTAATTATCCAACAAGTACTCTATTTTTTATCTAACAGAATTCTAATCTCAACTCTATAGACAATTGCTCTCTCTCCCTTTTATCCATTTTTGACGTTTCTTTGTATGTGTTCTTCCAAATGCACTTTCCCTAGGGAAAAACTATTGGCAGGAATAACTTGCAAGTAAACCTATTACTGCCTTCATGATTGCATGTGTAACTTAAAGCTTATTTTTATTCAACGACACACTTCCAGGGTTGAGCATCTCCTCTGGGAACTGTAGTTAATTTGATGAAATTGAACAATAATCTTTTTGTTTCTAATTAATGTTCACACATTCATGATCCCTTTGGGGTGAAGTTCAACACATAGAATGAGCCTAGCTCTCCATCAGAACTATTCTAAAGATTACAGTTTCTGTTCAGCCGAGTCTAGGAAAACTGGAGAAACATCAAGAATGCATTTGGGGGAGAGAAAATTAGATGTGGTCCCTCTCCCTGTCAGTGGGGTGACTACACAAGTTTAAGGCAAACAGAACTAGACAGTAATCAATTCCTGTCTACCTTGAAGGGATGGACGTTTATATGATACACATGTGGCTCCAGACCTCTGCAAGACCACTGAATCATTCCATCATGCTGGAAACGTAAACACTATTTTCTTTCTCAGACATTCAGGCAAATGTCAGGACTTTAGATACACTCAGTGACCAAAGGCAGATAAAATGGGTAAACAATATCTGAATATACTCGAATTCCTAAGACATGTCTTTTATCTATTTTTAGAGTCCCTGCTATGATCAGAAACCCTGGTGGCACAGTGGTTAAGTGCTACATCTGCGAACCAAAAGGTCAGCAGTTGAAATCCACCAGGCTCTCCTTGGAAACTCCATGGGGCAGTCCTACTCTGTCTATAGGGCTGCTATGAGTCTGAATCTACTCAGTGGTAGTGATTTTGGTTTTCTCAATTTTGGGTGATACAAACAACTAATGTTCTTGGATGCTAACTGAAAGGTTGTCAGTTCAATTTCACCCAGAAGGCACCTCAGAAAAAAGGTCTGGTGATTTACTTCCAAAACAGCAGTCACTGAAAAGCCCCTGGAGCACAGTGCTGCCCTGACACCCAAGGGATGCTATGAGTTGGAACTGACTCGACAACAGTTTTTTTAATGTTACTTTTATTTGGCTTAAACATGCCTAGAATGTAAGATATGAACAACACTACTGTGTGTGACATCCACTGAATACTAGCAATAAGCTAGGTCTGAGACATTTTTAAAATTAGATGTGGTCCCTGTCCAGTGGGTCACTGTATAAGCTGGAGGACACATATAACTTACAGTAAAAAGAAGACAAGACTGCAAAGAGTGATGAATAACAGGAATTAACAGCTTGATTTTAGTTGTCATCAATCTGTGTGTATTTAAAACAAGATCAACACTTCTAGGCCAACTGTCCTTTAACAAGCAATAAGGAATTCCAATCTGGCCACATCCCTACTATACACAAGTTGGGTAACAAGACTATCCTTAGTTTAAGAAGTTTAAGACAAGAAATAGAAATAAGAGGCATTTCATGTTCTGTCACTGGAATTCCTCTGAGACTACACAGCCTGTCTCACCAGAAGGTTTGGATTTTTTAAGCAAATACCCTATTTTGTGATTTTGATAGGCGAGTACTTTCTGATCGTTAAAGACGCTAGGGAAAAAAACTCTCATTTTAAGTTGCTGGCAATAAGAACTGAGATCATTTTGAGAGAGGCTCTGAAGCCAACTGCTAACAATATTTTCCAGCTTACAACGACCTATGAAAAAGCACATGTGCAGCAATAAAACAGAACAAGCAGACATGAAAGGAAGATAAAGAGATACAGACGGACAGCTGTCCAACTTGCACAGAGAGCCCAGCAACATCAAATGTTGAGTGCTCCCCAGCATAATGTGTCTGGCCCTTCTCCCATTGAAAGTCACATATACTGGGAGGTGACAAGCCCTCCATCTATAGTTTAAAGCCAAGCAGAGGCATCTGAGAGCCTTCCTGACTATGGGGCCTACCCTCAGCTTCTCCTTCTAATGAGAAATGACAGCTGCTTCCACGGTAGTCGGTGAGACTACAGGAGATGAGGTCCTTTAAAAGTCTGTCACCTCCAAGGATTCCTTGCAGCGTCATGGGGAAGAGCTGACTGTGGCAAAGCAATAAAATTCTTCAAGGAATGGTTAAATTGAATTTACTTGTCTAACACACTGGAAAAGGCATGTACTTTGGGGCCCCAAGATCTGGACTTGGAATTTGGCTCCAACATTAACCGGTTGCATAACTTTGTTTAAGTTCTTTACCTTCTCGAAGTCTGATGGCTTTCATATGTAAAACGGTACTACCACTATAGGTCTGGCAAACAAGTGAGAAGGCTGTTTAAAATATATAGACGGACCTGCATTTAATACTCAGCAGTCTTCCCAGGAGGGGTTCAGTACATGGCAATGTTTCTTTTTTATTTCTTTCAGCCGTCTACTCTCAGATGTCTACTGTCTTGTAAGATTAGAGACATCCTGTTGCCATATGAATTCAGTCAGAATACAACGACAGGGCAGACCCACATAGAAGATGCTTTCAAATTCACTTCTGTGCTACAGATACTTTTTTTTTTTTCAGGATAGACATTTCTGGAGAGCAAACTCTCTGACAAATGACCACTTCATTTCCTCTGAAGTGTGAGTGGTCATAAACAGTCATCCCAATAGCCAAGAACTCATGTGGAAGAAAATCAAGGTTCACCACTGGCACAAGATAAGAAAAGGTACTCTCTCCCACTTCTCTGATGGTCTGTCAATTCCAGAGGCCAGTAGAAAATCTGAATTACAAAGAATCATGGCTTTTTAGTGATGAAAATGCCTTAGAGTTTACCCTGTTTCATTCCTTTTATGACACAAGCTTTATATCTAACTTGTACACCATCTTCATTCATAAAGATATTTGAACCCCAGTAAACAAAAAGATAGTTGAATGTGATTACTATAATAGATGATACTATAAAAAAACATTTTATACTTTATGGAACTGAAACTCAAAGAGGTTAAGTGACATATCTAAAGTCACCTAGAAACTAGAAGTAGGGTCAAGGACATCTTCATATGGGAATGGGGACATATATTATAGACAGAGAGGTTAAATGCATAAAATTCAGGCTCTGATCTAGAGGAGCAGAAGACTATATCCTTCTGGCTAAGGTGCAGAGTTCGGACAAGTGTAGGTTTTGAAAGCAACATCAGCAAATCTCATAGTTGAATGTCATGGTCTTCTTTATGGAGTCATTCTTCAACACACTTGTTTGCATCGCTGGTTCCTTTTGATTCAAGGTTAGTCAGCTTTTCCTTCCAAGTATGTATTCTCCTAGTTCTTAGGACTTCAAAGAATTTATTTACCTCTCTAACTTGTCTTTGATGGGTTTGGTTTTGGTTTTGGCTAACTAATCTTGGTGCATGAATATAATCTTAAAGTGATTTTTAACAGTTGAAATGCAACTCTGAAGACCTCGCCCTTGCTCCAAGGTCTTTCCAAACTACAGGCAAACACAACCCGAACAACAGCCCTCTCTTCAAGGGCCAACTTATAGTCTATAAATTAACCGTGACTTCTTTTCATGATTTGTATCTGAGAAACTGTCATGTGCTTTAAGTGCAGGAAGACATAATTTAAAAAAACGTTATCAGCCAGGGTATGAAGTAAGCCAACTTTGAAGTTTCCAGCATGAAACTTATGTATCTAGTCCTCTGTCCTGCCCTTTCTCCAGACACCTTTCAAAAGATCAGTTAGAATCTTCCACACAGCACCCTCACAAAAGAGGTGTCACCAGTTATTTATCCATTTTACTTTAACTTCAAGCTCTCTTTTCCTGTATGTTGGATCTCATCCCATTGCCACTATTGACTGATTTTCATCTGCAGAAATGGCAGATACGTATGACTCAACCTAACAGTGGGTGACTGTACCTCGTGCTTTGTTACTAACTGGGAAATAAAATGAATAGCCTAGCATTTTAGACAGGAAAACATCCTTAGACGTGATGCAGGCCAGCTCATTCAGGAGACAAGTGAGCCACTGAGATTCAGATCAAGGGAAGGAATTAGAAGAGCTAAATTCACTCCTTAGGGGCATGGTCTGGATTAGATTTGTCATGATCTGACTCCCATCCCAATGTTCTTCATAGAACTGGGGGGAATCATACCGTTTTTGTCACTGTTACTACTCAACTCACCACTGCAATGAAAACTAAAAAAAAGCAAGGATCCTGCCATTGAGCCTATAGAATAGAGAACTGCTTGACAGAGTTTCCAAGGAATTCCTGGTGGATTTGATGACCTTTTGGTTAGCAGATGTAGCACTTAGCCACGATGCCACCAGGATTTCCACTGTAATGCAAAGCATTCATAAAAAATACGTAAACAAATGAGTGTGGTCATATTCTGCCCATTTTTTATTTACAAAAGTAGTTAGTGGGCTGGATTTGGCCCAAGGGCCATCATTTGCCAACCACCACTCTTTAGAATTCTTAAAAGAATCTGTGCGCAGTGGGTAAGCACTCTGTATACTAAGAGTAGATTCAAGGATGCTCATCTGGCAACAAGATCCTTTCCATTTCTGTGCTTACTTTTGTTTATATTTCCTTTAAAAATCGTAGCCAAACCCAACTCAACCCACAGCCGTTAAGTCAGTTTTGACTCACAGTGACTCAAAAGTACAGGGTAGGACTGCTCCACAGTTTCCAAGGAGTGCCTGGTATATTTGAACTGCTAACCTTTTGGCTAGAAGCTATAGCACTTGACCACTATGCCACCAGAGTTGCCAGCAGCCAAAGAAACTCTCATTTATTGTTTAAAGCCTAGGGAGGTTAGTCAGATTGGAAATCCTGATCCTGCCTTGACCTCTTGACTTCATCTATAAAATACCCTTTTTGATCTGAGAAAAGGAATCTATTAGAATGTGGTACTCATCACCTTGGAAAACCAACCGAATCTGACACAAAGGTTCTTGCCTAAAATTTTGCTAGCTTTAATAACCATCTAATCAGAATCCCTTACCTATGAGCTGAAAGTAACTCCATTATATCATCTGCGTGTTCAGCAGACATGGTCTAAACTGACACCTAAGTAAACAAGATTTTTCACGTACAGGGAGTCTTTCCATTTTTTCAGATAGCCAAAGCACCATTTAAGTCACATCTACTTTCCACTTGAACTTCAGAAGCATTGGACAGTATTACCAGCAATTCAGTACATCTTTATTAGTCACACACACTGGCCAGAAATCCAAAAACATGGAAGAAAAAAATTATAGTCAGGTATTCCAAGAAGGAAAACAAGTCCCTATTTATCAGGTGTGATAATACTACCTGATTGCCATCAACATCTCTACAGTGAAAGTCTGTCTATCTTTCCATCCATCTGTCCACTCATCCTTCTATCCATCCAAACATCCACCTGTCCATTCTCTACTATTTTGAAAGTCCTGTGCCAGGAGCTAAGAGAGCCTTCTTCAAGTGGTGCCAGCTCCCTGTTCCCCAGGAAGCTAAGGATATAGTAAGAAGCAGAAGTTAAGGCCCAAAGACCACAGTCCAGAAAAATGAAGGCAGTATTTTGAAAGAAAAACTTATAAATACCAGAAAAGTCTTTGGAGGAATTCCTTAAAAAGTAACAGAATGTAAAATAAACACCGGGAAGAGCAGTAAAGGACTCTGTTGAATTACGAGCCAGCAAGAAGAAGTTGGAGAACATGCTCTGGACACCAGATGTATCCCAGCTGAACTAATGTTTTTCCCACCTCTGGAAGCCAAACTAGGCAAATTGTTTCTAAAAAGTGAAAGAACCCATTAGCTCCCATAGTCTATCCTTAAACGGTTCTGCATAACATGAATGTTTTACTATGAGTCAATCACTTCAGGCTTGGAAAATTTTTGCTCTGACTACTTCTATTATATAGTATTTTATTCCCAACATTTTAGAGAAGATCTGAGGTTAAAAAAAGCCAACTTGACACAGAGTCAAAAGTGGTCAAGGCAATCTAAAAAGGGTACGTGACATGAAAGGGTAGCAAAGGGCTTTGGGAAGCTGAGAATACTTAGAAACACCACTTGCACACTGGAAATGAGTCAAAGACCTACAAGAGACCATACACCCAAAATCGATTTTTAACTCTGGGATGATAATTAATGATTTTAAAGATATCATCTCTTAATTCACTACTCATATTATTTATCAAGCAGTCAATTCCTTCCAGTTTATTGGCCAAGTCTGTTGATTACTTTTTGTGTTTGCATTTCATAAAACACAGTAAACTATGTAAGGCCAAATTTTGAGATTCACTATTTCCCTGGCTTCTGAGTACCTGTTTCCTACAAGAATGAAGCTAAGACTCTATACCGAAAGAAATCGACGCATACAAACATGAGAATTTGCCCTGGAAACCAACCACTGTGCTTTCTCCGGTCTAGTAAGTCAATCAACCAAGAGAAAAAGAACACAATCCAGGTGGCACTTACTTGCAGGTGACGGGGTGCTGCACCCACTCAGAGGAGGGTGGCCATGAAGACCGTGCAGGGAAGGCAGAGAAAGTCCCCCGATGACTGGCGGAAAGAGCAGAGGGTAGGGAGCAGCTGGATAGTGAGTCATGTGGCCATTCACTGTTGGGACTGGACATGTGTGGCTACTGCTGGTCATGTTTCAAGTGTCACAAAATGAAAGGCGCTCTGGGCTGAGGGCAGCGCATCACTCCAAGTCCTCCAGTCAAGGTCCGGGAGGTAAATCCGAGGCAAAAGTCAGGGCTGAGCCGCCTTCTGAGACCAAAGCAAGGCTGTTCAACAGCTTACTCTGCTGCTTTCCAGCATGGTTTTCCCACCTCTCATCTTGTTTACAAGAAGGGTACTTTTTTGTTGCTGTTGCTCAACTTCTCAGTTTAAGGCTGGGAGTCATTATCACCATCCAAGTCCAGATATTTCAACACTGTAAGAAAAAAAGTAATATATGTATAAACACACACACGCATATATACCTGAAAAGAAAAAATATTTCCCTTTATATGACGTAATTACACACAAAAATAGAACTCTCTACTGTTAATCTAAGGCTCTTAATTCCCAGTTTTCTTTTATACTACCTTGTGAAAAATCTTAATTTTCTTAAAATTTCATGCTCTAGTCCAGTTTTTAAAAAAGCAAACTTCTATAAAAGTTCAAAATAACATTCTTATTGCATATTAAGGAAACTCTGGTGATGTAGTGGTTGAATACTATATCTACCAACCACAAAGGTTGGCAGTTCAAATCTGCCAGGTGCTCCTTGGAAATTCTATGGGGCAGTTCTACTGTCTTGTAGGGTAGCTATGTGCCAGAATAGATTTGCCAGCTTTTTTGCATATTAAAGAGCTCACTGGCTGTCACAAGTTGTTTGTGATTGGCTATGAATCTAAAGATGGAAGTTTCTAACTCACCAGTGATATCCGTATCACAGAAGGAACGTTTGATGACCTGCTGCTGTAAAGATTTCAGCCAAAAACAAACCAACCAACCAACCTCACGGAGAATAGTTCTCTTCCGTAACATAGGGTTGCTGTAAGTTGAAATTCACTCAAAAGCAATGAGTTTGTCTCATATCAGATAGGAAACTCTCTCATTCCTATATCCCTCTTCCTTCCTGATTCTTCTCCAAGGCCCTCAGGCTACTTGATACAGTGTGTGAGGGTGAGTCTGCTTTTTAGGGGGTCCATTTCCTATTAGAATGTAAATACCCAGAGGGCAGAATTTTTTGTCGTTGTTGTTTTAGTTTTGTTAACAGCTAGGTTTCAAGGTCCCATAAGAGCACCTGATAAAAAATAGATGTTCAGTAAATATTTGTCCAAGGAATGAATGAAAAATTCTTTCTAGCTTCTTTTAGAAAAATCTGATAGTTGATGTTAACCATACACTTTCAAAATTCTGCATGTTTTATACTATAAACTGTGAATTTTAACACAGACATTTGGAATGAAATAGAAATATAATTGTGGGCCAAAACTGTAATTTACTGAAACACAGACATCAAAGATGAAATATTTTATATCAGCTCTTTATTATCATAAAACACTCCTTTCTTGTTAGAATATTGTTCATCCATCTATCAGCTGTTCTATCCAGCAATCAGCCATCCATTCACCTATTTGCCCAATCAGCCATGCATGAAGCCCATCTTAATCTACCTTTATTTGTCAGGTGCTGATGTAGGCACCAGAGATACTCAAGGTGCAACAACACTGATGTGATTTCTGCCCGAGTTAAAAAAAAAAGCTAAATCATCCCCACACCCTAAAAGAGAATCCAGGGACACACATTATGGAGTCTCAAATGACTGATTCTTTGAGATGGAGAACAGAAGCAGCCTGACATAGATTCCAGGATTGGCTGACTATAGACTTCACAGGCTAGCTCTGGCCCAGATGACCAATATTCAGTGAATGCTCCAGTCATGGATTGAATTCTGTCCCCTAAAAGTGTATGTATCAGTTTGGCTGGCCCATGATTTCTGGTACTGTATGATGCTCCTCCCTGTTTTAAATCCTGCCTGTATAATGTTAATGACAGTAGGTGGGTGGCAGTTGTATTGGGGAGGCAGGACTGAATCTACAGAAGGTATTATGCCTTGATGCAATCTTTTGGGGTATAAAGGAAAGGGAAGCAATCAGATTTAAAGACCTCGTGCCACCAGGAAAGAAGCGCTGGGAGCGGAATGCATTCTTGGGACCCAGGGCCTCTGTGCCGCAGAAGTTTCCAGCCCAGGGGATGATCAGTGACAAGGACCTTCTTCCAGAGCCCATAGACAAAGCCTTCCCCTGAAACCTATGTCCTGAATTTGGACATTCAGTCTGTTTTACTGCGAGAAAATAAATTTCACTTTGCTAATAAAGCTGTCCACTTGTGATACTTCTGTTAGAGCAGCACTAGATGACTGAGACAGATTCCAAGCTCCCACTGAATGACGGGCCCCGAATCTGCAGTTACGCAGCATGAGATTGCAGTCATACCACAACAGCAGCAAACAGTAGTTGTTAAGAGCATGATTCCGGAGCCAGGCTGCCTGAGTTCAAATTTTGCCTCTCCTACTTGAACAACTACCTCATCTTAGTTTCCGCTATAAAGTGAGGACGATTACTTCAGAGGGTTGTTGGAGGCTTAAATGAGGACAAGTGAGGAATTTCCAAGAGTGTCTGCTTTGTAGTACATGTTCTGTAATAGTTTCCTATTGATACGTGTGTTGTACCATCACATGATATGCTTTTAAGAACCAACATGCTGGAGCGGACAACAAGCTCTCGACAGAGCGGTGACAGGAGATCAGTAGTTTTGGAAAAAAGCGATTAGAACCAAAACTTACGTCATTAAAGTATAGAAGAAAAAGTGAAACTTGGGTAATGTTGAGAATAAACATGCAGCGAAATGTACTAATTTCTCAGTTTGTGAAATGAGTCACCTTGCTTATTAAAAGCTCTAAAATCTTGATTAAAAGGGAGGCAACGTGGAACAGAATTTAAAATTGCCATGCAATCTAGACTGTCTGGAACCATGGAAACTGAATGAACCTCTGAAACTATATTGCCCTGACATAATCTTTAAACCTGACATGAAAAATACGCCATAAAGTCTTCTTCAAATCAAGCAGTAGTTTAGTTTACCTAGAAGTAATTGTCTGCTTTCAGCATGATGCTCTTTTAACAACTATCGGTATGGGAGCAAACTGGCAACAGCAACCTGAAAGATTATACAGGAGTCTTAGAGGGCAGAGATTTTATGTTAAGGGAGAGCAACAACTCAACAAGGAGGGAGAGAATAGGTGTACAACTCAAAGAAGGTAATCAATGTCATTGAGTTGTACACACAGAAACTGTTCAATTGGTGTGCGTTTTGCCATGTGTATTCTTAATAGCAAATAAAAATTGCTAAAAAAAAAATCTACAGTGCTCTAATCAGCAGTAATTTATGTTTCTTGTGTACATCTGCCCTAGTTTCTACAGCAGTCACATAAGGTAATTCACTATTACTGTCCTTCTTTTACAAGGGAAAAATTAAGCTGAGTTGAAATGATTTGCTCTGGATGCCACAGAGACAGCCTGTGACTAAGCCAGGATGTAATCCCAGGTCTAGCTGGTTCCGGCATGCCCTGTCTTTTCCTTTCCTAGCAGGCTGCACATATATATTGCGTTGTCCTGGGTCTATCTACAGAGATGAGCAGTTGTGACATGAGTGCCTGTCTTCATTCAGAAGACGCTCCTCCAAGGTTTTGAATCCCTGTCCTATTATAATGCTAAAAATGACCTTCAGCAACAGTTGAGACCATGAGGTCCTTGGTACCTAAGGACTCCACTAATCTTGTACAGTGAACCTTGCCAGGCTCTTCCATGAAGGCATTAACCCCAAAGGTGGCCACCCACCCTTTTTTAGACTTCAAACCACATTTCGTTTCTCCAGTGACAAGAAAGCTAACAGACTCTGAATCCATTTTCTCTGTGAGGTCAATGTTTTCCATGCTCTCATTGGAAGCTCACACACCATATATTTAATACTTTTATGTTGTGGTGGGTAGCAAATTAATTAGACAAAACCCAACAATGCTGTCTAGTCTTCGCTGCATTTCCACTTGATTTGATTTTTACATCACACACAAAGCTCAGCATTGTACTAAATGATCTTTCCTATCTCCATTAGACAAACTACTGCATTAACTGGTGGAGCTGAGAGTTCAGCAAACCCATACCCCTGCAGGGCACAATTTGGAGATTTTTAAAGCTGTTTGTTTGTTTTACCAACCAGGGACTATTTCTACCCTCAAAAATCCTTCATTCCTCCTTGCTTTCAAACACTGCAGATTTCTGACATCTCTGCCTGTCTGGATGAAAGGTCTAAGATCTTGCTTGGGATCCGCTAAATTAAAAAAAAAAAAAAAAAAAAACCCAGCAAAATACACCAATAACAGGCAGAAGCAAAAGCAATCAATGTGTCGGGAAAATCCTGTTGTGTTGCTGGAAAATTGAACAGTGACCGGCTCTGTGTTCACATATGTGACTGATTAACGCTATTCCTGGAAGTAGAGAATTTCTTTTGTTTCAGGCTCTTAGGAAAAAATACGGTCACTTGTATTAGCAGCGCCTGTTTTTCTCCCCTTCATGCCTGATTTGAGTTTGGGCTCACTTGGGGTTCTTCCCTTCACCACCTGAGGCAAAGAAAACAGGAGCTGGGTGGAAGAAGGAAAGGAAGTGGGGGACGGGTCAGGAGGTTACAGAGCTATCGCTTACTACCCAAGAGATTCCTTGGTATCAGTTTCACCATCTGTAGAAGGGTCAAGCAAAGAAGAGTAGGCTTAAAATCAAGTCTTTCAAACCATGTCGTTCAGAAAAGGAGCATTTTTACAAGATGCTAAATGCTCCTTGACCAAGACAAAAAATGTTGAAAATATTTTAGAAGAAAACAAAAAAGAAAGGATTTCAAAGAGCTACTCATAGTTAAGGAATACTGGTGGGAGGCACAGGGATTAAGCACTCGGCTGCTAACCAGATGGTCAAGGCTGGAAACCACGAGCCACTCTGCGTGGAGAGGGGGAGATGTGGTAGCCCATTGCCATAAAGACGTACAGACAGCCTTGGAAACCCTGTGTGGCAACTCTACTGTCTTATAGGGTCGCTGTGATTTGGGATCAACTCCATGGCAATAAGTCTGGGGTTCTGGTGTTTGCACCGTTGATGCCAATGTGCAACATCCTGCCTTGACTGTATAGGATGCCATGCTGGAGAAGGACAGGAAGTAGCATTGGGGACTCTGCCTACTAGCCCTTGGGGTGACATGGACTCATTCAGAGATGGGGTCTCTGTCATCTCAACAAATCTCATTATGTGTGTCTGTCTCTGTGATATTTTATTATTCATAACACACAGCACATTTCCTGTAACTTCACTTGGTACTGTTTTACTCTTTTTCAAAGTTATAAAATGAAATTCTAATCATTTCTTACTGCCTTTCATTCACTGGAGGTTGTTTTTGTGTGAGTTTAACCCAAATTTGCATGTGAGCTCCCAAGCTTATTTAAACATTAAAAAAAAAATTTTTTTTATAAATATCATATTCCTGCATATTTTAAAAAAAAATCAAATGGTTCTTCAGGACAGCAGTGCTCCAAGAGGAGTTCCTGGTCCTGTGGTGTCAACTTCCTGTAGAAACTTGTTATAATACAGATTCTCAGGCCTCACCAGAGACCTTCTCAATTAGAAGGCCTGGGGGCCAGAACACAGCAATCTGTATTCTAAAAAGACCTCTGGGTAATTCGGATGCTTGCTAAGCTTTTAGGACCACTGATCTAGACATAGGACATCCTGGTGGCATAGTGGCTAAGTGCTATATCGCAAACCTAAAAGGTTCATTGTTCTAATCCACCAGGCACTCCTTGGCAGCTCTATGGAGCAGTTTTACTCAGTTCTGCAGAGTTGCTATGACTTGGAATTGACTCGACGGCAATAGGTTTGGTTTGGTTTTAGTGGCTCTAGACATGGCATGGGCAAACTTCTCTGTAAAAAGCCAGAAAATAAGTATTTCAAATTAGGGGCCATAGCGTCTGCTGCAATTACGCAACTCAGTTGTAGCAACTCCTTGTTATAATACAGAACTTGTACAAAAGCAGCCGCAGACAATACTTATTCAAATGAACGTGGCTGTTCTAGTTCCCAGCACTGGCAGCCCACCAAATCTGGCCCATGGGCCACAGTTTGCTGACCTCTGCTCTAAACTAATGAAGTCAGACAGCATTACCTCCTGGTCTACCTTTTCCCATTTTTAAGCCCCACAACCTAGAGGCAATTACTTGAAACTCCTCTGTCTAGGTTTACTATCTATTTATTTGTAATCTATATCTGTTTCTAGACAACACTATTTTTTCATAATTTTATAAGTTTTCTTCCATTGTCTATCACTTAACGACAAACAAATATATCTTTTAGGCTAATGCCTAAATGTGTGAAACTACCCTTATTCTCAATGTGATTACAGATACAGAAGTGAAAATCAGTGTTTATATTACTATGAATATTGTTACAGTTGAGCCACCTGATACCTAACCAAACCTATTGCTGCCAATTTGATTCCAAATCATAGTGGCCCTATAGACAGAGCAGAAGTGCCCCATACAGTTTTCAAGATACGCCTGGTGGATTCGAACTGCTGACCTTTCGGTTAGCAAACATAGCTCTTAGCCACTATGCCACCATGTGTTTATAGTTCTTGGCTGGAAAAAAGTTTGCTTTTGTTGCATTTGTTGATACAATTTTATTAGTTTTCTCTGATCTGTGACTACTTCTTTTCCAGATTCTCTGACAAAGATGTAAATCTCCTTTCAAGGTTCTCAGACATGTTATATGACACAGAAGTTCCATGATCTACTTGGAAATATCCCTTCTGCTCCAGGGCTGCCTTGATGCTTTCCCAGCCACTTGCAGAGCCAAATCAAGACTTATCATGTCTATTTCCCTATGTGTAATGTCTTCCTATTTCCTGGCTTTTTTTCTCATTGTGGTAGCTTTTCCCAACCAGCTTTCTGAGGAATGGTACATTGGAGGTAAATTTGTTGAGAATTCATATGCACTAATCTATTTTCACGCTACTTTAATACTTGTTTGATCATGTGGCTAGGGTTTAAAATTGTGGACTGGAAAAATTTTTCTCAGAAGTTTGAACGTATTGTGCCATTTTAAAAAAAGCTTTCTGTATTGCTTTGGAGAAGTCTAATATTATTTTTCATCCTCTATGTGTGATTTCTCTCTCTCTCTCTCTTTTTTTTTTTTCTGGCAGGGATACTTTTTTTTTCCTATATTGTGCTAAGTATTTGTTGGGAGTGTCCAATAACGTGGTAACTCACATCCTTCTGTCAGGGAAAATCTTTTATGTTTTCTTTGATAATATCTTTCCTTCCATCTAATTTTCTCTCTCCCTTTAGAGAAATTATGATGAAGAAGATGATGATGCTGTTAGGGGCATCATATCAGTTCTAACGGACAGAGACCCTGTGCACAGCGGGACACAACGCTGCCCTGACCAGTGCCATCCTCACAACGGTTACGCTTGAGTCCACTGCTGCAACCACTCTGGCAGTCTCTCTCACTCGGCATCTTCCTCTCTTTTGCTGACCCTCCGCTTTACCGAGTATGATATCCTTTTCTAGGGACTGGTCCTTCCTGATAACAGGCACAACAGTCTTCACCAACACAGGAATTCAAAGGTCTCAATTCCCCTTTGGTCCTCCTTATTCATTGTCTAGCTTTCACACGCGTCTGAGGTGTGAAAGCACAGCTTGGGTCAAGCGCACCTTACTCCTCCAAGTGACATCTTTGCTTTGTAATGCTTGAAAGAAGTCCTTGGCAGCAGACTTGCCCGGTGCAATATGTTGTTTGATTTGCTGACCACTGCCTTCCTGGGCACTGACTGTGGAGCCAAGCAGAGCAAAATACTTGAAAACTTCAGTCTTTCTTAAGATAATGGACCATCAATTCCGAATTGATCCTCTCATAACTTTTTTTTCTTCATTTTCCTCTTTTTCTTCATTTGTTCTTCTTTCTGGAAGATATCCTCACCTTTAATTTCTAGTTACTGTAAGGAACTTCACATTTATAACACCACATTTTTAATATTCAAGACTTTTGTTTACTCTTTTTTGTACACCCTACTTTGGTTTCAGGAGTGCAATTTCTTCTCAGACATTTTCTGGACTATTAAATATTGTCCTTTTCATGTTTTGTTCTGCACACTATACTGGCTGTAGCTTAGTTTCTTCAGTTATGCTTTTCTTTTACATTAGATAAATTTCTTATTTGTATTGTCTGCCAAATTCCCAACTCCTTTTTACTTACGTCTAAAAGTTTATTGTAAGCCCTATCTCCTTGAATTAACCTTACCAAATGAGCAAATTTCACTACCAAATGATCTTAGTGGGACATTCATCGTGAAACTCCCTACATGCCAGACGTAGAAACCTTTTATTCTGGATTCTGTGGTAAACCCACTGAAAAATCACCTAAGCTTCTGCTGAGTGGTAAGGAAGCAAACCCCTGCTGCTGTGGGCTTTCTGAGAACTAAATGAAGAGACAGGGCTGGAGCGCTGACAAAGTCATCACTGAAGTGTAGCTCCTCACTTCGCCATCCTGTTTTCTGCCTAACACCTCTTCTTTATTCTACATCTATCCCAAGTGTCCAGAACAATCGATAGCTCCCTGGTTTAATTTCTTTTAAAAAAATAGGCCTACCTTTCCCATCAGGATTCAGATGGAGTAGTAATTCTGAGGACATAACTAGACAAAAGGTGAATCTGTGGTTTACTCGCTCTTTTTTCCGGGTTTCAACAAACCTTCCTGCTTCAATCACCCTTTCAGTCTTTCAAGATACCTGCTGTCTCTAATCTCTGACTGTCCAAGATCTTACAACTTCAATAGTCTTGTTTCTAGCTGGTATCTCCTCTGTAGGCATCTCCTGCTCTCTGCACTCTGCTAATTCATTAATCACTGCCATCTACTTTCCACCTTCCAAAAAAGTTGTTGACATTTCTTGTCTGCAATCAGCATCACTGTGTTCTTGTTATCTTGGATGATTTATACTTTTTACATTCCCTTACTATCATTTTGGTGAGGATTTGGGAGGGCGCAGGAAAAAGTACATGTCTCCAATCTATCACATTTCACTGGGAGTTCACGGAATTTAATAAAGTGATTTGTGTTCACATATGTTTGGGAAATGTAAACTGGAGGAGTCCTTACCCTTTCCAGCTCTAAATTTCTTCTAGGAAAACCTCTCACTCAAGAGCAAAGCTGAAATAAGGCTAATTTAATCAGTGTCAAAATCTAATATTGTGCGTGGTAAGAAAAAGGCAACAATGACCCTAATCTGAAATGGAACGAAAGAAGTATGACTTGAACTTCCACCCCAGGCACACTGTGGGATTATGTCAAATACTTCTGCAGATAACAAGCAAAATAAAGATGAGATTTGATGTGCCTTGGCCATGGACTGCCACCATGTTGCATGATGCCATGTAACATATTGATGACTTGATACTGGCTCCCTTGAAGACTCCAACTCAGAGGCAGAACCCTTGCTAGAAAATACTGTCCTCTGGGACACAGGAGACAGCCATTTCTATGGGGAGACAACATGGTAATCTTACACTCTATTGCTTATTAAGTGTAGTTAGTCCACGCAGAAAATGAACAAGATTTTTGGAGACAATTCTGTATCCATTTCTTCCTACTACCACTTAATGCTATTGTGGCTGATAGAGCTAATAAAAAATAAACAGAAATGAACAAAAGATGGATTTTTAAAAAATATCTTATCACAGAACACAGAAATGCTGCATATTTCCTTGGCCAATTTAGAATTTGTTGAGGGGAAATCTTTGCTTCGACAGACACTGCTTGTACGCTGCCTCCTGTCCCAATAATTGTAGCCCACCTACCCCTATTTATGTAAGGCTTTGGTTCCAAGGTAGCGGCATTAAAAAACATTTCAAATGCATTCAGCCAAATGTCTGTTTTCAGCAAAAATGCTAGGCTCAGCACAAATCTTGTCAGTTGCTTTTGCTGCTGTTCTGGATGGGAGAAAGAACCACAGCCGTAAGGAGGCCAGTTCTGCACGCCCAGTGGTTTCGCAGCCTATCTTGCATTCGGCATTTTCACCACCAGCAGTGCTGAAAAAACTTTGTTCAACTTAAACCAAGGGAAGCCACAACAAGAAAACTGAACGTGGCTGAGAAGAGATATTTTTTTTCTCCTCCTTGTTTTTTAATTCAACAATGAAGGAGACGGTGGAAGAAGTCATTTGGAAGGATAATGCAGTCGAAGGAGTCCCTCAGACCATCAAGTGAGCAGGCAATAAAATCTGAATTGCTCCCACTGCCTCAGAAGGAGGTCATCCAACATGTTAAAGACCTGTTTTTAAAAGTACACACGAAATGCCTCTGTATTTCTTTTTTGGCTTTTTAAAAAATAAATAACCATCTATCCGTTGAAAAACTCAAACTGAAAAAAATGACTCAGAAAAATCACAAGTGGATATACACCCATGTTAGAATGTGTAAACTGTCAAGATTTTAGTCTCACAAATTACGAGAGAAGTAATTCAAGTGTGGGTTATTAGAGGGTCAACACTCAAGCAACGTGGCTATGTATATGAGTTTCAGCAATTAAGTGTGTGAACTTAATTGTTCTAAGTGCTACATACCTCACTGGTGAATATCATCATGGTCAGCTTCCAAGTCCTCCCCTTGGCAAGCTATGCACCCATGCCAGTGCCTAGTCTACCCTTCAAAGTAATTTTGGAATTCTTCTGGAATGCCATTGTACATGGTGGCATGGTGGCAAGTTTGTGAACTTAATTGCATAGTGGTCTACGAGGTAGTTTTTAGCCAGTAAATAAGTAACTGTGTTGGAACACCCTCCCTACTCACCTGATTTTGCTCCCAGTGACTTCTTTCTTTACTTGAAGATAAAAGAAATACTAAAAGGAAGACATTTGGATGCCATTCGGGATCTCGAGGGTAATGCGACGGCAGCTCTGATGGCCATTCCAGAAAGAGTTCCACAGTGCTTCATTTGAAGGGTGGACTAGGTGCTGGTGTTGGTGCATGGCTTCCCAAGGGGAGTACTTGGAAGGTGACCATAGTGATATTCAGCAATGAGGTATACAGCACTTTCTCTAGGATGAGTTCCCGAACTTCATTGTCAGATCTCGTACTAGCATTGTGCATACCTTCTGGAGAGTCAGCTTCCACTTAAAGTCCTTTCACACAGACTCTAACAGGTAAGCTACAGAGTATGTATTGGATCAAATATCTGCTGGTACTTTTGCTTAGTTTTGACAAAAGCGAAAGCAGGCAACTCCGTAAGTTAAGGTTTCCACGTTTTGTCCCATGGAAAATGGCCAAGTCAACCAGAAAGTCTGGGCTGGAGTGCAGTTCTCAAGCCTAAGGGAGCTATCCACAGACTCATTAGTGACCTGGAAGACCACCTCTGGTCAACAGGAGCCTCTATCTTGGATGATGACCCACTTACCCTACCAGCACCTTGCTATTAAGTGATTTTGAAGGCCAGATACACTAAGAAAACATAGAAAAGACTAGCATAGAAATGGAAAGATTTACAGAGAAATATGTTGGCAGAAGCCATGAGGCTGGAAAATCCGGAATGAACAGGACACATGACATGCAGAGGACATAAAACTAAGGTGGATGGCAAAAATAGAGATAATGGTCACAATAGTTTCAACTGTGCATCTGTGGATGGTGTTTGTGGTAAGAACAGCAGTTAGGATTTTGTGAAGCCAAGTCGTCAACTGTTTAAATGGTTTTGTATTGTTTTTCTTAATTCTATCTTCCTTACACTAGGGTTGCTGTGAGTCAGAATTGACCCAGCGGCAGTGGGTTTAGTTTTGGTTTTATCTTCCTTATAACAAACTCACAAATTGTACCCACATACCTTAGATCCTGGAAACCCTGGTGGCATAGTGGCTAAGTGCTACATCTGCTAACCAAAAGGCTGGCACTTCAAATCTGCGAAGTGTTCCTTGGAAACTCTATGGGGCCGTTCTGTTCTGTCCTACAGAGTCTTGTAGTTGGAACTGCCTCAACAGCAGTGGGTTTGAGTTTGATTTACCTTAGATCCTGGCAGAAGCTTGCTAGCACAACCCCGATTCTGCCTGTTTTGGAAGGGTGAAGTTAACAGTCTTCAGTTGACTGTGTGAAATTACAGACCACTGTGAACTTGCATGTTGAAATTAAAACTAAGGTAATGTTATCAAGTAGAATTTATAGGTACACAGTTATGAATGTCATAGTGCTGAAAAAGAGCTAAAGAAAGACACATTTGAGATCCTTGGAATTCTGCAGCTTTACAATCTAGTATGGAAAGTGTAGAAATAGACATGGTTTATCTAGCTACAGCCAAATTCTGTATGTAGGCATATTCATTTTTATTTGAAAGTAGCATATTCCTTTGTTCATTTTCGAAGAACTAGGAATCCAATGGGATCCCCTCATTTCTAAACTAGGAGTCCAACAGGATCCCCCCAAAAGTAGTGAATTTAAATATTGAGTATTTAATGGTAACTTCAAATTTAAACACTATAAGATGCTTATAATTTGTGGGGGGATATCCAAAAAATTAAGTCTAGCTGAAAATTTATTTTAAAAAATACACACTTGCATTTACCAAGCCAAGCCAAGAGCAATAATTGTCATGACACAGATGGTGGCATGCTTACATGCTATAGCTGCTGACCAACAGGCAAGCAGTTCAAATCTACCACCTGCTCCTTGGAAACCCTAAGGGGCCATCTTACTCTGTCTTATAGGGTCACTATGAGTCAGAACTGATTTGATGACAACAGGCTAAATTTTACCATGATGATGTTACATTGTAAGTATTTTCCACATACTGGAGTTGGTGAAATAAATAAGGTGATCATATTATTTGCCAACCTAAAAGGGAATTGGGACTCTCAGAGCAGGTACAGAGGGACTGGGCACTGAACACAGGGTTTACCCATGTATATTCCAATTCTGTCACTAAAGTGGTCTCCCCACTTACAAGTTACATGGGTCAGGTTTAGGGCACGTTAACAGCTTCGTGTGATGGCATGTGGGGTCTAACAGTACTCTATCTAGTATCCACTGAACTACAGGTGCTCATATGGGAACTCACTTCCATTTAATTCCCAGTTAGGATAGGCTCCTTATTACTTGATTCATTGGCCTCACTTCCCAGTGCCTTCTGCCTGAGGTCAAGATACTCTAGCTCTTGCCACTTGCTATTTCCTCCATGTCTGGTCATTTCTTGTCCCTGAAGGTGTCAACTCTGTGATAATTTCACTCTAGACAGGCAATCAAGAGCTACTACCATGCAGCAATGAAAGACCTGACTATAGAAGAGAAGAAGGGAATTTGATGAAAAAAGTAGAGATTGGAGGGATTGTGCTTTGAGATGATGGGTAGGCCAGGAGTCAAAGAATACAGGTAGCTACTAGAAGTTAAAAATAACATGGACACACAATCTCTTCTTACAGCTTCTAGATGCGGCCAGCCCTACCTGAATCAGTGGAATTGATTCTGGGCTTTTGACATCCACTATGTTAAAAGAGTTTTGGATCCAATAAAACAATGAATGTTTGTTGCTTTCAGCCACTACTTTTGTGGTCAGTTGTTACAGCAGCAATAGGAAACATATACATCAGTCTTTAAAGGACTTTAAAGCTTTAAAGGACTTAGGTAAGCACTCGATCTACACAGATTGCTCTTTGTTTATCCTGAGGCCAATGCCATGTTTACCCAACTCAAATCTCTTATATATATATATATATATATTTTTTTTTTTTTTCTGTTTCCTCGAGGGAAAAACCACTGTGTGGTCTGGTCAGTGAGAGAAACTGGATAATGCTCACAACTGCCTACTCAAATTGTCTACAACCCTTCAGCAGAGAAGATGCTATGGCAGTTCAAAAGAAGACTCAAATTCTACTGAACAGTTTCGTAGAAGATCTGGACTCTAGAAGAGGAAAAGCGGTGAACGTGAGTCCAGAAGAGGGGCAAGAGTAGGACTCCCTCACTACAAACAGAAACGCATTCCCGAACAAATGTTTAAAAGGTTTATTTGACTCTTCTGCTTTTCCACTATACCATGTGGAAATTAGAAACTCTGGTGGCATGGTGATTAAGTGTTATGCATGCTAACCTAAAGTCAGCGGTTCAAATCCACCATGCACTTCTTGAAAACCCTATGTGGCAGTTCTACTCTGTCCGTTAGGGTTGCTATGAGTTGAAATCAACTCTGTGGCAACAGGTTTCTCTTTTTATGGAAATTATGCAAAGTCATTTATCTGCAGCCTCAAGAATCTCTCTGAAAATTTCTAGAGTTCAGACATACATAATACCAATACCAAACAAAACCCATTGCTGTCAAGCAATTCCAACATATAGCAATCATATAGGACAGAGCTGAACTACCCCACAGCAGCTCAAAGGAGCAGCTGGTAGATTCCACCTGCCAACTTGGTGGTTAGCAGCTGTAGGTCTTAACTACTGTGCCAGGAAACATGTTGTTGTTAGTGCCACTGAACTTTTTAATATGACTAGAATAGGATGGAGACAGCTAAGAAAAAGGTGACAGGTTTGCATGTGCACATATGTGTCTGTAGACAGAGTCTGGGACAACAAGAAAATTTACACAACTTTTTGAACTTCTCTTTCTTTCTTTCTTTTTTTTTTTTCTTTAACTTCAGCTGAACAGGTTTCAGCAGCACTTCTAGACCAAGGCAATCTAGGGATAAAGGTCTGGTGACCTGCTTCTAAAAATCGGCCAGTGAAAACCCTGTACATTCCAGTGGTCCTACTGACAATGAATCAGGGAGGTGGCACAGGGCTAGGTGCCATTTCGCTTCATGGTATGTGGGCTCTGGGTTTTCAACAGACTTCAGAGCAGGAAAAAGAAAGAATGGTGATTCCTTGCCTCAGAATAACATGTGTCTGAAATGTTTCCTCTTACTCTCTTTAAGGAAAAAAAAAGGGAAATTATACCACCTAGAATAAAAATTTTACCTCATTTGGACACTGAATTTTGATCTCCCACATGAGAGATGCTTTCTTCTCCCTACGGTCAGCAGTATTGCGGGTAGAGCTCTACACCAGGGTCGTGATACCACCTCTACTTCTCCATCTGATTGTCAGAAAGATCCCTAAGAGATGACTGACAGGTCAAAGGGGACATATATGGATACTGCTTTACTTCTTCATCTGAAAGGAACTGTGTGTGTAATGTGGATCAAATGTGAAGCTAAGAGAAATATACCAGAATGCACTTCAAAATGGCATTTTTTTTAAGGCATTCATAGCAAGTGCCCCAACAGTTTATTCTAATTATGCTACTATTATTTAAGACACTTCTGGAACAGTTTTTTGAGGTCAGAAAATATCACTAGAGGTGATATGGCAGAGACATGGCTATGTCCTCAATGTATGTCATCCCGTCTTTCTTCTAGTCACACAGACAGACAGTATTTCCCAACTTTCCACACCATTCATTGGGACCATAAAGTTGAGGTCTGGCCTGTGGGATACAGGCAGCTGTGAGACACACTTCTTTGGGCCTAGTTCCCTCAAACTCCTGTAGGATCCCCCATGTTCACTCTCTCATTCCTTACTTGCTGAGTTAAAAGTACAGAACTCTGAGGACCTAGGAGACAAGAGAGCCACAATGTGGTAGGAACCTGGGTTCCTGAGTGGCTGTGTGGCAAGGAGCCTCCCTAATGATCTGCTATGTATTGCAACATTAGTGATAAATGAAACCTCAATGGCATTAAGCCATTGACATTTTGGGGTGCTTGCTACAGTTGGGTTGACTAATAAGCTCACTCATTATATAGCAATAACCTTTTCATGAATTTATATTGGCACACTAATTAATTAATTTCTGATTCCCAAATCTTCTACCTCCAATGACTAAGCTTTCTTCTGAAGTTAATTTTTTACAGCAAGTATGTCCTCAAATGTTTTTGTGACACAGGCAAAATTCCAAAGATGGCTTGATCCTCAGTAGTATCAAAGAAATAACTCTACAGCTTCTCCAAAGATCAAACCAAAACATTCATCTAAATACACAAGAGAGTTTGCTGACAACAGCTGTAACATAATAAGAATTCAAGTCATGGAATTATTACAAAATTTATTTTAAAATAATTTCATTTTTAATAATCATAATATTCTAATGAGAGAGGCATGATTTAGTTGTGTGTATGGCATGATGTAGGTAAAATAATTCTGGTCCAGGTAAAATTATAGTAGTCTAGCTCCCAGGAAAAAGATATGAGATGGGAAGTACATGAGGACATACAGGAGAATTATCAAGGTGATAAGGTTGGTAATATAACAGTTCTTAACTCTTTATGTGTTTGGGCAAGAAATTATATATAAAATGTTTAACCTTACCTGTGTAAATATAATGTAGGGTAAAATACAGTTTATCAATTGTTGCATTTTTTTCACAGTCAAAATGAGCATGTTTTGGAAAAGTTGTTAATCCATAATATGTGAAATTACAGACATTCTGGATAAACAATAGTCTGCAGCATAAGTTCAGCTGTGTTTGATTAAAACCATTAGGCACATTGCTTTGTGTACTTACATCTTGTGAACAAAGAGGTGAGACTTATTCTAGGAAACAAGCAAGAACACTAGTCTTTGTTTCAGGCAAATGGTAAAGTCTCAATTTCACCAAGTCCCAGTTTCCTGTTTTACAAAACAGGGATAATAGCTTACAAGCTTATGATGAGGATGAAGTGAATTAATACGTATAAAGCAGTATGAAATGTGTATGGCATTGAGGAACCTAAATGTATATGTTATTGTTAACACTGTAGAGTCCACGACAGTGTCAGGATCTCGGATGGATTGATTCACTCAGTTCACGCTGGCACACAGCTGAAGACTGAACAAAACACTAGTTCTTGGTGTTTATTTTTAACAAATACCATATTGTTGCCTATACTACTGTACTGACCCATTTATTAATATCAGATGTATGATTAACTGTACACATAGTTTTTTTTTTTAACTTAAAACCAATTTAGGGGAGATTTCTTAAGGAAATGACATATGTCTGAAAAGGGTCATTATTTTCCACTGACTGAATTTTACAGGCACCTGCCACCACTTCTAGCCAGATCTGGTCCCAACGTTTCAGCCAGCCAGCCAGGAGTATAGCCGGAAGGCCTGCCACGTTCTTTACAACTGTATCACTCCAACTATCTGCAAAAGACAGCACCGCTTTTAGCTGTGTTCTAGTTAGCACTCAGCCTGTTTCTCTATTGCTTAAACTCTATTTTCAGGAAGAAAAAAAATAAAAAATGCAGCTGCGAAACTCCTCTGGGCCAAAACATAGCCTTGGGCATCTTATGCTAAGAATGACTCAAAAAATCTGGTTGAGATGCTTTTTTGAATCTGTTGCAGGGATGAGGGCATTTCCATTTACACTGTGCATATTTTTCATAACTGTTTAGTTCTCTTTGGGGGGACAAGCACTTACAAATTAAGCAAAAAAAATTAAGCAGTAACTCTGAATGCCATTTGTTTTATAACTGGTACAAGAGCTTCTGCAATTGGAGTCATTTAAAATGAAGAGAAATTAATATCAAGAATGCTCTCACTGGTGATGTGAGTGAACGACCACATTTTTGTGACATTTTACTGTTTATCCAGACTATTCTTTATCCAGAATGCCTGTAATTTCACATATTATGGATTAACAACTTTTCCAAAATATGGGCATTTTGACTGTGAAAAGAATGCAACAAACAGATGGGACTCTTGAGTGAACTGGCCTCCAACGAGATGAGATTCCACAACTGTTAGTACACTGACATAGAAACGGGCTCAACTGGGTTGCAGCGGCATTCTGATGGAAACACAAAGGATTACAAAGCTGTCTTGTCCTTGGTGCTCATCAACACCAGACTCGTTTGTTTTGGAATCCCATTCATTCCTGAGAAAGCTACAGCCAATGTCAGCTGATGCTCCTCCGACTTCGCACAGAAGCCTTGAGGATTTCATCAGCTATTAACCACCGCCGATGCTGATGGGGCCACAGTTTGGCTACAGGAGACCAAAAAGCACTCTCTCAAGTGGTGATACAGGTTAAAAAAAAATGTCAGGCAGAAGTCAAGCAGTCAGAGAAACAGTGAACTCACAGATAAGCAAATGGACTAAGACCTCCCGTGCTGGCAAAGGTCACTAAAGACACCGAAAGTCAATGAAGTGGATTTTAAGGTAAAGAAAACAGGCAAGCACCAGGGACCCCATCAAGCTGTAAGAAGGCTGGGGGCTAATGCTCCCTTTGCTATAGGCATGACCCAGCATGGGGTCCACTTTGCAGCTGGGCAGGGGTAGCACAGAGACTGCAGAGTACATCTGGCATGCAGGTGCATAGCCTTGTATTCCTAAGCCAGCCATTAACAGTCCTACAGAAAATGTCCTATTGCTATGTGGGGTGGAAAGCAAGGGGAGTTATAGCTGAGTGATCACAATGCTTTGGGGGGGGAGGGAAATGAGTCCCAGCCAAAACATTCTTTCCCCTGAAGATTTATTTTTAAGCCACCTACTTAATTAACTAGCCTCTCAGTGGATCAAATGATATTACTGAGTTAGAGTAATATTGCCATTGGAGTGGCCATTTAATCCTGGCAACTCTAAAGCAAATTATTTCATAAATGGATAGTTTATTCAATTCAGTTCAGTTCCAATTCAATTCCCAGGCCCTTCTATGACCAAAGCACTGAGCTAGACCTGTGGGGGGAACGCAGTAAGGCAGGAACAGTCCTGCCCACAACTTAAGAAGGGAATATTGACCACTACACAAATTATAGCAGTGTAATGTCAGTTGCGTGTGTGCATGTTGGTGTGGGAACAGGGAGAAATGATCAGAGTAGGATCACCACCATTTGTAGGAAAGCAGACAAGACTTGATGGCGACCAGAGAACAGAAGATGACTACTGAAAGACAAGGACCTCAGTGGGGGTAGGGGAGGGAGGTCAGGTACATTTGGCGAATAGCAGCAGTCCACTTTGGATGGAATGAGAGACATATAGAGAATCACGTCATAGAAATTTAAACGATTCTCTAGTTTAAATTAGAATAGCAACGAGACTACACAGGAGGAGGATGGAGTGGAGAATAAAATAATGTGAAAAGTGACTGGATTGGGTAAGTTTCATTCACTCAGCACGTATAACAGTGCACTAGATATTTGTTGAGGACACAAAAATAAAAGGAATCTCATGACCTCTTAGGGCTCGCAGTGGAGGGAAAAGATAACTCATTGTTTTCAAGTTTGCCTCATACCGTGTTAGAGGTGGACATCTGGTATTGTAAAAGCAGATGGCGGGCACCTGAAGTCAGCAAGGGACAAGTGGGACAAGGTGACAGTTGAGCTGGGGAATGGTGTTCTAAACAGAATACAGGAAATTCAGGGTATTTGCCAGGGTGCAGTGAGAAATACTCAGGAGTAGAAGAAACTAGATGGAGAATGACCCTGCGTACATTGTTGTGGAGACCAGATTTTTCTCCTGAAGGTAACAACAGGTAAAACATTTTCCAGTTGCTCTTGGGTTGATTATGACACATGGTTGCATCATGTATATCAGAGTAGAACTGTGCTCAACAGAGTTTGCAAATGGTTAAATTTTTCAAGTAGATCACCACATCTTACTTTCCAGCAGCCTCTGAGTTGACTAAAGTTCCAACTTTTCAGTTAGTAGTTGAATGAATTAACCATTTGTACTACACAAGGATTCCAGCAAAGCATTAGCTTCCTTTTTTATTGTGATTGAGCGAAAATGTACAATCAAATATAAATTTGCCTACCTGCAGCTCCTTCTGCTCTCTTTGCCAAGTGACAACACACTCCTCCTTTCCATTCTATACATGTCATATCCTCTTAACAATCTCCTGTCCCGTCCTTCCACCCTTCTCTACTCCCCTCAATTAAGAGGCCAGTAGGATGCCATCCTATAGATGCACAGAACCATAAAGTGCACCCATGATATGGTCACTCTCTGTCCCCAAGTCCAATCCATTCCTGTCTGAAAAGTTGACTTCAGTAAAGATTTATGATCAGGGGCAGCATCAGGTCTAGGGACCATGTTCCCAGGGGAACTCTCAGGTTTTGGGTCTCCTAGGAGAGTACATAGGGTGCACCACTTTTTTTTCACATGTTGTCACTGGGACTCAACATTGTCAGCCCTATCACAGAGTTTTAGTTTTTATAAAATCGAGTAGAGACACTATCAGATTTAGCTTTTTACAAAGGCAACTTTGACACTTGTGTACAACAGATTGGATGGTGACACAGATTTCTGGTTGCAGGCTGGGCAATCAAAGGCTACTGCAATGAGTCACTGAGAGGACCTGAAATTTTGATCCATGGTCACGATGAACCCAAAGGATTTAATGAGGTAGCATGGGTGAAAAACAAAGCTGGGGTTGAACATTGCCCTTTAAAGAATCTCCTACTAAACCCCCTATTAAAGCAACAAGGCTGATGCCTGGGATTCTGGTTTTAGAAACTAAATAATGGTGCCCTTCATTAAGACAGGGGACAGAAAAGGAGAAAGAGAGGTCAAGGGAGAATATACAAGTTTAAGGAGTTAATTTGACATGCCCATGGAGCATCCTAGAAGAGCTGTCTACTGTGTTGTTAGATGTTGTTGAGTTGCTTCCACCAATAGTGTACAACAGAACAAAATGTTGCTTGGTCCTGTGCCCTCTTCATAATATGTGCCATGTTCCAGCCCATTGCTGCAGCCATCGTGCAGTGCCATGTTGCTGAGGGTCTTTCCCCTTTTGCCGACCCTCTGCTTTACCAAGCATTATGTCCTTCTCCAGGGACTGGTTCCTCCTGATAATATGTCCAAAGTATGTGAGATGAATTCTCATCATCCTCACATCTGAAGAGCATTCTGGCCATACTTCTTCCACAACAGACTTGTTGGTTCTTCTGGCAGCTGATGATAGATTCAATTTTCTTCGCCAATATCGTAATTCAAATGTATCAGTTATTCTCTCATCCTCCTTCACTGTTGCTTCTATAGGTGTTGATTGTGGATCCAAGCAAACTGCAATCCCTGACAACTTCAGTGTTTTCTCCACTTACCATAATGCTGCTCATTGATCCAGTTGCAAGGATTTTTGTTGTAGGAGTGTTTCTTTTTGTGAGACATCTATTAGCACAAGTTAATGTTAAAACAAGTGAAATCATGGAAATAGGGAAAAATATATTTGTAACTGTATACCTTAAACACAGCTGGTTCCTTTAAAAATCAGCATGACAGCAGATCAGAAATGGGAGCTCTGGGGGCACAGTGGTTTGAGGGCTTGGCTGCTAACTATGATGTCAGCAGTTTGAATTTATCCCCGAGTTTCCCTTTCACCAATAGGAAAACCCTATGGGGTAGTTCTCCTTTGTCCTACAGGGTTGCTATGGGTCAGAATTGACTGATCAGTAGCAGGTTTGGTTGTTGTCTTTATATTAAAAATGAGAAACATACAAAGTCTCAAATGCACAAAGCTTTTATGTAGTGTGGATTCTCTGAATTCTTTTATATACCTCTTTAAGAGGCACTGGAAACCATGGTGGCTTAATGGCTAAGTGCTATGGCTGCTAACCAAAAGGTTGGCAAATCTGCCAGGTGCTCCTCGGAAACTCTACAGGGCAAATCTGCTCTGTCTTACAGGGCTGCTATGAGGCAGAATCAACTCAACAGCAATGGATTTGGTTTGGTTTTTTTTAGAGATGATGGCTTTCAGAAGTCTCATAAACACTAAGAGGTTCTCAGCTCAAATTTGCTTGATTCTTTTACTTAATAAACACTGACTGAGCATCTGGTGTTTACAACACACCGTTACTGGGTAAAGTGAGGGACATCAAAATAGACTTGGTCTCATCTCTAACGTCAAGACATTGTCATGTGAATGGATAGGACATGTATGCAAGTGACTGTCACACAAACAAAACCTGCTGGAAGGAGAGAGACGAACCAAGTATTTTGGGAATACCAGCTAAAGTCAAAGCAAACAGAAGGTGACAGTGCTAATCTGGTTCTTATTTAAAATTTTGATTTGTTGTCAGCATGGAAATTTTTCTGTGTGTTAATGCTGAATTTTTCATTTTTTTTTTTTTGCACTAAAATACATCTTGATGGCTAAGCTTTTCAGTGGCTCCTTAAAATTTGTGCTTGAGTAAGTACCTCACATGTTTCATCCTTGTCCCAGCTCTGGAAAAGTTAGAGGAAGCAGACCAACAACCTGTGATGATCTCTGCCTGTAAAGTCGATTGTTGGGTGCTCCTCCCTAAATTACTCTAATACCTGAATTACTCCACATCTCTCCTGTGCTCCTCAAAACAACTTCAAAACTAGCTACAATTTGAGCTTCATTTAGCATGGATTCTGTACAGTGAATTATCAAAAGGAAGATGACAAAAAGAGCTGTTATTTATTAACTACTCAAATTTTATATTTTGACTCTTCCAAGAATAATTTTCAACTTATCATGGGTATGTATCTTGATGGCTATTAAGATCATTTCTTCCTTCCATCTTACTTGCATTTCAGAACCCAAAAAAGACTGGAGATTGCTAACTCCTGCAGAAGGTCCCTAAGCTCCACGGGGACAGAAATCCTCTCCAGCATATCTGCTTATGTATCTTCAGTGCCTAGGACAGTGTCTGGCCAATGCTGTTGTTTTTAGGTGTCACTGACTTATTCTTGACTCATGGTGATCACATACATGGTGGAAAAAACCTTTGTCACCATCCAATCCATCAGTGGAACCATTCCCTGATTTGTTATGGATTGGGCCATTGTGATTCATTGGGTTTTTACTCGCAGATTTTCAGAAGTAGATCACCAAGCACTTCTTAGCAGTCTGTCTTAGTCTAGAAGTTCTGTTGAAATGTGTTCAAGATCATACCAACATGTAAGTCTTCACTGGTGGTGCTGGTGCATGAGGTGCCCTGGTCAGAAATCAAACCTGGGTCTCTGCAGAAAAGGCAAGAATTCTACTACCGAACTACCAAACCATCAACCAGGCTGATAGGAATACAACCAAAAACCAAACCCGATGCCACTGAGTCAGATAAGAATACAGAATAGTACTTAACATACAAATGTTTGATTGTTAAAAGAAAAAAATAAAAGATTCCTAACAACTAGAGTAGCATTCTACTTATCTAACAAAATAAGGCATTCCCACTGTAAATTGTTTAATTACTGCTACATATTCTTATTGCTGTTTTATATTAACCCAATGCCTACAGAAATTCAGAGCATGCTTTACCAACCCTAACTTCATTGAATCACAAGCTTCTGATCATTCAGTGGTAATATCAGAAGTTGTAGAAATTAATTTGAATGACACTTCAATAAGTCAGGGAAGAAATTATCTCTGCATGTTCTTGCCAGCCAAGCCAAGTGTCGTCAAGTTGGATCCAACTCTTAGTAGGGAATAAAATCGTGAGCCACAATTTGGAAGACAGACAGTTTCCTAGTGATATTTTGGTGATTAATTTTAGACATTACTTGTTAATTATCAAAGTATGGTGTGCCTGGCACTCTTCTCTGTGTGTATGTACCTCTGTGTGCATGTCATTGTTGTGTACATGTTTCCTCGTACCCCAAATCAAGACCACTGCTGTCGAGTTGATTCCAATGCAGAGTCACCTTGTAAGACAGGGAACTGTCCCATAGGGTTCCCAAGAAGGGTCTGATAGATTCAAACTACTGAACCTTTAATTAGCAGGTGAGCTCTTAACTACTGTACCACCAGGGCTCCATGTTTCCTAATGAAGGGTCATAATTATAGAGACCTCTCCTCTACTGAAAACGCGTGTGCGCATGCGCACGCGCATGCGCACGCACGCACGCACGCACGCACACACACACACACACACACACACACACACACAGAGTCTCTACTATTTGGATGATGAACATTGAACAAGCAACCAAGGAGTCTATGAAAGCAACTATGAAGCGTGTCCGTCCATAGGTTTACAATTCTGTTTTCACTTCATCCCTGAGAGATTCCACTCTTCCCTCAAAGGACTTTCTGTGGTTCCACTGGAAATAACATGCAGAGAAAGTGCCCATCACTGCAGGCCATATTTTGAGAAGCTTTGGAGTTTCTGGGGAAGTGTCATCTAGCTAGTGACCCCACCTGACCTCACTTAGTTTATGACTCCTGACGAGCACATAGGTCAAAGCATTACCATTTTAAATGGCATCTGAAATTATTTTAATACACTCCCATGAAAATTCAGCTGTCAAGACTCACATTTGTGAACTTCCAAGTGTAGGAACTAGGAAGAGTCTTAATATTACAAGTAGTTTCAATGTGCCAGGCTGGCTGGTATCACTGTGTATGTGAGTGATTTCACAGAATAACACATTTATGCCTTTCTCTTGGTACAATGCTTAATTTTATTTAATAAACTTTGGCTTATTTTTACCACTTTTAATTTCTATGTGAGTAAATTAAAAAGACAAAGCCAGTGATCATTTTCTCCTCAGCTGTCTCATCTTTGTAACGAAACAAAACATCTGTGAACTTGAGATGAGCCAAAGGTACCAATTACTAATCTATTATGTAACAGTACTCTGCACCAACTTAAAAATATGTTAACTAGCTTTACTGGGGGAAATGGGTGAGACCTTTGGCTACATAGTTCTACCGGAAGACATAAGTGAATTTAAAGCACAGCTACTCACAATCAGACTCCACAGCCAGCCACATGTCTACAGAGTATTTAAACTATTTCACTTCATAAACTTCAATGGGAGATATGATTTCTGGTGTTCTGGCTTATAGAATCACTTGGGAATGAATAATTCATAGGCTTTTTACCAAGCCTCAAGTGTAAATCAGTCAAATATAGCAACATGATATTCAGGCTGAATTTTTAAGTACTTAAACATTTAGATGGAAACTTTTCTTTTCAAGACAGAGGGAGGAGGAAGAATGTTTTTTTCACTCCACTCACGTTACCCTTGCACATTTGCTTATGTACTTTACAAAAAAGAAAGGAAAAAAAAAGAAATCTACACAAGGAGATTTAATTAAACAGTAAGCCAGTTACCGTTGCTGAAGTGAAACAAAAGCAACCCAAAACTTCCTCGGTGTTATGTTTTCCTCTGCTAACATTACTGATGTGAAACTAAACAGAAAAAGCAATCTAATAACAAACATTCCTTTGAGACATGTTCAGGGAGCAAAAGGACATCCACTTATTGTTCCACCCATCTGATTGGTCCATATATGGCAATAAAGGTACAATAGACGGAAACAGGAAACAGACGGGCACATCTGTATCATCTTATTAGCAGCTAATGGTTATCTGAGAAGAACACGCATATAATGCTGAATTGTCTGTACCAATCTCCCAAGCAATTACTCTTAATTAGTGGGTTCTGTTTATAGATTCAACTTAGTATACCCTTATGTATCAAAGAGATGGAGGCATCTGGAAAGGAAGAAATGACGCTCTTAAAGAAAAAGCATTACGAGATGTTGGAAGATTTCTTTGTGCTGAAGTGACCTTACTTTCCTTCCCTGCCCTGGCAGGAGGGGGTTTTCTCCTTCGTGAATAAGAACAGGTAGGGAAAACATCTCCAAAGCAGGCTTAGTGCTAAAGGTATTCTTCTCATGTATCTCAGGAAAATGCAAAAACAGTCAGTGAACACCAATAATAGCACAGGACAGAAACACTCCCCTCAAACTGCACCTCTAAATGTTTCCAGGAGCTCTCCTCCTTCCCCTTCCAACCAAATGTGGCACTTTAATTCAGATGCGGCACCTGCATTTGGTGGCTGCCAAATTGGCTGCCACAGGGCAAGATGGGCTGTGTGACCAGCTGTATCTCCATAAAAGAGAGAACACAAAATGTTTTTTCCAGGGCAATCTTGTCAAAGGAGATCTGATTATATACATATGGCCACCGAGCCAATCATTAGCTGTCTGCAAATGGACAAATATTATGTAGTTGAGTCCTGCTCCTACTCAGTGTTGAGTATTTATCTGTCCTTCCCTTGTTTAAAGAGAATTCCTTTTAGATAGTGTGTGTTTGATTTGCACATTATTGGTACACGTGTCAACAACCGTTTTGGCATCTTTCTTACAGAGAATGATCACTTGTGTTCATTCTTACAGAGAATGTGGCTTGTGTTACTCTTCAACTAATGGAGGGCTGGTTCTTTCTGATTTGTAAGCAATTCAGATTGTTTTTGCCACGCACTCTTACATTTCCTTCAAAGCTAGAAGACATTTTTTCCTGGTGTCATAAAACTCTTTTTCAAAAGAAAATTCTGAATGCAAAGCCAGGGCATGAATGTGTAACTAGTGACTGTTCCTCTCAAATAATTTTACTCTGCATACGGAAGGCCACTGGGCTGGACTTTACAGGACAGCAAGGTCAAAAACTTCCTGATAATCAGTAGTTTATTACGAGTCAGGATAAACACAAACCCCTTTTCACTCCAGGAGTCTGTACAAAATCCCTTCTCTAGCTAAAGCACCTGAACTGAGAGAAACCAAAGAATTGGTGTGTCACCAGCTGGAGTATCCAGAGAACTGGCTGAGTGGTGTCAGCCCCTGGCTCCAGCAACAGGGATTTGGCAGCTGCATCCACTGCGAACGCGGGCTCTTCTTCCGTGGGAGCCCCTTCTCTCCCACCCTGGCTCCAGGCTGCTGCTTCTGCTTCTCAGGTGAACCAGCCACTCCCTTCAGCACTTGCTCCATTTCATGGGCTTTTCTGGTCTAAAGTGTAAGATTTCTCACCAGTTGTTCTGATGCTCATACACATGCGTCAACCTGTTAAAATGTCATCGAGTTTACGAGAGAATTCTGTTGACCCACACTTTTTTAGGAGCCTGATAGTGTTACAGGTCAAAGAATAGAAAATGCAAATGGAGGCTTTCTTCGCTTAACCTACAAGAGGGAAAAGGAGGCGAGGGAAGGGGAGAAGAAGAGACGGGAAGGGGACCACTCCTTAAACTGTGTGGGCTGTGGGAGATGGGTGGGAGGCAGAAAGAGACAGTGTACGTAATAGTGGGTGATTCTGTCTTCTCTCTGAATTTTGCTTCCTAGCACAAGCACGAAACAGGAGTCTATACATGAAGTTTCTCTTTCTCTACACAGCTTCATGGTGTGTGTATGTCAAAGAGAGAGAGAACAGGGACCCACACAGTGGATGACAAAAGCGACCTAGAGAAGGTATGATCACGTCGCACACATCCCATTTTCTGATAAAATTGTGTTTCCCATATGTGCCCTTTCATTCTAAACTGTTATTTGAGGGGCTCCCTGGCTAGCACAAGCAGTTACACAGCCAGCTACTAGAGGGAAGCCTAGTGGTTCAAATCCAACCACAGATGCCTCAGAAGAGTGTCCTAGTGATCGCCTTTGAAGAGGTCGCAGCCTTGAAAACCCCGTGGAAAGGCTCTATAGTGTACACTAGGGGTCGAGAGGAGTCAGAATCTACTCAACAGCAACTAACAACAACATCTTTTGGGGTCAGCTGAAATGAAGAAACCCTCAGTGAGATGCAGAGACAGAACACTGGTACTAACAGGCTCAGACATATGAGAAATGGCAAAGACTGCACAGGTCTGGGCAACGTTTCCTTCTGTTACAGATAAGGTTGCTCTCAATCACAGTCAACTTAATGGCAGCTAACAACAATTATTCTAGGGGTTATACATTTACATACATATATTCCTATAAAGGATTGTGAGTGCTGAGCCATATACAGACGGTCCTCTCTGTGACTGACTCAATTTCTCTACGGTAATTTTGATAATCCTCAATATTGCTTTCTTCACAGATTTTTGTAAACTCATTCCTGTGGAAGACTCACCATGTATGGACTCACCACTGCATGTACTTCTCTCAGACTAAAATTCTCCTGCCTCAGCTCATCTTTCTCCTGTCTCTCAGATGTGCACCGGTGCTAATTATGTTCCCTGTCCTACTCAGGGGCGTTATTTCTGGATGAAGTTCCGAGAAGCATGATGGGATGGGCATGCAGCTAGATGGTTTCCAGTCTACCTCTGTGATGTACCAGAGCAAGATTAACCCTTTCCTCTTATCCGTGTCCTTCCACTGCTCTGTGGCCATGAAGACAGACCAGGTCCAGAGAAGGCTGTCTCAAGGGAGTTGAGAGGAGGGGAATCACATCAAAAAAGATTCCAAGTGTCTTGCTTTCTGACTAAGTTGTCTGAGGGTGGATGTGCAAGCTGTGGATGAAACGGGGCAGGGGAATGTGTGGCAAGTATTGGTGAGGTATAGGGCTTAGGGACTGGCATTTGTGAACACACAATTTTGCTCAATCTTCTTAGTACTTCTGACAGGCAATGAATTCTTAGCCACAGGAAGTTGATCAAAACCAAAACCAAAACCAAACCCACTGCTGTTGAGTTGATTCCAACTCGCAGTGACCCTACAAGACAGAATACAACTGCCCTATAGAATTTTCAAAGAACATCTGGTAGATGTACACTGCCTACCTTTTGGTCAGCAGCTGCAGCACTTAATCATTACACCATCAGGGTTTGAGGTGGAGAGAAATCAGATACAATGCACAAGCCTGATAGGTAGGAAGTTAGAGAGCATGGTCTGAATCTGCATTGCTCATGACACACACTATTTCCATAAAAGAATAGCTGCTGTGATTACTCAGCAGTTAGTGATCAACTCAGCAAATACAGTAGGAAGGGTCTCTGCAAATACAATTAAAAGAAGATCCAGTGGTGCAGAGAGACATAAAGTCTTTGCAAGAGCCATGTCTCAAGGATTCAGCTTCACTGATTCAAACAGATCCATCGAGCTAATGTTTTTGTAGCATATCAAGACTGTCCCACAGAAAGTAGCTGCCACGTTAGGTGACAGCTTTAAAATGTCTACCGATTATTAATGGATGCAATCTTGCCTCCAGCCCATGGACTGAACAGTTTATGCTTTCAAAACCCACCAGCAAAGTGTCCCCTTGGCTGATTCATTCAGGACGCTTGCATCAGTGCATAGGGTGTTAATTTCTCTGAATCACTGTATCTTCTGGGGCAAGAAAGATGTAGCTAACATACCTCCATTGGGAATCTTCTGGCTGCAAGTAACAGAATTTCTGAGTGACTTGAACAGTAAAAGTGTTTGACTGTGTCACAGAAACAGTAGTCTGGAGACAAGGCAGACCAGAAAAGGAGGAGTGTGGTTCAATGAACGCATCACAAACCCAAGATCCCTCTCTCTTGCCCTCTCTTTTTTTCCTTCTATTTTTACTAATACTTTATCTTCCTGCCTTGTGCTCAAAAGATGTCTTGTCCATTCAAGGCAGAAGGGATGACAGTGTAGTGTAAAACGCTGTGTCCATCATTTCTGGGAAAGTCGAAGCTTTCTCCTAAGGACCCTGCAAATGTCTGCTTAGTCTTGTTGGCCCGAACAATGACACACGGTCATCCTTCAGTGCCGGGAAGCTGGAAAAGTGAGGAGCTTTTTCAGTCTCTTTAGTGGAAAGTGTTACAGGAGAATGGAGTTCACAGAGCTCTTGTCAATCCACAGAATCTACCTCAGTGGTGTACTGACTGGGAAAAGAGGGCGTACATGCCTAGTAACAGCTCTGATCACCTGATGACGGGACAGTAGAGCCTCAAGGACACCGAAAATCAAACCAGTTCACATGACCAGCCAATTTGGGCATTTCTAAAACAAAACAAGAAGCTAGAAACAGTAAGCAAATATAAAATAAATAAATACAACAACTTCAGTAAAGGCTTGGAGACAACAGTTAATATTAAATCACTTAAAGAGGCAGACCATGACAGCTTCAGAAAGCTCCCAAAGCAAACAGTGAAGAAATTTTCCAGATAAAGAGAACTTTCTGGAATTATCAGAGGTAGAATACAAAAATTTACTATTTAGAACCCTTTAGGAGATCAGAAAAGATCAGGCAGAACATAATGATAAACTGAACAGGCTGTAAGAAACCACTGAGAGACAGTAATCAGAAATTCAGAAGATTAATTATAAAATTACAGAATAAGACAACTCAACTGAAAGTCAAAGAATTGAGGCAATGGAAGGCAGAATTAGAGAGAAAATAAAGCACTTGCCACCAATATATTTGAGGAAAAATCAGATAAAAGAATTTTTAAAAATGAAGGAACACTAAGAATTACGTGCACTCTATCAAGAGGATTACCTTCCAAGTGACAAGACGTAACAGAATGAGAGTGGGAGTAACAGAAAATGCAGAAAGACTTGTTGAAGATTTGTTGACAAAAGATGCCCCTGATATCTTCACCTCTCACAATCTTTGTTACACTTGATCCTGCGGTTGCAGCCAGTGTTTCAGTCCACCTCACTGAGGGTCTTCCTCTTTTTCACCGTCCCTCTACTTTGTCAAGCATGATGTTCTTCTCCAGAGACCGGCCCCTCCTGATACCATGTCCAAAGCACACGAGATGAAGGCTCACCATGCTGTTTTCTAAGGAAGACTCGGGCTGTACTTCTCATGAGACAAATTTGTTCATTCTTTCGGCAGCCTACGGTCCATTTGATATTCTTCGCCAACACCATAATTTGATCAAAAAAAAAAAAACAACATTGTCTTCGAGTTGATTCTGATTCATAATGATCCTATAGGACAGAATAGAACTGTCCCACAAAGTTTTCAAGGAGCATCTGGTAGATTTGAACTGCCAACCTTTAGGTTAGCAGATGTAACACTTAACCACTATACCACCAGGGTTTTAAAAAGTATCAATGTTTCTTTGGTCTTCCTTATTCACTGTCCAGCTTTCTCATGCATGTGAAGTGATTGAGTTGTTAATAATAATAAGTACTAATTATATGCAAGACATGGCCTGACTGTTGTATCTGTTAACTCCTTAATCTTCATTTTACCCATAAGGAAACTGCAGATCAGAGAGGTCCAGAAGCTTGTCTAAGGTCACAGAGCTAGTTAACACGCAAGGCCAGGGTTCTAAACTAGGTCTGATTCCAAGACCTACGTGCATGTTCTAATATGATCAGTATGTCTCTTAGGCACAGATTTCTATGAAAAGCTGTAAGAACATCACTATCCTTCCAATTTTGTATCCAGCACTGAGTCAAGAAGACAGACAGCTATCTGAACAATCTCAGCCACTACCTGTCCTTTCCTTAGCGCCTGATGTCAACCACAGCAGTCAACTACAAAGGATGCTTTCTTTTAGGCAATTTAAAAAATAGTGAGTGCTAAACTGTCCAATTTCTTTTTCTCTTTTGGAAATTGACAACGTTTAATATGACTAACTCTATAAGCTGGAGTTTTAAGGATCACTCAAGGCCCCCGACATATGGCATTACGATCACTTCCTTGGCAGTGCTAAGCCTCATGCCCTTAATTTGTTCCATCATCTATTCAGTATGCTCGTAGCTTTCCACAGGGTCAGCAGGACAGACGGTTTGTTGGTGAAGATTACAGGCATTACTCTGGAGTCCCTGTTTGCTATGGCTCTTTGTCAAGGGGACAGTGAGGCCATTGAAGAGAAGAAAGCAGTGCCATTAACTGCAGAGGGACAAAAGACCACACGGTGACTTTTAAGACAAAAATAGCAATTTTATTGCCAGTATTTTGCTTTACAGGGAGGCAATAAAGCAATTGAAACATATAATATACAGAGGTAACTCGGTCCCCCAAAGGGCCTGGGAAGCAGCCTTTTGGATCACCCCCCACAAACAATACAGCCCCTGTCATCTTTGGTACAAAGACAAAAGCCATCAAAGGTCTATATGTTTCTCTGATCAATTTGTATTCCAAAACTTGGTATAATTTAGGTATGCTATCTTCCTGTATGAATCAGACAAGTTAAAAGAAGGGCAGACGGAGTCCCACGTCATCCCACCTTACCCACATCTCTCTACTGATTGAACCCAATATTTAAATATCAGGCTGTTGGTACAGCTGGCAGTGGTGTCACTCAAGCATGAGAGAGTTTACCTAGCGTTACCGTCAGTTAAGACAGTCCTGTTGAACATGTTACTATGCCAGGTACTATGGCGTTATTTGAAGACTGCACAATTTAGTCAACCAAAGTCTTCTTTTAGGTTCATTGCTAGATCACACTCCTTGGTTTTCTTTCTGCAGTTTTTGATTTTGCAGATTTGATCCTAATTCAATGAGATGAATGTGGTCTCAGGTGTCTTGCTAGCTTTGTGCTCTTCCTTGCTCACCATCTGCCACTTTAGGGACACTCTCCTTACAGTATTACCTCTAGTCCTACTCTGCAACCTCTTCTGCAATGCTTCTTCCATTCAGAATTCCAAGAAAAGATTGTTGGTTTCTCTCCACCCAGAGACAGGCAACCTCACCTCTGCATTCTATGGGAGAAGTCATCACACATCTGAACATTCTCCAAGTGGCACAGATGAATTCAAGGGCCTAAGACTTCAGCACTGATGTACAATCCAGGAAGTCCAGATATGGACCATGATGGAGGCTGAAGGGAGAGGAGGCAGAACAGCATAAGAACTGCCTTGCCATATCTCACAGCACACAGAGCCCCAGTAGGGCAAAGAGGCAAAGCCCAGGATGTCCCTTCTTCCAAGGATGTGTTCAAGTCTCTTGCTCCAAATGTGACAAATACTCTTTCCGTGTCAAATGGAGAAACCCAAGTGGGCAGCTAGATGTTTTCCAGCTTCCTTTCCTTTTCTGCCTCCTGATGACAGCAGCTGGTCTGGTTTTTGAACCTGGCCTGCCTCATTTCTATGATCTGAAACAGCCTTCTGAATTTATGCCAGTGAAAAAATCCCAACTGAGCCTTCAATTTCCAGTGCAAATACCACTTCCTTCAAGGTGACCACGGCTGATTCTCAACCCGTACTACACTGGGTCTATACCATTTGTAAGTCACCTACCATATCTTGTGTTATATTAGTGATTCTGATTTATATCAGCCCTGCAAGAATGCAGAATCCCTGAGGCTAGAAACTTTGCCTAAGTAGTTGCTCAACAAATTTTGCTGAGTATATAAACTGAAGGTTGACACGGACAGGTGATCCTTCTGAGGTAGACAGTTAAAGAGGAAGGCAAATTGGCCCCTGCAATAGAAATTTCGGTTCTGAGACACTTGACTGCTACAAGGCAAAGAGAGTCTTCCACAGGAGGTGGACTGGGGTGACTTCCCCCATGCAGAACTGAAGAGAGAGGAAATGAACATTTCTAGACTGACAGCCAGGCTTCAAGTAGGCAGCTCACTTTTTTCCACTTGCACAGGGCTGTGTGCCAGGCACTTTACATACATCATCTCACGTGACTTTCACAAGAGCCCTGGTAGAAAAGCACTATTATTCTATTGTATTGATCAGAAAATAGAGGCCCTATGATGCTTCCTTAAAAAGCGAGAAATAGGAACACCACACAACCCAGCAATCCCACTCCTTGGGGTGTAACCAAGAGAAGTAAGCTGTCACACAGACAGAGACAGGCACACCCATGTTCACTGTAGCTCTGCTCACAAAGGCCAAAAGAAGGAAGTAGCCTAAATACCCATCAACGGACAGGTGGACAGACAAATCACGGGACAAACACACAAGGGAACGCCGTGCAAAAATGAAGAACAATTATGAGTCCACGAAACATCTCACAACATGGAGGAATTTGGAGGGCATTAGACTGAGTGAAAATTAAGGACAAATACTGTATGAGAATGTTTCAGTCATCTGGTACTGCTCTAACAGAAACACCATGAGTGGATGGCTTTAAAGAGAGAAATTTTATGTTGTCACAGTCCACTAGGCTAAAAGTCCAAATTCGGGGTGTCAGCTCCAGGGGAAGACTTTCTCTGCTGGCCCTCGAGGCAGGTCCTTGTCATCAGTTTTACCCTGGAAGATGGACTCGAAGCTTCCGAGGCACAAGGGCCCTGGTCCTATCCAAAGGATGTGCTCCGCTCACAGCACCACTTCTTGGTGAATGCATGAGGTTCCCAAACCTCTCTCCTAGATTCTTTCCTTAGTGTCTCAAAGAGATTGCCTCAGTGGACAATACAATCTTACACACTGAGTCCTGCCCCACCAACACAACTGCTACCCATCCACCCTCATTAACATCATAGAGGCAAGGATTTACAACACAGAGGAACACACGCAGTACCAGGAATTACCACCTAGCCAAACCACCACACACATTTTTGGTGGAACACTGTTCAATCTATGACACAGACCACAATGTAAAGACTCAAGAAAAGATTTGCACACAGAACAAAGCATTCTTTGATGGTTATGAGGGTGGGGAGGAGAAAACATTAACTATATAGTACACAAGGCTCAACTTCGGGGAAGGGAAGCTAAAGGCACAGTAAAGGGGAATTCCATCAACACCTGGACTAAAGCAAAGGCACACAAGTTGCCTGGAGATATCATAACACCTTCAGGGACTGAGGATCTGGGTCTGAGGACCATAGTTTGGGGGGACATCTGAGTTAATTGGCATGACATAGTTTATAAAGAAAATGTTCCACATTCCAATTTGGGGAGTGGCATTTGGAGTCTTAAAAGCTTGCAAGTAGCCATCTAAGATACAGGAATTAGTCCCATCCCATTCAGAGCAAAGAATGAAGAGAACCAAAGACACAAGGGAAATGCTAGCCCCAAGGGCTAAGACACCACACGAACCAGAGACTCCGCCAGCCTGAGACCAGAAGAACTAGACAGCTTCCGGCTATGCCAGTGAGCTCCTTGACAGGGAACGCAACAGCAAAGTGCTGGATGGAGCTAGAAAAGAACGTACACCAGAACTCAAGTTCACGCAAGATGACCAGACTTAACGATCTGACAAAAACTGGAGGAATCCTAAGAAGTTCTCACTGTTAACTGAGAACTGAAATCATTCCCAAAGCTCACTTTTCAGGCAAACATTACCCATTCCCGTAGCACTGATTCCAACTCATGGAAATCTTATGAAGACAGAGCAGAACTGCCCCAAAGGGTTTGCAAGGAACACCTAGTGGATTCAAACTGCCAACTTCTTGTTTAGCAGCCATCCTTCTTAACCACTATGCCACCAGGGTTTGCTGGACAAAGATCAGTCAGGACTATAAACGAAAAAGCAGTACACATGGGGGATGCGCTTGTTAGTTCATGATACCATACAGGCAGCTCCTGTTCAAAATCTGGATGAGAAGCTAGAAAGGGACAGGAACTGGTTGAAAGGACACAGGAAACCTGGGATGGAAAGGGGGAGAGTATGGTCACACTGTAGGGATTGCAAATAATATCACAAAACAATATGGGTATGATTTTTTTAATGAGCAATTGAGCTGTGTAAAGCACAATTAGGAAGAAGGAAGGAGGGAGAGAGGGGAGGGGAGGGGAGCGGGGGAGAGGGAGGAAGGAAGAAAGGGAGGGACAGAGAGAGAAAAGAAGGGATGAAGGAAGAGAAGGAGGGAGTGAGAAAGAGAAAAGGAAGGAGGGAAGGAGGGAGGGAAGAAGGGAGGGAGGGAGGGAAAGAAGAAGGAAATTGAAGCCCTGAGGAAGCTAAGCTACATGCTTAATCTCACAATTCTAAGGGCTGGGGCAGAATATGAACCAGGACAGTCTGCTTTGAAGGTGCACACACACTTTCACTGAGCCATACTGCCTTCTAGGCATGAAGGTGGTACAGTTCTGCGGCGCTCAGTTTCAAAATAATTATCGTGAAGCAAAGGTAAAGACCTATAGACACGCACAAAGTATTGTGTGGGTTACCATCTGGGGTAAGGATGCAGGTTAGGAATGGCAAAATGCCCAAGTAACTCAGCTCTAATCCATGCTTATATAACACCTTTGGTATCCTCCCCCCCTGTCCCGTGGGTGCTGGATTATCATCGATTCAATCAGGTGACACCTACCTAAACCTGAAGACTAGCCAGGCTAAATTACACAGCTTGGTTAACTTGCATGCTAGAAAGGTTTTAGAAAGGTTTTAAAAAATGCAGACAAATGGTAAATCTAGCTGGAATTTACACAGGAAATCCAGCGCTTACATTGTCTTAGCCGGTCACCTTGCCTCCTCATCCTGCGCTGTCAGAGAAGCTTAGAGGCTGCCTCTTTCAATTTGTCTCAGTATGTTAGCAGCTGCTGGCTAAATTATAACCTCTAACAGACTGCTAGATGGAGTTGGGAGACAGTTCCCAAGTACAAGTCCCCGGAGTGGCAAAGCAAGCAAAGAATTCATTGGGAAGAGATGATTTACCTAGTACCACTGGATATTCCAGGCTAACTTCCACTCAGAATAACTGCCCTTCAGCTAAAAGCTCAACTTTTCTGCTTGTCCAGCATTCAATTCCTCCTTCAGAATCAGTTGAGATGATTCAGATCACCGGCATGACACTAAAACAATGTCATTTATATTTCATACACCCTATTTTTACACAAATAACGTCAATGTTCTGCTTCCCCAGCAGCATCCTCTTACAATGTTATGAATTTTTTGGGATCACCCTATGTTATTTTTTGCTTTTAACAGCAATGTATGGAAAAGTACTAGTACAGGAGTGCATGTGAGGGTGCTTCATTAAGGGTAGAGCATGACTGGCAAACACACACAGAAAGTGTGCGGTATCTGCATAAAAACACAGCATGTACCGTTATCTCTGAAGAGGGAACCAACCATCTAACATGGACACAGAACACAGAGATGGCTCTGACTGTATTTACTAAGTTGCTACAGTTCCTCACTGGTCCAGTTTTTTTTTTGTCTTTACCAAGGCAAGATGAACTGTGGCCTGTCTGCTGTCATACACTGATCTTGGGTCCTCTGTAGACCTTTTGGGATGCAGCATTCACCCTTAAACCAAAAACCCGTGGCTGTTGAGTTGATTCTGACTCACAACCCTATCAGACAGAACAGAACTTCCCTACAGGGATTCCAAGGAGCTCCTGGTGGATTTGAACTACCAACAGCAACCATACCTCTTAACCATGATCTCACTAGTATTTCCATTCATCTTTCAGTAGGCAAAAATACCAACTTCCTATTCACCCTGGTGGCATAGTGGGTTAAGTGCTACATCTGCTAACCAAAAGGTCAGCAGTTCAAATCCACCAGGTGCTTCTTGGAAACTCTATGGGGCAGTTCTTCTTTGACTTCTAAGACTGCTATGTGTTAGACTCAACTCGACGGCACTAGGTTTGGCTTTTGGTTTATTAACCCAAAGTTTCCATTCCTCCAAAGTAAGTGATAATGGCAAACAGCCAGACTCCCAGACATGCCATTGCTGGAATATTAAAAAGAAAATCACTGGTAACGATTCCTGCAATGGAACGGGATTCCCATGGGGAGGGGCAGGACAGGCAGTTCACAGCTCAGCCTCGCAGTATGAGGTAGCAGAGATGAATGTGCCGGCCCTAGAGCAAAGCTTTCTTGTGCATGCCAGCGACTTGATCTTGTTACTAGAATGCAGATTCCTAGCCAGTAGGCCTGGGGCGGGGCCTGAGCTTCTACATTCCAAGCAGCTCCCAGGTGATAGCACTGCTGCTTGTCTTCAAGCCAGTCACAGTAGTGAGATTGTAAGATCATTCCATGTACACATGCCATCAGCAGGGTGAGCACTGTCAATGCCAGCTTCACGACCCTCAAATCTGTCACACACATACACCCCACTCTCCCAGTCCCCATCCCATAATGCTTCCTGTTGATGGAGAGGGAGATCTTCCATTTACAATAAAAGCAACTTCACTTTATAATTATATGCATTTAAGCAAACTGACTTATAACTTTTGAAAAAGAACTCACTTGGGGATTCCTAGCAGCAGAGCTCTCTCCTACTAGGAATATCGGATTTATTTTTTAAGTTCTAATTTAAATATAAAAGTACAGGAAAGCATTCACGAATAAAGGGGGAAACACACTGAGGAATGGCAGAAAGGAGTTAAGGCCACAGGACTGAAATGACAGCCCTTGTGACTGTCTCTCTGTCTGAGTGGCTGAATCTGTCGTGGTCCTCGGGCTTTTAGCTGCTCCCAGACAATGGGCAGCAAGGTTTCAATGAACGCTGCCTCTCCAAAAGCTCTGAAATTGGCAGATCATTCTACCTAATGGTGGCCACCTGGGAAGTGAATGAATTGGGTCAGTACAAATAGGTCAGGAGGAGCTTCTTCAAAAACCACAAGAGATCTAAAGGTAAGCTAAAAACAAGCCAAAGGAGTTGGTTCTCTTTTTAGCATTCTTACACATCCAGCACACTAAATTCAGGTGCTGGAAAAATGAGTATTTGTCAATATCATCAAGCCACCCAGACACAGGAGAAGATCTCTGGAGAACATGCACTAGTTTCTTGCTACTACGATGTTTATTCCACAACGTTTTTTGAACCATCTTTCAAAGAATCATTATTTTACACATGGTCATATGGTAAAAGACATGTATATTAAAATACAGAATTCTTATTGTTAACTCACATACTGTGAAACCTGTGAGATCCTGAACCTGATGGAGTTGCTTTGTTCTTCCAGGTCACACAAGTTTTCCACCTTTGATCGGGTACAGTCTGGCCATTACTTCTATCACTTGTGTTACGGAAAAAGATTTGAGCTTTCCCTCTCTAACAGGTTCGTGCCTTACACAAGCTTTACTGTAATTTTAGTGAAATTAAGCCTGAAACTAACAGCTTGACTTCTTGCTTATATGTTGTTGCCTCAATTTAATGCAAGTATCTGTGCAGACATATTTCTACCAATAATATTTCTACAGAAATTGATGATTTCTAAAGATAATTGACAACTGTAATACTTGGCTTGGCTTGGCAATAAATGTAGAGTAATATTAAACATCTACCTTTCTCAGAAACTGAAACTCTGGTGACGTACTGGGTAAGTGCTATGACTGCTAACCAAAACGTAGCAGTACAAGCTCACCAAGTGCCCCTTGGAAACTCGATGGAGCAGTTCTACTCTGCCCTCTGGGGTCACTATGAGTCAGAAGCAACTTCATCGCAGTGGGTTTGGTTTTCGTTTTTCTTAGAAACAAATGTTTTTCTAAAGATGGCCACTCATACACCCGTCTATCAAGAACAAAGACTTAAACAATGTGAATTCGAATGCTGAGTTTAAAGCTTATGTAGAAACCGTAAAGGGTAAGAGCAAGTTGAATACTTGGTCTGGTATGCATTATTTTGTACATTACAGTACAACAAACCTGTAACTGCATGAGTGGTCTTATGTGAACTAATGTTCAGCATACAAACTTGGAGAGAATTTTCCCTTGGCTCCTTTTTTTCTGTCTCAATTATGGTGCTGCTTTTAAGGGATCATAGCCTGTATCATAGCCTGAGGGCAAGATATAAACAGCTAACTTTTAGTAATTTCTTCATGGATATGTCTGCTTTCAACTATGCACAGCTGTAATTTGAGCATTCCCCCAACAATCTCCAATCACCTCCTGACTCTTTGGCCATGCCAGATGTTGGGAAATTGCTTGAAAGGCAGGCTTGTTGCTCCCTGAAGACCGGAATTCCCAGTAACCTCAAGGTATGTCATCTGAAGTCACAACAAAGCCTTCTTGACTTGTTCTGCTAGAGTCTTTTATCTCTTTAGTTGCCTGGCCATGCATGCCCCTGAATGCAATCTCAAATGGGATCTTAGGTAGAAGTATGTTTCAACTACCTTTACTCCTCTGTAGACATTGGCTCTTCAAAGACTTTCATTCTTTCAAAATCAGAAAATTCTTTTAAACCCAATTAAACCTTGCCTTTGGCTGGCTTGGGTTGTACAAAGTGATTCTGCCTCTCAGTCATGGCTGATGGTTTAAAAGACAAGGCTAACTGGGGATTTGAAGTGAGAATTCTTTGGCCAACTTCCTTTATACATAAACGCCGGTAGAAGTTCAACATGAGACTATGACTTTATATTACAAAGTCACTTTAATGGAAATAAACAAATCTGCAGCTAAGAACTCATAGCTCAGATAAATCATGCCCAAAGTTATACATTTCTGCTGGAAATATAGAATCATCGTTAAATTCAACAAGAAGATACTAATTAACAAAGATTTTTAAACTTCAACATCAACACGGAAAATAAAACAATTTCCTGCTGAAACCAAAACGCCTTCTGACTGTATGAATTTTGTTGCTGTTTGATTTTCCTCCCATTCATCACTATACGTGTGACTCAAGCATTACTAAATTTCAATATTTACAAGCTTTTTAAAACTGAGAAGGGGGCCCAAGTCATATTCTTTAACGTAGATTTATTTCACTGTCAAATCAGAAAACACGTCTTACAATATCCACCTAAGTCCCGTGTGAGAGAAGAGACATTATAAGCATTCCAGCTATTTGAAATTACTTCACTTTTAAGTATCTAAACTTCTTTTAAACAGAACTCAGTCACAGACAAAAGTACTGTTTTAAAAGGTAAGAAGGTAGAAATATTCAATGCTTAAAAAAAATAACAGGGCTTTTGGACTACATGGTCAGTTCTACCCTGGCCCCTAGGGTAGAAGGGGTACTTGGCTAGGGTAATTTAAGGTCCTCTCATGGAAACTCTGGTGGAGTAGTGATTAAGTGTTACAGCTGTTAATCAAAACATCAGTAGTTCAAATCTACCAGGTTCTCCTTGGAAACTCTATGAGGGCAGTTCTACTCTGTCCTATAAGATCGTTACAAGTCGGAATTGACTCAGTGGCACTGGATTTTTTTTTCTTGTGACATAATGTTTAAGAAGTTGGTTGCTAAGCAACAAGTCAGAGGTTTAATGCCTCCCCAGTCATTCCATGGGAGAGGAGATCTGGAGATCTCCCCCCTCCCCATAAAGATTACAATCTAGGAAACTCTATGTTGGATTGGATTTCAATACTGATGAGTAGGAAGAGTTTGGGGACAAAGACAAGAGGGCCTTGGAAGACTGTTACTGGCTTAGGAATTGGGTTGACAGAATGTGCAGGGAGGGAATGGTGGTTTCCAGAGCAGGTAGCTCAATAGGGAAGTAGGAGAGAGTTCTACTCTCTCCCATAGGATTGCTGTGAGTCTGAGTCAACTTCACAGCACCCAACAACCACATTAAAGTACCATCAATTTCTGAAAACAATACTCGCACATCTCAATAATTATACAGCATGAAAACACATCTTTTGCTCTTTGCATAAAACTTCTCTTTCCCAGCATTTAGGTACAACTAAATAATAGATTATGTTCCTAGCAAGTCAGCTGGCATTTGATGCTGTTAACAATCTCAGTCAAAAATCTAATTCTCCAAATTTATATCCTTCTATTCCCTATTGAGCTACCTGCTCTGGAAACCACCATTCCCTCCCTGCACATTCTCTCAACCCAATTTCTAAGCCAGTAACAGTCTTCCAAGGCCCTCTTGTCTTTGTCCCCAAACTCTTCCTACTTATCAGTATTGAAATCCAATCCAATCACATCGATTAAACCATTTTCCCTTCCAAGATTAATACACTACCTACTACATGTCATATTAGCTGGAGATCTATGGGTATATTAACCCATTAACCCACTGCCATCGAGTTGAGTCTGACTCATAACGACCCTAGAGGTCAGAGTAGAACTACCCCATAGAGTTTCCAAGGAGTGCTTGGTGGATTTGAACCACTGACATTATGATTAGCAGATGTAGCACTTAATCCACTGCACCACCAGAGTTTCCTATGGGTATATAGCATATATTTATTCAGCTTTGAGCTGGTTCTTCCTTTGTAGTTTCTTATGGTCATTTCAGCCATTGCCATTTAATTGGCCACACATCATATTTCCATTTAATCAATAATCTAGAACTCTTGTCATTTATAAAACAAAACATTCCAACATACTCTATGAGTTGTACTTAGCAATAATAGAAAACAGGTAACCTAATTAGAGAAAAAAACAGAACAACTTTTCATAATAAACCATAAATGCATTAAAAGGAGAACCTTCATATGAATTTTTATAGAACCGACTCGAAGGCACTTGGCTTGGCTTTTCAGAGTTGAAAACAGATTTTTCTTTTTTTTTAATAAAAACACAAATAAAGATGAACAGTTCATCTTTACATTTCCCAGGTTTCAGTTTTATGAATATGTTCACCATACCACTAAGTCTGCGCATCCTGCCGTCAGTGGAACCTTCAATGTGCTCTTGGGTAACGCTTTTCCTAATGACGTGAGTCTGTCAAGCCTCAGTCTATTTTCCTGACTTGCTGAGGGGCCAATATTTCAACACATACTTTCTAGTCTGGATTTTCAGACTACATGTTACTTGTGTATTCTAAGGACTCAAACTCACTGCCGCTGAGTTGACTCTGACTCATAGTGGCCCTATAGGGAGAGAAGAACTGCCTCATAGCATTTCCAAGGAGTGCCTGGCAGATTTGAGCTGCCAACATTTCGGTTAGTAGCCATAGTACTTAACCACATCACCACCAGGGTTTCTAAAAGGAGTCAGAAATAAAGGCTGATAAACCCAAGACAATTAGGTCAACTGAGATAGTGGCTCCATATTACAATTGCTTTTCCTTCCCCAAATGCCAAGATTTGTCTTGAATATTTTTTTTTACTCTTCCTCTTTTTTTTTGTTGTGATGGAGTGAAAGCGTACAATTCAGTTTAAATTTGCATGCCCGCCTATCTGCAGCAACTTCTGCTCTTCTTTCCTGGAGACAGCATGCTCCTCCTTTCCATTCTATATATGTCATATCCTGTTAACAATCTCCAGTCCTCTCCTCTCCACTCCCTTCTAGCAAGTGTCTGAAATATTTTTTTTAAACATCTAAATTGTATGTTTTATACACAAAAGGAATTTTTCAAGGATAACTGAAGTTTTGGCTTGATGAATTTGTTTCAAGATTCTGAAGAGTGATCAGGAAGAAGTGCTGCTCTCCAGAGTCTCCATGAACTGAGCTTTTCCCCTTGGTGAACTGCTCCAGATTGATATATCCTTACAGTTCTACTGTCTCCTTTCTCCATTTTATTTCATTTTTATTTGTGCTTCATATACCACCTGTCTCAAAAAATGAGTTAATGCACTATTTGCTTTAAAAAAAAAAAGTCTTTTCTCTCTTTCTCCTGCCATTTAGTTTTATCTTCTCACTGACATCAATGTGTTTCTGGCCTCCCTGGCTATCTTATTTCGTGGGCAATTGTTGAGATGAGAGTCCTAGTGTGGCTCAGCCTATCCCGGGGAATGCAATACTTTGACATTTTCTCAAATTCAATACTTTGACAAATCCTCAAGTATAGGCTTAGGATGTGCTATTCTGGGGCTTTTCCCACTTATCTCTGGTTTTTCAGCTAGTGGTTGCATATTTACCTTTCAGAAAAATCAGATATTTGGATAAGTGTGGTTATTTCTATGATTGCTGTTTTAGTCAGCTAGTGCTGCTCTAACAGAGATAGCACAGAGCGGATGGGTTTAACAAAGGGAAGTTTATTCTTACATAGTCCAGTAGGTTACACGTCCAAATTGAGGATGTCTGCTCCAAGGGAAGGCTTTCCCCCTTGTTGGCTCTGGAGGAAGGTCCGATATTACCTCAGTATTTGTCCAGGAAACATCTTGGTGCAGGAACCTCAGGTCTGAAGGATGCGCTGTTCTCCCGGTGCTGCTTGCTTGACGGTGTGAGGCTCCCAATCCTCTGCTTGCTTCTCTTTCCTTTTATCTCTTGTAGGATGAATGGATGAAGGGGGGTGCAAGCCATGCTCCAGGGAAAGTCCCTTTACAGTGGAGCAGGGAGGTAATCCTACGAAAGGATTTACAGTCCTACCCTAATCCTTCAACATACAGCATAGGAAAAATCATAAAATGGAGGTCAATCATAGAATATTGGGAATCATTGTCCAGCCACACAGCTACACATATTCTGGGGGGACACAATTCAATCCATGACATCCCACCCTTTGGCACCCCAAAAATTACATCTTTGAAATAATCTAACATATTCATCCCATATGATAGAAGTCTGAAATAAGTTCCAAGTCCAAAATACAAAACTTCCTTTACATCTATGAAACCCAGAATTCAAGCTATCTGCTTCCAAAGCTACAATGGCAGGACAGACACAGGTCAGACATTCCATTACAAATGGAAGAAATCACAGGGAAAGAAGGCATTAACAGGCAACAGGCAAGTCAGCAGAACACATTACATTAGCCTTCAAAGCTTTGAAAATGCTCTTACATTTTCTGAAACATTCTACACAATGGCCCTGCCCTCCAGACTCTAGGTATTGGCCACACTCTCTGGATTCTCAATGGAGATCCCCAGCCCTATACTACAACTCTACTTTCAAGGCCCACTTGGACAGAAACTCTGCCCCATCAGCTTTAGGCACACCCTAAGCCCAACTGAGTGGCAATTCCACTCTTATAAACATAGGATGCCATGGTTCTACCCTTTCAGACCCCTGAGGTCATGGTCATACCTTTTGAGACTGAGGCAGTTCAGTTTCTCATGCTATTTGTCTGTTCAGCTTCTGCTTCCCATGGCCGCATGGCCTGGGCCTCAGGCCCACCTGCCCTTCCGGGGCAAGTGTTCCAAAGCTCTGTAGCTCCACTAATTCAAGTGCTTGGAGGCATCCCACTCTTGCTGGAAAGCATCCTGCACAAAGGCACTCAGCTCTCTGGCTCTGTGGGTCAGTCAGCAAGGCCTGCTCCAACGATTCAAGTGCCCGGAGGAACCCTGTTCTGCAAGGAAAACTCGGTGCATAGGCACTTAGCTCTCTTGTTTCATAAGTCAGCTGCAGTGCTAAGTATCAGTTATGGCCATGTGACCAGTTGCAGAAATGAGGACTGTAATTGTTATGAGTATTTCTGCTTTGTATGTGTGTATCAGATGTTTTTGTTTACTTATAAAACATAAGATGTAAATGGGCTAATGCATTTTCAGTTGTACATGTGTTAGTTATGTCATGTTAGACATAAGCATGACTTTGTAACTGCATTCCTCCAGAGACTATGGATGGTAAGGTGAGATGTCTGCAGAAGCCAAGTTGACAAGGGTTCGACTGTGGTGGTCAGGATTATACCCACTTGGCTACTCCATGTTTGGCTGCTGTATCAAGTGGTAGGGCGGGGCCTGTGGTGGCTTCCTGCCCCTCCACTTTCATCACTCCACCTTCCACCACCTACTGCTGGGCTGCTCTCGTAGCCAGCAGTTCCTGCTGTCTTCTGGCGTCTGGTTCCTGGACTTGAACTAGCAGCTGTTGGATTCATCAACCCTTATAGCCAGTCCTTGAGAGTGTAATTTCCTGATCTGCTGATCCTGGGTTCGCCAGCTTCTGCAGCTCCGTCTCACTGCCAGCTTGGGATCTGCTGACCTACACAACCGGTGATCTAGAACTCTGGTCTCTCATCTGCTGACCTTGGGTTCGTCAGCTCCCGTGGCTACATAAGGCTTGTGCCAGGAGTTGGGACATTCAGCTTCTGCTATTGTGTGAGTTGTTTCCTTGTATATATAAATCTTTCCTTGTACATATACATGTTACCGGTTTTGCTTCCCTACAAAACTCAGCCTCAGACAAGCCCCAAGAAAAAAAAACATAATATGAACAAGAATGCCTTCAGACTGTTGCTGAATATGGTAACCATTAAGCCCCAGTGCCCCTTGGAAGTGAGAATGGTAAGACTTTGCCTCATATACTTTGGACATGTCAACAGGAGGAGGTAGCCCTGGAGAAGAATATCATGCTTGGTAAAGTAGTGAGTCACTGAAAAAGAGGAAGACCCTCAAGGAGATGGATGGACACAGTGGCTGCAACAATGGGCTCAAGCATGACAATGATTATGAGGATGGCACAGGACCAGGCACTGTTTTGTTTTGTTGTACACAGAGCTGCTACGAGTCAGAACTGACTTTGACTGCACCTAACAACAAGAAGCCACATGTGGACTTCTGGGGACACAGTGGTTAAGAGCTTGGCTGCTAACCAAAAGGGAAGCAGTCTGAAATCCACCAGCTGCTTCTTGGAAACCCTATGGGGCAGTTCTATTCGGTGCTACAGGTCTCTATGAGTTCAAATAGACTCAATACCAACAGGTTTGTTTTTTGGTTTTGCAAGCCACCCGTGTTTGCTTAAACTAAATGAAAAATCCAGTAGTCTAGTCACACTAAATATAGGTTTCTAGTGCTCAAGGGCCAGAGTAGGCTAGCAGTTACTATATTAGACAGCACTGAAAGTATTTCCACTATCATAGGAAGTTTTACTGGACAATGCCTAATTTAGAAGGGTAGGAGAACCATGTAACCACAACTAAATAAATTCAGACTAGGAAGAAAAAATTAAAAAAGCAAAAATAAGACTCTGAAGAAATTTTATTATGCCATCCTAAGTTCTCATTACCTTATTTTTCAGCAATGACATCAGAAAGTTCAATCTTCAGATTGTATATTGGTAACTTTGAAGTCTGTGGGGGGGGGGAGTCTACTTTTTGGGAAAATGCCTGTGTAACAGCTAAAAAGCTTCAGATGTGATGATGGTTTCATGACCCAGATTTAGGAAGAGGCAGTCATGGGTACTGAAATCCATCCTAAGATACATTATATTTCTTCTATTATGGATATAATGACTAGGAAAAAAAAACTCTATAAATCCAATTTAAAAAAATCTCAGTTCTACAATGTAGAGTCCCTGACATAGCATGAGAATAAGGGTAGTGCAGATCTAGAACTCTATTAAAAGACCAGACTTGATGGGCTGACATCCTAGAGGGTACCCTGAGAACATGGCCTGAACTTGCTGCTAGCCCAGCACTGGAATCAGTGCTGAAGCCAACTCTTCAGACAAACACTGAACTGGACTATGGGACAAGAGTGATGCAGGTGGTGTATGCCACTTCTTAGCTTAAATACATACACAAGGCTGACAATTAAGTTCACGAACTTGCCACTGTGTGCTTATGCTGATAGCATACACAAACAACTCAGTAAGGGTTCATAACCTTTGGTGTATCAATGTCTCACAGTCATGTTCATGTTGACATCTGGCAGTGTCTTGCTGAGTGGCATTAATTATCATTGTTGCTTGTTTTTGTGTGTTGTTGCAAGAATGTCCAAGAATGAATGAGGTATTCCAACCAGTTCCTCTCTAGAGGTGAGAAAGGGGGGTGGATAGGGGAGGGGACAAGTGTTGGTTGAATGAATACTGGAAGTATAGGAGGAGTGTGGAAGAACAGAGTAGTGTGCTGCTACAGGGTGAGGAGAGCAGACAGAGTTGCAGATAGAGTTGCAGAGAGGCTGGTGCTTGGGTTTCATATGGCAAATTGCCTTGGACTGTAAATTTTCACTTAATCACAATAAAAATAAAGCGATTAAAAACATACTCAGTTCTAATTCACTTAAGTCCCATAGCTATTTTCTTTGTCCATTGGAGAAGTTTATAATTATCTTCTCCTAAAGAATCTAAGCTTTGTACTTGGTTCCTAAGTGATAGTCTTCAAAACTTCGGAATTTCCCCAGTGACTGCAGTGTCTTTGATGAGGACCTCGGACCACACCTAATAGGTTCTGCTAGTGAAGTTACTCACCTGCATGGGGCTGGCTATGCCAGAAAGAGCCACTGTGTTGTCCCACCCACTTGATATCATCCAGCCTCAGAGAGGGGCTAGAGACTGAACTGATGCTCACATGGCTGAACTCAATCAATCATGGCCCTCAGAAAGGCTTTGAACATAGAAGCTCTACGAGCTTCTTGGTTGGTGATAGACATCAGTGCACTAGAAAGGGTAGTACATCCTCTAAGGCAAGGCAGCTTCTTGTTGGGAACCCTCTTGTACTTTATCTTACATATCTCTTCATTTATATCCTTTTTGCTATAATAAAACTGAATTCATTAAGGTAGCACTTAGTTCAGTTCTACGAGTCATTCTATTGCATTATTGAACCAAAGGAAGCAGTGGGAGCAAGCAAGTCAGACGCGAGGGGAGCCCTGGAGATACCTGAGCCTACGGCTGGCATTCTGAGAGTGTAGAGGGAACCTCTGATTTGTAACCAGTGTGTTAGAAGTGAGGGTTTCACAAGCACCCCCAAGCTTCTGGTTGACCTCTTGAAGTCTTGGGAAGACTTGGTAGCCTTGAGCGCTGTGCTCTTTGATAGACGAGCTCTGACCTAGCACTGGTGGTTAGCATCCTGCAGTGAGTGACAGAATAGAATTTAGTTGGACTGACCACTGCCTCACCCCTACAGCAGAATATTCTGTTATTGGGAAGACTAGTGAGAACTAAGTTTTCAGGGAAATAAAATATCGTCATTAACAGGAACAGCCATATGTCACATTATCACACTACAGTACCAGCTAAGATTTTTTGGGTTACAGTTTTATGTGTGTGAGACAGCACTTAATTCTCCTAACAACCATGTTAGAAATGCGCTTCCATAATCCTGGGTTTGCAGATGAGGAACAGGGCTGCCTTTTCTGCAAAGGTGAAGAAGTAAAGCAGGTGACACAATTAAGAGGCCACAGAATCTGGACTGAAACAAGGTGGGCTGGCTCTTGAACTGGCATCTTCACCATTTCAGTCTACTAAACTCTGGTGGCATGGTGGTTAAGTGCTACATTTGTTAACCAAAAGGTCAACAGCTCAAATGCATCAGGTGCTCTGTGGAAACTCTATGGAGCACTTCTACTGTGTCCTATAGGGTTCTTATGAGTCAGACTCAACTGGACAGCAGCGGGTTTGGGTCTGGGTACGACCCATTCAGGAGCTCTGGGGTGCCAGGGGCTAAATGTTTGGCTGGTAACCAAAAGGTCGGTAGTTCAAATCCACCAGCGACTCCTTGGAAACCCTGTGGAGCAGTTCTCCTCTGTCCTACATGTTTACTGTGAGTCAGAATTTAGTCAATGGCAATGACAGCAAGAGAGGTCCCATGGGCCCCTTAAGAGCTTTTGAATTTTTGACCAGTTAAAAGATTATGTAATGCATAATTCCACAATTCTATCTTGCATTTAATATTTCTTCCTTGGCTCAGAAAACAATTCTTCATTGTTGTTGCAAGATTCTCTGATTCTCCTGATGTATGACAGTTTTCGCTAAAGTGATGATTTCCAAAATGCTGGTTAATTCAGAGATATGGTTAAGAAAATGCTAGGTAATTGGCTGGAAACCCTGATGGTGCAGTGGTTAAGTGCTACAACTGCTAATCAAAAGGCTGGCAGTTCAAATCCACCAGGCGCTCTTTGGAAACCCTGTGGGGCAGTCCTGCTCTGCCCTATAGGGTCCCTAAGAGGCTAAATAGTGCCACTTCATTGGCAGTGGATTTATTTGTTTTTGTTTTTTTTTTTTAACATTCTCATAACCAATTTACTTTCCTGCTTTTGCACAGAGACTGAAAACATAAAAATAAAAATGATTTGCTGCAAGGAAAGGAATGCTTGTTTTAGTCATGTTGAAATGACACTTTTTTTTTGGAAACAAAATTGTGCTCCTCAGGAAATCTCTCTTTGTTTTTCTTTAGCCAGCTTTGTAATATTTAATTAACTTCACAGCTGGATTAACATATTTACGACACTTTATACTTATTTTTCTTAAATATTTCAGTGCAGAATGAATACTCTTTCTGCCAGCCCTCCTCTTTCCCTCCTCCTCACACACGTACATCATTTCTATCTATGCTGATTAACTTTACTTACTTGGGAGTGTGTGTGTGTGTGTGTGTGTGTGTGTGTGTGTGTGTGTGTGTGTGTGTGTGTGTGTATGTGTGTGTGTGTGTGTGTATGTGTGTGTACCTTTGCCAATCAAAAAAACAAACCCATTGCCAACAAGTCAGACTGAGTCACCACTCACTTCATTTTCATGAGGCTATTCTGTGAATTTCTCTCCTGCATAGAAAAAGAACTTGCATTATGTATAATTACGGAAAATAAAATGAAAAACTATGTGTAAGTGAAAAAAGAAAGGCTGGCTTTAATAACTAGACTGACGTTTCTAGGTGACACAAGAAGCACCATAGAGACTTGAGATTTATTCTGAGTTCTGCTTCAAATCAAAGAGGCAGCAAGGTGCATTTCATGGGCTCTGAACCACACACTGCTCCCCCTTTAATAGCTGGACTTACAATTTCTGTCCACCAGAGTGCTGTTGTGATGTGATTGTCACTGCCTACGTCTACACCTCCAAACTTGGAGACGGAGTACTGAACACACCAACCAACAAACCAACTCACTGTCCTCGGGCTAGTCTGGCCTCGCAGTGACTCTAGACCACAAGGCAGAGCTGCCCCACTGCGTTTCCAAGGCTGTAAGTCTCGACAGACGCCGGCTGCCACATCTTTCTCCAGCAGAGCAGCTGGTGAGCTCTAACCACCTACTGTTTAGTTAGCAGCCGCGGGCTTTAACCACTGTGTAACCAGGGCTCGGGGCTCCTCAGGGTATGAGAGGCTTGGAAAAAATAACCCTGGCTGAAGGAGTGGGGTAGTTATTTAAAATTAGAAGTTGGAATCCTGTTGACAGCAACTGGTGTATCACCAATATTTTCTTGACAAAGGAAGACAGCTTTGTGAAAACAGCAATGCTGAGTTCAGAGTAACTGAAGTGAAAATGTGAAGTTTAGCAACATTTTAATCCATTCATTGTGCACATAGTGTCCCTTTTACATAGTTATGAGTGGCAAGAACTCTTAAAAAAAGGTAAATGTTAAGTGATAAGGGAGCATCGTGCCACAGTTTACTAGGCAGCATTTTTCTTTCTTTAAAAAACTCAAAGCCAAACCCGCTGCCACTGAGTGGATTCCAACTTAAAGCTACCCTATAGGACAGAACAGAACTGTCACATAGAGTTTCCAAGGAGTACCTGGTGGATCTGAATGGCTGACCTTTGGTTAGCAGCTGTAGTACTTAACCCCTACATCACCAGGGTTTCCTTAAGGAATAGAAAATAACATTCTATGTTACAAGTGATATCATTTTAAATTTGGTAAAAACAGTAACATAAATTTATTGCTTTCAAGTCATTTCTGACATAGCGACCTTATAGGACAGACTAGCACTGCTCTGTGACATTTCCGAGGAGCAGCCTGTGGATTTGAACTGCTGACCTATTGGTTAGCAACTCTGCCCTTAACCACTGTGCAACCAGGACTCCCCAATAACACAGTGGGCTCACAATATCAGTCAGCCAAACCTAAGATAAGTCTCTAATTTTCTATTTCTTATTGCCTGTGAATCACTGGACAGATCACCTTAGATCACTGTATTTTAATTTTTACATCTTTTAAATGATGATGTAAAAGAACTCATCATAGTATGGTTTTTTTTTTCAGTATTAAACAGAATAACGCAGGTGAAGTACCTCAGCATATACCAAAACCAAGCCACTGCCATCAAGGTGATTCCGATTCATACTGACCCTATAGAACAAAGTGGAACTGCTCCACAGAATTTCCAAGGAGCACCTGGTAGATTTGAACTGCTGTTCCTTTGGTTAACAGGTGTACCACTTAACCACTGCATCACTGGGGTTTCCAGAAAGCCTATCAGGAGCCTATAGACATTAGTTCCTGCTATCATCACAATGAAACTGTGAGAGCTGGGACTCGGGGGGACCGCCACGCTGTATGAGGTTTCGCAAGATTCCCACCGTTGACAGGTGCCCTTTACCTCTTGTCTATTGTTTTCCATTTGTGGAAAGATATTTGACTTCTCCTTCTCTGACAGTCTCCCACCTTATACAAACACTGGCTTCTGCACCTTTTCCTGTAGAGGCAAGCCTGAAGATTTTTGCAGGCTGAGGCTTCATAACTGTCAAGTTGGATCCAACATTTCTTGCCTGATAAACTAGGGATTTTTGAGGTTCAAATGCAGTAATTATGAAGGCATGAATTGATAAATTGCTACACAAACATATCCTTATTTGCAATTATCGCAGTAACTGGTGCTATTCAGCAACCTGAACGCTGCCTCTGCTGGTCAAGAGCTTCTAGGATAACAAAGAATTCATGACCTGGGTTCAGGTAGACACTGAAAGAAAACAGGCCAACATTTCTTGAGGAGGAAAAATTGGCATGACATTAACTCTTTCCACTTGTAAGCTTTTTTGAATTTGAATATCAAGATGCAGAGTGCGTCCAGATGGTGAAATATGTCAAGATGAAGGACTGTCCAGCAGGCAAAGACTTGGCTCTGGATGATACTACAACCTTTGTTATGTTGTGAGTTGCCACTGAGTCAGCTCAGACTCAGCAACTTCGTGTCCGACAGAACACAAGCTTGCCTGGTCCTGGGCCTCACCATCCCTGGTGTGCTCACGTTCACTGTTGTGGGTGATGGGTATTTTAAGTGCCTTCTGACCTACAGGAAACCCTGGTAGTATAAGTGGGTTACATGCTACATCTGCTAACAAAAAGGTCGGCAGTTCAAACCCACCAGGTGCTCCTTGAAAACGCTATGGGGCAGTTCTACTCTGACCTGTAGGGTTGCTATCAGCTGGAACTGACTTGACGGCAGTAGCTTTTGGCTTTCCAACCAGCACTCCACTGGACAACACTGCTGTAATCCATACAGTTTTCACTGGCTCTTTTTCAGAAGAAAATCTCCAGGCCTTTCTTCCTAGTCTGTCTCAGTCTGGAAGCTCCACTGAAGCCTGTCCACTGTGGCTGCCCCTACTGGCATCTGAAAAACCAGCAGCAGGGCTTTCAAAACACCAAAAACCCACTGCTGCTTAGTCAATTCCAAATCACAGCAACTCTGCAGGACAGAGTAGAACTGACCCATGGGGTTTCCACCAAGTGCCTGGTGGATTTGAACTTAACAATTATGCCACCAGGGTTTCCTTCCACATGACAGCAACACGCAATCCACTGCGGTACGATAAACTGACAGACGAGTGGGGGCTGCAAACTTCAGACCCTTGATTTTTATTTTCTTGGCTTCAGTGTTTCCTCTTCTACAGACTCACTCACTTTTCCACCCGTAATTCCAGCCCTATTCTTCCTCCCAAGGCCTACAATTTCTATTGCCTTTCTCTGTCCTCAGTATATCTCATGCTGGTAATGGTGAGAAACTTCTCAGTTTGGTATTGTTTCCCTTGATTTTGGGGAGTAGGACAGAGGAAGAACTATTGATTTTGGCATTAATTCTCGAATTACAATTGTAAGAGTGATTTAAGGCCTTGTTTCCTCTCTCACTGGCCAGCCTGGCAAGTCCTTCTACCCTCTGTCTCCTCCCCAAACCCTGCCCCCAAGCACTTAGTATGGTGACAAGGATCCATCATAGACTTTTGATTCCTGAAATCTAAAACCTGCAAAAATACATTTTTTCTTCACAGATGAGGAGCTGTGAAAAATTACAGCATGCCAGATGGGTTTAAACAACTCATCTGGTATGTTGAAGCTAATTAGACATTGCAACAGAAACATGGCCATGATAAAGACGTAGAGAAAAAGCATTTTGCAAACAATGTGACTACAAAATCCTCCATCTGACAAAAAACTGTTTAAAAAGAAACGAGGCTATGCCAAGATGATTTTCCAAAGTCCATTATTTATTGTGTGGTATCTGCAGAAAGAGCCAAGTCACTGAGGAGTTTCATGTCAAGAGCAAGTGGACTGAAGCTAAGCTCACCATCATCAGGAGCTCAGTGGGGAGGCAGAAGGCCTTCCCTGGCTCTTGTGGTCCTTGGCACGTGGCTTGCGAACTTTGACCTTTTCTCCAAATTTGGCTCCTTCTGTAGGCTCTTCACCTCGAATAACTTCTCGGTTTTATTTCTGGGTATGTGCTAAGATGTTAATTCATATTTCCTTTAGGCTTGTGTTTCAGAAGACAAACTAGCCAACTGCACATAAAAAAGCCATGAGTTCTGGAAGAATCAATGACAAATTTGTCTTATGAAGCTGAAGCAAGGATGGACAACCTGTTCATTCAAAATCTCTCTATCAAGCATTTCTATACCCAGGAGGACCAGATCAATGAGACAAACTCTGGCCTTCTAGAACTTAACGCAAGAAAGTTAAGACATTTGTAACAGTCACTCTGATATGAGTCAATCATCAGTCAAGCAGAAAAGCCAAATCCTCCCTTCTTTTTTTTTTTGTTCTTTTCAGCATGTTAAGACTTAATGAGAGATATAATCCCAGGGTAGCAAGAGCAAGAGCAAAAAACTGCCAAGATAAAACAATTCTTTTCTTGCCTCATCCATCCTATCCATTGAACATCCAGAGCATACGGGTACATATATGCAACAAATAACATTTATAAAAATTCATCATATACAAGGTCTGCCAACTGAGTTCCTGAACTCGTCATGGAAGAAGCGCTACACACCTCACTGATGAATATTACTACAGTCACCTCTGAAGTCCTCCCCTTGGGAAGCTGTGCACTGATGCCAGCGCCTAGTCCACCCTTCAAAGCACTTTTAGAACTCTTTTTCTGGAATGGCTATCAGTTGTATTACCCTTGATGTCCGAATGTCATCAAAATGTCTTCCTTTCAATATTTCCTTTATCTTGAGGTAAAGAAAAAAGTCACCGGGGCCCAGATCAGATAGGAGAGTGCACAATACAGTTACAGACAACTATACAATTAAGTTTGCAAACTTGACACTGTGCCACTGTGCGCAATGGTCCTTCCAGAAAGCATTCCAAAATTGCTATGAAGGGTGAACTAGGCATTGGCACCGGTGCATAGCTTCCCAAGGGGTGTACTTGGAAGCTGACTATAGTGATAGTCAACAATGAGGTGTGTAGCACTTAGAACAATTAAGTTCGAGGACTCAATTGTTGCACCTTGTATAACAAAAATTACCAACCCGCAATGATTCAGCATGCCTTCCATGAGTGATAAAACATTACATCCCCCAAAACTTAACAAATATAAAATAATTCAATAATTAAAGGGTTCAGTACCAATGCTCTGTTATGGACTGGTGGCTTGTGTTTAGTTACAAATAAATAATTCTTGGTCTAGAACCTGAACAAACGGAAGAGTTAAAGTGGAATAAGTTTAACTACAAAAACTCAGGCAATTTTATCTACTGCAAGTTGGATTTGAGATTAGTTACTTCAGAGCACATTTAATTTACATAATCTGATTCTAAATGTGTCTGCCATTTAAGTATGCTCCAGATTTGAAATCCTTTCTAAGGAAACTTGAAACCATTCTCCCACAAAAGGACACACTCAAATTGATGCTAAAAGTATATGCTATGGAAGATAAGGAAAAAATCAGTTTGGTATAAAAATTCAGAAATAAAAACCACTAGTTCTAATATTTATGTATATGAAACAATTGATAAAAATGTAGAATAGTAAGTATAATTCTTTCTCACTAAACCTTGCTGCTATAATAGCTATCCTCTACAACCAGCTAAACAGGAAGAAACCCATCAATGCAATATTAAAATGAGGCCAAAGTTACCTACTGTCATGGTTTGAATTATATCCCCCCAAAATGTGTGAATCATTCATGATTCCAAGTGTTGTGTGACGGTCCACCATTCCGTCACTGGAAGTGATTTTTCTATGTGTTGGAAATTCTATTACTATGGTATTAATGACATGGATTAGCAGCACTTATGTTGATGAGATCTGTGAAATGAGATTTTGTTTTAAGACAATCTAATTTGAGGTAAAAAAAAGAGAGAGAGAGAGAGAAGAAAACAGAAAGATACGGGGACCTCACAGCACCAAGAATGCAGTATCGGGAGCATAGCATGTCCTTTGGATCTGGGGTCCTTGCCTTAAAACCATCCACTTGTATTTCTGTTATAGCAGCATTACATAGCTAAGACACTTAACAAAATTCGAAATTCTAATTCTCTGAATTTTCATAATGCATAAAACATCATTTTTTTCAACTATTGCCTCTTCCTCATTAGAACTTACGTGGGACCCTCTCACTGCAGCATCTGTATCTTTTAATTTCTCAGTTGTGTATCCCAGCATTCTGCATCTTGTCATGGAATGAACCGCGCTCCCCCAACAATGTGTGTAGCAGTTTTGCTAGGCCATGATTTCCCGTACTGTCTGCTGTTCCCGCATGTTCTAAATCCTGCTTCTATGACGTTAAGGAGGGAGCAGGCTATGTTGGTGGGGCTGGACTCAATCTGTGCAACTGTCCTGTGCCCGGAAGCACTCTTCTGGGATATAAAGAAGAGGGAAGGAGGCAGAGAGTCAGGGACCTCACGCCATCATGAAAGAGCCGAATGTGTCCTTTGCCCCTGGGTTCCCTTTGCCTCAGGAGTTCCCAGTCCAGGGGAAGATTGACGACAAGGACCTTCCTCTGGAGCTAACGGAAAGAGAAAGACTTCTCCTGGAGCAGACACTCTGAATTTGGACATCTGGCCTACTGTACTCTGAGGAAATACAGCTTTCTTTGTCTAAGCCATTCACTGTTACAGCAGCACCAGATGACTAAGATACCTCTGTAGTCAATTATTGTCATTTCTTCCTATTTAGCTTCTAGTTAACTCTGACAGGTTTTACTCTTCCAATTAGCCAAAGCCAATAGTTCACACATTAATTTTTAATTATTGTAATGTCAGTTTAATACTTGGCCTCTTAAATATCTTTCCTAAAATTTCTGGAACCCTGTATTCTTTATTTAGTGATTTACTTCTGAATGCTCCCCATATATTTAGCAGCTTTTAATGACCGGACTGTTCTGTGTATCTATACCACCAAGGCCTGCCTTTCTTGTGAAACTCCAGGGGCGCCATTTATATCATGTCCCATGAAAAATCACACCCCCTGAACTGGTGCTTCTGGGAGCCGCTCACCAAGATACAATGTAAATGAGTGTGATATTTGTTTGGAACACAACATAAAAGCCGCCTCCTGGAAAGGCCCTGGACCCTGTGTCTCCAGAAAAATAAACCTAGGTGCTGAACATGTAGGATTTTAAATCACACACATACACAGCCAAGCCAAGTGCTGTCGAGTCGGATACACTACAGATTTTTATTTTTATGTCACAGATGAGAATAAGGAGGCTCAGGAAGAGGAAAGTACTTTATCAGAGTCCTATGGCCAGTAAGTAAACAGAAAATTTGGAAGCTAATTTGACGGACACCATGGTTTATACTCTTGTACCACCCTACATGGACCAAGCCAATTTCTATGGGGTGATTTCTGCTCTCTTGGCCTACAGTTCTCAGCAGGTTAGAACACCCTGCTCAGAAAGCCACGGGCTGAGATATAAAACCCAGAGATCCAGAGCACTTCATTCTGCCCCATGGCCACAGGCCACCTCAGCCTTGGTTGACCATTTAGTTCTTGTTTGCTCTACGTCCCCACACAGCAGGCCTAGAGCTCCATCAGCACAAACCCATTATCCACACAGGGCACACTTCATCAAGAGTGTCATTCTTAGTTAAGTGTCCCTGAATGCTGCCTTTTTCAACTCACTGAGTTTCAGGAAATAAAATTTAATGATGTTACTAGAAATTCAGCCCAGAAATGAACTACTATTTATATATATACATATATATACACACACACATGCATATACAATTTATATATATTCTTTAGATTATACAATGTAATTTCTTTTCCCTAGAACATGACAGCAGAATATTTCAGTATCAAACTGAAAAATGGGCCACGTTTGGATCAGGAACAGTTGGACTGACTTCTTCCTTCCTTCATTCTTTCCTCCTTCCTCTCATTTCCCCTCCTTCCTCTTTCTCCTGTTTTTCTTCCCATCTCTCTCAGACTACCTACCACTCTCACGTTGCACCTACTAAATGTCACAGAGCTTATCACCTGGTGTGGTAGTGAAGAGCCAGAAAATGTTAAAAATTAGTATAAAGAAGGTACTTTTCAGACAGCAATAAGGGCTGAAAGGAAATACATCAGGCAGATGAAATACAGAGACACTGAGACACAGTTGGAAACCCTGGTGGTGCAGCAGTTAAGTGTTATGTCTGCTAACCAAAAGGTCAGTAGTTCAAATCCTCCAGGTGCTCGTTGGAAATTCTATGGGGCAGTTCTATTCTGACCTCTAGGGTCGCTATGAGTTGGAACTGACTCGACAGCAATGGGTTGAGACAGTTAAACAGAGAGGTTCCTACTCATCGGAGGAATTGAACTGAAGGACAGTAACCATCTCTGCTGCGAAAAGCCACAGCAAAAGCCCTTCCTTTCAGAAAGAAAAGCCATTGCACAGCTCTGAGGCAGGAAATAAAACCAAGAGCCACTCGTTGTAGTTGCATGGATTCCAACTGACTTAGCGTATTGTGTTGAGTCGATAAGGTATTGAGGGCTGAGTCACGGCAGCAAGGGGACAGAGGCTGGAATGAAATCAGTGAGGTCTGCAGGGTCACAAGCAGGTAGCCTTGTGTGCCATGGTCCAAGGTTTGAGTCTGGATCTGAAGCTACTGGAGGATTTTAAACAGGAAGTGGCATAGTTTGATTGATACTTGTCACATATTAACATGCTGCTATAGGGTAAGAGCAGAAGATGGGAGATGAGCTAGGAGGATCCTTAAAAGCCCAGCAGAGAGATGAACACTGATTCAAGACGGTGGTGGCCTTGGAGATGGAGAGAGCAGGATGAATGCGGGGTGCACTTTGAACATACACTGGATTGGACGCGGCATGTGAGGGAGGGAGAATGACCAAGGATGTCTGCAGGTTTGGTCATGCCTTTTAGTTGTCATCAGAGGTAACAGTCAACTGAAAGAAGCAACTACTAGTAATTCAACAGAGGGCTCTTGTAAGGTAAGAACAAGTTATTCAAAAGGAACTACTGGCAGGCCTTGGAGAAAATTACCCAGGATGCTACTAAGAAGCCCGAGTTCCAGCAACTACTGATGGGGTCTACCTTCTAGGATAGGAAAGTTGTCACTAGAGCCTTGCTAATGTGGTCAGGGAACCAGCAGCCCTGTATGGATTGGTTGGAAATATAAAGTCTCCACTGTTCTCCATTCCAGACCCACTGGATCCAAATCTGCATTGTATCAAGATTTTTGCATGACCCATGTCGACTCTTAGCTCTGAGATGCAAAAGTAGAGACTTTCCAACTAATTGGAGAACAAGTCCTTTGTTTTGAGAAACAGACAAAGGCACCAGGCTTATTTAGTGGCCTAAAAAACGAGACTGCTTTCCCTGTAACAACAACAATAAATATTAAAAACAAAACAGTGAACCTCGCTTCTAGAAGCTTGCTTCAAACCATCTCACTCCCCAGATTTCTGCCCCTTTACAGTGGTCTTGCCTTCCCTGTTATTTTAGTAATTGCACACAAGAGAATGGAAATCTGCACAAATCTGGTTAGCGAGCTCAGGGTTTGTGGTCAGGAATACTGTGCACCAGTAATATTTTAAAGGAAACATTACTTTCTTCAATTATAAATAGAGGTCACAGCAATTTCTGCACAGACCCCTAAATGTTTTATGATGTTTTTAATGAAAAAAAGGCAAAGGAGCCAGCACTTCAATATATCACACACACCAGAGCAGCAAAAAATTATAATAAAAATCTATGTACTCAACTTCATTTTCAACTGGCAGTGAATCTATTGAGAATGGAGTCATTTATATATGCATGTATATATATACATATATACACACATGAATATATTTTTATATACACTTGCACCATATTTTTATGCAAATAACACATGTCTTCTACATATGTTTGCCAATTGTGCCCTTACCCTGTAAGGTATTTTCATAAGCACTGCCATGCCAATTTTTTTTAGATGATACTGTTAAAAAAAAAAAGCAGTGTGATTGCATAAAACTACAGTATACATACAGACATGCACATATATATACATATATAAAAACCAAAGAGTCAATTGTAACTCACAGCAGCCCTATAGGACAGAGTAGAGCTGACCCAAAGGGTTTCCAAGGTGCGGTTGGTGGATCTGAACAGTTTTTTGGTTAGTAGCCAAGGTCTTTATTAGTGGCCACCACTAGGGCTCCGTTGTGTGTGTGTGTGAAATTTCTCACTTGCATTCAGAGGAATCTCACTGAGTAGGGCACCTCCCCACAAATCTGGGTTTCTTTCCTGGAGAAGTCTCCTAAAAACTGAACATCAAAGCCATGTTTAGAAACTAAATCAAGACTTTTTCGGAGCAGTGGTGCTGATACTACTATACTGGCTTATACAGCGTTATTAATCAAAAGTTGGAGAGATCTAAAGTTCAATTCACGTCAACAAGTATTTATTGAACATATATTTAGTGAATGAACAGTCCTTAAGTTTCTCTGAGTTACAGGCACACAGAGTTACAGAAAGTTGCTGATTGAGAGGTCTCCCACGATCAATTTCTAAGACAAAAGAAGTGAATTTGCCTGAAAACTTGAACACTCATGACCACCAAGCTTTAGTTGTACTTTTTGAGTATTAAATATGTTATGTCTTCTTTTTCTCATGTTTTCAAGTAACTAAACTTAGTGACCCTGTTTAAATATCTCCTCCTCAGAGCAGTCCCCCCTGACAACCCAGTGAAGGTTGATTTTTTCCATTATTCTTTCTCACATAACCAAGTTCTTTCTTTTTCATGAAACTTAATATATCTTATAATTTTGTTTTGTGTCTTCACTTGTTTGAACTTGCCCATTAGAACCTGTCTTCAACACTCTCCACTAAATACTGTCTGAGTTGCAGAGTAGCTTCCTAGGTAAACAATAAATATTTGTTAAATGAATACATATATATACTAACAAAGAAGAATGCTTCCTAGAAGCAAAGATGACAAGATTTTGGCTGGGTTACTTTTGACATGTCACCAGGAAAGACCAATTGTTAGGTAAGAACATCACGGTTGGTAAGGCAGAGTGTCAGTGACAATGAGAAACCTTTCGTGAGATGGACTGACACAGTGGTCTCAACGATAAACCCAAACACACAGATCATCATGACAGCAGCCCACGATAAGGCAACCTTGCATTCTGTTACACAGGACGTGGGAATGAGTCACAGCTGACTCGATGACATCACCAAACTACCAAACTTTTCCTTAAAATCATCTGCCTTCGACTGTATTACTCAGTATTTCAAAGAAGAAAGCTGAAAAGCCCTAACTATGCAGAAAATGTGTAAGGAACATAGAGAAAGGTGAGGTGACATAACTGGGTCTGATTTATGAGCAGGCCACAGGAAAGCCACACTTACAATGGCACCAAACATGAGCAAAAGTCCCAGCATGCCACAAATAAACAGAGATCCAACAGAAAAAGAAAGCAAGTGGACCACCTAAAGTTGTTTACAGGTCAAAACCTCACCGCTACATCTCAGTGTATAACTGTAACAGGTTCACAGTAAAACAGAAGTTTGGGGACATGTGTGCAAAACTTCTGAATCAGTCAGTTTTATTTCTAGGGGAAATAGCTGTATAACGGTCAATTCAAATTTCCAAATCTATTATGTCTGTAAAGAATGCGAAGAGAAACTCGCATGTACATGCCACAGAATTCCCAGTACAGTCTCAAGTCTCTATTAATTTGTTAAATGTACTTTCTCATTATAAACATAATGAACCCATTACAGACAATTTGGGAAACTGATGGAGGGCCCCACCCATCGTCTCTAAGCTAACCTGAGGTCACAGACTAACTGACGGTGGTAAAAACAGGCAGCAAAATAAACTTTGTCATCTATTCAATGATTTCACATACTTCTCTGCCAAGATTATGGGAAAGATCCTAGCGCTTGTATTTCACAAGGAGGAACAGAACATATCCAGGAGAAAAAGAAAAGTTCATTCACAGTGTACGTATTTTCAAACGTTCTATAAATTTGATTACTAAATCTGGTAATCAGAATTCTGGAAGAGACTTTATAAAGCCATTTATCCAATTATACTAACTAAACTTGAAGTGTTCCAACTCTCTCAAGCTTCATTTGTAGCTGACACTGTAATAGACTATTATTAGTTTCCAAAGGACGACAAAGTAGGCTGGCTTGTAAGAACAGATGTTGTTTCACAGATCTAAAGCCTAGGAGCCCACGAATTAGGGTGCCATTGGGGCCATGCTCTCTCTGAAAGCTCTAGAGGAAGATCCTTTCTTGACCCACCCATTTTCTGGGAGCCCCAAATTTCCCCTGGCTTGTGGCTGCAGCATGGCTCCACCTTGGGTTTGTTTTTCATGTAACTGTCTATCCCCTGTGTGTTCTTCTTTGTGTCTTCTCTTCCGTAAAGATACCACTCATATTGGACTAAGACCTACCCTACTCCAGAATGATCTCATGTTCATATAACCGCTACAAAGATTACTTTCAAACAAGATCACATTAATGAATACCGTGTTAGAACTTCAAGGTAACTCTTTGTGGGAAACAATTCAATCCATGATGTGAAATTCTTAATATCCATTCCACTCTTCTCTGAACATCATCACCATGGCTTGAAGAATTTGTCTCTACTAAAGGGGTATGGAAAGCCCGGTGGTACAGTGGTTAAGTACTGTGGCTGCTAAACAAAAGGTCAGTAGTTCAAATCTATCAGGGGCTCCATGGACACTGTTACTGACATAAGGTAGTGACTAGACATAAATAGATAAGAAGGCTACTATGATTTAGCAGAAACAATATTGCCAAAGAACCAAAAGAGTGGACTTACAAAAGCCTGTGACTATTCAAGCACTAAAATTAACTCACAACCCCTCAAAAAGACATCAGCAGAAATCGGATTGTGAAATACACACTCTACAGTGCCTATCTCAAATGAAGCTATAGCAGAAAACGGGCCAGTAAAGATCTGCCCAGTGACAGAGCCAGAGGCCACAGGAAGTAGCAAGGGAGTTTTACTCAGATAGCAGAATCAGGCTAATGAAGGAACCCCAACAACGTACTGCCAAGGCAAAAAATATTCCCTATGCCTCTATGAGATAACTCCATCAGTGTTCACTGTTTTTCCTTTATTTAAAAAAAATAGGTATACTATCTTTATATTGGAAATCCTGGTGGTATAGTGGTTAAGTGCTATGTCTGCTAACCAAAATGTCAGCAGTTCAAATCCACCAGGCTCTCCTTGGAAACTCTGAAGCCTTTTTACTTTGTCTGTAGGGTTGCTATGAGTCGAAGTTGACTTGACAGCTGTGGCTTTGGTTTTTATCTTGATGTTACACCATGGTGCATAAGGTTACATCTGTGTGTTGGACATACCAGGGCTTCCAGTTGGACACCAGCTGAGAATCTGCATTTTTAATAAGTTCCCAGGAGATTACACACAAGAATCTTTTAGGTGTTAAAAATGTAGATGCTGACTGAGTATATCTGGGGTGAAAATGCAAATTCTCAGCTGTGGTTCTAGCTGGACTGAGCTGGTTCGAAGCCCTGCTCCTGACCTGATGGAAGCACAAAAAACAAGTATTCCCCACAGATTCTGGATGTAAGTCAGCAGATGGGGGACTTTTAGTTGTGACCCTTGGGGAAAGTGAGTATTCACTATGTGGGAAAAAAGGTATTCACAGAGGCTGAGTGGATTGATGAGTGGCCTGTAGCAGAGACTCAGCTGCCTACCAGGATCCACTCTCCCGTCCTCCATTGTTAAGTTAGGTGCACTGTCGGGCACAGGATCAGCCAGCTACACTACATTTCCCAGTCTTCCTTAGCATTGCTTGGGACTGTCGAACATTTCACCAACAGAATATGATCAAAGGGTATGAAAGCACTAGGTTGGAACCTTCAAAACAGTAGGCCTGGCTTCCACTTACCTTTCCCTCCTACAGCTTATCAGTAGACACATCTGAAAGGCAGCTTTAATGGTGCATTGTGCTCCCAAGACTGCCCAAGGGCACAGGTACTCAACCTCTCTTCTTCCAATGCACCTTTGCCTACAGATTTTTTTTCCATGGCACTCTTAGGACAAAAGAACTATGTGACAATTCCATTTCATGGTGGTTGGGTCCCAAACACTTAAATATGTATGCCCTAGTCATGTTTCGGATCTGACTCGGCGGCACTTGGCTAGTCATGTTTCAAGTCTTAAAAAAATAATAAACACAGCACTATTTTCATTTTATTCTTAAACAACTATAATTACTTACTAGTGAGATTTAGGCTTTTGTTGAGCACTGTACAATTTTTAAATGCCACCAGTCTCATCACCTGTTTCACAATGATTTTTAAACAGTATTTCTTTTATCAGAGTCAAGTGCTAGGAAAATAGCATCGTAAAGAGATGACAAGACCAAAAGAAATGTCACATGATCTGTTGTTGAAAGTGATCTGAAATATTTCCTATGGGTTTCTCTGTCACAATAATTAGCAGTATCTTAATAATACAAGGACTAAACTCTTAGATGGGCTTCAAAGAGTCACTCAGTGATTGAGCTGGACTAGAATGTGGTAGGAGTCAATGCAGCTCACTGTCTTCTTACCAGGGCTGGACTAAGATGAACGAGGGAGAAAGGGGCAGGTCCTCTCTCTCTAGGATGGTATTCTGTATCGTGCACACTGAGCTTACAAGTGGCATCTAAATACCTCAGTTGCTGTCTTCTCAGCATGTTCAATCTTGAGGAATCAGTAGGAATTAAATAAACTCCTACTTATCTGGTAATTCTTCCAGTACTTACCAAGTACCCATTATGTACAAATGACTGCTAGACAAATAATGAAATGCACAGTGACACTCCACACAGAATACTCAATTGTTATTCAGCTGTTCTCCGGAAGAAGAAATCCACATGCCCTAAAGAAACTGGGTTCTAATATATCACTAAGTTTTTGTAAAAATCAAGAGTTCACTGTTTTTATCACCATCCCTTGAGAAGAAATACCACATTTGTGTGATGAACCATTTTTCTTATGCACCACGTTCTTTGTCTGTTTATGGTGGAGGTGCACACATTGATGGCCTCTGCTTTTTTTAAATTACTTTTCAGCTATTTAAGTTGAGTCCAAGGAACTACTCTTTAAATAAAACTAAAGAAGACGAACCTCGAGCTTCTGAAAGTAGAAAGGAAGAGCAAGGATCTTGACTGCTTTTCTGCCTTACTCCTGGGAGTCTTCAGTTCCCTGTCAGCTCCTCTTGATAAGCTGAAATCATTACCTGTGATCCCAACACAGCAAGCCAAGAATATACTCTTCTCCCTTCTCCACTTGAGGAAGTCTGCCGTGTCCATCAAGCTTTAAGCAATCATTATCTTCTCTGACTCCCAGAATTAGAGATTCCTCCTTTCTTCAGGCTCCCCAAGTATTTCAAACACCAAGACATGACTTTACCCACAGACCCTTGTGACAAGAGTATACTTGTGCTGCCAGACTTTTCAAATTGTAATTATATTTTGCTGATGTCTTTCTCTAGAGGCTGGCCAGCTTTTTCTGTAAAGGATAAGACAGTTGATGGGCTAGGCTTATGAGCCTTGCAGTCTCTGTCACAGCTACTAAACTTTGCCACTGTAATGATAAAAAAAGCCACACACAATGTTTGAATGATTGGTTGTGGTTGTGTTTAAATAGAACTTTGGCTTTAGATTTGACCCTGATCTAAATCCTAAGGACAGGGAACCCACATTGCTCACGACGCCTCCCCATGTTACTTACCTTTATGGAATATGTTACAGCCCCTTAACCCCTTTCCCAACATTCTGGGGGGTATCTCTGAACAATAGAATCCATCTTCTGGTTGCAGGTTTTTAGAAAAGGCTTTAGTGAGCAGTACGCAATTCACATCCCATGAGAAATGGGAGCTACATGTTCCAGAAATAACACTCGGCTAGGTAAACAGGTGGTTTCCTTTGACCTACAGGGTTGACCTGTGCAGTGTCGTATATCTCAATTGGTTGTATATGAGAGTTATTCAAATTTTAAAAAGACAATTCTTCACTCTTCTTGACAACTTGGAAGGCTTAGATATTCTGAGTCAGTTGGATCTAAGTAGCAAGTATCCCCTTTAAAAACAGAACATTATTTCCAGTTTCCTGCAGCCATGCAGCCATCACTACTCTTTATTGTCTCACCAACACTGAATGTATCAGCTGTCATTTATCATCTCAGACCTGTCCAACTTCTTTAATTATACCACCTGTCTAGTTACTCTTGCCATCTGGGTTAGCGACTCTTGACATACCAAAAAAAAATCATTACCATGGAGTGGATTCAGACTCCTAAAGACCCCTACAGGAGCGGGAAGCACTGCCCGGACAAGGTTTCCAAGGACCAGCTAGTGGCTTCACACTGCCATTCTTTTGCTTAGCAGCAATCACTGCACTTCCAGGGCTCCAAGTGTTCACAATACAAAAACAGACCCACTGAAACTGAGCCAAGGCTTATTTGTAGTCACTTCTGACTTCTCCTCTGTCCTATGGACAGAAGAGAACCACCCCATAGAGTTTCCAAGGAGTATCTGCCAGATTTGAACTGTCAAACCCTTCGTTAACAGTCTAGCACTTACACACTACGCCACAACCAGGTTTTCCAACTTTTGATACTGTTGCTGTCAAGTTGGTTCTGACTCATAGTGACCCTTATATGTCAGAGAAGAACTGTCCCACAGGGGCTCCAAGGAGTGCCTGATGGATTTGAACTGGTGACGTCTTGGTTCACAGCTGTAGCACTACACTACTATGCCCCCAGGGTTTCCAACTTTTGATATAGGCATCAAAAACCACTTTTTTGCATCTTTTCATATTTTATTCCTGTTCTACACACTCAGAGTAAGCATACCAGTGTCTGTGATTCAGGAACTTGACAACTGCATGTCTTGAAGTTGGGAAGAGGCCACAGTCCTCTCACTGTTTTAATTGAATGTCAACTTTCCTCAGACCCTTGTTTCACCTTCTGACTGTCCACCGTCTCACATGTTATCTCATTTAACACACTTATCAGATTTTTCTTTAAATAAAATGCACAGGAGCGTTTCTTTTTCAGTGGTAAAACATGGGTATCAGTTAATGAGCATTTTAAGCCATATTAGAAAGTCTGGCAGTTTGTTGTAGCATGGAGCCTTGCATGTTGCTTCATGCTGGGAGCCACGTTACCAGCATTCAAATACTAGGAGAGTCACCATGGCAGGCAGGTCTCAGTTCAGGAAGTCTAGGGAGAAGGACCTGGACATCTACTTCTGAAAAATATTAGTAAAAACTTTATGAATAGCAGTGGATGTTGTCTGATATGTTGTCTTAAGATGGGCCCCTTAATTTGGAAGGTACTCAAAAGACAACTGGGGAAGAGCTGCTTCCTCAAAGTAGAGTCAACCTTGATGATGTGGATGGAGTCAAGCTCTTTGGACCTTTATTTGCATGACTCAAAATGAGAATAAACAGCTCCAAATATCCATTAATAACTGGAGCATGGAATACATGAAGTATGAATCCAGGAAACCTAGAAATCGTAAACAATGAAATGGAACACAGAAACACTGATATTCTAGGCATCAGTAAGTTGAAGTGGGCTGGCACTGACTATTTTTAATAAGATAATCATGTGGTCTACTCTGCTGAAAATGACAAAATGAAGAGGAATGGTGCTGCCTTCATCATTAAAAAGAATGTTTCAAGATTTCTCCTGAAGTACAGTATTGTCAGTGACAGGATAATACCTATAGACCTATAAGAAAGATCAGTTCACAGGACTATTATTCAAATTTATTCACCATCCGCTAATGCCAAAGATGAAGAACTTGAAGAACTTACCAACTTCTGCAGTCTGCAATTGATTGAATGTGCAGTCAAGATGCAATGATAATTACCAGTGATGCGAATGTAGAAATTAGAGACAAAGAAGAAGGACTGGTGGTTGGAACATGTGGCCTTGGTGATAAAAATGATGCCAGAGAATGCATGATGGAATTCTGCAAAATGAATGGTTGCTTCTCTGCCAATATCCCTTTTCAACAACATAAATGGTGACCATACACATGGACTTTGCCAGAGGAATACACAGAAATGAAATCAACTACATCTGTGAAAAAAGACAATGGAGACACTCAATATCATCAGTCAGAACAAGGCCAGAGGCCAAGTGCAGACCAGCCCATTAACTGCCGATATGCAAGTTCAAGCTGGAGCTGAAGAAAATCAGAACAAGTACATGAGAGCTGAAGTATGATCTTGAGCATATTCCGTCTGAATTTAGACACTATCTCAAGAATAGATTTGGTGCACTGAACACTAATGGCAGAAGACCTGAAGAGGTCTAGAATGACATCGACATGTAAAAAGAAAGCAGGAGGTCATTACAAAAAAACCCAGAAAACAAACAAAAGACCCAAATGGATGTCAGAGGAGACTACGAAACTTGCTGTTAAATGCCAAGTGCCCTAAGTGGAAATTAGGTATGATGGCATCAAACAGCTGGACAGAGTATTTCCAAGGGCAGCTCAAGAAGTCCAAACACAATGTTATAATGACATGTGCAGTGACCTGTAATTAGAAAATCAAAAGGCAAGGATGCTGTCAGCATTTCTCAAGCCTTGAGCTGCAACAGTGAAGGATTCTATAGCAGAACAGTGAAAGACACAAGAAGCATCAAAAGAACACGGTAGGAAAAGATAGTCACTGTCCCAAAAAGACTTGGTCAATGTTCAGTCATTTCAGGAGGCAGCACATGATCAAGAACCGACGGTAATGAGGGAAGAAGTCCACAGTGCCCTGGAGGTACTGGGGAACACAAGGCCCAAGGAACTGACCAAACACCAACTGAGATGTTTCAGCAGGTGGAGGCAGCTGTGGAATTGCTCACTTATCTATGCCAAGAAATGTGGAAGACAGCTATCTGACCCACTAGCTGGAAGAGATCATATTTATGCCTAGTTCCAAGAGAGGTGATCCAACTGAATATGGAAATACCGTGCGATATCATTAATGTCACATGCAAGTAAAATTTTGCTCAACATCATTAAAAAATGGTTGTGGCAGTACTTTGACAGAGAACTGCCTGATAGTCAAGCTGGATTCAGAAGAGGATGTTATTGCTGATGTTCAATGAATACTGGCTGAAATCAGAGAATACAAGAAAGATGTTTATCCGTGTTTCATTGACTATGCAAAGGCCTTTGACTAAGTGAATCATAACAAATTATGGATAGCATTGTGGAGAATGGGAATTCTAGAACACTTAACTGTGTTCATGAGGAACCTGTACACGCATCAAGAGGCAGTCATGCGAACAAAACAAGGCACATTGCATGGCTTAAAGTCACACAAGGTATGCGTAAGGGTTGTATCCTTTCACTATCCCTTTTCAATTTGTATGCTGAGCAAATAATCTGAGAACCTGAACTATATGAAGAAGAAATGAGGCCTCAGGATTGGAGAAAGACTCATTAACAACCTGCACTGTGCAGATGACACAACCATGCTTGCTGGAAGTGAAAAGGATTTGAAACACTTACTGATGAGGATCAAAGACCACAGCCTTCAGTATGGATTGCACCACAATATCAAGAAAACAAAAGTCCTCACAACTGTGCCAGTAAGTGACATTGTCACAAATGGAGAAAGGGTAGAGGTGATCGAGGATTTCATTTTCCTTTGTTCCACAATCAATGCCGATGGAAACAGCAGTCAAGAAATCAAAAGACACATTGCATTGGAAAAATCTGCTGCAAAGGACCTCTTCAAAGTGTTGAAAATGAAAGGTGTGACCTTGAAAACTAAGGTGTGCCTGACCCAAGCCATGGTACATTCAGTTGTCTCTTAGGCATACAAAACCTGGACAACGCATAAGGAAGACAGAAGAAGAATTGATATGTTTGAATTGTGGTGTTGGAGAAGAATATTGAATGCACCATGGACTGTCAAGGCAAGCAGTAGTCAGGAAATAAAATGATGTATTTCACCAGACAAATATGCTACAAAAGCCTTCTGTAAAGCATTGACAAGCAAGTTGCACCTGACTCAGGCCATGATGTTTTCCATTTCCTCTTATGTATGTGAAAGTTGGACTATGAGTAAGGAAGTCTGAAGAACTGATGTCTCTGAGTTCTGTGTTGATCAAGAATATTGAGTATACTATGGATTGCCAAAAGAAACAACTAATCTGCATTGGAAGAAGTACAGCCAGAAACGCTAGGATGTTGAGAATGCATCTTACATACTTTGGACATGTTACCAGGAGGGACCAGCCCCTGGAGAATGACGCTATGCTTTGTAAAGTGGAGGGTGAGCATAAAAGAGGAAGACTCCCAAAGAGATAGATTGACATAGTGGCTGCAATGCTGCACTTAAACATAACAAAGAATCACGAGCCTGGTACAAGACCAGGTAGTGTTTCATTCTATTGTGCACAGGGGCACTACGAATCAGAACTGACTTAATGACATGTATCACCAACAATAGAAAGTGTATCTGAAGGATTACTGTAGTTGCGTCATGTACCTGAATGGAGGAGCTGGTCTTGAAAATGAAGATGGCGTCTTTGCCACTGATAGGAGATCACATGTCCTTGTCATTGTTTTCTCACTAATGGAGATGTGTTGGGCTGAGCTGCATGCATTCATTTGCTCCCCTGTGTCCTGAAGTCTGCCTTTATGGGACGGATGGGTTGCTCCAGGGTCTGTAAGAGCCAAATGTACTGAACACTGTGTATCTGCACCAAGACTACTATGAGGTTTGTCACATATTTTTTAAATGCTTACAGTATACTCACGGGGTATATGCTTTGGTTATCTTTGCTTATAGCGGAGGATGCTATGGCAGCAAAAGTGAACTACTTTGCTGAGGTCAAATGGAGAAGGATTTGAATCCAAGAAATAGGCTTTCAAAACATGTTCTCCTCATCATTACACAACCTTCTTGTTGGCAGTAGATGGTCATATAGCTGCCCAAGCGTTTTGGTCAAACAACCTCAAATCCAAGGTATTGCTAGCATTCTACTAAAGGAGTTATCAAACTGGAATCGAAAGTAATAATACCAAGTTCCAGAACTACTCATATTCATGACTGTCTTGTTTAGGAGTGACAACAGAACAACAAAACTGAGAGTTATTGGTTCTAGGTTCAAATGATTTGAGATAGTATCACGAATATGAAGAAACGCTAAAAAATTGCCTTCATTTTTTTTTAGCTATATTGGAAAGGATACAACTCAAACTTCTATGTTCTCTGAACACTAATTTACTGAGATTTTGGTATTTTATAACCAAAGTGGGTATTTGGTTACTGCTGCTTTAAAATTTTTCTAAGATGAAGATTAAAACCATGCTCTAAAACAGAGACCTCTGAGACTTCCCCATCCCATCTCTCTGTGCTATAATAGAACCCAAATGACATTCTGGGAAGGATCTCAGGCTCCCTGGGATTACTGCTAGGGCCAATTGCTCAGCAAAAGTAGGTACCCTTCTACTGAGACATATCTCAATGTTAAGCACCCCAACTTCTACAAGAGAATATTAATTTTACCCCTAGTTTGGCTGAAAAAGCACAGCAAAAGTTTAGAACTTCCTGACAGAAGAGAGTAGCTGCTCTCTAGGTACTTGTCAAGGAATACAAGGCCTGACAACTAAGTCTGCAAATTGTTCCAAGTGCCACATACCTCACCACTGAATATCGCTATGGTTGCCTTGGGAAGTTATGCACCAATGTCAGTGCCTAGCCCACCCTTCAAGGCAATTTTGGAACTCTTTCTGGAATGACCATTGTGCATGGTAGCACAGTAACAAGTTCATGAACTTAATTGTATAGTTGTCTGTGAGGGAGTTTTTAGCCAGTCAGCAAATCACTGTATTGGAACACCCAGCCTACTCACCTGATCTGACCCCCAGTGACTTTTCTCGTTACCTGAAGATAAAGGAAATATTCAAAGGAAGACATTTGGTGACATACAGGACATCAAGGGTGATACAATGACTCCTCTGATGGCCATTCCAGAAAGAGTTCCAAAATTGCCTTGAAGGGTAAACTAAGCACTGGCATTGGTTTATAGCTTCCCACGGGGAGTACTTCAAAGGTGACAGTAGTGATATTCAGCAATGAGGTATGCAGCACTTAGAACAACTAAGTTCACAGATTTAATTGTCAGGCCTCATATAATCTTAAACTCCTTACTGATCCAGCAATAGCTGTCCAAAACTTTGCTTAGAAAAATGTATTGATGTAAGCTTCTCACTCCCTCAAAGCTACATTTATTCCTTAGAATCATGGTTCTTGCCTGTCTTCTTCATGAATCTTCTATATTGATGATTAATGTAGTTTAGATCTTTATTTAGCACTATACTCAATAAACTTGTTGCCACAGAGTCAATTTGAATTCACAGCAATCCCACATGAATCAGAGAAGAATCATGCTCCATAGGGTGTTCAGTGACTGTAATCTTGCAGAGTGATTGCCAGGCCTTTCTTCCACAGTGTCACTGTGTGAACTTGAACCTCCAAACTGTCAGCCAGTGAGTAGCACAGTGGCAACATGTGTGCTTGGCAGGAGACCTAGTTTGTTCCTATTTTCATGTTCCAAAAAAATACACTGAAATTGCATATATCCACTTTATACAAGTCCAGTGACCTTAAAGACCCAACATAAAAAAAAAAAAAATTCTATAGTTCATATTAGAATTGATGCCAAATCATAGAGAGTAATCTAGATCATATCATATAAAATTTGGTAGACACACACCACTAATTCATAGAACTTATTTTCCAATGAGTTTATGTCAGCAAAAGCACTGGTCCATACTGAGGGAACATACAGAAAGGAGTTGATAGAGATTATACGTATGTTTATGATGAAGATGCTATTGAAGACATCCTACAGTGCCCTCTCTAAAAAGACTTATTGGAGAAATTTCTCTTTGGTCTCAATATTAGGTGAAATGGAGCTTGGAGCTTCTCTAGGCAACTGGTTTCTTTTCATTTATGAACACTATGAATCATTGTTTGCCTCCTGTCTTAGGACACCAAAAAGCTCAGCATCAAATGTGTGTTCCTTCTGTATCAAGGACGTTAGATTGCAGTGATGTGCTGGTTCTATTCTCGACTCTATCTTATTCTTCGATCATACTCTTCTCTTTCCTCCATCTATTTATTTTCTTTTCCTACACTGTACAGATACTTTTTTAAAACACATTTTATTGTTGTCTAAGAACAAACTTACAATCCATATCATTTTGCCATATAATACTCAGAATCTTCAGCATTAATCTCCTGTAACTGCTCTCCCCTTCCCCACTCCTCCGTGACAGCACACTCCCACCCCCACTTTCATCTGGAACTTCCTGCATCCAGGTGAACAAGATATGTCCCCTCTTACCCTATCATCATGTCGCCAGCGATGAGCTTCCTGGACAGCCTTATGTATTTATTTAAGTGCACATGTTTGTTCGTCTCCATCCTCCCTCTGTTTTGTATAACCCAGTTCAACGTTTGTCTGGAGAGCCAGCTTTAGTGCTGGCTGTGGTGTGGGGTTAGAGAGTCCAGGGGCCATGTTTCTCAAGGACCCTGCACAGTCACGGACCATCGGGTGTGGTCATTTGGTAGAGTTCCACTTCTGCCCTCTAGGCCTTCTCGTGCTATGTTAGGGGCTCCATACAATGCACCCCATCCAGGCAGCCATTGATGGTAGCTGGACACCACCTTGGAAACCCTGGTGGCATAACAGTTAAATATTTTGTCTGCTAACCAAGAGGTTGGCAGTTCAAATCTGCCAGGTGCTCCATGCAAACTCTATGGGTCAGTTCTACTGTGACCTCTAGGGTCACTATGAGTCAGAATCAACTCAATGGAAGTGGGTTTGGTTTGGTTTGGTTTGGGCACCATCTAGTTCTTCTGGTCCTATGCAGACATAGACTCTGGCTCATGTGGCCCCTTCTATCTGGTGGCTCATACTTGCCTCCTGTCTTTAACGTTCTCTGTTTACCTGTTGTCCAGGTAGACTGGGACCAATTGATGCTACTTGGCTGGCAGCTTGCTAGCTTTTAAATCTGAAGCATCACTCACCGAAGTGATACGCAGTATATTTTCTTTAGATAAAAAGAAAAAAAAGCTTGCATATGTCAATTAGTCTGCATGTCCCCTGAAATCAGTATCCCCCTACCCCCTTTATACTTTGTAGATTATAAGAACAAAGGAGGGTAGAAATAAACAATTTTTTTCTTTTCCTTCTAGTAACAGGTTCTCCAGCAATCCAGTTGCTCCCATTAAAAACCCAGAAGCTATCCTTAACTAGTTCTTTTCTCTCATGCTTACGGTTAATTTGATTCAAATTCATCCACTTATATCTCCACCACCACTACTTTGGCCCAAGGTGTCAGCATCTCTCTCACAGGCCATTGCAGTAACTTAACTGATCTTATTCCCTCATGGCTAATCCACTTCACCACCTAATCTATTCTCCAAGCTTTGCCATGCTTCAAAGCCCATGCTGGTTTTACTTTGGCCGCAAGATAGGGTCTCAATTCCTAGCAGACCTTATTAATCCTGGAAAATCTGGCATGATAAACCCTGATTGAACCCTCAGAAAATCTCATTTTATCGGAAGTGCAATGCTCCCTCCTGCTCTGCACATTCCCATGTGCTGCTCCCTGCGCCTTGAACACCCCTACACCACACTTCTGGATAACTTTCTTTTTGGAAACTGAATTTATAGTTCTCAGTTTAAATGTTTCCTTTTTGGGGAGCCTTGGGTCTTACTGTATTTGACTCCAGTTACTGATAGGACACTCTGTTTCTCTACCATGCTGTAGGACAGGGAACCACATCAGTCTTGTTGGATATTCTGTCCCCTTTGCCAAGCACAATGCCTGGCACATTACATGCACTCTGTAAATATCGGTTGGTTGGTTGGCTGACTGACTGAGTGTCATTAATCATCATCAAAGCACCAGAAGGAAAAAGATTCCCAGTGGGTTAACCTTTTGCGAACCCACAGATTCAATGAAACAACTTGTAAAGTTCTTCCTCTTCACTTTTAAGTTAGATAAAACACTACATATGCTCACTTCTTACCTGTCTTCTATTTTCACATTTAAATAGAGAAAAGAACAATTTATACATGCATATGATTCCTAATCTGATTTCACACTCAGTTTCCATAAATTACGAGCATAAACGTAACAACTCAAGAGAAAAATCAGTCTTCAGAGAAATTTTCTATCGAAAGATGTTCCCAATTACTCAGACTTAATGTCTGTGTGACAGAAAAGATACAACTGCACCAAGTAATTAACATATATCATTTATGATGATGCCCCTAGGAGTCCCACTCCCCTTATACAAGCAGTAGGAAGGAATCAACTTTTGACACCAATGGATTCCATTTCTTCTTTGTGATAGGTTGCTGTTAACTATCTGTCCGTACTTTAAAGCAAGAAATATTAGGGTCTTTATGAGCCATAACCGACACAGCAGCAGTAGATTTACGCGCAAGACGAAAGTATGTAAGTGAATTTGGAGGGACCAACAGGTACCTAGACTTCACCTCCTTTAGTTCCTGCATTGTTGACACCTCCGTTTTCCTAAACTCCAGTGAGGCATTCCTACTTGAGACAAATGGGGACCACTTAGGTCACGACCTCTGTAACATATAGCCAAACTGAGCTTGATTATACTTACTTCTTTTAAAACAAGCATCTTAACTCAAAAATATTCACAGGGTATGTCAATTAAAAGTTTCAGGAGAGGGACTCCTGAGTTGTCCCAGTACTTGATTGCTGAGCCTTAGACAGCCAGCTACACTGTCATCCCTGGGGCTTGTGAGACGCCTTGTGCCCTGTTGTAGTGGCTTCTGTTGCCTGCAACCAAGAGAATCTGAACTAGTTCTGCAAGTCAATTCAATAAACTATCAAACTGTAGGTAAAGAGAGGTACTGGATGTTGTCGAGAAAGGAAAGAGAATCACATCTTGAATTTATCTCTGTGGGAGAGAATTACCAGAGCATTCCTCAAAGGGAAATGAAAATTATCTTCAAAAAGGATAAACTGAAGAATGGTAACCATAATTAAAAAGCCTGACTTCTGCTATATAGTCAGCTCAATTAAATAGCCAGTTTTTACACATACACTCACCCATTTAATTATCTTTTCCTTTTAAAGTAAGAGAATAGAATCTAAATTGTCATTAGCAGCAAAGCGCAGTATTTTTCACGCACTATCAAGACACAAAAACATTGTCGAGTGGTGATGCCATTCTTTCTTATCTCATTTTTTTTTTTCCTCACTGATCACTGTAATTTTTTATTTCTTGAAAGAGCACTTTCAGATTTAGGGAGACATATTAACTGTTAGGCATAAAAAGAAAAGAATTGAGCAAAATATAATGGGTTAAGGTACTCCTAAAACTTCTTGGCATTCCGAGTCCAACTTTTGTAAATCCCTTTTCAATTCAGTTGGTGACGCCTATACTTTTCTACACAGTATCATCCTTTCATGACCCCCAAGAGCAATAATTACGCAGCATTTCATAAAAGAATGTTTCACCATTGTCTTTAAGCTTTTGGGAAGTTTTTATGCTAACATCTTTTTAATCTTACCATTACGTCCTAAAGGTGTTCAGACAACAACCTACCACTCCTTCCTCAAATGGTCCTTAAATTGTTGGCCTAAATATCAAGAAGTGATGATTGTCTAGCCAGGACGCAGAGCCGTGGTGGCATAGTGGGTAAGAGTTCCACTGCTAACCAAAAGGCTGACAGTTCAAATCTACCAGCTGCTCGTTCCCGCCACAGGAATAACAACCAACCTCATGCGTGCCGAGAACAACAAAGTCACGGATGCTGTCAGTAACACTTGCAAGATGCCATAAACTCTGATTTTAGAGATACCAAAATAGGCATAGGAACCCTGGTGGTGCAGTGGTTAAGTGCTCAGCTGCTAACAGAAAGGTCAGAATTTCAAACTTACCAGCTGCTCCACAGAAGGTGTGGCAGGTAGTCTGACGCTGTAAGTATTGTCCCTACCCACCTCACTGCCATAGAGTTGATTCTGACTCACGTTGACCCTCTAGGACACAGTAGATCTATTCTACAGGATTTTCAAGAAGCACCTGGTGAATTCAAACTGTCAGCTTTTGGTTTAGTAGCTGAACTCTTAAGCACTGTGTCACCAGGTGTCCTCCATAAAGGTTACAGCCTTGGAAACCCTCTGGATCATTTCTACTCAGTCTGGCAGGGCCACTGTCAGGTGGAGGTGACAGCAAAGGCTTACTGTGTGGGGTGGGGAGGGAAGCAGGGATGGGCAGGGAGTACCTCCAAAAATCAATGAAATTCGGTGTTAGAGACACATCCAAACAAGATAAGCTTGGTCATTTTTGCTTTTGCTAAAATCGATATTTTAACCCAAGGGTATTTTAAGAGCATTTCTAAACTAGTTAAAACTCCATTACTTGCAAGTAGAATAGTAAGTTGTTGAATAACCAGTGTGAACACGCATCTGTTCCATCGGGCTGGTTTAGGCACGTGATTCTTCTCCAGTAAAAGCAACCTGAGGGCAACCAGTGCTCATCCAAACTGACATTTCAGGAAGGGTAACATTTTCTACTTCTGCAGGGTGTGCCGAGATGAGACAGCAGGTGGAACCGACTGGACACTAAGCACAACAGGTCGAAACACATCACTGCCTTTCCTCCCCTCTAAGTCTCTACAAATAATGACGAAGATGACCCGAGGGGCTTCGGTCTGCAACACACAACAAACAACCAGTTAGGTGGGCATGTGGCTGAGTCAACAACAACTCTTTTCTACCTTATCACCCTTCCAAAAATCCTGGTGGCATAATGGTTAAGAGCTATGGCTTTTAGTCCAAAGAGTGGCAGTTTCAATCCACCAGGTACTCCTTGGAGACCCTGTAGGGCAGTTATATTCTGTTCTATAGGGTTGCTATGACAGGGGTGAGTTTTTGGTTTATCACCCTTCTATTCAAGATCTTTTCCTAAACCCACTATCTGTATCTTAAGTGGCTGGTAGCAATCCTGGGGCAGTTTCTAGCCGAGAACATTTCATGGACCTGGAATCAGCACTTGCTAGACATTCTCAGAACTTAATAAAGTTGAATCATCAGTTAACTAGGTGGCAACTGAATTCTTATTAGGAGGTTGTGCTAAAAATAATAATATTCTAAATTATTCTCCTTTGAATAAATAAGCCAAGCCAAGTGCCGTCGAAAAGCAGTTATTTTTTTAGGCTGTGCATTTGGAAGACTACTTCGTGTCTCAAATTAGAAAACAAACAAACCAAAAGTGTTTCCACTGGCCATTTATTGTTAAGAAAGGTTTGGCTTTAGTACTAAATAAGGCAGCTGTTTTTGCAGGCCTTGCACTTGCAAGACTATTTCATTTCTCAAATTCAGCCAAGTGCCGTCAGAAAACAAATAAACCAAAAATATTTCCATTGACCATTTATTGTTAAAAAAGGTTTGGTTTTAGGACCGTCCAACTAAAAGACATATGAAAAAAATCAGCTTCTTAGGAAATGTATTATGATGCTCAGCTGTATTGTGCCCAGTACTAACTTAATTTCTTTACCAGTTTCTCCCAAGAGAAAATGAGAACAGAATGTGTCTAAGTCCAAAGAAAGTTCCTGAAGAAAATGCAGAAGAGAAGCTAATTGTTAATTGAAACAATTGGTGCCAGACTGTGTCAGTTCATATAATACAGATACTAAGGGGTAAAATCAAGGAAACTGTCAGTGAAAAATGAGTACAAGAAGAAAAAGACCAGAACAAAAATAAACCAAATGATGGATCACTTTATAATGTAATGCTTTTTAAAATAAACTGCAAGTCAAGACAAAACCACATGAAAACAAACTGACTTTCAGCGATGCAGAATATTTCCTTATCAAGAAAACCACAAAAGCAGGTATTTTCTTAATAAAAAAGATTCTAATATTCCAGGAAAAAAAAGAATATATTTAAAGGAAAAAACAAAAACAACAGAAAATTTACATGTATTTTCTTTAAACTGCCAGAGTAGCTTGACTCTCTGCCTTACAAACAAAATATGGAATATCAACTTCCTATACACCCAGGTAGAGAAATCCATTAGTTTTTTTTTTTTTAATGAGGAAATGTTACTATATTATTCTCCATAATGTGATTAGGAAAACCAGTATATAACAAAAGAAAATTTCTCCAATTTCTAGATCTAATTTTAAAGATTTTAATAATCTTGTAAGATTGAGAAATCTTGTTGCTACTGTAACAATTCAAGTGGATGATGTTTACAAATATGACAGTTAGTTGATGCTAAGATTAAAGAAAAAGACCTATTGCTGTTGAGTTGATTCTGACATGTAGAATATTAGAAAAGGACACATTATTGAATGGCTTCTAGTCCAATAAGCTTTGTTGTTAGGTACTGTCAAGAGGGTTCTGAGACCTATAACAACTTCATGTGCCAGCCAACAGAACAAAATACTTCCCTGTCAAACTTAGTAAAAAGAAAGAAAAGGAAAACCAAACCTGTCATAGAGTTCATTCTGACTCATAGCAACCCTATAGGACAGAGTAGAACTGCTCCACAGAGTTGCTAAAGAGCGCTTGGCAGATTTGAACTACCGACCTTTTGGTTAGCACATGAAGCGCTTGATCACTATGCCACCAGCATTTCCATCAAACTGGGTATAATATAAAAACCACTTGGACATCTTCTAAGTGCAGAGTTGGCCTCTGTAGGTCTACACTGAGGCCTGAGAGTCTGCATTTTTGGAAAGCTTCCATGACTTGCTAGTGCTGCTCACACTGTGGCATACTACACCAAGGCACACCGCGTTGTCACGCTCTGCTCTTTGGTGGGGTCTCTTACCAGCGGAATGCCGAATGGTGAGATGATAACTTCCAGTTCAGAACCATGTCAGGAACTTGAATCTCATTGTGGTTTAAGGTTTATTGTGTCCAAATAATGCTCTCCTTCTACAGCAGCCTTCTATTAAAAATCATCCTTACAGTCAAAACACTCAATGGCTGCCTGACATCTGTGAGGGAGAATTCCTGGGTCCTGTAAATTGTTAACGCACTTGGCTTGTAACCAAGATTGGAGGTTCAAGTCCTCTGAGTGACTCCTCAGAAGAAAAGCTTAGCAATCTACTTCCTGAAAAACTAACTGCTGAACATCGTATGAAGCCCAGTTCCACTCTGACATGCATGGGGGCATCAGGGGTCCTTGTTTGTTTGGTTTAAGAGCTGTGGTGGAAACCCTTGAGGTGTAGTAGTTAGTGCCACAGCTGCTAACCAAAAGGTCAGCAATCTGAATCCACCTGGTGCTCCTTGGAAACTCCATGGGGCAGTTCTACTCTGTCCTATAGGGTCTGAAACGACTAGAAGGCAGCAGGTTTAGCTTTTTACTTTTTGGTTTAGCAACTGTGATGGTACAGTAGTCTGCTAACTGAAAGGCTGACAGCTCAAATTCACCAGCCACTCCTTAGAGACCCTATGGAGCAGTTCTACTCTGTCCTATAAGCTGCTGTGAGTCAAGATTCAATTCAGCAGCAGTGGGTTTCAGTCACTGTTTTCCTGGTCAATCCAGGAAGACTTCACGAAACCGATGGCACTTTAAAAATGATGAAAAATCATGTTTCTAAGACTGCTGAGGACAAAGCACTTGCAAGTGCACAACCACCCCCACCACAGTAGGCGTCAACAATATTCCTGATGGTTGAAACAGAGGTTCACTAATGGTAGTCAAGAGAGTAGAGAATTTCAGAATACCTGCTACTAATTAACTCCTGGAACAAAAACAGTTTGGATTTTCGAACATAATTAAAACACTTCCGAAAACCATGCCACTACACTTTCTCCAAAAGATTTATAAAAATGCGTATATGTGTCTCAAAAACGCAATCAAAACAGTATCAGGATCAATTACTTGCATCTGAAATAACAAGATGAATTTGATATGGACCCTGAGTTTCCTTGCTGCTATGGCCTTCTAAGTATTTAAATACTATGAAAATAATTCTGCCAAGCCTTCGAGAGACTTGAGAGGCTGAAAAAGAGCCAGCAGACTACAAATATCTCTCCCTTCCCACTCTTTCCCTTTCTGTCAAACTCATCAAAATGTACGCCATCCATACACATTTGTAAAAGAACACTCTATTTATGTCAAAGTAAACTTACATTTGGGGTTTTACGTCTTTCCCATAATGTAGCTCATTGTTTCCCTGAGAAAAGAGGATGAGATATTTTGATACCTGGGGCAACACTGAGATTATTCAATTTGAACTGGGTAATTAAGAGCAGGTTCTTACTGTGCCGGCTTCATCAGCTTAATCTAAGTTACAATACACAAAATACTCCTTTTCCCAGAGATTTTGAAATTTAATATCTTTTAAAAGGGAGAAGCCCAAAATTATTTCTCTTCCAGAAGAAAACATAATTACAGCCTTCTAAAACTTCGGCTCAATGACAAAACCAAGCAAAGTTATTGGATTATCTTTCCCCTTTTCCGTTGTCAACTGGCATGTCATACCCTAGCTGGATGAAGTCTTAATATTTAAAGCAAAATTCACTCTACATGAAACAATGGGTACTTTTAAAATAGTTCTGAAAGGTAGCTGTGGTATAGTAGAAAAAGCACTGAGTTCAAAGATCCGAATGTGAATTCTTGGTGGCTCCACTAAGTTTCCTCATTTGTAAATTTCCTCAGAAATGAAGAAAGGATGAAATAACACATGTGAATCTCTGTTTAAAATACAGAATTCTATAAATACATTAGTTTTACATTACTTTAGGCAATACAAACAACCATAAAGTAAGACTTGGTGACATAGGTTGCCCAGCTATGGCAAACTGGCCATTGATGAGCACAGCAATCCCCACATCCAGTTTTTCATGGCTTGCTTCCCGGAACCACTCTTAGGACTGAGTTCTGAATCAGTCAGGAGGCAGAAACAACTTGAGGTATTTTAACACAGAGAATTTAGTGTCAAGAATTGTTAGCCACCTCTCAGAGAACTGAAAAGGATAAAGATAAAATTAAAATGTCATAAGGTAATGATTGCAGCAAGCTCCTTCCTACTCATAAGCTGGGCAACTGAAGGGCAAAGGTAGGAACTGTTGAGGAGCCTGAAGGTAGGACACTGTGGACATGGGACCCAGGCCACTGAGGAGGAAACTCCAGTTAGCACATGCTGGTGTGGCAGAAGTAGGTTCTGGCAGTGTTGCCAGAACTACAAGCCAGAATCAATTGCTGCTACTAGAACCAACTGTCACTACCAGGGTGAAGAAATGAGGCTGAGGTGAAGCTCGAAGGAAAGGAAAGGAAGGAAACATATTTCCTCTTCTGTGTTCTGCCTCCCAGTACTCTATGACCCTCTACTGGCACAGCCAAACAGGAAGCCAGCTGGAAACGATGAAATGCGGTTTACAAAGTCGCACCACCTACTCCCTGCCATCAAGTCGATTCTGACTCATAGCAGACCTAGAGGTCAGAGTAGAACTTCCTCAGAGTTTCCAAGGAGCCCCTGGTGGATTTGAACTGCTGACCTTTTGGTTAGCAGCTGTGTCACTTAACCACTATGCCACCAGGGTTTCCTACAGAGTCCCAGTCCCAGCATATCTCAAAGCAGAGGGCATAGTAACTTGGATTCGAAGAACAGTATCTTAATAACTAGCATACCCAACTTTCTAACATATTTTGCTTTTCAAGAGAGTTTAGTAAACATTTTAATTTTACTGTTGTTACAGACACACACTCACAAAGGAACCACACATGCCACCATTCTCCACTACCATATGACATGGATTGAATTGTGCCCTCCCCCCAAAATATCTGTCAACTTGGCTAAGCCATGATTGCTAGCTCATGACTGTGAACTGTCCATCATTTTCTCATCTGACGTGATTTTCCTATGTGCTGTTAATCTTATCTCTACGATATTAAAAAGGGAAGATTAGTAGCTGTGTTAATGAGGCAGGATAGTGTCTATAAGATTAGACTGTTGTCTTAAGCCAATCTCTTCTGAAATCTAAAAGAACAAAACAAGCAAAGAGATTCAGGGATCCCATACCACCAGGAAACAAGAACCAAGAGAAGCAGCATGTTTTGGGGGCCAAGGGCCCCTGTATCGAGAAGATCCTAGTCCACTAAAAGATGGATGACAAGGACCTTTCTCCACAGCTGACAGAAAGACATCCTCTGGAGCTAACACCCTGAATTTGGACTTGCAGCCTATTAGACTGTGACAGAATAAACTTTTCTTTGTCTAAGCCATCTGTTCATGACATTTCTGTTACAGCAGCACCAGAAGAGTAAGACACCGTATCCGAATTTGATCCCCTGGATCACAGTTCCAAATGTCAGTAGATCTTCTGGAGCTGTGTGGACTACGCTTCCAATGTGTCATGCTCCTTGGCTAAGAAAGTAGAGAATTACAAGCACTTATTCTTTATTAGGTGTTACAACCAAAAAGAAGTCCACAAAAATATCAGTATTATGTTACTACTTGTATATTGACATAAATTCATTCCCATAATACAATCTACTATACTCTTTTAATAACATTACATCATTGGGTAACTGTGGAATCCTTGGAAACCCTGGTAACATAGTGGTGAAGTGCGATGGCCACTAACCCAAAGGTCAGCAGTTCAGATCCACCAGGTTCTCCTTGGAAACTCTATGGGGCAGTTCTGCTCTGTCGTATAAGCTTGTGCTAAGTTGAAATCAACTCAACAGCAGCAGGTTTTTTGGTTTTATGGAATCTTTAAGAAGTATACACAACCAACAACAAAATTATTAAGGAAGAAATCACCAAATCAATACCATTTACTATAGCCCCTAAGAAGATAGAGTACCTAGGAATAAATCTAACCAGAGAAATAACAGACTTTTACAAAGAGAACTACAAGTCCTTACTACAAGAAACTAAGAGAGACTCACATAAATGGAGAAACCTACCCTGCTCATGGACAGGAGGACTTAACATAGTAAAAATGTCTACTTTGCCTTACTTATATAATGCAATCCCAATACAAATTCCAGTTACATTTTTTAACAAGATGGAGCAACAAATTACCAATTTTGTTTGGAAAGGGAAGAAGCCCTGGATAAATAAAGCACTGATGAAGAAGAAGAATACACTGGGAGGCCTCTCACTACCCAACTTTAGAACCTATTATACTGCCACAGTAGTCAAAACAGCCTGGTACTGGTACAAAAAGTGACAGACAGATCAATGAAACAGAACTGAGATGCCAGAGATGACACCATCTTCCTATGAACAGTTGATATTCGACAAAGGCCCTAAGACATTAAACTCGGGGGGGGGGGGAACACTCTCTTCAACAAACGGTGCCGGCAAAATTGGATATTCATCTGCAATAAATTGAAACAAGACCCATATCTTTCACCTTATACAAAAACCAACTCAAACTAGATAAAAGACCTAAATATCGAACCTAAAATAATAAAGCTCATCCAAGAAAAAGTAGGAACAACAATGGAAAGTTTAATATACAACACAGACAGACATCAAAATCTGTCAAACAAACCACAAACCACAGAATAGAAAATAGATAAATGGGAACTATGAAGAATCAAACACTTCTGCTCATCCGAAGACTTTATTAATAGAATTAAAAGGCCACCTACGTTAGGGATAAAAAATATTTGGTAACTGTATATCAGACCGCTGCCTGATGTCCATAATCTATAATGTACTAATAAATATCAATAAGAAAAAGATAAATCATCCAGTTAAGCAACAGGCAAAGGAGATGGACAGACACTTCTCTAAAGAGGAGATCCAGGCAGCCAAAAAACACATGCAGACATGCTCATGATCATTAGCTTTAAAGAAATTCAAATCAAAACTACAATGAGATACCATCTCACCCCAACAAGGTTGGCCATGGTCCAAAAAATGCAAAACAACAAATTGGAACTCTCTTGCTCTGCTGGGGGGATTGCAAAATGGTGCAACCTCTTTGGAAAGCAATCTGGCACTTTGTTAAAAAGCTGGATCTAGATATACAGTTTGACCCAGTAACTCGACTGCTTGGAATATATCCTGCAGAATCAAGGCCATTCACACCAACAGATACATGCACACAAATGTTTATCACAGCACAATCCACAATAGCAAAAAGATGGAAACAACCCAGATGCCCAACAACAGAGGAATGTATAGGTGAACTATGGTATATATATTCAATGGAGCACTATGCAGTGATGAAGAACAACTATGACAGCAGGAAACATCTCATAACCTTGTTTCAATTGGAGGACATTATGCTGAGTGAAAGTATCAGCGACCAAAGGACAAATACTATGAGACCCCTAAAATAAGAACTTAAAAACAGACTCATGCATAGAAGAAAAGACTCTTTGACGGCTGCAAAGGTGGAGAGGGAGGGAGGGATGAAGAGGACGAGATGGTTTAGATAAGATAGTTTACAGAAACTTGGTTGGGTGAAATCTGGGACAGTATACATTAGAAAGAAGATCAATATTAACTGGACTTCAACATAACATGATTTCTCCTCACATCTTAATCCAGTATTACAAGGACAGAGTAGCTGGGGTGGGGGGCCAGGGACCATGCTCTCAGGGGAAATCGAGGCCAATTGGCACAACTAGTGTTTTGCCAAGAGAGCCCTCTGTACCCCACATTGGTGAGTGGCATCTGTGGTCTTAAAAGCTGCCAAGCTACCATCTGAGGGTACAGCAAATGGTCCCAACCTAGTAGGAACAGATGGTCACCAAGGACCAAAATGACAGAGAACCCAGAAGACAGAGCGACACATGTGAGTGGATGAGTATGTTGAGTTGTGACTGGAACAACCAGATGGTGCCCGGCCACCACCAGTAATAGCCACGATGGAGCTCACAAAGTTGAGTCTCACTGTCAACACAAGACTAAAAAGGGGTACACCCTGAGATCTCCATTAAAAAACTGCAATTGGTGGTCCATGTGCCTCAGAGTTCCCCTGGGAGTATGGCCCCTGGCTCTGATGCTGCCCCTGTCCATAAATCATAAGCGAGGTCAACTCTCAGACAGGAATGGTTTGGACTTGGTGACACAGAGTGGCCATATTGTGTGCACTTTATGGTTCTGTGCATCTATAGGATGTCATCTTGCTGACCTCTTACTGGAGAAAGGGGAGTGGGTAGAGAGGAGGGGTTAGGAGATTGTTGGGAGGAGAAGACATGTATGGAGCAGAGATGAAGAGTGTGCTGTCACTGGGCAGGCAGAGCAGTGGGAGCTGCATTTGGTAGGCCTACAAATTTATATGGGAACGTACATTTCCATTCAATCATAATTTTTAAAAAATGTACTCAGCTGCTAACCCTAAAGCTCAAGACTCAAGTTTACCTAGAGGTACCTCAGAAGAAGGGCCTGGCAACCCAGACCCCAGGCACCAAAAAGCCTGTGGAGCACAATACTGTGACACACACAGGGTCACCAGGAGTCAGTACAGACTCCACGGCAACTAGCTTTTGTCAGGCGCCTCTACGTTCCATTTGAATGTTTACTGTAAGCAAACACGGAATGAGGTGATTCCCTAGGTCCTATCACTGTTAATTTAAAGCCTTTCGGAGACACCATTATTGGCATTTTACTGAAGAAATGGCAACTTCAGAAGGTTAAGCATCATGTCCAAGGGTGTACGGCAATGCAGGAGCACAGTCTGGTTCTGGCTGCCTCCGAAGCCCACACTCTTTTATATTCTACCACTTCTATATTAAGACTTATTTCATATGGAGCAGCCTGCTTAGAACCTGGCAGACAGTATTTGCAGAAACACAGCCTTGCAGGAACACTGCTGCAACACAGTGAGCAGAATTTTTAAGTGATATCAGTCTTAGCAAAGCAACTCAAAAATTAACTTCATTGTAAAAATGTATTTTAAATTATTTCAGAAGTATTTTTAAGCTCAGCACTTTTTACAATTTGAAAATACAGTAACACTTACTATGTAAGTTGGAAACCTGTATGATGGAAAACTCAAAATATTTTCCACTAAGGAAGAACACTAGAGAATGTGGTAAGCTGCTCCCTGCCCAAACATGTGAGGTCACAGAAAACATGACAGTCCTCTCGACTTCCAGCTCTCGCAAGTTACACTGTATTTCAAAACTACAGAAAGGCAAAAAAGGGCTTCAGAACCATCAAAATGAACATCACAAAACCCATACACAAAAGCACATTGTAGCCAGGACTGATGTTTGTCCACCAAAATCGATTTTCCCTTCTTTCCTGGGAGCTACATTAAATGGCATTTCCAGGCTTCACTGTAGTTAGGTGCACTCATGTGACTAAGCCCTGGCCCATGGGACTTCAAGAGGAAGTGACTCGTGGCACTTTCTGTTCTGGCCCATAAAGCCATCCACCGTCGTTTCTTCATCTCATTCCCTTTCCTCTGGAGGCACGCAGATGACATCACAGGATGACGAAACTCCAGTCGGGATAAGCGGAGATGGAAGAAAGCCACCTGCTGACCTTGACCTCCACCTCTAGCCCGAGCTATGCTGCACGCAACAAACTCCTTCACCATTACAGCTTGAGTCTCTTAGTTTCTGCTGCTTAATTTAACCTTAGCTGCAGTGCGTGGGCTTCATACACAAGTGAATTTCAGTAACTGTATTAACAACCAGTAAACAACTAGGTTGCCATTGAGTTGATTCTGACTCATGGTGACCCCACGTGTCTTAATACCACTAAATTTATAATGGCATGTAATATTTATTAAGCTTTTACTTAAGCATTTGGAACTAGGCTAAGCATATTACATGCACTTATTTATGAAAGACCTTGCCAGGGCCACACACAGAAGATCTTCCCTCTTTGCAATCAGTATAAATAAGTCTAGTTAGATCTTAGAATTTAAACTGGACCAGGGGAAAAAAGCAGAAAGGAAGACAAAAATAGTCAACTATAAATAAGATTACTCTTAAAAGCAAAAACATCTAGCTGATAGATTTATGGCAAACAAAGAGTCAGAAGGAAGACGCAAACTGTATTAGGAGAAAGCATGCCACTGGGACAATTTGGTGCAGGGCCACAGGGCCACAAACCTAGACTTTGAGGGAATCACAGTATAATTACTTCTTTCGATAAGCTGATACTTGCCAAGATGACTAAATTATCAAAAAGTTAAATCATGTTCCTTAAGCTCTGTAAAAGAAAGCAGAACAGTGTTCAATACACCTGTTAATGTTTTCTCACTTACCAGGTTAACGCTGAAGGAAAAAAAAAACCCTGCTGCCTGAGGGATGCACTTCAGTTAGCTGGAACAGTCGCTTAGACAGAACGAGCACATTGCTCAATTGCTCAGCTCAGAATTTGTTTGTCTGAGAAACAGCCCTTTGAAACCTCGCAAATGTGAATCCCATAGGCATCTCAGACAGGGTTTAGATTTAGTAAAATAGAAAGATGTCAGAAATTGTCTCCATTTTAAAAATGCATTCCTATTTTTATGGAAATCCTGGTGGTGTAGTTAAGTACTGTGTGTACACTAAGCATGAAGTTGGCAGTTCCAATCTGCCAGATGCTCCTTGGAAACTCTATAGGGCAGTTCTACTCTGTCCTACAGGGTCATTGTGAGTTGGAATTGACTTGATGGCAGTACTTTTATTCTTCTTCATCTTCCTATTTTATAGTAAATGTTTTGGAAACAAGGCTCTTCAGCTGATGTGAGTCTGGTGGAAACATAAATGCCTATTCTTACAAGTTACTGCTTAGGTTCACTCTCTTATTAGTTGCTTATCTCTCCGCTGCTGTCATTCTGGGCAGATACTGCGAACGGTGTAACTGATTTGTGTTGCTCTCCTGCTGGGATTGGTAATAGCCATTCTATCAAATATTACTGTGTGATCGACCCGGGGGTTGCCTTTAGATTACATTTGCTTTCTATGCTTGGAAAACGCATGCTTTAATTTTCCTCTTATGTTAAAATTGATAATGCAGCAGAAAGAAGAGACCTGTTCAACATGCTGATGCTATAAACGGGGTAGGATTTGCTTTACGGTGGTAATGCTTGTGTCACCAGCAGTGCATTTGTGATTTACATCAGCCGGCCAACAGAAAAAAAGAGACTGGCAATTTTGTTAAAACACCACCAGGAACAGAAAATAACCCCAACTGCAGAGCATATAAAGGACGCTCCTTCCACCTGCATGCCTAGGAAATCTCAGGAAAAGTGCAAATTTGGCATTCACATTCCCCAAAGCCCCTCCCTCCAAATGCACTGAGACCTATAAACAGCCAAATCCATTACTCACAAGATACAAGCCAAGGAAAGAAACAAGACTATTATATCAAAAACAGTACAGTCTTACTTGGCAAAATGTATGACTGATGCCCTTTATGGCATCACAAATCTTTTTGTTTTTCAGGTTTTTTATTTTTCTGCACATGTATACACTAAACAGCTGTCACCTTTTTTATACCTGTTATGAATTTTTAAAAAGTGCTATCAAAGCACTTGTTTTACTCTCTTTTACTGTCTTTTTTTTTCTCTCTGTCTTTAACAGTGGGTCCCAGAGAAGCCTGGAAACACATGGGAAACCTCATTAGGGAAGCGAGGAAAGGCAGCCAGCCGAGGGTGAATTCTCCGCGGTGATTCGTGATATTTGTATGTGGTATATAAACTGGAAGGACTCAAAATAAAAATACTTTAACACTAAAAATCATACAATTAATAAATTGTTTTACCTTCAGACTAAAAATTCTTGAATCAGAGGGACTTTTTCCTCCTTCATCATTAAGAATTCTTTAACAAACTTTTCATTAACTTAATGCATCTCTGTTTATCATGATGTTGCTTACTGGTCCAGTTGTGAGTTTTGTTTTTTTTATGTTGAGATGTAATCCACCCTGAAGGCTGTAGTCTTTGATCTGCATCACTAAGCGCTTCAGGTCCTTAACTTACAGCAAGCAAAGCTGTATCACCTGGCTAGCAATGCGGTTTGTCAATGAGTCTTCCTCCAATCTTCATGCTGCATTCTTCCCCATATAGTCTAACTTCTCAGACTAGTTGCTCAGCATACAGACTGAACAAACTGTGGTGAAAGAATACAATCCCGACATATACCTGCCTTGATGTAAAACCAGGCAGCATCCCCTTGTTCTGTCTGAAAAACTGTCTCCTGGCCTAGGTACAGGTTACAAATGCGCACAATCAAGCATTCTGGAACTCCCATCCTTTGCCAAGTTTTCCATATTTTGTTACGTTGCACACAGTGAAATGCCTTTGTGTAGTCAATAAACACAGATTAATATCTTTCTGGTGTTCTCTGACTTCAGCCAAGATCCACCTGACATCAGCAATGAATCTCTCATTCTACATCCTCTTCTGAATCTGGCTCAAATCTCTGGCAGTTCTCTGTCCTTGCACTGCGAAACAGTGTTTGAATTACCTTCAACAAAACTCTACTTGCACGTGATATTAACATTGATTGATAATGTCTGTGCTCTGCTGAGTCACTGTTCTATGGAATGGGCACAAATGTGGATCTCTTCCAGTTGGTTGGTCAGGTAGCCATCTTCCAAATTTTTTGGCACAGATGTCCATCATTTTTATCTGTTGGTTGAAACATCTCAACTAGTAGTACATTGATTCGTGAAGCCTTGTTTTTTGCCAATACCCTGAGCAGAGCTTGAACTTCTTCTTTCAGTACCACTGCTTCTTTACCACATGCTACCTCCAGAAATGGGTGAACGTCAACTAATTCTTTTTGACACAGGTACTGTATTACTCCCTCCATCTTTTCTTGATAGTCCCTATGTTTTTCAGTATTTTGCCCATAGAATACTTCTGTAGTGCAACTCAAAGCTTCAATTTTTTTCTTCAGCTCTTTCAGCTTGAGAGATGCTCAGAGTGTTTTTGACTTCTGGTTTTCTACTGCCAGGTCTTTGCACATTTGATTATAATAATTTATTTTCTTGAGCCACCCTTTGTTCAGCTCTTTTACTTCATCATTTCTTGCATTTGCTTTAGCTGCTTGATGTTAAAGAGCAAGTTTCAGAGTCTCTTTGGACCTTCATTTTGGTCTTTTCTTTCTTTGTTGTATTTTTAATGACATTTGGCTTTCCTGAAGCATGATGTCCTTGATGTCCTTCCACAACTTTTGTATTAGCATTTGACGTGTCAAGTGTATTCTTGAGGTAGTCTCCAAATGAAGATTGGATATACTCAAGGTCATACTTTAGCTCTTTTGGACTTGTTTTAACTTTCTTCAGATTCAACTTGAACTTGCATATGAGCAATTGATGGCTTGTTCCACCATCAGCCCTTGGATTTTCTAAGCAATGATCCTAAGCTTTTCCATTGTCTCTTTCCAGATGGCCTCACTTTTATTTCTGTGTGTTCCACCTGACTAGGTTCACATGTATAATGGTCATTTGTGTTGTTGAAAAAGGTATTTGCAGTGAGTAATTCACTAGTCTTGCAATGCTCTATCATACAATCTCTGGTGTTCTTTCTATCACTGAGGCTGTATTTTCCAACTACTGATCTTTCGTCTGTTTCCAGTTTTTGCATTCTAAACAACCAATACTTAATGAAAGCATCTTGATCAATTTCAGACTGTAGAAGTTGGTAAAAATCTTCAATTTCTTCATTGTTGGCATTAGTGACTGGTGTATAAATTTGAATATACTCCCATGAACTAGTCTTCCTTGTAGACGTATGGATATTATCTTATCATTGATGGCACTGTATTTCAGGATCAATCCTGAAATTTTCTTTTAGAGGATGAATGCAATACCATTCCTCTTCAATCTGTCATTCCTGACATAGTAGACATATGATTGTCCAATTCAAAATGGCCAATATCAATCCATTTCAGTTCACTACTACCTAAGGTACGGATCTTTATGCATTCCATTTCATTTTTGACAACTTCCTATTTTCCTAGATTCAAACCCTGTGCATTCCACATTCCAGTTATTAATGGATGTTTGCAGCTACTTCTTCTCATTTCAGATCATGCCACATCAGCAATGTATGTTCTGCAAGCTTTACTGCATCCCTGTCATTAAAGTCCAGTCCACTTCAAGGAGGCAGTTCTTCCCCAGTCCTATCATGAATGCCTTCCATCCCTCAGGTGGCTCATCTTCTGACACTATATTAGACAATGTTCTGCTGCTATTCATAAGGTTTTTACTGGTCAGTTTTTTAGAAGTAGGTTTCCAAATCTTTCTTTCTGGTCTGTCCTAGTCTGGAAGCACCACTGAAATCTATCCACCATGGTGGACTCTGCTAGTATTTGAAATTCTGGTGGCACAGCTTCTAGCAACATGCAAGGCACCTTGGAAGCACAGTTTGATGGGTGAGTGGAGGTTTATGAAAGCTTACTGAAAAGTACACACATTGTAAGCATATACCTGAGTGAACTTCCACAAACTGAATTCCCATGTAACCATTACCCAGATTAAGAAATAGAACATGACCAACAACCAGAAATTACTGGTAGTCACTTCCCACATGCCTGCAGAGTAACCACTTCTCTTTTTTCTAATGTTGGAGATTAGTTTTGTATACGCGTATACACTGGATTCAACAGTATGTATTCTTACTATTTTGTGTCTGTCATATATAGACTTTAATTCTATTGTTGTATGTAGTTGTATTTTGCTCATTCTCACTGCTATATAATATTCCATTATGTGTATATACTCAATGTATTCATCCATTCCAATATTGACAGATATTTAGTTATTTTCCAGTTGGGGACTGCTAGAAATAGTCCTGCTATGGATTTTTATATATGCCTTTTGTTGAAAATGTGCTAGGAATTTTTGTTGGGTTTATACCTAGGAGTGGAATTACTGGGTCACAGGATATATATTCTCCACCCACCTGTTAGTTTGTTGATCTGTGGTGGCTGGTCTGTTACTATGGCAGTGAAAGTTACAGCTTTACTTCAAACACTAGCAAGGTTACCCATTGTGGACAGGTTTCAGTGAAGCTTCCAGACTCAGAAACGCCAGGAAGAAAAGTCTGGCCACCTCCTTCTCTAAATTAGCCAATAAAAAATTTATGGATTACAACAGATATTATTCTATGCAACAGCCACAGCAATAGACTCAGATATTGGAAGGATCGTGGATACCCTACAGGACTAGACATTTCATTCTGTCATACACAACATTGCCATGAGTCAGCTGACTCTGCTGCAGCTAGCCACAAGATACACACATGCTTAACTTTACTAGATACTGATGGTTTTCTAAAGTAGTTGTACCAATTTATACTCCCACCAGCAGTGTATAGGAATTCTGTTTGCTCTACATTCCAGTGAAAACCTGATACTGTCTTTTTCATTTTAGTTGTTTGGCTGGGAATGTGACATAATTGTACCATGGCTGTAATCTGTATTTCCCAGCTGATTAATAATACTGAACTGGGTGAGAATTTTTGAGAGGAATATTTCAAAGGAATGTCCATTTTGCAGTAAAGGATCTCACAGATTCTCAGATGATCCCTGTCCTAGGAGAGCACATACATGGCATGTTTGTCACCACTGAACTCTCACAGCACACCTGCCCACACTCTGTAGTACATCATCAATCTAACCTAATCCGATCTTGATGAACCTTCAGAATCTTTACCAATACAATTTGTTATGCAGTCATTTCCAAGCAATTACAATAAAATCGTAAGGATTTTATGGAACAGATGAAGTTCATCAAAAGCAGAGAGGCAAGTCTAGTGGAAAAGGCTAAGGTAGACTGCCTTGGATTCAATTTTTCAGTGTGTCCCTCACCATGGCCAAAAAGAAGATACCAGTATTCATGATACCAACTTCATAAAATAGGTATGATGGGCTTTACAGTGGAAGGCTCACTTTACAGAGTGACAGTGGCTAAGTTAGTTCATCTCTAGAAAGCTCAAGCATGGCTTTCTTTCTCCTGAGAACCATATTTTTTTTTATTATGATTGAATGAAAATGTACATTCTGATATAAATTTACATGCCCAACTATATGCAGCTCCCACTGCTCTCCCTGCCCAGTGACAGCACACTCTTCCTGTCTGCTCCATACATGTCCTATCCTCCCAACAGTCTCCAATCTCCTCCTCTCCACCCAGTCCCCTTCCTCCAACAAGAGGACAGCAGGATGACACCCTATAGATGCATACAACCATAAAATTCCCATGAGATATAGTTACTCTGCATCACCAAGACCAATCCATTGCTGTCCGAAAAGTTGACCTTTGTTATGATTTATGGACAGGGGCAGCATCAGGGCCACATGCCATGCTCCCAGGGGAACCCTGAAGCCCCCAGATCATCAATTGCGGTCTTTTAGTGGAGATCTCACGGTGCACCCCTATTTATTCTCATGTTGCCAGCGAGACTCAACTTTGTGAGCTCCATCGTGGCTGTCACTGGTGGTGGCCAGGCACCATCCGGTTCTTCTGGTCACAAGTCAACGTACAGACCCACTCACATGGGTCTCTCTGTCTTCTGGGTTCTCTTTTCCCCATGTCATTTTTGTCTTCGGTGATCATCCATTCCTGTTGAGTTGGGACCATCTCTTGTACCCTCAGGTGGCAGCCTGGCAGCTTTTAAGACCTCAGATGCCACTCACTGATGTGGGGTGCAGAGAGTCCTCATTAGTAAAATGCTAGCTGTGTCAATTGGCCTCAATTTCCCCTGAAAGCATGGTTGGGGACCATCGTTTAAGACTTCTGCTGGTCCATCCATTCTTGAATTAGTCAGCTGCTTAAAATACTGAAGATGGCAGGAATTCAGGCAACAACTATGGATTATCAAAAGAAAAATATCTTTCCTGATTTTTGCCCAATGCAGGATGCTATATTTGAGCCACTGAAATCATCCACTAGGTGGTCATTTTTTATTTCCAGTCATAAAATAGGATGAGGGGAAGAGGGAGATCAGTGACAGAATCACGAGCAGGAACCAGGTCATTCTCCTGTCACTTACAATGCTGCAGGTCACCTTCGATATGCTGGGTGAAGAACTAATTTACTCTCCCTGCAGTTAGCAGTATCCTAAACTGCTTCATGACCAATGATGAGTTCAACCACCAGCCAACAGGGCGAAAGAGCTCCTGTCCAAAGGAAATAATAACAGAAACAGGGGTGCTCCTGGTAGCTGCTTTTCACTACCCTTAAATGGTTCCAGGGTCTCTCTGCCTACCCATTACACTCAGAGCTTGTTCTAGTCTGCTTCTGTGCTTCTTACCCATCTGAGACAGCACTCTTTCCCTCTTTCTTCATGAAGCACTTCTTCAAACATGCTCAGAATAACTTCAGGTTTGAAATCTAGACATCTTACAACACTAGGAGATCTTTTCATAACTCATTTGGAGGCAAGTCCTTACCCGGTCTGAATTCAGGATTTGTGGCAAAACCTTTACCTTAACTCATGTAAAGGTACTTACTGCCTTTACTTCTGCCACTGTAGGGGGACATTTATAGATTGTGCTGCTGAGTATTGATGAGCTTGATTAGGGAGTGCTGGCCAAATCAGGGTGGGAACGGTGCATAATTCATGGCCTCTGTACATGCTATCTTTCTAAAACCTGAAACATTCTTAATGTTTAAACACATCTGGCCCTGAGTGCTGGTTCTAAGATTGTAGACCTGTACCAGGCTTTCAAGAGACCTTACTCTCAATCTCTATGGTCTTTGAGTGCTAAGCCTTTAATCAAAAGTATGTTTAAGAGATGCAAATCAAAACAGAGACACTTGTTTTCACCTAAAGCCAAACCTATTGCTGTCAAGTCAATTCTGACTCATAGCAACCTCTATAGGACAGAGTAGAACTGCCCCTTAGAGTTTCCAAGGAGTGCCTGGTGGATTTGAACTGCTGTCTTTTGGGCAGTTGCTACAGCACTTAACCACTATGCTATCAACAAGAAGATAAAAACATGAATGTACTCAGGGTAGAAGAGGATACGGGAAAACTAAAATCCTTATATACTGCTGGTGGGAATGTACATTGGTGTGAACTTTATGACAGATTGCTTACAATTTTCTTTGAAAATTTACAATGAATATACTCTTGAAGCTGGCCATCTCATTGCAGAGTATGCCATGGAAAAAGAGAAAAACACTATGCCACTGATATGCCATATCAACCAAAACAGCAAAACACAACAGAAAAATGATATAAAGGTCTATCAATAAAAAACCAGATATACATTCTTTAGAAATCCTGGTGGCATAGTGGTTAAGAGCTATGGTTGCTAATCAAAAGGTCAGCAGTTCAAAATGGGATTCTAGAGATAACTATGTACCAAATAAATCCAATCATCATCTCCAGCTTCTCCTTAAACATAACCTGTGTGGGGCATGTTAACTGTATTTTTAACTTTCCAGCCCAATTACTTGTTCTTTGCTTCAGCTCCAGGTGTGCTGTTAAGGAACAACAGAAGTCTTTGACAGATCAATGGAACTGAATCTAAACCTGAGGGTCATGATTCAAGTTCCTCCACTTCCAATGTCTTCTCACCTTAGCCCATGACCTTCCCTCGCATATGATCAATGGTTTAGATCTTGCTATAAAATGATCTATGGGTTGCCCCCTCTAAAGTGTCCTGAGGGGTGATGGGAATCTCTTAGTTTAATTAGAACAGCAATCACAGGATAAAATTGTACATGGTCCTCATATATTCATGTGCAAGGTGTAGCTCTACTGTAAATGTCCCTGCAGTAAATAGCAGTTACTCTTTATGCTCAGATCACATCTGTTGTTGGTGTGTGCCACTGAGTTGATTCCAACTCACAGATCACATATATTGTGTTTATTACCATACCTCTCTGACCAGTAGAAAAAGAAAATAGAACAATTTGGTTGATTATGGCAAACACATATATTCTAAAGAATCAGATGCCTAATTATTCTTCTCCACATTTTACTATTCTGAATTTAAAGTTTTCTCTGCTTTTCCTAAACCCTTCACTTCTTAAAAATTTTTCCTCATTGAAGCATACTTTTAGTCTTCAGCCAAATTTGATATCTAGAAAGCGTTCACCCCTTATCTTTGCAAGGCTATCACCTTCTTGGCACTTAGATCACAGCTTAAAAGGAATCTAGATTTGCCCCCTCCAGCCAAGCTCTGTCACATTTAAATTCTCCACATATTACTGACCACCATCTATTCCCCTGTTACTTTTAAAATTATATTTATTGTAGGTTTATCCTTAATGCCCTAGAAAGTAAGCACTGCAAAACCTGAAATGCCACCAGTAGACCTCTTTGACGGCGAATGAGGCAAAGCCAACCTTGCTTTCATTTGGTAGGAAACAAGTTTGGTAAAACAAGGAAGCAATGTCCTAAACCAAATGAAGACCAAAGGCGAGTGAGTCAACACAGTCTGCAGAGGGAAGGATTTGCCAATAGTCACTAACATCCTCCAACAGCTTTCTTGTCTATTTGAGTTAGGGAGCTCTGTTTCCCAAATGGTGGAAAATCAATGCAGGGTAAGCCAAGCCTTCCCAAAGCACTGTGGAGGTGCCCTGTGTGCAGATCTGCCTCTGATTACTGAGCATCGGAAAAACAAGCCAAAAGCAACAAAGGCCAAAACAGTAGGCTCCAAGGGTGTTTCATCAACAGACTCACATCAACAAAACTTTGACAGAAATGTTTAGCATCATCTACGGCATGATGAAATTTTTTTTTTTTTTTTTTTATCTAGAAGATACTCATGAGAATGTTAGAGGAAAACTGACAGTAATGGGAAAATGTTAATAATGTAATAATTTGATTCTGTGATACATATGCATCTTAATCTTGGTATTTTTCAGATGAACTTTTTCCCCCAGTAAGTTGTTCTTTTCTAAGACAGTATAAATGAAATGCTTCACTCACAATACTCACATTCTGTTACATTAACATGTTTCCTTTGAAAGCTTGTCTTGACAACCTAGCCCTCCCTTAACACACTGCTAAGAAATTCTACATCTTCTGGACAACTGGACTACTTTCTTTAAGGGATACTCCCAAGGCAAGAGGTATAAGGAGAGCCTACCTGTTCTGCTACCATCCCTCCTTTTATGCTCACCACTTCTAGTCATGACTGTTTAATTCCTTCGCCTTCACCAAGTACCACTTTAATGTACTCTCCAAGCTAGGCATATAGGCAACACTGAGCCTGCAATAGGAATCAGAAGCCCTTGTTCTCACTCTAATAGTTCAAAATAGTGATACCATAGTGCTATGAATTGAAATGTGTCCCCCCAAAACATGTATATCAATTTGCCTAGGACATGATTTCCAGTATTGTGTGACACTGTACACCATTTTATAATCTGCCTAGGTGTTGTAAATTATATCTCTATGACATTAATGGTATGGGATTAGTGGCAAGATTCAGTCTACAGGATTAGACTGTGTCTTAAGCCAGTCTCTTTTGAGATATAAAAGAGTGAGACAAGCAGAGAGGCACAGGGACCTCATATCATTGAGAAAGAAGAGCCTGGAGAATAGTACGTCCTTTGGACCCAGGGTCCCTGTACTGAGAAGCTCCTGGACTGGCAAAGGTCGATGAAAAGGACCTTCCTGAAGAGTTGACACAGAGAGAAAGGTTTCCCCTAGAGCTGAATTCAGCATCCTGAATTCAGACTTTGTAGCTTCCTGGTCTATGAGAAGAGTTTCTCATTAAAGTCATCCACTTGTGGTATTTCTGTTATAGCAGCCCTAGACGACTACGACACAGCATGGGATAGTAGCACTGTAAATATCTTAGAGGAAAATACCTCTTAATTTCTTTTAACCATAAGCCTACTAAAACGAAGAGCATTTACAATTTAAGTTGGGTATGACTGTCAGGGGTGCTACTGAGAAGACGGACAATATTTAGGCATTAAGAACAATAATTTACCCACAATTAACAACTATGACAACAATAACAGAAACATGCTAAATGCACACAGAGTTTTAAAGTTTGCAGAGCATTCTCATGGTCCTTATCCAGATGAGGAGACATCAAACTATTTCCATGAAAGACCAGACAGCCAGTATTTTAGGCTTCTTGGGTCACACAGTCATTGTTGCAACTATTCGGCTTTTACATTGTAGCATGAAACCAGCCTTAGAAAAAAATATAAATAAATGAATTTTTGTTCCAATAAAACTTTATTTACAAAAACAAGTGGGGGGCTAAATAGGGCCCATGGGCTATAATTTTCCAACCTGTCCTCTGGGTTCACTTTTTCCTTAGCAATCCTTTACAGAAAAGGAAACAGAGCCTGTATAGGTGAAATTCTTTCCCTGAGTGACACACACAGGAATTACTCTGATTCACTCTACATCCCTGACTTCACTTAGCTGGCGAATAAAGAAAATCAGGCAGAAAACAAGCACAGGTGATGTAGCAGGGCACAAGTCTGTAACTTCCCAGTTGTGTGCTAACACTTGGGTAACTAGCTGTGATTAAGTTGACCAATGAGAGCTTCAATAGTTACAGAACACTTTCTGGGAAAGGTGGGCTAAGAAGAATTCCTGACTTGGAATTCTCATCCTCCCTCTCTCAGCTACCTTTCTTGCTAGAAAATAACTAACCATCATTCCGTTCTCAACATCAGCTTTACCTCTAGTGGGAAGCACCCCTGGGTTCCTCAAACACACTCAGATACTCCTCCCCCAGTGTCCTTCTTCAACCAGGGGAAAACCTACAGCACACTGCGCATACTTTTCTGCACACACACTTCAGCAACAAGTAAGAACAAACAAGGAATTGCCAGTACTTCTCACACGGTGCTATATACTGGCCATTTTCATGTCTGAATCTCCACTGGACTGCCAGAAACTAAAAGGCAAAATTACCTTTTATCTCTTAATTCCAAATCTAACTCAACGCTGGCATGTAGCATATGCTCAGAATCCATGAGTTATCCTAGTGGTAAAATCTGGATAAACTCAAAGGGAGGCAAAAAGTGCACCCAGACATGGAAGTGCCACAGAGAGGTGAGAGCAGTGAGGAGGTGCGCCCAGTTGACGCTGTGACTCTCTTGGGGAAATGCCCAGCTGTCCACTGTCACTGTCACTGTCACTGCAGCAGTGCCCTCCACAAGGTAATTTTATAAATGCTTGTTTGTTCTTCCTCCACTTTTCAAGTCACTTGCAGTCTTTCAGCTGAATTACTATCAAAAGAAAAAAGAAATGATCCATAAAACGAGATTACTGAGATATGTCAAAAGACATCTGTTTTATCCCTGGGTGCCAGCAATGCAGGTTTGTCTGTGACTCCTTATTCAACCCCACAGATGGGGATGCCTCTGGCCAAGAAGCTGGAGAGAGTTCAACATAGAACATCATTTCATACCCTATATCACTTTATGGCTGATGATGTGGTTCCCAAGCCATCTTCCTATTTAGGGTTCTGTTCACTATTAACAATGCAGAATTTACAAGCAGATTATACTTCCTTAGGAGTAGCAGCTGACAGATGACTAAAATGCAGAGTCTATAGGAAACCCTGATGGTGTAGTGGTTAAGTGCTATGGCTGCTAACCAAGAGGTCAGCAGTTCAAATCTGCCAGGCACTCCTTGGAAACTATACGGGGCAGTTCTACTCTGTCCTATAGGGTCACTGTGAGTTGGAATCACCTCAATGGCACTGGGTGATGGATACTTGCAGATTAATCACCTTACAATACTAGGAGGTAAAACACACTTACCTAGGCCAGGTAAAGGCAGCCGATCGCATCCTTTTTTGCCTCTTTCCTTCAGCATGTTCACTATGTTTTAAGCATGCTGTTGTGGTCAGGTGCTGTCGAGTCACTCACACTAACAGCAACTCCAGCTACAACAGAACAGAACCCTGCCTTGTCCTGCCCTGTCTTCACGGTCCTTGCTGTGCTTGAGCTCGCTGTCACAGCCCCTGTGTCGGGCCATCACTGCTCCACGATGAATCAGAAAGAGTCGAATGATGGGAAAGTCAAAGTCAAAGTTGGTGATTGGTTAAAAGTGGTACAACTAAAAATAATGAACAATTTTCTAAATTACAGGGGAATATTTTGCATATATATCAAGCCATCTTAGAACTGGCAACTAATGACAGTTGTCAAGCAGCTGGAATTTTAGAATCTGTGCATTAAATTTCGATAGCACTTTCCCCTAATCTCTTAGAGTCTCTCCAAAGGTCTCTAGCCCTGCATAAATATTTCCCTTCCCTCTTTTAAAATCTACCAGGTGCTCCCTGAATACTCTGGGGGTCAGTTCTACCCTGGCCCCTAGGGTCGCCACTTGGCTTGGCTGGCTTTTCTCTCCTAGAGTTTCACGTAAGTCTTCAGTTAAAACAATTATATTCTATTAACCTTTACCTAAGTGTCCTGGGCTCTTATTTCTTTCACAAGCTGCTGTCACTTGAACTCTGAAAGGGTGACCCAAAATACCTAACCTGAGAAGCCCATTGAAAAACATGACGAAAACCAGCCATGGTGAATGAAGGCAGGCCCGAGGGCATTTGAGAAATTAGGTAATATACTGAGTTACTTAAAATTATAATCTTGGAAAAAACTAATTGCATTAGCAGGGAAATGATGTCAATTAAGTAGCCCAGTAATGGGAAAGGGGCAGGGGAGAAGTTGTTTTGCCATTGATAACTAAGCCTCTCACTCCTCAAACAACGAACAGCTTGTTTTCTGCTGTAAGCACCCAACTATTCGGAAGGTGTGTTATTTCCATGGCACTAAGATTTGCAAGAGAAAACAAAAAGTATTCACTAATAACACATCACCACTGACTTCACAGCCCAAGAAAGAAGCACTTAAATAATTTAAGTGAATGCAGACGAAAGTACTTTCTATTTCGTTTTCTCTAGAGATCAATTTATTCCTTTTCCTTTTTTCCTTTTGATGATGCAATTTTTTTTGCCTACCTCCAGACAGATTTTAAAATCTTCCCTTGTTTTCACTCGTGCAGTCGGCTACCTACAATCCCATGAGACTCATCTTCTGGTGCAAATCTGAACACTTTGTACTGTCATTTGGGTTTGAATGTATTTCTCCCGAGTTCTGGTCTTAGTGAAAATAGAAGACAACTGGTCACCGTGCCATCAGCTTTTTGGGGAGGGAGTATGGCAGAGGGACTGGACAGTGTTTTGTTCAGTCGTATATAGTGCCACTAAGAGTTGGAACCGTCTCAACAGCACCTTACAGCAACAATGCCCCAGAGGGCTGGTGTGCCCAAGAATTGGTTGGACAGCTGGTTAAATCACAGGTTGCTGGGTTCTACTGATTGTGAAGTGGAACTCAAGAATCTGCCTTTCTAGTAAATTCCCAGGTTGTGTTGATGCTCCTGGTCCAGGGACACCTCTTTGAGAAAACCACTAATCTAGTTCCAAACTTACTGTTTTGAGAGTGTCAGGTAGTGATCCCCAAGTTTCTGGAGAGCTTGGACATTCCAGTGTTAAGCTGCAGAAAATTTTAAATCATTTTTGATGCCCCAGCTTTCTCAGCATGAACTCTAGGTCCCAACTCCTTTGTCTTAGTTCAGGCTCTCTCTGTACACTGAAGTAAACATCACTTGGTCCCATTTGATAATCTCTTTGGGAACTCTCGCAACTTCCTCACTATGTGCAAGCTTAAAAAATAAAAAAAAAAAGCTAGCCAACTACAGATAAGTATAGCTAACTAGGTAACCCCATCCTGAAATCCCAATAAAGGCAGCTGTCCACAGTTCCTCACTCTCTCTTGCTGTTCTTCCAGTTTCCCTGTGCCCAGTCACACTCCCACATGGCCCTCTGTGGAAGTGCAAATATAATAAACTTGGTTACTGTATTTTTAACACAAATACTGTGTACCATTTTCACTTGCCAGCTATATCTTCCCTCTGAAAGGATTTTCATAAACACACTATGAGATTGTTATTTTCAACAGCAACATGTGGAAGAAGATCATCGGGGATAACTGAGCACATGCCTCAAGGTGGGAAGGCAGTGGCTGGCAAATGCAGAAAAAGTACATCTTTTGCATAAAAACATGGTACTTTTCATGGTCTCCCAACTTATTCTCCCATGTCACACTTGACTTTTTCTGTCATGCATCTGTTAAATAACCAACCAACACTCTACACCAAGAAAATCAGGATGCCCGGGGAATGAAAGTCAAGCATTTATATTTTTCAAAGGTCTCAGGCTGTTGCAATGTGCAGCTTGGTTTGGGAACTAGTGAGCCTTGAGATGAAGCCTCAGGTCAAACGGAAAAAGCATTCGACAAGAGTTCAAAAGAAGAAAGACCAAGTAATTGTGATCCTGGGATTATTCTACTACTTCTCTCTTTTTTCATCTGTCAAATGGGCACCTATCCCCTGAGCTTTGTTTGTTAGCATTTGAAGGAACAAAATATTATTTAACAAGTAAAACGGTTTTGAAAACTAAAAAGTAGTCTAGAGACATGAGGCATACAAAGAAGAGCAGTGCTGGCAAGGGCAAAATGGACAGGTTCTGGCATCAGGACGACCTGGGCCAGACCCTGATCTGACCTCTGTGACCTAGAACAAATTATGTAACTTCTCTGCATTGCAATTTCCTTCCTTTGTGAAATGTGAAGGATGGGATTCCTCCAGAATAATGTTGCTGTTTCCCCAGGACACAGCGGGTACTTAATAAATGACTGTCGAGGTATGTTTGATAACTGTATATGCTGCCTAAGCCATCATCCACTGATACAGAGGACTCATCTCCTGGGGTGAAATGTAAACAGAGGTTAGTGATGTTTACCGAGGAAAGCATCTGCGGAACTGCATCAAACACACCTCTGGTACCACTGTGGGGACACACAGACTCAGCTCTCCTAAAGTAGTTCAATGGCTAGGTTTTATGGCAGTGGAATCTTACAGCCGCTGGGCCCCACCGTCACTTCCTCCTGACTCAGGACAATTCTCTTGTTTGCTTCTCAGACATTGTATGTGCTGGTCCTCACTCTGAACTTGTGAGTACTCACTAATGTGATTATACAAGGTTTTTTTCCCCCAACCAACGACAAGCTCTTTGCATATGATGAAGTTCATGTCTTCCTAGAGCTCTTGTGGGTTGACAAGCTTAATACTTACTGCTTTTTAATCTACCTCTACAAAGCTCCATTTTATTTTACCCTCCACTGATCTTCCAGATAATCTTTCAAATATTCCAAATCTCATCTCTGTACTTAAAACTCTCCCAGCATTTTCCCCTGTTAACCTCCTTGGTGTGGTATATAAGACTCTTAATGATCTGACCTCTGCTAATTTCCCCAAGTTGGCAGACAGTCAATAGCCGTGTCAAAGGGGGTTCGATTTGAAAACCAGCTTACCTGATTACAAGTTGTGTATTTGTCAAGCAGACTCTTTATTCTCCCTAAGCATCAGTTTCTTCATCTGAAAAATGGGAACAATATCACCTCCCCTTCAGGTTCACTGTAAAGCTAGAACCAATAACACCTGGCAAGTGACAGGCAAATATTTTTGTAATCGTGAGACACATATCCTGACAGTGCCAGAGATGTGCCAGCAATTGGGAGCTCTCTCCAATACTCTGGGCTACACTGTGCCTCTTCACCTTTGAAAAGGTGCTTTCTGGCCACGTCAGCTTGGAAATCTCCCATTCACCCCTCAAGGCCCAGCTAAAGATGTCGTGTTCTGTGATGCCTCCTGGACCCACCCAAGCAAATCAGCTCCCTCCCTCTGGTGTCACTGGCTTCTCTGGAACAGAGCTCTGTCATGCTCTAATGCGATAACGGGTTCTGTGGCCAACTCTCACACCAAACAGAGGGCTTCTTAAAGGTCAGGGGCCATTCCATCTTCGTTTAGTATAGCATGTGACCTACACAGTGCAGGTGATTAATGTTAGCTGAGTATCTTCCTTCTTACAGTTTGTCCTCTGTTATGTGGTTAGGCATGCAAGCACATATATAGACAGATAAAGTTCATAAAAACCAAAAAAAAAAAAATCATTGCTGTCAAGGTAATTCTAGTTCAAAGTGACCCTATAGAACAGGGTAGAACTGCCCCACAGGGTTTCCAAGGAGTATCTGGTAGATTCAAACTGCCAACTTCTTGGTTAGCAGCTGATCTCTTAACCACTGCATCATCATGACTCCAAATTCACAAGGGATACCCGACATTCTTGCTACTCATAGATTAGTGCCATTGACATTGCATGGGTGTGTTTTAGGACTCAAGAATCTCATGTTCCACCTCAGAATTCCTGTGTGAGCATGTGCATTTTAACAAGATTCCCAGGTGACACGTATGCACATTACAGTTGGGAGGTGCTGTCATACACATCCTTGTATGTTGTCTAGAAGTACCTAGGAGGGGGTGAAAAATGAATGGGAGAGTGGGTGATTCATCCCACAGTGTCACTCAAGGAAGAGGAAGACACTCAAATATATTTCAACCCCAGCATAGTGCTGGTGATAGGAAGAGTCCGATATTTGGGTCTTGTAATACTATGGTGATGATTTACAAGCACCATGCTCACACGTAGTCCTGAGAAGTACCACTGCTAATGTTCACCTAGTAAATACAGAGGGGGGAAAAAAAAACTCTATCCCAGTCTAGACACTTGTATAAAATGAGAAAAATCAGTTTTAAGTAATGTTAGGTCACAGAACTCAAAAATGAAATTGTCACCTAAACTTCATCTTTCAGTGGAGAAATCAAAATGGAAAACAAACTTGTAGCCACCAAGTTGAATCCAAGTCATGGTGACTCCATGTTTTATTAAGCGAAGCTTCTCCAAGGGTTTGCTTGGCTGGAAAACAAACTTGTAGCCACCAAGTTGAATCCAAGTCATGGTGACTCCATGTTTTATTAAGCGAAGCTTCTCCAAGGGTTTGCTTGGCTGGAAAACAAGCTTGTAGCCATCAAGTTGAATCCAAGTCATGGTGACTCCATGTTTTATAAAGTGAAGCTTCTCCAAGGGTTTGTCCGGCTATTATCTTGAGGGAAGCACAGCTCTAGGTCTTTCTTCTTTGAAACTTCTCATGTGGGTTCAAACTGCCAACGTTTAGGTTACTAGTCAAGCACAAGCTGTTACTGCCACACAGGGAAGGTCATAAAACACCTTGGAAAGTACCAAGCCCACCGCGAGCAAACAGAATGATAACTTACCCAGTGAATGAAAGGAGTGAGCATGTCATGCAACTCATCCGTAGTCGATGCCAGTGTCAACAATGCTTGTATTCCAAGTGGAGATGGAAGCCCACTGAGTTGAACATGGCAACTGGGATAGTGTAATTTAAAATCTTTCCCCCATACTTCTGTAGTGCTATAAGAAATATCTTAGTTGATCTGAACCGCAAGTTCAGTCGTCTCTCATTACCTTCTAAATTAACGGGAGAGGCTGTATAACGGCATGAGTACAGACGAACTTCGCATGAAACATCCTCCGTTAATGTGAAACTCACAATCAGATGACATTACTATCTGTGAATCTGTTCAGTGGAAAAATGTCCTGATGGCCAACGCCCAGTACAGACAACATAGTTTTCAGAAGCGTATTTTATCACAAGGCAAGCATTCTTAAAACTTTTGCCCAGTTATAAAATGTTATCTGATGTTCTTCTGTGTAAAAAGGAAACCCTGGTGGAGCAGTGGTTAAGAGCTAAGGCTGCTAACCAACAGATGGCATGGTCGAATCCACAGGTGCTCTTTGGAAACCCTAGGGGTCAATTCTATGCTGTCCTTTAGGATAACCGAGAGTCAGAATTGACTTAACAGCAGAGGGTTTGGATGCTGTTTGGGTTAAGGAAGAAAAGGCACACACATGGAATTTTCACAATTTAGGTAACAGCCTGCTTTGGTGCCTGGAAATAACAAATAGCATACTTTATCGGTACTCTGGGAAAGATGTCATTAGAAACAATTGGAAAAAAATCAAAGCTAGAGGCAATTAGTTTCAGAGTCAGCTTTTTAGTAATTGTGGAGGAATGCCTCCCTACAAATTACCAGGAGATACTTTGAGAAAAATCCCACTCATTCCACCCCCTGCCCTTTGAAGACCTTGGGCACACAAATGAACAAACCAGAAAGTCCTAAAAGACTAAAGAAAAAAGGCATTTAGAGTATTTGCCTTGCATCCTGTTTTCAAAAGACCTCAAACATAACAATAGTTTGCAATCTTTTCAGTTACTTTTTTCTGTCACTTAACAGATGGGGAAGATTCTGTGAACTTTTCTAAGCCATTGACAGGGTACCGCCTCTTCCCTGCTAAGTGCCTTGTCAGCAAACTCTGGGAGCCTGGCTGTAAAAGCACTTGTTTCCACTTTTCCCCAATCTCAAAAAAGATGTCTCTTAAGCTATAGGGAGGCACAGTATAGCCATTCAATTATCCAAACACTAAATGAGCATAAAAGAACATTGTGTGGCAATTGGTTTCTTAATTTGAAGTAAAACAGTTTGCCCCAACATCATCTCCACATACTGGAAATAAATCTCCCCACACCATCTTCTGATTCAACCATGTTGGAGGATCTATTTTCCTTTCTTTTCCTTAATCAATTTTGAAAGAACTTGCAGAATATGCAGACCCAACTAATACTGTCACAGCACAACAGAGGGAAAAATAAACCCCAGATTAAGCCTTTTCTACGTGACTGTTGATGGGAGTAACAGTAGATGAGACTGTTTGCTGTTCATTTGATGCAGATGTTCAGATTTCAATTTTCAGAATGCTTTTAAGTGCCTCCAACTGTTTTAATGGTGACAAATGGCTTTTAGTGCCCACTCCACAAATATTCCAGCCGCACTGAGCTGTGTGCATTGATGTGTATGACCACTTGGAGAGTAACTGGGAAAAGACCTAACCAAACAAAAACCTAATTGCAAAGTCTATAAAATTTACATCTACACTGTATGATGCAGATGGTGGGTTTTCGAAAGGCGTGAAGCAAGACAGGGCTAGAAGCCGTCTTGTGTGAGGTTTGGTTGGGAAGTGGCTATTTCCTACAAAAGAAAGGCAAGCCACAGGTCCTTTGCTTCTGTCCTTTTTGCCAAACACTCACCTGTGCTTGGAAAAAGGGTGGAAGCTTGAGAATTCATTTTTCCTAAGGCAATCATGAAGTCCCATGGACAGGCTGAATTCAGGTTCCAACCTCTGTCATCAGGGGACAGTGTAACTGAAACCTCAGAAAGCATGCTGGCAGCACGATGGATGGTGAACTCTCTACAAACCCTGCAAAAAACATCCCTTGCTCACTTGTGTGGGTCTCTTTATTGCAGGTGATGTGTGTTTACCTAGAGGACTGACTTCTTGTTCCATAAAGATCCTTAAAAAGGCACTAGTGATGAAACATTGAATTCAAGGCCCAGAATCAAAAGGCTGTGATGAGAGGGACAGTTAAAGGAAAACTTAGACTCCAATTAAATAACTGTGTGCAAAGCTATGACTGTTCACTGCATCCTTCAACCTACTTCAGCTTTCCTGGAACACATCCAAGAAGCTTCATCTCTTATTTTAATAATATGCATGTAGTGCTTTTGAGATCAGGGGTTATTTTAAAGCCTTCTTGAAGGAAACCATCTTTTTCCTCTACGTGAAAAATGGAGTGCGGGTTTGAACAAGGGACACTTGTTATAACACACCACTTGGCAGCGATTCATTTAAGTGTATGCTGGCAGCTTTAAAGGGTCATCACTGCTTAGAGTAAGAAAACTTCAACTTTCTTTGGGGTTGGGGGCAGATTTATCTCCTCAGTTCCAAGAATACCTTATTGTTATCCAACCTGAACTATTCAGATACAGAAGAGAGGAAGATTCACTCTTTTTATACTGAGGGTCTGTATCCCCAAAGTCTAATGAAACCTTGTGTCCTCCAAGACAACAATATCCGTACAACAGAATCAGACAACAGGGAAGTGCTCCATGCTGGGAAGACCTTCCGGGTGGGAAGTGCTTTCAGGTGGGAAGAGCTTCTGGGTCGGAAGAGCTTCCAGGACAATACCCAGCTTTGAAGCTTTATGCTACTATGAGCACAGGTGACTACAACAAAAGGACAGTGAATGACCTTATGATAGGGAAATTACATACAGAACCAACAACAAAACAAAACAAACTCCCTGCCGCTGAGTCATTCCAAGTCACAGCTATCTTAAGGGACACAGTAGAACTGTGCCACAGGGGTCCTAGGGGATGGCTGGCAGATTCGAACTGCAAAACAGTTTTTCATTAGCAGTCCAATTGTTAACCACCGTGTCACCAAAACTCCACCTACTGAACCCAGTCTACTACCTTACAGCCAATTATAACTCGGAGTGACTCTGTAGGGTTTCTAAGACTCTACGTCCCTAAGGAAGCCAAATGGCCACATCTTTCTCCCCAGGAACCGCTGAAAGTTCTCAGCTGCTGACCTTCTAGTTAGCAGTCAGTCACTTTAACTGCTGTACTATGAGGGTTCCCTACATAGCGCAGGTAGCCAAACAGCTCTTAAAATGAAAACATTTATACTAGCATATTAAACAGTGGTTTTGAAATGCAAAGCTGCTAAAGAAATGAAGAGTAAACATCAGGTGCTGGGAGAGGCTTCAAAATTTCCTGTATTAGAAACTCTCCACTCTGTCCTATAAGGTAGCCATGACTTGGAATGACTTGATGGCACCAGGTTCATTTCGTTTTGTTTTGTTCTAGGTTCAATATGTAACATCCTGTCTTAATATAACCCACTATCCTTTCAGTTATAATCACCTGTGCACATAATTGGGTAAAGCTTCAAAACCAAATATTGTCCTGGAGGCTCTTCCCATCCCCCAATACTTTTTTCCGAAAAAAACTAAAACAATGAAACAAAACTGAAAAACTGACTCACATACACACCTCTCATCCATTGGGGTGCGGAGAAGGCACTTATTCTGGGCACTGTTCTCGTGTATGACACGCCACAATGCCAAGAGGGAAGTTGTCTCCTTGCACTGGTACTTACCTCTCACCCCCTTCAAGGAAATGGATTGTTAATTCTTCAAGCTTGTCTGATGTCTGTGTTATTTGGTGCTTTCATTCAGATTAACTACGGATTTTAATTACTGCTTTCCATCTGTGTTAATGAATATTTTTCTGATAAGCCTCCCAGGAGGGGCTGGGTTGAGGTGACAGCCTCCATCACGTCCCTGTGGAGGGACCATTCTCAACGGGCTCTACTGTCTTCACCTGGGAGCTCCCAGTGCTCATGCAGCAGCCTCTGGGAACTGGCTTTCTCTGAGCTGATGAGGAATACGATCTACGAAAAGCACTATTTCCGTTTTGACTTCGGTATCATTCATATGGAAACTATCAGTTGGTACTCTTTTCAAGAGGAAGAAATAAATAGAAAATGTTCTTGGCTTCTATTCTAAGGAGAGGCTCACTATGGCTGAGCCTCATGCAGATAAAAGAAGGCAAAAATAAATAACTCTAAATGATGCATGCATCAATAGGTTCATGGGGGGAGGTGAGCAAAACCTAGAACATCCTTGCTCCAGACCCCTGAAAATGACACTGCAACGCCAACAACTGTTTACTTAGTAAATAGACCAAACTGATAACAAGCAGTGTTTCAACACAGCTCTTCTCATAATTCAAGATATTTTTACAGGATAAGATTCAGGTCCATCAGTGCTTATAACTCTCTTTGATTTTCCTTGTTTCTTCCTTTTTGTACCCCTGCTTAGATCAGCATTCTTAATCACTAAAATACTTCAGGTTCATAATGGATTAAAAATGTACCATACTGAGTGATGCATCACTCCAATTATGACACAATTCATTTGCATATGTATGCATATATACATATCCACATACTTTTCTGAGCAAGCTATTGAAATATCCTAAAATTTGTTTGAATGGCAGGGTAGTTTTTGTGAAGGAAAAGCAAAATAAACCAAAACTAAATTGCAAAGACTGGTATCTTCACAATAAATGAAAACTAAGAAGGTCTATTCTTTCTAAATCTTGAGAAGAGTCTCTTAGCTACTTGCTGACACTTAGGATCAATCATGGCCCCTTCAATAAACATAGAACTGAGAAAGTTTCAGGGATTCTTTTGGAATATTCGAAACGTAAAGGGGGTGACGTGGGGAGAGAATATGGCATTCAATTCAGCAAATACTAGACTGACAGGTACTGCAAAGTCACATTGTAAGGAAGCTGCCAGGAAAAAAAAATCTGAGCCTTCCTTCTTATTTTTATGATTAGAAAAAAAGACACTTGCCCATTCAAAATAAACTTTCAACTGCTCCCCAGTCAACAGCTTAGCAACTTGTCAGGGATGCAAAGAGTGGCTTTTCAAGACTAATAACCTGAAGAAGCACTAATGTCAAAGTTTGCTTTGGGAGCAGCAAATGTATCTAGCTCACCCCATAGCTCAGCTCTTTAGAAATGCAGCACTGTGAAAACAGGAGCTTCAGCATCTATTCTTCAGAGGCGCCATCTCGAGGTGCTCTGACTTTGGCTTTCTTTCCAGGACGAGCACGCTCCTCGTCGTGATTAATGGCCTCCCATTGGGTATATGGAAAATTTCCCAGCCCGGTTCCCTTGAGAATGCTCCACAACATGGATTTCTAGGCAAAGCCAGATTAAAAGAGGAGGAGCAGTAGCTATAGTCCCCCTAGCCCACAGCCATCAATTACATACAGTTATAAATCAAAGTTTTCAGGCCAAACAAAGACCGGCGTGGCAAGCCAACAAGGGTGTCCGCGGCAAATTGTTTGGAAGCTGAATAAAACTCTTGACAGAGAACAATGGACTTGGCAAAGCCACTGTCAATATCTCTCTAAAGTTGAGCTGATTTATGAAGAATTAGACATGGTGTATAAAGTCCCTGGAGGATTGACTGAGAAAGTAGCCAAGAGGAAATGAGAGGAAGCTCTTCCTGAAGCACAAAAAATGTTTAGGCAAATGCTATCACTTTCAATACGAATTTGACCCCTTGCCTGAAATCCCTATTGTGAAATCACTAACCATCGATCGTCCCCAAACACAGGTACAGTCCCCTCCCCCATGATCATGTTTGGTTTCTTTCCTATTAAAATGACCATCCTTCTCCACCTTCTTGTGAACCACAGTTTCAGGTTCATGCCTTCCTACCTACTGGTCGCTACACTTGGGAGAATTCAATTTCATTTGCTTCAGATTCTGTTCACACGCCCTGCATGAAAATTTACTTTAAAGAGAGAAACAGGAAAATATTGACTTTTGTGAAAACAAATAGAAAAAACATCAGGAGGCAAAGCAAGGCGAGAGAGTATGGAGTTAAGTAATGGTGCAGTTTTCTAGTGATTTTTTGTTAATCTTTGAAAGCTAGCATTTATCAAAAGCTTTTTCTTTCAGAGCCAAAAGTTGCTCATATCTGTAAAATGTGTACATATTTTGGTGAGAGAATGAATAATAATGTCAATAATATCAGTCATTATTATTATAATAACCAGGATTTATTGAACATTTATTATGCACCAGGTAGTCTTCAAAATAATTCATGCATGTTATCTTGTTTATTCCTCACAACAGATCTATGACACAATCACTGTCATCTTAACTATTTTATGGCAGAAGAAAGTGAGGCATCAAGAGGGAATAAACAAGTTACTTGGCTACTAAGTCAGACAAATAAAACATGTGGACCCTGGATTTGAATTCAAGATATACGCCTCCCTGACTCTATCACCTTAGCCTCTACACCTAACCTCACATTTAGAATAACAAACAAGAAATAATTATAATAAAAATATTCCTTAAATCTGTCAAGCTTGACTCAAAGTCTTCGTAAGGTAAACACTATTTTCCTCAGGGATGATGCCCTGACTTCCCCGAAGCATTTTAGAAAGATATTGTGAGAACAGAATCAAATGCCACAGGATGCACCCACGGAAGGGAAATCTCTTAAGATACACTGAACATCTGAATTTGTCTTGGCCACCACTTTCTTCCTCTGTCATGAACACAAAAATTTTCTCTTTTGTGGATAGTTCATGCTATGTTACCATGGTAGAAGCTCATCTAAGGCATGAGTAGATGATCGAGAACTATCAGAATCTACCACTCCCACCGCTGGGGAGGGGAGGAAGAAGGCAGGAGAAAGAAGAAGGAGGGGGAGGAGAAAGCAGGGGGAGTGGAAGAGGTATCTCTAAAAGATCATGGCATGGACCCCTTCACAAATGCCAGTACTTTGCAAGTCATAAATTATCTGAAGTAGTTTGCAGGATGCACAAAGATTAATTACGTGCAAAAGAAAAAAGTAAATATTGATGATATCAACACATTTTCAGTGTAGCATAAACATTTAACTAAAATCACCAAGGAAGCAAAATTTTAAAGTTGTATAATGACTTGACAGCCAAAAAATATATATTATGCATTTTTGTCTACTTTCTGGTATCAGCCATAACAGAGTTACAGGTATCAAGTATTTAACCCCTGGCTATGCACAGCTAAAGGAGACCTGGTTGGCATGGTGGTTAAGGCATTCAGCTGCTAACCTAAGAGTCTGTGGTTTGAATCTACCAGCCACTCTATGGGAGAAAGATGTGGTGGTCTGCTGTCATAACTCTTACAGCCTTGGAAACCCTGTGGGTCAATTGTACTACATTCTCTCGACTTGCTATGATTGGAAATCAGATTGAAGGCATGAATTTTTGGGGGGGAAACTCAACTATGAGGTTGGATAAAACACACGAGGCAATAAATGGTTTTCAGACATTAGATAATGGATGATTGGAATCCTTCAGGGAAGGGAAACAGGAATAAGCTGAATGTCTGCTTAGGAGAACTTTCCAAATGGGGCCACAAGGAGGTCGAGCTCAAACAAAAAGCTATTAACAGAAGAAAGGGACATTGTAGAGTTTGGAGCTGCTAAGTTGGCTGAAACGTGAGGATTAGTATAAGGAAGATGAAGAAGACTTACAAAGAAGGAGCCTCAGAAATCTGCATAAAAGTTCCTTTGAGTCAATATTTCTATACCGTGATATCCAAGCAGAGGGTGAGTCTCTAGGAGGCCTGGTAGGTAATACTTACTAGGGGACTGAGAAAGGAAGATTCTACAGGTCACACAGTAGTGAAAAACAATTAAAATGTACCCAAAGTGAAAAAACTTTAAGGAATACCCAGAGCATTGAGACTCCATAAAGATCATGCCTTGGAAGCGTGGCAACATCACTTCTATAGGAACACCCACTTTGTAACTGTTCTCACAAAGCCTGAAACCAAGCTCAGGTTCCACTTAATTAACAGCCTACCAAACAAAGTTCAGCTGCCTTCAAAGGATAATACAATTCAGACACTCAGTGACACAAACCCTGGTGGTGCAGTGGTTAAGTGCAACGGCTGCTAACCAAAAGGCCGGCAGTTTGAATCTGCTAGTGGCTCCTTAGAAACTTTATGGAGCAGTTCTACTCCGCTCTACAGGGCTGCTGTGAGTCAGAATCAACTCAACACCAGTGGGTTCGGTTTTGATACTCAAGAACACATTTACCATGTCAATCATACACTCAAAAAACTATTAGACACTAAAGACCGGAAAAAGTAACCTGAGAGCAAAACCAAACCAAACCAGAATCTAAAACATGGAAACACTGAAGACACATAGATGTTTGAATTCATAAATAAGATGTATAAAGCAATTATTATAAATACATTCAAAGATTTAAATAAAAGATAGATATAAAGAATGAAAAATGGTGAATCATAACAGAGAAATGGAAACTGTGAAAAAGAGCAAATCAGAAATTTCAGAATTGTAAAAATGTGGCTGAAGTGAAAAAGTCACTAGATAATATTAACAGCAGACTGAAAATGGCAAAAGACTAATAAATGTGAAGAAAGGCCAATCAATAGACACGGTCTATAATAAACCACCCCAAAATAACCAAACCCAGTCCAGTGCTGTCGCGTTGGTTCTGACTCATAGCTACCCTACAGGACAGAGTAGAACTGCCTGATGGAGTTTCCAAGGAGCACCTGGCAGACGTGAACTGCCAATCTTTTGGTTAACAGCCACAGCATTTAACTAGTATGCCACCAGGGTTTCGAAAATCAAGCACAGAGAAGATAAAAGACTGAAACAAAACAACAACAAAAACACAGCCTTGGTGACCCATGGCGTAACAAACACTTCCAGTCAACATTATACTAGTGATTCTAGCAAGTACATTAAGGCAAGAAAAAGAAATAAGCAACAAAAAATTTGAAAAGAGGTAAAAATGTCCTTATTCCAGGATAGCACAATCATGATTGCATACACAGAAAATTCTAAGGGATCTATAAGAAAGTGCAAATGCATTTAGCATGGTTGAAGTATACAATCAATATATAAAAATCAATTTATTTCTAAATTTCAGGAATAAAAATTTGAAAAATAACACAACCTCACATTTATTAGGATGAATCATTAACACGAAGACTGAAAAGTTCATGATCTCATCTGAGAAACAGTGGTACAGAACCCATTGCTGAATGTCACTGTGGTCACCTTTGAAATCCTCCCCTTGGGAAGGTATACACCAGTGCCAGTGCTAAGTCTACTCCCAGAAGCAATTTTGGAACTCTTACTGGAATGGTCATCAGAGTTTTCGTCATATTACCCTCGATGTCCTGAATGTCATCAAAATGTCTTCCCTTCAATATTTCCTCTAATCCTTGGGTACAGAAAAAAGCCATCGGGGGCCAGATCAGGTGAGCAGGGAAGGTACTTCAACACAGTTATTTGTTTACTGGCTAAAAACTCCCTCAAAGACTACTATACAATTAAGTTCACAAACATGCCACTGTGCCACCATGTGCCATGGCCATTCTGAAAGAGTTCCAAAACTGATCTGAAGGGTAGACTAGGTGCTGGCATCGGTGCAAAGCTTCCCAAGGGGGTTACTTCCAAGGTGACTGTAGTGATATTCAGCAGTGAGGTATTTAGCACTTAGAACAATTAAGTTTGCAGATTTAATTGTCAGACCTCATGTATCCAAGGATTTAAATCTCAATTAAATTAACAATCTCCAGAATTGAACTCACTGTGATTTTAATTTGAATCATCATGATGTCCAGTGAGGATGACCATTTGTTCAGTAGTTCCTCTTTTGAAAGCTTTCTGGACAAGCTGACTGCTCATTTGTAGGTACACTATCTGTCTTTCGCTCTTGAGTTGACTTTTGCTGTACATTTCAGATCTGAAGCCTCTGTCGGATGGTACGTGTGCATGTAATACGTTCAGTGTGTGCTTGTCATCTTCTTGATGCTTCTTTAAAAACACAAGTTTTTAAATTCAATGCAGTCTCATTTCTTATTTTTTCCTGTAATGGTTTATGCTTGGTGAATTTTACGAAGTCTTTATTTATTCCAAAGTTACCAAGATAGTCTCCTGTGTAATCTTCTGGAAGCTTATAGTTTTGTCTTTTACATTAAATTCTTTCTTTTACCCAAATTAGTTTTTGTATGACGTGACAGGAACAAAAAACAACACAGATTTTGTTTTACAAACCCAAGGGTCAAAGGAGGTAATTCATCAATCGGTTGACGCCCTGGGGTCATCAGCCAGCTACTGAGCCTAAAATCATTATAATTTTACATCCCTGCTCTTTAACAGACAGCTTACACTGTCTCTTCTCTGTCATGTAACACAAAAACAGTGTGCTGATACAATATTGTTATCAGGGCACTCTGCAAGCCATGTCAGAGTCATCTGCTTTGTCAATTGTTTTTCTTCAAGGACAATTCTCTCACTAAATGATCTCCACTCCTCATATCCATATTGTATAGCAATAACAAAGATCACTGTTAGCAATTAGCTCAGTTCTAGTAAGACTACTCTTCCCTAGCTAGACTGCCAACAACAGCTGGGAGAAACTGGGGACAGCATCTCTGACCTATGGTAACAAGTGCCCATCCAAGCAGGGAGATGCGGTGTATTGGCTCCAGCATGCCCCAGGCTCCTCATCCATCTTTCTGCTGTTCTACCACTTCTAGACTGACAGCTAAATTAGTGCCCAGATCAGGTTTCTGTGGGCTGCAACCATCATGCTGCCACGGAAACTAGTTTGTTGGCAAAAGGATGAACACAGGTTGAAGGACAATTACCATTAACAGAGTAGGTAGGGTAGGGGGTACACAACTGCATCTGCATGGCAAAACAGGCTGAGCAAATCTGAGGAGGAAACCCAAGAGATACGGCCAGAGCGGAAATTTTCTTATCATGTAACCAACACCTGCTAAATTCCTGGAAGAACTTGACATCTTCATCTTAGAAGGTACGGCCCATCCTCTGTGCCCAATGGCTAAGCACCTGGGAGGTTTTTACCTGTAAATGGACCTGCACTGAGAGCAATAAGGAGAAGGAATCAATGGGTCAGTATGTAACTGAAGAATTGTTTTCAGGGAAACAAGCCTTCTTCACTGAAGTGACATCAAATTAAAGAACTGGGCACCGAGGTTGAGGGACTTGGGGAGAATCAGGTCCATCTACAGTAAATTATTTCACCAATATGTACAAGTCATTGTGCTACAGACATAGCAGATAGGATCCTGAATGATTCTATAGTTTAGGATTGAGCAGAGAGACAAAAAACCAAAACTAAACTTGTCATCCAGTTGATTTTGACTTGTAGTGACCCTGTGGGACACAGCAGAACTGCCACACGGAGTTTCCAGGGAGCACCTGGTGAATTCAAACTGTCGACCTTCTGATTAACAGCCACTACACCACGAGGGTTTCCAAGCAGAGAAAGGACATCCTCAGACACAGTCTAAGTGTCCAGTTTAGGGCTGGCAGGAATCATGGTTGCTCGGTCTCTACTTCACCTCCAACAGGCAGTAATGTTTTACACAGAGTTGGCCCTGAACTTGTACATTTATTGAACCAATGTATCTTAACCCCGGTGTCATAGTGGTTAAGTGCTATATCTGCTAACCAAAAGGTCAGAAGTTCGAATTCGCCAGGCGCTCCATGGAACAGTTCTACTCTGTCCCGTACGGTCACTATGAGTCAGAATTGACTTGACAGCACTGGCTTTTTGTTTTGTTTTTTTTTTTCAATCTTACATAATGGAGAAAGTAACAGCCATAAGAAATACACAGACACGGGGTGGTGGGTCTGAAACGGTGGATCATTTAGTTCCAATTGGAAGGTCCGTGAGGAGTTCACCGAGGATGCAATCTCAAAAGTTATTAATATTTGGAGGTTCAGAACGAGCACCAAAGGAGCACAAAGAACAGCAGCATGAAGGGAGAGAGGCAGGAGCATAGGTAGTAACAGGAAATGACAGCCTTGGTAACAGTAATTGTCGGTTTGGCAATCCCCCAGGATGAAATGAACACATGCCTGTCATTCTGATTTTTAGTATCTGATGGAGAAGAAAATGCTGTCTGTAAGCCACCTACGTTACTGCAAAACCACCATATGAGGCCATACCATGAACCTGGTAAATGGTTGGAGGCCTAGTGATTCTTTTTCGAAGCCCCAGAAAAACCCTTACGGGGATAGAAACACTACTCCTTTTTGTGTTAGCAGTTTCCACTGTGATAAATTATAAATTGAAAACATATACTTGAATTTGATCCCTGGGTTTAGGTAGATGAGGCATAAGGTAGACCATTCATTTAATACAAAGCTATACTTACTGTAAGGGGCCCTGGTGGGACAGTGGGCGAACACTAGGCTGCTAATCAAAGGGGAGGTAGTTCAAATCTACCCGTGGCTCCATGGCAGAAAAGTGTAGCTGTCCACTTTGAAAAAGATTTACAGCCTTGGGAAGCTCCCTGGGGAGGCACTTCTGCTCTGTTCTACACGGTTACTAGAATCTACTGAGTGGTAGAATGGCAGAGAGTTTGGTTTGGCTTACACTCAATGCCTAGTACATCGTGTAGCACATACAAGGACTGTCAATTAAGTTCACAAACTCATCCTGTGCTACATACCTCAATGCTGAAGATCACCACGACCACTTCTGAAGTAGTCCCTTTTAGAAGCTACATACCAATGCCAACACCTAGTTCACCTTTCAAAGCAATTCTGGAACTCATCTGCTAGAATGGCCATTAGAGTTGTCATTGTGTTACCCTTGATGTCCTGGATGATGTCATCAAAACATCTTCCTTTCAATATTTCCTTTATCTTCCGGTAAAGAAAAAAGTCACTGGGGCCAGAACAGGTGAGTAGGGAGGGTGCTCCAACACACTTTTTGTTTACAGGCTAAAAACTCCCTAACAGACAACTATACAATTAAGTTTGCGAACTTGCCACCTTGCCACTGTGTACAGTGGCCATTCCGGAAAGAGTTCCCAGATTGTTCTGAAGGGTGGACTAGGCGCTGGTGTTGGTGCATAGCTTCCCAAGGGGAATACTTCGAAGGTGACTGTAGTGATATTCGAAGGTGACTGTAGCACTTAGAACAATTAAGTTTGCAGATTTAATTGTCAGCCTTGATAGTAAGTACTCAAGAAAAACGTGTTAAATGAATAAACACTAGAATTTGAGATTTGATCTTGTCTTGGAGCATAGATTTTTTTTTTTCTAGAACAGGCTTAACCTTATCATCTCTCTACCTATTCTCAACATAAAAGTAAAAAATCCAAATACTCTATGAATAACAGTTTAATTTGCAAGGTGGAATCACCCCACAGGCTTTCCAAAGCTGTCATTGCAGAAGCCGACTGCTACATCTTTCCCCCAAGGAGCAGCTGGTGAGTTTGAGCCTCTGACCTTTCACTTAGCCACTAAGGGCTTAACCACTGAACAACCAGGTCTCCAGGTTTTGAGAAACGAATGCCCGTGTTTTCAATTTCTATTCACGCACTGAAATCCTGGTTTCTAACTTGCCAAAGTCAGGTGCAAGCATCCTTGTAGGCACATTCTTTGTTTTTCAGTATCTACAGTTCCCCGTGGATTTTCACTTACAGGAATCACACACACATTATTGACTGCAAAGTAAATGACTGCACGGTCCAAAGCACCCTGAGGAGGGAGCCACAAAGAGAGATGCAAGGGTCAGAAGAGTTTGAGCAATATCTCATACCATGACCCTTCTCATGGCGATTCTCATCATAAGTAACACAGTTAAGGTTCTGAGAAATCCTGCAATCAAGCAACCGGATTAACTGTGAAACCAGTTTGCTCAAATTGCTGTGGTTTTGACTGAAAGTGACACTACAGGGCAGACAAAATGGCTACACAGTGTTTCCAAGGAGTGTCGCGTGGATTCAAGCTGCCAACCTTTTGATGAACAGCCATAGTTCTTAGCCACTACACCATTAGGTTTTCCAAGCAAAAAAAGGGCATTCTCAGATATATTCTAAATTACCAATGTGAAGTTGCCAGGCATCATCTTTGCTTGGCTTCTACTTCTTCAAGGATAGGCAATAATATAGTACACAGAGTTGAGCAAGAAGGTGTGTATTTATTGAAATAACACATCTTCCATAAGGGAGAATGTAACCATAAAGATTTTATACAGACAGAGAGTGGTGGGACTCATGCTGAATGATGAACTATCTGGCAGAAGGAGAGCTCTGAGGTGCTCTTTGTTACAACACCCTTCCAGAGAGGTCACACAGTGGTGGCTTGCAGCACATTTAGAAGAGGTCACGTCAGTGAAGAGGAGCAGGAGGTCGAGGTCACAGCAGAGCCTGCCAACACAGAGCCTACCTTCTCACCTAGCATCGGCCTCGTTACAGAACCAAGTCAGCTGCCGCGGCATTGATTCCAACTCAACCGTGATCCCCTCTGTTGGAAAACTGCTTCCATTCTATGGACGGGGCTTTCGGTGGTTTTGATCCTTTTGAAGCAGATTGTTAGATCTTTCATCCAAGATGCCTCTGGGTGGATTTAAGCCTCTTACCATTTGCTCCATGCAGGGGACCCTCTCAGCTCCACTGTCCCCTTTAAAATTCCATGTGTTCTCTTGCTTCACTGATGATCTCACATTCTCTCTCTGTGTCACTCCCAGACCAGTTCAGACATGCTTGTTACTTCCCTTGTTCCTGTAGGCATTTGATTTTGGAATTCAAGGTATCTTAATCATTCAGAAGTCTCTATTAGTGTTTGAAAGAAAAGACAGTCAGCATTTAAGTGAAAGGGAAAAGTAAGTGTGAGATGAGCCCCTCTTGGAGCTGAAAAAGAAACCCCCTTACTGTTGAGTCTGCCCCATACAGTGTCCAAGGATCACCTGGTGGATCTAATGTCTATGCCTGCTGGACACCAAGAACACAGTAAGGAGGCCTCTGTATCAGCAGCTTGTTCTGCCACTTCTTCACACGTCCATATCCATACAGGTCCTAAAATAGTGTCAGGTATTAAAAAAGAGCCCTGGCGGTACAGTGGTTAAAGCATGCAGCTGCTCACCAAACAGTAGATAGTACAAACCCTCTATCTGCTCTGAGGGACACAGATACGGCTGCTTCCTTAAAGATTTAGTCTTGGAAATCCTACGGGGCAGTTCTACTCCATCCTATGGGGTTACCTAGAGTTGGAACCCACTCAACAGCTATGTGTTCGGGTTTTGGTTGGGGTATTTAAAAAGCACAGTTGTCACCATGCAGCGACCCACTTGTGCTTCCCAGAAAAGGGTCTTTACTTTGAAAGGCAACCGTTCCACTTTTCAGGTTCCATAGCTCTCCACGCTCATGCCGCACCAACTGGCTGTTCTGCTGCCCTGTGGACAGCAGACTGCACTGTCAGTCACAAGCAAATGGCACTGGGTCTCCACGGCAGATGGCCTCAGGATGGAGTCAGGGGGTCTGCACAATGGGTTCTTGTTTCCATCTTCTGCAGTACTACACTTTTCTGAGCTGATACGCTAAACGGTTTAGTTTTCCAATTTAAAACTTTTCAGCGCTTATTTTTCTTGATTTTGAAACTAAATACATTTCGATTTGCTAATTTTTGAGGGTGTATTAGAAATTATTCAAAAGAGCCCTAAGGGGCATGTGGCACAGTATCATCAAGCAGCCTTCTAGCAAGAAAGTTCACCCTAGAAACAATAATTGTTCAAGACAAGAGTCCTTCAGAGCCAAGGTAAGCTGCTTTCCATAGATAGATTTTTCTATGTGCCCCTTATGTTCTCCAAATAGCACGTACGTCACTGACAGAACAACTTGTCCTGAAAATGGTAGAAGCCAAAAGTACTCTAGACACTGTTGATGAGGCCCAACCATCCTTTGGAAAGGTTTTTTTTTGTTTGTTTGTTTGTTTTTCCTTAACCAAAACGTTCCATGCTTCCTTACCTTGGACTCATTAGTGAATTTCAGAAATGTCTCTCCTTACATTGTAAGATCAGCATTTCTTTATTTTCCAGTTTTCAATTTCATCTTCTCAATCTTGTCAGGCATCAACATTCCATAACTAACCATTACTATCTTTCCCAACTCAAATGATTAGACTGTCGACAGAAAGGATATGCCCTTACAGTTTGGACAGGAGTTACAGACTACTGTTGCCAAGGAGACACTTCCTGTTTGTTTTCCTCGTTGGGCAAGATGGTTTTTAAAGCAGAAATTTCATACACGCCAACCCGCCACTCAGGCTGAGATGAGACATTTGGATCTAAGCACTGGTTCCGGAGTGAAGAAGACAAACTACTTGGCTCTGCTGTGGCTCTGTTCAGCAATCTCGAATCGGTGTATTCTAAAGAGCGTGACGTGTTTAGGCTTTCTTAAATTTTATAGCCAAAGTACACTGTTAACACGAAACAAACAAACAAAAAGAACCTAGTAACAGTCTGTTCCTGTAGGATTTGGGCTTTAAGCCTCTGCTGTCTGCTAATTTCTATCATTCATACATGTCACAAATATTGACTGAGTACCCATGAATGAGCTGACTAGTGTTTCAGAGATTAATGAAGCAGCAGTGAAGAGATAAAAACCACAGCTTGTACGGAGCTTAATTTGAACCTCAACATGCTTTAGTTTGCTAAAATTTGAGGGTGTATTGGAATGGTGTGAATTTTTACATTTTAGAAGAAACACGAGGTATTCAGTTGAGAAAGTGTTGAGTACAAGGGAGGATCTAAGCAAAAAGTGCACTCAGGCTTCATCATAAATGCTAACAGTCTCATGCTCGCACCTTCCCCAAATCACTGCAACATCGCAAGGACAGAAATGGTACCCCTGCAGGGAGACTATCTGAACAGCGAACAACCAGAGAGTCATTCCAGCCCTTGGAAGAACAAACCTCAAGGATGTCAGCTCCATACAAAGAGGGCTTGATTTGTACTTACTGCACAGGGCTGTGGTGAAGGTTAAATGAATGTAAAACTCTTAGAACTGTGTCTGGCAAACACTTTTGTGCTACACAATGTTAGCTATTATTATTAATTACGCCTGTATCCCCTCTGGCTGGCATACTGTAAATACTAAACATAATATGAAACTCTCTCTCTGCGAGACTCTTATTAATGGGGGTACCACACGCTGTATTAAGAACCCTGGTGGTGCGTGGTTAAAGCAATAGATCATCTCCAGAAAGTTCTCCAGCTGGAAACCACCGGTGGCTCATGGGAGAAAGGTGTGGCCATCTGCTGCCACAGAGATGTACAGCCTTGGAAAACCTATAGGGCCACAGTGAGTCAGCACTGACTCAGCAACAACAGTTTTTGTTTCCCATGTTGTGTTAACACACACCTACAAGGTACCTAGAGGGTAGGGATCTTGTTCTGATCATCTTATGAAACTCAAACAGCATGCGGCACAGTCCTCGGTATCAGTCATGCCTGGTTAAGCGCTTACTGAATTAAATCAGACAAGCATCAATAAGCATGTTCAATTAAGACTGCAGACAGCTATTTCTTGGGGTCACAGTTTAGCCACACTGAGTCATTCACATCAGTTGCTGTGTGGGATCAGCTTCCTAAATTTAGCCCATGCCACACAAGGCAGTGTTTGTTTTGTGGCTCAACATTTGTGGACAGAATATTTCCCACTGAAGGGCCATACAGACTCAGTTGTCCCAGCAGAATGATGGCTCACTCGTCTTCTTCCCTCCCTCCCTCTTCCCCTCCCTCCCTTTTTCTAAATACTTCAGATGTTTCTGAAATGTGCCAGATAAAATACAGTGTCAGCATACACAGAGCGGGACTCAGGGGACAGGATCTTGGACATCGCAGTACAGTGCCATTGAAATTTATGACATCCTCACCTTTTACAGCCAGGCAGGTAGACAGTGAAACATTGTGGGATTTTCAAGCCTGACAGGCAGACTGTGGAATCCAGATCACTCTGCGAAGTTTCCAGAGTTCTCGTGGTATCCTAACAACCCTATTCAATACGCGATCAGTCCCTGCTTGGGTGGAGAGATGTAGCATATAAATTTCATACAGTATATGCCAGCTAATTCAACAAAATGTCAACCTGTCTGGGGCAGCCCTTAGAACAGGTTCACTTTCTGTGTCACCAGGGAACTGAGCGATAGGCGAGAAAGCTCATGAAAATGAGATTTTCTCTCCCTTCTGCCTACAGTGAATAAATCAATGGGATTTTTCAAGTCCCCTCAATATCAATGAGTTTATGTCACAAGTAGGCAAGTATTTACAGACTCTAAAAAAACAAACCTCTCTCCAGGCTTTTTCCCTTCCCAATCCAGCCGAATTGCTTGTCTTCTCTTTGTCTCCTTCTTTCCCTCCCTCATTAGTCTTTACTCTGCGGAGCTATAGCAGGAAACCTCTATTTCCTACCTCTTAGCTTCTAAAAGACCTGGTGACTGTGGGACTCCTGGCTTGGTGAGTATTCCTCACCTCCACTTCCCTTTTTCTTTTTTTTCAAAAAAGAAAATTTAGTCTCCCTACCCTGGGCTAAGTTTAGGGTAATTGTGTATCTGCTTGAGGGCTAAGTGCAATCTCTGCCCTTTTTCATAAAGTTTATGGCCCTGGTGCCCCTTTAACGGTCTCCTGTGGCTGACTGATCGGCTCGTTTCAGATACTAACTATGAGGAATTGGCCATCCCCGAGATAAGCTGCTCCTGCCCTGAGCATTAGAGGAGGGAAAGGCGAGCTGCCATCACGGATGCCGCCTCTGTTACAGACGGCCCCTTTGGCCTCAGTCAGAGTCACCCTTCGGCAGCCCAGGTGATGCCCCGTGCGGAGGGAATCTGTCCCCCAACAGAGAAGCTTAGCCACATCGCTTTAGTTAACGGGCGTCTGAGGACTGAAACACTGTGCTGGCTGGGCCACAGAAAACAATAGCTGACGCCCCATCCCGTGACTTGGGTTCACTGGTGTCATTAACTTGAAGTCTGCAGGTACACAGAGCCTTCTTGGAGTCTTTTTGTTTAATCTACATATTTCTCAGATTTTATCCCTTTATCTGTTCTCTTAGTTAGCATCTCGATCTACTTCTGTCTCCACCTCTTTTTCCTCACTCCTCTTGCAAATCTCCCTTCCCCACCTAAGTGTGGTGACAGTGTCTCTTCCTTACTGCTGTGACTTGTAGTTTCTGCACACTGAGATGCTGAGGACAAAAACGGGGCTTGAATTTTACAAAAAAAAAGTAGAGAGGCAGTGGGGGTCAGACACGGAAAGAGAGAGAGAGAGATCCAGTGTTCTAGAAATGTTTGAACTTTAATGAACACTAAAAACAATAATTTTCTGTTGGAACTTGTTCATATATAGCCCCAAACTTTGACACAGGGAAATCTTACAGATGAACTGATATAACCAGATAGCCTCTCAAACACAAGAAGCAAAATGAAGGGAGAAACTTAAAGCCGGAACTTGTAAGGCTGGAAGCATAGAAGGAGAAAAATGTTTGTGAAAGAAGATTTATTATCATTCAATACTTATTGAACACCTTTCCTAGGGTAGGTACTGTACTCGGACTGAATATATCGGAGATACGACATGGTCAGTACACATAGAGAATTTGCATTTTAAGTAAGGAAACATCAGAACTTTAAATCAAATAATTATATTAAAGAGGGATGAAAGGCATGCAGAAACACTGTCAACATCCCTGAACTGACTCTTGACTAGCTTCGTCCTACATCACATGGTAAGTCATCTCTGGTCCCTGTTGTCAAACCCAATGGGTAGCTTTCAGATCTTTTTTTTTAATAAACATAGCAATGACTCTTAATACATTAAATGTACATGTGTCTAGTGTGTGTTCACTGCTTGCTCAATTGGTAACTGAAATCAGAGCAAGGCTTGGGGTGAGAGGACACAGTGCCATTCCACATATTGGACAGTTAAGTCACCCTGCACTGTAAATATACAACAATCGAGCTAAGACAGTTAAATGATAGATCAATCCTTCTGGTGATAATTTCTTAGCTATGAAAAGGGGAAATAACATGAGGACAAAAGAATGTACACAGAATGCCACAAAGATGATTCCGTTTTTTTCTTCTGGTTTTCTGTATCACAAGAATTTTCTATAATGTTTTATAAGTATTTTCTACAATGCATATATACTACTATTATAAATGGGGATTTAAAAACTTAAAGATCTTTATTAGGTCTATTTTATACACTGAGAGTGCAAAAAAAAATGTGTATGTGTGTACAGAGCAGGAATTCTAGACATTTGAATTCCAGGAGTTAGAACACATTTCTGTTCAATAAACAGTCTGCTGTCCAAATTGCCTTTGTATGTAAATTACTTTTGTTGAGGAATCGGATAGAGAGAAATCATCTACTCAAATGGCCTGTCACTCCTGATTTTCAAGTATTAAAAACAGAGAGGTATTTAGGGATAATAAATTTGATAGTGAAATATGTGCTCCTGAATTTCAACACAGTCCACAGTCTGTATTGATAAGTACCAGACACCGACGTCCTAGTCAACCAATTCAAGACATCAAAATAAACAATGCCTTATGAAAATGAAATATGAATATTGCATTGGAGAAATTGAAAGCATGTTTTATCAAAGGCAATTTGTTTATTATCTGGCAGCTTTGCAAAACAACAGGAAAATTATGTCTCTCACATAAAAAAAAAAACCTTCCTCTTTAGACATCACAGCAATAAGGGAACCTGGGGTTATTCAGAAAAAAAAAATTATTCTACACACTGCTACTGTCTGACTTCCTCTCCTTTCCAATCATACCTGAGAAAAAAACAAAGAGGTACTCGGGGGAGGGGAGGGCATACCTCTGCACCAGTTTATGGACCATGTAGGAAAGCAGCAGCATTTCCTGCTTTTAAAAAACAAAAGTTTTCCTTTATTGGTCAAAAGAGAGTGATTTTAGAGGGCAACCTCCAAATTGAAACCAACCAGTTGCTGTCTAGTGGACTCTAACTTATAGCGACCCCACATGTGGACAGCAGAAGCACTCCATACAGTTTCCATGCCTGGGACCATTTCATGGGTAGTTTGCCAGGCCTGTCTTCCAAGGCACTACTGAGTGGGTTCATACTACCACATCGGTTGAGTGCGTAACTGTCTGTTCTACTCACTAAAGCCACTAAAGTGCTCAGACCATGATGTGCCATGTAACAGTGGCTTCATTCTCCTCCAGAGGTCAAGGCCAAAGACCACTGTGGCTTTCCATCTATGGGGCAGCTCTCTGACATCCTTCTCTGTATGTATGATCCACACAGAGCTGGGTTAGCGCAGAGCATTCAGACTGTAATTCTCAGATACAGTGCTCCAAACACCCAACTACACTTGAGTTTGAGTGGCATGTAGTCTCAGCTCACTGTGACTACAAGAGCAGCCACAGATTCTGGTCACACTTAAGGTGGGAAAGTCATGCTCAGGCCTCAGTCTTAATTGTTGCATGATCATGAGTGCAAGCCATTGAAAATTTTAGTGCTTGACTCAGTATAGCGTTATCAGCACTATTTATTGTTAATGCTGCTTGTATTGCTGGAAGATTCATTTTTCTGTACTACAGCAGTTTAACATCATACTCTGAACATGAAAAATATACTCAACTTTCTTTCAAAATGACCCACCTACAGGAAATGCATACATGTTAATACACATCACCAACAGATGCACAAAAAGAGGCGCTGCAAATATTTAATGTCAGTATTTAATTGTGATACCATTTAATGCCACTATTTCAGAGAGCTAGAATTTCACTCCAGTACTATTTGATGTGAGAAGGAATTACAGGTAGTTTCTGACTTCAGACGAGTTACAACAAGTCACATTTACCATGGCCCTCGTTCTGTACATCTCATTGTCAGTAATATGTACTATATATAACATCGCAGCATGAAATTTACTGACATTGGCACTCTCGTGCCAGTCCACAAAGACAAATACAGATTTGATTTATAGAGATACTGATAACAAAAGGCAATTGGAATGAAAGGTGCTCCAATGGGCAGTGGTTAAGAGCCTAGTTGTTCATCAAACAGACTGACAGTCCAAATCACCAGCTGCTCCTTGGAAACCCTATATAGCAGTTCTGCTCTCTCCCACAAGGTCACTGTGAGACCACACCCACTCAATAGCAATGAGTCTGGTTTGGGTTTTTAATGATGAAAACGAAAATAAATGAGATACGTGACTTATGTCAGGACTAATTGATGACAGAGTTGTCAGAACGAATCCCTGTCTTAATTAAAAAAAAAAAAAAAAACAACTCACTGTTGTGGAGTCAATTCTGACTCACAGCAACCCTATGGGACAGAGGAGAACTGCTCCATAGAGTTTCCAAGGAGCACCTGGTGGATGTGAACTGCCGACCTCTTGGTTAGCAGATGCAGCACTCTTCCGTTACCCTATCAGGTTCTCCAGTCTTAAGCAAGGACTACTATACAAACCAGTGGAAGCTCAGATTCATTGCAAGGGATTTAATAAGTTACAAAACTATTTCATAATAGGAGTGACTCCAGAAACTGAAGGGAAAAAAAAATAAAGTTCTAGAATGGTACTTAACATCAAGTATTCTTAACCAAAGTACTCTCTTTGTGATCACCAACTAAAAGAATCTCACTGATCATGACACTGACTCAACATTTAGTCACTAAAAGCCTCCATGGGTGAAACGTTTCTCAGATCCAAAGAGGTGTAACCATTTGGACATGGTCTAGGGTTCAATTTTTGGAGCTTCAAGCATACCAGAATGGTGAGAGGCAACACTCTACCACTCTGTGCCTATGTGGTCACAGTCCTTTATATCTGGGATATAAATTGGGAAAGCAGCACCTCCTTCTAGTAAATGTAGTATCAATACATAAAGGTGTTCATTGTCTTCTATCTTCCCTGTTAGTTTACATTCACTAATGAGACTAGGTAAGGCTACCTATTTTCACCATCCCATTTCTCGTTTTCTTTCCCCTTGAACAATTAGCCACTTGAGGCACAAAGGTCCCTGGGTCCTTCTAATAAGGAAGTTTCGATGAGCTTTCAACAGAAGTCCTACTTCAAGCCTTGCTTTAACTAGTTCAAAAGCTTGAGTGACCTACAACTATATAGATTTTTTTTTTTTTTTTTTAAAGATCTAAAAAGAATGCTGTTTTTGATGGTTGATGTCATGGCAGTAGCGGGAATATTGAAGCTGTACATCAAAAAGATATTTTTGGGATAAGTCAGGAGAAGAATAAAATAGAGTTTGCATGAAATTGAGAGATCTTTTGTAGCAAAGTATATTTATGAAGCCATATTTCAATAGAAATGGAGAAAAAAATGGAAATCCATTGCCGTCTTATTACTATTTTGTTGAGACTGCAATCTTATAATGAAATCTGAAATTCCAGTTCTCATATCCTAAGTATATGCCTGCTTGCTTTAATCTTGGTTATAGTTATAAATCGCCAGGCAATCACTAAAATCAGCTTTGACATCTGCAGAAAGGCCAGCTTGGCTCTACACTCTTTTCTGCTTTTCTTAACCTCCCTTTCACAGCTGTCACATTGCCCTAGCCACAAAGCTTCAAGAACACCTACTGCAACCAGAAATAGGTAGATGTTTGTGGCCTGGCATTTAGAAATCAGAGTCCTCACTAGCTGAGTCTCGCTAAAACACAAAAACTGAAACAACTGGAGCCAATGCCACTGTGTCGATCCTGACTCCTAGTGACCCTATAGGGCAGAACAGAACTCGCCTATGGAGTTTCCAAGGAGTACCTGGTGGATTTGAACTGCTGATCCTTTGGTTAGCAGCTGTATCACTTAACCACTAAATCACCAGAACTTCCTAAATCACAACAGAATTTCAAATTCCTGCCCTGCTCCTTCCAGATTACCACTTTTGAGACCTCTTCTTTGTGATGGAGAGCAAAAAGAGTTACTGATACTTCTCCGAGCTTGAAGGTGAGTCTGAAAAAGTGACCTGCTGTAACCTAGCCTTCCAGGGTTTATGCTTCCTGATCTGTACACCAAATGGCTTGAACTAAATGGCCTACAGACACCTTTGGACTCCAAGGTGTCCTTCCTTGGGTATTGCAAACATTTAGGCATTTTACTACTAGCTAAAATGTTGGCCATTCAAACCCATTTACAGGTGTCTTCGAAGACAGGCCTGATGATCTAGAGATCTACTTTTGAAAAGATCTACTTTTCTACCTTGAAAATCATATGGCACAGTCGTGTTCTGGATGTACAGGACCACCTCGAGTCAAAACCAACTCAACAGCAACTACCAACACCAACATACTGTTTCGAAGTGTCCCCGGGTGGAGTAAACAGTGAAGATGCTCAGCTGCTAGCTGGTAAGGATGAAGGTTCGAGTTCACCCAGTGGCATCACGGAAGAAAGGCCTGGTGATGTACTTCAGGCACTGAAAACCCTGTAGAACTCTGTTCTGCTTTGACACACACAGGGTAGCCGTGAGGCAGAATCAGCTCAATGATAACTTTTTTCCCTTAAATATTCCTTAAGCTGTTCCTTAAATTTCAGTTATACAGATTCCATTGGCATGAACTGTGCCTTGTTAGCCAGCAACTTATACTTTTATTTATTATTTCTATTTAGGTCAGCACGTTTTTTTTTCTTTAATAGATGAATTTATGATGAAAATTTCATAACATTCCCATAAATGGTAAATGAGCCTCAGCTGTCTCAAACAGAAGGAACTGTAAAAACACGGAAGTTGAAAACGAGGCGGTGCAGTGGAGCCCTGGACAGACGGCAGGCTCTGAGTCTCAGGAGCGTCTCTGAGTTTGAAAGGACTACTGAGGACGGACTACCATGGAAGAGATTTCTTCTCAGGTCTTGGAAGAGAATTTAAAGGGGTTAACAATTTTTCACTATAGGATTTTATGTGACTTAAACCATCTCTGGTTCCATCACTTGGTACAGATGCCACTTGCTGGGCAAGTCTGTGACTGTTAGAAGGGCAGATTTCATTTTCAGACTCAACTCTACACTCCTGAAGTACTGGTAACTTTTATTAACCCTTATCTCTAAGGAGGGCTCTCAGAAGTTGTACAGATATTCACAGCTCTGGTGCTCATCTGAAAATCCAAAGAAAAGGCTCATGGACCCCATGAGATGTCATAAGTCTCATCATTTCCGAATTCGGAAGGATGTGCATTATTGTTATTGTGATATAATTTGTACCTCATAAAAGTCTCTGCATTTAGAGTGTACAATTTAATGGTTTACTAGCACATGTTTATAAAGTTATGGAACAACCACTACAGTCATTTTAGAACCTTTTCACACGCACCACCCCAAGAATCCCCACGCCCCCATACCTCATCCCATTCCTGCTGCAATCCCAGGCAATCACTAATCTACTTACCATTTCTATTCATCTACCCCTTCAGGACACTGCACACAGATGGAACGGTACAAGGCATGGTCTTTCGTATCTGGCATCTTTCACTCAGCATCAAGTCTGTAAGGTTTTTTATTTTCTCCCCCCATGGTGTAACATATATCAGTGCTTCATTTCTGGTTTATTGCCGAGTAACATTCCATTATATGGAAACACCATATTTATGTATCTGTTCAGTTGATGGACATTTGTTGTTTCCATTTGGGGGCTATTAAGAATTATGGAGCTACAGCACTCAGGAGCAACTTCTATGTGGATTTATGTTTTCACTTTGGGGGCTACTGTATACCTAGGAATAGAACTCTGCAAAGATGGGCATTTTTTAAAATAAAAACTCCATTTTGAAGCTATACATAGCAGAACAACTTTGCAGGTGGGTAGTGCTAAAAATAGTTCCCATTTCTATGATTTGTATTGTCTTGCTTTCAACCTTCTGTTATTCCCCATTTGTATATGTATACTTATTTTATTTGAAAAACTGCAAAAGTAAAATCTGATTTATAATCAGGACACGTATTAAAAATTTTCAAGAATAGAATGAGAAGCCTATCCACTTCCTCCAATTTCATACCCAGCAGTAAGTGCTAATAAAATTATTATTTTTTTAATTTAAACAAAAGTAAGATTACATTGCCAGCCAAGTGCCGTCGAGTTGGAAGATTACATTACGCATACACTTTATATTTTGCCCTTATGATAAAACATTTCATGGTCAGCTGACATAGATTACTGCATTTTAATAAAACCTATTGATTTTTGTTATACTGAAGTTATATAATTTAATCAGTTTTCTACATATATATATATATATTTTTTTTTTTTTTATTCCAAACAAAACATAACAAACATCTGGAATACATATCTTAGGAGCTTGAGTAATTCCATAGACTATTTTCTGAGCGATAAGAAAACCCTGGCAGTGTAGTAGTTAGTGGTTCAAAAGCAGCAGGTGCTCCTTGGAAACTCTATGGGGCAGTTCTACTCTAACCTACAGGGTCTTTATGAGTTGGAATAGACTCAAAGGCAGTGGTTTTGGTTTTCTTTCTTTTTTTTTTTTAAGATAGTTGGGTGATACAAGATTTATAACTGAACTTTTAATTGATGTTCACCAAATTACACTCCAAGCAAAGGTGTTTCACTTCACACTCTACCACAATGACTGAGAGCACAGAATGCCTGTGTTACCCTGCTTTCATTTTTCCCTTGTAAAAGTCAAAATACAGGCTAAATCACAAAATACACTGCTTGTGTACATAGTTAAGTATCATTACATTATAACACCTTTTTCATTAGCTACTTGGCCACTGATATTTCTTCTGAGAATATCCAGTTTATATCAATTGTCAATTTTCCAATCAATTGCTTACATTATTCTGATACATTTGTCTACATTACACATGTTCTGTATATGTCTACAAAAATATTTTAGCTTGATCTTTTACTTGATTCTACTTTCCCTTTTCTGGTTTTTTTTGTAGCAACATGTGAAAAAAATTTTTCCAGCAACACATGAAAATACTCCAAGGGGGATGGCGAAGTTTCCAAACGAACACAAGGCAAACATTATTTGTGTAAAAATATCTTCTATTCACATACTGATCCTCAAAGAGACCATCACATCCAGTTCCATCTTAACTTTTTCTTACCTACTCTGTGTCAGCATTATGGTCAGTGACGACGTTCACTAGAATCAAACGCAGTGTTCTCCAGAATATAAAAAGAAGGCAATGAATACCTGGGTGCTATAACTACTACAATAAATAACAGGATTCCAGTTTACATTTAAATTAGGGTGAAAGAAGCTAGCTCTGAATAACAATAAAAAAGGAAGCTGAGCTCAAAGCTTAAAGTACTCAAATGAATGTGTAACTACACCAAGCAGGGAAGCAAACAAGGTTACCAAGTCATAAAAAGTACATTAAATTCCAAATGAATTAGAAAAAAAGCGGTAAAGCAATTGGGAACTGCTATAGAAATTCTGTTGTAAAACAACAAATTGAACTTAGCCAATAGGTTCACTTGAAGATTAGGTAAAAATATGATTATAATATAAGAAATTTATAGGTAAGCAGCATTGCATTCATTCCTTACTTTTTCCATGACCCTTTCATGTTTTTCTTTGCTATTTCTTGTTCACGCTAATCTTGCCTAGAAGAAAGTAATGAATAATGAAGGAAATGATGGGTAAATGCAATTTTATTTTCACTCTAATTAAATTTCCCCTCTCAGAAAAGATTTCATCTTCTTGAATCACTATGGATTAAACTATAGTGCTTCCATTATTGCAAAACTTCCATGCAAAGCATGTCCCTCCTTGCTCAGGAAATCTCAGGACTATTGTGGCATAGTCATGCCTGCCTAAGCTTCTGCCAACAGTTTGAAAACATGACATTTAAGAGATCTATGATACAGGTCTTGGCTTATTCAGATAAGTCAACTGGCTATTTCCTCCTTGCCCCCAAAAATCAACAATGCAAATATAAATGTTCTGGTTTTAGTCAATTCTCAAGTGGAAGAGAATTTTCTAACCTACTAAGAAATGAACTACTTTAATCATTTCACTTTTAAAATGTCTCTGCTAACTGGGTATTACCACTCACACTTTACACTTGAGGCCAGCAGGGCCACCTGTCTTGTCTAAGGTCACAGCTAACAACGGAGACCGAAACTCATTTTCCTGCATCTATACCCCGGATATATACTGTGCTTCTTCTTCAAGTCTCAGGGTTTCTTAAAACCACTTACCTTTCTTTCCTTCCTTGTATCAGGAATTGACAACTTACGGCCCAAGGTGCAAATATGTTCTGCTGCCTGTGTTTACAAATAAAGTTTTATTGGAACATAGGCACACCTGTTTGTTGACAGAGTAGTCACAGCTATACTTGTGCGACAGCATCAGAGCTGAGTAGTTGTGATGGAGACCTTATGATTCACAAAGCATAAAATATTTACTCTCTGGCTCTTTACAGGAAAAGTATGCCTATATCTGTTGCATTCCATCTACATGTATGCTGAGAAGAAATAAGATACTGTATCTACTCAAGATATATATAAAAAGAATTTCTGATATAACTTATACATATAGTGTGATTTTGTTTTCAGAAAACAAATGAACTTTTGCTTTAATGCATATAGAAAAAGACACTCTGACAGTTCACAGGCTAAACTGCGGTTGTAAGTTTGAGAAGTTAGATTGTAGGTAAATTTCCTGGTTGTGTTTTTATTTTTTTTAATTTACCTATTGTTTGAAATTTGTTTTTCATTTCTTCTTTCTTTACTCACCAGGGAAGGGTTCTTAGCAAGTCACTTTATTTCTGCAGTCGTCTGTAGCGCCTGTAAAAGCGAAAAGCTGGATTAGAAGATCTTTCAAATCCCATTAATTCTAACATTCTGTTGATGTACATAATACCAATATTCAATTTTCTTGGAAACCCTCGTGGTGTAGTGGTTAAGTGCTATGGCTGCTAACCAGAAGGTCAGCAGTTCAAATCTACCAGGTGCTCCTTGGAAACTCTATGGGGCAGTTCCATTTTTTTTCCCCCCTCAATTTTCTTAGTGTCATTTAATTTTGACAGCAACCAGTCATAGGTCAAGATCTTTACACATGAGCTTAAAATTTAAATTGTTTCATTTTTATTAAAATATAATCCCCATAGGCTACTCATTATTCTCAACTCGCAACATTATAGTCTCTTTCCAGAGACTAGTGAAAGGAATTCTGACTTTATTTCCAAAACTGAATCTAACAATGAACTTCCTAATTAAGGATTAAAGCAAACTCCGATTCTTGAGAACAAAGTATTCCTTATCCAGATTTTAAGCCTGTTGTTCTTTAAACAGAATTTTTTTCTCCTACTACTTGTGTTCTTGTGGAATATTTCTTGGCTTGCTTTTTTAAAGAACATTAGCTTGAATTTTATCTTCAGAACAACCATATCCTACAAGCTCCCATTTCCTCTAAATCTGATAATGTTTCCAGTATTTTTAAAAAGCCTTTCATTCAATAAATATTCAAATTTCACATGACTTATAGAACACTGTTTTTCCTAATCACTTTAGGTAGACTAAATGATAAAAGTTAGAAATCGAAACAAATACCTAGCCATAGTGAGGTTTAGAGATAATAGACATGTTTCTTGCTAGAAACATACAAGGTTTGACAGCTAAGTTCGTGAACTCATCCTAGAAAAAGTATTACATACCTCATTACTAAATATCATTACAGTCAGCTCTGAAGTCCTCCCCTTGGGAAGTTATGCACTGACACCAGTGCCCAACCCACCCTTCAAAGCAATTTTGGAACTCTTTTTCTGAAATGGCCATCAGAGCTGTCCTTGTATGACACTTGATGTCCTGAATGTCATCAAAAGGTCTTCTTTGCAAAATTTCCTTTATCTTTGGGTCAAGAAAAAAGTCACTGGAGGCCAGACCAGGTGAGTACAGTGGGTGTTCCAATACAGCTGTTTATTTAGTGGCTAAAAATTCCCTCACAGACAACTAGACAGTTAAGTTCACGAACTCGCCACCACGTGCATCATGTGCAATGGCCATTCCAGAAGGAGTTCCAAAACTGCTCTGAAGGGTGGACTGGGTGCTGGCATCAGTGCCTAGCTTCCCAAGGGGAGCACTTCAAAGGCGACCGTAGCGATATTCAGCAGTGAGATCTGTAGTACTTAACAACAATTAAGATCGTGGACTTCATTGCCAGACCTTGTATACAGGTATAGGATTTGGGGGAGTATTTTTATCATATATCCTAAGTCTTAAAATTATCAGGATGTCAAGTAATTCCACTTTTGGGGAGGTAATCTGCAGAAATAATAATGCCAGCCAGCCAAGTGCTGTCGAGTTGGATCTGAGAAACAATAGGGATAAAAATAGTGTTATTTATAAAAGTGAAAATATGCATTATTGAGATGCAGCAATGTAATGAAGTAACATGCAATTATAAATATTACCTTGCAAAACACAATGAATAATATCATAGGAAAATATTCATGCTCAAACCTAAAAACTGGCTTGAAATACCATGTATAGGATTCAATTTCTTCTAACAATATATATGTAAAAATATTTATACAGCTGTCAGTGATTAAAACAATCTACACTAAAATATAAAAACTGGTTATGTTTTAGTGATAGAATTATGGGTAAATACATTTTGTTCTCTTCATAATTTTCACATTTTCTGCATGGCTCACAAAGTATCAAGAAGAATTGTTCAAGAACTGTAAGTTACAAAAATAAAAATGATTTTCAAAAGTCTAGACTATATAATCATACTTTGATGGGATCAATCAATTTATTAATTCAAGAAGGATACCCTTTCATCTGAGTGAAAGCAAATGCTTTGGATCTGCTGCCTAATGAATTGCTAGTTCTTTATCTGGTTGGAAGGAAATTAAAACTGGTGATAGGAAACAATAAAAAAAACAAGGCAATAAGATCTCTACTTTCTCACACTCTTCGTAGCCTCATAGTCTCTGTTCTGTGACACTAACTAGGTCTTCCATTGTGGAGCTTTTTTTTTAAAACAACTTGAAATAATTGTGTTCCTTTGTTTTGTTTCCTTGAATTTGGTGGAACCGCCTATTTAAAGTTCTCGAAGGCAAGAATCATATCTGTTTGGCACACTTAGTATGGATTTCATTAAGTAGTTTTTAATGAGCACACATACAAAGAATAAAATGACTTAAGTTTTACAGCATCATAACATCAGCAGTCGTTACGCTGGTCAGAAGGTTCCCGTGACTTATAATGATCCAAGGCTGCCAGAATTTTCCCTGTACTCCACGTTTTGGAGCTTACTAGTCCAACCACAGGCAAGCAAAGCCCAGTATATATATTCATCCAGTATATTTATGGAAAACAAGACCATTAATCTTGATGATTTAGGCAAAGTTAATCTTCTTTACCTTTATGGCCGTTATTTAATTTTATGCCTTTAACAGATTACAGCTGATAAATCAGCCATAGTCAAAACTGAACTCTAAACATAATTAACCAAATGGCACCCTAGTGCCATTTGGGTGCAAGCTACTGAAAAGGAAGTTTACGCTCTAGAACCATTATTAACAACCTGAGCAAAGCAGAAGTGTGTGATCAAACAATGGCTTGGATATGTTGAGAGAGGAGGAGTTTACTGGGAAAAAATGAAATATAATGCCAACTGTTCAGAAATGTAATCTTCTGTTATCTCTCGAGTCTCTAAAAGCAAGTTAATAGTGTAAGCAACTCATTTTTAAATATATATAAATTACTCTTATCCAAGCAATAATTCAATTTCCCTAAGTGCTATTTTGGAAGACTTCATTGGTTAAGCTATGTCCTAGTAAAGATACTCCGTTTCTTCTGAAATATTTGATGGTTTCTGTGCCTTGGTCATTTGGACCCGCCTTCCTCTAGCAGATCTGAATGAACAAGGCTTGAGCTATACAAGCAAGCACAGGTACAATTCGGAGGCCAAGATACCGAAACAAAAGGAGTCCTCCTTACTCTTTGTCTGAAGCTGGTCTTGTTCCACAGAGTCCACGAATGAGTACGCCCTTCCTGTGCCAAGTGTCTTCAGAGAAAAGCTAAAGTGGAAAGCTACCATCATCTGGCAAATTCAGCTGGTGAGACAAGCCAATTTAGATTGAGGCCTTATTTTTGTACCTATTTTTGCTAATGACTTTCCTGAGGGATGAGAGACTATAAAAGACAATTTCTAGGGTAAGTATTTTTGTTTTAACTTTTAAGTGGGGGGAAAAAATATCAAAGATCAACTGCAACCCCGAAAAATGACGGCTCTCACCGCAGGTCCTGTCATGATGAAATACGTGACGGTACACTGTAATGAGTACACACATCTACTGATTTCAAAAGATTACAAAAGTGTTTATTCCCTACTGCCAAGAGAACCAGGATTGCATATGGAATGTAACAAGTACATTTAGTTCTCTGCATAAATACTTATAGATGTTTATATGTGGCAGTGGTGGAAACCCTGGTGGTATAGTGGATTAAGTGCTGCATCTGCTAATCAGAGGGTCAGCAGTTTAAGTCTGCCTGGTGCTCCTTGGAAACTCTATGGGGCAGTTCTACTCTGACCTGTAGGGTCCTTATGAGTCAGAATTGATGCGATGGCAGTGGGCTTTTTTAAAAAATTTTATGTAGCAATGGTACCATGCAGACTCAGTTCATAAGCTTCAAGGTTAGAAGTTAACACAAGTTGCTACTACACCTGATGATTGCTGATGGCATCTTGGTACATGTGATAAATACTGGACAGCGTCACCATGATATACAACTTCATGAACATCTCGTAAGAAAGGCCCCCCTCTTACACTAACAGTTGTGTGCTACTCTAAGGCTTAGTAATTGGTGCTACATTTAATCAATGAATATGGACTTCAGGTGATTGTTCAGCATGGGAGAGGCCAATCAAGGATCAGACCAAAGCAGTTTTTCTTTTGACTTAAGACATGTGAAATTATGTTTTGCTTGATAATTACAAGAGAATGCTCTGTTTCAACAGGCTAATAGCAACATTCTCAGTGACCATGAGGATTCCATTCATCTTCTCTGAGATACCCACAAGTATCAGACACATCAACAGGCATGGGATACAGACTGAAGATTTCATTACAACTGAAGCCTGTTGTAAGAGCATCGATTACATTTATTGCGCTGAGGGAGTGCCTCAACCTGGAAAGAGGTGGCCAGGATCCAGTGGGCAGATTCAAGTACATTTCTCCTGCTTCTGTATTATGGAAAATCTTGTAACAACGTCCAAACCCTATTTACGTACATACTGAGGTCATTTATTTTAGATGTTCCATGTTTCAAACTGGTGGGCTGCCAGCCAAATTGGAACCATAAATACACTTTGTTTGGTCTGCCAATACTCATAAATCTTGAATTTCAGTGCTTTCAGATGGGCATGCCTCTCCAGCTTTCCAGAGGCCTGCTCTTCTGTCACTTTACATGTTAGCCGCTTGAAGCATTTTCCAGCAGAAATGATCTGCCAGGCCTCTGAGGCAGTTGAGATGGCAAACCCTACCTCGGGGTGACTTTCTAAGTTTGTCAGGTGCCTATCATGTGCTGAATCTCGGTGACCAGCCTGTTATTAGGAAGAAGCTGATCTACTCGCCCCTTTGAAATCTCTCCCAGCGTATCAGGCACTGAGTCAAGAAGACCGTCAAGAGTTGGGCACATTTCCCAGCATGCTGAGAGTTGAGTTCTTTATGACCACTGTGGATGGGCAAGATCACATCCTGTCCCAGCAGCATTTTACGAGCGTTATGAAATACCTGGCACAGCTGGTGTAGCACGCAGTCAGGAGGATGCCCACATACCCTGCTGGAATCCCTTCACCATCTTTGCACACACCAATTCTCCATGTACTTCATTCCCGACAGCCAGCATCTGTGACTCTTTGTTGGAGAGTTACTGGGTATTTAAAAAACCAACCAAACAAACCAAAAAAACAGAAATCCATTGTTGTCTAGTGGACTGTTACTCATAGCAACCCTACAGGCAGTGCGGAACTGCCCCACAGGGTTTCCAAGTAGCCACTGCTGGATTCAAACTGCCAACCTTCTGGTTAGCAGCCAAGCTCTTAACCAATACATCACCAGGGTTTCCCCTATTGGATATAGGGTATCCATACACTCCAGATTTCTTGTCCCTGCTTAGAACAACTCCAGGGTATTTCTATACTGATCCTAAGCTCTCCAGCAGCATCTAGCCAAAATTAGCCTTCATGCGACTACACTTGACACAATCCCATTATTGGCATCTTTCTCTACTGCATTCCTCCGTTCCTTAATCTTCCTAATAAATCACTTTCTCCCCACTTGTGATCAGAGAGTCTGCTTTAGGCGAAATCTGCTCGAGACAGCAAGTTTCCCAAGGTTGGAAGGCATCTGGATAATGGGTGACCAACTCTTCCAAGCACCCTGTAGCGTTCCCATGAAGCAAAGTGATTCAAAATGGAAGTGTGTAAGTTTCCATGTATGTACCAACTCTGTCTCATGACTCTCTGTTCCCAAGGGCCCTCACGACATAAATCAGTACACCAGGATGCTGAACGTCCACAGCTGCATCATCCATCACACGCATGGCTGGTGCTTGGCAAACGGTACTCCGTGACGGCGCCAAACTTGCAGTGATGTGCAAAAATTCCCATTTCTGTCAATCAACTAGGGAGCACCTCACGTGGCCAGTTTTTTCTTTTTTCTAATTCACCAAATCACAAGATTAATTTACAAGCTGAAGTCCCAAGCCTGAATACAGTTATGTATTTTAAATTTCGAATAGCATTTCTGAAACTTTTGGCTTTTAACTTGTTGTTCTTGGAGAACTGCTCTCTGGTCAATGCAGAATGACTGCATGCTAATGAGACAGAGGACCCTGGTTCAGAGACCGGTGCGTTACAATTTTCTAATACATGAAACATTTAAAGACTGATGAGACAGTACATTATATCTGCATGGTAATTTAGTTCAGAAGTTCACAATTATTTTATTTTCAATATTAATTGCTTTTGTCTCTCCATAAATGACTCTCTATAGGAAGTGGAATTCAATTTCATTCGTTTTCAATAATCGAGATTGCTTTGAAGTAGCTCAATAACTCTCAGCTCTTCTCGGCATTCAATATATTGCTAGTGGTAGCACATAAATAATCTGGGTTTTCTTTTCAGATTCCTGGGCAAGGCCGGCCTTGGGCAAAACAGCCAAGTAGATGCAGTTTGCTTTCATGCTCCCAGTCCTTTTGCTACATCCTAGTGTCTTCAGAAGTTTTGGTGGCTTAGTGGTTAAGAGCTATGGCTGTTAACCAAAAGGTCGGCAATCCAAATCCGCCAGGCGATGCTTGGAAACCTCTATGGAGCAGTTCTACTGTCCTATAGGGTCACGATGAGTTGGAATCAACTTGAGGGCAGTGGGTTCTCAATGGGTACTGTCCTCTTCAGCATTTGTAGCCCTCATAAGATTTCTCCTGCTGTTATCTTCCCTACCCTCACTGTCTCCAGGGGAAAGGGATAGGAAAAAATATATTCACACTTGCTGGAGATTTCCAGCTTCTATACCTTTGCTGGAAACCCTGATGATGTAGTGGTTAAGTGCTACTGCTGCTAACCAAAAGATCAGCAGCTCAGATCTGCCAGGCACTCCTTGTAAACTCTATAGAATAGTTCTACTCTCTTCTATAGGATTGCTTTGAGTCAGAATCATCTCAAAGGCAGTGGGTTTGCTCGGGTTTTTTGGTATACTTTTGTTTATCCTGTGCCCTCTGCCAGAAGTTGTCTTTTGCCTGCTTACCCAAAAACACAAATAAGTGACTTCACCATCCACATCAAAGGTCACCATTTCCGCAGAGCCTGTGCTGCTCCCCACAGGATCCCTGTCCCAGCACCTTCTAAATGTCCCCTGCATCTTCATCTCCTTAGAGAGTTATTTATATGCCTCTTCTCCTCACAAGACAACCATCGTCTCAGAGTAGGAATCACAATCATTAATCTGTGTATTTCTCATCATGCTTACCCAGGTGTCTTGCTACAAAGTTATCTGAATGAAGAAATAAACCAAAGGATGAACTAATGAATAAGCATTTGTGATACAGGAAACTTGGCTGTGAGCCTGTGTTTCAGTCACATGAAACTACTTAAACTTCTTCCTACCCAACTTTTACTGACTCACCTCAGAGACTTTGTTTATTCATTAATTCCACCCCTGTTCAAGTTCTAACATTCCAAAGATTGTACTAGTCCCCAACTTCCAACATTCCATAAACTGTACTACAGCTATATTTTTTTGTACATCTTATCATTAGTAATAGGTACTACAAACAATGTTGTAGCAGCAGTTTGCTCCTGTTAGCCTTCTCTAGTGTACGCTTGGAGATGATCAAATACCAGATTTATAAAGATACTGATAATAAAAGGCAATGATAATGAAAACATTTTCTAAAAAGTAGTCAACAGACATCAAAACTGATGCAGCATAATGTAACATGAGACTTGAAGTTCATTTTAGGTCAAGGTCTACCTGTAAAGGTCTCCTACTTTACTGAGAACTTCTCCAGAGCAAGGACAATGACCTGCCACAGGCACACAGTAAAGGCTGAAGGCATTCTTGTAATGTGAATCGGACGATGGTGCCTTGTGGGTGCACCAATTTTCCCTTTCAAAGTTTATGTTTCAAAATGTCAGCATAGATAGGTGAATGGACACCACATCAGAGGTCACATTTGAAGGTCAGTGAGGGAGTGAGGTAGTACCTACATGACCCCACCTAGTATTTGGTTGCTGGCTCACAAACCTACCATCGTTCTAGGGCTCGATTTGATTTTGATATGGAAACTCACAACGAAATAGACTCACGCAATAACCACTACAACAGACTCCAACATACTGAGATGGCATGAGGCGGGGCAACATTTTGTTCCACGAAACATATACTGGCCATGACTCAGAATCCACTCGAGGGCAACTAACAAGAGCAACAGAGCAGCTTTCAAAAACTGTACCTAGTAGTCAATTCTGCTCTGAAGAGCATCAGGTCACAAAGAGCTGGAACCAACTTCATGGCAACTTTTTCTAATTCTGACGTGTGAAGGGGATGGGGCACAGGACCCCAACAATTTTCACCCATTTGGTTTATCCCCCGCACTCTCTGCCCTAAGTCATACTCCCATGTGTCCCAGCCATGCTGTTCCCTAATTGTGTTCAATACACCTTCATTTGCTTACGAACTATACCGCCTCCCCCACCCGCTTCTCCAGGTTCATTTTGCCTGTCCTCACTAGGGTTACTTGCCAATTTTTATGACTTCCACTATTCTTCTTTGAACTCACATCTCAGTTCAGCAGGAATGCTCTTACACAACGAACAACAAACATACTGATAAAAGTAGAGTCAACCTAGAGGAAAAGCACTCTCCTTGATTCTGCCCAGTCTTTTCTCTCAGCCATCTCAGAGCAATGCAATCTCTTTTTGCTAAAAATTGACTGCTTCATATCTTTCTTGTGTCTCTACCCTTACTACTTCTGGCTTCTGTTTTCCTGTCATGCTCAGGAAGTCATTGATTTATTTTCTTTCTAGATGGACAGTATGAAAAGACTATTAGAATAAGGGAGGCATGGTTTACGGTGAAGGTAAGAAGTCATTACTTTGCCAGCACTGTCACTAGAAAATCTGGTGGTGTAGTGTTTAAGTGCTATGACTGCTAACCAAAAGATCAGCAGTTCCAATCTGCCAGGCACTGCTTGGAAACTCTATGGGGCAGTTCTACTCTGTCCTACAGGGTCACCATCGATTGGAACCGATTCAGTGGTAGTGGGTTTATTCTGGTTTTGGTATCACTGTCACTGTTTTTCCCTGGTGGAACTGCCTACAGGAGCTGATCATTAGGAACATACTTGTAATTATAAGCTCACCAACAATCCCTGCTGTTTCCCAAAACACAGTGGCCTCTTTGGTTACCCATTCTATGGTTAGCCATCCAAACAGCAAAGACATTTTCTACTCAATTTTAGATACATAAGGCTTCTCTGTAGGGTTGCCGGAATAAATAGAGTAGGATATCATCTGAATTGGAATTTCAGATCAACAGCAAATACTATTAGTGGCAGTATGTCCCAAATGCTGCATGGGATATACTTATACTAAAAAAACAAAACAAAAAACCCTGTTATTTACCTGAAATTAAAATTTCAGTGTATGCTTTATATTTTTAATTTGCTAAATCTGGCAAGATTACTTATTTTTATCTCAAAGTTCAGTTTCAACGAGCATATAATAGAATTTGAGAGGAAGTTGAATGTGACAGTTAAGAGGGGAGGTTCTGGAATTAGACAACAGTTTGGATTCTGTCTGTTATATACTGTTACATTAAACAGGTTTTTCACAAATATTCTGGCGCTATTCTCTTCAAGACGCAAGGTAGAATTCTACTTCCTCTGTCCAATATATGCTACAAAATTGATGTTAATGACTGTCTGTCAAGTTAATATCATGGTTAAAAGGTGATTCATTCCAGTTGTATTAATGGAGCACACGCCGTATGCTAGATTCGGAGATACTGTGAGTACTACAAAGGTCAGGAAAATACAGCCATCCCACCAATGACAACAACAGCAAGAGAAAAATACATCAAGAGCCACACACTTTAGTTTCACATACATGAGAGGTATCCTTGGCTTGTTTCAATTAATCAACAGTCTCCATCTTCAAGGTTTGATAATGGTATCAGTGCTGCTGAAAAATCTCATATAATGAGAAGATAAGGAGCCTCAGTCAGAATATAAATCAACAAATCATTTCTTTCACTGATAAAACTTTTTCTTTTTTTGACAGAATGTGTAATGAACTGGGTTCATAGTGATTTATATTCTGATGCAACCTCTTTACCTCATCATAGACCCTCTTTCGTTGAACCTCAATATTCTTTTTGCAGTCTAGATCCACATTTCCAAATGTTCTCTTGGACATGTACCTATAGTTATTGCCCACTGATGCTTTAAATTCATCATGCCCTTCAAGTGGCTAAGAGACACGTAAGGAGTCACTCACCATCACTAGCCATTAGAGAAGTACAAATCAAAACCAAAATGAGACACCATCTCATTTATGCATTAATGGCATGAATCAAAAACCAGAAAATAACAAATGCTGGAGAGGCTGTGGGGGTCTTGAACTCTTACACACTGCTGGTGGGAATGCAAAATGGAAAATGACAAAATGGAAAATGACACCTCCTTAGAAAGCTAGAAATAGAAATACTGTATGATCCAGCAATCTCACTCCTGTGTTTCTATCCTAGAGAAATAGACCTGTGACACAAATAGACATATGCTCGCCCATGTTCACTGTAGCATCATTCACAATAGTAAAAAGATTGAAATAATCTAAATGAATGGATAAACTACGATATATACACACAACGAAGCACTATACAATGATAAAGACCCAACATGAATCTATGAAGCATCTCATAACACGGATGAATCTGGAAGGCATTATGCTGAATGAATAACTCAATCATAAAAGGACAAATATTGCATGAGACTAGTACCATCAAAACTCATGAAAAGGTTTATACACAAAAAGAAATAATCTTTAATGGTTACTAGGGAGGGCAGAGGTAGGGACAGAAAAACACTAAGTAGGAAAAAAGGTAAGCAATAACTTTGGTGAAGGGTAAGACAGTACACAATAGCAGGGAAAGCAGTATGACTTGTCCAAGGCAAGGTCATGGAAGCTCCACAGACTCATCCAAACTCTCTGAGGGACTGGATTACTTGGCTGAGGGGACCACGGTCTTAGGGGATATCTAGCTAATTGGCATAACACAGCTTAAAAGGAAAATGTTCTAAACTATACCTTGGTGAATAGCATCTGGGTCTAACAAGCTTATGAGTAGTGATCTAAGACATTCCACTGGTCTCCTATAATCAGGAATAAGGGAGAATGAAAAAAAACCGGAGACATTAGGGAAAGATGAGTCAAAGGACTAATGGATCATGACAACCACAGACTCTACCAGGCTGAGTCCAGTACAACTACATGGCACCCAGCTACCACCACTGACTGCGCTGGCATGGATCACAATAGAGGGTTCTGGACAGAGTTGGAGAAAGAGGTACAACAAATTCTAGCTCACAAAAAACGACCAGACTTACTGGCATGACAGGGGCTGGAGAAATCTTAAGAATATGGCCCCCAGACACCCTTTTAGCTCAGTAACGAAGTCACTCTTGAGGTCTGCCATTCAGGGAAAGATCAGAAAGGCCCATAAGACAATAAAAGACTAAAGAGGCACAGCAGCCCAGGGACAAGGAACAGAAGACAGGAGGGGACAAGAAAGCTGGTAAAAGAGAACCCAATACGAAGAAGGGGAGAATGCTGATACGTCACAAGAAAATATGCATACTAACTGTTTAATGAGAAGCTCACTTGCTCTGTAAGTCCTTCATGTAAACAAACAAACAAACAAAAGTGAATAAAAAACTCATCACTGTTAAGTCAATTCTGACTCATAGTAATGCTATATAGTACAGTAAAATAATATATATACATAGATATATACATATAGTCAGATGCCTCATGTCCACAAATGACTCCTTTTCTTTTCCAGTGTCTACTAACATCTCTATTCCTGTGAAGGGAGCCATCATTAATCTAGTTCTTCAAATTTGAACCACTGACCTCTGAGTCCTCCTGCTCTCTACTCCAGCTGTTCCAGAGTGTGTTTCAGTATCCTTCTTCTCACATTGGTCCCATATTCCTATTAGAAGCAAGGATGGCAAGACTTTGTCTCACCTACTTTGGGCACCTTATCAGGAGGGCTCAGCTCCTGGAGAAGTTATTCGTACTTGGTACATTAGAAGGCCAGCGAAAAAGAAGCCCCTCAACGAGACGGACGGATACAGTGGCTGCAATGAGAGCTCAAGCAGAACAATGGCTGTGAGGACGGCGCAGGGCTGGGCAGCGTTTTCCTTTCCTCTGTGTAGGGTTGCACAGGGTTGCACGCTGTGCAGGTGAGTCGGAGCCAACTCCACGATGCCTAACAACAACCGTCAACACGCTGTCTGAGATCCTTCTTTCCCCTTGCTTCTTCCCTTGCTACCACAGCGTCCCAACTGCTCTCTCTATGCTTATGGGCACCCTGTTCTCATTTATTTCCCCTAAAACTTCTTGATCCTTCTCCCTAAAGGATAGCTCTGCCTTAGGATTCTACTTTGGAGTCTGCAGCACCTCCCTGTGCCCTATGGAACGCCATGCGAACCCTTCAGCCTGGCCATCACTGCTCTTGATGGTGACGTGGAGAGAGTGACTTATTCTCCACGTCACACTTCCATGTAAGGCATTTCATTTCCACATTCTTCTTGAGGGAAAACCTGGTAGCATAGTGGTTAAGTGCTATATCTGCTAACCAAAAAAAGGTGGCAGTTCAAATCTGCCAGGTGCTCCCAAGAAACTCCATGCAGCAGTTTGACTCTGTCCTGACTCACTATGAGTCAGAATCGACTCGACGGCAGTGGGTTTGATTTGGTTTGGGTTCCTTCTTGCAAAGGGAGCAGCGCTGAAGAGTACATTCATTTTCTGCCAAGCCTGGTAAGCCTGGGATACAGACCACTGTGTATAAACGATGTGGAGTTCAGGACTTGATTTACTGGTAAGTACTCTACTACCGGGTGAGGGAGATCGCTAGGTGGTGTGCTCAACCACTAATCAAAAGTTTGGCAGTTAAATCCATCCAAAGGTGCCTCAGGAGAGAGGCCTGGCAAGCCGCTTCTGAAAGAGCACAGCCTCAAAAACTCCATGGGGCAGTTCTGAATGCATGCATGGGGTTGCTGTGAGACGCACTGACTCAGTGCCAACAACTCTTCTGTGAGACATCCTGATTCTCCTCTCCTCTCCAGGGTTCACCCCTTTGGTACAGTGGCTCACGGTTGTCTACTTGCTCTGTTGCTACCAGGTAGGCAAGAACTTGGGAAGGCTGATGCAGCTCTTATTGCAAACTACACCTTACAATCTAGCATTATGAGCTATCCTGCTGGTAATTTAATCTGCATTTGATTCTCATCTTTGTATGTCAAAAGATCCAGAACGCACAGGTGAAGCAGTATGGTTGATGCCTCAGAAACCCTAACAAAAGCCATCTGCAGTCTGGGATCAATCTATCTCAAGAGCATCTTAATAAAGTATTTTTAAATACTGACCAAGAGATTCTTGTCCAAGCTCACTATTGGTTGTCTTCCAAGAGCACCACGGCTTTCCATGCCCTCACAGCACTGAGTTGTCTCGTCACACAAAAATCCACTTCTCACTGTTTTTTTTTTTTTTGCTAGCAATAAAAAGAATAAAAGATGCTTCTGCTTTGTGTAAATTAGCATGCTTGCTCATTCTCTCTCGTGCTCCTACATGTGTGCACGCAGACACACATGCGTGCACATACACACACATGCATGCACCCCTTACATCAGTTTACCATGGCTCATTTTATTTACATACTTGTTCCATTCTCTTTTCTGAACTATAATTTCTTACAGTATCTATTCCCAGACAGCTAACAGTTCCTAATGAGTGACATAATATCCTTAACAGTGTCAGCTGGATTGAAAGTGTCTTCTTTTTAAGAGGGATAGTAAAGTTCTGATTAGCCATGTAACTTTTTTCCTTAGTACTACAAAGATTCACTACTTGAGTTTTTAAAATACACTTCCCTCCTCTTCTCCTCTCTTAGCTTTATGCACTTTGGATTCAAAGGGGCATAGCATAGTGGGTTAAGTGCTATGTCTGCTAACTGAAAGTTCAGCAGTTCAAATGCACCATGCACTCCTTGGAGACTCTATGGGGCAGTTCTACTCTGACTTCTAGCGTCGCTATGAGTCAGACCTGAATCAGTGTCGGTGGGTCAGGAATGTACTTTGCTTTTTTAGATAGGAGTTACCCTTAGATGAGTCTTTTCTGAAATTATTTGTAAGCTTACCTTTTTCTTTCCTTATAATGTCAGGTCAAGACTTGTCTTCTTGCTGCAAACATTCCCTCTCCTACATTTACAAACAGATTGTGGCCAGTGACAATTATGTATTTCTATTCCTACTTCATGTATGTATTTTACCAGTATTTCTGCATATTTCTGACATGACTTAAAGTCTGCTCAATCTTAACACCTGCTCTTTTCCTGAGATGATTAACACATCTTCATTTACAGTTCTATTCCTTTCTTGTGACCACACATAGAAAGACTTACTCTGCCGTTGTTCAACAGGGCGCATCAAAGATGCCCATTTATCACCACCACCTTCTCGAAGGCACAAATCCACAAAGCTAAAGACAATGGGAAAGACACAACAGCAGATGGGAGAAATCAACAACATTTTAGGGGCTGGAGAGCACATGACTAACTTAGCAGAGAGAATTAACGCACTCAATTTGGGATAACTTGACGAGGAACAGGAAGCCAGAAAAAACAAGCTGACAGATGTGGCAGAAGGCAACGTAAACACGGTACGTTACATCTTCACACGTGAGTAAAATTTGAGTAATCAGATGAGTACTGAATATTTGTTAAATCAAAATTCTAATCTAACTACACTGTAAAACGAGAGTGCAAAGGAGTAGTACATGAGTGTGACATTAAAGAGTTCACACCTGTACTTTCTATAATTGAAGGTCAGCAAAGGGTGTCTAAAATTGAGTAATCCAAGAAAATAAAGGGGTGAATAAGTTACATGGAAATAGAACAAAAGAAAACTGCTGAAAAAATTTAAAAATGATTTTCTTAGGGAAGTGATAATCAGTGCTGGAAAAGGTTGGAACATGGAATTGTTGTGTTTTAAGTTCTGCCTAACTTATTTGACTTCTCAAACTGAATATAGAAATACTTATAAGAAAATTTGAAATATATTCAAATTAGAAAGGAAGACGTTCCAATTCTAACCAAAAGCATTTTTTCCTCTACTGCATCATTCACGTCAACTTACGTGTAAATAACCACATACATTTAGTTTTCTATATTTATGAGCCTCTTGAGAAGTAAAGCTCTATTTAATACATACTAGTCCAGCAAAGCACTAAACATATTAGACCATCCAACTGGGAAATCCCATGAATTGATGATCCTTAACTTCCAAACCCAGAAAACTGATACCAAGAAGTGGCTGGTTATACATAAGCAGCCTCAGAAGCTTCTCTTTTCTGTTGTTGTAGTCATAAATGTGTCTATTCCACACCTTCTGACAATTCAGCTTTCTTACGGGTGTACAATCACGGTGACAGTTACACTAATTGGGTGCATAATCAGACCCTTAATCAATGACATTTCCATCATTATGAACCAAGATTCAGCGCTCCGTAAGCAATAACCTCTTTCTCCCTCCACCTTGACTCTGGTAACCACCAATAAACACTAGCCTCTATATACTTGTCTGTTCTTGTCATTTTATATAAGTGAGTTCATACTTGTCCTTGTGTCATTGACTTGTTTCACTCAGCGTGTCTTCAAGTAAGCAACCACAACAGTTGGTCTCTATTCCCTTGGAGCAACAGGGGGAGAAGGAAGAGTTAAGAATAGGAAGAGGATGTGCACTGTGGCTAACTGCCTCTAGTAACCACCACCTCCTGTGCCTCAAAGCCAGATGAACTGGATGGTGCACGGGTGTCATTAGTGAACATTTTGATTGAAGATTCTCTATGAGACTCCTGGTCAAAAGAGGGAGAATGCAAAACAGAATTTGAACTTCTCATTGAATGCAAACATTTTGGAGCTGTGGAGGTGGATGGATCCCTGAAACTATTACCCTAAGAACACCTTTAAGCCTTAAAGCAAAACTATCTCCTGAAGTCTTCTTCACATCAAATGGTAGTTTAGTTTAACTCATAAAGACTGTTTGCTTTGAACACTGTGCTCTTTTAAGAACTACCTGTATGGTATCAAATCAACAATAGCAATTCAAAAGATAGAATTAAGGGAGCAATGAATTTCTATTAGTGGAGGAGGAACAATCTGGAAAAGGATGATGACAACAGTTATACAACCTGAAGAATGTAATCAAGGCCACTAAATTGGATGTATAGAGATTACTGAATTGGTGTATAGTTGGGCTGTGTAAATTCTCAACAATAAAAAGTGAAATACATTAAATAAAATATTAGGTCATGGGTCTCATCATTGGAATGATTACTGACCGTATCATGATGACTTCAGCTGTAAGGTAATGAAACATGTGTTGTACAGTCAAAGAAGGCTGGCCCTGCCATACTGAACATACTACTCGCTAGGTCCCTTTTTATGGTCACAGTCTGAGAGTGGAGGGGAGTGGAGCTTTCCAGACTCACTTCACCCACAGCCAACCCAACAACAATCTTACGTGTTGTCATATGAAACTATGTGAATCTAAACATCTGTCCCACTTACAAACTAGGCCTATGCTTTTCCATATCTTTGAAATGTCTTTTTGTAACTTCCTATACAACTCTTCATCAGCCTTTAAAACACAGGGTTTAATGTCCCTTTCCCTAAGAAGCACCCCTCAAATCGTATCCTCTCGTGTATTTGATTGTAGTACTCACTACATCATTCCCAATCAATTACCTCTCTATGTGTCTTTCCCTTTACAAGACTTCGAAGTCATTCAGAGAGGATATTGTATCTTATTTTGTATCCATTGTGCAGGAAAAAAAAATCTCTCTCTCTCCCAAAACAACAAGCAGATCTAGGAAATTAGATAGCACTTATCACATACTTAAAATGTTCATTAGTTACAAAATATTGTGCATAATCCACCATCAATTTGTATTTAAATGTGCAACTGACATGAAGATGCTGGGCTAAAATTTCATGCTTTATTCTTAAAACTACACAAGAATCACATGATACAGTCATATACATCTTCAGAGTTAAAATATTCCAAGTATGTACACTTGCTTTTAGAACTCTCACAGTATGTTCCAGAAAGGCTTTCAGCTTTTTCATGACAAGTATCTCAGTTAGACAAAGACGGGTCAGAATGGTGGAAGGAAGAAAGAACAAATTGTCAGCTAAAATTGTTCACATTCCACTGGATTCAATGCTGAAATTCTTGGAAACTTAATTCAATATTCAGTGGACCTAAGACAGTTCTGAGGCACATTGCGTGAATGCTTAAACCTAGTAGAACATGACAAATTTTCCCCAAGTTGGCAGGAGGAAACATCCCTTGATGAGCCTCAACCTGCCCTTTCAAATCTGTTTCCTTTCAATTTCTAGAATCTTTGTTCTTTCACAGGCTCAAGTAAAGTCTCCAGCTTCTTGTTTTGAGCCATTTCAAATTGACTGAGTCCACAAGACTTTTCCAAATCAGCTGAAAACTCTGCCTGCTTGTATTTCTGTGCATACAACCTTTTTATCTTAACTAGGATAAAGAGAGAAAAAAATGATCTTTATTCATTTCTCTGCAGCATTGTCTTTCCTTTCTCCTAAAACCACACTGGTTAGATGAAGTTCAATGATCAGATGCAGAGTAAAGACCTCTAAAGTAAGTATTTTTGGCCACATAATCTACTTGTTTCCTGCCTTCACTAACATTAATCAGCACTAAGAGAATGTTCCAGAAATCGAGACTCAATTATAAACATACATTTAACAAACTTCAGTGCATACATGTCAAGCAAAACTTGTACAATGAAATATGCTCTTCACCATCACAACAATACATTACTTCAAAATATCAACTTTCTTCCTTTACTGACATACATGTCACACACACACACACACACAGAGTGAAATCTGAGAGCTACAACACAATGGAGCTGCCTAGTTTTTCCTGATACTACAAGTTTTTCATCTTCGCCAGGTACAGTCTTACTACTTTTCTATCATTTGCTTCAGTGGAAAATATTTGAGTTTTCCGTCTCTGACAGGTTTCTATCTTACAAGCACACATACACACAGATGTGTATATGTATATATGTGTGTGTACTGGGGGCAATATCTGGGCCCAGTCTCTGTTTACGAAGCATTTTGCAAGGTATAGCTACTCAGGCCAATCATGTTGGGAATCAAAATGAGTATTGTGGCCCAAATCACCACATTAACCATTTTTCAACCTAATGTTTTTTCTGTGTAGACAACATTTACACAAAGTGAAAGATGAAATGAGCAATTATCTTGCTACTCTATGCAAGCTGAAAACTCTCATTATTTGTCCAGAAATGCTGGCAGGCAATACGGTGTCATGGGAAGAATGCACATGTTGGAATCAGAAGGACCTAGGTACAAATTCCAGAGCCTCTCTGTTTGCTTGTTTGTAAAAATCAGGGCATCAAATAGGTTTAAAGTGTCCCAGTCATGGCCAATGAAGGGAAACCAGAATAGATCCCAAACTTTTAAACTTTGAATGGTCCAGTAACATTAAGGTGGAAACACCTTGGAATGTAAGACTCAGATGAGGTGTACTAAGCCCTTTCAGTAGTCTGATACATGACAGTGGATTGTTGGCAGGACTGAGGAGACTGGCACACATTACAAAATGGCACAGCTGGGCACTATCTTTGAACAGGGGACTGCTATTTCCAACTCTGTGAAAAGTAGAACGGGCAAGAGATTTTGTTGCTATGCAACGCGTATGTTGCCCTTGTTTTCTAAGAGGGATATTAAATTTGTAGCACAGCTTTGACCCATGTTTTTTCCAGTTTCAGTTTACTGAAATTGAAACAATTTAGATCTGTTCTGGTGTCACTTCTTTGGCCACAACCAAACTAGAAAGAATCAATTCCAAGTGCTGGTAAAAATAGAGAAAAACACGGTGAGAGCTATCATCCAAGTGAATGGAAGATATCATCTAGCATAGCAGGCTTAATAGTGACAATTATTTCAAAATATGTGACAGTCTCTCATTGTATTTTCCCCATGTTCACCTTGCCTCAATTACAATGAAACACCATGTTCCTGAAAGTTTGCTACAGGGTCCTACACGGTAGGTGTGAAGTCTGCAGTGAATCTTTTAAAAATCCCTTTTTCTTCTTCCACTGGGTTCTTTTACATAAACATTTTTTAAAATGAATCCCCCCAGCCTTTCCTTATGGATTGTGCCCCCGACCTAATTATGTAAGTACCTGATGGGCTGGAACACTTCCAAAAGAGCCTCTTAGGGAAAACAATCTGAAGGGTTTTCTTCCCCTTCTTTTGTAATTACATAATTACTCAGCTGACTAATATGAGTCACCATGTGCCATTCTAATCTCCCAGGCACAAAATAGTTTTATTATTTTCCTTGGAACTACCTAATTACCCAATGGATAGCAATAACTCCCAGGCTCTTTTCAGTAAGTAATCTGTAAAGCTCAAGGTTGAAATTCCTCCAGAAGTCTTTGCAGATGGAGAATTTAGAATAATATTATCATTTACCACATGATACACAGTACCTCTTGGCAACAAGGGTGATCCAATGATACACCACAAATAAATTTGGAGAAATATTCTATGACTCTGGGCACAAGGTAAGTTAAGGAGGCCGACTCTCCTGCTGAGTGCTGGAAATAAGGGTTCCAGAGCCAGAAGAGCAGTGGTTGAACACACATTTAATCGGTTAAAAAAAGAAAAAAGAGTAATCATTCCTAATATGTGTGTGTTTATAGATTATATGTGCTTGATATGATTGTCTCATACATCAGGTATTAACAAAACTTAAATTTTTGAAAAAAGGCAAACACAAGTAGAAATGACAATATTTTCTAGCCCCATTGGAAGCTTAGTGTACTCTGTCTTGGGAAGTGCTCCTTCCAGAATACCAAAGTCTCCAGTACACTCTAGAATTGATCTATGATTGACCTATATGTATTCCATCTCTAGTCAATCTGCTTACTTAGGAGGCTGCCTATTTTGATCCTTTCCGCATTTTTCAAAGGGATGTGCAAGGATGTCATGCAGGCCTTAGGACATATCAACTACCTCAGACAATTTTCTAATGGATGCTGAGAAACCAATGGAGACAATAATCTGCTCTCCTTGCTTTGTCTGACTTCTCCTCATAGCTTCCCATTTGACCCCAGGAATGTCTTCCTCTTCTAAGTTTATTAAAGCTTCTTTCTGCCCTAGAGACTAAAGAGTTGGGCAGACCACTTGATTTATAAAGGCAATATGTTGGCCTATGTCCTGAGTATAACAGACCTTTAGTAAAAGGAAACACAAATTTATCCAAGCTATTGAACAGCTGGGTCTAATCGATATGAAATCTGATCAGGCCATTTCCCAATGTATAATGAAATACTAAGTCATCTTCATAATTCAACTCTATTTAGAACTGTCTTCCATAGTTCATACCCATTAAAACATCTTAAGAAAAAGGCTACATTAAATTTTATTGCAGAGCCAATAAAAATATTGACCCTGAAGAACTTCCAAAGTTCCACTACTAGAACTAAACTTAATAATATACTTGTAATTTGCTTAAATAATTATTGACTGGAGTCCATGACAGTGGGTTTTGTATCTCAGTCATAATCTGCTCACATTTTTTAAAAGTTTTATAGGAACTGGCAAATACAAACACAAAAAATTGTTTGCTCAAGTCTGATTCTTCTGATACACAAAGCAAATCATACATTGTGGAAGGAGTAGCAACACAATCATCATTTTGACACCTGAGGGCAAACAGAGGCCCCAAGGAATGAACACACAGAAATAGTACACTCCCCTGGAGGAGGCAGCTTTGTCTTCCAGTGTCAGGAAGGAAGCCAACAGGCTGTCCATAACTAAACCTCTCAGATACCCAGTTAACCTTCTTTCTAAGAAGGGTGCCTGATCGACACCACACTCATCTCTTACCCTTAGTCATTGTCAACTTGGTCAGTCTGGGCAAAGGGAAAAGGGAAGAAGGAAGCCAGGAGGCTTGCTGTCAATCTTATCCCCTCTTCCCACAGGAACTGAGTATTTTCCTTTCTCCATTCAACCGCTGGGGAAGTCACCATTGCAGGGAGACGCCCTACTCCTTGGGCTCCCCCAACCTGCTTTGTAGGCCAGTGACCTAGAAACACTTAGATTCTTCTGCTCCTCACAGTCCTGTTGGTGCCACCAACTTAGATTACAGAATTCTCGACTTTGTCTTTCAGAGGTCACTACTCCTGAACCATTCGTCCAATTAGGAGCAAAATGCTTGGAGGACTTTGTAATATAGGCAACACTTCTTCATGCAGATGACACCCCTTCAGGCCATAATCTATTACCTGCAAAGGAAGCTTAATCTGAGACCAAGGGTGATGAATCCAGAGAGCAAGGACTACTGTTTAGGGAAGGAAGAGTTTAGAGATTCCACAGCCAGGGTTATGCCGTTGATTCATTACAGACTGAGTACCGACAGGTCCACTGTTGCTAAGATGAAGTTTTAGCTAATATGGAGTATTTCAGGGTATTAGGAAGAAACTTCAACTTACTATTCAGTCAACAAATAGTTTTTAAGTTTGTCATTTTTCAGACATTACAGAGAACAAGAGAAACACTATTCATTTACTTCTCTAAATGCTGAGTATTTATTATAAGCCAGGTATATGATGGTCATATACTCTGGGTCTTAGCACACAGAATCCTGAACCAATTCTCGACTTAGATTATTATAGCAGGGTCTGATAAGGAAGAACTCACCGATCACTTGGAGTCCTGGGTTATACAAAATACAGGCTGTATTCCTGCCTCCCTTCCATTGTTGTAATGTGCTTTGATGCAGGGTCTATGGATGTTTAGTAGGGCACTGGGCACCAAGGATACAACATAAGCAGGTATGCTTCTTGCCTGGCACTTACAAGGGTGGCAGGGAGGCCACTTCTCACACTTTGCCCAGTTGGGGAATAAGATATTAATCTAAGAACCACACATATATCTAAAACCACAACTGCCACTAGTCCTTGAAGCTGATGGCAACAGTGCTGTGAGAACATTAAACAAAAAACAGACTTGGTCGAAGAAGAAGGAAGAGTCTATTCAGAACTCAGTGAAAGGGTTTCCCTGTTTAAAATTCTTCCCTAAACTCCTTTACCTTCTGTTCATTTTCATTTATTTGAAAGGATTTCACTGGACTGAAACTCTAATTAGAAAAGATACGGGGAAGCCCGAAAGGTCTCCACAGCATCAGTTCCCAGTCAGGGCCGCTTCTGCTCCAAGTCCTTACATGTGCATGGTTTCAGTTAAAACCGCTGAGAAGCTCTTCTGAACAGCATCAACCACACATTTCCATTAGCCACAAAATAGAGTGCTATTAATCCTCACCAATATTCATGGAATAACTGCTTTTTACTGCGTATGTTGAACTTCGTGCCATGGTCTGAGGTTTCCTGTACTTTTCTGAACCATGAACGAACACACCTCTTGGATCTTGGGGACCATACCGAGTAGTCAAACACTTCCAAGGCTGCCTCCGTTGATAAAGTCATACATGTTCTTCTGACAGAAATCATCTCCATGTAATCACAGTCTTTCTTTCTTTTTTAAATAAAGGAAAGATCTGTAATACGTACTACTTCTCCGTTTCCCTCATAAAAATGAGTTTTCTTTCTGGAGAAAGACATTCATTTTGAGTCTATTAATATATCACTTTAATATTTTCTTTTTTTTTAATTCTTTTCCAAATCCTGTTGAATGAATTTTTTTAAAAGACACACATTGCATTTTTTTTTTTTTTTTACACCTACCCTGAGCATTCTCAGGTTACATGCCTCAGGGGTGTGTGCTTAATCTGTTTGCTGGGTCTACTTACTGTCATTTACAAACAAGTCGTCAGGCGAAGAGCTCAAATGTTACGTTGTCCACGTGTAAATGAGCCTGTTAAAGATGACCAGAAATACATTCTACGTGACTGGTAAATAACTATGTCATACAAGTACAGCCTGCGAAGTTAACATTAAAGAAAGAAATGGATTCAGATAATGTGAAAATGAGAATGTGTCAAAACACAGTTTGGGCAAGTGAAGGCTGTGAAGAAGCAGAACAGAAAACAAGCCAGCCACGGAAGGAGAAGCCAGGAAGCTGACCACCAGGCAGTCCTCTCAGCCTCTAGGGTGGCTCCCGAACCCCCACCTCCATGCTGTTGTAACAACCAGTATTAGTTGTTGTCAAACTGAATGCCTTTCATGGGGATCCCACGTATGTCTGAGTAGAACAGGATTTTCAGTGGCTGAGTTTTCTGGAAGCAGGTCACCAAAGGTTTCTTCTGAGGCATCTCTGGGCAACTCAAAACTTCCCAGCTTTTGGTTAGCAACAGAGTACACTTCCTCTTTGCACTATCCTGGGATATTATGGGATAAAGCCATACTCAATTCACAAAACTGTCTTTACGCTTTCAATGTTTTTATCTCTGAAGATACAAATTGGATAAGAGGCATCAGAAGCTGTGTCTTCAGAGGGCAAGAGAACCTTGACATTCCCCAAAACTCACTGTTGGCCAGTCTATTCCAACGATAGTGACCCTACAGGACAGAGTAGCACCATCTCAAAAGGGTTGCTAAGGATGTCATCTTAAGGAAGCAATCTGCCGCATCTTTCTCCCACTCAGTAGATTGTGGGTTCAAACCGCTGACCCACTGGTTCACAGTTGAGCACTTTAACTGTTGGGCCACTAGGGCTCCTTACCTTGACATCAGAGGGGAGAGAAGTGGTATGTTTTCGTGTCTGGAAAGTGGCCCAAACGGGTGCTCTCCAAAGTGACAGTTCTACATCAAACTGTCTCTTCCGATCGGAAGTCCTGATTTTAATTTAATCTGTGGTCTCAGCACAGAGTGGCAGCCTCAAACAGTAAGAAGGGCCCACAGTGACTGGTCAGGGGGCAAATCACGAGCAGGCACTGCAGTACACTGTAGCGCAAAGGGTTATGTGCCCACAAAACCTGCTGGTATTAAAGAATAGTGTTCTCTGTGGCATCTGAACTAGACAGCAGTTCTTTAGTCTCAGTTCTGGAGACAGTTTCAGAACCTCTTCTGCATCCACGTCTTCAACAACCTCAATAAAATGACAAAATACTGCAGCTTTTGTATCTTCTAAATAGGACGTTTGTCAATAGACAAGGACATTTTCATGTACTGTGGAACTTGAGGGGGTTTGGCTACAGTGTTTTAAAAATATTAGAAATTGTTGTCAGTGTTTAACATGGATTTTATATCAACAACATACCGGCTCTATTATTTGTTTTTTCTTGAAAACATGGGAGGTCTGGCTGTATTCCCAGATTAGCATTAATCAGCAGGAGAACAGCCACAGACTCTTCCACCATCTTTACCATTTCAGGAAACCCTGGTGACATAGCAGTTAAGAGCTATGGCTGCTAACCAAAAAGTCAGCAGTTCAAAGCCACTGGTGGTTCCTTGGAAACCCTGTGGGGTAGTTCCTCTCTGTCTTACAGGGTCTGAATGGACTGAACTGCAGTGGGTTTGGTTTTCTCCCTCTACAAGCTACTACACCTGGGAGGCTTCCCTCAACAGCCCTGTCCATTCAGCTCTTGGGCGCACAGGGTTTGTTAGTTACAATCTTCAACCGCATCGGCCGCTCCCACAGTGCCTGACAGTTCGGGTCCTGCACGCCTCGGGGCCGCACACCTGGTCTTGCTATCACCACTCCTTGATTCAGTCAGTGCCTCTATTCGCTGATTTCCTGGGTTTCCACAGCCATCCCAAACTCAACCCTATTTCATACATTCATTCACTCAACAGATATGTACCTGTTATTAGTTTACACAAATTGGAGGTGGGGTGGGGAAATGACAGACACATAAGGCACATTCTTTAACCCCAAGAACATTATAATCTCAAAGAGGAATTCAGAACTGAGGAGAGTTGCAGAGATTTAAAGAAAAAGTCTCTCATTTGAGAGCCCTGTGCAACGCACAGATTGTGGTTGTCTACATTGTATAGGAGGAAAAGTGTGAGATATTTTACCTTTTCACCTATCCTCCCTCTCAATTATGCTTTCTAGTCTCTTTCTCCCACCCCTAACCCTACCTTCAAGGATGTGCTGAAGTTATTTGAGCTAAGGAGTGAAGACCAGAATATTACCTTGAGAGCCAATGCCAGAGATCTTGCCCCAAGGACTTTCCAAAATCAAGTTCATAAAGATGACCTGTCAGTTGAGAAAATTAATGAAGCCTACAGTGTTAGAGCTGGAAGAGACTTAGAAGTAACCAGTTGGACACTTTTATTTTATAGGTGGGGTACTTAGGTCTGGGGAAATGACATCTCTCAGGCCTTGGAGATAATTAGTAATAGTCAGAAATTCACCCTGGGTTTAAACCCTCCTGAGTCCTCTGGTATGGGGTTCCCTTTTCTTTCATCTTTGCAGGGTAAAAGGATAGAAAGTGATGTACACCACACTCCAGGGAAATTTCCTTTACAGTGGAGCAGGGAGGTGACCTTAGGAAGGGTGCAGTCTATTAACCATAGCAGAGATTAGGATTTATAGCACATGAAAATCACAGTGGAGAACAACCACAAAATACTGGGGATCACAGCCTAGCCAAATTGTTAGCCACATTTTGGGGGAGACACAATTCAATCCATGACACCTCCTCACACAATTTTTTGTTAAATATTGGATGGAAACAGAGACCATTTAATCTCATCACTGCATCCCTTTTTAACTTCTAGTGAGCAATAAACACTCAAGACAAAAACTGAATCATTCAAGAAATCCAACAGGCGTTATCTATTGTGTGCTTTCACATGCCAGGCACTGTTGTGGCTTAGGTGACCCAAGAGCCCCAAAGTCTTGTTCTCGAGGAGCTCACATGTTCACAGGGAGCTCCGCTGCATCCCATTCTAGGCTCATGGGGCTTGACACAGACCTTAGATGGGCCCTTCTACTCCTCCCAGGACTGTTGTGAGAATCTAGTGAGACAAAGTCTGGGAAACATGCTCTCATGTCAAAGGGTTCTACAATGACTGGCTGCAAATTCTAAGGCCAGTGCTCAGTTCAGTTGATGGAGTCAGACGTGACGTAAACAACACCACAACGACAGAGCCCATCCTCCCACGAACCACAAGATTCTTCTGTTAGCTTCAACTGAACCCCAATCCAACGCCAGTCAGTTAAGATCATGGCAATTACACCAACTATGAAGGAAGGGGGGAGAGAGACAGTGAGAAGGAGGGAAGAAGGAAGGAGGAAGGCAGGGAGGGAGGCAGAGAGGGAGGAAGGAGACAAGTGTAGTGTTATCTCAGTTTTGCCATTAGAGAAACACTCATGCAGTGTAATTTGCTCCCCAAAGGGTTTCCCTTTCTACTCTAGTTTGTCTCTGCTGACAGTGGGGTTTTTTTCCCACTGTTTTTACAACAACCCTTCAGACCAGAAGACAGAAATGTCCATGCTATCCACATTACCATAAACGCCTCTGGCCTGACTAGCAGGACTTACCTTCTGGGTGTCAGGGGAAAGTTCAAGTCGACTTTCTCCAGTTAACGTCTCTTCTTCTCTCCTGAGCCAAGGGATGATCTTCGGTCAGTACAACTGCCTCTGTTTCACTTTCTACCCCGATCCACAGGACTGGTTTTGTCTTTCATCCAGCTAAGGATGCAGTATAATTAAGTTGCTCATGGGCCCTGCTCATTTTCTGCCAAACAAACAAGCCTACAATGATTCTTCATTTTCTGCTTCTTTCTTCAAAGACATCCTAGTGTCCAAACTTCACCCTTCTTGAGACCAGGGAACTTTTCAGAGTGACAAGGACTTGGGAAGCCAGAATCATCTACAGAACCCAAAGGTCCGCCTCCAAATTAACCACACTTCTGGAAGCCAAGAAAACTGTTTTTTATTCTTTAGATCTCTGCTTATTATTTCATATGAGCCTACTCAATCCTCAGCTCCACATGAATTCTTAACTTTCTGTAATTTTTAATAACACTTAACATGATTATTAGAATAAAATCCACTGTGTCATGAGTTACTTCCTATTACATACCTGGCTCTGTCATGACTGTGTCCCAATTACCTGACATGACTGTTGGCACCTTGAAGGCGCTAAAGTGTTTGTTAGATAAACAAATGAATGGCTGGGTGGATGAATGAATAAACACATCATCTGAATGACAAATCTCCACTGGCCAGGACTGTATAAAGCATGGTTTTCATCATAAGGATAATGTGGCTTTCCAATCACCTCCTTGTCTCTGTTTTAATTCGTAACTCATTTTCCATTGAGGTTTGGTCTCCACTTCAGCCACGTCCTGCCGCTGCACCTCAGCTTGGCATTCTCAGCTTCTTGCTTCTCCCCATCTCTCTCCTTTGTCTCCTATGTATCCCTCTAATCAAATGCAGAGTGCATGAAATATGATATGTGTTCCCATTAGCACAGCTTTATTTTGATGTATTTTTGTCAGGCCTGTACAGACAAGCAGCAAGAGAACTGAAACAGAAGCTGGGAAAATACTGCCAGAAATTATGTCAACAAATAACTTCAGCGTTTACCCACCCATTAGTCCTAAACCTTTTAAGCAAAGTAGCTGGTTCCTTTGTCTACAGGCCAAAGCCTGAACTTGAGCTAGAGGGGAAAGAAAAAGGCAATGCAATCCTCCAATCAAACATATTTCATTCTACGGTCTCAGAGATTAGATTTCTTTCTATTTTGACTTAAAACAACCTGCAGAGGTTTATGCCTTCATGTCTCTCCAAATCATACCCAGAGGTTGGCAATAAGGGCTCCAGTTGGTGGTTAATAAATCTCAAGTAATGGATCGATCGGTCTTCATGTTTGCTTCTATTGTTCTTAAAACACAAGAGCTGTCTCATTATGTTAAGGGAAAAAAAGGACAAGTTTCCACACTTAAATGCCAACCAAGGAAAGAAATCCCTGGGAAGCTAATAATGAAACAAAGGTGGTTTTCTTCAGCAGAACTGTGTGTGCTAAATTGCACTTTTATGTGATTTTTAGGGCAATTTGCCACTTTCTGGGTACCACTTCATCACTTTCCTTTACAACAAAATGAAAAAGAAAGGCCACGATGACCTATATATCACGGCTGTAACAATGGGCGGGGGTCGGTCTCTCCATGTGTGTGAGTGCATTTAATAGTAGAGGTCTCATTTTCTTATCTAAGTTAGGAGAACTCAAGGATGCATCTTGTTCCCCAAGGACTTGGCTGATCCTCCCAACTTGTCCACCAGCGAGTGTTCGTCTTCCACAGCACTGTTTCCATCGCATTCCTTACGTATCATGGTTTACACATTATATACAACTTCATTTTTCCATAGATTCTCAGGCTTCGAAGAAGATTCCACTCAAGGATTCTCTTTCACTCCAAAATGCCTTCACCACAAACATGGGGAAACTGAAGCCAACAGATACACTGCCACTTTTCCTGATCTGTGCGGACTATTCGTGCTAGGGGATGAAATAGTCATTAAGGGAGGTTATGCCTGAAAAGTGAGGGTTACCGTTAAGAGCTGAGTGAACCTGGAGAGACTTATAACCTCTCTGAGCTTAATTTTCCCTGTGCCTATGTGGGGTAATATCTACTTTGCAGCATTTTTCTTTACCATTGTCAGGGGAATGGAATGGTATTCTTTTTCTCTCTTCTGAATCATTTTCCCAGGTACGTAGCACCCTTTCTGCAGTCTCATGTCAAGCTTCCTATCTTCAAAAAGCTTCCTCAGATCTTTCTAACTAAGTCAGATCCACTGCCTCAGGACAGCCTGTGCTGCCGTTTGATTTGAGTTCCAATGTTAAGGAAGTGATGTGTAGGGCAATTAGCCATGCAATCCTGTCTTTCTGCTTCTTAAGAGGGTAAACTCCACGAAGGCAAGGTTCTATCTTGCTCTCTGCTCTATCTTTCTTGCTTAGCCCACAACAGGTGCTCAAAAAGTATTTGCTAAATGTACACCATGAACCTGAGAGTATGGCCCCTAGACATCCTTTTAATTTAGTACTGAAGTTACTCCTGAGGTTCGCCCTCTGGCTAAAGATTAGGCAAGCCCATAAAATAAAATGAGACTAAAGGGGCAAGGAAGAAAAGGCAAAAAGGGACAGAAAAACTGGTAGTGGGGACCCAAGGGTGGGAAGGGGAGAACGTTGGCATGTTATGGTGTTGCAACCAATTTTACAAATATGTATATTGTTTAATGAGAAACTAACTTGCTCTGTACCCTTTACCTAACATACAATAATAAAAAAGATAAAAAAAAAAAAAAAAACGAATGCCATGGTACATATTCAACAAGTCAAAGCCAATATTCACGCTTCTTCCCAGCCCTTTCAGTTGTTAAGCCAAGTGACACATTCTGAGCTCCTTGAACCTCCTCTAGATTAATCCCAAACGGAGCCCCAGTGGTGCAGTGGTTAAAGCGGTAGGCTGCTAACTGAAAGGTGGGTAGTTTGAACTCATCAGCCACTCTAGTGGAAAAAGATGTGACAGACCGCTTCCACAAAGCTACAGCCTTGGAAACATGGGGCAGTTCTACTCTGTCCTGTAGGGTTGCTCCAACTTGGAATCAATCCAGTTACAAAGGTTTTTACTTGTTTGTTTTTGTTTTCTGGGGTGAAGTTAATCCAATCACCTTTTCACAAATGACTTAGTTCCTGTTTTCTGTGTAGTGATATCAGCTACTTTGGGTCTGAGGTTTCATTTCTTCTTTCAGCATGAACCAAGCAGTCGAGGAAAAGTCACTTTTGCATTAAGCTCTTTTGGCAAAACCCGTCTCCCTCCTCCCTTCTCCCCCCACCCCACATTTGCCCTGAATTTGACTTCACCACAGTCTACATTAAGAAGAACAGCAGCTAAGCCTTCTTTGAAACTTTATTCACCATGGCTAGCAGAAGGAGGGGGGGAGAAAAAGAGCTGGCGAAATTCCTCTAAAACGGGCTTTAATCTAGCTGGAATGCCATAAATTGCTTCCAGATGTGTACGATACAAAAGTCAATCAAAGCTATTTATACTGACACTCTACAGTCCAAACAATCTGAAGCCAAATGCCATGTCTCCATTTCAACGAAGCTATAAATGTCACTTTTGTTGAATTTGGAGAGGTGTTGAAGAGTTCACGCAAGTTTGAATTTTTGACTCTTTTAGAGCCAGCCGTAATTTTGAAAGGGGGGAATAAAAACCCATGACACACACCAACTTTTGTAAATCCCCGTCCTCACCAAGCACACCTGACACCTCTCATACATGACTTTGAAACTGCCACAAGTTGGGAGACAAACCTCAGCTTTGTAAGACAGAAGAATGTAGCTGTTGGACAAGATGCCAAAGAAGCCCAAGAATCTGGCCAGATGGCCATGCCTCACCCTGAACACAAACAGACACACTTGGGAGCTAGTTGGCTGCATGGACATGTAGTGATGCTTTTTCAACATTGTAGTGATTTTATCACTTTCCAAAACAATCTTCTGCACAAAGACAATTCGTGTTTTTGGCAACACACTCAGATAACTGTGTGAGCACTGAGATCCAGAAGGCTGGCGGTTGGGTTTCATCACTGGAGACCTTTAGGATCTCTCTCCTTTCGCTGGAATATAATCCCCACAGGGGCTGTTTCTACCTAATTCAGCCTCACATCTTATGTGCTGACACACAGCTACTGTTAGCTGCTATCGAGGGGCCCACAACTCATGGGGACTTCATTTACCACAGAACAAAATGCTTCCGGGTCCTCCATCATCCCCATGAACGGTAGTGGATTGGACAATCAGGATGAACAGAGTTTTCACGGACTGATTTTCAAAAGTAGATTCTCAGCTCTTTCTTTATAGTGTTAGCCTGAAACCTGAATGCTGTTCAGCATCTTAGCAACACACAAGCCTTCACTACAGAGGGGGGTGCATTAGGGGCACTGGTAGGGAATCCAAGCCAGGTCAGCCACGTATCTGTTGCTGTCCAGTCCACTCTGACTCATGGGGTCCCCACATATTACAGACCAGAACTTCTCCACAGAGTTCCCTTGATTGTAATATTTAAAGAAAATCACCAGGCCTTTCTTGATGGCACTGCTGAATGGGTTCAAATCAGTAACCTTTAGATTAATAGTCAGATTTAAGCAGTCTGTACCGCCAAAGGACCTATGGGTCTCCCGCCTGGAAGGCGAGAATTCTACCCGTGATTTACCACTGTGCTGAGAGCTCTCAAAAAGATACCCTTCTACTTGAATCCATACCATGTAGTTTGAACCATATGAAATCTCCAGTATTTGCAAACAACAATTTCATATGCTTCAAACCAGGATTTCAAACCTGTCTGAGCTGGTTAGTCATGGCTGACAAAACAAAACTGAAACAGATTCACATTTTTAAAATTAAGGCGATCTGGAACCATAACTGTAATGGGAAAAATTATGGGTCGAACCCTGCAATGTGAGACTCAGAGGAGGCACAGTAAGCTCTTTCAGGAGTGTGATACATGAGATGAGTTATGGCAGGAGTCAGGAGAGTCATCCACATTCAAAGTGGCACGGTCAGCTGTCATCTTTGAGCAGGGCGTTGCTGTTTCCGACTTAGCAAAATCCAATGGGCGAGAGATTTGGTTGCCATGCAACACACATGCTGTCTTTGTTTCCTAAGATGGAGATTAAGTTTCTAGCAGGGTTTTGACCTGTTTTGCTTCCTGTTCCATTTATTTTCATTCCTTCAAATTTTAAGAATTTGGATCTGTTCTGGTTTCACTTCCTGGGCCATACAATTGAATTGCAAGAACCAGTTTGAGGTCCTGGTTCCAACTACTATGTGAAGGATCAAGAAGGACATTTATCACCCTCCATGCAGCTCATCATTTGGTTCCTGACTGTACAGCCACCCTTAGTTACTGCAGTCAGTGCACATTATAGGCACCGGGGGTAGATTCTCAAAAGTGGAGTTGCTAGAACTAAGAGTGGATTCAATTTGAATTCCTACCTCACATCCCACCCCTCCCTGTCCCCTGCTGAAACATCCCTCACATATATTGTACCAAAAGACAGTTCTATCAACAACATACTAAACATGACCAATGCTGTCTATTGCCAAACCTTTTGACCTCTGCCCATCTGAGACGAGAAACAATGGCATTTATTAGCACTGTTTAAAGTGAACATCTCTTTCGTCTAGGCAACGCTGCCTGAAGTTCCCAATTCTACTTCACTTAAGATCCACTTGATCAACCAATAAGCCAGTCTCATCCTGAGATGGGAATAACTTTATAAACCAACAAGGAATACTTAGCATTTATACAGCACTTCAGCTAATGACTGGAACTGACTTTGGGGGAAAAGAAGAATTGCTGCTAATCTTCATAGCCTATGGGAACATTAGCTTTTACTGTCTTTGCTTTACTGTTTTTGTCCTAGGTAAGTGGAAATTAAGGAAAAGGCAGGTTCCATTATGTAGACTACAGCTTACTTGAGATAAATAAGATTTTCTACTGATTTTGGATGTCATTTACCATGTGACTTCAGCGGTGACTATTGTCACTATCACTGGTTCCTGTTAGGAACAAAGAAAAACAATTACTCCATTTATGAATTACGGCCTTATTAATAGTTCTTTTTGGGAAAGTAAACAATAGTTTAGCTTATTAGATATACTATGTCTTGATTAGGAGATTACCAGCTAGGCATGGATATTTAGGGGCGGGAAATATTCTTCTAATGAATAGCTTTAATCAAGACAGAATCTCCCAGGAATAACAAATTATTAGTTGTAACAATGATGTTAAGTCAAGTTGATTAATTTTCTCATTGTACTTTCCCTGACTGAGGTTCTATTCAGATCAGACTTCATTGGTGGCAGTTGTTTATTTTCAGCTTTTTAAGCACTGAAATGACAGCTTCCAGTAAAAGTATGAAGAGATGGCATTGTTTACAGCTACCCTTGCCTGTTTTTCTCACTTCATCAGGCGCCAAGACAAAATATCTGATGTCTTCAAGTGTGACTAATGGAAACACATGCCTGGCCACGGGCAGTCTCCCCCAGTCACTATCCTAATTGCTAGTGAGGGGAGGTAGGACCGTCTAGTTAGTCAGGGAATGTTGCATGTCAACAGCATAGGTGAACACTAATGAAACAATTTCGTTTTTACTGTATTTTCTTTGCTATCGTATCTTTTCTCTACCCTTGAATCCCAAGTCCTAGGTAGCAAAAGATGCCCATAAGTCTAATGTGGGTATGTTGAGGGAGGCTTATAACATCTTATTAAAACAACCCAGCTCTCTCCTCACGGGAACTTGCAGAAAAGCTTAACAAACCAGGGAGAAGTGAGTACGGTAGCTCAGGGCCTGCTAGGTAGTTCTGTTTCTTAACAGTTAAACACAGTCTGAGAACTCAGTTCCATGTCCTACATGGCTTTGCACTAGCCCTGTGGTTCTCAATGGGGTGGGAATAGACAGGGAGCCATTTAGTCCTCAGGGGGATGTTTGGCAATACTGGACATGTTCTGGCTGTCACAGTGGGAGATCGGTGTGCTACAACGATCTAGTGAAGACAGGCCAACGATGCTAACTGACTTTTCTACAAAGCACAGAAGACCTTTCCACCAGAAAAAATTCTCATACCCAAAATGTCCATAGTGCAGAGGGTAAGAACCCTTGCTCTCAACCATCAAAACAACATGTGCATATTTCTACAATGGAAAGGAATTAGAAGAAAGCTTCTTGAATAAAAACATGGGCATGAGAAAACTCAAAGACTGATTTTCTACTGTATACTCCTGTCAAAAGCCGAAGAATAATTTTCTGTTAGCTATCAGACATGTATTTGAATATCTAAAGGGTACTGTGGAGTCCCTGAATGATGCAAATGGTTAGAATACTTGGTTGCTAGCCTAAGGGTTGGTGGTTTGAGTCTACCCCAAGGTACTTTGGAAGGAAGACTTGGTGATCTACATCCAAAAAAATCAGCCACTGGAAACCCTATGGAACACCGTGATACACTGACACATATGGGGCCATTCTAAGTCATGGTCAACTTGAAAGCAACTGGTTTTCTGGTTTTAAAGCACACTAGGCAAATTTGAAGGAAAAAAAAAAAATACCTGTGGTGGGATTACTTACTTTTGTGTGTGGCTTTTAGCCATGCTCTTGTAACTTTCACTCAAGTGACTGGGAAGGATTGTATGATAGCGTAATTGTGGCCTAGCAAGGGAATTGGTTCATTTTGCCTTAAAAGACAGGCAATGGAAGAGCAGACAGGAGGGTCCTACCATCACCAAGGAGAGCAGCCAGGTGCGGACAGCACATCCTAGGAACCCGGGGCCCTTGCACTGAGAAGCTCCTGGAAACAGGAGGGAGAGAGAAGTGCAAGCTGTAGCCTGAAGATGGTGAGAAGCAGTAGCAACGGAGACCCAGCAGCAGGAGATGACGCAGTGGGCGTTCTGGCCCCACAGATAGAAACGGAAAGCTGAGTGCCTTCAAGGGGAGGCTGAGGGCCAGGTGGAGGCATGCCTGACCGCACGACTAGGAAGAGGCTGTGTTGCTAGAAGAACTGTACCCTTGAGTATTTCTGAGCCTGAATTGTAAACTGTTTCTTACCCAATAAGAAACCCTGGTGGCATAGTGGTTAAGTGCTACATCTGCTAACCGAAAGGTCAGCAGTTCAAATCTGCCAGGCACTCCTTGGAAACTCTATGGGGCAGTTCTTCTCTGTTCTATAGGGTTCCTATAAGCTGGAATTGACTTAACAGCTGTGGGTTTGTTATATGCAGTGGGTACTTACCTAGTAAACCCCATAATCATTGAGTGTTGTTTGTGGGTCCTGTGTAACCACTGTAATTAATTTTTGAATGCAGCAAAAAACTAGAGAAAAAAAAGAGAGTGCTATAGGAGGGACAGCTGGTGAAAGAATTAGTACAGATGGCAGAGAAAAGGCTTGTCTAGCCTCCACCTCATGAACTCAGCTTATGCTGTTGATCTTGGTTCTCTCACCCTTGTGCAGTTGGAAGAGATCAGATGCCACCCCCATGCAATTTGTATCATACCGTGGGACTCCTGTAGCTGAAGAACTTAAACAATTATGGTTTTAAGAACCACACAGACCCAGTGAGTAAATTCAAGTGAGCCCTAGACCACATCTCAAGGGGCCAGCCTCACAGCTGTGGACTTCCTCAAAAGCTAAGTGGCAAAACATTGAATGTGCCTTCGATACTTCAACTCTTCAAAAAGCTGAACTTTTGGAGGCTTCAAATTTGCCAGGCTGAGTTATAAGCTATTAAAAATTACAAATTCTTTCTACATGAAACCTCAAGATGATTTTCTTCACTCAAAATTCATGTGACACATCTTTGACATCACTGTGATTGACGTTCATGAACATCAAGTTTTTAACGAAAGCCTAGCCTATAGAAGAATCTAGAATTGAAGATGGAGAATATGTTCAACACACTTGCTCTGATTATAATTCCAGATTTGCACTCCCAACCTAGCTAACTGATCGTAACGAAGGCAGACAGAAGAAATTATTCTTGGATGATGAGTTCAAAAGTAATACAAAGTTTTCCTCGGCTACCATCACTGGCCTTAAAATGTGCAGGGGCAGAACATAAAATATAAGCAGTACAATGCAACATTTTTCCTCTCCTCCAATCATTCTCCACCTTACACAGGCTCTGAGCAGAAGATAATAATTATTTTTCCAGTAACATAATAATAGAAAAGATATTGACCAGCAATACAATCTACTTGATCACCTAGCATGACTCCATTTTCAGCCCTGAAAGCTCAATTTAACGGCAAGAGATATCTGTTTCTCAGAGGAACAGAGTTTTCTAACTGCGCTATAACTGAAGGAGGTGATTTGTCTTGCCTGACACCATGTTCCTGAGTCCCCAAATTCAGTGGCCCTGCCTCATACATGATCAAGCAGCTATTGCCATCTGGAGTGGTTTCTCGGACTCAGAGTTTGGTGGTAGCTAAATGCAGCCCCAGGATTTCTGACCTCTATTCTGTCTCCACGTTAATTTCCTTTTCCTATTTGGATGAAATAGGAATGTGGCCCTCATTGCCCATCCCTGAGATGGAAAGCAGCACTGCCATGCCCCACGTGACTTATGCAGCAGTTTATGGGCCCAGATCTCTCAAAGGATTGCTGTTAATACACAAGGTATCCTAGAGTGTTAAATCGTGCTTCAGGGCGTCTGTGAAGTAGCTGAGAAATGGGTCAGAATCACATGGAGAAAAATAAACTCCTCACTGGACACACATTTTCAAAGCTAAGAAGGCTCATCAGTGAAGACCAAGGCAGAGACTCCCAGGGGCCCTTTAGCTACAGACTGAACTTGGAAATGCTTTCCACTTGGAATTTATTCCCAGATCACTTGTCTCAGCAGTTACGAACATGCGAGCTGGGCCAAACCAAAGTCCAAGTCCTTTAATTTATTTCTTATTATCGTCAGGGTTTGTCTTTTTAAGTAGGGATTTCTGTTTTCTGGAGGGAGGGCACGGTTTAGTTGTTTGCCTCTTGAGTTCCTCTGCTCTGGTGGATGGCTTCAGGAGAGGTAGTGGGAGGATATTAGCAGGGCAGCCCTGGGGGTCAGAAGGGTAGATTCTAGATCTAGCTTTGAGATTGTGGGCAGGCCTTCCCCAAGGTGATTTTTATTTTAGTAAAATTCCCTCTTTTTAAGTAGGGAGACTGTCGGTGCTTAAACTAACTCTGTCTGATCACAGAGGACGCTAATGTGAAGTTACTTGCTATGGCAATCAAGTTTTTGTCAAGGGACCTGTTCAAGGATGTGTCAGGCTGATTCTTTACTTTGGAGAAGACCGTCACCAGGACCTGCTGTACTCTCTTGTGCCACTAAAGGGGAAGGACTGTTTACCTGTCCCGCAACCTGCAGACCTACCTAGGCAGGTGGGCTAGGGTTGGTAGAGTTGGGGCTGGGGAGCAGGGCAGAGTGGGGATGTGGAAGGGTGTCGAAGAGGTCAGGCAGCCCCTACCTCTTCCACATAAATGGCTTTCCATTTAAACTGGCTTTCCTTTCCCTCAGCTGCCCTGTATCCCACCACACCTGAAGTCATAGACTCATTCTTCCTCACTTCCTTCTAGCTCAGTGTTGTTCTCTCTCCAATCACAATGGAGCTGCTCAAGTCTATTACCTTACATTTTGGCAATTACTCTCACTCAGGCTGGGCCTCCATTCCCCACTTACATCATTTTGGATACACTAGACCCAGGTTGCAATTCAGGTACCTGCGTTTCTCGTAAATTCCCAAGTGACGATGATACTGAGAGTCATGGGCCCCATTCTAAGAAAACTGGCTTACTTTAAGGAGATGAACAGTTTGAAAGTCTGATTCCCTCTGGTTTTCTGCAGTAAGGCTTCCCACCCTTTTGTCTGAATCAAGATCACTAAAGGGCTTGATAGGACACACAGTGCCCAGCCCCATCCTCAGAGATTCACTCAGCAGGTCTGGTGGAGGGTGCTACACTGATAACAAGTTTACACGTCCTGTTGACACTGCTGGTCCAGAGATCAGCACAAAAGAAGCCCTGTGATAAGGATTCAAGTCACAAACGGAGTATGTGAGGGTAACCATTGTATGACAAACTGCTAATTCTGGTTGTAGTCAGTATGTTAATTACAAAATAGTTTTGAAATGGCTATGCAGGTTATCTGCAGAGGAGTTGAAAAATGCATGAGCCAATGAAGACCTCTATTTTTCAGAAAGATTCTTAAGTGCATAAAACTCCTGTTTTTCTTTTAAATGACCTTTTCAAGAGTACAGAATGAAGCACCCTGCTGGGATATAGTCAAATCATAAAGCATACACTGAAGCTGAAGTATGGAGCTGAATTTGGAGTGCCTCTGGGGTCACCTGCTTTTCTGATATATTTCACATTTCTGTCCTTCTAACCCAGATACGCATTGAAATGGGTTATTTGGGTTATTTGTAATTGCCCTCATGGGTCATAAAGGAAAAAAAAAGAAGGGTTTTGATAAACTTATGATCTTTCTGACTGTTAGAAGAGAATTCACTTTTTTCCTTCCACAAAGTACCTTGTTGGGGGGGACTGACCATATTGTATATAAGGGACAGATACATATCTCAATTAACGAACTTCTCTTTTTCAAACTAGCTCAAAGAGAGAAAGAAATGAAAAGGGTTTGGTAATTATATAGTAAGTGAGATGATTTCAGAACTTCATAGTTGAAACTATACCAAGTGGGGCTCCGACAAGCTGTGTCTCATTTGGGGAGAACTAGGAAAGAAATTCAGGCAACCTGATGCCAGGACTCTTTCCGTTGTGACCTACTGATCCCTCCTTCCTCATCACAAACCGCCCCCCCAGCTCTTTTCTCATTCACTAATTTGGGATTCTTCCTATTTATTTCCTTTCCTCTCTTGTGAGTCATCACATCAGATTTTCCCTCTTATGATTTTAGAATGAGTTGTCCTGCTTTTCCATTCCCAGTGACAGAATTCTACTTAAGGCAATGCAACTTGGCAGCATGTTGGAGACAGCTTGGATTGGCTTCGAGAGACCACTGTTAAAAATTTTCAGGAATTTCACTAGGCAGTTATTAAACATGGCCCTTGTTAAAAATTAATTCTATGAATTTACATGAAAATAAATTATAGAAATAAAGCCTGAAAGCTCCCCTCTTTCTAGTTATTTTATTACTTTTTAAAAAAATGTCTATGCTCTTAAGGGCATTTATGCCTATTTTACCTTCATGGTGCTAACCCTAAGTAACAGTGTGCTACTGTGAATCCCAAGTCCGCATTTAATGATGCCATGTTGGTAGACAGAAATGAGCCACGATGAGAGTATTCACACCACAAAACTCAGCAAATGCTGCACAGCCCTGTATTTCTCTCTGGAAAGCTCCCTGTTGAACACTTCCCAGCATACCACGGCACGTGGATCCCCTTCATATGGATCCTTCATTTGATATTCTTGGTGTCTGAGTTTTGTAACCCTTCCTCCCCCAGTCCTGCTACTTCATGCAAAATTGCAGATATCAAAAAAGAAGGTAGAAACCCTGGTGGTGTAGTGGTTAAATGCTATGACTGCCAATCAAAAGGTCAGCGGTTCAAATCCGCCTGGCACTCCTTGGAAACCCTATAGAGCAGTTCTACTTCATCTTACAGGGCTGCTGTCAATCAGAACTGACTCAACAGCAGGGATTTCATTTTGGTTTTAAGGAGAAAGTCTGCAGCTTTCAGCAAATATAAGGGGAAAAGATACTCAGGAGAACTTAAAACTCACTCTGTGCTTTTCTTGTCTCTCATCTGACTTCTCTATCAGTTCTGATGATGTAGATTTTCAGGCTCAATATTTTGGATTTGCCAAGTACTAGACTGAGACCAGCAACTGCTGACCTTTGACCATTTTCTGACCTATGAAATTGGCAGTTCCCTGGGGTTCAGTCTAGCGGAGTTTGACCATGCAGCTTTTACTTAGGATCCTCCCTCCGATTTCACAATGGAAGGCTTATGGGATGTATATAATCCATAGACAAATTCTGTTTGTTTTACTAAGTGTTTCTTTGTAATCTGAATTTGCTATCAGTATTCACTTGGCTTGGCATCAGTATTTAAAAATTCTGCAATCGCTGTAAGAACTTGGGAGATGTCAGGGATTTCTCAAAAAAATGAAAGACTGGTAGCATGTCCCCCTGGAATCTATTCCCTCTAGGTGGAGCCCATTTTCCAAACTGCCTCTGTCCCTTCCCAGGACAGCTGACGTATTTGCAATGACTGCCTGGCCTCAGGCATACCGATGTTGAGGGTTCTAGCTCTGACTTTTAACTTCCCTGGTCAGCCTCACATCTCAACAATTAATCAAGTTTATACAAATAGAGGTAAAGAATCTTCTAGGATCAAGAGAACAAGCCAGAAAGGTCATTTCCTCAGAGCTCAACACAACCATACATGGTTAAACCTGACCTGATACAGACATTACTTCATATTTGCAGAGAAGTCAAAAGAAGAAAGGCTGTTAGCACCAAAATCAATTTGTATCAAAATTATTAATGCAACAATTTGTTGACAACTCTCAGGAGCACTTGCAATTAAATTGTACTTTAAGTTCATCTTAGAAGTGCTCTGTGGATGAAAATGCCATAATTACTGCACTTCAGAAGGACAACATCAAAGAAAGGATACCAAGTCTTTAATCATACAAATGCTTAGAACTAGCCTTGGCAGACATGATTCTCTAACCTAGATATATCTATATATTAATTTCAAGGTTTCATGTAATTTCTTACCTTGCTGCAGCTGAAATCATTCCTAACAGCTTTCTAGCTCATTAATTAGGCCCCTTCTAATATTTAGGGACTATTTTAGGTTGCTTTATTGATAAGAAACTTATCCTAGGAAGCTTATCTGCAAAGAAGGTAAACAGAAATTGATCTCAAAGGCACCATTTGTTGCTTAATTAAAGTTCCTGATGATCTCTAATTACTCTCAAATGTTATTACTTCTAATCATGTCAATTTATGTGGACCAAAAAGCACAACACAACCGTATCCCCATAGTCTCAAAGTTAGGGCAATTCACAGCCAGAAGTATTTCCAAGTATTCTCTAATAGTTGTATGGACTCATAGGTGGCATCAACAGTTAAACCAAAACAGGAGCCCTGGTGGGGTTAAGTGCCCAGCAGCTAACCAAGAAAGGTGGTTGGAATCCACTAGCTGTTCTCTGGGAGACGAAGAGCATGATAGTCTACTGCTGTCACAATTTACAGCCTTGGAAGTGCTATGGAGCAATTCTATGGTATCCTTCAGTATTGCTATGAACTGGAATCGAGTTGACAGCTATGGGTACTAGCCAAAAGATTACCTGTTTCAATCCCATTCAAAGATGTTTCAGAAGACAGGACTGGCAATCTGCTTCCAAACAGGCACAGCACTGAAAATCACATACGGGCAGTTCTATTCTGCACACATGGGGTCACCATGAGTTGAAACTGACTTGACAGTTACTAACAGAAACCAAAACAATAAATAATATCCATGGAAGCACTGCACATTGACTATATCCACCAAATCACACAGTCATTGAAAATATTAACTAGAACTATCTAAATTTTCCCAGAATTGGCCAAAAGAAAAAAAAAAAAATCTAAAAGATGTCTTCTTACACACTTTTTGTATGTTTGAATCATCCTAAATTTTCCAATTACAGCCTAGGATCAGGTTGTTATGGAGGGCTCAATGAGAAGTACATTGTTATGGCTGATTAATAACGGCAGGCTCAGACATTAGCATGATAAATCCTTAGAGACTACCTAAAGCCAACCCCTTCATTTTGCAGATATGGAAACCAATGTCTGGAGAGAGGCTGTGAAGTGTCCCCATAACTGTTAGTAATAAACATCAGTTCATGATAACAAAACACGCACACACTCATGTGTCTCTTCTACCATTCCCCAAAACATCTACACCAAGGGAAATTTCTGCATATATATTAGTTTGTAATTTACTCTAAATTAATTTCTCCAGATCATTATGTTGTCACTTTAATGACTGCTTAGATAGCTATTCTGATCTATTGTTTCAGTAGATAATCTAAAGAACCCCCATTCTGTCCTTTCAGAGCTATGTCTTCTACAGACATCAATGGATCACATTATATATCTTATAAGTTCTCTAAGTCCCTAACTGTAGTGACTCAGACATGACCTTTTTTTTTTTCTAACAAAGCCTCTAGTTTGATTGTTACCCAGGAAGGATGACTTCCTTCATCAGAAAGTTATATATTGCCTACATTTCCCTTCAGCTGAAGCCAGCTCAGCTATGTCACTACATACTATGAGTCCCCTGAGTGTGTGTAAACATAGCCTCAGCTATCAGTCCCACACTTTCATTTCATCAACAAAAAAGCCAGAGGAATGTCTTGGCTTCATCTCAGCCTCAGTAAATAAAGACAAGGAAGCCAATCATTTTAACCATGTGGGTCAATTCATTCATCTATTGAAGTGCTTGAAAATTTTAAAATAGGTCCCTTGATTAATCAGACCAATGCCAAAAATGTGGTAATACTTAGTTTTCTCGTGTTACTTATCTCTAGAAGGTCCTAATGCTGTGGTGATTTTATCAGCTTCTTAAGTCAGGGCTACTATAAACTTCTAGGTCCAAGCAGAACACACAGCTCAGAGAGCAGCCTCCCAAGAAGCGGAGCCTCATCTGCCTACCTACAGAAGGCTGCCCCCAATCACCTTTCTTCTTCACTTACTCAGCAGCAGCTGCAGTGATAACGTCAAAATATGTACCTGGTAAGTTCATCTCCTCTATCTAGAGCCTTAGGAAGACTTTCCACCTTCCTGAACATAAAGCCTGATCTCTTTAGCTGGGCCTCCAAAGTTCTGCCCTGTTAGACCGCTCCTCACTTAGCCACCTCGTTTCAGGTCACCCTGACTGCCCACTCCTACTCTGACACCCTCTACTTCATCCACAAGCTCATCCCCATCTTGCTACTTCCTGGCACTGGGTCACAGGGAAGCCCTGTTCTCTCTCCTGGGATGCTCTTTGCTTCAGGACTCTTGGTTCTTGAAAATAAAGTAATTGTCAGATTGTCCTGTACGTGAGATGACTTATAAAGACTCAAGCATAAATCTGTACCTTTTACTCAGAGGGCTTGCTTGGGGTAAAAGAGCTAACTTTAATTTAATCACATGTGAAAGGTGGCCTCCTTTCTGGCTACCAGTGAGATAGACAGGAACAATACAACCTGCTTCTCAGAATTAGTACTGGGCAGACAGCTAGACAGACAGCTTCTCTGAAATGACCTTTTTCAGAAAGACAGTGACCAAGAATCTCTTAATCTACAAGTCCCAACTCTGAGTTCTAGCTACCCTAATCCCCCTGGAAGAAGATCACACCAAATTCAAAACTGATAGACTCTCAGACCATTCCACGCAGGTCAACCGGAGCTGGATTAGACTGACAGCCACAATGTCCTGCCATTGGCTTTGGGCACCTTGCTGGGCATCTTCCAAGAAGCCAGGGGACAATCCTGCTGTGCCTTAGCCACCTTCACTCTCCCCCTGCAGCCAAAGGGAATGAACCTGGATGCCTAACCTGCCTGGCTTTTGATGGAGTTACAAGGTTGAACTACTGTGCACACTTTTCTCGCAGATGCACTGATACGCAGCTCTGATATTCACATTCAGAGGACATCACGTATTTATGCAAATCAGGGCTTTCTGAACCAACCAAGAATTACTTTCAGAAGGTTAAAAACCTATGAAGAACAAAACTGAGGGAATTTGACATGACTGGCACCGTCATATACAAACCAGACTTCACACGCCCAGCCCTGCTGACACAGACTATTTCCTCTGGGTCCCTTCACATATTGTCTCATATTCTGTCTTTCCTTCCAGTTTGTCTAACAGCCATGCCAACTTTTTTTTTTTGCCCTATTCTTATTTCGTAAATTTCTCTCATAAGCAAATATAGTTCTAAATCTGATTCCCCATTGTCTGGGCATTTAATAAAACAAGTGTATTCAACAATTCCAGGCACAAAATTCTCTCTGGCCAGGGCAGCTCGCAGACGCAACTGTGAAACGCTCAAGTGAAGGAACCGGGGAGCTTCGTGACTGCAAGGAAAAGGTGATTTCCCAGGGGTTACCTCTTGACTGAAGCCATTTCACTTTAAAACTAGTTCAATATTTGAACAAGTTTTTTTTCCCTTCTCCTCATGGTTTTAATATGCCACGCTTCAAAGGGAATCATACACGTACACATTACATTTCAAGTCTTTTTAGTGCGCCTGTAATATAAACTCAAGCTGCCATATGAAGGGGAATGATTACCAAAATGAGAGAGTTTTAAACTGTGTCCCCATGCTAGTGCTTGCCGCAGTCTCCTGTAGCATCAGTCACCAAGGAAGCTTGCTATTCTAAGATAAAATAATGGAGCAGAACTCAGGAGCTGGAAAGAATTAGCACTTTACATGTTAACAAGCTTCACCCTGGCCAAGATACACACTTACCCAAGGTGACTAAGTCACAGATGTACAGACAGGTTTCCCCAGTTGTCTGACTCACATACAATAGCTTTTCTCACTCCATGAAGTATGACCTTAACATTTGAAATGAATGTGATTGGCTCTAGTACCCTAGGTTTCAAGGTGTAAGAGTCAGTATCTTTTAACAGTAGCCTCTTAGCAGACATGCATATAAAGAAAGAAAACAGTTGGGACAGACCAGATACTCTGCAATCATTATGACTTTGAGACTTAAGAGGTCTAACAAGTCCACAAACTTAATTGTTCTGAGTGCTATGTACCTCACTGCTGAATACCACTACAGTCACCTTCAGAAGTACTCCCCTTGGGAAGCTATACACCAGTGCCACCCTCCAAAGCAATCTTGGAACTCCTTCTGGAATGGCCATTGCACATGGCGGCACAGTGGCAAGCTTGCAAACTATATTGTATAGTTGCCTGTGAGGAAGTTTTTAGCCAGTAAACTAATAACTGTATTGTAACACCTTCCCTCCTCACCTGATTTGGCCCCTCATGATTTTTTCTTTACAGGAAGATAAAGGAAATATTGAAAGGAAGACCTTTTGATGACACTCAGGACATCAAGGGTAACATGACAACAGCTCTAATGGCCATTCCAAACAAGAGTTCCAAACTTGCTTTGAAGGGTGGACTGGGTGCTGGTATCGGTACACAGTCTCCCAAGAGGAGTGCCTCAAAGGTGACCATAGTGATATTCAGCAATGGGGTATGCAGCACTGTTTCTAGGATGAGTTTGCAAACTTAATTGTCAGACCTTGTACTGTCAAGGTACTAAAATTTTTGGTTGCCCTTCTGTGTGGACTTGTCTTTCTTTCCACTGGCTGCCATATTTGATTCCAAACTCTGATAACCATACCAACTACTGAAATTCTAGTCTGCAAGAGGCCAGAGGGGGAAGTGTTAATTATAGTTTCTATTTTATTGTTTAATACCAATGCAGTTTTAAGGCCTACAGTTTTAAACCCTGTGATTTGACTCTATGCTATGCTCTGTGTACAATATGTTTGTTCATTTGTAACACATCTGTGCTTATAGTAATTACGCCATCCATCCAATTAAACACTGAAAAACAGGCCTTCTAAAACTTCCAGTCTACCTGCATGCTAAGGGTTGGTATTATTCTTTGTGATTTTCCTTTTAAAAAAAAGACATGATGGGCCCTAATTCTCAGGCACTAAGTTTAGAAGTACTTATTAAAAGTGCCTTTTATTCTATCTTAAAAGAAATGGATTACAGCTGACACAGTATTACGAGCTGTCTTCCCGTTTCTGCCTTATCTCCTGTCATACAGATACTCATCTTTAAACACAAAGGTATTGGATCAATCAAATAGCTGAAGTCAAGAGAGTTATTAGGTGTACTGCATTCTTAGAACATTATTAAAAAAGAAAAAAAAAAGCTGCACATAAGCCAATGCTCCAGGGGGACCCTGACCTTTCAAATCCTTTTATATTTTGTATCTGAACTAACATTCATGGCAGATACACTGAGATGGCAGAACTTTTCTTTCCTTTCATGCTTCTTTTCCTTTGTTTGTTTTTTTTTTTTTTTTTACAAGATGAATGACTTGTTTAAACTTTGGGAAGACATGAACTGGGTTATGTGGGGTCTATGTAGAAAGAGGCAGAACTTTTCAATTGAGAGACAGAAGAGAAATTAGTCATAATTGAGTTCAACTCTCATCCTAGAAATTTGAGGGCTTAGGTACCCAACAAGGAGACGAGTCAACTGGTATATGACAAGGTTAGCATCCAAACTGTGCTTCCTAACGTTGACTACAACAATATTACCCACTGCACATGCTCTTCTGCAGTGTGACCTCTCCACTCCCCCATAAAAAGTAGAGTCTGCTAGTATCTCCTGAACCCGGGCTGATGTCAGTGATTTACCTGTGAGCACTGACAGGTAGCGGAAGTGATGCTCTATGACTTTCAAGTGTAGGTTGAAGATGCTTGCAACTTTTCCTTTGGTGTCTTAAGATGCTTGCTCTCAGAATGCCTTTTCATGGAATCCCGAGTTTTGGGGAATCTAATACAATAAAAGCATGTAGAACACTAATGTATGGCTATCAGTAACATTAAATTATTTGTAAGTTCTATCAGTAGGAGTAGGGGGGCAAAATAGGGACTCCTAACTGATTTAATTTAGGACATGTACAAACTTTCAAAAGGTAGAAGGACTGATCAGTCAACCTAGAGAGAGCTAAGTGAGGAACACTTCAAGCCAGCAGAGAATAACTTACTGAAAACACTTTCTATAAAAAAGAACGATTTGATCACAAAATGCAAACATTCCACAGCCCATTGATGACCAGATACACACACACACACACACACACACACACACACATATGTATATATATAATATGGTATTCTGTCAGTCCATCTCCAACCAGAAGTTTCCAATGTTCATGGCCCCTGCCTATAGACATCTTCGAGAAAATTCACCTTCATTTCAACTGTCCCCCTGTTTAGACTACCTCACGGACTTTCCCTACCTCCCTGGATGGTGTGGGTGCAGAAGAATGACCCCCTTGTCTCCGTGAATACCATAGAAGGAGGACTGAGAGCAGTCAGAGACTTGAGGACGAAGGTGAAAAATGATTCAACAGCGACCAGTGTGGACAACTGACTGAGGTCCAGATGCAATGGCGGATATCTTAGAGCTTCTGAGTATAGCAAGAAGGCACTGGAAACCCAGCCCCAACTCCTGGGTCCTAGAGGCCCCTGAAAGATAGGCATAACCTGGGAGAAAAACATGACACTGACTATAGCTGCAGTTTTGCCACCTAGCAGAACAAGACCAGAAGGGAGACAAAGGGAGAAATGAAAAATCTCCCAAAGATAAAGTTATATTTTTTGACACACCTAAGTATGTGATCAGACAAAAAAGTTTATGCCCATTGCACTGGTGACCTTCTTCTGCATCCCAGCTTTGGTGGATCAATGATTAAGTTTTCATAGATGTCGCAGTTAGAGAGTATTTCATGACAAGTAGTTGAAAACCACAGCTGCAATCTGTAAATATTCAATCTGGTAGTTTTGAAACTAGGTAAATTCTCTCACCTCCACAGATGTCTGTCAATGTTGACACATTTTGTGGGGAGGGGATTCTGGGCATGTCTAGTGGGTAGAGCCCGGGGTTGCTGTTAAACATCTTAAAACCCACTGGACAGCTCCCGACAACAAAGAATTAGCTATCTCAAAATGATATCTTGAGGCTGAGGAATCCTGTTCCGATTCTACCTGCCTCCAAAGGTGTCCTCTTGATTTCTTGCCTTATCTCTTTCACATTCTGGATTGTAGGTACAACTGTGCACTACCTATTACCCAGCAATACCAGCACTACAAAAAACTGTAATCAACTAGTTAGGTAACTCCTCTCTTACCTAGACTGGATTTTCCCTTCCACAGCTCCAAAGACTTCTTGACTTACTCGTTCAACCAACAAATAATATGCACTTATTTTCTTCCCAAAGACGTGAAGATCTTATAAGGAGAAAAAAAAAAATACATCCCACAGTTTTTAAAAAAATACTTAACCTGTAAGCAGAATTCAAGAAAAATCAGATGAAGCTCACAAGGTTGAGTTTTACTGGCAACACAAGAATAAATAGTGGTGCACCCTGAGATCTCCAATAAAAGACTGCAATTGATGGTCTAGGGGCTTCAGGGTTCCCCTGGGAACAAGGCCCACGGCTCTGATGCTGCCCCTGTCCATAAATCATAATGAAGGTCAACTCTTGGGACAGCAATGGATTGGACATAATGACACAGAATGACCATATTTTCTGGGCACTTTGTGGTTCTATGCATCTATAGGATATCATCCTGCTGACCTCTTACTGGAGGAAGGGGAGTGGGTAGAGAGGAGGGGATAGGAGACTGTTGGGAGGATAGGACACGTATGGAACAAGCAGGAACAGTGTGCTGTTACCGGGCAGGGAGAGCAGTGGAAGCTTCATATAGGTGAGTATGCAAACTTATATGGGAGTGTATATTTTCATTCAATCATAATAAAAAAAGAAAAAGAAAAATCATAGAAAATAATCCACTTGGATCAGCTGGGCTGCGGAGGGAAGAGTCAACAGGATATTGCTTGATTTACTTAAAGAGACACAAAAATGCTTTGGACTGGTCAATATTTTGACATAAAAGTCACCCAAAAGCTCTGGCTGTTAGAATCAGCTGTTTGTTCTCATGCTATATGCTGGTCCACTGACTTCTTGAAATGCCTGGCACTTCGCGCCCATGTACATGTTGTCCAAAGGCACTAACTCTATTTTCTCTATGACCAGAAACAGAGAGAACAGTCTTCTTCCTTGAAATAATTAAGTGTATAGAACAAGAAATGGCTTCTTGAAAATTAAGACTTCATCAAGAAAGAGGCTATGGGAAGCAGGTTCATTTGGTTGAGAATGTCTACATGCTACAGTAGATAATTCTGCATATCCATTTGTAATTATTAACAGTTTCTGTTAAGAAATTTCCCTGTGTGCCTGGTTTAGGATTCAAAAAGAAAACAATTCTTGCACATACATGAGGGAGGGTGTCAACCAGCCTTTCTATTCTGATGATGGAAAGGTACAGTTCATTTCACAGTCGTTCTAACAAGTTCTAAAGATACTACTCTCTTCCCATGAAAGAGTCAGTGTCTGGGAGCACAAAGTATTTCTCATACCTCTCTATGAAACACACTATAATGATAAGAAATTTAGAATAAATATACAAAACATACATGTTAAATTCTCTAAGTTTACTGGACCCAAATCTATCAGCATGTTTTACTTCTTGTCTTTTTCTGATATTCTGTAAGCTAATGTGGTTGGCACTGATGGGTATATCAGAAGTGACAGGTGTGTCAGACTTGAAATCACTACCATCATCTATTTATTTGCTGCAGGACTTCAGCTCTCCTGGATGCTGTGTACCTGAAGTCATCTTCATGTACATACACTTTCAAAGGCAGATTCTCCAGGACAGCAGAACACAGACCACACAAGGCCTTCATTATGAGTACTTCAAATCTGTAGATAAACAATGCCCTTTTCCTAAGTGTGGTATACTTACAGAGAAATGCAAAAAGGAAAGAGGTGTGGTCTTCTTCTTTTGCGACTCCATAAGGTAAATACAAACAGCAAAGCAGACAAAGGAAAATATAATCAAAGTAGATGAGGAAGTGGAAATCGAGGGTTCTGTCTACATAATTATTCCTCTGATGACAGCCTAATTTCCCTTGGGGCTCTACAGCCCCTACTTTCGGCCCCTCCTATTCTAGTATGGCTAACTCAACCCTCTGCCTCTAGGAATGAGTACAAGATTGTCCCGTGCTTCTATGGCTGGGTAAAAATTTTCCCACAACCTGGTGACATAAAACAGTAACCATGCTACTATTCATAAATCTGTGAGTCAGGAACTCAGGCAGGATTCAACAGGGATGGACTTTCTCTAGTCCATTTAATATTGGCTGGGCTCACTCAGCCAGCTGTAGTCTGGCAGCTGGGCTCAGTTGCTAAGTCAAAAATAACCTGCCTCACAGGAGTGGGACCTCGGCATGGGCTGTCACTTGGGGATCCTCCACATAACCTCTCAGTCCATATGCTATTCCATTTTCTGGGGCCTCTGTCTTCAGGTGCTCAATCTTTTCAGAGAGATAACCTGAATTTCCTTACGTGGAGGTTCAGGGTAGAAAAACAATGATAATAAAAATTGTCAGATCTCTTAAGGTACAATCCCGGAACTGGAATATACCAGTCTAGCCACAGTCTATTACCACAAGCAAGTCCAAAGATCACCCTGGGTTTTAAGGAGAGGGGAAACTGACTCTGTTCAGTATAGACAACACCTCTACATAAGGAAAACAAAAATCCTCACAACTGGACCAATAAATAGTGTCACGAAAAATACTGAAAATACTCAAAAAGAAAATACTGAAGGTGTTAATGATTTCATTTTACTGGGCTTGACAGACAATGCCCATGGAAGTAGTAGTCGAGAAATCAAGTGATGTATTACACTGGGCAAATGTGCTGCAAAAGACTTCCTTGAAGTGTTAAAAAAGCAATGAAGTCACTTTGATGACTAAAGTACCCCTGACCTAAGCCATGGAATTTTCCTTGTCTCGTATGCATGTGAAAGCTAGACAACAGAAAGGAAAACGAAGACTGAGGATGAACTGATGCACCCAAATGCTGGCAATAGCAAATGACATTCGATATATCATGAACTTCCAGAATAATAAACAAAACTATCTTGGGGGAAGTCTAGCCAGTAGGCTACTTACAATGGAAGGTGGTGAGACTTCATCTTGCTTGTTATCTTAGTCATCGAGTGCTGCCATAACAGAAATATCCTAGTGGATGGCTCTAACAAAGAGAAATTCATTCTCTTACAGTCTAGTTAGGCCAGAAGTCCAAATTCAGGGAGTCAGATCCAAGGTCAGGCTTTCTCTCTGTATCAGCTCTGGAAGAAAGTCCTTGTCATTAATTTTCTCCTGGACTGAGAACTCGGCACAGGGATCCTGGGTCAAAGACATACTGTGCCCCCAAGCACTACTTTCTTGGTGGTATGAAGTCCCCTATGTCTCTCTGCTAGCTTCTCTCTATTATATCTCAAAAGAGATCAGCTTAACATACAACCTAATCCTGCCTCATTGACATAGCTGTCAATAATCCCACTTCATCAACATAATACAGATAGGATTTACAACATGCCAAAAAATGATAACAGGTGACAAAATGATGGCCAATCACAATACGGTGAATCATAGACTACCCAAGATGACAAGAATCTGGGGGCATGGTGACACAACAGACCGTAAGAGTTTGAAGAATTCATCAACGGTCAATCTCTGGCAAAATTAAAAAAAAAAAAAAAACTTGGTAGAGGGTTATTGAAAAAGAGGGAGATCCTCTATTAAATGGACTGACACCGTGGCTACAATGGTGGTTTCTAAGGTACAACAATTCTGAGGGTAGCACAGGGCAGGGCAATATTTCATTCTGTTACACAAAAGGTCATTAAGAGTAGGGGCCAGGTCCAGACCACTTAACAACAATCTGCGGGCTGAAAGTGCCATTGTCCTTGATAGTCCCAGTCTAGAATTGTGTGAGTGTCTCTTATCATCAAATAACTGACTTGGGTACTGACAGCAGAATGAAAGCACACTGTGGTTAAGGCCTAAGTCAAGAGTAGTCCCACAGAGCAATACCAAGCACATCATCTTGAAGACAGAGCCATGACAGAGACACAAAACTCATCACAAAGTCAAAATCACAGATGTCCAAGAATAGTCTAGAAAGTGGAACAACAGACAGAACAGGCCAACAGTTCAGCTCAAATTCAGTGAAAGCAAGAATGATTCTATGGGGAAACCAGAGACACGGTCTAGGCTACATTAAAGGAACCAGGTAGGACCAAATGCATCTTTCATCTGCATCATTTTAGGAGGGTAAGAGTCACTCCTAGGTTGACATGCAGAGCTTAGTCCTGAGATTCTAGGCAAAACTAAGCTGTCTTTATCTCAGATTTGTTCTTAAGGCAGGATGTATCTGTAACCCTAATATAAGCACTCAGTCTTCTCCTCAGGCTACACTGTCTACAATACCCTGCATAGGTCAACTCAGATTCAAGTGTAATTAATCCTTAGGACTAAAGCCAAGCTAAAATCAGGGTTACAGTACTAGACAAGGTCTGAGCGAGATGAGACAACTTGCTAAGAACACTTATACTTTCATTTAGCCCCCTTTCACATATACACTGATTATTTTATGTGTCTGGTCCAAGACCAGCAGTTCAAATCTGCCAGGTGCTCCTTGGAAACTCTATGAGGACATTCTACTCTATCCTATGGGGTTGCTATGAGTCAGAATCAACTTTACAGCACTGGGTTTGGTTTGGGTTTTTCGTCCAATCAGGTCTCAACCTGAGATGATATTAAAGAGCTTCTTAGACAAATAATAACAACTATTATCACCATTTGGGAAACCCTGGTGGCATAGTAGGTTAAGGGCTATGTCTTCTAACCAAAAGGTCAGCAGTTCAAATCTTCCAGGCACTCCTTGGAAACTCTTTGGGGCAGTTCTACTCTGCCCTATAGGGTTGATATGAGTCAGACCCAACTCAACGGCAGTGGTTTATTATTATTATTATTATGACTATTTAAGAGTTTTAACTATGTGCCACAAACTTTACCAAAGACTGAACAGTCAATCTCTTATTTGGTCTATGAAATTATCATTTTCATCATTCTTATTTTCCAGTGTCCAGCATAGTATTTGTTACATTTGATGAGCACACTCTTTGGAAATCTGTTATGCATTGGACTGTATCCCCCCCAAATGTGTATAAACTTGGCTAGGGAATGGCTTCCAGTATTGTGTGACTGTCCACCATTTTGTCACCTGATGTTATTTTCCTATGTTATGAATCTTATCTCTGATGTCAATGAGGTACAATTAGAGACAGTTTGTTAACGAAGCAGGAGTCAATCTACAAGCTTCAGTTGGGTCTGTACCCATGTTCACTGCAGCACTGTTCACAAGAGGAAAAAGATGGAAACAACCTAGATGACCATTAACAGATACGTAGACAGACAAACTATGGCACAGACACACAACAACAAACAACCTGTGAAGCACCTCACGGTCTAGAGGGAATTATGTTGAGTAAAATAAGTCAGTTACAAAAGGGTAAATATTGTATGGGACCACTGCCATAAAAACTCATGAAAAAGTTTACACACAAAAAGAAATAATCTCTAATGGTTATGAGGAAAGGGAGGGTAGGGGTAGGGAAGGAAAAAAACACTAAATACAAAGGATGACACTTAAATCTGCAACCTCTTAGCTGAATATCACTACAGTTACCTTTGAAGAACTGCCCTTGGGAAACTGTGAACGGATGCCAGTGTCTAGTCCACCCGTCAAAGCAACCTGGGAACTCTTTCTGGAATGGCCATTGTGCACAGTGGTACAGTGGCAAATTCATCAACTTAACCACCTAGTTGTCTGTGAGGAAGTTTTTAGCCGGTAAACAAATAACTGTATTGGAAAACCCTCCATACTCACCTGATCTGGCCTCCAATGATTTTTTTTTTCTTTTCCTTGAAGATAAAAGAAATACTGAAAGGAAGACACGTTGATGACATTCAGGACATCAAGGATAATACAACTGTGACTGCCATTCCAGGAAAAGAGTTCCCAAACTGACTTGTGGGTGCACAGCTTCCCACAGGGAGGATGCTGAAGGCGACTGTAGTGATCTTCAGCAGTGAGGCATGTAGCACTTTTTCTAGGACGAGTTCGCTAACTTCATTGGCAGTCCTCATAGACAACAGATAAGTGGTAACTTTGGTGAGGGGTAAGACAGTACACAATACTGGGGGAGCCAGCACTACTTGTCCTCAGCAAGGTCAAGGCATCCCCATAGATTGATCCAAACTTCCTTAAGAGCCAAATTACTGGGCCAAGGGCTATGGGAACCAGGTCTTGCGAAACACCTAGCTCAATAGTCATAACCTAGTTTATAAGGAATATGCTCCACATTCTACTTTGGTGATTAGCATTTGGGGGCTTAAAAATCTGTGAGTGGACATCTAAGACACTCCACTCATTTCACCTCTTTCAGAGCAAGAGAAAATTAAGACACTGGGGAAAGATTAGCCCAAAGGACTAATTAACCCAAACTATGACAGTCTCCGCCAGACTGAGTCCAAAAAAACCAGATGGTGCCCAGCTACCACCAACTGCTCTGAAGGTATTACAACAGAGAGTCCCAGACAAAGCTGGCAAAACTGTAGAATAAAATTTCAACTCACAACGAAAAACCAGAATTATTGGCCAGATAGAATCTGAAGAAACCCTGAGAGTATGGCCATCCCCTAGACACCATTATAGCTCAATAATGAAGTCACTTTTGAGACTCCTACCAAAGATCAGATGGGCCCATAAAACAAAAAGACTAAAGGGGCACACCAGCCCAAGGCACGGACAAGAAGGCAGGAGAGACAGGAAAACTGGTGACAGGGTATCTAAGGTCAAGAAGGGAGAGTGTTGACATGTTGTCAGGTTGTTAATCAGTGTAATAATGGTGGAGTAACTATTTAATGAGAAGCTAATTTTTCCTGCAAACTTTCACCTAAAATACGTTAATAATAATATGGGCCAAGTTGGGGCCCCCGAAACATATTTTTAAAAAAATTACATTGTGTCTTAAGTCAATCTCTTTTTAGATATAAAAGAGAGAAGCAAGCAGAGAGACAGAAGGGCCTCACATCACCAAGAAGACAGTGCCAGGAGAATAGCACCATCTTTGGACCTGAGGTTCCTGAGCAGGGCAACTCCTAGACCAGCGGAGGCTTGATGACAAGGACCTTCTCCCAATGCTGATGGACAGAAAGCCTCCCCATGGGGCTGAAGTCCTGAATGTGAACTTCTAGCCTACTAGATTATGTGAGAATAAAATTCTGTTTCTTGGTATTTTTGTTGTTGGGGCACTAGATAACTAAGGCAACGTCTATCATTCTATTTGGGTCCATCACCTTTCTCCTAGAAATAAAATGGAGGTTTTCCTACCACCTAAAGGAGAAGAAACCCAAATCCCCTCAAGTAACAATTAGCAGCTCACTCATCAGAAAGTCAAAATATGCCAACTTTCGAAAGCAATGCTACAGGACATTTTTCTTTTCAGGCCGTCAGTGTGTGTAATAAGACAGTTAGAATGGAAGATGCTCTATCATTCAAGGTTTCAACATCTAGAAGTGAGTATCCAGCAGTCCTGTGCAATGCCAAGTCCTCCAATAAGAGTTTCTGAACCTAGCTAATTATCTGAGATCCTGCGGAGTCTGTTACAAATATAGATTTTGCTGGCCCACTCAAGACTTTCTGAATCAAAACATCTAGCTGTGAGACCAAGGAGTATCTTTTTAAAGCACTTAGCAGATGACTGTGCACATCAACTGGATTTGCAGAACATTTTCTTATCAATAAGTAATAAAACACTTTAAAAGTACAAGTATTTTATAGATTAATGATATTTTAGGATGTTACTATCAGCTTGGAATATTTGACATAGATATTATACACAAAACACTTATCAAGTCCCTTTGACTTCCTGTTCAGTGTTGAGCTGGCCCAATTAAATCCTTTCCTTTCAAAGCAGAGACTTGGAGACATTTACCCTATCCAAGTTTGAAACAAAATGAAGCTTAATTACTATTTTCCCTCATGGCATTAAATTATTTGTCGGTATTTCTCAGTGTGGGATGTCCAACCCAGCTTGGCTAATGTCAGTCCAGCCTGCTGGATTAGCATCTTAGCTTCCTGATGTCATTTTCTGAGAATGACCGTCTCTCTTCCCAAATAAAATAGCACCTCTTTATTCTCAGGTCTGGACAAGACACAAGGCTCTGACCAGTTCCACATCTTAGTGATCATGGTCTTAATTTAAATTCACAGAACTGCTTATGCTTTCTCTTACATACAGTTGATTCCTGGGTGTGGGGCTAGTCTTCTACATGGACTATAGATTCCTCTAAGGACACTCTGGTCTATTTAACATTATTTCCAGCCTGAAGCAGTGACTGTCAGAATGAAGCAGTAACTGCCAGATAGGAGCTGAATGGATGGATGGAAGGTCCTGCATCTTAACGTTTGATTTTCAGCAATCTTCTACTATTTCCTTGGGCTACTCAAAGCCCCCCAAAGAAAGCTGTATACATCATGTGCCTCAGTTTCTTCATCTATGAAACAGAAGAAGGTGAGGTAGGACCAGGTAATTCCTCATGTTATCTGCGGTCTGTGATGAAGTAAATGTAGCTACAACTTAGCATTGACTTTTACCTCTACTGTTGAAAAATTTGTGTTATTAGAACCATGTCATGTGTATATTATTCTTTCATTTCCCACAAGTTTTTGTCCCAATACCATCTTTTGATGAAGCCTCCTCGGACCATGGGATCTAAAACTACAACCTCTCCCCAACTTCCCACAGCTCTGCTTTTTTTCCCCTATAGCACTATTATTTTGTTTATAGCTAATCTCCCTCCACTAGAAGGTAAAGTCCCACCAAGCTAGGGATTTTTGTCTGTTTGATTCACTTCTATTTCCTTAGCTCCTGGGACAGTGCCAGGCACATAAACTCACTCCCACTGAGGTAACTCTGACTCTGAGTGAGCCAAAAGGACAGAGCAGAAGCGCCCCATGGGGTATTTTCAAGCCTGTGGGTCTCTCCTTCACCACATCTCTCTTCTGCTTAGCAGCCAGTGAACTTGAACCATCAGCCTTGGTTTAGCAGCCAAGCACTTCAACCACTGCACCACTAGAGCTCCTGCCAGGCACACAGTAGGCACTTAATAGATACTGGCCAAAGAAGTCAATCAACCAATAGCAATGGAACAGATTTAGGTTAGCATGACTCAGTTAACATGATCAGAACCAGTACCATCAACAGGTATCTCGTATGCAAGACATGGAGTAGAACACAACAAGGACTGAAGTCTTTCTCTTAAAGATCACACAGAGGAAGTGAAAGAAGTCTAGAGAGACAGATAGGAGGGCTAGGAAGTCAATAATACAACATGGGATTATAGGTACATCGAGGGGAGCCACAAACACTATTTTGCAGGAACTCAAGGAAGGTAGGTTAACACTGACCACAAAAGAAGGAGGCATCTGCTCACAAAGGGGTGTCAGGGGAGATGCGTCTTGAAGCGATAGGTGGGGCCAAGACGGCAGAACAGACAGCCACTTTCCGCCACCCCTCTAAAAACAGAGACCCCAAAGAAACACACACAGTGTGTGGTCAACGGAGTAAAGACTTTCTGAACAGCTCTGGGCAGTCAAGGCCTACAGGCATGAATGTGCAGCAGGGCATCTTTGGGAAAGTGATCTGTCTAACTGATGTAGCCAGCAGGTGTGCACTGAGCCACAACGGCAAGCATGTGCACTTGAGTCTTACATGAGGCATCATACAACTGACAGGGAAAAACAAGACTCATTTGAAAGGGATTTAGCCCAGCATGCAAATTTAGCAGGCACAAACTGTTTTTATCTTGTAAGTCATTCTTAAAAAACCCAAAATGCATTAATTCCAAAGTCTACAGGATTTCATGTGGACTTGATTACTCATTTTGCTTGTGAAATGAAATACACCAGAGAGTTCTCAGGCATGAAAGCTGAGCCAAGTTCCCAACATAGATCGTTTTTTCTTTTTGGGGAGACAGAAAATGATATCACCACCCCAAAGATAAATGCTGGGCGCGGCATCCGAACCAACAGCAGTGGGTAGTGATGCGAGAAGAAGTGCAACAGATTTCTGGAGGAGTCTTAGTTGCAAGTCACCCTGAAAGCCACCTGCAGTGGTTACCTGAGTGTTTCTGTGAATGAAGTCCCATGTTGCAATGGGGTCCCGCCCAACCTGCTAGTACGTAAGTGTCCTGAAGGCAGGGACTCTCACATGTTGACTGCTATGGCCTCAGAACTCAGAAGATCCTGGTTGGCTCTAAGTGCTCAATACATGTTTGTTAAACATATGGCCACATCCCATCTTTGCAACATGGCCCTGATCGTCCTGTCTCTGTGTTAAGAAACATTTCTGGTGTATCATGCATGGACCATTGAGATAATCCACGTGGGTTCAGATTCTAGCTCCACTGCTAACTAGGGCTGGGCAGTGTTGGAAGGACCCTACAGCCTCCCTGGGCATGGCTTTGCTCTTCCGGGAGAATGGGATACTACAGCTCCCCACTGCAAGGATGCCTTGGGAACTGCACAAGGGATGCGAAGGTGAGCCTCCTCCAGGGAGAACCAGACAAAGATGCTCAAGTAGATATTCACTGAAGTTGAGTCATGGCAGATCATTTGCTGCTTCCCAAGGAAAGGTACCAAACACAGTGGCGGATATAAATTTAAACGGGTGGAAACCATATGTTGTATAATTCAATTGAATTCTGCACGCAAAGAAAAATATCACACTTATCAAGTCTAATACACTTAGCAGGTTCATTGCACATTACGATTAGACAGATACCATTTGTTTTCTTTTGTCTTGTGCGTGCATAGCTATAAAATTCACTGTCATGGTAATTATTTAAATCTCATTTAATTTTTTTTTGGTTCTGGTTACTTGTCTTAAAAAGGGCAGAGAAAGGAAATTCAGGTTGAAGTCTGAGGAAGGTGTGGTATCACTGAAGAAGAGGCTCTTACGAGAGACATAGAATTTTATGAGCTACGAATATAAAACTAATCATACATATTTCTACAGAATTTCTTTAGCTCTTCTGTGCTTTGCTCCTCAACATGAAAAATATTGGGACCGTGTCTTACGAGAGACAGCGTGGCATTAGGTGTACTAGGGAACCTTCACCTGAACTACAGTCATAAAGGACAAATGAAGTCAAAGTGCACGACCCAGCATTTGGGACTGGCTAAAGGTAACGGGGTCTACTTGAATGCGACAGCCTGGCGTTTATAAAATAAGAAACAGCTTTGACGTCAGTACTGTCCCTGAACTGAACTCCTTAAAGGTTCAAATCAGGTTCAGTTAAATTATCCCTTCCTTCCTGCTTGTCTCCCTGCCCCTGTTTCCCCTAACCCTGACACCACAGGCATTCCACTCTGACCCTTTCCAGACAGAATAAGGAAAACAAGCTTATTTCCCAGCCTCCTTCAAAGCCTTCTGGACCACGGTCCTTCCCAGATCTCAATCCCCGTAGAGCAGTCTGGTGCAGAAAGGTCAGCTGTGGTGGGGCCGGGGCAGGGGCTCCTTGGAGACTCAGGCCGTGCACCCCAAGCAGCTCTAGTGCTGACAAGGGAAGTGAATGGGGCTCCCTCCTGCCAATGAAAGGAGCCCTGGCAGGGCAGCGGTTAGGCACTTGGCTGCTAACAGAAAGGTCAGTGGTTCAAACCTGCCAGCCCCTCCATGGGACAAAGATGCAGCAGTCTGTATCTGTAATGAATACAGCCTTGAAAATCCTACAAGGCAGTTCTGTTCCATCCTGTAAGATCACTTGGCATTATGAGTTGGGGTGCGTGTTTGAGTGTGGGTCTGTCTCCCTGCCAATGATGAGGCACCTATTTCTAAGGAGTCCTTGGGTAGAACTGAGGGTTAAGTGCTGGGCTAAGAGCTGCAAAGTCAGACTTTCAAACCCTTTGAAGACCATTCAGTTCTATTCTGAAATACACTAGGTTGTCTGGAGTTGGAATCAACTTAACAGCAACTGGTAACTGCAGTTCCTAAGGAGGGGGTTTCGGTGGGTGACAGGTAGAGCTCTTGTCTTTTCTGCTAAAGATCCAGGTTTGATGCCAGCCAGTGGACCTTTGGCACAGCAAGCATACCTGTACGTCACCGGAGGCTTGTGTGTTGCTGTGATGCTGACCAGGCTTCAGGGGAACTTCCAGACTAAGATGGACTAGGTAGAAAGGCCCGCCAGCCTACTTCCGAGAACAAGCCAATGAAAACTCTATGTATCAGAAGGATCCAATGCCCAACGGATGGTGGGGACACCTCAGGACCGGGCAGCATTTCACACTGCTGTATACCGGCCTAAAGAGCTTAGAAAACTGCCCAGTATGGTTGTGGCTCACTACACCACAGGATTTCCATTTTTATGTTGATAACATGGGTTATTTTTTTAAAAATAATCTATTTTTTGTTTCTGTTGAGCACATACACAGCAAAATACACACTGATTCAACAGTTTCTATACAAATACGTCAGTAACATTGATCACATTCTTTAGGCTGTGTAACCATTCTTACCCTCCTTTTCTGAGTTGTTCTTCTATGATTAACATAAAGTCACTGCCCCCCAATGTTCCTCTCTAATCCTGTCAATTTGATCCCATATAAAAAGATTCATATCAGAATGTAATGTTCAAGGCAGACATTCTTTCCCAGTTAAATTAAACTACTGTTTAAGAAGAGTTCAAGGGTTTATTTCTGACTTAAGTGCAAGGATCATCTCAGCATCTGCAGCACTATTTGTAACAGCCAAAAGGTGCAGATGAACTAAAGGCCCACAAACAAATGAATCAATAAACAAAATATGGAACATGGATACAATGGAACACTACTCAGCCAGTAAAAGGAACGAAGTCTTGATACATGCTCCGATAAGGATAGAGCCTGAAGGTATTTTGCTTTGTGCAATAAGTCAATCACAAAAGGGCAAATATTGTTACAAGTTACACAAAAAGACCAGAAGCAGTAAATGTATACAGACCAAGGAAATCCCGGTGGTATAGCGCTTAAGTGCTATGGCTACTAACCAAAAGATTGGCAATTCGAATCTACAAGATGCTCCTTAGAAACTCTATGAGGCAGTTCTACTCTGTCCTACAGTGTAGCTATGAGTTGGCATTAACTTGACAGCACTGGGTTGGGTTGGGTTGGGTTTGGTTTTATATGGACCCAAGTTTAACAATATTTATTAAGGATGGGAGTTAGGGTGAAGGGGTATTAACTGCTCATGGAATACAGAGTTTCAGTTACACTGATAAATAATGGAATTGGATTAATGGTAGGGTTGCCCAGCCAATTATTATAATTGCTGTAAATTTTGCATCTGATATAAAAAGTTGAATAGTGAACTGTTTTTATTTGACAGGAGGACTGAAGTATAAAAGAAGACAGACTTAAGGTCATGATACCTTTAGGTAGGATTGTGTATGCTATTAATTTTTGGAACGCTGTCGCTGTGAAAAAATGAAGCATATAACTTTTAAAGAAGGAAATTGTTCCATTTAAGTCACAAAATGATAGATTCAAGCAGATAAATAACTTCTGTCTGTATATCTATTCATCATTGCCACACAGGCTCTGTCTCTCATAGGCACGGAGTTTTAGTGATACCATTTTACAGCCATTTGTCATGGACCGACTTATGTCCCCTCAAAACTGTATGCAATTTCACTGGGCCACAATTTCCAGCATTGTGTGGTTGTCCTCTATTTCATGATTACAACTTTTATGTGTTGTAAATTCTAATCTCTGCCTGCAGTTAATGAGCTAGGGGTGGATTGCATTGAGGATGAAGGTGGGACTGTATTACCCTTATTAAAGTCACATCTCTGATACAATGTAAAGGGAGTTTCCCAGGGGTGTAGCCTGCACCACCCTTTATCTCTCAAGAGATAAAAGGAAAGTGAAACAGGAAAGAAGCTTTAGACACCCCAATTTTAAAAAGTGAAGTTAAACAGCAAAGATTAAATTCTCTTTGTAAAATTAACTTGTCTTTTCTCCTGTCTTAAAAATTCCTGGCCCTGGCAGGAAGTTACACATTTAAGTGACAGCAGCCATGAAAATAATGTCTTTGCAGCTTCTGACAGCTTTTTAGAAACATAAAAACAGATAAAGAAACCTGTGGAAAACCCAGGCAGCAGTTGGGACCTTCAGTTGAAGGCAGTATGGATCCCTACTCCTGATGTTTATCTTCAAAGAACCCCTGAGTCCTTTAAACAGATAGTCCTAATCAGTTACATTGCTTCCCTAGCACCAGCACCAAAACCTGTACTTACATTTTGCATACAACTCCTGCTCCCTTATAAATATACGCCAACCACCTGATGATTCTTTGGGCAGGATCTTGAAAACCTTTGCTGCTCCCTGTGTCTGTCTACTAGGGCACAGTAATAAACTTCCCTCTGAAATATGTGTCTCAGAGATTTCCTCTTAGGGACAGGTAAAAAGAACCTGGAGTTTTGTCTGGCAACAAAAGGGAAGTGAGCAGCCAGCTGGGGGCTTCATACCACCAAGAAAGCAGTGCCAGAAGCAGACTGTGTTCTTTGGACCCGGGGTTCATGTGCTGAGTGCCCCCAGAACAAGGCAGGACTGATGACAAGGACCTTCCTTTACAGCCGAGAGAGAGAGAAAGGCTTCCCTAGAGCTGGCACTCCTGGACTCCAAGAGAATAAACTTTTCTTTGTTGAAGCCACCCCGAAGAAAATTCACGATTTCTAAAAATACCAGATCTTCAGACATTAAAACTAGTGAAGAAGACTCCACTTACTACATTCAGGATTGTGTTATAAAATTATTCCTTTCTAGTATATTTTCCTTGAGTCCTGGGGGCACAGTGGTTAAGGGCTCAGCTTCTCAAATCAGCCAGTCACTCCTTGGAAACCCTATGTGGCAGCTCTACTCTGTCCTATAAGGTTGCTATAAGTTGCTTCTAGCATAAGGGGAATTGACAAGCATATAAATGATAAGGAAATCTGGGGGTGTAGTGGTTAGGTGCTATGACTGCTAACCAAAAGGGCAGTTGGAACCCACCAGGTACTCCTTGGAAACTCTACGGGACAGTCCTACTCTGTTCTATAGGGTCTCTATGATTCAGAATCAACTCAATGGCAGCAGATGTGGCTTGGTTAGAAATGACAAAGGCCACTATTCACATGACAAAAATATGTACCACTGCTTACATTAAATTGGGGAGGGAATGTCCATTCAAAATTCCTTGAGGTTCAGGCTGGTAATAAACGGGTGTCCGGCAGGGTCAAAATGAGAAAGTTTCCTCTGGGAATAGTAGTCTTACTTACAGTAAACCCCCTCATTTGCCAACAGTGTCTAAAGAGGCTGGACTAAATGACAACAGCAGTGATGGTAGACACAAGGCTGGTGACAAACTTGTTTCTGCAAGTCTAGCACCTTGGCAGCTAGACCTCGAGTGGCTATGCAAGAACCTCACATGAACTAAGTACAGTGTTCCTTACCAGTTTTCCCCGAATGCAGTTGAAGACCTCGGCAAAGCCCTAGTTGTTGATGTTACATGCCACAGAGTCCATTTCGACTCCCTCTGACCCCATGCCGTCGGCTGAATTGCTCCATAGGGCTTTCTGGGCTGCAGTCTTTGCAGTAGCAGATCACCAGACCTCTTCTCCCGAGGAGCCCTGGTTAACAGCAGAACTACTGTGCCATCAGGGCACCTCAGTGCCCTCAGTGAGGCTGGCAAGAAGGAGGTGACTAGCAGGAGGCAGAAGGCGAGCAGAGCTTGCCCTACTCTCACAAGACTGCAGAGTTCAGAGCTTCTAAGGCAGCAAAGACCTGAGGGGCCCAGGTCCTGCAGCAAGCGGTACCACAAGTCAGAGTGGTGACACAAATCAGGGCAGCTGCTATCTGCGGGTCGGGGGAAATGAGTAGGGTAGGGCGGGCACAGTGAGCATTTAAACAAAAACTACCAAATTACAGGGAGTGACGGGGTCTATTCTTACTGCTGAGATGCGTACACTCTGCCCCAAGGTGTTCAAGCTTACGCTTTTCTCACAAACCTTGTACCTTCCAGACAAAACACTGCTTAGAACCATTTGTCAGCCTACAGGCCAAGGTGTTTGCACAGAGATCACCTAAGAAGCTCTTGTGTCACAACTGTTACACGCTTGTCTGCTGACTGAAAGGTCGGTGATTAGAACTCAACCAGAGGCTCCAGGGACAAAGACCTGGCAAGCTGCTCCCGTAAAGATTACAGCCTACAAACCCTATTGGGAAGTTCTGCTTTGCCACATGGGATCGCTATCAGACGGCACCTAAGTATACAATTAATAGAATACTTAAGAGTTACAAATGCATTCATCTATACAGGAGTTCAGGAAATCAATTAACAATAATAATAATAACAAAACCACTGTCCTCAAGTTGATTGTGACTCACAGAGACCCTATAGGTTGAAGCAGAACTGCAGCATGGAGTTTCAGAAGAGCACCTGGTGGATTTGAACCCCTGACCTTTTGATTAGCAGATGTAGCACTTAACCACTATACCATCAGGGTTTCCCAATTAACAACAGATTATATAGTAATACTCAAAGCAGTGCCAAGGCCTTACACAGGCATTTTCTTTATTCTAACATGCCTGTGACAACTTTCAAAGGTAGGCACAGAATAGCTACCATGGTATCAAGAAGAAAATAAGTGCTCAGAAAGGTTACATAATCAGCTCAAGACAATTCTGTAAGTGTATGGCAGGGCATGTGATCAAACTGCAGTCATCTGGACCCGAGTCTAGAATCCTCTTCCCCACAGACTGCAGAGCACCACAGAGTATTGAGTGTTAAACAGAAATGCAGACAAAGCCGCTGTAAGCTCTAAGCCCAGTGGAAACTGTGACTTTTGAGAGCCATAGTCACTGTGTGGGAACAGCTAGAGCTACAAAGCCAGTATGCACTGGAGCTTCTGCAAGTTTTTCCTCTTTTTTTATTAAAGAAAACCATACTGCTTCATAAAAATAGCAACATGCTTTGAAAACAAGCATCACCTTCTACCTTTAGAAGAACATTCTGTATTAGTGATGCTCTTCTTAGTGACTTACACGGATTTGGGCAAGATCCAAGGGCAAACACTGCCATTTCCTTCACTCCCAAGTGTGGACATCAGAAAATGCAGGCCCCGGACCCCCGTTCTTTATTGCAGGTTCCTCAAGTGTCACGGTTTCTGTGTTGAATCTTTTGGGGCTTGGCGGATGCTAGAAGTTTGCAGCATAAATCAGATTCACTCAGGGTTGCACGTCACAGTTCCTTGCAGGATTCTTTGCAAAATTCACACTCACTGCTTTTCAGAGGACATTAAAAATTAAAACGGTTCCATAAATTTATCACATAGGATTATGACGGAGTATTACATTGGAGAACATGTCATCACTGTTCGTCCTCTTCCACATAAAGAGTTCTATGATCTAAAATACTTGACTTTGTTGAACAAAGTTCTCTGCTAGCATTTAGTGAATTTATGTATCATAATGAAAAAAAATTGTCAAGTTGCTTGCAACTCACAAGGGCCCTATAGGACAGAGTAGAACTACCCCATGGGGTTTCCAAGCAGCAGATATTGGGTGTGAACTGCTGACCTCATGGTTAGCAGCTCTAGTCACTCATGAGGGTTCCACATGTCATGACAATGCTTCAAAAAGTAGCACTCAGATCAGGATTCCAAGGTGTGACATTTACCACTAGGACAAGTAACAGGGGTCACCATTAGAGACAACAGAGTAGAACGAAAATTCATGTTCAAAACCTATTTTTTTTTTTCACATCATTGCCTGAGATGCATTTATAAGGTCTTTTGCAATAGGCAGTGGAAACTCCAGTGGCGTAGTGATTAAGTGATACAGCTGCTAACCGAAAGGTCAGCAGTTCGAATCTGCCAGGCATTCCTTGGAAACTATGATGAGTTTTACTCTGACCCACAGGGTCACCATGAGTTGAAATCAATGGCAGAATGGAGGGATCGTGAAACGGGCACTTGGAAATCAATGCCCAAGTCCATGTAAGTCACTAAGAAGAGCATCATTAATACACTATGCCCTTCTAAAGGTGGAAGTTTATGCTTGTTTTCAAAAAAGCTTTCTGGCTTTTTTGCAACAGATATTGGTTAAGACAGAAGTAACCACTTGCTGTATCTTTTTAAATGTCTGTCTCATCACTTTTTGAAAACAGAAACAAAGCATCAAATTTACCTCCAAAGATGTGATTTCCAAAGTCTCAAGCATCCTCTAAAGTCTTCCCCAACAACACATCAGAAGAGAAGGCCAAATAGACATTGTTTGTTTGTTTTAACAACAAGAGACGTTGAGAGCTTCACCATCACTCCACTATAAAATGCGTGGATTTCCTTATTTGATTCAGAGCTTGAAGTCAAAATTTTACCTGCTCTACATCTATCTGGAAACACCCTGGTGGCCTAGTGGTTTAGTGCTACAACTTCTCACCAAATGCTGAGCAGTTCAAATCTGCCAGGTGTCCCTTGGAAACTCTTTGGAAACTCTTGGAAACTCTTTACTCTGTCCTACAGGGTCTCCATGAGTCAGAATCAACTCAACGACATTGGGTTACGACATTGGGTTTATACATCTATTTATCTCAGCTATGTCCACTGTTGTCAAGCAACTCGAACTCATGGTAAACTCATGTGTCAGTAAGAACTACTCCATAGGGCTTTCTCATCTATAATCTTTACAGAAACTGATTAGCACACTTTTCTTCTGCACCACCACTGGGTGGGTTCAAACTGCGAATCTCTAGGTTAGTAGTAGTCCAATCAGACCATTTGCACCACCCAGGGACTTGATCTGAGCTTCAGAATGAAGCACATGGCAATTTTTATCATTCACACCACAGTATACCCATCGTACTTACGGATTCTAACACAGAGAAGGAACAAAAAGACAAAACGTCTGCTTATATAAAACCTGACTGAGTTTAAAGAGCTATAGACAACTAAAAATGTAAAATATCAGGGTTTGGCAAGGAAAGTAAATACAAAAGAAGGAAGATAAAGGGACAGAGTACAACGTCTGACAATTAATTTCGTGAACTCATCCTAGAAAAAGTGCTTCATACCTCATTGCTGAATATTATGACTTTCACCTTTGAAGTACTCCTCTTGGAAAGCTATGCACTGATGCCAGCACCTGGGCCACCCTTCAGAGCAATTATGGAACTCTTTTTCTGGAATGGCCTTCAGAGATGTCATCATATTACCTTTGATGTCCTGAGTGTTACTGAAATGTCTTCAAGGTTTCCTTTTTGGGTAAAGAAAAACATCACTGGGGGCCAGATCAGGTGAGCAGGGAGGGTGTTCCAATACAGTTATTTGTTTACTGGCTAAAAACTCCCTCACAGACAACTAGACAATTAAGTTGGCAAACTTACCACCATGCCACCATGCACAATAGCTATTCCAGAAAGAGTTCCAAAACTGTTTTGAAGGGTGGACTAGGTGCTGGCATCAGTGCCTGGCATCCCAAGGGGAGGACTTGGAAGGTGATGGCAGTGATCTTCAGCCACAAGGTATGTAGCACTTAGAATACTTGAGTTTGTAGACTTAATTGTCAGGCATCATATGGTACAGCAAGGAGATATCATAAGGTGTAGGAGAAAGACCTTACTGAAGATAGGACAGTTGAGAAAAGACTGAAGAAAACAAGGGAAGGAGCCCTGGGCATGTCTGGTAGATGATCATAGTAAGTGCAAAGGTCCTGAGGTGGGACTACCCTCAGCTTGTTGCAGAGATAAAGATGCCAGTGCGGCTACAATATATGAGAAAGAGGGACAGCATGGGAGGCGAGGTCAGGGAGGTAGTAATGGGCTTCATGATGCTGAGCCTGCTAGAACTGGGACTTTTATGTGGAACGAAATGAGACACCACTGGAAAATTTGTAAGAGAGAAATGATAGAATCTGATTGAGAAATTAACTGACTACTGCATTGAGAAAGGAAACCCTGGTGGCATAGTGGGTTAAGTGCTGCATCTGCAAACCAAAAGGTCAGTAGTTCAAATCTGCCAGGCGCTCCTTGGAAACTCTACGGGGCAGTTCTACTCTGACCTACAGGGTTGCTATAAGTCAGATCCAACTCGACGGCAGTGGGTTTTTGTTGTTGTTGTTTGACATAGAGAGAAGGCCATACGGCAGGTAATAAGCAGGTTCCAAAATGCCCCCCAAAGGATTCTTACCTCTGGGTATCCACCCCCTTGTGTTGTTCCCTCCTACCTGACCTATATGACCATGGGTGACTTCTAAGCTAGATCATCAAAGACACCCTAGCTTCCGTCTTGCTCTGTCTTGGGTCACTTGCTCTGGGGGAAGCCTGCACCCAGGTGGTGAGGACACGCATAGATCCCTATACAGAGGCTCCTGCAGGAGAAACGTTCTCCTGATAGCTAGCACTCACTTGCTAACCAGGTAACTGAGTCACAGTGGAAGCCTATCGTCCAGAACCAGTTAGACCTCCAGCACTGGCTGAGAGCTTCACTGCAACCTCATGACACACCCTGAGGGACAAACCTACCAGCTACCTGGCTCCTGAATTTATGACCCACAGAAATGGCAAGATGATTGCCATGGATTGAATTACGTCCCCTGCAAACGCATGCCGCAAATGCGTGCACAATAATTTGACTGGGCCACGACTCTCAGTAGTGTGTGACTGGCCTCTGTTCTGTGATTTTGCTACACTGTAAATCTTAATCTCTGCCTGTGGTCAGTAGACTGGGTTGTGTTAAAGAGGATTACGATGGGACTGGATCACCCTTCCTAAGGTCATCACCCTGCTCCAAAGTTAAAGGGAATTTCCTTGGAGTGTGGCTTGCCCCATATTTTAATCCTTTTATCTTACAAGAGATAAAAGGAAGCAAGTAGAGAGTTGGGGACTTCACACCATCAAAAACACAACACTGAGAGCAGAGCGCATCCTTCGGATCTGAGGTTCCTGTTCCGAGATGCTGTCAAAGCAAAGGAAGACTGATGCAACACAAGGACCTTCCTCCAGAGCTGACAGTGAGAGCGTGTTCCCCTGCAGCCAGAGCCCTGAATTTGGATTTCTAGCCTACTGGACTGTGTGAGAATAAACTTTTCTTTGTCCTAACAGAAAAACCCCACCTCGGATGTTTCTGTAGGAACAGTACCAGATGACTAAGACAATGATAAATGTTGATGGTTTGAAAGTAGCCTTTTCTCAGGCTCAGCCACTCGACTTGCAATATGTTTGTGCCCACACAAAAAACATTCTATGGTGTCATCAAGAACCTCCAGGCTCCAGTGAGGCCAACCTGCTCCCTGAGGTTCATGATATGGCCAGAAGGGACTCCAACCTGGTGACAAAGCAGATTGCTCTACCAACCGTCTGGGCCCCAGGAGTCTACAGCCCACCCATTCAAATGGAATTTAACCCTCCTATGACTTGTGACCAGTGTATCCTTCCACACCTCCCCCAGGCTAGGGGTGGTACCCTGGCTTCTAGCTTCATAAAAGCTTGTTCAGCTAGTACCCTTCTTCTGGCACATATAACATTCTTATTGTAAGTAATTAGAACTTCCTTGAAGACGGTCTTTTTCTCACCGTCATCATCTCCTTCCATGACTATTTAACACAAAAGGTGCCAAATAAATGTCAGAAATACTAATGTCACAGGTTAGTTGTAGATTCTTAGATTTATAGCAAAAGCTGGAAAAAAAATGGAACTTCATCATAATTTAAAACTTTTTTCCATCAAAAAACTTTACCAAGAATGTACAGAGACAACCTACACAATGGGGGAAAAACATAAGTGGAACTTTATATTTGACAAGGGTTTTAATATTTACAGTACATAAAGAACCTACACCAACAAAAAGACAACCCAATTTCAAAAACAGGCAAAGGACCTGAATAGACATTTCAACAAAGAAGAAATACCAATAGCCAACAAGCACATGAGAAGATGTTCAGAGTCATTAGCCATTAAAGAAATCCAAACAGAAACCACAGTGAAGTATCACTTCCCCCTCACTGAGATGCTCATGATTAAAAAAATCAAAACCAACCAATGTTGGTGAGCATGCAGAGAAAAATGGCAACTTAGCCATTGCTGGTGGGATTGGAAAACAGTGCAGCCCCAGTGAATAACAGTTGGCAGTATCTCCAGCTGTGATATATAGAACTACCATACAATCCTAAAATTTCACTCCTAGGCATAGGACCAAAACAAATGAAAGCAGGAGTGTGAGCAGATACTTGTACCCCAAGGTTCCTTGCAGCCAGAGCTGCAAACAGCCTATAAGTTCATGGAAAGAACAACAGATAATAAAAATCTGGCTCACACGTATAATGAAATATTACTCAGCCAGAAAGAGAAATTAAGTCCTGTTTTATGCTATAACATGAATGAACTTTGAAAACATCACACTGTGGGAAAAAATGGCAATCACAAAGAGATAAATGCTATATAATCTCACTTATATGAAATACCCAGAATAACAAAACAAGCAGAAAGCAAAGTCTATTAGTGGTTACGAGGAACTGCTTAGGGGGCAGCGAGCTTTCTGTCAAGGGCGATGGAACAATGTGGGGAAGCAGGATGGTGATAGTTGCACAATATGATGAATGTAATTTCTGGCACTGAATTTTACATGTACAAAAAGGGTGAAATTACAAATTGTTGTTACATAGACACCACAGTCAAAAAAATAAAACATTCAGCCATATCACGTCTTTTGTAATATATGATTTATCACAAAACTCACAAAAGTGTCAACCAGTACTAATGCATACCTGACAAAAGTAGAGAAAAGACAACGTCCATCTCATCATTACAAGTTATTTGTTTAATTAATAATACACATCATTTTGTAATTTCAGTACTCTATTAATAATACATATTTGGTCTCAAGTCTACTGTGCCATGCTCTCTTTGACAAGCTGTCCTAACTACACCTCATGTCTGTCCTGCTTTTCCTCCTGGTCATTCATTCTTAGAAGAGTAACTCAAGAGAGTTCTAAAAGGAAGAGCACAGCAAAGACTACGAGGAGTGGGACCAGAGATGGTCACCCCCGCATTCATAAAAATCAGAAATGACTGTCATGTCCAACAACTGAGCAAAAGTTAAAGTATTCTACATCTATTCAAAGAACATGACATAGAGAACATGTCTTGCATTTTCAAGCATCTTTTACATCTACGAAGAGGCCCTAAGTGTAATCACAGTGCATACACATAGCATTGACCAACAGGTCTTGTCAACAACTATGAGACAGGTGCTCTAATGATACGCATGTTACAGGTAATGAAACTAAGGCACTGAGAGGTCATGTTAATTGTCCAATGATAAACTGGTGGAACTGGTGAATTATGGAGCCAGGACGTAAAAAAAAAAAAAGATACAAACTATATGCATATACAGATATGTATAAATATCTAAGGGTGTGTGGTATGTAAGAGTCACTATGAGTCAACATCACTCCATGGCAGTGGGTTTGGTTTTGGTTTGGTGTATATATATAGATATATACTGTTTGTCTCTTTATGTCTGGGTATATGTCAAATGTATGTATATTTTATACATGTATACACATGTATGTGTTTATATTTAAATATATAGAAATACATATGTAACAGAAAAAACTGGTAAGAAATATGACAAAGTATTAAGTGACTTTTTGCTTTTTTAATACTTTATTTTCTATGACAAGGCTTATAATCTGGAAAACAATTTTATTTCCACTATAAAAATGGAAAATTTGGCTTCATTCTAGACCTAGTGAATTAAATTCTACAAAAATGTTTTGGTGTGGACCACGCATGGTTACACACTCAGTCAATTCATTCATTCATTCAAGGGTGCCTCCCTCGTGCTGTTTACTACTCTAACCTGGGGACATCACATCCAAAAGATTCTGTGTTTCAGCAAACCAAAAAACACATTGCTGTTGAGTCAATTCTGACTTACAGCGACAATGAGGTATTGATCACCTGGTTTGTCTCTGAAAGCAGACAGTGAGACTTCTGAAGGTGGAAATGAATGGCATTTTCTCTTCAATGTCTTCAGATGCTGAGAAGACAGCTGTCACAGAAAGGGTCCCTCATAAATGCTGAGTGAAAGCTGTTATTAAGGAGGCAGGTTTCCTTTTCAACTGAAGAAGCCTCAGTTTCCCAAACCAAACTTCCTCCCTAAGTTCACGGCACCATGACTTCCACATGTGCCAGCTACAGGACCCAGTGAGCATACTACCAAATCAGGACAGCAGTAAGACGCGAATTTGAGACAGAAAAAGCTTGGCTGACTCAGCTACATCTAACAGCAGTGAGATGGAGGGATATTTATCCATGTTTCTCAAGTCAGGCATTATTTTGAATTGATATCTTTTCTTATCAGTACAACGGTGACATAACAACAAACAAAGAAGCCACGTGGCTGTAACTCATCTTTCTGATAAACACAGGGGACGTAGAAACATCTTGTCAATCAGTAAGGCACTTGCCAAGGTCAATGTGTAAGGTCTGTTCTACTGTCTTCTCACCTTTTCCCCACTGAGGGAGGAGGGAAGGCAAGAAGAATGAAGCTGAAATAACCACAGTGCTATTCCACTGAGTGGTTTGGGGTCATTTTAAAACCTCTTGTCAAATGAAAGTCATTTGTTCCTTAGAAATTAGAACTTAAGATGCAAGGCTGATAATTTTACAGCAGGGCCATTGTAAAATGTCCTAGTGTGTGGCAACTGTTTTCTCTTAAGAAAAAAAAAAAACCACAGCTGGTTTTGCATTATGTAATTTGGTTAGGAATACGTTAAGACTTGTCTTCATCTAATTTTAGTGTTAGTAGAAAAACTGTCTCATTTACTTAACATGATAAAATTGCCTCTCACTCACCCCTCCCAGTTCTCAGTAACTTCTCAATATCAGACAAATCATTAAATATACAGTTACTGAGAACATAGGAATTATTTGCCAATATCCATTTTTGAGTGGTTCAAACCTGTGTTTTGACTGGGCCTCTCTGCCAGATTCTGCTCATTTTACAATCAAGTGTAGCTCTACGAAAGGATCAACTGTGATATGAAAATTACAGTTAACTGGGACAATGGTGCCCTGCTGGACAGAGTCACAGAATAACCTTTCAAAACATTTCCAGCAAACAAATGCACACATATCCACTATAGCATTTCTAATAATTTGTACACTAGTGTCAACTCTAGAATTTTGAGACCAGAATTACTGCTGGGGTACTTCTAAAGTAAAATTACACTGCTGAATTTTCTTGGTGGGCACATTCTCCCAACATTTCCTAGAAGCTCAGGCTGCTGAGAAGTCATTACAGAAAGAAGTATGTCAGACAAAATTGATGACCTACTCTGCATGCATGTGTAACACACACACGCGCTTAACAGATTTTTGTTTTTACAGACCAGACACATAGAGTCATTTACATTTATCAGTTAAAAATACTTTTAAAAAAAGAAAAAAGCCCAAACCCCCCTCCCAAGAAAAAATGCATTGCTGCCAAGTCCGTTCCAATTCATAATCACCCATTAGGACAGAGAAGATCGGCCCCAAAGAGTTTTCCCAGGATCCACATGGTGGACTTAACTGCCAACCTTTTGGGGTGCAGCCACACCATGTAACCACTACACCACCAGAATTTCCAAATAAAACTCAACAGTAATTTATTTTTAAAATATTTACCGCGGCCAACTCTTTGGACAGGAATGGACTGGACTTGGGGTCACGATGTGACCATATGGTATGTGTACTTTATGGTTCTGGGCATCTATAGGAAGCTTTCCTACTGGCCTATTACTAGAAGGGAGAGGAGAGAGTGGAGAGGAGGGGACAGGAGCTTTTTAAGAGGATATGACAGGTATGGAATGAAAGGGAGGATTGTGCTGTCACTGGGCAAGGAGAACAGAAGGAGCTGCAGATAGGTGGGCAGGCAAATTTAATTTGGACTGTATAGTTTCACTTAATTGCAATAAAAAAAAAATCTACCTTGGAGGTCAAGAGAGAACATAAGACTTCCATGGGGGTGGTGGGTAAATGCAGATTTTTTTCTTTTTAAAGAAATGTTAAAAAGAAGATTTTGCCCTGCAAGTAAGTGAAATGAGTCATATGGCTGATGCATATAATTGGGTACATATCCTGGTAGCAAAAAAAAAAAAAATACCTGAACCCACTGCCGTCAAAACAATTTCAACTCATAGTGACCCTGCAGGGCAGAGCAGAACTGTCCACAGTGTTCCCAAGGAGTGCCTGGTGGATTTGAACTGCCAGCCGTTTGATACCTGCTCTTAAGTACTACACCACCAGGGTTTCCTTCTTGGTAATGGCCAAGGTATTTTTGGATCTTTTTTCTGTATATACAAGGTGCATGAAATAGTTGTATTAATTTGCGTTTGTATATGTGGAGGAAGCCCTAAAATCCGCATTCTAGACATAAGTAAAACAGCTAGTCCTCAAAGTCTGGAAACAGAGTTTCTCCCTCGCTGCACCCCTCAGAGAGCTGAGGTTTGGGGTGGACATCTGATGTCATGATGGCTCAGCATCCTGTCTCTCTCGTCTTTCACCCTAGTGACTGATGTCTGCTCTCCATGACCACAGAACTGGATGTGTGACTCTCACTAGCCAAGTGCCCCCTTTCTCTTAGTCACAGATCTCAGGCGAGTTCACAGCCCAAGCAGAGCTAGGCAAAACAGTCTCTGGGATTAATAGGCTGCTGGAGGGAAAAGGAGCATGGTTTTGTTCTGTTCTGCTTTATCTTGTTTGGTGGAAGGCTGTAAGGTGGTACTAACCCTGGTGCTATCTCTGACCATCGTTGCTCTATGCAGCAAGGATGTCCCTCAAATTAGAACTGACACAGCAGAGTCAGCATATAAAGGGAGAGCAGGTAGTGTCATGACCCAAGCCCTCCGCACCCCCTTGGAAATCTTGGTTACAGGCCTGTGAGGCCACCCAGAAGCCCCTCAGAAGAAAGGCCTGGAGGTCTACACCCAAAATACCAGCCACGGAGAATCTCACAGACTGTAAATGTCCCACTCCGACATACACGAGCTCAGCCTAAGTCAGCAATGACTCAGCAGCAAACAAGTCACAGTGCTCACGTACAGTCAGGGGGTCAGAGTAGTGGGCATCTCCTTGTCGGTTCTGAATTTGGACACATGCTTCTTTTCTCTCTGTCTGTGACTGATCTTTGATGTTGTTGGCTGCTTTTGTGTCTCATATAGTCTATTCGTCTCTTCTACTAACAGGAAATATCTCGAGGAGGTGAGCTTACAGAGACAGAAAGCAGAATAAAGGACGCTGCAGAATGGGAACCTGAGAGGCTGAGGAGTTACTGCTCAGTGGGCACCCAGTTTCTCTTTGGGTTTATGCAGAATACTGAAAACAGAGTGGTGACAGTTGCATAGTGTTGCGCACATTATTAATGCCACTACATTGTACACTTAAAATGGTTAAAATGGCAAATCTTATGGTGCTCATAAGGGTCAGCTAAAAAGAGGAAGAGCCTCAAGGAGGTGGATTGACACAGAGGCTGCAGCAATGGGTTTAAGCACAAATACGACTGCGGGCATGGACGTGGGCATGGACGTGGGCACGGCGTGGGAACGGGCCGTGTTTCCCTCTGCTGTTCACAGGGTTGCTACGAGTCAGAACTGACTCGACAGCACGTAACAACAGCAGCAACATATTTTAACCGAAACACAAAAGTACAGGAAAAAAAAAAAAACCAGAAAGTGTATTGCTAGGCTTTGTTTCTTTCATTGAACTTGCCTCAGAGCAGGAAGTCAAGGGGATACAAGGTACCAGCGATCGGAAGCTGCCTTCACTGCTGTCTGCAAAGGTAGCCTGGGGCCTCCTCCTCACACTTAGCATGCACACTGAAAGTCTGGTATTTCAGGACAATAGATCACCTGTACATAAAATTATAGGCAAAAAGCTATGTGGAGACATTTTTGTCTGCTACATATGATAAGTGTCTTAGATTGAATTGTGCCTTCCCAAAAATATGTAGAGAAATTTGGCTGGGTTGTGATTACCATTATTGCATCATTGCCCTACATTCTGTGATATTTCTAAACTGTGTGCTAAAGAGATTAACAGTGGGACTGTAAATCCCTTCCTAAGGTCACCTCCCTGCTCCCTAGGAAAGGAACTTTCCCTGGAGTACAGCTTGCACCACTTTTTATCCCACAAGGGATAAAAGTGAAGCAAGCAGAGAGTTGGAAACTTTGTAGCATCAAGAAAGCAGCACTGGGTATACAGCACATCCTTCAGACCCCAGGTTTCTGTGCCAAGATTCTCCCTGGACCAAAGACTGATGCCACACGAGGACTTTCCTCCAGGGCCAACAGAAGGAAGGCATCCTGCATTTGGATTTGTAGCCTGCTGGGCTGTGTAAGAATAAACTTTTCTTCGCTAAAACCATCCACCTGTGAGATGTCTGTTAGAGGCGTGCCAGATGATTAAAATAGTAGGTTTTCATAACACGGCTAGCGATACACTACACATTACACAACAACGCATCTCTCATGAGATGAGCATTTGGCAAATAGCTATATGCTTATATCCTTCAATATATTATATTATTCCAGATAAAATTCAATCTGTTTATCGATCAATATGACAGAAAAGGAAAAGCAGTCACACAGCGAAGTACAGAGCTGATGTGAGTTACACTGACCAAGGTCCCGTTCCTGCCGGGCCAGGGAGGGCTCTGGGCTCCAGCACAGCTTGTTTCAACCCTTTCAACTCAAGTTTTCACACTTTGTAGTGTAAGGATCGAAACACGGATGGCTTAGAGGTTAAGTGCTGTACCTGCTAACCAAAAGGTGAAGTTCAAACTCACCAGCTGCTCCTTGGAAACCCTATGGGGTGGTTCTACTCTGATCTATAGGGTTACTATGAGTTGGAATTGACTTGGCAGCAGTGGGTTTAGTTGTTTTGGTTTTAGTGTAAGGATGAGATTTCAAAGGTGACTTTGGCAATACAAGACAATCAGACATGTGGAATTTCCCAGCAGGGTATCTAGCACGTAGTAGGTATGTATCAATATGTCTTTTCCAAAATATGGCATGAAATGGATGCCACTCAGGTTCCTAGGAACACCACAAGAACACAGAAATGCATTTTGTTTTTTTGAAACAGTGATAGGAAATGTCACAAAAATTTGAGGAACATAATGTATTTGCTATCATTTCTTGTTATTTAAAATGTATAAAAATTGTCGTTATAATACAACACAAAGCAATTTCAGTACCTCGCTGAGCTTCTAAAAAGAAAAAAAGGAAAATCCTTAGTAGACAGGAATAAAGAAGGAATGTAAAGCTAAGAGTGGTAATCTCCAGCAGACTATAGAAACATAAAGGGTTTTGACTAGACATATGTCCTTAGGATAAAAGGCAAGGACAGAACTTGTAGCCTCAGGCCCACCAATGCAGGTGCTCTCATAAAGCCTGGGCTTTCAAATCACTGAATCAAACACAAAAATGAAAACTATGAAAACCCCAGCTTGTCAAAGCTGCAAGGACGCTTCCTTTCACTCAGGAGTCTCAGTGGTAACAAAAAAAAAGTCTTTCATGAAAAATGCAAACACCATACCTGTGCCACAGGCACCAGGACTTGAACTTGGTGGTAAAGAAGTCATGTTTACAAAATGAGTTAGAAAAAAAAAATTCTAGGGCCCCAGGGTGCAAAGGACTCCAAGAGGAACTAAGGTTCTAAGTCAAAAAGCAATGAACCACTAGGTGAGAGAAACAAAAAGAATCACCAAGGGGCCACCAAAAGGGGACCTGGCACCTGATGACCTAAAGGAGTCTCTGGGAGCATTTACTATTTTTGTAATTTTTTAAAAGGCTTAAGTAAAGATCAAAAATCATTCTGAAAGGGCAAGTGACTAAGAAAAAAGAACACGTGAGTTTTTAAAGACAAGTGAAACCTCTAAAATTAAAAAGGTAACAGAAAGCAAGAGAACATTACGGAAAATATACTGACACTGGAAAAAATACAATGTCAGGTTAGAAAATTTATTAAAGATATAGAAGATCATGACATGACGATAAAAGGAATAATGCCTTAGTAAGATTAAAACACTTGGCTGGCTTTAAGATTAAAACAAGAGTCTCTATACATTAATAGACTCAAAGTGAGAATAAGATCAGAATACAATTAAAAAGTTGGATATAATGTGTATATGTAGAACACTGCGAACAATAGGAAAACTTACATTTTTATATGTATACACAGAATTATTGTTTTAAATGCTGAGGAGACTGTAAACCAAGTTCCCACAAATACTCTTGCATAAATAGCACATGGTTCAACAAATTCAACAATCAATTAAGTTAGAAATGTAATGACATTAACGAATAGCAAGAAGGGAGCAAAAAAACCTATTATTTAAGCATTTTGAAATACAGTTAAAATTTATAAACCGAAGAGTCCATCATATTGGAAGAAGCTGCAAGCCACAATTTGTGGGCTATTCAGAAGCAAATCAAAGCTTCAGATGTGTTAACAGCAATAAGAACCACTGACTATCAATAAGCTTATTTTCCAACTCAAGAACTAAAAGGAAAAAAATAACAGAAGAAACCCAAAGAAAGTAGATGAAGGAAATGAAGACATAAGCAGAATTTAATGAACTTTAAAAAATAACCCCTGTTATAAGGACTTAACAAGAGAATTATCCATAGAAGAAAATGACCGTGTTGGCTACATGGGTGGGTGGGAGCTGAGGGTTTATCATAGATGAGATAATTGATAGATGCTAGAAATTTTATTCTTCTACTGCAACTAATAAAAATTTTTTTAAAAAAACTAAATATTTTAAAGTAAGGATAACTCCCTCAAATCATTCTTCAAACACTCCAGTGAAATAGACCTGTGAATAAGTTGGTAGAAAAAAGAAAGGACATCAATAAATAGTGAGGTTGAAAAGGAAAGAAGAATTATAGCTATAATGAACAAGAACAACAAAAATAACATTATCACTGAGTCAATTCTGACTCATAGCAACCCTATAAGACATAGCAGAACTACCCAACAGGGTTTCCTAGGAGCACTTGGTAGATTTCAACCTGTTAGCCTTTCGGTTAACAGCCAGGCTCTTAACCATTGGGCCACCAGGGATCTGCAGTTCCAGATCTAGCTGAGTTTTCCACTTTAACTTCATGGTCAACTTTTGGTAAGTACTTAGGAAGTTTCACCAGTTTCAAAAATGGGGATAAAGTTATTAATAGTAACTTTATTTAGGTGAATATAATTAGTAACTTCATTCCAATATTCAAAAACAAAGATGAAACTTCCTATTAATCTAAAACTGACAGCAAAGAAAGTACAAAACCCAAATAGACCTATAAACCATAACAAAGATTAGTAGTTTCTATCGACACTAAAAAAAAAATCCTCAGACTTTATTTCATTTGAGTCAAGAGTACTAGACTCTTTGTAACTTAACATGTCCATCACTCAGTAGAAAGCTCCTATATCACGCAAGCTGTTCAAGAGCACACAATGGAGAGGAAACCTCTGGACTCATTTGAAGATTCTATTACAACCTTGTTATCAAAACCAGGTGAGGAGGTGAACAAGAAAGGAAAATGGCCTATTAATCTTATCTATAAACATAAATGCAAATATCCTAAATATGAAAGAACAAGCAAGCCCCACTGTTCAGCCCCAAATCCCAAGATGCTTACTATAAAAAATCTGTTACTAACTTTTCCCTTGCCCTTTCTGAGCAATAAAACGCTAAAGAGAGAAAGCACAGGGCTGAACTGACATGAACACGGAAGAACTGATTTCTCGTCAATTTAGACCAGGTGTTGGAGCTCTAATGTTGCCCTAGGGCACCCACACAGGAAAACTGGCATAAAGAAAGAGAGCCAAGCAGTGCGGATGGGCTGACAGAGACTGGACGGGTCCAAGCAGGGAGGAGGCGGGTGGCTTAGCATGGAGTGTTAAGAGACTGCATGAAAGGACAATAAAACAAGGAAAGAAAAATTTCCTTTGACTTGATAGATGCAGAAAAGGCATCCTGATACAATGTTATTACCTACAAGCATTTAGGGAATCCTGGTGGTGTAACGGTGAAGTGCTATACTCAATAATCAAAAGATTGCTGTTTGGAATCCACCAGGTACTCCTTGAAAATCTATGGAGAAGTTCTACTCTGTTCTACAGGGTAACTATGAGTCAGAAGTGCCTCAGAGGCAGAGTTTTTGCTTTTTTAAAAAAATTGTATGTATTTAAAAACTTTCATCACTCCGGAAGTAGAAAGTTAACTTCAAATATAGACCATGTTTAATGGTAAACATCTGAGTTTCCATAAAATCAAGAAACCTACAAGAATGAGGATGTTAGTTATATTCAACATTATACTTTTCTGCAATACAATAAAACCCAAAAAAATCCAAACCCACTGCCTTCAAGTCATTTCCAACTCATAGTAACCCTCCTCTAGGGCAGAGTGAACTGCCCCACAGAGCTTCCAAGAAGCGCCTGGTAGGTTTGAACTGCAAGCTTTTCGTTTAGCAGCCATAGCACTTAACCACTCCACCATCCAGGTTTCACATTCAACATTATGCTTTTCTGCAACACAATAGTACAAGAAAAAAATATACACATAGAACAAGGATTAGAAAGAAAGGTTCAAAACATCATTATTTGTAGATGGTATGCTTATCTACTTAGAAAATTAAATAAATTTGAAAAATAATTCAAGATTGAGAATTAATAAGACACTTCAGTAAGTCCACAGGTTGCAAAATTAACATACAAAGAGTAACATCCCTACTTAGAGAGGGTAATTTGTCAAAACCAAAAATTCCACTGCCACTGAGTTGCTTCTGACTCAAAGCAACCCTATAGGACAGAACAGAACTGCTTCACAGAGTTTCCAAGGAGCATCTGGTAGATTTGAACTGCTGACCTTTTGTTTAGCAGTTGCAACATTTAACCACTATGCTACCAAGGTTTGTTTGGTAACTTGTCAAACAACACTACAAAATAGCTTCAAAAGCCAAAAACTATTTAGAAATTGAGCTAGCTGAAATGTCCAATGTTTTTATAGAACAAATTATAAAATTGCCTAGAGACATTTAAAAGAATTCCAAATAAATAGAGGAGTTACGTTCATAAATGATGAACCAAAAAATGAAACCTACTGCCACTTAGTTTATTCCAATTCATAGGGACCCTACAGGACAAAGTAGAACTGTTCCATAGAGTTTCAAAGAGTGCTTGGTGGATTTGAACTGCCAACCTTTTGGTACCAGCCATAGCTCTTAACCACTATGCTAGCAGGGCTCCAATGGATGGTTAAAAAAAAAAAAAAAAAAAAAAAAAACTATTGCTGTGGAGTCAGTTACGACTTATCGAGACCCTATAGGACAAAGTAGAACTGTTCCATCAAGTTTCCAAAGAGCACCTGGTGGATTCGAACTGCTGAGCTCATAGTTAGCAGACATGACACTTCACTACTATGTCACCAGGTTTCACTAGGGATAGTCCAGACCAGACTCACTGTTGTCAAATTGATTCTGACTCATAGTGACCCTAAAGGACTGAGTAGAACTGGTCCATAGAGTTTCCAAGGAGTGCCTGTAGATTTGAACTGTGGACCTCATGGTTCACAGACATAGCACTTAACCACTAGGCAACCAGGGTTTCCAATATGGATAGTAAGACTCAGTATTTAAATACGTCACCTTGTGTCAAATTATTCAACAGTTTGATGTAATTCCAAACAAAAATCCCATTAGGAATTATTTAGATACTTGTCGAATTAATTTTAAATTCATGTAAAAAAGGTCAAGAATAAAAATATAAACTGAAGAACAGTGATGAAGACTGTGAATAATAAAGACTGAAGAACTGATGCCTTTGAGTTGGGGTGTCGGCCAAAAACACTGACTCTACCACAGACTGCCAAGAGAACAAATAAATATGTCTTAGAAGACATAGCTGAAGTGCTCCTTCGGAAACGAGGATGGCAAGACTGTGTCTCATATACTTTGGTCATGTTAGCAGGAGAGATCAGTCCCTTAAGGACATCATGCTTGGTAACGTAGAGGTGAGTAAAGACAAGAAAGACCCTCAGTGAGATGACCGGACACAGTGGCCGTCACAGGGGGCTTCAGCATAATAATGGCTGTGTGAACGGAGCAGGACCGGGACAGGTTTCGCTCTGTTGTATACAGGGTCTCTACAGATCAGAATCAAGTCGAGGGCGCCCAACAATGAGGCAGGACTTAAATAACCCAACAGCAACATGGATTATAAAGTTACAAAGATGGATATAAAATAACAGTACCGGTACAAAGCTAGACAAATGGGCCCAATGGAGAAGAACACAGCTGCCAGAATAGACTGATATCTTCACGTTATGTCACTGGAAGGTATGCCACTGGTATTGCAAATACCAGCAGGGCCACACAGAGTGGACAGACTTCACTGGAGCTTTCCAACTAAGAGTAGCAGGGAAGGCCTGGCAATTTACTTCTGAATGTAAGCCAGGGAAAATCATAAGGGTCAACACAGGGCACTGTTATCAAGTGCCGCTGGATACATAGGGAAGCAAGAACTCTCATGCTTTGCTAACGGGAGCGAACATTAATACTATAATATAGAAAGTTCTAATTGTACAATTGATTGTGACCCAGCAATTGCTGTTTTCAAGAACTGGCCTGCGAAGAATCCCATCACACACAGCTGTTATTCAACTGGGCGACTCTGATGCAGCTGTGCCAGTGGCTGGTGACTGGTGTCCACTTCTGCTGGCCAGTATCACATTCGGATGACTTCTGGCACTCATGCTGTGTCAACTTTTTTTTTTCATTAGTTCAGTAACATGCGTGCAAGAGATAAGCACATGGAAAGACACTGTAGCATTATAACATCAAAGCAGCAGGAAGGACCATTTGTCGGGTAGGGATAAACTGCAGCAGAGTCACATAATAGATCATCATTACGTAGTAGTTAGGCTGACGAATTCAATCTCAGACTAACAATAATTTGTGCAAACCAAATAAAAATATTAAGTTGTAAAAAGATAGTCCAATATGACAGTATTTATGTAAGTTTTTAAACCAGAAGAACAAAAAATTATATAATGTTTTGGGAAGCAAAGATTACCAGCACGGAAATGCATGAACCAAAAAGGTACTTGTCACTTTCAGAGTGGTGAGCACCTAATTGGGAGACAAAAGAAGGAAGTGCTGTCGGCCAAATATTTAACTGTATATGGAGTATCTAATTTGAATATTTTAATGAGCATTTATTACATCTAGTGGGTAAGAAGATGACATTAAATTTTCTTGATATTTTTAGTATATCTGAAATATTTTATCATTTAAAAAGCCTGATAGAAGGACAAAAAGGAGTGTGACTCACAACTTCATGTATTTTGACAATGACTGAAACAAAAGCTTTAATGGACAGCCTCTGCGTCCATACCCATGCACACCGTCTTAGCTCTATCATCTCAACACGTGCTCTATTCAAAGGGAGAGCGATTTCTCACGTTCTCAAAGTATTTCCCGAATAGCCTAATTACAAATCAGGATCACCAGCCAAGTGCCGTCGAGTCGGATCCGACTCATGGTGACCCTAGGGGCCAGGGTAGAACTGCTAATAAAAAAAACGAAGCTCAACTTCAAGCAATTATTAAAAAATCAAAACCAAACCCACTGTAGTGAAGTCCATTCTGACGTCAGGGCTCTATTTCTCATTTTTTGTTTCTTCTTCCTCTTTAAGCATGTGTATATCATGTGTGAGTTCTTTGTATCAGTATTTGTTTTGTGAGGAAGAGGTCTTGGACAGGAAGCTAGAAGGAAGCGACAGAAACTCAAATCCACTTATTTTTTAGTTTACTCCTTTAAAAGTATGTTAAATTAAATTTGGAAATTCTATTTGCCACCAGATCTAAATCAGGTGGCAGTATGAAAAAAAATTGACACAGCATGAGTGCCAGAAGTCATCCAAATGTGATGCTGACTGGCAGAAGTCAACACTGGCCACCAACCAACAACCTCTCCCTGTGTTTCTCTCCAACCCTAGCCGTTAGCTGGGTAGATCATTTCCTCACGAAAGACATAAGTCTCTTGTCTTAAAAACTGGAACGCATTTCTTATTTTGCCCCAAGACAAGCAAACAGAGGGCCAGTTTCAATGAGAAGAAACTCACTCTCTTTCTCTGACCTCCCAAGTGGAATGTTATTTAAGGTCAAGATTCCACCTATTCCCCTAGAGTCGCCATTTTTCACCCTGCATCATGTCTCCTTCAAAAAATCTTTTTTCTTGGCTGGTCTCCCTTGCACAACCACTGAACTCTTCTCCTGTTAGTTTTCTACCCTGTTCACCCTTCTGCTGTCTTTAGTTGGAGTGAATTTTAACAATGAAATATTTTAATAAAAAATTAGTAACTATCTAATCTAAACCCTCCCCCTCTCGCCCTCCCTCCCTCCCCTCCCATGCAGCTGTCAAAGAGTCTTTTCTTCTATACACAAGTCTGTTTTTGAGGCGTTATCACAGAGGTCCCATACAGTATTTGTCCTTTTGTCGCTGACTACTTTCACTCAACATAATGCCTTCCAGTCGAAACCAGGTTATGAGATGTTTCCTGGAATCATCATTATTCTTTATCATTGCGAAGTGCTCCATTGAGTATATATACCATAGTTTACCTATCCATTCTTCTGTTGTCGGGCATCTGGGTTGATTCCATCTTTTTGCTATCATGGACGGTGCTGTGATAAACATTATTGTGCAAGTGTCCATTGGTGTGAAAGGCCTTGATTGGCGATGCAGAGTGACCATATATTGGAAGCACTTTATGGTTCTCTGCATCTATAGGATATCATCCTGCTGACCTCTGGCTGGAGGAAAGAGAGTGGGTGGAGAGGAGGGGAAAGGAGACTGTTGGGAGGATGAGACATGTATGGAGCAGAGAGGAATGGTGTGCTTTCACTGAGCAGGGAGAGCAGTGGAAGCTGCATATAGGTGGGCATGTAAATTTATACAGGAATGTACATTTTCACTCAGTCATATTAAATAAAAACAAAACAAAACAACAAAAATGAGTAACAGATATTGGTTCTGAGGTATAGGCTCCGGGAACAACTCAAATAGCAGATTGCAAAAGGCTCCTTTTCCACCATGAGCTGAATTCTTCTAAACTTTTCACAACGGATATATATTCCAATCACTGCTCTAGCATTTCCACAAGGAACTTCCTCAGAAGGATGATTGTGCTAACAGCTGGGTGATTACATCAGACTTTTCGTGGTGGGCGAGAGCCTTTGTGTTTCCAAAACTACATTCTTCTGAACGAGTATCAGGTTTCTGGAAGCTGAAAGATGACCATGGTTAAATTCTGAGTGCTCTAAGGTCATGAGGTTTTGATAGGCTATTCTTGACTTTTTTGGTGAACTGAACTAAAAAATATCTCCACAGAGAAGAAGCACTGGTTTGCTTTTCCTCTGTTCTGGCAAGGGACAGGAGTTGACTGCACAGCCATCGGGAGACAATGGGGGGATGGCAGCATGAGTCACCGTGCTGATTTCCAGGGAAGTTATAGTACTGCTTAGCATCTCCGAAATAACATCTGTTATTTGAGCCATAAAACACACACACTGCAATCTCCCAGAAATTAACTACAAATTGTTTTTATTCTCTTGTTTAATGATCTTTATGAATCAATTAGAACAAAAAATAGCATTACGCAAGCAGAATCCAGAGAAGACAAATTAAATTTCAGCAACACAACATTAACTACTATTAATATTTCTTTAACTAAAACCACAAAATACATTTGGACGTTAATCCCAAAGTAATCAGCAAACAGCCAAGACTCATTTTGGTGAAACTCAAACTCCGGCAAGAATTTAGCGCGAAACTGGGGACTTCTTTTTTTTTTTTTAATTTCTAAAATGATTTTTATGTTCATGATAGCTGAAATACATCTGCCATATATAGATTTTCTCTGAGAGCAGACAAGCTGAGAATTTAGCTATTAAGACTGAATAATTATACAAGCACACATGCATTTTACATACCTGTTTATGATGAAAGTATTTATTGGAATTTGTGTTAAGCTACTAAAGGAAACGTTGGCAGTTCGAATCCACCCATCAGTTCTTTAGAAGAAAGCCTGGTGATCTGCCTCTGTTAAGATTATAGCCAAAAAAAAAAACCCTACAAAGCTATTTTACACTATAAAGCGTGGGGTTGCCATGGGTCAGAATTGATTCAATGACAATATTCTCTTATTCTTTTGGGGGAAGGGGGTATAATTTTTATGTTCTATCTTCGTTATTTCTAGCCCCTAACTCAGGCAGGGATACAGATATTCAATCAATGTTTTGAGAAATGATGATGTATACTACACTATGTTCAACATCCAAAAATTTATAGTTTGGTACTTAAAAACAGCTTGTCACCACTCTAGGTAATATCACCCATGGCTCTCACAATTACATTCAAATATTCCAAGACGGAGGAGAAAAGTGTGTTCATATTTAGTCCTATAAATATTTTATGGCATATTTAATATGGACACAGATGAGTGCTAAGTCTCTCTTCCTAACTCATTATTTCTCTCTTTGCAGCTTTGCCCTGTCCTTCTGGTTAGTTTGTGAGCATGACGGCCGAGGGACACTTCCAAGCGTGGGGGCACGTGGCTGCCAGCATGGCAGCAGGCACAGGCCTCAGCGCTGTGACATATCTATCTAATTAACACAGCTGTTGTAGCTACTGGGTGAAGTACAAAAGAGTCAGAGTGTTCTGGAAAAGGCATGGCTCATAAAATGAGAAAAAAAAAAAAAAAGAACAAATTTTTTGCAGACAAAAGGTCCAGATTTCCCCCTGTTTTAAAAAGGCCAGTATCTACTTTTTCACATTTTACCAACCTAGAGGCAGAGGTCTAAAGGCCCCTGGCATGTAGTTTGGATTTCTTGAATCATGATCCTTGGTGTAAAATTTTTTTTTTTTCTCCAAAAGGAAAACTCAAAAGGTAAAATTGCTTTGTGTAAAATTACCCATTCGCTAATTTATTGAACCAAAGGTTGGTTGGTTGGTTTTTCCCCTATAGAGTTAGCTGAAAAGCCACATAAATTTTCTCTTTAGCTTCACACAAATACAGTATTGTTCAGTTGGGAAATATTGTTGTCGAAAATAACCACAAACAAAATACCATAGCAATGATGGAAACAGGACAAGCCCAGTTGTTACGGCTGAAATTCTGAGATGTTCCTCCCATGTAATCTCAATGCCTCGTTAAGTTTCATGGCGAGGAAGGGACATTTTTATGCTCTATTACGGCGCGCAGGAGGTAACTGCTAAGTGTGAATGTGAACAAGCGAAAAGGCACGAAACGGAAGACAAATGAATCACGGATATTTCTGAAACCACCTCTCCCCGTTTTCACACTAGCAGCGCTGACAACTAACAAGACACGACCGTCAGTTCAAGATGTGATAAAGAAATAATCACACCGATATTTAATGCAGGCAAAACTGCTGAAGGAGATGCTGGAGCCGAATTCGCCAAGTCCACCTCCCACCTGCACCCGTGAAAGAGCGAGCCTCAGGAGGGAGAAACAGCTTGCCCAGGGACACACTGGGGTTTGCAGCACAGGCTGACTTGGGGCCGCTTTACAGCTAATTACTCTTCTGAATTTACATTTCGCGGAGCCACACGTTACGCAAGTTTCAGAAGTCACATCCCATGTACGTGTTACTTCCCTGATAATATTCCCGGCCCCGCACACAGTGCTTGTCAGGAGCACGTGCTAAATACATAAATTTGTTGTGTGCATGAATAAACGAACAGTCACAAGCATATGTTTTCGGTCGGTTTCCACGTTGTTGCTGTCTTATAATTGTTGGCATTTCCACCTGTTCTTTGCCATGTAGGTGACTTTCCATCTGGCATGGGCACCTTCATTTGTGTGGTTTATTTCTTCCCTTTTGCTTAGCTTAAATTTCCAGGCAAGGATTAGCAGATCAATAGGAATGCACATCGAATGTCCACTGTAATGACTCTGGGTTACATAGCTAAATTGCTTTCCCAAATAATTTTATTAATTCATAATGATACCAGTGTGGGTGGCAGTGGAACAGTTTCATCACAGCTGAAATCAGAATTAATGAGAATCATAAAAAAAGAGGAAAACAAAATAGACATGAACGGGCAAAGGCTTGCTCTCTTAATTTGTTTTATTTTATTGCATCGTCTATTTCTATGTATCTCTTCCTGTAGTTGTATTTCTTCTGTTTTGAATTATCGTGTCCTTTGTTATCTTAAGGCTCAGGCTGTATTGGATTTGCTTGCTTTAATGGAGAAACCTCACCTCCTCCCTAACACACACACATTTGATAAACTGGTCACTTTCTCACACACATTCTCTTTAGCCAGGAGGCCGAGGTCACAGAGGAGGGCTGAGATATACCCAAAGCTCTTTTTTAGTAATAATTATAAAATTATTTGAAATTACATTCATAGAAGACACAATGCTATAAAGAAAAATGAAATATAATTTTAAAAAGTCAATAGCTCTTTAATGGTGGGATAATGGATTTAAAACAGGACAGTAAATAATAAAGATGTCATTACATTTCTTGGTGTATAGGTGTACAGGTAAAATTCCATTACAAGACCTAATGCAGAGGACAGATGCACACAGAGCAGTATCTTCAGGAATGTGAGAGCTATAAACATCGAATGGTGTGTATGTGTTTTATCAGCAACTTAAATATCAAGAATGATGTTACTATTGGTGATGTGTGTAAATTTACAAACACAATCTTCAATGTGTTGGGTTGTTACATTCTAGGAAAATTCAATATCAAAACTACACAGAAATGCTCCATGCTTATAATGAAAAAGGGTTCAACAGAGGCTCAGATAATTTTAAACAAGCTTCCTGTCTAATTATTGGAAGGATAGTTAAAAGTCATTTGAAAGACACAGCATATATATGCTGCTAGACAGAACTGTCTCATGTGTTGTAGGATGGACTAAAAATGCTCATGGTGAGTTCTTTAATCATTATAATTCTGCACCGCCCCAATTCTCCCACATTTACCTAAAATTGCCCTGGAGATGGTGTGGCTTTCATTAAAGGCCACTGACAGAAGCTGGAGCTAGGCAGGGTGCAAGGGTTGCACGCACACAGGCACGGAGGCACGCACGCACCCACCCACCCATCCATACTCCAGGGCGTTACGGGAAGAGAGGAGTCCTAACCTTCGATCTCTTCCTTTCTGCCTAGAAGAGCTAGTGTCACGTACATGGAAAGGAAAGCCACAAGCGGAGACCCAGCTTCTCATTCAGGCCACATCACCCCAAGGTCCACTTGGAGAATGGCCATGGCAAAGCAAATGGAGTAGCAAAGAGAGGTGAGGCAGGAGAGCCGAGTTCAGCTTTCGTGAACCAGCCTGGGTCACCTGTGGTTTGGGAGAGAGTCGGAAACTCACACACTCTGCAAGAGCAGGTGCAGAAATTATCTGAGAGGTGGGAAAGGATTACGCAGGAAGGGGTGACCACCAGGAGGAGAAAGTGGCCCTGTGGCAGAGCTGCTGCAAAGTGGCCCATCTGGACCAGTCGCAGACAGATGTCAGGGAGGCTGCGGAACAGGGAAGGCAGAGGTGGAGCCAAGTTCAGTTTAGAAAGAACACCTGAGCCCTGGCCAAGCTCAGAGAGCCCAGCATTATGAGTCAGTCCTACCAGCCGCAGGTGTCACTCGACCACAGCCAGGAGGGCAGGCACTGACGGGGCGACAGGAGAAACCAATGCAGCGGGGGTCGTGAGGACAGAGAGCCAACGGGAAGCTGAAAGCAGAGCCAAGCTTCCCTTTCTCTCCCCACCAGCTCAAGGTTATGTAAGCCAGAGCCCCATGTGGGGTCAAAGAAAAGGTGGGCAGGAGGACAAAATTGCAAAAGACTGAGGGTTTTTACCTACAGAAGCTGAGTTTCAGTTCTCTACCTCCAAGGGAAAAAAGTTTAAATCATTTTATTAAACACAAACAAAATTAACCATATTAAGTTGTAAGTCTTTCCCTAATACTATAAGCATGCAGGGTGGGGGAGATTGAAGATCAAATTATATATATATATATATATATATATATATATATAAATTAAACATATCAATTGTGTCTACCACGATTACATTTAACACTGCACAATTATGCATAAATATATCCATTCTCTTGTCCCATTTCAGTGTAGCAAGAATAAGCTGCCCATTGTGCCAAATCAATCATAGTTTTCTTCAATAATGATACCGTGGACCATGAACTCTGTGAAGTCAGGAGTTTGTCTGATTTCTGTTTCTTCACTGTTGCTTCTCCAACACTAAGAACAGTACCTGGCAGATAGGAGGTACTCAAAAATGTTTGTGAGTCAACAAAAATATTAACTGTATCAGTATTACAAACATATATATATAGCTATAAACCTCAAACCAACTCACTGCTGTAGAGTCAATTCTGACCCACAGCAACCTTATAAGAAAAGAGTCGAACTGCCCCATAGAGTTTCCAAGGAGTGCCTGGCAGATCTGAATTGCTGACCTTTTGGTTAGCAGACGTAGCGTTTAACCATTATGCCACGAGAGTTTCCATATAAAGCTATAGTAACTATTATTTATTCAGCATCTAACAGTCAGGGTATGGAACTGGAACTACCAACTCATGCTACCTCTCACCAGGAGAGCCAGGATGTAAGCTCCATAGCTGAACTGTTATTCACCGTATGAATTTAACTAAAAATCCTTGTCCTAGGTACTACGAGTCAGGTTTACAGCTATATACATATTTGTAATAAAATTAATATTTTTGTTGACTCACAACCAGTGCAACCTTAAGTCAATTCACCTTGGAAAAGCATTTCCATTCAACTAATTAAAATAAAACAATTTATAAAACTTTAGTCACTCTTGCCATGGGAGCCACATTTCAAGCAACTTTTCAACAGCCATGTTTGACATTGGCTACCATGCTGGGCACAGTGGTTCTAGAAGATAAACATTACAGAACACTTGCCTCACTGCAGAGAATTCTACCAAATAACTATGACTGGAGTGCAAACATTCATCTCTCAAGATATCTTCAAAGCTTTCCTCCTCTTCCAAATTTAATGGTTACAAGGAAACATTCCTTTTACCTGTTTCATTGGCTGAATTTTCAATTTTCTGTTTGCTTATATTCGTTTGTAATCTATATATTTCTTTCTGCATTCAGAGCTTGAGGCTGCTGTGTGCTGGTTTAACCACATGCTCATTAACCTGCCCATATCAGGAGGCCGAAACTCTACACGTGGCTTCACTGAGAGAGAACATCCTTATTTAACAGAGATGACTGGAGTGATGGTAGCTAAAAAAGGGAGATTTTCTTCATCTTTCTATGTTGGCTCAGATCAATTCTTTCCATCACATATTGTGATATTCATAAAGCTGAGACCAATGAGGACAAATGGGAAAGAATAAGTGAACAGAAATAGCTACACTACAAAACTATCACCCTCTCAGTAGGCTTCTTTTCAGAAGCAAGACCTCTAAAAGTTAGTATTTACCAATGACATTAAGACTAGTTCAGTGCTTGACAGGAACTCACCAACATTTTTAAACCTCTAAATATGTTAGGTTAAGAGCTATGGCTGCCAACCAGTAGGTCGGCAGTTCGAAATCCATGAGGCCCTCCTCTGAAACTTTACGGGGTCGTTCTACTCTGTGCCATAGGATTGCCAAAGTGAGAACTGACTTCACAGCAGTGGGTTTGGTTTTTTGAGTGAATATATAAGTATAGGGTAAAATTTCATATTTGTACACAAATAGCCAGCCCTTACCTTATCAAGGTTATGTTAATTTAAAAGCTGATAAAGCATCAGAAAATTAAGATCCTCACTTCCCCAACAAGTTGATGCCATTTTCCTCATGGAGTTGTGACCTCCTTCATCAACGTCCACCTAGATAGGTAGATACTACCCATTTTAGAAAGTCAGTCTTCTAAAACTGTACTCTAACTTTTCTCTTTATACTCTACCACTTAAAAAAATAAGCTTTAACTTCATAAAGAAATTATACTCATTGCACTTTGGTTTAATAGCATCTGGGGTCTTAAAAGCTTGTGACTAGCCATCTAAGAGACATCTGTTAGTCCCATCCCATTCAGAGCAAAGGAGAATGGAGAAAAATCAGAGACACTGGCTCAAAGGATGAAAGGATGACATGAAGAAGAGTCTCTGCCAGCCTGGGCCCACATGAACTAGACGGTACCCAGCTTCTACCGCCAACTGCTCTGACGGGGATCACAACAGCAGGTGGAATGGGGGGAAAATGTAGAACAGAATTCAAATTCATGAAGAAAGACCAAACTGATTGGTATGACAGAGATCAGAGGAACCTTTGAGCCTATGGTCCCTGACACTCTGCTAACTTGGAAGCGAAACTATTCCCAGAGCCCATTTTTCAGACAACATTGAGACAAATCTGTAGAACAAAAATAACACATCTGAGGAAGACGGTTCTTGGTTCAATTGAGGATATGAAAATACATGGACAACTCCTACCCAAAATGAGAAGGCAGGAAGGGACAGGAACTAGATAAACAGACACAGGGAACCCAGGGTAGAAGGAAGGGACCATGCTATCACATTGTGGGGGATGCAACCAGTGTCACAAAACATGCATATATAAATTATTAAATAAGAAATTAACTTGAGCTGTAAACATTTGCCTAAAGCACAATAACAAAGAAAGCTTTTGTTATCTAAAAAGTATCACTTACAAGAAACACTTGGCATTAACAGATGCCTAAGTAATTACTGGAATTGCTGCTGTAGAGCACCAATGTCACCTAAATCCATTACTAGGGCTACATTTTGGTTCACAGGCTTCTGAGGATGAACATCACACAAAACACTACTGCTGTGGGAGATTCAGTCTTTCCCATCTTGTTTTGCAGATAACATCAGGCCTGAGTCAAAATAAAAAGCCCAAGAAAGAACGTCAATAGCTGAGGACTAAACGACAACCCTCTTAACCTCAGTTTTCTCATCTGTCAAACATGAATACTTAGTGCTGTCTACCTCGTGGCTTCGCTATGAGAAATAAGTGACACGACGCCTGAAGGCCGTTGGCGTGGTAGCCGGCACGTGACGCGCCGCCATCAGTGTCAGCAGTCCTGCTCTCTCTCTGATGTCATCTGCTCCCTTTTGACTGTTGTTGCTGTCTTTGAAACAATACAGAGGCCTGCTGGACTGGGCACAAGCGGACAACAGAGTACAGTAGGGTGCTAGACCCAAGACCCGGGGAGCAGAGTGCCAAGGTAGGCCTCGGCCAGCAGGGTGGGCAATGGAAAGTGGCCAGCTCGAGGTGAAGTGCAGTGACGAGGGCTGCATTGCAGCGGCAGGCTGCTGGGCAACCAGAGCAGCAGCGACACACATGGCATCAGAGCTGCGGGTTCAAACTCCAGTTTAAGCAGTGATGAATTAAATGAAGTTAGGCAAACAGCTTAGATGTGTCAAGCCCCCATTTTCTCTTGGGTCAATTTGGCTTAATAAGTACCCAAATCAGAGAATTTTTAAGAACATTCAATCAGAATCCTCAAGACAACTACATGAAGTTACTTAAAGAGACAGACAAGTCTTGTGCACATCAGCATGCAAAGGGAGCTGTCTGCATCCCTAGGGAAAACCATCTGAGAACCAATAAAAACTCTCGATTTTGATGTCGAAGCCACACAGCTCTGAGAAGCCATCCTATCCTCGTGACTTGGAAACGCGCTAAGTCAAATGTAGTCTTGTCGTCCAACAGTTCATAAATATGACTTTATAAGCCATAATTTAGTCTATGACACAATATTTACAAGGAATAAGAATACAGACAATGCTTGACATAAAAAATTTATTCACTTTAAAGTGCTGCACTTTAAAGCTCTTCTCTAGATGTAAAAATAAAATGCCTTCCTAATAGGGCTGCAACATTCTGCTGCTATTCGTAATGTGTTTACTGGCTAAACCATCACGGGCATGGCACAGAACCTGGCAGTATTTTGTTCTGTTACGCACAGGGTGCTGTGAGTAGGAACCAATTCAATGGCACCTAAAAACAACCATAGGTGCTACAGTAGGAGAAAACAGTGAAAGTGTGTGCCCCTGCGTGCGTGTGTATGCAAGTGCAAATGATGAATAAAACTGATTTTAATTGGAAATCCTATCTGGAAACCCTGGTGGCACAGTGCTTCAGTACTACATCTGCTAAGGTAAAGATGTCAACAGTTCAAATCCACCAGGCACTCCTGGCAACCTCTACTCTGTCCTCTAGGAGCACTATGGATTGGAATCGACTCGATGGCAGTGAAGGTGACAAAAAAGGGATGTTGGTTCCCCATATTTCTTTAAAATACTTACTCATCTATAAAATTGAGAAGTCCAATTAAATGCACCATCATCAACATCTTTCTCCAAATATAAAGGGCACTAAGACCACATACAAAATGAAATCATTATAAAGAACACAGAGTTGTCTTGTTTGGTTATCTTAAACAAGAAGGAAGCTCAGACGTGGAGTAGTTTTAGTCCTCATTACCACAAAGAAGTCTGCCTACACTGGAGTTTGTTTGTTTGTTTGCTTGTTTTAAGATATAGATGTTCTGGCCTCACGGGTGATTGCTAAAAAAGCTTCAGCATTCCTTCTAGGTCACTGGTGGGCAACCTAAAACCACAGACCAAAGCTAGCTGCTTATTTTGTCAAAGTTTTATTAGCACACAGTTATAGTGCTCATTTGCCTTGTGTCTGTGGAATGCTTTTGCTAGCACAGAGCTGAGCAGTTGCAACAAAGATCTCATATCTTGCAAAACTTAAAATACTTTTTTCAGGCTTTTACAGAAAAATCTGCTGAACTTCTAATCTAGGTCACAGTTCCCCTCACCCTTTACAAAATACATCACAGTATGTCATGTCCTGTTCATAATAAGATTTTACTGGTAACTTTGAGCTTTGTGTACAAGACAGTGATCTTCAGCTACATATACGGCTTGGCTGGGACGGAAATGCAGAGCTAAAACTGTATCTCACAATGCAAATGGAAGGTTCAGAACAGTACTGCCACTTTCTGAGGAAGCATCTCCACAGCTCCTATTACACACGGCTCAACAGCTGAACTTCATGCCTCACCAGTCACCGGGAATCACACAGAAGGCTCGGAAAGGAAACAGTAACTGCAATGCAACCCACTTCTCTCTCTCTCCTCCTCCTCCTCCTCCTTAAAACAAAGTTAGTTGGCAGTTTGATGTTTTGAGAAAGACATAACCAGTATCTGAGCTCCAGTATGAAGAAATGATACAATGCATAAATAAAAGACGAAACCTTACACAAAACTGTGCAGAGAGATTGATTCTAACATCTAAAAGGTGGACGAGTTATAGGAAAACATTAGCTGGTCTTCATAGACGGGTTTGTGCCTCTCATATGAGCCAATATCACTTCTTGGAAAGATGCTGTCACTGACATTATTACCATTATTGAGCAATAACATCTGCAACAACAGCAGGTGCCCTGGTGCCACACTGTCCCCTCAAACAACGTTTCAAGGACACTTACTAAGTGTTGGACACTATGCTAAGCTGTTCATTCAGTCTTCACAACAGTTCTAAGAGGCAGGAACTTTTGTTGAACTTTCTTTACAGACGAGAAAATAGGTAAGGTAAGAAGGACAGAAGCATAAAAATATAACGCAAATATTTTCATATTTGTATTGTATGTATGAAAACCTTGGTGTCATGGTGTAAGTGCTATAGCTGCTAACCAAAAGATCAGCAGTTCAAATCAGCCAAGCACTCCTTGGAAACTCTATGGGGGCAATTCTACTCTGTCCTACAGAGTTACTGTGGGTCAGAATCAGCTAAATGGCAGTCAGCTTTATTTTCATTGTATGCATAAGCCTAGATGTGTACCACTTCCAAAGACTTACTATTCACACATGACTTTGAAAAGCAATGAAAATGAACACCTGTACTATATCAGAGTAACAAATCACAATATAAATTATAAATTTTCTACTTATGTTCCTCAGCAGGTAATTTAATGGTTATAGAAGACATTTAAAAAGAAGACAAGCGAATACATGTAAAATCACCCCATAGGTCGCTTAGCATATAGAAGGTATTCAATAAACATGAGTTGGTGTAACTGCAGAGAGTACCTGTGCTAGCCTCTCACAGCACGATCCTCTCCTTTGCTCACACCTCCCACTATCCACGCCCTTCAGGCATCTGCTCCTGTACTGTGGGCACTGACTTTGGACTTTGCCATGTGATCAGCATTGGTCACCAATTCCATAGTGTTTGTGAGACAGAGACTTGCAACGTGCTTGTACTTTGCCGTTGCCTAGGGCAAGCCTGGACCGGCCTGTTGAAAGATGAGAGGCCTATATCCCGTTGACTCCCGATGTCCCAGCCAGTAGCCAGCCAAACACCAAAAACGCAAGTGAAGCCACTGGTGGGTGGCCAGCCCTTAGATGATCCATCAGCTGACCACAGGAGCATGAGGTAGGCCAGCTAAATGTAGCCAAACTTGACTCAGTGCAGAACAATGGTCTAGCAGAATCATGGGCTAAATAAATGGTGGTTATTTTAAGCCTCTGAGTTCTAAGCTGCTTTATTACAGGTTAACTGATTTTTTATTATTAAAAGGAAATACATTATTTGTCACAAGCAACACGACAATTACAATCTCCACCAAAAGAGTGAAGATCTTACAGTCAGTCATTACAGGGAACGATGCTTCAAGGAACCCCTTTAAACTGATTTATGTGGTAGGCATACAAAGACAACTAGTCAAATTTGGACAACATGGCAGATGGTTTTGGATTTATGCATATTTATGTAACACATGTTTAATTGTCTACTTTGCTGTCCACCTTTTGCCTCGTGCATAGATGGCTATTTATAATTGACATGCTTTAACTGGCTGACGCTCCAGACAGAGTTTACCCTTTGATTACACCAGAAAGAAACCAAACCAAACCACAATAGGAAAAAAACTACCAAACCTCCAAAGAGCTATTAGGGTTGTTTTACAGTTTCATTAGAAAACATCCTGTCTGTTACACTGGTTTCCGGAAACTCTAATGATAATCCTGTTTGTTGCCACTGCTTAATTTCCCCTCAGGGTGTCTGCCTTTTACAGTTACAGTTACAACTGGAACATCCTTCAACCACATGTTCGCATCAATTTATCCATTAATTTATTTGACCTGTTAATCCATTAGTTGTTAGCTCAGTAATCCATTAAACTGCTTAAAATAATATTTGCAGTCTCTAGCATCGGATGCCTTTGGGTCAAAGATGACGAATCCAAATTGTTCACGATGAAGCTATTTTATTCATTTTGGAAACTCAGCGAGTGCTATAAAGCAAACTGGGAATGCCTTCTTAATTACATGACTGCAGAGGAGCCCATAACGGCCAGTGATGGGGTGATAACTCATTCCTGGGCTCTCCCTGTCACTCAGCCAGCTCAGTGTCTATCAAGGCAAATGTGCTGAAGCACTCCTGTGTCTGGGAAAAACTCTGCACTCGAAGATCAAGCGGGAAGGGGCTGGGTTCTGGCCTTTAATGTTGGCTATTTGAGTTAAGGAGACAAATTCACAAAGCAACTGTCTAGGATTCAAAGAAGATAGGGGTTAAAAAAAAAACAAACGTGTTACTCTAACAACATGCTAAGGGAAACAAAGTAGGGAGCAAACTCAGGCAGTCTTCAGAGACAGAGGTTGGGGGGAGGGGAACAATACCAGGTCAGTTCCAACTCATGGCGACCTTATAATACACAGTAAAACAGCCCCACATGGTTTCCAGGGTTTGGCTGGTGAATTCGAACTGCTAACCTTCTGGTTAGCAGCGGATCTCTTAACCACTGAAAGGTCATGAATTCAACCTTAAGAAGACAGATGGTGGGGATGCAGCTAACTAAAGGAAAGAAAACCAAATGGGCCAAAGGTGACAGGCATCGTGTCTCTATCTCTGGGCACTGTTAGGGCAAAACATAGTTCCAAGTCACCAGTCTTCTGACTTCTCAACGTCATCTGGAGGTTAGGTAACTTACTTTGATATACATCCAACAAACTCAAATTAAAGGAAAAACAACACACAAAGCAAATGAAACACATCAATACATTGAATTTTGAATATAGGCAGCTAGTTTGTGTCTCTCTTGATAAAAAGCAGGAGAAATCATAGAAGCTTGAAAGCAAACGGTGAATTCAGGGAAGAGTATAAGGCATTAGTAACAGCCAACATATATTACAACGATATTGCTGACTGGCATTAACATATTAGAGATATATAACCAAAGGTCAGCAATTCAAATCCACCAATGCTCCTTAGAAATCCTGTGGGGAAGTTCTACTCTTGTTCTATAAGGTTGCTGTGAGTCAGTGTCAACTCCACAGCAGTGGGTTTGGTTTGTTTTTTTAGAGAGTAACAATAGATGGAAATCCTGATGGCATAGTTGGTAAGTGCTACAGCGCTAAACAAAAGGTTGGCAGTTCAGATCCACCAGGTGCTTCTTGAAAACGCTATGGGGGCAGTTCTACTCTGTTCTATAGGGTTGCAATGAATTGGAACAGGCTTGACAGCAGCAGGTTAGGTTTTTGTTTTGTTTTGTTTTGTTTTTAATGTGTACTGGCATCCAAAAAGATAAAAAGTGAGTTTGAGTGTTGTTCTTTAAAGTGGTCAGACCATTTCTTTAGACTCTTTTAGTTCCAGTAAACAGCAGTCTAGTATCTTTGCTGCTCTGCTTCTTGTTAGAGACTTCAGAGAAAGAGACGAGTGTAAACTAAGGTCAGACACAGATGATGGCAGAAGTGAACCTTGACATTCCTATACTTAATCAGGCCAAGGAGTGAGCTAAAAAAATACACACAGAGGTGTGGAAACTATAAAATATCACCAGGGAAAATAAGAGAAAGGGGCTGGTTAGAAACGCAAGCCACCTGCCGACACTGAGTGGGAGAGACAGGAGGAGACAAATAGGATTGGAAATACTCAAGCCTTAAACCAACTTCCACCCCTCTTCTTTCTCTTTTCATTTTCCGAAACCGTGTCTTCTAAGTGATTAGGTACCAACCTCCCCCAACACCCCAGCCCACTCATCTGCAGTCATTTCCTGCTGACCTATCATTGCCTCTCTCCCTCCTTCCAGACTTCCCCAAATTCCCACGACAGACCCATGCCCATTCTTTGCTTTAGAACACCTCCACAGTTTAGTATTAACAGGGCTTGATGCCAGTACCCTTCCCCCCAAAAACTTACAGCAATCAGAGAAAGTATCCAAAGATCAGGTGTCCCACTAGCTGATGTTTTTAATCTTCTAAGTTACCCAACTCACATGCTTAAATAAAGCTAACCAGAACTATTGCTGTTGGGTGCTATCAAGTCCCTTCTGACTCAGAGCGACCCTATAGAACAAAGTAGAACTACCCCAAAGTGTTTCCAACGGGGATTCATATTGCTGAGCCTTTGGTTAGCAGCTGACATTTCACTACTTTGTCACCAGACTTCAATCAGGCCCTAAAAGTCTTCAAATATTAAGCTGAATTTTTTGAACAAAAAAGAGACCCCACACATCTAATACTAGTACCATGCTATAGTCCTTCAATGCTCTGCAGTGACAAATTCTTTCACAATTATTTCCCTTAATGGTCACAAGAGTCTTGTACGGTAGGTATTTTTATTTATTTATTTGGGGACAAACGGTAAGGAAGCTGATGTTCACGTAAAGTGATGACTCTGGGGTCAAAAGCCAGTAAAACTGACACAACCAGAAAATGGTCACGGTAATAAAGAGATTTATTGAGGGTTTGCTATTTCACAGGAGCCTTCTGAGCATCTTACATGTATTAAGTCATGTCATCCTTCCAACTCTATGTAGAAGACAGTAAGGTGTTCTGTATTTTACACGTGCGGAAACACAGGTACAGAGAAGTAAAGTAACTTAACCCTGGTTATCCAGTTTTGGGTGGACCTAGGATTCAAAATGAGCAGTCTGGATTTTTTAATAACAGAGAATAACTGTCCCTCCACGACGCAGGCTCTGAGGTCCTGGTTCTCTGTCTCCTGTTCTTTCACTCTGCCCATGTTCTTTCTTTGCCAAACCTGAAAGGCTGATTCACTACTTCCTCCATAAATTGAGAAGTGGAGTAAATAATTACTTTGCTCAATACAATGTCAATAAAAATATTTCTTGTTTCAAATATTTTCATTATGTTTCGACATTATTTTACTCTACAGTTGGAGATTTCAAAATATTTATTTTTACGTCTTCCAAGGCACTTAAAAGGATATAAAATACTAGACAATGTAACACAAGAAAATTTGTGGAAAGAAAATGAGGCACGTGTACCCACTGATGTCATGAGAACCCGTGTGGTTGTTGGAGGTGAGCCTAGTCCATTGGCTCTGCCATTTCCAGCCACCGGCAGAGAAAGACGGATAATCCATTCCATACAATACAGTCTCCATGAATCCACAATTTAGTTCCAGTCTGTCTTTAGAATCAGACACTCACCTTCACTTTATCTTCAGTTGCCAATATTCCCAGTGCTATGAAAAGCTTGTGGCTAGTACCTAACAGTACTAGCTGCTTAACAGAACTCAGCTGCTTAATTAAAAGTTCAGCTGTTCAAATCCACCAGCTGTGCCTTGAAAACCCTGTGAAGCAATTCTATCTTGTTCTACCGGGTCACTGTGAGTTGTAATGGACTTGAAGATAATGGATTTTAACAGCTCATATTCGAGATCAGTACAAACGAGCACTGCCTACAAGACACAAGCTAAGAATCTTTTCCACAAGTGGCTTCCTCACCATGCTAAGTGCACCCAAAACATCCGCTAATAGAGAACCCCCGTGAAGGAGAACATGAAGTCAGAGGACTGTCTCTTAGAAGAACCCCATGAGAGCATGCATAACACGTTGCTGGAAGAAGGTGCTAGATGACTTCTCTAGCCATCTCCAACTCATGCATCTGCACTGAGGAATTCATCAGATGAGCCAACGGTCATCTCCTAGTTGAGTAGCCTAGATGCTTCTGAAGAAATCAATCACAGAGCAGATAACTGGTAGGCAAAACATGTATGACAATCAACATCCTCACAGCCTCAGATGTTCACACATGTAATAACCACATAACAGCTCTTATCTGTGTGTGCTTACAGAATCTTAAGGTTTCTAATATGTTAAAAAAAAAGACTGGAATATGGAATGGAGAATGGGACGCAGGGGCCTGGTAAAAGAAATTGTCTTAAACAGGTCAAGGGCTAAAAAGAAGATTCCAGAACAGTCATTGGAAACAAATAGTAACAAAATCCAAAAGTTAACACATCATGGGATGTATGGAGAAAAAGATGATACTTCTCTTTTACTTGGGGATGGCAATGAACAGATTCCCTGGCATCTATCTGATTTGTAAATTCCTATAAAGATAGCAACTCTTCTAAACATAGCCTTTATCTAACTAACCAAATAGGCTGAAAACATTCTCACAATTCTCATGTTATTTCTTACAAGTAAAAGAGGACTGATTATATCCTATACAGCTATGTAGACCCTCATCCCCAAGAACAACAAAAATCAACAATTTATGGTGCAGTAAAACCTCAGCTTAAAAGGACTGTGGTCATCAAAACAGGAGGAAAGCAAAACAAAAAGCAGAGAGAAAAACAGTGATAAAATATGGGAAATTTCTCTGTCCCTTCTATTCTGCTCTGTTCTGTCCAGGTATCATTTGTCAGCTATGGAAGCCCTCTGCTGGTTAAGATTTTATTCAAGACTATCCACTAGAACTCCAGGAAAAAAAAAATTTTTTTTTCAAAGAGAAGGTAAAGATTTTATTTCCAAAACTGCAGTTGGATTTAACCCTGAAATTTCTTTTAAGATTAATTAAATATTGATTGTCCCTAAGTAAGTTGCTTCCCAAAGAGAAAAGAGTCACTTATTCGACGTTCCTATCTTTGTTGGACATTCTCTCGTGGGCATGTGTATCACCAAGATACTCTGCTCATCTGACTAGTTTCTCTGAACTGAAAGCCTAGGAAATGTTTTCTTGTCTGAGACAATAAACTTCAGTGAGCTTTAGTCTAGTTTCTTGAACTCTCCAGTGCTAGTGTGTTTTCCAAGATTTGGAGGGTTTAGTCCCGAAAATTATTCTGCTTCCTGAGCTTGTTTCATTAAGCAAATGATGATAATGTAATGGAAAATAATGTCATTGTCAGAGAGGGCTGAAGTAAGGCCAAAGCAAGCAAGAGAAAGAAAACTAGATCAAGAAGCCATGAGCGTGACAACAGGGAGGGGAAGCCATTAGGCCCTAATGCTTTGAATACAGCACAGCTGACCAAGGACAAAAGCAGATGAGTCCCCAGTGTCTTCCTCCCATGAGTGCCTCTGTTTAATTCACTGGCATGTGGCACATGTATTAACATATTCCTATGCTTGGTAACGCAAAGGGGCTTGCCCAAAGCTTACCCCATTATAAGCAGCTGAAGATCCAACATGCCAATGAGATCCAACATGCCTTAGGGAATAAAACATATATATATATAGACAAAATCAGGGGTGAGGCCAAGATAGCAGAGTAGTCAGCCACTTCCTGTGATCCCTCTGAAAACAAAGACTCAAAAGAACAAATGAATTGATTATATATGACGTTCTAGGAGCCCTGAACCTCAGAAGAAAACCTAAGAAATTAGACTGAGTGATGGGGAAGGGAGACTAGGTCCAGAAGTACCCAGGACTGGCCAGATCTGACCCATCAGGAACTGTCTGCTGCCAGAGTGGTAAGCAGAATGGTGGTGTTTCAAGGGCATCCTCCTCAGGGAGACAGACTGAATGAAGAGTCCACTTGTGTGTCCAGAACCAGTGAAAAACAGCACTTGATGCTCAAATTGTCAAAAGTGAAGTAGCTTGTATCTACCCTGCGTCACATAAATCTTAATCTCTGCTTCAAGATAAACTCCTCTCCCTTTTCCTAGCACTTCCCTCTTCCTTCTCTGTACTGTGCCCAGCTCTGGAGTCTGAAGCCATGACCTGAACCAGAAGTAGGACTCCTTAAGCCCCCGTGAGCCATTCTTCAAGACTGGGAGAGGAAACAATTTAACCAACTGGGAGGAAGGGAGAGGGGGAAAAAAACTGCCAACTCCCCTGAGCTGGAAATTCATGACAAAAATAGTTCCTTCATCTAGAACTAAACTTTAGGATACACATCACACTCACAGACACTCAGGGACAGCTGTTAGCCCCCTGACTTTCTCAGTGCCTGCAGCCAGGTACCTGTGTTTACACCAGTCACCCTGCCCATCTGTGACAGTAGGTGACACCCTGTACCACACGCTTAGTGACTGACTACCTGGACACCTGAGCTGAATCCATGCAAAAAAAGTAAAAGTTCTGGACTCCCATGCCTAGCAATAGCTCTAAGCACCTGGTGACAGGATGTTAGAACTTCCAAGGCACCAACAACCAAACCATCATGCATGAGCATACTATTGGGACATTTAAAAACAACAAGCAGCTAAAACATAGTAAAGCCAAGCCAAGTGCCATCGAGTTGGAAAACATAGTAAGCAAACAAAATAAACTCAACAATTTATTGATGTCACAGAGGCAACAGTCCATATCAAATCACTTACAGATGCAGACCATGATGGTTTCAGAAAACTCCCAAAACAAAGAATTAAGAAATTTTCCAGATAAAGAGAACTTCCTGGAACTATCAGAGGCAGAATACAAAAGATTAATATTTAGAACTCTTCAAGGCATCAAGGAAGGATATGAGACAAAATGCTGCACAGCAAAATGACAAATTGGACAGGCTACAAGAAAGCATACAGAGACAGGAAGTAGAAATTCAAAGTAATAAAATGACACAATTAGACAACTTAATAGAAACTCAAAGGTGCAGAATTGAGGCAATGGAAGGCTGACTGAGCAAAACTGAAGATTATGGCACATGACAACAACAAATTTGAGGAAAAATGAGATTAAAAAATTAAAAAAAATAAGAAACACTAAGAATTATTCAGGACTCTATCAAGATGAATAATTTAAGAGTGACTGTAGTACCAGAATGGGGGTGGGTGAGGTGGGGGGAACAGAAAATACACAGAGAACTGTTCAAGATTTGTTGGCAGAAAACTTCCCTGACATCCTGAAAGATGAGAAGATGTCTATCCTAGACACTTATCAAACTCCACACAAGGTAGATGCCAAAAGAAAGACATCAAGACATATTATAATCACGCTGGCCAAAACTGAAGGCAAGGAGGCAATTTTAAAAGTGGCTAGAGATAAACAAAAAAACAACATACAAAGGAAAGTCAATTTAAAAAATAGGGAAAAGATCAAAAAACAAATTCTAAGGCACTTATAAGTGAAAGTTGTCGAGTTACTAAAATGCTTGCTTAACTGATAGGCACATACGTTTATGCAGAACAAAAAGTCTTTGTGGTTAAGATCACAGGACTCAACAGCCAGAGTAGAAGGGATTAAAACTACAAGCGAGTGTCTTTAGCAAATAACTTAGACTCAGTGCATCAGTTCCTCATTTGTAAGATACAATTAATATAGAATCTACCTCAGTAGATAGCTGTGAGGATTAGAATACATAACATATATCAAGGGCTTAGAAGGATGATGGTCACATTTTAGTAAACAGTTATATCGTTGAGCTTACGTAGATCTAGGGTAGTGGTTTTGAACCAAGGGCAGCTCTGTTTACAGGTAACATTTAACAATGTCTGGAGACATGTTTGATGGTCTGAATTGGAAGTTGCTACCAGCAACTAGTGCATGGAGGTCAGTGTATTCAAGCATTAGATCTAGCAGATGTTAATAGCACGAAAAATCCCACAAAGATTAAGATAATCCCCTACAATAAAGAATTATTTGACCACAAAATATTAATAGTGTTGAAACTGAGAAATCCTGATGTATATTTATACATTTAAAAAGGAGAAGCATGAACAAAGTCTATTCTAGCTATTTTACTCACACACACACAGACAACGAAGAGTAATCCAGATTCTCTTTTTGGTCATATATTTTGCTGTGATTAAAAGACCTTTTGGAGCTCCAGTTTCCTATTTAGCTCAGTAATTTTCCTTTTTGAGTTTGTCCTTCATGTCCACTGCTCCCAGATACCAGACCAGCATCAGAACTCCACACCCCATCCTCCCTCTTTCAGTGTGGAGAGGTTCATGGCATTCATCTCTCTAAATGACTTGAAAAGTCTCAAATGACTCATCCCAAAGAAAGGAAGAGTTATTACCATTATTAGTAGAGGATCACTTGATCTAAAAAAAAATTAATTCCATTTTCATAAACTCTCAGATACAGAAAATGGCCAACTGTAGGGTGATTTATCAGTTTCATCATCAGTTAATACCCACAAAGCTGGGCAATGAAGCTGTTAGTCTGTTAAGAAGATTTCAATGTGAATAAGAATATATTATTTCCAGTTATTCATTGTAAAACATTTGCACAATATTTGTTGTTAGCCTGGAAATACAAGGAGAAACAAAATCTACCTACTGTAGTACTGTCCTAGCAGGGTGCCTGACACAGGAGATGTTCAATAAATATTTATTTATGGAAATGAATTAACAGAAATTGTTTTGTGTCTCAATTAAAACCAGCAATCAAATTCTTGGTTCCTATTTATAAATAATAATTACAATAACAAAGTGTCTAATAATGACAGAACAATGCTTTACAGTTTTCAATAAGGCATTCTCAAGTAATTCCTCATTGGATAGTTTTAACTAGACATGTTTCATTAATTATACTTGACAAATAAGGAAGCTAAGCTTACAAGAGCTTAAATTCCACTTCATCTAGAAATGAGGAGTACGCTGTCACAGTGTAGGGAAAGAAGCTAGAGTTATATGGCAATTTGTATCACAAATTGACTTGGATTAGTCTTTCACTTAAAGCACAATAAAATACTGAAAAGAAAGAAACAAAAATTCCACCTTGTCTGTTTCCACCCTGCTCCTAGAGCCCTACCACTAGCTACAGCCAAGATTAAAAAACAAGATATCAATACTACTCAAAGCAATTTACAGATTCAATGCAATCTCTAACAAACTCCTAACAGCCTTTTTTTTTTTTGCTTTTTGTAGAAATGCTGGTCCTTAAATCCATATGGAACTGCAAGGGACCCCAAATTGCCAAAACAATCTTGAAATAAAAGAACAAAGTAAATAGACTCAAACTCCCTGATTTCAAAACAAACTACAAAGCTACAATAATCAGTACAGTGTGGTACTAGTGTACAGATAGAGAGACATACAGACCAATGGAATAAAATTTGGACCCCAGATGTAAACCCATATATCAAAGGCCAAATGATTTTTGAAAAAGATGCCAAGTCCACTCAATGGGGGAAAGAATAGTCTTTACAACAAATGGGGCTGAAATTGATGGTCCATCAGTCTGGAAGCTCCCCTGGGAGGGTGGCTCCTGGACTCTCTAACCCCAAACCACATCCAGCAATGAAGTTAGCTCCCCAGACAAAGACTGAACTAGACTATATAAGATACACAGTGATCCTAGCACCAAACACACTTTTGGACTTAAATAAATACACAGGGGCTGTCTGAGAAGCTCACTGCTAGAGGCAGGAAGATGGGGTGATGGGGGACAGGTCCTGATCAGATGGGCATGAGAATTTCCAGATGATAAGGGGGAGTGTGCTTTCATGGGAGGGGAGAGCAACTGGAGTAAAATAGTGGTGTGAGTTCCAAGTGTTACGTGGCAAATTGATATGGATTGTATACTTGTACATAATGTCACAATACAATTCATTTTAAAAAAAATTGCACTAAGACAACCAGATCTCCACATCCAGAAGAACACAGGTGAAAAGCTATCAATGCCCATGGAAGCAGCAGTCAAGAAATCAAAAGATGCACTACACTGGGAAAATCTGCTGTAAAGGACCTCTTTAAAATATTCAAAAGCAAAGACGCCACCCTGAAGACTAAAATACGCCTGACCCAAGCCATGGTATTTTCAATTGTACCATATGCATGCAAAAGCTGGACCATGAACAGAAAAGACAGACAAAGAACTGATGCCTTTGAATTGTGGTGTTGGAGGAGAATATTGAACATACCATGGACCGCCAAGGGAAAAAACAGATCTGTTCTTGAAGAAGTCCAACCAGAGTGCTCCCTGGAAGCAGAGATGGCAAGACCACATCTTACATACTTTGGACACACTGTCAGGAGGGCTCAATCCCTGGAGAAGGGCATCATGCTTGGCAGAGCGGAGAGTCAGGAAAGAGAGGAAGACCCTCAAGGAGGTGGACTGGCACAGGCTGCGATGATGAGCTTAAGCAAAACAACCACCACAGACCCGGTGAAGGACCAGGCCGAGATTCGCTCTGTTGTGCACAGGGTCACTGTGAGTCAGACCTGACCTGATGGCCCACAACAACAACTATTTCAGATATTATATGAAAATGAAAAAATTTTCAGCTCAAAAATTTAAATAGGAAAACTAAAATCACAGAACAGAAGAAAACACAGGGACACAGCTTTAGAACCTTGTCTTTGGCAATGGACTGTTACACATGATCTTAAAAGCACGAGCAGTAATAACAAATAGAAAAACTGAACTTTATCAGAATTAAAAACATTTGTGCATCCAAGAACTCTATCAAGGAAGAGAAAAGATAAGCCACAGAACAGGAGAAAATATTTGGAAATCATGTATCTGATGAGGGTTTAATACCTAAAATATGTAAAGAAGAAAATATTTGGAAATCATGTATCTGATAAGCATTTAATACCTAAAATATGTAAAGAAGTCCTACAACTCAACAACAAAGAGATAAACAACCCAGTCAAGAAATGGGCCAAGTATTTGAATGTATGTTTTTCTGAAGAAGATCTACAAATGGCCAATAAGCACAAAGGATAATGCTCGGCATTGTCAGTCACTGGAGAAATGCAAATCAAAACCACAAAGAAATACTACTTTGTACCCACTTAAAAGGAAACAAAACTCCACAGACCAGTTCACAATCAGTATATTCCAACTCAGGACAACCTTATGTATTACAGAAGAGAAATGCCCCATAGCATTTTCTTGGGTATTATCTTTAAAGATGCCAATCTCCAGGCCTTTCTTCCACGATGCTGGAACTGCTAACCTTTAAGCTGGCACTTGAGTGCAAATCATCTGTGCTGCCCAGGGAGCCTTAGACCCACTGGCCAAGCCAAGAGCCGTCGAGTAGGATGGCTATTATCAGAAAAGCAGACAATAAATTTTGACAGGATATAGAAAAATTGGAACCCTTAGGCATTGCTGATAGGAACATAAAGTGGTAGAACCACTGTAGAAAACAATAGGAAGGCTACTCTAAAAGTTACATGTAGAATTAACATCTCACTCAGCAATTCCACTCCTAGAGATATACCCAAAAGACTTCAAGTCAGACACTCAAACAGACACTTGTACACCATCAACTACTGCCGCATAATTCACAACAGTCAAAAGACGATACAACCCAAATGTCCATCAACAGGTGAATGGATAAACAAAGTGTGGCAAATACACACAGTGTACCCAAATATTCCATACAATGCAATATTATTCTGCCATAAAAGTTCTAATACACGCTGTGACACGGATGAAGCCTGATGACAGTCTACTGTAAAGTCAAACAGTCCAGATACACAAGGACAAATACTGTATTATTCCAATTACGAAATGCGTAGAACATGCAAGTGCATCAAAGACAAAAAGCGAGTTACTGGTTACCACAAGTTGGGAGACAGGTGGCACAGTGGTTAAGAGGTTGGCTGCTAACCGAAAAGGGCAGCAGTTTGAATCCATCAGTTGCTTCTTAGAAACCCTGTGGAACAGTTCTAATTGGTCCTATAGGGTCATCATGAGGTGGAAAGAGCAATTGAGGAGATATGGCTTAATGGATACAGTTTCTGTTTAGGGTGATAAGGGTACTTTGGAACTAAATAGTGAAACGGTTGTACATCATTGTGAATTAATGTCATACAATTATATACTTAAAACATTCAAAATGGCCAATTTTGTGTTTTCTAGATATACGGGAAACCCTGGTGGCATAGTTACGCGCTACTGCCGCTAACTGAAAGGTCGGCAGTTTAAACCTGCCAGGCACTTCTTGGAAACTCTATGGGGTAGTTTTACTCTGTTCTATAAGATTTCTGTGAGTGGGAATCCACTCAACGGCACTCGGTTTGGTTTATATATATACATACATATGTATACAGTTTTACAATAAGAAGATTAGAAATAAAACCCTCCAATTTCACAATCATTCTTCTTTCCCATTCTGCCTATTTCGAATCCTACCAAACAGTCTCTATTTTACATCAGAAAAAACTCTGCCTACAAATCATAGGTTATAATATTTCATTCAAGCATCACAAAACAGAGAGAAAAATAGGGTGAGATTAGTAAAACAGTATTAATCTCCAAATATATGCAAATGAGGAGCATTAAATGGCACACCAAAGTTAAAAGAAAACCCAAGCCTTAATCCCCCACTAGCAGTTGCAGTGGTCTCTTCTTTCAGAATCTACTGTTGCAGCTCCCTTCTTAGGCATTAGCCCACTCTGTTCACAACATATTCTCATTTTCTCTGCATATTTCAGTTTAGAATCCCCAGAAGTCTTCCCTAAGTTTCCATTTCTCACATGGTCTCCAGTCAACATCTCTTCTCTTCCCCACTCTGTTCCCTCAGTTCAAATATGCCTATAAAGTTCAGGAATGCATACAAAGTTCAAGTATGCCAACACTCACCTAAAGTGGCAGGCCAGTGAGTCAACTGAAAAGGCAGAATGGAGCTCACGACAGGTGGGGAGAAAACCTTTTCAAGGAGAATCTTTTATTTGTAAATCAAAATATTTTTCCCAGGAACGTATCTCTACATTTGTAAGCCACTGCAATGCACAGCTTACCTTAGCAGATTGTGCAACCTTGATAGATGCCTGGAATGCATCAATTTCCTAAGTTGCACCTAAATTGCATTTTCAAGGCAATCTTCTGATATTCAAAGACATATGCACTAAAAACTACAATTTAGGTAATAGATGAGCTTTTAAAGAGGCCATAATCTCATTTTAACTATCAGGAGGTGTTTAGGTTCAGCAGAACTGAAAAGTGAAATACTTTGGAGGATGAATTAAATGAAAAGACAGTCTCTACATGTTCAGTTTTGCCCTTTCTATTGCTGTGATTTATTGATAGCACAGTGTGTATACTGCATCTTTTCAGGATTAGTCACAAGGAGGATTAAAGATTAGCCTGATGAGTCGGATCCGACTCGACGGCACTTGGCACTTGGTCTGATGGGTTCAAATAGACCTGAATCTGAATCTTAAATCCAATTATACCTGTGAGAACCTGAATAATTCTCCTAACCTCTCCAAGGCAGGGAGTGGTGGCTCAATGGTACAGTTCTTGCCTTCCATAGGAGAAACACAGGTTCAGTTCCTGGCCAAGGCATCTCAAGCACAACTACCACCTGTCAGTGGTAGCGTAGGTGTTGTTATGACACTGAAGAGGCTTTGGAAGAGCTTCCAGTCTAAGAAGGAGAAGGAAAGGCCTGGTGATCTACTTCCAAGTATCAGCCATTGAAAACCCTGTGGATCACAGCAGTCCAACACCAATATGTACCGGATGGCCCTAAGTCAAGGCCTGCCTCAACAGCCGCTAATAACAACTTCTCTGAAAACCCATCACCTCAACTGTAAAAGTAAGATAACAATGCTGATTATATAGAGCCCTTGTGGAAATTAAATAAGATAAATGTAAATAAAGGACTTGGAAGACAGCAGCACATTGTCCTCCATGCCTCTTGCTCCTCACCCCTTGCTTCCAACAAGGAGCATAAAACCCAAACCACACCTACTGCTGTTGAGTTTTTACCCACTCATAGCAACATGACACAGTAGAATTGCTTCATAGAGTTTCCGAGGAATACCAGGTGGCTTTGAACTACCAACCTTTTGGTTAGCAAACATAGCACTTAACCACTGTACCACCAGAATTTCCAAGGAGCACAAAGGTTAACATACAAGAAAGATCTCAGTGTCAAATTATCCATTACTTTCTTCTTTTTCTTTCTAGAATCCACCTGTCTGACTTAAATGACTCCCGGAAAAGACATGAAAAATTCTAAGCACCAAGCCCAGTGCAAGTCCCAAACTGATACGTGTGTGTGCTGTGCTGGAAGGTTAGCTCCGAGATCTCATCCCAGTAGGCATCAAAAACATCTAATTAGAGAATTCCAGAAATTATGAAATCCACGACTCCATGGATTCCACTCAAACATGTACTTGGGATCTTCGCTTTTCAGAGAATGGCCACCTTACTGAGGCTTCTCTCTGTGTAACAGAAAGCGGAACAGTCTACCATCAGTGGAGAAGAAACTACCAAGACGTTTGCAACCAATGAAAAGAAAGACCTGAACAGAGCAGTACGTATTTATAAAAATCAGAGTGTGAGAGCATTTTAATGACTCCTTGTTTTTTTGTTAATTAAATTCCCTTTACGGTTGCTTTGGCAGACATCTGGGAACCAAATGACTAATTAAGAACAGAAAGAGCAGCTTTACAGTTTCCTTTATTAGAGGGCATGTAATGAGAGTGAGTTTTGAGTAAACGGTTAACTGGAAGTTCACTGAGTGTTCCACGATGCCTAAAGAGTCTTCGAACACACTGGAGAAGGCATCGCCCCTCCCTTCCTGCTGTGCTTCTACACACCCACTGCTGACAATCTACCACCTTACAACACCTCGCATTTTTATTGTGAACACCTTGTATTTTTATTGTGAACACATGAGTTAAGAAACATGATTAACAAAAGCTACCAGAGGACTCAGGAGCCCTGTCAAAGGTATGCCACAGCTAGTTTGGCCCGGTTCGTGAGAGTTACTGGTTAAAGTTTTAGGAAATTTTGTGAGCTGGTTGTTAAACACAAAGGTCTGTCGCTGTTTGCTGCCGTCAAGTCTGTCCCTGTCTCTCAGTGAGCCTGTGCACAACTTACAATTCATCAAACTGTTGTGAGTCCACAGCATTTTCACACGCTGGTTTCCAGAGCCACATTGCCAGGCCTGTCTTTCTAGTCGGTCTCAAGTTTGCATCACAGCAACATGCAAGCCTCCACTGCCAGATGAGTGGTGGCTGCCAGTGATGGGCACTGGCTGGGAACTGAACTCAGGTCTCCCACATCAAAGGCAAGAATATTACTACTGCACCCCTCAACCCCCTGTGTGTGGCCTATGCAGCCACACTTGTACTAAACAACTGGACCCTCCCACTGACAGCTGGCTATACTTCAGATCAGCACCTGACCCAAAATCCATTGGCAGCTCATTGGCCAAGTCATGTTAATGGCATAGAGTAAGATTCCCAGAGCTGCCTGCGGTCCAGAAGCATCTTCTGCTTCATATTCCCTGAGGTTATACTCACAGCGACTCCTATTCCCGGCGTCCTGTCTCCACACTGCCCACATTCAGCCTGACAATAAACACCGCTATCTCAGGCACCTTGACAGGCTTCCTTTTTTATGCAACCAAATTAAACCTGTAACAGTGACTATAAAGATTTAGGGGTAGGGTGGGGAAGAGATCTAAACAAATCATCCAGAGGGAATACAAACAAATTACACTAAACTCTAGAATCCATCAAAAAGGGAATTATTTTGATCATTTGTTAAGGGTGATGCTTCCTGCTGAGCTGACAAAGATGAGACTATTGTTAGCAAAAGATTCCAGTTAGAGATCTGCAGAACAAGGACGACTGTTAAAACTTGAAGCAGGTGTGGTTTTAGGTTTGTTGCGGTTTTAGGCTTCTAGTGGTTTCAGTCCTGTTGCACTTGTATGCTGCCAGATCCCTTCCGACTCACAGTGACCCAATGTGACTGAGACAACTTGTCCCACGGATTTTCAAGGCTGTCCTGTTTAGGGGAACAAGTGCTACATCTCTCCTCCCTGGGGCCACCGGGGGGCTTAATCTGCCACGTTTCAGTTTGCAGCCAGTATTTACTCCACCGCTCTACCAGGCTCCTTTTAGCCTTCTTAGGGAGGGGTAAATGACACTGTCTTTGGACTCTAAAGGCCATTAGTCCAGACCTCTTGGTATCTAGTAGATAGCAAACTAACATCTTTTAAACCGCTCTGATCTCTTCTGAAGACAGCTTGTGTTCTATAGTGGATTCTCCGATGCCTCATCTAGATCCCACCTCAGAAACGAGGAAAGCACTATCTTTCCTGCCAGGACTGCTGGCTGCTGAGGCCTTCTTGGGAAACTGTCTCCATGGAAAACAGACATCTTGGTCAAGGCACCTATTCACCAGGGGCAGCCACCTCAAATAGTTAATTGAATTGCAATGCAAAAACAAAAACCCACTGACGTCGAGTCAATTCCAATTCATGGTAACTCCACAGGACAGAGTAGAACGGCTCCACAGGATTTCCAAAGAAAGCCTGGTGGATGTGAACTGCCCACCTTTTGGTTAGAAATCATAGCTCTTAACCACTATGCCACCACGGCTTCCTGGGAATGCAAAGACTTAACCAATTTGCCTCAGTTTTGAACAATTACAAAGAACTGTTCCAGCTACATGACCCACTGAGGGATGGGCTGAGGCCTCTTCTGCAACTGTGCTGAGTTCTTTCTGCCCCATCTGGCTTACTTTATTCTTGTACAAGTGTTAATCTGAAAGGCACTCTCCAGAACCTTCCTGAATAGAAATATCCACCTGATGGTCTATTTTCTGCAGAACTTTCCTTAAGTCCATTTCTTAAGCATTTATATGACCTCTCATAATAACCAGTCACTACTATGTTAAGGAGAGCCCATAGGTCAGCTTTCAACAGGATTGAGATCAAATTATAGACACTTTCTACATGCAGAAAATCCCTTCATTTTACCCGTATGTCACCTGGCCAGACTGCAGCTGCAAATCAGAGATTATGGCTGAGACTATAATGAAAAGATGTGAACAGCTTCAAGTTAGGATTCACAGCTTGGTGTCAAACCAGGCAGGATTGGTTGTTAATTCAATAACCTTCAACAATATTCTTAAAACCAGCCTCAGCAATCCTTGATCTTTAACGGTAACTATTTCTCATACATATGAGGGTCTTTGAAAACAAAACTCAGTCATGCTTCTAAAACAATGATACTTACAAAAAAAGAATACTCCCAGGGCAGTCTAAAAAGAAAAATAATAATACTACTTGCTGTTGGTGGAGTTGGAAACCCTGGTGGCATAATGGTTACATGTTACGCCTGCCAATCTAAGGGCTGGCAGTTCAAATCTGCCAGGCACTCCCAGGAAACTCTATAGGGCAGTTCTACTCTGTCCTATAGGATTGCTATGAGTCAGAATTTACTCGATGGCACTAGATTCTTCTTTATTGGTGGAGTGAAAACCCTGGTGATGCAGGGGTTTAAGTGCTACATCTGCTAACCAAAAGGTCACCAGTATGAATCTGCCAGGTGCTCCTTGGGAACTCTATAGGGCAGTTCTACCCTGTCCTGTAGGGCTGCCATGAGTCAGAAGTGACTCGATGGCAGTGGCTTTGGTTTGGTTTATTGGTTGAATTACCCAAAGCCAAACACACTGCCTTTGAGTCTGGTCCGACTCATAGTGACCCTAAAGGTCAGAGAAGAACTGCTCCATAGAGTTTCCAAGGAGCGTCTGGCAGATTTGAACTGCTGATCTTTCGGTTAGCAGACACAGCACTTAACCACTGTGCCACCAGGGTTTCTGTTAGTTGAGTGCTTACTATATATTAAATCCTTCAGTTTTCCTCACTTAACCATGATATTGCCTTTGAGAACAATCTCATTAGACACATTTAACACATAACAAAGCTGAGGCCTAAGCTGGTTGTTACTCATCATCACTCTCATCATCTTTGCCCTCTCCTCCTTAGAACCTCCAAATAAACCTGAAGGTCTCTCTTTTTCCTAAAAATACCTCCTTTATCCACTTTCCTCCATTCTGGGGCGACACCATAATTCTACTACATCAGCAGCAAGTTTTGACTTCTTAACAATGCATAAAATATGTGTGTGTGTATGTACGCATACATACACATGCACACATACGCGCTCACACAGACATAGCAACACTACAGGACAGAGTATAACTGCCCCATAGAGTTTCTAAGAGCAGGCTGGTGGATTTGAACTGCCGACCTTTTGGGGATGAAGCCACAGTAGTTAACCACTGTGCAGCCAGGGCTCTGTCATGAATGTCAGACTCAGGGAAATACACAGATGCCCCTAAGAAGAAGAGGAACAGAGCAGAGCAGAGTGAGGGCAGGTAAGAGTGACACGGAGACACGTACAAAAAGGGGAGAAGGATGGAAAAAATAGGAGAGGGAGAAAGGAATAGAGGGAAATAAAAAATAAAGAAGGGGGAAAAAAGCAAAAGTCTGTTGACTAAAGAAGATTAAAAAAAAAAAAAACAGAACCAAAGTAAGTCCTTATTTGTCCTAAAAGAGGGGAATCTGACCAACAGGACCAGCCTCTTGCACCCTAACAGTGCTGAGGACATCCAGCCAGCCCTTGGAACAAAGTTCATCTCCTCGACAAGAAGTCAAGTAGCAATTGAATGGGCGGAACACATCACAAAGGCACCAAGAAAAAGGGTTTGGGAGAGGATGGGACTGCATACAGAGTAGGTATAAAACTGGAAGAGGTCTATTTTTGATTTTGACAGAAGAATTGTTTGGGGGGAAAAAAAAATCTGTAATTTCCTAGGCACAAAGGCCTATTCTGACATATAAGATCATTTATCTAGCATCTATTCAGCTCAGAGTCTATCCATCATCGAGCTATCTATCACCCCGTTATCTCTATGGCAACGATCACCATAGCAAGTAGGTGTTTTGACACTCCAGAACCGAGCTTTGAGTTCACGAGCTCTGCCGCCTGAGGTGAACATAGTGCAAGGAGAAGTCTTCTTGGGTGCTTGCTGTCTTCAGTGCACTGGGTGCTTGGAAAGTTGCACTCCCAGAAGACACATCCTGCTTAGGGGCGCAAAGTGAGACCCTGGCCCTTGGATGCACGGTAACCGAGATGTTGCCACCATTTATTTCAGAAAACAAATCAGGTGGAGATTGCTTTTTCAGGTTTTTGCTTCCTAATCCTCTCTCTCTTTTTTTCTTTCTCATCTCCTTTTGAATATGCATTTTTTTCCTCCTACCATGCCCGCTGGCAAACTTCCAAGGATTTTTATCAAATGTTCTAAGGAGTGAATTACTCATTTTAGGCTATTTAAAAGAAAGAGATGCATAATATTGCTTCGCATTCAAATTTCATGAAAACTTGCCCACAAACCCTTTTACCTCCTTGCCTCTATATGCCCCCAAAGCCTGGCTCACTCTTCCTACTGGCCTCTCCCTGAAAGACGCTAAGGCTCAGTGGAGTTCTTTCGCAACTACAGAAAGGAAAAGAAACTGCCACAATGAGTTAACTTTAATAGGATACACTACATAAAGATTCTTTCATAATTACTGTGCATTGTGAGCTACATTACATCCCTAAATTATTCAGATTATATGCAAAAATATTAATTGGTTGGTGGGGGGGCTTGTTACTTTTATCATAATTCAATGAGTCTCACAGACAACTTAGAAAAATTGAGGACTGGGTTTAATGGCTTTGTCATGATTCTATCAGAGAGAGGGGAGGAGAGAGAGAAACTGGAGAGAACAAAAAAGGCAGACACACCGCAGTATTTGTAGCCACTCGTTGGTCTAATGACTGTTCATTGAGCACCTACTGTGCCAGGTAGAAACCCTGGTGGTGCAGAGGTTAAGTGCTACAGCTGCTAACCACAAGGTCAGCAGTTCAAATCCACCAGGCGCTCCTTGGAAACTATGAAGCAGTTCTACCCTGTCCTATAGGGTCACTATGAGTCAGAATCAACTTGACAGCAGTCGGGTTTTTTTTTTAGCTGTTGCACGCACTGTCCTAGAGACCAGGAGGCTGAGGAAGAGCCCAAACTCATTGCTGTCAAGTTGAGTTTGACTCATAGTGACTCTATAGGGCAGAGCAGAACTGCACCATAGGGTTTCCAGGGAGTGGCTAGTAGATTCGAACTGCTGACCTTCTGGTTAGCAGCCGAGCTCTTAACCATTGTGCCATTAAAAAAAAAAAAAAACAAAACTGCCATTGAGTTTGAGCCAATTCTAACTCATAACAACCCTGCAGGACAGAGCAGAAGTGCTCCCTAGAGTCTCCAAGGAACACCTGGGGGCTTGAACTGTCGACCATTTAGTTAGCAGGTGTAGCCAACTTTAACCTCAATGTCATCAGCGTTTCCGTTGCACCATTAGGGCTTCATAAATGTATTTAAAATAACAACACCACAAAATCAAGCTTGCTATCTTTGAGTGGATACAATCTGTCCCTTACGGAACCGCAATGGGGAGGCCATCTGAACAGAAGCCGTGGTAAGTGGGGAGAACTGAGGGGTGATGGAGCACAGAGCATGTTTTGGGACAGCAGAACCTAGGGGAGAATTCTAGCGAAGGACCAGGGATTATGTGTGCATTTAATTCTATAAAACTGGGGAAAATCCATTCAATTAATATAAAATGAAAGCATTATTTAGACTGTTTTTGTTATTAGTGTTTTAACTGAAACCCCTGAAAACAGCAAATGTCACCTAAGTTACAGCTAAGGACAAGCCTGAGTTAGTCGTTTGTGTCTGGCTGAACAGATGACCAACCAGTTGCCGTGGAGTCCATTCTGACGTGAGGCCCCTTCAAGCGCCACACGGTATGGCTGAGTATAGTCGAGCTCCATAGGGTTTCGAGGCTGTGACCTATTGGAAACAGACTGCCAGGCCTTTCTTCCAAAGCCCCTCTAATCAAAAATATCAAACCTGCTGCAGTGGAGTCGATTCTGACTTACAGCGACCCTATAGGACAGAATTGAACTGCCCCATTGAGTTTGCAAGAAGCACCTGGTGGATTTGAACCACCAACCTTCAGGTTACTAGCCATAGCCCTTCACCCTACACCATCAGGGTTCCCAAAGCATCTCTGAGTGGATTCAAATCATCAATCTTTCAGTTAGCAAACAAGCATTCAACTATGGGCACTACCCGGGGACTCCTAAAATATTTAGTTAATCACCCGAAACACAGGTTTGGTTGTCACGTATGTCACATAGCAAGCATGTATGACCATGTTTCTCATAATCCAGATTTACATGAGCTACTTTCCAAGACAAAACAAAGGTGATTCAAATCCCTCTTCACTTTACTTCTAAGGTTGATGTACGAATTGTTTATCCCGAGGGTTCTCGTGCTCAGGAAGAGGCTCTAACAACTGAAGGAGCAGTCTCTCTCCCATGCCATGCTTGGCTTCTTGGGGAGAAAGTTTATGGGCATCAGTTTCCTAATGAACAGACAATTTCTCATTCTTTCAAGTGCCTGTCAAGGACCCCTTTCAGACCAGCTCGGAGTTGGGTGTCGCAGCGTGAGTGTTGTAGAAGTAAGGGCGTCAGCTCCATGACAGCAGTTACTGGCCCAGGGTCCTTTGCTGCTGCTAACACTGATGTCACAACCCTTCTTGAGCAAGTATTTTACCTCACTCATGGAATTCTTATGAGACCCTGCTCACCTCATTCTCAGGACGAAGTCTCCATCCTTGTCATTGCGCTCACGGTGCCAAGGATTGAACCGTGTCCTTCCCCCAAAATGCTTGTAGCTATTCGGCTGGGCCACGCCTCCTGGCATCTTGTGATGCTCTTCCATCACAAAGTGATGTTAATGAGGGTGGATGGGCAGCAGTTGTGTTAGCAGGGCAGGACTCAGTGTGTCACATTATATTGTGCCTTGAGGCTACCTCTTGGGATTTAAAGGAAAGAAGCTAGCAGAGAGATGTGGGGACCTCACACCACCTAGAAAGCAGAGCTGGGAGCAGAGCACTTGCTTTGGAAAAGACCCAGGACTCCTGCACCTCAGAAGCTCCAAGTCTAGGGGACTCCAAGTCTAGGGTGACAAGAGCCAACAGAGAGACTTCCCCTGGAGCTGATGCCCAAATTTGACTTGTGGCATATTGGGCTGTGACTGAAGAAAATTTCTCTTCTCAAAAAGCCATCCACTTGTGGTGTTTCTGTTACAGCAGCAGCGGATGACTAAGTCACACAGCTGTGCCCCAGCCAGATGCCCTCACCCTTCTCTGCTCCAGATGCATTGCTCACACCCAGTTCCCCAGGGCACTGCCTTCCTCCTCCTGGGTAGAAGCCAGAACTAGTGGCCGCACTAGGGTTGGTATCACCCAGCGTGGTAACTCATGGTGGCCCCTTCCCATGGATCGCCTCCCACACCAGACCATTCAGAATCCTTAATAATAGTTTTTGGAAGAAAGTCATTTGTAAATCACCTAATCCCTGTGCATCACCCCTTCTTTTCCTTAAATTACTACTCTCTTCTCAAAAAAGTTACTGATACAGTTTCATACATACAAATTAGAACACTGTAGCTAAAATCCTACAAAAACTGACAAATTCAGCCAACCATGAAAACACGGTAGCAACAACAATGGAAGTTTTAATAGACAATGAGGACAGACTCCAAAATCTGTCAAAGAAACCACAATCAACAGAAGAGAAAATACATAAATGGGAACTATTAAGAATCAAACACTTTTGTTCATCCAAAGACTTTATTAATAGAATTAAAAGAATACCCACAGAATGGGAAAACATATTTGGCACCTCTATGTCAGACCGACACCTGATCTCCATAATCTATAAGATACTACAAAATAGCAAGAAGAAGAAGATAAGCCATCCAATTAAGCGATGGGCAAAGGAGATGGACAGACACTTCTCTAAAGAGGAGATCCAGGCAGCCAAATAACACATGTGGACATGTTCACGATCTTAGTTATTAAAGAAATTCAAATCAAGACGACAATGAGATACCATCTCACCCCAACAAGACTGGCCATGATCCAGAAAACACAAAACAACAAATGCTGGAGAGGCTGTGGAGAAAGTGGAACCCTCCTACACTGTTGGTGGGGTTGCAAAATGGTCCAGCCTCTTTGGAAAGCAATCTGGCGCTTCCTTAAAAAAATGGATATCGATATACCATTTGACCCAGTAATTCCACTACTTGGAATATATCCTACAGAATCAAGGCCTTTCACACCAATGGACACATGCACGAGAATGTTTATTGCAGCACAGTCCACGATAGCTAAAAGATGGAATCAACCCAGATGCCCAACAACAGAAGAATGGATAGGTAAACTATGGTACATATACTCAATGGAGCACTATGCAATGATAAAGAATAACGATGATTCCAGGAAACATCTCCTAACCTGGTTTCAACTGGAAGACATTATGTTGAGTGAAAGTAGTCAGCGACAAAGGGACAAATACTGTATGAGACCTCTATGATAAGATCTCAAAAACAGACTTGTGTATAGAAGAAAAGACTCTTTGACAGCTGCAAGGGAGGGGAGGGAGGGAGGGTGGGGGGGAAGGGTTTAGCTTAGATAGTTGCTAGAAATCTGGTTGGGAGAAAGCGGTGATAACGCGCATTAGAAACAAGAACAACATTAAGTGGACTTCAGCATAACTTGAGTACTCCTTCCATCTTAATACTGCAAGGATAGAGTAGCTGGGGCGGGGGGCAGGGGACCATGCTCTTAGGTGAAATCAAGGCCAACTGGCACAACTAGCGTTTGCTAAGAGAGCTCTCTGCACCCCACATTGGTGAGTGGCATCTGGGGTCTTAAAATCTGCCAAGCTGCCATCCAAGGACACAACAAATGGTCCCAACTCAGCAGGAAAGGATGCTCACCAAGGACCAAAATGGCATGCAGTAAAGACAACCTAGAAGACAGAGGCCTGCAAGAGTGGGTGCCTTCATCGACTTGGGACCGGAAGAACCGGATGGTGCCTGGCCACCACCAGTGATAGCCATGATGGAGCTCACTAGGTTGAGTCTCACTGACAACACAAGAATAAAAAGGGGTGCATCCTGAGATCTCCACTAAAAGACATCAACTGATGGTCTAGCGGTTTTGGGGTTCCCCTGAGAGCATGGCCCCCGGCCCTGATGCTGCCCTTACCCATAAATTATAACAAAGGTCCACTCTTTGGACAGGAATGGATTGGACTTGGCAATACAGAGTGACCATATATTGGTTGCACTTTATGGTTCTATACATCTATAGGATATCATCCTGCTGACCTTTGGCTGGAGGAAGGAGAGTGGGTGGAGAGGAGCGAAAAGGAGGCTGTTGGGAGGATGAGACACGTATGGAGCAGAGAGGAATGGTGTGCTGTCACCGGACAGGGAGAGCAGTGGAAGCTGCATATAGGTGGGTATGTAAATTTATATGGGAATGTACATTTTAAATAAAAAGGAAAAAATAAAAGAAAGAAAACATGGTAGCAATGGAAAACAGCAGTGTGTGTTTGTGGTACATGCAGACATAACCATGTGACTTGAGGCATCAATGTAACAGAGTAACAATGACAGCTAGAGTGGACAGCATTAGAAGGCTCAAAACATAAATTAGTATAGAGCTGTAGGTAGCCTTGTGGGTACACTGATACATGTAAGCTGGGCTTCTGAGAATTTTTGTTGCTGTTGTTATAAATAAACTAAGGGACATTTTCCGAGATAATTATGTCAGTGTCACCAGGTGCAGTCAGTCACCCTCACCCCCCATATCCTATTTCCAGTGATGACACTGTTTAGAAACTTCTTTCTGGTCCTCCTTGAGTTCTGGCCCAGTTCTGTCATCACGGACTTGAGCCTTTGCAATGACACACCAGGAAATAAGACCCCCCATCACTGATCAGTGCGGATGAACACATAAACCCCACTCTTGAACAATCTCTTATCTTTATTCCTTTCACAGACTGCCTTTAACAACTGTCTTAACTGCATCATGCCATCCACATCCCTAAAAGTCACTGAAAACATGTTTCTTTCAAAATATTGGCTCCAAGAGAACAACTCATATTCCTGTCTTAGCTCCACTTTGCTCTGTACCTACTTACCTGTCGGATCTCTGGCTCTCCCCACTCCTCCCAGAGGCTGTGGTGTCCCTCCTACGTAGACGCAGTGTGACTCTGAGCTCTCCAAACACGGCACTGAAGCTGTCTATATCCCCCGGTGCACTGACAGTTCTCAGGTGAACATAGACCAAACTCAGCCAAATGGCTTGTTGAGACACAGATTCCTGGAGCCCACCATCCCAACAGGTAGGAGGCAATTACAATTCTAAAACCAGTTTCCAGCTGGTGCTGCTGCTGGTGGTCCAGGGACCACACCTGGAGAAACACGCTCTACTGTATCCTTTCCTTTTATTATTTGTCCATTATGTCCACAAGTTCTCTCTCTCTTTTTCTTTTTTATTGTGCTTTATGAAGGTTTGCCAAGCAAATCAGTTATCCATTGAACAAAACACACACTGTTTTGTGATACTGGTTTCCAACCTCATGACGTGTCTACATTCTCCTCTTCTTGTCCTTGGGTTCCCTATTATCAGCTTTCCTGTCCCCTCCTGCTTCTCGTCCTTGCCCCCTGGGCTAGTGTACCATTTAGTCTCATTTTGTTTTCTGGAGCTGCCTAATCTTTGGCCGAAGGGTGAACCTCAGGAGTGATTTCAGTACTGAGCTAAAGGCATGTCCCAGGGCCATACTCTTAGACTTTTTCCAGTGTCTCTTAGACTGTTAAGTCTGGTTTATTTTTGTGAGTTGGAATTCTGTTGTACATTTTGCCCCAGCTCTCTCCAGGACCCTCTGTTGTGATCCCTCTCAGAACAGTCAGTGGTAGTAGACAGGTACCAACTATTTATGCTAGACTCTGTCTGGTGCAGGCTGTGGTAGCTGTGGTCCATGACTCCTTTGGATTAATCTTCTAAACTCTCATTTTTATAATCTCCTTCTTTTCTCTTCCTTTTGCGATTCCTCTAATTCTCTCCCACCCCCCATTTCCCAATTTTTATTTTTCTTGTCCTGCTTCCTCCTCTCTTGCTTCTTCTGCCTCGGGCCTTCCCGTCATCAAGCTGGGCTTTGTTGAGCTCTGCTGATAGCCAACAGACAACAATGCTCCCGGTCTCTGGCTCCATTATCTTCACCCCCACAACATCAGATGTAACCGCACATTTTGCCAGGCAAACTAATCTGATATTTCAAATGCGTTTCATGGACCAGAATAAACTAGCATATTTGAGCAAAGCTGTGTTCTGGATATATTAAAGTATAAAAACTGGCATGAAAATCAGGTCTCATGTAAACAGGAGATTATTATTACTTAGAATCCTATAATGTGCCCATCATATGGATCTCCAGGGCATTTGCAAACCCATTTTTACATAATTATGTGAAGAACATGTATTTTATATGAGATGGCGAAATTAAATACAAAATAGGGCATTTTGAAATGGCTGTAATGTTTTAAATGAAGAAATGAAACTGTTCTGAGACATATGTAGGAGAGAAAATTTATAGACAACCATTTTTAAGAGGCTCTATTAATTCCAAAGAAAACACAGAATGAAAATGGAATACCCAAAGAAGAAAATAAGAGGTCGCCCATAAAAATCAGTCTATATGATTCAAGTGGTTAGGCTTGCCTTCTAACAACGTGAATTTTACAACTCGGAGCTCACCCACATTAGCATTTCAATGGCACAATATTTTTGTTACACGCTGTTGCAACTGCTGCAATCTGCCCTTCACTCCGCCCTCCGATCTTGGGAGCCTTCCAAAGGCACGGAGAAATGGATGGCTGGTGAATCTTGTGTGAGTTTCCTACACCTGGTGCCAGCCTAGGCTAATGTCTCTACCCAGTTGCTGGAGATCACAGGAAAAATTACATGAGCAAATCAAATCCATCTTGTGTCTATTCAGAAAGCATCTGATGTAGAAGCTAGCTTTTGGAATTGCAGAAGTGTTTATTCTATCTCAGGCAATCTATAATAAGGTTGCACACAGAGGGAAAATCCAAGAAAGCCAACAACCAAAGACTTAAGTAAATTTTAGATTGAATCAAAGAGTTCAAAAAGTGTATACTCTTGCTTTGCCACTTATTAGTGCCATTTTGTTTTTTATTTTCTAGTGTAACATGTGTGAAACCTTGGTGGTGTACTGGGTTAAGTGTTACATCTTCTAACCAAAAGGTCACCAGTTCAAATCCACCAGGCACTCCTTGAGACTCTATGGGGCAATTCTACCCTGACCTATAGGGTCGCTATGAGTCAGACACGACTCGATGACTTGGGGATTTGGGGGTTTAATGTAACATGTGAAAGCTCTGGTGGCATAGTGCTAGTTAAGTGCTACGGCTGCCGGCCAAAAGGTTGGCAGTTCAAGTCTGCCAGGCGCTCCTTGGAAACTCGATGGGGAAGTTCTGTTCCTTCCTGTGGGGTCACTATGAGCCAGCACTGACTCGACAGCAGCGGGTTTTCTGAATGTAACACGTGACGCACTGGTGATACAGTGGCTGTGAGCTTGGCTGCTGACCAAAAGGTCAGTAGTTCGAATACACCAGCTGCTCCTTGGAAACCCTATGGGACACTTCTCCTGGGTCACTATCAGCCAGAATTGACTCCACAGCAGCGGTCGGGGTTTTGTTCAAGTGTAACATGTCTCCTTATCCAGAGTGGAAAATATAAATATGAAATTACTTTATAAACTTTAAATTGCTACTCTGACATACACTTTTCATAAAACTTGATCTCTAATTTCAGTGTGTCCCTTCTTTCCACCAGCTGAATTGAAGGTCCATCTTTTTACACAATCCGCTCTGAGGTCGAAAGAGAATTCTGTTTTTTTCATATCTCAGAGGAGATTCTTGGGGTGACCACATCAGCTGTAACCAGGAAGAGTGCATTTCTGTGCGACTTTTCCCTTCAATGATGCCATCTGCAACACAGCTGCAGGACAGTCATGCTGTCTTCTCTCAGCAAGTTAACCCTCCGCCGCCTGAGGTTGTGTCAGGGAACACACACACTCTTGTTCTACAGCAGGAATTGCAAACATTGCTTTGATTTTGGAAATCTATGAGAAGGAGGTCCAGTTGGTAAGCAGCCAATGACATGGGACAGTGATGACCAGAGCTGAGTGGACCCAAATCCTTCAGGGCTTATCTTATTCTGCATAAAGAGATAACAAAGAAGGTGGTGTTTTCTTGCAAGGAAAACTGGCAAGGTGGTGGCTGTGGATGTTCAAGAGATGGCACATTAAATAACAGTGAAACACAATGTGGGGATACTTTAACTCCCATGTCCAGTTTTCCATCTTAAGTTACAAAAGCAGCCACCGAGGCTTTCCTGGCACAAGCAGTAGGGACCTGAGAGAAAGGGTGTAAACACACAAGAGTCATTGCAGTTTCTGTTTATCCGCATGGCATGTGATGTTTTTGTTATAGTCCAAATAAAACCCATAAACCTCTTTGTGGTCATAACACATGGCATGTGATCTTGCTTTCCATGTTTTTCAGCTCCAGGAGTTAATGTCACTCAACTAATCAACAGAGGAGCCAGGATTTGAACCCAGACTCTGGGTGACATCTACATATTTCTTGCTCTAAATCCCTCTGCAGACCCTCTCTCTGGACTTCTTGTTACTGTGGAAGGAGAGATCTGCTTCCTATACCTGAGTTGTACTCCAGTGGGCACACCAAGACTCAAAGTCACTGAGATGCCAGTCTTTCCATCTCAAAGATTCTTTTCACTGGTTTCAATAATCTGAGTTTAACCTCCCAGACCAGCTGGTCTGAGATACGGGACTTGGGTTATGATCACAAAGAGGTTTATGGGTTTTATTTGGACTATAACAAAAACATCACTGAGTGGGCACTTCTCATTCTGGATGCAGCAAAGAGAGTCTCTAATATTTACCCTTTGGGAAAAAAAATACTGGGGGAGGGAGCTTGTCTCATTTAATCCCAGCAATAATCTTACTGTAGCTGTGAAGAGGAGGATGAGAGTTTCACGTAACCAAGCCAGACTCCAATAGAATCACTAAATGCCAGGGCTGATACTTGAATGCAGTCTGTCTGGCTTGAAAATCTGGTCTTACAAGTAGCCTTTTGAATTTTCTCACCCTGTTTGCATGCAATGGCGGATACCATACGTTATTACAGTACCAAAATGAAGCATACTATTCTATCATACTGGACTGGATGTAGATTGATTCTCTCTCTCTCTCTCTCTCTCTCTCTCTCACACACACACACACACACACACACACACACACACACACATCACTGCCGGTTCATCTGTGTATGTGCACCTTCCTTGAAACCATAAAACACATCCCCTTCAGCACTATAAATGAAGGTAAACAGGTCTCTGTGGAGTATGGCTCATAACCTCAGGCATATTTAGCTTGAATTCATCATTTACATGCATGTGTACTGATTCTCAAAATGAAGCCAACATTCTTCTCGAGCCATAAAATGTCCCAAGACTCAATCAGGAAACAGGATTCAAGACGGCAGCCAGATGGACCACACCGTCCCTTCACAGAAATACCTAAGAAACAAAGCATAACACACACCTGGATGACAACCTGGAACCCTGAGCATCAACTGAAGGGACATAGAGTTAGATCAAATATTGACTACAAAGAAGAAAATGAATGACAGCAGTGAATGGGGGAAGAGGCATGGAGCAGAGGTGTCCTGCCAGCTGTGTAGCCCCGTGGGTCCGCTTTGAGACCAAGTCAACAGCAAACCCGGGTGAGAAGCACCAGGAAGACACCATCGCCAAACTGTCAATAGGAGACAGAGAAACTGCAAAGACATACCTAGAGTGAAGCAAGGTGAGCAGAACATGAACTGTAGCTAAGGAGGCAAAGTACAGGAAGGAACATGAGGTCTTCAGGGATACTGGTAAACACACAATATGGAAAAAATCAGGACATGGAAAAAGGGTGACTATTCCATAGCAGCACTTGATGGATAGGGTAGGTGTAGAACATGGAAGAATAGATGAGTCTTGCATCTTTTTCTTTTCTCTTCTCTCTCTTCTCCTTCCTGGCTCACCACTCTGCATGTTCTCTGCTGGAGACAATAGCTGTGTGGTCCTGGTTGACCACTCTGCTTGTTTTAGCTAGCTTGTGCTGCTTTAACAGACCTAATCACAAGTGAATGGCTTTAACAAAGACAAACTTATTTTCTCACAGTAAAGTAGTTACAAGACACCCATTCTGTCCCTTCTCCACCACAGAGAGCACCTCCGGCGGCCCACCCTACCCCACTCCCAGTGGAGAGCATGACTGTACGGACTCTGGCTACCTGCCCTGTCCTTGCCACAGAAAGTCCCCATTCTGATGTATCAAAACAAAAAACAAAAAATCCTAATGAATATGATACTTTAATGCCTTGGAGACAGCAGACTAAATCAAACTGGAACTCTAGTACACTTCCGGTGGGAATGTAAAATGGTACAACCCCTATGGGAAATGATCAGGCACTGCCTCAAGAAAACTGGAAATAAAACACCAGATGATCCACAACCCCACTCCTAGGCACAATCCTATAAAATGAGAGCAGGCACACAAATAGACAAACTCGCACCCTTGTTCACTAGAGAATTATTTACAATAGCAAAAATATGAAAACAGCCTAAGTGCCTATCAACAAATAAGTAACAACTGTGGAACACACACACACACAACGGAATACTATGCAATGTGAAAGAATAACAGTGAATCCACAAAACATCTCCCAACATGGATGAACTGCAGGACAGTATACTGAGTGAAACAAGTCAATCACAGAAGCACAAATAATTGTATGACATCATTTATTATAAAGTCCAGAGAAGGTTTTCACACAAACAGTCTCTGATAGTTACCATGGGTGGGAAGAGGCAGGAGAGAGAAAACCACGAAGTAGATAGCAGACTAACCTTGGTGCAGGGAGACAAACTACACAATACAGGGGCAGTCAGCACAACCTAGTTATGAAGGTAAAGGAAGACACTGAAACGATTCAAAATTAAAGGGCAACAATGGTGAGCACAAAGACATATGCAATCCTTCTACAACACAAAATAACATACAAGTGGGTACATGGGTAGATATGTAAGCTCAACAGGGGCGGGAGGGCATGTGGAAATCCACCCACACATGTGTATATATGCATATACGCTACAAATATACCCATGTACGTAACAGTGCACAAAGGGAGCACAGTTGTGAAAACTTAGCCATAACCTTTCACCTCCCAGAACTGAAATACTGGGCTTGAAGAACAGGACCATAGTCTGAGGGGACATCTAGGTCAGTTGGCATGTCACAATCCATATAGACAATGTTCTTCATCCTACCTTGATGTGTACCAACTAGCATCTTAAAAACTTGTGAGTGGCCAGTCATCTAAGACACAACAATTGGTCTCTATTTGTCCCAAGCCAAGAAAAGCGAAGAACATCAACAATTCAAGGTAACAATTAGTTCAAAGGATTAAGGGACTATATGAACCATGGCCTCCGCTAGCCTGAAGCAGAATAACTCAAGGGCGGACAACTACCACCACCAGCCCTTCTCGTGGGGACCACAACAGTAGCTCATGGACAGAGCAGAAGAGGAATGTACAACCCAACTGAAATTTAAACTAGGACCAGACTTACTGCTCTGATACTGACTGCTGGAACCCCTGAACTACGGCCCTTAGGCACTCTTCAACCCGGGGAATAAAATCCTTTCCAGAGATCCCATTACAGCCATACAACAGACAGGCCCAGAAAATGAACATCACCACCAGTGAGGAAGGTACACCTCACAATAGTCAATGATGTGAGACCCAAAGGACACCATCTGCCCAAAAGGAAAGCTCAGAAGGATGGGGGAGGGGGCAGGAAAGCTGGCACACAGACATAGGAGACTCAGGGAGACACGCGGGGCATGCCCACACCTTCTGGGATTTGAAGTCAGTGTTATGAAACAAGCTGTACATAAATTGTGGAACAGGAAATAAAACTGCCCTGTCAACTTTCACCTAAATGACAGTGCCAGTAGAATGCTTAAAAATGACAGTAGAATGCTTAAAAACAAAAAGATTTCATCAGGTAAATTACATTCCAACATGCTGATAAACTCAGTCTGTTGCACTATGAAGTACACATGTAAAACACAAATTAACACTACAAGTAAGAAGAAGAACGACATCATCTTAAGGAAGATGTCACACAGGTTAATACATATTTTTTCCCAAATAAACACACACACATAAATACCATTGCCGTCAAGTCTATTCCAACTCATAGTGACTATAAGACAGAACAAAACTGCCCCATACGGCTTCCAAGGATCACCTGGTAGATTTAGGCTGCCTACCTTTGGGTTAGTAGCTATAGCTCGTACCCACTATGCCAGGGTTGCCTAACTTCCCAGGTCATTTTTGCAGTAGATGGCCACAGCTGAACACAACATACACTATTACAGGAAGGCGTGGAGAAATAAACCCTGTAGGTATTCACCCCTGTTCTTCCTCTTGCCTCATCTGGTCAATGCCTCGTCTTGGAAAGGCTCATGACAGGCTTCTCCCCAAGCAGTCTCACCTCCACAGCTCAGCAGCCTCAACCTTTCTATCCAGTCACCTTCGTTTTTTGAACAATGCAATGCTCCCTGTATATGAAGTACTTCTTTATAAGGATTTCACATGTATTTTCAATTCAACTTATTTTGCTTGAAATCACAAAGCTGTCTATTTTTTTTTCTATGACCCTTGTCATCAATGGGTCATTTTTCAGAAGCCCAGGTTTTTCAAGGAGTGCATGTATTACATTATAGTAGAAACACCCCTATTAGACACAGATTGGTAACCACATTTGCAAAACTCTCTGCAAAGAAATAATAGCAATCTTCTCCTGTATGCTAATTATCCTCAACCCTCCTCCCCTTCTTAATTTTTACAGGCAAGGGATTTGGTTATGTAATTATCACTCTCAGCTCCTGAGTCCCAGTACAATGAATATTCAGTTCTGAAAAACGCAGTAGTTGGTTTTTGTCCACTAACTACACAATGACTTGAATCTGAATCATTCTTAACTAATGTACTGCAGAGCTTTCAGAAAGACTGAGGCACTGGAGGATGTGAATTCCAAAGAAAATAAGCAGCAGATAAAACTTCTAAGGGCCAATTACAGTCTGCTTGAAAGCAGAACATTAACAATTGTGAACTGATCTTGTTGTCCACCTTCCTAAGTCTCACGGATACCTCTTTGACTGCAAAGAAAAGTGAGGCCACAGGCAGTTGTACAAGTTATCAAGGATAATGAGAAAGGTATCTGTGTTCAGACTGGCTGCCTGTTGGTTAGACGTCAGCATGTCAAGATATTCCAGTGATCTAGTGTGCCAAAGAAATACCCTTTAAACCCAGGCAAAATAGGATCACTGAGAAAAAGATTCTGGAAATAGGCTGGTTCTAAGAAGCCATGTTTCTTCAGTACATTAGGAACTGGAAAGACAAGACACCTTGAGATAGAATCATACGGGAGAGGAACACTGATTCATCAATTATTGCTCAAATCAGTGCCTGAATAAGTGCCTCCCAGGAGATGCTCCTCAACCCTCCCACAACCTCACATCGTCACTGTGTTGCAGACATTAGCAGGCACACTAAGTACACATGTGTACATGAGCATGTTCTCTCTCACACACATATGGTTATCATTCTAATCTAGTTTCAGTTCAGTCCCTGAACTGCAAGGCTGATGGGGGCACTCTCACTTCAAAGAGTATACTAACTCCTTCGAGAGGGGAAAAACAATGTATGACTCCCTTCCCACTCTCGACAAATTCACATTATTACATAAACCCGCAGAAACAGGAAGCGGTAAACCTCTTAATGTCTGAAGGGCCCTACAGTCATAATGATGAATTACAAGGAAAAAGAAATAAGTCCATCAGATGAGAAAAAACCAAACTACATTATCTTGAATATAATGGAAAATATTAGTTTACTGATATCACTGTTCCCTATACGAATATGGCCCAATTGACATGTTACAGTTTCTGCTGCTGTGGCTGCCAGGTGTCACTGAGTTAGTTTCAACTCCTGCCAAATCCACATACAAGAGAAAGAAACCCTGCCCAGGCCTGGGCCACCCACACAGTCAGTACTGTGTCACAGCCCACTGTTGCAGCCACTTTGTCAACCTGTCTGGTCAAGTTCTTTGTCTTTTTCACTGACTACCTACCTTATCAAATATGATGTCCTTCTCCAAGGACTAGTCCCTCCTGATAACATCCAAAGTACATGAGACAATGGTTCATCATCCTCATTTCCAAAAGCACCCCGGCTATACTTCTCCCAAGACAGAGATGTGCATTCCTCTGGCAGTCCATGTGACAATCTTGGCCAACACCATAATTCATAGGTATCAGTTCTTCATTCTTCCTTATTCATTGTCCAGCTCTCACATGCCTGCGAGGCAACTGAAAGGACCATGGCTTGGGTCAGGTGCACCTTAGTCCTCAAGGGAACATCTCTGCTTTTCAACACTTTTAAAAGTTCTTTTGCACAGTATCTACAGGTGGTCAATCACCATTGCTGTCTGCCCTGTGGATATTGTTTCTTCTCTGGTTCTCTATCTAAACCACTGCCAAGCCCTTAATGGTACTAATGCATCATAGGCATGAACCCACTGTCATCTCCACGGTGAGTCAGCCTCTGTCCTTCCCCGAATGACATCAAACAATTAGAGTAATACTAATTGACACTGTCACGACAGTAAACACTACTGCGTCACAGTCATCCCGATGATCAAGACGACATTCATACCCATTCTCCTTAGATCACCACTGCAATTTAAGCAAACAAACAAAGAAAAAGCAGCTCACTGGCATGGACTGAACTGTGTTCTCCCAAAAATATGCATGGTAATTTGGCTGGACCAGGACTCCCCATATTCTGTGATTGCTCTACATTTTGTGATTCTCTGATGCGGTAAATCCTAATCTCTGCCTGTGGTTGTTGTTGTTCTGACTCATAGCGAGCCTATAGCAACCCTATAAGTCAGAGTTGAACTGCCCTATAGAGTTTCCAAGGAGCACCTAGTGGATCCGAACTGCTGACCTCTTGGTTCTCAGCCATAGCACTTCACCACTACACTTCCAGGGTTTCTGTCTGTGGTTACCAGGGGATTATGTTAGAGAGGATTAGGGTGGGACTGTAAAATCCCTTATAAGATCATCTCCCTGCTCTTATGTAAAGGTTCCCTTGAGTGTGGCTTGCACCACCTTTTATCCTTTCACTCTATGAGAGATAAAAGGAAAGGGAAGCAAGCAGAGATTTGGGAACCTCATACCATCAAGAAAGCAGCATTGGGAGAAAGGCACATCCTTCAGACCTAAGGCTCCTGTGCCAAGATGCTCCCAGACTAAAGACTGATGCAACACAATGACTTTCCTCCAAAGCTGACAGAGAGAAAGTCTCTCCCTGCACGGACACACTGAATTCAGACTTGTAACATACTGGACTGTGTAAGACTAAACTTTGACTTGCTAAAGCCATCCACTCTGTGGTATTTCTGTTAGAGCACCACTAGATGACTAAGACAGTCATCAAGGAAACTCACAAAGCCACAAAAATATACCCAGAGATGTGGGTTTGAGGACAATAACCTTCACACAGAATTCACACCCTGCATGGACCTGTGACAGGCACATGGTCCAACGTTCCTAGGTACAAATTCTAGTTCTGTCATTTCTGTTTCTGTGATTTTAGCTAAGTTGTTCAATCTTCTGTATCCTCCATTCTCATTAACCGTAAAACAAGAGAAACTGCTATCTAACATCTAAGAAAGCATCAATATGGATTAAATGAGATACCTCTGATCAAATATTCAGTACACAAAGTCCTTATGTGGCACAGTTAAACACTTGGCTACTAACCAAAAAAGTTGGTAGTTTGGATTCACCCACAGGTACCTCAGAAGAAAGGCCTGGTGACCTACTTCTGAGAACTCAGGCCCTGAAAGCGCTGTGGAGCAGTTACACTCTGACGCACATGGAGCTGCGGTAAGTCGGACCGACTCAGTGGTAACTGGTAAGCTGTCCTGGGTTGGACTATGTCCTCCTAAAAATGCCTGTATCAGTTGGGCTGGGTCATGATTCTCAGCGGAAACCCTGGTGGCATAGTGCTTAAGTGCTCTCTCTGCTAACCAAAAGGTCAACAGTTCAGCTCCTTGGAAGCTATGGGGCAGTTCTACTCTGTCCCGTAGGTTCGCCATGAGTCGGAATCAACTTGACAGCAGTGGGTTTGCTTTGTTTTGTTTTGTCTTGTTTTTTGTATGATTCTCAGTATTGTGTGATTGTCCTCTACTTTGTGATTTTCCTACATTTTAAATCCTAATCTCTACCTTAGACTAAGATTGGATGATATCAAAGAGGATTAGGGTGGGACTGTAACACCTTTACTAGCCTACCTCTGCCATTCAATACAAAGTTTTGCTGGGGTGTGGCCTGCAGTAACTTTTATCCTAAAACAGGTAAAAGGGCAGCAAGCAAAGAGAATGGAACTCATATCCACGGAAGCGGTGTGTGGCGCAGAGTGCGTCCTTCAGTCTGAGGTTGCTGTGCTGAGATGCTTCCAGACCAAGGGAAGACTGATGCTAAGGAGCTTCCTTCAGAGCCAACCTCCCCCGGAGCCGGCACCTTGAATTTGGACATAAAGCCTACTGGACTGTGAGAGAGGAAACTTCTCTTTGTTAAAGCCATCCACTTGTGGTATTTCTGTTACAGCAGTAGTAGACAACTAAGACATAAGACCTCAACAAATGTTAGCTATGTACACGGTTTCAACAACACTCATTCAGCAAACATTTATTTTTGGGTCAAACACAAGATTTTGTTGGGAATCTAGCAATAAAAGATGGAGGTTGTATCCCTCTTGGGATCTCAGTGTCTTTCTGGAGAAGATGTTCAAAAGACACTGACTGAATGGATATTGCCCATCATCTAATTCCTCATTACTTCTGAAAACAGCACGATTCAACCTCAGTAAGCCTGTGAGTGAGAACCGGGGGTGTAAGTTCAGCCTTCCACAGGCTCTGTAACAGGCAGTCACTGACACGTACAGCAACTCCCTAGAGGTGGGTGAGCTAGAATTCCACCCGGACATGATACAGGGTCTCAAAGCTTCCTTGGCCATTTCAATCAACATATACCAAGCCGTTATTTTTCCAAAGTATCATACACACAAAGAAAATGACAAATACAACATTGTCCTTTACTTTTGCTTTCAATTAGAAGCACTTTTCTTCTCCCTTTTTAAACCTGAAAATCAGAATGTAGGAATGTTTGATCCTGAAATTCAGTGGCCTTCCAGGAGTCCCCAGCCTCCATATGACGATGACCGTGATAATTGACCCCACTCATTCCAAACCTTTCAAATGCCCAGCGACACTGCCAGTTCTAATCTTTGATTTTCTGTCACTCCGTTCTGCTTATTCACAGAGAATGGATCCATCCGTAGGCGCAAAACTCAATTTTCCAGAAAATGGCACCTTAAAACATTCTGACACCATGTTTCATCTGCAGTCCTTATAGGCAGACAAGTAAAGACAATAAAGAACTATGCAGACCTGTTAACATCTGCTCAAAACCTGCGCTCACCACTTCCTTGCCTCTGCCAGCACTAACTCAAGCCAGAATTCATTTAGATAATTCCTTAAGCCCGGAATGCTTAGCGTGTCACATTTCTACCAAGTCTCATTTATATAATTAGTGCTAACATATGGCCCACAACCAACACTGGAGATTTGGAATCATTTTTAGCACGCCGTTAGACCTAAAGGGGTATGGATTCAATATGGAAGGAAGAGAATTAGGCATGCAAATTCCATTTACGGTAACAAGAGCGCAGCAATAGAAATTTACCCCCAAAAGGTTTGGCTGCTAATCACACAGCAAGCAGAAAGAATTACATTCTTAATAACCTTCACAAAGTGCAACAAAAGGAAATAGAAGTTTGTTTTATGTGATGCTTTTGGGGACTCCTCTGCTCCCTACCTCAAATCAGAAGTGTTTTACAAACTAGTGCTAACTGAGATTACCACAATGTAAGTCTTCCTTATGTGATCAGACTTTGGTATCTGAATTAATAAGCTCCCTGGCAACAGCTGGACTAAACCAATAGCTAAGAGGTTTCCTAAATACAACCTAACACTTTTAAGGACAGAGTAGCAGGGACACAGGGATCTGGGGATCACGGCTTCAGGATGCATCTAGGTCAACTGGCATAACGAAGTTTTTTAAGATGATGTTCTGCATCCTACTCTGGCGAGTGGTATCTAGGTTTAAAAGCTAACAAGTGGCCATCTAAGACACATCAATTAGTCTAAACCCATCAGGTACACAGGAGAATGAAAGACATAAGGAAAACACGACCCCAAGAGTCAGAAAGGGCCACATAATCCAGAGACTACATCAGCATTAGACCAGAAGAACTAGATGGTGTCCCACCACCACAAATAAGTGCCCTGACAGGGAACACAACACAGATGTTCCTGATGTAATGAGAGAAAAATGAGTATGCAGAACTCAAATGCTATTAAAAGGCCAGATTTGATGGTCTAACAAACTGAGAGTCCCTGAAAGACATGGCCCTCAGACTTCCTGTTAGTTCAAAGATGAAACCATTCCCGAAGGCAACTCTTTAAAGATTAGACAGGACTCTGAGACATACAATGATATCAGTGAACAGTGACATGTGAGGAGACATGTCAGAAAGGATCAGTCCCTGGAGAAGGACATCATGCTCGGTAGAGTGGAGGGTCAGCAAAAAAGAGGAAGCCCCTCAACAAGACGGACTGATGCAGTGACCGCAATAAAGGGCTTAAGCACAAAGACAACTGTGGGCGTGGCGCAAGACCAGGCAGTGTTTCTTTCTGCTGTGCTGAAAGTTGCTGTGAGTCAGAACCAGCTGGATGGCACCTAACCACAACATCACAAAAAGCACCTAACTGCAAGGACCAGCCCCAAGATGCTGCCAGATGCTGTAGAGCTGGCTCCAACTCAGAGGGACCCCACCCGCACCCCGAACAACGCACTGCCTGGTCCCATGCCATGCTCACAGAGGTTTTTACGCCTGAATCCATCAGTGCACCACTGCCACTCTGTCTTGGTGAGGGCCTTCCTCTTTTTGGCTGGCCCTCTACCGAGCATGATACCCTTCTCCAGAGACTAGCCCATCCTGATAAGACGTCTGTTTCACTGTTACTTTTAAAGAGCATTCTGGCAGTACTTCCTCCAAGACAGATCTGTTTGTTCCTTTGGCAGTCCACGATATATTTAACATTCTTCACCACCACCACAATTCAAAGACATCAGTTCTTCTTCAGTCTTGCTCACTCATTGCCCAGCTTTCGCATGCATATGGAGCAACTGACAGCACCGTGGCTTGGCTCAGGCACACCTTTGTCCTTAAAGGGACATCTCAGCTAGCACAAAGTAGGTGTACAAATATTGCTTGGGTGAATGTCTAGTTTAACTAGGAATATGAAATATAGATCAATTCTACTTCCATCCCCAAATAGCTGGGTGATCTTGGACAAACCACATAACTCTTTCAAACGTAAATGACAGTATCTGTAAAACAAGGAGATTAACACAGCAAAGTCATCTTATGCTATGACACCTATTTCTTCCTTTAGGGGGAAGAAATTTTCTTCAGTTTGTGGTTATAATTAGCTAAACTTTGTTCTCATGAGACTGTCTGATGAGACATAAAGAGTAGTGTAAATTCAAAACTTGGAATTTATATCCAAGTGTCTGTCATTCCAATCATGTAAAAATGGGTTAGTTACTGCACATAGACCTCGATTTCTTTAGTTTCCAAAGAAAAAGTTGAAATCTGGATACAAGATGCTCAAACACAAGTCTGTGAATGGGTTGTTCCATAGTCCATGGCAAATGAAGCAAAGACAAATAGTATTTTCATAAAGCTGAAAATATAGCTTAATGGGCTGTCCTTTATTCTATGATTGTGTATTTGTTACTTTTTTGCATTATATTATCTCTTGTTTTAGGAAAGAATGGTGCTTTGCAAAAATATCTTTGACATAAGATAGCTTGCCATACAAAGTTGGTAAGAAATCTCTGAGAGAGCTCAAGGAGACTCCATTTCCCTTCATCACCACTGACTTTAGTTTTCTGTTTCCAGTCGACATTCTCCGTTGACCTGATATCCTTCATCCGTGTCTGTTCTTTTCTCTACGGACTGTTAGTTCCAAAAGAGAACTCTCTTTGTTGTAATTCATCCCCATTCTAAAGTTATCAGTGATGAATTTCTTTTCCTCCTGGTTGGTAACGGCGGAAGGGAAGACGGACAACTTGATACCTAATGGTGGCTGGCCTTTCTCGTAGGAATCGGTGAAAAACACACATGTGTGAGGCACTCAGCTCCTGTGCACCCAGAAGTGCCTTGAGAGATGGACTGGTAATCGGCTTTTGAAGATCAGCCGGTGCACATGCTTTGGAGCACATACGGGGGTCGCTATGAGCCAGAACCAACTCAACAGCCACTGGCCCTGTTCTTTCAAGCCCCTCAGGCAGCCCCACCCCTGGTAATTCCTCAGTGACCCTGTTCTCTCATTGGATTTCCAGCCTCCCAACCAAGCCTTTGATCCTAGCTCTGAATGTCTCCCTAAATTCCTTGATGTCTCATAAAAAACATACCAGATGAGGAAAATCAATGTTCCAAGAAATTGCATGGCTTGCCCAAATTTACAAAGTCAGGGAAGGATATAAGCAGACCCCAAGCCCAGAACATTACGACTTCAGGGTCCATGCCTCCCCCATGTCCTAACCTCGTTGAGCACCACAGTGAAAGGCTGTGGTCCATGCCTTCCCCCAGCATGCGGTAGATTAGATTGGCTGGGTATGATGAGGACACACGTGGACAGGAACTCCATTTGACCCAGCTAAAGGAGGATGCACAGTGGGGTGTTGCCACTGAGATGCAAGAAATGGAAAACACCTAGGAAAGGACCTGGTTGGAGAGAAAGCCTGAGGTTTTGCTTAGCTAGGCAGTTCACCAGCATCATTATTTTCAAAACTAGAATGAGACATAATCAGTCCTAGCCTCTTCCTTGTTATAAAAAGCAAGAGAGAATAGAATCGCAATCTGTAAATAAAAACTCCTTTTTACCCACAGAATCTCTTCTCTACACTGCCAGAATCACAGACTTGTACCTTAGTCTTGAGACTTTTCTCAACCACTGAAGAAACTCTCACCCACTGAGATGCTCCCATTATTTCCGTGGCTAAAGAGTGGAGACTATTTGGTATGAAATTGTCACATGAAACTCCTTTTGTAATCTGAGGGATGAAAAGGTACACCACATCTGTCACTGCTGACACACACCACTGCAACTCTTTAAAGCAGAATTGTTTCGATTACTGCCAACGATGATGTTTCTTTCCTGTTGACATAAACCGCGAGGGGACTCAGAAGTCACTCTGACTCTGCACGCTCAACCCCAAAGCTCATTTGTCTGTTAAAACTAAAGTGTGCCTAAGTGCATGAGAACATTACAGTCTGGATGAGAATCATAAAATGTCTCTAATATGACTGGAATTTGCTTGTAATGAAAAGTGTGGCAAGCTATTGTCTGTGGGTTAGATTCTATTTTGTAGCTTATTCCTCAGGGTGTGCATGTGTGTATATATTTTCCTACTCAAAACATGTGTTCATGTATGATTATATAAAGACATTTGTCAGTTACAGGGTCACAGTGAGCTAACAAATTAATCTCCAACAATGGGAAAGAATGAGAGGTCAAGGTAGGAGAATTTTGTTAGTTTTTCAGCCTCTCCCCACCAAAAACAAAACTAAGCCTATTGTAGTCAAGTCAATTCTGATTCATAGCAACCCTACAGGACAGAGTAGAACTGCCCCAGAGTTTTCAAGGAGTGACTAGTTGATTTGAACTGCCAACCTTGTAGTTAGCAGCCATAGTATTTAACCACTCCACCACCAGGGTTTCCAAAGAACAGATTTATCACCTGTGATAGTTTCCATGAAGCAATTAAAATTTTAAAACCATCATCAGGATAGTTAATGTGAAATCAAAGACTTCCACGTATCAACTTGAAAAATGGCAACAACAGAGTTCATCCAAGTTTGGCCCCAATGCAATTTTTGATTAGAATATCTAAGAATAATTTGCCTTTTTTGCCATGAGTCTGATCCAACTCAATAGCACTTGGCTTTGGCTGATCCAATAAATATTTTCTATGGCAAAAAAAAGAGCTGGGTCTTAATTGTAATATAAAAGCAGTGAAGTCCCTGAACTCACATGGACCATTTAATGTAGTTTTCATTCCTTGCCTCTCTATTTCTAAGAAGCCCCAGTGGTGCAATGGGTAAGCACTAGATCACTAAATAAAAGGTCCTTGGTTTAAACCTACCAGCTGCTGTGTGAGAGAGAGACCCAGCAATCTGTTCCCATAAAGATTTCAGCCCTGGAAACCCTATGGAGCAATTCCACTCTGTCACATGAGGTCACTGTCAAGTCTGAATTAACAACATCCAAATCAACATCTTTCCACATTAATGTTTCTTGGTTTGGAATATTGAAGCTATGTATCACAAGGCAATGAATCTGTCTGTAAAAAGTTGGTTGTTTAATATAAAACAAAAACCAAACCCACAGCCATTAAGTTGATTCCAATTCACAGTGATCCTACAGACAGAACGGAACCGTCCCACAGAGTTTCCAAGGACTGCCTGGTAGATTTGAACTGCCCAACTTCTGATTAGCAGTTGTGGCACTTAGCCACTATGCTACCAGGGTTTCCAATCCCTGGAGAGGAACAATGTCTCCTGGGCTAAAAATTTAAATCTGTCTATCAGAGAATGAAGACAGCAGTTATCCCCTAAAAGATACGCAAGAAACATTGACAGCCTACAGTCTTTTCTATGAGGAAAATACAGTTCTCTAGCAAACCTCATTAAGTAAAGAAAACTCCAGGACTGTAGCAGAAATTTCTTTAAGTAGAGTTGTAAGTATAAAACTGTCAATATCTGATCACTTTTGACCTATGAAAATGTAAATTTTGTATGGTTTAACTTAATGCTTGAAAGGCCATCTCCTCCTACTTTTCATTTCAATCTTGGCCCAACCCAGGTTAATATTAATCATCTCTTACAGTCTCCATCTCTCTCTCTTGATACCTGTCATGGACTCAATTGGGTCCCCCCACCCCCCCAAAATGTACATAGCAATTTGGGTGGACCATGATTCCCAGTATTGTGTGATTGTCCTCTACCTGTGGTTAACAGACAGGATTATATTAAAAGAGGATTTAGGGGGGACTGCAACACCCTTACTCAGGGAGTTTCCCTGAACTGTGGCTTGCACCGTCTTTAATCCTATAAGAGATAAGAGGAAAAGGCAGCAAACAGAGAGTGGGGAACCTCATACCATCAAAAAAGCTGCACCAGGAGTAGGGTGTGTCCTTCAAACCCAAGATTTCTGTGCCAAGATGCTCCCTGACCAAAGACTGATGCCACACAAGGACTTCCCTTGAGAGCTGACAAAGAGGGAAAGATTTCCCCCAGATCAGACACCGTGAATTCAGACTGTGTAAGAAGAAACTTTTCATTGTTAAAGCCATCCACTTGTGGTATTTCTGTTAGAGCAGTATCAGGTGACTAAGATGATACCCACCACCAACATGCACATCACCGACCTATATCTGTGTGGCTGTGCAGGGAGCAAGGCGACAGGGAGGAAGCCAGCTCCCACCCCCACCAGCAATGTCAGGTGGTGACATCGTCAACCCCAAGGACCATCAGTAGATAGAACTGCTCATCTCCAACCTACTTAGGTCTGCTTTGAAGCACACAAACCCAGTTTTTCCAATCTACTGATTTTTAAAAAAGAAACCAAAAGTTGGCTTTTTGGACCAAAATCTGAGTTATTTTTGTTTTTCTTTCTTAATTGTTGGCTCACTTTTTTCTTTTCTTTTTTTTTTTAAATAGGGAAACGTTCTGCATGCCAAATAAAACACCTGTGGGCTCAACTCCCTTTACCCTGCTACCAACGTGGGTCCTCTGCTAGACACCAGCGAGCCAACCGCAATGAGCCATGGCTGAAAAGATGTCTCGGTGCAGCCCCTAGACAGTTCTCAAGTTTCCTTTGCCAAGTCCAACCAGAGGGAAATGAGGGCTTTTCCTGGCCTCCACCCGATTGCTTCCTTCCTTCCTTTCTCCTTAGCTGGTGCAGGTCCTAGGATGTGCCTTGAGAACTTGGGACGGAAGCCAGTTCCTTGACATCTGGCACATGCACGCATCTGGGTGGGGAGTAGTTACAGGGAGAGAGCGGTAAGGATAGGAAGTGCGGTCAAGCAGGACACAGCCTCAACTTACGCTTTGGGTTAGTGAGGGCTCTGGCACTGGGACAGGCTCGCTGGGACAGGCTCTCTGGGTGTGGAAACTGTATGTACTGAAATTCCCTCTGGAGCTTACAGTGCCCCACTTAGAAGTGCATTCTTCAACATGTATTGAATCAAATCAAGTGAGTTGCTGGCAGAGAACAGAGATTTGTTATGGGGACAGATGAAAGGATGAGGACAAAGAGAGGAAAGAAGACAAGAGTCTAATTTTTGTTTCCATATAATGATAAGTCTTTTTTAAATGTTGTTCCAAAGAGGAGTATGCCTCAAATGAGTCAGTCACTTGTCAGAAGGGATGTTCTGCAATTATACAAAAGACAAATTTTATATCCTTTTACAGACAATGGTCAAAGACTCCTTTTTATGGATCATGACGGCGTCCACAGACATGTATGGCCAGCCCGAGAGGCATCTGGACTCTTCACAGATACTTAACCCAGGGCTGGCCTTTTCCTTTGGAATGTTGGCAAGGCACAGCCTACACATGCCACAGCGTTTAATTAACCGGAGACCATTCTCAAGTACACTTAATTATAGGTCAGTATTCTGACTACATAAATCATGGAAAAGGAAACGAAATGACACAAAAGCCCTAGACTAATGTAATTTATAGCTATCTGTACTAACCCGAAGAAAGAATAGTACTGTGATATAATTAAAGATTAGGCTAGTGCCAAAAATCATAATTTTCTGCCTGGCTTTTAAAGCAAATGTCATGCTCATGACACTTAACTTTTGATTACCCAGGAATGATTATATATAGTTTGTGGATTATGTATGCCCTCATTTTCTTCCCTTCTTCCTCATGTTGCTTTATTGCTAATTAATCCCTCTATCAGAACCCTGATTAAGAAAGGAATGAGTACTAGAAAATCAAATTAGTCATTTGGCCTGATTGTTGCCTGTCTCTGTTAAGATTCTTGGTGCCGCTGATGAGAAAAACGCCTTACTGGATCTCAGTCTTCCGCAGTGCTCTGTGGCTTTGTAACAAAATTTATCTAGAGCTGGGTATTCAGAAAAGGTTCCAGAACATACATGTTCTATGTTAAGGTTATAGTTACAGGTTGTAATCTTGGGACACTGCCATTTTGTTTTGTAACCTCAGGTACCAACACATAAATTTCAAAAGCTTCCTCTCTTGACTTAGTAATTAATTAGTCTCTTGTAAAACCAACAGAACCTCAGGAATAACTCTGTGCTCCCAGAACCAGCATATATCTTGAAATAACACCACCACCTCGGAAGCACTGGCACCTGTGCCGTCTCTCATGCTAACAACAACAAAACAAGCCTCTTGGCATTGAGTGGCTTTGAATTCAGAGATCCTATCGGCAGGGTAGAACTGCATTTCCAAGGAGCAGATGGTGGATTTGAACTGCCAATTCTGATTAGAAGCCTGAACTCTTAACCGCTGCACCACCACAAAACCTGTGGCTGTTGACTCTGACTCAAGGGGACCCTATACAGAACACCCACTGCCAGCGAGCCAGTTCTGATTCACAGTGACTCGCAGGACAGAGCAGAATGGCCACATGGAGCTTCCATGGAGCACTTGGTGGATTCAAACTGCCAATCTTTTCAGCTGACAGCCATAGCTCTGAACCACTCTGTCACCAGAGTTTCCATAGTGACCTTATTGGTCAGAATAAAACTACCTCATAGGGTTTCTGAGGAGCAGCTGGTGGATTCGGACTGCTGACCTTTTGGTTAGCAGCTGAGCTCTTAACCACCGCACCACCAGGCCTCCATTCTCTGCATCCTTTCAATCCACGTCATTGATTCTGACTCACAGAGACCCCATACCCAAAAAACCTACCGCTGTCGAATCAATTCCTATTCACAGTCACCCAAAAGGACAGAGCAGAACTGCCCCATTGAATTTCTAAGGAGAGCCTCATGGGTTTGAACTAGAGACCCTGTAGTACAGAATATTGATGACCCTGTAGGGCCACCACAGCTGTCAGCTTTACAGATGCAGACTGTCACATCTGTCTCCCACAGAGCAGCTGCTGGGGTTGAACCACTGACCTCCTGGTTAGCAGCCGAGTGCTCCAGTGCCACACCACCAGGGCTGCTTACTGACACAGACCAAGTGGCTTGATTTACAATATAAAAGCAAACTTCGAGGACCTTCTCTAGAATGTAACTCAGGGATCCTAAGACTCATTTTTCTAAAAAGGTGTATTTTGATTCTTGAGCAACTACACAGTCTTCAGTTAGGCTGTGGCATCCATCCAGATCCCTCTACTCCGTTTTTCCATTTAAATCCTCCCCTAACCTATCAGCAAACACAATTCCCCTTCTCCGTGCCAATTCATCAGTGGCTAAAACAAGGGAAGATCACAACTGACTAAAAACAACAAACAATGGGACCGAGCCCTCTGCCACCAAGGCTGCAATAGCAAAGAAGCCAGCGTGTTGTTACAATTCAGTTAGGAATATACCGTATCAGAGTCACCAGGTAAGAAAGGGACAACAAGCACTCTGTTTTTGAACCTGAACCAGATTCCCTCATCCTGCCAGCTTACTGGAAAGCAGTCTACCAATTTCCCATCTTAAGCTGTCTTCTTCAAACATATGGCAGGGTATACCATCAAGTCCCTGGGATTGTGGAAACTCAGCAGAATGCTCATTTGCCAGTATTTGCCTGTAGTAATAGGGGTGTGAACTTCAGAGCATTAGCAGCAGATTTTAAAAATTAAATTTACTTCCGCTGTAACGTCGTCACAGGCTAGGGCACAGCCAAGAGACCAAGTGACAAGAAGGGGAGAAGGCTAGAAGTCACAGAGCTTCAACAGAAAGTTCTCAGTCTTTCTATACGTATGTTAATTTGCTGATGTCACTGAGAAAATACACACTAGAACATACACAGTTCAATAATTTCTATGGTATAACTCAGTGGCATTCTTCAAGTTACATAACCATTCCCATCCTCTTCCAAACTATTTCCTCATCAGTAATATAAACTCCCTGCCCCCCTAAATTCCCATCTAATCTTTCAAGTCACTATTGTCAGTGTGATTCCATGCAGATCCAGCTTAAAAGATCACCATGCTCAAAGCAGTTCTTCAGTAATTAAGCTAAACTTCTGGTTTGTTTTAAAGGCATGATGGTCTGTGTGTGTTTGCTTAGAAGGTCATATCCTTATAGCTCACCAGAAGACGGAAAGCAATTAAGTACCATTTTCTTTCTTTAACAACTGGAGCCCAATGTGATAATATACCTATAGAATGGCAATGCCTTTGTTCTGTACCTAAATTTAACAAAGCAATTCAACTTCTGTGTAAAACCTGCAACAGAGTATGAAAGTGCCTTATGCATTAAATTAGTCAGCTACAGCCCATTACCAAGCTTTATGAAGAAAATGCCAAAACATTAATAAACAGCCGCCTTTCAAAAATATCCACCTCTGGAAAACAGAAGTTAATGCAATCGGAGTCCAAAAGGAACGTAAACCAATATCATAATACCACCATGATACGGTTCGTTAAACATTTCAAGTCTTTAGGGTGCTTTTTGGAATTGCAAAATATTTCTGTCATATCCCCACTGTAATTCAGCACTCCAAAATACCATTAACTTTTAAATGTACCAATTTGCTTTTTGCTGCTTGATAAATCTTATTCGTCATTCATAGACTCTAAATTCATTTTATGCTTTATGATAACTCACTCAAACTTTTTCCAGAGCAGCAAATTCCTCAACGTAAAATAAAAAAAAATAAAACTTTTAAGTGAAATGATATTTGGACATAACAATATAGGAATATAGCCAGGCATTTTCCTCTTGTACATTAAAATTGATATGACTGCTTATAGCAAGAGAATTATTTACATTTTGATTATGAAGGCAGTGAAAACACTCACTAAAACTAAATGTAGTTGTGGCATAAACAGTGTGAAATTATTTGTTTCATGCATAAGACAATGGAAGACAGAAGTTTCTATCAACATTGAGTCTTGGGGGTTATTTGTATACAATTAATAGACCAAGACCAAATCCAACTTAACGGAAGAAGTCCACAGCATATGGTAGGATCCCTCCGCAGATACATAACTAAGAAAGACAAAGACAATTTCAATCTTCAAAGTCACTCAAACAGTACAACAAAAGGGACTCTTCTTACCGGAAGGACCTGCTACATTATTTCTGGGCTACTTCAGGTCAGTCAGCGAGTTGTGTCGGTAACTTCTCCACCTCTTAGCTGGGATGTTAGGCAAGCCAGTTACCAGACTAACAAGTATGAAAGCAGGGCATCTGATTTGTCACTCCAGAAAGAGCCACAATGGAAGGGCTGTGCCTTTTCTCTCCTCTGGTCAGCCAGTACCCAGGACGCAGCTGAGTTTCACAAGTGAGGAAGAACACAAAAACTCAGACAATACCTTCTGGCAAAATGACAATTGAAAAAGCTCCATTATTTGTCATTACTCTCTTCAAAGGGATCGCTATTGAAGAGCTGTGGGAAGCCCGCTTAACAAAACATAACAAAAAACGTTCCCCAAAGATTCCAAGGACACAAGAATGTTTCTATTCTCTTATTAGTGAATACATGGAGTTTATGATCTTAATGGCAAATACAAAGTCTCAATGCAAATGCATTTTTTAATGTATCCTTGGGTTTCTAATGTTGACACCATCACTTGTTTTTTTAGTGCACTGTCAAGGCTCTATCGGATGCTTTCTTATTCACTATTTCTTATCAGACACTACAAAAGATAAATGGATTCTAGAAATACTATGATCCTGAAATATCTATTGACTGATTGTTTCCTGTATTTCTCAAGTTAAAGACTGCTAAAGTGGTCATTTTATCGAGTAACATCACCAGCCTTCCAAATATCTGTTTTTCCAAGTGTCCTATTAATTTATTTTCTTCAAGAACTCAGCTGTTGACCCTTGCGTTAGGTGCAGGAGCCTGCATTGTCGCTAACCATGAGGCCACACTGCTTTTCCTGGCTAGAGGCCTGGGGAGATAAAAACGTAAAATTGCACTCAAGGACCAGAATGCAAACAGCAGGAGCTTCTAAAGAATGGAACAAGGCCAATGAGTCGCAGTGTAGTTTGATTTGAACCGGATTCTTGAAGAATTCTTCAGCAGTATTCAAAAATGAACAACAAACTCATTGCTGCCGAGTCCACTCTGACTCACAGTGACCTACAGGCCAGCAGAGAACCACCCCATTCGGTTTCCAGGGAGCAGCTGGTAGATTCAAACTGCCAGCCTTCTAGTTTCACAGTCCAACTCTTAACAACAGCATCAACAGAGTCTCATTCAAAAACTACAGCAGTGAAAAACTCTTAGATAACCTTAGAATATAAAATATTGTTATAAAGCATTTTATTTTTATAAATTTTCCCCCCAAGCAAACCCAAAAAAGTCTGCATTTTATTTTTATACAGAAATTTTATATGTAAGTACTACTGGCATTCATCTTTTTCTTCAAATCAAAAGCCACTTACAAGATAGTCATTTTGAAAGAACGCTTTGCAAGACTTGCATATTTTACCTTTGCTTTTTAAAAAACAAGTTCCTACACAGGGAAATCTTCTGTAGTTGTTCTTCTATTCAGTTATGTTTCTCCCTTATTTCCAGGAAATTTTTCCTATTTACGATATGATAGTCACACACTGAAATGTCACAAAAGGAGTCATTTTATTTAAATTTCCTAGCTGATAATTGATTTCTTCCACTGACTTAAGTGAATCAGCTAGCTTGCTCGTTTCAGGATACTTTATTAGCAAACAAATTGAATGGGCTTCTTTTTTTTTCCTCCTCCATCATCATTAATTACTTTCTCTGAACAGAGAGAGAAACAAAAAGGGAAGAGAGATTAGCACCTCCATGAATTCTGACAGCAGTAGTTTTCTCAACTAAAGTAACAATTAATTATGATTCAATCCCGCTGGATATCTCTGATTTAATGCCTAGATGGTCTTTTTCCTGGCTACTTATCAAAAACCCTCTCTATTAGCAAACAGTCCTCTAGGAATAACTTGTTGGATGTCATATTATTTTTCCCTATACTACTCTTTCTTTTTGATTTTTATTAAAAATGTAAAATGGCCTCTAAACCACTTGACCCAGGGTAACCACATAGACAGCTTTGAAGTCCTGAAAACTTGCAACAGACATCTTCAGTATGTAGATATGTGCATGTGTAAATGTATGCACACACAAGGCAGAGAAAGAGAAACAACACACTGAAAATACACATTTCAATCTTTATGAGCTCTTTAGTATTTACATAGAATGAGAATTTAACATTAACCGAGATGATGTGAGACAGCATATATACGAGTAGCTTGAAATAAGGAAGTCACTACAGAAATGAGAGCTACTGTGATCAGCAGCCCCAGATCTCTGCGTGGCCCCCGTTTCTGTGCTGGGGAGCTGAACCTGGCAGACAGGCCCAGGGCAGTTTGCGGATGGATACGCAGACACCGCCAGGCGTTCTGCCTGCCTTCTCCGTCTCCACCTGTCCTTGAGATCACGCAAGTGACAGCAACAGTCCCGGAAGATGTCCCTCGCTTCTTCCTCATCAGAGCACACAGTGCTTAAAATAGGTAACAACATCAATTTTTTCCCCCCAAGGAAATCCAAAAAGTCTGCTTAACATGGGAATCAAAAGTATCCATAGATCTGGCTTGACTTTCAGTTGAATTTATCCCAATTTCTCTAGCCAATCATGTATTCAGGAGGGAAACACATGTTTAGAAACCTAAGTCTAGAAACGGCATAGCTAATACTCTCCAAGCAACTAATGACAAGACAGCCAGGTTTGATACTCTCTGGCCTCATGACAGCAATAAGTGCCTAATTTTCACCCCACACAATTTTGCATACTTGCTACTGCTTGCCAGCGATGAGGGCAGTGGTGGTGCAGTGACGGGATTCTGATCTCCATGCAGGTGACTGGCGTTCAGTTTCCACCCAGCCAACACATCACACGTCCAGCCAGCACACATCTGTCAGTGGATGCCTGTTTGTCACCAGGATGGAGCCCTGGTGGTGCAGTGGTTAAGAGCTCAGGCTGCTGACCGAAAGGTTGGTGGTCTGAATCTACAAGCCACTCCCTGGGTACTCTATGGGGCAGTTCTGCTCTGTCCTGGAGGGGCGCTGTCATGGATTGAATTGTGTCCCCTCAAAATGTGTGTCGCAATTTGACCAGGCCACAATTCCTGGTACTGTGTGGTGTCCCTATGTTATAAATCCTGCCTCTATGCTATTAATGAGGGAGGACTGGCAGCAGCTGTGTTGGTGAGGTGGGACTCAATGTGAAAGGCTGTACTGTGCCTTGAGGCAGTCTCTTGAGATGTAAAGGAGAGAAGCTACCAGACAGAGTTGGGGACCTCACACCACCAAGAAAGCAGTGCCAAGAGCTGAGTGCACCCTTTGGAAAGGACCAGAGGATTCGAGTCCAGGGACAGAATGATGACAAGGACCTTTCTCCAAAGCCAGAAGAGAGAACTTTCCCCAGGAGCTGAAACCCTGAATTTAGACTTTTAGTCTACCAGACTGTGATAAAATAAAATTTCTCTTTTCTCAAACCATCCACTTGTGGTATTTCTGTTACAGCAGCACTAGATGACTCAGTCACTATGAGCTGGAAACAACTCCACGGCAATGGGCTTCTTTTTTTTTAATTTATTTGCCAGCAGGGCTGCCCTGTCATGTTGTACAAGTCTGTGCCACCCCTGTCCGGGGAGCACAATCCACATTGTAGTTCATGGGAATACAGTCTACACAGCGGGGGTAGACAGACCTGAGAGAGACCTGTGAAGATGCAGGCTAAGGCATTTGGGGAGACACATGTGAAGTCTACCAGAGTTGTTCAGTGTACACTTTTGTGACTGTACCTATCAGTTCTTTGTACCAGACATTGTACTAGGCTCTGAATGATAACTATGAGTATAATAACTTCCTCCGTACATCACAGAAAATGGGGCATTTCATCTCATCTGCAAGGATCAACAGAACCCGACTAAAATAAAAACAGGTTGGGTGAAGGGAAGTCAAGATTATCTGATGGCTGAACAAAACAGCCTGTTTTGAGAGTTGGTGGTATTGTATTTATGCATCTTGCATTCTAGCCACAGGAGGTACAGAGAAAGAAGGTGGGTAGTAAAGGAGGTCAAATTTTCCAAAACACCACACCAAGTCTTAAATGCCATGCTAAGAAGTGTACATTTTGCCTTATGGAACTGGAGGACGGTGGGATTTTCAGGCAGAGAGAAATAACTAGGTATGTGCTTTTAAAATTATGCACAGAAAAGGGTGACATAGTTATGTGACTCTCCTCAAATTACATTCAATTCAGCAGGATGGTTGAAAGCAGACTCTGGGCTGGACTCCCGAGTTTACTAATTTACGGGTTATGTGACCTGGAGCAAATGACTTAACTTCTCCATGTTTAAGTGTCCTCATTTTTACTGGGGTTCACATCTTAAAGATTTGCTATGAAAATTAAGGAGTTAATATTTGAAAAGCACTGCAGGCACAACTGTTTGCTAACAAGTATTAATTGAACTCAGGAACTGGAAATATAGTGATAAATAAGATAGAGAAGCTATTATCTGGCCTGATGAAATTTACAGCAAAATGATATTCAAGGTCCTACCAAAACAAGAAGTGTGTGTGTGTGTGTGTGTGTGTGTGTGTGTGTGTGTGAGTGAGAGAGAGAGAGAAAGTTTTATGATCCTAGGAAGCATTCTATTTCTGATCCCAGCAGGACTCACAGGTACAAAGTTGATGGTGGTGATGTTTTCATCCCTAAATACATCCCATTGCTTACACACTTCCCTTTCATTCTGAATCCTAAAGAGATACAGCCCCTCCCACACAGCCCTCAGAGAACTCCCCACATCCCCTAAATTCATACAGCTGTTGTGTTAGAATTTTACTTTACACTGCCTTTTGTCATTAATTCTGTCTTAATAGATTAAAATTTTGAGTGTTTTAGTAAGCTCTTTGCCAATATGACCAAGAAAAAACAAAACCTCATCACTTATTATTTTTCTACTCAGAATATTCCTGTTAAAATGGGGGAAACCCAGTGACGTGGTGGTTAAGTACTAAGGCTGCCAACTAAAAGGTCAGCAGCTCAAATCTACCAAGTGCTCCTTGGAAGCTCTATGGGGCAGTTATACTCTGAACTATAGGGTTCCTATGAGTCAGAATTGGTCTGATGGCAATGAGTTTGGGGATTATTAAAATAGGTTCCAGAAAATGCTGTCAATAGCTCTTTTTAAGAATATGCAGGAGAGCAGAAAGAGCTGCAGATAGGCAGGCATGCAAATGTAGTTTGGATACTTAATCATAATTAAAAAAAGAATATCTAGATTTGTATTGCAGTTTCATACACAGCATTAAATTACTAGTTACAGCCAGAAATTATCATCTTTCAATAATATGAATTAAAAAAAATAAATGACTGGACAACAGCATATTAAAATAGCTGGGATGAGCTGTTCTTGTTAGATTCCATTGAGATGGTTCACACTCATTGCGACCCTATGAACAACAGAACAAAATACTGCCCAACTTCTACCATGTCCATAATCATTTTTATGCTTAGGCCCATTGTTGTGACCACTATGTCAATCCATCTCATCAAGGGTCCTCCTCTCTTTCACTGACCTCCACTCTACCGAGTATGATGTCCTTCTCCAGGGATTGATCCTTTCTGACAACTTGTCCAAAGTGTGTAAGACACAGTCTTGCCATCTTGGCTTCCAAGGAGCACTCTGGTTGGACTTCCAGAACAGATATATTGGTTCTTCTGGCAGTCCATCACACACTGAACATTCTTCTCCAACACTACAATTCAAAGGCATCAATTCTGTCTTCTTCGTTCATTGTCCAGCTTTTCCATGAATATGATGCCATTGAAAATACTATGGCTTATGTCAGGGACACTTCTGTCTTCAAGGTGACATCCTTACTTTTGAATACTTTGAAGAGGGCCTTTGCAGCAGATTTTCCCAAAGCAATGCATCTTTTGACTTCTTGACTGCTGCTTCCATGGGCGTTGATTGTGGACCCAAGTAAAATGAAATCCTTGACAACCTCCATCTTTTCTCCATTTTTGATGATGTTGCTTACTGGTCTAGTTGTGAGGATGTTTGTTTTCCTGATATTGAGGTGCAATCTATACTGAAGGCTGTAGTCCTTGATCTTCATTACTAAGTGTCTCAAATATTCTTCACTTCCATCAAGTAAGGTGGCATTGTCTGCATAACACAGGTTGTTAATGAATCGTCCTCCAATCGTGATGCCTTGTTCTTCTTCATAGAATCCAGCTCCTGGGATTATTTGCCTGGCATACAGATTAAAAAGGTATGGTGAAAGGATACAACCCTGATGCACACCTTTCCTGACTTCAAACCATACAGTGTCCCCTTGTTCTGCTCGTATGACTGTTTCTTGATCCATATACAGGATGAGATACAGACATATAATTCTTCATAATTAAGAAAAAAACTTGCAAGGAACCATCATGGATTGAATAGTGTCCCTTATAAAAATGCATGTAGCAATCTGACTGAGCCATGATTCCCCGTATTGCACGACTGCCTTCAGCTTTGTTATCATTCTATTCTATAAATCCTAATCTCTGCCAGTGGATAATATAGTGGATTATGTTAGCGAGGATTAGGGTGGCACTATAACACTGTTCCTAAGGTCACCTCCCTGCTCCAGTGTAAAGGGAGTTTCCCTGGAGTGTGGTTTGTACCACCTTTTATCCTTCCATCCTGAAAGTGATAAAAGGAAAGGAAAGCAAGCAGAGAGTTGGGAACCCCACACCATCAAGAAAGCAGCACTAGAAGTTGAGCACGTCCTTCAGACCTATGGGTCCCGCGCCAAGATGCTCCCTGATTGGAGACTGATGCAACACAAGGACTTTCCTCCAGAGCCAACAAAGAGGGAAGGCCTTCCCCTGGAGCAGACATCCTGAATTTGGACATGTAGCCTACTGGGCAGCGTTAAGAATAAACTTTTGTTTGTTAAAGACATCCACTCGTGGTATTTCTGCTAGAGCAGCACTAGGTGACCGAAACAGGAACCAACCCAGCAAACCTGAGGACACTTAATGCAGCAGCCCTGCCCAGTCAGCACAGATGGACCATCCTGACAGCCAAGACAGCGGACTCAGGCAGAAGCTCAGTTCCCTCCAGCAGTGCTAGGGAGCAGATCTGACAGGTGGGATAGGAAGAAAATGGAGAGCAAGAGTTTAGCAACTCAACTGCTAGGAATGAAGCATAAGTTACCAGGGTTTATTTTTTAAGCCTACATCCTCAGACTAGAGCATAGAAGTAAAAACCAAACCAATGCCATCAAGTTGATTCCAACACGCAGTGACACCATAGATAGAGTAGACTTGCCCCTAGAGTTTCCAAGGAGCTCCCGGAGGATTCAAACTGCCAACCTTTTGGTTAGCAGCTATAGCACTTACCCACTGCACTGCCAAGGTTTCTTAGATTATATCAGGGTGAATGTCAATTATGTAACGGGACTCAACAACCATTTGTGGAATAAATGCATGACCAGTGTGTTGCTGACTCTTTTTATTTTTTATTTTTTTGCCTACAATCATATTTTCAGAAAGCAGAATATAACTACTCTTCTCTGCTCATTTCTAAATGAGAGTTTCAAAGCCATCGTATTATAAACTACAGCTCAGGACATTTTTCCCCCTAAAACGCATTTTTATTGAAGCTCATCAGTCACTTTTCTGCTTATTCTCAGAGACTAGTGAGACATTACTATCATTTATCTGTAAGTATAGCCAGTGCAATGTGCCAACATAGAGATTTCACTATGCACTCTAACTTCCAAAGCATTAGTTAAAATGTTAAGTAATGCTAGCACTCACATTTGACTTCTAAAGGGCACCACAAGTAACTTGTCCTTACTGTTGAGACATTTGACAATACTTTACAAGTTTGTTTGCTAATTGAAACAGCTCATATTCAAGGGTGTTGTAAATCTGAGAGGACAAACTACATTGGGGGAAACATTCATATCATTGCTTTTACATCCTATCTTTTCTAAAGCTCCTTTCCTTAAAATATATATGTATATATTTCAATAAGTACAATAAATATATATATATTTAAATAAATACAACAAAGAGAAAACCACCACCAAAATAATAGTGATCATTCTTGCCAGATAAGTATCCAAGACATTCATTTTCATTGTGGCTTTCTGGAGTTTACAAAATTTATACAACACGCCCATTTTAAATTACTACATAAAAAGGTTAATACTTTTTTTAGAATGTATTTGTCCAGAAACATTGCAACAAATAAAGAACAACTGCAAATGCACCCATATATTTTGCAATGTTTAGGAGACAGGCTACTGTCATAGATTGAATTGTGTCCCCCAAAACATGTATCAACTGGGTTAGGCTGTGACTTTCAGTATGTGGAGCTGTCCTCTATTTTGTGGTTTTCCTATGTGTTGTGAATCATAATCTGCCTGTGGTTAAAGAAGATTAGGGTGCGATGTAACATTTTTGCTCAGGTCACCTTCCTGATCCAGTTAAATGGAGTTTCCCCGGGGTGTGGTCTGCACCAACTTTTATCTTACATGAGCTAAAACAAAGGGAGACAAGCATAGAGGGGGGCCTCATACCACCAAGAAAGTAGCATTAAGAGCAGAGCCCGTCTTTTGGACCTGGGGTTCCTGTGTGGAGAAGCTCCCAGTCCAGGGCAAGACTAATGGCAAGAATCCTCCTCTACAACTGACAGAGAAAGCCTTCCCATTGAGCTGATGCCCTGAATTTGGAATAGTAGTGTATTTGACTACACAAGAATAAATTTTGTTAAAGCCATCCACATATGGTATTTCTATTATAGCAGCACTAGTTAAGTCGGACAACCACCCCAAAAAACAGAACTAGTGGAAAACCTAAAAAATTCCTATAATGTACCCTTCAATGCCAAGCCAAGTGCCGCAAGTGCTGTCGAGTTGGATCCGATAAAACCAGATAATTTTTTTCTGTTTCAGTGTTTGCTGTAACTGAGTACGCACTTACTTAAAACCAATCCTACTTCTAGATACTAAATCACACAAAATCAAGATTTGTTACACCAGGTATTGAGAATCACTATCACTGATCTAAGAAACAAAACAAACACAAAACAAAACAAAACAAACCCACTGCCATGGAGTCGCCTCTGACTCCTAGGACACAGCAGAACTGCCCTGGAGATGCTCCAAGGTGCACAAGGTAAATTTGGACTGCCAACCTTTGGGTTAGCAGCCATAGCACTTAACCACTATGCCATCAGGATTTCCAACAAAGCAAAACGCAACCCTAAAAGGAAGGAAAATGTTTCTGAACTGGAGATAACGTGAGTGCAGATTTAGGGACTGAGCCTGTAAGCAAACCACAAGTACTGTCTGCGGATGGGTGCCTGTAACCAAAAACCAAATCTGTTGCCACAAGTTGATTTCAACTTACCAAGACCCTATAGGACAGAGGAAAACTGTCCTATAGAGTTTCCAAAGAGCAGCTGGTGGAGCCAAACTGCCAACCTTTTGGTATCAGCCACAGCTCTTAACCACTCCGCCACCAGGGTTTCCCAGCAGTGGATGTCTGCAGAATTCTCTCCTTCCATGTGGCAGACCCTGATTTAATTCCTAGCCAGTGTAGCTCATGCACAGTCAGCACCGACTTGTCAGTGGAGACTGGAGTGCTGTGATGTTCAACAGGTTTTAGCTCAGATTCTAGACTTAAATGGATTAGGCAGAAAGGCCTGGATATTTACTTCTGAAAATCAGCCAGTGAAAATCTTACAGACAGATCACAGTGGTCCTAGAGCCAACTGATTGTGGGAATGGCAAAGGGTTCGGTTGGATTTGGAGTTGGAAAGAATGAGCCCTGACACAGTGTCTGCTAATGACAATGATCTGTTGGGACTGGGACCTGTAGCTCTTACTTTGCTGCCTCGAAGACACTGAAAGCATAAGCAGACAATAAGATGACACATTTTGGCAAAAAAACAAAAACAAAAAAACTTAGAGCTGACAAACACAACTACAAAATAAGAATAGCCAGAGATTGTCTAAATTTTAAATGATCTAACACTACCAGATGAAAATGAACAAGCTCTCCATTGAAAGAATAGTCCTTCAAGGTTGAAAAAAGTACAACATTAAGAACTAAAGATCACTTGTTGTATTCAGATTTTTTTATCTTGATATTCAATTATACACTAAAAGATGTGATGATGAAGCTATTTAATAAATCATATTTTGGTGTTAACAGTGAAAGCTTTAAGTATTTTATCTTTCAAATGTAGTCCATGAACAGTTGTCATTGTTGTCATCGTTAGGTGCCGTTGAGTTGTTTCCAACTCATAGCAACCAGATGAACAACAGAATGAAACACTGCCTGGTCTTGTGCCATGTCCAAAATCGTTTTTATGCTTAAGTCCATTGTTGTGGCCACTGCATCAATCCATCTCATCGACGGTCTACCTCTTTTTCACCGACCCTCCACTCTACCAAGCATGATGTCCTTCTCCAGGGACTGATCCTCCCTGACAACATGTCCAAAGTACATAAGACACAGTCTTGCCACCTTGGCTTCCAAGGAGCACTCTGGGTGGACTTCTTCCAGAACAGATCTGTCAGTTCTTTTGGCGGTCCATCATACACTGAACATTCTTCTCCAACACTACAACTCAAAGGCATCAGTTCTTCTTCTGTATTCTTTTTTCATGGTCTAGCTTTCACATACATATGATGAGACTGAAAATACCATGGCTTGGGTCAGGCGCCCTTTAGTCTTCAGGGTGACATCTTCACTTTTGAACACTTTGAAGAGGTCTTTTGCAGCAGATTTTCCCAATGCAATGCATCTTTGGATTTCATGACCACTGCTCCCAAGGGCGCTGACTATGGACCCAAGTAAAATGAAATCCTTGACAACCTCAATCCTTTCTCCATTTATGACAATTTTGCTTATGAGTCCAGTTGTTAGGATTTTTGTTTTCCTGATGTTGAGGCGCAATCCATACTGAAGGCTGTGGTCCCTGATCTACATCAGTAAGTATCTCAAATCTTCTTCATTTCCAGCAAAGAAAGTGGTATCATCTGCATAACACAGGTTGTTAATGAGTTGTCCTCCAATCCTGATGCCTCGTTCTTCTTTGTATAATCCAGCTTCTCGGACTACTTGCTTGGCATACAGATTAAAAAGGTATGGTAAAAGGATACAACCCTGACACACACCTTTCCTAACTTTAAACCACACAGTGTCCCCTTGTTCTGTTTGCATGACTGCCTCTTCATCCATATACAGATTCCTTAAGAGCACAATTAGGTGTTCTGGAAATCCCATCCTCCGCAACATTAGCCATAATTGAGTATGATCCACACAGTTGAATGCTTTTGCATAGTCTATGAAACACAAGTAAATATCTTGCTCGTATTCTTTGTTTTCAGCCAAGATCCATCTGACATCAGTGATGATACCCCTGGTTCCACATCCTCTTCTGGACCCAGCTTGAATTTCTGGCAGTTTCTTGTCAATATGTTATTGTAGTCTCTTTCTAATGATTTTGAGCAGAATTTTACTTGTGTGTGGTACCAATGATATTGTTTGGTAACTTCCACATTCAGTTGGATCACCTTTTTTTGCAACAGGCATACACGTGGATCTCTTCCAGTCAGTTGGCCAGGTAGCTGTCCTCCAAATTTCTTGGCATAGATGATTAAGCACTTCCAGTGCTGCATCTGTTTGTTGAAATATCTCAACTGATATTCCATCTATTACTGGAGCCTTGTTTTTTGCCAATGTCTTCAATGTAGCTTCAAATTCTTGACACTGGTTCCTGATCATACACTACCTCTTCAAATGGCTGAACACGGACTAGTTCTTCCTGGTATAATGACTCTGTGTATTCCTTTCATCTTATTTTGATGCTCTCTGAGTCATTTCATAGTTTCCCTGTAGAATCCTTCACTATTGCAACTTGAGGCTTGAATTTTTTCTTCAGTTCTTTCAGCTCCAGAAAGGCAGAACATGTTCTTCCCTTCTGGTTTTCCATTTCCAGCTGTTTGCACATGTCATAATAGTTTCTTTTGTCTTCTCAAGCCACTCTCTGAAATCTTCTGTTTAGGTCTTTCACTTCACCATTCCTTCCTCTTGTTTTAGCTGTTTGATGTTCAAGAGTAAATTTCAGAGTCTCTTCTGACATCCAATTTGGTCTTTTCTTTCTTTCCTGCCTTTTTAATGACCTCTTGCTCTCTTCACGGATGACATCTTTGTTGTCATTCCACAATTCATCTGGTCTTCAGTTATTAATGTCAACACATCAAATCTGTTCTTGAAATGGTCTTTAAACTCAGGAGGGAAATACTCAAGGTCATTCTTTGGCTCTCGTGGACTTGTTCTAATTTTCTTCAGTTTCAATTTGAATTTGCGTATGAGCAATTGATGATGTCTGATATAGAGCTTTTTCATCATCTTTTTCCACAGATGTAGTTAATTTGGTTCCTGTGCATTCCATCAGGTGAGGTCCATGTATACAGCTGCCATTTGTGTTGGTTAAAAAAGGTAATGAAAAAGTCATTAGTCTTGCAAAATTCTATCATGAGATCATTGGCATTATTTCCATCATCAAGCTCATGTTTTCCAACTACTGATCCTTCTTCTTTGTTTCCAACTTTTGCATTCCAGTCACCAATAATTATCAATGTATCCCGATTGCATATTCGATCAATGTCAGACTTCAGAAACTGGTAAAAATCTTCAACTTCCTAATACTTGGCCTTAGTGGTTGATGCGTAAATTTGAAGAATAGTCATATTAACTGGCATTCCTTGTAGGCATATGGATATTATCCTATTCTGAGCATTGTACTTAAGATAGATCTGGAAATGTTCTTTTTGATAATGAATGCAACATCATTTCTCTTCAAGTCTTCATTCCCAGCATAGTAGATCATATCATTGTTGGATTTAAAACGGCCCGAACCAGTCCATTTCAGTTCACTAATGTCTTGGATATCAGTGTTTATGCACTCCTTTTCATTTTTGACAATTTCCAGTTTTCCTAGATTCATACTTTGTACGGAGGTTTGCTTGTAGCTGTGATGTAGAAAGCTATGCCACTGGTATTTAGATACCAGCAGGGTCACCCATGGTAGACAAGTTTTAGCTGAGCTTCCAGACTAAGATAGACTTGGAAGAAGGATCCAACAGTCTACTTCTGAAAGGAATTAGCCAGGGAAAAACCTTATGAATAGCAGCTGTGAAGAGCAGCCATATATTTATAGGGGTTAATTAGTGTCTTTCCTATGGCACTATATGAAGGTTTCCTTGGGTGGTGAAAACAGTTACAACACATGCAGCTGCTAACAGAAAGTTTGGAGCTGTTAGTACACCCAAAGGTGATGGGAATCTATTTCTAAAAGACTAGCCTTGGAAAACCCTATGAAGCACCATTGTACTCTGACACACATGGGGTTACCATGAGTCAGAACTTACTCAATGGCAACTGGTTTATAAGCAATAGAAATAATGACAATTGACATTAACTCTTTATTATAAACCCTGGTGGCATAGTGGCTTAGTGCAACAGCTGTTAACCAAAAAGCCAGCAGTTCAAATCCACCAAGCACTCTGCAGAAACTCCACAGAGCAGCACTATTCTGTGCTATAGGGTCACTAAGAGTCAGAATCAACTTGATGACAGTTGGTTCCTTATTATGTATTGACTCCCAATGGCATACCCCATCAGACCTCCAACTTCTGTAGGAGATGAGTTTTGCTTTTGCAAATTCATTTTGTATTCTCAGTAAAGAATAACTTTGACTTATAATGCTTTTGGTTAAAAATATGTATAACCTCTTGGGTCTCTCCTTTCTGTCTTTGATCCAGCAACACAATCATCGCTCTGCACACAGATGAGGAGCCCATTTGGGAATATACCAACCTCGCAGGAAACAAAGTAATCCTTCAGTAATGTCTGTCACTTTCACTGCCAAGCAGAATCAACTGCATTGTCTTCTCTGCCAGCTGGCATCACAGAGTACTGAACACACACAAAAATTTTAGCACCTTCGCACACTAACTTATTTGAATGTATACTAAAATTAGCACAAGGGATACGTGCTTTAAAAATACTTTTTAAGATTAGGATGCTAAGAAAAAAGAATGTAGATTGCTGAATCTGTATCATAACATACAGATCAACTGCATGGTTAATGGTGTTTCTTGGTGTCTCCAGACTGTGACAGAGTCCCACCTATAGAAATCTGGGAGACCACAGGTCCCTTGCCACGTTTCTGGACTGTAGCTACAACTGGAACGAACACAGACACTCACGTGTTTGAGACCTGATAGATGCGCAAATGTCACAGAGCCTTCAATCCCTTACATTCCCAAAGAGAAGGACTGTCATAACAATCCACTGTTTCACATACACCATGAAATTTCAGGGTCACCTGAGGTCAACTACATGTAACTTTTTTCGTTATTCTTCTAGCAACAATGGAATACTCACTTAAGGACTTAGAACTGAGAAATTCAGAAAAATTAAGTTATTTCTCTATAAAGATAAATTTAATGATAATCAAACTCCTCCAAGGAAATTTCCAGGTTTTACCTTTTCGCCTGTGCAACTCTAAGAGTCTAATCAAATATCATAGACACTGGATGAAGTCTTTGAGTACTGTAAAAACAAAAAAGGTTCTGAAGGAAAGTACAATCTGAGGATGGCGAGGATAATGACATTACAAGACCAAGTTACCCACCCTGCTGGGGTAGTGACAATGAGAGGATGACAGAAGTGCATTCTTTTCCATCCTTAAGAGTCTTGTGTGTACTCCAAATTAATTGAATCAACCCTCGGTGGCTGCCTGGAAATTCAGCTGAGTTATTGCAGGGACACATTCAGACTGGCCTTCCCACCTAACTTCCTAAGTCAAGCCAACAAAGCCTAATAACTTTGGTCTGAGGACAGGGCAGTAATGGGAGTATCATATTAAGCTTCATTTGGGTAATTTATCCTGATCTAACAATCCAGCCATTTGAAGAGTATAATTTGTTCATGTAGCAGCTCAAAATATAGCACCCAGGGGCTTTGGTTTCTAAGAGTTTATTATATGTTTGTGGGGAAACCCTGCTGGTATAGTGGTTTAATAGCTACAGCTGCTAACCAAAAGGATGGCAGTTCGAATCTACCAGGCACTCCTTGGAAACTGCATGGGAAAGTCTACCGTGCCCTATAGGGTCACTGTGAGTAGAAATTAACTCAATGGAAATGGGTTTTGGTGGTGGTTGTTGTTGCTGATGCTGCTTCTGTTTACACTGTTGTCACCTCGGTCTTGATACACCCAAACCCAAATCCTTCTTCTTCCCACAAAAATAGCTTTCAGTCTCCTTGTTTCTTCTTGGCACCCTTGCTTTCTCATCCAGGCTTAAATATCTCAAAGCCATGACTAGCTCACCCTTTCTTATGTATCTAGTAAGTCTGCAAAAGATGAGAGTTTTGAAATAAGCTGTAAACTGCATTTTCTACAGATGTCAGAAACTGGTGAGTTTTCTACCAGTAAATTCACTTTGTAAGGGAGTTTTCTCAGACTACCTACTGTGCGCTTTATGCTACAATTAGCACCATATGTTTTCCTAATTTTAGGTGAAAAGAGAGAGCAGACTATAACTCTGAAGTTAAATCATTAAATCAAAACAACGCACACGCAGATTTCAACAAGCCTTTTTAAACATGGGTCCTCATCTGAGCCACAGAATGAAGAAAATAGTTGGCTACTATCATCTCGGGGATGGCGCCTGGTTACAATTATGATAGATGGAAGGGATGTCCTTGGGCTTAACCGTCTCCAGGAACATACACTGAGAAGTCCCGATGCTCAAGTCCTACGAAAAGCAAAGCGCACCCACGTGGTAAGACTAGGATGACTGAAACACACACACAACGTTTGGAGCTAGATGTGCAGAGTCATCAGATTTTGCATTTAGATGGCCACCCAACCTCAGTGGGGTTCAGTTGTTAACCACGTAAGATAATGTCACTGGACTCATCGATTGGTAAAATCTTATTCCTTTGAAATTTCTAAAAATCTACAACCACAGAAACCTCTGCTTCACTTCCTTCTGCCCAACCTGACATTAGTACTTTAAGGAAACACTCAACAGTCACCTCAACCGAGGAGTAGGAAAGTTTAGGTATTCCCTCATAGTCTGCCAGTCTTTAATTTCTGCCATTGAGTCAATTCTGACTCATAAGAGAACTGCTCCCATAGGGTTTTCAAGTCTGTAACCTTCCCGGAAGCAGATGGCCCCTCTTCTTCCCACAGAGCAGGTGGCAGGTTCAAACTGCAGACCTCTTGGTTAGCAGCTGAATACTTAACCATTGCAACACGAGGGCTCCTTAGCAGTCAAGCGTCATACACTATTAAACTCTAAATCTGTTCCATCTTATTTATTTTCTCAAGCCTGGCTAATAGGTCCATGTGATTTGGCCAGCTGTTTTCTGAATTCAAGAGCCTTCTTTAAGGCAATTCTTATACCCTGTCCCCAGCCAAAGTCCTCTAAGGTGAGTACGAAATCTACTGAGTTTATTTTTGATGCCTTTGCCCAATATCTCAAAAAGCCAGTTGTCAAAGCCGAGACTTTGCCTCTACCTACTACAGACAAAAATAGATAGACGAAAAAAGAGAAGAGGAATGCCTATATAAGGTTTTAAAATAACGATTCTATAATTATTGGTAGATCTCAATGGATTTAGTACATCGCTAATTATACTGCATTACTGTCAAATGAATTCTTTTAGCATGATTAATGTTATTATACCAAATCCCAAATTAATTCACAATGAGTATCTTAAAGTCTCAGCAATGCTTTAAAAGGAGGTGGGGGGAGAAGATGACAAATTAAGCCGGGCCATTATAGTGAAATACGGAGAGGTTTGCTATCTAAGCACTTCAAATATATTGCTAGAATTAACCTATGTATTTATGAAGCACCCTTCTGATCTCAGCTCACTTCTGCAGTAGATTTCCCTGCCGGGAAAATAATCTGCTCAATGAACAGCTCCAATAGCCAGGCCCTCGAACTTTGACCCTTGTCTGTTCCCATTGTTTGTGTCTTTTGTTGTAACTTACTGCAAGTCATCATTTTGGCAGTCAGTGGGGTATAAATAAAGAATCTAAGGACCAAGAAAAAAAAGACAGTCTGCTGGTTAATTTTTTTCATTATCACTACTCAATAATTCTTCTGAGGAAATAAGCCTTCTCCAGTTGTCCCTGGATTTGATTCTCCCTGGCTAGGGTGGCCACAGGGTCTACCACCCTGAGACAAAGCCTGCCACCACTTCAGAAGCTGGTGCCCAGCTACAGCCATGGGCCCATTGTCTTACATACTGACATGCAAGGTTCTGTATTTCTGAGTCAGGTTTCTTAAATGTCTTCCACAGTCCTCCTTTCCCTTTATTATCCTCTGAGTGACCCTACTTAGCACATGTCTCTTCATTTGACCATCTATGAGGCAGTACAACCTTCAGGTTAAGAGCAGGTTTGCAGGCAGGACAACTCCTTGGTCATGGATCTCGGTTCTCCCAAGCTACGTGAGATCTTGCACAAGTTACCTAATTTCTACTAACTCAGTTTCTTCATCTGTGACGTGGGGCTAATATATAACCTGCTGCCATTGAGTCACTTCTGACTCATAGTGACCCTACAGGACAGAGTAGGATTGCCCCATAGAGCTTCCGTGGAGTGTCTCATTGATTTGAGTTGACAAACTTTCGGTTAGCAGCTGTAGGACTCAACCACTATGCCACCAGGATTTCTGGGCTAATATATACCTACCTATAAACACCTATGGGGTCCTGGTGGCACGGTGGAGCTTGGCTGCTGACCAATTGCAGGCAAATCAAATCCATGGGCTGCTCGTGGGAAACCCTCCGGTGTAGCTCTGCTCTGTCCTTTGGGGTCTCTATGCAACACAATCATATCAACACCAAAGCACTTATTCACCATATACCTATGGCATACAACCGCTGTGGGGTGAAAGGTTTATGTGTCCAGTACAACCCTGGGAAATATGGAAGCACTTAACCACTATGCCACCTGGGTTTCCAGATATACCTGAGCTTTCATTATTGTCTATTCCCTGATAAGAATCATAGAGACAAAAATCCAACATTGCCAATGTCACCAGCATCATTTCCCCTAATACAGAGTTCTATATGCCAGGTATTATGCTCAGTACTTAACAGTGTCACATTTAACCATTTTTATCTGCATATCACAGGCTTACTCAAGTTTACATACTTGGCAGGAGCAGAACTAGGATTTGAACAAAGTTGGATTGATGGTTCTAACCCTAGAGTCTATAGACTTCTCCTTTTACAGCAGAAGTGTGTTGTTTGACACATGGTTCCCCATAGGAAGAAGGTGGTCATTTTCCCATTTACAGATGAGGAATGGTACCCATACAGGTAATACCTTGCCTCAGCTCAAAGAATCACAGTGTGTGGAACCCAGGCTTCACCTACCTCCTGACCCTAGCAGAAATACCATAGGGCAGGGCTATTTGCCAAAATTAGGTTTCTTTTCTTTCTTTTTTTTTTTTTAAAGGCAGTAAGGCAGAGCAGGCAATAGAGGACTGTATTAAACTCAAGAACCGACACATCAGCAAATGCATGGGGGCGTAAGTCACTCAAATGCAGAATCTGAGCATTTGGAATCTATTGTTTCTTAGAATCGCTGCTTCATCTAAACAGTGCTGCACTGAGTCACTAATGGCGGCAAGTTTTCTATACAAATCAATTGTATTCCTGCTATTTTCCTTCCTGGTCCAGTCCTAGAAGCATTCAAATACATTTCAACAGCAGGAAAAGGCAAGGTTACTTCACACAAAACTGATAAATCACAACAGTTCACTCTAAAGTCCTTTTAAAAATAAGATGTCATAGTATATCTGGTCCCCAGGTGGGACAAAAGGCTAAGCATTTGACTACTAGCTAAGATGTTGATGGTTGAAACCCACCTGGAGGCTCATCTGAAGACAGGCTTTGGTGATCCGCCTCCAGAAGGTCATAGTCTGGAAAATCCTACGGAGCAGTGGGACTTTGCACACACAAGGTCACCATGAGTCAGAAGTGACTGGATGTCCACTAACAACAGTCTCTGTTGTGGGAGATCAGAGTGGAGACATTGGGAGATGAACTGCGGACAGGCACTGCTGAAGACAAGTTCATTAGAGGTCACAAGTATAGTTTGTACAGAGATGAGGTCTGGGCTAGCTCATCCTGGAAGGGGTAGGCAGGAGGTAAGGGACTAGAGAGATTTAAAAGGGATAGCTGAGGGGACTTCCTAGCAGACTAGGTCTTGGGATAAGAAGAGGGAGGAGCCAAGCAGGAGTTCAGGGACAAACAGGTCCCGTTGTTAAAGCCATCAGCGTAGCATTTTTTATAGCAGTACTAGATAACAGAATCTGGTGCTAGGCGTGGGGTGCTGCTCTAACAGATACATAGGATGTGGAAGCAGTTTTGGAATTGAGTAACAGATAGATGGTTGTTCTTTGTATTGAAAGAAGTACAACCAGAGTGTTCTTTTGAAGCAAGTGTGGTGACACTATGTCTCACACAGTCCTGGACATGTTGTCAGGAAGGATCAGTCTCTGAAGAGACATCACGACTGAGAAATCAGAGGGTCAGCAAAAAGAGGAAGATCCCCAACAACACAGATCCTCAACACAGTGGCTGTAACAACAGGCTTAAGCATAACAATTGTGAGCATGGTACAGGACCAGGCAGCATTTCATTCTGTGGTAGACAGGGCCACTATAGGTTGGGACTCTGATACCTTACAATAACAACAAGTAGATGCTGAGAGTTTTAAATTAGGGACACAAAACACAATTCTCGTGAGGGCTCAGAACCAAGTGAGGAAAACTGTTACACCAAAGATGGTGCAGACAGCAAGAAGCAGCAACAGAAAAACAATGGTAGCAGAACCCAGAGACTGGTGTGAGACAGAGCAGGAGCTGACCCACAGACTGACAGAGCTGGGGACCTCTGGTAGGAAGCTTCCTGACTGATGGAGGTACCTTTGGGAACTTGCTAGAGGAGCTAGGCTTGCCTACTCCTGGAGCAAGAGCACCAAGAGCCTTTCAGCCAAGATTTACTGGCAGAGGGAGGTGCCTCCAGGCACTTTCCTGTGGTGCTAAAGAGCTTTGTAACACTTGGCTGGGCAGGACCGAGGCTGGGCCAGACCAATGCTGGGCCAGTCCAAAAGACCTGAGAGGCCATCAGGCCAAGGAAGCAGAAGCTAAAGAGACAAGCAACAAAGGAAGCAGAGTTGCCTCAATCTCAGAGCAGGGCCACTACCTCCGGGTTCTCCAATGGTGGGACCAGGACCTGGGTGAGGCCACAGACTCCTAGGTGTCAGAGAGTCATAGCTTTACCATCTCAGTTCTGGAGCATGGGGCTGCCTTTTACAAACGCCAGCAGGATGTGTATGTCAGTGGGGGGGACATCCATGCTAAACTGGCAGAAGAATGGAGCCTGATGGGCCTATGGGGGTAGAACTGCCACTCAGACAGACTACGAAAACCCACCCAGTCCTGTTAAGTTGATTGTGACTCATAGTGACGTTATAACACAGAGTAGAACTCCTCCGTAGTTTCCAAGTATGGCCTGGCAGATTTGAACTGCTGACCTCTTAGCAGATATAGCACTTAGCCATGATACTGCCAGGGTTCCTGGCTAGTAAAATAGGGCTGTCCACATCCTAGGGAACAGAGGAGCCATCCCAGTGGACCCAGAAAGCTGAGCTGAAGCCCAGGGCCAAAAGGCCTCCACCCTGAACCTGCAGTGTAGCCAAAACCATTGCCTAAATGGTCTCAGAGAACAGACGACTTTTTTCAAACCTCAAGAGCTAATGTTGTATGTTCTGCAGACTTCTTTGGTGTTTATTATGCCTTCTTGCTCTCCAGTCTCTCCATTTGTAGGGGAAATGTCTAGCTTGTACCTATTCTACCATCATACTTTGGAAGCAGGCAAATTATATTCTAGTTTTTACAGATGAAGAGGAATTTTGCCCCAGGAGAGAATCTGGACTTGGAGTTAAGACTTTTGGGAGGGTATGACAGGATGAAAGTATTTTATATGTCACAAGGACATGAGCTTTGGGGGGGTCAAGAGGTGGACTGTTACTGATTGAATAGAGTCCCCCTAAACATGTGTCAGCTTGGCAAAGCCATGATTATGCGGTTATCCTCCGTTTCCTGATCAGATGTAATTTTCCTATGTGTTGTAAATCCTAACCTCTGCCTGTGCTAACAACACAAGATTAGGATGTGTTAAAGTGGGTTCCGGTGGAATGTAACACCCTTGTTCAGATCATAACCCTAATCTGATGTATGGGAAGTTCCTCAGAAGTGTATCCAACATCATCATTTATCTAGAAGAGATAAAAGGAGACAGAGAAAGGAAGAAAAGGACCTCATTCTACCAAGAAAGAAGTACTGGGAGTGGAGCATATTCTTTGAACACGGGGTTCCCGTGCCTAGAAGCTGACAGATCAGAGGAAGATTGGTAACAAGGACCTTCTTCCAGAGAAAGAAAATCAAATCATCCCTGAATTTGGACTTCTAGCCTCCTGAACTATGAAAGACTAATTTTTGTTGTTGTTGTTTTTAAAGCCCTCCACTTGCGGTATTTCTGTTACAGCAGCACAAGGTAACCAAGACAACAGCGGACAGGGTCAAGAGGACCAGAGGAGAGTTGTGCTGAGACAAAACCACTGTCCCTCTGGAAAGTCAAGGAATAAGGAGAAGTTCATGACACCGGGGATACTCATTATTTTCACTGGTTTTGCATTGGCTGGAAAGCTTGGTGGCACGGTAGTTAAGTGTTACACCTGCAAATCACAAGACCAGCAGTTCAAGTCTACTAGGCACTCCTTGGAAACCCTATGGGGCAGTTCTACTCTGTCCTATAAGGTCACTATGAGCCAGGACTGGCTCAGTAGAAATTAGTTGTTTTTTTTTTTTTTTTTTTTTAACAGAATAAACATAGCACAGCTCTGGGCATACAAAAGGATCTCAACATATACATTTGGAATGAAGTAATTTAAGAACCTGAAGTAGAAGTCACAAAATGGTAGCTCACGGGATATATTCATAACTTGCTGGGACTACCCAATGTCTTACAAATCCTGAGTCATCTTCTAGCACTTACAAGTTGGGAGTTTTTATGTAACAATTGAACTTATATTTCCTTTTAAAAATCGGGCAGTGCTTCTAAGTTAGCAAGAGCTGAAGAGTAGCTGCCCCAAAGGACCAGGCAGGAGCCCTTTTGCCCTATTTTTACCTACTGGGGTTTTACAGGGTCACTATGAGTCAGAATCAACACAGTGCTTATGGGTTTGGGGTTTTTTGGTTTGGGTTTTACAGGCATCAACAGTTAGCAACTTTTGACCAAGATTAGACAGGACAATAGTGAGAACTACACGTTGGCAGGTGCGAAGGTAAAGCCATTCAGTAATTAGAAGCAAAAGGGACTTTAATTTATCACTCAGCTCATATTACATAAGCAGGACTGTCTCAGTGCTTCCTGTTGGGGATGCTCTATAAACACAGCACCCAGGTGAGGGACAAAAGTAAGTCGTCTAATACAGACTTTAATAAAAGGTAAGCCAGGGGCAGAAAGTTGGCCCTTGGAAGGAATTTCTATCTGTGAAGCCGAAGACAAAACAAAAGCAGGTCATTGCTTTAGGAGAAGTAAAGCTCATCATCATTAATTGGACAGAAAATGAAACTAGGAGTCAGGGAAGACAAGGCCCAGTGGAGCGCAGCCATCCCACAAGTGGTGTGACCTTGGGTGAGGTCATGCCAACTACATGTGGCCTTAGTTCTTTATCTGGACATTGAGGGAATCAAGGCAGATTTCTTCTTTAACCTTTTGTTTTAACCTAGTTTTCACAATCAGAAGAAATGAACAGCTGAAACTGGAATGTTGAAGAGAGACTGGAAAATTTCCAGTGACAATGAGTATGAGAAAGACTACCATTTTTGAAACTGTGTTTAGATTGGTTAATTCAAAGCTTTTCTAATTTTCACTCTGAGGTTACCGTTGTAGAGTTGGTTGCAAGGTTACCTTTTCAATGTATTTTAAGGAAATACTTGCTCCACAAATTAATGGGTTTAACAAGATTTTTCTTCCCCCAGTGTTGACCCTAATTGGGGTAGGAGGCTGTGTTTAAGGACATCAGCATATTCTTTATTTGTATGTAAATGATGCTGCTAATTACCAAATTAAAGTAGTCCCAGCAGGACCTCTTCATGAAAACACTTGGTTAACAGCTAGTTCACATTGTTAGTGTTATTGGAGAGAAATAAAATTACATTTTATTTGTAAATAGTCTTAAATTCAGGCTTTTCAGTTCATATGACCTGCCTTCTCCCAATGTCTACAAATAAGAAATTAGGCTTTCATCCTCTTCTCCTGGCACCCCTCCCAAAAGTTTAACAAATGCCCTCGGTTTCTTAGCTCAGAGTTACTGCCAGTGCGGGTCAACCAAAAGGACTTTATCCGAAGCCAGAAAAACACGTCGGTGTCTAAAAATGCTGTCACAAAAATCTGCCTACGAAAGCTCTTGCATTTTAGTTAGTAGACGAAGATCTCAGACCCTCATTTAGCCATTAGGGTCCCCTCTTTTACACACAATTATATCAAGACTGCTCCTCCTGAGCTGAACACCACCACGGGAAGCTGTGAAGGAGCAGAGGGAACCACAAGCTGCTACAGACAGCACTTGGTGAACTCTAATGACAGCTAATAAAGAAAGACAGTATAGCCAAGAGGGAGACAGAGTCAGATGGGAGCTTGCAAAGCACCGTATTCCAGGCCCTTTCAGCACAAGAGCTACACAGCACACAAGCCAATACCAAACGGGGGGAACAAACACATGTGTCCAAGGTCAAGATCTGCAGCCAAAAAGAAAACGTTGAATTATGGTCAATTCCCCCACATCATCATTAGCATAGTAATAAGAAATGGCATTTATTAAGCTCTTAATGTGCTAAATGCTGTGCTAAGTGCTGTTTAGTTCTTTAATTTTCTTAACGTTACTACCATGCACATCCTATAATTATTCTTATTTTACAGAGGAGTAAAATACATCATGGAGATCTTAAGTCACCTCCACGAGTCAGTTAATGGCGGAAAGAGTCACATATTAGAGCCCATTGTCTTAAGCTAGAAACGCTGCTTACCTCTACCATTTTTAAGATAACCCAACTTTTCAGTTTTATCAGTTTTTTAACTTTTATATACTACTTTTAACATCTTACTCACAAAATCATGAACACATCATAGCATTCAACTGTTTTCAGCATACAACTCAGTGATTTTTAGTAAATTTATGGAATTGTGCAACCATTACCATAATCTACTTTTAGAGAATTTCCATCATTCTAAAAATCTCCCTCTTGCCTATCTGCAGTCAATTCCTAAACCCTCCCCCTAGCACCCAGACAACCAGTTACCCACTTTCTGTCGCCACAAAGTTGCTGGGAACCCTGGTGGTGTAGTAGTTAAGTATTACGGCTACTAACCATAAAGGTTGGCAGTTCAAACCTACAAAGCGTTCCTTGGAAACTCTATGGAGCAGTTCTGTCCTATTTTATAGGGTCTCCATGAGTCAGCATGGACTCGACAGCAGTGGCTTTGTTTTTTGTTTTTATAGAGTTGCCAGTTACAAATATTTTGTATAGCCAAGAGAAGCAAATATTTTGTATAAGTGAAACCTTAAAATGATGTAGCCTTTTGGCATCTGACTTCTACTTACCAAGATGTTTTATGAGATTCAGCCAGGTCATAACACACATTAGCAGTCTACTCCTTTATACTGCTGCATATATTCCATCATATTGATACGCCACATTTTGTTCATTCACTCCCCAGCTGATGGACATGTAGGTTGTTTCCAGTTTTTTAGTATTTTTCATAATGCATCTCTGAGTATCCACTTAAACACATGTTTGTGGAGAAATGTTTTCATTTTTCTTGTAGCTGCTTATTTCTCTATGCATTTTTAAGTTCTGGAAACAATATATGAAGTCTCATGTCTCTACATTGAAATTCCCTTAAAAAAAATGGAACGCAATAAATTTATACTAAATGTGGTTCAAATCCATGGAAAACTAACTAAAAGCCAAGCCAAGTGCCGCTGAGTCAGGTCCGACTCATGGCGACCCTTGGAAAACTAACTAGCAAGCAAAAATTAATGGCAAGTTTATTATAATTAAATGTAATAAAAGTAAATGCTAATTTTGGTTTATTTTGGACGTCTAATATCTTTTTATCTTTTTCTTTTCCCCTCTAGCAGAATTGTAATTTAGGGTTGGATTTTCAGAAAAGCTACATCATATGTTATATTATACCCCAAAAACCCAACCCATTGCTGTGCAGTTGTTTCTTATGCACAACAACTGTATAGGATGGACTTCATGTAGGATAGACTTGCTGGATCATATGGTAAATTTCTGTTCAATTTTTTAGGAAACTGCTCAATTGTTTCCCCAAGAGGCTGTACCACTTTACATTCCCACCACTAAATGATGGTACCAGCCCTCTACACCCCCACCAACACCCGCTTTGTCCTGGTTTATTATAAACATTTTAGTGGGTGTGATGTGGAGTGTGGTTTGATGGTTTAAGTGCTAGGCATGCTAACTAAAAGGTCAGTGGTTCATATCCACACAGCATGCTTTGGAAACCCCACTCCATCCAACAGGGTCACTGAGTCAGACTCCTGATGGTGATGGGCTTGGTTTGGGGTGTATCATACTTAGGAAGCTTGGTGGTGTGGCAGTTAAAGCACTCAGATGTTCCACAAGAGCTCAAAACCTCCATCTACTCTACAAAAGAAAGATGTAGCATCTGTCTCTGTAAAGATTTACTGCCCTGGAAACCCTATAGGGCAGTTCTCTACAGTCTTACAGGGTTGCTATGAGTTGGAAACAACTCAGAGGCAGTAGGTGTTGTTTGGTTTCCATACATCATACTTACAGCTATAGACTTATTATAGCCAAAAAGAATACAAATGAAGCGAAGCATAGTGCGAGGTCTAGGAGGATTCCTAAAGGCAAAGCCCCCATGACCCAAGGGACACGCTACCCTATGATGAACAGGTGTTCTCATCACCCAGGAAGCTTGGGAGGCTTAGTGTTCACATCTTTCAATGTCTAGTCCTTCAGGATAAGCTAAGTCATACCTCCTGAGGATGTTTAATATCAGCACCCCCACGGGGTCTTTTCTGGCCTGGCCAGGCCCCACTCAACAGCACACTTTTTCAAGTGTGACCTGGAAGTCCCAGACCAAGACAACCAACCCATTTACTCCACGGGTTATTTCTCCAGAGCCAAGGACAAAGGTCACAGTACTTGTCTCTTACCTCATACTATCCATTTGTCCAGCCTTCTATTAATTTATTTTATTTTTTGATACATTTTAAAGTAAATTAAAATGTGTTTCATCGGAGTTCAGTACTGTTATTAGCTACTTTTGTAAATTCTATTATTTTAGGTTAAATTTACATACAGTGAAAAGCACAGATGTGAGGTACAGCATTCAATGAATACTGACAAATATCTAACCACATAAAGCTATGAAGCACTGTGTGTGTGTGTGTGTGTGTATACGTAAGTGCGAGCGCACAAGTGCATGCATAGTGACACTATAAAACAGAGCAGAACCGCTCGATAGAGTCTCCAAGAAAGACCTAGTAGATTCAAACTGTCAACCTTTGGTTAGCAGACATAGCACGTAACCACTATGCTACCATGTATATGTAAATAAATGCACAGGAGTTCTGGTACCCCAGTGGTTAAGAGTGTGGCTACTAACTGAAGTCCAAATCTACTAGCGGCTCCTCGGAAACCTTACGTGGTAGCTCTATTTAGTCCTATAGGCTCGCTATTCACCAAAATCAAATCGGTGGTAACATATTTGGTTTTGGTGTGTATACAGACACACCCCCACACCTCCCGACATATGTTGTTGGGTGCTGTTGAGTCAGTTCCCATTCGTAGTGACTATATGTACAACAGAACAAAACACCGTCTGGGGTATGTGTATAAAACAGACACACACACATAAGTCTTCCACACCCGCAATCACTGTTAATGATTTTTTCTTTTGCCACACATTAGCTTTATCTGTCCCACAGTGTATTAAAACCTTAATATAAACAGGGTCTTTTTTTTTTGGTAACATTTGCTTCTTCAACAGAAAAATTATACTGAGATTCGTCCAAACTCATCCATGATTTGCTGAGTAGCATATTCCATCGCATGGATGTACCACATTTGTTTGTAGGTTCCTCTGGTGATGGACATCTGGAATGTTTCCCATTTCATGGTAGTAAGAAAAGCCTGCCATGAACACTCTTACTTCAGTTTTTCAGTCAAACAACACAGTGACATCGCTTGGTCATAGATTAGATACATATTTTCTTCTCTAAGAAGTGCAAGACTTTTCTAAAAAGTGGACATACCATACATTTCTACTTGTTCCAGAGCCTCATACACATACTTTTGAAAACACTCCACTTCACCAGTGTCTATTACAAGAACAATAGACATGAATGCAAAGAGGATAAAAGAAAATAGTTCCATGGTATGCCTAGAGGAGCTGGATCATTTAACCAATCCAGGCTTCCATTTTGCAAACTGAAGAGATCAGAAGCTCTAAAGGGTAGTTAAGATACACCAGAGAAAATACCATAATAAATAATCACCAGTGCAGAGATCTATTTTTAGGAAAACCCAAAGTAGATGAGAACTAAGTTTTGGTTGCCCCTGTGGTTCTAATTTGCTTCTTTCTCTTCTTTGCACCTATGCCTGGAGTGGAGGAAATGCTATTCCACCTTCCGAGCCATAACGAAAGCTGTCACTTACCACTGAGTCCTACCGCTTTCTGTGAAAAGTACTTTCGTTAAAAAAAAAGAAAAAAAGCTCAGATTAGAAAAAAAAACACTGATATACACAACTCTGGTTGCACTCTCATGAAGTAAAAGCAGAACAATACTGACAAACCAAGTTTTTGCTACTTCTCCTTATCCGTGTGAGCCAACAAACCTCCTTAAAGCTTCCAAATGCTTTACACTTCTCAAGTGCCATGTCACCCTTCCCAAGACTTCCATGTCACCCTCAAGATTTCCATGTCACAGTCCCCATCTCTTATTCCTCCCTCCTGTGAACCAGCTTTAGTTTTGCCTCTCTTCTGATTGACTGTGACTTTCTTATCTAGCTTGGTAACCACAGCTGCATTTCTTAGATTCAGAAATCCAATTCCTTCCATGGGGGTAATAGTTCTACCAACTTACCATTCAGCTGAATGTTGTATCACTTCACTTGCCTTTATACCAATCCTGGGTAACATTAGTGTTTCCAGAAAAGTGATATGTCTTGGGAGTCCACCACGGCTCAGAAGACACCTTACTGCATGTGTCAGCTAGAGCAGATTCAAGGTCACATATAACACAGACAACACTGCAAGGGTAAATACACAGCCAAAGGTCTGAAAATGTCCCTTGCTGAGGGATTTACGCAGCTCTGTTATGGTACCAGAAGCCCTGGTGATATAGTGGTTAAGTGTCATGACTACTAACCAAAAGGTCAGCAGTTCAAATCCACCAGGCATTAAACTCTGTGGGGCAGTTTGACTTTGTCCTATAGGGTTGCTACGAACCAGAATTGGGTTTGGCCTTTGGCTACAGTACCAAACTTGGGTATTCTCTTAGTCGGAAACTGCTCTAAGAGATCAGGCATGATTTCCAAGTAATTTAGGACCGTAGCCTCTAGTCAAAAGCTGCCCTGTCCAATCACATAGCTACCAGTTACATGTGGCTACTGAGTGGTCAAAATGTGGTTCATCAAATAATAAATGTAGTATGAGAGTAAAACACACACCAGATTTTTAAGATAAAGATGTAGTACCAAAAAGGAACTCCTGGTGGTGTAGTGGTTAAGCGCTACAGCTGCTAAGCAAAAGGTCAGCAGTTTGAATCTGCCAGGCACTCCCTAGAAACTCTATGGGGCAGTTCTACTCTGCCCTATAGGGTCGCTACGAGTTGGAATCTACTTGACAGCAATGAGTTTGTTGGTTTTTTCCTATAAGAGAAGACACATATGTCAATTTTTTTTTAAATATTGATTACATGTTCAAATAAATACAATTATTAGAATTTTACTTATGGCATTTTTACTTTCCTCAACGTACCTACTGAAACATTTCAAGTCACGTAATTGTTTTGTGTCACATTTCTACCGTGCAGTGGTGGCTACAGCATTCTAATAGTTTGCCTTTCAAAATAGCTTGGCTTGGTTTATTTTGACCTGAATGTCTCTCATCGAAAACTACTAGAATTTGTAGTTCAGAAATGCCTCTGGTAGACAGTTTGTTTTTTCTCACTAAGTGCAAAGTTTCAGATGATCATTTTTCCCTTTCAAACAGTTTTCTAAAGCCAAGAAACATGGATCTCCATGGTGCTAAACATGGTAGCTGACTCTGTCAACAAAGGCTCTCTGTTCACGTTAGTAAGGCAGGCAATAAATTTCAAGTGTCATCGAAATGGATTATATTGCAGCACATTTGTAACCATGCCAGCAGTTAAGACAAGCTAGTGGTACATGCCTGTTATTAGTACTGGGATCACATCATCCCAGGCCATTGCATTTTACACATATTTGGCAGGGAGGTTTATATATGCCAAATTCAGAGGCTTCCCCTGCCTCTCCTATGAGGAGGCGAAGCTCATCTAAGAAGGCATCACGTGTCCTGCCTGCCTCCAACTGTTCTGCAGCATACCCCCCTTCAGAAATGCTGCAGCTTCAGCAAGGGGCAATACCCCAGAAAGGCAAGGCCTTCTCGTCATGCAGATGCCGCATAAAAGACCTGAAAAAGCACTACCAGTTGTCTTAGTTGTTGAGTGTTGCTATAACACAAACACAAGTGCATGGCTTCAATAATGATAATTTGTTTTCGACGTCTAGAAGATCAGAAGTCTGAATTCAGGGTGCCCTCTCCAGGAGAAGTCTTTCCCTTTGTTGTCTCTGGAATAAGGTCCTTGTTGTCAAGCTTTCCCTAACCTAGGAGCTTCTCGGCACAGGAACTCCAAGTCCAAAGGATGTGCTCTGCTCTCCGTGTTCTTTCTTGGTGGTATGGGAGCCTCCTGTCTCTCTGCTCAATTCTCTTTTATACCTCAAAAGAGGTTAGCTTAAAGTACAACCTCATTTTGCAGATTGAGCCCTGCCTCATAAACAGAGCTGCCACCAATCCCACTTTATCATCAGAGCCAGGGTTTATAACACACCAGAAAATCACATCAGGTCACAAAATGGTGGACTACCACACCATACTGGGAATCATGGCCTAGACAAGTTGATGCACATTTGGCAGGGGGGGGGCATAATTCAATCCATGACACCAGTCAAGAGACCTGAGCATACAGTGGTCCTTGCAGAGATATGCTGGTGCAGTGGTTAAGTGCTCCATTGCTAATTAAAAGGTCAGTGATTCAAACCCTGGTCGCTGTAGTGGTTAAGTGCTATAGCTGCTGACTGAAAAAGGCTGACAGTTCAAATCCACCAGGCACTCTTTGGAATCCCTATGGGGCAGTTCTACTCTGTCCTATGGGTTGCTGTGAGTCAGAATCAACTTTTTGGCAGCACGTTTGGGTTTTTTTGGTTTGGTTCAAACCCACCAGATACTCTATGGGACAAAGATACAGCAATCTGCTTCTGTTAAAAGATTCACAGGATTAGAAAAGCTATACAGAAGCTGTTCTGCTCAGTCCTACAGAGTCACTATGAGTTGGAACTGACTTGATGGCAAAGGGTTTGGCTGTTAGTTTGGTGCTGTTCGGAAACGTTAACAAAATGAAGCATTGGGGGCTTCAGGTCCCCAAGCCATGCTACGCTGTAGCACACAGGGCGTAGAATAGTACAGAATTTGGAAGACAGCGTCTCAGATCCCTTTTCTTTCTCACTGCATCACTGTGGTCAGGGAGCGCAAGATTCCATGTGAGCTTGGTGTCGTCTCGGCCCTGCCCATCCCCTGTGGCTGCAGCTGTCCTTCCACCATCTGGAATCCTGGTGAATTGTCTGTGTCTTTCCAATAGCTTTAAGGTGAACATAAAATTTTTAAAATAAATCCTGTTTCTAAGCCATGGTGAATAAATGAAGAATGTGTAGGTTTTCTGCTGCAATATGACTTTATATTAAATATCCACTATTCCCTTCCACTGCAATGAGGTATATTTACAAAAATATAATGGATGCATCCATTAAAACTAATTCTGACACATATATCTCCTATTAAGTTTAAAATACGGGAGTATACGTACTAATGCCCATGATGAGTTTAGTGTTATGTTGACTTTTGAATAAATACAGACATATACATTTTTTTACTTTTAAAACTGTACTTTCATGTGATGAAAAAAGAAATTTCTGGCTTACCATTGTCCCCTAATTGTGCAGACACAAGTAGGAAGCCACTTTGTGGAAATGACATTTTGTTATATTTAATTTCATCCTGCTTGTCCTAGAAACACACTAATGAATTCTTTCTGAAGGTGTATTTTTCACTCTGCCTTTGAACTAATTAAAAGATATGTATTAACTATCTTTCTGAAGGAGTATTATTCACTGTGCCTTTGAGTTAATTAAGAGATATGTATTAACTGTATTTCTGAGTGCAGTGCTATAGATAATCTATGGTTGTTTTTTAAAAAAGGAATACATCACTTCATATATTTGTTGCCTGGAGAGCTGTCTTCAAACTGAAGTAAGGCCACTAAGATAACAGTTTTGTTAAGCAAAAAAAATCAAAATCACTACCTTTATATGTGTTTTGTCAGTTATTTCATGGAGTAAGTTTTCTTTAAACAGATGTATCTATGTAGCGATAATTTCCTGATTAGCTTCCAATCTCTTGCTGGAGTTGAAAGTTAAACCAGTAACTCTCTGGAAAATGTTTTTCTTAAAGAAACGAAATCATCATCAGATTCAAGTTCTAGCTTATCAGAATATTACTCATTGAAGATAATCAGAGACTTAAGAAGGCAAGACAGAGGCAACTTAGTTCAATCACGTATAAAGATTCTGGCTTCCCCTGAGAAGCTGAAGTGACTTCATTTAAATGCTGCCAGTGATGGGAATTCAATGCTCTGCATCATGGTTTTATTTTCTATCCATTTCTGTAGTTATCAGAAAATTCTCTGCTGAGAAGGACTGTGTGAATGGGAGACTATACCAACATATGACCAGAAGAACCAGACAGTGCCTGGCCACCACCAGACAGCCTTGATGGGGCACACAATGTTGAGTTCCTGGTGACAACACAAGAAAAAGAGGGGTGCATCTCAAGAACTCTACTAAAAGAACACAGTTGATGGTCCAATGGCCTAGGGAATCCCCTGGGAGCATGGCCGCTAGACCTGCGGCTGCCTCTGACCAGAAAACACTGCTGACATCTTCAGACAAAAATGGTCTGGACTCGGGGACACAATGTGACAACATGGTGTGTGTATTTTACGGCTCTATGCATTTATCGGATGCTGTCCTACTCGTCCCAACTCGATGGCAGTGGGTTGGTGGGTTCTACTGGTCTCTTTCTAGATGGAAGAAAAAAGGGAAGGGTAGAGAAGAAGGGACAGGAGCTTAAGAGGACACCAGAAGTATAGAATAAAAAGGAAGAGTGTGCTGTCACAAAGCAAGGAGAGCAGAAGGAACTGCAGACAGGTGGGCATGCAAAACTAATGTGGATTGTGTATTTTCATTTAATTATGATAAAAAAAAGAAAAGAAAAATTCTCTGTTAAGGTAAACTTTGCCCTCCTGTAACTAAGACCAATTAGTTTCCAAACTCTCCCAGGAATCACTCATATGAGGTCTAATTCATCTTCTGTCTGACAGACGGTCTTAGCCATCTAGTGCTCCTATAACAGAAATAATCACAAGTGGGTGGCTTTAAAAAGATAAACTTTATTTTGTCACAGTCCAGTAGGCTAAAAGTCCAAACCCAGAGCGTCAGCTCCAGGAGAAGGCTCTGTAGGAGGGTCCTTGCCATCAATCTTCCCTTGGACTAGACGCTTCTGAGGTGCAGGGAGCCCGAGTCCTTCCCAAAGGATGCATTTTGCTCCCAGTGCTGCTCCTTGGTGGCATGAAGTCTCCAAGTCTCTGCTTGCTTCCCTTTCCTTTATGTCCCAAGAGACTGCCTCAAGGCACCATATAATCTTACACACTCAGTTCTGCCCCACCAATACAACTGTGCCCATCCTCCCTCATTGACATCAGAGAGGCAGGACTGACAGTCCAGAGGAACATCCCACAACACTACGAATCATGGCCTAGCCAAACTGCTATACACATTTCACTTTGTGACACAGATCATCATATATTTAAAGACAAACAATAATTACCACTCACTGAAATTATGTACATAGCTCTATGCTATGTCTATTACTACGTACCTGGCTCTGTACTAAGTATTTTTTATGTATTACTTAATTAACAATACGAAGAATTTTTTTTTAAACAGGTATGTTAGCTCTTTTACAGATCAACAAATGGAGGGATAAAGAGGTTCAACAACTCTTCCAAGATTACATAAGCAATAAATCGGATTTCTGAAATGGGATCCCATTTCAGAAATCCCATTTATTGCTTATGGCATAGTAGTTAAGAGCTACAGCTCCTAACCAAATGGTTATCAATTTGAATCTACTAGGGACTCCTTGGAGACCTTATAAGGCAGTTCTACTTTATTCCACAGAGTTACTATGACTTGGAATTGACACAGTGGGAATGGATTTGGTTTGGTTTTTTCCTAAGTGAAATTTGAGTCCTTTTGTGCCTCATGCCAAATTTGAGCTCTTAGACACTATTAGAGTCATGTTTCCTTCCTGTCTCATTTCCCACATTTGAAAATGTTTAGAAACTCTTGCTTTGTTCAGTGGCATATGTAAACACAGTAGGAGACATCTTCAAGACCTGGAGAGGTGAATTTCTTTGAAGTAATCATATGACCTGTGCTTCCTCCAATCTTAAGATTCAAGTCTTCTTACATCATTAGAGTTCTAACACTTTCTGGTGGAGTATCACAGGACGCTTGGAGAATCTAATGAAAGCTCTGAACTTTCTTCCCAGAAAAATAAATCCCACTTGTATTTTAACCCTTATTTTGGTCTATTCATAGATCTTTTGATGCTCATCCAGGAAGGCATCACAGAACCCGTGTTTATTCAACTTTTATCTATCACAAAGATGTTCCCACTTGATAGCAGTAGTAGATACATACAAACATTGCATGGCTCTGCTTTGACATTAAGCAGACCAGTGGTCACTGAGTTGATCTCAACTCATAGCAACCTTGTGTGTACAGAACAGAACGGCACGCCATTGGATTTCCAAGACTGTGCCTTTCAGATGCAGACAGCCAAGCACTTCTTCTGAAGCACCTTTGAAACCAAACCAAATTCACTTCACTCCAGTTGATTCAGACTCATAGCAACCCTACAGAACAGAGCAGAACTGCCCCATAGGGTTTCCAAGGAGCATCACCTGGTAGATTCAAATGGCTGCCCTTTCAGTGAGCAGCCATAGCTCTTAACCACTATGCCACCAGGGTTTCTGAAGTACCTTGGGGTTCAGTTAGTAGTCACATTAGGTAACCGATGGCTGATCCCCAATAGTGGGACTATTTTTCATTCATTTTTCTCCAAACATGCATCACAACTTACGGCTGCTTTTAATGTATAGGTATATCTGCAGGCATATGCATATACATGTTCATGTGTGCTGCACATACTCTTATGTACATAAAAAAGTACATAAGCAGCACAGTCATGGATACCTTCTGTATGTAACCAAATACCCCATGAGATCTGTTAACCGGGTTTGAAGGCTTAGGACCATAGTCTCATGGTACAACTTGATCAACTGGCACAACGTAGTCCATAAAGATGATGTCCTACATTCTAATTTGGTAAGTGGTGTCTGGGATCTTAGAAGTTTGCAGCCATCTGAAGTACAACTATTAATATCCATTCCTCTGGAGGAGAAAAAAGAAAACCTACGAAGTAAAGAAGAAACTAGTCTACAGGACTAAATGCCTACATGAACCACAGCCTCATCTATCCTGAGACCAAAAGAACTAGCTGATGACTGACCATTCTGACCAATGACACAACTGATGGTCCCCCACTATAATGTGAAAAAAGTTGTAGAATAAAACTCAAATTACTCAAATGAAAAAAACAAACAACAACAAGAACAAAAGAAAAAAACAGCTCAGACTTACTAGACTGGTAGAGAGAGAGCAACCCTTGAGACTACTGCCCTGATATAACCTTTAAAATTTGAACTAAAACCACTCCTGGAGGTCACTTTTCAGCTAAGTAACAGATTGGCTTATACATGGTACCACTTGATTACAGTACTCTTTTTTTTTAAAAAAAAATAAATCATCTATGAGACCAAATGGTCCGCATTTACCCAGAAGCAAAGAAGAGAAGGTGAAGAGGGTAGGGAAGCTAGATTAAGAGAAACAGAACCACCAGAATAGAAAGAATGATGATGTTGGCACAATGTGGAATATAATTTATAACCAATGTTACATATTCACTGTACACAATTGAACAAGGTGTATGCAAATTGTTAAATGGGAACCTAATTTGCTCTGTAAGTGTTCACCAAAAGAACAATAAAATATTTTTTAAAATGATTGTTTCTAGAATTTTCCTTAAGACATGCCAGTTCGTTCTCTGAGTCAGCATTCCCAGTTATTCATAGAAATTTGTACCACTTATTTTAGTAGAGTTTCTCTTTCTTGTTTATAGAACATGCTTTTCTTTCTCAGAAAAAGTGAAATAATTTTGACAGTGTCACTTACTGAGAAGTATGTCTGTTTATCTCTTAAGAATCCTAATTTTCTTCTGAGTGTTGCAGCCTGTGAACAAAGCCAAATAGATTTCCTCCTAGAGAAAAGATGGCTTTATCCTAGAGATACTTTTAATTATTAAGCAGTCCAACTTAATTCATCATTAGCGCCCATAATGAAAAGCACTAAGGCAATTTAGAAGGAATGGAGCAGAGGTGCTATAAAACACAATAGAAAGTCATAACATTTATCACAGCTTGCTGGGGAGGAATTTATTCTGCTGGAAGCAATGCTATTACACGTAAAACTTGAGCTGTTAAAGAACTTATGTTGGCCTTTGTGGCAGACACTGGGGAGCTCTTCACAAAACTCAGTTCCTTTGCTGTTGGGGTACAGAGACCACATTTCCCAGCCTTCTCGGGGTTATGCTGTTTCGGAGTCTCCACATAAAACCTCTCTCTCAGCTCTCCATAGTCTGTCTTCTGTTCTGGTGGATTACAGAGGACATAACCTCCAGGACAGCCTGAGAACCATGTACTGAACCTTGTCACCTGAAAAAAATGAAACGAGGTCGAGTCTCCCTCACCAAGCCCAGGTGGAAAGCTACCAGATCAGGACTCTTAGGTGAGTGACAGAAAAAACTTCCATTCCATTCTATTTTAACTACCATGGTTTCCCTTTATAAGCACTGATACCAACAGATCCTAAAAAAATTGCAAATCTTATCATATTTACTCTAATGAAACTGTAGATTTATCATTGCCTGTCATCAATTATTCTCATGTTTATCTTTAAATAAGTTTCTGCTAAAGGAGTTTCATAAATAATAATGAGTTACATTATTTGGGTAGAAGGAATTACAGTGGTAGCAGGGTTGGCTTTAGAAGGAAAAAATATTAGGCTTACTTAAAATTCTTTGAATGATAAAGGTAAATCTCATCTAATTTTTTTTTTTTTTTTTTTTTTTTTGTCCATAGGCCCAACTGCCATCAAATTTCTAGGCTTATGTAGAAGAATTTTTAAAAATTCAAATTCGGTAGTCTTTTTTTGTTTTTGTTTTTAAACGAATACAACATGATAGAGCAGAGAAAAGGAAATGTTACAGGATCAAAAGGTTGTCCTATGGTCAAATCCTTCACCAAAGTGGAAATATAGAAGAGCCATGTGATTGTCGGAAGAATGAAGACGAAGCACCTAGCATACGACGTGCTATCCCTGGCTATAACTGAAAGAAGATGCTTTTACTTTTGTGACACAAATATTTCAGGGAAAGATACAGGGAAGTTGGACACTTTTACTGGTGAGAACCCAGACACACACACGTTCATTGCTACTCAGCAAATGCTCATACATTAGCCTGCAATTTGTATACTATAAAAATTCATCTGTCTTACAAAATTACAATATTGAAAATGAGAGGGACTAGACCAAAAATAGATCAGGGCAGACCACTTAAAACAAGTGCGCTATGTAAGCAGAAATCAAAGTACCAACCCTAATAAAAATGCTGACACAGTTTAAACAGGAGGCAAACTTCTACACATAAAACAAAATTATAAGGTATAAAGCCATAAATTACAAAAAAGAAAAAAAAGACAACATGGTGGCAGTTTGATGGAAGCAGGTATTAGAAAAGATTAAAACCACTGAGTCTTGCAGACAAGATAAAAATGGAAAATAATAAGAATTTGAGCAATAAATGCCTCAAGACAGAAAATATAGCCCCACTGAGTCATGAGGAAGAATGAGGGGAGAAGGGGCCCTCCATACACTACTCAGCACTCCCTAACAGCTTGCTGCTCCCAGTTGTGGGAATGAACCTTAATATATTAAACATCAGTTTGCTGGGAAACAAAATGACCCTCACTGTCTTATTTAAATCAGTTCTGTGTTTACCAGTTGTTACCAGTTGATAGCAGAACATATAGGTATTCGGTAAGTATCTGTTGAATGAATAAGTGTCAGGACCATAAAGGTACGATGGGCTTACTCCACCAGGGGCCGGTGTAGGATGAAGCATTTTGTTTGCTCACTCTTCCCTACCTAGATCTTCTGTTGATATGAATCAACTTTACATAAGCAAAAAAAAAAAAAAAAAAAAAAAGACACAGGTCTTGTCATTTCTCAAGAATTATGAGACTACAGACCTAGAAACAGCTATATGTTTGTTCAGCCAATGTACCCTTCTCCCAAGAAGACCCTCAACTTGACATCTTTTCAGATTGTTCAGAAAAAAGTTCCAAACAAAAGCTGCTGGGTTTTATTCATTAAGTTGAAATAAGCTGCATGCAAGTATCAATCTTATCAATGAGAAGATCCAAATGGTTAAGGTTCTTGCTTCATTGATTTTTCTTGACTGACGTCTAGGGTGTATTGGCTTTCAATGTTCAGAGCATATAGTGACCACAATCTTTTCTCCCAGTATAGATTGTACTGCTACATATTTTAAAGAAAATGGGTGTTTGCAAAAAAGTAATGTTAAAATATATACCTTCTGTATGCTGCACAGAGGTTACCTTTAACTTAAGACAATTTTTCTGAAAGAATTCAAGGGAGCATTTACCTTAAATCAATCACACTGACGATAAAAATCTAGTATACCTCCAGGAGGCCAAATGCCTGGACAAGAGTCAATACTTTTTTTTTTTTTTTTTTTTGCTTAAGTTACCTGCCACTCAAAGGCTTGGAGTACACTATAATAATGCACATGCATAGCCTGCATAGCAGCTCTGCCTTACATATAGTGCTAGCTTCAGAAAAGGACCCCTACTCAAATCCAGAGCTACGCCAGGAGACCTTCAGAGGTGCAAGAGCCTTCAAGAGAATCCCTGAAAACCTTGGATGCACAGTGGTTAGTGCTACAGCTGCCATCCAAAACAGCAGTTCAAACCCAGCAGTCATTCACTGGAAACCTGATGGGCAGTTATACTCTATCCTATAGGGTTCCTATGAGCCAGAATTGACTTGATGGCAATGGGTTGGGTTGGGTTGGGTGGGGTGGGGTTGGGTTTAGAGACCCACCCCAAACCATGGTCAAGTGTAGGATTCAAGAGATACCATCATCAGTTGGACTACTTATCCATAAGAGAGTCATTCAGAGAAGTATTTTACTGTCAAGGCACAAGGTCTCTTTGCATACTAAAGGCACATATTTGTGCAGCTTTATTTCAGGGCTGCTTACCAAATCCCACCCTCAGAGCCCTTTTTCAGATACACTTCATGACCCTCTCTCCCCAACAAGTGAGGGGAGAAACACTTTGGGCACAAATATTGAAATCCTCTCCCTATCCATTATAGAAGCAAACTTCTTAAACAGGTTGGCTACATACTCCAGCCCATATCCTTGCCACTCACAATCCTCTAGCCATACCCCTGCTCAGCTTCCGGTGCTTGTTTTACTAAACCTGGAAGATGCTCTGGCATTATTTAGCTTAAACTCTGAGTAGCATTTAAGAGACACAGTACCTATCACTTCCCTTTCAAAACTGTAATTTTCCTTGGCTTCTCCTCCTACCCTTTAGCTGTTCTTTTTCAGCCTCCTCAGAGCCACCTCTTCCTGTCCACTGCCACTAGAAGTATGACCCTGGGCCAGCAGCCCCAGCATCACCAAGAGGATTGTAAGCAGTGCAGAAGCTCAGGACTCACCTCTGACCTCCCATCAACATCTCTGGAGGAAGTCCTTGGGAAACTTTAAAAATAAATGTTCAGATGATTCTGACTCTGAAGTATGTGAATGGCTGCTCTAGTCCCTAAGTATTCTAGTTCTTCTGGACTTGGCCCCTGGCTCTCTTCTGGCTTCAGCCACCCTCAGCACACTAGGGACACACACTGCCTATGGCATGGTGGGCATGCCATCAACACTGGCTCATCCAATCAATGAGTGGAATGATTGCAAGCCTGTTACACCATCCCCGTTGCAAATACTCCTACTAGCTATCTAAACTTAACTGTCTCCTAGTCTTTCCAATTCGCTCTATCCAAAGCTGAACTCATTCTCTTCCTGCATGTAACCAGACCCAACAATAAGTAACACTGCACATTAACTCCATGCCCCAGGTTTCAAGTGAATTATCTCATTAAGTTCTCTTAACACACTCCTGGGAGGCAAACGTGATGTGTGTGACTTGACAGAGAAGGAATCTCGAGTCTTAAAGAGACAGGTGAGCCCTCCCGAGACTATCAAGCTAATAGAGGACAGATCTCGAAATGCACACACAGGTCATTTTAATCCAAGAATCTAAACTATAATGCTTTTTAATGATGCTGTCTGTCTTGGTCATTTATTATACCAATGTTGCCTAAGCCAGAAGTCTGAGAAGCATCCTGGATTCTTCTTCTAACTGCATATTCCCCATCTTGTCAATCCCAATACCAGGATCTCATTTTCCAATGGGCCACTGTCATTCTAGCCCGGGATTCCAGTGTTTTTCCCTGAGATCACACGATACCCTCTGTACTCCACCCCTCTGACCCCATCACTCTTGCTCAGCTGCCAGCCTTGGCAAGCTTCTAGAACAGAGCCATAGAACCCACTCCTTCCTCCTCTGCTTCAGCTCATCAAACACTATCAGACTTCACTCATGAAGTCTGATGAAAAAAAGTCTGAAAAAAATTTACAGAGTGGCAGCATTCCTTCAGAAACGCATTTCTTTTAAGACTTCTGATTTTGGTAACAAGACAGATAAGCAAAATATCTCTTTAAAACAGGCTTGCAATACTTCTGATTTTGGTAACAAGACAGATAAGCAAAATATCTCTTTAAAACAGGCTTGCAATACAGCGGTAAATTTTCATTTTTCTTATTAAAATTAAGTTCAAAGCTTCATTTAATGTTAAAGCTTCAATTTATTCGCTGATGACTATATTTAAGTTCACTCACGTTACTGGACATAAATAACAATATTTCTCAAAACACATTCCCTTTACTGGCCTTCACCTCAAAATTCACCAGAACCATGATATATTATTACCAGGAAGATGTGTACTTGTGTTTACCTGTGTTTCATTGACTAGGCAAAGGCATCTGATTGTGTGGATCATAGCAAATTATGGTCAGTCACCAGTTTTCTGGGCCTCAGTTTCTACACTGTAACACTCTCTGTCCAGGGCTTCCTAGAGATTATTAAAGGAAAGTGAAGCCATTTGTCAAAGCATTTCAACATTCCAAAAGACAAGGAAAAAAAATGACTGTTTCAGACAAATTCTTGGCTGCTGGATTAGCAGCAACTACAGTCCTGTGACTTGCAATTGTCCATACTGGATGCTAGACAAGATCACAGTACAGCCTGGGACAATGGTCCTCCAAGAGCTCTCTTCACATAATCCTGAAAAACCATCTGATAAGCCAGGTATACCTTGCATTTAAAACAGACATCTAGAAATCTTTAGCATAAATTCATATTTGGGAATATAAAATATATGTGATGATAAATACTGACAATAAATTTTTATTATAAATAAAGCTTACATTACTGTCGTGTGTCCAACAGACTCAAAATAGAGGAACTTAGCCTGCACATTTGTCCTTTAAAAATACATGAAGGAGCTCTTACCTAACAATGGAAAGCCTTATATTGTTAATTTTCTTACACTAATATAATTTATAATACATAGAAGTTAGTATTAAGGTAATATATTGTTATGATTATGATTTCATCTTACTTCTCTGCCACCAAAGCAAAAAACAAAACTCCTTATCATTGAGTCAGTTCCCACTGGTAGAGACCCCATGTGTTACAGAGCAGCACTGTCCCACAGGCTTTCCTTGGCTGTCCCCTCCCGGTGTACTGGTTAAGTGCCAGGGCTGCTAATCAAAAGGCTGGCGGTTTGAAGCTGCCAGGCCATCTTGAGAAACTATGAGGCAGTCTTATAGGGTTAACTCTGTCCTACAGGGTTGCTATGAGTTAGAATTGACTTGATGGCAACAAGTTTGGTTTGGGTTTTTTGGTGGGGGGGGTACACATTATGGGGGCAGGGTGTCAGGACTTCCTTTTCTGTCTCTATCATCAGGATGTGTAAAAATAAAATAGAACGTTTGTATACTATTTTCTCTGACCCAAAGGCTATCCTACTCTTAAAGATAGAACTCTTCTGGACTCAACTATCATTAGTTATTTTCACTTAACTTAAAAAACTAAATATTGATAATTATGATTGTCTGGTCGAGCGGCTAAGAGCTATGGCCACTAACCAAAAAGGCTGGCAGTTGGAATCCGCCACCTGATCCTTGGAAGCCATAGGGAGTAGTCCTGCTTTGTCATACCGCAGTCTCTTTGAGTTGGAAATCCACTCTAGGGCAATGGGTTGCTACATTATTAAACATAAGAAACTGCACTGAAAATTCATCCTATTAATAGCGATGGAGCTTTTTCTTTAGTCTTTCAATGAACTTTGGAGGTGTATGAAAAAGGCTTTTCTAAGACTTACCAAGTAACTGGAAACCCTGGTGACACAGTGGTTAGGTGCCACAGCGCTAACTGAAAGGTCAGCAGTTTGAATCCACCAGGTGCTCTGTGGAGCAATTCTTAGAAACTCCATGGGGCAATTCTACTCTGTCCCATAGGATCACTATGAGTTGGAATCAACTCATGGCAATAGGTTTGATTTTCAGAGTTCTCAGAAGACCATTAATTGTGCCTGTTATTCTTATGGTTAGAAATGCTGTTTATCTCAGTGTATTTTGAAAAGTTCATATAACTTTATATATACTTAAACTATATTCACCATTAAAATGATTAAGTCCTTGAACCATATATATTTTATATATTTTTAAAGCCTTACAACTGCAGACTTAATGCACATAATTGACGTAAAATATCCACCATAATCACTGGATTGGTAAAGCCCATCCTCACCGTATGTCTGGCTTGGCTGACTAATTTGACATTACCAGACACTGCAACTTCATTGTTCATTTTAAATGAGCATTCCTATCATGACTATCTTGATCTGCATTTCTGAAAGAAACAGAGACTGATCAGCCATGTGCTTTCTTTGACAAAGCAGGAGATAAAAAGGTGAGACCCCTGAAGAGTCTCAACGCTCTCAGAGTTCACCATGCAATAGATCTAAATCCAGAAACTTCCAACACAAACTAAATTATCCAATTACTTCATTTTATTAGAAACCCTGGTGGTGTAGCAGTTCGGAGTTACATCTGCTAGCCAAAAGTTCAGCAGTTCGAATCTGCCAGGCATTCCTTGGATACTCTATAGAGCAGTTCTACTCTGTCCTATAGGGTTGCTATGAGTCGAAACCAACTCGACAGCTGTGGGTTTGGTTTTTTTTGTTTGTTTTGTTTTTCATTTTATGGAGCACAGTGGGAGGTATTTCTAAATCTTAAATCAGCCCCTGCAAGATTTTGGAGGGTGACGGTGTGCCTTTCTTTTTTAAATGGAAGAAAGGTAGGAAAGAATTGATCTCACATGAGGCTCTGAAGGCCACTTCTCTAAAAACTCCTACACTCATTTTATTCTACTGGTTTACTATCTCCCCTTAAAAAGTAGGCAGGCAGTCACACCACATCCATAAAAACCTCATAAATACAAGGAAACATACATGGAAGCAGTGCTCAAGATGTTACTAGTTAGCTGGTCTTCCAGAAGAGATAATCTACAGTTAAGTTTCAGGCCTCTTACTTCCCATGTGTATGAACCCGGACAAGCCACCTAACTTCTGGAGTCTGTTGTCTCATCTATCTGAAAACCCACAGAATAATGATCATCCATCCCATAAGAACATTATAAGCTTAGATAAAGGCATGCATATACACATTTAGCATCTGATGTACTAAAATGTTCAATAAACCATCAGCTATGCATAAAGGCCCAGTGACTGTACAGTTATTCAGGTAACCAGGGGTTTCAAGAGCAATCTCCCTCCCCCTCCGAGTCAGAAAAGACTTCCCGAAGCAGGTTAATAGGGCATCACGAGAGAGTGACCAACAGAAGCAAAAGGATGTAACAGAGCAGTATATGGGACATCTGCAACCATAAACTCCGAGTAGAATTGACCTTTCACAAATGTTCTCAAGATCTGGTTACTACAGGCTTTGATGAGAACGTGCTTATACTTTTTAATTCTCATAGGGTTAGACTTTCGTTCTCCTATTCGGAGCTCTGATGGCACAGTATTTACCTACTAACTGAAAGATGGGCAGCTGCAATTCACCTGTCACCCCCTGGAAATCCTATGGGATAGTTCTACTCTGTCTACAGTGTTGCTGTGAGTCAGAACTGACTCGATGGCATTCGTTTGCTTTTTTTTATAGGTCCCTTTCAAATAGTGGAAACTCTAGGGGCATAGTGGTTAAGTGTTACATCTACTAACTATAGGGTTGGCAGTTTGAATCCACCAGGTGCTCTTTGTAAACTCCATGGAGCAGTTCTACTCTGTCCTGTAGGGTCACTGTGAGTCAGAATCAACTTGACGGCAGTGGATTTGGTTTCGGTGTCTCAAATAGTGGTCTCATACTAATCCCCACTATTCTCTCTCCTCTGTATCTTTTTTTAAGAAATTTATAATTTCACAGATTTGTATACAGCCATAATTCTCCCAGGCTCAATGTAAACAGGCCACCCTACATGGCAGCACAGTGCCCTGCTTCCCAGGAAGGGACGTAGACTTAGCAATTGCTGTGGGGCTGACAGACACAGTCTGGTGAGGTCCTCTTCTTCTCATTTTTGTGCTGTCTGCTGTCAGTCTACCCCCAAATTTGGCCAGTTTATACCAAATCATACATCGAACTAACATTCAGTAGAACATTAACTATGCTGTCATGGTGAATCAGCTAGTGTCAAGAAGCAATAACCAAATGGGCCTCAGACCTAGGTTAAGTCTTGATGGAGTTATGGGAGGCCTGCCATATTGTCTTCCAATACTGGATCAATAAACCTTGTACCTATGCTTTCCAAACTATGTTAATAAGTTATTCAAAATCCAAGAACTGTATTATTTCTTCTCTCTGATGCCTTTCTATTGCAATTACCCAACTTTTCCCTATAATGTTATTCTACCCTTTCAGGGTAACCCAGTGTCAGCTGAATGTGCTACTCAGTAGAAACATCGACCACAGCCAGCATCCTTCGGAAAGAACTACCACTGTGCTTGAATGCAGGTACATGGGTCCTATCATCCCATCTTCAGAGCGAGAGAGGTAAACAGCTCTATCGTGCAAGTTTCCAAAAGCATTTTCTTTTTTTTTTTTTTTTTACAGCCAGCTCTGGCAAATTAGGTCATTATTAAGCAAAACAACGTGGTGCCTAAGATGATGCATTGCCAGTTTCTAATGTTATTGAACCAAACGACAAGAGAGGCACTTGGTTCTTACTTACTTGGCACACAATTATTCTTCACTCCCACAATTCTTCATGTGCATACTTCCAAGGAAGACTCATGAATGCAAAGGTTCATTAAGGGAATGAGAGAATCGATTGTAAAATGGAAAAGGCCGGGTGAGGTCATATTTCAAAGAGATGAATATGGTACACTCCATTATGTTGTAATCAGCCACTCTCTTTCAGTCTACAAACTGTAATAGTTTATCCTAATTTTTTAAAAAAGAAGAGGGGGGAACCCCAAAGTGCAATTCCTGCAGCATTCTAACCACCTTCATTCTAAAAGCCAGAGAAGGAGTCGTTGCACATGCTGCTGGCATTTTCCATTTTCCATGGTCCTTGGAATCCACCAAACTGACATTACTGACCATTTTTCTCCTTAATAAGAAAAACATTCAAATGCTACTATTATTGCTGCCCTGGCAAACCACACCTAATAGATGGGACTTGCCCTGTACATGACACTTACTGCATCAATCAAGACTGAATTTTATTTCAATTTATTATGGTCGCTGTCCAAATGAAGAAATGCTTATATCGTAAAGATGTCCTAGAATATAAATGTGCCAGTGATGTAATCACCGATTTCAGGGGGGGAAATAAAATCCTGATTTGGGTTAAACATTCGCCCATTCTTCCTCCTAAATTTTTCATTGAAGTTAAACATAACAAAATAATGAAACCATTAAGAGGTGACGTTGGTTCAAAGCAGAAGTCACATGTTAAATATTTTATATCTTTATGAGGGAGCTTTATTATATTTTCCTTCTTTAAGAAGGGAGTTGATATTTCCAAATGATCTGGGATAAATGACTTTAATTTCAGTTTCATTGAAGGCCCATCTGCAACTCCCCGCCCCTCTGGAAACAACCATTCATCAGGGAGTGAGCCTACCCAGCTTATTAGTCCAGAATTTATCCTTGGTCACAGCTGCTGGCCCACAAAAGCTCCTAATACTGTTCAAATCCCACTGGGCTCCCATCCCCAGTGATGAAGAGAGGCGGCTGTCCAGAGATGCATTCATCAGGGCCAAAGAAAATCATATCACATCCTGGCTTCCATATGACCGGTCCATTACACTGGCTCGCTCTACAACCTGTTCAGCTGGTTTCTCAAGAAACTGGAAGGTCAAGAAGACAACACCATACCTATCCAAGGCTGCCAAGAATTCCTGGGTGGTATAAATGGTTCATGTGCTCAGGTGACGACTGAAAGATTGCTGGCTTGAGTCTACCCAGAGGCACCTTAGAAGAAAGACCTGGTAATCTACTTCTGAAAAAAATAAGCCATTGAAAGCCCTATAGTTCAACTTTGACACAGATGAAGTTGCTGGGAGTCAGAAGTAACTCAATAGCAACTGGTTTTCCAGGCTACCAAATACTCTACACTTTGGTGACTGTCAATCCAGAACACACTTCAGAATCACTTGGAATGCTTATTACTCTGATACAGAAGATAAGGCTAGTGCTTAGAAGAGTTCTGTATTTGATTGAAAAGCCCTGGTGAAAGCACTAGGTTGCTAACCAAAGTCATAGGTTTGAAATCACCAGTTGCTCCAAGGTAGCAAGATGCTTCCATAAAGCCTTACAGCCTGGGAAACCCTATGGGACAGTTCTATTCCATCCTAGAGAGTCACCATGAGTCATCATGAACTAGACAGCTGTGGATTTGGGGTTTTGTACTTGGTTTAATGCTCTGCTACTCCTTGATGGCTCTTGGCTGGCTTGGCTACTCTTGTCTTGAAATTTTTAATAATTTTTGAAGATGGGTTTCTAGTCTGTATTTTCATGTTGTGCTGGGTACCAGCAATGAAGTAGCTGATCCTCATATAAAGTTAAAGGCAGGACCTGAGAACGACATTTTAACAAGTCCCCAGAAGATGCTGCTGATGATGATCTGGCCACACTTTGGGAACCACTGTTGATATGGCAGTTTCTGGAAAGATAAGCACTTGATTTCTCTAGCTGCCTGCAATCAAGTAGCCATGAAACATAGTTCTGGCCATTATGTTTCAATTAGAAGTTTGCAGAGAAGGGCCTCCCCTCCCGAGTAAAAATATACTCTTGTAAAAAAACACCTGGCAATGGGTTTGACTGTTGTTTTTGTTTTTGTTTTTTTAATCTCACTTGCTGGCAACTCTCCTATGAGTTAGAGATGGGAGGGAGTGGTACCCTAACCCAATGACGAAACACCCAAATTCCAGGAATGTCTAGGGGTGACCAGCTGGCCAACTGACAGCAGGACTCAAACATAGGTCTTGACTCCTAATTCTACTTCTTTCCATTCCAAAGCTAAAATGTATCTATTCTCAAGATTATAGAATGTCAAATAAGCAGTAAGGTCTAAAGTCCTTACTTTCTACATTTATCCAATAAGAGAAGTTGATCTCACGTTTTCAAAGTTTGTTTCATACTCCACTGGTTCTAAGAGGCAGCTCTGGGAAACTACAGAAGATTCCATGACCAGGTTTTGGAGGCTTGAATTTTACAAACACCTCTTTAAAGATTCACAATGCACACTGTGGAAAGTCCTGCTTATTCTGTTTGTTTAAACCAAAATTTACAAAACTTATTTAACTCTAACATTTTCTTCAGGGGAAAAATAGCTAACATCTCCCAGAATATTGCGCTCTATACAACATGTTCTGGTATTCTATGGATAAAGTTTTCCTCTGGTTCTAAGATTTTATTGTGTAAAAGTGAAAGAATAAACACATAGCTACTATTGTACCAGGTACTATTCTTGAACTCAACAGTATCTGAACTAAATAAGCAACTTCATGGTTAACTTCTATATCTACATGGCATTTGCAAGGAGTAAGAACCTTGGTCACTTTAACATGACGACCTTTTTATTAAAATACAGGTATATCAAAAAAGGAAACCAAATTCTGTTGCCACGCAGTCAATTCTGACTCATAGCAACTCTATAGGTCAGAACAGAACTGCCCCATAGGGTGGCCAAGTAACGGCTGGTAGATTTGAACTTCTGACCTTTGGAGGACATTTAAATCCAGGAGCAAATTTTCCCTTCATGACAAGATAGTGCAGGTGGAAAAAATTTCTTTTTTAAAACATGTTATGATCAATAACTATATGTTCTGCCCAAAATGAATAGCTATAACTTGTGTTGCAAAAATCCCTGTATTTCAGTCCATATATATATTTTGCTATTATGTTTATCAGCTAAGTTCACGTTGGTCACATGTGAGTTAAACAGCTACGCCTAAGGTTAGAAATTATGAAATGATAGATGCAGACCACTCTCCAAAATGGCCACAGCCTGCATCACGAAGAAGGAGAGACAGGCCATGATGCCGGCTTCACTGTTTATTTAATTAGCGGCAGTCTAATTTAGACCTAAGTGTCAGAGACAGACATCGAGGATGCCAGTTCAGACAGCCTCTGACTTGTAGCTATTTTCTAAGAGCTACAGTCACAGACAACGACTTCCCATTCAGACAAATTGAGATGTGTGATCCTCCTGGAAGGCTGGCAACTGGCTGGCTACAAAGGGTTAATGGCAGAATGAGTTCAGATTATGCGAGCATGATTTTTCTAGGTCAGTTTCGCCCACAGAACAGGTTGTGGTATGAGACCTAGAACAGAGGTTTATTTTCCCACTGGACAAGCACAGTGAGCCCCATTTCAATTCATCACTCAAAACGAGATGACACTATTTTAAGAAGCTTTAGGGAAATGTCTAGAAACTAGCAAACATCATTGCTGTCAAGTCAATTTTGACTGATGGCAGCCCTCTAGGACAAAGAAGAACTGCCCCTTTTGAGGCTGTAATCTTTATAGGAGCAGACCACTACCTCTTTTTCTCATGGAGAACCTGGTGGCTTCCAACCGTTTACCTTTTAGTTAGTGGCCACGCACCTGAACCACTAGGCTACCAGGGAAATACCAGGAAATGCAAATGGGATGTGCCACGCTCTTCACAGTCTTTGTTTCTAAGACCTACTTGCAGGGAGCAAATAGGATAGAGACAATTAGTACATGGAAAAGGGGAAAAATGCATTAATTTTGCATTACTTCATGACTGCATTGTAAATATTCATATTTAGAATGATCTTTAAATACCCAGCTGCTGTTGAGTCTATTTCACGTTGTGGTGACCCTGTGAGGGTCTGACTCATCTCAATAAGCCTTCTTTGATCTACAGATCCAAGTTCTAGGCTTCAGCCTCACACCTACGTAGTTGGAAACTTTGGTGAGGTCAAGTAGGTAGCATGTACATTCTGTGTTCTAACAAGTCTTCTAGGTGCTTCTCATGTAAACTCAAATTTGAGAACTATTAATCCAGAGTTCAGGATGAGTAAGAGGTGGCTTTGCAAAACTGCAATCCTCAGTCCAAAGGAGAGCTGCCTGTAACTCAGACTAACGTCATCTACTTTTAATCCACCTCTTTAACGAATGAGCTGTGTGATATCAGACAATCCACAGAATGCTAAACTCCAGTTTCTTCATCTAAGTGGAGATAATAGTATCCACCTTTAAATGGTTGATTCAACCAAATAATGCTTAAGAAGGAGCTTAGGCAGCACCTGGTAATCAACAGTCAACTTTGCTTTACAAACTATCATAAAGGGGATTAAGTTCTATATAATTTTTATACAACTCTGTACACAGGTGGGTAACTTAAGTATATCTCTTGGATAAAGAAAAGAGAAGAATACCTTCTTCACATATGAAGTACTGACAATTAAGTTCACGAACTCATCCTAGAAAAAGTGTTACATACCTCATTCCTGAATATCACTATGGTCACCTTCACAGTACCCCACCTTAGGAAGCTATGCATTGATGCCAGTGCCTAGCCCACCCTTCAAAGCAATTTTGGAACTCTTTTTCTGGAATGGCCACCACAGCTACCATCATACTACCCTTGATGTCCTGGATGTCATCCAAAGGTAATCCTTCAGTACTTCCTTCATCTTTGGGTAAAGAAACAAGTCACTGGGGGCCAGATCAGGTGAGTAGGGAAGGTATTCTAATACAGTAATTTGTTGACTGGCTAAAAATTCCCTCACAGACAGCTATACAATTAAGTTCGCAAACCTGCCACAGTGTCACCGTGCACAATGGCCATTCCAGAAAGAGTTCCAAACGGTTTCAATAGCTGATTTTTCAGAAATAGACTGCCAGGCCTTTCTTCCAAAGGGTTTCTGGGTGAACTCCAACCTCCATCTTTCAGTTAGCAACTAAGCACAGTAATATGAGAGACTCCACTAAGTGTGAATCGCACCATTACAAAGCTCATTCAATGCCTCTCTCTTTGCAACACAATGTCACCTTGGGGTTAAACATGTCTGCTACAGAAAATACAGATTGCCCTTCAGTCAGCTACACTGAATACAGCCACTCTGCCGACTATGAACATTATCCTCTTGTATCTAAATACCAATTGCCAAAAGATCACTGACGACATTGTACACCAGAGAACGAGACTAGCAGCAAGCTAACTATTCATTGCTTCAGATCTGGAACATCTGTACCTGTATTACATTAGATCATCAGCTGAATTTAACATTATCTTTGGGTCGTGTCTTTCCATTTCTTTAACTGCACGTGCTATACACAAGCATGTGATGAAAGAAATGCAGTAGTAACAATTGGTCCCTGTCTTTTGTTGATAAGAAAATACTTCTGGACAATTTCTTTCTAAATTTTTGGCAAAATCCCAATTTCACAGTTCTTGATGTGGGGTCACTCACTCCCTGGAGAGAAATTAATGTATTATGAACAATCTTCCTATAAAACAGTCATGGAAAAATTCACAAAAACTTTCGTGTGTATATGTACTGAGGTTACAGAAATTCGAAGCATAAACTGAAAATGCAGAGAAACTGTCTCCTCATTTGTGTCTGATCCTCAAGCCTCCAGCATCTGGTTGGAGCAAAATTGCTGACCTGTTTAAAATAGCAAACAGACAATGCTTTAACCAGTTCCGAGTTTCAATATCCAGCTCTCCTGGAAAAAAAAAAAGAACCATTGCCAAGATGTCTCTAGCTTCCAACCACCAACCTATTCTCTCCCTGAGAGACTGTGACACGTATGTCACCCCCATTCTTCTCTGTCCATCAAATGACATCCAGATGTATCACAGAAGGGGTGTCTTTTAGCTAGCTCCCACTGAGGAGGAAGATCAGTCCTCTGGGGAACATGTCCTTCCTGACGTGATGACTGCTTGTCCTGACACATTCCCCATCCACTTGCAGCAGCAGTGGTGTGACCAACCATCCGTCTCCCTTCAAGACTTACTCCTTCAAAGGTGACTGGGCTGTCATCAGGCTGGGGATCAGCATCTTAGCACCCTCTGCTTCTCACACTCTGGTCCTTCCCTCCAGCCAGCTCTCAGTCACATTCTTCACCTGCTTTTATTGATGCAGCTCCAGAATCCTGGTGCTGTAGCTGTTGAGTCGCAAGTCCACCAAGTGCTCCTTGGAAACCCTAAAGGGAAATTCTACTCTGCTCCATAGCTTTGCTATGAGTTAGACTCCACGACAGTGGGTTGGACTGTTCTTGGGTTTTCTCCAGAATCAAGCCTGACTCAGGAACACTCACCTCAGGGCTGTGCCCCGGGCAGTGGGCAGCCTGAGAAGTGCCTCTCCCTGAGGGTCCTTTATGGGACAACAGTGTGGAAGCCTTATCCCCCATTCTTAGACTACTTCTTCTGGAGTGTTTGTCTGCTTGTTTTCTTGGGTCTCTCTGTTTTTCACAGGTCTGAAAATGGTTAGGTTTTTCTTTATTGTCCCTTGTGTTCCAGTGCAAATATTTAACCACAGGGGGAAATTACTATAAAAAGGCAAACACGGATGAAATACTAACTATATACTTACAACACGTGGGTGGGAAGGATAAGCAGCAGGTAACCTTTCCAGGTTACTGAGAAATGCGTGTAAAGCACTTAGATCGGCAGCTCATAATACAAGGAACTTACGAAGGAGCTGTCACTCTTCTCATTTACAAGATGAGCAAACAAAGGCACAATGCGGTTAAGTGACGTGGCCGAGACCACTCAGCCAGAAACTGCAACAGCCAACGGTCAAGTGCAGCCTGGGCTCCAGAATCCACCCATTAACTCGCACACATCACACAGCGCCTCTAATAGGAATGACAAATAGCACAGCTTTGAAAGCAATCTAAACAAAAGAAGCACACACAGGGCCTTCAAAGGCAAAATACCTCATGGTATTTTGCAAACTAAAATTTAGAATTTTTATAACCAGAACTTCCTTTGCAGAATGTCAGATCTTATGAGCTGTGTTTGTGACAATTGCCAGACAGACTGAAAGGCACTGAGCTTTCCGAGGACATTTTAGCCTTGATGTCACCATTTGTCACAGAACACTATCTTCTAAAGTTGGTAATGGACATCTACCTCAATAATTCTGACTTACTCCATTTTACAGATGAAGAAACTGAGGCTGAAGAGGCTTAGTAACTTGTCCAAGGTTATAAAGTTGGTAAGAAAGCCCAAACTCAAACCACAACTGTCTGATTCCAAATCCCCTACTCATATATCATGGGATACTGCCAAAGCAGCCTAGGACAGAGGTACCCAAGAAATTATTTGCCCAGGAAAATATAGACCAGAAACCTCTCTATTTAAGAACTGGCTTAAGGTCAGAAATGCCTCTGATCTTCCCATTTTGTTGTTTAGCCTAGTTTTCCTACATCTTCCAAGGACCCATGTTTCAAGGTTATAATGAACTTGACGTACTACAAAAATTACATTTTTCTGTGGCACTTCCCAAGAAAGCCAAGTCCAAATTCTCAAAGTTTTCATCAACACTAAAGCCAGCCTTGAGTTTCCAGGAATGCTCCCATCAGTAACTGTGAGACTGGTCTAAAGGACTTCAGCATCAGCACGGCAGGGAGTCTGCTGGTTAGAAACGCATGCACCGTGGGGTCCAGCCCCAGCTAGGAAAGTGATAAATTACCCCAGTTCTCATAAAACACAAGTCACTAACACTGTGGCAACTGCAAAGCCCAGTGCTCTTAGATAGGAAAATGATGACTAGTCTGTAAGCGTGGACAGAGGACACCAACATTAAGACAAATAGCACTGAGTCACTGTGGCATCTAAGTTCTGCCAGTTTCCTCACTACTTTGTCCAGCAGCCGAGAGCTGTTACAGATGTAACTGCTGTGTGTACCATGGACCACACTGCAATAAAGGATGTGATACATGAACACTGCTGTTAAGATTCTTCTTTATAGGAATCCAAGGTATTCTCTCTAATTGTGATTTTTTTCCCCCGTGCTTACTATCAGCTTGAAACTAACCTCTTTGAATAGTCTCCCCCAATCCTCCATACCTATTTGAATAACATGAAACTTATTTCCTGAGCTGTTTCAGTATCTAAAAACTGAATTGTGTCCTCACTGCAAATACCTTATGAAAGATATTTTAAAGAAGTAGCTAAACACATTGAGATGGTGAGACAGAGAAGACCCAAATACTAGTAAGAAAAAAAAAAAACATTGCCATCAAGTCCATTCTGACTCATTCATTCTCACTCATAATGACCCAACAGGACAGAGCAGAATGCCCCAGTAAGGTTTCAAAGGAGCCCCTGGTGGATTTGAACTGCCAAGCTTCTGCTTAGCAGCTGTAGAATTTAACCACTGTACTGCCATGGTTTCTGACAGAAATAGAAAACCTAAATACATTTACCCAGATATACTTACAGAATAGAATTAGAACATCTAAATATACTTAAAAGTAAGTATTATGAAGATTTCAGGAGTATCAAAATTGGAAAGAACTTATGTAATTTTATCAACGTAAACATTTTTTGGAAATAGTAAAGTTAAGACTTAGTCTTATTTCCTGCTCTTATCTTCCCTCCTTCTAACAAACATAATTTTAAAAAATGTAAACACTGCAGTAACTGGAGGATGAAAGCATGGTGCTTCCAAAGTCAAAGATCTTCTTTCTTCCTTTCTTGTATTAACTGAGAGCCTTGGTTTAAATGCATGAAGTTTGAGTCCCTTATTAGCGCATTTCCAGCATCAATCAGTCAAGAAAGGCAAAGCTACTAAGAGGTGACTGTTAGCGGTTTATGGTGAGACACTGTCGCCATCAGTAGGGAAAGGAAACCAAAACAGGGAAAAAGAGGTGACAGCTCCTGGGTTGTGATGACACCCCACATTTTCGAGGTTACATTGTGCACACTGCTGTCACTTTCTGCCTTTGGCAGATCAGCCAGTTTTCTATTTGCAGCATTCCCAACAATTCCATTATCCAATTAGAAAAGGAAATTCACAATATTATCAGGAGGAAATGAGTCTGTGGGCTGCTTGTTGCCAGTTACATAAGAGGCAGGACTGCCAGCTGTCAAGTAAGGTAAACTTGCTAAAAACGCAGACATTTGACCCACAGGCCCAGGCCAGAGTTTCTAACCACATTTCTCATCCAGCAACCCTAGGGAAGGATTTAAATGACACATCCTACAAGACTACAGGCATGGCTCACCCCTCTCATACGTACATACATCATATAGCTAACATTTACTGAACACTTTTTACTACATATGGGTGGAATAGCACAATTCCCAGAACAACTATAGAATTAGATTCTATTATTATCCTCTTTTTATAGATGGAAAATAATAAAAACTTGGAGAGCAATGTAAGTATTGCATCGCTAGGATTTAAATTTAGCTTTGGCTGATGATAGGGCCCTAGTTTACAGCCACCTATGCATGACTGTTAAGTATAAACTAGTGAACCCAGACTGCTTGGGTACAAATCCAGTCCTACTACTACCTGGGTAACTTTTGACTGGTCACTTAACCTTTCCAGCCACAATTCTCATAGGGTTGTTGTGAGTCTCTAACAAATCAATCTCTCTCTAATAAATCTCTGTATCTATACTTGCTTAGCACACATCAAGGATTATACAAGTGTTTGCTGTTAGCAAACTGCTATTATGCTTTCAAAAAGAATTCTCTTATGTAGACTAGCTCACCTTTCAGGTTTGGGGGAATGTAAAGAGGTCAACATTTGGCTATTTCCGTATCTCTATTAGGAAGAGCAGGAAACCCTGGTGGTGTGCTGGGTTAAGTTCTACATCTGCTAACCAAAGTGTTGGCAGTTCAAATCCACCTTGGAAACCCTATGGGGCTGTTCTACTCTGACCTCTAGGGTTGCTATGAGTTGGACCCAACTTGACAGCGTTGTTTTTTTTTATTATTATTATTAGAAACAGCAGGTTTCTTATACTCCAAAATGAAGACTTGTGTTAGTTAAGTCAGTACTCAAGTCACACAATCCAAGAGCATCCAATATTTACCACCTGTTGTGAGTATTCCAACGATGCTACATAGAACCGTCTATATGGGACAGAATTCAGAGGAAAAAAAAACCTTGGACATGCGCTGCCCAGTCCCTACCATGCTACCCTCCTCCTCAAAGCTGTCAGCTTCCTCTTCTTGGATGCCAAGAGCACTAGTGCCACAGTCAAGCCATGGCTGCCCAGTGGCAAACCAGGCAGAGTTGCTCGCAGTCATTGGTGGCCAGCAATATGGGTTCATCACAAGGTAAATATTGAAAGGGAAAAGACAATCGTATAAGCCTTGTTGTTCTTGTTATTAGGTGCCATCAAGTTTGTTTTTGACTCATAGTGACCTCATGTGACAGAGTAGAAGTTCCTCAGAGGGTTCTCTAGGCCATAATTTTTATAGGAAGGACCCTGGGGCATGGCTGTTTACCAAAAGGTTGGTGGCTTGAACTTAGCAGCTGCTTCACAGGAGAAGGATGTGCCAAACTGCTTTTATAAAGTCTGACAGCCTTGGAAACTCTAGGAGGCAGTTCTACTCTGTCCTGCAGGGTTGCTGTGAACCAGAATTGAGAGCAGGAGGCTATCTTTACAGGAGCAGATAACTAGGTCTTTCAGCCACTGAACCACGGGGTGGATTCCAACCTCCAGCCTTCGTGTTAGCAGCCAGCTGCTTAACCTTGAACCCAGAATGCAGTTAGGCACATAACACTCAGCATCATTACTAGCAACAGCAGACAGCCCAACTGAAAGATTATTCAAGAAGCTGGCCTACACATTATATTCTTTTATAACAACAAGTGAAAACTCTGTATTTTTCAGTTGCTGCTCTGTATGTTACTTAAATATTAGCCATTTGGTAAATATTATACCTAAGCATAACCATGATAATCTCTCATCATAAAATGCTAATTTACAAAGAAGTACAATTACTATCATTACCGCTCTAATGCTCAGGGATCAATGCAATTTACAGGAATCTCAAAGTGCACGTTCATGAAGTCTTGTTCAGAATTAATATACTACAGATGTGCTAGAATAAATTGGCCTCAACTGAAATTTACCTTCCAATATATTACAGATATATTTTTTCCATTGAGATGGTAGCTTGCGAAAAGTGATTTGCTTTGTACCGTATTCAGTCTCTCCCTCTCTTCTTTTCTGCTCCCTTCCTGAGATGTCTCCCATACACACCTTATCTCCTGTATACTAGTTAAAAGAACTGTGACTTTAAATCCTTTGGCAGTTCCATCTGCACAGACAGCTGTGTAACTGACAGGCCTTACTTACGAAGCCTGAATGCCTAGATATTCAAAATACACCAACATCCATGGCTCGTTGGCATTGCTTTGAAGAAACAGGAATGAGTAGAAAAGTAGAATGCCTACTTCTTTTCTGATATTTTTCAAACTACTAATACTGGATTTTATGTAAAACACTACTCTCAAAATATTAATCCATAACTATGAAATCAGCCAGTATATATGCAAAGCTCCCAAAGAGAAAATGCGAGTTTAAAAAACTCAAGATCTTTTATGATTTTGTATATGATCTGTGCACCATAGGCACAAAAACTTAATATAGAAAAGTGGCTTCAAAGTCAAAAAACAGAAGTCTCCTTCTTCCTTTTCATAGGTGTCTTTAGCTTTTCAAGGAGACTCCGGTAGTATACGTGGGTTAAGTGCTACGTTTGCTAACCAAAAAGTCAGCAGTTCAAATCCACCAGGCACTCCTTGGAAACTCTATGGGTCAGTTCTACCCTGACCTCTAGGGTCGCTATGAGTCAGACCCAACTTGACAGCAGTGGGTTTGATTTTTTTTTTTTTTAAGCTTTTCAAGGAGTCTTGGTAGCACAGTACCTAGACAAAGGTTGGTTGTTAGTTAGAACTCATCAATTGCTTGGTCGAAAAATGTGTTGGTCTGCTTCCATAAGATTATAGCCTTGGAAACCCACTGAAGACAATTCTACGCTGTCTTATAGGGTCACCGTGAGTTGGAATTGACTCAACAGCAGTGAGTCTGGTTTTCTGCTTAGTCTTTCGATAATGCATCAGGCTGTCCCATGAGTAGCAGGTTTCATTTATACTTTCACTGGGGACTGGTATATCATGTGGTTTTCTGTCTCGCAAGACCCTCTTTTAATTAAGGATCACGTGTGCCTGCACTTAGCACTGGGATCCAAGATCTCAGTCAGCAAATAAGGCTAAAACCATAGTCAAGAATACCCTTGAAAATACCCTAAGTTGCCCTATAAAGCACAGTACAGCATATAATAAAATCAAACTAGCTACCATTGAGCTGATTCTGACTCACGGCAACCCCAGTTGTCAGAGAAGATACAGAGTTTTCAGTGGCTACTTTTCTGGAACTTGATCACCAGGCCTTTCTCCTGAGGCACCACTAGGTGGACTCAAGCCCCCAACCATTTGGACAGCAGCCATTAATTGTTTGTACCACCCAGTCACACAAAGTAATAGATGGTATTAATGCATACAGAATCAGAGGACAATTTTATAATTCTACTTTGGTGCATACGTATATAACACAAATTACTTAGATGAAATGCACATATGATACAACTTTAACATAAAGCACAACAGATGGGTAGCTTTTATTTGCAACATCATTTTGGCTCCCCAGAAGTCCCATGGAAGGGCATCATACGGGAGTGCAGACTCTGCTTCAAAAAGAATTGTCCTTTAGTCTCAAGCTCTCCAATTATACCTTAGTTTTCTATCACACTCAATTTTACCCTTTTTATAACTTTCTGTTCAACTCATTCTGTATCTGAAACCTGGGTACATTCTGGTTGATGTCAGTGATTTTGACCCACACGGCAGTCGTGCTGCCCTGTACTCACTGTAGATACCAATCTGTGAACAGCTCGTAAGGACTCAGAACTGACAGCTCTCTACAGACCTACTTCATTAACAACTTGTTGTTATTAGGTGCCGTCAAGTTGGTTCCTACTCATAGTGACCCTGCGAACAACAGAACAAAACACTGCCTGGTCTTGCGCCATGTCCACAATCATATTTATGCTTAAGCCCATTGTTGCGTCCACTGTGTCAATCCATTTCTTCGAAGGTCTTCCTCTTTTGGGCTGATCCTGTACATTCTCGTATAAAATTACATTCCCACCTATATGCAGCTTCCACTGCTCTCCCTGTCCGGTGACAGCACACTATTTCTCTCTGCTCCATACATGTCTCATCCTCCCAACAGCCTCCTTTCCGCTCCTCTCCACCCACTCTCCTTCCTCCAGCCAGAGGTCAGCAGGATGATATCCTACAGATGTATAGAACCATAAAGTGCATCCAATATATAGTCACTCTGCATTGCCAAGTCCAATCCATTCCTGTCCAAAGAGTGGACCTTTGTTATAATTTATGGGTAAGGGCAGCATCAGGGCTGGGGGCCATGTTCTCAGGGGAACCCCGGAACCGCTGGACCATCAGTTGAGGTCTTTTAGTGGAGATCTCAGGACGCACCCCTTTTTATTCTTGTGTTGCCAGTGAGACTCAACCTAGTGAGCTCCATCGTGGCTATCACTGGTGGTGGTCGGGCACCATCCGGTTCTTCCAGTCCCAAGTCAATGTAGGCACCCACTCTTGTGGGTCTCTCTGTCTTCTAGGTTGTCTTTACCGCATGTCATTTTGGTCCTCGGTGAGCATCCGTTCCTGCTAAGTTGGAACCATTTGCTGTGTCCTCAGATGGCAGCTTGGCAGCTTTTAAGATCCCAGATGCCACTCACCAATGTGGGGTACAGAGAGCTCTCTTAGCAAAACGCTAGTTGTGCCAATTGGCCTCAATTTCACCTAAGAGCATTGACCCTCCATTCTACCAAGCATTATGTCCTTCTCCAGGGACTGATCCTTCCTGACAACATGTCCAAAGTATGTAAGACACAGTCTTGCCATTTGGCTTCCAAGGAGCACTCTGGTTGGACTTCTTCCAGAACAGATCTGTTTGTTCTTTTGGCAGTCCATGGTACCTTCAACGTTCTTCTCCAACACAATTCAAAGGCATCAATTCTTCTGTCTTCTTCATTCATAGTCCAGCTTTCACATGCATATGATGCAACTGAAAACACCATGGCTTGGATCAGGTACACTTTAGTCTTCAAGGTGACATCCTTACTTTTTAATATTTTAAAGAGGTCCTTTGCAGCAGATTTTCCGAAAGTGATGTGTCTTTTGATTTCTTGACTGCTGCCTCTATGGGCACTGATTGTGGTTCATTTACAATTTAGAACCCTAAACTCTCTAGCTTTGTTGGCATTGAAGTTCATATGGTTTCACTGTAATTTTGATACTCAAATCCCCATTTAAATGTACTTGTCACATATTCCCACCATTTTTTGAGCAATTCCACTGCTTAACTGGAAAACCCCAAAGACAGCTTATTTCAGTCATTCAATAGTGTTTTCGAAATCCCTTGTCTTACAATCCAGTGTTTCTCTGTATGTATTTAGTGTCAATTATTGATCCTTCTTGAGCTTTAGCCCAATGATCAAACTCCCTCTTCCTTAGAATTCGGATGAACGCATCTCTGTTTGCTTTAGCACTGTCTGTGTAAGCTGGTTGTCTCCACATAATCATTAATAGGGTCGTTTTGAGTCAATGGCAGTGGGTTTGGTTTTTGGGTTTTAATCATTAACATCATCTCTAACTCTCCAAGTTTCCCCCATTTAGACAATAAGTTACACCATTGTCCTAAAATAATAGACTCTGCCCAACTGTTCTTCATGTATTCTGGACAGCTATCTGCCTTGCCTTCTTTTGAAGACACTAGCAGGTTTCTGTGTGGGTTTGAGGAAAAGACATCAAATTCCATGCTCTTTGTACATCATAAATATGTTGTTTCATGTATTTGACAGTCAGTCACATCACATCTGGTATTTAGGTAACAGGTTTTTTTTTCTTGTAATAGTTTCTATTTCTGGCTCCTTTGCCAGTGACCATGCGGATTTTGACTAACCATAAAGAGTGTTCTACAAAGAGCTAGTTGTTGACATCTGAGACAATGGTAGGTAACAACCTAATGGAGTTTTAACCAGCTAGGAATGGTTATGTAATATTTGACCTAATGGGGTTTTAACCAGTTAGGAATGGTTATGTAATATTTGAACTACTTCACAAAGAGCTTTCAGGAAATACAGAAGAAAAAGAGAACAATGGAGTACGAGAGAAAGAGAATGCAGTCGGTAATGAAATTTAGGGAAAAAGCCCTAGAAACAAAAATGAAGCCAAGATCTACCATCAGTACGTCACTGTTATTTCATCCTTAACAGATCTGTAGAGGGGAAAAAAAACTGCTATAAAAACTTTGGGAACTCTATGGATGCTCTTTTGAAAGCTGTCCCCTTGGTTGTTTCTACACATCCTGTGTGTAGTTTTTTTCAAAAACTCCTGTTTTTTCCCTCCAACTAGTCCTTCATAAAACACAATAAATAACAGCCCTTAACGGCTTTCATATTTCAATCTACTACACCTTATAGCATTATCCTTCCCATTTCCTTTGCTGAAGAATCAACACAGTTTCAAAGACTCATTTTCCTTTCCGCCAGATGCTGTACGTGGCATTCACCAGACACTGGTATGAACATGTAATAGAGTCTCTGAGTATAAAGCACTTTTATGGACCCCAGCTAGAGAGCTTTATTTTCCTTAAAAGTTTTATTAGAGCTGTTACATTTGTCTGTGGTGTTCTATATGACTTGCTGTGATGACTGTGTTACATTAAATACAACAAAACCACCAGTGTCAGGCAGCCATGAAACTGCGTGACCAGAGGTGGTCATCTACCTAGAATAAGGGGAAAACAGATCTAACATGAAGCAAAACTCAGCAGTCACCTGGTTCAGCCAGTGAGGATAATGAAATTTAAATAACCATACAAGGTCTCAAATGAGAAATCTGATACAATGATATACAGAAACAAATGCAATGTTCAAATGCTAGCAACTTACACAAAAATCATCGATTTTTTCCCCCCTCTGATTATTATTTCAGTGATCAGAGTATATTAGGTGCTTGTTTGCTTGCAATGTGTTTTATTAATGCTCTGTATCTGACACCCAATTTGGAAATCAATGCTTATTTCATCATTTTTCTCCGAGGGGTTCTATTATTTACAATTGATTTAACAGGAATGAAAGCCTTACCATTAACAACCCTCGGCTGCTGACACTTCACAGATGAATTATTGAACTTCAAAAAATGAATTAACTTAACCATCGCCAAGACAGATGGTTTGATGATTTTTTGCGCCAAGTCTAATGTATTTATAATTAGAATGTCAAAACAATAGTGTTCCTGCCTTGCCTTCTTTCTTGAGTCCTTCACTCTAACAGTATTTAAAAGTTTGTCCACTGCACAGACCACTGCTTCTTGGTGGTAAAGTGTTCCTGCACTGGCTTAAAAACAAACTAAGCACCTCATCATGAAAATGGAAGCCAAACAAGTCTGAGGAAATGTGCATCTTCCATTTCTGCATATTACAAGCCTGTTTATCCATAACATAAAAAGGTGCAATTATGAGAGGCCAAAATCACTGTATAATGTAACTGGCTTTTGCAAAAATACAAGTTAAAATCGTTTCAGTTACAATTAACAGAACATCCAGGTTCAACTGAAGGGCTTAATGCAGAAAATTTGTAAAAACCTAAGTTTGCTGGCATCATCATCATCTTAATCTGGAGTTAATGTGTTGGGCTGTTTAACTCAGCAGTTCTACACAGAACAGATCTGACTGGGAGACGAGCAACCAGAGTAGTCCTTAGAAGCAAGGATAGTGAGACTATGTCTGCCACACTTTGGACATGTCAGGAGGATCAGTCCCTGAAGAAGGACATCACACATGATAAAGCAGAGCATCAGCAAAAAAGAGGAAGACCTTCAACAAGATGGACTGACACAGTGGCTGCAGTAGTGAGCTCAAGCATACCGAGAGTTGTGAGCACGGCACAGGACCGGGCAGTGTTTCATGCTGCAGTACACAGGACTGCTGTCAGATGGAACCCACTCAGCCAAGGGCACTAAAAAACAACAGTGTCCTAAGGCCTAGGTTCTTATCCTGTCTCTGTTCTGCATCCTCAGGGCTCAGGTCACTCCTCTCAGGGCTGCGCAGTATCTTTCATAGCTGCAGATGTCACATCAACCTTCACGTCATCCATCAAGAGAAAACTATCTGTTCTTATGTCTTTTGTAAAAAATAAGGAAAACTGTCAGGTACTCCCTCCACCAACGCAGACACTCCCTTCAATGTAATTAGAATTATCTCACTTATGCATTCATGACCAATCACTGGGCCAGAGAACAGGATTGCCCATGCTGGTTAAAAGCATGGCTACAGGGAGGGGAGGGTAGTTTCTGAATGAACTGGGCACTGTGCCACAGAAAGGCAGTGAAGAATGTTTGCTGGCCAGGTAGCCAGATCGGCTTTCTAGACAGACTCGTATGTATTACCATAGCGGAACCCTGAAAAATGTCAACTTTGTTCTTTTTTAATCAAGGAAAACCTGTGTACAATGTTAAATTAAGTTTAAAGTTGGGCCAGAAGAGAAAATATTTAAGTTGAAATGACAATACCTGTGTCCCACAGATAATAAAGTTTTTCAGTTATGCCAACACTTTGAATTCCTTTAGCTATTTCTTCAGCCCTTTCCTTCTCTGCTTCTTTGAAAGTTAAATTGAGTTTTCAATTCTGAATAGTATTTACTAACTTCTAACCACATAAGATGGATTATTTCGTTCTTGTAACTCTTGCATGCCCTGTGAAGACCCACACACATATTATCATCCCTTTGCTGGCTTTCACAGATACATAGGTGGAAAAGAGATCTCACGAAACCCTTTCAAGGATCTTAAAAAAAAACACTGCCATGTTGCGTTGATTTTGACTCATAGCAACCCTATAAAACAGAATACAACTGCCATACAGAATTTCCAGAGAGCACCAAGCAAATCTGAACTGCCAACCTTTTGGCTAGCAGGAATACTACTTAGACACTACAACATCATTACATAAGTAAAATTTAAGTGGAAGTTATGAGAGAAATGAAGGCATGTTTCATCAAGTAAAATAAGTGGGCAGAAAGTAGCATAAAAAACTAGTCAGAACTATAGTTCTCCAACTAGGGTACTGATACACTTTTGAGGGTGCTAAAGCTGCTAACCAAAAGGCCAGCTGTTCCTTAGAAATTCCATGGGGCAGTTCTACTCTGTCTACATGGTCTTGATAAATTGGAATCAACTCGACAGCAATGGGTCATTTATCTTTCTAATACCTAAACATTCTTTTATTACATTTTGCAGATTTCATGTATGGCCCAAAATATTTGTTTATGGAGGAATTGTCTTTTGTATCTCTAAGGATACTGTCATATTTTTATACAAATAACATGCCATGCCTTCTATGTTCACCGACCATGCTCTTCCTCCATAAGATAGCTTTTAAGAGTATACTGTGCCAGGAAACCCTGGTGGCCTAGTAGGTTAAGCTCTATGTCTGATAATGAAAAACGTCAACAGTTCAAATGTGCCGGGGGCTCCTTGGAAACTCTATGGGACACTTCTGCTCTATCCTGTAGTGTCACTATGAGTCTGACTTGACCTGACAGCCCTGGGTTGTTTTCTTTTTGTTTTTGTTTGTTTGTCTGTGTTCTCACTATGCCAATTTCTACAGCATGCTTAGGAAAACATCTCATAAAATGCATGTGTTATTTGTGTAAATATAAGGTTAAATACAGGCTTTGTTTTATCGGTATTTTTTCTAAAATTTTCCTCTGCTCTTTTTACTTAATTCTTGAGAGGCTCCTCTTTCTGTTTCTTTTGGTCTCCGTCTTTCATGTTATAGGTTTTTCCCAAGTTTCCTGTTAACTAGAGACTTTCTCATTTAAGAGTAAAACACCGAGGGATCCAATCTGGATGATCTAACACCTGAATTCATGACTGACTGTCACATAGAAAACAATTAACAACAACAACAAAAAGCAATCCACTTTTTAATTAAGTATTGACAGACTGGAAAGTAAGGTCTTCTCTTGCTGTTGTTAGGTGCTACTGAGTCTGTTCCTACACACAGTGACCCTATGAACACAGAACGAAACATTGCCCGGTCTTGCGTTGTGTCCACAATCATTTTTATGCTTAAGCCCATTGTTGCAGCCACTGTGCCAATCTACGTCGTCGAGGGTCTTTCTCTTTTTCACTGACCCACCACTCTACCAAGCATGATGTCCTTCTGCAGGGACTGATCCTTCCTGACAACATGTTGAAAGTATGTAAGACACAGTCGTGCCATCTTTGTTTCCAAGGAGCACTCTGGTCGGACTTGTTCCAGAAGAGATCTCTTGGTTCTTCAGGTGGTCCACGGTACCTTCAACGTTCTTCTCCAACACCACAATTGAAAGGCATCATTTCTTCTTCTGTCTTCTTCATTCATTGTCCAGCTTTTGCATGCATACGATGTCACTGAAAATACTACGGTTTGTGTCAGGCACACTTTGCTCTTCAAGGTGACATCTTTACTTTTGAATATTTTAAAGAGGTCCTGTGCAGTAGATTTTCCCAATGTAACATGTCTTCTGATTTCCTGACTACCGCTTCAATGGAAGCAGCAGTCAAGGTCTTCTAGGTGTACAAAAAAATGAAAGAAAGCAACAACATAGGGATAAGTGGTCTATTCAATTTTTTATCTTCTGATCCAGTACTGAATTTGGGGGTCTTGAACTTCAGTTTTCTGCACTTTGTAGGGTATGGAAAGACAGAAAATTTCCTAAGCTCAAAATGAGCTTCAGAAAGAAGAAAAGTCCCTCATTAATAAATGCATCCCCAAATCTATGCCCCAGTGTAACTGAAAACTAAAAGCAGAACCCACCCTCTAACACTCATGTAAGATGAACCACCTGTCTTAAATCTGCTTTTGGGGATACATGAAAAAGAAAAATCTGTCCACTGAGAGTTCATAAATCCAACAGGACCCTAAGTAAGTTTGTATCATAAACATAACCCCTCAAATCAGGAATTCAGAGTGATCCTTGATTGGTAGCCCTCCCAGTAAAAGTAACGTAGAACCTCCCCAGAGGGACCCACGATTAAAACAGGCCTCTGTGTGACTCCTACAGACAAAATTCCAAGAATCAGAAGTTCACAGTAAAAAAAAAAAAAAAAACACTAAAGCAAACAAGCTGCCAGGAATGAGAGCAAGTGGGTATATTAGACTGGCAATGACTCAATATTGAAATTGTTAGGTATATCCATTCAGAGGCTTCAGTAAGACTGTTTCCTACCGAGAATCCCAAGCAGCCAATCAAGATTTCTGTTGCAGATCTGAGGAAAGGCTTTAAAATGCAACATGCTTTTAAAACGTAAGAGAAGACAAAGTAAGGTGAAGGAAACCTACCAGAAAGGACGAAGCACTTTCTTTTTCAATTTTTTTTTTTATTAAGTAGTTGTTGTTAGGTGCCATTGAGTTGGTTCCAACTCATAGCAACCCTATGAACAACAGAACAAAATACTGCCTGGTCTTGTGCCATGTCCACAATCGTTTTTATGCTTAACCCTATTGTTGTGGCCACTGTGTCAATCCATCTCATCGAGGGTCTTCCTCTTTCTTGCTGACCCTCCACTCTACCAAGCACGATGTCCTTCTCCAGGGACTGATCTTCCCTGACATCATGTCCAAAGTATGTAAGATTCAGTCTTGCCATCTTGGCTTCCAAGGAGCACTCTGGTTGGACTTCTTCCAGAACGTATTTGTTGGTTCTTTTGGCAGTCCATCATACATTCAACATTATTCTCCAACACCGCAATTCAAAGGCATCCATTCTTCTTCTGTCTTCTTTGTTCAGGGTCCAGTTTTTGCATGCAGATGATGCCACTGAAAATACCATGGCTTGTGTATGTCACGCGCTTTTTAGTCTTCAAGGTGACATCCTCACTTTTGAATAAAGAAGTCCTTTGCAGCAGATTTTCCCAGTGCAATGCATCCTTGGATTTCTTGATTGCTGCTTCCAAGAGCACTGATTGTGGATCCAAGTAAAATGAAATCCTTGACAACCTCAATCCTTTCTCCATGTATCACAGTGTTGCTTACATTGGATTTTTGTTTTCCTGATGTTGAGGTTCAGTGCATACTGAAGGCTGTGGCCCTTGATCTTGATCTTCATCAGTAGGTGTCTCAAATCTTCTTCATTTCCAGCAAGTAAGGTGGTGTCGTCTGCATAACACAGGTTGTTAATGAGTTGTCCTCCAATCCTGATGCCTCATTCTTCTTTGTATAATCCAGCTTCTCGGATTATTTGCTTGGCATACAGATTACAAAAGTTATGGTAAAAGGATACAACCCTGATGCACACCTTTCCTGACTTTAAACCATGCAGTATCCCCTTGTTCTGTTCCCATGACTGCCTCTTGATCCATATACAGATTCCTTAAGAGCACAGTTAGGTGTTCTGGAATTCCTATTCTCCACAAAGTTAGTCATAATTTAGTATGATCCACACAGTCGATTGCTTTTGCATAGTCAACTGAAAGTATGCAATCCAAGTCAATTTAGCATACCCGCCTGGAGGGAACATTCTTTACTAAGGAAACTTTACAAATAAAATCCAACTGTGTACAACTTATGAGTGACTCCTGAAGCAAAAGGAGGTTAAAAATAAAGCCATGGGATAAGACATACCAGAAAGCTACAAACAAAAAGACAATCAGTCTATTTATATTAATGTAGACAAAAGAGGCTTTAAGATAAATAGCCTGAACAGAGGAAGAGGTATTACATAAGAGACACCACTCATAAAGACAAATAACAACTCTTAAACATATATGTATCTAACAACATAATCTCAAAAACATATTCTGTGCTTTTCATAACTGTTCTCATTCTGGAAACTTGGACATACATTGTTTTCACTTTCACGTCAATCGAGATATCCTGGATAGTGAAATGAACCATTTTTTTTCTTCAGAGTTCATCTCTGCATTGTAAAAGACATTAAATGATACATTTAGAAAATTAAAGAAAAAAGAAAATCTGGTAATATTCTTTCTAACCAGTTGTTCAAGTGCAAACCCATGCTGGACAGGTAAATTTCCCTATAGAGTGATCTGTGGCCCAGTTTGCTGACAGGACTTCCAATTGTCACTATCTGTTTTTGTTCCCCCATAAGAGAAAAGGGCACACCAGTCTGCCAAGAGTTATAAGCCAATCTGTTCCTTACACATCAGAAATCAGTGGGAGATCAGACTTGGAGGTCTCCCTCTGTGGTATGGAGATTTTCACTGAGTTCCTAGGCCTTTATAATAGTATTTCAACCCTCAGCTATATCTGGTGTCTCAGCTATATCTGGTGTCTCAAGGATAGTTTTATTGTTTCAACAATGTGAACTTCTAGGATTTTGTTGTAGAGGCTGAAGTCATCATAACTGCTTTATTTTACAGATTTTCAACAAAACCAGCCCCTTTTCAGCCACCCTTGGGACTGTACTTTATTTAAATTTAATAAATTTCTTGCTGTACTTTAGATGAAAGTTTACAAAGCAAACACGTTTCTCATTATACAATTAACAAGCATATTGTTTTGTGACAGTGGCTGACAACTCAATGACATCTCAACTTTCTCCTGTTCTTGACCCAGTATTCCACTAGCAGTTTTCCCATCACCTTCCTGCCTCTGATCCTTGCCCCTGGGCTGGTATGCCTATTGAATCTTGTTTTGTTTCATGAGTCTATCTAGTCTTTGACTGATAGGTGAGCCTCAGAAACGACTTTATCACTGAGTCTAGAGTGTGCAGGAATTATGCTCTCAGAATTTCTCCAGACTCTACCAGGACAGTAGTGTGTGTGTGGGTGGGTGGGTGGGTATGTGTGTGTGGGTGTGGGTGTAGCTGTGGTTGAACTTGGTACTTTTTAAAGGGTCCTGGAACCCCAGTGGTATAGTGGTTAAGAGCTATGGCTATGAACCAAAAGGTTGGCAGCTCAAATCCACCTTGGAAACTATGAGGCAGTCCTACTCTGTCCTATGGGGTCACTATGATCTGGAATTGACTAAAGGACAATAAGCTTCCTTTGGTTTGGTGGCATTCCTGTCTATATTTATAGTTTTAGAAAAATCAGTGTGAATTTACAGAAAGAGTAAAATGACAAGTATATTTTAATAGGTTACAAAGTCATAAAATCTGTTATGACCAATTTCAGATGTGCAAGGAAATGAACTAAAATGTTTCAGAGTTGACTACATTTATCTTCTTTTTAAAGAGTGCACTTAAATGGTTAAAAATGAGACACTATACAAGAATCATGGCACAGTAAAAAGATGTTTCTCTTTAAAAGGAAACTTAACCAATTTCAAAAATGATATTAGCATTAATTTTATGCAGTACACCAAACCATTAAATTAAATGTACTGAACTTAAAAACCAAACCCATTACCACTGAGTCTGTTTCAACTCACAGCAATGCTACAACACTGAGAATTGTCCTGTAGTTTCCCAAAGCTGTCAGTCTTTGCAGAAACAGACTACCATGTCTTTCTCCAGCAGAACAACTGATATACCAGTTAACAGCTGAGTACTTAACCACTGTGCCAACAAGGCTCCTTCAAAGCTAAGAACTAAACTCATTGCTATAACGTTGATTGTGACTAACACCCACCCAACAGGACAGAGCAGGGTTTCCAAGGAGCAGATGGTGGATCAGAACTGCAGAACTTTCAGTCAGCAGTCGAGCTCTTAACCACTGCACCCCCAGGGCTCCTATTCCAACCTAGGCACTACAAGTGAAAATTAGAGGCCATGTACACGATGGCACAAATGCATTTCCATTTAAGTGGATATGCATATTGTCTTTTTAATCTGCACTTTAGCTCTCAGTCCTAAATATTCTTATTAATATTCCTAGACAGCCCCAGGGTTAATAAAGTATTTTCTTTTGCTACTTACTACTCTATGGCAAATATATGTAAATTTTGCATCTGAATATGCTTATGCCTAGGAACAAGACTGTATATTATAATTCTTACATTCATCTACAGCAATAAATACTAGAAACAAAACTCCACTGCTTAAATTTCTTTTTAAAAAAATGGCAGCAGGCTTCTGGGCATGTGGAAATTGCTGTGTTTTGGTATATTATAACAACACATATGGGTTGTTTTCCTGAACTAAAAAAAAAAAAAAGAATTCCAGCAGTGAATATACCTTGGTTCTTTACAGAGATTGTTAAAATTACATAGAAGATTGGTTTGTCCTACATGTGATTTGAAGAAATGAGACATGTAGTTCATGATAACAAGGCATGTTTCCAGTGTATTATGGGTTAAAAAATTTTAAATGTTGAAAACTTGTATAATTTCATATACTGAAACACTTGGAATTTGATTATAGTTAGACATGTGTGAAGAGACTGAGCTGCCTGCCTGCTTATTTCTTTACTTTCAAACCAATATAACTTACTTTCACTGGATTGAAAACTAAAAACAAATGCTTTAAGTAAATGGGAAAAAAATGAGACAGTTCTTCCCTACAGGAGGATTCAAGTTAATAAATACAAAACGGACAAGGAAAACAGAAAATTACATTATGTGAACACACAGTAATAATTACAGTAGTTAAGATCTACCAACAAGTATTAAATCAGCTGTTGAAAAAGTTTGAGGATAAAAAGAATGTTTTCATAGCCCCAAAGTATCTCCTCCACAACATTTATTCATCACAAAGGGAAGACCGTGCCTCTACAGTGAAGACACTTAGCAGACACTGCCCTAACCAAATGACCACAGCCACCGCTGCTCATAATGAAACACATGACATCATGTCCCCTAAAAGGATGCATTGAGGAGGACAGAACAGCACTCCAGTGGTGTCCCACTCAGACAGGTGTAACCTCCACCTAATTATAAGATAACACACGGACACAGAGTTAGGGACATTCTCAAAAATAACTCACTTGAATGCTTAAAGGTGTCAGAGTACTGAGGGACGGGACAATTGCAGAAGTGTCATAGATTTGTGGAGACTAAAACATTCCACCAAATGTAATGTTGTCAGGAGGGTTAAGTCCCTGAAGAAGGACACCATGCTTGGTAAAGTACAGGGTCAGTGAAGAAGAGGAAGACCCTCGAGGAGGTGGATTCACACAGCGGCTGCGACAATGGGCTGAAGCATAAAATCAACTGTGGGCACGGGGCAGGACCGGACAGCGTGGTGTTCCATTGTGCACAAGGTCGCTATGAGTCAGAACCAACCTGACAGCATCTAACAACACACACATGTAACGTAGGACCCTATCTTATACTCTGGGATGGAAAACATACGTTTATGAAAAACTTGCAAAATCTAAGTCTGTATTTTATTTTAGAGCATCAGAACAATGCTATTTCTTGTTTTTGATCACTATACTATGGTTATATGTGATCCACAGGACAGGGTGAGTAAAGATACACGTTATCTCTCCGAAATATCTACTAAATTTTTTAGTAAAGACATTCAGATGCACACAGCTACATGACTTTTATACCTCAGAAATATACCTAGCACAAGGGGAAAAATAAGCATGAATATATAAAGGTAGAAAGAGAGTCAAGAGCTAATCAAAATGAATTGTAAATATATATTAATAGACTGATTACTAGATATAAAAAGTCATAGGAAAATCTTAAGATTGAATTCACCAGGAAGATACAGAAATTATAAACTTACCTGCACCTACTAATCTAACTTTGAAATATCCAAAGGGCATTATAACAATTATATGAAAGAAAAAAGATTCTCCATCATGGAAGATTCTAACAAACCTCTCATTAATTAGTAGATTAGCAGTAACAACAACAAAAAAAGAAACTTTCTAATGAGAAACACAATTAGTTAGCTGGGTTTAATGAACATTGCTAGAACAAAGCACATCGTACATTTTAGGTAACAAAAAAATTATAAAATTGAATCATACACTGGATCACAAAGAAGTTTCAACCGATTTCGAAGAATCAGTGGTAGCATAAATACAGTGTGCTTCAACGGAAATACAATTTATTGAAATGTCAATAAAAAAAATTTTAAACTACGCTTAGAATAAACACACATAACAACTGTCAAAGAAGAAATCATAATAAATTACTAAAGGCTAAAAAAAACAGTAAAGCCACATATCAGAATATGTATGATGATGAAAAATCTCTGGTAAGAGGAAAAATTATAGGTGTTAATTTCCAGAAGAAAAAGGCTGATGATATATGTTCTCAATATCCAGAAAAAGTAAATAAACCCAAAGTATCAAGTAATAAAAGCAGAAACTGAGGAGTTAAAAAAATTCTATTGACAGTATCAACAAAATACATTTAGTATTCTAAAAACAGATAAACAAGAAACTAATAGTAAAATCTCTGGCAAGAATACTCAAGAAAGCAAAAAAGGTTATGTTAACATTTAGAATAGAAGTCATCATGACCAGAGGTGCTCAGATTAAAAATGTAAGAGATAATTACAAACAATGTAAATCAGTAAAATCCACTCACAATGAACAAAATGAACTAAATACCTAACTGGGCCTAAATGATATTTTTAAAAAATATTTCCACAAAGAAAATACCTGGCCACAGTGAAAATACCTGGCCTTGCTGCTTTTACAAATTAGTCATTCATGTAGAAAGTATTACTAGCCTTAAGAACTTTTTAAGACTTGAACAAACTCCTCCCAACTCAGTTTTGAGTCTAATACGACCTTAATACCAGAAGCAGATACTGACTATATAAAGGAAATTACAGGCGAATCTTACTCAGCCTAAGATATAAAACACCCCAAATTTGCCAAAAACGCAAATCAAGTATCTTCAAACAAAAGCATCAACACGTAAGAGCAATCACACATCACAGCCTTCTTGGCCACTTGTGCCTTTTTCTTGAACTGAAACAAGCATTCAGCTCAAGATTAGGAAATCTATTCATGAATGCGACACAGTAATTAACCACTGCACCACCAAGTCTCCTTTGTGATCAGAGATTTTCATTATACATTGAGTCAGATATTTAAAAACAAACAGTATTAAAAGTAAGGGACTATGGCTCTCGTTTTGGGTTTTATACCTTATTCTTAATTATTCAGCTTTTCTTGGACAAAAGGGAGATATATGAAAAGTTAGCTTCTTCACAGAAGTAGAAATGGAAAGTGGCCATAAATGGAGTTACCATATAAAGTGTTTTGTCAATGGTTCACTTTTTAGAAGCTTTATCAATCACATGAATGGATTAAACATAAGTTTGGCATCATTTGTTACAGACATTTCTTCTATTTTAGGTACATATCAGATGAATGGAAAACCTTGGTGGCATAGTAAAGTGCTATGTCTGCTAACCCCAAAGGTTGGCAGTTCGAATCCACCAGGCGCTCCTTGGAAACTCTACGGGGCAGTTCTACTCTGTCCTTTAGGGTCGCTGTGAGTCAAAATTGACTCAACGATAGTGGGTTTATTATTAGATGAATTATTTGGATCTCTAAAACCTAGAGTTTCCGCAGCCAGTATCATTGGCATATGTGTGAAAACTGGTTGACACCCACAGTTAACACATATAGTGGATGCTGTTTTCTGGACTTGGTGTTGAACAGACCGAGCTGTGTGAGAGCCATCCTAGCCCCAGCAAAATGATTGTAATCTGGTAGGTCTTATAACTCACCATCAAGTTCCATTTTCCCAGCAACCCACTCAGTGATACGGAATTGCATTTTCCTCAGTAGGGACGAATTACCCCAAATCTTAACGCTTCAATGGGTAACTTTTATCTCATCTTAAGTACTTTTCTCTCAGTGAGAGTATTTGTGATTTGACACTGGCTTTGGAAATCTGCCTGGGATTGAGACGATTTCAGTGACAGTCAACAGAACCTTCCCAAGCCTCTATCGGTTGCCTTTTGTTAGTTTGGTGGGTTTTTCCTAAGTGCATTTCCAAAGCTGATGTTCCACTGAATGACTAAAGACCTTGTAGGTCCTGAACATAGAAGAACAGATACAGGAATATGCATGACTTATCTGAAAATGACCCTGAGGTCACAGTCTGAGTTGCCTGGACATTTACATTGAGATATTCCTTCCTGTGCCAGAGAGGGAACCTGCAGCCAAACTGAGCCTCCTGAAGGACTCAGTAAGCTCTCCTCTCCCCAGGAGAATCTGCAAATTGCCATAGGCATAGAGGTACGCAGCTCTGGGAAGTTGGCCTTTCAAGGCAACTCTCTCTATATAGCGGCTCATTAGTGCCAAGCTGCTGGAATTATTCATCACTGAGAAACTTGTCTTCTCAAGCTTTCTCCGAAAAAAAAGAAACAACAAGAGACTATTCCCTACGTAAGGTGCCCTGGTGGTACCCTGGTAGCTTAGTGGTTAAGTGCTATGTCTGCTAACCAAAAGGTCAGCAGTCCAAATCCATCAGGTGCTCCGTGGAAACTCTAGGGAATAGTTCTACTCTGTCCTGTATGTCCTGTATGGTCAGTAGGAGTTGGAATTCAGATAAAATTAGACAGGTATTCGGTTTGAGAGGGGAGGAAACTGGAGAAGTAAAACAGCATTCCACTAAAAAAAAATTCAGTTTTTTTTTACCAAATTAGAGTATATTTTCTCCCAATTAGTTGGCATTACTGTTATTCTCTAATTACGCTGGATTTATGAACACACTAGGCATTTTAGAGATTTTAGTCCCAGTAGTACTTTGGCATAGACTCTTCATTTTTCTATTTTGGCATTTGCTTCCTTCATCTAACCCAGGTTACAATGACATGATCTTTGACATCCCACAGAGAAGTGTTCATTTTAACTGGCAGGCAAATGATATCACACTCTGAAGGCCCATTGTGCTAAATGACCATTAAACCATTACACTTAAGAACTGCCTCTCAAGACAGAGATTCCACGTGCTATGCACAGTATCACTGTTTAACTGTCAGCATTTTATAGACAGGAAAATGACATCACAGATCTCCCACCAATTCTTCCAGTTATAAACATCTGTGGCTGGTTAGCATGGTTGGCTCATCCGTGAAGTTAAGGGGCCAACATCTTGAGTGGAAACTTTGCAAAACTCTGCCAGTGTGGATCTGTTTGTAAGTCACACACCTGCAGTCTAAGTCAGGTGAGGGGTCTCACAAGCTGGTCCCCCCACTTAGAGAGGGTGTGGCTGCCATCATGTCATCCACCAGCATCCTCTCTTCTTATTCCTCAATGGATCCAGTCCATGTCAATGACACCCTTTTGTGACCATCCCAGCTTTCACGCCTTTCCCCAAGTTGTCTTTCCACTTGGATTATTCTTTCACTTTATCTGCTAAGTGCTCCTGGGAAACTCTATGAGGTATTTCTAATGGAAACGCCGGTGACATGGTAGCTCAGTGATATAGCTGCTAATCAAAAGGTCAGCAGTTCAAATCCACCAGGTGTCTTCAGAAACTCTGTGGAGCAGTTCTACTGTTCTATCGGGTTGCTATGAATCAGAATCAACTCGATGGCAGTAGGTTTGGTTTTGTTTTGGTATACCTGTTCCTACTCCATCTTTCCTTACACTTCAGAGTTGACCTGAATTCCTACTAACATCTCATTAACTTTTTAGTTTCAGTAAAGTTATTTTTCATTTAAAAATACCATGCTATTTATGTTAACGCATCATACATTTATTACCTTAAATAAAGCAATTAAGAATTTTTTGTTATTTCTCAGCTTGAATTGCTACTATGGTAAATATTGACAATAAAGAAAACTTACTTATACAAAAGCTGTTTGGGGATCCTCAGTGGTTTTACGAACATAAAAGCATTCTAGACCAAAGCATTTGAAAGTTTTTTCTCTGTGTTAAAGAGGGTGAGAGATATTTGGCAAATCAAGGAATTCAGTCTAACCCTATAAATTCTTCTTGATAAAATACATGAGAAAAATGCACTCACAGCAATTAATATGGCTCTGTATTTTATGTCTGGATATCCAGAATACTAAGTATTCTACTCAAACGATGGCAGTGAAGTCCCCCTAACCCAATGACCTCTACCTTTAAATCTGACTTCATTGAACACTCCTGATCATGGGTTGGGGAGAACAGGAGTAGAGAGAGAGAAAGTTTTGTATTGTCTCTGCTCAGTGAGTTTAGGGACAGTCCCCCTGACACACACCCTTTACAATACTATATGAAGGAATTAATGCCCTTTCATTTGGTGACTTGTAAAAGCTTGTCTCTCTCTCTTTGGTCTGCTATACTCACTCTCAAAGTCAAGAGTACACAAGAATCCTTGTGAATTCACATAGTTCAAGTTCTTTCCCTTACTAATGGAAACCCTGGTGGCACAATGGTTAAATGTGATAGCTGCTAACCAAATGGTTAGCAATTCAAATCCACCAGGTGCACCTTGAAAACTCTACTGGGCAGTTCTACTCTGTTCTATGGGGTCACCATGAGTTGGAACAGAGTAGACAGCAATGGGATTTTAGGTTTGGGAAATCCTCCCTAAGGGACCACGTTTTCAATAAAATTCCCATGCCTCAGTTTGTTTCTTTAGATCATGAGTCTGTTAATTTCTTACATTTTCCTATATTGAGGTAATCCCATATTCAAACAATTCCTGCCAAGTTTGAGATGAAACCCTTTAATCACAGAAAAGCAATAAAATCAATGTCAAGACAACTTCTGTCATATAAACTATTGAAAAGCAGCTGCTAAGCTGACACTCCCTTGTGTCCTGGTAACTGATTAAGAGAAAAGAAGGCTGGCAGAGCATGGACAGGCATTGGTAGAAGGCCACTGATGGGAAAGAGAGATTGGCCCAGATGCACAAAGTACAAACTCTCTCCTAGAACAAACAGAATCGACACCAAGATGCCCCAGGTGTCTTCAATATTTAAAGCTCCCGCTGCCTCTCATTATGCACAGCTGGAGCTGATACCCAGGTATGCTTGGGAAACTGATGCCACAACCAAAGCGCAATCCATGACCTCTGTGATGTCAGTAAGGACAAACTAATGGCAATTCCCAGGAGTACTTGCTGAGTTTTACTGATCTCGGCTATTACCCACTGGCCAGATGTAGCCCTCCACCTGTTTTTCTATTGCGTTTTTATGCTCTGTCTTCAGGATGGGGAGAAAAATATATATGTATTTTTTATGATGTGAAAAAATGGAATTCAAATTTAAGTTCTCACCAGCAAAATTTTATTGGAACACAATCACACCATTTTGTTTACATATTGTCTATGGCTGTTTATTGCTACAACAGCAGAACTGAGTTATCAGAGACCATATGGCCCACAAAGCTTAAAATATTTACTGTCGGATCCTGTTAGAGAAACACATTGGGCAAACTCCTGATCTAGACTTTGAGACCTCAACCCCCAAATGAAATACATAAAGCTTAGGTTTCAGATAGTTGTATCTTTGCATATTTCATCTTAGGAAATCCTAATCATTGAACAAAGTTTATTGATTATACTGAGTTTAAGATTTTGTGGGATGTGTTGCAATAGGCTCAAACATGCCAACAATTGTGCAAATGGCAGAGGTCCAGGCAATGCTCTGTCCTGCTCCACACCAGAGCATCACAGCTGACACAAAGGCAACTAACCCGTTGCCGGTGAGTCAGTTCTGACTCTACAATAGCACAGAGCTGCCACACAGGGTTTCCAAGGAGCAACCAGTGGATTCAAATGGCCAACCTTTTGGTTAGTGGCTGAGTTCTTAACCATTATGCCACTAGGTTGATCTACAAACAACAAAAGGACACGCTAAGCAGAAACAGTGGCACCTTTAGAACTGTTATCAAACCCCAGTTGATGTAACAGTTAAGAGCTGTGGCAACAAACCGAAAGGTGAACAGTAGGAATCCACCAGGCACTCCTTAGACAATCTACAAGGTCGTTCTACTCTGTCCCCTGGGATCACTATGAGTTAGAAATGACCCAATGGCAATGGGGTTTATTTTTATTTAATAGAGTACAGGGGATTGAGACCAAAATCCTGTTAAGTGAAAGAACTGCCTTCAAACATTTTGTTTTAACTTATGGTGATTATAACAACATATGGTACCTGAAGTCATTCTAATATTTATTTATTACAACTGTGTGACAGCTGTAATAAAAACTGAGTTCAAGTTTCATCACCTAGCTCTGAGACAAAATTCTACCTCCTGTCCCCGACACCCAGTCAGCTGTTACACCAGGCATTTGCCTGCCCACCACAGAAGCAGATGCCAAGCTCCCAGAACGACCTTGTTTCAATACTTCGCAGGACATCAACATACATTCTTTTCTCTGAGTTCCTTCTGGCAAGAAACTGTTGTCATGGATCAAACTGATTAACTGGAATAAATATTCCAGAAACCAGATAAGGCTGATTACAAAGCCCAAAATAGCTTCTAATAACACTATTAGAGCATTTCAAAGGACTAAACCTCCACATACCTCCGGTCTGTAGTTCCTTGGCACGATTCTCTAGACGAGAAGGATGGACGACTGTCACTTTATGGTAATGCTCAGCATCCTGCAAACATAATTATCTTCAGTGAGCAGTCTTCAATGCCAAAAAGCAGAAAAAGATATTTAAGTAAGTTCGAGAATACAGTCTTTGCTGGCATCCTCTCAGTATGGCCTTTCCTTAATGTGACCTTTTCACCCTTCTCAAAACAAAGTGGGACAGCCAAGCTTCCTTGCTAAATCTAAGGTCAACCCAGAACATGAAAGCTGTAGCCACCAAAAGACAGAGTCTCACTAGAGAGCATGAGCATCTTTGCACTCAACTTTCATGAACTAGACTCAGCTGTGAGTCCAGGTTCCCGAGCACGCAGAATCACGCACACAGGTGAGCAGCTTTAGCTCAAAGGGCCCACACCCTGCTAGGCTTGGCCTTTGACCATTAGTTATTTGCAAGTAGATTGAGCAGTAGTGTTGCTATAATCCAGGCCGTGAAGATTGAAAAGAAAAAGATGTATTGTGAGCTCACTGGCATCTTCTTTTTCCCTTTTTTTTTCTTTTACATGATAAAATAAGTCTTTGTGTCTACTGAGAAATAGCTTTAATTACTGACTTAGCCAACTTAGGAAAATATGATAATGGCGTCTCACCCTAGCTTTTACTTTAAAAAAATTCTTAGATTCTCTCAGATAAAATGATTATGGCTTCCTTTGTCTTTTTTCTTTTTAATTTTATGCTGGCAGAGAAGCTGAATAATCTGTTTCAGATTCTGTTTGAACAATCACAGGTGGATGTTTGTGAAGTCCAATGGCTGTGGCACAAAGCGGAGCAAGGAGGGTCACCTGATTTAACAAAAGATACCCCAGGGAAATCTGAATGTTTAAGTGTAAGCAGGTTCCAGGTATAAAAACCCATTGGCCAGACCCACAGTGGTCGAATCGATTCTGATTCACAGCAACCTTGTAGGACAGAGTAGAGCTTACCCGACAGAGTTTCTAGTGAGCACTTGGTGGATTCAAATTGCTGACCTTACTTACGGTTATTAGCAACCACAGCAGCTAACCACGACCACCAGGTCCTCCAGCTATGAACAGGTCACAAATAGATGGAGGTATACTTATTCTGGAAACCCTGGTGGCATAGTGGTTAAGTGTTACATCTACTAACCAAAAGCTCCATAGTTCAAATCCACCAAGTGCTCCTTGGAAGCTCTACGGGACAGTTCTGCTCTGTTTTATTGGTTCACTATGAGTCAGAATTGACTTTGTGGCAGTGGGTTTGGTTTCTTTTTGTATTTAATACTTATGCTAAATTGTATGTGTTGTTATCAGATTTAGCTGGGGATTTCATGTATTCTCTGATAAGCCCAAGAATTTTAACTCAAAATACTTCTTGGGGGACAAGTAGTGGGAGAAAAAGTTTGGAGAGTGGGCTGTGCCTAGTCCTGGATGACAAAAGTTCTTAAGATTTTGGAACAGTCCCAAACACTTAAGCCCTCCGCTCTCCAACCTGTGACAAGTGTGGTGTTATAATTAAATGTTACAGGGACCTGCATTAGGAAATTACTACAAGCAACACCAGTTATGATGCAAGAAGAAATGTCACACACGTAATTTTTTTAACTTTCTTGAGTGGCTTGTTTACAAATCTGACATGTAAGTATAATTAAGATAATTATGATCTCTAAGTGACATAAATGAACTCAAATCAGTTTGGATGCTTTTAGTGCCATGCCCGGATGGCATCACGAACTGTCAGGCGTAGCTTAACCAACCCACTGCCATCAAGTCAGGTCCAACTCCCAGCGACCCTACACATCAGGGTAGAACTGCCCCATAGAGTTTCCAAGAAGTGCCTGGTGGATTTGAACTGCTGACTTTTTGATTAGCAGATGTAGCATTTAACCCACTATGCCACCAGGATTTCCAAGGTGTAGCTTAGTGGCTAATAACAAGGAGGCATTTTCTCTTCAGCTTTTTGGTGTATATTTTCTTTGCCAAATAAATCAATTAAAAACTCATCTTCCCACCCACCCCCTATCATTTCAATGTGAAAAAAGTGATCTGAACCAACTAATTCAATTGATTCCTCACAATACAGGTTTCTTAAGTATTGCCCCAGTCCATGTCCGACCTCCTGGACGCACTTGGGAAATTAAGGCAGAAAAACCCAGCAGGTTCAAGCCATTGCAGCTTCAAGACTTGGTATGATTTAATCTCTGAGGTTCCCCAAGGCAGACAGTTGAGCAAATGACTGGAGAGTAACGTGATGAGGAACGGTTTATTTTTAAGGACTGAAAATGACCCCAAACACACCAAACATTTAGAAGAGAAGGAGCAACAGAAGTTCAGATTTATCAAACTAATCTACAGACACGGTAACTGGTGATAGAGAGGTGAGCCAGTGCAAAACAAAATGACACCTAGATAACTAGGTGGAGGGAATATCTTGCCTTGGATGACTTTGTCAACCTCAAGTTCATCACTATGGCCACAGTACCATCTCTCGCTTTAAAAAGAAACAACTGTCCCCAAGTTGATTCGGACTCATAGTGACCCTGTAATATGGAGTAGAACCGCCCCATTGAGTTTTCAAGGAGCGTCTGGTAAATTGGAAATATTGACCTTTTTTGGCTAGCAGTCATAGTTCTTAACTACCTCTCCACCACGGTTTCTGTATCTACCTCAGGAAGTGTTTGTATTTCCTAAAATTATTTGCTTGACTTGAGACAACAAAAAAAAGAGCACGTTTGCTCTGAGGAGTCCCCTGGATATTTCGTCCAGGACTGGCCTCGCCACCAAGTTAAATGCCTCTCAGTCTACTCTCTTCAGCATGCCAGTGCAGGCTTGCAGCTCAGCCCATTCTTGTGAAAGCCTCAGGACTTCAAGCATTCATTTTCACCCCCGGAAAACTCCATGACTAGCCTATCTCAGGTAATTCAGCAGGAACCGGCATACAAATGAACGAGAAAAATGAGGATCTCAAAACATTGTGCACAGTCAAGACTCCCCTGAGGAATGTGTTACAAATTCTGGTTTCCAGTTGCCATCACAGGTCAACTTTTCTCTATGTATTTCACCAAAAAAAAAGACCAAACCCACTGCTGCTGAGTCGATTTTGACCCACAGTGACCCTATAGCACAGAGTAGGACTGTTTCATAGAGTTTCCAAGGAGCATCTGGCAGATTAGAACTGCTGACCTCTTGGTTAACAGATGTAGCTCTCAGCCACTACACCACCAGGGTTTGCATTTATTTCGTAAGACATGTAGTATATACTGATCCAGTACCATGATGGATGCAACGTGCTAAGCACTAAAACTTCAGCAACAGCAATAATGTGCTTCCCCCTCTCAAAAGTGGAACATCATTTGAGCATTTTATTTTTCCTAGCAGACCTATTAATCTTACTTTATAGAAGAGAAAGCTGAAGCCCAAAAGAACCACAGATGCACACAATGACACACTGTCATTCCACAAGGTCAAGTCTCCAGATGAAGTAACTTCATTCATTTGTTCATTGTGTCTCTGATCTCTTTCACAGCGTCTTTCCTCCTAGAGCCCTCTCCTCCCTTACTCTGGTTTCCTTGTTGTCCTCTGAACGTGTTAGGGGGACCCAAGCCTCCAGGTCTTTGTCTTCGTTCCTCTCTGGCTGGACTTTTCTTCTTACCAGAAATCTCCTGACTCACTCCTTCTCTTCTTTTGTGCTTTGGTCAAGTATCCCCTTCTCAATGAGACCTTCCATTGCAGTTATTTACAATTAAGAGCCTCCCCTGTGTCACTTTGTCCTCCTCCCTCGTCTTTCTCATTCTTCCAAATACATGACAACTAATGGATAAAGTGAAGAAACTCCATCTTAACAAACATTCTCTGCAGTACACTCATTTTGACATTATTTAAGCACGTGCCTACTTTTGTTTTTTATTTCTCTCTCCGACTACAACTGTGATTCTTGAGCTTTAACAGCATCAGATTCACTCAGAAGGCTTTGGAAACAAAGATTCCCGTTTCCACTCCCTGAGATCTGACTCACGTACTGCCGGCCCGTAGACCACTGGAGCAGCCTAGTCGTAAAGTGCGGATGATCATCTGGGCATGATTTTGCTACCCCCTCCCCAGAAACATTTGGCAACCTTGGGAGCCAGTTTTACAGCCCTGGTGGCACAGTGGCTAAGAGCTCAGGATGCTAACCAAAAGGTCTGCAGCCACTCTGGAAATGCTATGGGTCAGTTTTACTCTGTATTATCCTGCTGGCATAGCAGTTAAGTGCTATGTCTGCTAACCAAAAGACTGGCAGATCGAATCCACCAGGTACTCCTTGTAAACTCTATGGAGGAGTTCTACTTTGTCCTATAGTGTTTCTATGAGTTGGACGCAACAGCATTGGGTTTGGTTTGGGGGGGTTTCTAGGTCACTATGAATTGGACATGACTCAACAGCAATGGGCTTTTGGGGGAGACATTTTTTAATTACACAGCTGGGTGAGGTTGTTACTGAGACCTAATGAGAGGTCAGGGATATTGCTAAAGGTCCTATCATGCACAGCACAGTCCCCCACAACAAAGAATTACCAAGACCAGACTGTCAACAGTGTCCAGGCTGAGAAATCCTTCCCTAGAACAACACTTCCGAAACGTGATGTTGCTCAACACCCAGAGAGCCCATTAAAACTCATATTGCTAGTCTCTGCTTTTTGATTCAGTAGATCCACGTGGGACCCAAAAACATACATTCCTACTAGGTAACCAGGAGAAGGATACACTGTTGGTCCAGGTCATACTTCTAGAATCGTTTGAGGAGAACAAATGCTCCATGAGGCAGGGATCTGGGTCTTGAACTCACTGTCATTTGTCTAGCCACAGAGGGCAGCAGTCATTCAAGTTTCTAATTTCTTAGTTGCAGGTCTCCCTCCTCCAACATGTAAGATGTTCCGGCACCAGTGATTTTTGTGTTATAGATGGAGAAACAAGAGGGGATGTTTGATTTTGTGGGAGTTGTTTTTGTTGTTGTTTGGTTTTGTTGTTCCAAGACCAACTTAAAGACCAATGCTGGAGGGCGGAGTCAAGATGGCAGACTAAGCACGCGTCTCCTTGTATCCCTCTGGAAACCAAGACCTGAACTGATAATCAAACGGAGCCTTCTGGTCACCTAAACAGCCCCAGGACACGGCACATGGCTGGTAATTGGGACTTCATACCACAGAGCGAAAAACCCCCTCTCTCTCGCTGACTCCCGCTCCTGGCTAGCCCCGGCTCTCACGGACGGAAGGTAAACGCACCATTGTGACTTTTTTTTCTCTGTCTCGGCTGGTGGGCGGAGCTGGGTCTTGCCTGGCGACTAGACTCAGACACGCTGCTGGGGGGATAGGCAGGCGAAATTCCCATATTCTGTGAGCCAGGCTTAAGACTCTGTTAATCTAGCCACTTTGAGCCTTTTGTTTGATCGGAATTCTGCAGTCAGTGTGCGGGATGCCATGTTGGTACCAAGATTTTAGCGGGACCTGATTCTTAGCCTGGGAGCCAGCGCCTGCAAACGGGACAGTGCTTCTCCAAGAGAAAAGCAGTAATTTTCCCAGTGCCACCTACGTTGCAGGCCCTGCAACAGAAGCAGAGGAATCGCTACCTCTCGGCACCGTTAGCCCCTCTGTCTGCTGCCTGTGTGGAGGACGCCATCTTGGATACGGTGGCCGCAGCTGGACCTAATTCTTAGCTTGGGAGCCAGAGCCTGCCCACAGGAGAGCGCTTTTCTATCACAAAACCAGTACTCCATGCAGTGTCAGCTAAGGCTAGGCCCTGTCAGCAGAGGCCAACAGGGCAGTAGCATTGCTGTATTCTGAACTAGTTTGTTATCATCTGGGGTTGGATATAGTGGCGCTTACTTTGTCAGATGAGAAGAGGGACCTCTACACCTGAAAACCTAACTGACTTGTGAAGGGGTCAGATACCTTTTGCTTTACACTTGAAGACAGCCTAGAGAAACATTTGCAATCCATTCTCACAGTACCTCTTCCAGCCTCTACTTACTCACATGGGACCCAAAAAGCAACAGACAATTGTGGCATAGAAGAAATCACCCATGGCTTCAGAAGGCTCCCAAACAAAGCAACCAAGGAGTTTTCCAGATGAAGAAACTTTTATGAAAGCATCAGGAAGTGAATACAAAATGATTATACACAGAGCCCTTCTAGACCTTATACAAAATGCAGCAGGACAAAATGAAAAATTAAGCAAAATGTTCGATCTGATGGAACACCAGTACTCTGAAATCCAACAGATCAAGAACAAAATCAAAGACGTAGAAACTTCCATACAAAGCCAAGAAAACAGAATGGAACAAATAGAAAAAAGAATTTCTGACTTGGAAGACAGAGCTACTGATGCCAGCGTCTATGAGCAGAAATCAGAAAAAAGAAACAAGAAAAATGAAGAAACATTAAGAAGCATGTGGGACTCTATTAAAGAGGAACAACCTTCGATTAATTGGAGTCCCTGAACAGGGTGAGACATCTGAGGACACAGAGTATCACTGCTGAGCTGCTGAAAGAAAACTTCCCAGAAATCATGAAGACCAATGCTATTGCCATTGGCTCTTGGCTCATTTAGTATCTACCAAAGAAGTCTGCTGAGAATTCACGTGTAAGCACAGACATGCCTAATAACCAGGCCAGTGGAGATGTTCAGATTATATCCCTGTGCCTGAGAGCCGGATAAAAGAAAGTGTCCAGTTGTCTGAATTTCCTCTTTATTTGCCATGGAACTACATGGTCCTACGATCACTGGTCAGGCAATTCCCGTTTTCAAAAAGTGAGCACGGAGAATCATCACACACAATTCTTGAATCTGATGCTTGAGTGAAATCCAGAACATTTTAAGACAGTGAGAACTGGCATATGTGAAATGTATTTGTGCTTCTTTAACCATGTCTCTGGCAGGTCTTCTTTTTAAGATGCTATCTTCCAGGTGCTGCCAATTACCTCTCCTGGCCTCATTTTCAGGGGGAACATTAAATTCAGTTCCTTTTATCTGGTGCCCAATGCCAGCAATGAAGCAGCTGATGTCCACAATTCAAACATGTCTGATACCTACGACTCAACTGCCCTGTTTAATACAAGCATTTAAAGAAGAACTGGTGAAGAAGTTTAATGGCTAAAGTGAAGACACTCCATTTTACAAGTCTCTTTTTGCTTACGTGGAATTATCAGCCAGTGTTATTGATGTGCGTTTACTGGCTGGACTTTCGATTGTTTTCAGATGTTAGGATCCTCTGCTACTGCCTGCAGACCACCAGTTTAAGGATTAAGTTTGGTATCTTGGGAACCAAAGACTTCTCTCCTGAATTGAGACAGCTGAAACATCCATGGTAGCGCAAAGAACGAGCCACAATTTCATGCTCCCAATCATTAGCTATTAGAGAAATCCAAATCAAAACTACAATGAGATGCCATCTCACCCCAACAATATTGGCCATAATCCAGAAAGTACAAAACAACAAATGCTGGAGAGACTGTGGAGAGATTAGAACTCTTTGGCACTTCTTTAAATAGCTAAAAATAGAAATACCATTTGATCCAGTAATTCCATTGCTCAGAATTTATCCTACAGAAATGAAGGCAGTCACATGAACACATGCATGCACACGAATGTTTACTGCAGCACCATCGACAACAGCAAAAAGATGGAATCAATCCAGATGCCCATCAACAGATGAATGAATAAACAAACTATGGTACGTATACTCAATGGAACACCAAGTAATGACAAAGAACAACGATGATTTCAGGATGCATCTCATAACCTGGTTTCAACTGGAAGACATTATGCTGAGTGAAATCAGCCAGCAGCAAAAGGACAAATATTGTGTGAGATCCATATTATAAGGACTTAAAAATAGACTTATGCACAGAAGAAAAGACTCTTTGACAGCTACAAGGGTGGGAAGGAAGGAAGAGGGTTGGGTAAAGATGAGATAGTCAATAGAAATTTGGTTACAGTACTGATCTCACTCCCTCTGGAGCAAGGGAGAATGAATAAAGTCAAAGACAGAAGAGAAAGATGAGTCCAGAAGACTAATGGACTGCACGCACTAATGCCTCCAATGAGACTGAGTCCAGCACAACTGAATGGTGCCTAGCCACCTCCACTGACTTCTCTAACAGGAATCACAATGGGGTTCCTAGACAGGGCTGGAGAATAACATAGCACAAAATTAGACTCACAAAAAAAAAAAAAAAAAAAAAAAAAAGACCAGACTTACTGGTCTTACAGTGACTGGAGAAATCCTGAGACTATGATCCCCGGATACCCTTTTAACTCAGTAATGAAGTCACGCTTGAGCTTCTCTTTTCAGCCAAGGATTAGACAGGCCCATAACATAAGACTAAATGGACACACAATCCTAGTGTGAAAATTATAAGAAGTTCTAGAAAACACAAAGATGTGACAGAAAGCATACCAGTTGGTACCAGGGCCAGGTTGCTGGGGGATGCAATATAATTCAAGAGATCTTTTGGAGGTGCTGGAAATGTTCTGCATCATGATTGTTATGGGAATTACATTATACATACATTTGTCTATATATATGATATATATATGTATGGTACATGATATATATTTGTGTATATATATATATCAGCATGGCTTTTTCTTACTAATCATGGCCAAGACTTCCATTAACATCACTGAGAAGAGGAATAACCAAGAAATTAAACTATTTCAAACAATTATAGGGTTTTCTTTGAAGACTCTATACTAAAGGTCTAGTGAAGAATTTTACCTCAAAGTTTTCCCTTTAAATGTCAAATCCCACTATTGTAGTTTTGATTCAGGATTTAACCAGCAAGATATTTATGACAATCAAAACTCAAATGAAATATACTTCATAGCAATGAAATTGCTGAATGGTTTTTATTAACTGTACTGAATCATTTTTCTACCATCTAAAGATGTGAATTCTGAAAACTGCTGTTCATAACTGAGTACTCAAAAAACATTTATTGCTAGATTCTCCAGTCTTGCCTGTGACTGAAGAGTATTGATATTTCATCTGGCTTCTCCTCCACTGCAAATAGGCTCTAGGTGGCACAGTTACCTGAGACCTTGGATGGAATTACTCCAGCTCAAAACTTTTAACTGATATACCTTTTCTGGCTGCAACATCTTGACATTCTCATCCTCTGCTCCCAGGAACTCCATTAATGGTCTCTGCCATTAAAAAGGTCCTCATGCACAAACCCAAGTTCCTCTCCACCGTGGAGACTGCCTTCCTGAACGCTGACTTGGAGTCCTCACAGTTTCAGCATGGGTGCATGTATTATCTTTCAGATTCATTATTTGACCTATTTGACACAACTGACTTACTGACAAATGCTCCTTCCCTGTTTTGTTTTAGAATATAGAGTGATTTATACCTTTGTCCCCTAAAGCGTGACTTAAGGACAGGCAGCATCAGCATCCCCTTGGAGCTGAATGCCAGGCCTCATCCCTGACCCACAAATCGGAATCTGAATTTTAGCAGATCCCCAGGTAATCCCACGAATATCAAAATTCGAGAGGTACTCAGAGACACTGGTGGTGTAGTGAATCCAAGAGGCACTCTTTGGAAACTGTATGGGGTAGTCCTACTCTGTCCTATAGGGTTGCTATGTGTTGGAATAGACTCTACAGCAATGGTTTTTTCTAGATCTTTAACTCAGACACCCAGGCCTTACCTGTAGACTCAAAATCTTGCATTGCCCAGATGGAAATCCACCCCTATGCAAGAGTAATAGCAAGAGACATTGATCATTCAGACAGTAGTACTTCTCTCTGCACATGTCTCACCCCTCTGCCTACAAACATGCTAATACCACCTCCCCTTCAGACAACAACCAAATTTCTTGACTCCGGTACTCCTGTGCAGAAAACAACATAACTGGTCAAACGTATCTTCTCCTTCTCTCTGTGGGAGAATGACACGTTCCTGCCTTACTGAACTTGGGTTTGACCATGTGACTTGCAACAGCATGTAAGCATAAGTGATGCATCTCATTTCTAAGCAAACACTTTAAGAGTCAGACAATGTTTTCCCATCTCTCCTTCCTCTCTGTTACAGCATTGGCCATATCTCAGATACAGGCTGGTTTGTGGGCCCATAGACAAGACCACACAGAGTAGAACCTAAGCTGACCTACGCAGGACAAACCGGTTTGATGTTGAAAGCCACAGATTTGGGATTCATTTGTTACAGCCAAGGAAACCCTGATGGCATAGTGGTTAAGAGCTACAGCTGCTAACTGAAGGACTGGTAGTATGAATCCATGAGCCACTCCTTGGAAACTCTTGGGGACAGTCCTACTCTGTCCACAGGGTCACTATGAGTCAGAATTGACTCAATGGTAGTGGGTTTGTCTTTATTTTATTTATTTATTTATTTCTGGTATATTAGCCAAAGCTGATGGATATACTTAGAATCACTGCTCTTTTGTCTATTTACAAAAAAAAAAAAAAAGGAAAAAAACAAACTTAGAGAAAGGAATCTTATTTAGGGGTGCCCTCACAGCTGAATTCTCCAGAACATAGGTTGTCCTTCTTCCTTTGCCAACTTTCCCTTTTTTTTTTTTTTTGCAGGGGTCAGGGAGTGGGTAGGATCGTCATTCCTCTAATTTTCAGGTTCTCCCCTGTAAGTATTACATTTTTTATTTCTCTATGGCAGGGATCAGCAAACTTTTTCAACAAAGGGTCAGAGAATAAACAGCTTAGACTCTGCAGGCTATATGGTCTCCGCGGCAACTACTCAACTCTGCTTTGGGAGCAGGACAGTGGTCATAGACACCACATAAACTAATGGCCATGGCTGTGTCCCAGAAAATCTTCTTCCCGTTCAAGGTTAAAAACTCAAGGGTTATTCTCAACTTGTTCTACACCTGAAACCACTTTCTGTTGCACTGATTACAACTTATGGCAACTCCATGTATGCCAGAGTAGAACTGCCATCCATGACACTTTCATGGCTGTGACCTTTCAGCAATTCTTCCAAGGCACCTCTGGGTGAGTTTTAACCACCAAACATTCAGGTAGTAGCCTAGTGCTTATGTGATTGGGCTGCCAGAGAAACTGCCCCCTACCTAACCTACTCTTAACTTAGCCAGGTATGAAGAATGCAAAAAACCACAGAAAATTCACTCTAGATGAGTCTTAGACATGTTAGCTCAACTCTCTAATTTTATGAAGAAGTTATTATCCAAAAAGTCATGCCCAACCCAGAACTCTAATTAATGGCATACCTACTGCAGTACTGAGGGAGAGGTGTACTAACATCTTCAACTTACTTTTAAATGCATCCACAAAATAACATGGATGGTGAGCCAGTAGGGGAATGGGTAGATAAATATATGATAAAACAAGAGCAATAAATTGCTAATTATAGAATATGAATGGTAAACATATGAGTATTCACTATAAAATTCTTTTAACTTTTATGCGTATTTCAAAATTTTCATAATAAAATGTCGGTGGTAGAAGTATGTCCAAGACAAAGACTATGATTCCTAGGATACAGTAAATGTTCAACAAATTAATGTTCATTACATTGACTTGTATCCACACACAGTTCCACACACTAAATATTTCATGGAGTTTATCAAGAATGGTTTGAAAAACTGATCTAAGAAAGGCTTTGACGTGCCAGCTCAGATACCTCCATGTTCATTCAATAACCATGTTCTCCATGCCTACTATGTGCTAGATACTAGGACACTTTGGTGACATAGATAAGCACAGAGCTTGCAGTTTAATGGGAGACAAAAGAAAATCAAACCTTGGCTGTTTCAAAATTCTAGATAAACATAATGTTTATCGTGTTGCATTTGAGTCTCCTGTCTCACAGGGATTACAACAAGCTCACTGAAACACAGGGATCTATACACTGGTCCCAGTGCCTTGTACATAACCAGTAAACTGGTTGCCATCAGGTTGGTTATAACTCATGGTGATCCTTTGTGTATCAGAGTAGAACTGTGCTTCACACCAAATTGTCCCAACTCACCTGGAATAGATGATGACTGAGAACATCAAAGACATGAGGAAAAAAGAGCCCAGGAGACAGAAGGACTCATATGAATGGGAGACAGTATCAATATGAGACCAGAAGAACCAGATGGTGCCCACCCACCACCAAAGACAACAGTGACAGGGGACACAATGCAGAGTCCCTGAGGCAACATGAGAAAAAGAGGGGTGCAGCCCAAGAACTCTTCTAAAAGACCTGAACTTTGGTCCAACATCCTGGAGAGCCCCCGAGAACACGGCCCCTAGACCTCCTGCTGTCCCTGACCAGAAACCAGTAACGAGCTCAACTCTTCAAACAAGAATGGGCTGGACTCAGGAACACAGTGTGACCATATGGTGGGCATACTTTACTGCTCTATGCATTTATAGGAGGTCGTCCTACTGGTCTCTATCTAAACAGGAGAGCAGAGGGTGGAGAGGAAGGGACAGACGCTTGTTGAGGGGACCCTAGAAGTATGGAATGGAAAGGGGGAGTATGCTGTGCTTGGGTGGGGAGAGCAGAAGGAGCTGCCGATAGGTGGGCACGCACACTTTGTATATTTTGTATATTTTCACCTAATCATAATAAAAAAAAAAAAAAGAAATATCAAGAGTATTTTTTTTAAAAAAAAGAAAGATAGAAATAGCCAGAGCTTTCTTCTGAGATGCCTCTGGGTGGACTCAAACCCCCTAGCCTTTTGGTTAGCAGGCAAACATGTTCACTGTACCACGCAAGGACTCTGCCTTCTGCATAAACCAGAAAAACCACGCCTGTTGCTGTGGAGTTGATTTTGACTAACAGCAACCCTAAAGGACATAGTAAAACAGTCCTATTGGTTTTCCAAGGAGCATTTGGTGGGGTGGAACCGCTGACTTTTGGGTTAGCAGCCAAGCTGCTCATCACTGTGCCACCAGGGCCCCCACTTTGCATATACTACCAATAAAAATACATTGCTATACTTGTCCACAAAAGGAGGATTCTGGCTACTGCTATATGAGAAGATGTGGCTGCAGGGATGAGATATATAAAAGACAGACCTCTAGCAACATGTCTCCAGAGGTGTTGAAAGGCACCAGGCAAATGCTTATACCCTTCTAAGTGAGGGCAGAGGCAATGAATTACTTATCCTTTCATAAAGAAATTAGAACTAGCTACCAGGAGTGTGGTTACACAAAGAGAGACATCAAAAGAACTTGACGCATTACCACTGACTCCAATGACCAGCACCTTCTCTACAGCCACTGAGAAACTCTTCCAGAGACGCAGCCACTCTCACTGTGTCTGCGAACACATACAAGATGGAGCTAGAAAGAGTGACTTCAGGGACATTTGCAGAACAGAGTAGATGTCACAAGACACTGAAGCTCAGCACAGTCCCATCTAGAATGAGGAATAAGGAGAGGTCACACAACCAGCATCAAATAAATTATTTCTTGTTCCTCTGGGTAGCCATAAGGTATAGACAGCAATATCTAGACACAAACACAATTTATGATGATCAGAAAGGTCACACTGAAGCTTCATCTTTTTTTTTCTTCTTCTTTAAGTAACCCTCTAGGACAGCCTGAAGTAAAAGACCATCAATCATGGAAGCAGATGGGCCATAGAATGTGCTGCTGTGTTGCAATTAGTAGAAGAAGGATATGGATAAAGCAAAACTCATTATGCTGAAAAGCAGAAGCCCTGAAAACAGAAAAAAAAAAAAAAGAAAACCTTGGGGTCAACCACAGCTGTAAACCGAAGGAAAAATATGCCATTCCTAAGGCACAGGCAAAGACCAAAAGTGACAGACACCTACATCCCAGGTCCTCTGAAGTCCAAACAAGGGAAGGCAGGAAGAGGCGCTCGGACACCTGAGATGTCAGTGGGCTTGAGAACGGCCTATTAGTGGCTCGACAGTGTTCACTTGGCCTTGTGTTAAGAACATTGAAAAACACAGCATTTGGATTTGATGAGTTCAAGACTGATAGCCCAGTTATATATACATCATCAATCAATTCCTACTTCCCATATATAAAAATACATATGTATGTATATACATGTATGTGGAAACCCTGGTGGCATAGTGGGTTAAGTACTATGTCTGCTAACCAAAAGGTCAGCAGTTCAAATCTGCCAGGTGTTCCTTGGAAACTCTATAGGGCAGTTCTACTCAGACCTCTAGGGCTGCTATGAGTTGGACCCGACTCAATGGCAGTGTGTTTTTATATGCATTTATATATCTATGTACGCATACCTTGATTATTGGTTAATCTGCCCCCGGTCTCAAGCAAACCCAGACAGCTACTGCTCTTGTTAGGTGCTACTGAGTCAGTTCTGACTCACTGCGACCCTGTGTACAAGAGAAAGAAGCACTGGCCAGTCCTGTGCCATGGCCTCAATCGTTGTCATGCTTGGAGTCTATTGTGTGTCAGTCTATCTTGTTGAGGGTCTTCCTCTTTTTCAGTGACCCTCTACTTTACCAGGAAACTCTGGTGGTATATGAGGTTAAGCAGTTCAAATCCTCCAGGTGCTCCATGGAAACTCTATGGGGCAATTCTACTCTGATTGCTAGGGTCACTATGAGTCTGACTGAACTTGATGGCAGTGGTTTTTTTTTTGGTTTCTACTTTACCGAGCATGATGTCCTTCTCTAGGGACTGATGCCTCCTGACAACATGTCCAAAGTATGTGAGATGTAGTTTCACCATCCTTGCTTTAAGGAGCACGCTGGTCGTACTCCTTCTATGACAGACGTGCTCATTCTTTTGGCAGTCCATGGCTATGCCACAATTCAAAGGTGTTGACTCACCTTCTGTCTTCCTTATTCATTACTCATCTTTTGCAGACATACGATGCAATTGAAAATACCACAGCATAGGTCAGGTGCACCTTAGTCTTCAAGGTGACATCTTTGCTTTTCAACACTTTAGAGGGGTGTTTTGCAGCAGCTTTGCCCAATGCAAGGTGTCCTTTGGTTTCCTGACTGCTACTTCCATGGGTGTTGATTGCGGATCCAAGTAAAAGAAATCCTTGACAATCTCAGTCTTTTCTCTGTTTATCATGATGTTGCTTACTGATCCAGTTGTGAGGATTTTTGTTTTCTTGATGTTGAGCTGTAATCCACCCTGGAGGCTGTGGTCTTTGATCTTTTTGCATTGGTCCAGTTGTGAGGAAGATCTCAATGAAAAGATTTAACAGCACTTGGGGACCTCTGTAGCACTGAAATGAGTTCTCAGGTGTTCTTTTGGAGTGTCATTTGGTTTTGTGTGGTGCTCAAATAAGGAGAGTAGAACAAGGGTGAAACCCACTGCCACTGAGTCAGTTCTGACTTGTAACGACCCTACAGAACAGAGTAGAACTGCCTATAGGGTTTTCAAGGAGTGTCTGGCAGATTTGAAGAGCCAACTTTCTGGTCAGCAGCCATAACATTTAGTAGTTCCTACACCACCCAGGTTGAGGGATTCACAACCAAAACTAAGGCTTTAAAGTATCGTTTTCCCCTACATTCAATTCTTCCACCCTAGCACGTAACATGGCCCAAGGAAGCCACTTTGAAAATGAGCAGGAAAAAGGCCAGGGTCTCAGAGCCATTCTATATGAGTGGTCACACTATTACCAGGCCTTTCTGCACCAGGGTCAGCTGTTCTAAAACAGGGATGCTAAAGCTTTTTCAGCATCACAACCACCTGGAGGGCTTGAAAAAATATAGACTGCTAGGATTCAACCCCAACAGACATAGTTCAGTAGGTCTGGGTTGGAGTCCAAGAATTTTATTTTCTATCAAGTTCCCAGGAACCCTAGTGGCATAATGGTGAAGTGCTATATCTGCTAACCAAAAGATCAACAGTTTGAATCCATCAGGTGCTCCTTGTAAACTATAGTGCCCTTCTACTCTGTACTATAGGATCACTCTGAGTTGGAATGGACTCATTGGTAATGGGTCTGGTTCTCAGTTTAGCTAAGTTTCCAGATAATGCTGAAGCTGATTTCCTGGGATCACACCTTGAGAACCACTGATCTAGATTACCTTACCTTCTCCACTTAAAAATAGAAGGCCAGCAAATATCCACTTTATTCCATGATCCAAGGCTGGTTTTTAATTTTTTTAAAAAAAAAAACCGACCCCCATAATGAACTATGCAGAACCTTGTTACTCAGTTTGGTCCTGGATGAACAGCAGCCAGAATCACATAAAAGCTTGTTAGAAAATGCAGATTCTTTGGACTCACTCTAGATTTTAGTCAAAATCTGCATTTTCATAAAGTTTCCAAGTGATTTGTTTGCACACTAAAGTCTGAAATGATTTAAGATGGGAGGCACTGAGTAACAGGACATCTGAGCCGGAATCTGTGTATTAAGACGACTGCTCAGTCTTCTTTTGGGGACAACCTCTATTCTGCACTTGTCTCCCATTTTCATTAACTTGAACCATACGACTGCACAGATAACACTGGTCAAAATGGATACACCCACTTACTCTTAACATCAAGAGCAGACACCTCCGTCACTGACAACGAAGGAGTACTTGCTCTGGATCTAGGAATGCAGGGTCTGTTCTCTCCAGGGAAACAGTCACTTAGAGGAAGCTGCCACACCCCATTAAAGACACTCAGACAGAGCCAGCAGCTGGCAACCAGACACACCTCAGATTGCCTCCTCTTTGCACAATTCCTTCCCTTTCCTGATGACAGGCAGGGTTGGAGGACGTGACTCACAGAAAAGTTTGATCCCTCCCCTTTTAGTGCACTTCACTGCTATTTCCTTGATTCTGACTCACAGCAACCTTATAGGACAGAGTGGAGCTGCCCTTCAGTGTGTCCAGTCTTGACTGAAGCAGATGGCCACATCTTTCTCCTGCAGAGCCGCTGGTGGGTTCTAACCATAAACCTTTGGGTTCGCTGCCAAGCACTCTAACTACCGTGCCATCAGGGCTCCTGTTTAACTTACTAACAAGTGGCAGATCTCCTTCTGCAAATAGGTCATCTTTTCACTCACATTCCCCTCCTTCACATATCCCAGGTACATGAGGCTAAGCAACCTCTTAATTCTTCTTTGGACTCCCTGAACTAGATGTCTATTCCCATTGAGTAAAAAATAATAATAATATCTAACATTCACAAAGCACAAACTATGTGGCTTATATTGGTGTTCATTGTTCTTAGTTACTGTCTCAAGGCGGCCACCCTTCACTGACAGCAAAGCCACGCACAGCAAAGCAAAGCACTGCCTGGCTCTGCTCTGTCCCCAAGACTGGACTATTGTGATCACAGGCTTTTCACTGGTTGATTTAGGAAAGTGGATTGCCAGGCCTTTATTTCAAGCCCTGTAATTCCAGAAGCTCCACTGAAAACTGCACACATAAGCAACAGCAACACATAAGCCCCCACTGACAGATGGGTGGGAGCTGCACATGAAGTGTGTTGGCCAGGAGTCAAACCCAGTCTCCAGCATGTTGTTGTTGTTGTTAGGTGCCATCAAGTCAGTTCTAACTCATAGTGACGCCCTGCACAACAGAATGAAACACTGCCCAGTCCTGTGCCATGTCCACAATCAGTATTATGCTTAAGCCCGTTGTTGCAGCCACTGTGTCAATCCATCTTGTTGAGGGTCTTCCTCTTTTTCACTGACCCTCTACTTTATCAAGCATACTGTTCTTCTCCAGAGATTGATCCTTCCTGACAACACGTGAAAAGTATGTAAGATGAAGTTTTACTATCTTTGCTTCCAATGAGCACATGGATTGTACTTCTTCCAGAACAGATGTTTGCTCTTTTGGCACCCTCCATCACGGAAGGCGAGAATTTTACTACTGAACAACTTCTGCCCTCCTGTAACTGTTTTAAGCACTTAATATCCATTACCTACTTCAATCCATACCACAACCCAGGAGGTAGTTACTATGAGATCTGACAATTAAGTTTGTGAACTCATCTTAGAAACACTGCTACATACCTCTTTGCTGAATATTACTACGGTGACCTTCAAAGTATTCCTCTTGGGAAGCTATGCACTGAAACCGCACCTAGTCCATTCTTCAAAGCACTTATTCTAGGATAAGTTCGCCAATCTAATTGTCAGTCCTTATACAACACAGCTCTGATGCACATTCCCAAAAAAAGAGTTCCAAAATTGCTTTAAATGGTAGACCAGTTGCTGGCCTCAGTGCACAGCTTCCCAAGGGGAGTATTTTGAAGGTGACTGGCAATGAGGTATGTAGCACATTGTCTAGGATGAGTTTTCAAACTTCATTATCACACTTCATATGATTAGTCTCATTTTGTAGATAATGGGATTTGAGACACAGAGTAGGTAATTAACTTGCCCGAAGTCACCCAGCAGGGAGAATCCAGAGCCAGCATACACAGAAAGATGATAAGTCATGATTTTGGTCTTATCTTTTCTTTCCAGAAAATTCTTACTCTTCCTAATTGTACTAACAGGAAGGGTGTCATGTGCAGGAGAAACCTCTTGCACACAGCAGAGTATGTCTTTCAGCCTGTTTGTATCTCAGCTTTATCCTGTCATAACTGAGATAATAATCAATGTTCTGCCTCTTAAAGAGCCACAAAGTCTGGACCTGCCTGTGTAAACTATAAAGCACAGAACAAAAATCAGGATCAAGGGATGTTCATCACCCAAAGTAATTCATTAATTCTCATGGCATCCTTCTGAAACACAGGAAATTGGGTCTGGATTAACTGTTGGCAATTGTTAAAATGTGATATGCTGACATTCTATTCTTGTGCTTCCAGTAGGTGGAGGCGGTGCTTCTGCTGCCGACAGCTGACTCTCATGCAGGAAGGAGATATCACGCCTATCTGAGGAGCTTCAGGAGAAACAGAAAAAAAAAAAAAAATCATACAACAGAACTGTCCCCATGTGTGGAAAACCTGGTGGTGTAGTGATTTAGAGCTATGTCTACTAACCAAAAACCTGGCAGTTCAAATTCACCAGGTGCTCCTTGGAAGCTCTATGGGGCAGTTCTACTATGTCCTGTAGGGTTGCTGTGAACTGGAATCAACTCCATGGCAGTGAGTTCGGTTTGGTTTTTTGGTTCCTTTGTGTACAGAGAGCATCAGTGACCAGTGGATGATCACCAAACCTCTTCCCTCAGTTTTTGGCCGGCAACTAGATTAATCTCTCAGCATCCTTTGCAGTCAATTATGGTCTTGTGTAGGATATGGGCAGAAGCCATGTGTACCTCTGTCACTTCTACTCCACGTAAACTGCCCATGCCTGATCCTGTCCCTCTTGTTCCATCCGTCAACTGGACCCAGGAAAACACAGGAAGGTACACACCAAAGATGGCAAAGCCTCTGTCAATTTGTGTCCCTGAGTGACTGCATGGAACAATCTTTCTTACCCACTTACTGCTCCTTCCTAGCCCAGGCATACCTTCATCAAACTGTTAGCCACTTGTTACATAAAATTAAATTTTACTGATGTTAAATTGCCATTGAGTTGGCTCTCACTCATAGTGACCCTACATACAACAAAATGAAACACTGGTTTTGTGCCATTGTCACAATCTTTGCTGTGTTTGAGCCCAGTGTTGCAGCCACTGTGTCAACCCATCTCATCAAGGGGCTCCCTCTTTTTCACTTACCATATATTTTACGAAGCATGATGGCCTCCTCAAAGGGACTGACCCCTTCTGATAATACATCAGAGTACATGAGATGAAGTCTTGCTTTCCTTACTTCTAAGGAGCATCCTGGCTATATGTCTTCCGAGATAGATTTGGTCCTTCTTCTAGTAGTCCATGATATATTCAACATTTTTCACCAACACCATAATTTAAAGACATTAAATCTTCTTTGGTCTTCCTTAGTCACTGTTCACCTTTTGCATGCATATGAGGCAACTGAAAATACCATCACTTAGGTCAGGCCCACCTTAGTCCTCAAAGTGACATCTTTGCTTTTTAACATTTTTGAGCGGTCTTTTGCTGCAGATTTGGCCAGTGAAATGTATCATTTGATTTCTTGACTGCTACTTCTGTGGGCATTCATTAATTGAACTGAGCCACTGAAATGTCAGGATTTGTTTATTACAGTAGACTGGTGTCACCCAAACTGTTATAACAATCATCATGTCTTTTAGGCAAAAATCTGCTCTGTTCAACTTTAAATGTGTCACTCAGATTGTTGGAAATGCCCACCTGCGTCAGAAAGCAAAAATACCCTTGAGAAGATGGATAGAGATTTTACTGTTGTATGCCTGTGGATCTAATTGTTTTCCACTCAACTCCCCCATGGAATCAGCCAGACTGAGCCAATGAGAGTTTTGATGGGTAAACAGAAGAAGAGAAAGATTTTGCAAAAGCATGGAGGAGAAGTTTGGTCATTTTTTTAAAAAATTATGATTAAGTGAAAGCATAGAATCCAAAACAATTCTGCATGTCCGCCTATCTGCAACTCCACCTGCTCTTCTCATCTTGTGACAGCACGTTCCTCCTTTTCACTTTTTACTTCTCGTATCCTCTTAATGAACACCTGTCCCCCCTTCTCCACCTTCTCTTCTCCCTCTAGAAAGAAACCAGTAGGACAACAAGTTTGCCCATTTTGAGTTCACTCAGTTTCCAAGATTACAGCAGAGTCAGAAAGGGTGGTGAAATGGCTCCAAGAGGAAATCTCCCTGACTTGACAATTTTGCAAGACTGACCTTGGGGAGCAGGGAACATTGATCTAAGCTTCACTGAAATGTATGCTAGGGACCTCTGGTGACATAAAGGTTAAGTGCTGAGCTGCAAAACAAAAGGTAGGCAGTCAGATCCACCCAGAGGTTCCACAGGAGAGAAAGAAACCTAGCAATCTGCTTCTCAAAACTTAGAAACCAAAAAGCTCACTACCGTCAAGTCCATTCCAATTTGGAGTAACCCTATAGGACAAAGTAAAACTGTTCCATAGAGTTTCCAAGGACAACCTGGTGGATTCAAACTGCTACCCTTCTGGTTAGCAGCTATAGTACTTAACCAGTATGCCCCAGATTTCCTCCTAAAGACTACAGCCAGGAAAATCCTATGGGGCAGTTTTACTCTATTACATTACATTACCAAAAAATTACTTGATGGCAATTACCAACAATAAAAATTGGTAAACGTTTATATCAATCTATTTATCACAGTTTTACAGATTCAGGAAATGCCACATTTTAGTTCCTCCAAAGTCACAATGTATAATTCATTTCCCAAACCTTTGGGAGTCTACAAATCCCAGTCTCTCACCATTGGCAAGGGCAGCAAGCCATCACCAGTCATTTCAGCTTTCTCTGGGTGACAGCTGTTCCCCAGTTTCCCCTTTCTGCACTCACTCTCTGTGAACTGGCAACTTGGAAATCTGAAACCAACAGAGAAATTTGGAGACATCTGCCAGTTAGTCACAGATGTGGGAAAACATGACCCAACTGTGATGCCACTTGACCAACTCCTTTGCCACTTATGGGCAAGAAAGACTATCATGAAAAAGAAAACTATATCCAAAGCACCAGACCCAGCAGGGAAGAGAAAGAAGAAAGGAAGTTCCCTGTCCTTTGTTCTGGATGCTCATCACATTCACTAGGCTTTCAGAACCTCAGCAGATCTGGCAAGAGCAGTGTGAGGAAGCCTTTCCTCCTCACTGGGCAGGGGAAGGACCCCTGGCAAGGACCGGGGACACATTCATCTCTTTCGAGGGCCGTGTAGTTTCACTGTGTATCTGCACAACAGATGGGGGAGCGTGCTTGCCTGACTGTTGGCTGTTTTATTTCACACAATAAACATTTATGGAAGATTGACTTGTTCCAGGCCCGTTGCTCGCTGATGTTCTGTTGATGTGTAAGGAAACAAGCCTGCATCGACGTGCCCCCAAGTACAAGTGCTAAGAGAATATCTGTATCTGTCCTCTGACCACATGGAACAACAGGTAGACGAGGAGAGGGAATGAGCAACCAGTGGCACAAACGACCGTCACGACAGAAATGTAAAGGTCTGTTTCAGTGTTTCTCAAACTTTGCTGCACACATAAAACGTCTATGTATGTTATAAAGCTGCAGATTCTGATTCGATGGAAGCTCTGGTGGTGGAGTGGTTAAGTGCTAAGGCTGCTAACCGAAAGGTTGGTAGTTCAAATCTGCCAGGTGTTCCTTGGATACTCTATGGGGCAGTTCTACTCTGTCCTGTAAGGTCACCATGAGTCAGAATCAACTTGATGGCAGTGCGTTTGGTTTTGGTTTTCTGATTCAGTAGATCTTCAGAAGGGTCCACGTGTCTTCATTTTTAACCAATTCCCAGGGGATGCTGACACATGTACTGTATCTGACGACCAGTAAAAGCTTATCCAATGCTAATGTAGATCTATTGGGTGGCTAGTCACGGGGCATGGGTTTTCAACTCTATCTGTGCCCGTGAGGGAAAAGAGTATAAGGAACTCACTTTAAAATGGGTTTACAATGTACTGGGTGCTTTACCTATGCAAATTTCACTAATTCTCACAGGTATGAGCTGTTACATCTCTTTCAGATGAAAAAGCAAACCAAACCCATTGCTGTTGAGTTCATTCCAACTCATGGTGACCCCATCTGTTAGAGGACACAGTTTCTACATAGAGTTTTCTTGTCTGTAATCTTTATAGAAGCAGACTGTCAGGACTTTATTTCATAGTGCTGTTGCATGGACTTCAACCATCAACCTTTAGGTTAGTAGTTGAGTGCAAACTGGGGATCTTTCTTACAGATGAGAAAAAGTAAATTCTTCATTGTAAAGTAAATTCTCCCAGAGCTAATAAATAGTAAACTTGAAACTAAATCCCCCTGTCCTTTAGAATTCATTCTTTTCCCGGTTCCCGAACCTGCCCTCTCATTTACTTAGGCTTTCTTCTCTCTAGAAATAGACTCACATGCCACTGATTCAGAAGTGGAGTTAGCTGCCATCCCTTACCCCTTGAAACCAAGGCTTTGAATCAGTTCTTCCTGGTTCAGTCATGGCTGATGAAGCTATGCCAGAAAAGACCCAAATTTGTACAGTTTGGGTGAACTGAAAGAGTAGCTGGTCAACTCCCTGCCAAAAATTTACTCTCCCTCTTAGAAAGCAAGGGCAGCACACATGTTGCCTTGCAACCAAATCTCTTGCATGTCAGATTTCGCACATAGCATGAAAGAGTGGGCGCCTCACTCCAGTATGGTACCCAGTTGTGCTTCCTTGAATGTGTGTCACTCTCCGTAATCCTGGTAATAGTCAGTCTCACACACTGGGCTCCTGAAAGCACTCAGTATTTCTCTTCTGAATCTCCTATTCTAGAGCTTTAACCTATGATTTTCCCATCCTCGTTCACCCAAATTGTAAAAATTTGATCTGTTCCAGTTTCATTCTGTCAGTCATATCAGCATGACTGAACCAGTTCAAAAGAGTTCGAAGTCCTGGTTGAAATTTAGTGAAAACTAAGATGTCATTCTCTGTTTAGCATCATCTCCTCATTGTGACTAGCTCATTTTTTTTAGAAACATGGTTATCTTTATCACCATTAAGTTAATGTTGGACAAAATACCGGACAAGCTTTGTTTTTTTGCCTTCTGGCCCTTCAAGGATAAACAGGTATCAATATCCAGATGGTGATGGATTTTGTTATGTAAGAGCAAAATAGTAATAAAAATAAATGTCAAAGGTGAAATTCTTTCCACTGTAAGAAGAAAAACTGTGAAGACTGTTTACTAAGAAAGCTTTGGCACAGCCCAGCAGTCTCTGGAGAAAGCACATATGATGATCACTGGAGTAGCCCAGCCAAGTATTCAAAACCTATCAGGCTTCGTGGTTCAAGAATTATGTTTATTGTTCTGTCTAATCAATTTACTTCACAAAATAAAGAGCAATATATCATTCTTAAGTTCTCAAAAGAAAAGAGTGTCAGGAACCTTACAAATAAAATGTATGTGAAAGAAAATGAGTATAGAGTGAGTTTGTAACTAAAGAGGGGATGTATGGCCTACAATTTAAGCTCCTTAGAAACTGTGACCTCAAAAAAGCACCCATGATTTCTCAAGAGAACTATTACTTAACAAAATCTCCACAATAACAATGAATAATGGCATGCTAAGGAATATAAATAGAAAAAGATTTAATATATATCCCTTAGTTATGAGATTACTGTCCAAGGGAGTCTTGTGCTAATAAGATCACTCCTTCAATCTCCAAATCAAATTCCTCACCACATAATATTGATATTACTAACCCTTATAAGGAGAGAAGATAATCCTCTGTAATTTGCAGCCCAATTGGCATTTATTTTTCTATAAGGGAAATAAAGAATTCAAAATGATAAAATAATTCCATTTTGAAGCAGTTTTTAATGTGCTGATCTAACTATAGCTTTGAATTTATAATGGGATAGTTTTCGTGTTTGGTGTCTAAATACAATGAATCTCTGATAAGAACCAAAAATGAAAATAACCTAAAGTATTTCCCATCACTAGCTTATTTCCATAACTGTAGCTGGTCTTGGGCAGTTCTCAATCTTTTCAACTCCTGTTTCATTCTATTACTCTCAGGAACGCTGTTCAATAGAAAATCGAACCAACAAAAATGGAGAATTCTTAATGCATCATTAGGCCTTTGGAGCAAGGAAATAGACTACATCAATTAAAAAAAGGGGGGGTTGGAATATATTTTCAGTCTTCTGATTATTAAAACCGAAGTCATTTCTCAATAGGTTCCTTCACACACAATTTTATTTGCTAACTCCACATAATATAAAGAATATAAAATTCACAAAATACGATGTACATTAGTAAGTAAAAACAATAACCCTTTCTAATATGTGTGTATTTTATGCTTTTAAACCTATCATACATCCATTATCATTAACAGAGAAGTACATCCATTATCATTAACTCTATAATGATAAAATATCTTTGCTAATCAGTTCATTAATAGTAAACCATTTTATTAGTTGTCACACTAGGGACAACTTTTAAAGAAAAATAAACAGATTCTTCAGTGTATAAAGGATCTTATCTTCTGTTAGTCTAATTATTTTATTTATGTACAATGTCAGATGGACAGTGAAGTATTCAATTTGGATATAAGGAGTTATTGTGTATTTGGTCTGATTTCATTTTTTCTTTGAAATATAGTTCTCAGCATGACTGGACTTCTAAGGAGTACCTGAAGATACAAATTGTTGACGTTTTGATTAGCAGACACAGCACTTAGCTAATATGCCACCATGGTTTCCTTCAATGGAAACACTGACTTGCTGTTTATAGTCATGTTTTAAAATATTATATAAGATTTTTAGAGCTATCAGCCTAGGTGTGAAAAACAGGACATAATTTCATGGAATTGCTGAATTATATATACAATTACTAATGTTTAATATCCGACTCATGGCGACCCTAGGGGCCGGGGTTGCCATGAGTCGGATCTGACTCGACGGCACTTGGCTTGGCTTGGCAATGTTTAATAGGACAAATGGGAAAACTTTTTTTTTTTTTTTTGGGTTTTAGAAAATTCTTTCTACACTGACTTTAAGCTGAACATAGCTTTTAATGACATTTATCATGTATCTTCCAGAGCTCCCAAAGTTCTGTCTCACTGTGTCCCCACTGTGCTCCAGAAGTCTTTACAAGAACCTGCATCAGTACATATGTCACAGCAGCTTATGGTACTTATCTTCCTGGCTAGAAATGACTAGCACGATTGGCTGTATGCCAATCATTGATTTATTTTTCCAGAATCTAGGATACTGGCTAGAATGGATTAACATAAACCCATTGCCATCAAGTTGATTCTGACTCATAGGGTCCCTAGAGGACAGAGTAGAACTGTCCTATAGAGCTTCCAGGTGGTGGATTTGAACTGCTGACCTTCTGGTTAGCAGCTGTAGCTCTTAACCACTACACCACTTTGGTTTCTAGGACAGAATAGCTGCTCAATAATTATTTACTAAATGAGTCCACAGTGGCTGTGCTGGGTGTCATCCTCAAATCAAGTGTGCCAAGTCACATTTCTCTTTCCTCTGACTCATTTTTCATTCCTCTTACTGCCTAACAGGAGAAGCAGCAAATACCAACATCTCAGATTCCAAGTATAGAAAAAAGAGATTTATATATGTCACCTCAAGCAATCCTTTCAAGCCTACAGTGAATTAAAAAACTCGGTTTTCTGTTTCATACAAAGAGAATGCAAAGCTCATTGAGCTTGGAAGAATTAACCATAATCATATGGCTAGAATATTGTAGAAGTAATATTTGCATCCAGATCCTCAGGCATCAAATCCCAAAGTGTTGCTATGAAACCACAGCAAGCGTTCCAAAGGCAGGAATGAAGAGGAAGCTCCATCCACCTCCATGAAAGCTAGCAATGGGCTACAGAAGCAATAAAGCACCACTCCAGGATTCAGATTCTAATCACCTTGTTCCTTTATACCCTCCCTGCTGTGCATTTATTGAAGGACATAAATACTGATACTACCTGGGCAGATCTGTCATTTCTACATCCAAAGAATGGGAACCAATGATAAAATGTCATTTTTCCAGATATAACAAACACAAGGAAACCCTGGTGTCATGATGGGGAAGTGCTACAGCTGCTAACCAAAAGGTTGGCTTTTCCAACCCTCCAGGCACTCCTTGGAAACTCTATGGGACAGTTCTACTCCATCCTATAGGGTTTCTCTGAGTAGGAATTGACTCAGCAACATTGGGTTTAGTATTTTGGTAACAAGCTCTATAGCAGTAAAGCTCGTGTGGTTAAATGCTTCATTCCATTTACTCTTCACGACCACCTCTGAGTAGATGTTAATTCTCCCATTTTGCTGGTGGGAAAACTAAGCCTCAGAGAAATGAAATGATCTTGCTAAGGTCACACCATCTGGTGAGTGGCAGAGCCCTGATTCAAAATCTGATTCATTCACTTCATAGACTTACACTCTCAACTTGATACCTACCCCTTTGCTCCCAAATATTATAGAAATTTATAAAAACTTTATGCATCTCAAACTGAAATTGTAGAATAAACGTTCTGAACCACTTCATGTACTTTGGTACATAGTAAAAAAAAAAGATACACCTATATATATTAACTCAGTGCACATTTTAAAAATTCAAATGAGATTTTGCGAGGATCTGGATCTGTCACTAAATTATCCAAATTGTTTCTTCACACTGTCAAATTCAGTCCATAATTCAGCTTCCTCTGGCCTGACCCCTTTGTTTGTGAAAATTGGAGCAACATAAACAAGAAAAAGTGTCTTTCTAGACACTGATAAGTAGTAAAACACTTGGGAACCAGCACTGTAGAGCTGGTTATTTTCCTGGCTTTCTCTCTCTCTCTCTCTCTCTCTCTCTCTCTCTCTCTCTGTGTGTGTGTGTGTGTGTGTTACTACAGCATAGCCAAAGTAGACTACTGAAGTTGTACTGTTGCAACTAGAAGCTAACACCAAAAAACCTGCTGGTCTTTCTACATTGGAATAACTCAGTATCTTTGTCAATGGTAATTCCTAAATCCAGCATTATCTTTCTACCATATTTATTTTTTCACATGAACATGAACTTTGCTCCATGTGAATAAGATCATAAACAATCTCCAAATCTATTAGGTTTGGGGAATCAACAGTATTGACATAAAAAAGAAGAACCTGGAGATTTCACACATACACCCCAAATCCAGATTTCTAAATCCTCACTTAAAGTCAGTTGTCACAACTAGGCCAAAACTGCTTTAAACCAAAGCCAAACCCACTGCCATTGAGTTCATTCCAGATTCCAACTCATAACAATCCTATTGAACAGAGTAGAACTGCCCCACAGAATTTCCAAGGGGTGCCTAGCAGATTTGAACTGCTGACCTTCTGCTTAGCAGCTGTAGCGCTCTTAACCATACAACCAGGCTTCCCAAAATTGCTCTAGAACAAAACAAGTGTCTGGACCTGGGTTAGGACTGTCCGCTACCCCAGGAACACAAGTTCTGAGTCCACACTGTCCCCTATTGCTATGCGTGCAGCCTGTTTCTTTCCTTGATTCCTGACCTTGGAAGGCATTGTAGGGTTCTACTCCAAGTTATAGAACTCCAAGTTACAACTCCAAGTTATAGAACTCCTCATAGAACTTAGACATTTCCTTGTCTAAGCTTAATTTTTGAAGGGTAGCCTTCCCTCACAAAATTACATAATCAATTTTTTGTTCTGTTTTCTTTTGTTTAATACTGTGGGTGTTTTCAGTCTGGAGTGAACCTATTGTAAGATGTACATAAGACCTCTTCCATGTTCTCTTTTGCCAAAAGTTCTGTAGCTTTCCAATGAATACAGCTGTCAGGCCACCTCGCATTTTAGTTGACACACAAGTACCTAAAGGTGCACCTCATAGAACTGTAGAAGGCACAACATTGGCCCCTGCATCAGGGGGGCTGTTGTTCCTTTGACTATTACCTTACATGCTAAAAGGAACTCTGTAGATGTAATTAAGGTTACTAATCAGTTGACTTTAACATAAAGAGACTATCCTGAATTATCTAAGTGGGTCCGATCTCATCACTTGAGCCCTGAAAATCAGTGAACTTTGCCCAGCAGGAGGAAGACAAGGTGCAGAAACAGAGGACATCAGAGAGATCCAAGGCACAAGAAGGACTGTCCCCACCACTGCTATGTCTGAAGACAGAAAGAACCATGAATCAAGGAATGCAGTGACGTCTAGAGTTTGAGAACAACTCACCGCCTTTGACATCCAAGAAAGAAAAGGCGATTTTGGTCATACAGTCATATGGAGCTGAGCTCTGTCAACAACCTGAATGACTGTGGAAACCAATTCGGCCCTAGAATCTTGAGATAAAAACCCAGGATAGCCATCTCCTTGCTTCTCGACCTTGCTTCTCGACCTTCTCGACCTCTGCCCTCAGGCAGAGTCCCACTAAATCTGCCTGGAATGTTCACCTACGAAAACTGTGAGACAAAATATTTACGTCTTAGGCCACTAAATTTGTGTTAACTTCTTACAGCAGTGGTAGAAAACCAATCCAGATCCCTTTGTCACTAGTGACCCCAATGAGTGGTATCAGAAAATGCTATGTCACCAGCTATCATTTCATTTTGCTAGATGTAACCCAGCCACGAATCGTTCATGTTTCTAACCCCATCATACTAGGTTGGAGTCTGTATTAGTTTTCTGCCACTGCCGCAACAAATTAACACAAAACCAGAAAACAAAGGGACCAAAACTAGTACTGAGAGAATAAATTAATAACATCATAAATTACACAAAAGCTGAACCTTGTCACTTTACATTTTTCAGCATTATCTGTATTAGTCATAATATTGACTGTACTGATGTGTGAGGCTAGAAAAAGCTATTTACTCTAAGTTGGACTTCTTTATTAAATTATTTATCAAAATAATACCGCAACTGCCATTAGGTAATGAGACATTTAATACTGTTTTCAAATGAAATGCACAGCACAATCACAGAAGCCATCAGCTTGGGATCTTCCATTTGTCAAACACTGTTTATTTGTTTCTCAAATACATACACAATTTTTTTTTTTAAATAAGCTTTAGTTCACTAGCCGAAAACTACTAACAAAGACAAGACCATGTATTCACTCCCTTGCTACAAAACTTATGATACAGAACTCATTCCTATGGCTTTCTGTGTTTACAGCTCAGAGTAGAAGTGGAGAGATGACAGCATGATTCAAAGTTCAATATCAAAAAGGTGTGGGAATCTGCATATTAACCCTATTCTCTCCCCAACTCCAAGCTGCACTTTTTCATAGCAGGTATTGCTACCTGAAACCATAGTTTGGTCTACTTTATTATAGGATGCCCCCAAAACACTGTAGTCCCAATAGCCAGCAACTTTACTTTCCTGTTCATTGATGGATGTCCAGCCTACAGAACAGTACCTAGTACATAGTCATTGCTCAAAAACTACTTGTTGAATGAAAGAATGACACAAACTCTAAGTCAGCATTCAGCAGTTCTGATATACTACTGTTAACCTCACTCACCCATTCACTAAATTCTTCCTGTATGTTTTGCTGCTAACTCTAACTTTTCTAAAGCATCTGCATCAAAATAGCAGGTCTTCCACTTCTTTATTTATTCAGCAAATGCTATCAAGCACCTTGAATATTCCCTGGCTCACTCAGTAGTCATTCACTCATTCTTTCATTCATCTTTCCACTCATTCAACAAGCGGGACAGTGGATAAGATCAAGGAGCTAACAGGCCTCTTATGTTACTGCAAGGCCTCATGCTTTTGTTAAGGGTGAGTAGTTTTTGAGCAATGACTATGTACTAGGTACTGTTCTATAGGTTGGACATCCATTAATGAACAGATGGAATGTTAGGGAAGAATTCTAACACAGTAAGTGGCATTTTCTTATTAACATTTAAGAAAACCAATCAGGATACTGTGTAATGCAAGAAAGAGTAGAAGCAGGTTCACCAGTTAGGAACTGTTGAAACAGTCTCATGTGTTTTGACGGCTCATGCTCTCAGGCAATTCAAACTAAGTTCTTGGATGAGCTCCTTTAGAAAACAGTAGGCATCCTGGTAACTCTTTCACGATACTCAGCACTGATTGCCACAAGTTCTCCCTTTTGTGCCCAGTCCCTCCCTACATGTAGGGTGATGGAGGGTTGGAGGTGTAAAGAAGAGGACACACCACTGAATTACATCTGCCTCAGTTCACAGAGTGTGACGTTCCACTTTGCTCACGCCATGGCAATGGAATGGGCCTGGCTCCATTCTCCCTGGACAAGGCTTACCTATGGAACGCCATCTTCTTTCTCCTCTGCTCAAGTGTAGTGTTCTACACCATTCATGCTCACTAAAGATAAGCAATATAGCATATTCGCCTAGAAATTACAATGGACAGTGTCTTGAGATAGAAAGAATAACACTGCCGGGAAGACAATTTCTTTCACAGCCTGGGACGCTTGGGTCATCCAGACTGAAAATTCCACTAGTTTCCAGGCTTCCTCAGTAACCACACTTTTCCAAGAAAAGATATAACCTTAATGTCTACTCTAAATGACCTCCTGTACTGGTTGAACCCACAGAGCCAACGAATGCCACTCTCCCTATCCACTGTTAACTCAAGGTCTGCCTTATTACAGCAGATTCTACATCTTCCAAGCATCCCTGAGTGCACTGTTAATCTGAATATATTCTGCTACAGCACAGAGCACAGCAAGTGAGGGAATCTGAGTTCTTACTCCCACACTTTATAGTTTTAACATCTTAGTTCAAGTCTTATAACTTTGTTCATTCTTTTTCTTAACCTATACTATGAACTTTCTGGAGGGTGAAGAATAAATAAAAACATATATCAAGCATTGAGCACAAAGCCTAGCACATTATAAGAACTCATTATTAGTTATTAGCATCTGACAGTCCCTGAATGGCACAGAAATGGATGGCTTGAATCTATCCAGTGGTGCAGTCAAAGAAATACCTGGCAATCTGATTCATTAAGATTGCAGCCAAGAAACCTCTCTGAAGCAACCCTACTCTGTAACATATGAGGTCGCCATGAGTTGGAATCAACTCAATGGCAATGGGTTTGGATTTTTTCAATTATCATTTAAAACACTGTTATACTTGTCACCTCATTGTGAGAACAGACATGGACTTATGAAAAGAATGCCTGTGCCCAGGAAGTTATCATTTGCCTGCTTTGCTATTTCTGTATCACCTGATGGTAAAGACTCCGTGTTGCAAAGGTTACTCTAGAGCCTGACAGCACCTGGGTCCACAAAGTAATTTTCCCCCTCCCCTTTCTTCTTCCACTTACATGTTTATTTGTTACATAGGGAAGACTGAGGCAAGAATTTTAAGTAGGCTGAGACAACTGTAAAGTGGTAGATGCAAAGACTGTCGAGACTGAAAGGTAGACGGTAATGTGATAGACAAAAAAAACATCCTGTTAATGGTGGAATCCTACAAGTGCCGGAAGCAGGTAGGGTGAAAACTCATGGAAGTCTTTCTGTGTTGTTCAGTTTTGCTTATATGGAGATGATGAAGACAGACAAGAGGAGGAGGTGTAAGAGAAGGGAAGAAAGGAAGGAAAGAAACAGGAAGAGAAAGGAAAGAAGGAAGAACTGGCTAAAAAGAAGGAAAGAATTAAAACAGTAGAAGAGAAGGAGGAAGGGGGTAAAAAAGACAAGGAGAAAGAGTACCAGAGTTGGGGTCAACAGCCCAGCGTAACCCAAAGGTAAAAGCCAACGTCAACGCTACAATGCTAACAAAGATGCAGCCCATCTGCAGGTAAACAAATCCCTTTCATTCCTGTGCCTCTCTGGAGAAGAAAAATACCTCTATCTTTAGAAATTAGAACTCAGATTTTTACTTGATCAAGTTCCAAGGACATCATTGAAAGATCACTCGAGTCTTGTCAACATGGTTATATTGACGTCATTGCTGCCCTTTTGAGGTAAAACCTTATACCTCACTGACATGGAGCATAAAAAGCTGAAGGGTGCTCAAGATGCCCATTTTGCTAAGAACCCTGGCCTTCTAGTAAATGAGGGGAAGACCAGCACAACAGACACAATTCTGAAGTTCACACTGATAACTCATTGGACTCAAATTATTTGCTGTCATTTTTAGTCATTTGTCCAAAAAAAAAAAAAAAAAAATCTGTAAACCAACATTTAACAAGCTTGATACTCAGCTTCTTACATATAGTTCTAGATTAGGTTCCTAATTAAATGCACTTTTTTGGCCAAGAGAAAAACAGACAATTCAAGGAAGGATTAGTTAAATGCACTTTTTGTGTGTGTGGTAAATCTAACTTCATTCTCCTAAAGTTACAAGCAAGCATAGCAGTGCAGATTTGGCAAAAAAAAAAAAAAATTGACACCTGAAAATTCTATACGCTGTTGTTTGGGTGTGGAAGTCCATCCAGTTTATTTCTTCTTTTATGAAAGACTTCTAACTTATGAGGTATTCAACCTCTTAGCATTAAATTATTCAGTACAAGTCTTTTCATTGGTACCCAGTCTCCCAGTACTAAATTTTGTCAAATTTATCTTTAGCAAGTCAGTGTAAAATACACTGTGATACTAGTAAATTACACACAAATCCATCACATCAGAACAAACACAAGATGAACTGTGACAGTGGCCTACCCACTGGAGGTTGTAATGGTGACAGACAGAAGCACCAAGGTCATGAGAAGGTGTAACAGGTAAAATATGTGCCTATTGGCATGGACAAAGCACTGAACACTCAGAACAGCTGCAGCCTGTAAACCACCAAGACTGGCAGGCCTCCCCTTGCATATCAAGAAACACCTGCCCTGAACACAAACAGCATGATGAAGAAATACATCAGAAGTAATGGGATGAATCTAAGTTTCTGGACTGAGCGATTTGGCGTATGGTGGTATTATCTACCAAAATGAGGAAGAGTGAAGGCAGAATATTTTAGAAGGCTGGTAGTAACGGTAATATGGACTTGTAATTTTGGAGGTAGGAGGTAGGAGATGCCCGTGAAATGTGAACTGGAGAAGTCAAATAGATAGCTGGATAAATATTTCTGAAGTTCAGGAGGCAGGTCTGGGCTAGAGACATAAACTGAGTCAGCACATGGATAAAATTATCAAAGGAGAAATAAAAAGGGGGACCCAGAAGAGAGCCTGAAGGTTGGAACAATCTAACCTTTATTTATAGGTTAGACAATGAAGGAAAAGGCCAGCCAAGCCAAGGGCTGTCGAGCTAAGAAATAATAGAAGCCTGCTAAGGATAAATGGTGATGTATGGTGTCACAGATGTCACAGAAGACACTGATGCCAACAGAAAAGTGCTTATGAAGTAGAGGCCAGTCAACTATTTCCAATGTTGTGAAAAGTTGAGCAAGAATGCAACACCCTATATCTGATCCCATAGTGGTCAACGCCAATCTCAGCGGAAGTTATTTCAGTGAGTAGTGGAAGCAGAAGCCACATTAGAGTAGCACAGAGACTAAAGGAGAAAGAAAGTGGCAATAACATACGTAGAGAAGCATCTCCAGAAATGCATCAAGGACAGGGAGCAGAGAACTAAGTTAGGCTGTTTTTAAGACACAAGTGATAAAAATATGCTGACATCTGGATTAAACCAAAAACTACAAAGTTTCTTGAATAACAAACACTTTTTAGGACACAGTAGCAGGACCAGGGTCTGTGGACCATGCTTTCAGGAAATACATAAATCAACTGTCATAACTAAGTCCTTTTTTTAAGAAATGCTCTGCAATCCGACTTTGGTGTGTAGTATCTAGGGTCTTAAAAGCCAGTAAGCAGCCATCTAAGATGCATCAGTTTGTCCCAACTCACCTGGAACAAAAGAGGATAAAGAACACAAACAGACATAAGGAAAATATTAACCCAAGAAACAGAAAGGGCCATATAAAACAGAGACCCCCATATGTCTGAGGCCAGAACTAGATGATGCCCAACTATTCTAATGACCACCATGATAAGTAACACACAACAGAGACTCCCTGCTGGAGAAGTAGAAAAGCGGGGTGCAGAACCCAATTCATGTAAAAAGACTAGACTTGAGGGTCTGACTGAGACTGGAGGGACCCCAAAAGACCTGGCCCTGGACTTTCTGTTATCCCAAAACTAAAACCATTCCTGAAGTCAACTCTTCAGACAAACATTAGACTCAGCTATAAGACATAAAATAAGACTGACGTAGCATGTGATCCTTGGTTCAAGTAAGTACATGAAACTAGACGGGCAGTTCCTGTCCAGAGGCGAGATGAGAGGACAGAAAGGGAACAGGAGTTGGTTGAATGGACACAGGACACAGGGTAGAGAGGAGGAGAGCACTGTCACATTACAGGTAGTGCAACTAGGGCCACATAACAGTGTTGTATACACTTTTGTATGAGAAATTGACTTAACTCATAAATTTGCACTTAAAAGTACAATTAAAAAATATATATATGTTGACATGTACATTCACAGCAACTCTGTGATCTGTACAGATGCTAGTCCACTGTTTAGCAGATGAGAAAATTGAGGCTCAAAGAGATTCAGCAACTCAGTCAAGTTCTTACAGCTAGCAGAGGCAAAGCTGAAGGTTTAAGCCAATCTACTACATTCCAAAGCCCTTCCTTGGATGGCAACCCACTGCATATGTTCACATTTACTGACTCACCTAATTATCTCTCCTGCTTCCTATAGGTATAGTAACTGAATCTAACTCATCCTGGAATACCCAGGAGCTAGTCCAATGTTTGGTACTTAATAGTGGGCACGATATGAATGCATGTTGCTGAACAAATGAATTAATGAAACCGAAGTCAGATTGGGGCCTTTCAAAGATAAAGAATTTCTGTATAGATCAATGACCTAGAGGATAATGAAGATACATGGAAATGAAGTCGCCTTTGACACACTTAGAATGTAGAAGTAATATCATGGGAGAGTAGTGACTTTCTTTAAGGTTTAATGTAGTAATTACAGAAATTTAGTGGCCTATTGGTCAAGTGCTACAGCTGCTAGCCAAAAAGGTTTGCAGTTCAAATCCACCAGGCACTCCTTGGAAATTCTACGGGGCAGTTCTACTCTGTTTACAGGGTCGCTGTGAGTTGGAATCAACTCAATGGCAACAGGTTTGGGTTTTGGGGGGTTATAGCAATTAAACCAATATTCAAAATATTCTTTCTTCACATGGTTACATTTCCCAAGTTTGTAACCAGCAAACTAGAAGTAGCTGACTCATTCTGACACAACCCCCAGTTTCCACTATACAGACCAGCTTGTTCTTGACTCTTTCCTGTTCTGCACTAAACATACATAACCAAAAATGAACCACAGACATTGCTGTCATGTCAGCTGTGACCTCTAGCAACTCTATAGGACAGAGAATCGCCTCATAAGTTTTCCAAGGAGCAGCAGGTAGATTCAAACTGCCAACCTTTGGTTAGCAGCTGAGCTCTCAACCACTGTGGTACTATGGCTCCCTTAACATACCAAAAAATAAAAAATAAAAAAAAACCTAACTGCCATCAGGCTGGCTTGGCAACTGCCATCAAGTCAATTCCAACTCACAGTGACCCTACAGAACAGAGTAATACTGCTTTATAAAGTTTCCACCTGGCAGATGTGAACTGCTGACCATCTGGTAAGCAGACACAGCACTTAACCACTATATCACCAGGGTTTCCTTTACATACATAGGAGGTCCTTCTCACCACATGGAATCCATTCTCAGATAATACTGATTTCCATGTACTGTTCCATGGGAGATCAGCCTATTTGTATGGGAGAGAAAAGGTGTATTCAATCACTGTGATGTTTTGTATGCCTGATATTAATAAATGGGTTTTTCTTTAACATTCACATCATTGACTGATCTCTCCAGCAGCCACACATTTTGCTCAGCTGTTTTGCTAGCTTGTTTCTTCAGAGGCCTTTTAATACAATTACCCATCGTGTCCTTTATCATATGAGTGTGACAGTTAAGTAAAGCCTTCGGCAAAGATCCTAAGGTTAGCAGGATACACGGTAGTTCCAAAATGTGTGAAGCAGGCTAGCGTTTCTCCTAAGACATTACTTACTTAAGTTTCTGCTGAAAGAATTCTGATTTATATTTCCTCCGATAAACTCCTGCCTTCTCAGCCTCAGAGAATGTACCCTTTGAAAGGCTGAAGTGGGGGGAAAAGTTTTTCAGTTTAACAGTTGCTTCACGCTAGAAGGTCCAGTGCTTGTTTAGTTCAGGAAAGATTAAAGGAAAAGTTTAGTGGTCTGCCCATTTTCTAATTACATATATATTGTTAGAGACCATTCAATCCAAGTTAAATAAGATAAGGATGCTTAAAGTGGTTGAATTTGCATTCTGATTATTTGCAGTTTCTAATCTCACAAAGTTTTTTTTTATCTTCTTCATGTTTAATGTAAGTATTACCTCCTAGTTTTCCCCCAATATATCTATAAGCCTTGAGTATTTTTTTCCAAAAAGGGACGTACTATACAATTTAGCTATTCATTTATGCAAATGACGGTAAACAGAATTATAAAGACGGATAATAAACAGCAAATGAGGTTATTTTGTTCTGCGCTTTATGCTGTCAGAGTTCTGAGCATGGTTTAGTGTTTTCTATTCATGACTTTATATTACCAAATTACTCCCTGATGGTGTCTCAGATGTGCTTTTGTCTGCAAATGAGAAGGAATAAAATACCAAGACATTAACGTTAAATTACAATCGTTAATGGCGTAAATACGAAAATAATTACTGCATCATACCATCAATTGTTATGTGCTCATTACTGAAGTTCTTGTAAAGCCTTCATTTTCTTGTTACAATTATTTTTTTTTCTTTTATTTTTGTCTGGCTATTTTATAGCCCTGACAGTTCTCTAGCAACATTCGGCAGTTACATAAGCCATTTAATCCTGCTCAAAGCTTCATTTAAACTTCATTTGAGCTGCATTTTATTTGGGTGTATATGCTTTTGACTTCTTGCAGGAGTCAGAAAGTCCTTCCGGAGTAGGTGCTGGAAAGATGCCCCAAGAAAATCACCTAAAACCAGCAATCAACTTCAGAGGGGGGTTCTGTCTTACTTTAACTCCGCCAAATACCTTTACTAAATAATGAAACTTACTGGGTCCCCACCCTCAAAGATTTCAGCTTCAGACTTGCCTGTTTGGAATTGTGTTTGGTTTTGTTTCGGTCTAATGTCTTTTTCAAAATGACTTAGAATTCTATAGCCACCCAGGTAAGGTGGTTTTCAAATCTCAGCTCTCATCTTCCCTCTTTCTTCTGCTGTTTCTTCTGTTCCCTCATCTGTCTTTGTCCTGCCCTAATCTCATGCCTCCCCGCCCACTATTCTCTCCTAATGGGGGTCACCCCACACACACCCAACACACCAGTCACCTAACACTCAGAGGGTATGTCAAGTGCACCCTTTTGTCTGCTTTAACTCCACGGCTGTCACTTCGCCTCTCGTCTGCCAACCTCAGCCAGAGAGTGGCAGGTGGAAACTCACATCTCTGTCAGGAGCTGAGGCGGGGGACGGACAGTTCAGCACCACCAGAAGCATACCCCTTGCGTGTGTGCGCGCGCGCACACACACACACACACAACCACACACCCACACAGAACTCTTTCTGTCACCCATTTACTTTCAAAGCCAGCTTTTTTGCGTTGGGTAAAACTTACCCCTCCCCCACCAGCACCCCTACCTCCAGAGTTCAGGTACAAGAAGGCATCCAGCGAGCAGCCCTTCGAAAATATCTGGAGAGGGTGGGGAAGTGCTCAATGGGCACACTATAATTACATACATCCACAGCGCCTCTTTTCCTCATTTTTCTCCATCTCCTCTGCAGTCACAGGCAGCCTCTTTCAGGCCAAAGGCGCTAACACAACAAGCATCCCATGCTGACTCCCAAACCGGGCTCAGCGTTTCAGCCACCAAGATACTCTCTGCCGGGTCCCTCAGGCCAGTACTAAGCGCCTAGCACTCTCTATCTCCTGCCTTGTGCAGAAGCAGTCAGCTACTCAGACAAGCAAAGCACCAAACTTTTTCTCACGCCCTCCAGCCCCAACTCATGGGCACCCTGGAAGTCCGTCACCCCAGCCTTAAGGCCAGATCCCAAAGGAAAATGAGGCAAAGACCCTTGTCCCAGTGGACCCCAGGATCTCGCTGTGCATTGTCCCAGTGTGCGCGGGACAGAGCCAGGCGAGAAGAGATGCGAAGGCAGCTAGGGCGGATCCGGCTGGCAGGTGCAACTTGCCCGTGACTCCTGGGTTCACGCCCTTGGGGACACTCGGCTTGGCCTTAAGAGAACAAAGCTGGAGTCCGGGGGGATTCTCAGACAGGAGACGTTAAGACAATAGCAATAAAGGGAACTTGGGGATGGACCACTGTGCAAAGTTATCTCTGAGTCCCGAGGTCCTGAGACTAGCCCTGCGCTCCCCACAGCAGACCTCAGGCCCCCCACCCCCGGTCTAGCCTCTGCACATGCAAAACTCCAGATCCGAAGCAGGTTCCTGGATGCAATGCAAATGCCCTGGGCACCCAGAGGCAGCTTGGGGCAAAGAGGATGCTCTCCGGCTAGGACAGCAGCTGCCCGGCAGGGGGACCCGCCAGCGCGCTCTCCTAGCTTTACCTTTCGGCCGGCTGCCTGGGAGTCCGTGCCGCCCGCTGGCTGTGCCCTCAGCCCCTGTCGCCGCTGCCGAGAGCAGAGACAGCCGGAGCTGGGCTCGCTGCGCCCCGCCCCTGAGCACCAGACCCCACCCCCTGGCTCCAGACCCCACCCCCGGCCACCAGACCCCGCCCCTGAGGACCAGGCCCCGCCTCTGGACACCAGTCCCCGCCCCTCCTCCGTGGCCGGCAACCACGCGGGGGTTCTGCAGGAGCTGCATTTGCAGCTCTTGCTGCTGCGGCTGCTTCTGCTCCCACTGCTGTCACCAGCCACTGCCTCTGCTGTGTGTGGCGGCATTCCCTACCCCAGGAAACCCCAAACTGCCAGAGGGTAGGAAACCCCCCCAAAGGACAGGATTGGAAATGAGCTCTACAGCAAGGTTACTTGAATACAGTCCAGGCACCTGCAGCAACTGTATCACCTGGGAACTTTTGAGAAGTGCACGTTTCTGAGCCCCACCCCAGACCTACTAAATCAAGGGGTAGGGGACGGTAATATACATTTTTATTAGGTTCCCAAGGTGATGATCCTGGGCACGTTAAAGTGGAGACACACTGCCGGCGAACTACGGAGGGTCCAATGAGTCCGACAACCAGGAGCCCACCCACCAAGGGTTTAACTTGGCAGTGTTTGCAAAGCTCCAGTGTGCGCTGTGTGCGCCCTGGATGTCATTCATCTTGCTTTATTGACTGCGAAGCCTTTAGAGATAAACAGAGGGGGGAACACATTTACTTCCTATATGACAGCTTTAATGAGCTCAAGAAAGAATTATGTAAACATTATTAAGTGTAATAAACACATGTCGGCACCAAGCAATCTTGTCTGGAGAAGAGTTGGCAAAAGCCGGCAAGAGCCAACACTTTATTCATAATGTCTTTTTAACTTTATGTTGCCTGTTTAATAGGCCTTTGGCTTTACTGTTGCCCAGACGGAAAATCATTAGTCCAGTAATGGATGAGCCAGTTCAGAAGGAGAGCCACTGGGATGCCGGGTACTTTCATTCATAAAAGCTACATATCAAGAGATAGGGGGAGCCATCTCCAGCCAACTGAGCCATTTTAATCACCCAACTGATGTTTAGGCTTCTTGTTTCAACTTTCCTAAGGCATCACCTGGCTCAAACTCTAAAAATCAAATAAAAGTTAGCAATCACTCACCTTACTGTTTTATTTGTCTCCCTCTTCACTCTTCTTCCTACTGCACTTGCCAGAGAGTGTGGATTAAACAAAGCACCAAGCTGCAAGCACCCTTCTTTGAACAAACCAAACTGAGAATGATTTCCAGTAGCATACTGTTCAGTGGAAAAGTGGAAGGGAGTGGTCGTAATTCAAGCCAATCATGTCCTGAGTGTACTTTCATAACTTGGTTGGGTCATAAAACTTGTTTGGGTTTTACAATTTGTTTGGAGTAAACAGCTTTCCTGTTTGTGATGATGAGAATCATGGAAAGTGGAAAAAATATAGTCTTCTTATATACTTTGCAAGGCCTTCTATGTTTATCTGTCATCCAAAATTTTGAGGTTGGCATTGGCATTTTGTTAAAGTGAATGTTTTCTGCAAAAGAAAAGATATTCAATTTTATTATTCATTCTTTGGACAAATATGTGTAGAATCTTGTCAATGGGTGAAGCAATGATGACGCAAAGTTCCTGCTCTATTGCAGCTCACAAAGGGTAAGTGCCTGGGCCTGGCACAGAGGAAGCTCGGTAGTCTTCCAAGAGGAGGTGACAGTAAGGTGGATCTTACATCTGGATGTGCATAAGAATTAATACTCCATGGAAATACATACCTCATATCAATATCTCCAGGTTCAGCCTAGACATGTGCATATTATTTTTGTGCATAGTGTTTTATTCTGAGACACAGCCCAGGAGGGAACCCAGTTAGGGCTTGGTAAGAGCCAGAAGTCACCACAGACAGCACAGTGTGTGCAGTCCTGTCTGGAGACGTGTTGGCAAAAGCAAGGACATGGTGGAGCGAAAGCACACAGGGAAACTGACACCAGTCACTACGGATAGAAAAGAGTGTATTAAGAGGACTAAGGATACTAGACAGATACGTAGGTGTGAAATCCAGACGCAACCTTAGAAGTCTGGCCTTTCATTTTAAAAATACAAAACGCCACACCAAATGATCCCTTCTCAGCTGGATCAGATGATTACCAAGGACAACAAAGACATAAGAGAAAAAGAGACCAGAGAACAGAAAGACCCATGTGTATGGATGACTGTGTCAACACGTGATCAGAAGAACCAGATGGTGCCCAGCCACCACCAGTGACAGCCGTGATGGAAGACACAATGTCCGATCCCAGTGGCAACACACAAAAAACAGGGGTGCACCTCAAGAACTCCACTAAAAGACCACAATTAATGGTCCAATGGCCTAGGAATTCCCCTGGGAGCACGGCCCCTAGACCTGCTGCTGCCGCTGATCATTAAGCATGACTGAGGTCAACTCTGCAGACAGGAAAGGACTGGACTTAGGTTCACCACATGACCATGTGGTGGGTCCACTTTATGGTTCTTTGTGTCTACAGAATACTGTCCTACTGGCCTCTTGCTGGAGCAGAGAGGAGAGAGTGGAGAGGAGGGGATAGGAGATTGTTAGCAGGATATGACATGTATAAAATAGAAAGGAAGAGTGTGCTTTTACTGGGTGAGGAGACCAGAGGGAACTGCAGACAGGCGGGCACACAAATTTAACTTGAAGTGTAAACTAGTTTCACTCAATCACAATTGAAAGAAAAATGAAAAGCCACTGCAAAGTTTTAAACAGCCACCAGCCCTGCTCTGTGGGCATAAGCATAAAGCCAACTGTGGGCACGGTACAGGATTGGGCAGTGTTTCATTCTGTTGTGCACAAGGTCGCTGTGAGAGGGAACTAGTTTGACAGCACCTAACAACAGGGCTGCATCATTAGCCAGCAGCCCTGCCCTCTTACCAGCATTTCAGTGTTCTGTAAGCAAGAAATAATTTCCACCCTGTTAAACAAATTTCTACTGTGTTTTAAAATTCCTATTATTATCCATGGGAAACCCTAGTGGCGTAGTGGTTCAGTGCTAATGCTGCTAACCCAAAGGCTAGCACTTGAATCTGCCAGGTGCTCTTTGGAAACTTGATGGAGAAGTTCTACTATGTCCTATAGGGTCACTATGACTCAGAATTGACTTGATGGCAAGAGGTTTGGTTTGGGTATTAGTATCCACCAGTTCCAATCTATACAAATACGGCACCAATTGATATTTAGGTTTTAACTACAACAGGACTTAGCATTACCTGAATATTCTAGCGATATTAAAACAAGCCTCTAATTTTTAACTCTCAAGTATTTTCCTTTAATATGGTTTGATGCTTTGATAAGATGCTTTAAGAACTTAACATAAACTGTCACAAAATAATTATAATTACAGAATGCATATATTGAGTGCCTACTATGAACTGGGCATATCCCTCCAAGCACTTGCATGCATTCCTTCTCCAACAACCATCATTTTATGCAGTTGCCCTGATTTTCAAGAAGAGGAAAGTACAGCCCAGAAAGTGTAGGTCACTTGTCTGAAGTCACACCACACTAGTTAGTGGCCAACCATTAAACCCAAGCAGTCCTACTAAAGTGCCAGAGAGTATTTTGTGATTGTTAGGAAAACTTTAACTAAGATATAATTGACAAAATACAAAATTCACCCATTTTTAGGTGAACAGTCTGGTGGTTTTAATACACTCACAGAACTGTGCAGTCATCACCACTGTCATTCGTCACTCCAGAGAGAAACCCAGTCCCCAGTGGCAGCCATTCCTCACCTCCCTCCTTTCCCTTCCAGCCCTTGGCAACCACTACTCTACTTTCTGTCTCTATGGATTTATCTATTCCGGGAATTTCACAGAAATGGAATCATCCAATCTGTGGCTTCTTGTGTCTGGCTTCTTTCACTCAGCATAATGCTTTCAAGATTCATCCATGCTGTAGCATGTATCGGTCTTCATTTCTTTTTACGGTCAAATAATATTCCACTGGATAGAGATATCACATCTTGTTTATCCATTCATCTCCTGATGGACATTTTTTGGCTACTATGAATAATGCCTCTTTAAACCTTCATTTCCAAATCTTTATGTTGGGTCATTCTGTCAGTCTATGCTTCACTTTTAAAGACTTGCCAAACGGTACTCAAAAGCAGTGCCATCATTATTTTACATCCCTACCAGCAAAAGGGTTCCCATTTTGCTGCTTCTTTGCCAACACTTATTTTTGTCGATTTTTTGGATATAGCCAATCTAGTTTTTGTGGCTTGAAAATCCTAGGGAGCACAGCTCTACTCTGCATGTAGGGGGTTCCTATGAGTCAGAATTGAGTTGACAATGACTAACAAGAGTTTTTACGAAATGTAAAGATCCGACTCGACAGCACTTGGCTTGGCTGGCTCACTGTTATTTGTTTGGGGGACCCCTATAGACTAATGGGAAACCCGGGTGGTGTAGCAATTACGTGCTACGTCTCCTAAAGAGAAGGTCAGTAGTTCAAATCCACCAGGCACTCCTTTGAAACTCTATGGGGCAGTTTTATTCTGTCTATAGGGTCAGTATGAGTCAGAACTGACTTGAGGCACTGGGTGGGTAATGACTAATGATGTTGGGTGTCCTTTCATATGCTTACTGACCATTCATATACCCTTTGTATAGATGTGTTCATTCAAATCTTTTGCCAATTAATTAAATTGGGTAATCTGTGTTTTTATTGTTGAGTCATAATGACGGCACTTGGCTTTGGCAAGATGTATTTACATATTCTGGGTAAATCATCTGTTATCAGATGATTTACAATTATTTTCTTCCCTAAAATGGGACATCATCATTTTCGTGATAGTGTTCTTTGTCACACAAAAATTTTAATTGCAATCCTTTGTTGCTGACGCTTTTCCTGCTGTATCTAAGAAACTACTGCCTAATTCAAGAAATCACACATACATAATTCTGTATTTTCTTCTAAAGTTTTAGCAGGTACATTTAGACTTTGATCATTCTGTGAGTTACTTTTCGTACATAATATGTGGTAAGAGCCCAGCTTCATTCTTTTACTGGTGGGTATCTAGTTGTCCTAGCACCACTGTTGAAAAGAGCTATTCATTCCCTATTAAATTACTGACGCCCTCACAGAAATCAATTTACCATAAATCTAAGGGTTTATTTCTGGGCTCTCAATTGTGTTACATTGATCTATACCTCTCTAATTAAGTTAGGATCACAGTCTTGATTACTGTAGTTTTGTAGTACATTCTGAAATTGGCAAGCACGAGTCCCCTAACTTTTTCTGTTTCAGGATTGTTTTGACTACCACATGAGTTTTAGGCTCAGTGTGTAATTTTTGTAAAAACAAAGGCATCTGGGAGATCCTGCACTCTCAGTAACTGTACCATATTGAAGATTAGTTCATACCATAGAAAAATGATTGTGATGAGGACAAGGTAGATCAACAGAAGATTGTACTGCACTTTGATTTACAGAGATGTGACTTCAAGTTGAAGGACAGTGATTGTTACCAGAATGACTGGATAACCAGTTGCCTTCCTTTTCCTCTTCAGAATTATTTTCTACGTTTTCTGTGGTAGTTTACAATAAGGAAGGTATGCTTGAAGTTTTTGAGGGAAACCTGTATTTCTGAGCTTCTTAAAGCATCTGCCTTATTGCATTGCACAGTGTAGGCATTCAATAAATGTTTCAAAGTGCATTTCATCTGCAGACTGACTTGATTTATACTACATGTAGCTAAAACTTTCTCAAACCAACTCTTCAAGTTAGGTGCATTCAGCATAGACCATCTAGACAGACAAGAGGAATCATACTAGGCATATAGGACATCCTCCATAAATACTAGATGACTGAGTAGACTCACATTTTCCCCTATCACTATTACTCATTTCCTGAAAATTAAGCCTTATGAAACAATTTGAAAGAGCAAGGAAGAAGTCTCTGGAAGAAGTGGGAAGGTTAAGGTAGAACTGAAGTTTTTTTCACAGAAAATTCTCATCTTTGGGGATGAGTAGCTCAACTCTCTTTAGTGATGCTGACGTCTAACACTATGCTCACTGAATAAACTTTAACAACCTCAATTTTATTATCCTTGGAAAAGTTTCTTTAGGATGACAACATGACTCAAACTGACACCCTAAAAAGTGGTATCAATAGGGGAGAAGGGTAATTGGGAGTTACTGCAGGGAATTGATTGATGTGACCATCACTGAGGATACAAGGTGAGGGTTATTGGGGAATGGGAGAAGAAATGGAAACACAACCTCTCTTTATGGCATTCTAGAAACACCATACCGTTCCACTTTTACTTTCATGATTGATGACACGACTAAAAACGCTGTATGGGATAACTGTACTTTCTGGACTCTCAAACTGTAGACCATTCATTGTGCTGCGTATTTTCCACCCTGACTTGTGTTTAATGAGTCATGTTTATTACACCCGTTTTCAGCACAGGATGTACTGTGCATCTTATCTTAGACTCCTGGTCTACTCTGGGAATGGAGCAAGTGAGAGCTGGGAATAGAATCTGACCGGAAGGCAGGTTAGGAAATGACTGATGGGAAAGAGGAAGAGATTAAAAAAATAGACCTGGAAGCTCTGGCCGGGCCTACGCAGGGCCTTCCAAATCCTGGTGAAAAACAATCAGTAAGTTTCTGCCATCTGCACAGTGACAATATGACAAGGCCTGCAAAAGCAGATCTACCGGCTTTCGATTATCTTCTGAATCAGTTTACACCTGATGGCCTAACCAGTTCCCAATGCACTAAAACCACGTGCATGCAACAAGAGCCACGCATTCTAACCAACATAAACATTTAACGTTTGATTATATAATTTAAGGAAATCACAAATGAAAAAGGAGTTGGGGGGACCACTGTAGGCATATTTTCAGACTAATGCTTTTCCTTAAAGCAAAGTAATTAGACTTATCCTGATGTTTGACCACATCACTGTCGTTCAGTGCCACTGAATCAATTTCAACTCACAGCAACTCCATGTGACAGTGACGTCTTATACACATGTCTTTTTAGGCTGTCTCTTATACAGGAACAGATCACCAGGTCTTTCTCCAGTGAAGCCACTCAATGGTTCTGAACCGTCAACCTTTCAGGTAGCAGTTCTACTTATTCACGTTGCCAGCAGGGCTCCATCGGATCATGCACAGTTGCTGTATAGTCTTTCTTTGGTGTCTGTCTCACTGCTCTTCCCAGTATTTTGTAACACAGGACGTTGGGGCAGCGAATGAGACTTTCCAGGCCACAGTCAGCCTGGGAAACCTCACAGAGGCTCACCTGAGGTAGGGGGAGTTACTGCAGGGCACAGCATGAGAGGCAGCCAGAATAAGTACACAATCCCAGGCAATTTACTGCACAATCCAAAGGGTAAACCTAAAATGATTTTATTTTTCTCATACCACTGGTCCCATACATATTATTCAAAATCTCTCTTCACTTCCAGATAGAAGATCCCTTACAAGACCCTTAAGAAGATTCTCTAAATTCTAGGTCACTTTCAGCCGTTAAAAATGCATCAAGTTAAAATTCCATTTTCATATTCAACTCAGTGCTCTCTTTCCCTGATCACAAGTCAGTCCTGAGACTAAGGACCTTAAGCAGGGAAGGGCTATGGCTGGTTCTCATTCCTCTTTTCCCTCCAACACTAGAAGATTCACAGAGAACAAGGTTTGGTGCTAAGGTATATCTTTTTTTTCCATTTTCAAAATGTGACTCCCTTCTCCTCGTCTTAGGGGCTGGAAGAATTTAAACGAAGTTCAGTTTTCTTCCTTTAACTGTCCTCGCATGGGTTACCACAGCTTCCGTGGCTAAGATGGGGGTGATCATCCATATATCCTCTTGCCAGGTGTCCAAATGCTGGCTCTCTCAGGCAACACTGCCATCAGAGAACGGTGGGGTCTGCTCACAGCTCAGATCTTTGACCTGGATTTAACTTTTGCAACCCCCTGAGTAACCCCTCCCCATCAATCACCCTGGGTGTATCCCATAGCTTCTCACTGCTGAGTTCCCTTTCCCAGTTGTCTCAGTCACCTAATGCTGCTGTAACAAAAATAACACAAATGGGTGGCTCTGACCAAGAAAACTTACCTACTCACAGCAAAGCACACTGAGAGTCCAAATTTCAGAGTCTCAGCTCCAGGGGAAGGCTTTTGCTGTTGACTCTGGAGGAAGGTCCTTGTCAAAGGACACACTCTGTTTGCTTCCCTTTCCTTTATAGCCCGGGCTACTGTCTCAAGGCACAAGGCAATCTTAAAGATTCAGTCCAGCCTTATGCCACACAAACACAACTGCTTTCTATCCTCCTTCATTAACATCATAGAGGCAGGATTTACAACATTAAAGGAGCATCACACAACACAGGGAATCCTGACCTAGTCAAAATGCTACACACAGTTTTTGTGGGGAACACAATACAGTCGGTGACAACAGTGTTGAGCTTTCTTAAGCAAAGTTTGAGTCCATCTGCTCATGCCCACTATTCACAATGGGGAACTCCTACACTGAAGCAGATGAAGTCTGGGTTCAGCTCAGATACTCTGAAAACCTTTACAGTATTTCTTTGTGGCATCCTGCCTCCCCAGCTCCCTGTTTTCAACAGTTAGCATCCTTGACTGGCCTCAGGCTACTCAAGTCTACTGAAGTTCCACGGGATTCCTTTCCCTGGGGAGGCTGTGAACCAATGACCTTCTGGAAAGGCAATATGAATGCTTAGCTCTCTTTACTAAAGGTGACAACTTAGAGGCTTAACTTAAATTTGAGAATTTCCCTGTAGGATCCTGCTCCCTCTGGGACTTTGGTCCAGGACTGGAGTCTTGTTTGGCTTTCTTCCACCTATTTTGCTCCCCACAACTCCCTACTTGTCTCTTTAAGAAGCACTTACTCAATAAATCACTTGCAAGTGAATTCTTAGTCAGAGTTTTCACCTTGGGAACCTAATCTGTGATACCTCCCCTTGACAAGCAGTTTGGTAAGAATGGAGCTCTGCTGCCACTGCCCCTCCTCTTCCCCCTGCCACACTTTCCTGTTTTCTTTTTCATTAATTTCAAAGGCCTACTGGAGACCCTGGTGGCACAGTGGTTAAGTGTTACATCTGCTAACCAAAAGATCAGTAGTCTGAATCCACCAGGCAGTCCTTGGAAACTCTATGGGGAAGTTCTAGTCTGTCCTATAGGGGCACTGTGAGTCAGAATTGGCTCAATAGCGGTGGGCTTTGGTTTAAGTAGCAACTCCTGGTGGCACGGTGGTTAAGAATTATGGCTGTTTACCAAAAGGTCGACAGTTCAAATCTACCAGATGCTCCTTGGAAACTCTACAGGGCAGTTCTACCCTGTCCTACAGGGTCACTACAAGTTGGAACCGACTGGAAGACAACAGGCAAGTAGCAATTAATGTTCCTTTCAACCCTTCCTCCCTCCTTCCTTCTCTCAATTACTACTTCTTTCTTTCTTGATTTCCTTCTCTCTTCCTGGAAACCCTGGTGGCATCACGGTTAAGTGCTACAGTTGCTAACCAAAAGGTTGGCAGTTTGAACCCACTAGGCACTCCTTGGAAGCTCTATGAGACAGTTCCATGTTATCCTATAGGGTTCCTATGAGTTGGACCTGACTCGACGGTAGTGGGTTTGGTTTCAGTTTCCCTCTTGGTCGCTATGAATCAAAATAGACTCAAGGGCAGTGAATTTGGTTTGGTTTGAGTATCTTTTCTTTCATTCCTTCCCCTTCCTTTTTCTTTCCTCTTTTGTCACTCAACTAGAGTAAGCCCTGTGAAGCTACATTCCTGGTCCTTTCTCTCACAGCACTCAGAATCTCAGAGGAAAAGCTAAATTACTTCAGATTCTCTAAGGGACTGATTGTCTTGAAAATAACACTCCCTTTTCATTACTTAAAATGGTAATGGTATTGGTGCTGAGAGCAGGTTGTCACTTTTTACAAAGAATGAACACGAGGGGACAGAGAAGAGTTTCCTGAAGGTCCACTTGCTCTGTATTATCATTGCCAAGGCTCCCCTGAGAACTTAACTTTTAGCTTCCAAATCTGTCCATAAGAAGAGGTCCAAAGCAGAATCAATTTCTAGAGTTAGCAGTGGAGGCCCAGAGGGCACTTGCATGTTCTGACTTTGGTAGACAGGCGTGAACTCCTCTATTCCTTAGTGATGCCTAGAACTCCAGAAACTCAGCAATGGAAACCCTGGTGTGTTTTAGTCAGCTAGGGCTGCTCTAACAGAAATACCAGAGAGTGCATGGCTTTAACAAAGAAAGATTTATTCTTACACAGTCCGGTAGGTTGCAAGTCCATATTCAGGGTGTCCGCTCAAGGGGAAGGCTTTCCCCTTGTTGGCTCTGGAGGAAAGTCCAGTATTGCATCAGTCTTTGTCCAGGGAGCGTCCTCACGCAAGAACTTCTGGTCTGAAGGACGCGCTCTGCTCCCGGTGCTGCTTGCTTGATGGTATCGAGGTTCTCAAATTGTCCTTTGTTTCTTTTTCCTTTAATTCCTTGCAAGCTAAAAGCATTAAGGGTGGGGCAAGCCATACTCCAGGGAAACTCCCCCTACAGCAGGAATTCACAGCCCCACCCTAATCCTTCAACATACAGGTTAGCAAAACCACACAATGGAGGACAGTCCCAAGATACTGGGAACCATATCCCAGCCACGTGGCTGCACACATTTTTGGGGGGACACAATTCCAACCATGACACTGGTGGCATAGTAATTAAGTGCTAGAGCTGATAACAAAAAGGTCAGCAGGTGGAATCCACAAGGCTCTTCTTGGAAACTCCATGGAGCAGTCCTGCTTTGTCCTATTGGATAACTATGAGTTGGAATCAACTTGACGGCAACAGGTTTGCTTTGGCTTCGTCTGGGCCAGACTTACGGTCAATCTTTCCAAAACACCAAACTGGAAGCTATGTTTGTGGCAATTCCAGGTACTAGAGTAGCTTTTTCAAAAGCAAACAGTGCTATGCTACACTTCTCTTCCCCTGAGGTGGCTTTTCTGTGAGGCTTACACACAATCGTGAATGTGCTGCCACTGTTGGCCACCTGGCCACCTCTGCTACTAGAAACAGATGCTTCCGAGAGAAATTTCACGTTCCCTCTGGCGTCTCTCATCTCACTTCCAATCTATTCATGTAATGTTTTAGAAAAATACGGGATTTTAAATCAAACTGATAGGAATGCTGAAATGAGCATCCAGCATTCAGCCTGCAGCAACCCCGGTTACCAAGTGGTCGAATACAGATTGCCTGATTACTAAGCGACTCAGACACCTCTGCAGAAACAGACCTCAGAAATCATATAGTGGTCCTGAAACTTTTCAGAATCCCTTCACAATCATAAAAATTGGGGAGGATCCCCAAAAGCCTTTTTTTTAGGGGGTAAGGAGACAGGCGAGTTATATCCAGTCATCTAGCTATCTGGTAACAGATGTTTTCAAGCCAGCCTGATGGTGGTGGTGGTTTTGTGGTATAAACATTCCAACCACAGCCAACCTCAAGCTGCAAATGTGACATCACTGAATGTGGGGTTGGAAAGAGATGTCCACAAGTGTCTCTAAACAACAAGAAAATAATCCATTGACAGTCGAGTCCAACTCATAGCAACATTATAGGTCAGAGTGGAGCTGCCCCCGTAAGGCTGGTAGATTCAAACTGCCACTCTTTTTGTTAGTAACCAAGCACTTAAATTACTGTGCCCAGCAGGCTCCAAAAAATCCGTTGCCATTGAGTCACTTCCCACTGATAGCAACTTTATAGGACAAAGTAGAACTGCCTCACAGGGTTGCCAGAGAGCTTCTGGCAGATTTGAACTGCTGACCTTTAGGTTAGCAGCTGATCTCTTAACCACTTTGCCAGCAAGGCTCCAATTATTTCACAGAGGCTAGTAAAAGTACACCATTAGTTATATTTGCCAATATTTGCTGTATTAGAAATAATAGTGATCACAAATATATATAGTAATTCATTTAAAATAGACCCATTGTTAATGTAAACATTTTTGAAAATGTGTTTTATAAATAAAAAATATAATGTGAATATTTTCCCCTTATTTTGCTATTCCTTTTAATGTCTGATTAAAGAAAATAGCTGAATCCTCCTAACTGCTTCTATAATAACATCTTTGCAATAGCACACGCCCCACTGTCTCGAGAAAATCCAATGATCTCTTTATATTATTAAGAAAATAGTATTGACCTTGTGGACTCCCCGAGGTGGTCCTGATCATCCTTGGACCACATTTTGAGAACCACAAGACTAGCCAAATGAGAGAAGCTCAACCAAAGTTTATTCTCCTTGATCTGTGGGGAGTGAACAACTGATTATCAGTTCAGCTAATTACTTACAAGACAAAGAATGGGAAGCTGGAGGGGCTGTGTCTGGTGTCATCATAGGTCAACATCTGTGAATTTTATCTAAGTCATCTGGAGAAGAGCATTCTTTGCATAAACTCTTCCCTGAACACAAATGGATGGGAGGAGAATTCCCTTAACCATCACTATTTTCTAAGAGCACAGGGTACAGATAAAATTCAGCACTGTCAGCCCAGAGTATCTATTAAGTTCCAAAAAGTAAGGCAGTGCTAGAAGAACAGTGACGATGGGTCAAAAGGACACAGACTCAGGTTGAAGGAGCTCCCCCTTGCCAAATTTAGGAAACTGCATGCATCAACACAAATAACAGTGAGTAACAGATTATAATCCACTGAATAAAATAGGCTTGCCTAAGTCTTTACTGATTTAAACAAACACAGGAATCAATCAAAGAAGGGGAAAGAAAAGTTATTACTTGTAGTAGAATGCTAAATAAGTTAAGTGCAGAAGAAAATATGGTGCTATAGGTGTATATATATATATGTATATACCACTTGACAAATACCATCGAACAGCTTGAGTCAGACAAGAATCAGCAGCAGTGGCTCAAACTAGTGGATGGAAGTTTGATGAGGAAGAGGAAACCTATGTAGTTTCCTTTAGTTTCCTTTATTACATAAAGGAAAAAGAAAGTAAAGTTATTCTTTTCCATTTGTAATTAAGATACCACCTTGACCAAGTGATCAAAGCTGACATCACAAGTAATGGACCAACTAGGTATCATATGCCTCCTCGTGTGACATGCATTGAGGAGGCCCCAAGAACACTTTTGTTGTATTCTGGCCAGAAATGCAGCACGTGAATCTAGTCACAAGGAAACATCAGGTACCTCTAAAGCAGGGGACTTTGTACAAAATAACAGCCCTGGTGGTGTGGTGACTAAGAGTTCAGTTCTAAATAAAAGGTCAGCAGAGTCACTCCTGGGAAACCATATGGGGCAGTTCTATTCTGTCCTACAGGGTCACAGTGAGTCAGAATGAACAAGAGAGCAGTGGAATGGGTTTGGCTTCTGTTTATTTGCTTGTTTTGTCTTTTAACTCCCAAACAGCATTAAAGTTACATAGGACAAATAAAGCCTAAGGAGCTGTTCATTAGAAATATACAGGAACATAAAAATAAATGTGTGATGCCCTTTCGATTTGGGAGATTTTTCTTCGTACTTCATAGGACATATTGGGCCAAATGACAAAATAATAAGGACAGCTGATTAAGCTGATTAAATTTTATCCACATTAGTTTCTTGATTTTGATTACTGTACTGTTTGTTATGAAAGAAAATGGTCTTATTTTGAGGGAATACACACTAAGTATTTAGGACTAAAGGAAGATTATATGTGCAACCTACTCTTAAATGGTTCTCTATATACACGTGTACGTAAATTTATACGTGCTTATGTATCCATAGGAAATTCTGGTGGCATAGTTAGTTAAGCGCTATATCTGCTAACCAAAAGGTTGGCAGTTCAAATCCACTCCTTGGAAACTCTATGGGGCAGTTCTACTCTGTCCTATAGGGTCACTATGAGTTGGAGTCAAAGGTAGTGGTTTGGGTTATTATTGTCTTTATATTTCAGGGCCCAGCTGATGTGTCCTTGTGAGCCTGTGTGAGCCCAGCTCCAGGTGGGTCCCATTTTCTATGCTCAAGAACAGGGAATAACGATTCCACTATTATTTTCTAAATCACATGTAAAAGCATACATTTCACATTCCCACTAAATCTCGCTCTTCCTTTTACTACTATTTTGATAGCCCTATTTCTGGTAGTGTACTGGTTAAGTGCTACATCTGGTGACCAAAAAGTTGGTGTTTCAAATCCACTGGGCACTCCCTGTAAATTCTATGGGGTAGTTCTACTCCTACCTATAGGGTCGCTATAAGTCAGACACGACAGCAGTGTTTTTTTGTTTTGTTTCATTTTGATTTGATTTTTAACATAATTGGCTTGTGTAAGGGAACTGAAGAAAAACTGAGGTACCTGACAGGGTTTGAAATGGTCAGTTTGAGAACCCGGAGCAGTTCTCTGTCGGCAGTTCTGTCTCCACCCTAGCGGCAGCCATTTTTCAGACTTTTTCTGAGGGAGAAATGTCTGGTAATGATGACGTAACTACACCGCGACCCGTCCCGGTCACGGACCTGCGCAATTGCCACACTCTAACGAATCTTAGAGACACACGCACTTTCAAGTCAATGGCCGCGCAGAGGTGGGCACGGGAAGTGCTGCTTACAATTTCTGAGGCAGGTATCCCTGCTTCATGAGTTCCCGCCATGAGAACCTTTGTGTTGACGGGTTCCCACCCTCAGAAGCCCTGCCTCAGAATGATCGGCTACCTAATGAGTAATGCCTCTCCATGCGCGAAGCCGGTAACTACCAATCAAGTAACGTGTTTCAGTGATGCAAGTTTGTAACTACCAATCAGCTAACGCGTTTCATATCCCCTGTTTTTTCCCTGTGATGTATCACTGCAGAGGCGCCATTTTGAATTTCTGGAGTCCACTGACGTGGAGTTGAGTTCATTCCCAGCTTGAGCTGGCTTTTTTCTGTCACTCTCTCTCTCAATTTGACACTAATCAGAATCTGGATAGCAATTCTGTGCCACTTCCTTTATCATTTGTATTTTATTTTTTAAAAACTGTAGAGGTTCATAGACTTCACCAACGCTGCTAATGAAGCCTAAAGAAAGAACAGATATAAAACAAATGATCAAAATTAAGAACCTCTGGCTTAGAGTAAAACAAAACCCCAAAATAAGGGATTACTAATCTAAAAGAAACAGGTCATTAATGCCTGCGATTGTGATGGTTTCCATGTAGCTTTCAAAGGGACTGCCGAAGAATTACCTGAGGAATCTTGTTAAAATGCTGATTCAGAGTCAGAAAGTCTGGGATGGTGCCAGGAATCTGCATTTCTAAATTTTTAGGTGGTAACTGATGTGCTGGACCAAAAGTTGTAATCTGTACCAAGTTTTAGGATCTTGTCATTTAGAATTTTGATCTTGTTTTCTGTTCACCAGTCCCCTACAGAAAGACCAGAGAATCACAGTCAAGGCTTTGAGAATGCTTGTGGCAGTGGGGTTTGTTTGTTTGCTTTGGAATGTATACATATATACAGTGAAATATTAACTAATGAAAAATCTGAGTACATTCTAGGTGTACATCAAATCCACTGTCATCGAGTCACTTCCAACTCAGAGCACCCCAGGAGATCAGAGGAGAACCACCCCACAGAGTTTCCAAGGAGTGCCTAGTGGATTTGAACCACCAACCTGTTGGTGAGCAGCCACAGCACTTCACCACCACCAGGGCCTCCAGTGTAAAAATCGTTATACTATTGCAGTTCTCCTGTAAATCTGAAATTGTTTCAAGATTTTCTAACTAAATTTTTTGTAAAAGATCCAAATGATCTACTTTAGATAAGGTGCTCCAAAGTGTCCTGTCTGAGGAGGTGACATTTATGCTGAGATCTTAAAACCTGGGAAAGACCCAGACAGACAAAAAGCCAAGAAAAGCATTTTCTAAGCCAAGCTTCTCAAACTTGAATATGCCTCAGTATCACCTGGAGGGCTTGTTAAAAAGCTGACCTCTGAGCCTCTCTGTCAGGTCTCTGGTACAGTTGGTCTAGGTTGAAGCCCTGGGTACTTTCTTTCTTTCTTCTTTTTTTTTTTAATTGTGATTAAGTGAAAGTATACAATGCAAATTAAATTTGCATGCCCACCTATCTGCAGCTCCTTCTGCCTGCTGTCAACACACTCCTCTTCAACATTCTATACTTGTCATATCCTCGTAACAATCCTCTATCCCCTCTTCTCCACTCTCTCCTTTCCCATCTAGAAAAAGACCAGTAGGACAGCATCCTATAAATGCACAGAACCATAATGTACACACATCACGTAATCTGACTGTGTCCCCTAGTCCAGTCCATTTCTGTTCAAAGGGTTGACCTCAGTAGTGTTTTCTGGATAGGGGCAGCAGCAGATCTAAGGTCCATGCTCCCGGGAGATCCCCCAGGCCATTGGACCATCAATTGTGGTCTTTGAGTTCTTGAGCTGCACCTCTCTTTTTCTCATGTTGCCACTGGGACTCAACATTGTATGCCCCATCACAGCTGTCTTTGGTGGTGGCCAGACACCATCTGGTTCTTCGGGTCACATGTTGTTACAGTCTTCCATTCACATGAGTACTCGTATCTCCAGGGCTCACTCTTCCATATGTTTTGTTGTTCTCACTTATCATCTGTTCCAGATGAGTTGGGACGATTTGGTGTACCTCGGATGGCAGCTTGCTAGCTTTTAAGACCCCAGATGCCACTCATCAATCTTTGTTGCGGAAGACTCTCTTAGCAATAGGCTAGTTAGATGAATTGGCCCCAATGTCCCCCGAGAGCATGGTCCTGGGTACTTTCTAATAACTACCAGGTGATGCCAATGCTGTCCGTTCACAGAACACACTGAATGGCATGTCCTAGTCAAAGGGAAGAAACCATGGCGTTGTAGTGGTTAAGAGCCTTGACTGCTAACCAGAAGCTTGGCAGTTCAAATCCACCAGTCACTCCTTGGAAACTCCATGGGACAGTTCAATTCTGTCCTATAGGGTGGCTGTGAGTTGGAAGCAACTTAGTGGCAATGGGTTCTGCTTTATTTTGTGAGTCAGAGGGAGCAGTGAACACAAAATCATACAACCAGATGAAGTTTGGAAATGACAAAGCTACAGTCTTGAGAAAAGAATGTTGAAAATCCAGCTGGATATCTTCAAGGAATAACAAGCAATGAAGGAGCTTTGGTAGCACAGTGGAAAAGTACTCAGCTGCTAACTGAAAAATTAAGAGATTTGAACCCACTAGCCACTCCTTGGGAGAAAAGACCTGGAGATCTGCTCCCATGAATATTTCAGACTAGGGAACCCCATGGGGCAGTTCTGCTCTGTCCTGTTGGGTCATTATAAGTCAGCACCGACTTAACAGCATACAGTAACAACAATACAACAAGTACAATGAGAAGATTTGACTGACTTTAAAGTATTTAATAATACTTTCAACTGAAACCTGTTTATGAATGGTTTCAACAGATAGGAAAAAAAAAATTCCAGTGTTTCCAAGGAGTACCTGGTGGATTCAAACTGCCAACCTTTGGGTTAGTAGCTGTAGCACTTAGCCACTTACCCCACCATGGTTTCCATACTTAAATTAGAATAAAGATATTCAAATTTACATCGATAAAAAGTATAATACAGATTTTCCTTAAGTGCAGGCCATGCATAGTGACATCTTTTCAAAGAATACAATATGGAAAGAGGGACAAAGAATAGGCCCACAGCAGAGACAGCTGACAAGCACTGCCGTAGCCCGGTGAGCAAGAACAGTATCAGCAGTGATCAGTCACACTGACAGTATGCCCTCCTTAACCAAATGTGATGAGAATGGCACTTTACCTCTGTGGTCCTCCTCCCCCAAATCCATGGTCTAATCATAAGAAAAGTCTCAGACAAATCCCAGCTAAGGGACATTACACAAAATTACTGGCCTGTATGACTAACCACTGCTAAGGTCAAACAAGGGAAGACTGAGAAGCTGTCGTAGCCCAGAGGAGCCAAGGAATCACGACAAGTCAGTGTATTCTAGTAGTCCAGATCAGACCTGGAGCAGAAAAAGGACATTAAGCAGAAACTAAGGATATCTGAATAAATTACAGAATTTAGTTAATAATAAAGTACCAATATTGTTTCCTTAGTTGCAGTAAATGTACCATGCAATTATAAGATCCTAGTTAAAGAGGAAACTGGATGCCAAGTTTATGGAAACTCTCTATATTATCTTCATAATTTTTCTTTAAACCTAAAACTTCTAGACATTGTCATATTAATTATTAAAAATTATATTAACAAAAATTATTAAGATAATTCATATTTATTGACCACTCCTCTGTCCCTGGAGATGTGCTAAATAGATTCTGTGTAATTCTCATTGAATATGCACAAAAATATAAGAGATTATGGAGTCTAAATTTTGAATACAATTCCTCAGTCCTTGATTTTTTTTTTTTTTTAATTATCTATTCCTTTATGACTAAAAACCCAGGAACATTCTTTCCAGGAATTTTTGTTTTCAGCAAGATTCCTGGGGTTAAAACATTTATTAGTCTATGTATGTCTGACAGTAGCCTGTTGCTGACTTTAGCAGTAAACAACAGCCTATCCAGGAATATGATTAGAAACAAAGAATATGTCCCCTCCAAATTCTGAAAAGTGTCCTTCTTCTTCATCTTAACATTTGAATAAAAATAACTTGATTATGCTCTTCTTTTGATACTACAGTATTTACCAGCTATGATTCTGGTAGCAATTTCTCTTTATTCTTTAAATTAAAATAGCATAGGGTCACTACGAGTCAGAATCAACTTGATGGAACTGGGTATGGGTTTTTTGGTTTGCTTTCCTTTATCAGGAAATTTTGTGATTGGGCCATTTTCAGTAATGCTGACAAGTATTTTAAGAGTCTTTTCATGCCAACCCTCCAGTTTTTCAGGGAAATTGTCTGTATTTGTCTCATTTGTAGCATACAATATTTGTGTCTTGCTCTCACTTAACACAACCATGATAATATTCAGTTTTCTGCTGCACCCCTTACCAAAACTGGGTGCATCAGGACAGGATAAAACATAATTGGTCTAAGTCAGTCATTGCAGCTCTCTTCCCTGATGACAATGACATGTGGTAAATTTTCAGCCAATAAGACACAAGAAAAAGATTTTCTTCACTGATAAAAATAGGGATATGCTGTTCTTCTGTATGTGATACCCTGATATGAGGAAGCTAGGTGGTATAGTGGTTAAGTGCTATGTCTGCTAATCAAAAAGTTGGCAGTTCAAATCTGCCAGGTGCTCCCTGGAAACTCTACGGAGTAGTTCTACTCTGTCCTATAGGGTCACTGTGAGTCAGAATTGACTCGATGGCACTGGTTTAGTTTTTTTTTGTTGGTTTGTCCTATAACCATTGTCTTTCCTGTCGTCTCTTATGTTAAAGCTAGACAATGAAAAAGCTAGGAGAGCTGGTGCATCTGAACTGTAGGTTGGCAGAGAATGTTGAATATACTGCAGACTGCCAGAAGAATGAACAAATCAGTCTTAGAAGACATACAACCAAGAATGTGCCTTAAAAGTGAAGATGCTTTAAGACTTTGTCTTGCTTACTTCGGACAAGTTATCAGGAAAGACCAGTCACTAGAAAAAGAGAGCATGGTGGGTAAACTAGAAGACCAAAGAAAATGAGATGGTTGACAACAGCCAAAACAAACCCAGACTGATCAACTATCGGGAAGATGGCACAGGACCAGGCAACTTGTCATTCTCTTATCTACATACAGCCACTGTGAGCCAGCATCAACTCCGTTGCACCTAACAACCACAACCCTATAAACTGAACTACTGTGAGAAGGGCAGTGGTGGTTCAAGGCTGAATTCTCCTCTCCCCTGTGGGAGACTTGGTTTTGGTTCCCCACCAATGCACCTAAAACACAGCCATCACCTGTCTGTTGGTGGAAGCTCACATGTTCCTGTGATGCCCAATAGGTACCAGCAGAGCTTCGAGACTCAGACAGACTAGGAAGAAGGTTTGGGAAATTACCACTGAAAATCAGGCAGTGGAATCCCTATGGATCACAATGGTCAGATCCTGTTATTCGTGGGTTGCCACGCGTCAGAGCTCACCTGGACAGCAGCTAACAACCATATCACATGACGCAAAAATGCATCCTCGTACATTTCTAATGCTCTGTTTTTCAGTGTCTTCTCTCTTTTGGGTCTGTTTCTACTCATATTACATCCTCTGGGTACATTTAAGAATTTTTACTATGAAGTATATTTGCAGAAAATAGTAAAAAACATGAATTAGAGTACAATGACTTGTTATAAGCAAATACTAGGGTAAACAGCACTCTGATCAAGAAACAATAAAACGGCCAGCTTCTCAGATATCTCAGCATCTACTTCTCAATCTACTTTTCACTCTCCAGTTTCAGCCCTTCTGCATCTCTGTGATTACTCTTAGGACTTCTGTGTTCCTCACTTCTTTGCTTTTCTTCATACTTCTTCCTATATGCATGCACCCCTGAACAATACAGCTTGGCTTGATTCTTCTGGATTTCATGTAATTAGAAATACACAACATGTGTTTTTTTCATGACTGCTTTCTTTCACAGTTACTCTTTCCTGCTTTTTAGTACACTAAGCCAATGTGTTTACTATAACAAAATTTCCTTATTCATTGTGCGGTGGATAGATATTGAACTGTTTCTCAGTTTTGCTTGTTGCAAAGTGCTTCTATGATCATTCTCATACAGGTATCCTAATACTAATACACAGCACTTTCCCAAGATGATAAAAGGAATTTTCTAGGTCATAGGGTAAAACCGAAAAAAACAAACCCACTGCCATTGAGTCAGGTCTGACTCATAGCAACCCTAGAGGTCAGAGTAGAACTGCCCCATATATTTGAACTGCTGAACTTTTGGCTAGCAGACATAGCACTTCACCGACTATGCCACCAGGGTTTCTATGTCATAGGGTATATGCACTGTCAATTTTATGGAAAAAAAGTTCAGCTGTTTTCCAAAGTGATTGTACCAATTATAATCCCCCAAACAGTGTTGGAAAGTCTTCTCTTATTCCATGTCCTTGCCTACATTTGCTGTAGTTAGACTTTTAAAAAACTTTTGTGCTAATCTGTTATAGCCTAATTTTACATTTCCCCAACTATTAATAAAGGTTTCAAATATTCCACTTTGCTTAAGTTTATTGGCCTAATGTATTTTCTTGTGTGCAAAATGCCTGTCTAGTGTTTTCTGTGTTTGAGGCAGTTATGATATTTATCAAAGGAAATCTTGATTTAAAAACTTGAATGCTGACAAGATGAAGCCTTTAAAAGGGCTTGATGATGTTAAAGTGATTATAACTCATCATCCCCAATATACTTAAAAACCATTTCATTTGGACCTTGAACCCCTTGTAACTCTTAACCGCCAAACCCAGACAATAATAAATGTTCAATGCTAAAGGAAAATTAATATGCACAAATTCATTAATGTGTCTGCATCTGGAAGATGAATTACACAAAGCTCTGTAGTGTGCCAAATACATTGTAAATACTTTCATAGCCCCTTTATGTAATGTTACAACTTAAATTTTAGTGAAAATATTTGGGACAACAGTATTTTTAGTCCAGGTTTAAATTTTCAGTGGATTGTAACTGTGTTACAGAAATACAGAAAGCTTAATGGCAGTCATTTCCATACAGTAAAGATCTTGGTAGAAAATGGTGTGTTAAGTTGAGCCCTACCATAAAAGACAAATGTCTGTGCCTGAATTGAACATCATTTGTAAACTGTATACACAGTGGCTAAGTGCTGTGTCTTCTAACCAAAAGGTCAGCAGTTCAAATTCATTAGGTAGTCTTTGGAAACTCTATGGGGCAGTTCTGCTCTGTCCTATAAGGTTGTTATGAGTTGGAATCAACTGGACAGCAATGAGTTTGGATTTGTGGTGTTATACTGGGTGATTTGCTGAAATATCAAAATAATTGACTTCCTCTTCTTACCTATGGAAAGACAATGATATTTTCAAAATGTAATGATCAGAATACCACACAGACATAAATATATGATTGTATGATATATTTCTATACTTGTATGCATATATACAATCCAAATATAAAATATTGACATTAATAAAATTGTGAAGATTGACCTATTTCTATTAAGACATTTAATTAAACATTTTATTAAAGCATTGGAAACCTTCGTGGCACAGTGCTTAAGTGCTGCAACCACTAACCAAAAAGTCAGCAGTTCAAGTAGGCCACGTGCTTCTTGGAAAAGAGCAGTGGCAGTGGTTTTTTTTAATTAAAACATTTAATCTGCATTATATAAAAAGCCTGAGGGAAATCTCTATTTTAATAATATATGGGATCTGTGTAGATTTGTTGGAGGATTATTGAGTCTCTGTTTGTTTCTCTGGAGGGTCATTTAAAAGATGTGAACATGCTATTTGGTGACATAGTGGTTAAGTGCTGTATTTGCTCACCACAGGGTCAGTAGTTCAAATCCACCAGGTGTTCCTTGGAAACCCTGTGTTTCCAAGGCAGTTCTACTCTGTCCTGTAGGGTTGTTACAAGTCAGAATCGACTTCATGGCAGTGCAAAAACATGCTATTTGATTTTACTGTTAAGAAAGTGCAGAAATATTACACTAAATTGGTTTAAAATATCCATTTGCAAGTGACTTCACCTTTTCACTATGACACAGTAACTGGTACCAGACTTTTCCTTTAGCCTAAAATAGCTATAAAACAGGACAAGATATATATGCAAGTGCTGCTTTCAGAAACTGAACAAGAGGCTAGACAATTTGGACATGGATGGGGTGATTGTCACACAACATGATGAGTGTAATTAATGTCATTGAATTGTACTCGTGAAAAATGTTGGAATGGGAAATGCTTTGCTATATATATTAGACCACATTAAAAAAAAAAAGACTAGTCCTTGAAAGAGAGAGATAAAAGGGGAGCCCTACAGCTTCCCAAGGGGCAAGGAAGTAAATCTAGGTAGGTAGTCTCACTGATTAATCTGAAGGAAAGGATATTGGCAATCCGAGTCCCCTGGAATTTGCAAGGTGTTTTACCTGAGAAGAGAGACCTGCACAGAAGTAGGTGTGAGGACTGACCATATGTCCTTAGAAAGGACTGGAACACATATGTCCAGTATGACATTTCACAAAGCCTAGCAAAGATTGTTTCTGCAGGACCGAGAACTGAGCAGTAATACTGGAGGGCATACAATGCTGAAATTCATTTCTTAATAGAAGACCTGGAGAGATAAACAGATGTTGCTTTGTCAGCAATCGGGTAAGGACTTGCATAGAAGTCTCCATCCTTGGGGTCTCTTATGACCAGGTATGCTCTAATAAATCATAGATGACTATTATTTTTTTTCCCCATAGAGGCATACTTTCATTTGAATCTTAAATTCTGTTAAATAATTATCTTCCCATCAAGGTCACAATCAGAATAATTGCCTTTATGTTATCCTATCCTGGGAAAGAAAAATATTAAAATAGGGCTTGTATTTTGAAACTGTTTTTAAATTTATTAATTTATGCTTCAATTTAAAATCCAAGTTTAAAAGTTGATAATTCAGTCTTTTACCAAATCACCAAGTTTTTCTACTGTCCAACAAAACACTTAGCAGACTGCAGTGTTACCAAAGTTACTAAAAATGGCTAAATACATGCGTCTACTCATTTATTTCTGGATCCCATCTCCTTTTATGCCTTCACTTCACCAAGGTGAACACTGGAAGGCAACACTATCAGTAGTAATACTCAAGATCAGAAGAAAATTGGTGACTAACTATTTTCTAATTTTAAAATGGAGGAAACAGCCAAGGTCACTTGGAATTGTCTCTCTCATCTCATATCCAGGTGTTTTTTTTTTCTTATTAAAAACATAATCTGTCGATTTTTTAAATGTAAATGTCTAAACTTATTAATTATTCATTTAAAATTAATAATACATTAGCCAGCCAAGTGTCGTCGAGCCGGATCCTACTTAAAAAGTCTATAATACTGAACTTGCCTAGTCAAAGTTCCTCTCACAGTGCCATTTTAAACACACCAAAAAAATAATAATAATTAAAATCAAAAAAATATTTAAAATGATGGGCATGCATTTTCATTGTGAATTTATTTTGTCATGTGGACTCCTTTTGTCCTTGGATTTGTCACCAGTCTGTACAAATAGAAGAAGAGGAAAAAAAAAATACCATCATAGGCTCATGAGGATAATGTGTTAAAGTTCAGGATACCCAAAGTCAAATCTGAAATACCACTTGTGTGGAATAAATCAACATAATGACTCAACAATTAAATCTATAATAAATATATATTTTTTAATTACCAAGGATTTTAATTTCATTTCACGAGATTAAACCTGCATTCCTTATAGTTAACTAGCATGTAATTCTTTACAAATGATATGTGATAAAGAACTGATGCATATCCTTAGAATAATTATCAAGAGACATATGCATCAGTAGTAAATTGCTTTTAACTTCTATAGTGCCACCAAATGAAGTGTAATCTTTCAGCTGCCTATATTGGAAACGTGTAGATACATGAAATTTAATTAAAAACAAAAACAAAAGATAGACCAAAATACTGAATTAAAATTTCTCAGAACAACAAAAAACTTGTTTTATTTATTATCTTTTAATAGTAATTTCTGTTGCATCTACATTGTTTTTTAAGAGCAAGTCATCAAAACTGACTCAAGCTAGCTTAAGCAAAATGGAGTTTATGGGGTGAGAGAACTTATGGAATCAAAGGCAAGACCGAAGGAAGGTCAAGAATTGAAAAGAACCAAAAAGCTTCAGAAAGCCTAAATATCACTAAGATCACCTTCAAAGTACTGCCCTTGGGAAGCTATGCACTACCCAGCACCTAGTCCACCCTTCAAAGCAATTTGGGAACTCTTTCTGGAATGGCCATCAGAGCTGTTGTTGTATTACCCTTGATGTCTTGAATGTCATCAAAATGCCTTCTTTTCAATATTTCCTTTATCTTTGGGTAAATAAAAGTCATTGGGGGCTGGGTCAGGTGAATAGGGTGGGTGTTCCAATACAGTTACTTGTTTAGTGGCTAAAAACTCCCTCACAGATACTGCTGCATGAGATAATACATTGTTGTGATCCAAGAATTACGAGTTGTTGGTGACAGTTCAGGTCGTTTTTGTCTAACTTGCACCAGCCTTTTCAGCACTTCAAAATAGTAAACTTGGTTAACTGTTCAGCTGGTACACATTCATAATGAACAATCCTTCTGATATCAAAAAAAGGTTAGCAACATAATTTTGACTCTTGATTTGGACTGATGTTAGTTTTTGGTGTGTGGAGAACTGGCTGACTTCCATTGGGCACTTTGAAGCTTTGTTTCAGGGTCGTATTGGTATATCCATGTTTCATCACCAGAAGTAAAATGACCCCAAACATTGTCTCGCCTCTCCAGAAGGTCTTGCTCTAATTCAAGCTATGACATTCTTCTGACAGCACACAAAAACACACAACAATAATGAATGCCATTCAGCATTATAGCACCACACGTCAACACTAACACAGCTGTGAAACATTGATATGACAAGGTTATGAAATCTTACCAAGTTGTTTGTACACTGCGGCCAACATAAGCACGTGGTGACAAGTTCACGAACATAATTCTCAGACCTCGTATACTGAAGCTACCACAGTAACCTTACTGGCCCTGCAATGAAATGAATCAGTTTCAAACATTTTATTCTGGGTTTGTATCACCATGGTGGAAATTAAAAGTCAAGGGCAACTCAAATTGTCATATCTTATTTATGGATCTCCCCTTTGGGAAGACTGATGGCAAGCAAATCATCTTGGTTTACATTTCCACTATGACTGTATCCAACAGAGATTGACAGTTTTCTAAAAGGAAGTCAAGATTTTATTTTCATTCATATAACACCATGTTTTGGATATTAGCCAACTCCAAGACAGTAACAGTCTACAAAATAGGGCAAGAGTAAATTTGAAAATGACTCATATAAAGGGAAAATTAAAAGTATTAAACAATTATATACCAAAATAGCTCCAAATCAAGTTTCATATTCTCTGACTAGTACAGTTCTAACAGTATTCACAAGATTCAGTACCTCAAACACAGTTAGATTTTCCATCTCATGCAACATTGGATTTCCACTCTTCAGTACTTACAACTGCTCATTAAGTTGCTTTCTCTTCCAACTATATTTCAATTAGTGGTAATTTTTATGTTAGAAACTCTTGAAATGAATTCAACTACCAACAGCAACAGTTTTCACTTAGGATGAATAAAATCTTAAGATTCCTTCTGAACTGACACTGTAACTCCTCAGGACATGAGAACTTTTCATAATATTTCACTCCTTGGAGTATATGTAAATCAGAATTTGGTGCAGCTTTCAATAGTGAGGTTAACAATTTGGCAATACTGGTGTAGTGGTTAACTACTACAGCTGCTAACCAAAAGGCAAACAATTCAAATCCACCACACACTCCTTGGAAACTTTTGGGGCAACTCTACTCTGTCCTATAGGGTATCTATGAGTCAGAATTGACAGCAGTGGGTTTTTTTTTTTTTTAGAAACCATGATTTGTGTCTTATCAATAACTCAACAATTAAAATTAACATGAGAATGTAATCTACCAAGAACATGTCCATCATAAAGACAATGAAATATAAATAATTTTCTATTACTTTGAGAAAGTAATTTTTGAACAGTGATACATTATGGAAGCATTATAATTACTGCTTAAGCCTGGGGTCCATATATGTTTTCTTTTTTATTATTATTGTTTTAAAAATAGAGAACACCATAGCCAATTTGACATTTTTCACATGTGCAGTTCAATAACACCAAACCCAGCATTTATGCTGTGCAGCCATCACCAATATCTGCCACCAGATAGTCTGTCCCCATCAACAAAAACTTAATGCTACCTAAACAATGATTTCTTGACCTTGTAGTAAAGAGCTGAAGTATGACAAAGAGGGCGGAGTGTGTCACATGGTCCAGTAGTGCATCCTGCAGTATCTATTTGAAAAGGAGAAGATCACGAATTGTGAAGCAATAATTGAGGAAGACACTAATCTGACGTTACAGAGTTTGAAACTTCTTGCTGACATGCACAGAAAATAAGAACAATAATAGCTACCTCTGAAAAGACAAAAATAAGATTCTGGGTTCAGTTATCTGAGAGGGATATAAAAGAATCTCTTCTCACCTCTGATCAAGGGGATGTTTAGTCCCACATCAAAGCAGATAATGGAGCCTAAATGAATATAAGGCAGTGGCAAAAACAAGAAAAAAATGAAAGAAACCACTTGGCTGTTAGAGTAGAACAAGTGACAGAAAGCCACCTCTTGTAGAGTTAGTCGATTTGCCAAATTTAGGTTCTAAAAAACCAGATATCCCTCCATCACAAGTTTCTAGAAGATGCTCACCATTTTTCTGTACATTCCCAGTGTCAATGTGATCATGGATTCTGGTGCATGGTAAATTTCTGGAAAAGAAATGGAAGCCCACTAACTCCTTGCCTTTAGTCCCATCAGCTCTGCAACTTTCCACCACCTTTGGCATAGTCCCGACCACTACCACTCACACTCTTGAAAGTTTCCATTGCCTAATCTCCTTCCCTGTTAATGTAGTGGTTAAGTGCTACAGCTGCAAACCAAAGGGCGACAGTTCAAAATCCATGAGGCGCTCCTGTGGTCTGTCCTATAGGGTCACTATGAGTTGGAAATGACTCAGTGGCAGGTTTGGCTTTATCTTCTTCCAGGCAGCATTCAAGCCTCCACCATGACCCTATTTCTTTCCCTCCTGCTTATCAAAACTAATCTGTCATGGAGCCCATTTCCTAATTTCCATGTCATTTCTTAGTTAACATGGGAAACAAGTGATCCAGAGTGATAACTACTTAATGAATGACCAACTATTCATTCATCCCTTTACATATTCAGTGACTAATTCACTCAACAGATACTGATGCCAGGTTTTTTATTTCTAGAAAACATTTTGGAGACCCATTATAGTACCTCATCTGAAACCAAATCAAACCCAGTGCCACTGAGTCGATTCAGACTCACGGTAACCCTATAGGACAGAGTGGAGCTGCCCCTGTAGACTTTCCAAGCAGTGCCTGGCAGATTCAAACTGCCGACCTTTTGGTTAGCAGACATAGCACTTAACCGCTACCCCAGGGGTTCCATTAGCACCTCATAAACCTCTGATATTGTTCCAAATAAAAAATATATCCCAGTGTGTGTCACTGTGATTCTTGTATGTCTAGGGAAGTTGTGAGTGGGAGGTATGAGTGTTTCTGGTGACATCATGCTTTTAACGCTAACTAACTCAGCAACTTTGAATAAGGTCCTTCGACTTATTAATCTACAGTAATCTCCAAGCCTGATGGAGCTTTACTCAACCTTGTGATTCTTCCTCTCAACAACAGATAACTCCCTTTTCTGTCTACTTCAATAATACACTGGTTACTGTTAAAAAATGCTCTCTGTTAGCTACCACAAATGGGTAGTTTTAACAAACGGACATTTATTGTCTGCCAGTTTAAGAGGCTCTAATATAAAGAATAAAAAATTTTTAAAAAGGTGTCATTGAGCTGATTCCAGCTCAAAGTTTCCCTGTAGGACAAAGCAGAACCGCCACATAGACTTTCCAAGGAGTAGCTGATGGATTTGAACCACCAAGGTGTCGATTAGGAGCTGTAGCTCTTAACCACTACGCCACTAGAGCAATAAGAAGTTAGGAGGGAGGTGGAGTCAAGAGGGTGGACTAAGCACCCGTCTCCTTATATCCCTCTGGAAACCAAGACCTGAACTGATAATCAAACGGAGCCTTCTGGTCACCTAATCAGCCCCAGGACACGGCACAGGGCTGTTACTTTGGACTTCATACCACTGTGCGGAAAACCTCTCACGCTGACTCCCGCGCCTGGCTAGCCCCGGCTCTCACGGACGGAAGGTAAACGCACCATTGTGACTTTTTTTTCCTCTGTCATGGCCGGCAGGCGGAACTGGGTCTTGCCTAGTGGTTAGACTCAGACACACTGCTGGAGGGACAGGCAGGCGAAATTCCCGTATTTTGAGAGCCAGGCTTGGGACTCTGTTAATCTAGCCACTTTGAGCGTGTCGTTTTATATCTGCCTCAGCAGCGTTTGTACGGAGTTTCACAGTCAGTGTCCAGGACGCCCTGTTGGATACGGAGATTCTAGCGGGACCTGATTCTTAGCCTGGGAGCCAAAGCCTGCAAACAGGACAGCGCTTCTCCGACAGAAAGGCAGTAATTTACGTAGTGCCACCTGCTTTGGCGGTCCTGCAACAGAAGCAGAGGAATCATTACCTCTGGCACCTTTAGCCCCTCTGTCTGCTGCCTGTGTGGAGGGCACCATCTTGGATATGGTGGCCACAGCTGGACCTAATTCTTAGCTTGGGAGCCAGAGCCTGCCCACAGGAGAGCGCTTTTCTATCACAAAACCAGTTCTCGACGCAGTGTCAGTTAAGGCTAGGCCCTGTCAGCAGAGGCCAAAAGGGCAGTAGCATTGCTGTATTCTGAATGAGTTTGTTATCATCTGGGGTTGGATATAGTGGTGCTTATTTTGCCAGTTGAGAAGAGGGACCTCTACACCTGAAAACCTACCTGACTTGTGAAGTGGTCAGATATCTTTTGCTATACATTTTAAGACAGCCTAGAGAAACATTTGCAGTCCATCCTCACAGTACCTCTTCCAGCCTCTACATACTCACATGGGTCCCAAAAAGCAACAGACACTTGTGGCACACAAGAAATCAGCCATGGCTTCAGAAGGCTTCCGAACAAAGCAACCAAGGAGTTTTCCAGATGAAGAAACTTTTATGAAAGCATCAGAAAGTGAATACAAAGTGATTATATACAGAGCCCTTCTAGACCTTATACAAAATGCAGGAGAACAAAATGAAAAATTAAGCAAAATGTTCAATCTGATGGAACACCAGTACTCTGAAATCCAACAGATCAAGAACAAAATCAAAGACATAGAAACTTCAATGCAAAGCCAAGAAAACAGAATGGAACAAATAGAAAAAAGAATTTCTGACTTGGAAGACAGAGCTACTGAGGCCAGCATCTATGAGCAGAAATCAGAAAAAAGAAACAAGAAAAATGAAGAAACATTAAGAAGCATGTGGGACTCTATTAAAGAGGAACAACCTTCGATTAATTGGACTCTCTGAACAGGGTGAGACATCTGAGAATACAGAGAGTATCATTGCCGAGCTGCTGACAGAAAACTTCCCAGAAATCATGAAGGAAGAGAATGTAGACATCTCAGATGCATATCGTACACCACCCAATATAGATCTCAAAAGAAAGACTCCAAGACATATTATAATCAAGCTCAACAAAATGAAACATAAGCAGCAACTCTTAAAGGCAAAAAGACCCAAAGTAAAGCTAACATTCAGAGGGAAACCCTGTAGGCTGTCTTCAGATTTCTCAGCAGAAACCACGCTGGCACGGAGACAGTGGCATGACACATTCAAAGCCTTGAAGGAGAAGAACTTCCAACTAAGAATTATATATCCTGCAAAACTATATTTCAAATACAAAAATGAAATTAAGACATTCCCAGATAAGCAGAAACTCAGAGACTTTGTAAAAAACCAAACCAAAACTACAAGAAATATTGAAAGAAGTTCTTGGCTCTAGCTTAGAAGAACAAAACCACTAACTTTATGTTTTACAACGACTTTACTACTCAAAACTCTACTCAGTTAGGGAAGGCTCCAAAGCCAATCACAGCTTTGATAACAAAAGAAGCAATACAGTGATCATCATGAAAATTATGGTGTCATAAAAAGAGGGGTGTACTGCAGTTGTTATCGTCCTTCCAGATGGAGAGGAAGATGACCAGACTGGTAGTAATTAAAATTGGGTTTATATATAGTTTATTAAGGGGGATCATAGGGGCAGCTGTAAAACACAACAAAGATGTATCATACCATTTCAAGAAATCTAACACACGAGTCTCAAAAACTATAAAACCAGCTCTGAAAAAGGTGAAAAATCAACTCACAAAAAAGAATGTCTCAGAACAGACTAATAAGAACAGAGAAAACATCAACATAAAAGTAAATACAACACAATGGCAACACTGAACACATACCTATCAATAATTACATTGAATGTGAATGGACTGAATGCTTCAGTAAAGAGACATCAAGTGACATCTTGGATCAAAAGACATGCCCATCCATATGTTGTCTACAAGAAACTCACTTGAGACCTAAAGATAGGAACAAACTGAAAATTAAAGGATGGAAGAATATATATCAAGCTAACAATGAACAAAGAAGAGCAGGGGTGGCAATTCTAATCTCAGACAAAATCAATTTTAATGTCAAATCCACCATTGTGGACAAAGATGGACACTATTTATTGCTGAAAGGTTCAGTACACAAGCAAGACTTAACTATATTAAATATTTATGCACCTAAATACGTCAAACAAAAACTGACTACACTCAAAAGAGAGTTAGATGACACCACCATAATAGTGGGAAACTTCAACAGTCCACTCTCAATACTAGACAGATCATCTAGAAAAAAACTCAGTAAAGATACAGAAGACCTCATTCCCACAATTAACCAACTAAACCTCATTGATATATACAGAACTTTCCACCCATCAGCAGACAACTACACCTTCTTCTCTAGTGCACATGGAACATTCTCCAGAATTGACCATGGGATAGGCCATAATGCAATGCTCAACAAAATCCATACCATTGAATTACTGCAAAGCATCTTCTCAGATCATAAAGCCATAAAAGTTGAAATCAATAGCAGAAAAAACAGAGATAGAAAGTGGAACTCTTGGAAACTGAACAACATCTTGCTCAAAAAAACATGGGTTATAGAGGAAATCAAGGATGAATTAAAGAAATTCATGGATTCCAATGAGAACGAAAACACTTCCTACCAGAACCTATGGGATACAGCCAAAGCAGTCCTCAGAGGTCTGCTTATCTCCATAAATGCACACATCTGGAAGGAAGAAAGAAACCAAATCAAGGAACTAACCCTACAGCTTGGACAAGTAGAAAGAAAACAACAGAGGAACCCCTCAGGCACCAGAAGAAGCGAGATCATAAAGATTAGAGCAGAGCTAAATGAATTAGACAATAGAAAAAGCATTGAAGAAATTGAAAAGACCAAAAGCTGGTTTTTTGAAAAGATCAACAAAATTGATAAACCACTGGCTAAACTTACTAAAGAAAAGCAGGAAAGGAAACAAATAACCCAAATTAGAAATGAGAGGGGGGTTGTCACCACAGATGCAACAGAAATCAAAAATGTCATAACAGAATACTATGAAAGACTGTACTCTAACAAATTTCAAAACCTAAGGGAAATGGACCAATTCCTTGACTCATACCACCTACCCAAATTATCACAACGTGAAGCAGAACAACTTAATAAAGCCATCACAAAGGAAGAGATTGAAAAGGTCATCAAAACACTGCCAACCAAAAAAAGTCCGGGTCCAGATGGCTTCACTGCAGAATTCTACCAAGCTTTTAGAGAAGAGTTATCTCCAATATGACTGAAACTATTTCACAGTATAGAAAGGGATGGAGTACTCCCAAACTCATTCTATGAAGCCAGCATAACCCTGGTCCCTAAGCCAGGGAAAGACCCAACAAAGAAAGAGAACTACAGACCGATACCACTCGTGAATTCAGATGCAAAAATCTTCAACAAAATTCTTGCCAATAGAATACAACAACATATCAAGAAAATAATCCATTATGACCAAGTAGGATTCATATCAGGGATGCAAGGCTGGTTCAACATCAGGAAAACAATTAATGTGATTAACCACATAAATAATACAAAAGAGAAGGATCACCTGATTTTGTCCATCGGTGCAGAAAAGGCATTTGATAAAGCCCAACACCCATTCATGCTAAAAACTCTTAGCAAAATGGGCATAGAAGGCAAATTCCTCAACACAATAAGGGCCATTTATACAAAGCCAATTGCCCACATCATCCTGAATGGAGAGAGACTGAAAGACTTTCCCTTGAGATCAGGAACTAGACAAGGATGCCCACTCTCACCTCTTCTATTCAACACTGTGCTAGAAGTTTTAGCCAGAGCAATTAGACAAGACCAAGAAATAAAGTGCATCTGCATTGGCAAAGAGGAAGTGAAAATCTCCCTGTTTGCAGATGATATGATTGTATATGCAGAGAATCCCAAGGAATCTATAAGTAAACTACTCAGATTGATAGAAGAGTTCAGCAAAGTCTCAGGATACAAGATAAACATAAGTAAATCAGTAGGATTCCTTTATACCAACAACGAGACTGTTAAGGAAGAAATTATCAAATCAATACCATTTACGATAGCCCCTAAGAAGATGAAGTACCTAGGAATTAATCTATCCAGAGAAATAACAGACCTTTACAAAGAGAACTACAATCCCTTACTACAAGAAACTAAGAGAGACTTAGATAAATGGAAAAACCTACCCTGCTCATGGATAGGAAGACTTAACATTGTGAAAATGTCTATTTTACCCAAAGCAATCTATTTATATAATGCAATCCCAATACAAGTTCCAGTGACATTTTTTAATGAGATGGAGAAACAAATCACCAATTTTGTTTAGAAAGGGTAGAAGCCCCAGTTAAGCAAGGTACTGCTAAAGAAGAAGAACACACTGGGAAGCCTCTCATTACCCGACTTTAGAACATAATACACTGCCACAGTGGTCAAAACAGCCTGGTACTGGTATAAAAACAGACAGATCGATCAGTGGAACAGAACTGAGACCCCAGAAATGACACCATCTGCCTATGAACAATTGCTATTTGACAAAGGCCCTAAGACATTAAACTGGGGTAAAAACAGTATCTTCAACAAATGGTGCTGGCAAAATTGGATATCCATCTGCAAGAAACTGAAACAAGATCCATATCCTACACCTTATACAAAAACCAACTCCAACTGGATAAAAGACCTAAATATCAAACCTAAAACGATAAAGCTCATGCAAGAAAAGGTAGGAACAACAATAAAAGTTTTAATACACAATATAGACAGACTCCAAAATCTGTCAAAGAAACCACAATCATCAGAAGAGAAAGTAGATAAATGGGATCTATTGAGAATTAAACACTTTTGCTCATCTGAAGACTTTATTAATAGAATTGAAAGAACACCTACAGAATGGGAAAAAATATTTGGAAACTCTATGTCAGACCAATGCCTGATTTCCATAATCTATAAGATACTACAAAATATCAACAAGAAGAAGATAAACCATCCAATGAAGCGATGGGCAAAGGAGATGAACAGACGTTTCACTAAAGAAGAAATCCAGGCAGCCAAAAAACACATGTGGACATGTTCACGATCTTTAGTTATTAAAGAAATTCAAATCAAGACGACAATGAGATACCATCTCACCCCAACAAGGTTGGCCATGATCCAAAAAACACAAAACAACAAATGCTGGAGAGGCTGTGGAGAAAATGGAACCCTCCTACACTGTTGGTGGGGTTGCAAAATGGTCCAGCCTCTTTGGAAAGCAATCTGGCGCTTCCTTAAAAAAATGGATATTGATATACCATTTGACCCAGTAATTCCACTACTTGGAATATATCCTACAGAATCAAGGCCTTTCACACCAACGGACACATGCACCAGAATGTTTATCGCAGCACAGTCCATGATAGCAAAAAGATGGAATCAACCCAGATGCCCAGCAACAGAATAATGGATAGGTAAACTATGGTATATATACTCAATGGAGTACTACGTAATGATAAAGAACAACTATGACTTCAGGAAACATCTCATGACCTGGTTTCAACTGGAAGACATTATGTTGAGTGAAAGTAGTCAGCGACAAAAGGACAAATATTGTATGAGACCTCTACAATAAGATCTCAAAAACAGACTTGTGTATAGAAGAAAAGACTCTTTGACAGCTGCAAGGGAGGGAGGGAAGGAGGGGGAAGGGTTTAGATTAGATAGTTGCTAGGTATCTGGTTGGGTGAAATCGGTGATAGCACACATTAGAAACAAGAACAATATTAAGTGGACTTAAACAAAACGTGAGTACTCTTTCCATCTTAACCCAGTATTGCAAGGATAGAGTAGCTGGGGCAGAGGGCGGGGGACCATGCTTTTAGGAGAAAGCGAGGCCAATTGGCACAACTAGCATTTTGCTAAGAGGGCTCTCTGCACCCCACGTTGATGCGTGGCGTCTGGGGTCTTAAAAGCTGCCAAGCTGCCATCTGAGGACACAGCAAATGGGCCCAACTCAGCAGGAACGGATGCTGACCAAGGACCAAAATGACATGGGGGAAAGAGAACCCAGAAGACAAAGAGACCCACATCAGTGGGTGCCTACATCAACTTGGGACCGGAAGAACCGGATGGTGCCCGGCAATGGAGCTCACTAAGTTGAGTCTCACTGGCAACACAAGAATAAAAAGGGGTGCACCCTGAGATCCCCACTAAAAGACCTCAATTGATGGTCCAGTGGTTTCGGGGTTCCCCTGGGAGCATGATCCCTTGCCCTGATGCTGCCCTTGGCCATAAATCATAACGAAGGTCCACACTTCAGACAGGAATGGATTGGACTTGGTGACGCAGTGACCATATATTGGATGCACTTTATGGTTCTGTACATCTATAGGATGTCATCCTGCTGACCTCTGGCTGGAGGAAGGAGAGTGGGTGGAGAGGAGGGGAAAAAGAGACTGTTGGGAGAACAAGACATGTATGGAGCAGAGAGGAATAGTGTGCTGTCACCGGGCATGGAGAGCAGTGGAAGCTGCATATAGGTGGGCATGTAAATTTATACGTGAATGTACATTTTCACTCAGTTATGTTAAATAAGAATTAAAAAAAAAAAAAAAAAAGAAGTTAGGAGCCTGAATTCAGTGCTAGCTGTAGGGGTAGGCATTCTCTTGGTCAGCTGGGTGGGAGGTTCCTGGCTTCCTTTCGGCATCTGGGCTCTGGCTGCATGGTAAGTTTCATGTGATGTGATATCTCCTCCATCTCTGCCTGTTTTCTTGTCTAATCTGCTCTTTCATATCTCAAAAGAGATTGATTTAAGACACATCATACATTAATCTTCCTCATTAATGTAACAAAGAAAACCCATTCCTAAATGGAGTTGCAACTACAACTACAGGGGTTCAGATTTCCAACATACATTGTTGGGGGACACGTTTCAATCCATAACATGCCCTTCATCTTCTGTCTCCAAAAGGAATAACTAACAAAAACATAGATTATTTGTTTGTTCCATCAAAATGCCCTTGTCAAAGTCCTTTTGCATACAAAAATACTTGGTTCATACTCTTATTTCACTCAAAGATGATCCTAGTTCAATATTTTCGTAAACACATGGTAGCATTAACCAAGACAGGAATCAAATTTCCCTGAAACTCATTATAAAAAAACAAGAACAAAACAAACCCACTGCTGCCAAGTTGATTCCAACTCATAGCCACTCTGTAGGACAGTGAAAGACTGCCCCATGATGGCTTCGAATTGCTGACTTTTTGGCTAGCGGCTGTAGCACTTAACCACTACACCATAAGAGTTTCCTCCTATATTCTCAAATTAACATTTTTCTATATAACATCACTGATGATCCATCCCTCTATCCAACCACCAATTTGGAAGATAGGGATCTTAGTAAATAATATTGTAAATGGGGTCCAGTTACCAAACTTGGTGATAAATTGTTTGGGATGACTCATGGTTTATCTTTTGCCATAACATATCCCCAGAAGGAGTAACAGAACACTGTTTTCTTCACTATATATTATGTTCTAGCTCAATTATAAAGGAAAATTGACACTATGGTATGGAAATAGCAGTAATTTTTGCATGTCTTAGGACAGATCTGCTAATTTCTTAAACAGAAGTAAACAGGATTGTGTGTTGTTTCAAAGACAGGCTTTAAGTGAACAATTAAATTACATGTAACACTTATTTATTGAGTTCTTGCTGCCAGTCAAGGCAGACATAGCTCTGCCCCTAGGGTTGCCATGAGTCGGATACGACTCGATGGCACTTGGCGGACTGGGCACCTATTGTCTAAAATATGTAAGCAATGTGTCATATACAATTATTATAAATTTATATTTAGGAAATCATAGTGGACACTGGTGTACTGTCCCATCCTCCTGTCAAACAGTGACATTGATTTTCTCAGCTGCCAGGAGTTTTGGTGGCAGACAGCTCTTAGCTGAATCTGTTTCTAAGCAGAAAGCCACCTTGCTAATCCCACAACCCTCTCCAGGGTAACCCACATTCAGTAACTGGTCTATGCAGGAGCAGAGAGGCCCAGCCTTTTGGCCTCCATGGGGACAACACGGAAGGGTCATCCCAGCTCCAGAGCTGTCCACTAGTTTTGCTAAAATCTTTGTTGCAACTGGATCACAGTCACCCGTCCCTACATGCTGATCCTGAGGGCATGCCCTAGTCTGCATGCAAATCTCCGTCTGAGAGTCTGTGTTTCAGGGAATCTAACCTAAAACAGGAGTCCATGGATAACACGGTCAACTACCAGGCAAAAGCTTGGCCATGTGACCCATGAAGAGGTGCCTTAGAGGACAGGCTTGACTACCTCCTTGCAAAAGGTCACAGACTTACCCTGTAGAACAGTCCTACTCTGCTCACATGGTGTCACCGTGAGTCCTAATCAACTGACAACAACAAAAAAGTATGGCAGAGCCTATCTGAAATCCCACTGCAGTAGATGGGGTTCCTTCTGCTGGCTTTGTTCAGTCATAAAATAACAAGTTTCACTGTCGTAGCTCCCACAGTGTCACAGCTAATATAGTAAGTACTTTAGCCAAGCCAGCAGATACATCATAAATGCATATAATTTTAGTTAGTTAATAGGAACTGTAAGTATCCCCCTTTCACAGATACAGCAGTTAAAGCTGAGAGGTTAGGTTACTTGACCTAAATTACAGGTTTGCAGGTAGCAAAGCCAAAGGTTGATCCTAAACTTGGCTAGATGGGTCATATCACACTTCTTTATTCTTGCTGACACAAAAAATTATAGATTCCATCTAAGAATTCACATTGTAGTCATCCTGTTACCACTTCCCAGATTTATCCAAAGGTTTGCTTTACATTACCCATGTCAAAGTGGCGATGACTTCAGTATCAAAGGCACGAACAGGACAGTGTCTTCACTTTGTTCTGATTCCACAGCTTCACCTGCACAATGGGGAGATGCTGACTGTGTTGCCACTGGAAGCAGGTGAGAACTGTAGCCAGCCTTTTGTAAAGGAAAGCAGTTTTGCCACTTAGTGACAGTTCAATGATTTAAATGTGAATGCAAGTCAGCAGTGGGTAGAAAGACAGGCAAAGCAAAAACAGGGTGGGAAATGAAGATGAAGCTAAAAGGAAATTAAAATAATGCCCAATTTAAATAGCTCATTGCCACTCAACTCCAGAACAAACATACAAAGTCAAGAAGCTTCAGGGCAACCAGGAAACAGTAACTGATACTAATCATAAAATGAGCATGACATAATTTCACCAAACCAGATTTCCATGGAATGACAGGCAGTCTCTAAAATTATAATGCTCTATAGTTAGTGAAAGGAAGCCCTGGTTGTGTAGTGGTTAAGTGCTATGTCTGCTAACTGAAAGGTCAGCAGTTCGAATCCACCAGGTGCCCCCTGGAAACTGACAGTTCTACTCAATCCTATAGGGTCACTGTGAGCCAGAATCAACTCAGTGGCAGTGGGTTTGGTTTTGTGTTTTTTTTTTGTGTGTGTGTGTAGTTAGTGAGGAACCCTGGTGGTTAAGTGCTCAAATGTGAACCCAAAGCTCAGTGGTTCAAACCTACCAACCACTCCTCAAGAGAAAGATGTGGCAGTCTGCTGCTGTAAAGACTTCAGCACTGAAGACCCCAGGGAATTTCTGTGACGTTAACCAATGCAGTCTGAGTTCAGACAAGATGCCCTTACCCAGGACTCAACTGGGTCTTTTGAGAATCAAAACTACTGATCAGGCAACAAGCTGCTGGACAGGGGTAGGACTGGTTGTTGCCTTTGCAACAGCAGGAACAGCCTCAGAAACACTGAGTGACTATTTACTATGTGTCAGATCTCCTGCAAAGCACTTTACAGTTTGTGCCCTTTAACAGACCCCAGATTTAAAAAAAAAAAAAAAAGTATGAAGGCAGTGAACGTACCAAACAAGAAACGCCCCAAGGCGGCACAGGTGGAGAAATTACAGTGGCTGACGTGAAAGTGACAAGGTGAGAAGCAACCTTTACAGTTAAGGTGCAACTTATTCTAAATTCAAAGAATATACAGAGAATGGGAATTAGAAATTATTAAACACTAGATGCCAGAACTTTGGCTGGGCTAATTCTATGTATACTACCATTCAACATTATTAATCGCTATTGTGTATAGCACATAGAGGAGAAATTTGAGGTCAAGTCGAGGTAAGAAACATTCCCAAGATCTCATGGCTAGGGGAGGAAGGTGTACTTGTGTGTGTGTGTGTGTGTGTGTGTGTGTGTGTGTGTGTGTCTATCTATCCATCTACAAATCCTGTTGTGTGTTTTTACATAGAGAAGGCATAAGAAATTCCAATTAATATATTTTTTTTAATATTAGAATCAGTCTCTGAATCCTTGAGCCTATATATTGTTGCAGTTACTGTTGTTAGGTGCTGAAGAGTCAGTTCCAACTCGTAGTGACCTGACGTCCAACAGAATGAAACACTGCCTGGTCCTGTGTCATCCTTACAGTCACTGGGAGTATGCTTGAGTCCTTCACTGAAGCCACTGTCACTCCATCCCATTGAGGATCTTCCTCTTTTTTTGCTAATCCTCTGCCAAGCATGATGTCCTCCTCCAGGGATTAATCCCTTCTGACAACATGTCCAAAATATGTGACACAGATTCTCACCATCTTTCCTTAGAAGGGAAACCCTGGGGGCGTAGTGGGTTAAGTGCTATGTCTGCTAAACAAAAGGTCAGCAGTTCAAATCCACCAGGTGCTCCTTGGAAATTCTATGGGGCAATTCTACTCTGACCTTTAGGGTCACCATGAGTTGGACATGACTAGATGATAGTGGGTTTTTTTTTTCCTTCTAAGGAGCCTTCTGTTTGTCCTTCTTCCAAAACAGATGTCTTTTGCTTTTTTGGCAGTCCATGGCATATTCAATATTGCTCACCAATTTATTAAAATCTATTAAATATAATTTTTGTCAATATAAAAATGAAGCCCCCTTGGAAACTCTATAGGGAAATTCTACACTGACCTGTAGGCTCACTGTGAATTGGCATCGACTTGACAGCAGTGGGTTTGAGTTTGGTAGCTGCATCAGTGGCATCTTTGTTTAACACATTAGCACAGATTTAGGGCAGAATGAATCACAGGGGCAGACTCCTGATGCTTCTAAAGCAGCTATTTCCACCTAGTTCCTATGCTATGTGTCGAGAGCCCCATCAGTGCAGGCAAAGTGTAGGGACACAAAAACGATAACTTCCCTCTCACCACCCAGGTAATAACGTTCTTGGCATGAGTGAGCAAGGGAAGACGGGTGGTGAGAAAAGTACAGGAAGCTCAAAATGGTAACAGGATTTTTTTTTCTTTTTGGCATGGAGGAATCTTTGTTTCCATCACACATGCTAGACAGTTTCAGCAGCAGCCAAGAAAGGGGGGCTAAAAACACCAAACCTATCAGCATTTAAGCCTCTGTTTTGAAACAAGGCAATCTCTTTTTCTGTCATAAATAAACATGTCTCTTGCCAATACACTGCAATAGAAGAACAGAAAACTATACCCATGTCTCCGGTGACACATCTTTCATCATGCGTTTGTTGACCATACCCTCTCTTTAGGCTTCCAGGATCACATCTTTGGGCCAGTGAAGGACAGATAAGGCTGTGATCAACTCCTTTTCTGGGCTAGGATCATGCAGACAGACAGGTTATGTAGACAAAGTTTACCTGTGGAAGAAGACAGATGCAGGTTCCTCTATTAGATATCTTTTATGTAATTTTATTTCTTTTGCTGTTGTTGAGAATATATCAAGCAAAACGACAGACTAGTTCAACAGTTTCTACATGCACCATTCAGTGACACTGTTCACATACTTGGAGTTGTGTTACCACTCTCATTCTCCTTTTCTGAGTTGTTCTCCCACTGTTACTATTAATTCACTGCCTCCCAAGATTCTTATGTAATCTTTTAAGTTGCTTTGCCAATGTTTTTAATACAATATAATGCTCAAGGCAGATGGTTTTTAATTAATCAATTAAGCCAACCTATTGGTTGGTTTTAAGAAGACTTCAGGAGACCTTTTTTAAAGTTTAAAAATCATCACAGGACAATAGTTTCAGAGCTTTATCTAACTGTCACGACTACTGGAAGTCCAAATTCCGTGTGAGAATTTGAAATTCTGTTGTGCATTTCCCTCCAAGAATCTCCTATGAACACGTTGATAACAGTGTTTAGTACTGGTAGTCGGACACCATCCAGTTCTTCTGGTCTTATGGGAAAGGAAGTAATTGGTCATGGAGGCAATTAGCCACACATTCCCTATCCATTTCCTATTCCTGACCATCCTTCTTCTGTTGTTCCAGGTGAATAGAGGGCAATTGCTGCCTTGGAGGACTGCTGGCAAGTTTCCAATACCCCCAAGCACTACATATGGAACTAGGAGATAAAACAGACACACTAAACATATTATTAGGCTAATTAACTTGGATGTCCTATAAAACCATGACCCTAAACCATCAAACCAAGAAACCAAATCCCATGAGGTTTTTTAGTTGTACATAAGCAGCCTTAGTACATAAGCAACTTACTGACAGAAGTTAGAGTAATTGGCTGTGCAAACCTACCTTTAATCAACATATTTCTGCTATTGCTAACCTCCACTTTCCTCCTCCCTCCTTCTCCCAGTAACCACTAATAAACTCTGTTCTCTATATGTATGCAATTTCCTGTCTTTTTACATATGGCCATAGAATATTTGTCCTTTGTGATTGACTTGTCTCACTCAGCATAATATCTTCCAGCTTCATCCACACTGTAATATGTATCAAGATTTCATTTCTCCTACTTGGGTAAGCCTCCACCGTATGTCTGTACCACATTTTGTTCACCCGTTCATCCTCTGATGGGCATTTCCGTTGTTTCAATCTTGTGGCTATTGTGAATTGTGCTGCAGTGAACATTTGTGTATAACTCTGAGTCTCTATTTTCATGTCTTTTGGGTATACACCTAGGAATGGAATTGCTGAATTATATGGTAGTTCTGTTTAAGTTTGTGTGTGTGTGTGTGTGTATGACTCAGCAAAAGTATACAATCCAAGGTAAATTTGTGTGCCCACCTATCTGTAGCCCCTTCTCTCCTTGCCCGGTGAAATCACCCTCTCCTTTGTGTTCTATACATGTCAATCTCCTGTCCCCTCCTCACCAACGTCTCCTCTCCCTTCTAGTAAGAGGCCAGTAGGACGGCATCCTGTAGATAATAGAACCATGCAGTGGACACATCATATGGTTGCTTTGTGTCCCCGAGTCTATTCCTGTTCAAAGAGTTGACAGTAATGAATAATGATCGGGGTAGCAGCAGGTCTAGGGGCCACGCTCCCAGGGGAACTCCCAAGCATTTGGACCATCGATTGTGGTATTTCAGTAGAGTTCTTGAGGTTCATCCCTCTTATGTTGCCACTGGGACCCAACATTGTGTGCCCCATCACAGCTGTCACTGTTGATGGCCAGGCACCATCTCGTTCTGGTCACATGTTGACATAGTCACCCATACACTTGGGTCCTTCTATCTTCTGGGCTCTCTTTCCCTTATTTTAAGTTTTTTTCCCCTTAATTTTATTTTATTTTTATTAATTACAGTAAAAGAATAAAATTTCTAACATGTATCAATTATCTCATCCATGATGCACCCTCAGCCGCCCACCCACCCACACAGCCAACATAGTCATTATTCTTCTGTGGATAATTCTCTTGTTAAATCCTTATAACAGGGGTCTCATACAAAATTTGTCCTTTTGATGCTGACTAATTTCAGTTACCATGATCTCTTCCAAATAAGACCATGTTATGAGATGTTTTCTAAAATCATCATTGTTTTTTTATCATAGTATAGTATCCCATTGAGTATATGTACCGCAGTTTGTTTATCCATTCGTCTATTGATGGGCATTGGGGTTGATTCCATCTTTTTGCTATTGTGGACTGTGCTACAACAAACATTTTTTTACATGTGTCTGTTTGTGTGACAACCTTTCCTTTTGAAGGATAAATTCCAAACAGTAGAATTAAAGGATCAAATGGTATATCTATTTCCAGCTTTTTAAGGAAGCACCAGATTGTTTTCCAAAGAGGTTGTACCATTTTGCAATCCCACCAGCAGTGTAGGAGAGTTCCAATTTCTCAACCACTTCTCCAGCATTTGTTGTTTTGTGTGTCTTGGATTATGGCCAACCTTATTGAGGTGAGATGATATCTCAACATAGTTTTGATTTGAAAAGAAAGATCCCACAAAAAAAGAAAATTATAGACCAATATCACTCATGAACCTAGATGCAAAAATCTTCAACAAAATTCTAGCCAATAGAATTCAACAGCATATAAAAAAATAATTCATCATGATCAAGTTGGTTTCATTCCAGGGATACAAGGTTGTTTCCACATCAGAAAAGCAATTAATGTAATCAACCATGTTAATAACACAAAAGATAAGAATCACCTGACTTTGTCAGTTGATGCAGAAAAGGCATTTGACAAAGTTCCACGCCCATTCATTCTAAAAAAAACTCTCAGAGAAATAGGAACAGGGGAAATTCCTCAATGCAATAAGTAGTATCTACGCAAAGCCAACTGCCTTCATCATCCTGAATGGTAAAAGACTGAAAGAATTCCCTTTGAAAACGGGAACTAGACAAGGATGCCCACTCTCACCACTTCTATTCAACACTGTGCTAGAAATTCTAGCTAGAGCAATTAGACAAGACAAAGAAATAAAGGGCATCTGTATCGGCAATGAAGACATAAAAATCTCCATATTTGCAGATGATATGACTGTATATACAGAGAATCCAAAGGAATCCATTAGTAAACTATTGCAACCAATAGATAAGTTTAAGTTTTTTGAGGAATCCCTACACTGTTTTCCACAGTGGCCACACAATTTTGCATTACCATCAGCAATGGGTAAAGGTTCCAATTCCCCTACATCCTCACCAGTATTTGTGATTTTATGGGCTTTTTTTCCTTTTTTTAAAATCTTAGCCATCTGAGAAATCCAGCACCATCAAGTTAATTCCAATTCACAGTGACCCAGAAAGACAAAGCAGAACTGTTCCATAAGGTTTCCATGGAGGGACTAGTGGATTCAAACTGCTAATCTTTTAGTGAGAGCACAGTTCTTAACCACTGTGTTACCAGAGTTCCTAGCCATTCTAAAAACTGACTGCTGTTGAGTCAGTTCCATCTCACAGAGACCCTACAGAACAGAGCAGAATTGCTCACAGTTTCTAAGGAGTGCCTGGTAGATCTGAACTGCCAGCGTCTTGGTCTCCAGCTATAGCACTCAACTACTGAGCCATCAGGGTTTCCCCTAGCCGTCTTAGGGGTAGTAAAGTCATCTTGTTATGGCTTTGATTTGCATCCCTCTGATAGTTAATGATGATGAGCACTTTTTCATATGTTTGATGGCCATGGGAATATCCTCTTTAGTAAAAGGTCTATTCAAGCCATTTATCCATTTATGATTGGGTTATTTGTCTTTTTGTTTTTAAATTGTTGAAGTTATATATATATGCATATATATATATATATAGGCTATGAAATTCTTGTTAGATACACAGCCAGAGCAATAAGAAAAAGGAAGACAAGCTATCCATATTTGAAAACGAAGAAATAAAATTATTTCTATCTTGATGATCACATCATCCTGCATATAGAAAATCCCCAGGAATCTACAAGAAAACTTCCAGAGCTAATAAGAGGGTTTAGCAAAGTTGCAGAATACAAAGGCAGCAAACAAAAATAAGTGAGTTTCTATATACAAGCAATAAGAAATGTGAAACAGAATTTAAGGAAACAATTCCAGTTGTAGTAGCCCCTAAGAGAACAAAATACCTACGAATAAATCTAACCATGGACATGAAGACCTGTGAGGACTGCCAATTAAGTTCCCAACTCATCCCAGAAAAAGTGTTACATACCTCATTGCTGAATATCACTACAGTCACCTTCAAAGTACTCCCTCGTGAAGCTATGCTCTGATGCCAGTACCTAGTTCACCCTTCATACTAGCTGGGAACTCTTTTTCTGGAATGGCCATCATAGCTGTTGGAGTATTACCCTTGATGTCCTGAATGTCATCAAAACATTTTCCTTTCAATATTTCCTTTATCTTCTGGTAAAAAAAAAAAAGTCATTGGAGGCCAGATTAGGTGACTAGGGAAGGTGTTCCAATACAATTATTCATTTACTGGTTAAAAACTTTCTCACAGACAACTATAAAATTAAATTTTAATACTTGCCACCTTGCCACTGTGTACAATGGCCATTCCAAACAGAGTCCCCAAATTGCTCTGAAGTGTGGACTAGGCACTGGAATCATGCATAGCATACTTCAAAGGTGACTGTAGTGATATTCAGCAATGAGGCATGCAGCACTTAGAACACATTCGTGGACTTGATTGTGAGACTTTATATACAATGAAAGATATAGAACCCTTCTGAAAGACATTAAAGAAAACTTAAATAAATGCAAAGATGTTCCACATTCATGAATCAAAAGACTTAATATTGTTAAGACATCAATACTACCAAAAGTAATCTATAGATTCAATACAATCCTGATCAAAATTTTAACAAGTCTCTTTATAACAACAGAAAAACCAGTTCTCAATTTCATATAGAATGGCAAGAGGCCCCAGATAGCTAAAGCAATGTTGAAAGAGAAGAACACAGTAGGAGTACACACATTTGCTGATTCTAAAACACCTATATAACTACAGTCATCAAAACAGCCTGGTACTGGTGTAACAATAGACACATAGACCAATGCAATAGAATTGAGAGCTTAGAAATAAATCCACACATCTGTGGTTAACTGGTTTTTGACAAGGGTGCTAAATCCATTTGAGATCAACAGAAAGGTCTGTCCAATAAATGGTGCTGGGAAAATTGGCTTTCCACATGTAGAAAAGTGAAACAGCATCCCTGCCTCACACCACACACCAAAACACATTCAAAATGGAGTAAGGATCTAAATGTGCAAATTGAAGACACAGCATTCTTACGAGAAAAAAAGCAGGGATAATTAAGGCAAGCCTAGCTTTCAACAATGACCTAATATAATGATAATAAAAGCATAAATAACTGGGACCTGATAAAAATTAAAAACTTTTCTTCAACAAAAGATTTTACCAAAAAAGTGGAGAGGCAACTTATTGACTAGAAGAACATACATCTTTTTATAAGTAAAATCATATAAATGTCTTTTGACGATGTCTCCAAAGGTGCAAATAACATGCTATATGTGGCTATACTATTATTAAACTAAAAAATGAAGAAGAAAAAGCTCATTACTCAGACTACTCCAACCTGTGACAAATCCCATGATTTCAAATCACAAGGCAGGATTTTCAGAGTGAAAAAGCTCTGGCTAGTTTATTATACCCGTACTTCTCATTTTATGTACACTGTATAAATTAATCCACAAGTCCCCTTGTGTAGTACCCACAAAATATGGTAATCAAGGCTCTTTGGAACTCTACCTCTGCCACTGACTAGATGTAAGAAAGCACCAAATTCCCCTTTGGCCCAGAGGTAGGGATTGCTGAACCACAATGAGCAACTGTGAGGTACTGAGTGATTATAATGATTCACGGCTTGAACTGAACTGGTGTAATATATTCATATAGGCACATCTGTTAAGTAACTTTATAGTGCTTTTATGTTCTAAAGGAAACTGAATTTCTGCCCCTTTCCACTGCCATAAAGATGGAAATACTTCAAAACTTCTTCCAAGTACAAAATCCCTGATGCAAGAGCTTTGCAATAAAGAAAATAAAAGCATTTGGTTTATTAGCCTCCAGAGCTTCCTGAACCATGTGGTTGTTGTTGTTAGGTGCCACAGAGTCAGTGCCAACTCACAGAGACCCTGTGCACAGCAGAGTGAAACAACTGTTGCTATGCTCGGCTCCACAGCTGTAGCCACTGTATCAATCCACCTCCTTGAGGGTCTTCTTTTTTGCTGACCCTCTGCCGGGCACAAGGTCTTCTCCAGGGACTGATCCCTCCTGATAACATGTTCAAGTTACGTGAGGGAAAAATCTTACCATTCTCAATCCTAATGAGCATTCTGGTTGTAATTCTTCCGAGACAGATTTTTTTCCCATCTTCTGGCAGTCCATGGTGTAGTCAATATTCTTCACCCATCACCATTATTCAGATGCATCTGTTATTCCTGGCTCTGCCTTTCTTGTCATCCAGGTTTCACTTGCATATGAGGTGACTCAATGGGCATGAATAAAGAGCCCTTCCCATCAGTAGGCCGTTGAGCTGTCTTCCCAATTTCTTGGCGTAGACGTATGAGTGATTCCAGAGAGGCCACCATTGTTGAAACATCTCAACTGTTACTCCATCAATTCCTGGAGTCTTGTCCTTTACCAGCCTTCAGTACAGCTTGGACGTCTTCCTTCTGTACCATAGATTTTTTGATAATATGCTGCCTCCCGAAATGGTTGAATGTCCAACAGTTCTTCTGGTTACACTGACTGTGTGTATTCCTTCCACCTTTTGATACTTCCTGAATCAGTCAATATTTTGCCTGAATTATTTTATTCAGTATGTGGATGTACCCTTCCCATTGTTAGGTCTGTTAATTCAGTTCCAACTCATAGCAACCGCAACCCTGTGTACAACAGAACAAAACACTACCCAGTCCTGTGCCATCCTCACAACCCTTGCAATGTGTGAGTCTCTGTAAATCTATCTAATCCAGGGTGTCTCTCTTTTTTGCTAATCCTCCTCTTTACCCAGCATGATTTCCTTTTCTGGAGAGTGTTCCTGCATCATAAAATGTCAAAAGTACATGAGACAAAGCTGCCACATTCTCTCTTCTAAGAAGCATTCTGGCTGTACTTCCAAGACAGATTTGTTTGTTGTTCTGGCAGTTCATGGCATAGTCAATATTCTTTATCAACACCATAATTCAAACGTATCACCTTGGGGGATTTTCTTATGCACTGCCCAGCTTTTGCATGTATATGAGGTGACCAAAGATACCATGAGTTGGCTGGGGCCCATCTTTGTCTTCAAGTAACATATTTGCTTCTTCACACTTCAAGGAGTTTTTTTTGTTTGTTTGTTTTCTTTAGTTTGTCGATTTGCCCAATGCAATGCATTGTTTGATTGTTTGATTTCTGACTGTTGCTTACATGGGTATTGATTGTGGAATCAAGTAAAATAAAATCCTTAACAATTTCAATCTGCTCTTTATTTATCATGATTTGCTCATTGGTCCAGGGTGAGGATTTGTGTTTTCTTTATGTTGAGCCATACTGAATACTATAGTTGTTGGTCTTCTTCAAATCCTCCTTGCTTGCAGCAAGTAAGGTTGTGTCATCTGCATATTGCAGGTTGTTAATGAGTTTTCCCTCAATTCTGAAGGTGTGTTGTTCTTCACCTAGTCCAACTTCTTGAATTATTTGCTCAGCATGCAATCAATGCCCGTGGAAGTAGCAGTTAAGAAATCAACCAACATGTTCCACTGGGCAAATCTTCCACAGAAGACTTCTACAAAGTGTTAAAAATTCAAGATGTCAGCTTGAATACCAAGCCATCATTATTTTCAGTTGTCTCATATGCATCAGAATTCTGGACAATGAATAAAGGAAGACTAAAGAAGATCTTGGCTTGGCTTGGCTTGGCTTGGCTTGGCAAAGAAGATCTGATGCCTTTGAATTCCAGTGTCGGTGAAGAATACTGAATATACCATGGACTGCTTGAAGAATACTGAATATACCATGGACTGCCTGAAGAATGAATGAGCCCATCATAAAAGCAGTACAGCCAGAGTGATCTTTGTAAGTCAGGAGGGCAAAACTGCCTCATGTCCTTTGGACGTATTATCAGGAGGGACCAGTCACTGGAGAAGAACATCATGCTTGATGAGATAGAAGGGGTCAGCGAAGAGGACGCTGCTCAAAAAGATGGACTGACAAAGGGGCTGTAACAACTGGCTGCAGACACAGCAATGATTATGAGGACGGCATAGGACTGACTAGGATTTCACTGTTGTATACAGCGTCACTATGAGCTGGAATTGACTGGAGAGCACCTGACAACAACAGACTGAATAAGAATGATAAAAGGACACAACCTTTACACACGCCTTTCCTGATTTAAATCACACAGTATCTCTTTGTTCTATTCCAGTGAGCACCTCTTGATCCATACACAGGTTTGTCATTAGTACAGTTAGGTGTTCTGGAATCCCCAGTCTTTGCAATATGATTTTTAATTTTTTATGATCCACATAGCAAAATTCCTTTACATAATTATAAAGGTAAACATTGTTCTGGTTTTCTCTGCTTTCAGCCAAGATTCATCTGACATCAACAATGATATCCCTGGCTCCACACCTTCTTCTGAATCCAGCTTGAATTTCTGGTATTTCCCTGTTGATGTACTCCTGCAGTCACTTTTGAATGATCTTCAGCAAGATTTTATTTGCATGTGATATTAATGATAGTGTTTAATAATTTTCACATTTGCTTAGATCACCTTTCTGTGGAATAGGCATAATAATGACTGTATCCAGTTGGTTCGCCCAGGTAGCTACCTTCCGAATTTCTTGGCATACACTAGCGAGTACTTCCAGAGCCGCATCTGTTTGTTCAAATATCTCAATTGTTTTTCCATCTATTTGGGGACCCTTGTTTTCTGCCAGTGCCTTCAGTGCAGCTTGGACCTCTTCCTCCACTTCCATAGGTTTCTTACCATATGCTACCTCCTGAAGTGGCTAAATGTTGACCACTTATTTTTGGTGTAATGACTTTGTATATTCCTTCCATCTTCTAATGCTTCCTTCACAGTTTAATATTTTCCCCACAGAATGCAACTTGAGACTTGAATTTGTTTCTTCAGTTCTTTTAGTTTCAGAAAAGCTGAGTGTATTCTTCTCTATTAGTTCTCTATCTTCAGGTCTGTACACATATCATTTTGACACTTAACTATGCCTCCTTGAGCTGCCCTTTGAAGTTATCTGTTCAGCTCTTTTACTTCATCATTTCTTCCATTTGCTTTAGCTATTTGATGCTCAAGAGCAAGTTTCAGAGTCTCTCCTGACATTCATTTTGGTCTTTTTTCCTTTCCTGTTGTTTTAATGACCCCTTGCCTTTTTTCACATATGATGTCCTTGACATCCTTTCAGAACTCATCTGGTCTTTGGTCATTAGTATTCAACACATCAATCTATTCTTGAGAAGGTCTCTAAATTTATGTGAGATACACTCAAGGTCATATTTTGGCTTTCATGGGTTTGTCTAATTTTCTTTAGCTTCAGTTTCAGTTTGCATATGAGCAATTGATGGTCTGTTCCATAGTCAGCCCCTGGCCTTTTTCTGACTGATGATATTCAGCTTTTCCACTGTCTCTTTCCCAAATGCAGATGACTTGATTCCCGTGTATTCTATCCTATGTACACAAGATTCACGTGTACACTCATCATTTATGTTGTTGAAAACAGATATTTGCAGTGAAGAAGTTGCTGGTCTTGCAAAATTCTGTCACGTGATCTCCAGCACTGTTTCTATTACTAAGGCCATATTTTTCAATGCCCAATTCTGTGCTTCCCACTTTTGCATTCACTCAACAGTATTCATCAATGCATCCTAATTGCATGTTCAGTCAATTTTATGCTGGTAAAAATGTTGGTAAAAATCTTCAAGTTCTTCATCTTTGGCATTTGTAGTTGGTATGCAAATCTGAATAGTCATATTAACTGGGTTTCCTTGTAGGTATATGCATTTTATCCTGTCACTGACAGTGTTGTATTTCAGAATAGATCTTGAAATATTCTTTTTGACACTGAATTCAGTGCTATTTCTCTTCAAGTTGGCATTCCCAGCCTAGGAGCCCATGTGATTATCTGATTCAGAATGGCCAATTCCAGTTCATTTCAGCTCACTACAGCCTACAATATGCATCTTTATGCATTCCATTTCATTTATGATGACCTCCAATTTTCATAGAAGCATACTTCCATATGTTTCATCTTGACTCCGCCCCCATAATTCCATGTTTCATATTCCAATTATTAATGGATGTTTGCATCTGTTTTGTCTCATTTTGAGTCACACCACATCAGCAAATGAAGGTCCCAAAAGCTTGATTCCATTCATGTCATTAAGGTTGATTCTACTTTGAGGAGGCAGCTCTTCTCCAGGTGTCTTTTGAGTACCTTACAACCTGAGGGGCTCATCTTCTGGTCCTGTATCAGTGTATTTTGACTTAGTATAAAATATATGGCAAATATCACTAATTTTGCCCATAGGATCCTTCAGTATTCCAACTAGAGGCTTAAATGTTTTCTTTAGTTCTTTCAGCTTGAGAAATGCTGAGATGTTCTTCGTTTTTAGTGTACTAACTCCAATTACTTGCACAAATTGCCTTCCTGAATGACAATTTGGCAATAGCTGCATTAACTGAAAATGCACAGAACAGTTTACCCCAAAAGCCATGGTTTGTAGTACCAAAATTCAAAACCATATACATGTGTTTTGAAAAAGGATTAATTAAATCAAATGGTGCATATTCAATGAAGAAATGCTATTTAGTCATAGAAGAGAATGTGGTTCATTCTCCCAGACTGCTGGGTTCAGTCCTCCCAGCAGTCTGGGAGTTGTTGTTGTTGTTAGGTACTGTCGAGTTGGTTCTGACTCACAACAACCCTATGCACAGTTCTGCTTTGTATTTTGAATCCCCTCTGGGACTCTGCTCAGAAGGTTGTGACCTCTGACACTCTGGAACTTTCTCCAAGTAGCTGGCTTCTTCCACTCTGTTTTTTTTGTAATCACTCTGCCAACTGTTTACAAATTGTAAAATTTATGGATGTTTTTATCAGTGATAGCACACCTCTTATTCTCTTTGCTCTTGTGCGCTGACCTGGTGCATGGTTTATAGTACCAAAATTCAAAACCACACATACATATGCTGAAAATTGATTAACCAAATCAGATAGGACATACAGATAGGACATACAATTAAGTTTGCAGACTTAATTGTTCAGTGGTTCTGTGCATCTATAGGATGTCATCCTGCTGACCTCCAGCTGGAGGAAGGGGAGTGGGGGGAGAGGAGGGGATAGCTGACTGCTGGGAGGATGAGACATGTATGGAGCAGAGAAGAGGGGTGTGCTGTCACCGGGCAGGGAGAGCAGTGGGAGCTGCATATAGGTGAGCATACAAATTTATATGGGAATGTACATTTTCATTCAATCATAAGAAAAAAAACTTAATTGTTCAAAGTACTATGTACCGCATGGTTGAATATCACTATGGTCATCTTCGAAGTCCTCCCCTTGGGAAGCTATGCACTGACACCAGTGCCTAGTCTACCCTTTAAAGCAATTTTGGAACTCTTTTTGAAATGACCATTGCACATGGTGGCATACTGGCAAGTTGGCAAATTTCATTGTATAGTTGTCTATGAGGGAGCTTTTAGCCAGGAAACAAATGTATTAGAACACCCTCCTTATTCACCTAATCTGACTCCCAATGACATTTTTCTTTACGAGAAGATGAAGGAAATATTGAAAGGAAGACATTTGTATGATATTCAGGACATCAAGGGTAATATGCCAACATTCCAGAAAAAGAGGTCCAAAACTGCTTTCAAGGGTGGACTAGGCACCGGCATCAGTGCACAGCTTCCCATGGGAAGTACTTCGAAGGTGACTACAGTGATATTCAGCATTGAGGTATGTAGCACTCTTTCTAGGATGAGTTCATGACTTCAACTGGCAGTTCTCATATTCGATAATGGAATGCTATTTAGTCACTGGATTTATTGTAGTTTTAATGTGATGGGATGGGAGGCAAGTGCACTTCCTCAACTGATCACCTTTACCTGAAAGCCCAAGAGTGGAGATTTAAGCAAAAGAAATGTGGCCATCATCTTAAATATAACCAGCATGTGGTGTCTCAAAGAGATCTACAAAGAAATATTGAGAAGATTTTTGGAAATAAGGGACTGTAGTAAAAAAAAGAGAGAGAGAGAGAGAGAGAGAGAGAGAGAGAGAGAGGGAAGATGCCATTGCATTGAGAATGTCACCGACAAACTTTGGGAGAATAGTTTATTTGGATTGATGGGACTCGAACCAAATAGTAAGTATATTAGAAGTAAAGGGTATCTGCCCGTAAGTGGAAACTTTGAGCTACTGCCCTTGTCTCTAAATAAATCAACTCACATTCTCATTAAAAATCTTACTTCCAACCAGTCTCTTTGAAGCATTTCCAGGAATTAACTCTGTCTTTTAGACCTCTGAGCTATAAATCTGTATCTGTTGTCCTATTTTTATCTTTGTTCAATAATCAGATATATGCAGCATATTGCTAGTCATTATTTTGGCCTATTGGGACTCAGCCCCACATCAGTCAACCTTGCCTTCTGCTGTGGCTCTCCATCACACACAAACTACCAAAATGGCACCTTAACTCACTCTGCCTCCATGAAAGACAACTGAGGAAGAACAGAAGCAGTCAGGAAAGAGTGAGTATAAAGGTAAATGTATCAGAGGAACACTGTGACTACAATCTCCTTAAGAGCAGCAAGGTCTTGTATTTCTTCACACCTAAGTACTTAGCAAACACAATAAGCAACTAATTAAGTTCAGTTCAATTCAGTAGAGTATTTGTTAACTCTGTAGTGCTTAAAGGCAGAAAGTAAATAATCCTTTCAGCATACATATGAGTCAAACTCATAAGCTCTTCATTCTAGATACCAGAGAAGGCAAAGCATACATTCTCCATTTTACTAAGGTTATCCCATGCATGCTAATCTCTGTCTTTCAGTCAATGACTATGAACATAACCATGGTGCTATTTAAAAATATATATATATATATGTATTTGTTATTTTGGAAAAAATTTATGTAATAAATTAGTTCTCATTTAACAATTTCTATACATTTCATCAGGAAACACTGGTGGCATAGTGGTTAAATGCTATGTCTGCTAACGAAGAGGGTGGCAGTTTGAACCCAGGTGCTCCGTGGAAATTCAATGAGACAATTCTACTCATTCCTTTATGGTCACTATGAGTTGGAATCGACTCAGTGGCAATATATTTTATTCAGTGGCATTTGTGATACTTTTCACAGTGTGTTAGCATTGTCATTATTTCCATTCTGGTTGTTACATTTCTACTAATCTAGCTTCCTAATTCACACCTTATCTTGTTCTCTTTGGTCTGGGGTGAATGTTGACTGTTAGATCTCATTTAGATGTTTGTTTCGATGAATAAAGAACTCATGGGTGATATTACTTATTTATGAGCCACTGTATCTTTTAGCCAACAGGTGACCACAAGGAGTTTGAGTTCCAAGTTTAAAGAGTATTCCAGGACAATAGTCTTGGAGGTTCTTCTAGTCTCTACTGGTCTAGTAAGTCTGGCTTTCTTTAAAGAACTGAGTCTTGGTCTACATTTTCCTCCCACTCTATCTGGAACCATCGATTATGTCCCTGGTTGGAACAATCCATAATGATACCAGGTACCATTCAGTTCCAGTCTCAAGGTAAGTAAGGCCATCGTTTATGCAGACTACTAGTGTTATAGACTAGTTTCTTCTTTGAGTCTTTGGGTTTTTTTTTTTTTTTTTTCTCTTTCACTCTGGACAGGCAGGGATCAACAGTTATATCATGGAAGGCCACATACATGCTTTTAAGACCAATCCTGTGAGGTATTGGGTTATATATAGGAAGTATCTATAATTATGCCGCATGTGATTTATTATGTAAATGAATATATACAAGCATGTATCTACATTTGCCTACAGTAACACCTATGTATGTGTACCCATATGTTCATCTATGCTTACCTATACATATATAAGCATACATGTCTTACTGTGTAACCACACATATACTTATTGGTTATATTACTGTTCTTGCAAAACTGTGTATGTTGTACTTTTTTTCCAAAATTATGCCTTATACTTGTATGCTTCTTAGTACATCTTTTACCTTGGTCAGTTTGGTAATGGATAAACCATTACCAGTGTCCACCATCTATAAAAAGATTCCCCACCCCTCACCCACCCTTACCTGGTAACCAGGTATACCTATTCTTGTCTTTTCATAATAGTGACATCATACTGTATTTGTCCTCAAGTGACTGACTTATTTCACTTAACATAATGTCCTCCTGATTCATCCACGTTATAGTGTATTTTGAGAACTCATTCTTTATGGTTACAGAGTATTCCATTGAGTGTGTGTACCACAGTTTGTTTATTCATTCATCTGCTGATGAACAGTTAGGTTATTTTCACCTTTTTGTTAACATAAATAGTGTTGCAACAGACATAGGTGTGCACCTATCTGTTCATGTCAGTAGTTTTAGTTCTCTAGGGGGATTGGAGTGAGATTGCTGGGGCTCAGGATATTTCTCTTTCTAGATGTTTCAAAAAGTGCCATACGATTTCCCACAGTGACTGAACTCAGCAGCAGCGGAGCAAGGTTCCAATCTCCCCCAACCTTGTTAGAGTTATTCTCTGGTTTTTGGATCGGTGCCATTTTTGCAGGGGTGAGATGGACTCTCACTGTAGTTTTATTTGCATCTCTCTGGCGGCTGATGATCACAAACATATTTTCAGGGGTTTCTTGGCCACCATGTCCTTTGCCCATTTTTTGATCTGGTTGTTTTGTCTTTTTGTTGAGTTTTCAATATGTTTTAGAGATTAGACCTTTCTTACATATAGCATATCCAAACACTTTTTTTCCTAATCTGTAGCTTCTCTTTTTACTTTTGATAAAATTTTTGATGAGCACCAGAATTCAGTTTGCAGGAGGTGCCAGTTATCCAACTTGTCTTCCATTGCTCATTCATCAGCAGTTGTGTTTAGTAATCTATTACTGAAAACAATTAGGTACCACTACTGTTTTCTGTTCATTCCTTCTACAGAGGTTTACTGAGTACCCATCATGAGCCAGTCAGCTCTAAACACTGAGAACACAACAGTGAATGAAGCAGAAAGAAATGCCTGCTTTTGTGGAACTTCCTTTGTATTCCAATTCTTGTACATGTAAAACGCAAATAGCAGCTGTTTGTTTTTTCACCAAACTATTTCAGTTTTTCTATTTTTCGAGACAGGGATTCATCAACCTCTGAACAGAAGAGAATCCAGAAAGTTGTTTAAGGACCACAAATTGTCCACAAATTATGGAGCTTTCCAGAAAAGTCCTTACTGATGGTGATAAATGCCCAGCAGGAACACCCACCCAGATCACGTGGGGACCAGATCAGTGACCACAAAGAAAGGCACAAATGCTAATGGAGGCCAGCTGTGTCCATAAGTCACTCTTCAGAGATACTGTGGTGTTTGGTGGGAAATCAGCCCCATCATATGAGGCCTGACAATTAAGTTTGCAAACTTACCATAGCAAAAGTGCTATATACCTCACTGCTGAATATGACTATGGTCACCTTCAAAGTACTCCCCTTGGGAAGCTATGCACCAATGCCAGCACCTAGTCCAGTCTTTAAAGCAATTTTAGAACTCTTTTTCTGGAATGGCCATCAGAGCTCTTGTAGTATTATCCTTAATGTCCTAAAATGTCATCAGTATGTCTTCTTTTGGTATTTCCTTTATATTCAGGTAAAGAAAAAAGTCACTGGAAGGCCAGAGCAGGTGAGTAGGGAGGGTGTCCCAATACAGTTTTTCATATACTGGCTAAGGACTCCCTCATAGACAACTATACAATTAAGTTTGTGAACTTGCCACTGTGCCCCCGTGTGCCACAATGTCCACTCCAGAAAGAGTTCCACAATTGCTCTGAAGGGGGACTAGGCAGTGGCATCAGTGTCTAGCTTCCCAAAGGGAATACTTCGAAGGTGACCATAGCGACATTCAACAATGAGGTCTGTAACACTCGTAACAATTAGGTTTGTGGACTTTAATGTCAGACCCCATATATCTTTCATGGATGTCTACTTACAGGGAAATGACACAACTTGGTGTTAGTGAAGTAATATGCTGGTTCTGCACAGCGCATACGATGTAGCCTAAAACTTGAAGTAATGGAACTCCAAGTAACTGGAAGACCACAGAATATACAAAAGTATCCCTCTTTTAGTAGATGCCACTAGTAAAGGGAATTTGGTTTTCTTTTTCCTTGCAACCTTATAGTCAATGACCCAGTAATGGATGCATAGTAGACACATCTACTATATTATACAAATTAAATGAGAATTACTGAACAAAGCTATCTTTCTCATGCTGCATGATGTGCATGCTTCCAACTCCTCTGAAATGTCCAGGCTTAAAGAGAAACAATTACAGGCTTTTAAAATAATCTATTTTTCTTCCATCTTGTTTTAATGTGTGCCAGCCAAGATGCACACTGAAACAATTAACTCATAAAATATAGCGACTCTACAAATTCTACCAGTTAACTTTTATCTCTACTTGTATTGTGTTTACTTTCAAAAAACATGAAATGGTAAATCACAAGGAGTAGTTATCTTATTAAAACCCAATGTTGCCCTGTTCATTTGGCTCCCAATCAGAGCACACTGAATAGGGAGACAGGGACAGAGGCGTCAGATCTACACAGTGTGGTACGTTCACTTTCCCCACTCATCTCAGCGTATCAGCTTATGGTCTGCAAAACTGTCACTATGAAATCACAAGGAGGAATATCTGTCGATAATCTTGGAAGCAACTACAATCAAACTTAATCATCTGAGAACAAGGGTGACTAATAAACTCCAAAGATAATTAAGAAGCTGTTCAAGAAGCAGAATTAATGTTGATGTACTACCTGAAACTATGACTGTCTTTTCCCTGAAAAGCCTATTTGTATCATGCTCTTTAGATGTTGGGAATTTGGTGATAGCACTCAGAAACCTACTGAAGGTGATCATCCAGGCAGAATGCTTTAATTTCATCTCCCATGATGAAGGAGGAGGCAGGGCTTTAGAGGATTGGCGTGACATGTATCAGGCAAAAGAGCACAGGAGCGAATAAGAGCCACCAGGGATGTGTTCTCTCATTTCTCTTTGCTTGCTGGCATAAAACCATCTGTTCCTCATCTATAGAGAATGAATAATGCAATTAGAGTGAATCTGGAGTGGGTAAAGGGAGCTGTGTGTTCTAATATGTTCAGGGCACAATGAACTTTCTACAATCTTAGGATGATGGAGGGTGAGCTTCTATTCTCTTCTATTATGGAATATCCGTAAGTATGGAAATCGCCTCCTAGACACCCAGATCAATATACATGAGGTGTGGAGCCTTGTGAGAGAGACTTTGGACTAGTCCATACTTGGGATCAGAGCCATCAGTTAGAGTGGGATTCCTCAAACATGCTGAAAGGAGACAGTGCAGCTTCTCAGCAGTGAAGGGAAAAATCAAGCAGAGTGGACCAATCAAAGGGTCAAGGCAGCGTTACCAGGCAGAGTGGTTCTGAGCATAGTGTAAGCCTCTGCCATCTGTTTCTATCCCATAATATGTATATTTGGGAAAAGGAGAGATGTGGTATAGAACAGCCCTTCTCAGACTATAAAGAGCTTAAGGATAACCTAGAGCTCTCCTTAAAGTGCAGATTCTGATTCAAGAGCTCTGGGGAAGGGCCTGAGGTTGATCTTTTTTAAGAAGCTTCTGGATGATGCCAAGGCTGCTAGTATACAAGAACTGCCAGTTAAGTCCGAGAACTCATCCTAGAAAAAGAGCTACGTGCCTCATTGCTGAATATTGCTATGGCACCTTCCAAGTACTCCCCTTGAGAAGCTATGCACTGATGCCAGTGCCTAGTCCACCCTTCAAAGCAATTTGGGAACTCTTTTTCTGGAATGGCCATCAGAGCTTTCGTCATATTACCCTTGATGTCCTGAATGTTATCTAAATGTCTTCCTTTCAATATTTCTTTTATCTACAGGAAAGAAAAAAAGTCACTGGGGGCTAAATCAGATGAATAGGAAGGGTATTCCAATACAGTTATCTGTTTACTGGCTAAAAACCCTCTTGCTGACAACTACACAATTAAGTTTGCAAACTTGCCACCGTGCCACTGTCCATGGTTGTACAACAGATGGCACTTTGAGCATCAAGGGCTATTATGCTATTTCCTCTAAGCAGCAAGAGGAAACCCTGATAGCACAATGGCTAAGGGCTATGTCTGCAGGCCAGAGGTCAGCAGTTCACTCCTTGGAAACTCTATAGGGCAGTTCTGCTCTATAGTGACCCCTGTAGGGTCACTACAAGTCAGAATCAACTTCGTGGCAGTGGGTTTTCAAGTGGTGAAAGTGAAGAAGATTGGTGGGTCACTTGGAACAACTTGGCTGTTGGAACCATCTGGTAAAATGCTGATAACAGAAAGCAGAAAGAACTTTCCTCTGGCTAGATGGAAGAGGACTAGCAGACATGACCAGTCCGGAAGAGGGCTACACTGCCAAGGGGTATAATGTCTCCTCAGGTACGAATCTCTGAGCAGCATTTTCTCCTTGAATTTCTTCATTTTCAAGTTATTCCAACATTTCTATAAACAATTCTCTTTGTTAAATTCCCTTTATTCAAAACACCTACAGTGATTTCCATCTTTTTGATTAAACACTGATAAAAAAATGAAAACCAAACCTATTGTCACTGAGTCAATGCCAACTCATAGAGACCCTTCAGGATAGAGGTAACAGGGCAGAACCCATGCCTCACAGTTATCCCACCTGAGAGATGAAGGAGATGGCTTTATATCCACCCTGTCAGTCATTCATTTACAGCCAAGAGGGATGGAAGGAGGGAGGGAGGGAGCAAATGAGAGAAGGAGGGAAGAAGGGTAGTCAATTCTGACTCATGGGAAGTTCAAATGTTTCCGAGTCCAACTGTGCTTCATAGGGCTGTGACCTTTGTATTTCTACAACAATGAAAATTAAAAAGTATATATGTAAATATATCACCGAGCCTTTCTTTTACAGTTAGTAGATGAGTGCCTCACCATTTGCACCACTCAGGGACTCCAGAGCTGCTTCCAAAAACCAAAAAAATGAAACCCATTGCCATGGAACCAGTTATGACCCATAGCAAACAGTCCCCATGAGTGGGTCTGCTTCCTGGGGGTTAATTCCCAGGCACTTCCAGCCTTCTTGTGTGAGTGGACAAAGCAGGCCCTGAAGGATAAAGAAATGCAGATGTTAGCAGCTGGAAGTTAGACAGATGTGTACTTATACACAAGAGACACTGTAAATGACACACCCATTCCACTAACATTTCATTGGTAAGAATCAGCCACATGGTCTCACTTAGATGCAAAGGAGCCTGGGATATACAGGCTCTAGCTGGGCAGCCATTATTCTGACAATTTTTCATCTTGGGGTACAAGCAATAGGAGATTGTACATTTTTGGTGAACAGCTGTTCTCGACCACAAGTGACTTCTGCTTTCACTTTCTGAAAGCCACCAGAACTAATGCCACTGTGTTGCCTACTGTATTCTAAATGCTGGCAACTAAAACTGCTGAAAGGAGTCAGCACTGGAGCCATAGGACATTTAGCTTCATGTTTGTCAGGAAAGAGGGGATTCCTACTTACGAAACTGATGCGTCAACTTTAAGCAAAACATCTCAGTTCTGTGCCAGGAAAACTACTTACTGGCCAATAAACTATCACTGATGAGTTGACTGTGACTCACAGTCACCCTGTGGGACAGAGGAGAACTGCCCCCTGGAGTTTCCAAGGAGTGCCTGTCGGATTTGAACTACCAACATTTTGGTTAGCAGACGTAGCATTTAAACACTAGACTACCAAGATTTCCACTTATTGGCCAATACCCTGACTGTCATATCTTGGGCAAAGCTGCTCCCCAAATTCCCAAATGCAGTTAGTGGTTTCTTCTTGAAACTGTGTAACTACAGAAAAGGGCCCATAGGTTGTTTTTTTATCTATAGTTTCACTTCAAATTATTTTCCAGAAGTTTTTAAGTTCTTCCAGGGCAGAAATTCCCTGTTTTTCATTGTATGCCCAGCACCTAACATGTGCTTAGTAGATAAAACATGCTCACATGTGAATAATGAATGATGGAATTAAAATTCATCATGTAGTTCCATTTTTACAAATAGAATCAACTAGTGACTACTATTAGAAATTTATCTAGATTTCAGTGCTGGTATTTTCTTAGAAAATGATGCATTTTTAAATGTGTTTTGCAATTCCTGTGAAGAATCATTCATCTGAGGATATTTGATGATAACTGATTATGGACGGTGGATTATTGTCATGGATTGAATTGTGTTCAGCACAAAAGGTGTGTGGTGGTTTGGCTGGCCATGATTCCTGGTATTGCGTGATACTCCCGCATGTGGTAAATCCTGCCTCTGTGATGTTAAAGAGGCAGAATGGGCCAAGTTTTATTGGTGGGGCAGGGCTCAATGTGATAAGACTGTTTTGTGCCTTCAGGCAAGCTCTTCAGATATAAAAGAAAGAACCTAGCAGAGAGACTTGGGGATCTCATACCATGAAGAAAGAAAACAGTGCCAGGAGCTAAGCCCCTCCTTTGAAAAGGACAGGGGTCTCTGAACCTCTGAAGTTTCCAGTCCAGGGAAGACAGACAACAAGGACCTTCCTCTAGAGACAGTAGGAGAAAGTCTTCCCCTGGAGCTGATACCCTGAATTTGGACTTTTAGCCTGCTAGACTGCGACAAAATAAAACTTCTCTTGTTAAAGCCGTCCACTTGTGGTATCTCTATTAAGGCAACACTAGATGACTAAGTCAATTATGATGAGGAAATGATTATTCTGGGCACTTTGGCTTCAGTGATCTAGTGGCTATGGAACGAAAATGACTCTGTAAAAGATAGCCATGTAGCAGAAAAAACACAGGATCTCATGCTAGATGTCCTGGATCCAAACCCAGCTCTGCCCTCAGCAGTGATTTCACCTTAGCGTGCCACTTAACTCCTTCAGCCCTGGTTCCTTCTCTCGAGAGTCAGCCAGCCAAGTGCCATCGAGTTGGATCCAACTCAAAGAGTCAAGAGGATTTTAAAATGTACTATATGAGGACTGACAATTAAGTTCATGAACTCATCCCAGAAAAAGTGCTACAGACCTCACTGCTGAGTATCACTGTGGTCACCTTCGAAGTACTCCTTTCAGGAAGCTGTGCACCAACACTAATGCCTCATCCACCCTTCTAGACAATTTTGGAAGTCTTTCTGGAATGGCCATCAGAGCTATCGTCATATTACCCTGGATGTCCTGAATGTCATCAAACTGTCTCATTTTCAAAATTTCTTTTATCTTCAGGTAAAGAAAAAAGTCATTGGGGGGGGCCAGGTCAGTGAGCAGGGAGGGTGTTCCAATACAGTTGTTTGTTTCCTGGCTAAAAACTCCCTCACAGACAACCATACAATTAAGTTCATGAACTTGCCACCGTGCCACTATGCACAATGGCCATTCCAGACAGAGTTTCAAAATTGCTTTGAAGGGTAGACGGGGTTCTGGCATCAGTGTATAGCTTCCCAAGGGAAGTACTTGAAGGTAACCCTAGTGATATACAGCAGTGAGGTATGTAACACTTAGAACAATTAAATTTGAGGACTTAATTGTTGGACCTCATATACATTTGTGGTTTAAGAATGATAACACTGTGAAAAAACAGGCAAAAACTTCTCAGGTCAAGCCAAGAAATATCTGACAAGAGCTCTATCAAACAGCTTATAATCCTTTTATAATTCAACAAGAGATAAATAGTCCATTAGAGAAATGTACAAAGGGACTGAAAATTCAGGTTAGAGGAAAAAAAGAATGTAAATGATGAAAACAATAGAGAAAGATGCACAGTCTCACTCAAAGCTTTAAAAATACAAAGAAAAACAAAATAAAAGAAACTGTATTTCATAGATCAGTTTGGGGGGGAAATTAACAATACCTGTAAGTCCATGAAAATGTGAAAAAGAAGCTGACAACAATTGATACAAATATTTTGAAGAAAAACTTGATACAGCTGCCAATGTGCCCACGTTTTTAAAGTAGCACCTTTGATCCACAGTTCTACGACTGGAAATTCGCCCTCTGGAGCTGCCCACATACATGCATGAAGACACACATATATGGTTATTCTTGGGGTCAATGGCAAAAACTAAGGGCAGTGATAACCCTGCTGGCATAGCAGTTTAAGTGCTACAGCTGCTAACCAAATTGTCAGCAGTTGAAATCCACCAGGTGCTCCTTGGAAAGTCTACGGGACAATTCTACTCTGTCTGTAGGGTCACTGTGAGTTGGAATCGCCTCGACGGTAGTGGGTTATCAATAAGGGAGAGTGTAAATAAATACTTCCAGTGAACAATAAATTATACATTTCTTAGCCATTAAACAACAATTAGTTACCTCAACACATGTGGATAGGTTTATGATAGTGTTAACAGCCCTGGTGGCACAGTGTTTAAAGTGCTCGGCTGGTAACCGAAATGTCAGTAGTTGAAACCCACCAGCCACCCTGCAGGACAAAGATACTGCAGCCTGCTTCCAAGAAGATTTATGTCTTGGAAACCTTGTGGGACAGTTCTACTCTGTCCTATGGGGTTGCTATGCATCAGACACAATTCAATGGCATTGGGTTGGTTTCCTATGTAGAGATCCATTTCCTTGGATTTCTAAATGTAATTTAAGAAAAGTGCACCCCAGTGCATGTAAGCTTTTTTTTCTAAATGAATACTCAGCAAAATGAATAGTCAGCAAAAAAGTCTGTCCTCTGCTGGTAATCATGTGAGTAATGCAATTTTACTGATGGAGGTATACTTTCCTTCACTTCAGAAATCTTTGTTTTCTGTACCATAGTTAAAAAAATATGTACAGGGTTATGGCTACGGTATTTTATCAGCCAGAAGTAAGGACATTACATGGGAACGGGTGGCTTGTAAAAGATGTTATACTGCTTTCTGCTTTCCCTCTGTATCCTGCAGGTAAACTGACTGATATTTTAATTTCCTCTTCATGTTGCACCTTTCTTTTGGATTAAATTTCTTAAGATTCAGATTTCTTTAGATTTAATGACTTAGAGTTTTAGAACTGATTTTAAACAGTGACAAAATTATCTACCTGTAGACATTTACTACTATGTAAGTGTTAAGGATAGCATAACTCAATGATAAAACCATGTGTAGTCCAAGGAAACCTTGGTGGCATCTGCTAACCAAAAGATCATCAATTCACATCCACCAGGTTCTCCTTGGAAACTCTATGGGGCAGTTCTGCTCTGTTGTGTGGGGTTGTTCTGAGTGAGAATTGACTCCACGGTGGTCTCTTTGGATTTTGTGGTCCAAGGGAGTTGCTTTCAGAATACCGAAGGGACGAAACAATGAATTAGTGAACAAAGAGTGTCACTGCCATGAGAGCAACAGCATTTCAACTAAAGGAAGAGTCAGGAGGTGCTGAAGCTGTCATCGGAGGCTTCTTGAAAAGTACAGCATGCGATTTATGTTCAGAAATAAGCCTTAATTTGTAGCAATTAATTTTGCTTAAATACTAGGGCAAAGTAGTGGGTACAAGAATACTCAAATCACAGATTTTTTTTTTTAAAAAAAGAAGAAGAATCTGTCAGTGTCTTGTATTTTGAGAATGATTTTGTTTCTACCAAGTTTAAATCGGCCATTACATGGTTTCACTCTCTCGTAGAATTTAGAACATCATATTCTGCTGTATTGTTTTATTTTTTTCAGCTCTATATGACCAAGATTTTTCATTCTTGTACTGTTTTCTAGGTGCCTGCTCCTTTGTTATTTCTCACCATCCCTTGGGCCTCTACTGCCCCTTATATGAGACTTCTTGTCTTTATGGTCATCATCTTTCTGAGGCCCATTACCAAGAAAGGGGTTTGGGGACTTCCCACCTCCACAGCTTTCTCGTGCTTTCTACCCTCCTGCTGGTAATCATGTGAGTAATGCAATTTTACTGATGGAGGTATACTTTCCTTCACTTCAGAAATCTTTGTTTTGTGTACCATAGTTAAAAAAATATGTACAGGGTTATGGCTATGGTATTTTATCAGCCAGAAGTAAGGACATTACATGGGAACGGGTGGCTTGTAAAAGATGTTATACTGCTTTCTGCTTTCCCTCTGTATCCTGCAGGTAAACTGACTTATATTTTAATTTCCTCAGACTCTTTTGAAAGCTCTGTAACTGAAGGTTCTGATGAAAATATATAACTTTGGTTATCATACTTTATGGTTATTACTGTGTACACATTAAATGTGAATTAATGCAATAAAACAGTGCATTTTGCATAAAAATACTATGAATTTCACTACTGCCACTGACATAGTTCATGTATCAGTGTAATTACGGGTTACAAATCTTTGCCAAAGGAGGAAGTAACATTTATTTGTTATTCACTTATTGTGAAAATTCTAAACAAATAATGCACTTTGATACCACACTTGTACCTGATCTGTTTCCCTTTACCTGAGTTGGGTTTTAAGCAATTGGCATTTGATTGAGATTTAGCTTTGACTTGATCACAGGTGGTGGTGTTGGAGATGTTCAGGAAAGATTGATCAGTGCCATCAGGAATTCACCTGCTACTAAAAAAGGATAGAAAATTCCCTCTATTGAAATTTAAGGATATTCTTCTGTCTCCTACAGATACTATCAATTTTAAGCATATTTTACAGTCTTAATGCTTCACTACCTATTACGCATTACCACTGAGTCAATTCTGACTCATAGTGACCCTATAGGACAGAGTAGAACTGCCCCTTGGAGTTTCCAAGGAGTGTGTGGTGGATTTGAACTACTGACCGTTTGGTTAGCAGACATACCACTCAGTGTTACATTAGATAGAAAATGACATGTACATTATAACATAGTGTTCAGTGTTCACTACTGTCTACAGCAGATACTAACAGTTAACAAATGCACTCACAGAGGTTCAGTATGGAACTTTTGTATGTATGTCTATTAATTCTACTTAAATAAGTGAGCCAAACTTCCTCAAACATCAATAATATTTATCAATAAATAAATTTTAGGCATTTTGAAACCCATTACCATCGAGTCAGGTCTGACTCATGACCTAGAGGTCAAAGTAGAACTGCCCCCTAGAGTTTCCAAGGAGCACCTGGTAGATTTGAACTGCTGACTTTTCGGTTAGCAGGCAGAGCATTTTGAAAAAAGGGGGAAAATCCTCAGGCAATATTTAGATTCACAAGCTGTAGGATCCCATTACAAAAGTGTTCTTGAGAGTCAAATCGGAACTACTCAAAGATTTGTCTGCTTTAAAGCACCTAGGGCACACAATGGGTGCTGATAAGCACTCCCTGCTAAAGGCATTCCATACTACCAAAACTTAGCCACTGTGGGTATGAATATAAGATGGCACATACGAATGTTCAACGAGCAAATGACTGCAATGTGTTTATGTCACAGGTAGTCTCCCATGATTACGTGCTTACCCACGCATCACTCCAACCTTCTTCACCTTCACTGACAGTTCACTGATGTTCAGGAACTGGGCAGAGAAGCCTTGATTTTAGAGACAGTGGACCCATTCCTTGAGTAGGAATGGACAGGAACGCAGTTCTGGATAATGTGATACACAAGGAGGTGTCTTTTGAAGAAGTAATTTGCTCTCCAATAAGAGAAGAGAGTGACAGCAACCATGTACTGTCTTTAAATCTGTGCCCAGTGGAGCTGAAAGAGTGGACCTGCTGCAGCTATTTTGAAATTGTGTTGGAAAGAGCAAGAGACACCTGCCCAACTTTGACATCACAGAGTCACAGAATCAGACAGCAGTTGCTACCTTTGGATTTCTTAGTACATGAGAAAAACACATGACTCTTTTATATGTTTTGCTGCGTTTATTTTTCTGTGATTGTAGCATAAAAAAACATTCTTAACAAATTTACTGGATACAGAAAACACATAGAGACTAAAACAAACAAGCTAACACATAAGATACCTGGCCTTACTTCAGGCTATGGATCAACATTTCAGTGACTGGTGACCAGACATCCATATTTTGTAATACCCCAATGATTCTGATACACAGCTGAGCCTGAGAACAAATGGGTTAAAGAGTAACACCCTTGAGCTATGGCTCCGTGGGCCTAGGAATGCTAAATGTTAGTGCAGACAAAGAGGCTTGGTACCGCACAGTGAGAGCCAACTCAGTCTACTGGGAAACGGCCTTGTTTTTGTGTTCCATGTATAGACAAGAGTAAGATGACTGAAATACACACTTCTTTCTAACGCTCAGGGATAGCTTTTAGCAGACTTACCTTATTTTTGGAAACCCTGGTGACAGAGTCATACAGCACTATGTCTGCTTACCAAAAGGTTAATGGTTTGAATCCTCCAGGCACTCCTTGGGAACTCTACGGAGCAGTCCTCTTCTGTCCTGTAGGGTCACTATGAGTTGGAACTGACTCAACGGCAGTGGGTTTGGGTTTATCAACGGGCAGAAAGGAAGAAGAAGATGACTTTTGGGCAAGGGAGAAAAGATATAAGACTAGTCTAGACTAGACCATGTAGGACCTGGAATTCAGATTTTATCCTAATTCGACAAACAGACTTTGAAGGTTTAAATCACAGGAGTGACATGAAATCAGGACCTGGTTTACATTAGTCACAGATCTTGGGCCTGATGTGTGGAGAACAGACAATAAGGCCAGCCAGTGAGGAAATCGCAAAATGACATAAGAACCTAGTACACTCATCCAAGACACAGGTAACAGTGGCTTCTACAGTAACGATAACTTCAACAATTTAGACCTGAATGAATTTTAAGCACAATTTGCTGGAAGAAATTGACCAGATGGGGTGTTATTTTGGTGAGACGTGATGGATAAAGGAAGACCCAGAGTTTGGGGCTTCAATATTTGGATGGATGGTGGTGTCAGCTGGTCCAATGAGGACTAAAGTTTGAGATGGCCTTGACTGAGGCAAAATTAGCCAAGCCAGCCAAGTGCCATCGAGTCAGATCTGACTCATGGTGACCCTAGGGAAAATTAGGAGTTTTATTTTAAATAAGACAGACTTAAGATACCTAATAAATATATAAATGAAGACATCAAGTAGGTAGTTGTATACAAGTCTGAAGATCAGGAGAAAAATAAAACCTGAAGATACATCCCTCGGATGTAAAGCCATGTAACATGATGGGGAGAGGAGTGTCAGATAGAGGAAAAGGAACCAGTGAACAAGGCTAAAAAGAAAAAGGAAAGCCATTAAATGTGGTATCCAGTAACTTAAGACAGCAGAGTTTTAGGGGGCAGAATCAAGATGGTGGACTTAGCACATGTCTCCTTATAACCCTCTGGAAACCAAGACCTGAACTGATAATCTAATGGAGGCTTCTGGTCACCTAGTGAGCCCCAAGAACATGGCACAGGGCTGTTAAATTGGACTTCATACCACTGAACAAAATACCTCCTCTCTTTCACTGACTTCCGCTCCTGGCTAGCCCTGGCTCTCACGGACTGATGGTAAATGCACCATTTTAACTTTTTTTTACCTCTGTCTTGGCTGGCGGGCAGAGCTGGGTCTTGCCTAGCGGCTGGACTCAGACGCACTGCTGGGGGGATAGGCAGGCGAAATTCCCATATTTTGAGAACCAGGCTTTGGACTCTGTTCATCTAGCCACTTTGGGCCTGTGTTTTTATCTCTGCCACAGAGCAGTTCATATGGAAACACAGTGCCTGTGTGCAGGACGCCATGTTGGATACAGAGATTTTAGCAGGGCATAATTCTTAGCCTGGGAGCCAGCACCTGCAAACAGGACAGCGCTTCTCTGACAGAAAAGCAGTATTTTATGCAGTGTCGCCTACGGTGGGGGCCTGGCAACAGAGGCAGAGGAATCACTACCTCTCGGCACCTTCAGGCCCTCCATCTGCCGACTGTGTGGAGGGTGCCTTCTTAGATATGGTGGCCACAGCTAGACCTAATCCTTAGCTTGGGAGCCAGAGCCTGCGCACAGGAGAGCATTTTTCTACCAGAAAAAACAGTAGTTGGCATAGTGTTGCCTAACGCTGGGCTTGTCAGCAGAGGCCAAGAGGGCAGTAGTATTGCTGTATTTTGAACCAGTTCGTATCATCTGGGGTTGGATATAGAGGTGCTTACTTTGCCAGTTGGGAAGAGGGACCTCTATGCCTGAAAACCTGACAGACTTGAGAAGTGATCAGATACCTTTTATTTTACATTTTAAGACAGCCTAGAGAAACATCAGCGGTCCATCCTCATAGTATCTCTCACAGCCTCTATTTACCCACATGGGACCCAAAAAGCAACAGACACTTGTGGCAAGCAAGAAATCACACATGGCTTCAGAAGGCTCCCAAACAAAACAACCAAGGAGTTTTCCAGATGAAGAAACTTTTATGAAATCATCGGAAGATGACTGTAAAACGATTATACACACAGTCCTTCTAGACCTTATACAAAATGTAGCACAACAAAATGAAAAATTAAGCAAGCTGTTCAATCTGATGGAACACCAGTACTCTGAAATCCAACAGATCAAGAATTAAACAAAAGACATAGAAACTTCCATTCAAAGCCAAGAAAACAGAATGGAAGAAATGGAAAAAAGAATTTCTGACTTGGAAGACAGAACTACTAATGCGAGCGTCCATGAGGAAAAATCTGAAAAAAGAAACAACAAAAATGAAGAAACGTGTGGGAATCTATTGAGAGGAACAACCTTCGATTAATTGGAGTCCCTGAACAGGACAAGATGCCTGAGAACACAGAGAGTTTCATTGCCAAGCTGCTGACAGAAAACTTCCCAGAAATCATGAAGGAAGAGAATATAGACATCCCAGATGCACGTATGCCACCAAATATAGATCTCAAAGATAGACTCCAAGACATATTATAATCAAGCTTAACAAAATGAAACATAAGCAGCAACTCTTAAAGGCAGCAAGACTCAAAGCAAAGCTAACATTCAGAGGGAAACCCTGTAGGCTTTCATCAGATTTCTCAGCAGAAACCAGGCTGGCACAGAGACAGTGGCATGACACATTCAAAGGCTTGAAGGAGAAGAACTTCCAACCAAGAATTATATATCCTGCAAAACTATCTTTCAAATATGAAAATGAAATTAAGACATTCCCAGATAAACAGAAACTCAGAGACTTTGTAAAAACCAAACCAAAACTACAAGAAATACTCAAAGAAGTTCTTGGCTTTGGCTTAGAAGAATAAAACCACTAACTATATTTTAGAATGACATATCATCCAGAATTCTACTCATTTAGGGAAGGCTCCAAACTCAATCATAGCTTTTAATACTCAAAGAAACAATCCAGTGATTATCATGAAAACTATGGTGCCATCATATTAAAAAAAAGGGATGTACTACAGTCATTATAGTCCTTCCAGATGGAAAGGAAGTTGACAAGACTGGTAGTAATTAAAATGGGGTATATATACATAGTTTATTAAGGGGGCTCTTAGGGGCAGCCATCAAGCTCAACAAAGATGTAACATACCATAGCAAGAAATGTAACACAGGAATCTCAACAACTGCAAAAACAGCTCTGAAAAAGGTGAAAAATCAACTCACAAAAAAAAAAGTCCCAGTACAAACTAATAAGAACAAGAGAGATAACATCAACACAAAAGTAAACATATCACATGGCAGCAGTGAACACATACCTATCAATAATTACATTGAATGTGAATGGACTGAATGCTCCAGTAAAGAGACATCGAGTGACATCTTGGATCAAAAGACATGACCCATCCATATGTTGTCTAAAAGAAACTCACTTGAGACCTAAAGACAGGAACAAACTGAAAATTAAAGGATGGAAGAATATACATCAAGCTAACAATGAATAAAAGAGAGCAGGTATGGCAATTCTAATCTCAGACAAAATCAATTTTAATGTAAAATCCACTATCGTGGACAAAGATGGACACTATTTACTTCTGAAAGGTTCAGTACACAATGAAGACTTAACTCTATTAAATATCTATGCACCTAATATCTGAGGACCTAAATACGTGAAAGAAACACTGACTACACTCAAAAAAGAGTTACATCACTCCACAATAATAGTGGGAGACTTCAACACTCCACTCTCAATACTGGACAGATCATCTAGAAAAAAGCTCAGTAAAGATGCAGAAGACCTCATTGCCACAATTAACCAACTAAACCTCATTGATTTATACAGAACTTCCTACCCATCAGCAGACAACTACACCTTCTTCTCCAGTGCACATGGAACATTCTCCAGAATTGATCATGTGTTAGGACACAATGCAATTCTCAACAAAATCTGTACCATTGAATTAATGTTAAGTATCTTCTCAGATCATAAAGCCATAAAAGTCTAAATCAATAGCAGAAAAAACACAGATAGAAAGTGGAACTCTTGGAAACTGAACAACATCTTGCTCATAAAACCATGGGTTATAGAAGAAATCAAGGCCTCAATAAGGAAATTCATGGATTCCAATGAGAATGAAAACACTTCCTACCAGAACCTATGGGATACAGTCAAAGCAGTCCTCAGAGGTCTGTTTATCTCCATAAATGCACACATCTGGAAGAAAGAAAGAAACCAAATCAAGGAACTAACTCTACAGCTTGAACAAGTAGAAAGAGAACAACAGATGAACCCCTCAGGCAACAGAAGAAAACAGATCATAAAGATTAGAGAAGAACTAAATGAATTAGAGAATACAAAAACAATTGAAAAAACTGAAAAGACCAAAAGCTGTTTTTTTTTAAAAGATCAACAAAATTGACAAACCACTGGCTAAACTTACTAAAGAAAAACAGGAAAGGAAACAAATAACCCAAATTAGAAATGAAAAGAGAGTGGTCACAACAGATCCAACAGAAATTAAAAATATCATAACAGAATACTATGAAAGACTATACTCTAACAAATTTGAAAACCTAGAGGAAATGGACAAATTCCTTGTTTCATATCACCTACCCACATTATCACAACGTGAAGCAGAACAACTTAATAAACCCATCACAAAGGAAGAGATTGAAAAGGTCATCAAAACACTGCCAACCAAAAAAAGTCCGGGTCCAGATGGCTTCACTGCAGAATTCTACCAAGCTTTTAGAGAAGAGTTATCTCCAATACTACTGAGACTATTTCACAGTATAGAAAGGGATGGAGTACTCCCAAACTCATTCTATGAAGCCAGCATAACCCTGATACCAAAACCAGGGAAAGACCCAGCAAAAAAGGAGAACTACAGACCGGTATCACTCATGAATCTAGATGCAAAAATCTTCAACAAAATCTTGCCAATAGAATACAACAACATATCCAAAAAATAATCCATCATGACCAAGTGGGATTCATACCAGGGATGCAAGGCTGGTTCAACATCAGAAAAGCAATTAATGTGATTAACCACATAAGTAGCACAAAAGACAAGAATCACCTGATTTTGTCCATTGATGCAGAAAAGGCATTTGATCAAGTCCAACACCCACTGATGATAAAAATTCTCACCAAAATAGGCATAGACAGAAAATTCCTCAATGTAATAAGGGCCATTTATACAAAACCAACTGCCTACGTCATCCTGAATGGAGAGAGACTGAAGGAGTTTTCGTTGACAGCAGAAACTAGACAAGGATGCCCACTTTCACCTCTCCTATTCAACATAGTACTAGAATTTCTAGCCAGAGCATTTAGACAAGACTAAGAAATAAAGTGCACCTGCATTGGCAAAGAAGAAGTCAAAATCTCCCTGTTTGCTGCTGATATGATTGTATATGCAGAGAATCCCAAAGAATCTATAAGCAAACTACTCAAACTGATAGAAGAGTTCAGCAAAGTCTCAGGATACAAGATAAACATAAGTAAATCAGTAGGATTCCTTTATACCAACAGTGAGACTGCTAATGAAGAAATCATCAAAACAATACCATTTACTATAGCCCCCAAGAAGATAAAGTACCTAGGAATTAATCTAACCAGAGAAATAACAGACCTTAACAAAGAGAACTACAAGCTCTTACTATAAGAAACTAAGAGAGACTTAGATAAATGGAGAAACCTACCCTGCTCATGGATAGGAAGACTTAACATTGTGAAAATGTGTATTTTACTCAAGCAATCTACTTATGTAATGCAATCCCAATACAAGTTCCAGTAGCATTTTTTAATGAGCTGGAGAAATAAATTACCAATTTTGTTTGGGAAGGGAGGAAACCCCAGGTAAGTAAAGTACTACTAAAGAAGAAGAACACACTGGAAGGCCTCTCATTACCTGACTTCAGAACCTATTACACTGTCACAGTGGTCAAAACAGCCTGGTACTGGCAGAAGAACAGACAGGTAGATCAATGGAACAGAATTGAGACCCCAGAGATGATACCATCTGCCTATGAACAGTTGATATTTGACAAAGGCCCTAACATTAAACTGGGGCAAAAACAATCTCTTCAACAAATGGTGCTGGCAAAATTGGAGATCCATCTGCAATAAATTGAAACAAGATCCATATCTTATACCTTATACAAAAACCAACTCTGACTGATAAAAGACCTAAATATCAAATTTAAAACAATAAAGGTCATCCAAGAAAAAGTAGGAACAACAATGGAAGTTTTAACATACAATGTAGACAGACTTCAAAATCTGCCAAACAAACACCAGTCAACAGAAGAGAAAATAGATAAATGGGAACTATTAAGAATCAAACACTTTTGCTCATCCAAAGACTTTATTAATGGAATTAAAAGGCTACCTACAGAATGGGAAAAAATATTTGGCAACTCTATATCAGACCGATGCCTGATCTCCATAATCTACAAGGTACTACAAAATATCAATAAGAAGAAGATAAATCATCCAATTAAGCGATGGCCAAAGAAGATGGACAGACATTTCTCTAAAAAGGAGATCTAGGCAGCCACAAAGCACATGAGGACATGTTCATGATCTTTAGTTATTAAGGAAATTCAAATCAAAACTACAATGAGATACCATCTCACCCCAACAAGGTTGGCCATGATCCAAAAAACACAAAACAACAAATGCTGGAGAGGCTGTGGAGAAAGTGGAACTCTCCTACACTGTTGGGGGGGCTGCAAAATGGTCCAGCCTCTTTGGAAAGCAATCTGGCATTTCCTTAAAAAAAATGGATATAGATATACCATTTGACCCAGTAATTCCACTACTTGGAATATATCCTACAGAATCAAGGCCACTCACACTAACAGATACATGCACCAGAATGTTTATTGCAGCACAGTCCACGATAGCAAAAAGATGGAATCAACCCAGATGCCCAACAACAGAGGAATGGATAGGTAAACTATGGTATATATACTCAATGGAGCACTATGCAATGATAAAGAACAATGATGATTCCAGGAAACATCTCACAACCTGGTTTCAACTAGAAGACATTATGTTGAGTGAAAGTAGTCAGAGACAAAAGGACAAATATTGCATGAGACCCCTATAATAAAAACTCAAAAACAGACTTATGCATAGAAGAAATGACTCTTTGATGGCTGCAAGGGAGGGGAGGGAGGGAGGAGAAGGGCAAGGGTTTAGATTAGATGGTAGAAATTTGTTTGGGTGAAATCAGTGATAGCACACATTAGAAACAAGAACAATATTAAGTGGACTTCAACATAACTTAAATACTCCTTCCATCTTAACCCAGTATTGCAAGGTCAGAGTAGCTGGGGCAGGAGGCAGGGGACCATGCTCTTAGGCGAAATCAAGGCCAGTTGGCACAACTAGCGTATTGCTAAGAGGACTTTCTGCACCCCACATTGGTGAGTGGCGTCTGGGGTCTTAAAAGCTGCCTAGCTGCCATCCGAGGGCACATCAAATGGTCCCAACTCAGCAGGAACAGATGCTCTCTGAGGACCAAAACAACATAGGGGAAAGACAACCCAGAAGCCCAAGAGACCCACAAGTGTGGGTGCCTACATCGACTTGGGGCCAGAAGAACTGGATGGTGCCCGGCCACCACCTGTGACAGCCGTGATGTGGCTCACAAAGTTGAGTCTCACTAGCAACACAAAATGAAAAGGGGTGCATCTGAAATCTCCACTAAAAGCCACAATTGATGGTCCAGCAGCTTTGGGGTTCCCCTGGGAGCATGGCTTCTGGCCCTGATGCTGTCCTTGACCATAAATCATTATGAAGGTCCACTCTTTGAACACAAATGGATTGGACTTGGCGATGCAGAGAGACCACATATTGGATGCACTTTATGGTTCTTTGCATCTATAGGATATCATCCTGCTGACCTCTGGCTGTAGTAAGGGGTATGGGTGGAGAGGAGGGGAAAGGAAACTGTTGGGAAGACGAGACATGTATGGAACAGAGAGGAATAGTGTGCTGTCACCGGGCAGGGAGAGCAGTGGAAGTGGCATATAGGTGGGCATGTAAATTTATATGGGAATGTACATTTTCACTCAATCATAATAAAAATAAAAATTTAAAAAAAGACTGCAGAATTTCTAGAACAAAGGAGCGATCAAGAGTTTCTAATGCTGCTAAGAGGGAAAGAAAAAGGAAGACAAATGTCCCTGTACTTCGTGACAAGAAGTGTCTCAAGAATGTTGGTCAGTTTCAGTGGTTTGGTGGGTACAGGAACCAGCTGCAAATGCAGAAAATGGTCAGTGTTAGGTGATGAAACCAGGCATGCAGGCATTCATTTGAAGAAGTTTTGGTGCGAATGGGAAACAAAGTGCCAGCTGGAGAATTATGTAGGCCATGCAGGAATATTTTATACAGTGAATCATAAAAAATACATGTTTACCCTTGTGGGAATCATTTCTTAGAGAGTAGGAAAGTCCAGGAGGGAAATGTTGTAGAGGGTGAAAGGAGACAGGATGCAGCACGCAGGCGGAGGGTTCGCACTCTGAACACAGGAGCCAGTCTGCTGTTTCTGGAGTGAATACAGACAGTGTACGTAGACAGACGTGAGTCTGTACACTGACGGTGGAAAGATGAGTACTTGTGTTTGTGAGTGATGACTGCTTCTGTTTTCTCAAAGAAACATGATGTGGCTACTTTCACTGACTCAACGGAGAGGATATGAGATGTAGTACGTATCTTGCCAGCCAGCCAAGTGCCACCAAAAGTCAGCACAGATCTTAACGGGAGAGGGGAGCCCTGACGGCGTAGTGGTTAAGAGCTCAGCTGCTAACCAGAAGTCAGCAGTTCAAATCCACCAGCTGCTCCTTGGAAACCCCATGGGGCACTTCCACTCTGTCCTGTAGGGCTGCTGTGAGTCAGAACTGACTCTACAGCACCAAACAGCAAGCATGAGAGAGGAGTCATGCATGGCTTTAAAATCCAAGGGAGTTTAGTTCCACTCTGCAACACATGGACTCACCATGAGTCAGAAGTAACTGGATGGCTACTAACAACAGCAAATGAGAAGAGTCCAGAAATTAGTATTGGAATTCCATGAATGGATAGCTGTTTTACATATTATCAACCATATGTTATAAAATACATATCGTTATTTTTCCAAAGCTTGGGATCTCTCACACTAAACATGCCCTTCTTTTTTTTAATTGTAAAATCCCAACGAATCTCTCTTGACCAGGGAGTCCAAAACTCACTTGAAAACCTTGCTAGGATGATCAGGAAGCCTCTGAGTCTAACTGAAGTTTATGGTCAAAAACATAAATTGAAACCTGTCATCTGGTTTGTTTGATATTTTTAAGCACAGTGTTTACAGGAGATAAGTGGAGGCACGTGAGGAATAGTGAAGCTTAGGACGAGCCAGGGCTGGGCTTTCAACCCAGCAAACTGAACCAGTTGCCATCTAGACAATTCTAACTCCCAGTTGAGTCCAGAGGACAGAGCAGAACTGCCCTACAGAGTTTCCAAGGAGCAGGTGGCGGATTTGAACTACCGACCTTTGGCAGGCGTAGTGTTTGACCACCGTGCCCCCAGGGCCCTGCATTGTTTCTGATTCATTTCTAACTGGGGAACTTCAGCATAGCCGCTGAATATGATAAACTGCCACACTGTGGAAACCAGTAGAGAGCAAGTGGGCTGAGAATGTTTTCACACAAGTAATTACAATGAGAATCGTGGAATCTAACCAAGACAAAGAGGACAGTGAACAGGGGAGAGGCGGGAAAAGTGGTGGGGTCAAATGAGGTCTTACTGAGCTCAGAGGACCCCTGCAGAGGGCCTGCTGGAGTAAATGGATCAGAAATATAGGGGACAGCGCTCAGACACTGGAACGCTTGATCCTGAGCTCTCCGAGATGGAGACATCGCTGATAATGCGTCCTTAGCCATGATTCTGGGAGTGGGGCTGAAGGAGGCAGCGGTTGCTGCAGAGGTGGAGGTCAAAGACCAGAGATAGTGGACTTCAGAGAAAATCGTCACGTACACTCACATGCACTCACACATAAATACACATACAATTTCACAAACATGTGGGTGGTATATTTCAACACTCATTTATTATCCTTCCTCGTATCAATTTTCCATCAGTCTCTGCTCTGTGGAGATGGATTTCATGGACTACATCGCTCGGGTCCCCTGACATCTGGCTTTCTCAGCTAGGCTTACAAACAGAAGTTTGAATACTGATCAGCCTTCTTTCTCCACCCCTTCCGGTGGTGCTGGGAGTGGCTGAATATCAGGTGGAAGCCCTGATGTAGGGCAGTGGGCCTCTTCGACAATTCCCAGCTATCTTAAGGTTCCTTAACACATCACTTTTGTTTCAAGGCCTTTTGGTCTATGGGTACCAACACCTTCATGCTAGGTGCTTGATCATTCTGCACTTTTCCCTTAACCTAGCTCATAGTCCTCTAGGTATTCCTTTCACCTAATTTCTTTCCATTAAGCATTCTGGTTTCTTCCAGGACCCTACTGTATCAATGAATTTCACAACCTATATTTACAGGACAGTTAACAATACAAGAAAATATTAAATATTTTGATACTTAATATAGGGTCACTGTGAGTTGGAATTCACTCAATGGTAATGGGTTTGGGTTTTTTTGTTTTCTTTTTTGGCTTGACATAAAATATCTAGATATTTAACAACACTTTAGACTCTAGGTGAATTGCAGAGTTCATAGAACTAGAACTGTTCTTATCATTCAGGACCCAATCTAAATATTTCATATTCCAAATAAAATTATGCTCAATGCTGAGAGGCTCAATGATTTACCAACTGGGAAATGAAGCATCATGGAGACAGAACATTATTTTAATTTCCTCTAATAATTCTGGCAGACTGTGAGATCTCAGAACTTGCCTGCTCCCATCTTAATTTTACCTCAAGAAATCAACTGCATCCTTTGTAAAGTAGAACTCATAAAAATTTTAATTTTGTTCAGAAAAGATACAGTGAAAGGGTTTTATCTTACAACTTATCCTGATTTCTGGAACTTCTAGATTCAGGCTTAGAAATAACCTAAAATTTCTATGATTCATTATTTTTAAAAAATGATTATGTTTGATCTTATAAAAGCAATGTTGTATTGTAAGGAGGCCCAAGGGAAGACATACATGTGATACCATGCAGCTATTTTACTTTTTGAAATTAAAGTTTCGTCATCACTCGAGTACCACAGCTATATGTCATTTTTATCACTAACATTGGCAGCAAACACTAAAATTTACCTTTCCAGTGGTTAAAAACTCCACTCAAGGTCTTTATATTTTTAAAGGAGATGCTTCCATAAAGATGAAGCTCAGATAGGCATGTTCACATATACTAAGAGACAGAAGAATAAATGCCATGAACCTTATCTTTTCTATTTATACAAGCAGCAGAAAATATTCAACAACAAATATTCTATTTCCATCCGTCACACAGTGCTTTTAACAACATATTATCTTCAACTCATATACCAAGAGGTTTCCATTGATGTGATATGTCAGAAAGATGCTTTTCTGATGACCTTTAAATACCACAAGCCAAGTGATGATGCAGAATGACTTTCTTTCATCTGAAGACCTTCTTTCAAAGAATTCAAACGCTTTGGGCTATGTCATTGGGCCAGTGATGCAGGGTTATGTGTTTTGCAGGATGTTACAAGAAGAAAGGCTGTTAAACCTTGAATGTCAATCGTCAGCTTTTATTAAGTTGTTTTTTACCTTGCATTTTAAAAATATTTTTATTCTGAAGAGCACAAAGGAGTCTGACAATGGACCCCCAATACTTTCTAATCTAACAGATGTGAGAGCAGGGGTGGGGAGCCGTGTAGCCACATGAAAGGGGTTTGCACAGGAGCGGGTGGGAGGCTATCAATATAAAAATCTATTCTAGCAAACCACCTCCCTCGATGATGCCAAAGAGAATAAACTTTATGTTAACTACTTGACCTATTAGGTGTCTCGCCTCATGGATAAATCAGAAACACTCATAAAACCGTCACACACAACTTCATGGTTTGATACATCTACAGGAGGCTGTCCCACTGGTTTCATTCTAGATGGGAGGGGAGAGGGTGGAGAGGAGGGGACAGATGTTCCTTAAGAGAATACTAGAAGTAAAGAGTGAAAAGGAGGAGTGTGCTGCCATGGGGTGAGGAGAGCAGCTAGAGCTGCAGAATGGCAGGCAGGCAAAATTCACCTGGACTGTATACTTTCACTTTGTCATCATCATCATCCTCATAAAACCATCACACACAGATCAGATCATTGTAGTGTCACTAGGTGACCTTCATATGAAGCCAGCTGTCAGCCTACTCGTATCAGGTGTCTTAGGTTCTTAGTGCTATTATAACAGAAACATTGCAAGTGGGGGCTATAACAAACCACTGTATTTTGTCACAGTTGAAGATGCTGGAAGTCTGAATTTGAGATGCCAGCTCTCCCAGAAGACCTTCTCTCTCTCTGCTCTGGAGAAAGATCTTTGCCTCTTTCTAGTTTCCCTGCTGGGGTTCCAGGGTGATCTTCATATGGCCCTGCATCCATCTTTCCCCATCTGGGCTTCCTCACTTAATCTTCTCCTTTGAGGGCTCAAAAGTGACTGGCTTCAGACACAACCTACACTGATGTGATCTCATTAATATGACAAAGAAAACCATATCCTCCAGTAGGATTACATCCAAAGAACCATTAGGACTTGCGATACATACTTTTGAAGGATATGATTCATTGCATAACATCAGGCAAGAGAAAGCATTTTTCCCCTTTCATTTGTGCCAGTGAGATCCTGTGGAATAAGAAAAGAGGCAACTTTCTTTCCTCTAAATTCTATTTCTTGGCTTGTACCAATAGTAAAACAGAGAAAAATGTCTCTTGTGACTTCTATCAAGAACAATACTGCATGTGTTTGGAAAAGATTCCATATGAAGTCACTTAATATTGAAGACCCCAAAGGCAAATGGGAGGTATTCTCTGGTCAACAAAATGTCTTCTAAGTGGGGAGGGTCCCTTATACTTTGTTCACTGAGCATCGTCCTGAATTGTACACATACATTTGGGGGCAGGGCAGAACCATTATGCCTAGTAGGGGAGATCCTAAACACTGTTTAAAGAAAATGCAGGGAAGAAGAGGGGCCTGTGAAAAACAACTGTCCACTGGGATTTGTGAAGATTATGTGTTGGTGGTGTATTTTTTAAAGTGCTGTTTGCTCACTAAAAGTTCAGTAGTTCAGACCCACCAGGCACTCCTTGGAAACTCTGTGGAGCGGTTCTATCTGTCCTATAAGGTCTCTACGAGTTGGTATCAACTTGGCAGCAGTGGGTGTTTTTGATCCTGTTTATGTGCTGGTGGTTAAGTGCTACGTCTGCTAACCAAAAGGTTGGCAGCTCAAATCTGCCAGGCACTCCTTGGAAACTGTGGAGCAATTCTACTCTGTCTCATAGGGTCACTATGAGTCCAAATCAACTCAGTGGCAGTGGGTTTGGTTTTTATGTGCAGTACAATTGAGATGGTTAGTATCTTGTGTCAACTTGGCTAGATAACAATGCTCAGTGGTTTGGCAGACACTATGTATCAACTCCCACTTTGTGATCTGATGGAAGCAGCCAATCAGTTGGAAGAGGAAGAGGTATTTCCTTGGGGGTGTGAACTGCATTCATCATATAAATGAATATTCTGCCCAAACTCACTCTCAATTCTGCGTTTGTCTCATCATCTTCTGACTTCTAGCTCTTAGAATGTGAGAAGCCTTCAGTTTATTGCTGGACCTGCAGATTTGGGGGCTGATCAGCTCCCACAACCCAATGAGCCAGCAGCCTGCCACCTGACCTGCACATTTGGGGTTCATCAGTCCCTGAAACCATGTGAGTCAGAACCCTGTTGTCTGCTGTCTGACACACAGATTTGGGATTTTCCAGCCTCCACAACTGAATGAGCCATTTTGTTAAAATAAACTTCCCTCTCTCTCTCTCCTTCTCTCTCTGTCTCTGTATACATATATATATGTAAGTGTGTGTATATAGATATATGTATATAGATATATGTATATATCTATATAACACACAACACATACACACACATATATATATGCTTCACTGGCTTTGCTCCTCTAGGGAGTCCAGCCTAAGACAGTAAAGGTAATTATGATACGCAGTGTAGTTATCAGGAAATTTTACATTCCTCAGTAATGATTTTGAGGTGACTGGATTTATGAAGGGGAATGTCCCAGAATAGTGGAAAAAGGGAAGAAAAAAAAAAAAAAAAGAGGCATTTTAACATTCGGCTTTCTTTATGTAAAGAAAGAGAAGCACTTCTATAGTGACTTTTTCTCTGTTTTCCTGTGCTAACTGAAAGTGTTAGTCTTTGCTTTCTCCTTTTTTCATGATGGTACAGTAGACTATGTCTTAGAATATTTTATATTTGGAAAGCAAAAAAGGCCAATTTCCTGTGGAAGAGCTGTGTTCCTTTTTGGGGTTCACAGCCACAGCCCTAGTCTTCCAGCTTGATGGGACCTGATTCACTCATGGGCGAAGAGACTATCTTCCCAGTGGTCCTACCTATTCCAACTAAACTTAATTTCAGAAATCACATTAAAAGGGTAAAAAAAACTTCTAGTTTCCACATGGGGTGCAGCAATCATAGAAAAGGTGTCCTTCTAAGCTTATAAAAGCAGTAGCATCAGAAATGAAAGCAACTACAAGCTCACGCCTTTTCTTGAACCCCTCAGACAGCGGGCAGTGCCGGTTCATCACCTAGCCCGAGGAGAGACAGATGCCTGTGGGGAGAGATAGGACAAGAGTACCCAAATGTGAGTCTGCGTCAAAAATTTGTTGACCACAGATGTGCGGATTTCTTTCTGGACTCTTAATTCTACTCTGCCGCTGTATGTGTCTATCGTTATACCAGTGGCAGACTGTTCTGATTACTACATCACTGTTAGGTGTCGTGGAGTTGGCTCAGATGCCAAGCAACCTTTACTTACAATAGACTGAAACCCTGCCAGATGCCACACCCCCCTTCCAATCTCTGGCCTACTCGAGCCCACCGCTGCAGCCACGGTGGCAGTCCAGTGTGTTGAGGGCCTTCCTCACCAGCCGTCCACTTTAGCGAGCATCATGTCCTCCTTCAGGGACTGGTCCCTACAAATAGCACATCCAAGACATGTGAGATGAAGTCCGCCATCCTGGCTTCTAAGGAGCGTTCTGGCTTGATACTGTACTTGATTACTACAGCTGTATAATATGTGTTAAAATCAGAAAGTGAGACTCCTACTTCAGCTTCTCTTTCAATTTTGCATTAGCTATTCAGGCCTTCTTGCCATTCCACATAGAGTTCAGGTTTGGATTTTTTTCTATTTCTTAAAGAAGGCCACTGGAATTTTGATCAGAATCGCATGATTCCATAGATTGCTTTGGGTGGTATTTACATCTTAATAAAATAAAGTCTTCCAATCCATTAACCTGAATATAATTCCATTTACATAAATCTTCTTTAATTTCTTTCAGCATTGTTTGCAGTTTTAATTGTGTAAGTCTTTCATGTCCCTGGTTAGATTTGCTCCTAGGTATTTCACTCAGGTGTGATCATAAATGGAATTGTTTTCCTAATTTCCTCACATTTCTCATTGCTGGTATAGAGAAATCCAACTGATCTGTGTTTGTTGATTCTGTACCCTGCAACTCTGCTAAATCCCTCTGTTAGTTCCAGATGTGTTCTTTTGTATGTGGCCTGTTTGGAATTCTCTAGGATCACAGGATCCACGAATAGAGATGATTTTACCTTACAGAGATGATTTTACTTCTTTTCCATTCTGGATCCCTTCTTTCTCTGTCTGGTTATTTCCTTTCCTTCTCTGTTTCTGTAACCGTATTTTCAGTAGGAAACCCCAGTCCCAGCAAGCCCCCTTCAGTGCTGAACGTGGCCTCCAGTTCTGCCCACGGCTCCCTGTTCAGCTCCGTGAGGGATGTCTCTCCCCGAGCCGGCATGCAGGAGAAGCCCAGGCCGACGTGAGGCTGTTTCAGCAGGAGCTTGCAATCCCCTCAAGAACCTCCAAGAAATCTGGGTGGTTGGTTCCCAAGCCCCAGCAACCCTGTGATGACTGGGGAGCAGGCTTCACTTGGGGAACTGCCTCCTGACCCCACTGTGGGGAACCTCCTATGGGAGTTGGAATCAGTCCAGCAGCCAACAGTTATCTGGGAGCAGGGCTGTCACAGTCTGAATGGACTCCTGGGGACTCTGTTCTGTTGCCTTCAGGGTCCTCACTCCCTAGTATATTGGTCATAGGAGTTGGCCCCACTAACAGTACCTGCCTCCCCTAGCACTAAGCAAGTTCAGTCTTCAGTCCCCAGTACCAACTGGGACAGTCAATAGACCCAAACTGATCCCCACAAAAAGTCTGCTGATTTCAGACCTGAGCTGGGGGTGCACAGGGAGGAGGGCAGAGTACTCACTATGGGAGCAGACTCCAGTTTAGGGGCCTTCTGTGACAGTTTGCGACAGCCTGCCCACCAGCATGCACCAGATGAGGGAGAAGGTGGGGGCATGAGTGCTTTTGTTAGATATATTATTGAGGACACAGCCTGGGCAGCTTCAAATTGAGAAATGATGCTTCTGATGGTATGAAATGCTGAATATCACTCTATAGCCCCATCCATAATGAAGTCAGCATCGATATCATAACAACAAAGTCGGAGTCACAAAGGCTATCAGGTGCATGTGCAGTTTAGTTGTCATATGTCATTAGAGCTGAACACTACCCGCGTTTCTATCCATTATGACTCCCAACACCTACAGTGACTTCATTTTAGACTAGGCCATTGTCTGCTATATGACAGTGTTTTGAACAGTAACTCATAACAATGAACATCTGTGAGTGCTCATATGAGAGGCAGAATATCAGCAAATTACATGCTGCAACATTACTAACAATAAAATGTATTTAAAAAAAAAACAACAGTAGTTCTAGATGCAGTTTGTTGCAACCTGAATATGATGTAAGTTGGGGACTACTTGTATGTGAGTGTGTGTATAAATTTATATATATATATATATATACATATTTATTTATAAATATATATATATATAAATGTGTGTGTGAACTTTAGAGTAAGAAAACCCAATGTAAAAAATGGGCAAAAGATTTGCACAGACTTCAGCAGTGGAGACCTACAGACGGCACACATGCATGTAAGATGCTCAACATTATTTGCTATTAACCCACTGCAGTCGAGTCGATTCTGACTCAGAGTGACAGTACAGGACAGACTGGAACTGCCCTGTGGGGTTCCAAGGAGCAGCTGGTGGATATGAACTGTCCATCTTTTAGTTAGCACCTGACTTCTTAAGCACTGTACCACCAGGCCCCCTCCTTTATTATTAAACCCACTGCCATCAAGTGGATTCTGACTCATAGCAACCCTATAGGCAGAGTAGAACTGCCCCATAGAGTTTGCAAGGAGCACTTGGTGGATTTGAACTGGAGAGCTCCTGGTTAGAATCTGTGACACTTAACTACTATGCCACCATTTATTATTACAAAAAAACACATTGAAATAAAAGAGAGATTAGAACATGTTATGTTAGAATAATGACACCTATACACATATATCTCCACATACATATGTATGTATGTATGCTTATCTGTGTGTGTGTGTATTTTTATGCTTTTATGAGAATATCCAGTGCTGGTGAGTAGGCAGAGCGACTAGAGCTCAGACACACTGTGGGAAAGCAAAACGGTACATCTACTTTATAAAATAGTTTGGTATTTCTTAAGTAGATAAACATATATTTATTATGTGATCCACCAACTCCTGTCCTAGTTATTTTCCTCCAAAAATGAAAACATATGTTCGCATAAAAATCCATGAATGTTCATAGCAGTTTTATTTGTAATTGCCATAAAATGGAAATAACTCAGATGTCCTTCAACCAGAGAACAAATAAACAAAATAATACATCCACAGAATGGAATACTAACTAGCAATAAAGCTAAACAAATTATTGGTACATGTAAAACCTGGAAGAATGTAAAATACATTTTGCTAAGCAAGAGAGTTCAAACTACATGGTGTGAGGTTAAATATAAAAGGGCTATATACCACTCTTGTACTCTGGTTAGTAACATTTGTTCTGATGTAGGTTAGGTAAAAATTCCAAAATTACTTTAGGAATCAACTAAAGTTGAAGAGATACATAAATATACTTTAGAAAATTAAAGGAAGTTTTTTCACTGTTGGAGAAAGAAGAATAAAAAAGGGGGATATATAACGTGAATGCTATTGTACTCTGGAAAGAGCAGTATAGACACAAATGCTTGACTTTAAGTTATTATTACATTATATATGGATGCTGAAATGAACAGATTTGTGAGGATGCATGGATTAGGGCTATTTTTATTGTTACACCAAAACCAAGCCAGTTGCTGTCAAGTCAGTTCTGACTCATCGTGACCCTACAGGACAGGACAGAAGCACCAGGTGGATGTGAACTGCCAACCTTCTGGTTAGCAGCTGAAGCACTTAACCACTGCCCCTCCAGGGTTGCCATCAAGTTCACTGTGACTCATGACAGCAGCTCCGTGCACAGCAGGACGAAACACTGCTGGGTTAGGCGCCCTTCTCACAGCACTTGCTGTGTTTGAGTCCGCTGTTGCAGCCATTGACCCATCGAGGGTCATCTTCATCAGTGGCCCTGTCCCAAGCATGATGTGCTCTGAGGACCTGCCGCTGCTGATAACATGTCCGTATACACCCTAACTCTGTTGTCTACTGAGAAAGCCTAGAAGGGATAATCACGACTACAGTCTGCACCCAGATTTTGGTTTCTAGTTAAAACGATCTAGAGAGCCTTTCACATGTGGTTGATTTCCCTTCTGGGACCTGGTAAACATCAGGTAAGCCTAGGACATCTTGTGGTACCAAACAGTAAAGAAGTGCTCATGACAGGTGCGGCCACATGGAAAGGACACATGAAGGAGCTACAGGGAACTCCCAGTGGCCAAGGCTGGAACAATCTCAACAAAATAAACATCAATAAATCAAAACCAAACCCACTGCCATCAAGTCAATTATGACTCATAGCGACCCTGTAGGACAGAGTGGAACTGTCCCCATTGAGTTTCCAAGGAGCACCTGGTGGATTTGAACTGCTCGCAGATGGAGCATTTAACCACTGAGCCACTAGGACTTCTGAATACCAACAGTATTAGAACATTACCTTTTGACTTAAATAAATATCAATGGCTCCACTCTAATACAAATAAATGAAAAATAAGAGTTCTTCCTTATAGAAAGTTGTAGTGAATAAATTCAGAAGGAATAAAGGAAACAAACTCATCATTAGAACAGGGCAGTAATAACTGTCACAGACAAGATCTACCAACAAATGCAGTAAGAATAGGGTGGATGTTTGTGGAGAAAGAGGATACTTTTATAGTCTCAAAGTATCTCTCCAGAATAGTTATTAACTGCAAAAAGAGAAATAATAACTGTATATCGAAGTGAGAAATGCCACTTGCTTTAATCCCAGTGATCAGAGGTAACATTACCAGTAGCAACAAAACATACCAGTATTGCCAGCCAAATATTACATCTTCCTTATATGATGCGCTGAGAAGGCACATCATGTCTGTGGTATTCTTGTCAGGAATCTCCTTCCTATGTCTTTCATCCTCCATGGGCATTCTTGGGCGATCATTACTCTTTTGAACTCATAACTGTAACATTGCCTTTCCTTTTCTCATAAATTTTCTCTTGTCTCAAACACATTTTTCAGCCTTCCTTTTTGATTGCTTACTTCTTAACTTTGGTTTGCTCAGGACTTCCTCTTCTTGATAGGAAATAAAAGGTGAGTACTGAGACCTAGCAATCTGCCCCCATAAAGATAACAGCCTAAGAACCCTACTGACTCTGTCACCTGAGGTCACTAGGAGTGACTCAACAGTACACAACAACTGAGAAACGTTTCGTTTTTAATGACTAGGGCCAATTCAATTTTAAGTGAGGATCAGACATTGAAGCCGCTCGGTTAAGGAGAGGAGGAGGAGGAGGAGGGTGAGGCTTAAACAGAAAGTCCATTTAGGAAGCTACAAGGAAACTGCAGTGAGACACGTAAGAAACGATGGATTCCAAGTCCAAAGTGGCAGCAACCTTTAACTTTTTTTAACCTTGTAATATTATTTCTGGCATCACTGTATGTATGATGTTCAAAGGAAGAAAACAATTCACCACCTACATTTCTTTTCTCGCCATCAGCCTTGTTCTTTTTATTTCATGACTATTACTGAAAATAATTTAGCTACGTAGATCATTTTTAAAAATCTACTTTGTGTATCAAAGCTTCCTACACCATTGATAATTTGAAGTTAGGATCAAAAGCTTTTGCTGGTAGATAGGACAACATCTGTAAAGGAAGACATTATGTTTGTTTTGTTTTGTTATCTTGCCTGAACAAGAAAGGACGTGCATGTCCCTAATGACCGATGATGCGAGTATCTTTTCCTGTGTTTATTGGCTACTTGTATATCTTCTTCAGATGTCTACTGACGTCTTTGGTCTTCCTTTTTTTTAAAAAAAAATTCGGTTGTTTTCTCTCCATCGTTGAGTTAGAGAAGTTATTTATATATTTGGAATAGTAAACCTTTATCAGATACAGGTAGTCGCTTATGACTGTCTTTTGGGGGTGGACATCTCATCATAAGTATCATAAATATATGACCTACAGTCTTGTATCATATAATTGCCTGATGCTATCATTCTCAGAGGGAACCCTGAGCAGTTCAAATCTGCAGGGGCTCCTTAGAAACTCTATGGGGCACTTCTACTCTGTTCCACAGGGTTGCTATGAGTCAGAATCGACTCAGTGGCAGTGGGTTTGGATTTTTTGGTTTCCTGATCATTTGCAGATGTTCACCTGTAGATGTTCAATGCTATGATTTACAAAGATACTGATAGTATAAGGTAATGATGATAACTGAAAAAACAAAAAAGAGGTACTCAACTTACTTCAGAATTGACTTACAGTGGAGTTGTGGGAACAGAGTCCTGTTGTAAGTTGGGAACTACCTGTATGTGATTACCAAACTTTTCTCCCAATCTATAGGTTGCCTCTTTGCTTTGTTGATAAATCTCTTTGACACAAAAAAAAGGTTTTCATTCTGATGAAGTCCATTCTATTTATTTTTTCTTTCACTGCTCATGCTTTTGGTGCCATTATCTAAGAATTCATTGTCAAATGCAGGGTCCCAAAGATCACGGCTGTGTTTTTTTCTAGGAGTTTTATGGTTTTTGTTCTTATATTTAGGTGGTTGATTGACCCAGGGCTAATTTTTGTATATAATATGACAAAGGAGTCTAACTATATTCTTTTCCAAATGGAAATCCAGTTGTCCTAGTGTCATTTATTGACAAGACTGTTCATTACTGTCTTCATTTAATAGACTTAGAAGTCTTGTCAAATATCAGTTGGCCACGATAGATGGGTTTATTTCTAGACTGTCAATTCTATTCCAGTGGTCTACCATCCTTAAACTAGTACCACAATGTTCACATTACTGTAGCTTTATAGTTACTTTCTGAAATCCAGAAGTATGAATCCTGCTAGTTTTTTCTTCTATTTCAAGATTATTTTCACCATTTAGTGACTGCTGTGATTCCATATGATTTTGAAGATCAAGTTTTCTATTTCTGCAAAAAATGATGTGTAATTTTGATAGACATTGTTCAGATGTGTAGTTTAATTGAATTTATAGCTCACTTTGGGCAGTGGTATCTCTACAGCTGGTGTCACCCAATGAGGTAGCTCACAGTATCCTGACTCCCATGGGTCCAGAGTGTGCACGGCTGCCCAGCAGACCCCCATTGTTAGGCAGTAACCCAGATTTGCCCAGCCCCTACATAGGGCCAAGTGTTGTACCACTTGTTCCTGCTCCTCCTGGATTCACCCCTGGCTACCTGTAGCTTTTCCAGTGGACAAGGCACAGACCCTCTTCTCTTCCCAGGGCTGGGTACTGCAGCCTGGCTGCCCACATTCTGTCTGGTGTGTGGTAGAGGGAGGAAGAGTTACTGCAATGGTTGACATCAATCTTAGTGACTGGTGGACAACTGGGGAGGAGGGGTGTTGAGTGACTACACTGGGTGACACTAGTGATTCGTGGGTGACCAGAGAGGAGATGGTGATAAACTACCACACTGAGTGACACCATCTTTAGTGACTGGTGAGCGGCCAAGAGGGAAACAGTGACAACCAACTACACTGGGTGACACCAATTTTAGTGACTGGTAGGTGACCAGGGATGGTAATGAGTTGCTACACTGAGTGACTTCAACTCTAGTGACTGGTGGGTGACCAGAGAAGGGGATAATGATGAGTTAACACACTGGGTGACACCAACTCTAGTGAATGATAGGTGATGGGAAGGGAAGACGGTAATGAGGGATGACACTGGGTGATGGGTGACACCAACCATGGTGATGCCACTTTCTTGATGGCCCCTTTCCTGCAGCGCTGGCCCACCGCTGCCATCACCACTACAGATGCTGGGGTCATTTTGGTATCACCCCCTCTGACAGTGTCAGGGTGCAGTCCACATTGTTTGCACTTCTCTAGTGATGCCACTGACTCTGAATAGTACTGACATCTTGACAATATCAAGTTTTCCAACCCATCGACATTACCGGCCAAGTGCCGTTGAGTCGTTGTCTCTATTTATTTAGGTCTTCTTTAATTTCTTTCAAAAATGTTAAATGGTTTTCAGTGTACAAGACTTTTCTTTCCTGACTAAATGTATTCCTAGATATTTTATTCTTTCAGAAGCTACTGTACATGGAACTGCTATCTTAATTTTCATGTCAGCTAGTCCATTGCTGGCATATAGTAACTTCAGTGATTTCTGTATGTCAGCTTTGTGCCCTTTAATTTCATTGAATTCATGGATGAGATTTCTTTATGTATGGGATCATGTCTTCTGTGAATAAAGATAGTTTTACATCTTCTGTCTAATATAGATGTGGGTGAGGTTTATTTCTTCTTCTTGTCCAATTGCTGTGGTCAGAACTCCCATTCTGATGTTGAATAACATGGTGAGAATGGGCATGCTTGACTTGCCTAGTCCTAGAGGAAAGCTTTCAGTCAGGAAATTCTTAATCATTTTCTTTTCACATATTTTCCCCTTTTTACATATTTTCCCCATTTCTGGGATGCTTATTTTAGTCAATTTGATATTTTATTGTTCTGTTTCCTCTGAGCTCATTTTTGACTTGATCTTTCAGTTTAATGACACTTTTTTGACTGTATCCTGTCTTCTATTTCTTCCTTCTACTGGGGTCACTTTCCCCCAAAAGTCTCCAACTGGTTTTTCACGACTGGCTAATTTTTGTTTCATGTTTCCAATATCCTCTTGTATCTCCAAGGTTAAATATTATGCTAGTTTTAAATTCTTGTTCGGTCTGTTTCTTACATGGCTTCTCGATGTGGCTTGGATTTTCTCACAAAGATAGTAGCTGAATTCTAAGAGAAAGTACAACAACAACAAAGGCAGAGGATACGGTGATGTAGCCTGGAAAGTCCCAGAATGTGACTTCTACTACACTAAATAGGTCAAGAAAATCAGTCAGGCCAGGCTAGAGTCAAGGGAAGAACAGCATGTGCGTACTACTCAGAAGGAACAGATGGTAGCCGTCACTGAAGACTAACTTCCATACATGCTTTATCTTGTAAATTGTATCCTTGTTCACTGACATACGTCAATATAGAATAATTCTCTCTGTAACCTCTGTAAATCAAAACTGCTACTCATTTTCCCTGGTGTTGTTGCTGTTAAATGCCATTGAGGTTGTTCCCACTCATAGCAACCCTGTGTACTACAGAGTGAAACACTGGCTGGGCCTGTGCCATGCCCGCTACTGTCGTTATGCTTGAGCCCGTTGTTGTGGCCGCTGTGTCAGTCCATCTTGGCGGGAGTCTTCCTCCTTTTTGCTGACCCTTGACCTTGCTAAGCATCCTTCTTCAGGGACCAATCCCTTCTGACAACATGTCCAAAGTATGTAAGATGTAGTCTCACCATCCTTGCTTCCAGGGACTCCAGTTGTACTTCTCCCAAGACATAACTGTTCATTCTTTCGGCAGTCCATGGTATAATCAACATTCTTCTCCAACACCACAATTCAAAGATGTCAGTTTTTCCTCTGTATTCCTTATTCATTGTCCAGCTTTTGCATGCATATAATGTGACTGAAAACATCATGGCTTGGGTCAGGTGCATCTTAGTCTTCCAGGTGACATTTTTGCTTTTCAATACTTTGAAGAGGTCTTTTGCAGTAGATCTGCCCACTGCAACATTTTTTTTTTTTTTTTGATTTCTTGATTGCTGCTTTCACGGGTATTGCTTGTGGATCCAAGTAAAACAAAATCTTTGACAACCTCAATCTTTTTGCCATTTACCATTTCTTTTCCCTAGTGTAGGAAATGAACATTCCCTTTGACCATCAGTTTTACTACTGATTATTAAAAATAAAAATTACTATCACACTAGTAAGGCCTGTTGTGGGTGTTTTGCCTTGGAACAGTGGTACTCTACATAGTGTGTATATGTTTGGGACATATCCACCATGTAAATAATCTGGAATTGCTAGATACTTTAGTCTCAGTCTCCTCTTAGAATTGACAAGAGCTACTTGTCAATACAGCTACTTAAACTAAAAAGCCATCATGCATCTTCATAAGTCAGTTACAATTTAAAGAAAGTGCTTTCTTCTCAATCATAGACATCTATCATGTGGAAGTAAGAATCTCATTCAATTATACTGCATCATAGCAAATAAAAATCACATGAACCCTAAAGCCTCATTAAGCTTACAAGAAAATAAAAGAAGAAAAGATGAAGCCATGGTAAAAAAACTCCACGAAAATTTAAACTCTTGATTTAGTTGGGAGAAGGCATAATTTGCTGTAGTTTCAGGGCATTAAAAATATTTGCCTTTTGCTATCACTGGTCAGGGAGAGCAGAAGGAACTGCAGATAGGCAGGCATGCAGATTTAAACTGGATTGTACACTTTCACTCAATCACAGTAAAAAAAAAAAAGCCTTTATTTTGAAATATAAAACTCTGATTCATGTATTTTCTTTGTGTGAGTCCTGCTGTCATAGGTCCTTTATTATATTTTAAGTCCTAAGACAAACAGAAAATACCTTGAGGTATTCTGAATATGCTTGTAACACAGAGGCTGAACTGGTATAAATTCTGGCTGGAATATTCACACTAGAATGACCCACATAAAAGGTCTGACCAACTCAGTCAGAGTTTCAGCAAAATTCCATATTGAAAAATAAAAGGGTGAAGGATGCTATCATGGATCAAGCTGTGTCCCCCCAAATTGTGTGTCAACCTGGCTAGTCTACGATTGCCAGTATTGTGTGACTATCCGCCATGTTGTCATCTGATGTGATTTTCCTATGTGTTGTAAATCCTGCCTCTATGGTGTTAATAAGGTGTGGTTAGGGGCATATGTCTTAATAAACTAAAACCCAAACTAAACCCACCACTGTGGAGTCAATTCCAACTCATAGCAACCATACCGGATAGAGGAGAACTGCCCCACAGAGTTCCCAAATAGCGCCTGGTAGATTGGCACTGCCAAACTTTTGGTTGGCGGCCACAACACTTAATCACTATGCTACCAGTGTTTCCAACCTTAATAAGGCAGGACTCAATCTACAAGATTATGTTGTGCCCTAAGCCAATCTCTCCAGGGCTATAAAGGAGAGGAGAAAACAGAAAGACATGGGGATCTCCTATAACCAAGTCAGCAGAGCCAGGAGTGGAGTGTGCCCTTCGGATCTGGGGCCCCTGTACAGCGAAGCTCCTAGGCAGGGAGGAAGACACATGACAAGGACCTTTGCCCAGAGCTGACACAGACAGAAAGCCTTCCACTACAGTTTACCCTCTGACTTTAGATTTCCAGCATACTAGATTGTGAGAGAATAAAATTCTTCATTAAAGCCATCTACTTGTGTATTTCTGCTACGGTGACTATAAATAACAAAGATGAATATAAAAGTGAATTCATAAAGAATAAATAGAGACAACCAAACAAGGTAAAAAAAGGTTGAACCTCACTATTTCTTAAAAAAAAAAGGAGATTAAAACAAAAACAGAATACATTTTCCCTGACACACTGGAAGTCTGTTATTGAATCTTATTAAGTATGATTTCGTCTCTCAGTTCATAGAAGAACAACTAGAAAAAAAGTTAGAAAGTGAGGTTACCCTATATATGGAAAAAAGTATTCTATTTTGCAATCTGGAGAAAATCTACTTAAAGGGGAAAAAAAGACATCTGAAACAGCACCTGAATACATAGAGGCAAATCATCAAAGCAAAGTTGCAAGTTATTGCCTTTGGTTTTCTCCTAAAATCTGCTGACATGTCACGCAATAATCTGCCCCTAAAGTTAGAAGAAGAATCCATTAAAGAAAACCATGTTTATTGTTCATTTAATAAGACAGTGTGTGAATACCAGCAGCTTAGAGCAAGGATTAGCTATTTTTTCCTCTAGAGACTCATATAGTGAAATATTATAGTCTTTGAGAGCCATAAAGTCTATTGCAACTACTCAACTTGGCCACTGTACAGTGTAAGCAGCTACAGACAACACACAGAGGAAGGATCATGGATGTGTTCCAATAAAACTTTATTTATAAAAATAATCTACTGTTTGCTGACCCCTGCTTTAGAATATACCTATGTTTGCCAAGTTTAGCCAAACATAAGCAATAGAATGTCAATCTATTGGAATTATCTATAAATTATTAAAAACCTTGTCTATACAGAGTTCTACTGCCTGTCTGTCAGTCTGTGTACTGTGGTGGTGTCTGTATTGCTGTGCTGTTGGAAGCAACACCACTGGTATTCCAAATCCTGGAAGAGTTACCCATGTTGGACAGGCTTAACAGAGCTTCTAGACTAAAGCAGACTAGGAAGAAAGGCCTGGTTATCTGTAGCTAAAAATTATCCAATGGAAAAAAATCTTGGGATCACAACAAAATATTATCCGATATAGTAGTTGTAAAATAAGCCCCCCAGGTTGGAATACACTTTAAATACAGGTCACTGCAGCAATGGGCTAGAGGATACCAGGCAACGTTTCCTTCTGTTGGACATGGGGTGGCCACAAGCCACAGCCTACTTGGCAACTCTCACAACAGTAACATACACTGGCACAGAGCTTGAAAATGTCTGAACACCACGTATAAACCAAGAAAAAAAATTTATTACAAGTGGCAGTTAGACCCAGTGTTTTCAGAGTCTTTTGAGTCAGTGATAGGAATCTGAACACAGGGTGGTGGGGTAGTTACGCCAGGGGCTAGGAGAAGCTGCAGCGGAGCAATCAGAGAAGGTAACTGTATAGCTTTATGGAAAAAAGAACAAAAGATGCCAAGTTGAAAATCAGGCGATAGAGAAGAAGGTGTTCATGTAGTTTTGAGGAAGAGCTCAGAAGTGCTTACTGTGAAAATAACTGCCATGGAAGCAGGAAAAAGCAGACCCTCTGACCAAAGAGCTGCATAGGGATCAGCATTTTTCCTTCCTCTTTTCTCCATCTTTTTCCACCCTAAAGCTGCACTGACTTCTCATCTCCCCCTTAGGGGGCAGCGATTAAGCCCAGGAGGGCACTCCCATCAGAAGTCCCTGACCGCTGAGTTCCGTCCTTGGTTATTTAACCGTGATGAGTATTTCTGAGAAAGGCATCACTTCTTTCCATCGCAGTGAGTGATGGACTCAATGAGGAGCTCACACTGCACCAAACACTTTCAAAAATGATTCATGTTAATGGCATGTCTTGGGGGATTGATGCTAAATAGAAGCTACAACTAAAGCTTAAAAAATGATTTGGCGAAATATGAGAGCCCACAGACCATAGCTCGTGGAGGCAGTGCTGGTGGTAAACATCAAAGAATGAATACAACAAAAAGTCATAAAATCGGATAGACAATAAATCTGACAGTTCAGGACCTCTGGGGGCTTGAATCATAAAAAATAAAATTACTTACTCAGGAATTCCTAGACTTTTTATTTTTTTATTTTTTTTATTTTTTGCGGGGGGCCACATGTCTCTTACGGGGCAGTGAACTGAAGACAGGTTTGTATTTCTGACATGTTAGTGCAGTTTACAAAGGTGGTGGCTGCACAGAATAAAATCAAATGGGCATACTGAAGAAATACCCCGTTTCATCCACAATACTGATCACTCTTTGAAAGAGGAGGTCGTTGGGAATTTATCCACCAAAATCAAACTTGAAGCTTTTATAGTCTCTCCACGGCAGCCACAAAAATGTAACAAGAAAAGAACCAATATATCCAACTCATTCTAGTTGTGTGTTTTTTTTAACTCTCCCTACTGTCCTTTTATCTTCTAAAGGGGCTAATAATTGGATTTTTAAAGTCTGTTTTATGAAAAGAAGAAAATACTTGTTTTCAATGAAATATTTTTAGAGGGAATGAAGGAGTAACAGAAAAATATGAATGTAACATGTATTAAAATGAAAAAAAAAATCAATGTCCAAAATTCTTTTCTTAAAACACAAAATGTTCTCTTTGGGGAAAAAAGAAATAAAGACTTAAATGGAGATAATTCTAAATGTATTTTTTAAAGACATGGAAACGTATAAAAGAACAAAAAAGACCAAGAAAATTGACACCTCTCTTTCTTCTTAAGATTTGATGTTACATATTAACTATTCCTTCACTAATTCAATCATACACAACTAATATTTATAACACATTGAGTAAAGACCTTTATGGCACTTAACAAGGATCAAGACAAGGTTCCATCATCAAGCTTTAGCCTAGAAAGCATCTCAAGGAAAGGATTAAGTCAGTCCTGAGCAAAGGAAAATAACCTTGACTGTCTCAACTACCCGGTATCTTGTTATCCTTCATACATGACTCTGAATGAGCTCACAAATGCGTTCATATTTACATGTCTTTCCCTAGACATTAAAATCCTTGTGAACTTATTCAAGATACATATTTTAGGCACCTATTTTGTGTCTAGATCCATTTAATGATGACTAAGACAGGCATGCTCCCTGCCACACTACATAGCTTAACCAAAACCAAACCTAATCCACTGCCGTCCAGTCGATTCTGACTCATAGAGACCCTACAGGTCAGAATAGAACTGCCCCAGAGAGTTTCCAAGGAGAATCTTGTGGATTTAAATTGCCTGACTTTTGGTTAGCAGAGTTAGTACTTAACCACTATGCCACCAGGGTTTCCCTACACAGCTTACACTCCGGTAATCAAGCAATAAACCGTATCATGAGTTATTTTACTGTGTTTATTATAATGACAACAGAGACTATCCAGTAGGTTAACCTTTTACAGGTTCCTCATACTCACACAGTTGGAAAAAAATACATTAAGTTGTGACTGGTTCCTCTGTAGGGGGGAGGGGAGAGAGTGGAGAAGAGGGTACAAGTGCTGGTTGAGTGGATACTGGAAATAAGAAGAGAAAGAAAGAGTGCTGTCACAGGGTAAGGAGGGCAGACAGAGTTGCCTAGAGGCAGGTGCTTGGTGCTTGGGGTTTTATATGGCAAACTGACTTGGATTATAAACTCTTACTTCATCATAATAAAAATAGAATAAAATAAAGTTGTGGGTTGTATGACTAAATGAATGTGACAGGTTTTCTTAGGAATCATCCACTAGGTAATATATGGCCAAGAGGAGAGATGATGGCCTCTAAGGGGGACTTAACTGATGGTGGTGGTGATGAAGTCTCTTTTTATGTGTACAGAAGACATATACATACAGGCGTACACAAGTAGTATATCTGAGATATTAAAATTGCATGGGGACCAATTAGAAAAAAAAGTCTTAAATGTTCCTTAAAAACCAGACCAATTGCTATCAAGTGGATTCCAATTCACAGTGACCCCATGTGTGCAGAGTAGAACTGCTTCTTGTGGGCTTTCAAGGCTATGACCTTTAGGAAGAAGATCAACAAGTCTTTCTCCTCCCAGATCCTCCAGGTGGGTTCAAATCATCACTTTTCTGGTTAGCAGTCAAGCAGGCAATTATTCGCATCACCCAGGGCAACTAAAAGCCTCCTAGAATAACATTATTACCACTTAAAAAAAAAAAAACACTGCTGTAAAGTTGACTCCAACTCATAGCAGCCCCGTGGGGCAGAGTAGAACTGCTCCATAGAGCTTCCCAGGAGGATCTGGTGGATTCCAACTGCTGACCTTGGTTTAGCAGACCCAGCACTTAACCCACTATGCCACCAGGGTTTCCATATTACTATGCCAAGCCAAGTGCCATCGCCATGATTATTACTATAGGAAAGCAATAATAATAATATTTTTAAAAACTAGCATGAGAAATTCTGATCTAGGTCATCTTCTGTTTACTAACATCCCATTGGTGTATACGCCTTGTACACGGTTGTCTTACTCTCTTCCTACTCAGTCTGTGGTAAGTGCCCTCATCAGAAATGCATGCCAGCCAACTTGCTCATCCTTTGACTCCACTTTGCCGAATGAAGGGCTCATCAGAGATGAAAACTACCATTTAAAATAACTTCAAGGTGTGGACTTCTGGACCCAAAGAAAGTTCAGGGCTTGTATCAGTGATATAACATAAATCTTCAATGGACAAAAATGGCAATAGTCGCATTTACTGGGGATTTCCTATGTGTTTGGTTTTCTGCTGAGTGTTTTAGGCATAGTTTTTATTTATTCCTTCAAACTCTGCCATTAGCACTGTGACTATCCCCATGGTAATACTGCGGCTTGGACTGGTCAACTAACTTGTTCAAATGCAACACAGAACTTCAATCCCAAACTATCTGATGCCAAAGCCTGTTCTCATAACCTACTGAACGATATTTCTAAATGTCAGTTGCAAAACGGTATCTTTGGGAAATGTGCTCTGGGTTTCAAACAGTGACCCATAAAAACAATGATCAAAACATATGTTTATAACAAACTGAGGATAATCTGTACTTCTTTCTCTATAGTGAGTTAAAGATGGTGGCTAGCTCTTCACTACAACACCCACCATGAGGTAGAGTCTATTTTTTCACCCTTTTGCTGGTGGGCTGGACTCCGTGACCCTGCTGAATGATAGAATACAGTGAAAGTGACACAGCCCGTACTGGGCCTAGCCTTTGAGAAGACAGGCAGCTTCCTGTTCCTTCCTCTTAGAATTCAACTGCCAAGCCCTAAGGGATGTCAAGCAGACACCTGGAGAAGTCCACGTGGGGAAAAATTTAGGCCAGCTCCAACTTGCCAACCATGCGAGTCAGGCCACCTTGGAAGGGATCTTAGAGACCCCTGTATGTATAATCTATCCAAGTCTATACTATACAGATCAGGAATAACCTCTGCTGAGTCCTAGCCAACAAAATCTTGACCAATTAAGTGGTTAGTGTTCTTCCAAGCTTCTGAGTTTGGAGGAAACAGCACCCCAGTACAAAAGGGAATGTTTAAAAATGAACCCATTCTTGGTTGTGAGTTCATTCATAACTTATTTTGTTCTCATCATTTTCATAAACAAAAATACGTTTGTTGGATTTTAAGCTAAAATTAGAGATAATCCAACATTGCAGCTAGCTGCTAACTGTCCTCCACGTCTGCTCTCCTTTTCTTATATGGGCATATAAATTTGAGTAGGAACGCATGATCACCTAAATATAGATTGTATTATCCAGCCTCCTTTGCAGGTACGGCCTTATTGCTAAGTTGAGGATTATACTTACGTGTTCAACTATCAAGATGTAACCTTTAAGGAAAAAGAATATCTCTTTGTCCTTTTTCGGCTTTGTTAATGGCTAAGTGGTAGAAGTGACTTAAGAGCCTGGACCATGGCCAGGAAATCTTGATTAAAGGTGTCAGAGCAACATGCTAAGAGCCCGGGCTCCTCTGCAAATGGGAGCTGCCCTATCAGCTCCAACTTCCACTTGCAACAGAAACTTCTATTTTGCTTAAGCTATTATTAATTTTGATTCCACTTTATAGAGCCAGCCAACCAAGTGCCGTCAAATCAGATCCAACTCTTGGCGACACTTTATAGAACCAAAATAATATTATCATTAATTCATGTAATTATCTCTTTTACAGGCTGGGAAACATTTTCCATAAAGGATCAAATAATAAAGCTTCACAAGCCATGAACTCGAGGTCACAACTACTCAGCTTTGTTGTTGTAATTTGATGGCAGCCATAGACAAGATGTAAATGAACAAGTGTGGCTGTGTTTCAATAAAACTTTATTCACAAAAGCAGGAGGCTGCTGGATTTAGCTCCTGGGCTGTAGTTGCTGACCCCTGACTTCTTGTCACTCATCCCTTTATCTTACAAATAATGAAAACTGAGGCATAAAGAGCTCAATACATATTTGCACAACAAAGACAACACAGATACCTAGCCAGCTCCCTAAAACCAAGAAGAACCAGCGCTGCAGAGTCAGATCCAACTCACAGTGACTCTGGCGGTCAACGTAGAACTGCATCATGGAATTTCCAAGGAGCACCTGGTGAATTTGAACTGCTGACCTTTTGGTTAACAGACTGAGCACTTAACCCACTATGCCACCAGGGTTTCCAGCTCCCTAAAATCCCCCAGGTAAATATTCTGTCCATTCAGCTCATTCACTACAAAAAAAAAAAAAAAAAACCCACTGCTGTCGAGTCGATTCGACTCATAGAGATCATACACGACAGAGTAGAATCACTCCAGTTTCCCAGGAGCGCCTGGTGAATCTGAACTGCTGACCTTACGGTTAGCAGCTGTTGCACTTCACCACGATGCCACCAGGGTTTCCATTCTCTACTACAGGGGCTTATGACAATAAAAGACTGTTAAAAAAATTCTGACCACCTTTTTCTCTTTTGCTGCACCATCCTTGGAATCGACTTGATGGCACCTAACAACAACAACATCCTCATTGGATTTTTCTTTTTCTTTCTGTTCCCTTTTCCTTCCAAAATACATGCTTCTTTGCTTTCCACTGTAGATAACCTAACCCGTATCCCCTGTTCTCATGAGTTATTTGTATTGTGAATTAGACATGAAATTTTACTAGGCCAAAGGTATCTCACCCACTGCCATCTAGTCAATTTCAATTCATAGCAACCCTACAGAACACAGTAGAACTGCCCCCTAGAGTTTCCAAGGCTGTTAAGTCTTTAGAGAAACAGACTGCCTGTCTTTCCCTCATGGACCAATGGGTGGGTTCAAGCCACCAACCTTTTGGGTAGTAGCTAAATGGTTAACCACTGCGTCACCAAGGGTCCTTTTCAAAGGTATGTAGACACTGATAATTAAAACAACCTCAGATATTCTTTGGAAGCAAGGTTTTGAGTAGAGTAACTTAATATTAATAGCATTCAAGTTATACTACAGTTTGTAAGAACAAATGAAAGGCCCTGTGTGTGCGTAACTCGAAGAGACACCAAACCAGTATACTTTCTTCAGGTGTGATGCTTTTATGCCACTCTCCAAAAATAATCAGGTGCATCTACACATTTTCTGTTCTCTTCCTCACACAGGTATTGGAGGTTTACAATAGTAAGTCATTTCCTTACAGCAGGAACACACCTTTTTTTTTTCCAAAACCCTAATTGACCTTGACTGTTATACACAAGGAAACCCTGGTGGCATAGTGGGTTAAGTGCTACATCTGCTCAACAAAAAGTCAGCAGTTCAAATCCTCCACGCGCTCCTTGGAAACTCTATGGGGCAGTTCTACTCTGACCTATAGGTTCACTATGAGTCGGACCGAACTTGATGGCAGTGGGTTTTTGTTATTATCACATACAACGAAACCCTGGTGGTATAGTGGTTAAGCACTATGTCTGCTAATCAGAAAGTCATCAGTTCTAATTCCCCAGGTGCTCCTTGGAAACTATGGGACAGTTCTACTCTGTCTTCTAGGGTGGCTTTGAATCAGAATCAATTTGATGACAGTGGGCTTGGATGTTTTTGTTTGTTTGGCTTTTGGTTTATTATTTACAAATTACTCCTCGAACTTAATTAAGACCAGAAAGTATTTGTCTCTGTAGATGAATGCCCTTTTACTGAAACGTTGAAGACTATCTAATTTAATGTATTTTCTACTTTTTCTCTATGTTGCCAGGAAACTTGACACTTGCTCAAAGCTTGTCTCTCCTGAGTAGGCATCCCAGTCTCCTGCTTACAGCTGCTCCCTTTCACCTGGTTTTTATTCTTTATGTGCACTGTTTTATGGTCCCATTGCACACTGGCTTTGCTTTTGCACATCCATTCAGTTACACATTGGAGTTGCTTGCAATCCAGATCAGTTATATAAATGGCAGTGGTTAAGTAGCTCTTAAGTGATTAACTGAAGGGAGTCATATACCCTCTGCAAGTCTTCAACAATGGGACATTTCAGAAGTACCCTTCAACCTTCCTGTTTATCACAAAACAAGGGTTAAATGGGAAGAATAGTAAGAAAAGGCACACAAGAGGGTAAATGATTATCCATCCAGCTAAGGGATATAAACCAAAATAAACAAACCTACCGCTAAGTTTATTCTGAGTCATAGCAACCCTACAAGACAGAGTGGAACCATCCAACAGAGCTTTCAAAGAGCACTGATAGAGTGATGCTTCCAGCCATGTGGTTAGCAGCTGCAGCACTCAACCACTGCCCCACCAGCATTTCCATCTGGGATATACTCCACTCAGTACCCACCTCCCTACCCACCAGACCATTCCATCTACCGTGGTAGCGTTTCTCAAAATGCAGCCCCTAGACTTCTTTCTGAAATACAATTTCATGAATTCTACTACCTGAGACTTACTGTGTCAGAATACCAAAGGGTAGGCCCAGTAATCTGCATTTTACCAGTTCTTCAGGAAAGATGAACACTGACTAAAGCTTAAGACGGCTGGCCTTTGGATTAAAGCTCAGATCCCTTACGATTCAGTATTCCCCAGATCAGGAACACTTTTGGCCCCGCACCTCACCGAGTCCGTGTCTCACCTTCGCACATCCACCTGCGGTTCTCTAGATTGTTCCTGCTTCTTCGTGCAGAAAGTCCTTTACATTGTTTCCTGGGAAGTTCCTTCCCAGCACTGCCCACTGGAAACACTAAAACTTGTCCTGAAAGTCTCCTGCTACCCTGATTGTCCCCAAGCCACCCTCACCAGTCCCATCATCAAGAGTTTTTCCTCCCTGCTCCATGGTCCTATCTCATTTGGCCTTAAGGCACTTAGCACAATCTATTATGATTGTGTGTTATCAAGCCTTTCACATTAAACTCTATAAAGTGCAGAATAAATGAATGAGCAAATAAAATATATAAAACAAATGTTTTCTGTATGTGTCTGATGACTGATGGCTTCCAATTACATTTTAAAGTCAAATTAAAATGATTCAGAAGGTCATCCCTTATTCCACATGTTTTCCCCCATTCCTCTGTCGTCATGAGCATAACCACAATGATTAGCAAACCAGTGCATCTAACTGTTTGCTTGGCATTTGTGCCCTCTCCTTGAAAGAACAGGACCTCTAATTTATGAACTGCCACTTTGAACTAACTCCCATTTCAGTTCAAATGACTCAATGGTTATTTGAATAGCTCTATAAGGGTTCAAGCCTTTAAAAAAAAAATGATATCCTATCTCATAAAATTATGGCTGATATGGTTATAAATTTCAAGAATGAGACCTAGGCTCTGGATGCAATTTCATTTGGGGTCAAGGTACACTCCAGCTATAGCATTTCAGTCCTCAGAGGGGATGAAGGCCCTGCTCTACCCTAATTGTCAGTCCACATTAGGACCCTCCTCTGATGATGATAAAAGCTTTGGCTGTCTTTGAATGAGGCACTTCAAAGTCTGTCTTTCATAAGATTTTTGAGATCTCAGCCCATTGCAACAGCTTGACATCTAGGCATGTGTTATACCTTTCTGGATGCCTACCTCCAACCCTGGACCTGGGATAAGCTCAAAACTCACAACACTGATAACACTTTCTTAAGTGAAAAAAGAAGAAGAAAAAAACGTACTGTCATAAAAATAGGAAACTCTGGTGGTGTAGTGGTTAAGTGCTACGTCTGCTAACCACAAGGTCAGCAGTTCAAATCCACCAAGCCCTCCTTGGAAAGTTTATGGGGACATTCTATCCTGTCCTGTACAATCACTGTGAGTCAGAATCAACTCTACAGCAGTGTAGAGTCGTAAAGTAAGGAAAACTCACTGCAAGAATGTGGACGGTTTTCCGGTGCCCGCGAAGAAAAGGATTAGGTCCAGGTGAGAAGTTTCCCTGGATAATTCGGTTCCAGGATCCAAGTAGAAAGTAGGGTGGTGACAGTATCAATTAGGATCCTGGCAACAAACAGATGACACACTCAGTGGGATATCTGAGGAGAATTTGTAAAAGAACTATTTGCAAAACTGTAAATGGGGTTTAGGGAACCCAACTGGGGTTGGTGCAGTGCCTTGGGTTAACCACAGTGGAGAAGCCATCAGCACTGCAGCCCAGAAGGGGTGAGGGAAGGCAGGGCTCACAGAAGCCCAGAGAGCCCGTTCCACGGTGCCAACCACCTACGAAGCTCCGGCCGTCCACAGGATGCAATCACACCACACAGGTAGGGAAATAAATGCTCCAGCTGCATTCTTCCTCCCTCCAAACTCCTGTCCATGAGGTGATTAGATTATCTGCCACATTTAAACCAACTGTAATTTTTAAAGAAAAAGAAAAGTGGACTTGTTGCCCAGGCCACTGTCTGAAGAGGACAGGCTTAGGTGAGGCATGAACAGATAGTAAGACAACCTGTGGACGATGAGTGGACATCAGATGGTAGGTAGAAGTCCACATCCTCTTCTGAATCCAGTTTGAATTTCTGGCAGTTCCCTGTCAAAATACTGTTGCAGTCGCTTTTGAATGCTCTTCAACAAAATTTTACTTGTGTGTGATATCAACGATACTGTTTGGTAATTTCTACATTCAATTGGATCACCTTTCTTTGGAATGGGCATAAATATGGATCTCTTCCAGTCAGTTGGACAAGTAGCTGTCCTCCATATTTCTTAGCATAGATAAGTGAGCACTTCCAGCCCTGTATCTGTTTGTTGAAGTATCTCAACTTATATTCCATCAATTCCCAGAGCCTTGTTTTTTGCCAATGCCTTCAATGCAGCTTTGACTTCTTCCTTCAGTACCATTAGTTCCTGATCATATGCTGTCTCTTCAGATGGCTAAACATCAACCAGTTCTTCCTGGTGTGACTCTGTATTCCTTCCATCTTCTTTCAATGCTCTCAGAGTTGTTTAATAGTTTCCCTGCAGAATCCTTCACTACTGCAACTCGAGGCTTGAATTGTTTCTTCAGTTCCTTCTGCTTGAGAAACGCAGAACGTGTTCTTCACTTCTGGTTTTCCATTTCCAGCTCTTTGCACATGTCATTATAACATTTTCTTTTGTCTTCTCAAGCTGCTCTTTGAAATCTTCTGTTTGGGTCTTTTACTTTGCCATTTCTTCCTTCTGCTTTAGCTGCTCAACACTTAAGAGCAAGTTTCCAAGTCTCGTCTGACATCCAATTAGGTCTTTTCTTTCTTTCCTGTATTTTTAATGACCTCTTGCTTTCTTCGTGGATGATGTCTTTGACGTTATTCCACAATTTGTCTGGGCTTTGGTCATTAGTGATCAGTACATCAAATCTGTGCTTGAGATGGTCTTTAAACTCAAGAGGGATATACTCAAAGTCATACTTGGGCTCTCATGGACTTGTTCTAATTTTGTTCAGTTTCAATTTGAACTTGCATATGAGTAACTGATGGTTTGTCCTGCAGCCAGCACCTGGTCTTGTTCTAATGGATGACATGGAGCTTTTCCATTGTCTTTTTCCACAGACATAGTAAGTTTGGTTCCTGTGTATTCCAACTGGTGAGTTCCATGTATACAGTCACCATATGTACTGGTTAAAAGAGGTATTTGCAATGAAAAAGTCGTTAGTCTTGCAAAATTCTATCACGTGATCTCCAGCATTATTCCTGTCACCAAGGCTGTATTCCAGCTACCGATTCTTCTGCTTTGTTTCCAACTTTTGCATTCCAGTCACCAGTAATTATCAGTGCACCCTGATTGCATATTCGATAAATTTCAGACCACAGAAGCTGGTAAAAATCTTCACCCTCTTCATCTTTGACCTTTGTGGTTGGTGCAGAAATTTGAATAATAGCCATATTATCAGGCCTTCCTTGTAGGCATACAGATGTTATCCTATCACTGACAGCACTGCACTTCAGGACAGATCTTTTGGATGATGAATGCAGCACCTTTCCTCTTCAAGTTTTTGTTCCCAGCATAATAGACTATATGATTCTTAGGTTCAAAATGGCCCAAACCTGTCCATTTTAGCTCACTAATGCCTAGGATGTCAATGTTTATGTGTTTCATTTCATTTTTGACAATTTCCAATTTTTATGGATTCATACTTCATACATTCCATGTCCCAATTATTAATGGATGTTTGCAGCTATTTCTTCTCATTTTGAGTCAAGCCACATCAGCAAACGAAGATACTGGAGGCTTTACTCCATCCACGTTGTTAAGGTTGACTCTACTTTGAGGAGGAGGCAGCTCTTCCCAGTCATCTTCCAAGTACCTGCCGACCTGGGGGGGGGGGGCTCAATTTCCAGCACCATATCTGACAATGTCCAGCTGCTAGTCATAAGGCTTTCTCTGGCTAATTCCTTTCAGAAGTAGACTGGTGGGTCCTTCTTCCTAGTCTGTCTTAGTCTGGAAGCTCAGCTGAAACTTGTCTACAATGGGTGACCCTGTTGGTACCTAAATACCAGTGGCATAGCTTCCTACACCACAGCAACAAGCAAGCCTCCACTGACAGACAAGTAAGGGCTGCCCACTCTATCTTCACCCTCATTATGCCAACATTATTCCTCCTTCGCCATCACAGAAGTAGGGGGGAAAATGAGATGAGAATAATATATGGGGTTTTTACTGATTCAGCCTGGAAATGAGATGTATCACTTCTCTTAATAACTTTGGCCACAACTCTGGTCCCCAACAAGGATGCTAAGAAGAGCTGAAAAGAACTAAAGAGCCATATTAGAGAACCCTAGCAAATATACACTATCTTACTATGGAAACCCTAGTGGCATAGTGGTTAAGTGCTACAGCTGCTAACCAACAGGTTGACAGTTCAAACCTGCCAGACACTCCTTGGAAACTCTATGAGGCAGTTCTATTCTGTTCTATTGGGTCATGATAAGTTGGAATTGACTTGCCAGCAGTGGGTTTGGTTTGGTTTATCTCACTACGGTTGAGAGCTCTGACTGCTAGTCAAGAGACCAGCAGTTTGAATCCATCAGGCACTCCTTGGAAACCATATGGTGTAGTTGTCCTTTGTCCTATAGAGTCACTATGAGTTGGAATTGACTCAACAGCAACGTGCTGTCTTCTTTATCTACTGATGAAATTATAGCAGACATGATTATTTATGTTATCTCTGATTTCTATGTGGAGGAACCTGTGTCAGAGTGCCAAACAAAACCAGAGGAAGAATGTGGGTCAGGTGTAGCTAAAAAGATCTCAACCAGCATGGCCTGGTTCAACCCCCATTGTAGCTAGCCACACGGCTGTTTCAGAGAACTGACTGCTTTAGACTGCAATCAGGGAGGCAGAAGCATTCATTTTGCTTCTTGGGTGCTATCAGAAACCTGCAGGAAGTCCCCTGGCAGCAAAGGATTGTGTGTCCAAGGGCAATATTTTAAAAGATGGTTTCACTTTGGTCAAATGGCACAGAGAAAGGAAAACCACGAAGTTGCAATTCACAAATCAGACACATAAAGGCTTGAACAGACTAATTAGTCCTTAGTCACTACACTGGAAGGCTAACCTGAAATTATAGCTACACTGCCTAACAAGGAACGTGCTTGGAACTGGGAGGAAATTGAGAATTGGTGAAATTAAACTCATTATTCCATATACTTCCTTTATGACTCAATTCTTTTTCACTGGCCCCTTTTGAACTTTTTCTCTGTTTGTTGTGCTCCTGAGCTGACTAATGGGATTTAATATTAGGTTCTTCCCCCCCCAACACACACAATGTAGGTGTTATTTGATCTTGCACACAAGCAGGAGGCCCCTTAACAAGTTATACAAGGAGACGTAAAAAATATTCAGGGGATTGTTTCTTCCTATTGTGCTGTGATACAGGTGCTCCAAAGGAGAACTGGAAAATTGTCTTGGAATCTCGACTGTGGGATGGATGGAATAGGGTAGGGAAAACAGACAAAGTGACCACGTGGGAATGGAGAGAGCACTGATACAGCAGTCTGGATAACAAAGTCCAAGTCCTTACTAAACAGGTTTGTGGCCTTGGACAAGTCACTTCATGAGATGGATACATGAGGTGCCATCCAGATTTCCCCCTCAATCTTGAAGGACTCATTCTCCCAGATGCTTACGCTGTCAACCCTTCCACAGGTCTCACCAGGCACAGAAGAATGTCCTCAAAAAATTACAGTAGGTGCCCCAATAAAAACCAAAAACTAAATCTGTTGCCACTGAGTCAATTTCAACTCATACCAACCGTACAGGACAGAGAAGAACTACTCCCTATGGTTTCCAAGGAACAGCTGGTGGACTGGAACTGCTGACCTTCGGGTGAACAGCCAAAGTGAATACATACTTGTGTGTTAGTGACGGAGATCTAGCCTTACAAAAGATACGTTCATTTCAACAGAGCCCTTGAAGTAATCTCTACCTATGAAACGGCTTGTAGGATGGACATTTCAAGGATGGAAGAGTACATCCCAACAAGCTGGTAAGAGAGAGAATTGAGAGCAGGCTTGCAATTGTTTGACAACTGTAGGACCAACGTAGAACCATAATTCTCTATCCTTTACCCTTGGCTTATTTTTATTCATAGTTCTAAGTACTCAAGGAGCCCTGGAAGCACAATGCTTAAGTGTTCGGATGTTACCCGAAAGGTTGGGGGGTTTAGACTCACCCAGGTGCTTCCTAAGGAGAAAGAATTGATTGACGATATGCTCCTGGGATGATTACAGCCCGGGAAACTCAATGAGGTAGCTTTACTTTGTCACATGGGGTCACAATGAGTCAAAACTGACTCGACAGCCACTTACAATAAGAACATAAGTAGTTAAAACCGTATGTATATTTAATGACTTTCTTATTGTCACTGGAATATAAACTACACGAAAGTAGGGACTTGCCCTGTCTTGTCCACTGTTAAATCTACAATGCTAGGCACTATGGGCTCACCGTTCATGCTTGGTAAGTATTTGCTGAATACTGAGCAAAGGAATAAGCCAAACTGAAAATGTCAGTTAAGTATTTAAGTTGCAAAGAGAGATATAATTTTCATGTAAAGAAAATTAGAGGTTTCCTACAGTCAGTATTTCCCTTCTCATAAATTAGAAAAGTCTTTATGAAACACATGATGTGCTGCAAGGCATTTCTAAGAAACACTTCCTTATAAGGAGCCTGAATTACTCTTCCCTATTTTTTAATCTGTTTTCAGGTGCAGCATTCCAAGCAGAGTTTCCAGTATTATCCTTCTGTTCATTTATTCACCTCTTCCATTTGGTCCAGTGTAATCTTTTATCTATCAAGTTTTGCATTCAATGACTCGCTTGTCTTGAATTCTAAACCAACCCACCAAACTCACTGCCGTGGAGTAAATTCTGACTCATAGGGACCCTAGAGGACAGAGTAGGACTGCTCCATAGAGTTTTCAAGAAGCACCTGGTGGATTGGAACAGCTGACCTTGTAGTTCACAGCCACAACACTGAACCACTACACCACACGGGGTTGCAAAGTCCTTCATTATATCTGCTTTGGGGAGTTGCAGTTCTCTTTTGGTTTTGTCATTTCTTATTCTTAATTACTAGATAATTCTAGTTGCTGTTGAGTCACTTCCAAGTCATGGTAAACCCATGTGTTTCAGAGTAAAACTGTGCTCCTTAGGGTTTTGGACTTTTGGAAGTAGACTGCCAAGACTTTCTTACAGGATGCCTCTGGGTGCATTCAAATCACCAACTTTTCATTTAGTAGGGAAGCACTTAACCAACCATCTGTACACCCAGAGACTCCTGTTAGATGATAAACCCAAACCAAATTCATTGCCCTCAACTGAATTCTGACTCACAGTGACTCTATGGAACAGAGTAGATCTGTTCCACAAGGTTTCTAGGGAGGGCCTGGTGGATTTGAACTGCTGACCTCTTGGTTAGCAACTGTAGCACTTAACTTTCTTTGCCACCAGGGTTTCCTGTTGTTAAATGATAGTCCTTCTTTATCTATTTGAGGGGGAAAAAATTACATATATTTAGCCTTGCAACCCCTGGTGGTGTAGTGGTTAAGTGCTACAGCTGCTAACCAGAAGGCTGACAGTTCAAATCTACCAGGCACTCCTTAGAAACTCTATGGGGCAGTTCTACTCTGTCCTATGGGGCACTATGAATCAGAATTGACTCCACAGCAATAGCTTTGGTTTGAGTGAGATTCAGCTTTAGAATATCTCATTATTTTTATTTTATGTGAAGTAAATTTAGTTCCTTGAAAAAAAAACTGTGTTTTGCAGTAGCAAAAAAATGGAATCAACCCAGATGTTGAACAACAGACAAATGGATAAACTATGGTCCATATACTCAATGGAACACTATGCAATAATAAAAAACAATGGTGATTTTAGGAAGCATCCATATCCTGGTTTTAACTGGAAGACATTATGTTGAGTGAAATCAGTCAATGGCACATGGACAAATATTGTATGAGATCCCTGCTATAAGGACTTAACAACAGGCTCATGTACAGAAGAAACATCTTTGACAGTTACAAGGGAGGAGATGGAGGAAGGAAGGGAGGGAGGGAGGGAGGGAGAGGGCTGGTTATAGATTAGGTAGTTGGTAGAAATTTCGTTGGGTGAAAGCAGTGACAGCACACAGTAGAAAGAAGAGCAACTTAACGGGACTTCAACATAAACTGAAACCTCTTCTAATCTTAACCCAACATTGCAAGGATAGAGTAGCAAGGGCGGGGGTAAAGGGACCATGCTCTCAAGGGATGTAAGAGGCCAATTGGTATAATCAGCCTATTGCTAAGACAGTCTTCTACACTGGGGTCTTAAAAGCTAGCAAGCTGCCATCTGCGGTACACCAGATGGTTCCAACTCAACTGGAACAGATGATCACCAAGGACAACAAAGACATGAAGGACCCATGTGAATCAACATGTGACCAGAAGAACTAGATGGTGCCTGGCCACCACCCAAAACAGCCATGATGGGACACATTATGTCAAGTCCCAGCGGCAACATAAGAAAAAGAGGGGTGCACCTCAAGAACTCTACTAAAGGACTGCAGTCGATGGTCCAGTGGCCTGGATTCTCCTGGGAGCATCGCCCCTAGATCTGATGCTGCCTCTGACTGGAAAACATTACTCAGGTCAACTCTTCAGACAGGAATGGACTGGACTCAGGGACACAATGTGACCACATGGTGTGTGCATTTTACGGTTCTCTGCATCTATAGGATGCTGTTCTATTGGCCTCTTACTAGAAGGGAGAGGAGAGGGTGGAGAAGAGGGGACAGGAGATTGTTAAGGATACGACATGTACAGAATGGAAAGGGACAGTGTGCTGTCACCAGGCAAGGAGAGCAGAAGGAGCTGCAGACAGGCAGGCACGCAAATTTAATTTGGATTGTACATTTTCACTCCATCACAATTTAAAAAAAAAGAAGAAATGTTTTAAAGTTCTCTTCATCTTTCCCTTGGGTCCAATAAACTAGTACTTACAACAGCAGCTTGGGGTATCTTCCTGGGGGATAGTGGGAATTCTGCCAACCCAGTCACAAATCCAGGAGGCAGTGTGGCCAGACAGGCGGTTGTATCTGTTGCCTTTAGGGTCCTTAGATACTTAGTTCAGGCAGTCCCTCAGCCCACGTAGCTGTCTAATGTAGCTTCTATCCCGCCCCGACCCCCAGGGTGAAGCCCCTCTCCAGCTCACAGCTCCATACTTTGAACCTAGCTTTTGGGCTGGGCCTCTCTCCCCCAAGTTCCCCCTATTTTCTCATGAGGTGGGGACTTCAGTCACCTCCACCTGCTATGGAGCTGATCAGGTTGGACTCCCAAAATTGTACTATTTCCTATCTCACAGAAATACCCATCTTGTTTAGATCTGGCTATGATTTTATCTTTCTACAGTATTTTCTTTTAAAAAGATTATCAATACTCTGCAAAGCATTTGGGCATGGCTGTGGCTATCATTCAAAGCATGAAATCTACATCATCATCTAGGCTGGATACGTGATCTGGTATAACAGCTAAATACAGACAGCTGCTAGCTCTGTGAGGGAAAGATGAGATGGTAAGACCCTTCCTCAGTAACTCCAGTGAGGCTGGTTTCCTAGCACACAGATCCCACAAGTCATTCTTTCTTCCTTCCCTGACAGCTAGAGACACAGGACTGGGATATGAGTTTTACCCCCAGGGTTATAATGAAATTAAAGGAAAACTGTCAGTATAGTCTGAGTTTAGAAGGTATATGAGTATGAGTTTTGACAATTTTATCCCCAGACCCAGCTGTATCTCTCAGATAACTCCTCAACACTGTTCCTGTGTCCTTTTACTAATACATAGTGCCCTGATATTAAAGAGATAGGAGAGAAGCAGAAAGACAGTGAGAGACAGAAGAAAAAAAGAGACCTAGATTTGAAAAAAAAAAAAAAAAAAAAGCTGGTGGACTGGGAAAAAAATAATTTAGCATGGAACTGAATAACATGCACGTAGTTTGGAAGTCTAAATTTAAGCAACTCAGTGCTTCTACAAATAGAATCAGAGCCTGCCTTGCTATGTCCATTCAAATTTTCCTAATCTAACTGATTCAATTCATTGTTCCCTAATTAGATAGAATTGTTGTCCAGAATGAAGAACTCGCCCCCCGGTAATTACTCGACTGTAGAATGGAATGAGCAACCAAACGCTGACACATACTGTACAAATGGCAGCACAATAAATAGAACACTGTTTTCCAACAATAACCCGGCAGCGAATTCCACTAGCGTATTTCTTCGTGAAACATGTTTATGTGATAGTCTTCCAATTTTATGGCGGAAGTTTATCACCATAAGGTGCATTTCATGACAGCCGAATAACTACATTGAGTTAGGCTTGTCACCTTGTGCCTTCCGTATCAAGACACATGCTGATTGTATCAAATACTGTTGACTGTCTTAGTGCCACAAATAGAAAAGATGATTACCCTGTTTGGTGTAGATATGATGCAATGTTATTCACATTGCAAGAAATGGAAGGTCAAGGTTGTCTAACAACACGAGAAAGATGAGGTACTGAAAGCTTCTTAATGCAGTGATGGTTTGCTAATAGGCAGATGCCAGGTGTACATTAATGTATGGATGATTCTTTATGTAATCGTGTTGGAGAGATGTGCATGCATGTCAAATCATTGTGTATTATTGGGTGAAGACACGAGTTACACATTTCCTTTTTAAAAAAAATAAATCAGAGCCACGCTTTAAGCATCCCCTTAAAGTACACATTGATCTATCCCAAAGGATCAGCCTAGAAGATGTGATCTAAAATTCTGCTTCTATCCTACTCAGAAGCACTCTGTGATGATCTCATCAAAGAACAGGTTGGCCCTGTATCTTGGTACTTGCCTGTGGTTCTGATTTTCTCATAGGCAGTGCTGGCTTTCATCTTCATCTAGTAAATACTACAAAGCATACCTTCAGGAAAGCTACACGACTGTGCTGATGTCCTTAAAATCGCAGAGAATTATTAGCAAGTCAGTCAAATTCGAAATTTATGTACTCTCCATTGTCAAACAGATGTTATAGTCTGGTCCCAGATTTGCGACGGCACTTGGCTTTGGCCAACCAAGTATATGACCCCAGAAATTTCATTGTTCAGTCTTATTTACTCAAAGTCTATATGCAGTAACTGTGATCTTGTTTGGGCCTTTTTTAAAAAAAAACTGTGTTTTAGTTTACTGAGTGAGTTAACTTCTCATTCAAAAATTTGTATACAAATTGTCTACTGACATCAGTTTCAATCCCTGCAGCGCGTCGTCACTCTCCTGCTTTCCCTTTACACCTCAAGCTCCCTGTGTCCATTTGTCCATTTTTCCTTTCTGTTCCTACCTTTTCATCGTCACTTTAGGACAGCAGTTGCTCGCTGGTCTTGTATACTTCACTGAACTAAGAAGCATCTTCACGTGTGTTATTGTTTGCTTTATACAAAAAAACAAACCCACTGCCATCAAGGGAGGTCCAACTCCTAGCAACCCTATAGGTCAGAGCAGAACTGCCCCACAGAGTTTCCAAGGAGTGCCTGGCGGATTTGAACTGATGACCTTTTGGTGAGCAGATGTAGCACTTAACCCACTAAACCACCAGGGTTTCCGTTTGCTTTACAGGCCTATCTAATCTTTGCTTGAGAACAGGACTTAGAGAGTGGCTTCAGTTCTGAGGTAAAAGGACGCCCAGCGACGATGGTCTTGGGGATTACTACAGTCTGTGTCAGACCAGCAAGCCTGGTCTTTTCCTTGTGAATCTGAATTTTGTTCTACATTCTTCTCCCACTCTGTTCAGGACCCTCTAAAATGATCCTAGTCCTAGGAGCTGGTGGTAGTCACCAGGTACCATCTAGTTCTTCTGGGCTCAGGTTGATAGAGGCTGTGGTTCACGGGGTTCACTAGCCCTTTGGACCAACATTTTCCTTGTGTCTTTGTTTTCTTCATTCTTCTCAGCTTCTTTCAGGATGGAACCAACAGATATATCTTAAATGGCCACTCACCAGCTTTTCAGACCCCAGACGCTACTCACCAAAGTAGAACATTTTCTTTATGAATTTTATTATGCCAATTGACCTAGATGCTCCCCAGGACCACAGTCCCCACCCTTCAGACCCAGTAACTTGGTGTCTCGAGGTACTTGGATGAGTGTAAGAAGCTTCTATGACTCTGCCTTGATCAGGCTGTGCGGACTGCCTCTGTTATGTGTTGTCTTTCTTTTCACCAAATTCAGACTTGTTTACTATCTTGTTAGCGATTTTTCCTCTCTACCCTTCCACTCCTTCATAACCACTAAAGATTTTTTTCTGTTCATAAACCTTTTTTGAGTTTTTATAATATGAGCTCATAAAATATGTGTCCCTTTGTGATTGAGATATTTCTGTCAGCATAATGCCCTCCTGATTCATCCATCTTGTAAGATGTTTTGCAGATTCATCATTTTTTATCAATGCATAATATTCCATTGTGTGTATGTATCATAAGTTGTTTATTCACTCATCTGTTGATGGGCACTTGGGTTGTTTCCTTCTTTTTCCTATTGTAAATAATGCTGTAATGAACACGGTGAGCTATGTCTACTCATGTGATGGCTCTTATTTCCATGAGATATATTCCTAAGAGTAGGACTGCAGGATTGTATTATATTTTTATTTGTAGCTTTTTAAGTAGACAACATATCATTTTCTATAGCACTTATACCATTCTACATTCTCTCCAGCAGTGTATAAGAGTTTCAGTCTCCCCACAGCCTCTCCAACATCTGATGTCTTCTGTTTTTTTTGTTTTTTGATTAGTGCCAGTAATGTCACGGTGAAGTCATATCTCATTGTAGTGTTGATTTGCATTTCGCAAATGGCTAGTGATTGAGAGCATTTCCTCATGTGTTCATTAGTGGCCTGAAGGTCTTTGGTGAAATCTCTGTTCATATCCATGGCCCATTTTTAATTGCACTATATCTTCTTTTGTTGTGGTGTGTTAAATGTAATTTTTGAAAATAGTGCTGTTGCATTAGCTTTAAGAAAAAGTCATTACAGGGACTGTTTACTGGTTTTGAAAGAACAAAAGTTGGTTTAGTGTAATTAATAACAGATATGTATTCACCATTTAATCACAGAGCTTTAAGGGATACTGTCATTCTCTAATCTGTGGCCTTTCCTAGCAGCAACCACAAACATCCTGGCAAGGGCCTAATAGCTATGACCAAGTAGACAAAGTGAGAGGCATCTCAGTCAGTAATTAGGGCAGGACAGATGCCAGGTATGGGCCCAGACAGAGGTAATAGGAGAAAAATCAGTCAATCATGAGAACAGGAAATGCAGTTGCCATGAGACTGAGTCCAAATAATGACCCTATAGGACAGAGTAGAACTGTCCCATAGGGTTTCCTCGGCTACAGTCTTTACCGCCAGATCTCTCTCTCACAGAGCGGCTGGTGAGTTCACACTGCTGATAGCTCACACTTAATGACCAAATGCTGATCTACTACTTCAGCAGGGCTCCTCGTGGCACTGACCATTGGATGGTAACTGGAGAGATTGCCTTCAAAGAGATCCAAGAGAAATAACCAGCTGTTCCAACAACTGGACGGTGCTAAGAGAAGGGAGTAACTACAGTGTTTCAGATTCCTAGCTAGTTACTAGTGTTGTAATCTATTAGGGACAGACCCAAAAAGGGCTACAGTCCTTCAGTAAAGGAAGGAAAAAAAATCACAAGGGAGAAAGAAATCACAGCCCATGAACTGGTGTAATGAAATGCTTTGCTTAAAAGGAATGACCTGAGGAGCAACGGAGCGGGGGGCTAGACACAGCAGCTGTAGAGATCATCTCGGTTCCACAAAGCAAGAAGTAGAGGAATGGGGAAGAAAGAATTAGATTGGGATTTTGAGGAGTAAGAAGGCAACAACAGAAGGAGACTCGAGAAATGAGTCATATCCACAGTTCAGAATTCAGGGTCTGTATTTACAGGAGTCCCTGTTTGCAGCAGAAATCTGGGTGGCATGGTGGTTAAGTGCTGTGTCTGCTAACCCAAAGGTTGGCAGTCTGAATCCTCCAGGTACTCCTTGCGAACACTATGGGGCAGTTCTACTCTGTGCTACAGGGTCATTATGAGTCAAAATTGACTTAGTGGCACCGGGTTCTGTCTGGAGCAAACACTTCACATGCTTGGCTGCTAACCAAAACTCTGGAGGTTTGCGTTCACCCAAAGGTACTGCTGAAGACAGACCTGCAAATCTGCTTCGGAAACAATCAGCCACCGAAAACCCTGAGGAGCGCAGTCCCACTGTAGCACACATGAAGTCACCACGAGTCAGCACCAACCAGACAGCACAGGGTTGGGTGACATTTAAGAGATGTTGTATTTTCCATGGTAGTTAAGATCTACATCTGCTAACCAAAACATCAGAAGTTCAAATCCACCAGGTGATCCTTGGAAACTCTATGGGGCAGTTCTATTCTAACCTCTAGGGTCACTACGAGTAACACATGACTCAATGGCAGTGAGTTTGGTTTTGGTTTTGGTATTTTCCATAATGCCAGATACGGGTTTCCAAGAGGTAGGTTATTTGGTTTAACAGAACCAGCCAGCTGAATACATGTGAAGAATCAGGCTACTTATTTCAATTCTTTTAAGAGCTTAACTGCTTGTCCAGTTGGTGATTTAAATCCTTCCCCTTCCAACCTCAATGTCAGTTCTAATGAATCAAACAAACCAAAACGGTAACTGTGTGGTCAAGACGCAGCCTGATCCTGGTACTTGGGTGTTATGGAGTTTTTAAGAGTTGAGGAATTGAGACCCTACAGAAAATTTACTTTGTGTTTTGGAAGGTTTTTCTTTCATTACTCAGAAGTTAGAAATGTTTCACCTAATTTAATAATCAAGAATTACCTTTCAATTGATGAATGTTATTGTGATACCAATATTTTCATAAGTTAGAAATAAACACATACATTGAAGGAAAAATGACAGTGGATAGTTGCTAGAAAATAAACACGTAGTTAATGGACTCAGTATCTGAAGTCTCATTTATGAATTATGATTTAGCCACTTTGTGTTACTATACTGCAGTTTTAGAAGTCTTAGAAAAGTTTAATCTAGAAATGATGTTTTACAGTTTAAAAATAAGTAGTTTGGAAGCCATTTGGTACAAGCTTAAACAGATATATTTAAATGGATGTTTTCTGTAGAAACTAGATTTCTCACTGCTGAGCCTAGAATATGTTCTTTCAGTGGAGTTTGTCAATCTTCATATTTTGTGACAGAATGTGGGTTTCTCTGTCTGCTTATTTCTCCAATGCTTAAAAACTTTGGCTTTTGGCCAGCAAGCTGCCATCTAAGGAAGCATGAATTGGTCCCAGCTCATCTAGAGAAAATGAAAACCAAGAAAATCAAGGACATGAGGAAAATATGAGCCCAGCAGACAGAAGCTTCCATATGATTGGGAGACTACATCAGCAAGAGATCAGAAGAACTAGATGGTGCCCGGCCACCACCAAAGATTGCCCTGACAGGGAACACACTGTAGAGTCCCTGACTTGGCACAAGGAAAAGGGGAGTGCAGATTTAGAACTCTATTACAAGACCAAATTTGATGGTCCAACATCCTGAAGGGTCCCCTGAGAGCATAATCCCTGGACTTGCTGCTAGCCCAGAGCTGAAGCCAGTACTGAAGCCAGCTCTTCAGACAAAGACTCCACTGTATCATAGGACACACAGTGGTGCAGATGGTGTGTGTACTTCTTCGTTTTTATATATATGAGGCTGTCCAACTTGTTCCTCTTTAGAGGGGAGACAGGGGAATTGGGTGAAGAGAACAAGCGTTAGGGGAGCAGATGCCCTAAGTACAGGGTGGAAGGAGTTGTGTGTCATCACAGGGTCAGGAGAGCAGACAGAGTTGCATAGAGGAATGTGTTCAGCATTTATATGGCAAATTAACTTGGATTGTAAACTTTCACTTAATCACAATTTAAAAAAAAAAAAAAAAAAAAACCTCAGCTTTTAAATATAGGTATTTGCATATTTGTTCAGTGAAGTAACCAAAGATTCATGCAGAGAAAAAACAAGTACCTAGAAGGTACCCTATTCAGCCGACACCTGTCACTGTCTCACTGGAATCAGGAACAGAAGACTGACGACAATCACCATTGCTTTCCCCCAGAGCTGCCTGACCCCAATCAGAGCTACCCAAACAAGGAAACACAAAATGTGCGCGACACTGAAATATTCTTGTGAAACGTATAAATCCTTTCTTCATATTTTAACCACTCACTTTCCTTTCAGAACTTTATTGCTCTTATGCGAAAAATCCGAGTTTGTGAAGTCTGCCTTTACAAACTGCTTGGGGAGTAAAACAATCTCTCCGACACTTTGATATGGGAATAGAATTGCTAAGAAAAACCTAGTAGCTTATGCTCTTTGGCACCTGTTCCCAAATTAACCAGGCTGAGGTCACGAACTAAACCAAAAACTAAACCCACTGTCATCCAGTGAATTCTGACTCACAGCAACCCGCTAAGCCAGAGCAGAACTGCTCCACTGAGTTTCCAAGGACTGCCTGGCTGATTTGAACCGCCAGCCTTTTGGTTAGCAGAAACAACACTTAACCACCACGTCACTAGGATTTCCGGTTCACTAACTAGTATGTAAGAATTGATGATATTCTACCTTGCCTTAGTGAAATAAATCCTAAACTGTAGAGTAAATGTTTCCAGAGCATGAGAATTCATTATGGCAGGTGGTGGGGGTGATGGGGGAGATACAACAACATCAGTGCAGAGAGGTCGGGGCAAACAATACACATATTCTGAACAAAAAACCTTTGTACCTACTGTCTCTGCAGACATTATTTGAGGGGAGAAAGAAGAAGAGGACACAGGGAGGCAAGAATGAAGGAAAAGGAGGGAAGCTAAGCAGAGTGAAAGTGAGTCAAAGACAAGTTATCAAAGAGGTGGCCATCTGTCAAGGGCAAATGCAAAGAGCTAAACTTGAGTGTGGACTCCAAAGGGTGGCTCTCTACTGACATCGGCCTGATGATATGAACCTGAGTGTTTTCATTAAAACCAGTGTTCTTGATGAATCAGGCTGTCAGAGCTGGACAGCAGAAACAGGTTCTGCCCTGCAACTCAGCAGCACTCCCAGTTAATTCCAAGCAGGTGGCTGCTCGGTTCAAAAACACAATGAGGAAATCTTCCTCTTAGTTCCTCTTTTGCTCTAACAAATGCTACTGGGTGGACTGAACTCTTAGATAAGCACAGATTATTTTGTATCTTTAGATCTAATTATATAATAATATTTCCTTGCATATTATATTCACTGAAGATCATTCAGAAGCAGCTGCAGCAGTATACAGACAGAGAAACTGCCGGAATTGCAACCTGGATTCAGAAGAGGAAATGGAATCAGGGATATCGTTGTTGATGTCAGATGGATCCTGGCTGGAAGCAGAGAATGTCTGGAAGATGTTTACCTGTGTTTGATCAGCTACTCAAGGCATCTTCATAACAAATTATGAATAACACTGCAAAAAACAGGAATTCTAGAACACTTAATTGTGCTCAGGAGGAACCTTTACATAGACCAAGACACAGTGGTTCGAACAGAAATAGGCAATACTGCATGGTTTAAAATCAAGAAAAGTGTGCATCAGGGCTGTATCATTTCACCAGACTTATTCAGTCTGTATGCTGAGCAAATAACGTGAGAAGCCATACTACATGAAGAAGAATGTGGTGTCAGGAGACAGACTCATTAACAACCTGCAACATGCAGAGGACACAACTTGGCTTGCTAAAAGTCAAGAGGATTTACAGTACTTACTGACGAAAACTGAAGGCTGCAATCTTCAGTATGGATTACATTTCAAAAACCAAAACCAAAGCAAAACAAACCTCAAAACTGGACAGATAAGCAATATCACAATTAAGCAGAAAAGACTGAAGTTGTTGTGGATTTCCTTTTACTTGGATCCACAATCAACACCCATGGAAGCAGCAGTCAAGAAATCAAAAGACACACCACATTGGGCAAAGCTGCTACGCAAGATCTCCTTAAAGTGTTCAAAAGCCAAGATGTCACCTTAAGGACTTAGAGGTGCATTATCCATACTGTGGTGTTTTCAGCTGCCTCTTATGCATAGCAAAAGATGAACAAAGAATAAGAAAAATCAAGGAAAAATTGATGCCTTTGAATTACGGTGTTGGTGAAGAATATCAAATACCACCATGGAATGCCAAAAGAACAAACAAGAAGCTACATCGGCATGGGGTGAGAAGAACGAAATGATTCCCAACTACCATCAGTGACCACCCAGACCAGGAATACAACCAGCAGGCCCTGAAGGAGCAAGAGAGGTGCAGAAGGGGAACTCTCGTGAAAGACCAGCTGACAGTCCGACTGACTGGAGACTCCCCCGAAGACAGGGCCCTCGGACTCCTACTAGCCCTGAACTAAAACCGCTCCCAGAGCCAACTCTTCAGACAAGATTAACCTGGTCTGTAAGACATCAAACAGTACGATGAAGAGTGTGCTTCTTGGCTCAGGTAAACACGAGACTAACGGGCGGCTCTTGGCTGAAGGCGAGATGCAGGCCAAAGAACTAGGCAGACACAGATTCAAAGGCTAGCCTTATCCCTAGGTGGCCTTGAGCAAACAACGTACTTTCCCTAAACCTCTGTGATTCCATTTTCAGGTTAGTAAAGGGATAATGATACCTGTACCCAGGCGGGAGGACGGGCACATAACTAAAGGAGCGAGAAGACAGCAGATGCTCAGTGAAGACGCTCATTATGATTGCCAGAGACTCAGTAATGGAATGTGAGTCTAATGTTTACTGATTATCATTATCATCAAAAGGCAACCAGCCTCATGATACTCTTAAGTCCGAAAATGACACTGCGAGTGAACTTCACCAGGGATTAAATGGCTCAGTTAGTAAGAAGCTCTGTAGAGTTCCTAACCTGCATCCAAAGCTGAAACAGGCTTCAGGCCGTCTGCTTGTATTCTTCATGATTTGCACAGACAGCCCCTGCACTGGACCCCCCAACATCCTCTGCCAGGAGGGACCCCAGAAGAGGCTCCTTGAAGCTCTCTTCTCAGAAGAGACGAATCCAAGAGAATGCAAGCCTCTGACAGTCTTTTCTAATATTCTCCATCTCTCTCCCAGACCCACCGCCTATCATATCCACTGTGTCCCTTGTTGATGCCTGCTGCACCATGCCATCTCAAAGAGCAAGACAAACACAACCTAAGTGACATTTACTGATGGACTGACAGAATGAAAAACTAGCACCAAGTGACTGAAGCCACCACAACAGCCTCGCTTCAGTACTCAGTGCAGTGTTGGTCCATCCAAACCAAACCAAATGAAGCCCACTGTCACTGAGTCGATTCTGACTCACAGTGACCCTACAAGGCAGAGGAGAACTGCCCCACAGGGCTTCCCAGGCAATAAATCTTCATGGAAGCCGTCTGCCACATCTTTGTCCCACAGAGTGGCTGGTGGGTTTGAATCACTGACCTTTTGGTTAGCAGCCAGGTACTTATAAACACTGCGCCACCAGGGCCCACTGTTTGGTCCACAGAAGACTTCATCTAGTGTACGAGGTAAGACAATTAAGTTTGCGAATGCAGCCTAGTACAAGCATTTAGAAGGGTGGACTAGGCACTGGCGTCAGTGCATAGCTTCTCGAAGGGAGTACTCCGAAGGTGACCACAGTGATGTTCAACAGTGAGGTATGCAGCACTTTTTCTAGGATGACTGCGAGAACTTACTGTCTGACCTTGTATACTGAGTGGATGCTGCTTTGGGAAGTCCATAGAGTCTAATAGCGAAGAGCCAGCCTCTGGATTTAACACCTTTCTCCTTATGAGCTGTGCAACCCTGGGCAAGTTGCAAGTTACTCACCCCCTCTATGCCTGGTTTTTGTTTTCTGTAAAATGGTAATAGTATCTACTTTGGGCGGCTTTTCTAAGCAGCAAATGAGACCATGTATGTCCAATCCATTTAGTAGAGTGTTTGACACTCCATAAGAGCTCTGCACACGGTGTTAACAACTGCCCAGGCCCTTCCAACTGCCCCTGGCAGAAAGCCGAGGCCCAGCAGCCAGTCACTGTCGCTCAGGTCAGGGAATGTGGTCTAAAGCAGCCTGAAATCCCAGGGAGACCTCACCTTCATGGCAAGCGTTGCCTGCCCCTCAACCTCACCTGGCCATTGCTTAAGGGCAACTTCTCAGTCCACTGCTTGTCCTTGATGACTTGTAAATCCTCTTCCCTGTTTATTCCCAGAGACTAAACCAAAGAATACTTACATTTCCTCTAATGGTATTTGTTTTACTCAGCTAGTGCTGCTTTAACAGAAATACCACAAGTGGCTAAAAGTCCAAATTCAGGGTGTCAGCTCCAGGGGAAGGCTTTCTTTGCTAGATCTGGACGAAGGTTCTTGTCTATCTTCCCCTGGACTCGGAGCTTCTGAGGCACAGGGACCCCGGGTCCTTTGCAAAGCATACACTCAGCTTCTGGTACAGCTTCTTGGTGGTATGAAGTCCCCAAATGTCTCTGCTAGCTTCTCTCTTTTATATCCCAAGAGACTGCCTCAAGGCACAAAACAGTCTTCCATACTGAGTCCCGCCTCACAAACACAACTGCCGCCCATCTGTCCTCATTAGCATCCTAGAGGCAAAATTCATAGCATGGAATAACATCACACAACACCAGGAATCATGGCCTAGCCAAAGCACCACACATGTTTTGGGGAGAACAGTTCCATCGATGACAGTATTCACGGTATGCTAAAATCTATTAGGGTGGAACTACGCAAGTGCTCTTTTTGCAGGTCCACATCAGACTGTTTCTAAGCCTGAGTCCAAAGAAGGGCTGGTGGGTAACCAGGTCAAAGTAATGAAAAGTTTGTTATTTTTATTTGCTTAATATTCTTCTTTCATAAATTCCATTAGTATTTGCCATGGGCTAAACAAACTTTAATTTCCTTAACACCTATTTCAGTTCACAAGAATACCTCAAAAGCAGCTTCTCTGGCTAAAATGTTTCTCTTTTGTTATGACAGTCATTTTAGAGATCAAGAAACCACAGGGGACAGAAAGACTCAGCAGGGAACCCCTTCCTCCAGACACAAACCATCCCTGGCATCTGACACCCACTCTGTTTCTGAAAATGTCTGGAGCCCACCTTGCCTTGCTCAGATAATTCTTCCCAGGGATTGAGAACCCCATCAGAATACGGGACCAATTCAGATGTCTTCTTCATAAACAACTTAACATGTCAAGTACATACCAGAATCACAGCCTGGACTCCAGAAATCCTGCTTCTACCACTTTTCAGCACTGTGGTCCTCTGTAAATCAAAAATCAAGAACCACTGGGAGCTTTGGTTCTCTTACATGAGAAATAGGAACAATAATCCACAGTGTTCTCCCCACAGACAAGAGATGAGGTACAAATCTCAAATTAGAATCAAAACATTTTAAAAACTTTCGGACGCCCTAAAAATTCAGTACAGTGAAACCTGTAAAAGCCAGCAAAACCTGTATAAAGTAGAAAAGCTGTGTAAAAGAAGGAAAACGTGAATCTTTTCCACTAATAGAAAGCAACAGAAAAGTGGTAAGACTGCACTTTGTTAAAGACAGTATTTTAGTTATCCAGAACCGCTGTAATAGAATTACCACAAGTGGCTGGCTTTAACAAACAGACATTTGTTCTCTCACAGTCTAGGAGGCTACAAATCCAAAATCAGGGCACCAACTCCAGGGGAAGTCTTTCTCTGCTGGCTCTGCTGTCCTTGTCATCAATCTTCCTCTGAGTCTAGGAGCTTCTCAGTGCAGATGCCTTGGGTCCAAAGGACACACTCCACTCCTGGCTCTTCTTGTTTGGTGGTAAGACACTTTGGAGAGGACACAATGCAATCCACAACAAGCAGAAAACTTTCAAGACGCAGACAAACAAGGTAGCCCTACTGAGTGCTGACTCTCACGGGTTTCACTGTACTACTTCCCATACCTGGACATGTTAGTAAAATACTGGACACATTCATTTGACCTAAATTAACCTTGAGACACCATCTGTTCTGTGCCCGCAGATTTAAAAGCCCTGAGGATGTAAAGTAACCAACAAGTCCACAAATTTAATTGTTCTAAGCCCTGCATATCTCACTGTTGAGTGTCACTACGGTCATCTTCTAAGTGCTCCACTTGAGAAGCTAGGCACCGATGCCAGTACCTAGTCCACCATCTAAGCAATTTTGAAACTCTTTCTAGAATGGCCATTGCATACGGTGGCAAATTCACAAACTTAATTGTGCAGTTGTCTCTGAGGGAATTTTCAGGCAGTAAACAAGTAACTATATTAGGACACCCACCCTACTCACCTGATCTGGCCCCCAATGACTTTTTTTCTTTATCTGAAGATAAAGGAAATATTGAAAGGAAGACATTCTGGTGATATTTGGGACATCAAGGGTAATACAATGACAGCTCTAATGGTCATTCCAGAAAAAGATCTCCAAAACTGCTTTGAAGAGTGGATGAGGCACTGGTGTCAGTGCACAGCTGCCCAAGGGGAGCACTTTGAAAGTGACTGTAGTGATATTCAGCAGTGAGATATGAGGACTTTTTGTAGGATAAGTTCATGGACTTAATTGGCAGTCCTCATATGATATTGAATAAACAGTTGATGGTTTCCCATTGCTACCCATGTGCTTGGTGTCAGACACAGGACTGGGAGACAGGGTGCACAACCTCAATCAGATAGCCATTCTGGTATCATACAGCTTGGCACTGTGAAAAATTCCAGAGCAGGGGGAGGGGGAAGAAATGAGTTTACTGAGAACTTTCAAAGAAGAGCAACATTTTCATTTCTGCAAGGAATGATTCCTTCCTATCCAAGAATAATAGCACTGTTTTATTTTCTTAGGGAATTCAACTAAGCAGCCCAAAACCTGACCTAGGAGTGTAGTTACCATAAGGGAACTTCCGGGTTCAGAAAACACAAATGGTTAACAGTCTGAATCTCTGTGACGCTCACTCATTTGTTCATTCATTAATGCATTCATTCCACAGGTATTTATTGAGTGTCCACCCTGATCTGCACTCGAAGCAGACCAAAACACGAGCTCTGAATAACTCAGACCTTTTCTAGCCATTTAAGTCACCTGGAGGACAACGCATGTAATGTGAGACAAACTTCTGTCAATGCTGTATGTCTGGAAAGTTCTGTGAGGAATCACTGGATTTTGCATCTGTCTGCTTTTCTTCTCCAGAAGAAATGCTGTGTAAGTACAGGTAAGCAGCCTGCTGCCATGGCAGTGAAAGCGACTATGAACTAAAAGGTCAGTGGTCTGAAACCACCAGTGGCCCCTCAAGAGAACCACATGGCAGTCTGCTTCCATAGAGATGTACAGCCTTGGAAGGCCTGGGGGATCACTACAGGTGGGAAATGACCTGAAGACAGTGGGCGGGCTGGGTAAGGAAAGGGATCCAGGAGTCAGAGCAGAAGCCCACGTCCCACGACCCGCCTTACTGCATGCCCATAATGTGACTAATTGCTTTCCCACTTCTTGTCTGAGCTTCAGTGTCCCTGTGAGTCAGATGGGGGGATTTCCCACTCTGAATTTGTGAGTCTTTGATTCTGCAACTATTTAGTTCATCTGGGCAGGCTATGTGACTTCTCCACTATGTTGCTGAGCCACAGCTGGACTACTGCACTTTTTGAATTTTGTTTTTAATTTGAAGTTATTGGCAGCTTTAAAAAAAATAAGGGATGCCATTAAACAACCCAGAAGTCCAGTGTCTCTTGAAGACTAGCAAGAGCTCACTATTAAGGGCCACTTTCCTCAAAGCACAATGAGTTGAGACTGAGGAGTGTCACCTCCGTTAGATGTTTGGGCTTTCCAATTTGTGACAGTGCCTACTGTTCCCTGCTGTCCAAATGCTGAGAATCCATTTTCTTTGCCCAGCACTCTTTGTTCATTTATACAGCCTACCAGGACCAGAGGTAGGTGTTTCTCCAGGAGCACTTCAGGCATAAAGATCTCTGAAAGGAGAATTCTAGAACCTCAATCAAAATGTCTTTCTGAGGCCATCGAGCTGACTGGAAATTAAATAAACCATTGTTGCTCACCCTGATGCATGTGAGAAACAACCAGACAACGTTTAAAATACACTAATTCCGGGGACCCTAGCCCCAGAGATTCTCATTCAACTGGTGGAAGATGGGGTCCACATAACACCAGTATTTGAAAAGCTTCCCAGATGATTCCAGTACACCATGCTCCTTCATATTAATGAAGGCACTACAGTGAATAATCTTGCTGTCTTAGGGTTCAGAATAAATCTATACTTTTAACATGTCCCGGATCTCAGAGTTCTAGCCTCCTCACAAGGGGCAGCTGCATGCATGTAAGATCTGTGTAGTCTCACGGGGCCCTGCTATCAGAAGGGCACTGCATTTGGTTTAACACCTTCTGTCACCTACTTAGAAGCCCTAGTGGCACAGAGGTTAACAGCTCATGTGCCAACCTAAAGGTCAGCGGTTCAAATCCACCACTTGCTCCCTGGAAATCCTATGGAGCAATCCTACTGTGTCCTACATGGGGACCATGAGTTGGAATCAACTCGATAATAATGTGTTTAGTTTGGGGTTTTGAATGGCCATCTTGAAATTTTTTTAAAAAGTTGAACAAGAAGCCTGCATTTCCATTTTGGACTGGGCTCTGCAACTCAGGTAGCTAGTCTTGCTTACCACCATTCTGCGGATGGACTTCCCCAAAAGAGAATCACGCTCCTTCCTCCAGCCTCCAGTGTGCTGCCTTTTCTGACCATTTTGAAGAAGACCTGGAGGGTGAGCTATATTTTCCCCTCTTTCCTCATATTCTTATGTTGGCCCAGTCATGGATTGAACTGTGCCCCCTAAAGAGGTAGACAGCAGTTTCACTGGGCTGTGATTCCTGGTATTGTATGATGCTCCCATATGTTGTACATCCTGCCTCCACGATGCTAGTAAGGGCGGATGGGCCACAGTAGTGCTGGTGGGGCAGGACTCCGTGTATAAAACTGTACTGTGCCTTGAGACATAAAAGAAAGAAGCTAGCAGAGGGATTTGGGGACCTCATGCTATCAAGAAAGAAGCAGTGCCAGCAGCAGAGCACTACCTTTGGAAAGGACCAGGATCCCTGCACCTCAGAAGCGTCCAGTCCAGGGGAAGACTGATGATAAGGACATTCCTCCAGAGCCAGCAGAGAAAGCCTTCCCTCTGGAACTGATGCCCTGAATTTGGAAATGCAGCCTACTGGACTGCAACAAAATTCAAGCCCTTCACGTGTGCTGTTTCTTTTATAGCAGAACTAGATGACTAGAACAGCTCATCAACTATCTGTCCTCTTGGAAGAAGGTTTCCACCACCCCACAAGGAGGGGAAGAAAGTGACTTAACTCACTGATGAGATTAGAAGAGTCACCCAAGCACCTGAACAGGGTACCACTTCACATCCGTACACAACTGCCTCTCCACTTAGCTTTCCCCCACCTTATCTACAGGGTGAGCCCTCCAGTTGGCCAGAAACTTTGCCTGCTTGAGAATAGTGTGGCTCTGAATTCTTATTCTGCCACCTAAGAGCTATAAGGCCTTGGGCATGCTGCTCAACTCTCCGTGCCTCTGTTTGCTCACCTGTAAAATCAGGATCCTAAAAGCATCGAATCAGGGCTTAGTACCAACAAGAAGTTTGAAACATAAGACATGAACTTGGAGGTGGAGATGCAATCAGAGAGAAAAGGAATAGGAAGCCCATTCAAGTTTCAGATCCAAGCTAGGCTTTCCACCTCTAGACTGCTGTGGTATCCCTGGCTTCTGCATCTATTCCTCATATAGTTTTGAACCTGAAACAGTGACGTATATTCCTAATAGCCCCCTTAAGTCACAACCCAAGCTGATTATAAAGCTTTATTTTGCCTCTTCAGGAGTCCTACCCCGTTGTCCTAATAGGGTATTACCAGTCCCAAGTGGTTCCACTCCTCAAGGCCACATCTGGAAATCCGACCCAAAGACCTTGCATCAGAAAAGTTTTAGAACAGGAGGGAACTAGAAATCACCCTCCAAAGCAGAAGACTCAACCGAGAAATTCAAGGTGGCCCACACTGTTAGTGGCCAATGAAGGCTAGGAATCAAGAGAGCTGCTTCTCAACCACCAAGCCATGTAGCTAGGCATCATGAGAAACTCCATAATCTGACTGGGTGGCCTTCCTTCTTCTTCCAACTAATGTTGCGTAGCCTGGTGGCCTTCAGAGACTGAGTCATCTGATCATCTTACATTTGCTGAATGTCCAATCTCTGATTTAGCAATACAAAGCTAAGTGGACAGAAGGGCCAAAGAAGAAGAGAAAAAGGAACAGACAGCTCTTTTCTTCTCTGGACTTCTGCTTCCAAGCCATGTGAGTGAAGGAGACGGCACACAGGAAGTGAGGGGAGGAAGGCAGGTCACACAGGGGTCTTCACTCCAGGAAGTAACTTTCTTGTCGTCAACAGCATGGTTTCCTAATACGGAGGATAACGAACAACACTGGTGATCCAATTTTCTTTTTCTGTCAGCATACAACTTTCCCCCACGCTGCCAGCCCTCTGGATTTATTGGTATTGTGGGGAGTTTGGAGAAATACAGACATTACTTTGGCTGTGAGGCTCTTTGTTTCAAAAGAAATGTTTGAATTGTCCTATTTTGATAGGCAGAAAATGGAAAAAAATAGGCTGAGCCATCAGACCAGCCATTTCTTACATAGAAAGGAAAAGGGGAGACGAAACAGGACATACAGCAGATTTTTATTCTATGGGTTTTCGATTAACAATCTAGAATGCCCATGTATTAAGGTTCGAAATGTATTACATAATAAACAAACAAAAAACAAACCCATGCCCAATAATTGAACAATCTTTGTTAGTAGTTTGATAGCTTTGCTCTTAAAATATCGTCAGAGGAACTGGTCAGGTTACTATTGGAATGTATTAAAGATATTCACGTGTGCATGTATGCCTATTACTGAGAACATCACAACAATCCAGGTCAGGCCCTATTACTGAACACATCTGACACTGTTTTCTAAATTTTCAACAGCTATTCAAATAGAAGCCAGAAAAGAAAAATTGCCTCTCACTCCAAAGCCTTAAAACACACAAAAAGGCACCATATTACCACTTCAGGGACACATTTGTTCCTTGCTGTTGTTATTTTATATGTCATTTCAGTCCTGCAGTTAGCTATCAAGCAAATCTTTTCTTTTTCTGGAGAGGAATAAGAGCTGCCTGAAGGGAAACAAGAATGGGAAGCATCCTTAAAATGACTGATTTACAATTGGCAAGGAGATAGAAGACGAAAATTATAGCCTTCTCAATTTGGATGTATGAGCCTCAGTTCTCACTCTAAAAATATCCCCTAGGGGCCCCCTGTTGGTGCAAGAGAGGTTGTCATGAAGGGGCTGTTTAGGTTTCCCAAAATGTGAGGAAACAAGGGTGTGTGCGTGTGTGAGTATGTGCGTGTGTGGGTATGTGCATGTCTGTATGTGTGCATGTGTGGGAGAGAGACAGACAGACAGACAGACAGGGAAAGTTTGGTATATGGTGTGTGTGGTGGTGGTAAAGGGATGATTTCAGAAGGGGTTACCCCCCAAAAGCCCACTGCTATCAAGTCGGGTCCAACTCACAGTGACCCCACAGGACAGTAGAACTGCCTGCCCCACAGAGTTTCCAAGGAGCACGGGCCAAGCTTTTGGTTAGCAGACATAGCACTTAACTATGGGTTTCCATCAGGGTTTCAGCAGGGGTTAAGAAGAGCTAAAAGGAAAACAGAGAAGTTAGCACCTGACACAACTCACTAGGCACCAGAGGTAGCCCAGTCTAAACATAAGCTTGGAATTCAGAAACCCTGAAATGTAATCCCTCTTCTGACAGTGATATACGGCATACCTCTGGGTGATTCCCCTGACTGTGTTTTGACCCTTACTTATCATCTGTAATTATGAAAATGACACTAACAGAAGAAGGATATTCCAAAAGGTATAGGGGACCAAAGGTGACAGGCTGAAGATAAGTCAACGTTTCTTTGACTGTCAGCAACTCATGGGTAACTCAGTGTAGTCCCCAGGGCTTTAACCTTCTCTTTATGTCCCTCCTAAACATCCCTGTGGGGTACAACCAAGTGAAAAGGACTCTATGACTCCTCTCTCACCAACAGAGGGAGGGTTCACATGGCCTGTTACGATACCAAGCCTTCAACATGCCACCCAATGATCTTTACCTCCTTGAACTCAAACCATTCTGTTGTCTCCACCCACAGTGAATCAGGACTGACCTATGTACACAACAGAAAGTGTGGGATTCCCAAGGTTAGGTTATAAAAGGTCCTGTGTCCACCTTGGTCTTTTGAACCACTCAGTCTGAGGAAAAGCAGCTACCATGTAGTCAGGATACTCAAGAAGCCCCATAAAGAAGCCCAAGAGGAGAGAGATCATCTTATTAACACAATTGCCAGTCATATAAGGGGGTCATCCTGGGAATGTATGTTTCATCTGCAGTGAAGTCTTCAGATGATAGCAGCCTCAGTCAATATTCAAATACCACCTCATGAGAAACCTGAGATAGAACTGCCTAAGTGATTCCTAAGTACCTGACTTACAGAAAATACGAGGCACAATTAATAGCTAGTAAGTTATGGGATTGTTATATATCAATAGATAACTAGTATACCACAGTGGATAGGGTTTGAGGGTAATCCTGGTGCCATCCCAATGAAGAATCTATCTTCAACCAGTGTATTCTTTACTAGATGGTTTAGACTAGAGATTATGGATCTTCTCAGAAAGCCATGAGTAGATCAGTGATTAATGTATTCATTGTTTAATCAATCAAATATTTACTGACTGTTTTCTGAGTCCTAGGATTTATAATAGGCTCTAGGAGAATAAGAGTAAGTTAAACTCACTCTGCTACGAGTTCCCGTCTAGCATACCGGTAAACCAAAAAAAAAAAAAAAAAAGAAAAGAAAAAAACCAAAGTGACTTATTTTGAATCAATTCTGACTCAAAGCAACCCTATAAACAGAGTAGAACTGCCCCATAGAGTTTCCAGGGAGTGCCTCGTGGATATGAACCGATGACCTTCTGGTTAGCAGCCATAGCACTTAACCACTATGCCAGCAGGGTTTCCAGTATACTGGTGGACACAAATAAACAGACAATTGGAACATAAAACCAAAAAACCCAAATCTACTGCTGTCGAATCAATTCTGACTCAGTCCTACTGGAGTCCTTGCTTAGGAGAAGCCAATCTCATCTGTAAGAACCAGGAAGAACTGCTGCACAGAAAGGACACTTAAGGCCAGACCCAAAAGTCAGGCAGCAGTTATCAGAGACAAAAGGTAGCAGAGGCCGCAACATGAATTAGAAGAACGAACAGCATGTGCAAAGGCAGAGGGAGCTGCAGTTTTGTAAATCAAGGTCCTGGATGCACAAGCAGGAGCTGGAGGGTACGACAAAACAGTCCTTTCGCATACCACTACCTTTTCTCCTGTAAAGTCAAAGAAAGGTTCAACCACATAAACTCTGGGACAAGCCAATGAAATGCAAAGTCTTCACTTCTACATTCAGACCCCCTTAAATTCTTTCTCCAGTTCTCTGTCCTCATCTGGCAGCTGTGTGCTCTCCGTTCCCTTGCATAACTAGCATAGGAAAGTCACTCATACCTCCAGTGCTTAGTGTATTGCAATCATTACAGAAATAATAAAGTTCCTTCAACGGGACATGACACCTTCTCCAAAAGGCCTGCTTGCCTTCTCTTGTACTTCCAGATAAAGTTGGGCTACTCGGGGCCCAAGTGAACCTCGCTGATGAAGATGAGCTGCGTTGGATTGCATCTCATCCGCTCATCTGTCCGTCTCCCCAGTTAAGAGTAGATATCTGATAGCAGTCTTAAACGGCATCTGTACCCCACGTCTGTCATGGTCACAAAAGGCACACAGGCACAGAAACTGCTCCCCTTCATTTTTCCTCCTACTACCTTACTCTTCTCCTTTATTCTTTGTCGGTATTTAATAGTATTAACATATATGCATATATATATATATAATTTTTTCTTGACTCGACGGCACTTGGCTTGGCATTTAATAGTCATCCTACACATATACTATGCACACATACATATGGACACACACGTGCACACACAGAGTAAGAGACATCCCGTGATAACCAGGGGCTTGCATGTTTTGTTTCCCCACGTTTACAAAGTCAATTCCAGTACCTGCCTCTTAGCTAACGCTCAGCAAGTGTATTTCAAATTAAATATATATATATGTATATATATATATACTGGTTAATTTAATTTACTGATTAACAATTGTTGTTAATTGTTGCTGCATTCATGAACACTTGTGACTCTTTCATCTGGTCTGCTAGGAAATCAATCTTAGCACCAGAAACATGGATGTCATCTCTCAGGGAAGTGAGTTTTAATTCAGATTCAGTAGCCTAGCTGTTATTAGGCTCATTATCTACTGGCCCATTGTTGAAAAACACCCATAGCGCCACATGAATATGCAAAACCAAATTTGTCTTTGCATGAACTATACATGTAGACACAATTATTGTTTTTAATAATCACTTACTATGTAAGTGTCCAGATTAACACTAAACCAGGTGGCAATGAAGTGACAAGCCAGACAGCAAAATATACAAGCCAGTGTAGAAACCATTGTGTTTTCACACTGCATCTAGTGAATGTAAATAATGCCTCTGGCCCAAATCTAAAGATATTAGCCTTTGCTTTCTTTCTGCAAGCTGGGAGTGCGAAGGCAGAACGGCAGCTGTTTCTTTGAGGAGGAATGTGTTTGTTCGTGGCTAGCAGCAAAATGGCTTCAGCAGGGACCTAACCAGACATCCCTGCTTCACACTGCTGATGGCAGGTGAGAAGCCAGAGCAGGGCCCATTCCTGGGGAACTGAGGAAGAGACAGAGGGGAAGAGAAAAGAGTCTGTGCGACAGGAGCCTGTGGAAGGAGGTCTTTTAGGACAAGGGGTGAAATGCTGGCCTTTAGCCTCAAGCCACCCAACTCAAGTGAGACTGACCTTTCTTAAAAGAGTAATAAATACACAAGAGACGCTTCAGTGCTGACCAGCAGGAAGGCCTCCTCCCAGCTTTCCGGGCAGTAACTCTGAGAGCCCAGACAAGTGGACGCTGGTGGGCTAAGAACAGACGGGGATTCCAGGGCGTCTAAACATGCCGGGACAGATCAATGGAAGGCAGAAACTGAAAAAAAAAATACACTGGTGTTTTCTGAAGAAGAAAATTATAAATGGGATCACACCAAGAATTTGGAAAAGGCAATGTTCCTGTAGAAGGCCCAGTCTGAAGTTGTTTGCTTATTTATTTCTAAGAAGTTTTTCTTTCTAAATACAGCCCTGTTTTAGAACACTGATGGTGTAAAGCTGAATTATATTGGTGAAGCCACCAGATACAGATCGCAGCAGCTGTATTGATGGCTGTAAATCTGATTTATCACCTATATGAGGGGAATGATCAAAACTAAGATAGAGTGAGTAGGTTACAAAGAGTTAAAAAGTAACCCACAAACAGTTGGCCTCAACCAGCTTCCTGAATGCTCAGAACACACTCTAAACCAAAACCAAACCCACTGCTGGCTGGTCAACTTCTGACTCACAATGACCCTGTAGAGCAGAGAAAGCAGAAGTGCCCCACAGAGTTTCCAAGGAGCATCTGGGGGATTTGAACCGCTGACATTCCGGAGAGCAGCCTTAACACTTCACCACCACACCACCATGGTTTCCAAACACACTCTGGATGGCAAAAAATTGTTAGCCGATCAGCTAAGTACTAAAAGAAAAAAGAAAAAATAGACATGGCTTATTCTTGTTCTGTATCAACTACCACCCACATTCTACTGCTGCCACTGTCCAGTGAGCATTCTTGTGGCATCTGCCAGGCTGCAGGTACTGTGCCGGGTAAAAACCAGTTGCCCTTGAGGTGACCCCAACTCGTAGTGACAGCATGTGTATCAGAGTAGAACTGTACCCCACAGACTTTTCAGTAGCTCCTTTTTTAGAAGTAGATTCGCAGGACTTTCTTTGAAGACACCCCTGGCTAGACTTGAACCTCCAAACTTTCAGTTAGCAGCTGAGCACACTCACCATTTACACTACCCAGGGACTTCTAAGAAACCAGTAAGACGGCTTTTATCTTCAAAAACCCTTACTGTTGTAATGGTCTAGGCTTTGGTCTTCACTGTCCAAATATGTTTGCTTGATGCTTTGAGCCCCTTCGCCAAGACTTGCTTACTTTAGTTAATGCTGAACAGAAGCCACGCACACCTCATTCATCAAGGACAGCCCAAAAGTCATTTCTATATAGTTTCAAAAGAATCTATGTTAATTTAGATACACTTATTTCGACTTTATGAAGATTCACAATCAGAACATGAATTGAGGGGCTGGGGCAGCATAAAGCCCAAATTCTGAAAGAGCAGAGTCATTTTTGAGTTGTCCCTTGTTACCCTACTCCTCAACAATCACCCACTCCCAGCTAAGGCTGTCTCTCTTGTCGCCACTTCACTTAGCTTGCACTTTGGCAGGGAGAGATCACCGCGTGTCTTAGAGGCTATTATCTTCACACTTCTTCCTGGCTCTACATTCAGCAATTCATAGACTCATTAAGACTGTAGAAAGGATAACAATTATTTAACCCAAACCCTTTATTGTATTAATGTGGCAACTAAGACACAGAAGCATAAATTAGCTTGTTCTCAAGATACTAAATCCAGCTATTCACAGAGTGCTGGAACTACAACTTTTTGAAATGCTTTCCATAATTAATTAGGAGAAGGAAACATGGCTAATGATACTGCGAAATGATTTGAGTAAATGGGTCAGCCAGCAAGGTTCATAAAAACTGGAAAGTCAGAGGCAGAGCTGTCATAATTAAGGGCTGGTTATAATAGAAAAAAATCATAACCCAGATAGATATATGAGGTCCAACAAGTCCACAAACTTAATTGTTCTAAGTGTTACATATCTCATTGCTGAATATTATTATGGTTCCCTTCGAACTGCTCCCCTTGGGAGGCTACACACTGATGCCAGCGCCTAGTCCACCCTTGAAAGCAATTTTGGAACTCTGTTTCTAGAATGGCCATCAGAGCTCTTGTCATATTATACTTGATGTCCTGAATGTCATCAGAATGTCTTCTTTTCAATATTTCCTTTATCTTTGGGTAAAGAAAAAAGTCATGGGGCCCAGGTCAGGTGGGCAGGGAGGGTGTGCCAATACAGTTACTTGTTTACTGGCTAAAAACTCCCTCACAGACAACTAGACAATTAAATTTGCAGATATACCAATGTGTACAATGGCCATTCCAGGAAGAGTTCCAAAATTGCTTTGAAGGGTGGACTAGGCGCTGGCATCAGTGCAGAGCTTCCCAAGGGGAGGACTTCGAAAATGACCACAGTGATACTCAGCAATGAGGTTTGTAGCATTTTTTCTAGGATGAGTTCAAGAACTTAATTGTCACACCTCGCATGCACACAGTAGAGATGTCTATGAGGAGATACCATGAGACTCTCAGCTGGGACCTTTGGTCACTTGCTGTACCCCAATAGTCACTTCATCTGGGAACTGATAGGAGAGCACAGGACTGATGGGCTGGGCTGTTTCACCCCCAGAATATGTCACATGGGACCACAAAGGGAGAGGATGACACGATGTAAGAGGCATCATATATCTGGCTCTGTTAGCATGGAAATTTCTGTCCTCTTCCTGATGTATTTATTCTAGAATAGGGTTTTTCCACCTCAGCACTACTGACATTTTCCACTGGCAAATTTTTATTGTCGGAACTCATTGCCTAGTGGTCAGGAACTCAGCGGCTGCCTAAGAGGTGGATGGTTTGAACCCATCAGCAGCTCCAAAGGAGAAAGAGGTGGCAGTCTGCTTCCCTAATAACAGCCCTGGAAACCCTAAGGGCAGTTCTCTGTGCTACAGAGTCACTATGAGTTCAAATCGACTCCATGGCAGTAGTCTTTATTGCTTTTGTTTTACCATATGTATTGTAAAATGTTTAACAGCAATTACCCACTAGATCTCAGTACTATCCCCCAATGTGACAACCAAAAATCTCTCCAGACATTGTGAAACACTCTCTGGGGAACAAAAACATTCCTGGTTGAGAACCAGTGTTCTAGGGAACATAAGACTCCATTCTTGTTCCTAATGAGAAAAGAACGCTTACAACTGGATGACATTACTGTCTTCACGGTGTCTTCTGGTGGACCTTCTCCCCAAAGGGGAGGAGAGATGTCGACCTCATGTCCACTGTTTGGTCAGTAGATACAGCCTCATACACTCCTGCTAAGATGGCTGGGAGGGAGGGAGTGCAGAAATGCCTATTTGGTGACTTTAGAGCCCGAATCCTGTCCCTGCCTTATAAGTAAACCAAAACAATCCACTGCCACCAAGTCAGTTCCGACTCATGGCAACCCTGCAGGACAGAGTAGAATGACTCCATAGAGTTTCCAAGGAGCACCTGGTGGATCTGAACTACTGACCTTCTGGTTACCAGCTGTAGTACATAACCCCTATGCCACCACTTATTCAGAACTTAACTGGAGAATGGCCAAGGTCTACCCCTAAACAATCATTTGTCATACTTGGGGTGCTAAGAGGGTTGGTGGGGGAAGGGAGAAGAACTTAGGTCAGGTCACGCTGTAGCCCAGCTTCCAAAGATAATACTAAACATTTTATGTTCAAAATGTGCACTATGATCTATTTTGGTTAGTTGCTATTTAGCCTGCTCACCAGTGTTTCTACTAACTCAGGCTGAGACTTTGCCTGCTCTTCTAATGCTAGATTCTCTAAACCATTTAGATAAATGGAGTTTTTAACAGAAGTTGGCAGCTGAAACACCACATGAACATCAGTACATATTTTGCCAATCCTAAGTAAGTCTGAGATACAATAATCTAAAATTTATTAAATTTCCTTTGAAGCAGAAAGTTCAGAATAGCTTTTATAATGGATTCAAATAAATATCAACCAAAGCTCCTTTTATTGGCATTACTCAGCCATTTTCGTAAGCTAAGACATATATGACAGCCTTGAACTTAAGTGACCCTAATGAAGTACATCATTTAGCATAAAAACCTTTATTATTATTATTATTGTTATTACAACGCCATTATATTTACATCCTCATACCCATTCCCAGCCTATTGCCATCAAGGCAATTTGGACTCATGGCGACCCTACAGAACAGAGCAGAACTTCCCCATTCAGTTTCCAAGGCTGTAATCTTTACGGGGAGCTCTGGTGGGATGGTGGTGAAGGGTTATGGCTGCTCCCAGAAGTCTAGCATTTCAAATCCACCAGGTGTTCCTGGGAACACTACGAGGCTTGTGCTACAAGGCCACGATGAATCAAAACCAATTCAGTGGCAGTGATTTGTTTGGTTTCTAATCTTTACAGAAGCAGACTGCCACATCTTTCTCCCTAAGAAAGCCTGGGGTATTCAAACCATTACTCTTTCTATCAGCAGCCAAGTGCTTAATCATTGCATTACCAGGCTCCTTCAAGTCCTAATATATAAATATGTATGTGTGTATAGAAAAAAATATATATATATATATCAGAATAATTTCCTTTTACCTAAGGAAACCAGATGAATAATTGACTTCAAAAATTTTGGTTGACTCTATCCAAAGGAAAATTGTTCTTGATAGGTGCTGTCAAGTCTGTACCCTATGCACAACAGAAAAAAACACTGCCTGGTCTTGCAGCATGTCCGCAATTGTTTTTATCCTTAAGCCCATTGTTGCAGCCACTGTGTTAACCCATCTTGTCAAGGGTCTTTCTTTTTTCGCTGACCCTCTGCTCTACCAAGCATGATGTCCTTCTCCACAGACTGATCCCTACTGACAATGTGTCCAAAGAATATTAGATGCAGTCTCACCATTTTTGCTACGCTCTGGTTGTACTTCCAGAACAGATACACTTGCTCTTTTGGCAGTCTATGGTACAGTCAACATTCTTCTCCAACACCACAATTCAAAGGCATCAATTCTTCTCCTATCCTCTTTATTCATTGTCCAGCTTTCTCATGCACATTACACAACTGAAAATATCATTGCTTGGGTCAGACACACCTTAGTCTTCAAGGTGATATTTTTACTTTTCAACACTTTAAAGAGGTTTTTTGTGGCAGATTTCCCGAAAGCAATGCATCTTTTGATTTCTTGACTGCTGCTTCCATGGGCGTTGACTGTGGAACCAAGTAAAATGAAATTCTTGACAACCTCAATCCTTTCTCCATTTATCAAGATGTTGCTTACCGGTCCAGTTGTGAGAGTCTTTGTTTTCTTGATGTTGAGGTGCAACCTATATGGAAGGCTGTGGTATTTGATCTTCATCAGTGTTTCAAGTCCTCCTCACTTTCAGCAAGCAAGGTTGTATCATCTGCATAACACAGGATGTTAATGGGTCATCCTCCTATCCTGATGCCTCATTCTTCTACATACAGTCCTGCTTCTCGGACTATGTGCTCAGCATCCAGACTGAATATGGTGAAAAGATACAACCCTGACGCACACCGTTCCTGACTTTAACCCATGAAGTTTCCCCTTGTTCTGTTCACATGACTGCCTCTTGATCCACATACAGATTCCTCATGAGCACAATTAAGTGTTCTGGAATTCCCATTTTAAGCAATGTTAGCCATAATTTGTTATGTTCTACACAGTTGAATGCCTTTGTATAGCCAATAAAACACAAGTAAATATCTTCCTGGTATTCTATGCTTTCAGCCAAGATCCATTTCACATCAACAATTATATCCCTGGTTCCACATCCTCTTCTGAATCTGGCTTGAATTTCTGGCAGTTTCTTGTCAATATACTGTTGCAGTTACTTTTCAATGATCTTTAACAAAATTTTACTTGTATATGATATTGTTCAGTAATTTTCACATTCGCATGGAGCACCATTCTTGGGACTGGGTATAAATATGGATCTCTTTCAGTTGGTTGGACAGGTAGCTGTCCTCCAAATTTCTTGGCCTAGATCAGTGAGCACTTTCAGTGCTGCATCCATTTGTTGAAATATCTCAATTGATATTTCATCGATTCCTGGAGTCTTGTTTTGTGCCAATGCCTTAAATGCAGCTTCGACTTCTTACCAATCATACGCAACCTCTTGAAATGGTTGAACATCAACCAGTTCTTTCTAGTATAATGACTCTGTGTATTCCTTCCATCTTCTTTTGATGCTCCCTGAGTTGTTTAATATTTTCCCTGTAGCATCTTTAATCAGTTCAACTTGAGGCTTGAGTTTTCTCTTTAGTTCTTTCAGCTTGAGAAATGCAGACGTGTCTTCCCTTTTGGTATTCTACTTCTAGCTCTATGCACATGTCATTATAATACTTGCTTTTGTCTTCTCAAGCTGCGCTTTCAAACCCTCTGTTCAGTTCTTTTACTTTGTCATTTCTTCCTTTTGCGTTAGCTGCTCGACGTTCAAGAGCAAGTTTCAGAATCTCTTCTGACATCCAGTTAGGTCTTTCCTTTCTTTCTTATCTTTTTAATGACTGTTTGCTTTCTTCATGGATGATACCTTTGATATCATTCCACAGTTCATCTGATCTTTGATCATCAGGGTTCAACACATTAAATCTGTTCTTAAGATTCTCTCTAAACTCAGGTTGGATCTACTCAAGGTCATACTTTGGTCTCTTGGGCTTGTTCCGATTTTCTTCAGTTTTAATGGGCTTGCATATGAGCAGTTGAAGGCCTGTACCGCAATTAGCACCTTGTCTTATTCTGCCTGCTAATATTGAGATTTTCTGGCATATTTTTCCATAAATGTAGTAGAGTTGATTCCTGCCTATTCCCTCTGGCAAGGTCCCTGTGTACAGTCACTGTTTGTGCTGGTGAAGAAAGGTATTTGCAATGAAGAAGCCATTGGTCTTGTAAAATTCTATCATGTGATGTCTGACATCATTTCTATTATCAAGGTCATACTTTCCAACTACCATTGTTTCTTCTTTGTTTCCAATTTTTGCATTCTAATCACCAGTAATTATCAAGGCATCCTGACCGCACTTTTGAATGGTAGGAATAGCAGTGCCTGCTATACTTGTAGGCACAAAAAGAAACTAGCATTTTGACAGATGAGATAGGCAACCCTGGTGGCATAGTGGCTAAGTGCTACAGCTGCTAATCAAAAGGTTGGCAGCTTGAATCCACCAGGCGCTCCTTGAAAACTCTATGGGACAGTTGTCCTCTGTTCCACAGGGTCATTATGAGTTAGAATTGACTCTATGGCAATAGCTTTTTTCTCTTCAACTCTAGTTTGAGTCATAAAAGTACAAGAATGTTCTTAAACTTATTGTTCATGAACTATCTAAGTCAGAAATCCCGAAGTTACTTCTTAAAAAGGCATGTTCATGATGGTGGAACCCATGAATCTCCATTTTCTGTAAGCGGCACAGAAGAGTCAACATACACCCAAGTTTGAGGGTAATGGAACTAGAAGTAATAGTTGGGTTAAATATCTTTTAAGATAAAAACATCCTGTATCTAATAAATCAGATTAGGGCCTTGGGTTTCATATATTACACAGATCCAGAGACCTCACCAGGTCACAAGGACCCATCTTGGGGGGAGATGGCCAGAGCTCTGTTAACGAGGAAAAATATACATGGGGAGCTACAACTTCAGAGAACCTCTAACAGAACCAAATATCAAATTCACAGATAATGTAACCTAAATAAATATATAATGTCTAAAAATTAATATAATTTCCTAATTTTAATAGGAGAGAAATAAAAGTAATTTCTAATAAACTAACAGGGATTTCCATCCTTCAAACAAAGAACAGCGTTGTGAGTTTAACATAAAAACTAATTTATAGTAAAAACATGCAGAAATACTTTTTGTTCATCTAAAAGAGTTAAAACTAATACATCAATCATGACCAACAGCTTTTCTGCCCAGAAGAACATCCCAAGGAACATTCAGAGGTTGTGTGGAATGTGAGACAGTTCACTGAGAGGAGCTTCCACAGTGCTAAATATCTGCAACTGGCCCCTGCCCACTAAATGCCAGTACCCTTCATTCTGGTTACTTTAAGGAGGTTGTGTACCTATTGACAACAACGACTCTAGGATGATTCCTTCTTTGTAAGTTTCTTTGCACCAGGGCCTAACAAACTTATAGAATCTCTAGCAGGGAAGAGCCCTCCAAGTTCATGTTAGCCCTGTTCTCATGTAGTGCTTCCATCTCTCCAGCACGCTTCCACCAAGTGGCTGCCTAACCTAGTGTTCTACAAGTGGCTGTTCGCACACCACCAGGGGATTATTTTAAAGAGTGCCATCCCCGCCTCTATTTTTATATCCCTAAAAAGTAGGCTGTAGTAAATGTAGAAATTCAGTCTACACAAATCCACCATGGCAGTCCATCTCTACTAGATTGTATACGTTACAGATGATTTTGGTGAAAGTTTCAGTTATCAAAGTATTAAAACAATCATACACATGATTAAACACACCTATAGTTCTTAAGGAAACCCTGATAGCATAGTGGCTGAGTGCTAAGTCTGCTAATCAGAAGATGAGCAGTTCAAGTCCACCAGGTGCTCCTTTGAAACTCTACGGAGCAGTTCTACTTTGTCCTTTCAGGTTGCTGTGAGTCGGAATCAACTCAACAGCACTGGGTTTGGTCTTAGGTTTTTAGAGTTCTTCCTGTTTGCATAGGTGAACTGGCACCTGTCTGGGACATCAATGGATCTGATGTACTAATTACATGTTTTCCACATATTTTAGTAAATACAAATGTATTAAAAATGACAAAGAAGAGGTGTGTGCTATCAAAAATCATCTTGCAGTTCACACTAGGTAACAATGGACTATTCTGTCCTCAGACAACTCTGATGTGATGTCTTAAGTCAGCTGACGAAGCCTGTTACCGAAGCACTAACTCGAAGTCCCATCTAGGTATAGTTAATCCTGCTAACAACGCACTGAAGGTGAGTCTGTGTTCAAACTTAAACCTGAAGACCTGGTCCTGATGGAGGGCTTCTCTCCAGGTCTTCACTACTTGCCGGTACAGTTTACTTCCTAAACCTTTGACATCATAAACAGATATCTCCTGTATAGATCTGTCTGGCAGAGTTCTAGTCTTCCATTCAAGACTCTCTTTCTGCTAGACAGTAACTAGTAGTTCTTTAGCTCAGTTGTTCTTACACAATTTGGGCTACCTTTGTACTCCGGGGCTCTGGGAACCTTCTTCAAACCTCTCTGCTGTCTCCAGGGAAAAGATGGAGAGTCTGATCTGAATTGCTACTGTAGAGAGACAGATGGCTAACTTCTTTAACCCCAAGCTGCAATTCGGTTGAAGCTTTAGGATTCCTTTTCAGACAGTTAAATCGGGAAACTTAAGAAAAGTTTCCAAGTTTTCACAAGGCTTCAGTTTGGAAGCATGAGCTTTCGCGTGATTCCAAGTTCAAACAGAAGCTATTGGTTAAAGATGAGTCCTGGACAATTTCAGAACCAACCTTCTCCTTAAAAATGCCTTTACTGTTCTCTTAGTGTGTGAGCCTAGTAGAAGAAGTAAGAAAATCTGGTAGCTTAGTAGTTAGGAGCTACGTCTGCTAGCCAAAAGGTCAGCAGTTCAAATCTATCAGGCACTCCTTGGAACTTCTATGTCACAGTCTGCTGTGTCCTACAGAGTCGCCATGGGTTGGAATTGACTGTGTCCCAGAGACATTACTTACTGAGTTGCCTAAAGTCACCGAGTTCTAAAAGGCAGAACCAGAAATGGAAACTAGGCAGTCTGACTGACTCTCAACAACTATAGTGTCTTCGCCATCTAATGTTGCTGTAACAGAAATACAAGTGGATGGCTTTAACAAAGAGAAGTGTATTCTCCCACAGTCTAGTAGGCTACAAGTTCAAATTCAGGGTGTCAGCCCAGGGGAAGGCTTTCTCTATAGGCTCTAAAAGAAGGTTCTTCTCATCAGTCTTTCCTCAGTAGAGAAGCTTCTCAGCACAGGGAACCTGAGTCTAAAGAACACACACTCCTGCTCTTTGTTCTTGGTGGTATGAGGTCCCCACGTCTCTCTGCTCAGTTCTCTCTTTTATATCTCAAAAGAGATCGGCTTAAGACACTAAACTTGTAGATTTCATCAACATAAACCAAAAACCAAAGCCACTGCCTTTGAGTAATTCCGACTCATAGTGACCCTATAGGACAGAGTAGAACTGCCTCATAGAGTTTCCAAGGAGCACCTGGTGGTGACTTTGAACCACCAAACTTTCAGTTAGCAGACATAGCACTTAACCATTAGGCTACCAGGTTGCACATCCAACTCACTAACATCATAGTGACTGGATTTACAGCACTAAGAGAAATCACATCAGATAGCACAATGGCAGACCACCATACAACACTGGGAATTAGGACAAAACCAAGTTGACAGATATCTGGGGGGACACAGTTCAATTTATGACATTTAGTATAAGATACACCCTTACTGGAAAACAATGTCAAAGTCTAAATAAAATAAACGTCCTTCAGTAATGTAAACCCCCATCTACTGTGACAGACTTTGAACAGACATGCAAGAAAATGACTTAGATATGTCCTTACGTCTAGAAGAATTACAGTCTTACAGACAGGAGGACAAGGTGTGGGGCATGGGCCCCTAGATGTTGAAAAGCATACCAAATAAAAGGAAGGAAGGAAGAAGCTTCTCCATTCACATAACTATTGTAGTCTGGAGCCCTGGTGGTGCAGTGGTTAAATGTCTGTTGCTAACCAAAAGATCAGCAGTTCAATTCTACCAGCCAGCTGCTTGGAAACCCAGTACTATTCTGTCCTACAGGTTAATTATGCATTGGAATCGACTCAACAACAATGAGTTTGGTTTTTCTGTTGTTGTTGCTGAATTGAGGTTTATGGCTCAGAGCAGGTTATCCTAGGTACAAGGGCACAGACAGTGTTTCTGATAATGAAGTCTCAAAATTAACCCTGCATTAAGATAAATTGAAAAAAAAAAAAAAAAAACATATTCTTTCCATTGATACTGTTTTAGTCTGGCTACTGATTCAGCCAAGTCAGCAGAGGCTAAGGGACTAAAACAAAGACAACTCACAGAAGAAGGAAAATTCAGGTCACAGCTACAGGTCTCAATCAAGGGGGCTACAATACAGTTTATTTACATCTTTTAACTCCTACCTGTTTAGCATCTGACCAGAGCATGATTGGGAATGACAGTCTTGGAATTAGGGAATCTGGGTTCTAGTTTAGCTGCTACCACTTACTAGCACCAGGGCTGTGGAAAAGACATTTGGCCTCTCAGAGTTTCACACACTTCACCATGAAAATGTGGATTAGATGCCAGCTGTGAGGGGTGGGGTGTGTATCACGGGTACACCATGTGTAGAAGTCCCACATGGAATCCACCGTCCACAAGTAACACAGTCTTGCTTATTTCATCATTAATCTGAATCAGGCTAGTCATCTTTGTTATTATTAATATTTCTGCCACCTGAATATTCAACACAGATGACAAATTCTACAAAGAGCTTCAAGTGCCAAGAGCTGAGGGTCGGGGTCACCTAGTTCTTATTTTTATGGTATTTCCAAGACTAAGTTGGCAGAACCAATGGTTCTACCCTCAAAGTGTAGTTCTTTTAGCCTTCCATTATCTGGACGAAAATGAGTTTATTCAACTGAGTCATTCCTGGCTAACCAAATTAATCTGTCACTAAGGACCAAGAACACTGGATGTCACAAGCTGATCACAGAATGTTAGTAAAATAAGCTAAAATGTTTTGAAATTCAGGGAATGCTATTATGTTGCAGAACGGGGGAAAAACAATTGAAATACTATGTTTACAAATAATTATTTGTGGCTTTATTGGGGGAAATGTAGGAAGAGATCTATTTTCCTTCCATTTCTAGACAGAAGCATGCCAAGATAGTCACTTAGAAGTAGTTCAAAGTATAAACAAACTACCCCAATCAGGGGACAAGGTAGGCTGTTATGAAAATGGACTATTTCTGTCCCCTCAAGCTGACAAGTACGGCAAAGAACTCCCTAGCCTTCTGTAACTTTTATTAAAAACTGCAGATTGAATGACAGGCAGCTGAGGAGATGATCAAAGTATACAGGATAAGAAATCTTGATGGAAGGATACCATACCATGTCATTACTCGGCCGCTGCTGATCCAATACAACAGATAAGATTGGGAATCACCCGCATTATGGTTAGGGGTGGATCAGTGGCTCCTCAGCTACACTCCCAGTGCCAGTTTAGAAAATGGGTTCATATATATCATTCTGCTTATAAACATATAAACTCCCCACCTGCCCAAGGGGTGGAAAAAAAAAAAAACCCTACAAAACAGTAGTTTAACTCCTACACATAACCCAGAAGAAATGTCTTCATGTGTGCCATGGCATGTGTAAGAATGCATATGTACTAAGGATGTTCACAGTAGCAGGACTCATAACTGCCTAAAACTAGAAATAATCTAAACGTCCATAAAATATAGAACTGTTAAATAAAATGGAAGCCTACTCACAGAAGGGAATCTTGTCCAGCAAGGACAGCATGAAAATCACTGCAACAGGAAAGGGAATCAGTCTCACAAACATAATGCAGGTGAAGCCAGACAGCGCAGAGTACATACTGTATGATTTCCTTTACATAAAGTCCAAAAACAGGCTAGCTAATCATGGTGTTAGAAGTCAGGAAGGTGATGACCTCCTGAGCTGGTGACACGAAAGGACACAAGAAGGCTTCTAGTGGGAGTTCTAGATTTAGGTGCTGGCATAAGGATATGCTAATTTTGTGAAAATTTACTGGACACATAATTTTTGCCCATCTTTGAATGTATGTCTTACATCAATACAACATTTACTTAGAGGGAAAAAACAATCTGAATTTGTTCCTCCCTAGACTCTGCTTCACAGACAGGCTGGAGGAATTGTTCTTGGTTATCTTAACAAACACACAGTCTCCCATCCCAAAGAAAAGAGCTACAGAGAGTTTGTGTAGGAAATGCGTGACAATTTTCAAATGCAAAGACTATACCTTTTATCTATTTCCAGGCCTTTATTTGCTTTGAATGTGTTTTCCAATAATGGCCCTACAAATTTGTGCTGATTCATCTTCACAACCCTGCCAGATCCCGTGGTTATTATGGGGTCTAGTCTATGAAGACAGAACAGAGAGACAGCCCATAATTCATTTAGGTCAGCAGTCCTAATAAAGTTTTCGTGAAAGAGGAGACAAGCACTCAGCTCTCCCCGGGTCACTTCTGGCAGCCCTGCCTGACCAGCGCCCTCAGCAATCATGCCTCCCGTGTCGGGGGAGCCTGAGGGGAGCGTGCCGACTTCGCGCTGACGGCTCCCCAGCATCGCACCGATGGCTCCCTGACATCGCACTGATGGCTCCCTGACATCGCACTGATGGCTCCCTGACATTGCACTGATGGCTCCATGACTAGAAAAACAGACTGGTGAGTCAGTGGAACCACTGAGGATCAGGGCAGCAGGACTGGGGCCAGGACGGAGCTGGGACTACTGTTACAAGACCAACATTGGCAAAGGCCTCTACATCAAATAACGGGTGCTCCCAGATTTCTTTATAACACTTCTGGACACTTCCCAACCCTCTAGTGTACTGTCACATCCAATAACCAGCACCTATGATACTTACTCAGAGGACCTTTGGGAAGTCCTAGAACTGCTTCAAAAGGAGCTCTGAGTTGCAATGGTTAAGCACTTGGCTGCTCACCAAAAGGTCAGAGTTTGAGTCCACCAGTTACGCCGCAGGAGAAAAGACCTGGTGATCTGTTTCTGTAAAGTCAGCCTAGGAAACGCTATGGGACAGTTCTACTCTGTCACAGAGGGTCACCACAAGTCAGAACCACTTTGGCAGCATACAACAACAGAGGGGCTTCAAGGAGCCCTGGAGGGGCGGTGGTCAAGTGCTCAGATGCTAACCCAACGGTTGGCAGTTGGAACCCAGCTAGTAGCTCTGTGTGAGAAAGACTTTCTCATCTGTCCCCATAAAGATTATATCCTAGAAAACTCCCTGGGGTGGTTCCATTCTGCCACATGGCGTTGCTGTGAGTCAGAATCGATTGGAGGGCACCCAACAGCAACCAACAGAGCTATTGCATTAGCATCTGCTGAGAGAAGAAGGCCCAGAAACTGGCATCTTCTTGCTGCAGCACTTCAAGACAGTGCCAAGTCTCAGCCACTGCTCAAAAGACTTTGGAGGCAGGGCAGGGACTAGGGTAAGGTGAGCGAGATACAAAACTTAACCAAACAAAAAACCAAACTCACTGCCTTCAAGTACATTCCAGCTCATAGTGACCCAACAAGACAGAGCAGAATACCCCACAGAGTTTCCACGAAGCTTATGGCGGATTCGAACTGCTGACCTTTTGGTTAGCAGCCATAGCTCTAAATCACTATGGCATGAGGGTTTCCACAAATCTTAAAGGAGCCAAAGACCTCAGCAATCAGGATAAATAATAACGTGTGCAAAAAAAGTCAGTTAAAACACGTGATGATCGATTTTTGCTTTGCTGATTACCGATTATCGATTTTTGCTTTGCTTTGGGTTAGAGTGTGGTTCCACACTGCACTGAGGTTGTGTTAGTTTCTGAGCGCCGCTACAGCAGAAATGGCACAGCGGGGCTTTAACAAAAGAAATATACTTTCTAACTGTTTAAGAGTCTACAAGTCAGGGTTCCTTCTCTGGGCCTAATCTATTCCCTGATATGATCTCATTGATGTAACAAAGAAAATCCTACTCCCAAATGGGATTACATCCACAAGGAAAGGGGTTTAGGATTTATAGCACACTTGGGGAGATACACACTTCAACCCATAACAAACGTCTAACTTATACTGCAGAGCTCCTAAGACTCCCTGCCCTTCGAGAGATGAAATGGGAGAAGACCTTGTTGTCTTTTTGTTTCTTTGTTTTCTTTTGTTTCACAGGCTTTTACATCCCTGCTCTCCCCCACCAACAACCCTCTCTGCTTTCCCTTCTTCTCCCTGTCTCCAAAGGCATCTGCTTCCAGAAGTGCCGACTTCTCAGGGCAGCCTCCTCGGGCCTGCGCTCCCTGTGGCCGTTTGCCACAGTCAGTGTCCTCACCTACCAACCAGAACTCCTTTTCAGTACTGTATGCGATCTCCTCCCCGCTCAAAGGTGCTTTAGCTCCCTCTCCCTTTTTCCTTCCGTACAGTAGTCCAGCCCTCTCCAACCCCTACCCACTCTGACCCAGCCTTTTCACAAAGGCTGAAGGTAGAAGCTCCAGAGAAAGTTCTTGTAGAGAATGGTGTTTATTCTTGTACCCACCCAGAGGTAATCTGAAGTTTGTTAGACCAAAGCATGGACATTGTGTGGCCTTCTTTGGTTTTCCTGTTGATCTGTATAGTCAGTTATGAGACTGTTTATAGCGAGATTTGGACTTAGTCAGCCGCTATGATCATACACCACCAGAAGCCTGCCTCCAAAGCCTTTGATCCTCTCGTGAGTCTGCTGAATTCAGAGCCCTAGCCACTTAGCTGCCTGATTTCCATCTTCCTCCTGAATGTTCTCTCCTAACCTCAGGTGGAAAACCATCAGGCACGCAAAACGTGAAGCCAAGAAGAGTGTGTCGAGTTTAAAATTCAAAGTATAATATCCCTTTCACAGAAAATAATAACCTTCCCTAAAAATATTTTACAATTCATTACAATTCACAAGGCTGCACTATGAAAATCAAAACCCTGTCACGTAAAAAGCTCTAACTACACGTGTAAACAACTACATCCTCTAAGTGGAATGTAATGTTAGATTCATGTCTTTAAATTTATTTCATTACCAGCTATATTGTAGCAAATGAAATGTTGGGAAGCTGAAATGAGAAGTGACTGCACGGCTTTCCTGGTTCAGGAGTTCCATAATGTACATTTAAGGTGCCATCTCCTGGTGAGAGCTCTTCTGTACCTTCTAAACGACAGAACACATTTTATCTTTGGCTCTGGGAGATGAAATAAGTTGCCATGATAGCTGCAGACCCATTTATTTCTTGATAAATATAAAAATAAAAAATGAAATGTCCTGCATTATTATTTAATCAGTCAAAACATGAGTCTTCTGAAAAAACTCTGTGGATTGTATCAATGTCAATTTCCTAGTTTAGATACTGAACTATAGTTAAGTAAGACGTTAACAATGGGGGAGGCTGGGTAAAGGGAACACAGGATCTCTGCGTAATCTATTTACCTGTAAATCTATAACTAATTCAGATGTAAATATATTAAAGTTAAAAAACAAAACAGTAAGAGAGTTTTTCTTGCCCTACGGGAAAAGGTTTTGGTTTCAGGCAGAAGACAATGCTCTCAAAAGCTATAAGAGGGCAGCAGGGCAAACATCTTACCCAAAACCCTCAATTTCAATTTCAGATGATGTCACCTAGAAATATTTACAAATCATGCAAGGATCCATGTGTATCTGAACAGCTTACCTGCACCAACACCCAGCACTATGAGAACGATCGCCTCGGTACTTGGGCTGACAATTGTCCTGGGACCACTGGTCTGAATTCTGACCTGCCGTGCTGGAAAATCCTTCTGACCAGGGACCCATGCATTGTGCAGTAGTTGGCTGTATGTAGTAGGTCAAAGAATAGACTCCAAAGATGATGTTCTTATTGGGTACTGTTGAATCAGCTCAGACTCACGGTACCCCATGTGTATGGATTGAATTACATCCCCCCAGAAGTGTACGTGTTGATCTGACTCGGCTATGAGTGCCCATATGGTGCCTTTCCTCCCATGTGTTGTGAATCCTGCCTCTGTGATATTGATGATGGAGAAGGGGCTGTAGCTGTGTTGGCGAGGCAGAACTCAAGTGACCAGCTTGCGGGATATAAGGGAGAGACACGAGCAGAGTTAAGTTGGGAACCTCACATCACCAAGAAAGCAGCACCAAGAGCAGAGCATGTCCTTTGGACCCAAGGCTCCTGGGCCAAGATGCTCTCCTTGAACTTAGACTTAGCCTACCAGATTGCGAAACATTCTCTTGTTGAGTGGACTTGTAACTTGTTAATGGATTTTTGGCTTACCGGACTGTGACAATAAAAGTTTCTTTTCATGAAGCCTTCCACTCGTAGTATTTTCTATTGGAGCAGGACCAGGTGACTAAGACACCATGCAACAGGGTAGAGATGCTTCTGAAGATGTTTGGTTCTCATTCCTGGAACCTGTAGCAATTACCTTAGTTGAGAAAATGGTCTTTGTAGATACAACTAAGTTAAGGAACTTGAAAAACTTATTGACCTGTTGTTGTCCACTCAATTCTACTTCATAGCAGCCCTATGTGGCAGAGCAGAACTGCCCCATAGCGTTTCCAAGGAGCAAGTTGTGGATTCAAACAGCTGACCTTTTGGTTAGCAGCCATAGCACCTAAACACTGCATCACCAGGGTTTTCAAGGATCTTAAGGTGACGTAATTTCCTGGATTATCAGGATAAACCAGGCAAAATCACAAGTTTTCTTATAAGGGCGAGGCAAAGGGAAAGTTTACCTGGACCTATATGAAGACGAGAAGGCAATGTGAAGATACAGCAAAGAGATTTGAGGATGCCGGTCTTCAAGACTAGAGTGATGTGGCCACAAATCCAAGAATGCAGGCGGCCACCAGAGTGAAAGAGGCCAAGAACTGATTCTCCCTGAGAGCCTCCAAGGGAGCACGATGCTGCCAACACCTTGACCTGGGCCCAGTAATACTGACTTAAGGAGCTCTGTTGCGGTAGTCAAGGACCTGGATGCTAACTGGAAGCTCATTGGTTTGAACCCACCAGGTGAAACGTATGGCAGACTGCTTCTGTAAAGATTTACAGCCTTGGAAACTCTATGAGCCAGTTCTCCTCTGTCCTATAGGGTTTCCATGAATAGGAATTAGACTGTACAACATTAGGTTTCATTTTGATTAATACCAATTTTGGAAATCTGGCCTGCAGAACTGGGAAAGAATCAGTTCCTGTTGTTTTAAGCTACCACGTCTATAATAATCTATTCTAGCATCTGCGGGAAACTAAAGCACCATGGTTAGAGGAGACTTGCTGTTCTGTTCTGGAGTGGAAGTAGAAACTTCGAGACACAAAAAAAGCAGTGCCGCACAGAATCTAGAGCTCATCTCAGGGCTGACCTCAGAGGTCCCTTCTAATGCACAGATACTCATATTATTACTAGCCTCTGTTTCAGTTGTAATCTCTGTGCTCCATGAAAAAGAAAAATAGTCTTTGAAACCTAAGTATTTTTGCTATCTCATAGTGCAATAGGCGCATGCAAAAGCTAATTAAAGCCCATCCTTCTACCCCACCACATCCTGAGTATGTAATCTCATTTTTTCCAAACATGCTTCCTCATTCCACATTACATTAATATAATGTTTTCAAAGGAAGTTGCAACTCAAGACGTGGTTTATAGGCCAGCAGCATCAGCACCACCTGGGAAGTGGTTAGAAAGGCAAAATCTCAGGCCCTTAGCCAGACTCACTGAATAAGAACCTGCACTTTAACAAGATCCCCAGGTGATTGTATTACACACACTAGTTTGAGGACTTCTGTTCCAAGACACTCAGGAAATCAGCAGCATCTTGAAATGGTCCCAGACAGCTGAGCCTAGGTTTGAAGCCACAACCACAGACAGCAGCCTACCAAGAAAGCTCATTGTTTTAAAAGGGCATCTGGCTTGGCTAATGCATGGCACAAACACAGTGTCTGCTGTCGCACTGGCTAGTGGGCGAACGTCTTGACACAATAGATCCCACTAGAAACGCTACAAACATGACAGTTTCCACAGGAAATAAAGATGGTCTCTTTTGCTTAATATTTGTTCAAATACAGCTTTTATTTGAGACATTTGATGGCGGGTTTTGATACTATTTTCTTCAAGCTTTGGCTGGTATTAGCTGAGAAGGGCACGCTTAGCCCAGCTGGGTTTTCTGCTCCCAAATGTTGCTTGCTTTGCAGTTAGCTGCCTCGTCGTCTTTGGTATCCAAGCTGAGAGCTCCGTGGGTGGACACCGGGCTTGCAGTTGCACTGACTCTGTTTGGGAAGTGTAGCGTCTCCACAGTGCCAATTGTGCTGTTTGTCTGGTTCTCTGTTAGCAATGTTGTCAGCGTCATAGAAGGACATGAAGCAAACTTGTCTGTTTTTCCTGGGAGAGAAAATTCTAGAAGCTAATACACACGAACTTTTTTTTGTTTCCCCCATGTTTGTTTTTAAAGAAAATGCTTCTCTGGTCTATGTCTGTCACTGGGAAATAGTGTGTGAACACTAAACGAGTGTAAGCCAAAAGAATGTCTACTTTTATTGGGAAAAAACTCTTTGCTTAATGACTTATTGACTACAAGATACAAAAGCTACATCAAACTGACTTCAGTCCCAACTCTTGTCTCTGGAACCTGGCCTCCTGGGGCTGCAGACTGTCCCATCAAAGCCACAGACAGCAAATAATCCACTGAATTTCCAGGGCTAGAGGATAAATCTGAGCAAGTCAAGTTTAACTCTCCTTACTTGGTGAGGGTAAAGCCACGAGAGGAAAAACAGGAACAAATTCAAACACTGCCTCTTCCTCAAATCACATCTTTCCTTTAAATACTCATATGGCAAAAAGTAAACAGATAAAAGTTGAGTTGATTTGACATTTTTCTTCGCTTTCTATATCTTCCCAGGCAAAACTGAGAAAGGAAGGGCTGTGTTTTTAAGATGGATAAACTGACTGGAACTGAAAATTATATGGCTGAGTCAGATTTATTTGCACTTAATAATCTTATGAAAGCCAGTGAGGAAATTACTTTTGCTCAAGAGGGAAGCATTTCTAGTAGCCAACACTTCTGATGTTGCTATTTTCTGATAAGTATTTCTTCCATCGCATCATATTTTATATTACATATTTCTAGGACACATATCCTAATTAAGAGTAGTATGAAACTATTGTTATTGAGCTGATTCCAGCTTGGCCAAGCCAAGTGCTGTCAAGTCGGATCCAACTCAGAGCCAGAGTAGAACTGCTACATAGGGTTTCCAAGGAGCAGCCGGTGGATTCAACCTGTTGACCCTTTGGTGAGCAGCCTCACCCTTAACCCTTAAGCCACCAGGGCTCCAACGTTAGTACACATCCTATCACTCACATGGTACACCGTCATCAGCGATACAGACAAGTGTTTCTTTCCAAACACGTACGTGAAATGAAGAGTGATGTCAAGAGTCTTGGTATTTACATCGAACTGCATGAAACCATGTTGTAAATTAGATCATATCTATTTGAGATGAGGCAAAAAGGATTATCAGCCTGACTTTGCAAAGGTTGTATCATCTTAGCAAAACTACCTTTCTGAGACTTGGCTTATTGCTGAGTTCAATCTATAGCATACCTGGCTACCTGCCAGGGGCTGTCCCTGGGCAGATAAGCAGTGAGCTCCTTGCAAAAAGGTTAGTGATTGGAAGCCATCCAGTGATGCCTCAGAAGATAGGCCTGGAGTTCTTCTTTCAAAAACCCACAGCTTTGAAAAACCCTCAGGAGCAATTCTACCCCACACACGTGGAGGTATCATGATTCAAAATCAAGTCGACTTCGACTGATGACATAAAAACAACCTGGCAGTGTTCCTGTGAAGATTAACCTCAATTCTGTCCCCAAAAGAAGCACACAGTACTATGTCTGGCTGGGAGTAGGTTACTAGTTTGTTGTCCTTGTTGTTAGCAACCACATTTGCAAGAGCTGTCCCTTGAGTGTGTGAATTACACACCAGTGGAAAAGGTCTTCACGGCATTTGATGCCATCGAGTCAGCTGCAGCTCATCAAGACCTGTGCACCGGAACTGTCCTCCACTGTCCTCAGCACTGACGATTGCTCCAGTCCACTGGCGCAGCCCCTGTGTCTTCTGAAGGTCCTCCAAGCTACGAGGCCCACCTCCCAGCACTATATCAAACACTACCCTGTTGTTACCTACATGGCTTTCATTGGCTAATTTCCAGAAGGAAGTGATCAGGCTTTTCTTTGTAGCTCATATTAGCCTACAAGCTCTACTGAAATCCGTTCACCACCCACGACCTTGCTGGCATTTGAAATGCCAGTGCCACAGCTTCTGGCATCCTATCAACATGCAAGCCACCAACTATGATAAGCTGACAGAAGGGCAATGGAACCTCCTTATAATTTGTTCCATTTCTGTCCCTAAAATATCCACACACACACACAGCCCCAACCCTGCATGAGGTTACAGCAAAGTGGACCTTAAGTTTGACTAATATATTCAATTCTTTCCCTCACCATCTTTACCCCTAAGGTATGACCCAGCTGAGGACTCAGATCACTCTGAATCCTGTCTCTGCAGAAGAGTTGAGTTGCATTTATCCTACAAAAGGGAAAGCTAGAGTTTCCAGCCTAGCCCAGGACACAGGCACCGAGGACCTCACTCTGTGTAACAAACTCTCCTAACAGTGTAGAGACCCACAGAAGGCCTAAGGCTCATCACTTCTCTGTCAGTGAACACAGCTAAGGACTTATCACAACACACAGTTGATAATGGACTCCATAAACAGAAATCGTTGGTTCACATCATAATGTGTCCTTAATGGCTTCTTTTGAATCAAGTTGTATGATTCATTTCTTAAATATATTTAGGAAAAAAATGTCATTTTTATGTACTACCAGAAGTACAGTAGGAAAAAACGATACTGTACAGTCAGTGATACATTTTTCCTGTGCCAATAAAGAGTTTCATCTGTCCAGAGATGTAACATACACATGTAGTATACTTTGATTTTTCATAATTGTTGGACTTCATGCAAGCTACTTAATTTCATGGTTTTCATTTGAAAGTTGGAAATAAGAATATCTATTTCACAGGGCTCTGTGGAAGATTGAGAGATAATAGCACCTTATACATAGGAGGTGCTTGAATTTTCCCTTATATTTACTCAGTTAACAAGAATTTACTGAGCAACTACTACATATTTATTAATTTAGGTGTTCAAGCAATGGGTGTGGACAGAGAGCTTATGTTATGCTGGGGGGAGTTTCACATATGAAATATATAATTTCAGAAAATGATAATAACTATAAAGAATATAAAACAGGGTAATGACAGTGACTATATCAGTTAGTCAGAAACTCTGGTGGTGTAGCGGTTAAGTGGTACAGCTGCTAATTAGAAGGCTGGCAGTTCAAATCTGCCAGGTGCTCTGTGGAAACTCTATGAAGCAGTCCTACTCTGTCTACAGGGTTGCTATGAGTTGGAATCAACCCAATGGCAGTGTGTTTGGTTTTTAAGTGTATCAGTTAGCTAGGACAGTTGTCAGGTGCTAAAGAATCAACTCTAACTCCCAGTGAACCTACACCCAACAGAACAAAATGCCACCCAGGTCTGCACCCACCTCAAAATCATTGTTCTGCTTAAGTCAACTGTGGTAGCCACTTTGCCAATCCCTCTCATGGAGGATCTTTCTCTTTTTTGCTAACCTTCTACTTTACCAAGTATGAGGGACTGGTCCTTCTTGATAACACGTCCAAACTACATGAGATGAAGTATCATCATTCTCATCTCCAAGGGGAATTCTGTCTGTACTTCTTCCAAAACAGATTAGGTCATTCTTCCGGCAGTCCACGGTCTAGTCAATATTCTTCACTAGCACCATAATTCTAAGTCACCAACTCATCTTTGGTCTTCCTTATTCACTGACTAGCTTTCACATACACATGAGGTGAGTGAAAATTAGCACGGCTTAGGTCAGGTGTACCTCAGTCCTCCAAGTGATATCTTTGCTTTCTTAACTCTGTAAAGAAGTTTTTGTAGCATATTTGCCCCACACAATTTGTTGTTCGATTTCTTGACTGCTGCTTCCATGGATGTTGACTGCTCATCCAAACACAATGAAATCCATAACAACCTGCTTATTTTCTCCGTTTATTGTGATGTTGCTTATGAGCACAGCTGTGAAGACTTTTCTTTGTGTTGACACATAATCCACACTGAAGGCTGTAGTCTCTGATCTTTAACAGTAAGAGCTTCAAGTCCTCCTCACTGTCACCAAGGTGGTGTCACCTGCATATGGCAGGTTGTAGATGAGTTTTCCTCCATGCTGCATTCTTCTTCATACGGTCCAGCTTCTCAGATTATCTGCTCAGCATACACACTGAAAAAATACGGTGAAAGGATACAACTTGGACACACACCTTTCCCAATTTTAAACTAGGCGGTATCTCCTCATTCTGCTTGAATGACTGCCTCTTAGTCTAAGTAGAGGTTCACAGAAGCACAATTAAGTCTTCTGAAATTCCCCTTTTTGCAACACTGTCCACAGTTTGTTATGATTTACACAGCTGAATGCTGTTGCATTGTCACTGAAATCAGGTAAACATCTTTCTGGTATTCTCTGCTGTCAGCCAAGATCCTTGTGACATCAACAACGATATCCCTCATTCCACACCCTTTTCTGAATCTGTCTTGTATTTCTAACAGTTCTCTGTCAATGTACTGCTGCAACCCATTTTGAATTATCTTCAAAAATTAATGTGGAACATATTATCCCCATATTCTGCAACTTGAAACAAGAGCATTTATTGTTGCTACAAATCAGCTAGATAGTTCTTCTGGACTCAGCCAGGCTCGTTCCTTGTCAATGGATAATAGCTGCGTGTTCCGTCAATGACTGCTGATCTCGGCTTGAGTCTCTTTCATTATAGGCATCAAGTGACCTTGGCTAAGACAATCTGGCTCTCCTCCACGTGACCTGTCATCCTCCAGCACACCAAGCTTGTTACTGTTCCTTACATTGGCCAAATAAAATCTACAAGGTGTGTCCACTAGATTCTACTGGTGGGAAAACATTTCACTTCTTCACAGAGGGAGCTAAAACGTACCATTGTACAAAATCTGTGGCTATTGGAAGAATGAAGAACCGCTTTCATTCTTGCAGTCTATCCAGTGACTTTAGGGCTACCTTAAACACACTGGCCAGAGAAGCCACTTAAAGTGGGTGACTTTTGAACTAAGAACAAACTGGCCTAGTAAAGACTTAAGAGAAGAAAGAGCCTTCCAGGCTGAGAAAAGAGCACAAGCAAAGTCCCTGAAGGGGAAGCTATAACTTCAGCATTTTCAAGCAATGGATAAAAGGCCAGGGTGGCTGGCCCTTTTTCCTCCAGAGTACAAGAGTTACTTACTTAAACTGTCGGTTTGGTGGATGGGATCAAAATGAAGAATTTAAGAGGGGAGGTAGAAGAGCTACAGACTGAAGAGTCTACAGACCAGAAATCAGTAAACCCCCTTATCCTTGGCCAAAGGCAGTGTCATTGTTTCCACAGAGCACCCTCAGCCCACACAGAAACCCCAACCTTCTAAATGTACCCTGACTCTCAAAGTCTATACAGGAGTATAATTTATACACAGAATGCTAGACAGAGAATTTATTGTTGCAGGCAACATTAAGCAGAACATCCAGAGTAGAGAGATCACTTCCATCTCTGCAACAAATACCAGAGGGCCTTTCTTTCTAGAGTAGCTCTGTAGAATCTTCTTTAGCTTTATTTGATTATATTTTGGTACTATCCTCCCAGGAATTGTCCTTCCAGTAACCCAAAGCAGAGAAAACTATAATCTCAGTACACTAGGTGCTGAATTTCCAAACATGGAAACAGAAACTTCCAGAGGGAGAAAGGCAGGTAAGGACAAAATCCAACTTTGGGCCTATGTTTCCCAAATTTCCTCACATCCAATAGTCTACTAGTTGCTTTACTATAAAAAGGTAAGGTCCTCAAACATAGAGTCAGGAAGCTTGGGTTCTAGATCTGGTTCATCTTTGCATGATCTGTTCTTTTGGGAAAGCATTAATGGAATCCTGAAAGAACAGATGGCTGATTGGATGGCTGGATGGCTGGACAGAGGAATAAGACTGAAGGGAGAAAAGAGAGCACAGCTCAGAGTGATATTATCCAAAGCCAGAAAGAAAAGTCTACTTAGAGGCATTGCAATGGGTGTCTACTTAGAGTATAGCCAAGTATACTATAGTTGACACCAGATTAGTCTCCAACAAAATAGCCGTATCATCTCATAAAGACTGAAATTAATTATGTGACTTTGGGCATGTATCTCAAACTCCCTTGGGCATCACCGTTCTCATCTCTAAAACTCAACAGCTAAACCAAGTGATTTCTGTCCAGCTTTCTTTCTAGCTCTAACACTCTCCGTGGTACTCACTTCTAAGTAAAAGAACACGCCTAGTCATGAGAAAAACCACTCAGAAGCTTGCTCTCTGGGCAGTGACTCCAGTGCCATTTTCTTTTTTCAAGTTGGAGATGATGGTCCAAAAGCTTGACTCTCTGACTCATCAAAATATTGAATTAGGCATGTTACGTACATGGAATATAATAATAAAATAAATAATAAATACCAAACTCCTGCTGTCTATGGGGTTCTTCATTTTAAATAAGTTTTGTTAAATGGCCAAAGCAGCTCATTAGCAAGAGACGTATTCTTCCTTCCCCTGCCCTCAAAACATCTCCAACTGGTACATGTGATTGGTCAGAATTATTTTCCTTATTTAAAACTCCACTTCCCACTTTATCCTCAAGGAACTTCCTTCCTTCCTTCATTCCATGTGGTTCTAATGTAGGGGGATGACAGATATCTATCAATCACATCACTAAGTTCTGGCAACAGACTTATGGGTAGGCATATGATCAGAAATGGCCAATCATATTTTACTTTCCAGTACTAGCTTCTCATATTGAGACATCCAAGGACAGAACTATTTGGGCAGCCAAGTTACCCAGAGGTAGCACTGGAAAGGTAGCTGAAGGTATTCTGGTTCTTAGATTTCAGGCAGAGGTTCTCAGGCTCAAAAGTGCATCGGAATCTCCTTCAGTGCTGGTTACCTAAGAGACGGATGAGGTCTACTCTCAGAGTTTCTGATTAATTAAGAATGATATGGGAACTTAAAACATGCAATTGTAAGTTTTCAAGTGATATTGACCTTGCTGATCTAGGGACCCCACTTTGAGAACTACCAGTTCCCAGAACTGCACTAGATCTGTTCCTTTTATGAGTGCTAGTTTTTTTATTCTTTCTTCAATCTTTAAACGACCCAGCATCTTTCTAATAAACTCTGTTTTCTTGATGAAGATCCTGAGGATTAGATTCTATATCTTGGAATGGGATGTGGGGATTTGTGAAGCTTACAATACTGCAGCACAATGCCTACGGTACACTTGGCCAGTCTGGTATTTTTACTTGCCAAGGTCCACAAAGGAAGCATGGCTAAACCCTGCCGGCTCCTCTCTGACTTCTATCTGCTCTAGCTCAAGCTCAGGAGTTGCCTGCAGGCCTCACACCCTCATCCCAGCTCTGCCAGGATCTCCTCTAGTACAAACGCCTGCTGTTTCAACCAGCTCCAAGGTGCATCAACTCTGCCACTGGGCCTCATTCAGATGGGAAAAAAGCCTCAGTTAGCTAAACCCACTGTTCCAGTGAGTCTCATGGTTTCTTCCCTCTTCTTTGAAAATAAACTTGATTTTTGCTTATTTATTTAAATCTTGTTTTGCTTAACATCCAAACTAAACCATATTTTGGATGCTATGTTAATGGTCTTCTAAAAAGTGTTTTTGTATGATGCCCCCAAAATGAATACACAGACAGAATATTCTACTCTGAGAGTAGTTTCTTGAAATTCTGGCAAAATGTTTCAGCCAGATGCCATCTTTCTCTCTTCTGAATTCAACAAGGATACAGCCTCAAAGCTGATCCTTGCTAAGCTTTGATAAGATGAAACACTTCAGGCTCAGGCCAGCCTGTGGACAAAGGCTTAGAGAAGCATCCTTTTTATCTAAGTCCTAATCCTCTGGGATCTCTAACTGTTGCCTCCTCCGGAGAATTGCTCCTGTCCACAGGACCAGCACTTTGAGTCCACCAGGCACTCCTTGGAAACTCTATGGAGTAGTTCTACTCTATCCTACAGGGCCCTTGTAAGTTGCAACAGACTCCTTGGCAGTGGGTTTAGTTTGGTTTGGTTTGGTCATTAACACAACAACTTCTTCCCCTTATGGATGGCTCAAATTGAAGGGAAACACTTTTCTATTTTTATGTAATTCTCCCAGTAGCCACTTCTTGAGGACTTTCTGCTATTTTTCCAATATCTAGGACATTGTAGATACTCAAAATATTTATTGACTGCTGTGTATATATAAAAACATATTAATCACCTCTCCCACCCTCCATCCAACTGCATGAGTAGGGAAGGCCCAACGTTAAGGTTCTGCGAGGAGCATATGATCAAAGTGTGGTATTGTCAGCATCTCTGATCAAGATTCTAAATGAAGCTTTGCCTGAGTTTAATTAGTGAAATGCTTCTTTCAAAAACTAGTGATGTAAACAATCATAACTCTAAAGTATTCAAAAGAGATTTTCATTAAAGATCCTTTAAATTTCTGCCTCGGAAGAATTAGACTCAAAATAAGTTCAAAAGTCCTCTTTCGGGTGTCTATAAGCCAAATGTTCTCAGTGGCTCCTGTCACACCTGGGCTATTTCCAGGCTCTATCCTTCTGACTACTATCCTTCAGGAATGAACCAATCAAGAGGCCCACTTTAGGTTTTATCTGTGACCCTTGGCAAAGGGACTCCCTCTTCATACTGGGTTTGCCAAGCTTGGCTGGCAGCCACCTCAGTCACCTCTTGAGTGGTGCTGATCTGGGCAGTCAGCTAGCCCAAAGAAAAAGCAGAAATGAATAAAATGAGAGGAGAAATTATGATAGAAATTTTGAGCTCCCAACTCTACCTATGCGTAAAATAAGACTGTCCCTTGAACTGCTCAATTGACAAGCACCAACACATTCCTTTTGGGCACCAGCCCGTTTGAGCTCAGTTTCTCCCATTTGCAACTGCAAAAATCCTAAAACTGCCAGGTGTATGGTACAGTATGTAACTAACAATCTTGAGTAGCACCTATTAATTTTCTAATTTTAAATACTTAGCAATTAGAACATAGTGATTCCTTGTGTCGTAACATTAGTTGAGGCAAAGAACCAAGCATCGGGACTTGTTTCACCACGGCTACAAATGCCAAGTTCTAACCACTGTGCTCACAGCTACCAAAACCAAAAACCAAGCCCATTGCCACTGAGTGGACTCTGACTCACAGCAACCCTACAGAATGGAGTAGTACTGCCCTATAGAGTTTCCAAGGAGCGCCTAGCAGATTTGAACTGCTGACCTTTTGGTTAGCAGCTGCACCACTTAACCATTATGCCACCAGGGTCCACATGGTAAAAAAAAAGAAAAGAAAAGGCAAATTAATCCATGACACACTATTAGGTGACACAGTCTGTCTTGAGAATGCTGAATCTTCAGATGCATCTAGTTCCATATGCAAGGTGGGATGGAATGGGGTTGGGAAGGGAATTTTGTCTCTTTCCTTGCTTACAAAAGCCACCTGCTACAGTTGTCTTTCCCTGACTGTGAACCCTGAGTATTTTCTCACTGTAACACAGCCGCCCTCTCAGTGACTCTTCATCCTCCTTGGGGTTTCTCAGAATCAGGGATTTCGTGGAAGCTTTTAGAGATTATGTTCTTATCCAGTGATCTCATATGCCATGAGAGACCCTAGAGAAGGTAAACAAACTTGCTGCTAGAGGCCACAAATGCAGAGAAACAAGGGGCCAGGCCTGAAATTCTCAACACTTTCTGACTTGCTCTCCAGGGCTGTTTCACTGCCATTCAGAACTCCTGTGGGACAGGGTGGTTCAGTCCACATCTTACTGAGAAAGTGCTAAGGAATCTATGCCATTTAATGAGTGACCACCATGTCCCAAAGCTATACAAGACAAGCTATGTTTACAAGCTCTGAGAGTTACGGAATGCTGATGGCACACTGGTTAAGAGCTCAGGACGCCAACGAAAAGGCTGGCAGTTTGAATCCACCAGCAGCTCCTTTGAAACTCTATAGGGCAGTTCTACTCTATCCTAGAGAGTTGCTTTGGATAGGAATTGACTTGATGACAATGGTCTATTTTCCTTGATCTAATTTATACTCCAGTACTCCCAGTTGAACTCCTACCTTACATTGGCCTTAACAAAACAAGTGGTACAACCTTACAAGTCATCAAGTTTGGTGGTTTCCAATCTTCCAAACAGAAATCCACCTGCGTACAGGCTTCAGGGTACTGAAGGGAGCAGGAAAGTGGGTCCACATAGCAAGGACCAGCTAGCTTAGCCCCTCACTTAGCCCGGGAAGTAGTTAATTCACATCTACCCAAACACAGTGTAAGGTAAGTAATGCTTAAGCACGGTAGCCGTCCTCCTTAGATGCAACTCTTACTAACTGAGCAATCTTGGGCAAGTTCCTTTGCTTCTTTAAGCCTCCACTTTCTTATCTGTAAAATGAAGACAGTAAACAGACCTGCCTCAGAATGTTGTTGCAAGAATTACATAATTTTCTGGCACATAAAAAGGACTCAGTACACACGAGTATGTCTACCTATTGCACGTGCATTTTTGACTGAAAGGCAATAAAAGCAGTGACGGAGTTATTAGGCCCCAAGAGACTAGTGTTCCCTGGAATGTCTGGAAATTTTAATGACACTCTGTATTTTCACCTTGTTTGCTGGAAGCTTTCCCTCCATAGATCCAGTCTGCAAGATCCCTCATTAATTCATTTTAAATTGACTTTACCCTTTCATTCATGTTCAGGCACATGTTAACTACGGGAGCTGCTTGAAGGCCTGCCTGGATTAATACGGGAATGTTTATGTGCAGAATTGGCCTGACATGGACATAAATGCTAGCGGGCCATGACCTGTCTGCCTTCCCCGATCCTGTACGTTTCATCAGGACGTCTGCTTCCACGCTACTGCCAGAGTCTTTAGTGGAGTCCTCCATTCCTGAGACCATCCCATGTGCAGCAAGGGCCTCTATCCCCCATTCCTTCTATAGCCTTCCGTTTGGGATTAATACACATACCGCAGAAACAGGCAACGACTTCACACTGATTATCAAGCATTGCCTATCTAACGTGAATCACAGAGTTGAATAAGGATCTGAAAAGATCTTTTGATCCTTGTCATTGTTAGGTGCTACTGAGTCAGTTCCAACTCACAGGGCCCCTGTGCCCAATGGAATGAAGCTCTGCCCAGGCTGGCATCAGGCCCACACTCGTGTTTACGTTGAAGCCCATCACTGGGGCCGTTGTGTCAGTCCACATTACCGAGGGTCTGCCTCTTTTTCACAGAACATTGGACTCCTTGGTGATGAACAACTCACCGAAGATTCTGGGATACCCTTAGAAGTTCTATGGAGCAGGAAGCCATGCTCCATAATAGAAACTAGAGCTTCTGAAGGCATGTTTCTGCCCCAGACTGGGCATGAACAGTTTCATTTAAAGTGTATCAGTGTAGTTAGGTAGTGATGATAGAATTTAAGCCTCTTCAGTACTGGTGGTACAGTTCAGCTCTCCTCTACACATTCTCTGAACTCTCTTTTGCTGATGTCTTTTGGAAGTTATAGCCCTTTAGTCCATGCTTTTGATTTTCTATTACAAACTTCTTCTCTGATGATAGCCATATGAACCTCATAATTCTCTGAAAGGCTTGTACAATTTGATTAGAACTTGAAAGGGCTTTTGGAATCCTACCAACCTGGCAACGTTCATCTGGTAATAGTTTCAGACACTTAATAGGCCATGATTGGATTGAATTAGAGAGCTAAACCTTCTGAGTGAATGATACAAAAATCTTGGAGAAACAGAAAGAGTGTTTGCCAACCCGAAACAGATACCTGTGGGTACAGGAAGGTGAAAACTCTTTTTACCTGGCTCACTGTGAATAGTCTACCATTTATTTCATGAGAAGTCTACTAAAATGGTTTCTTAAAAAGGTTGTTACTAAACCAAACCAAACCAGATTCACAGGCATGAAGTTGTTCCTGACTCACAGAGACCCCATAGACAGAGTAAAACTGCTCCACAGAGTTTCCAAGGGGCACCTGGTGGATCTGAACTGCCAATCTTTTGGCTAGCAGCCACAGCACTTAAATACCACCAGGGTTTCCAGGTTATTATTAAACTTCAGAAATTTCCAAAGTATGATATGTTTTCCCATTCAAAAGAAGTATACTGTCACTTGCTTTTGAATTTTTAAGTATTTTCTATATCTTATAAAAACCCAAACCAAACTCATTGCCTTCCAGTTGATTCTGACTTACAGCAACCCTATAAGACAGAGCAGAACTGCCCCCATATGGTTTCCAATGAGCGCCTGGTGCATATGAACCACCAGCCTTCTGGTTACCAGCCACAGCTCTTAACCACTACATCACTAACACTAACACAACTCAAAGTGTGATCCATCAGACCTGCTGAAGCTTCTAGGGCAGTGGTTCTCAACTGGGGGCAATGGGACATTCAGAAATGCCTGACAATCTTTTTAAGTGTCCCAACTGGGGTTGGATTCTAATGTCATCTAATGGGTAAGATACCGTTAAACGTTTTGCAGATGATAATCTCCCTCAACAAAGAATCACCTGGACCAAAATCTCAACAGTGTTGAAACTGAGAAATCAGAAACCCTTCCCTAGATCATATGGGAACTTGAAGGTAAAAGATCCCATTCTTATTCTGAAGGTACTCAGGGACAAGTTAGTTAAAATAGTCCTCACAAGGTAGAATGCTTATATGTAATACAGAGAATCAGTCTCTTATCCTGTATCTATCTGGTTCATCTTGATTGCAAAGCAATCAAGGCCAGGACACATGTTCATTATTTCTTTGTCAGAAGGCCATGGCTGATTAGCTAGTCTCTGTATTTTGAAAAGACCAAAATCAAGCCCACTGCCGTCCAACTGTTTCCGATTCTTAAGAGACTCTGTAGGACACAGTAGATCTGCCCCATATGGTTTCCAAGGAGCACCTGGTGGATTCGAACTGTCAAGTTTTTGGTTAGCAGATGTAGCACTTAAACAATTCTGCCACCAGGGCTTCCAGAGCAAAAGAAAGTAAAGTCTCAAACGCTCAGCATAATAAGGGTTGAAAGAAACTGTAGAAGATCCAAAATCACGGTTGGAACACAGTAAGTCAAAGCATGCTCTGCTTGGATTTTACACAAACTTAGACAAAACTATATCTAATATCTAAAAACATATTCACCCTTCTAATATGCATATGTGTAAGTAATCAATAGCATACTAAACACTAAACAGACATTTCTTAATTATTTCCCCTTATTAAAATATTATTGCCTGCTTCTTAGCTTTCCATATCTACCCATCTCTCCCTCTAATTATTAAAAAAGAACCAGAAATAGATCACAGATGCAGTTGCCAACTATTTACTCCTTCCCTTCTTTACCTAATTCTTCTGTTACCATAGGCCCCACGGCTCCAGTGGAATCCTTGGCCATATTAGTCCCTCCTTCCTTCCCTACAGGGCCAGCCCCTGCTCTCATATCAGGAAGGGCTGTGATCAATAGATGGAAGTGGTACTCTGTCTGATGATGGATGAGAAAATGTCCCCCCAAATTACAATTCATAACTATGGCGTTGATTGCTCTAAAGTTATCAGTCCTTTCCAATGCAGAATTTTCACTTGTTGATTTCTAGCAATTCTCATTTTCTTCCAGGGCACTGCCTACTTAGAAACAAAAACTACAGTTAAGTTGAAAACCTATAAATCTTTCCCCAGATTATCAAAAGTTGACATTTGCCTTCCTTGGCACAGTACAGATTCAGTTACTCTATAAAAAAAATAACTAGCTGAGGATAAGCTGAGACAGACACCTGGAGACAAATTTTCTAAGAATATTGATAAACAGAATGTCATTTTTAAAAAAAATATCAATAAATTAAGTTAGGTCCCGCTGGCGTAGCAGTTCAGTGCCACAGCTGCTAAACCAAAACGTTAACAGTTCAAATCCACAAGGTGCTACTTGGAAACTCAATGGGGCAGATCCACCCTGTCTATGGGATCACTGTGAGTTAGAATTGACTTGACAGCAGTGGGTTTGGTTTTGGTTTAAGTTAGGTCTGTGTTGGTTTGCAAAGTTTGTGACAGACAAATGCCCTCAGTACCAAAATCCACAGATTCTGTCTGGGGTTACGTTACATATTGCTACTGCCACAGACATACTGGACCTCAGTGACAGCATGACACTGATGTCATTTACCTGTGACCAGAGACAGAACTGTTTTCTTTTATGGAGGGAGATAGAATATCAAATGCTCCAACTCCCTAAACAAAGAGATAGTAAAATTTTCTCTGGGCTCAGAAGCTCTCACCTGGATATATGAATGATTTACACAACAGAAGTGTTATCTAAACCTACTCCTGGTTTCAGATCACACCTGTTTAATCTCTCTGTAATAACTTCTGGTAACATATCTGCCCACACATGAAGATTCCCAAGAGAACTCAAAATCTTATAATCACATGGAAAACATCCAACGGGAAGACAACTGTGAGAGGCAGGAAATCCTCTTGAAAGAACGAAAAAAGAAAAGGCATAAAAATAGATATTATAGGCACTTGGTTTACAATGCTTAATAACATTAACTTCAGAAAAGGGAAGTCTGACTTGCATACAGACTCAAATGTAAACCTTTTAATAATACTATAATAAAGAAAAATTTTTAAAAGTAAATTTCAGGACTATCAACAAAATATGTAGTCCCTTAACAACTGGAGTCCCAGAAGGAAAAGAGAGAGAGAATAGAGCAGAAGACAGTATAATTAAAATAATGGACAATGTTTTCCAAACATGAAGAAAGACATGAATATATGAATTTAAGAGGTTTAGCAGGATCCAAACAGGATAAATACAAAGAAAACCACATCTGGGTCCACCTTGATTGAAGTGGTAAATTGCAAAACTAAAGAGAAAATTTTTTCAGAGGAAAGTAAGATTATATGCAGGTAAGATATTGTACCTTTTCATTAAAAACATCTCTGGTCAGAATAAAGTGAAATAAAATCTCCAAGAACTAAAATAAAAAATCAACTCTTAATTCAGATTCTTATAGGCAGCAAAAAAAAATCCCTTCAAGAATGAATATAAAATGCAGATAACTCCAGCTGAAAGAATATATCATTAGAAGACTTGTACTATAATAAAGAAACTTCGCAGGTTAAAGGAAAATTATACTAAAGAGAAACAATGACTTTTAGGAAAAAAATGAATAGCACTGGAAACACCCGTGTAGAGGTAACTAGATTTTTTAAAATACCCTTAATAATTTTAAATACATATGACAGTTTAACAAGAAAAGTGTAAGTGTGTGGCTGTGAATTCTTATCATAATTGAAACTGCATTATAATAGATGGTGGAAGCTGTAACAGACTTAAACAGTTGAAAGTTTCTAACATTTTACAAAAAGTAATATAATATCAACCTTAAACTGACTATGACAAGTAAAAGACCATTCTCCCCTCAAAATAAAAACAATAATTCAAATAAGTTTGGCTGAAAAGTCAATAGTTAAATCAAGATGAAATATTTTAAACATTCAATTAATCCAAACAAAGGAACAAAAAAGAGAAACAGGAACCAAAAACAGAAGACAAACAAAGATTTAATAAAAAATGGTAGACTCTAAATGCCACCAATCCAATAATTAACTCTAAATGTTAATGGAATAGTCTCCAATTAAAAGGAAACATTTCAAAATAAAAAGCAAGACCCAACTATGTCTTGTCTACAAGAAAGACAGAAAGTAAGTAGATGGGAAAACATACATCATGAAAGTACTAAGCTTAAATGACTGAAGTGACTATATTAATAATGGATAAAGAAAACATCAAGACAAAGAATTAATATAATCATAAAAAGAGTTAATTCATTAGCCAGCCAAGTGCCGTCTAGTCAGATCCAACTCATGTAGACACAATAATATTTACACAAGTATTCAATAACAGTTTCAAGTTTCATGAAGCAAAAATTGACAGAATTAAATGAGATAAATAATTCCATCACCATAGAGATTTTAACACTCCTCTAAGAAATTACTACCTATATATATATATATATATATGCATATAGATATATAGTAGAACTGCCTCACAGGATTTCCAGGGAGAGCCTGGTGGATTTGAACTACTGACCTTCTGGTTAGCAGCCATAGCACTCAATCACTATGCCACCAGACTTTCCTAGAAATTACTAGAAAATTTTATTTGAAAATATCAGAAAAAAAAAACAAGAGATTTGAATAATACTATTAAACTCTTCAGCCTGATTAACAGTTATAGAACACTACACCACAAAACAGTAGAATACATGTACTCTTTTCAAATGTAAATGGTATTGGTATATTCACCAAAAATAGATCACATTCTGGGCTATTAAAACCAAAAACTCGAGGGGGCGGAGTCAAGATGGCGGACTAAGCCCACGTCTCCTTCTATCCCTCTGGAAACCAAGACCTGAATTGACAATCAAACAGAGCCTTCTGAGCACCTAATCAGCCTGAGGACACAGCACAGAGCCGTTAATTGGGACTTCATACCACTCAGCGTAAAACCTCCTCTCTGCCGCTGACTCCCGCTCCTGGCTAGCCGCGGCTCTCAGGGATGGAAGGTAAATGCACGATTTTGACTTTTTGTTCCCTCTGTCTTGGCTGGCGGGCGGAGCTGGGCCTTGCCCAGCGGCTGGACTCAGACGCGCGGCTGGGGGGATAGGCAGGCAAAATTCCCATATTCTGAGAGCCAGGCTCGGGACTCTGTTAATCTAGACACTTTGAGCCTTTCGTTTTGTAGCTGCCTCAGCGGGGTTTGTGCGGAACTCCGCAGTCAGGGTGCGGGACGCCATGTTGGTACCGAGATTTTAGCGGGACCTCGTTCTTAGCCTGGGAGCCAGTGCCTGCAAACGGGACAGCGCTTCTCTGTCAGAAAAGTAGTGATTTTGCACAGTGCTGCCTACGCTGGGGCCCTGCAACAGAAGCAGAGGAATCACTGCCTCTCGGCACCTTTAGCCCCTCTGTCTGCTGCCTGTGTGGAGGACGCCATCTTGGGTACGGTGGCCACAGCTGGACCTCATTCTTAGCTTGGGAGCCAGAGCCTACCCACAGGAGAGCGCTTTCCTATCACAAAACCAGTACTCGACGTAGTGTTGGCTAAGGCTAGACCCCATCAGCAGAGGCCAACAGGGCAGTAGCATTGCTGTATTCTGAACTAGTTTGTTATCATCTGGGGTTGGATATAGTGGTGCTTACTTTGTCAGACTTTGTCTGACTTGTGAAGTGGTCAGGTACCTTTTGCTTTACATTTGAAGACAGCCTAGAGAAACATTTGCAATCCATTCTCACAGTACCTCTTCCAGCCTCTATATACTCACATGGGACCCAAAAAGCAACAGACAATTGTGGCATACAAGCAATCACTCATGGCTTCAGAAGGCTCCCAAACAAAGCAACCAAGGAGTTTTCCAGATGAAGAAACTTTTATGAAAGCATCAGGAAGTGAATACAGATTGATTACATACAGAGTCCTTCTAGACCTTATACAAAATGCAGCAGAAGAAAATGAAAAATTAAGCAAGTTGTTCGATCTGATGGAACACCAGTACTCTGAAATTCAACAGGTCAAAGAAGAAAATCAAAGACATAGAAACTTCCATGCAGAGCCAAAAAAATAGAATGTAACAAATGGAAAAAAGAATTTCTGACTTGGAAGACGAGCTACTGATGCCAGTGTCTATGAGCATAATTCAGAAAAAAGAAACAAGAAAAATGAAGAAACATTAAGAAGCATGTGGGACACTATTAAGAGGAACAACCTTCAAATAATTGGAGTCCCTGAACAGGGTGAGACATCTGAGAACACAGAGAGTATTGTTGCTGAGCTGCTGAAAGAAAACTTCCCAGAAATCATAAAGGAAGAGAATATAGACATCTCAGATGCATATCATACACCACACAATATAGATCTCAAAAGAAAGACTCCAAGACATATTATAATCAAGCTTAACAAAAATGAAACATAAGCAGCAACTCTTAAAGGCAGCAAGACTCAAGGCAAAGCTAACATTCAGAGGGAAACTCTGTAGGCTCTCGTCAGATTTCTCAGGAGAAACCATGCTGGCACGGAGACAGTGGCACAACACATTTAAAGTCTTGAAGGAGAAGAACTTCCAACCAAGAATTAAATATCCTGCAAAACTATCTCTCACATACGAAAATGAAATTAAGACATTCCCAGATAAACAGAAACTCAGAGACTTTGTAAAAACCAAACCCAAACTACAAGAAATACTGAAAGAAGCTCTTGGCTTGGCTTCGAAGAACAAAACCACTAACTTTATATTTTAGAACGACACACTACTCAATACTCTACTCATTTAGGGAAGGCTCCAAAGTAAATCACAGCTTTGATATGTAAAGAAGCAATCCAGTGATCATCATGAAAACTATGGTGTCATCATAATAAAAAGAGGGATGTACTACAGTCATTATAGTCCTTCCAGATGGAGAGGAAGATGACAAGACTGGTAGTAATTAAAATTGGGTTTATAAATAGCTTATTAAAGGGGTTCATAGGGGCAGTTGTAAAGCACAACAAAGATGTATCATACCATTTCAAGAAATCTAACACACGAGTCTCAACAACTATAAAACCAGCTCTAAAAAGGTAAAAAATCAACTCACAAAAAAGAGTGTCCCAAAACAGACTAATATGAAGAACAGACAAAACATCAACATAAAAATAAACATATCATAATGGCAGCAGTGAACACATACCTATCAATAATTACATTGAATGTGAATGGACTAAATGCTCCAGTAAAGAGACACCGAGTGTCATCTTGGATCAAAAGATACAACCCATCCATATGTTGTCTACAAGAAACTCACTTGAGACCTAAAGACAGGAACAAACTGAAAATTAAAGGATGGAAAAATATATATCAAGCTAACAATGAACAAAGAAGAGCAGGGGTGGCAATTCTAATCTCAGACAAAGTCAATTTTAATGTCAAATCCACCATCGTGGACAAAGACGGACACTACTTATTGCTGAAAGCTTCAGTGCACAAGCAAGACTTAACTATATTAAATATTTATGCACCTAAATACATCAAACAAACACTGACTACACTCAAAAGAGAGTTAGATGACTCCACCATAATAGTGGGAAACTTCAACACTCCACTCTCAATACTAGACAGATCATCTAGAAAAAAACTCAATAAAGATACAGAAGACCTCATTGCCACAATTAACCAACTAAACCTCATTGATATATACAGAACTTTCCACCCATCAGCAGACAACTACACCTTCTTCTCTAGTGCACATGGAACATTCTCCAGAATTGACCACGTGATAGGCCATAATGCAATGCTCAACAAAATCCATACCGTTGAATTACTGCAAAGCATCTTCTCAGATCATAAAGCCATAAAAGTTGAAATCAATAGCAGAAAAAACAGAGATAGAAAGTGGAACTCTTGGAAACTGAACAACATCTTGCTCAAAAAAACATGGGTTATAGAGGAAATCAAGGATGAATTAAAGAAATTCATGGATTCCAATGAGAACAAAAACACTTCCTACCAGAACCTATGGGATACAGCCAAAGCAGTCCTCAGAGGTCTGCTTATCTCCATAAATGCACACATCTGGAAGGAAGAAAGAAACCAAATCAAGGAACTAACCCTACAGCTTGGACAAGTAGAAAGAGAACAACAGAGGAACCCCTCGGGCACCAGAAGAAATGAGATCATAAAGATTAGAGCAGAGCTAAATGAATTAGAGAATAGAAAAATGATTGAAAAAAATCAAAAAGACCAAAAGCTGGTTGTTTGAGAAGATCAACAAAATTGACAAAGCACTGGCTAAACTTACTAAAGAAACGCAGGAAAGGAAACAAATAACCCTAATTAGAAATGAGAGGGGAGTTGTCACCACAGATGCAACAGAAATAAAAAATATCACAACAGAATACTAGGAAAGACTGTACTCTAACAAATTTCAAAACCTAAGGGAAATGGACCAATTCCTTGACTCATACCACCTACCCAAATTACCACAACGTGAAGCAGAACAACTTAATAAATCCATTACAAAGGAAGAGATTGAAGGTCATCAAAACACTGCCAACCAAAAAAAGCCCGGGACCAGATGGCTTCCCAGCAGAATTCTACCAAGCATTTAGAGAAGAATTATCCCCAATACTACTGAGACTATTTCACAGTATAGAAAGGGATGGAGTACTCCCAAACTCATTCTATGAAGCCAGCATAACCCTGATACCTAAGCCAGGGAAAGATCCAACAAAGACAGAGAACTACAGACCGATATCACTCATGAACCTAGATGCAAAAATCTTCAACAAAATTCTTGCCAACAGAATACAACAACATATCAAGAAAATAATCCATCATGACCAAGTGGGATTCATACCAGGGATGCAAGGCTGGTTCAACATCAGGAAAACAATTAATGTGATTAACCACATAAATAACACAAAAGACAAGGATCACCTGATTTTGTCCATTGATGCCAAAAAGGCATTTGATATAGTCCAACACCCATTCATGCTAAAAACTCTTAGCAAAATGGGCATAGACAGCAAATTCCTCAACACAATAAGGGGCATTTATACAAAGCCAATTGCCCACATCATCCTGAATGGTGAGAGACTGAAAGACTTTCCCCTGAGAACAGGAACTACACAAGGATGCCCACTGTCACCTCTCCTATTCAACATTGTGATAGAAGTTCTAGCCAGAGCAACTAGACACGACACAGAAATAAAGGGCATCTGCATCGGCAAAGAGGAAGTTAAAATCTCCCTGTTCGCAGATGATGTGATTGTATATGCAGAGAACCCCAAGGAATCTATAAGTAAGCTACTCAAACTGATAGAAGAGTTCAGCAAAGTCTCAGGATACAAGATAAACATAAGTAAATCAGTAGGATTCCTTTATACCAACAACGAGACTGTTAAGGAGGAAATTATCAAATCAATACCATTTACGATAGCCCCTAAGAAGATAAAGTACCTAGGAATTAATCTAACCAGAGAAACAACAAACCTTTACAAAGAGAACTACAAGCCCTTACTACAAGAAACTAAGAGAGACTTAGATAAATGGAAAAACCTACCCTGCTCATGGATAGGAAGACTTAACATTGTGAAAATGTCTATTTTACCCAAAGCAATGTATTTATATAATGCAATCCCAATACAAGTTCCAGCATCGTTTTTTAATGAGATGGAGAATCAAATCACCAACTTTGTTTGGAAAGAGAAGAAGCCCCGGACAAGTAAGGTACTACTAAAGAAGAAGAACACACTGGAAGGCCTCTCATTACCCGACCTTAGAACATACTACACTGCCACAGTGGTCAAAACAGCCTGGTACTGGTACAAGAACAGACAGATCAATCAATGAAACAGAATTGAGACCCCAGAGATGACACCATCTGCCTATGAACAGTTGATATTCGACAAAGGTCCTAAGACATTAAACTGGGGTAAAAACAGTATCTTCAACAAATGGTGCTGGCAAAATTGGTTATCCATCTGCAATAAACTGAATCAAGATCCATATCTTACACCTTATACAAAAACCAACTCCAACTGGATAAAAGACCTAAATATCAAACCTAAAACGATAAAGCTCATCCAAGAAAAGGTAAGAACAACACTGGAAGTTTTAATAGACAATGAGGACAGACTCCAAAATCTGTCAAAGAAACCTCAATCAATAGAAGAGAAAATAGATAAATTGGAACTATTAAGAATCAAACACTTTTGCTCATCCAAAGACTTTATTAACAGAATTAAAAGAACACCCACAGAATGGGAAAAAATATTTGGCAACTCTATGTCACACCGACGCCTGATCTCCATAATCTATAAGATACTACAAAATATCAATAAGAAGAAGATAAACCATCCAATTAAGTGATGGGCAAAGGAGATGGACAGACACTTCACTAAAGAGGAGATCCAGGCAGCCAAAAAACACATGTGGACATGTTCACGATCTTTAGTTATTGAAGAAATTCAAATCAAGACGAGAATGAGATACCATCTCACCCCAACAAGATTGGCCATGATCCAGGAAACACAAAACAGCAAATGCTGGAGAGGCTGTGGAGAAGGTGGACCCCTCCTACACTATTGGTGGGGTTGCAAAATGGTCCAGCCACTTTGGAAGGCAATCTGGCGCTTCCTTAAAAAAATGTATATCGATATACCATTTGATCCAGTAATTCCACTACTTGGAATATATCCTACAGAATCAAGGCCTTTCACACCAACGGACACATGCACCAGAATGTTCACCACAGCACAGTCCACGATAGCAAAAAGATGGAATCAATCCAGATGCCCAACAATAGAAGAATGGATAGGTAAACTATGGTACATATACTCAATGGAGGACTATGCAATGATAAAGAATAACGATGATTCCAGGAAACATCTCCTAACCTGGTTTCAACTGGAAGACATTATGTTGAGTGAAAGTAGTCAGCGACAAAGGGACAAATACTGTATGAGACCTCTACGATAAAATCTCAGAAACAGACTTGTGTATAGAAGAAAAGACTCTTTGACAGCTGCAAGGGAGGGGTGGGAGGGAGGGTGGGGGGGGAGGTTTAGTTTAGATAATTACTAGAAATCTAGTTGGGAGAAAGCAGTGATAGCACACATGAGAAACAAGAACAACATTAAGTGGACTTCAGCATAACTTGAGTACTCCTTCCATCTTAACTCAATACTGCACGGATAGAGTAGTGGGGGTGGGGGGCGGGAAACCATGCTCTTAGGCAAATTCCAGGCCAATTGGCACAACTAGCGTTTTGCTAAGAGAGCTCTCTGCATCTCACATTGGTGAGTGGCGTCTGGGGTCTTAAAAGCTGCCAAGCTGCCATCCGAGGACACAGCAAATGGTCCCAACTCAGCAGGAACGGATGCTCACCGAGGACCAAAATGACATGTGGTAAAGACAGCCGAGAAGACAGAGAGACCCACAAGAGTGGGTGCCTACATCGACTTGGAACCGGAAGCACTGGATGGTGCCCAGCCACCACCAGTGATAGGCACGATGGAGCTCAGAGAGAGGAGTCTCACTGACAACACAAGAATAAAAAGGGGTGCATCATGAGATCTCCACTAAAAGACCTCAGTTGATGGTCCAGCAGTTTTAGGGTTCCTCTGAGAGCATGGCCCCCGCCCCTGATGCTGCCCTTTCCCATAAATTATAACAAAGGTCCACTCTTTGGACAGGAATGGATTGGACTTGGCAATGCAGACTGACCATATATTGGAAGCACTTTATGGTTCTATACATCTATAGGATATCATCTTGCTGACCTCTGGCTGGAGGAAGGGGAGTGGATGGAGAGGAGGGGAAAGGAGGCTGTTGGGAGGATTAGACATGTACGGAGCAAAGAGGAATAGTGTGCAGTCACCGGACAGGGAGAGCAGTGGAAGCTGCATATAGGTGGGCATGTAAATTTATACGTGAATGTACATTTTCACTCAGTTATGTTAAATAAAAATAAAAATAATTTTTAAAAAAAGTGAAGCAGAACAACTTAATAAACACACCACAAAGGAAAAGATTGAAAAAAGTCATCAGAAAACTACCAAGTGAAAAAAACCCTGGCCCAGATGGCTTCGTCATAGAATTCTACCAAGCTTTTAGAGAAGAGTTATCTCCAATACTACTGAGACTATTTCACAGCATAGAAAGGGATGGAATACTCCCAAATTCATTCTATAAAGCCAGCATAACCCTAATACCAAAGACAGGAAAAGATGCCACAAAAAAGAACTACAGACCAATATCACTCATGTAACTAGATGCAAAAATCTTCAACAAAATACATGTCAATAGAATACAACAACATATTAAAAAAAATTATTTATCACAACTAAGCTGGATTCATACCAGGGATGCAAGGCTGGTTCAACATCAGAGAAACAATTAATGTGATGAACCACATAAATAACACAAAAGACAAGAATCATCTGATTTTCTCTATTGATGCAGAAAAAGCATTCGATAAAGTCCAACACCCATTCATGCTAAAAACTCTCATCAAAATTGGAATAGACAGCAAATTCCTAAAGGCAATAAGGGCCATTTATACAAAGCCAACTGCCTATATCATCCTGAATGGAGAGAGACTGAAACAATTCCCCCTGAGATCGGGAACTAGACAAGGATGCCCACTCTCCCCTCTCTTATTCAACATCGCACTAGAAGTTCTCGCTAGAGCAATTAGACAAGACCAAGAAATAAAGAGCATCTGCACTGGCAAAGTGAAGTAAAAATCTCCCTATTTGCAGGTGCTCCTTGAATACTCTGGAAGTCAGTTCTACCCTGGCCCCTAGGGTCGCCATGAGTCGGATCTGACTCGGCAGAACTTGGCTTTGGCTTAGCATTTGCAGATGATATGATTGTATATGCAGAGAATCCTAAAGAATCTATAAGTAAACTACTCAAACCAATAGAAGAGTTCAGCAAAGTGTCAGGATACAAGATAAAAATAAGTCAATCACTAGGATTCCTTTATACCAACAATGAGATTCTTAAAGAAGAAATTACCAAATCAATACCATTTTCTGTAGCCCCCAAGAAGATAAACTATCTAGGAATAAATCTAACCAGAGAAATAACAAACCCTTACAAAGAGAACTACAAAATCGTACTACAAGAAACTAAGAGAGACTTACATAAATGGAGAAACCTACCCTGCTCATGGATAGGAAGACTTAACATTGTGAAAATATCTATTTTACCCAAAGCAATCTACTTATATAATGCAATCCCAATGCAAATTCCAGTGACATTTTTTAATGAGATGGAGAAACAAATCTCCAACTTTGTTTGCAAAGAAGCCGGATAAGTAAAGCACTGCTGAAGAAGAAGAACAGACAGGGAGGCCTCTCACTACCCAACTTCAGAACTATTACACTGCCACAGTAGTAAAGCAGCCTGGTACTGATAAAACAAGAGACAGATAGATCAATGGAACAGAGTTGAGACCCCAGAGCAGATAGCATCCTCCTAAGAACAGTTGATATTCAACAAAGGCCCTAAGACATTAAACCAGGGTAAAAGCAACCTCTTCAACAAATGGTGCTGGCAAAACTGGATACCCATCTACAATAAATTGAAACAAGACCCATATCTCACACTCTATACAGAAACCAACTCAAACTGTATAAAAAAGACCTAAATATCAAATCTAAAACGATAAAGCTCATCCAAGAAAAAACAGGATCAACAATGTAAGTTTTAATACACAACGCAGACAAACTTCAAAATCTGACCAACCACAATCAACAGAAGAGAAAATAGATAAATGGGAACTACTAAGAATCCAACACTTTTGCTCATCCAAGGACTTTATCAAAAGAATTAAAAGACCACCTACAGAATGGGAAAAAATATGTGGCAACTGTATGTCAGACCAACATTTGATCTCCATAATCTATAAGGTACTACTAAATAGCAATAAGAAAAAGAAAAATAATCCAATTAAGCAATGAGCAAAGGAGATGGCCAGACACTTCTCTAAAGAGGAGATCCAGGCAGCCAAGAAACACATGCGGACATGCTCACGATCATTAGCTATTAAAGGAACTCGAATCAAAACCACAATGAAATACCATCTCACCCCAACAAGGTTGGTCATGATCCAAAAAATGCAAAACAACAAATCCTGAGAGGCTGTGGAGAAATGGGAACTCTCCTACACTGTTGGTGGGGTTGCAAAATGGTGCAATCTCTTTGGAAAGAAATCTGGCACTTCCTTAAAAAGTTGGAAATAGATGTACCATTTGACCCAGTAATTCCACTGCTCAGAATATATCCTACAGAATCAAGGCCATTCACACCAACTGATACACGCACATGAATGTTTATGGCAGCACGGTTCACAATAGCACAAAGATGGAATCAACCTAGATGCTCAACAACAGAGAAATGGGTGGGTAAACTATGGTATATATACTCAATGGAAAACTACACAATGATAAAGAACAATGACGATTTTAGGAAACATCTTGTAATCTGGCTTCAATTGGAGGACATTATACTGAGTGAAAGTAGTCAGCGACAAAGGCCAAATATTTTATGAAACCCCTACAATAAGAACTTAAAAACAGACTCATGCATAGAAGATAGACTCTTTGATGGCTGAAAGGGTGTGGAGGGAAGGAGAGAGAGGGTTGGGTATAGATCAGACAGTTCATAGAAATTTGGTTGGGTGAAATCTGTGCCAGCACACATTTGAAAGAAGATCGATTTTTAACTGGACTTCAACATAACATTATTCCTCCCGTCGTAACCCAATATTGCAAGGACAGAGTAGCTGGGGCAGGGGGCCAGGGACCACACTATCAGAGGAAATCGAGGCCAATTGGCACAATTAGCATTTTGCTAAGAGAGTCTTCTGTACCCCACATTGGTGAGTGGCATCTGGGGTTTTAAAAGCTGCCAAGCTGCCATCTGAAGTACACCAAACGGTCCCAACTCAGCAGGCACGGATGATCACCAAGGACCAAAACGATATGGAGGAAAGAAAACACAAAAGACAGAGAGACCCACATGAGTGGGTGACTACATCAACATGTGACCAGAAGAACCAGATGGTGCCCGGCCACCACCAGTGATAGCCATGATGGGGCTCACAAAGTTGAGTCTCACTGGCAACACAAGAATACAAAGGGGTGCACCCTGAGATCTCCACTAAAAGACCGCAATTGATGGTCCAGGGACCTTGGGGTTCCCCTGGGAGCATGGTTCCTGACCCTGATGCTGCCTCTGTCCACAAATCATAATGGAAGCCAACTTTTCAGACAGAAGTGGAGTGGACTTGGTGACACAGATTGACCATATCATCCGTGCACTTTATGGTTCTATGCATCTATAGGATGTCGTCCTGCTGACCTCTTACTGGAGGTAGGGCAGAGGGTGGAGAGGAGGGGATAGGAGATTGTTGGGAGGATAGGACATGTATAGAAGGGAGAGGAAGAGTGTGCTGCCACTGGGCAGGGAGAGCAGTAGGAGCTTCACACAGGTGGGCATGAAAATTTATATGGGAATGTACATTTTCACTCAATCATAATTTAAAAAAAGAGAGAGAGAAATAAGGCATTTTCCTTTCAACGTGGAAACTCTAAGGTTGTTGATGTGGCACGTAAGCACTGATTCTGAAGCCTTAAGCACATCCCTTTTCACCAGTTTGTCAACCAAAACTTGGACCAACCAACCAGCTTCCTTATACTTCTCAATATGACAGAGCTGTGTAGAAAGGTTTCACACATGTGATTACCTGATATATTGGTGGTGACATTTTGCATATTGGTTTTACCAACTCATGCCATGGATTAGTAAAAAAAAAAAAACCAAACCCACTGCCACTGAGACAACTTTCACTCATAGCAACCCTGTAAGGCAGAGTAGAACTGCCTCACAGTCTCCAAGGAGCACCTGGCAGATTCAACCTGCCAGCCTGTTGGTAGTGCTCACCCACTAAGGCACCAGGGTTTCCAGTGCCCTCTTTAATACTGGCAGCAGAGTCATGAACATCTTTAAGACTAATTTGGTTTGGAAAACAATTTAGAAAATTCAACCTTCCCATTTTGTTTTCCTAGAACCACTCTCAGCACCAATAGAAACGGGCACACGTGTTTGTTAAGAGGCACGTGTAAAACTCTTCATAGCAGCAATATTTGTAATAACCCCATATTGGAAACAACTCAAATGTCACTGGTAGAATGGATAAAGATTTTGTGAGATATTCATACAACTCAATTCTGTACACGATGAGAATGAAGGAACAGTTGCTACACGCAACAGCACAGATGAAACTCACAAATACAACCTCAAATGACAGAAGCCAGACACTGGAAAGAAGGCAGAAAATTTAGAAACAGGCAAAGCTGTATTACAAGTCAATGTTTGAGGCTTGTGACCCAAAAGAGGACCTAACAAGACATCTGGGATGTTGGTAAAGTTAGATTTCTTCTTTTGTGTGCTTGAGTCATGTTTCTCTTCCTTTAGCAAAAATTCATGGAGCTCTGCACTTGTAATTTGTGCACTTCTCTGTATGAACATTAAATTTCAGTAAACAGTTTACTCAACAACAGGTAAGAGTTCCAAAGACATAAAGCACTGCCCGTGGATCTTTGGTTTGGGCCAAGTTTGGAGAAGACATGAAATCAGACAGAAGGTTGAGTGCAGGAAACACTCTCTGATTTGGGAGATTTCTGTGCAGGACCTTCCCTGGGCAGCAGTCTTGGAACTGACATCTGTGAAGAAGAGAAAGAGAAGCAGAATTAGGCAGGAGGGGAAGCCGGCCTGCAATGTGGTCGTGAAGCCTTGACCAACACCAAGGGGAACTCTGAAACAGGATGGTCTTTCAGGCTTGTTTCTGGCTTAGCAGAAAAGGTAGACTTTCATTCTTCTGCAATGGCCTGTCACTGTATATGGGCTGTCCTGAGGAAGCGACATGACCTTGGAGCTGACTTTTCAGTGGAGACAAATTTGGAAGACACCTGACAGCTGACAACCCTCGCCAACAGTTGGGTGGACAAGTCCTTCAGTCCTGACGGTGGATTCCAGGCATGAAGCAGAGAATCCTCAACAAGACAGTCCCTGGGGAAAGCTAACTACATACTTTTGGTGACAGACCCTCAGCAGAGAAGAGGTGAGGTCCCAGTGTGACAAAGTCAGTCTGACCAAGAATTCCAACCCACCTTCACAAGGCTAATGAAGACAAAGTATACACTCTTCAAACCAATCAGTTAACTTGCAATGAGTTATTATGTCTTTCAAGATACAAGCCATGAAATACCAGTCTATAATCTGAAGAGTCTTACTTAGCATGGGAAAAGAACAAGAACAATCAAACTTGTTTAATTTGATAATCCAGTCCATGCAGAATGAAGCTGAATTTGACTTGTGCTGCTCTTCAGTACAGTAAGAGTCCTGTTAGCCATATTATGGGGCAGTTCAGTTTATTTCTCACATATTTGGGGCTTTCTCACTTCCTCCTCCTTGTCTGTAGTAATTAAAGCAAAAATACTCCAAAGTCTGGCACTGAGGAGCATTCAACACCGCTTTCCTGAAGACACCAAGTGAAACAAGGAACGCAGCAGTGCAGAAATAAGTCATTTTCACCCTCGAGATACCAGAGGCTCTAGCCACGGGACTCGTGAAGTCTCAGTTCGCTGTGCCCTTTCATGCCACCTGCCAGTCTGCAGCACTCCCGTGTATCTGATGACACCACCAACAGGAGTCAGACTCAGACTACGTCACGAGATACGACGAGCAGGCTCTCGACTAGCCAAGACAAACAGTGTGCATCACAGGCGTCACAAACCAAACTATGCAGAGGGGAGCAGGGAGAACAGTCCATCCATGTAGAGTGTGTCAAGAGGAGAAAGGTGATAAATAGGTTTTTGGGGAATGAGGTGCTGTTACTATTTCTAAAAATAACTCATTACATTTTGAAGCTACTCTTTAAAATGATGTTATTACATCAGTGGACATGATGTAGGGCTACACCACAAAACAGAACATGCAGTATGATGCCTTTCATACAAAATTCAAAATCTGCAAAAAAATGCAGAGACAGAGGTTACACTGGTGGTTCCTTTGGAGGGCAGTGCTGCCTGACATGGGCACGAAGGTGCCCGGTGGAGAGCTCGCAGTGCTACAGTCTTGATACAGATGGGGACGTGACTGATGGAAAGTCACCCAGAATAGCACACGCCTAGACATCACCCTGAGGTGGCACTAACACTCATCCATCGTCTCCTAGTCCTCTAGAGCTGCCATGACAGAGATACCACAAGTGGATGGCTTTAAAAAACAGAAATTTTATGTTATCACATTCCAGTAGGCTGCAAGTCCAAATCCAGGGTATCAGCTTTAGGGAAAGGCTTTTTCTCTTGGCTTTGAAGGCAGGTCCTTGTCAATCTTCCCTGAACCAGGAGCTTGTGAGGCTCAGGAACCCTCTGAAATGGGAGCTTTTGAGGCTCAGGGATTCCAGGGTCTTTTCCAAAGGACTCACTCTGCTCCTGGAACTGCCGCTTCCTGACGCTACTGAGGTCCCCAACTCTCTGTTTGCCTCCCTTTCCTTTATATCACAGAAGACTGCCTCAAGGCACAGCGCAATCTTACTCAGGGAGTCCTGCCCCCCACCAAAACAACTGCCACTCATCTTCCCTCATTAACATCACAGAGGCAGGGTTTACAACAGGGAGGAACTACACTGAATAACAGCAATCCAGGCCACATTTTGGTGGAGACAAAATTCAATCAGTGGCAGGTAGTTCTTCACACAGGTAATTTATCTGAGATGTCAGGATTATCATCTCTAATTTACAGGTTTTAAAAAGTGAACTTTAAAACGTATAAATGAGCTCACGGATTTGGTCGGTAGCAGAAGCAGATTCAGTCCCAGGCCTCTGTTGTCCTGCACTCTCCACTCCGTAGTTCTTCCTTGCTAGACTCTTCTGAGATGGCACTGCCTCCAAATATGCTTTGAAGTTTCTAAACCACCGGGCATGTACAGTCACCAATGCCACACCTCAGACGCCCCTGTCTCAGTCTGGAAGCTGTGCTGAGACCTCTCTACCATGGGTGACCCTGATGGCACTTGACACTGTATTATATACATTTAATTGAAAAGTTTTTATCCAGCACCTGCTTGGTTCTTATGAATGGGCAGTAAATTAGGATAGAAAATCCCCTGCTCTGAAGAAATCTATATTCCAGCAGCGGTCAGAGCCCTTAAGTAACCAAACAAATAGCAGTAACTACAAAATAGTAATTACAAAGCCAAGAAATCAAGGTGGCACAAAGGCTAAGTGCTTGGCTACTTATTGCAAGACCAGTGGTTCAAACCCACCCAACGGCTCTGAGAAAGACCCAACAATCTATTGCTGTAAAGATCACAGCCTGTGAAACTATGGGGCAGTTCTACTTTGTCCCATGGGACCATTATGGTTTAAAATTGACTTCATGGCATCTAACAACAATCACAAAATTTTTAAAATTACAGTACTTACAAAACTGAAATCAGCACTGCAAGGGAAACATATTGGTGAGATAGAATAGTAATAATGATATGAAGGATCCGGGGTCTCAGAACTGGTCTCACTCCATCTAGAACACTGAAGAATGAAGAAAAGCAAAGTCACAAGGGAAATGTTAGTTTAAAGGACTAATGGGCCACAACTCCCACAGCCTCCACCAGACTCTGAGTCCAACACAACTAGACAGTGCCGGCTACCACCATCCGCTGCTCTGACAGGGATCAGAAAAGAGGGTACCAGACAGAGCTGGACGGAAACATCCAACGAACTTCTAACTCCCCAAAAGGACTGGACTTACTGGTCTGACAGAGACTGGAGAAACCTCCGGAGTCTGGGCTCTGAACTCCTTTCTAATTCAGTACTGAAGTCACTCCTGAGGTTCACAACAGATTCGGCTGGTCCAGAATGAGACTAAATAAGCACACCACCCCAGGGGCAAGGGTGAGAAAGCAGGAGGGGACAGGAAAGCTGGTGACGGGGAACCCAAGGCCAGGAAGCGGAGAATGCTGACACGTCATGGGGGTGGCAACTCATGACAGAAAACAATATGTGTATTAGTTATTTAAAGAGGAACTTATTTGCTCGGTGAATCGTCATCTAAAATACAAAAGAAAGTGAACTAATAATAACGGTTGAGGGTCGCCTTTCGATGCCAAGCCAAGTGCCGTCGAGTCGGATCCGACTCATGGCAACCCTAGGGTCGCCATGAGTCACCTTTAGATAGGGTGACTTCAAACGGAAATTTCAAAGATGAGCAGAAAACAAGGTAACTTGGAAGACTGCCAGTCCGCTGCATGTTGCCTGAAGAGGGCCCTCTGCTGGCAGAAGCTGGTCACAACTCCTGTCCCTCTCGTTGAACTGCACCTTGTTAAGCTGGAAACCCAGGTAGCGCAGTGGTTAAGAACTACTGTTGTTAACCAGGAAGTCACTATGTGTGAGTCCCCTGACTGCTCCTTGGAAACCTCATGCGGCAGCTCTGCTCTCTCCCTTAAGATAACTACGAGCTGGAACCAACCAGACGGCAATAGGTTTGGGTCCTTCTGTTTGTTTGTTTTTTACCTTATTACATTTTACCAAAGCCTGATGCTTCTCGACTTCACCTATGTGAAATTTTTTAAGCAGAATTTTCAAAAATTTAAATTATTTTACTTTCCTCACTGATAACATCCCATACCTGCATTTTCAACATAACGACCATAATCAGTTATGATGCCATTTAAAAGGTGGGAGAGGGGTGGGCTTAATTGCTAGCATTTAGAGAAAAACAGTAACAAATTTGTTAAAGAATTTGTGGACCTAAACAACAACAACAGAAATATCATTAGACATCAAAGAGAAGTGAAGCAGATTTCAATTTAGAAAGACGGGCACATGGAAAAGAAAGGCAGAGAAAATAGCCGTGTGTTGAGCAGGGAGGGGCCAGTCACACCCTCTCCAGCACTCTGGTGATGACACATTTAGAGAGAGACCGCAAAGAAAAGCCAAAACCAAAAACAGTGACAGGTAGTTCCATAGTGGTTACGTCAAAGCAAGACAAGAGAGTCCCTCTGATTTTGTCTTCAAAGATAGAAGCGTCAGGGTTGCTGGAGATTGCTATGGATTTATTAAGTATAAATACTCCCAGCTCACCTTGAATCCTTCCCTCATCCTTTAACTAGGTCCTGTCTAACGGCTCTCCCGGTTCTCTCTGCGCCAATCTGAGCTGAGGGCTCTCACCTAGGGTTCCTCACGCAATTACGGTCACACATCTGCTGCAGCTTCGGTCAGGGGCTTGCCGAGCTGGACGTCCGTGATGGCTCATCCCCAGAGCTGGCATTTATGGTGGCCGTCAGCCAGGGGCTCGGCTGGGCTGTCATCCAGTGTCCATGTGTCTCCTCTCCAACATGACAGTGTCAGTACAGTTAGATGGTTACACAGTAGGTGGCCTCTACCAGCGTCCTGGGACAGTAAAGCCCAGTCACCCTTACCTGGGAGAGAAACAGCTTGGACAGAAGATAAAGGGGAGTGGTACGGGTGGCGAGGAACACAATCCCGCGCCACACGCAGCGCTCGGCAGAGGGTATGTGGCAGGCAAATGAGGTGCATTTTCTAGGAAATGCAAGGCAACCCACTCATTCAAAATACCTGAACTAGGAGCACAAGATTCATATTCATATTAAAAGAAAAAATAGATAGCTACGCCTGCCTTGTTTGACTAGAAAGGCTTTTATGCACCAATAAAATGCTGGTTTGTCAACATTATGTGGCATCTAAGCCCATAAAAGACAGTTGCTGAAAGTCTTTGCACATTCCGATTAAAATAAAACTGCTGAACAAAAGCTATATTGAACAGAGACCTAAACGTGAATAGCTAGAGGGGGTTTTATATGCGTGGTTTTAGTGACAGACTTTGAGAATATACCTGTCTCTGGTTCACTGCTTATTGAAGAGCCAGAAGTTTTTATGAGCGAACGCATCTGACTGAGTCGTAAGCATTTTCTAAAGGATTACTTGACACATTCAAGAACAGTGAATTGCTGTCTAAAAGCCAGTGTTATCCGCAGACAAACAACGTGCTGATCAGAAAGTGGGCAAGTGATCTGCTGTATTTTTAAAGTATAAATTCTGAGCGTGGGGTCAAATGTACTTGTAGTCCAAAGCTGCCATCAGCTCTCGGAAGAAGTCACAGAATCATGTTGTTTCTGAGACAGTCCAGAGACCAGGAAAAGCCCCACCCAAAGTTGCTGCAGCCACAGGATAAGAAAAGCAATTTCAAAAAGAAAAATGCTGTTGTTGCTTAGGTGCCATTGAGTCAGTTCCAGTTCACAGTGACACCAGCTACAACAGAAGGAAATACTGCCTGGTCCTGTGCCATGCCCACAATTGTTTTTATGCCTCAACCCACTGTTAAGGGTCTTCCTCTTTTTTGCTGACCCTTTACCAGGTATGATGTCTTTCTCCAGAGACTTATCACTGCTGACAACATGTCCAAAGTATGTAAGATGCAGTCTTTCCATCTTTGCTTCCGGCTGTACTTCTTCCAGAACAGATCTGCTTGTTCTTTTGGTGGTCCATGAAATGTTCAAAACGTAAAACGGAAAGCATATAAAAATAACATATACATAATATCACCTCTTGCCTGCAGTGGCACTGGACATTCTGGGGATCCCTGAATCACGTATGCCACCTCTTAGCTATTGGTCCTTGCTATTGTTCTCCTGTTACCACCATCCCTGGGATCCAGGATAATACATGCAATTCTTTTTCTCTGTGCCTCCAGCCTGGGTACCTTGTCCACACCACTCAGGAGCCTGCGAGGCCTTGGGAATTAATCATGTCAGTATCTGGGGCCTGGAGCTAGCAGTGTGTAGACGAATGCCTCAAAAGCATGCAATCCTAGAATTCAACCTCCTAGCAGGAGTTTGGCGGTGTTCCACCATCTTCCTAATGTATCAATGCTGTTGTATCATTCAACCATCTGAAGTCCAAACAACAGGTGGCCATTAGAACCCATTCAGTGGAGCCACGGAAGAAAGTCCTGGAGGTCAGATTTCACAAAGATGACAACCAAGAAAACCCTACACAGTTCTACTCTGTGACACTTGGGGTCACCAGGAGTTGGAATCAACTTGACAGCAATGTGTTTGGTTTTAGTTTTTGGTCTTCTTCATTTGTCATTTTCTTTTAGCAGATTAAGGATTTTCCAGCATCTCAACTAAATACCTGGAGGAACACTTCATATAAATACTTAAAAAAATTGATTCAGCTAAGAATTTTCAAACTGATTTTTCCAGTATTTAATAGTAACTGTCACCTTTAATCAACAAATCATGTTCAGTCCTCTTGTGTACTGCTAGCATGACACATTGAAAAACAGTCTAATTAATTACTGTTGACATTCAGGATATTAAATTATTAAATCAGCTATTCCAAAGTGTGCATTTTATTTTTCTGTTTTTCATTTTTCATTGTAGACCTGACCTGAAGATATGGCTTTGACGATGTGGTATCTTTCAGCCCTGTGTTTATTATTTATATTTTTGAGTTTGATTTTTTAATATACTAGAGTGCTGCCCCCACTGCTTAGTAGGCTTGACCTGGCTTACAGGGAGAAACACTGTGACCCAGACTGGCTTTAGGAGAAAAAGACGTGACACCCTGACTTAGTCATTTTATGCTGCTATAACAGCACAAGCACATGGCTGTAATGAAGAAACATTTATACTCGCACAGTCTAGGAGGCTAGAAGCCCAAGATCCAGGTACCAGCTCCACAGGAAGGCTTTCTTTCTCTGTCAGCTCTGGAAAGAAGTCCTTGTCATCAATCTCCTCCTGGTCAAGGAGCTTCTCAGAGAAGGCACCCTGGGTCCAAAGGATGCAGTCTGATGCTGAAGCTGCTTTCCGGGCAGTGCGAGGTCCCCCTGTCTCTCTGCTCACTTCTCTCTTGCATGTCTCGAAAAAAGATTGATTTGAACCACTGTTTCATCATATAGGCTGATTCCTCTCTCATTAACGTAACTGCCACTAACTCCACCGCGGTAACATCACAGAGGTAGGATTTCCATCACACAGCAAAGTCACATCGGATGACAAATGGTTGGCAACCCCTCTAGAGATGGACTCACGGCCTAGCCAACCTGACAGACATATTTCCAGGGGGACACAATTCAATCTGTGGCACTCCCCAATCTGTGGCACTCCCTCTGAGGAAGACTGTGGCAGACATCCCACAGATGGATCAGGTAGCAGAGGTGAGAGCCACAGAAGGAGGGGGCCATGGTGGGCCAGATTTTTTTCTCTCTTTTCAGCGGGGCAGCTGAGATTTTATATATTTTCACTGCCCTCAGAAGGGCTGAAATGCTGACAGTCATTTGAGAAACAGATTTAACAATGACTATTAACGATGTGAATAAACCCAGATTCATTTTCATTAACTAAGGGTGATAATGTCAACTAGCTGGTGCTGCCCAAAAGTCGGCAGCAACAGCTCATGTCAAAAAGGACGTTTCTAAACAGCATTTTTTTCCCTTTCAATACCAGTGATGCATCTGTTTAAATAAACTTCCAATTTAAAAGAATTACCTGTCTAGATTCGGCATTCTATTTCAAGTGAGGTTCTATTATTTAGCAATTCTACATAAGTCAAATTTTAGAAGCAAAATACTCATCAAAAAAATGAAATTGCTCTGGTGTCTATAAAAAGATTCATAAACCACTGTTCTGTCACAGACATCAAATAAGAAAACACAGAATTTTCTAAGAACAAGGCTTCCTGACTTGGGCAATGATAACCTTGAATACTAAACACATTCTGAGGGCTTGGCACCCAGATCGGAGACTGTTCAAGGAAAACGAGACTCAGAAGCACCACCAGAGGGCAGGAGAGGAGAAAGAAAGAATTCCCAACCTGAAATGTTCAGCTCCCAGGGCAGGAGGAGGCAATTTTTACATCAATACTCATTTCCTAAGCTGTTGGCTCACTGCTTCCTCCTCTGTACCTGTTGTGAGTGCGTACCCAGTCTCCTATAGTAACCCACAAGGTCAAGATATCCTGAAAAATCCCTGTAGCAGATGCGTAACATGTCTTAACTGACATGTGACTTATGGAAAATGCCAGCAGGTCATCAAACCTACAGCCATGGGGTGCCCTGGGACCCACCTGGCAGTCCTGGCTCTACCTGTAACTAGCAGGAGGCTGGAGGCCAGTCCTGGGACCTGACCTCTCTGGTGGCTGGTCCCCACTTCTTAGTAAACAGGGGGACATCAAATGCTACACCATGGTTAAGAGCTCAAAATGAACTGGATATCCTTCAAATGTGAACTACTGCACTGTTTCTCCCTTGTGGGCCGTATTTTATATAGTCTGTGCCACTAACCAAGGCCCACGGCTCAGTCCTGGCACAGGGCTGCCACCAGGGATGCCCTGCGCAGCTCCAGGGATGCTGCTCACATTTGCCCTGTTGGAACAGTGTCACCTGGCGCTGTGCAGCGACCTTTCCAAGCAGCTGCAAGCGGTGGCCCTGCCCTGATGAGCTGCAGGCTAACTAGCTCCCTGATACATAAATTCTCCGAAAGCATTTATCACAGCCTACAACTGTCACTCCTTTCCCGTCTCCCTGGGGGATGTTTCCAAAAGAAACGCTTATCTCTGCGTATGTGTATCACAGATACATTCCATGACTTTAATTACGACATGGACTCTCCAAGTCAAAGACAGACTTGGAATAGTTTCTTTATCTTTTACACAGCTGTATGACTTCAAGGAAGTTACAGAAATAGTCTGTCTCAGTTTACTCCTCTCTGAAATGGGCTGGAAATCCTGGTGGCAGAATGGTTAGCTACTACGCCTGCTAATCAAAAGGTCAGCAGTTTGAATGCACAAGGCGCTCCTTGGAAACTCTATGGGGCAGTTCTACTCTGTCTTGTAGGGTCAGTATGAGTCAGAATTGACTCAATAGCAGTGAGTTTGGTTTGCTTTTTGGAAAATGGCGATATTAATAATTTCTATCATGGAAAAGTGGCGTGCAGCCCTGAGGACACAGTTGTCAAGAGCTCCGCTGCTGGCCAAAGGACACTAATTACATGGCATTATACACCAACCTCTCCTTGGAAAAACACACGGAACAGTACTTCTCTGTCCTACAGGGTCCCTGTAAGTTGGAAATGACTCAAAGGCAACGAGGCATAAAGCTGTTGTGAGCAAGGCCATTTTAAAGCCTTCATTGGCAACAAGTATTTTGGAAGGCTTACCTTCCGTAACAGTAAGCAATTTTAGAAGCAGCTATACTCCTTGAGAATAAATCGGTCATTCACTATTTATAGCAGTTTCACCATTTTGTTATCAAAATGATCATTATGAATACTTTTTTCACAGGTTTCCTTTTGTGTTCTGGAGTTAATACATTTTTTGGCTAAGTTTCAACCATATCCATACCCACTACCAAAAGCCCACTGCCATCGAGTTGATTCTGACTTACAGCGACCCCACAGAATAGAGCAGAATCACTCCTTAGAGTTTCCAAGGAGCACCTGGAAGATTCGAACTGCCAACCTTCTGGTTAGCAGACCTAATACTTAACCACTATACCTCCCAGGGTTTTGTACCATTTCCATAGTTTGTTGAAAAGTCATATACCCCAAGCACTAGCAGGTAACACATCTCTTCTTGTGCAGTACCAATGAGGTAACCCACAGGAAGTACTTCGAAATGTGTTAACACATAAAAGGTGTCATCACCCTGATAACTCCTGAGGTTACTGAAGGAATAAAAGACCAGCTGGAGACAGGATGTTGCTCGTTAGATAATGGCTCTCACCTGGCTGCCTGTTCGAAGCACTTCTGTATTTAAAAACCTGGAGGCCCAGGCCTCAGAACACACTGGCGCAGTGGAGCCTGGCCAAGAGTTTTAATTCACCTCAGATAATTCCCATGGACCAGCAGGGTTGAAGGGAACCCTGGTGGCGTAGTAGGTTAACTGCTATGTCTGCTAACCAAAAGGTTGGCAGTTCAAATCCACCAGGCACTACTTGGAAACTCTATGGGGCCGTTCTACCCTGACCTATAGAGCCACTATGAGTAGACCTGACTCGACGGCCGTGGGTTTGAGTTGAGCAGAGCTGGAAATCACTGAATTGACTCTATATGACTCTATAGTCATGAATTACCCTATCTGCAGAAAAATGAAAATGCTTAGCACTTTGGCTAGGCCGTAATTCCCAGTGCTGTGTGGTTGTATATGTTACAGACCCTAATCTCCGCCTGTGTTTGATGTAGCAGATTGTTAAAGAGGATGAGGGCGGGACTGTAACACTCTTGCCAAGATCGCCTCCCAGATCCACTGAACACGGAGTTTCCCTGGAGTGCGGCCTGCGCCAACTTTTATCTTACAAGAGATAAAAGGAGAGGGAAGTGAGCAGAGCTGGAGACCTCATACCACCAGGAAAGCAGTGTTGGGAAGAGAGCGTGTCTTTTGGATCCAGGGTTCCTGTGCTGAGACGTTCCCAAACCAAGGGTAGAGTGATGACAAGGACCTCCCCCAAGAGCAGATGGAGTGACTTTCCTGGAGCCAGTGCCCTGAATTCAGACTTGCACCCCACTGGACTATGAGAGAAGGAGATTCTCTTTGTTGGGTCCCTCCACCTGTGGTATTTCTGTTACAGCAGCACTGGATGAACAAGACATTCTCCTTTAAAGCAATGACTTCCGAAGTCACCAGACCAGCAACATCAGCATCACCTGGGAACCTGTGACACCAAGTTCTCAAGCCCTGCTAAGTCAGAAATTCTGGGGGCCCAGCTTCTGATACACATGGAATCTTAAAAATCACTGCTTTAAAGAAACATGTACGTGATGTGTCAACTCACAGGACTTCACTACTGACGGTCGAAATTATAGGACCTCAGAACTTGGAGATGCCTCGTTATTATGTGGTCACAGCACAAGAAAAGCAGGACTTCCCACCTGTTCACTCCAGTCAGAACCAACTGCTCTGACAGAGATCATAATAGAGGGTCCCAGAGAGGGAGAAAAATGCAGAACTGAATCTAAATTCAGAGGGGGAAAAAAAGGCCAGAGTTCGTGGTCTGACAGAGCCGAGAGGAACCCCTCCGACTGCGGCCCCTGGACTCCGTGCTATCTCAAAAACCAGAGCCACTCCCAAAGCCCATGTTTCAGCCAAGATCATTGTTGTTGTTGTTGTGTTGTTGTTGTCAGGTGCCATCCAGCCAGTTCCAACTCAGTGAGCTAGTCTTCAACAGAACGAAACGCTGCCCTGGTCTGCGCCGTGTCCACAGTCGTTACACTTAAGCTCATTGCTGCAGCCACTGTGCCTATCCATCCTGCTGAGGGTCCTTCCCCTTTTTCACTGACCTGCTAGCAAGCAGGATGTCCTTCCCCGGGGATCCCTCTTGACAACGTGTACAAAGTGTGTGAGACGTCACCTCACCGTGCTTGTTTCTAAGGAGCACACTCACTGCAGCCAAGGATTAGTCAGGTTTACAAAACAAACAGTAACACATGTGACGAACATGCCTCTCAGTTCTACCAATAGACAAGACAAGACAACGCCCGTCCAGAATCAAAGGTGAGAAAGCAATAAGGGACAGGAACACTCCATGAATGGATGTGGGGAACTCGGGGTAGAAAGCTTTAGAAACGGATACAGGGAACCCAGGGTGAACAGAGAGAGTGCTGACACACTGCAGGGATTGTGACCCATGTCCCAAAGCATTCTGTGGATAAATTTTTGAAGGAGAAACTAACTTCTACTATAAGTTTCACCTGAGATAACAATAAACCAAGCGATCACTAAGTCCCCTTCTGTCTTGAGGATACTGTGGTTCTGGAATAGATAAAACTCAGTTCAGGCACTTACTGTATTCATCCAGCAATTACTGAACAAAATGACTAGAGCTGAGCATGGCATTAAGATTACAGGAGCTGCAAAGCAGAACGGGAGACATCAAATGGCCCTTCAGAATGCCCGCGCATTTACCAGCTCCTCCAATGATCCCGGTGTGTCCGAAGACTGCCTTTTGAAGCACAAGCATGATGAAGTCCTTTCAATCTGGCCACAATTTAGAAACTTTCAAAGTGCCCGCACGGCAGTTCCCTAGGCCTACGGCTGTAATATCAACAAGGAACTACTTGGCTGCTCTTTTCTCAACTGTCCAAGAGTTTCCCCAAACCCCCTACTTGATCTTTTGGGGCTTCTAATGGATTGGCACATGAGCCCCCACATCCACTGCAGTATAACCTCAGCGTCATTCTTTCTGCTGGTTCTATGTAGAGCAACGACTCTCAAATTGTGTACACTTTTGTGCACACAGAGTTCTTTAGAGAAATAATCCTGATGTTCGACTCCCTGTCTCAGACATTTCTTATTTAACTGGTCTGGAATGCAATCTGGACATCTGGGACTTTTAAAGCTCCCTAAACGCATTTCTATGGAGTTGGTTCTGACTCATTGAGACCCTACAGGACACAGTAACAACTGCCTCATAAACTTTACAAGGAGCACCTGGTGGATTAGAACTGCCAGCCTTTTGGTTAGCAGCTGCAGCACTTAACCACTACACCACCAGGGTCTCCTTAAAGCTCCCCGGTGGTTCTAATACACTGCAAAGCTTGGGAACCACCACCCCAGAGGGAACCCCACCTGCCACAACGGCTCCATGCCCTCCTACAAATCAGTCCGCCCTGAGGACCGAATTCCTGGGACACTGCTGCCCTCTGCTGGCTCCTTTCAGCTGAGCCTCCCCTCCATCAGCTCAGAACATTGCCAAGAACCCCTCAGGCCTAAAAATGATTGGAAAAGTAAGTTGCAGGCATTCAAGAAATGTAATATACTCTAACTCTTCCTTTTTTCCTCCCTTTTTGTTTTGTTTTTACCTACAACGGTATCTGGGCAGGAAATCAGTCTATTTTCTCCAGCCAGATGTTGATTTTCTTGGCTGAGTAAGAGACACTGAAGACCTGGGTGGGTCAGGAAAGAGGAGAAATGTTGGCTGAGAGTCCCCGACCGGCCTCAGTGACTTGGTGTGCTGGGCACTGGAGGTTCAGGCAAAGGCCAGGCTAACATTCCTTATACCATCAGGGAAGAAATGAGAGTCAAGTTTAGCAAAGGTCCATTTATGATAGTCACAGGCTAACTGTATTCCCAGGGCCAGCTCTTTATTAATACGAGTGAGTCCAAGCCTGGAATATAGCTGCAGGAGAGACAGAAAGACAAGACTTAGCTTTCAGCCATGCTGAAAAGCCCAAATACTCTCCAAGTGTTGCACTTCTCACAGTGGTTGTCTAGGGGCTCAAGATGCTGCTGCTGCTGCTGCTGCTTGCTTAGCTTGGGTGGTCAGAGATCCTGAAGGCCAGGGCAAACTCAATGAGCTACTGGGAAGTGCCAAAACGTGCACCAACCCTTCCCACCACTTGCTGGGTCCTTCCAGCTGCACAAATCACCTGATGGTGGGCTCCTCAAGGGGAGGGTGGTTCCTAAGCTTATCCTCCAATCTGTCCAGATTCTTCTCCCTGTAACTGTCCCATGCTTTGGGGGCACTCTGACTTCTGCTTCTGGACGGGATCTAGACTTTGTGTCACTCCTCTCCCTGGTCCTGGAATGTGACAGAGAATGGGACCACCGTCTCTGGTTATGGTCTCTAACTCCATGGTGCCCTCAGCTCTGCCTCCACTTCTTCTCCAGCCTGTCCTGGTGCCCGACATCTCTCTGCTTCCGGCCTGCTGTGCAGGACATTGAGGCTGCCACTGCTTTCAGGATGTGCCCACAGCAACTTTCACATCATCCTTGTCCAGCATGGTCCAAACAGAACAGACAATCATATTGAGCAATTCTCCTGTTCCGGGTGGTGTCCTGGTTAAGTGCTATGTCTGCTAACCACAAGGCTGGTGGTTCAAGTCAGCCAGGGGCTCCTTGGAAGCTCAGTGGGGCAGTTCTACTCTGACCTCTAGGGTCACTATGTGTCAGAATTGACTCGATGGCAGCAGGTTTTCTTGCCTGTTACTAGATATCACACAGTTGTCAGTTAGAAACAAAGCTCTGTGTGACCTTCGCTCTGACTGGACAGTCTTCCTCCAGAATGGCAGGAAATAGGGCAATAAAGATTTTGCTGAACTTTTTGACTCAACCAAACCCACTGCTGTTGAGCCAATTGCAACTCTTAGTAACCCTCTAAGACAGAGTAGAACTGCCCCATACGGTTTCCAAGGAGCAGCTGGTGGATTCAAACTTCAGACCTTTTGGTTAACAGCATAATCTCTTAACCAATGCATCACCAGGGCTCTGAACTTACTAACAAGACTGTGTGATGTAATTTTTAAGTGTTTAAGGGTTTTCTTTTCTCTACTTTTAACTAATAAACTCATGCCATTCTTTATTCCAACAAATATATCAATAATATTGACTTTTGTTTTTTTTCAGTTCTTAATATGTACCAGCCACAGTTGTGGGTCATCCCGTAACAAAGCTTATTATTCCCATTTTCAAAATCAGGGAGATATCTTAGAAGAATTAAGTGACTTGTCCAGGGAGACAGCATAGCAGCAGAACCCAGATTTAAACCCATGCCTGGCTAATCTGAAGCCTGGGCTTATTCAGCCACACGACAACCTTAATACTGAGAAATATAAGTTGTTTCATAAACTGTTGTAATGCTACAGATAAACAAAATATTGTGCTCACCCATAGTAATGTATCCTCATTTTCCATTTTTATATAATTACCTTCTGCATTTGAGTGTCCAAAAAGAATCTTGCTTTGGTGAAATTAACTTTTTATAGTCATTTCCAATACATCTTTATATATATATATATATATATATATTTTTTTTTTTTTTTTTTTTTAATTCTGACTTTTTCTCTCTCGCCTATCTACAGAATTTCCCTGTCAATGCTTAAATGTCTGTACTTTTCAGGTCCAGTTCAATGGAAATTGTTTTTATTTGTCTCCTAAAGATCAGAAACCCTGGTGGCATAGTGTTTATGGGCTATTGTGGCTGCTCACCAAAAGGCCAGCTCTTTGACTCCACCAGGCACTCCTGGGAAACTCTATGGGGCAGTTCTGCTCCATCCTAGAGGTTTGCTACAAGTCAGAATTGACTCAATGGATGTGGCTTCTTTTTTTTAAGATGATAAACAGCCCTAGTTTTTCATCTATATTATCTCATCAGCCTTCCACAGTTATACTTTCAATAATTCTTCTCATTTATAAGCATTCTGAAGACTCATATATTTTTCATATTTAAAACCACATAACCATGCTTTACAGAACCCTTCCAATAAACAACTAGATCACTCAAACTGCACATTTTAGCCAACCCCTGAGATTAGGTAACGTTCTCACAAGCTTCTCAGAAAAGATTTAATCCGTTTCTTACCAACTTGGACACTTGCCTTTTCCGCCTTTGCACGTAATTTGTTCTTTGTGGGTTTGTACTCCATGGTGTCAAAAAACTGTCCACCCTTCAATCATGCTTAGCTTTGTGAATAAAATAACAAGCACATATTTTTGGATCCCACTTCCTTCTTCTTGCCCCCTCTTTGGTCCGTTCTTTTGTTTGAAAAGTCTCTGTTAATGTTTTTTCAGCATTTGAAAGCCAGCAGACAGGCTTTATAGATCATATTCCTGTTGCAACATCAGGATGAAAATACCACCAAAGCTTCCTGCACCTCCACCCCCTCCCTGAGGTCTTCTCTTCTCTCGCTCAGAAAGTGAAGACTGCCCCTCTGCACCCTGCTGTCAGGAGCCCACAGGGTGAACCTCACTCCTCAACTGCTGCGGATCCACATCTGTCTACAGATACTTCGTTTGTGCAGCCAAGAAGGCCTTTCTGCAGGCTTCCGAGTGAGTTAGGTCCTGGGGAGACCTCGTCTGCATCCCACATACCTCAGGATTTAGAAAGCTCAGCTCTCAAAAGCAGAAGTTTATGATGCTCCTGGTGGGTGTCCAGAAACGTTAGAGGTGTAATCTAAAGTTCAAACCCACCAGGCGCTCCTTGGAAACTCTACAGGGAAGTTCTACTCTGTCCTATAGGGTTGCTATGAGTCAGAATCAACTCGACAACTGGTTTGGTTTTTTGGTGGGTGTCCTCAGTGTATAACTGAAGCTTCTTAGATGGAAGAAAAAGAAAAGTGTCAGGTAAAAAGGACATTAGGGAACTGCCAAAATTACCACGAAGCCTCCGAAAACATCACAGAACAAAGGAAGTCACCCCACAACACGGCAGGGATCCAGTGCGGACCAGATATTCAACACTGTTAACAGCCCTCATTTGTATAACCAGTCACTTGGCTAGCTGATACTTAGGAGTTCTTTCTCTGGTCTCCATTCAGATTATCAGGATTCTTTACCTAGTAATATAGGTCGAGCCTGCGTTTCCGATGGTTGAGTATCGTGGGGGAACTGCCGGGCGCTGCCCTCGCTCCTCCCTGCCTCCGCTGCACAACAGCAGCCCTAGTTCTCCCCGTAGCCAGTCTGAAGAATCCACGTCCACACTGTCATGCACTGTCACCTGCTCACCTACAGACAACAGTAACCCTCAACAGCCAAGCAGCCAGCTCAGTTGACAATTCCATGAAAGCATTTTTTGTACAGAAGCATTCAGTTCTAGACTGCTAAAACTTCTAAACCAGTGGGTCTTGGAATCATAGGAAAGCAAGCACATTTTTCTTCCATTGGCTCGTTAGGAAAAACCAGTGATGGCATACACATTACTTTCACCAATTGGTTCTTGGAGCTCCTATGTTGGCCATAAAAAATAAAATTTAAAAACATATCATCATAGGTCTGTCGTCTAGGGTCCACGCACCCAACTACTGTAATGAGTGATCTCCCAGATGCCCTATAACGGAATCTGCAATAAACCATTCCACCCATTCTATTAAGGACACATACGAGGTCTGACAATTAAGTTTGGTAATGTAATTGTTCCAAGTGCTACGTACCTCATTGGTGAATATTACTACAGTCCCCTTTGAAATACTGCTCTTAGGAAGCTATGTACTGATGCTAGTGCCTAGTCTACCCTTTGGAGCAGTTTTGGAACTCTTTCTGGAATGGCCATTGTTCATGGCGGCATGGTGGCAAGTTCACAAACTTAATTGTACAGTTGTCTGTGAAGGAGTTTTTAGCCAGCAAACAAATAACTATATTGGAACACTCTCCCTTCTCACCTTATCTGGCTCCCAGTGAATTTTTTCTTTACCTGAAGATAAAGAAACTACTGAAAGGAAAACATTCAGATACCATTCAGGACATGAAGGCAACATAATGACAGCTCTGATGGCCATTCCAGAAGAATTATTCCCAAACTGCTTTGAAGGATAGTGTAGACCCTGGCACCAGTGCACAGCTTCCCAAAGGGAGTGCTTCGAAGGTGACCATGGTGACAGTCAGCAATGAGGTATAGAGCACTTTTTCTAGGATGAGTTCATTGAACTTAATTGGCAGTCCTCATATTCTCCATGGGGAATAGAGGGAAAAAAGTCAGACTAGCTGCTTTGCTTAACTTCCCATTTGGAATATCACGAGGTTATATAGACATTCTCAGGAAGTCCATGGATGGTGGTGCTGAAGAAGCATGGAGGGTATAAGTTCACAGTAAGAGTCAGCATCCTCCAAGACAGACAATGGTAGATAACAACAGCACATCAAACCTATGGTCAAAGCCTAAAGGCAACTTCTGACCAAAGCTTTACTTTGAGTCTCTGGAAGTAACAAACTTCAAAGTAAAAGGTCTGTGATGTCAGACAAAAGATAAGCTAGGTGGTAATCTAGGTTTCAGAGTTGGCAGCACATGGAATATGCTTATGTATTTCTATTTCTGTTTTCTCTGACAGGGTGATTTAGAAATACATTACCGAGTCACATGTTTATTCATTCAACAGATTATCAAATGTGCATCAAAATAAATCACTGGATATATGAGTAGAGTTCAGAAGAATTCTTGACTAGAGGTAAAAATTTACATGCAATCTGCATAGAGTTAATAACTGAACATGTGATTGTGGATTTGATGGTTCAGGGAGTAGGTTTAAGGGGAAAAGAAAAAGATCTCTACTACTGAACCATGAAAAAATCCAGTATCAATGAGATTCGTAAATTTCTGTTGCCTTCCATGTGCCCAGGAACCATCTCAATTGCATACAGCAAATAAAACTTCAGTTGCAAACACAGAAAAATGTCACGCATTGTGTAAGAAATGACACAAGTAAGTGTGACACGATGACCAATGCAGAAACAGAGCGCACGGAAAAACAAAGGTGAGGATAATTCTTAATGTCTCCAGGACTGTCCAAGGGGAGATCAGTCAATTCTGTTCTATTTAGAGAAACTTTCTGTCCCAGATGGAGCAATCTGTCAGTTCAATACTTTAATAATAATAATAATGTAAGTCTTTCTAATGACATTTTCTCCATTCCCTCAGGCAGGAGGGTGATGATGTATAGATGGATTTGAAGAGAGGGAATCTTTGAGCCTGGAGAAAAGATGAGGATGAGTGTACATGTAGAAAAATGTATATTAAGAGGGCAGAAAATTAATGAAGGTCATTGGCAGTAGCCCATGGTTGGCAGGAAGTGCCAGTGAACCAAATGACATTGGTTTAATTACAGGTTTAACAATTTTGAAATCTGACATTAAAAGACACAGGGCAAAGAATGGTCTGAGGATGGACAGGTAATGCTGAGGTCACTTTCTGAGTGACTACGAATTTTTTTTAATTGGATTCCTTTATACAAATTTAAGATAAACTGCTTTAATAACATAAGTAAAAATATTAAGTTTATGGTGATTGTCACCCAAATAACCAGCTATATAGATTGTATAATAAGTGATTATTTGGTTTCTCATAGAAAAATTACTGGATTAGTCACATTTTCACTTTAGAGCTAGTTGTTTTGATGGCACATGTAACATGTTTTCCACACTGAGTGAAAGTAATCAGTGTGTTAGTTGATGATACAATACATCGACTGCTTTCATTCGGGGGGGTGGGGAATGGCATATGTGTCTTCTGTAAATAAATCACAGAAAGATGCACAGAGACTGAAAACAAATCTGTGACACAGGCTATGGTTGCCCTTCCCAGTCTCAGCTTCTGATCCCACCACAGAATTTATTTCAAAGGGTTTCCAGGACTTCAAGTCCCACCCACCGCAGCACTTCACAGCTCAGGATATTTGCTAATGATAAGATTCTCAGTCTGCAAGAGTCACCTGATAATGTTCTAAAACTGTTGATAGTGCTTTGTGCCCCAAAATTCAAATCAAGACTCAAAGAAATTAATGTCTGTGTGTGATGGCTAAGTTAAAAAAAAAAAAAAAAAAGATTTAGTCTTGGGGCAGAGTCAGGACGGCAGGGTAGTCAGATGCCCCCTGTGATCCCTCTAAGAGCCAAGACCCAAACGAACAAAGGAATCAATTACCTGTAAAGGAATCAATTACCTGTGACATCCTAGGAGCCTTGAACATCAAAAGGGAAGGTTGTGAAATCAGACTGAGCAACAGGTAAGGAGGAGTATCTCCAGAAATACCTATAACTGACCAAATCTGATCCACTGGAAATCGGCTGTGGCCACCATGGTGAGTGCAGTTGTAGTGGCTGGAAGGTGTCCTTATCAGCAGGAAAAACTGACCAGAAGGCCTGGCTTTTTCAGCACCTCTAGAACCAGTGAAAAACAGCACTAGATTGTCCAAAGCTAAGTGGTTTGCTTCTAACCTACCACACACAGCTCTAAGTCTTCCCTTAGGATAAACCTCTCTCCCATCTCCCAGAACTTCCCCTTCCCTTCTCTGCATTGTGCCCAGCTCTGGAATCTGATGCCATTAACTGAGCCAGATGCAGAACTCCTTAAGCCCACCCTTAGCCATTGTCCAAGACTGGGAGAGGGAGCAATTTTACAAACAGACAGGAGGGAGTAAAAACCTGCTGAGTCCTCTGAGGTGGAAACTCAGGGCAGAAACAGTTTTCAGACACAAGGGGACACTCCATTCTTATAGACACTCAGGGACAGCTATCAGCTTTCTGGCTTTCTCAGTGCCTACAGCCAGATACCTGTGCCTACAGCTAAACACCTGTCAATCTAGGGCAGTAGGGGAGAGCCTACATAACATACTTGATAACTACCTGGACACACGAGCTGAAATGATATTAGAAAAGTAAACAGACTATTGGGCTTTCATTTCTAGTAACAGCTGTAACACCTGGTGACAGGACATTAGAGCTTCAGAGACACCAATAACTAAAGTAGCACACACAACCAGCCTATTTCAACATTTCAAAACCAAATAAAACAGAAAGTTAGAACACAGTAGGCAAACATAGAATCAATAAATACAACTTAACTGATGTCTGATAATAGTCATTATCAAATCACTAAAGAGGCAGACCATGACAGTTTCAGAAAGCTCCCAGAACAACTAATTAAGAACTTTTCCATCACTCAATCACAGTTAAAAAAGAAAGAAAGAAAGAAATTTTCCAGATGAAGCTCTCTGAAATTATCAGAGGTAGAATACAAAAGAATAATATTTAAAACTCTTTAAGAGATCAGGATGGAGATGAGACAAAATGCAGCAGAGCACAATGACAGATTAAACAGGCTGCAAGAAAGCACACAGAGATAGGAATGAGACATTCAGAAAATTAAATTAAAATTACAGAATTAGGTAACTCAACAGAAAGTCAAAGGAGCAGAACTGAGGCAACAGAGATTGAAAATAAGGCACATGACACCAACATACTTGAAGAAAAATCAGATAAAAGATTTTTTAAAAATCAACAAACACTAAGATTATGTGGGACTCTATCAAGAGGAATAATCTACCGGTGATACTGGAGTACCACAATTGTAGGGGTTGGGAGGTGGTAAACAGATAATTCAGAGAGAATTGTCACAAGATTTGTTGAGAGAAAACTTCCCTGATAACATGGAAGATGAGAACGTATCTATTCAAGATGCTCACTGAACTCTACAAGGTAGATCCCAAAAGAAAGACACCAAGATATGTAATAATCAAACTCGCCAAAACTAAGGACAATGAAACACTTTTAAAACCAGCTAAGGATAAACAAAAAATAATCTACAAAGGAGAATCAATAAGACTAAGCTCAGACCACTCAGCAGAATCCATGCAGCCAAGAAAGCAATGGGACGACATATACAAAGCCTTGAAGGAAAATAATTGCCAGGCAAGAATTACATATCCAGTAAAATTGTCTCTCAGATACAACGGCGAAATTAAGACATTTCCAAATAAACAGAAATTGAAAGAACTTGCAAAAACCAAACCAAAATTACAAGAAATACTAAAGGGAGCTCCTTGGTTAGAAAATCAGTATAACATCTGATAACAGCTCAAGACTAGAACACAGAACACAGCAACTCCTATCAACTCAAATGTGTAAATCACAAAAACAAGTTAAAGGCAAAGCACTGAAAATAGGGAAACAGAGATGTCATAATGTAAACATCGTAACAAAAAAAGGGGGACTTAAAAAAAGATGTCATCTCATTAACTTGGCAAGTCTTCAGCCCAGATAAAACCAACCTCCTCCTACTACCCAAAATAGCCCTAGATCCTTCTGGAACATTGCTTCCTTTTTCTAAAGACAAGAATGTTTTCAGAATACCAGTGCTTCCCATTTTTCTTCAAAATATGCATTAGGCAAAGGCTTTAGTGATAAACCCATTTTTGTAAGTTACTCAAGTGCTACTCAGAGAACATTAAATAAAAATTCCATTTTCAGGTATGCATTTCTCCAAGGAGCTTCAGGGAAATTACTGAATTATAGCAGTACACTGTGTTTTTCCTACATGTTTTTCCAGCCAGTGTCTCCATTAGTGAAATCAACTTGAAGAGCTAGCTGATGAAATATTTCAGTGAGATAGCAGAATTTTAATATTGGCTAATAAAACTAATTTCTCAATTCATCTATTTGCTTTTTCCAAGGGCATCCAACCAAATAGGCTTTCAGAAAAATTAACATGCTTCCTTCTTTTTATTAAATCGACCCTTAGAGATTAGCCAAGAGCACTGCTGAAGAGAAGTTCATTTCTATCTTTTAAATCCTGCGGGACAACTTGACTCAACCCACTTTGGGGTACACATCAAAAAAGCAGCAGCTGATGAAGATGAAACTGTTGAGAAAAGTGCCTTTTATATGCTCACCTCTGCAGCACCAGTTTGCTCTCTAAAAAAACCAAACACACGTCATCAGGTCTATTCCGACTCATAGCAACCCTATAGACAGAGCAGAACTTCCCCACAGTTTCCAAGCAGTGCCTGGTGGATTTCAACTGCCAACCAGCTGCTTAGCAGCCGTCGCATTTAACCACTAGGCCACTGGGGTTTCTGGTTTGCTGTCAGCGAGGGTTTATTCTCTTGGTCTACTTCTTTTCTTTCAACTGCTAACTATTTATATCCTGTCTATATATTACTCTTAAAAATGAATGCCTGCTATCAATATTATTTTGCATTTCATAAGTTGCCTCACACCCTCTACTCCTTCCAGTAATTGCTCTTCATAAGTATTATTTTTTAAACTTAAATTTACATGTTTATTGCCAATTTTATAATCTCATTACCAGTTAGGAAACAACATGTAATGCCTATTAATAGTAGTTCAAACTATATAAACTATTTTGTTACTTACACAATTGCCTCTTACATTTAAAAAAAACTGTCTGCTTTGTCTATGCCCATGGCCGTCATCCACCTTCTCTCCTGTCTCCCCCTCCCTTTTTCCTCTCATGCCCTGCCTCCTCCCCACCCTTGTCCCTGTGTTCCTAAAGCAGCCTCTGTAGCGACACTGCTGGTATCTGCAGTAGACGGAATAATGACCTGCACAGATGTCCACACACTAATCCTGGAAAAATCAAATACGTTACCTCATACATGACAAAGAATTTAGAGATGAGAAAATTAGCCAGTGCAATTCCAAACTGATTCCAATGTCATTACAAGCTGAGAAGATCAGAGCGATGAGTTGTGGGAAAGACCTGACTGTGTTGCGGGCTGTGAAGACGAAGAGGCCAGGAGCCAAGCAACGCAAGGTAAAGGCGCGGAAACCGATTCTTCCCTAGAGACTCCAGCAAGAAGCTCAGGCCTAATGACACCTTGATTTTAGCTTATTGAGATCAGTGCCTGACTCCAAATCTACAGAACTGTCAAACAATAAGTTTGTGTTGTTCCAAGCCAGAGTGTGTGCTATAGACAGTCCCCAGGTTACAGGCAAGATCCACTCCTGATTGTGTCTTTAACAATCTGTACGCATGTTGGTCAGAACAGGTGCATACGGTCTTGTTTAGCCTCGCAGTAGTCCAAGAGGTAGCCAAGTGACGCAGTGTGTTAAGAGCTACGGCCACTAACCAATAGGTCAGTAGTTCAAAGCCACCAGCCACTCCTTGAAAACACTACTCAGCAGTTCTACTCTGCCCTATAGGACGACTGTGAGTCAGAATCACCTGGACCACCACGGGTCTAGTTTGGGAGTCCAAAAAAAGGCTCCAAGCCTTCTCAGTGATTTAACAGCTCCATATGCAGCTGTCAGTCAACTGGACCTTTGTAATGCCTTTTAATTTGTTCTAACCCCTAACACAGTCTTCTATCTGATCCCCTAGAATCGCTTCTGCAGGTTTGGTGTGGCCCTTCCTCTCAGCAGCTTCTCCAGATGTGCTTCTAATAGCAGGCGCTCGTGAGCTCTCTTCAGCGGACTACCCTTGGGCTGCCGGAGCTGTCGGGCTTGCAAGTGAGTAGCACACGCAGTGTCCAGGAGTTTGCATTTCCTGGAGAGGGTACATTGCCAATAATCAACTGGCAAGAGTATAAAAGCCCATCTCTCTTCCCCTGAGGCAGCTCAGACTCTGAAAGATAATGTACTCTCCAGAGCCTGCAGTGGGATTTGGACGAGGCGGGCACCCTCTCCGGGATGGTATCTTTGCTTGGCTTCCTCCCCTTGCCTGTGCCCTCTCTCCCAGTTCCTTACAGGCAGAGTCCACTGAGTAACTTTAAGCAAGGTATGCAGAGGCTTACCCGTGCTTGCTTACTCATCTGTAGCGCACAATGTTTCACGGGTTTCACCAGATCTGCAGTGCATGACTTCACCTGTTTATCACCACATCCTCAAAAAAGCAGGCAGAAGTGTGCCCTCCAGATGTGGTAGAACCAAGCCAAGTGCCCTCCAGATGTGGTGGAACCTCTATGAAATTGTCCACTACAGGTTATTAAGTAAGCACAAGGAGGCTGGTGCTTACCCTAATTTGCATATTGGGTAATTCATCCCTGATTCTAGGTCTTTTCTGGAATTATGTACTTAATAACTCACTTGTGTACAAAGGTGGCCCTAATGATTAAGCATTAGACTAAAAACCAAAAGGTTGCAGGTTGGAATTCACCAAGGTGTCACAGAAGAGGCCCCAACAGTCTATTTCCAAAAGTCAAGCAAAATCATATGGAGCCCAGTTCTCCTCTGACACTCCGGGATCACTCTGAATTGGAATCAACATAATGGCAACTAGGTTTGGTCTTTATGTACACCCTCATATCAGGGCCAGCTTCTGGAGGGCCAGACCTAAGGCAGCCACCAAAGAGGTTTCTATGTCTCTACAGTTGCCCTTCACACTGTCCTTCTTCACTCTACACACAAATAACCCTTCCCAAAGGCAAGTCCATTCCTGCCACTGCTCTGCTTCTCACTTGCAGTGATTTCCCGTCTACTTGACATGGTACATGAGTTCCTTTATGACCTTGCCCTTTATCCCCTTCACTGTCATTTCTTCCCACATAGCCACATGCCCTGTTTCCTCTGGGCTTTTCTCAATTCCTTAAATATCCTCTGTCTGTGGTCTCTTACCACTGGCCCTCAGTACAGGCTAGGCCCTCTGCCTGAAATCCATCTATCTCAGATCAGGTCACACGCTTTCATAACATCGCAAGACTACACATGCCTTATGTCCGTACATGCTCCACTGCGTGCCTTTCCTATGAGATTGTAAACTGTGGGCCTGGCACAATACAGTGCACCGAGGAAATGCTTTGTAAGTCTTTGGTGAATGAGAGGCTTCAATGTCAGGTTAAAAGGCAGGCCAACTATGCATTTTCAGAGAGTCAACCTATACGGGATGCTCCAAACATTACTGGAACTATAACAAGATGGGACATTTTTTAATTACCAGAATCCTCTCAACAAAATATGGTGTGTGACTGAAACACTTTAGTAAGTGGCTTGGTGAATACTCAGACTTTTCTGAGGCAAAGTGACAACAGATGACCCTCCAACTGCCTTCTTGGAAGAGTGGGTCTGGTGAGAGACAAGGCTGCTATTTTGCTGAGTGGATGGTGCAAGTTTGAGGTCTGAGCTGAATTGCTCGGGCCAGTAGCCAATATGAAGAGGCTGCCACAAGGGGCTATTTTCTCTACCCTTTTCCTTACACCCTTTAAAAGCTGAACAAACACAGGTATGTGATTATTTAAGCATAGAAATTACTAGCCTACCTAGGGATTCCACATGTCTCCTTTTAGGCCTAAATGAGTGAATTTTTTCCTAAAATATAAATAGAAAAGTCTTATATACGGGAAACTCTAGTTTTCATCGTAATTCAAGTCTTTGGCCTTCTTTTCTATTGCTATGGTCACCATCAAAATGATATCCAACAATGACTGGAAAATTGCAATATCTTCAAAGAATGTTTAACAGGGAGAAATGTACAAGACATTACCTGCTAATAATTCTACAGCTGGAAACCTTTTCTCACTCATTCTCAGACATGGGGATGGGGGGCACTGCAAAAGGTACAGAAGGTGATCATCTCATACAACTACACAGTTTCACAATGTGATAAACCTATTTCTCACTTAATGGCTTTACTTTGTTTCTGACGATCTTGCCATCAAATGGAAAGCTGTTCAACTTTAATGGGGGAAAACAATGTGATAGGTTTCATCACAACCCAAGATAACCAACTAACTTTTTATAAAACATTATTTTATTATGTTTTCAATGAAGGTTTACATAGCAGTTTAGGTTCCCATTCAAGAATTTCTGTAGATGTTGTTCATTGATTAGTTATATTCTTCAAAATGTGTGAACATTCTCATCATTTCTGTTCTGGTTGCTTCGTTTCCAGTCAGCTAGTTTCCCTGCCTCCTTTATTGTCATCTTTGTTTGAAAGTAAATTCTTGACCATCTGGTCTCTTTTTTCAAAGGAGCCAAGTACTTACGGGTGACAGTCATAATTATTATTATTATTTTTTAAGCCTCTTTGTTATTTAGCTACAAGGTGATCTCTGGGGTTAGTTTCAGTTCAAGATTTGAAGAGCATTTTTCATGGACTCAGGGCAGTAGTCTGGGGTGTCCTCCAGTCTCAACCAGTCCGGCAAGTCTGGGTTTTTTATTTGGTTTTGCTCTTTTTTATTTGAATTTGAAATTGTTCCCTATTTTTCTCCCCTTCTACAGGGTCTCTCTATTGTGGCCCTGATTAAAATGGTCCGTGGGTAGGTAGCCAGGCACTATCCAGTTCTAGCCAATCAACTTGTGCACACAGTAACATATAGAAACCAAACAACAAAAATAAGTTGTTACAGGAAAAAAAAATTAAGTACATAAATGTATTTTGTATATAAAATATGGTACAGTGGAAGTTTATTGCACTCATTCTTTTTCAGGCAACACATTCTTTATTAATGTTTTTGGCAGCTTGGAGTTTTTTAAAACTTGAACTCAAAAATAATGCTCTATCACAGATAGAGCCATTGGCAAACTTTTACAGCCAAATGTAGGCTAGACACAAGAGTGCTTCAAAATATGGGAAAATTGCACCCACAAAAGCACAATGAGGAAATGCAGACAATGCTGTGTCATCATACTTCTTATCTGACAAACAAACTTAACGCAAGTGTTTGGGGTTCACCCAAAGATGGCACATGTGATGGTTAAGGCTGTCTGTCAACTTGGCTGTGCCATGATTCTCAGTGTTTGTGATTACTTCCCTGATGAGATCGTGGCCACCTCCATGATGAGACCTGATGTCAGGTGGTACCAGTGAGAGTGGGACGTCCAGTTCCTGGAACTTGAGCTAGCAATTTACCTGCAGTCTTGCATGCCAATATTGGGATTTGTTGATCTTTACAGCCTGTGAGCAACAGCCCTGATCTCTAGCCTGCTGACCTTGGGTTCACCAGTTCTACATGAATCAGGAGCAGTCTCTTTCCTGACCCACAGACCTGGAACACTACAGCCACTACAACCATGCAAGCCATTTCCTCAATATAAACCTCTGTGTATATGTGAACATCATGTATTTATATATATAGATGGACAGATATATATGAGATCTGACAAGCTTATGAACTCATCCTAGAACAGTGCTACACACCTCATTGCTGAATATCACTACAGTCATCTTTGAAGTACTCCCCTTGGGAAGCTATGCACCAATGCCAGTGCCTAGTCCACGCTTTAAAGCAATTTTGGAACTCTTTTTCTGAAATGCACATGAAAGCTGTTGTCATGTTACCCTTGATGTCCTGAATATCATCAAAATGTCTTTCTTTCAATATTTCCTTTATCTTCAGATAAAGAAAAAAATCACTGGGTCTACATCAGGTGATCAGGGGGAGTGTTCCAATACAGTTGTTAACTAGCTAAAACTTCCTCACAGACAACTATACAATTAAGTTTGTGAACTTGCCACTATGCCACTGTACACAATGGGCATTCCAGAAAGAGTTTCAAAACTGCTTTGAAGGGTGGACAAGGTGCTGGTGTCAGTGCACAGCTTCCCAAGGGGAGGACATCGAAGGTGACTGTAGTGATATTCAGCAATGAGGTATGTAGCACTTAAAACAATTCAGTTTGCCAACTGAATTGTCAGACCTCATATACTCAGAGAACAAGCCTAAGACAATGTATAATTCAAATTGCTTCATTTGATAGTATATGACTTAAAAGTACTGAATAAAAAACATGGGTGTGTCCGCAGAAACCATTACTTTTAAGTGCCGTTTCTTATATTTATTTAATGTAGTCTTTAGTGAAAATTTCATTGTGGCCTCCCCCAAAAAACCTAGTCATTGCCCAAAGAACGTTATGGTCTCTCAAGTGTGATTACTATGAACAGTTATTAACTGAATATGCAATTTAAGTCTTAACTACCTAATTTCCTTTTTCCTTATCCTTCTGCTTCAGGCTTCCCCCTGTAGAGCTAACTGTGAAAAGAGCTAGCAGAGAAACAGAAATTATCTACTAATTTAAGAAAAACTGCTGATAAAAATTTGATACCCTTTAGTATATAAAGTGATTAACATTTGTTTGTCTTTTTATTATTTAAATATTAAATCACAGTTGTTGTTGCTGTTAGGTGCTATTACATCAGTTTCAACTCACTGTGACCCTGTGTGCCACCAAATGACACCCTGCGCCATCCCCATGATCGCTGTGATGCCTGAGCCCACTGCAGAGGCCACTGGGTCAGTCCATCGGGCTGAGAGTCTGCCTCCTCTTTTCCATCAACCCTCTAGACCTGACCAAGCATGATGTCCTTCTCCAGGGACTGACCCTCCTGACCACGTGTTCAAAGTATGTAAGACGTAGTCTCATCATTCTTGCTCTTGGGGAACATTCTGGTTGTACCTCTGTCCGTGGAAATTACTGCCTTCTGCTAAGATGAAATTCCAGAATGATGTTAGCCCAAGATGTGAGCCAGTTCTTCACAGATTTCTTACATGCCTGCATGCTCTGGGCCTTCTAAGCAAAGGACAGATTTGTACAGCAAACAGTTTTGGAAGCTAGAGATAACGTATTTCTCTGGAGAAATGAGGAGTCATCCCAGAACAGCAGAGATAAGGTACTCTTCTTCTCTTCCAGGAAAGACTTGTTTACATTGAGAGGTAAAGAGTTACCTTGTCCTCTCTGGAGGAAGACAGGAAGCTATGCCAGAAACCCCGTAAAAGTTCAGAGTCTCTTAATTCTGGGGTTCCTCTCCTGTGGGACACTACACATACAGACAAATAAGCTGACATTCATCACATCTTCTTGCGGGAACTGGGGCACAAGACACTAATGCAAGATGGCACTCTGACTTCTGTTTTTGCTAAGAGTCATGAGCCATCTGTTTTTCTGACCAGGAGTCTGGTGTCATCTGCCAGTATATGTATTTAAAACTATGTCAGACTAACTTGTTAGTTTGTAAGTAGGACAAAATCAAAGCCACTTCACAGTTTTGGACTTAACACCCAGTTTTCAAAATTCTAAGAAAGTGATTAGGGAATATTCTGGCACCTTCTCCTACAAAATTAGCACTGCCAGCTACCCTTTGCTGTTAATTTGCTGCACTGAGATATAGTTTTGATTTAAAAATTGTTTCTTGACCTATGAGGGAAAAAAAAGTATCAAAAATAACCAAGAGTTTCTTCAAGATTTTTGATATGAAAACCGTCTCCTTTAGCTTTAAGTCAGCTTTATTTAGACTTAATTCAGAGTTTGGGGTGAGAGAGGATAATGATAGGGAGACTGACCAGCTCAAACAGTAGCTCGAGAGGAAGTTGTTCCTCACCTATTTTCTTTTTATTTGTAACCAATTCTTGGGTCTATAGCTCCAACCTTTAAAAAGCTGGAAAGTATGTCACAAGATACTTTAGTAAGAAAGTTATACTCTAATTATTTTCTTGTTTTCCTAAAGTATTTGTGGATGAAAACACCCACTGCTCACAGCCCACTGTGCCAGCTTTGTGTTGAGGGAGTGGTTGACATCCCTCAACCACCAGGAAAGGAAGCTTCTCCCAGCCCTAGAGGATGACGCTAGTATGATCATTTCTATTTGCCAATCATGTGCCCAGAAACAGATAAGTTACTCCTTTCTGGCTAAAGACGGAAACCCTGGTGTCGTAGTGGTTAAGTGCTACAACTGCTCACCAAAAGGTTGGCAGTTTGAATCCATCAGGTGCTGCTTGGAAACTCTACAGGGCACTTCTGTCCTGTCCTATAGGTTCATTATGAGTCAGAATCACCCCAATGGCAGTGAGTTTGGGTTCTGGCTACAGATACTTTGGGAGACTTTTGTGTGGAAGAGGCTTCCCGTCCCAAATAAGCCATCTGAGAAGGCTTGTCATTTTTTCTAATGTTTGGCATGTGGACATGATGCCTCAGTTTGGTGACACTACTGTGGGACAAGCATGAAAGTAACAGCCAGCTCGTTCATGATGGTGGAACAGAAAGACAGAAAGCTGAGTCCTTGAGGGCATCACTGAGTCCTCAACCAACTTCAGTAACTCTTACCTATCAACTTCTCATTTGGGAGAAGAAAATTAATTTTTTGTTTATTAAAGCCATGAATAAAGTAGATTTTCTGTTATTAGCAAGTGAATGTATTCATAATTGATATAAAAAGAGAGCTCATGGAAGAAATATTATGTTGGTAAGAAAAGAATCAGGCAATTAGTTTGTTATCTTAGCATTTTAATTAGAAAGCATCTATATCAGGGAACATGGTTTCTAACATTGCTGATTCTTTTTTTTCTCTAAGTCTGATACAAGATGCTTAACCAGTATGTTGAAAATATAAAATTATGTTTGTTCTTTGATTCTAAGATTATTGTTAATGAATATAAGATTTGACTTTTCAACCATAAAGGTACATTTTATTAACTAAATTTTTGTCCCAATCTTCCTTCAAAATCAGGGATGTAATTATTGTTTTACATAGTTTTCCTATTATGGTGGTGCTTAATGCAGGATAACTTGGGATCTTTATAAATGTTAATGAGCTTTAGAAGAAATATTTCTAGATTTTTTTAAACAAAGGTAGTAGGTATGAATATATAACTAATCCATTAATATACCTGTCCCTTCTGGATCCAAATAAAATAAAACTCAAAACCTTTCTATTCTAGGTAACTGCTGCCACTCAAAAAGCTGAGGCACTAATATAACCTGGAGTCCTGGTGCCACAGTGGTTGAGCGTTTTGCTGTTAACCAAAAGGGTGGCAGTTTAAATCTACCAGCCAGCAGCTCCCTGGAAACCCTGTATGGCAGTTCTACTGGGTCCAAAAGGGCTGCCATGAGTTGGAACTGACTCTACAGACATGAGTTTTTTTATTTTTGGTGAATATAAAATCTATGTATAGCCTTGATCTAGTGGTCTAGCAATTGATTTAAATATAATTATTTAGCTTCTTATTAAGCAGCTGGCAGATGATTTAAACATTTAAAGCATAGAAGTCTTGTTTTCCTTTCAATGTTTCAAATTAAACTGAGCACACAACCCATGACTTCACTGATATAAAGGTCCAAACAGTTCTCCAAATTACAACAACCACACAACAGAAATAGCTTTACACAGATTATTCATTTTTAAGGTGAATGACACAAGAAATCACTTATTTCTCTTGCTACAATTCCACATAATTAACTGACCATCAAAAAAATTTTACTTAACTCCATGATGAGCATGTTTCTGTGTGTCTGTACATACACATGCATCTGTATATACATACAAGATCACATACACAGATACATGTATATGTACAGACACACATACAAATGTATATATCTGAGTATATATATCTGTATATGTATGCTTGTATTCTCCAGCTCCTCAACTGGCTCAGAAGAAAGGAAGATGAAAGTATCACTGAAGGCAAAATCCAAAACCTGACAACCCAAGTCTGAACTGACAAATGCAGAGAAATGGAAGGGAAAGGATATCAGCTTTGCAATCAGACAAACCGAGGTTTAAGTCCAAAGTCATTACATTCACTTTACAGATTTTTTATGAGGTTTAAATAGTATCTTGTTACCTCATGAGCAAAATGTCAAAACATGATAACCCAAACTCAAAAAACCCATTGCTATCAAGTCAATTCTGACTCTTGGCAGCCCTGTACAACAGTGGAACTCTCCCACAGCGTTTCCAAGGAGTGCCTGGTGGAACAGAACTGCTGGCCTTTTGATTAGCAGTCAAACACTTAAACCATGGGACAACCAGCAAAAAGGCTAGCAGTGTGAATCCGCAGCCACTCCTCAGAAACCCTATGGAGAAGTTCTACTCTGTTCTACAGAGTCACTATGAACTGAAATAGGCTCCATGGCAAAGGGTTAGAATATGAAAAACCAACCAAATTCCAGAGCCACCAAGTCGATTCCAACTCACAGTGACCTTACAGATACAGCGGAACTGCCCTGTATAGTCTCTAAGGAGATCCTGGCCAATCTGAACTCCTGACCTACTGATTAGCAGCCGTTGCACTTAATCACTCCACCACCAGAGTTTCCAGAACATGATAGGCCTTCTATGAATATCTGTTCCATCCTTTTCTCCTTCCACTACAACTAGACTCATTCAGAAAGGAATTACGTCCTACTAATCTCTACATGAAAATCCTGGTGATGCAGTGGCTGACATCTACAGCTGCGAACCTAAAAGTCAGCAGTTCTAATCCACCAAGCACCCCCTGGAAGCTCTGTGGGGCAGTTCTATTCTGTTCTATAGGGTAGCTATGAGTCAGAATCAACTCAGTGGCAATGGGTTTCATTTTTGTGTGTTTTTCTAATTGCTATAGCATGGTGCCATGATGGTGCTGTGGTGAAGAGTTGACTGCTTATCAAAAGGTTGGTAGTTCACAGCCACTAGCCACTCCTTAGAAACCCTATAGTACAATCCTACTCTTTTCTATAGGGTGATTATGAGTTTGAATTGCCTTGACAGGCACAGGTTTTAATCTCCACAAATACTAGCACATAAAATATATATTCACGGTTTGCAGAACCAACATTCAGATGATGGTTTTCAAGAGCTGTGATTGGCTGATAAGGGGCTACAAAAGAAACACATCCCTTTCCTGAGGCCTGGCAGGCGTGGTTCTGGCCTCTGTCGTGTGGAAGGCCTGGGTGAACAGCTGCAGCACAGAGCCAGTGCAGTCATTTTCAGCATCACCTCTGGCAAATTAATGTCCAGTATCAGTGACTCCCAAAGTCGAGTTCATTGCCAGACAATAAGGTGAATATCTGTCTGCAATTCAATAACTACAAGTGTCTCTTCTAAGGATGAAAAGAAATCTACACTCGGCACAAATCTGAGAAATACTGAGGTACAAGATCCGACAATTAAGCCCGCAAACTTAATTATTGTAAGAACCAACACACGTCACTGCTGAATATCACTACAGTCCCCTTTGAAGGGCTCCCCTTGGGAAGCTATGCACTGACATCAGTACCTCGTCCACCCTTCAAAGCAATTTCGGAACTCTTTCCGAAATGGCCATCAGAGCTGTCAGTATATTACACTTGATGTCCTGAATGTCATCAAAATGTCTTCCTTTCAATGTTTCCTTTATTTTCAGGTAAAGAAAAAGGTCATTAAAGGCCAGATCAGATCAGTAAGGGAGGGTGTTCTGATACAGTTCTTTGTTTAGCAGCTAAAAACTCCCTCAGAGAGAATTATACAATTAAGTTTGCAAACTTGCCACCGCGCCACTATGCAAAATGGCCATTTCAGAAAGAGTTCCACATTGCTTTGAAGGGTGGCCTAGGCACTGGCATTGGTGCACAGCTCCCAAGGGAAGTCCTCCAAAGGTGACCATAGAGATACTCAGCAACAGAGCACCTTGTCCAGGATGAGTTCACAGAGTTGTCAGCCCTCATACTTACACTTCACAATTCGTGAACAAAAAGGCAAGTCAGGCCCAACAGAACGGATGCAGACAGGCGCATGCCTGTGGTCCAGTGCGTCGGAGATGAAATGAAAGCTGAGCCGACTCTCTCAGTAATGCAGACTCCATGAACGTGAGACAAGGGAGCCCCAACAATGCTCTTCTGGACGTTGAAGAAACCCCTTAAGAGAAAATGTGCTTGTCTTTTACTGGAATGCTAAGCACAATATAAATGATTCTCCCAAACCATAAAATACGAAGAAGACTCTGTTCTTCCTGCAGTCTGTCTCCAAGAAAGGAGAAGACATTTTAACCCTTTTCCTCAGAGCTGGTCATTCTTGTCAAACACCACTCAGTGTGTATTCCTCTCCATCTCTCGTCCTCCACCTCTTTTTCCATCCCTCTCTCTGTCTCTGTGATGTATGTGACCCTAAATGTCATCATCTTTGCCAGCACCTCTGCCATGGCAGACTCAGGGAAGCACAGCAGCCTCCTCAGTCCTGGTCCCCTTGCAGAAGAGCTGACAGAATTCAGAAGCTTGCCATAGGCTTTCTCAACATGAATAGTGTTATTATTTGTCATCTCTAACATTTTTAGTGACTCATATCTGAAATAAGATCAAGGGCTTGACCCATCAGACTCAAGTGGGTTGCCAGTCATCACTGAGAACTGACAGAAGGCCACAATTTTGTCATTATTACAAAGCCAAGTGTTCACTGTTACATAACTCATAAACGAAAAATGATGTTCACTCTTCTCTTAGAAGGAAGAAAAATATCTAGTGCATCTTACAATAATCTTACCGAGAAAAGGATTTTGATGTATTAAGAAAAAACACACTTGACAATTCAGGTAAACAAATTCCATAATTTTAAATATTAAATTTGCAGGCATTTGCATTTCTGGACACGACAGTAAGTACCTGAAACATCCTTTTACTAAAAGCAACTCAAGTGTCATACAAATTAGCTGTTGAAAATCTTTTTTATGTGTGTCCTGAAGTCGGCTAGCAAAAAAGACACCCTAGAAGCCAAACTCAAAATGAAATTGGAAAACCTGGGGTGTAAGAAACACCTAGGTCCTCTTTGGGGTCCTGCAGGACTCTAGTGACCTTGGGGTTCTGGTTTTTGATGGTGAGACAGAGACAGGAGTGTAACTTGGGACCCTTAAAGCACTTGTTTAAATGAGAAACAAACCCATCACACAGAGGGAGACAACAAGAACAGCTGCCTGCTTCACCCTGACACTGAGCAGCGCCTCGGGATTCATACCAAGCCAGCCAGGTGTGGACCCAGAACTTCTTAGTTCCAAAGAGTCAGCAAGCTGCGTAGAAAGGCCTATTTGAAAATAATAATAATAAAACTAACTACCCACTCCCATCAAGATGATTCTGATTCATAGTGATCCAATAAGACACAGTAGAGCTGTCCCACAGCACATTCAAGGCTGTAAATCTTTACAGAAGCAGAACGCCACATCTGTCTCCCCAGAAACAGCTACCGGGTTTGAACAGCTGACCTTTCAGTTAGCAGCCAAGACCTTAACCACTATGCCACCAGGGCTTCTTAAATGCAAGGTTATGAACTGAAACATTTACTTAGACTATGAAAAGCCATCAACAGAGAATATGAATTTTATAAAGCTGGCAAATAGTACAAGCATCAGGAAAATCATATGTTTTATGAAGTACCTTTCCAATGATGTCAACACTTCAAACACAGCATGGACTGGGCTTGGGGACAGAGTGATGCAGGTGGTACGTGCACTTTAAGGTTTAATATATATATGAGGTTGTTCTACTGGTTTCTTTACAGAAGCGAGAGGACAGGGCAGAGAGGAGAGGACAATGTGGGCTATACTGTAAGTAAAGGGTGAAAAGGAAGAGAGTGAGGAGAGCAGGCCAAGCTATAAAGATGCCGGTCCTCAAGGCTTTACATGGAAAATTGACTTGGATTGTAAACATTCACTTAATCACAATTAAAAAATTTAAAAATGTGCAAAAAAAAAAAGTTTATTTTTACTTTGTAACTTGCTATTGGTAATAACAGAATTCTTAAAATTGTTGTCGAGTCAGGCAACACCTCTACTGTTTCCTTCATTTTCAAGCTGCATGGTCTCAGAGAAGTTTATGTCTTCTTGGGCAATGATCCCAAACACTGGCTGAAATGATGATACTCATTCAGTGGTTTTTATCTACATCCACATTATACTGATACATTAAAAGTTCTATGCTTTCATTTTCAACATTGGAAACCCTAGTAGTTTAGTGGTTAAGTGCTATGTCTGCTAACCCAACAGTCAGTCGTTCCAATCCACCAGGTGCTCCTTGAAAACTCTATAGGGCAGTTCTACTCTGACCTATAGGATCGCTATGAGTTAGAATTGACGTGATGGCCATGGCTTTGGTATATGGCTCTTCCTAGGAACCCATCAGCTGAGTTATATAACAATCTGAGATTTTATTCACTATTTCTATTTAGATTTATCTCTTCTTCCTAATGGCATACAGCTTGTGGTATAACATTTTTTAAAAATTTGCTACAATTTACTTCTTGATGTCATAATAATTTTTCTTGGTTATTGATCATCTTTATTACTTTTGCTTCCAATTCTACTATTTTCTATTTGAATTATCTTTCAGTTCTTTAGAAATAAGTTTAAAGATGACAATGTAGGTCCAAATAAAACTCTGTAATTAGTAGAACAGTTTACTAAATTATTCCAAAGTGTCCTTCCAAATTGCAGTAATAATGTTTCATTCCTAACTCAATGCTTACTCAGCCACCAAAGCAACCGAAAGTTGCTCCAACATTACACAGTATTGAGGGAAGTATGACACAGGAAACACCAGAGGGAAAAGAGATTCAAAGGTTCAAATCAATTGTGATTTCACATACTTCTTATGATTATTAATAAAAATATATGAGCCTGCAGACACACTGTTAGCATCCCTCCAGGACCTTCGAAGAGGCCTTTGCAAGGGAGTTCTATAGGAGGTTATAACTAACACTTTATTATTTTCCCAAGAAATCCACTTTTCAAACCTGCTACTTGGGCAGTACTAAAAGCCTCAAGTGTAAATGTAATTAGTAGTGCCTCCAAGCAACTGGAAAAACAAACAAACAAATACCAAAATGCCCTGTGGAAAGACTAATCTCTCTAAATATTTCCACTTTACTGTGCATGAGTGGCCAAGCAAACCACAGGCATCAGAAGAGGAAGATCTGCAGAATGTCAAATACTGGAATTATGGAATACAGAACATAAAAGGAGTGTGTTGAATGTATTTGTTAATTATACTGTACTGTGTTTTCAGTGAAAATTTACACAGGAAATTAGGTTCTCACTTGACAGTTTCCATATACATAGACCACTGACATTAGTGATAATTTTTGTAATGTGTCAACATTCTCTTTAATTGCATTTGGTCATTCCATTTCCAGTACACTAATTTCCCTAGCCCTTTACCTTCTCACCTTTGCCTGAAGACTAATTCTTGACCTTTTGGTCTCACAAGGATTGTTACATGTAGAACACATTTAAAAGTACAAAAGATAGGCAAGAAAATATGATCAAGCAATTATAGACTATTTTTAAAAGCATATTTGAAAAATAATTAAAAATAATGTTGAGACACAAAAATAAACGAAGTTAAAACTCAATACATGGGTTAAACAGCAAGTATGCTACCTATGAAGATGTTATTAGTGAACCAGAAGGGAGACTCAAATCAGTTTTCAAATCTGCAGTACAGAGCATCTAAGGAAGAAAAACACAAGTGGTTGAGGGGAACAAAAGCTCTGCTGCAGCAGAGCCTGTATGTACTAATAATTAAAAAGTATAACATATGTCAAATAAATACAATTAGTCCCAACTTATACAGTGTATTCGAGTTACAATGAAACACACAACTACTTTTGTGCATCCCATCACATACAGCAGGAAACCCTGGTGGCATAGTGGGTTAAGTGCTACATCTGCTAACCAAAAGGTTGGCAGTTCAATCTTCCAGGTGCTCCTCGGAAACTCTATGGGACAGTTCTACTCTGACCCCTAGGGTCGCTATGAGTCGGACCTGACTCAGCGGCAGTTGGTTTGGTTATCATATGTACTACATACAATGTTGCACTGCACAATTTGCCAGTGTTAACACTGCCCGATGTTCACTGTTATGATTTATCAAGATACTAAAAATAAAAGGCAATAAAAATGAACACTTTAAAAATGAGGTATTTGATTTACATCAGAACTCATGTCAGAGTGACTGGATGGAACAGAACCGCATCACCAATCAAGGACTACCTGTATTCCAAATGGAGAAGATAATAGAATGGTGAAGAAATAATAGCAGAGAATTCTCTAGATTTTTGGATAGGCAAAAGTCCTGAGATTCAGAACACTCAATGAATCCCAAACAGGCTGAGTGAAAATCTATATGAGAATACACATAGTATAGTGATATGCGGATGAGCAAGGAAAAATACTTACGAATAGTCAGTGACAGAAGACAAATTACTTACTAAATATATACATATATGCATGTGTATGTATATATATATATATCAAATACAGTGATGGTTTTCAATGATGCTAGTGCAAACCAGGATAAAAATGGAATTATATATTCAGAGTTCTGGTTGAAAAATAACTATCAATGTAGAATTAAACACCTAGCAAAATTTGCTTTGAAAAGTGATGGTGAAATAAAAACTTCTTAGACTAAATTTACTACATACCGTGAGAAGACACTCACCAATACAAAGTATCTAACAGAGGCAGATCAGGCATAAAAAAAAAATGTTTGCAATTATTTTAAAACACAAGAAGTAACAGTAGAAAAAGATATTAGCGGATACATAGGTAAAGCTAAACAAATATGGGTGGTATGAAAACATGAGACACCACAACAATAATGATGGCTAATTATTTGTGAAGTCAAGAAAACAATAAAAAGCAGTATAACATACAAGCATTTACATTGGCCGGGGGGATCTACAAGGCTCCACGGTCCTCACTTACCTTCTTCAGCAGGAGGCAAAAATATCGACGAACAATAGTCTTAGGTAGGGATGCAGATTAAGATATAGGGCAAACACTGAAGAACGAATAAAATACAAAACCAAACCTACTGCCATCAAGTCGATTCCAACTCATAGCAACTGTATAGGTCAGAGCAGAACTGCCCCATAGAGTTTCCGAGGAGCACCTGGCAAACGTGAACCTCCAACCTCTTGGTCAGCAGATGTAGCGCTTGACCACTGCACCACCAGAGTTTCCACATAGAGTAAAATTTCCAAAATAACAGCAAAGAAATGAAAAAGAGAAAAACTTCCAAAAATGGAGAGAAGAAAATAGAACACAAGAAACAAAAAGGACAAGACAAAGTGCTAGAAGCCAAGCCAGATGCCGTCGAGTCAGATCCGACTCGTGCTAGAAAGAGAGCCAAATAAAGGAGTATTCAGAATCAGTGCAGACTGATTAAACCCCCAATTAAATAATGAAAGTCATCAGGTGGTACTAAAACAACCAACCCAGCTACGTGTGGTGGAGTGATATATATAATATATAAGGTCACCAAAAGATTTAAAGTAAAAGGGTGGAAAATATACAAAGCACATAACAAATAATTGCTAACAATAAAAAATCTCATGGAAAAAGTGACAGACATTCAATTCTCTTGGAAGCTTGAAAAATATTCTAAAATTGTATCCACTTAATGTGCTTTCCTCAAAATAATTTTTTTAACTGGCAGAACTGAAATAAATCAGAAAAGGCATCATTATACTGCCATGTTTAGTATAACTCCTTTTGTAACTGATAGATTAAAAAGTCATTAAAGTCACAGACTTGACACATCCAACCCTCTGGTCATAGTCACCTAGTGTTGCTGTAACAGAAGCACAAAAAGTGGACAGCTTGAAAAACAGAAATTTATTCCCTCACAGTCCAGGAGGCTAGAAGTCCAAATTCAGGGTGTCAGCTCCAGAGGAAGGCTTTCTCTCTGTGTCACCTCTGGGGGAATGTTCTTGTCATCAGTCCTCCCTGGTCCTTCTTGGCTCAGGGTCCCCAGGTGCTCTATTCTCCAGGCTCTTTGGTTTCTTGGTAGTACGAGATCTCCATGTCTTTCTGCTTGATTTTCTCTTTTATATCTCAAAAGAAACTGGCTTAAGGCACAACCTAAATTTCTAGACTGAGTCCTGTCTCATTAATAAAACTGCCTCTAATTCTGTCTCATTAACACTATACAGGTAGGATTTATGACACATGGGATAATCACATCACATCAAAAAATGGTGGACAATACTGGAAATCATGGCCTTGTCAAGTTGACAAATATTTTTGGGGGGACACTATTCAATTCATGACATCTCTCCTCAAAAGTTAAGTGTTTGTATGCATACATATAACACTTAAATAATGTGAAGAATACATATTGTTTAAAACTCCTATAAAATATTTATAAAACTTTCCCATGAGCTAACTCATAAAAAAGGTGACAATATATTTTAGAATATGGGTGTCAAACATACTGTGTTCTCTAATCACAATGTAATTATGAAATCAAAAGCAAAAACACAGTTGGGAAAAAAAGTCCCCTATGTCTGAAAATGAAACACACACATTTTTAAACTAATGAAAGGACACAGGACAAAGAAATTGTGAATAAAAATTGGAACATGTTCAGAACTAAATAATAATGAAAATAATGCAGATCAAAACCTGTACAACAAAGCCAAATGGCAAAGGGGAATTTATAACATCACAGGTCCTGGGTGGTGTAAATGGTCTGTGCTCAGCTAGCACCCAAAACACTGGCAATTCAAATCTACCCAGTGTTGACCAAGAAGAAGGACCTGGTGATCTACTTCTGCAAAATTATTTTAAAAAAAAAAATTGCCATTCAGTCTATTCCGACTCACTGCCACTCTATAGGACAGAGTAGAACTGCCCACAGAGTTTCCAAGAAGCGCCTGGTGTATTTGAACTGCTGACATGTTGGATAGCAGCAGAGCTCTTAACCATTGCACCACTAAGCCTCCCCTAAGTCTACAGACATTGAAAACCCTATGGAGCACAGCTGTCTTCTGAAATACGTGCAGTCACCTTAAGCCAGAATCAGCTCCACAGCAATCAGTCTGGTTTGGGCTCATAAAAACACTACACTCCCGTCAGTCTGTTGCACATATGTGGACAGGTTTCGGTGCAGCTTCCCGATACAGGCAGAGTGGGACCACAGACCCGGGGATCCACTTCCGAAAATTAACAAGAGAAAACCCTGAGAATCACAACAGAACACTGTCTGAAGCTCTTGCTGTGGACACGTGGTAAGAAGAAATCAATCGTTAGAAGAGGGCACTAGGTTTTGTAGAGGGTGAGAAGAGGCAGAGGTGAGCCTCAGCGAGATGGAAAGGCAGGACAGCCAGGACACCAACATGCTGGCACTCAAAACAGTAATGCAACAATGTACATAAGGATAATGCAACAATGCTATCAAGTGTGAGGACAGTGCAACAGTGTAACACGCCGGCACAGCGTGAGGATACCAGAACGCTGTCCTCTAACATGCCAGCAAGTCTGAGGATGAGGCAAGGATGTCCTCTAACACGCCGGCCAGTGTGAGGATGACGCAGCAGCAGACAGTGTTTTGTTGGGTTGCAGGCAACACTGCCACGAGTCAGAACCTACGACAAAACAAGGCAGTGCCAGCTTGCCGGAGCACAGCACGGCTCTAACACACATGGGATTGCCGTGACTTTGGAACCAACCAGACAGCAAGGAGTTCTTTTTAAAGTATGGGCAAGGAAAATTTTAAAAATAGAGTAGAAAGGAACAAAATAGAAAACAAACAGAATAAAGGCAATAAACAAAGCCAGAAGAAGCTTACTCATGGGACCAAATATATTAAGAAAAGACAAACGATATCAGTAATGAGAAAGGGAATAAAATTACAGATTGTTCCAATATTAAAAGGAAAAGATAATACTTAAAACAACTTTCGTGCCAATAAATTGAAACATCAGAAGAACAAATTGCTTTAAAAGTGTTATTTTATTGTGTTCAAAAGATGAAATGGGAATTCTGATTAGTCCCACAATCATTAAATAAATAACTCTATAATTAAATAACTTACACACACCTATACACAACAAAAAACACCACGACACGCAGACTCTAACATCTCTACCAGAAAATACTACTAAACATTTAAGGAACAAATAATGTCCAACTCACAAACCTCTCCCAGAGAACAGAGGAGGGAATGATATTCGCCAGTCCATTTTATGACGGTAGCCAAACTTCACACAGACAGAAAGAGAAAGGAAAATTATAGCCCAGTCTCATTCAAGACCAGACATGCACAAATACTAGATTAAGTATCAGCAAACAGAATTCAGTAACACATATAAAAATAGAAAACATGACCAAGGTTGAGTTTATTACAGATACAAAATATTAGTTTAACATCAGAAAACTTACTATGTAATTTGCCAGCACTAACAGATGAAAGGAGAAGTATTGTATGATTATTTCAACAGATGCAGGTAAAGCATTTCATGAAGTTAACATCCATTCGTGGCATATGCGTTTAGCAATCTAAGAACATAATGGAAATTCTTTAATATGACAAAAGGTAGCTACTCCTTTCTCTCCATCCCCAACCCATGCAAAAAAAATCTGATTTCTGTAGCTAACATCATAGAATTAAAATAATGAAAGCTTTTCCTTTAAAATGGGAAGCAGAAGGGGGCTGACCACTTCCATTAAACATTGTACCGGAGATTCTCACTGAACTCGTGAGCAATGAATAAAAGATAAACTACTTAAGAGTCAGAAATAAAACTTATTGCTGATATGAGGAATGTATATATGAAAGGATATATAGATCAATTATTAATATTAACAAGAGAGGTTAGCAAAGCTGCTGGATAGCAAGTCAAAATATAAAAGTCAATTCCATTTTCATGCACCAGGAACAGAAAGTAAAATTTTCAAAAAAGGTATTTATAATTGCACTAAATTTTACAATATGTTTTAATTTCATAACCTATTAGAGGCATGATTTTGATCAATGTAAAAAAGAAGTAGTCAACCAGATTATGACTCACGGATGCGTCGAATGCCAGGTCACTCACCGCTGTGACCCAAGTTGACCAACTTTTCTTTTTTTAAGACAACTATCCAGCAAGGGTGTGCCTAGCTCAAGGAGCAACTCTAAGCAGTCTGCTTCGTTCACTGCTTACGCAGATTCCAAAGCACAACACGGGAGGACGTGTGGCTGCAACTCCAGTCTGATTGCAAAGCCCACACTCTTGTCACACTGCTTATCTCTCCTAACAATCTACTAAAAAGTGGACATTTCCCACCAACATAAGCCTAGCGTAAGTAAACAGCAAGCAGACACACACCTTAATTTCAGAAACTGTGGTTGCTGGTTGCTTTGACCTCAAGTCACAGCGGGATCGGGTACAACTACCACAGAAGGCTTCCTAGGATGTCATCTTTAAGGGAACAGATTGTCGAGTGTTTTCCACCTAGAAGCCAGTGAAGTACTCACTGTTAGTTTAGAAGTTAAGCTCCTAAAACCTGAGCTTCAAGGCCCTTCTACTATTTGATATGAAACCTATCAGATTCCTTAGGTGGAAATTCCAGTATCACTCATTAATTAACAGACAGATGAGGTCTTCATCAAATCGAAAACCCTAAACCCAGTGCTGTCAAGTCTATTCTGACTCACGGGGACCCTACAGGACACAGCAGAACTGCTCCACAGACTGTTATCCAAACTGCCTTGGGTAACATTTTTAACGCGATCGTTGTTTAAACAAAAGAGCATTTCACCATACGCTCTCCAGTCTAAATCAGTATCATACTAACTTAGAACCTCGCAAGTTGATAGGCTATATCCAGTATAACAACAAGGAGATAAACATGTATTCTAGTACTTGTGGACAACAAACCAACATTTTTCCAAGTAATTTTTGACAGCCTTTGTAATTTTTGTTCCCACTGCAATTGAATTAAATACTCCCCAAATATAATATTCTGTATATTCATGTCTTGGTAGGAAGTGAGCACGTATAAAAAGCTCTGAGAACACTAAAGATGCTGGGTTATCACTATCTTGTCCTTTCTACAGACCTTAGGGTGACTCCTGCCTCCCCACCTCCCGAGGCATGTGGTGACGATCACCTAAGGTGTGGGCTCTCAAATGCAGTTTATCAGCATTTCCCGAGGGGCCCTGCACCTGGCCGAGGGGTTACAACAGGGAAGACCTTTATTTGCTGAAAGTACGGACAAATCATGCTTTGTGAAACACAACAGCAATAGAAACCCAAATCATTGCTACTGCCTATAAAAATATCGTTGACCTTGTTCTGCGATTAAGGACTATCTAGTTGTTTTCCTGTTGTTCTCAGCCTGCAACACTATCAACAGTACTTGCTTTTTTCATTCGGGTGTTAGTTTACTTCTATACCGTGATTAACCACCTTCAAACCAATCTGATGAAGGCATTTTAAAAAATAATTAGAAAACAGTGCATTTTTTGGAACTCTGTATTCCCAAACCTACATATTTTCATAAAGATTATTTCCATTTAATTCTGTCATAAGGAACACTTCATTGAAATTCTCTGTTGTTCCTTATTACTGCAGGATATCAAAGTAAGTATGATTCATTAAAACCTCATTTCTTTATTATGAAAACACTAGCAACTTATAGTCATTGTAAACAGACTCATTACAGGAGTGATTTTCAAACTATATTAAGCTCCTGTCTTTCTAAAAGGAAACCATATGTTTTATTTACATTCAAGCTAATTATCATTTTTAAAGTTCTAAATAAATCATACTACTTATTTTATAAATTTTGTTTTGCACAAATCTCTCCTGTTAGTTATATCTTTTCCATAACAAATTTATCATGTATAGCTTCCCAAGAGAAATATGATTTAAGTATAAAGGTTGAAATCAAAGGAAAAATTCTCACAGAGTATATTCCATATTTAAACACAATTTTCTTTCCCACTCTGATCTGAATGTGCCTGTCTTAACTCTTAGAAGGAAATCCTGGTGGCATAGTAGCTAAGAGATGCTGACTGCCAGCCAAGAGGCTAGCAGTTCACATCCACCAGGCGCTCCTTGGAAACTCTACGAGGCAGTTCTACTCTGTCCCATAGGGTCACTACGAGTTGGAGTGCACTGGCCAGCAGTGGGTTTGGTTTGGTTTTCTTTTGGTAACCCTTAGAAACTGTAAAATCATTTATTTTCATATTATCATATTTTAAAACTCTAAACTGTAACACAGAATTCAAAAAGCATGCTAAGACCTTGAAATACACTGCTTAACCCTCTGTAGAAATATAAAATCCATCCTCCAAATCACACTTTACGGACTTCCTCTGTTACAAGATTCATTGCAGTATTTATTTTTGAGAACAGGTCGGCACAATTCACTTTCCCAGGGGGAAAAAATGATTCCCATTTATCACACAGACATCCACTAGAATGACGTCAGTCATTCTTTAACAGCTCGAACGGAGAAGCCAGAAGATTTTATTTTGGGAGGCTAATTTACCAATGAAAGCAACAGCCCGCGATTGCTCAGAAATGGCATCAGCACAGGCTGGTGACGAACGTATTTAGAGGTCTGCATGTCAGCACCACAGAAGGGCACGGGCTCCCTTTGGCTGTTTGTTCCTTTCCCCAGCTTCATGTATCTCCCCCTAAAGATGATACCAACAAATAAAAAAAATACAAACCTGCTGCCATCGAGTCAATTCTGACTCACAGTGATCCTACAGGAGAGAGCAGAACTGCCCCACAGGGTTTCCCAAGAGCACCTGATAGATTTGAACTGCCGGCGTTTGGGTCAGCAACTGCAGCACTGGACCACACCACCACCTTACAGCCTAGAAAACCCTATGGGCATTTCTCCTTTGTCCTGTGGGGTCATTACGAGTTGGAACTGACTTTACAGCACTTAACACCACTACCATCTAGATACATAGATCGCCAGAAGTCAGAATTTTCAATTTGAAAAATTTGGCTGTTTTCATTTCCTACAGTGTAGTTTCACACAGTACCCCAGTTTAAATCTCAATCAAAAACACAATATGCTTAATACCGTGCTCAGCTGCCAACCACCCCAAAGTGCCTGAGAATAAAGGCCTGATAACCTACTTCCTCCAAAGTCTTCCCCTGAAAACCTCATGGATCACAGCTCTACTCTGACACACATGGGGTGGCCATGAGTTGGAACAAACTAGACAGCAGCTGGTTTCGTTGCATGCCTCAGTAGATCTTAATTTATTTAATAAGCATATAACCTAGGAATTGTTTATGGCTACAGTCAAAGCCTAAAAACTTGAGCTAAAACCGATGTTTTACTGCATAAATGGATGTTTACTGACAGAGAAGATGATGCAACACATAAATATTTTATCTAAACTTGGTTGTTTATACATCAGTTTAAAAATCTCCATCTGTTTAGAAGGTATTAAGATCGATACCAGTATTATTTATCTAGGTATCTAAAAGTTGTTGGTAAATTACACAGTGGATACTTAACCACACTTTGTCTTTCTCTTTGCAGACCTTTCAGAATTAAACCTACTTGACAGGTAGAGAGCAAGTAGCAAGAAAGCTTCAGAAAAACTTGTCAGATATGGAAGCTAGAAATGCTTGGATGAGAGCTTCAAGGAATCTAAGATTTGGTTAATGAATTTTGTTTTATGAAAACAAAAATATATATACAGCTTGTTGCAAGCAACAAAATCAAGTAGACAAAAGAGACTTAAATTTATTTTCTTTAAATAAACGTACCACTGCACTAAGGGTATTCCTCCACGGTCATCATAAAACTCTTTCCCCACCCAACCCCAGAGCTGGGTAAAGGGTACAAGGTGTGTACAGGTCAAAGAGGTTTCAGAAAGGTCCCACATCATCCTCAATCAGAGGTTAACACAGTTTTCCTGCAAGAAGCAAACTGTCCTAGTTCACACAGTACCTCCCACTCAGAGCCTGTGGGCACAGAAATACTGTGGATCCTGAGAAGGGCTGGCATCTGTCATCCCTAGATGTACCATGGAACCACTACTGAGGTCTGGCCACATATCACAGTGACTCCAAGAGGACATGCTCTAACTTGTCACCAGTAACACTCAGTTTCCTATTATCTGGCTAGGATGCCATCAGTGACCCCAGAAGAAAATTCACAGGAACCTGGCTTCCTGGCACTGGGTAATCCTTCTGCACCGAATGAGACTGACCCTGAGACTCACTTTCAGCAATGGAATGTGGCAGACATGATACTATCTCTTTTCTAGGTTTAACTAGCAGAGCAGGTAAAAGGGCTGGGAGTCACAAATCCGCACCCAAGATTCCTGGCATGAACTGACTGCTTACAACAAACCAAAAAAAAAATACGTAACCACTTTTCAGTCACCATAAAATTCTCTAGTCTGCAACTGGAAACACAGGAAATAATGTATTTGTCACAAGCAGGTAAATCACCCTCAAAGAAGGGAATGCATTTTTATCATAAATAACTTCTGTATGACAGCGACATTCACACCACTGAGCATTTCCAGCTGTTTATACAAATGCTTCCACATACATATAATATAAATATAATATATAATATAAATAGTCCTGTTTAAGATCTTCTTTATTATGATGCAGTGGTAACCATTTTCCTGCTTTCATTTTCCCCCAAACGTACCCTCAGACCCTAAATGCGATCATCTATAAACACTTGCCACTCAAGAAGTGATCTGTGGACCAGCAGCATCTGTCTTACCTGGCAGCTAGTGGGATAGTTCTCTGTAAACAGAATCTGTCTTTTAGCAAGATTCTTAGGTGGCTCAGTGGCACTCTCAAGTCTAATACAAAGCCTGACAGCTAAGTCTGTGAACTTAATCATTCTCAGTGCTACGTATCTCATGCTGAATATCACTACAGTCACCTCCAAAGTACTCCCCTTGGGAAGCTAGGCACCAACATCAGTACCTAGTCTACTCTTCAAAGCAATTGGGAAGTCTTTCTGGAATGGCCATTGAGCACAGGAGCATGGTGGCAAGTTTGCCAACTTAATTGTATAGTTGTCTGTGAGGGAGTTTTCAGCCAGTAAAGAAATACTGTATTAAAACACCCTTCCTACTCTCCTGATCTGGCCCCAATTGACTTTTTTGTTTACCCAAAGATAAAGGAAATACTGAAAGGAAGATATTTTGATGACATTCAGGACATCAAGGGTAATGTGACAACAGCTCTGAAGGATGTTCTGGAAAAAGAGTTCCCAAATTGCTTTGAGGGGTGGACTAGGCGCTGGCATCGGTGCACAGCTTCCCAAGGGCAGGACTTCAGAGGTGACGGTAGTGACATTCAGTAATGAGGTGTGCAGCACTTTTTCGAGAATGAGTTTGCAAACTTAAATGGCAGGCCTTGAAAGCTCTGTCCTGAAGGGTGGGACTGGGAGATGGAGGGCAGATTTCTGAACAAAATCTTAACAAGTTTGATAGAAAGAAGCGTTGTTGGGGAAAGAGTCACTGGTAAGACTGCCGCCGAGTCAGCCACAGAGTTTACTCACAGTTAACAGGGCATCTAACTAAGTACAAGTTTCCAAGATGCCTGGATTTAAGGGTCCCTGGGTGACACAAATGGCAAAGTGCTTGGCTGTAGCTGAGAGGGTGGCAGGAAGAACCCAACCAGAGGAGCCTGGGAAGACAGGCCTGGCAATCTGCTTCCAAAAGGCTGAAACCAAAAACCAAACTTGCTGCCATCAAGTCAATTCTGACTCATAGCGACCCTGAAGGACAGAACAGAGCTGCCCCATGGGGTTCCCAAGGAGCGTGTGAGTGTATCTGAACTGCTGACCTCCACCGCCGGAGCTTCCATCCAAACTGAAAACCCTCCGCAAGAGTTCCACTCTATTTCCAGGAGATCAGCATCCGCTCAAGGGCAACAGCAACAATGGGGTCTTAACAAACCTGTATCTTCTTACGACCACGGGCATTGTGGGTTTGTTTTCCTAACTCATGGTGCCTTTTTATCGTCTCTGGAGATGCTGGTCCCTGAGGGTCAGAGGCATACCCGACAGCATCATGAATGAAGTGGAAGGTAACTGTGTTTGCAGGAAATATTTTTTAAAACAGACTTTGCACATTTACAGCACAAATCCTGGGGGCCAGGGGACCTCCTCGTATTAAATGCAAACTCTGTTACTACTATAATTTCTAGAGGTTAAACATTGATTGCTTTCTTCCTTGGCTTTGCTTAGATGTTAATATACAGAGTATGAGTTTCAATCTACACATTTACTGTCTTAGTTACCTGGTACTGCTCTAACAGAAAATATCACGAGTGGAAGGTTTCATGAAGAGAAGATTTTATTGTCCCAGTCTGGTAAGCTACAAATCCATTTATAAATTGTAAGTCTGTTCAGTAAGAGAATTTATCACAGTCCTGTAGGGTAAGTCCAAATCCAGTGAGAGCATCTTGGCACAGGAACCCTGGGTCCAAAGGACGTGCTCTGCTCTCGGTTCTTCTCTCTTGGTGGTGTGCGGTTTCCAATTTCCTCACCTCACTTCTCTCCCTTATATTCCACAGGCTTGTAGCTTGAGACCCACCTCTCTACCACAACTGCTGCCCATTCTCCATTATCAGTCTCACAGAGGCAGGATTCACAACACACGGGAGGAAGAGCACCACACTGGGACTCATAGCCAAATCAAATCAACACACACATTTCTGGAGGGACACAATTCAATCCATGACATTTATCAAATAGTTTTCCTATGACTAAGCTCAATTTCTTTGCCGAGCACTCAACCTGCTGGATGGCAGGTGTGTAGACTGCAGAATGGGCTCTCAAAGATGTCCTCTTCCTAATCCCAGAACCTGTGACTAGGTTGCCTTATATGGCAGCAGGCTTCACTGTATAAAAAGATTCAGCTAAGGATCTTGATGTGGAGAAATGCTCCTGAGCAGACCAGATACAACCACAAGGGTCCTTACAAGACAGAAGGAGAAAGAGAAGACACTACACTGATTGCACTAAAGAGGGAAGAAGGCATCAGGAGCTAAGGACTGCAGCGGACTTCTACCAGGATACCAGTACCAGCTGTCCTATCATCAATTCTGATTCCTGGGGACCTCGGTGTATCATGGGAGAACTGTGCTCCACAGGATTACCAGAAGTAGGTGGCAGGCCTTCCTTCCAAGGCACCCCTGGGTGTTCTTAAACTGCCCACCTCACAGTTAGTGGCTTGAGTGAGTTCATGGTTGATTATACTACCAGGAACTTCTAAGGGGCTTCTAAGAGCTAAAAAAGGCAAGGGAACAAGGTTCTCCCCTGGATCCACAGAAGGACTGCCAAGCCATTTTAGACTTGGGTCACCAAAGCTGTGAGATAATCAGTTTGGACTTTCTTAAGCCATTAGTTTATGCGGTAATTCGTTTCAGTAGTGATAGGAAACTCACGAAGTAGGGAAACGTTAAACTCTGTCTTACTGAGAATCCTCCCTTCATAGGCACCTGTCAAGATCCCAGGGGTCTGATGCAGTGCTAAGAAGCTGGGATAGATGCTCACCTGTTCCTAAAACATTAACCCACACAAAGGCAGCTCGTTTACACCAACAGCTCTCTCTGCCACCTCCGAGCACAGAATCTGGATGGGTCTCCATGGACAAATGCTTCTTCCAGGGGTGGCTACAGAATTTGCCAAGCCAAAGCCCAGCCAAGTGCCATCGAGTCAGATTTGTAGGAAAAAAAAAATCATTAGGAGAAGTGCTAAATTTAAATCTTTTCCTTTGCTTCTGGTATGTGTTTCAACCTGTAACAGTAATTTTATTTGCTATCTAATGCCATCCCATGGAAAGAAAAATTAAAATTTTAAATCAGAATCATGAACTTCACTGTTTATCTTCACCTAGTACGATGTCAGTTTTAAAAGTAAATAGGAGAGTATCCACACGTATGTGCAGTCTCCAAAGTTACATAATTTATAATCTGTAGCTTGTACTAAAACAAAAAAAACCATTGCCTTTGAGTTGATTCCAACTCATAGTGACCCTAGATGACAGAGTAGAAATTTACCATAGAGTTTCCAAAGAATGCTTCTTGTTGTTAAGTGCCTGGTCTTGCACCATGTCCACAATCATTTTTATGCTTAAGACCACTGTTGTGGCCATTGTGTGAATCTATCTCATCAGTCATCTTCCTCTTTGTCATTGACCCTCCACTTTACCTACCAAGCATGACATCCTTCTCCAGGGACTGATCTTTCCCAACAACATGTCCAAAGTATGTAAGATGCAGTCTTGCCACCTTCGTTTCCAAGGAGCACTCTGGTTGTACTTCTTCCAGAACAGATCTGTGGGTTCTTTCAACAGTCCATGAAACATTCAACATTTTTCTCCAATAACACAATTCAAAGGCATCAATTCTTCTTCTGTCTTCTTTATTCACTGTCCAGCTTTCGCACGCACATGATGCAACTGAAAATACCATGACTTGGGTCTGGCACATTTTAGTCTTCAAGGTGACATCCTTACTTTTGAATACTTTAAAGAGGTCCTTGGCAGCAGATTTTATCAATGCAATGCTTCTTCTGATTTCTTGATGGTGAACCCAAGTAAAATGAAATCCTTGGCAACTTCAATCCTTTCTCCATTTATGACAATGTTGCTTACTGGCCCAGCTGTAAGCATTTTTCTTTTCTTGATGTTGAGATGCAATCCATACTGAAGACTGTGGTCCTTGATATTCATCAGTCAGTGTCTCAAATCTTCATTTCCAGCAAGTAAGGTGGTGTCATCTGCACCATGCAAGTTGTTAGTGAGTTGTTCTCCAATCCTGATGCCTTGTTCTTCTTCATATAATCCAGCTTCTAGGATTATTTGCTCGGCATACAGATTAAAAAGGTATGGTCAAAGGATACAACCCCAATGCACACCTTTCCTGACTTTAAACATTGTCCCCTTGTTCTGTTGGCACGACTGCCTCTTGATCCATACACAGATGCTTTAAGAGCACAGTTAGGTGTTTTGGAATTCCCATTCCAGAATGCCTGGTGGATTCGAATGGCTGACCTCTTGATTAGCAGCTGTAGTACTTTTAACTACCACACCGCTAGGCTTTCCAAAGCTTGTACATTCATATGCATTTTGTTCTTAACATAACGCAATGTGCATTAAGTACAGCACGCCTGTAAGTGCTTCATGAAACTAACTCAAATGTTTCTATTTTGCTTCTTTGTGGGTATGCACTTTACCAGCCCTCTCTATCTGCAGCTTACTGACAAGGAGTGACTTAAAGGAGAAGGAACTGGGTTCCCGGACTGCTGGATCTTTTCCTTTCTTCTGGTGCCATCATTTTCACTACAGAAGACCAGCTGATTCAGGAGAATGACGCTAGCTAAGACAGGATATTCTGTCAGCTTCTTTGGTCATGGTTGTTACTGTTTCCCAGGCTGCTGCTGTTTGCTCCCTGCATTTGAAACAAACTCTGCTCCGAGTGCTTGTGTTGCTCAGTCACAGACTCAGCATCCTCCCTGGCTCTGAGCCCACCCGATTCAGAGCTCACTGGACAGTGCCAACTCTCTTTGGGAAAGAGCTCCACTGTTCAGACACGTGCTCTGTGATGCCATTCGATTCCTCACAAAACACACGTTTAAAAACACTCCTTCTCAAGAAGGAGCGGCAGGACATTGAAGCCAAGTAGACCCACAGAGCACCTGTGAGAGGCTGCTTCCTCTTTAAACTCTCACTTCCTCCCTACATTTCTGTCCAGGAAACTAGGCTTACGGGCTCTGTTTCATTACTTCCTGTCTCCAAGCTCCTAAGTCCAAGGACCTGTAATAAATACAAGGTCCGGCAGTTAAGTCCATAAACTTAACTGTTGTTCTAAGTGCTACACACCTCACTGCTGAGTGTCCCTGTGGTCACCTTTGAAGCACTCCCCTTGGGAAGCTATACACCGATGCCAGCACCTAGTTCATCCTCCAAAGCACTTTCGAACTCTTTCTGGAATGGCCATTGTACACGGTGGCAATTTCGTGAACTTCATTGTATAGTTGTCTGTAAGGAAGTTTTTAGCCAGTAAACACATCACTGTATTGGAACACCCTCCCTACTTAGCTGGTGTGGCCCTCGGTGACTTTTTTCTTGACCTGAAGATGAAGGAAATGTTGAAAGGAAAACATCTGGATAACATTTAGGACATCAAGGATAATACGATGACAGCTTTGATGGCCATTCCAGAAAAGAGTTCCCAAGGTGCTTTGGAAGGTGGACTAGGTGCTGATGTCAGTGCATAGCTTCCCAAGGGGAGGACTTTGCAGGCGACGAGAGGTATAGTCAGCAATCAGGTATGTAGCACTTTTTCTCGGATGAGTCTGTGAACTTTACTGGCAGTCTTCATATGTCTGATGACAAGTAAGTTCCATTTGCCCCTCAACATACATTTTATTAAAATGCAATACAATAGCTTTTATTGAGAAGAACAAAGTTTTTGGCTTTTAACTTCCTAGACATGTGGCTGGAAATAGGAGTGGCATGACAGTTACGTGCTAGACAGCTGGCAGTTTGAATCCGCCAGGCGCTCCTTAGAAACTGCGGGGCAGTTCTACTGTGACCTGTAAGGTCACGCTGAGTCTAAACCCACTCAATGACAGTAGCTGGCAAACATGTGGCCAGATCTCTTTTAAATACAAATTATGTGGGTAGAGTAATAATGTGTTTGAATGCAAATTTATTTAAAATATTGTGTTATTAGGTCTCTACGAGTTGGCGTGGACTCAACAGCAATGGGTTTTTGGTTTGGGCTAAGTAATTACTAAGAGAAAATACAGAAACCATATGTCCATACAGGATTACACACAGTAAAGTTCTGGGTTTTTTTTTTTTTTCTTTTCTTTTCCTTCCCCCAAAGGTTTTTTTTCCTACCAAAGGAAACTGGCATAAATTCCTAAAGAAACATTTTTCTCCTAACAACATTATCCCATGAGTTCCTGTGAAGTGAAATAAAGCAATTCTCCTCTGTGACTGTATGTTTGGATGAATAGCAACATTTTAAAATTATTGAAAATCATTTGTTCAAATAGTCAGACTTCACAGATAAAGAAAAAACAAAAATCTGACAAAGTCAAAGCCAGGTTAACTGTCTTTTTCTCCCATATTATCAAAGTCAAATGATCAAAGCCCGACTTTTTCAAGTAAAAGCAAATTACTTTGCATTTCATTTCCATCACTACCCACTTCTCTACCAAAATTCGCACTGGGTGGCATACAGCACTGAGAAGGACAAAAACACACCACTTTGAGGTAACAGAAATAAGATAGACCATTGGGCCATGCTGTGTTTATAAAGGCAGTTACATTCCACCACTCCAGAAGCCATCACGTGCCCTGCACTCCACCAAGGCCACACTGTGACCCTGCTGTTAACTTTCCCATTGCTGGTTTGGGATTTTTTTGTTGTTGTTGCTGTTGGTTTTGGGGTTTGGTTTGTTTCATTTTTTTTTTTTTTTTTTGTTTTTCTAGGTTTCTTATTCTTTCCAAATTTGGAACAAAGGTTAGGAACATGGCAGAAGCTGAGTTTTGAATCTTCCCACTTCTCCTGGAAACCAAATAGAGCAACAAGAGGAACAAAAATAAAGCCGTGGAATGCCTCTTTGGGGAAACCACAAGGCAGAGAAAAATCCACAAACTCCAACTTATGTGTGAGTGTGGCCAAGAGAAACTGAGAGCTGAAGTTCTACATGAGGTGATGCTACAGCACAGAGGGGGAGAATCAGAGTCCGGGAGAGGCCTTCCCAGATCAGATGTCAGAACGGACAAATATTCACTCCAGCTAGGAGAGTCTCACTCTGAGTAAGTCCTAGTTAAGCGGACACGAAATATAACAGAGAACAATTGCCGGAGAAGATGGAGAAAGGCACACAAAGCTGTGAAAAGTCCAGAAAAGACAAACCTCACAAATCCTTCTGAAAAAAGAAGGAATGCCCTGGATGGCAGGTGTCGTGTCTCCTGACATTCGCAGCAGTGAGGGAACCTATGGAGGTCAGGGCTGGTAACAGAGTCACTCCAGATTCCAGCTAGGTTCTGAGAGCCAGCAAAAGCCAGGCTACACAGAAAGCAGTCATTACCGGAGTAACAAAGGAAGAGAGAGAAAGTCCGTCACAACTCATCTGTCCCCACCACCTGCTCAGACCATCCACACACAGAGAAACTTCCTGCTAATAATGAGCTCAGAATAATGCAAATCTTTCATATTTGGTTAAAAATAAAATAAAGAGAATACTTCCGACCTGCAAAGACCACAGAAGTCATCACTCTGTCCTTAACAAGAAAGAAGCTGAACACATTAGAAAAAAATCAATGACTTGTCTTAAGCCTATCAGAAAAAGGATGTGGCAGGAAAAGCCACCATCTGAAAATGTGGAGAGAGGGGAAAATCCAGAGAGTCAGAGCCCAGGTATGCTCAGCTGGAGCAGAAGCTGCTAGAGCCATAATATGGCTGTTGTTGCTGTCAGGCACCATTGAGTCAGTTCTGATTCATCACGACCCTATATTCTTTCCACTTCTCCTGGAAACCAAACAGAGCAACCAGAAAAACAAAAATAAAGCTGTAAAATGCATCAGAATGCAACAAAACAGAATGCCACCCAGTCCTGTCCCATCCCCACAACTGTTGTTATGCTACAGCCCACCGGTGCAGCCACTGTGCCAACTCATCTCACCGTGGGTCTTCTGCTGACACCTACCTTACCAAACACAACGTCCTCCTCCAGGGACTGGTCTCACCTGATAACACGTCCAAAGCACATACGAAGTGTCACCATCCCCCTTTCTAAGGAGCATTCTGGCTGTACTTCCTCCACGGCAGATTTGTTTGTTTCTCAGGCAGCCCATGGTACACTCAATCCTCTTCACCAATACCATAATTAAGATACATCAACTCTTCTTCAGTAGGAACACATAAATAAAGTCTGACGGATTTTTGGAGGCTGAGTGTGACTAACTTAAGATTGAGAAATTCCTACAGCTGTCAATCTTAGGGGGAAGGTTACCTCTAGGTACCTAACAGGTTATCATGTTAGAAGCCCCCCCCCCAAAACAACAAAGCAATTTCATGGTTCTTGCAAGGACAGGGAATGAGCAACAACTATGAAATAAGCCCAGAGCTTATAACCAAGGTTTACTCTCCAGAAGAAAACATTTTATCATAGCTTTTTCCGACCAGGGGAAATGACATTTTCAGGCTGCATCTCCTCTAGCTTAACTCTTACCTAAAAATAGAAAAACAGCTAAGAAACACTTGTGAAGGTCACAGCCATGGACACAGACCCACTAAAAGACTGAGATTTAATTATACAACTTTAGAATGTTTCCCCTTCCCCACAAAAATGGAGTTCCAGCATAGTAACAGTGGGTCACTGCTGAAAGAGGGGCAAGACGAAAGATTTGTGTAATTGTTTGCAGAGAACCCAAAGATGACAGAGTAGACTAAGAATCAACAGAGGAATTAGAAACTTCTGACACCTACAGCTACAACAAATATGAAACACAGTCCACTCTAGCCAGATTAGCACACACTTCACATTAAAAATCTATTCACCTTGGTTCTTAGTAATCAATACATCATGTATAGCTTTCAACAGCAATAACAACAAATCACAAGGCATGCTAAAAGGCAAGAACAAACAATCAAAGTAGACAAAGTAAGCATTAGAGTCAGAGGAAACAGATTTGGGAATCAACACACAAAGAATTTAAAATAACTGTGATTCACAAAGGGCTCGGATGTAAAGAGCGGACAACATATGCAAGAACAGATTAAGTTAATGAAAACAAACAAATGGGAACTGTAAGGAAGAACTGAAAAATGTCAGAAATCAAAAACAGCATAACAGATGTGAAGAATGCCTTTGGTGGGCTCATTAGTATGCCAGACGTGGCCAAGTATTAATGAACTTGAAGCTAGATCAAGACAAGCTTTCCAAACAGAAATGAAAACAGAAAAGAAAAAAAAAAAAAACAGGACAACAACAAAATATTGCTGTTTGTTGTTGTTGTTGTTAAGTGGCTTCCAGTCAGTTCTGACTCATAGTAACCCGATGCATACCAGAACAAAACTTTGCCTGGTCTTGTGCCGTGCCCACAATCATTTTTACGCTTAAGCCTATTGTTGCAGCCACAAACAACAAATAAAACAGAAGAAACAAAAATTTTGTGACAACTTCAAAAGGTGTAACATATACGTAATTGGAATACCACACACAGAAGAGACAAACATACAGAAGAAATATCTCAAGTAATAGTGTCTGAGAATCCTACAAAAGTAATTACAGGTACCAAACCATAGATTCATAAAATTTAGAAAACAACAAACAGATACAGCCCCCCCAAATCAACTCTTACATGCATTGGATTCGACTGCAAAAAAATCAAAGACAAAGAGAAAATCCTGAAAGAAGCCAGAAAAAAACAAACACATAACCCATAAAGAAAAAGGGTAAGAATTACAGCAGAATTCTCATTGCAAACCATGAAAACAAGAAAAGGATGTAGTAGAATTTTTAAACTGTTAAGGGAAAAACTACTAACATAAAATTCTATGGTCATCAAAATTAGCCTTCTAAAGAGAAAGACAACTAAACACTTCCTTAGACAAGCAAAAACAGAGAATTTATTACAAACAAACCTTCCTTCCAAGAAAGGTTAAAAGAAATTCTTCAGTGAGGAAGAAATAATATAGGTTAGAAACTCAGAGTGACACAAGGGAAAAAAAATGTCAGAGAAAGATAAATGAAGAATCTTTTATTCTCAATTTATCTAACATAAGTATTTGTTCAAAGTAATACAGTAATGTATTGTGTGATTATAACACACGGATAAGCAAAATGATAGATATTACGAGGGATGGCAGAGTGGCTGGAAACACTGTTATAAGGTCCCTGCTCTATGAAATATTACAGTGTTATTTAAAAGTAGACTTAGATTTGCTGTAAATGTATACTGCAAACTCTTCAAAAACCACTAAAAGAAGTAAAATTGATATGTTAAGAGTGGGGATATTATCAGATCATATAAAATGCTCAACTCAAACAAGGTAAGGCAGAAAAAGAAGGGGAAAAAAATCAACAAACACAATGAACTGAAAACAGTTAAAAACATGGCAGATATTCATACAACTGTATCAATAATCACACTAAGTGTGAATGTTTTAGATTTATTAATTTAAAAACAGAATGTCAGAGGAATTAAAAACAAGACCCAACTATGCTGTCTATAGGACATCATCTTTAAATATAAAGACCCAGGTTAAAAGTAAACGGATGGAGAAATATGCTAACACTACTAACACTAAACAAAAGAAAGCTGAGTAGCTGTGTTTATTTCACAAAAAGCAACTTGTTAAGAAGTGACCAGAGACCAATAACAGCATTACAGAACAATGCCAATTCTCCAAGAAGACACAGCAATCTTAAATGTCTGTGCACTTAACACCACAGCATCAAAATACAAGAGGTAAAAAAATTAGAGTGCAGTAGGACTAACAGAAAAATTTGTTACAGTTGAAGACTTCAACAACCCTCTTTCAGTGAAAGATAAATCAAGTAAGGATATAGTTAATCTGAACAGCATGATCAATCGATGTGATCTAATTGGCATTTATTGAATATTCCATTCAACAACAGACTCTACATTTTTCTCAAGCTCATATCAAACATTCACCAAGATGGAACACATTCTAGGCCACCCTAAATACACCCTAAAGTTTTTAAAAGATTCAAATCATTCACAGTATTTTGTTTTCAGCCCACAATGAATTAAATTAGAAATCAGTAACCAAACAATAAACAGGACATCTTTAAATATTAAACAAAGCATTTCTAAATAAAAGAGTAAAGATGTTGTTTCAGGAGGCATAAGAAATTATTTTTAAGTAAATGAAAACAAAGACACAACTTTTGAAAATCTGTAAAATGTAGTAAAAACAGTCCCTATCAGGAAATTTAATGTATATATTAGAAAACTAAGAAAATTAATGTATATATTAGAAAATGAGACAGATCAAACGGCCTGTATTTCCCTGAGACCAGAAGAACTAAACGGTGTCTGGCTACCATTAACAACTGCTTTGGGATCAAAAGCAGTTCAAAAGCTTCCACCTCGAGGAAAATAAAGAAAAACAATCAATTTATGTTTAAAGCAGGAAGGAAAAAAGAACTAATAAAAGAGCAGAAATCAATATACTGAAAGCATGAAAACATTCAGCAAAATCAAATGATTCTTGGAAAAGATCAATAAAATTTATAAACCTGAGACCAGAGTTTCCAAAGTGTGCCTGGTGGATTTGAACTACTAGCAGACACGACACTTAACCACGACGCTACCACGGTTTCTGGCAGTTATTGTGGTTGCCCTTATTCCTGCATTCCTCCCAGTGTCCTCTCCCGCCTTTGCCGTGGTGACTTGCCCGCATTACGTACTGCTTTCCCCTTCACCAATATTAACTTGTGTCTTCTGTGTGACTGGTAAGGTTTCTCCTCATCCTTCCCATCCCTGGTCATCACCAAGGAAATGTTTTTCTTTTTTCTCCTGCAAGTGTAAAACTTCTGTTGCTACTTTGTAACAGCAATCTCACTATAATATCTGTCTTTTCGTGACTATCTCAGAACAATGCCCTCCAAATCCATCTGTCATAAGATGTTTCATGGATTCATCATAATCCTCTGTTGCTGCACAGAATTTCACTATGTGTATGTGTTACAGTTTGTTGACACATTCACCTGGTGATGGGCACTTACGTTGTTTCCTTTTTTATTTTTATTTTTTACTGTGAATAATGATGCAATGAACATGCATGTGTATATGCCTATTTGTGTCACATCTGTTACTTCCTGATGGGTATATATTTAGGTATGAGATTGCTGGATCATACAGTATTTGTATTTCTAGTTTTTTCCAGAAACGTCTTGCTATTTCCCATTAGTGATTGTACTATTTTACATTCTCACCAACAACGTAAGAGTTCCAGTCTCCCACAACCTTGCAATGTTTGTTCATTTCTTTTTTTTATTTTCTTTTCTTTCTTTTTTTTTTTTTTTTTTTTTTTGATAAGTGCTAGTTGGTATCATGGTGAGATAGTATCCACTGTAGTTTTGATATGCATCTCTTCAATAGTTAATGATTTCAAGCATTTCTTCACATCTTTGTGAGCTGCCTGAATGTCTTCTTGGTAAAGTGTCTATATCCTTTGTCCATTTTTTTCATTGGACTGTTTGTCCTTTTTATTGTTGAGACGCAGTTTTCTATACAGTTTAGAGACAATTCCCTTGTTGGATATATCATAGCCAATTTTTTTCCCCAGTCTATAAAGAGTCTCTTTTTGACTCTTTAAAGAAGTCTTGTGGTTGAGCATAAGTGTTTAATTTTTAGGAGGTCCCATTTACCTATCTTTTCTGAGCTTTGTGTGGCCATTCAGTTATGTTTGGTACTTTATTTATGCCATATACATGAGTGACTAGTACTGTCCCTATTTTCTCTTCTACGATCTTTATAGCTGCAGGTTTTATATTCAGGTATTTGATCCATTTTGAGCTAGTTTTTGTGTGTGGTGTGAGGCACTGGTCCTGTTTCATTTTTCCATGGATAGGCATCCAGTTTTGCCAGTCTCTCTGTCAAAGAGACTGTTTCTTTCTGAGTTAACATGCTTTGACCTTTTCACCTGACCACAGGTGGATGGGTTCTCAATTCTGTTCCATTAGTGTATGTCTGTCATTGTACCAGTACCAAGCTATTTGGACTACCATGGATGCACAGTACTTTCTAAGATGACGTAGTGTGAGGCCTCATACTTTGTTCTTCTTTTTCAATAACGCTTTCCTTATCCAGAGAGTCAGTTCTACTCTGGCCCCTAAGGTCGCCATGAGTCAGATCCCACTCAATGGCACTTGGCTTGGCTTTGGCTATCCAGAGCCTCTTTCCTTTCCATATAAAGCTTGTAATTAGTTTTTCCATCTCAGTAAAGAATGTGGGTAAATTTGGATCAGAATTGCATTCTATCACTTTAGGTAATATCAACATTTTTATAATGTCAGTTCTTCATGTCCACGAGCATGACATGTTTACCCATTTCTGTAGGTCTCTTTTGGTTTCTTGCAGTATCATTTTGTGGTCTTTTGTACAAGTCTCTTATATCCCAGGCTAGATTAATTCTTAAGTATTTTATCTTATGGGGGGATACTGTAAATGATATTGCTTTCCCGGTCTTCTTTTTGAAGTTCTCTTCATTGGTGTGTCTAATCCAACTGATTTCTGTATGTTGATCTTGTATTCTGTTACTTTGCTGAATTCTTCTATTAGCTCCAGTAGCATTCTTGCAGACTCTTTGGAACTTCTATGTATAGGATCATACGTGTGTGAACGGGGATCATTTTCTTTCTTCCTTACCACTCTGTGTGTTCTTTATTTCCTTTTCTTGTCTTCTTGATCTAGCCAGGACTTGCACTACAATGTTCAATATTGGTGGTGATAAAAGGCATGGTTCTCATTCTCACGATGAATGCTCTCAGTCTCTCTTCACAGAAAATAATGCTGGCTGTTGGTTTTATATAGGCATCTTTTATTGTGTTGAAGAATTTCCCTTGTATTGGTATTTTGCTTGGTTCTCAACAGGAATGTGCGTTAGATTTTACCAAACAACTTTGCTATGCTGATTGAGAGGTTCAGGCCATTCTTTTGGTTTATTCATATGGTAGATTATGTTGACTGATTTTCTAATGTTGAACCATCCTTGCATAGCTGGTATGAATCCTACATGGTCATGACCTCAGTCCTATCAGGTCATTTTAGCTAATTATGGCAATTCTGTATCTTTGAGGGTTTTTTTTTTTTTTGTAGTTGTTCTGTCCTTCACTGAAAATGATGTGTCGAAGTATCCTCCTGTTATTGTCAAACTGGCAACTTCTCTTTTTGCTGAGTGCTGTTAAGAGTTTCTGCATTTATTTTGATTTTCTATCATTGTGTGTGATCCCACTCAACGGCACTTGGCTTTGGCATCATTGTGTGTATATATATTTATCACAGTTATGTCCTCTTAGTGGATTAATACTTCATCATTAATGTCCTTCGTCATCTTTTATGGTTGATTTTGCCTTCAAGTCTATTTTATCAGAGACTAGTATTCCACCCCTGCTCTTTTTAGGTAACTGTTTGCTTGATACATTTTTTTTTCTATTTTTCAGTTTTAGCTTATTAATGTCTTTGTTTCTAAGGTGTGTCTCTTATAGACAGCACAGTGGACAGATATGTGGATTTTTTTTTAAATCCTTTCTGACATTCTCTGTGTCTTTACTATTGTGGTTAAGGCATTCATATTCAGTGTGGTTACTGATAGATATGTATTTACTGGTATCATTTTGTTGTGGCTTTTACTTTATTTATTTTGTGGTGTTAGAGGTTTCTTTGTTCCACTTAATTTTCTGCAGTTAATTCACTCTCTTATTCTTTATTTATTTACTTTGTGGGTGTTCCTTTCATTTCTTTCATTGTTACTGACTCTGTGACTATCAAGACTTCATGTTTTTCTTCTTTTTTATTTTGACGTGTATGTTAACCCTTTTACTGGTTACCTTGAAATTTACTTTTATCTTCCTAAGTTCAAAGCACTCTTCTATTTCTTGATACTGCCTTGACTTCCTTTCCATCTGAAAGCTCCATAACTACACCATTTATTTCCCCTTTTTACTCTTAACCATAAACATTTTTATCACCAGAAATTTGATACTACACACCAAACCAAACATGTCGCTATGAATTCAATTGTGATTCATTGCAACCCTACAGGACAGAGTAAAACTACTCCATAGGGTTTCCAAGGAATAGTTGGTAGATCTGATATCTCAACTTTCTGGTTAGTAGCCAAGCCTTCATCTCAATGACATAAAAAAGAATTATATACCAGCCAAAATAATCTTTAAAAAAAGATAAAAATTGGAGGATTCACATTTACTGTCTTCAAAATGTACTACAAAGGTATAGTAACCAAGACAGTGCAGCACTGGATTAAGTACAGACACACAGATCAACGGAATGGAGTCCAGGCACAGGCACCTGCATTTACGGTCAACATATATTCCTGTTGTGTCATCTGAGAGAGACTACAAGCCAACAATACTCCAGTAGCAACAAGCAGATGAAACTCAAAAATTTTGATTTCTAATACCATTCTACAACTAAAAAAAAAAAAAAATTGGTAGATTCTAGGCTTTGGGCAGGAAACACACAACAAGATCCTGGAGTATCTTATACTATCACAGACAAAGTATTAAAAAGGAAAAAAAGAAACAGCAACAAACCCACAAGCATGAGGACAGGTCAAAGGGACACAGAAACTAATGGCCAATGCTTCCAAAGGCCAAAAGTAGAATAATTTCATCAACAAAATAAAACAATAACAGATTATAACCCAAAGTAAAAACTAAGTATCCATGAGTATACACAGATAGAAATAGATGATGGAATAAATAAAGAAATGGAGGAGCAGATACAGATCTCCCATGCAGAAGAAATTCTTTATGAGATAAAGACTCAAGTAAAAAGAGCAAAAAAGAAAACATACCACAGAAAACACAAAACAGAGGACAGAAATATATCAAACTAACAAAATGGAAATTTTTTTTTAAGGGGAGACAAAAATAATAAGTAAGAAAGAAAAGAATAGCTGCAGAAGACAGGTTAAGGTTAGAAAACACATCCACAAGAGGAATAGCAAAAGAAGAAAAGCAAATTAATGAGATAAAGCTAATTTATAAAAATATAATTCAATGAAACTTTCCTGAGGTTACAAAGACTTAAATAGATACATTAAAAAGGAACACCATTGTTATGGATTGACTCATACCCCCCAAAATACCTGCTATAAATTCCAGAATCTACGCCTGTAGTGGGAACCCTGGGGGTGCAGTGGTTAAGAGCTACATCTGCTGACCAAAGGGTCACCACTGAAATCCATCAGGCCTTGTTTGGAAACTCTATGGGACAGTTCTACTTTGTCCTATACAGTCACCATGAATCAGAATCAACTCAAAGGCAAAAACTACACCTGTCGTTATAATCCCCAGTTGAGAATGGTTTCTCTGTTACACTCATGAGGCAGGATTAGCCTAGGGTGTATCTTGAGTCAGTCTCTTTGAGACATAAAAAGAGAATAAACAACAGAGATGGGGTGAGAGAGACGTCAAGGCACCTAGAGACACACAAGGAATCAGGGAGCGGAAACTGAAGAGACAATAAGGGCCTTCCAAGACGGAGAGGATGCCTTTTCCCAATGTGAGCACCCTTGATTTGACCTTCTTACCTCCTAAACTGTGAGAAAATAAACTTCTGTTTGTTAAAGTCACCTACTTGTGCTATTCTGGCTACAGCAGCACTGGATAACTGAGACAACCATTAATCCAGGTAAAAAAATAACCCAGAACAGTCAAGGGGAAGGCATATACTAGTCAAATTCTTAAACCCAAAACATAAAGGATACTTTGGGTGACAAGACAATGAGACTGACCCCTCTTTATACGTGAAAGAAAAATGAACTAGCATCAGACCTTTACAAGGTACCATCCAGGACCACAGGACAGCAGCCCAAGAGCTACAAGACACCTATGGAAATAATGCGTGCATCAAACACTGTTTATGGAGCCAAATAAAGTAAAGACTTTTGAAAACTAAAATCTGAGCAAGTTTGGGGCTACCAGAAGCTGAAAAAACTAAAAGGAAAAAACCTCCTGGGGGGACTTCAAAAAGTCCCATGGCCAGCCAACACTTGCAGTTCAGCTTTCTGACTCCTAAAAGGTGAGACAACAAAATCTGTTGTTTTACACCATATGTACTTTGTGGTATAGTGTTACAGTAGCCCTAGGAAATGAATGCAAGTCCTGCACTCCTTCCACTATGTTCTCTGCCTTCAAGCCCAAAAGAATCGCTGTTGTCCCTGTTCTTTGTCGTCATCTCTTTCCCTAGCAGGTAGAGCAGGAAACAGTGAAATTTTCGTACAGCATATATTCCACCCACCAAACCCACTGCATTTGAGTCAATTCAGACTCCAAGCAACCCTACAGGTCAGAGTAGAACTGCCCTTAAAGCTTTAAGGAGTGTCCGGTGGATTCAAACCACTGACCTTTTGGTTAGCAGTCGTAGCACTTAACCACTATGCCACCAGGGTTTCCACCGCATGCATTAGACGCCATCAAAGTAAAAAATTAATAAATCTTAATAGCATAGATATAAGCAAGTATAATGCATTTTAAAGAAACAACTAAATGTTGATCACAATGCTAGTTACACGATCCGACAATTAAGTCTGCAAATTTAATTGTTTTAAGTGCTATGTACCTCATTTGCTCAATATCAGTATGATTACCTTTGAAGTACTCCCTTTGGGAAGCTATGCATCAATATCAGTGCCTAATCCACCCTTCAAAGCAACTTTGGAACTCTTTCTGGAATGGTCACTGTACATGGTGGCATAGTGGCAAGTTCACAAACTTAATTGCACAGTTGTCTGTGAGGGAAGTTTTCACCAGTAAACAAACAATTGTATTGCAATACCCTCCCTACTCCCCTGATCTGGCCCCCAGTGACTTTTCTCTTTCCCTGAAGATAACAGAAATACTGAAAGGAAGACATTTTAATGCCATTCAGGACATCAAGGGTAATACAATGCCAGCTCTGATGGCCATTCCAGAGAAATAATTCCAAAATTGCTTTGAAAGGTGGACTAGGAGATGGCACGGCTGCATAGCTTCCCTTCAGGTAGGAGTACTTCGAAGGTCATCACAGTGATGTTCAGCAATGAGGTGTGTAGCACTTTTTCTAGGATGAGTTTGTGAACTTAATTGTCAGACTGCATATATATATATATATATATACGCATATACATATATATATCACACACACACGCACACACACACACACACACACACACATATATATATGCCAAGCCAAGTGCCACTGAGTTGGATACACACACACACACACACACACACACACACATATATATATGGCATAATCTTTCACAATACCTAGAAAAACCGAACCCACTGCTGTCGAGTCGATTCTGACTCCTGGCAACCCTATAGGACAGAGCAGAACTGCCCACAAAGTTTCAAAGGAGCGCCTGGTAGATTTGAACTGCTGACCTTCTGGTTAGCAGACATCACACGTAACTGCTATGCCACCCAGGTTTCCAATCTTTAACAACAGTTTCTGTTTCTAACTTTAGAGAAAATTACAGCGGGAGAGTCCTAAGACATAGTTGCTCTTGGCTATTACTCCAGTGCCCTCAAATGTTGGCATCTGTCCGAGAAGGGCTGCTTCACATTCACTGGTATTTGGAGGATATCCCTTGTGGCAAGTTTTCTCCATGGCATGGACATTATTACTTAACACAACCTTCAAAAAAAGAAAAGAAAAAAATTAGGGCAGTGGGAGAGGGGAGACATAAGGGAATGGGGGAGAATGAAGAAGCACCTGCCTTCTTTCATCAATTATTATCAGCTTGGGACCAACTGTGAAATTTTATCAGAATTACTGGATCATAGACCCATAAGTGGGACATCACATTAACACACAAAACGTTCCAGATAACCAGGCAGCTTTTGCCATCCTGCAGTAATAAATGTGATTTACTGCTGCTCACCCTGCCAAGGATTACCTAAAGTCATAAAGACATGGTGACATAGGATTCCTGCAAAAACGAGTTAGTGGATGGCAAAATGTTTTCTGGGTGTGAAAGAGGGTACACAAAGCGTCTGATAAGTGACTCATCTATTTAGCTTCTGGCCTACTTATCTGTGAGGAAAATAATCTAAAATAGAAATTAAGCAGTAGCAACAAAAGCTTTAGTTTTCTGAAAATAAAACTAATTACAGTTTTAATCTTCTAGTAGCATTGTTGCCATACGCTGAAATCAGGAGTCTTCAAGACAGTACTTGGACAACATAAAGAAAGTATAGTCTTAAAGGTCTTTGATTAAGTTTAATTTCATTCACAAGTCTAAATCTTCAGATTCCCATTCCAAAAAATAAGATTATCTCTTGGTGGTAAGTTTACATTAGAATAATCTCAGAGAAGGTGACAGTCTACCACCTCTGTCTAAATAAAAGCTTGATAGTTTTCCTGGCTGTGCATACCAATCTTATCTGAGAAATCTGTCACATAGTACCCCAAAGTGGCAACTTAGTATCCCAAATGAAACTCAGCATCCCAAAGTGGCAATTTATTAAGATATAGTTGTTTTAAAAATAGGGACTGGGGAGCTTGTTGGTTTGCCACTGATTCTTTCAGCTCTTCATGTCAGTGCGTCACGGATTACTCTTAATCATCACACGAGGTGTCAGAAGATGACATACATGCATATCTTTCACTCTTGGTCCTGTCAACAAGTAGTGCTAAGAAATCACTTTCTCCACTACTTTGTAACTTTAACGGAAGGAACAAGGGACCTTTTGAGAATTTCATGCAAACTATGCACCTTGTCTCCAAAAACTTGTCTTCTTTGCATAGACTTTGCGTGTGATTCGAGGAGGCTGAAGGACCCAGAAGCCATGTGTAAAGCCCCTCAGAACAAGGGCTTGAGTTTAATAATGGATTTTTAGCTTGTCTCAGTCATACACCATAGTAAACCACTTTCTTGAAAAGTAATAGTTCCTTAAAGAAAACCTAAATTACATGTAGTCTTTCCTCTTATTACTTTATGGTGAATTCTCTTGCTAATTTTATTTTTTTTATTAGCCTACAACTGTACTCCCTCTCCTAGACTCAAAAACAACCTGAGTTTCTATAACCCAACTTTGATCTTTGTTTTTCTAAATGATATAATGTATGTGAATACACCCAGTGAACTGTGATTATCATGGCTTTTAGGCATTAGTTCTTTCAAATAAGGTGTATTTTCTGAATCTGAGAAATTACATATTCTGTATGGTCTTGAAATTTGGAGATGCTACTCTCAAACTCACTGCAGCTCTCAATGACAAGCAGAAAACCTGGTCAAGTTTACACTGTGCTAAGCAAAACACAAATACCTCACAGTTTTATGAAAAGGCCTATAGTTAAAGCTACCAGATACACAAAAGAAAAATTATTATCTTTTCAATGGGCAAAATAACAGAGACAAGAACATTTTATTTGTTGTAAAGCTCAATGGAAATAAAAATATATGTATTCTGACTCACTGTTTAAACTTAGGAACTGCCTTTTATTCTGTACCTTGTCCATGCTAATCTAAAATCAAAAAAAAAAAAGAATTATCTATCTGTCATGGAAGATAGTACAAAGAAGAAATGAGTTTCATTATATCAGATCAGATTGTTTTTACAAAAAAAATAATTTCTAGAAAATACATTAAACTATTGTAGGGTGTCATTATTAGACTGTACACATCCACATATACCTGACTTAATAAAAGATGTTACAAAAGATCCTAATGACTGAATTATTTTTAAAACCCACTGCTGTAGAGTCGATTCCAACTCACAGTGACCCTATAGAACAGAGTAGAACTGCCCCATAGAGTTTCCAAGGAGCACCTGAAGTATGTCAATTGCTGATCTTTTGGTTACCAGCTGTAGCACTGAAATACTACAGCACCGGGGTTTCTGGATTATCTTTATTTAATGCAAACTATTATGTGCTGAGTACAGTGTTAAAAGGAAATAAATAAATCAATGCTTTCCCAGCCTAGGAGTTACATTTAAAAAAAGGCTAACTCTCTGGCTTTTCAACAGTATGATGATAAGTGTGACACGAGCCATGGTCACAGCTGAATTTCTACCCAACACAGCTGAGGTCCCAGCAAAGACTACTTGGACGCAGCAGTCACCTCAGGAAATTACCTCAGTAAAAGGACTCCCTGTGCATGCAATGATTTTAAAATGAGAAAAGTCTTAGTTAAATAAAGTCAAATGTAGCCAGCTACACACAACAGGTGTTCCTGTGAGCTCTGTTTTGGGGGAAAGACAGGAGAGAAAATTGGAAGAAGCTTCTGCAGTAGACAAAGGATGTTATTATAAGGGACGGGGCTCGGTTTTCCCACTAAAGTGGCTAAACTGGTCCTACCTGCAGAGAAGTTTCTGGAAACCAGCCATATTTGTTTGTTTCTCCCCCACTGTCTGCCTCACCTGTTGGTTATATCCCACCTCACGTTAGAGACCATCTGAAGAACAGATTTGATGCACTGACCACTAATGACCAGACAAGCTGGGGGATGACATCGAAGACATGACACAATAACAAAGCAAAAGATCAATAAAAGGCAAGCCAAAACGGATGCCAGAAGAGACCCTGAAACTTGATCTTAACATAAAGTAGCTAAAGGAAACGGAAGAAACACTGACATAAAAGAGATGAACAGAAAACTTCACAGAGCAGTTCGAGAAGACCAAATCAATCATTACAAGGAAATGTGCAAAGACTTGGAGACGGAAAAACAGAAGGTGAACAACACAGCAGTTCGCAAGCTGAAAGAACTCAAGAAAAATCCAAGCCTGAAGTTGCAATACTGAAGGATTCTAGGAAGAATGTATTAAATGATGCAGGAGATAGCAAAAGAAGACAGAAAGAACAGACGGTCAGTGGACCAAGAAGAACGGGTCTACGGTCTGCCGTTTCAGGAGGCAGCGCACAGTCAGAAACCCACGATGCTGGAGGCAAAAGTCTTGGCTGCCCTGAAGGCACTGGCCAACAAGCAAAAATGAAAATTAAAGAAGGTCCAGGAATTGACAGAACACCAACAGAGATGTTTCAGCAAACGGATGCAGTGCTGGAAGTGCTCACTCGTCTACAACAAGAAATCAACATCACTGATTTCACAGGTAAATAAAATTCTACTGAAGGTAATTCAAAAATGTTTGCAGCAGTACATTGACAGAAAACTGCCAGAAACTCAAGCCAGATTCGGGGATATCACTGCTGATGTCAGCAGACCTCGGTTGAAAGCAGTGAATACTAGAAAGGTGTTTACCTGTATTTCATTGATATTTCAAGGCATTTGGTGGTTTGGATCATAAGATATTATGCATAACATTACAAAGAACGGGAATTTCAGAACAACTGTGTTCATGAGCATCCTGTATATAGTGCAACAGGCAGTCCTTTGAATAAAACAAGAGGATACTGTGTCATTTAAATCAGGCAAGGTGTATAAAAGTGTTGTATCTTTTCACTGTACTCATTCAATCTCTGTGCTCAGCAAATAATCCAAGAAGCTGTACTAGGAAAGAGACTATGACATCAGCAACACTCACTAACAGGTGATATGCAGCTGATAAGACCTTGACTGCCAAAAGAGAATCTGAAGCACTTACTAATGAAGATCAAAGGCTATAGCCTTCAGTATGAATTGTACTTCTCAGCATAAAGCCAACAAAAATCTGCCCAACTGGACCAATAAGCAACATCCTGATAAATAGAGAAAAAACTGACATTGCCAAGGATTTCATTTTACTTGGATCCACAATCAATGCCCACAGAAGCAAAAAACAAACTTGCTGCAAATGACTTCTATGGGTATTAAAAAGCAACGATGTTATCATGAGGACTAAGGTGTCCCTGACCGAAGTCACGGTATTCTCAGTGACCTCGTATACACGCGAAAGCTAGTCCACAAATAAACCGGAAGAACCAACGTCTTTGAACATTGTGTTAGTGAAAAATATTGAATATATTGTGAACTGCCAGAATAACGAACAAATCTGTCTCAGCAGTATAACCAGAATGTTCCTTAGTTTACCTCAGGTACTTTGGACACGCTATTAGGAGGGACCAATCCCTGTAGAAGGACATCATGACTGGTCAAGTGGAGGGTCAGCGAAAAAGAGAAAGACCCTCAATGAGATGGACCGATACAGCGGCTGCAACAATAAGCTCCATCACAGCTTTGATTACGAGGGAGCAGGACTGGGCAGTGTCTCAGCCTGCACGACACAGGGTTGCTGCACACTGTGGGTCAGAACCAACTAGACAGCACGTACCAGCACCTGCTCTGTCTCCTGTTATCTCTGCTGGAGAAGGATGCTGGATTTACAAGTTGCAGGTTTTCTTGGTTCTAGCAAAAACCGGCTGTGGATTTTTATAGTCTGTATCTTATACTGGTCTCTCCCTGCACCCTCAGATCTCCAGGAGAGATGAGTATGCCCAAAACAGCGTAGGAGTAGCTTTGAGGATGAACTATCTATATTCACTGTTTCCTCAGTATCCCTTTTTAGCAATCCTGCATATTCTAAAAGGTATTTTTAAATGAGTTAAGTGCAGTTTTTGAAGAAAAAGCTTTTATGAGAGGACTTTTTAAAGTCATTTTATATAATTTAAAATATCCAGACCGCCCTAGGGTCAACTGATATTAGTTTACAGGACATAAAATAGACAAAACCATTTTCACCTGAGAAATTCTGCCTACATTTTCTCCAGGGGAATTGACTTACCAGCCTTGGTCAAAATGGGGGCGATACGGTACATTTGTAAAAACAAAGCTTAAAATTCCTAGACTTGTCACTGAAATAGGGATAAGATGATTGACATAAAATAAGAATGAACTGTAGAACCGTCCATCAGTAAACAAATACAAGAGCAGATATGATGTTCCACGGACTGCACCAAATACTGGTGATATTCGATGCAGATATGGCCCCTTCCTCTAGCAAGACCCAACCTTTATGATCATCAGTTACTTCTAAATAAATGAAATAAAGATATACCACTGGAATTGCTTTAGGGATCTTCATAATCGGTACTAATTTATGCAGTCAAATTAGTAATTTTATTAAGTATTTCTATTAAGTAAAGAAGGTTCTGAAACGAAAGAGCACATGGAAGATAAGAATCATTGGAGAATTGATTCATTCACATTCACAGAACTCTGAACTCACTAATGCATTATATGCCCTGTGTCTAACTTCTGCCAAAAGTCTTCCTGCAGAAGTATACACTTTTCTTTAAAAATGGCCTTGGTCTCATTTAGTTGAGACAAATAAGCTTTATATCTTTTTTTAATTTAAAAATGCATTTCTCATTTCCGAATATGATAGAGTAGCCGAGTCTCTACTCAACCCCTTCCACCAGGAACTCTTGTAAAAACCTGTGTTTAAAAAGAGAGAGAGAGAGAGAGAGAGCAGCTCTTTATTTAAAGGTACTGGAAACAAATCAAGTCTGCCAGGAGATTTTTAAAACCACAGCATCTAACAATGTTGTGTGTAAGAGACGTACTCAAAAATGAGAAACACAGACAATAAAAGGATGAAAACCACATAGCAAGAAAATATTAACCAAGGGAAGACTAGAATAAAAATCTAAGTATCTGGCAAAATTCAGTTCAAGAAAAAAACATATATAGAATAAAGAAGTACATTTTTGACTGGTTAAAGACATATCATCACAAGTACTTTAGCCACTATAAGCATACACTCTCCTAAGAATACAGTTTGAGAATATTTACAGAAATTTAGTGAGAACTAGGTTTACCAATAATCACAGGTGAGAATTTTTACATACCAGTCTCAGAAATTTAGAGATACAACAGTCAAAAAAATAAGTAGCTACATGACAACCAGAAGAATTCAATTAATAAGCTCAAGATGTCAGCTAAAAGAAACTATGAAAAAATAGGAAAATACATTCTATTTGAGCAGACAATGAATATTTACAAAAACCAACTGTAGACAATAATACAAGGGTAACTTCAATAAATATCACCGATTCTCTATCGACTATATTCACTGGTCATAATACAAGAAACTTAGAAATTAATACAAAAGACCAGGTTCAAAGAAATCCCATGTAGAATCCTTATAGTAATCTATTGTTAAATAACCCTTGAAGTGAAAAAGGAACAGTGACATACCTAACACTGAATAGCAATAAAACATTCTATGTCCAATTGATCTGACACAGCTAAAGCAAGTTGAAAAGAAGATACTTTTAGATACATTTAGCAGAAAACAAGAAAACTCAGGGCAACATAAGGTAAAAATACTCAATTCAAGAACATGAAAACTCGACAACAAAATCCAAAAAAACTATGATGGAAAGACGTAATAAAGATAAAAAAATCAGTGGAGTGAAAACCAAAAAAAAGTCAATCGACAGAAAGAATTAACAAAATTAAAAAGTGTTTCTTTAAAAAGAATTATAACACTTAAGGTAAAACTGGCCAACAATAAGAGAACATAAAACTACACGCGATCATGAAAGTAAACCAAATAGAAACTGAAAATAGACAACCACTGATGTGATTGAAGCCTTTTAAGTGATCTAAAATGTACTTGTGAAAAAATGAAATGCTAATAAATATAAAAATCTAGTCGGAATGGATGGATTATTTTAAAGAATTAAATGTCAAAACTGAGACAAGAAGAATGAAGTCCAGGGCAGTCATCAAATAAGCATGTGAATAGAAAAATCCGAAATAAAAGTAGTAAGCCAAACAAATCCAAAAACGTTTTGAAAATAATCACTATTGAGTGGGATTTATCCCAGGAATAAGGGAATGGTTCAGCTTCAGAATATTTATCAGTGGTATTCAGGACACAAATAAATTAAAGGAGAATACATTGAAGGTCCCAAAAATTGAGCAAAAAATTTGATGCAATTCAGTACACACCTATTTATAAGTCCTAAAGTCTCAGCTACTTGCTGATGTTTATAAACAAAAAAAGAGCAGATGCAACAGTTAACGGAGAAATTACATGCATATTTTCTTATGACAGAGAACAAGATAAAGTTCATAGTGTCTGAAACAGCACTGGAGGTCCTGGCCAATGACAAAACAATAAATAAAAAAACTTAAGCAATTTAAGAACTGGAGAGGCAGAAATGATACTGTCATCATTTGGACATGACACTGATGGTATAAGCAGAAACACCGACAAAAAATTTTAAATAATTAAAAATAATGATACAGTTTAGCAAGGCTGGTAGATGCAGGATCACACTTAGAAAAAGGCTCCTACACCATGACTGACCAAATCAGACATATGAACATCAGTCTCCATAGAAATAACAACAACTAAGTATCTGGAAATAATAAAAGAAAAACAAATACTCTAAGGAGAAAAATAAAGATGTAATAAAAGACACAGAAGATGATCTGAATAAATTAAAATGAAGTGACAAGAATTCAGTGCAATCCAAATAAAAATGTCTCAGTTTTGAGAAACTCAGTAAATTAAAAGGCAAACCAAAGAATGAAGGCAAAGGAATAGCTACACTAAATTTGAAAGAGAAAAGTAAAAGGAGATTGTTCTAGCAGCTAATAAGGGTACAAGACCAACACTATGCAAACACTGTGGTGTTGGTTCAAGAAAAGAGAACTATAACAATGGGACAAAATAAACACTTCAGAACAAAAGCGACACATACAAGAAAGCTTTATTATCAGGATGAAATCACAAACCACTAGAAAAGAACCCATTAGCAGTGCAGAGAAAATTGACTCATCTTGAAGAATAGAACTGGTTCCTACCTAAAACCACAAAGATAGGCTCACAATGGATTAAAAAAAACCTCTATGTGAAAGATAAAACTATAAAGTTAATAGAAGATAATGTAGGGGAATATTTTAGAGACCTGAAGTGGAGTTAGGGGGAAGAACTTCATAACTAAACCCTAAATATAAGAATCAGGGAGACAAAAATGATAATAATTAAAATGATTATATCCAAATTTTAATTTCTGTTCAATGCTGTACAAAGTTACCAGCCAGATAGAGAACTAGAAAAAGTACCAAGAGATCAATATCTAGAATGTACAAAGAATTTCTTCAAATCAACAAGAAAAAGACAGGGACCCTGCCTGGAAAATGGGCAGTAGATAGTGTACTAATAACCAAGGAACCCTAAAAGACCAACCAGAGGCTGCAGCAGATGGTAACACAAGTGTTGTTTTGGAGAGCACGAAGTTGAAGGCAAACATTAGTGAATAGTTTAAAAATGCCACAGACACACAGCAGAGAATTTTCAAATTCTAAAATATTTCAGAAGTTCCAGAGGCAGCAGATGGTATAAAAGGCCAGGAGATGAGTGGACCAAGGTACAGAGAGGGGACTGTGGAAAGAAAAACAAGACATATTACAGTAGCTTCTACTTAGATCACATTTAACACATTCTTGTGAAACACTTTCCTATGTGTCAAGTACCATGAAAATAATTCTGCTGATGATCAGATTGGTGTTTCAGAAGGACTTCAGATAAGACAAAGTAAAAGGATTTTCCCATTAAGCTGACAGTTTGATTTTCTTCAAAGTTAAAAAATACATTTTTTTCTTACACTTATTCTTTCACTATTTCCTCTCACATTATCTTTCTCTTTTAAGGTCAGTAACACTGATTCCTCTTCACATACAAAGGTGTTTGCTCACAACTTCTGTACAGGAAATCAAACCTTTATAAGGACCTTGAGCTATTTCTTAAACTGGCTGATGTTTGATTATTAATGGAAGTAACAACATTAATATCAGTAATTAGGCCATATGTACACTATACCAAAACCAAATCCAGTGCTGTTGAGTCAACTCTGACACAGTGACCCGTGAGGACAGAGCAGACCTGCCCCATAGAGTTTCCAAGAAGTACCAGGCAGATCTGAACTGCCAACCTTTTGATTTAGCAGCTGTAGCACATATCCACTACATCACCAGGGTTTGCATATACACACTTACATGCATTTTTCAAAAAACAGAACGTCCGACATATAAAAAAATTGTAAACATTATTGTGAAAGCTTTCTATCAAGTTAATTAGTGCAGAAATACTGAGTGCCAGCCTTATCATTTATCTAGGGCAGTATATGAAACATGTCCTATGTTTGTTGTTACGTACTGTTTAAAGGAGATCAGAGATTTTGAGAAAATGCATAGCTTTTTACTTTTACATATGATAATTGCAGTGGGATTTTTAAATTAAACCCAGATAAAGATAAAATTCCTATTTAATTAGAACTACATGCTTGAATGTTTAAAATCACTGTCATGGATTGAATTGTGTCCCTCCAAAAATGTATGTGTTGATTTAATTTGCCTAAGAGTCCCAATATGGTGCCCTTCCTCCCATGTGTTGTAAATCCTCCTCTGCGAGACTGATGATGGAAAATGGGCTGCAGCTGTGTTAGTGAGGCAGGTCTCAAGCTACAAGTTCATGGGTTATCAGGGAGAGAACTGAGATGACGAAGTCGCGAACTTCATACCACCAAGAGAGAAGCACCAAGAGCAGAGCACGTCCTTTGGACCCGAGATTCCCATGCCGAGATTCTCTCACTGGATTTGTACTCAGCCTACCGGACTGTCATAAATTCTCTCGCTGAATGGACTTACAATTTACAAGTGGATTTGCAGCTTACCGGACTGTCTCAATAAAGCTTCTCTTCATGAAACCTTCCCCTCGTGGTATTTTCTGTTAGAGCAGTACCTGATGACTGAGACAATCACGGATTCATTTACTCCTGTGACAAACACTTTAACATCTACTATAGGCCACAGCACACAGCATAAAGCTGCCAAGTCCAAGTGGGGACTGTTTATGTATCACAGAGGCTGTATTTTGTAACTTTGGAATTCAGATAGCACTCAACTATCTTCTTCCAAAAATTTATTGTGACAGATTTCTGGTTCACAGAAATGAAGAGCTTCACTCTGACAGGGGTAAGATGTACTGCTAGTGAAAACTACAAAGTAGTCCCAAGCGTAACAATTAAAGTGCCCTGTTGCTGTAATAACATATGCCAGTAACCTGTGCACAAATAAAGAGCTGCCTTTCTCTAGGGCTGTCCTTAGTGCACTGGCTGAACCGGAAATTTCAGATTGCTGTCAGTATATACATAAGCTCGTGGCTGTCGATTCTGACTCACAGCAACCTGAGAGAACAGAACTGTCCCCTAGAGGAGAGAGTTTTCGAGGAGCAGCAGCTGGTGAATCGAAGCTCTGACCTTTCTGTTAGCAGCCAAGCCCTTAACCACTGCACCACCAGGGATATGTGTATGTGTGTATGTGCATATATATGTAGGTGTGTATATGCTCAGAAACCGTGGTGGCACAGTGTGCTAAGTGCTACATCTACTAACTGAAAGGTTAGCAGTTCAAATCCACCAGGTGCTCCTTGGAAACTCTACGGGGCAATTTTACTCTGACCTCTAGGGTTCCTATAAGTCAGACCCAACTCAACAACAGTGGGTTTGGTTTTTTCATATGTATGCTCACATGCACATACACACAAACATGCACTCACAAACAAACTTTTACATACACACACACACACACACACACACACACACAAATGGAGTACGAGTTCCAAAATAAAATCTACAAGTACTTTTGTCATAGCATTAGATATTGTATAATGACTGAATTCATTTACCTTATGAGGGGGGGCAAAAAAAACCATTGCTATCAAGTCCCTGCGAACTCAGAGCAACCCTACAGCACAGAGCAGACTGTTCACAAGCTTCCCGTGGCTGTAAATCTTCAGTCAAGCAGAATGCCGTTATCTTTCTCCCACAGAGTGACCAGTGGGTCAAACTCCAGACCTTCTGGTTAGCAGCTGAGCATTTTAACAACTGCACCACCAGAGCTCCCTTCAGATACCTTTTGTCATGGATTGAAATTGTATCCCCCCCAAAATATGTGTAGCCATGTGGCTGGGCCACGATTCCCAGTATCTTGTGACTGTCCTCCCTTTTGTGATTTTCCTGTGCTGTATGTTGAATGATTAGGGTGGAACTGTAAATGCCTTCAAGGGTCACCTCCCTTCTCCACTGTAAAGGGAGTTTCCTTGGAGTGTGGCTTGTCCCACCCTCAATCCTTTCCTCCTACAAGACATAAAGGGAAAGACAAGCAAGCAGAGAACTGGGAACCTCACACCATCAAGCAAGCAGCACCAGGAGAAGAGCGCATCCTACAGACCTGAGGTTCCTGTGCCAAGATGCTCCCGGCACAAAGATTGATACAATACAGGACTTTCCTTCAGAGTCGTCAAGGGGGAAGACCTTCCCCTGGAGAGGACATCCTGAATTGGGCTTGTAACCTACTGGACTGTGTAAGAATAAACTTTCCTTTATTGAAGCCACTACACCACAGTTCTACCCTGGCCCCTAAGGTCGCCATGAGTTGGATCCGACTCAACAGCACTTGGCTTGGCTTACTGAAGCCATCCACTCTGTGGTACTTCTGTTACAGCAGCAGTAGCTGACTAAAACACCTTTAATACTCCATAAACATTATACAAACACAATTATGCCGCTCTTATTCTAGCAATTATTCTAAATGGAAATTTCATTAGCATAAAAATCACTGTTAATATTAAGCAGCTTAGAGCACTATGAACCATAAAATACTTCCCCTAACAGCCTGGCTAACAGAAAATTTTGTGTGAAAAAGAATGGACCAGAAAATGATGAGGTATTAGAAGATAAAAATGAACAATAGTATTTGTATTATTTAAAAATTGGGGGGACACAACAGTTGGAAGAAAATATTTTAGAGCTAATCATTTGTATTAGCTCATTTCTAATAGTTTATTTTAGAGCTAATAATAGTTCCATCATTAATGGAGCAGAAATACGAGTTTGTTTTCTAATTGCATCTCAACCCTAACAGGTAGATTTCAAGAAAAACTAAAATTGCATTAAAATCAATTTTCTTTCTGCTGATAAACTACATGGCACTGTAACTATTAAACCATAGTCCCTGCTGCATAATAAATTACCCCCAAAACATAACAGCTTAAAACCAAAACGTTATCACTGTTTCTGACAGTCAACAATGCAAGAACACCTTAGCTGGCTGGTTCTGACTCAGGGTGTGTCCAGAGCTTGTGGTCAAGCTGTTGGTCTGATCTGCAATCATTAAGCTCAATTTGGCTGAAGAAGCCATCCAGCTATGACCAGGCCTTCCTTCCTTGCTGGCTGTTGTCCAGAAGTGTTAGTCCTCTGTCACCTGAGCCTTTTCACAGGGCTTCTCACAAGATGACCACTGGCTTTCCCCAGAGTAAAGAAAACATCACCTAAGATATATTTTTATACCCTAACCCCCAAAGTGATATACCATTACTTTTGCTGAGTTCTGTTGATAATCGAGATCAATTCTGATAAATGTAAGCACGTGAACCTTAGAAGGTGGGAATCAGTGGAGGCCACCGTGGAAGGTGGCTGCCACATGCACTTTTTACTGGCCAAGCAGTGCACTAGGCACAAGGGGAAAAAAACAGATACGATCCTTTATTTCATGAATTTTCCATTCTAAAAGCAAAACTGACTTTAAAATAATTATGTTTCCAGGAGTCAAGACGGCACACTAAGCACATGTCTCCTTATATCCCTCTGGGAACCAAGACCTGAACTGATAATCAAACGGAGCCTTCTGATCACCTAATCAGCCCCAGGACATGGCACAGGGCTGGTAATTGGGACTTCATACCACTGAGCGAAAAACCTCCTCTCTTTTGCTGACTCCCGCTCCTGGCTAGCCCCAGCTCTCACGGACAGAAGGTAAATGCACCATTTTGACTTTTTTTTTCTCTGTCTTGGCCAGCGGGCGGAGCTGGGTCTTGCCTAGTGGCTAGACTCAGACGCACTGCTGGGGGGATAGGTTGGTGAAATTCCCATATTTTGAGAGCCAGGTTTAGGACTCTGTTAATCTAGCCACTTTGAGCCTGGCATTTTATATCTGCCTCAGCGGGGTTTGTACGGAATTCCGCAGTCAGTGTGTGGGACGTTGTGTTGGTACCAAGATTTTAGTGGGACCTAATTCTTAGCCTGGGAGCCAGAGCCTGCAAACAGGACAGCGCTTCTGTGACAGAAAAGCAGTAATTTTCCCAGTGCCACCTACGTTGCAGGCCCTGCAACAGAAGCAGTGGAATCACTACCTCTCAGCACCTTTACCCCCTCTGTCTGCTGCCTGTGTGGAGGACACCATCTTGGATACGGTGGCCGCAGCTGGACCTAATTCTTAGCTTGGGAGCCAGAGCCTGCCCACAGGAGAGCGCTTTTCTATCACAAAGGCAGTACTTGACACAGTGTCGCCTAAGGCTAGGCCCTGTCAGCAGAGGCCAACAGGGCAGTAGCATTGCTGTATTCTGAACTAGTTTGTTATCATCTGGGGTTGGATATAGTGGTGCTTACTTTGTCAGTTGAGAAGAGGGACCTCTACAACTGAAAACCTAACTGACTTGTGAAGTGGTCAGGTACCTTTTGCTTTACATTTTAAGACAGCCTAGAGAAACATTTGCAATCCATCCTCACAGTACCTCTTCCAGCCTCTACATACTCACGTGGGACCCAAAAAGCAACAGATACTTGTGGCATACAAGAAATCACCGATGGCTTCAGAAGGCTCCCAAACAAAGCAACCAAGGAGTTTTCCAGATGAAGAAACTTTTATGAAAGCATCAGGAAGTGAATACAAATTGATTATATACAGAGCCCTTCTAGACCTTATACAAAATGTAGCAGAACAAAATGAAAAATTAAGCAAGCTGTTCGATCTGATGGAACACCAGTATTCTGAAATCCAACAGATCAAGAAGAAAATCAAAGACATAGAAACTTCCATGCAAAGCCAAGAAAACAGAATGGAACAAATAGAAAAAAGAATTTCTGACTTGGAAGACAGAGCTACTGATGCCAGCATCTATGAGCAGAAATCAGAAAAAAAGAAACAAGAAAAATGAAGAAACATTAAGAAGCATGTGGGACTCTATTAAGAGGAACAACCTTTGATTAATTGGAGTCCCTGAACAGGGTGAGACGTCTGAGAACACAGAGAGTATTGTTGCTGAGCTGCTGAAAGAAAACTTCCCACAAATCATGAAGGAAGAGAATATAGACATCTCAAATGCATATCATACTCCACCCAATATAGATCTCAAAAGAAAGACTCCAAGACATGTTATAGTCAAGCTTAACAAAATGAAACATAAGCAGCAACTCTTAAAGGCAGCAAGACTCAAAGCAAAGCCAACATTCAGAGGGAAACCCTGTAGGCTCTCGTCAGATTTCTCAGCAGAAACCATGCTGGCACAGAAACAGTGGCATGACACATTCAAAGCCTTGAAGGAGAAGAACTTCCAACCAAGAATTATATATCCTGCAAAACTATCTTTCAAATACGAAAATGAAATTAAGGCATTCCCAGGATAAACAGAAACTCAGAGACTGTGAAAACCAAACCCAAACTACAAGAAATACTGAAAGAAGTTCTTGGCTCTGGCTTAGAAGGACGAAACCACTAACTTTATATTTTAGAACAATACACTACTCAATACTCATTTAGGGAAGGCTCCAAAGTCAATCACAGCTTTGATACGGAAAGAAGCAATCCAGTGATCACCACGAAAACTATGGTGTCATCATAATAAAAAGAGGGATGTACTACAGTTGTTATAGTCCTTCCAGATGGAGAGGAAGATGACAAGACTGGTGGTAATTAAAATTGGGTTTATATATAGTTTATTAAGGGGGATTATAGGGGCAGCTCTAAAACACAACAAAGATGTATCATACCATTTCAAGAAATGTAACACACAAGTCTCAACAACTACAAAACCAGCTCTGAAAAAGGTGAAAAATCAACTCACAAAAAAGATCCCAGAACAGACTAATAAAAACAACAGAGAAAACATCAACATAAAAATAAACATATCACAATGGCAGCAGTGAACACATACCTATCAATAATTACATTGAATGTGAATGGACTGAATGCTCCAGTAAAGAGACACCGAGTGTCATCTTGGATCAAAAGACATGACCCATCTATATGTTGTCTACAAGAAACTCACTTGAGACCTAAAGATAGGAACAAACTGAAAATTAAAGGATGGAAGAATATATATCAAACTAACAATGAACAAAGAAGAGCAGGGGTGGCAATTCTAAAATAATTATGTTTCCACCACCTCATAATACTATATTTTTTTAAAAATATACCATTAAAAAAAAAAACCAGTGACATCTGACTCATAGCGACCCTATAAGACAGACAACTGCACCACAGAGTTTACAAGAAGTACATGGTGGGTTCAAACCACCAGCCTCTACAGTTACCAGTCATAGCAATCAACCACTATGCCACCACAGTTTCCTATAACACTACGAGAAAAAGCCCATCATCGAGTTGATTCCAACTCACAGAGACCCTATAGGTCAGGGTAGAACTGCCTCATTGAGTTTCCAAGGAGTGCCTGAAAGATTCAAACTGCTGACTGTTTTGATTAGCAGACGTACCACTTAACCACTATGACACCAGAGTTTCCCATAACATTAGTGTTGTTAAATGCTATCAAGTTGGTTCCAACTCACAGCGACCCTATGAACAACAGAACGAAACACTGTCCAGTCATGCAGCATGTCCACAATTGTTTTTATGCTTAAGCCCATTGTTGCGGCCACTGTGTCAATTCATCCCACCCAGGTTCTTCCTCTTTTTCACTGATCCTCCACTCTCCAAGGATGATTGATGTCCTTCTCCAGAGACTGATCCTTCCTGACACATTCAAAGTATGTAAGACACAGTCTTGCCGTCTTTGCTTCCAAGAAGCACACTGGTTGTACTTCTTCCAGAACAGGTCTGTTCATTCTTTTGGCAGTCCATGGTACATTCAACATTCTTGTCCAACACTACAATTCAAAGGCATCAATTCTTCTTCTGTCTTCGTTGTTCACTGTTCAGCTTTCGCATGCATATGATGTGACTGAGAATACCATGGTTTAAGTCAGGTGCACCTTAGTCTTCAAGGTGATGTCTTTACTTTCAATACCTTATAGAGATCCTTGGCAGCAGATTTTCCAAATGCAATGCATCTTTGGATTTCTTGACTGCTGCTTCCAAGGGTGTTGACTGTGGACCCAACTAAAATGAACTTCTTGACAACCTCTATCCTTTCTCCATTTATGACAATGTTGCTTACTGGTCCAGTTGCGAGGATTTTGTTTTCTTGATGTTGAGGTGCAATCCATACTGAAGGCTGTGGTCCTTGATCCTCATCAATGTTTCAAATCTTCTTTACTTCCAGCAAACAAGGTGGTGTTGTTTGCATAACACAGGTTGTTAATGAGTCATCCTCCAATCCTGATGCCTTGATCTTCCTAGAATCCAGCTTCTCAGATTATTTGCTCAACATACAGATTGAAAATGTATGGTGAAAGGATACAACCCCGCACACACCTTTCCTGACTCTGAACCATGCAGTGTCCCCTTGTTCTGTTCACACAACTTACTCTTGATCCATGCACAGATTCCTTAAGAGCACAATTAAGTGTTCTGGAATTCCCCTTCTCTGTAATGTTAGCCATAATTTATTACGATCCACACAGTTGAATGCCTTTGCATAGTCAATAAAACACAGGTAAACATCTTTCTGGTATTCTCTGCTTTCAGCCAAGATCCATCTGACATCAGCAACGATATCTCTGGTTTCATGTCCTATTCTGAATTCCATAATATGCATCTATAATGGAAGCATCCAAAAGCTCTGTAGGATGAGAAATAGTAGCTGGGAGAAGTTTTCAAAGCAATCCAGGTTTGTTTTGAGAGGAGATGGTGTTGAAACATGCCTCAAAATGGAAAGAACATAGTATGAAAACATATATGCTCCTCTTTAGAAAATTACAGGATCAGAAATATGTTCCACTAAGAATACAAGTCAGTTTTCAAATAGTAAAAAAAACTTTATAACTCAATTATGAAAGCTACTAATCCAAAGATTGGCAGTCGGAACCCATCAGTTACTCCATGGGAGAAAGAATGGGCAGTCTGCTTTGGTAAAGTTTTCAGCCTTGGGATTGTTGTCCTCTGCCCTACGGGGTTGCTTGTGGTAGAACCTGTGGACTGCAATGCACCTAGGTTTTGATTTGGAGAAAATCTTGAAGTAGGTGTCTCATTTGACTGTTCTTAAGCTCCTGACACAGGAGAAGGTAAGAAGGTTCCTAGTGCCAATAAACCTGTTAATTTACTTACTTGCTTTGCACATTAAGGTACTTGATGTAAGGAGTTGTTTAAGGCACTTGTGAAACATTGTTTAGTTAATTACTGGAGTCATAAAACAACAGCCACCATGAAAATTAATGATGGGTTGAAAGTTGTAACTGCTATAGTACATGACTCACAAGGAAGCTTACTAAGCTTTTTCCCAGAGCGTCCTTACACTCTGAGGCAATAAAAACACAATTTGCAAATACATCATTACAAGGCTACCTTACAGCTCCCTTCCAAATGGAGTAGAAATTTTTAATACAAACTCCCTTTACACAAAGCTGAGATCTGAAGGTGCTGGAAAAAGATGTAACAACATCTTGTCTGTGAATCTGAACAGATGTGGCAGTCTGCTTCTGTCAAGATCACAGCCTTGGAAACCCTATGGGGCAGCTGTCCTCTGTCCTACAGGATCCCTGTGAGTCAAAGTGACAATAGCTTTGAAAGGTCTAAGAGGGTCCTGGTTGCACAGTGGTTAAGCACTCAGTTGCTAACTGAAAGGTTGGCTGTTTGAACCCATGAGCTGTTTGTTCCAAGGGAAAAATATGTGACAGTTGGCTTCCATAAGGATTACAGCCGTGAGAGCCTTATTACGCAGTTCTACTCTGTCCTATAGAGTCGCTATAGGTCTGAATCAACTCAGTGCCATCAGGTTTGATTTGGTTTTGTATTTGTTCAAATGGATGCCTGGTCTGATCTCTCCACTAACATGCAAATGCTGCTTGTGTGAGATGGCCACTGGGACACCGCATTGGCTCTCAGAGGGTGCTCCCCAGAAGGACAGCATCAGCATCACTGGGGAATTTTTTAGATATGCAAATTTGGGAGCCACACCCCAAAGTTATTAACTCAAAAACTTACCTGGAAGAACCCAGTCATTCGGTGTTTTAACTAGCACTTCAGGTGAGACCAGTTAAGGGGTAGAAACCCTCGTGGCATTGTGATTAAGAGCTATAGCTGCTAACCCAAAGGCCAGAAGTTCAAATCTACCAGCTGCTGCTTGGAAACACTATGGGGCAGTTTAACTCTTTGCTATAGGGTCATTATGGGTCAGAATTGACTCTATGGCAACAGGTATTTTTTTTTCAGGTGAGGCTGATGGACTAAAGATCCATGCAAGTTACAGCAACTCCTTGATATCACTTCTGTGACAACTGAGGCCAACAGGCTTGTCTACCAGAGTTGGAATTCAGTCACCTGATAAAGTATGTAACATAACGAGCTTCACTGTCCCCATTCGCCTCCCTAGCTGAAGGAAGTATACATCAGGAGCACAGCGCACTGACAAAAAGGGATCACGAACAACTCTCAAGGCTTCTACAAATTCAGCACTCAGCTTGGGGAAGACAGTCTCTTCTAGCACATCACGACTAGAACAGTCACATTAGCCTCGGAACAGAGACAGACAAGAGCTGAGAAGAGTCCACTGGACTGGGCTGGCAGCTGTCGCTCTGGACGGCCCCACGTAGGCCTCGGACACTACAGAATGACGTGACTCTGTGTGAATCAGCCTCGCCAGCCATGGTTGCCTCATTTGGAAGATGAGAGATTTAAGCCACTCTTTGATTTTGCTATATTCCTTCAGAAATACGTTATGGCTAGGGTAACCAAGGCATCCTGGTTTCAGCATGGAAAGTTTCACATCCTGGGCACCCTGGAATCCCAAGTAAACTGGGACCATCACAGGTGCCAGTTGATCAAATTGTGTCTTTGTTGAAGAAAACAGACAGATTTGATTTTAAGTTTATACAAAAGTTACAACTATTTTCTAAAAGGCTTTCATTTTTAAAGGAAGTTTTATATTTTTGTACAATAAGCCTTTAAAGATCTTTTTTTTTTTTTTTTAAATAAAAATCATTTGACAACTAGCCATTTAGGAAATTTAACCCTCTTCTACCATGATGTAGAGATATTGGGCTGACCAGCCATCCTGGTGTGCCCCAGCTTCCCTGGTCTTCATCCTGAAAGGCCTGTGTACTGACAGTCACTCTATCAATGTGTTTGACTGCTGAGTAAAGCAATCTTAAACTTTGTATTTTAAAGTTATGTTGTGCTTTCTTTTTTTTCATTGTTATTTGTTTTCTATGTCTTAGCTAATGACATTCATCTGTCCCTTGGATTAGCCAACTTTAGGCTAGACAGGGTAGAATAAGAGTTGTAAGAACTGAATTTAATGCATATTTGTAACTATTCTTCCTATAGTCTTCGATTCCAATCAAAACACAAAAGAAATACCTAGGGATGAAGAAAGAGACAGATAACACCCTGGGTTGATGACACAATGTCCCAAGAACTTGGCTACATCTGCCAGCCAAGTCAGCTGCAAACATGAGGGTGGGCAGGCAGAGGGGTCAAGGAAGATGGTCCGTGGAGCCATCCTACGTTGAGTGGATCACTGGAAGGACTTGTGTTAATGGGGGCACTTGTAGTCTGATGTGCCAATCACAGACCTTAGCAGTAGAACAACCAGTTCTCACGCAGGGAGGAGAGGCAAAGGCAGAGGTGATCAGTAGATTGTCAGCCACATTCATGTGTCCATTCACAGGTTTTGCCCTGATAGACAGCAGTTACTGATGTGAACTTTAGGTAGTTTCATAAAGATATATCCACAAAGTAAATATATATTTTCTTTGCCAATATGCCGTGTCCATATAAGTAACATCTTATATTCAATTTCAAATTACTCACAGTCTTCAGGTTATATATAATGCTCATAGTAAAGCCTCCCACAACTCTTCCATGGGTGAATGAATGAAGAAGGAACTGCTACCTGTATATTTAAGGAGATCACAGTCATGGGTATTTTCTTTATAAACTACATTTCCTCATAGCAATATACCAGTGCTGACTATTTTTTTGAAGGAGTGCTTTATTACGTTGATGTGATGAGTCATCTGATGTCAGCTTGCTGTGAGATCTGATAGCTACAGTGGTAGAGATAACACATTCACATGAGAATCAAGTTTTAATCCACGTGTTGCAAATCATTTGGCCAGCAGATCCTACGAAATCTCTTCAGCACTCTAGGATTCAAATTATTACATAAAAAATGGTGAAATTAACCTTGGCTTTATGTCTAGCGATTAGCGTGTTAGTTAAAGGCACATATAAGCAGGGACAGTATAGACATCAAGGAATTGTGGAACCTTAAAGTGGCTCACAGCAATGAAATATAAAATCAACTTAAGTGTAGGAACAGAGAAGTCCTCATCTCTCACAGGAAACCTGGTAACTTAGTAGTTTAACAGTTCAAATCCACCAGCCACTCCTTAGAAACCTTATGGGGCAGATCCACTCTGTCTTATAGGGTCTCTACGAGTTGAAAACAACTCAGCAATAGGTAATCTTTCAGAAGTCAGGTAACATAATCTGACATTTGATGGATTTTCTGAAGCAAAATTCATGGATTCTACGTCAAACGTGTTACTAGAGTAATTAGATTCTGTTCTCAAATCTCATAGTATACTCCTTTTGGGGTATGTTTTCTCCTAAGTGGAAAGGAAAAGCACCATCTTTATAATGCTCCTAAAAATTCATTTATGATTCATTCTTCCTCAAAGCATCACCTATAGCTTAATCCATGATGTTTGAAATTCTGAACCTCTCAGTTAGTAGACGCCATGCTATACATATGGAACTTTGCTGGTGCAATACTGAAAGACAGGTGGTTCAAACACAGTCAGCGGCTCCATGGGAGAAGACTTGACAATCTGCTCCAGTTAACATGACACTCTAGGAAACCCCATGGGGCAGTTCTACTGTGTCACATGGGATCACCGAGTCAGAATTAACAGGATTCAATGACAGCGACACAGTATATGTGGTGGAATTTCACTCAATTAAAGTCTCATTATGTTTACTCCCTGCCTAATTTCAACTCTGTCACATTTTTGGCCTGGAACAACAGGCCCAAAATTTGTATCTCTGTTCCAGTTAAAACTTCCACTTAAAAGTCCAGCCAACTGTGTTTTCATTTTATAGGAATGGGTTCTTTCCAAGCATTTACTAAAGCTGTGGAAACAACTAAAGTCTACCCTTTGTTACTGTGGAACTATGACTGAGCTTAGCATGAGGTTTTTCTCACAACCTGTTGTTAGATGCTGTCGAGTCGTTTCCGACTCACAGCGACCTTACCTACAACAGAATGAAACACCGCCCAGGCCTACACTGGACCAAGCAGCATTTCTCACTACATGGATACAGTAAACAAGGTCTTGAAGAGTTTCTTTTGAGACTGGAGTGGGTTGGGAAGGAGTGAACAGTCAGATGTAACAGTCAATTATCCCTCAATACCTTGGCACGGATATCCCACACCGGATGACTCACCTGTAGTAATGGGATTATGTCCTTGTGTGTCTTTGCCGAGGACCAAGAGACGGGAAAGGAAGAACCAGTGATTAGGTGGACACTGGGCTTCTACTAAAGGTGATGATATAATCTGAGAAAGGCTAAGAGTGATAGCTGAACAACATGATGCAGATAATTAACATCACTGAACTGCATGAGAATTTACTGAAATGTCAAATGTTCTGCTACATATATATTTGCCACAGTTTAAGAAGAGGATGAGACAAAAAAAGAAATACAAAAATTCCTCCGGTGACAGAGAACGTGAGTTTGACTGGTTGGCCAAGCCTGAATCATCTCATCACTACACTGGCAAGTGTGGTGGGGGGCTGTGGTGGTAACCCCACTTGGACCAGAGGCTCATATCAAAATCATAGGTGACAGTGTGGAGAAGTTTCCTCAAGCTTCACATGACTGCTTCCCATTTTCAGGTTGTCTATGGACCAAAACACAGAAGAGATACACATATGGTGCAGGAAAAACTCTCCTAGGTGATACTGGATCCTGGATCTTAGCTGTGAACCACTGTCTTATAGAGGTTTTAATCCATCAAGACCACTCTCTTTATCCATGATTTGAAAAAATTAGAGATACATTACCCTTTGCAGAAGACAAGAGGCTAAGAATGACAGGGGGTGGGGAACCTAACATTCAAAGAAGTTTCGTGGGGAGAAGAGAAAAATTGAGGCCAATCACCTAGGACAGCATCCATTTTCACAACAATACAGGGTATACATATTCTTCCACTGGAGGTGTGGCAAGGTGACTGCAAATATTTGTTGCACTGGGAGATAACACAAGGTTGGTCACTAAACCACTGTATACAAGTTAAAGTCCATTGAAAAACTGAAGTTAAAAGTTGAAAAACTAGTAGTTAGCTGAAATCTGACACCTATGTTTGAAAAGACTTGTTTACATTCTGATTACAAAGTTAGTTTGTTTTCCCTCTAATACATTTCTCTGTAATAAACTCCCTCTCATAAAATACTAAGAAATAATTATTACTAATTTTATGTTTACCCTCTCAGGATTTTTTTTCTATGCATATATATAAATGGAAACCCTGGTGAAATGGTGGTTATATGTTACAGCTGCTCACCCAAAGTCAGCAGTTCAAATCCACCAGGCACTCATTAAAAACTCTATGGGGTAGTTCTACTCTGTCAGATAGGGTTGCTACGAGTCTGAATCAACTCAACAGCAATAGGTTTGGTTTTATATACAAGTATGATTTTTTTTTATTTTTTTGAACTTGTATTTCTCTTTTTAATGAAAAGAAAATCAAGCAAATAGAGGAATATCTATAGAACAAAAAAGAACACCATTAATCACGCAAAATGCACACCTTTATACAAGCACATATTTTTCTCAAATAAAAACAAGACCATGGTGCATAAGAGGACTGCCAACTAAGTATGCAAACTCATCCTAGAAAAAGTGCTACAGACCTCATTGGGGATATGACTACAGTCACCTTTGAAGTACTCCACTTGGGAAGCGCTACACCGGTGCCAGCACCTAGTCGACCCTTCAAAGCAAGTTTGGAACTCTTTTCAGAATGGCCTTCAGAGGTGTCATCGTATTACCTTTGATGTCTTCAATGGCATCAAAACATCTTCCTTTCAGTATTTCCTTTATCTTCAAGTCAAGAAAAAAGTCATTTGGGGCCGGATCAGGTGAGTAGAGAAGGCGTTCCAATACAGTGATTTGTTTACTGGCTAAAAACTGCCTCACAGACGACTATACAATTAAGTTTGTGAACTTGCCACCATGCCACGGTGAGCAATGACCATTCCAGAAAGAGTTCCAAAATTGCTTTGAAGTGTGGACTACGGGCTAGAACTGGTGCACAGCTTTCTAAGAGCAGTACTTCAAAGGTGACCATAGTGAGGTGTGTAGCACTTAGAACAATTCAGCTTGCAGACTTAATTGTCAGACCTTTGTATTCTGCTTTATAACCTTTTTTTTTTCTTTTTACCTTAGAGGAATCATTTCACTTAACAAGATCTCATCTCTAGTTCCTATGCTGTTGGTTCTCAATCAGAGACAAAATTGCCCCAGGAAAACTTCTGCAGGATTTGGTGACACTTTTGGTTGACAGAGCTAGGAGAAGTGGGTGCTACTTGCACCTAGTGTGTAGAGGCCATGGATGCTATTCACCATTCTGCAGTGCACAGGACAGTACCCCACGTCAAAGAGCTACACACCTCAAAACATCAACAGCACCAAGGTTACGAAACTGTCCGGTTCTATGAAGTCTATGCCCAGTGTTAACAGGTCAAAGAGATAAACAGTTTAATTACAATGGTAAACCGTCAGGATCCCTAAAATCCCAACCCATCCCATTAGTATTACCAAGAGTTCTTCCTCCTCTAACCTAAGAAGCTACTTGGCAGGGATATTGATGGGTGGTGGCAGCAAAGCCCTGCAATTTCCTAACACGCACTGGTTACACTGACTCATACCTGCGTCCCTGGTAGGATCCCCAGGTCTGCAACCTCTGAGTGTTCTCAAACATGGATTCTTGGAACAACACATATCCGACACTAAGAGGCCCTCCTTTTCTTGTTCCTGCTTTTGACTCCATTCGGGTTTTCACTCAGTCTGTACTGCCAGTGTAGCCCTCCCGCTCCACCCACCTACAGGCCCAACGTGGGCACCCAGACTCGCCTCCTTGTACGGCTTGGCCACTGCATGGGAACAAAGTTCAGGGTCCTAGGACACTCTGTTTGGTCCCCATGCCATCCTTTGTCAGTTATAACCCTCGGAATAAGTGCTTTTCTTCCAAATACGTACTGACAATAATACACTTCTGACACACAAACTTTGTACAGAATTACAAGTTACATTTTACTGTACCTTACTGATACTAACCAGACATAAACTGACCCAGTTTTTTTCTTTTTTAATGCTCTCCTGCTTTTACTTTTGAGTTTACTTATTTTATTCCTTACCAATTTTAATGACAAAATAGAATTCCACTATGTAGACATACTATAATTTAAATAATCTCTTACCAATAAATATACTGAATGTTTTACTTTTTCACTATTACAAGCATTTTCATAAGTATCCCTATCAATGATAGTCAGTTCCAATCCTGAAAAATTCAGTGAGAAACTGACATTTTTACAGTATTGACTTTTCCTAAGCAAGAATATGCTATGCTTCTATTTTGAACTGCCAATCTTTTGGCTAGCAGCCATTGCTCTTAATCACTATACCACCAGGGTCTCCATTAAGTATTATTAATGGTTATTAATAAGTTCTTATAAATACATAATGGATCTGTTGTTTAAGCAGAAAAATGGAGACATGGTGATAAAAAATACCCTGTATGTGACGTCTCCCCCCACCTACTAGGCTTCACTCGTCTGTTACTTATTTCTGCGTCTCTGACTGCTTTCCTAACAAAGTAATAGACACATTCATTTGTCCTAGGAGGCTGTGCCTCCTAGGCAAGCCAGGGTAAGACAACAAAACTCAACAGGGAAATGGTAAAGAATTCGAAACTGCACATCAAAGCAAAGAAATCTTGAGTACCAATAAAACAATTAATTACCAATAGAGTAATAAACAAAAATATCTACTAAGCCTCATTAGTGTTATCAAGGGACTGTAACTTAAAGCCACCCTGAGATACCCTCCTGAGTGTGAGTTAGAAGGTAGAGACTCACTCTTAAACTACTGCCAGCACTGTAAACTGATGCACCCACTTCAGAAAACAGTTTGGCATTGCCTGGCGAAGAGGTAAAGGTCCATATGCCATAGTCTTAAAATTCTGCTGTTAGACACACACGTACAGAAAAGTACATGAGTGTTCAAGATTTGAAAACCTAGAGGACAGTGTAACTTTTTAATCAGATGGAGAAATAAATCACCAACTTTGCTTGGAAAGGGAATAAACCTCAGATAAGTAACGGGCACTAAAGAAGAGAAACACAGTGGGAGGCCTCAAACTACACGACCTCAGAACCTATTACACGGCCACAGTAGTCAAAACAGCCTGGTACTGGTGCAAAAACAGAAATACAGATCAATGGAATAGAGACCCCAGAAATATCACCAGCCTCTTATGAACAGTTGATACTCAACAAAGGCCCAAAGGTCATAAACTGGGGGTAAAACATTCTCATTAATAGTAGGTGTTGGCAAAATTGGATATCCATCTGCAAAAAAACTGAAACAAGACCCACATCTCACATCTTACACAAAACCAATTGAAAATAGATCAAAGATCTAAATATCAAACTTAAAATGATAAAGATTATGCAAGAAAAAATAGGGTCATCAATGGAAGTTCTAACACACAGCTTAGACAGACTACAATATCTGACCAACACTGTACAAACAACAGAAGAGAAAAACAGATAAATGAGAGCTACTAAAAATCAAACATGTATGCTCATCCAAAGAGAGTTAAAAGACCACCTACAAATTGGGAAAAAGTACTAGGCAACTACATGTTGGACTGATGTCTGGTTTCCATCATCTATAAGGTATTCCAAAATGTCAACAAGTAAAAGGTAAATAACCCAATTAAGCAATGGGCAAAGGAGACTGACAGAGACTTCATCAAACAGGACATCCAGGCAGCCAAAAGACACACGAGGAAAGGCTCACAATCATTAGCTATTAGAAAATTCCAAATCAAAAGTACAGTGAAATACCATCTCACCCCAACAAGGCTGGCAATAATCCAAACAACACAAAACAACATATACTGGAGAGACTGCATAAAAATTGGAACTCTTCGACACTGCTGGTGGGAATGCAAGATGGTACAACCTCTTTGGATAGCAATTTGGTGCTTAAAAAGCTAGAAATAGAAATATCATATGATCCAGCAATCCCACTGCTTGGAATATATCCCACACAAATAAATAAAGGTGGTCACATTAACAGATACTTGTACACGAATGTTTACTGCAGCACTGTCTACAATAGCAAAATGATGGAATCAACCTAGGTGCCCATCAACAGATGAATGGATAAACAAGCTAGGGTCCATATACACAGTGGGACACTATGCAATGATAAAGAACAATGACGATTGTAGGAAGCATCTCATAACCTGGTTTTAACTAGAAGACATTATGCTGAGTGAAATGTTGAATGGCAAAAGGACAAGCATTGTATAAAACCTCTGCTGTGAGGACTTAAAAACAGACTTATATACAGAAGACAAGACTCTTTGGTGGCTCTAAGTGTGGGGAGGGAGGAAGAGGTTTCGTCATAGATTAGATAGTCAGTAGGAATTTGGTTAGGTGAAAGCAGTGACAGCACACAGTAGAGAGCAGATCATCATACCTGGACTACACCACAAACTGAAAGGTTTTCTAAACTCAACCCACTATTTCGAAGGATAAAGTATCAGGGATGGGGATCTGGGGACCATATTTTCAGGAGACATCAAGGCCGACTGACACAACTAGTCTTTTGCTGAGAAAGTCTTCAGGACCCCATATTGGTGAGTGGCATCTGCAGTCTTAAAAGCTACCAAGATGCCATCTGAGTGAGGCGCACCAAGTGGTCCCAACTCATCCAGAACAGATGATGACCAAGAGCAACAAAGACACAAGGGAAAAAGAGCTCAGGAGACAGAAGGACCCGTATGAATGGGAGACAGTATCAACATGAGACTGGAAGAACCAGATGGCACCCAGCCACCACCAAAGACAGCCACAATGGGGTACACAATATAGAGTCCCTGAGGCAACATGAGAAAAAGAGAGGTACAGTTCAAGAAGTCCACTAAAAGACCACAATGGATGGCCTGATGGCCTAGAGGGTCCCCCGGGAACATGGCCCCTAAACCTGCTGCTGGACCTGAATGGAAACCAGTACTGAGGTCAACTCTTCAGACAACAATGGACTGGACTCGGGGACACAATGTGACCCCATGGTGTGTGTACTTCACAGTTCTACACATTTATAGGAGGCTGTCCTTCTAGTTTCTTTCTAGATGGGAGAGAAAGGGGTGGAGAGGGAGAGACAGGTGCTAGTTGTAATTAACAGGACACTAGAAACATAAAGTGAAAAAGAGGAATATGCTGTCACCAGGCAAGTAGAGCAGAAGGATCTGAAGATAGGTGGGCATGCAAAACTGATCTGGATTGTATACTTCCACCTAGTCACAATAAAAAAAGCAGACAAGTGTTCACCAAGAGATGTACTCAGAATGTTTCCTGCTCCAGTACTTGGAAGACAAGCAAGGAAGTCATCCATATGTGTGTCAACAGTGGAATGGTACATCAATTATGGCATATTCATAGACTACTAAACACCCCTCAAATTAATGAACTACAACCACACACTACAATATGCACAGATTTTACTAACAGTGTCATTGCAAAGAAAAAATACAAAGGGATACACACATTTATATAAAGTTTTAAAATAAACACAATTAAACAACATGTATTTTAGGGATACCCAGTTAAGTGACAAAGCTATAAACAAAGTAACGACCGTGACAAAAGTTCAGACACTGGCTATTTCCAGAAGAGGAAGAAGGAGGAAGACAATCAGTGACAGACATGGAGCTTTGATACTACTGGAAATACTATTCTCATTTTTGATGAAGACAATATATGGGTTCTCTTTATTATTCTTTAAATAATCACATACATTTTATGGAGACCCTGAAGGCATAAGTTAAGAGCTATGAGTGCTAAGTAAACAGTCAGCATTCAAATCCACCAAGTGCTCCTTGGAAATCACATGGGTCAGTTCTAGTCTGTCCTGTAGGGTCATGTGAGTCAGAATTCACTCGACTCCAATTAGTTGTTTTAATACATGGATATTTTATACATATTTTAATACATTTTAATACATACATATTTTATATAAACAAATTTGTGTATATGCACACACATTTAACACAGTTTTCTAAATGTATGTTGTATTTCACAATTTGTACCAAAAAAATAAAAGTATCCAGCCCACCACAGTCTTCCCCAAGCAACTCATCAGATGTAAGGCATCTGTTCCATCCACCTTCTTCTTCATAATAAGGAGTCAGAGTTTTCAATTTAACATAGAAGAAACCACCCCAAAATAATTAATGCAGAACTCTTAGGGTAGCACATGCACAATTTAAAGAAAGGCAACAGGAAGGAGGCTCAAATTCCCAAAGACAATCTCTCCTCAGCCAATCAATTCTCCAGACTGAGGGTATTACCAGACGTCTTGAGTATTAGTGCTCCTCCTCACTGAAAAAGTTTTTGAGGGCTCTGATGCTGGTCTTCCCATTAAGTCCACTGCACAGCTTTCCTGGGTTCCTTCAAGGGCCTGGAGAAGACTTCTAGAAGTTCCCAGTCCTGCTCTCCTATGGAGACAATTTGGGCACCTAAACCTCTTCTTTTGTGTTAAATTTCTCCATGGTGTTGAACAGATGGTGTACCCAAAATAATCTTTTACTTCCAATTTACATGAATAAAAGCTATAGATGTTATCTAAGTTGGCGTTCTTAACTGCAAGCAACAGAAGCTGACTCTAATTGTTAAAGTGCGAAAGGAGTTCAGTGAAATCCCTACCGAGTATCTCACAGAACCCTCAGGAGGACTGGGGAGCTACACCCCAGGGAGGCTTCCAGGAACGATGTCCAAACCCTACAGTAGCAATGACCTGGTGAGGACACGAGGGTTGCTGCAGTTGCCAGCCCATCCGTGTCACTTTGGCATGAACGCTTGGCTTTGCAATAACCCCAGAAGCTGGAGCTACTTTCTGTTACCCTGGTACGGTCCACGTGACACAGCCTTAGCAACTGGCTCATTCCCCAAATGAGGTCTCCTACCTGGCATGTCTGACTGGTGGAAGCTAGGTCACACAGCATACCAGCTGAGAATGAATTGGGGGGGTTCAACCTTGGGGAAATAGCATCAATGGCCTAAAAAAATTCCCCAGTTTTTTAAGGGTATTTAAATTTCACTTTTGTGGTTAGGTGCCATTGGTCAGTTTTGACTCAGAAACCCTACATTACAGAATAAAACTTCACTTTGGGACTTTTTTAGGCTCTATTTTTTACAGGGAAGCCCTGATGGCATACTGTTCAAGTGCTAAGACCATTAACCAAAAGGTCAGCAGTTCAAATCCACCAGGTTCTTCATGGAAACTCTGTGGAGCCGTTCTATCCTGTCCCAGAGGATCGCTATGAGTTGAAATCAACTCGAAAGCAGTGGGTTTTTAGAGGTAATCTCTACGAGAGCAGACGGACAGGTCTTTCTGCAATGAAACCACTGGATGGGTTCAAAGTGCCAATCTTGCAGTTAGCAGCCAAGCACTGAACCACATGCCCCACTGAGCTCATTTTTCAAACTACCCTAAGCATCCAGAAATCAGGAGTGACGTCTGCTTCCGTGGCTCATCCGTGCTTATGCTTAGAAAACTTTCTGTCTGGTATAGCTTACCGAATGACAAAATTTCAATTACTGCCAATTTCTAAGTACATGATTGATGATATTTTTAACTCACTAGGAAAAGCATGAAATCTCACCATCTGTTTTGTTCTTTTGTCCTTTGTGGCCAGTACATCTCACAAAGCCCTCATCATTTGGAGGCAACAGAGGTGGGGTCTTTTTCTGGTTTTGTGAGTATATTTTATATCCATTTTTCCATGTCATTTACAATGGGTTTGGTAACCAAAAATGTGAGGTGTAACCATTTGGGGATACACGGTTGGCTTACAAGTGCCTTAAAAAAAAGAAAAGAAAACCAACTGCTGTCATAGTAAACCAAGGCTGGTGAAAATCTCCCTTGACTGGTGACAGTACAATGATGAAGTCTCCAGGTTGATGGCTCGTCAAGAATGGTCACAGGCTGTCACGGTCAGCAGCCACGTGGCTCCCTTACAAGCTGTTGCATTTGAAGCCAACTGAAACCAATTTTTGTCTCATTGGAGAGAGATTTAAGAATGTGAAGGATACACTCCTTTCTTTCTCTCTTTTCTGGTTAGGAATTTTGAGGCATTTACTTTTTACAAAGGAATCTTCAGCCTCCAAGGATGTCGTCTCTGCCTGCTTAAAACCTATTTTTTACATGAGAACTTTTGATATCTGGCTGGGACAAGGGGGAAAGTGCCAGTGGGAAGGAGGGAAACTGCTGGCATCTTATTTTCCCTACTCAAAACAATTTAAAATAACTTTTCCATTTTGCGGGATATTATTATTTTACAGTGGAAATGAAACCGAGGTTATCATTACACCAAGGTTGTGAAAAGTTTCTGTGATAGAGCTACAGATAGATAGGAAAGCTTTATATCATGTTTTAACATTGAAATCACATAGGGCAAAAGCTTTGAGTTTATTCTGTGATACCTGGTTTGTAGGGTTATCTAGTTCAGGATGCACTTAAAGGGATGCTTGAGAGTGTGTCAGATAGGTAACAGTTAGGATACAGCCTAGGACCACTGGGCTGATGAGGTCATGGAAAGATTGCTTTTGCCTCAGGAAGAATGACTGATGGCATTATTTTGCAAGAATATATGATATTCTGCTACTCGATTTCCTACAAGAGTCCCCTTTTCTCTACAGAACATTCACATAAAATGTCAGGGTTGATAGAAAGCCACATGGAAGTAGAAGGCTAAGTTTAAGGACACTGGAGCCCCCTCTTTGATCAATATAGAAAACTAATACAAATAAAATATATGTTTTCTTCATTTTTATCATTCCTTTCATCCTAATCTCAATACTTCAGGCCCCAGACAGATGAAACAAAGAGTTTTCTAAAGAATTCTTCCATGAAATAGGAAAAAGAGTCTGCAAAAGCCTCTGAGTTAAACACTTTTAAGAGGAGACAGTTACCAAATGAATCAATAAAGTGATGAGCAGAGACCAACAAAGTCCAAAAACAGATTCAGATTCCATAATATTTTGTATATGCATATACATGTATACATACATCTATACACACACACACACATACATATATGTTGTTGTCAGATGCTGCTGAGTTGCTTCCAACTCACACTGACCCTACGTCCAACAGAATAAAATGCTGTGTGGACCTGGGCCATCCTTAGGGTCACGGTTATGCTTGAGCCCAGTGTAGCAGCCACTGTGTTGGTGTGTTTTCTTGACGGTCTCCCACTTTTTTGTTTATCCCCTATTCTAGCAAGCATGTCATCCTTCTGCTGGGGCTGGTCCCTCCTGACCACATGAATGAAGTAAGTGAGACAAGTTCGCACCACCCTTGCCTCTAAGGAGCACTCTGACAGTACTTTTTCCAAGAGAGACTGGTTCATTCTTCTTGCAGCCCATGGTTTAAGGACTGCCAAGTGAGTTTGCAAACTCACCCTGGGAAAGGCGCTACATACCTCACTACTGAATACCACCACCATCACCTTCAACTACTTCCCCAGGAAGCTGGGCATCCACGCCTGGGCCTAGTCCACCCTTCAAAGCAATTCTGGAACTCTTCTGGAATAGCCATCAGAACTGCCTTTGTATTATCCTTGATGTTCTGAAAGTCCTCAAAATGTCTTCCTTTCCATATTTCCTTTCTCTTTGAGTAAACAAAAAGCTATCAGGGCCAGATCAGTTGAGTAGGGAGGCTCTCCCAATACAGTTATTTGTTTACTGGCTAAAAACTCCCTCACAGACAACTACACAATTCAGTTCACAAACTTGTCACCTTGCCACTGTGTGCAATGGCTGGTCCAGAAAGAGTCCACAATTGCTTTGGAGGATAGACTAGGCACTGGCATCAGTGCAGAGCTTCCCAAGGGGAGGACTTCGAAGGTGACTGTAGTGATATTCAGCAATGAAGTACGCAGCATTTAGAACAATGAAGTTCAGGAACTTAACTATCAGGTCTCGTCTATTCACTATTCTTCATCAACACCATAATTCAAAGGTATCAGTTCTTCTTTGGTCTTCCTTATTCATTGTCCAGCTTTCACTGCATATGAGGCAACTAAAAATAATAAGGCTTGGATCAGGAGTACCTTAGTCCTCAAACGGACATCTAAACGGTCTTCTGCAGCAGATGTAATGTCCTGACTGCTGCATCCAGGGCCACTTATTATGGATTCAAGTAAAACAAAATCCTTGACAACTTCAATCTTCTCTCCACTTATCATGATGCTTCTTATTGGTCCAATTGCTAGAATTTTTTGTTTTCCTCATGTCGTAGCATAATCCATAATGAAGGCTGTGGTCTCTGACCTTCATTAATAAATGTTTCAAGTCCTCTTCACTTCCAGCAAGTGAAGTGATATCATCTGCATATGGCAGGTTAGATGAGTCTTCCTCCAAATCTCATTCTCCCTTCTTCTTCATACAGACCAGTTTCGTGGATTATCTGCTCAACCTACAGACCAAGTAAGTATGATGCAAAGATACAACACTGACACAGCTTTGCTGATACACACAGTCAAATTCCTACACACAGTCAATGAAACACAGGTAAATATCTCTTTGGTGTTCTCTGGTGACACCCATTGGCTATCAGGAATGATATCCCTCATTCCACACACTCTTGTGAATCCAGTTTGAATTTCTGGCAGTTTTACGTTGACTGCCAGAACTGCTGCATCTGCTTTTGAATGATTTTCAGAAATTCTGTGTGTGATATTAATGACACTGCTCGATAATTTCCAGATTCAGTCGGATTAGCTTTCTTCTGAATGAGTACAAATAGGGACGTCTTCCAGTCGGTAAGCCAGACAGCCATCTTCCAATCACAGCCAAGTGAGCACCTCCAGTGCTGCATCCATTTGTTGAAACATCTCAGCCGGAAGTCCTGAAGCCTTGTTTTCCACCAGTGCTTTCAGTGCTGCTTGGACCTCTGCCTTTAGCACCACTGGTTCTTGATCATACTCTACCACCTGAAATGGCTGAATGTCAACCAGTTCTTTCTGGTATAGTGACTCTGTGTATTTCTGTCATCTTCCTTTGATGCTTCCTACATTATTTAGTATTCTCAAGATTTAGTATTCTCAAGATTGCAACTTGAGGATTTTTCTTCAGTTCTTCCAGATTGAGAAATGCCAAGTGCACTCTTCCTTTTCGGTTTTCTATCTCCCAAGTCTTTACATATTTCATTATAATACTCTGCCTTCTTAAGCCACCCTTTCAAAGCTTCTGTTCAGCTCTTTTACTTCATCATTTCTTCCTTTAACTTCAGCTACTCTACGTTCAAGAACAACTTTCAGAGTCTCTTCTGACACCCACTTGTCCTTTACTTTCTGTCCTGTCTTTTTAATACTTCTTTCTGTCTTCCACAACTCATGATGTCATTCCACAACTCATGATGTCATTCCACAACTCATGATGTCATTCCACAACTCATGATGTCATTCCACAACTCATCTGGTCTTCGATCATTATGTTCAATGTGTCAAATCTATTCTTGAGGTGCTTTCTAAATTTAGGTGGGATACACTCAACGTTGTCCTTTGGCTCCTGTGGACTTGTTCTAATATTTTTTCAACTTCATCTTGAACCTATACATGATTAGCTGGTGATCTGTTCCCAAGTCAGCCCCTAGGCTTGTTCCGACTGATAATATTCAACTTTCCTATCATCTCTTTCCATAGTCATAGCCATTTTTATACCTAGGTGTTCTACCTAGCAAGGTCCATGTATATAGTCACCACTCATGTGGTTGAAAAAGATACTTGCAGTGAAGAAGTCAATGGTCATGAAAAATTCTATTACGCAACCTCCAGTGTTATTTCTACCACCAAGGCTATGTTTTCCAACTTTCATATTTTGATTGCCAATATCATCAATGCATCTTGATTGCATGTTTGTTCAATTTCAGACTACAATAATTGGTAAAAATCTTTGATGTCTTCATCTTTGGCATTAGTGGTTGATACATAAGTTTGAATAATGATCATATTAACTGGTCTTCCTTGCAGGTATATGATATTAACCTGTCACTGACAGCACTGTCCTTGAGTATAGATCTTGAAATGTTATTTTCTGATGATGAATGTAACATCACTCCTCTTCAGTCTGTCACTGTTGGCATAACAGATTACATGATTATCTGATTCAAAATGGCCAACACCACTTCAACGGAACTGACTAATGCCTAGGATATACATGTTTATGCATTTCACTTCATTTCTGATGATTTCCAATTTTCCTAGATTCATCCTTCATAAATTCAACATGCCAGTTGTCAAAGATGTTTGTGACTGTTTCTTCTCATTTTGAATCGGGCCACTTCAGCAAGTGATGATCCTGAAAGGTCAATTCCATCCATGCTAAGACTGACTCTACCTGGAGGTGGCAGTCTTCCCCAGCTGTACACTGAGTGCCTTCCAACCTGAGGGGCTGCTCTTCCAGTATTGTGTCAGACAGTGTTCTGATGCATTCATAAAGTTCTCACTGGCCAGCTTTTTTCAGAGGTAAGCAGCCAGGTCCTTTTTTCTAGTGTGCCTTAGTCTGGCAGTTCCACTGCAACCTATCCATCTTGGATGACACTGCTAGTATTTGAATACCACCGGCAAGCCACCACAGTATGACAAACTGACACACACACGTGTGTGTGTGTGTGTGTGTGTGTGTGTGTGTGTGTGTTAAATATGCATATTCAAATACAGACATTCAAATATACATAGCGTTGGTGGAATTTCCCAGAAATTTCATGAGACAGTTCTACTCTACTTGTCACTGTGAGTCAGAACTGACTTCACGACAATGGATTTGGGTTCGGGGTGGGTTTTGGTGGCACAACAACCACTGCAATTGACTGATAACCGAAATGTCAGCAGTTTAAAACCACCAGTGTCTCTATGGGGAAAAGATCTGGCAGTGTGCTTCTGCAGAGATTTTTAAAGGCTCAGAAACCCTACAGGGTCACTCTAAGTTGAAACAGACTCAAAGGCAGTGAATTTTCATATATATACATGCACACATACACACACAAACATGTATATATACACACACATAACATGTAGTATGGTGAAGTGAAAGAGGTAAACAGAAGATTTCAAAGAGTGCCTTGAGCATTATAAAACACTGTATTAACAAAGTACTATAATGAAATGTACAAAGACCTGGAGCTAGAAAACAAAAAGGAAGAACATGCTTGGCCTTTCTCAAACTGAAAAAACTGAAGAACAAAATCCAAGCTTCAAGTTGAAATAGTGAAGGGTTATATGGCGAAAATCTTAAATGATGCAGGAAGCATCAAAAGGAGATAGAAGGAATACACACCATCACTGTATCAAAAAGAACTGGTTGACAGTCAACCATTCTAGGAGGTAGTATATGATCAAGAACCAATGGTTGAAAGAAGAGGCTCAAACTACACTGAAAGCAATGGTGAAAAACAATGTTCCAGGAACTGACAGAATACCAGCTGAGATGTTTCAACAAACACGCAGCACTTGAGGTGTTGTATCTGTTAAGTTGGTAAGGTTATCTAAGAGAAGAAATTTAGAAGACAGCTACCTGGCCAACCAACTGTAAGAGATCCATATGCATGACCACACCAAGGAAAGGCGATTAAACAGAACGTGGCAATTACTGAACAGTATCATTACTCTCACACGCTAACAAAATCTTGTTTGCAATAATTCTAAAATGACTGCAGCTGTTCACCAGCAGGGAACTACCAGAAATTCAAGCCAGATTCACAAGAGGATGTGGAATGAGGGATGTACCTGCTGACGTCAAGATCTTGGCCCCAAACAGAGGATACTAGAAAGATTTACCAATGTTTTATCAAATACACAAAGGCACTCAACTGTGTGGACCATAATACCTTACTTGTGCTCATGTGGAAACTGTACATAGGTCAGAGGCAATAATTTGAACAGAACAAGAGGATAGTGAATGATTTAAAAATGAAAAAAGGGTGCTGCAGAGTTGTATCCTTTCACCTTTTTCAATCCATATGCTGAAAAATAATATGAGAAATTGGCTATAAGAAGAACGTGGCATCAGCATCAAAGGAAGACTCACTTACAATCTGAGATACACAAATGACACACTTCCGCTTGCTGAAAGTAAAGACTATTTGCAGGACTTACCGATGAAGGTCAAAGATTACGGGCTTCAGTATAGATTACACTGAACACAGAGTACATGAAAATTCTTCTAACTTGACCAACCAACAACATCACGATATACGACAGAGAAACTGAAGTTGTTAAGGATTTCATTCTTGAATTAACAATCAATGCCCACAGAAGCAGAACTCTTAATCATTAAGACACCAGCGCTCCACCTACAAAAGCAACAGTCAAGAAATCAAATAAAGTAGTGCATTGGGCACATCTGATACTAAAGACCTCTTTAAAACTTTTAAAAAGCAAATGTCACTTTCATGACTCGAGTGCTGCTGACCCAAGGCATGGGTGTTTTCAACTCCCTCATATACATGTAAAAACTGGCACTGAAAATGGAAAACCAAAAAATTGGCATTTGAATCATGATGGTGGCAAAGAAGATTGAATATATCACTATGAGTCAGAATCAAGTCAATGGCAATGGATTTATTTGGTTTTGGGCCACAAGAATGAACAAATCAACCTTAAGGAAGAATAGCCAGAAGGCTCCCTAGACACAAGGACGGTGAGACTCTGTCTTGCCTACTTTAGATATGGTATCAGAAGGGCCCAGTCCCTGCAGAAGGACATCACGCTCAGTAAAGTCAAGGAAAGAGAGGAAGACCTTCAAGGAGATGACAGACACAGTGGCTGTAACAGTGGGCTCAAACTCTGCAATGATTGTGAGGACACAGCAAAACCAAGCAATGGATTGTTCTCTTAGGCAAAAGATATCTCCGAGCTACAGCCAACTCAGCAGCACCTAACAACAACAGGAACAGTGTATCAGAATTTAATATATAATATAATATATAATAAAGCCAGTTCATTGGAAAAGAATGGAAACTTTGGTTAATTCTTTTGCTCCAAGAAGCATCGATTCATCTGGAAGAAGTAAAAGCAGACCTCTTTCTCAAACCACATGCAAACAAAACCATCAGATGGAATAAAGATCTAATATTTTAGATTTAAAAAAAATTCTTAAAAGCAAGCATAGAAAACTGCACATAATTTAGGGGTAGATGAGGAATATCTTCTTAAGCAGTAGAAAAAACTAGACCCCACAGAAGAAAAAAGTTTACCAAGTGACACTAAAGGAAAAACTGCATGGCAGAGATGCCATAAACCAAATTAAAAGCAAATGATAGACTGGGAAAAACCATTTGCTGTACATACAGTCAATATCCCTAATATATTAAAGTTTCAACCCACTGGTAACAAAAAAATGAAAATAAGCAAATGATATGAATAGCAACAATAAATAAACATACGAAAATATGTTAATCTCATTCTAGTTTGGGAAATTAAAACAATGAGATGTAATTTTCACCAGATTAGAAAAAATTAAAAGACAAATGACACAAGGTATTAGTAAACCATAACACACCAAACCTATTGCTGTCAAGTTGATTCCAACTTAAGGCAATTGTCATGTTAAACTGTGTCTCCTAAAAATATCTGTCAATCATGCTACAGCATGATTTCCAGTATTACATGATTGCCTACCCTTTTGCCATCTGATGTGATTTCCCTATGTGTTTTAATTCTATCACTATGACGTAATGAGATAGCTTAGTGGCAGTTATACTGAAGAGATCTACATGATTAGATAGCTAATCTCTTTTGGATATAAAAGAGAGAAGTGAACAGAGACATACAGAGACCTCTTACCACCAATACAGCAGTGACAGGAGCAGAGCATGTCCTTTTGACGGAGATTCCTATGAGGAGAAGCTCCCAGACCCAGGGAAAATTGATGACATGGACTTCCCTCTGTACTAGATAAAGTCTTCTTCTGTAGGTGACACCCTGAATCTGGACTTACAGCCTACTAGACTGTGGGGGAATAAATTTCTCCTTGTTAAAAGCATACACTTGTGGTATTTCTGCTAGCAGCAATAAATAACTAAGACAGTAACTCTAGAGGACAGAGCTGAACTGCTCTATAGATTTTCCAAGGAGTGCTTGGTGGATGCCAACTGCAGACCTTCTGGTTAGCAGTGTAGCTCTTAACTACTACACCACTAAGGTTTCCAAAGTATTGATAGGATGTGGGGAAAATATCCCAAAGCATTTCTTGCTTGTAGGACCACACACTGTTACAACTTTTTGAAAATAAACTGAAGGAAGACTCGTCAACAACCTGCAATATGCAGATGATACAACCTTGCTTGCTAAAAGTGAACAATGGGGTTCCCCTGGGAGCATGGCCCCAGACCTGATGCTGCCCCTGTCCATTACTGAGGTCAACTCCTCAGACAGGAATAGACTGGAATCAGTGACACAAAGTGACCACATCGTGTGTGCACTTTATGGTTCTATGCATCTATAGGATGCCTCTTAGTAGAGAGGAGCAGCGGGTGGAGAAGAGGAAATGGGAGATTCTTAAGAAGATACGACATGTATAGAACAGAAAGAAGGAGTGTGCTATCACCAGGCAAGGAGAGCAATAGGAAATGTACATAGGCAGGCATGCAAATTTAAACTGATTGTACACTTTCACTCAATCACAATAAACAAAGTAGGAATAAATAAATAAAAGTAAAGAGGTCTTGAAGCACTTACTGATAAAGCTCAAAGACCACTGCCTTCAATATTGATAACACCTTAACATAAAGAAAACAGAAAGTTCTCACAACTAGACCAATAAGCAACATCAGGATACACGGAGAAAAGACTGAAGTCATCAAGACTTCATTTTACTTGGATCCGCAATCAACACCCATGGAAGCAGTGGTCAGGAAATCAAATGATGCATGGCCTTGGGCAATCTGCTGCAAGAGACCTCTCTAAAGTGCTGAAAAGCAAAGACGTCACCTTAAGGATTAACGTGTGCCTTACCTAAGCCATGGTATTTTTGATTGCCTAGTATGCATGAGAAAGCTGGACAATGAATAAGAAAGACCAAAGAACTGACACCTTTGAACAGTGGCAATGGTGAAGAATATTGACTATGCCATGAACTTCCAGAAGAACAAACACTTCTGTCTTGACAGAAGTACAATCTGAATGTTCCTTGGAAGGATGACGAGACTACATCTTACATACTTTGGATATGTTCTCAGGAGGACTCAGTACCTGAAGAGGGATACCACGCTCGGTAGAGAGTCAGTGAAAAAGATGAAGACCCTCAATGAGATGGACTGACACAGTGGCTTCAACAGTGGGCTCAAGTACAGCAACAATTGTGCGGATGGCACACAACCAGACAATGTTTTGTTCTATTGTACATAGGGTCACTACAAACTAGAGCCAAATCAATAGTACACCGTGACTGGGACAGACTTAAGACACTTCTGCAGGGGGAAACATCCATAGTCTATGCTGAACCAAGCCAGAGTTCTTTCAAGAGGATCAGACCATGGCCTAACGTGAGATGTGAACTGATGGCCATGTTGGACTGGTAACCACACAGTTACATACAAACAAAGAAAACCCAAATGGAGTGCAGCAGAAACAAAGAGACCATAGACACAGGACATTGTTTAATCTGAGAAAGCAAAATTTTCAAACCAGTTCTCTCTTACACTCAATCGGTACCATAAAAAATATATTTAAAAACATTAACTGTTCTGTATCTATCATTATTGTCATTGTAAAGCCTGATTACATTTCCTACACTTTATTTGTGAATATGTCCATTATCCTTCCATAAACCCTTTAACTTAAAGGAGCCTGCGTGGTTTTTGTTCTTTGCAAACAACAAGGACCAAAAACATTTCTGATTTATAATCGATAAGCCTGTGAAAACCAACCCAATGGAAAGAGTATCTTATGAGAAACAGACATTCAATAAATTACTACGGAAAGTATACACAGCAAAAAAAAATAAGACCCCAGTGAGCAAACTGTTCTGAGGCCAAGATTCTTGGCCATCACAAATTAACAAACTGGCATGGTGATTTATAAGTTGCTTGTGCCTTTTATCAATCCAAATCCTCACACCCCTCAAGAACATGATCCTTTGTGGATGAGCTGTAATGCCACGTTTCAGAATCTGAAATCTGAGGTGACAGTCACAACAATCACAAGGATTTGATTAAGCATCTTGGCAGCTCCACATATTTTTACTACATCTGCTCCAGGAGGTTCTGCCAAGGAGAGCCAGTCAAGTGGGGAGTCGCAGAAGGCAAGCAGTACTTAGTCTTAGAAAAACGAGATTAAAGTTCGGATTTAGATATTGACATTTAGTCATTATTTGTGGTTGACAGGACATTGGGGATGAGACACTCATGATAATACTTTTTTCCTGTTCAATGTCTTCCTCTTAGGCCCAGGTTAGAAATAAGCAGCAAACAGATTCAGACAGGCAATGATGGCAGTAGCAGTAGCCACGTAAGAGTTATACAGTCCATTTCTTCTGGTACAGAGCAGGTATAAGAGAAAAATGGTTTGAAAATTTCCTTTCCTATAAAGTAAAAATGCATGTGGAGAAAACTCTCCAGAATGTCATTTTTTGTGCCATGTTTTCAAAGTTCACATCCGGGTAAGAAGTGAGAGAGGGTTGTTACTTCAGAGCCTCCTTTTTCAATGTGGCGTTATGTAACCAGATAAGATGTATTAAGCTTCTTGACATGGCAAAGTTACAGAACGCCAGATAATTGGCTAAGCTGGGTTTTTTTCTTTTTCATTTCTGCTCTAAAGCTTAAATAACCCTTCTATTTTTTTAGCTTAACCACTACAAATGGATTTTTTGTTATTGCTATTTCTCTCTCTCTCTCTCTCTATGAGCATCTTTCCACGAAAATAACCCATTCTTAAGAAACGGGAAGTCTCAAAGTCTCACTGACATTCTTAACAAATATGAATTGACTGGAAAAGCACAGACTTAAAAATCTTAAAGACACAAGTTCAAATGTTAGCCTTAAGCTGTCAATTTCTTGAAATGTAAAACTATAGTGGTTAAGATTACTTACGATTCTTAGGAAGATTGAAACAACATTTATCTGTGTTTCTCAGCCCTGGGCTCTGTTTTAGCCTGGGTTCTCTAGAGAAGCAAGACCAGGAAAGCATAGATAGATAGACAGATATCAAAGAAATGGCTCATGCAATTGTAGACGCTGGAATGTCCCAAGTCTGTGGGTTAGGGTAGACGAGTCTCCCAATTCACTTGGCTACAGGGGCTGATGAAGCCAAGATCAGTGGGTTGGACAGCAGGGCTCTTGTTCACAGGCTGTGGATACCTATGAATAACACGACTGGCAGGCAGGATCACAAGCTTTCTCCTAATTCACATAGCTACAGGCCTGGGAACCCAAGATAGCCAAGTCAGAGAGCAGAGCTCTACTCACAGCCTGTAAAGATCAACAAATCCCACTACTGTCAGATAAACTCCACGAACCAGAAGTCAGGGGAACAGGAGGAGGCAGCTACAAGATCCAGAGTGAGCAAAATGACAGAACATCTGCTTATGTTCAGATACAAGTGACAACTCTAAGGAAACTCTCTTCCAACTGACTGGCTATTACAGTAGATCCCAACATGGGAATGACCACATATAAACACTGAGAAGCATGGCCCAGCCATGTTGACACACAATCTTAACCATTACGGGCTTTTATTAGAATCACCTGAAAACCTTTTCAAAGCTAGGGATGAATCCCTGAACACTGCTGCAGTCCAATAACTCAGGCGCTGTGTGTGTACGTACCCAGAGACCAGCGAAGGCTTCCAACAGGGTTTTAACTTCTTCCTTTAACCAGAAGAAGCAATTCTTCATCAAAACTCACAGCGCAGTTTCCATCTCTGTCATCCCTGTTTACGAGGGCTAGCCTGCAGAACTGAACGTCCCAGGTAGCATGAAAACAAATCAAGATGGCATTTCCAGGGATGAGTGACTACATCACAAAGCCAGAGATACAAGGCCAGAGATAACCAGTTTCACATTCAAGGTGAGTTTATCTACTGGTTTATAGTATGCCACAGACTAGGTAGGAAGTGGAAAGGCTGCATTAAACATTTATTTGATGTCTAACCTAGGAACTCCATGTATTTTCAGCACAATACATGGGATCAGAAACCCATCTACGCTCAAGTTCCATGAAACTTAAAATGACCACCAGGGCATCTCAAGAGGATACCCCATTGAGTAAAGGAATCTTCAGTGCGACCTCAACAGCAATGAACTATCCATAGAGAATTAATCTCATCTCTTGTTCTCTGGTCAGAGTCCTTCATTAAGCTGTTGTCTTATGAAGTGGGTCCTTGGTCTTGCTCTGTGGGTTGCTTAAACAGTTTAAAACCTGTACCCCTTAAAAAAATAAATAAAACTATTGCCCAGGGCTCCTTCTCACAGATCCTGAATAATTGTGTCTAAGGATCCATTCTCATCATTTAACAGGTTTCTAGGTGAGTCGGATCCGACTCAATGGCACTTGGCTGGCTGGCAGGTGATTCTAATGAGAACCCAGAGATGAGAAACAGAGACAAATGTTATTTCATCCAGTTAAGAGAAACGTCACAAGGGATGACTTTAACAACAGAAATTTATTTTCTCACAATTTAGGAGGCTAGAAGTTTGCATTCAGAGCAACAGCTCTAGGAGAAGGCTGTCTCTGTTGGTCTGAAGGAAGGTCCTTGTCCCTTTTCAGCCTGTCCTTGGTTCCTTGGTGACCATGTGGTAGGTGTCTTCTTCTCCACTTGTGCTAGCTTGCTTGTTCAGTATGCTCTTTTACAGATCAAAAAATGCTGATTTCAGACACATCCTATGCTAACATTGTCTCATGAACAGAGAGAGAGAGAGAGAGAGAGAGAGAAGAAAGAAAAACCCATTCCCAAATGAGATTATAACCACAGATATAGGGGTTTGAATATACATTACATATTTGGGGGTAAGGGGGGTTGCGTGAACACAATTTAATCCCTAACAGTCCCATTGTCCCAATGTTATTTTAGGGAAATCAAACTGAAATAACTAGAAATTGGATAGTTCATGACATTTACTGTCAACCACAATTACTACTAATCAGTAACAATCAATCAGTGTCACGAGTATCAATTAGTGGCATGAGACATGGACAGGATTAGCTTCCAACAACAACTCCATTGGTCCTGAGGTCCTAGTAGCCTATTCCGTTACTGTGGGTTAGTCAATTAGGAAACACTCAGTACACACACAGACACACAGACACACAGACACACACACTGATTTTGGTTTTACCACCTAAAGATCACAGGTTAACAGTGGGTTTAAAGACTGGGCCCTTGGTCCTGCTCTACTGGTTGCTAAAGACTCTACAGCTCAAAGCACTTTTTAAAGAATATTATTGCCCAGGTCTCATTCTCAAAGCCTGAGTCATTGAACTCTTACAGTGTCCAGGGTGTCATTCTTAGCTTTTAAAAGGTTCCCAGGTGATTCTAATGAGAACCCAAGGCTGAGAAACACAGATAAACCTTATTTCTGTCTTTCTGATAATCTTAAACTTGACCACTATTTCAATCAATCTGCCAGTTCCTCAGGGCAGCAAATTAGGTTTTTTCTCTCTCTTTTTCTCCTCTACCCTCTCTTCCTACCTTATTTTTTACCAAGTCAATAGCTTTTCTTTTTTCTTTAACTTTTGAATTAAAAAAAAAAAAAAGCACAATCCCTGTCTTCAGGAGTATTGAGTCTCTGCATGTGTTTTTCTTTGCATAGGCATAATTTTGAGAGCAAATCACAGTCTTAAAGCTCACCCATATCCTGAACACCAGATGTGAGTCACAAAATGCTATTTTTTGAATCTTGAACTTTTGTAAATGAAATGCAAAAAGAGAAATGAAGTTATTGCCAGTCATATTCATCTCCTCATAAGAATTAATCAGTATAAATACTTATAGAATCATTTAATTCAAGTAAAGGAACATTTAGTGTCATAAATCAATCTACTGTCACCACCCAAGGAAACTAAAACACCACAGTGAGTGTTCCGTAAAACAAATTGTTTTATAATTTTAGTTGCTAGGCTAACAGCATGTTTATCTAGAAGTCTTTCAGTATCACAAAGCACTTTGCAAATTGTTTTACAGCTCTGCTAAGTGAATGGATTTGATTAAAAACACATTATCATGATTAAAAACTCCACATTATTTGCATGTTTATTTACTGAAGGTGGTACCAGCAAATCACCTGATCACACCCATCACTCTATAAACACTGCCCATGTCTTGACCTTCATCACCAGTGCTTGTAAAATGAGTGCACCCCAATGGTAATACAAAACCCCAAAACCCACTGCTGTGGGGTCAGTGACGACTCATAGTGACCCCACAGTAGAGCAGAACTGTCCCACAGTGTTCTAAGGAGTGCCTGGCAGACTCGAACCGCTAAACTTTCGGTTAGCAGATGTAGCACTCAACCACTACACTGTACGTGTTCCATGAGTGATACAGTAACTACTTTACAAGAAAAGAAAGGAGAGAGGAAAGAAGGAAGACAGAAAGGGAGGGAGGACGGGAGAGAGTTGAGGGATGAAGGGAAGGAGGAAGGAAGAGAGGGAGAGAAGAAAGAAAAACAACTTCTGAAATTTCTCAGTAACCACTTCCAGCTTGAACTTGCTGGCTTATCTCTAGTCTTGCAGATAAGACTCTTTAATCCAGTTCTTTAGTCCCTCCCTGATTACCGTATCTCAGTGTTTTCTGATACTCCCATTTTACATTCATGGCTTTGTTCCTACTATTTTTCTCACTTTTCTTTTTTTAACACTTACCATTCCTAAATCCCACTCCATTACATAAGAATCATAAATTCCCTCACTGATGAATGATCACAGATCAACTCAAGGAAGCCAAGTCGACAGGGTTGTATGAGACTCAGCGTTGGGTGCTCTCGAGTGGGCACCAACACACAAGACCCCATGCACACAACCTACGCACGACACTGCCTAGTCCAGCGCCAGCTTCACAATCATCGCCACATGGGAGCTTACAGGGGTGCTCATCTGCCGACACCACATCTGCCAGTGTTTCACCACTGTTTCTAAGGTTTCACCGGCTAACTTTTTTTTACAAGTAGACTACCAGGTCCTCCCTCCTAGTCTCTCATAGGCTGGAGACTAGCTGAAACCTGTCCACCCTGGGAGACCCTGCTGGTGTTTGAATGGGTGACCACTGGTATTGAATACCACTGGCATAGCTTCCAACATCACACAAGCCACTGCAAGATGACCAGCTGACAGATGTGGGGGTATGACAGCCTTAGTGAGGAATTATTGAGCTCATGTCTGAAATTCCTGACATGAAAATATTCAATCCCATAATAGCTTGCAGCCTTTTTGAAAACACAGACTGTTATTTTGTACTATTAAAGGGGTTGAAAAAAAACTCAATGTCTTGAATTTAAACATATGTGATGTGTTTATAAAAATCAGTTACTGTGCTAAGGAGGAGGGCAAAGAGTGGTGAATAAGAAAGACCCAGATGCTACTTTCATGAAACTAACAGTTAAGTATAGGAGACAAACATTAATAATAAATAAAAATGTGTTATTTAATTCATCATACAGTTATGAGGAACATCAGGATAGAGGCTGTATTTGTGGAAGTGTATAACTGAAGGGCTTGGCTTATTCTGCAGATCATGTAAAGTTCATCTAATTACTGACATTTAGGCTGAGTCCTGAAGGATCTATAGAGGTTGGCCAACATCCTGAGGATTATAAATAAATGAGGTTGAAAAAAAAGCCAGTGTAGCTTGAGGTAAAAAAAACAACATCAAGAAAGCTCAAGATGACAGAAATAGGCAGGGGTCAAAGCTCACAGAGCCAAAGGTGGGCAGCCAGCGAGGAATGGAAGTGACAGGTAAGATCTGCATTGTAAGAACACATTGGTTGCACTGGGGAAGAAAGACTGGAGGGGATGGCGCAAGAGTAGAAGCAAGAGGACCAGAGAGGCCAGTGAAGTCACTGTGGGAGATGACGCAGAGCCGGACCAGGGTGGTAGCTATGGAAACAGAGAGAAGTGGAAGGGTACGTCATATGCAAAAAGACGTGGGATGAGTAAAAGCCAAACAAATATATAAACCCTAACTCTTCCTATTATCGTGTGTGTGTGTGTGTGTGGGTTACAGAATGAAGCCAGCCTGGCCAGCAAAGTGATTATTCAGCTTTTTCCCAAGCCATGTCACCAGCTCCATTACCATCTTTGGACTTCCAATTCAGAAACCTTTTTTTTTTGTTGTTTCACTAAAGGACTTTAGATAATTGGATGGATGGCTGTACCCAGCCCTATCAATAAGGAAAAAATAATAATAACTTGCAGCATATGCTGTATTAACCATGAGTGATATTACATTTGCATCATACTCTAACACAGTTGAGAAATGAAGAACTCTATTTTATCAAAGGAGTATCAAGTACTGTGTGGATTATCAGCTTTCCAAAACTGAGTACATGACAAAATTCTGAAACTTAAGTAGTCCTGGGAATTAGAAAATAACATTACCTATTTCCTACTGCGTGATCTTGGGAAAATTACTTTCAGCCTCTCTGAACATCATCTCATTTCTAACATAGGATAACATCACTTACTTCAAAACTTTCTCATGTTGCTTAAATTAACATATAACATTATATAATACATAACATTAAAAACTCCATTAAAGCTTCTCCTATACAGTAGTTATAAAGAAAACAGTAGCTAAGATTTTAATCTTGAGACCAATCATTGTGAATATTGATTATGATGTTCGTATTTTTCAGGCTGGCTAGAAATACCAACTGACTAAATGCTCCATGTTTTTTTTAATCGGCTCCTGATATTTGGGGATGACTAACTGTGGAAAGAAGCCCTGTTGGCATAGTGGTTAAGCATTTGACTGCTAACCAGAAGGTCAGCAGTATGAATCCACCAGTCACTCCTTGAGACCCTACGGGGCAGTTCTCTGTCCTGTAAGGTTGCTATGAGTTGGAATCAACTCAACAGCAACAGTTTTTTTATGGGTTTAACTTTGGGAAATTAAAAACTTGGTCACTTAAAGCCAGACTTATGGTATATTAGGGTGATCCCTGGTACATCCCCACACCCTCCTAAAGAATTCTTGGAGTCCTGACTTTATTTTTGCATTTTCAGTGAAAGTTAAGGTTGCCAAACATGACTAGTTTATGAAGATTATGTAATGCGAAGAGTTTCCACCAGAAAGTATGCTACTGAACGTGTTCTTCTTCAAAGACTTAGCAGGTCTGAACAAAGACTTTTTTCAGAACTGATAACTATACCTAATACAAAAATCATGTACAGACATATACTACATAATTAGTCTGATTATATAATCAAGATGTCAGCTTATAAGAGTTTAAAACAAATGGGTAAAAGTATACTTCAATACCTCTTGAGCTACACAATTATTAAAATGGTTATCCCACGTATTTACAGAAATTAATAACCATAATTTATACTGAAAATACTGAATTTTAGACATTCGATGCCAAACTCAAGTAAAAGAAAATAAATTTTTGAAATACAAAAATGCACAAAGATTTATAGGTAGTCTTTAAAACAAGCTATTTGTTATATCACTGATTTGTACTTAACTATAAATATGCCATCTCCACATAACTAACAAATACAGAATAATTACAAATCTGTAGCATTACATATCTATTTGTTGTTAGCACTCATCAAATCGACTCAACTCCTGGCAACCACACATATAACAGAGGAAAGCTTTACCAGTGTTACACCATCACATAATCCTTCCTGTGGTGAAGCCCACTGTTAAGGCTATCCAGCTCACTGTGGGTTTTCCTTGCTTTTGCTGAACCTCGACTCTATCAGCAGTGCCGCCTTCTTCTAGTGATGTCCTTCTTGATGATGTGTCCAAACTATGTAAGATAAATTGACTATTCTTGATTCTAAGGAGCACACTCGCTGTACTTTCTCCCAAGTTGATTTGTTCATTCTTCTGGCAGTCTGCCGTATAGTCAACATTCTTCACCAACACCACAATTCAGGCATGAACTCTTTGGGGTCTTTTTTTTTCATTGTCCAGCTTTCACATGCATATAAGGCAACTGAAAAGACCATGGCTTGGGTCAGGCACACCTTAGGCATCAAAGTGACGTCTTAAAAGAGGTCTTTTGCAGCAGATTTGCTTAATGCAACATGTCACTTGAGTTGCTGACTGCTGCTTCCTTGGGCATTGATTGTTGATCCAAATATAATGAAATCCTTGACAACTGCAGTGTTCTCTCCATTTATCATGATGCTATTCATTGGCTCCATTGTGAAGACTTCTGTTTTCTTTCCGTTCATTTGTAATTTATACTAGACTGTGATTTTTATCTTCATCATTAAGCGCTTTAAAGTCATCTTTATTTTCAGCAAGCAAGGCTGTGTTATTTGCATATAAACCCAAACCCCTCTCTGCCAGGTAGTCAGGCCACCTCATGGGACCCTAGTAGTCAGAGTAGACCTGTCCCATAGTTTCCAAGCAGTGCCTGGTGGATTTGAACTGCCAGCCTTTTGATTAGCAGACGTAGCACTTAACCCACCATGCCATCAGTGTTTCCTACTTGCATATAGCTGACAGTCCACGAGGCTTTCCCCAATACTGACGCTGCTGTGTTCTTTTTCATATAATAAGGCTTCTTGGATGATGTGTCCAGCATACAGATACAGTAAACAAGGTGAAAGGACATAACCCTGCCGCACACTTTTTCCAATCCTATTATATGTCATACGTTGCATAACCCATTATTACATAACTCAATTCTTTAAAAATAGAAGAAAAAAAATTTAATACCCCTACAAAAAGGGACAATCCCTGGGTGGTGTGAATAGTTAAAGCACTCAGCTGCTTACCAAAAGGTTCACTGTTCAAGTCTACCCAGAGGCACCTTCCAAGGAAGACCTAGCGATCGCCTTCCAAAGAAATCAGCCACTGAAAGCTACTCTAACAGAACTCAGCACCCTCTATTCTGATGCATGTGAGATGGTCACGAGTGAGAAACGACTTGACAGTAACTGGGAACTGGTGCACAGGATTCTACTGTTCCATAACTTGCTGTTGGTTTGTTCAACAACACCCAGATCTATTTCCATGTTAGAATCTACAAATATACTCTATTCTTTACTTACGAAGATTTTAAATGTTTTTATTGCGTATTCAAAAAAGTGTGCATCCTAATAACTAAAATGCTCAGAACCCAAGGCAGTACTCTGATTAAACTGTCTTTTGCAGCCTGGAGGACACGTTCGCTGAGCTCTGCATGACTCTGGTTTCACTGCCATCTCACGTTGCTTATTTCTCCACCAAAACGCAAGTGCTTTCCCGGCCCAGGCAGCCGGAAGAAGGCAACTGCTATCTCTGCGCTAAGTGGTCCTCGATGCTTCTGTTGTCAAAAGGGGAAGCACGGTCCGCGAAACCTGACTCACCCTCTCTGCATCTTACCAAGCGAAACTAAGAGAAGTAAAGTCAGAAGGTGGTGCTTGGGGGACGCTGCGTGCGCACTGGTGGCGAAATCTCACTTACAAGTGGCCTGTTTGCTCTTCCTGTTTTCTTGTTGCTTTTGGAGACAGGAAGCTTTTCTCTAGTGTTTCTGTCTTCTTCAATTTCAGTGTGTCAGCTTTCTCAGTCTCAGCCATACAGGATTTATCAGATAGGACTGCAGAAGAGCTCTTTAACCTTTCTCCTCCCCATCTCAATGGTCGGAAACAGAAGTTAAAGTTAGGGAGATGAGCAAGAAAGACAGCGGACTAGCCCAGCTATACCCTAGTCCCCAGAGACAGGAGGCAGGACCAGGGGTAGCAGGTGGGGTGGGGATGCAGACAAGAAGGATGAAGGGTCAGTTAATGTATTTGCCTGGATGCTTTAAATCACTAGGTGGTTTCTGCGTTTATCACTTCTTGCCTTCACCGGTTTATCAATTCAAGATGGGTCCTTTGAAAATTTCCATCTTGGTGATTCGCTTACAAAAAACTTTACCCTCTCATAAGCGTAACATACTTCTTGTATTTTCTCTTCTCCATGCCTGCTATCCACATCCACCTGTTTTAAGGATTGAACGGTGTTCCCCTCCAAATCTGTAGCAATTTGGCTGGGCCTGGATTCCAGACACTGGGTGACGTTCCTCCCTGTTAATGAGGGTGGATGGGCGGCAGTTGTGTTGGTGTGGCAGGACTTATCTTGTCAGGTTGTTTTGTGCCTTGAGGCGGTCTCCCGAGAAGTGTAGGAAAGAAGCTAGCAGAGAGATTCAGTGAGCTCACACCATCAAAGAAGAAAGCAGTGGCAGGAGCTGAGTGCATTCTTTGGAAAGGACCCGAGTCCCTTTGCCTCAGAAGCTTTCAGTCCAGGGGATGGCTGATGACAAGGACTTCCCTCAAGAGCCAGAAGAGAAAAACTTGCCCTGGAGCTGACACCCTGAGTCTGGACTTAGCTTATCAGACTGAGACAAATAAAATTTCTCTTTTAAAGCTATCCATGTGTGGTATTTCTGTTAAAGCAGCACTAGACAATTAAACCTGGTATGGTCTTTGGATAATCACTGTCACCTAGACACCGTTGCATTTACCAATATCCTTCTTTTAATAAGGTACCAAGAATCAGACTTCACGTAAAGTCTAACTCAGAGTTCCTTAAGATCGTTTGTTCATTACTGTCCTAGAATACATGCTTAACTTCTGCTGATGCTCTTAGAAATTGAGTACACAATGAAGAGAACATGGAGCTGTTTTTGACAGATGTGTATTTTTGAGTTTTACGTACCTCGAAAACTGAGGTACCATTAAGAGAAAACAAAGAAATTAAGAAAAAGCCCAGACCATGGGCTGTTTCCTGAGATTGACCAGAAACGCCAGGAGACTGCTACAGCAGGGGTGGGGACACTCCGATAGAGCAGGCTGGAAAGGACCAAAACCAAACCACGGCCTCTGCTTTTGCTTCCATTCCAACACACAGAGACCCCGTAGGACAGAGGAGAACTGCCCCACAGGGCTTCCAAGGAGCACCCAGTGGTCTTGAACTGCTGACCTTTCTGGTTAACAGCCATAGTACTAAACCACCAGGCTTCCCCTGGAGAGGACACGGGACAAACAAGAGAAGGTGCTCTCTGAAAACCACCCAAGTCCTGGAGCTTCTAATTATCATGTCACACCTGTAAGCTTCCTCTCTTGACATCTGCATGACTATCGATGGCACTTGGCTGGCTTGGCTGTCATGTAAACAAGCACCAAACACTGGACAATGCATGGATATGATAAAGAGAGAAATTCTGGTTAGAAGACTGTGAGAACCTTCTATAACTGCTGACAACTTCTAATTTAAAAAGAGACATGTATTGTCACACACCACACTGTCATACACAGTAAAGGATTCCTTACCCTGGAAGGCTCTAGGAGACACAGAAGGATCCCCTGGCCTGGGGTGTCACAGTGCAACTTTCTTCTTTGGGTAGGAGATAAAGATTGTATCAACTCTAAGCTTTGATCATTCTGTCCAGCTACAATACAGTATAATACTGTAATGCCCTCAGGGATCATTAAAGTCCCTGGAATTGTCTGCCTCTATGTTAGTGACTGTAAATCCTGGTAGCCTAGTGGTTAAGTGCTACATCTGTTAATGAAAAGGTCGCAGTTGGAATCTGCCAGGTGCTCCTTGGAAGCCCTTTGGAGCAGTTCTACTCTGTCCTATAGGGTCGCCGTGTCAGAATCTACCTGACGGCACTGGGTATCTTAGTGACCATAACTATCACCTAGGTTTGTTGATATTTTGCTTGTTTGTTTAATAAATCCCAGGGCTTCATGGTTAAGAGCTACAGCTGCTAACCAAAGTCCAGCAGTTGGGATCCTCCAGGTACTCCCCAGAAATTCTATGGGGCAGCTCCCCTCTATCCTGTAAGGTTGCTATGAGTCAGAATCAACTCAAGGGCAATGCATTTGTTTGATTTCGCTAACTGCCATACACAACTAAATCTTTCTAGTCAAAACATGGTCCACAGACAGGCAGCATCAGCATCACTTGGAAGCCTGTTAGGAACACAGATTCTCAGGCTAGCCCAAGACCTCCTGAAGCTGAATTCCCATTTAGCAGTTTCCTCCATGCTGTACAGAGCCCTGGTGACACTGTGGGTGAGAGCTCAGGCTGTTAGCCACGAGGTCAGCAGTTGGAATCTACCAGTGCCTCCCTAGAAACCCAATGGGGCAGTTCTACACTGTCCTGCAGGGTTACCATGACTCGAAATCAACTCCATAGCAATGGGGCTGATTTGCCTTTCTTGGCTTTTTTACCTATGATCCCTCACACTTTTCACTCTCTTCCCCTGATTTCACATAATCAGCTATTAGATGTCACTTACTTCCTACTCGTTCTTAATTTGCTGCTTCTATGTTCTGTGGGTTGGAAGAACATATGGCCAAGCTTGGGAGAACCATGCCCCAAGCAAACAGGCTCTGCATGTGAGGCCCGCCTTTCAGAGAACTCAGACTCTGTGTCACGTACTGGCCACTCCGGGGCCTCTGCTTACCCTCTAATTCTGCAGAATGTGTTAAATATGCAAGAGCAAGATAGCAGGCCATGTCATTGTCACATGGTACAATCACCCCTCCATATCCACGGGTTCCGCCTTACCTGAGGATTGAACCAACTGCAGACCAATATACTGACCAGTGGAGAGCCCAGAAGGATGCGGCAAGACCCAGTTCTGCCTGAGGAAAGGTGTATGCCAGTAAAGCAGCAACTTTTAGGGGGCCAGAACCAGTGGCACCCCTACATGATATAAACAAATCAGGATACTAGGAATGAGGACATGAACATACATCTCAGCGCCTCTTGGCCTGAAGGAGGGGCTGGTGCACACTGTGGCAGCAGAGCTCTAGGTCTGTTAGGGGAACACACAGCTGGCAGTCACAGAACTCACCCCTCTCCACAGTGTACGCGGGCATCCAAGGCCACCCAGTGCCTCCCACCTGAGGATCTTTGGCCTGGGGGCTGTCCTTCAAGGTGCCTGCTTGGATCTGGCGTCTCACGTCTGCCCACACACCTGCCTGACCATCGTAACGTCACGCTGCTCATTTCTGTGCTCTGTAAAAAATAAATAACCGCTGTGCCACTTTTATGAAACTTGAGGATTTGTGGATTTTGGCATCTATGCAGTGGCATGGAACCAATCCATCGGGAATACCTAGGTGAAAGAGGGAGAGAGAGCTTTTAAGAAGATACCACTTAAATTCGAGAAGTCCAGATACCTGTCTCCACAGCCAGCTCGAGGACACTACCCCCACCCCCCCCGCCCCGCCATAGAATCCTTGAGACAAGGCCAGTTTTAAGGAGAAGGTAAAAGTCTAGATGCCTCTGTCCAGTGCCAGCCTCAGGATGCTCTCTCTTCCCCCCATAGAAATCCTTGAGATAAGCCCAGTTTCTAAGGAGAAGGTAGATTCTTCCCATGTAACTTAATGCTAACTGCTCGTCTAGTGCCTCTTTAAGTACACTGTGCCAATAAGAATGCAATATGAAAATCTGTTGCCAATTAGGAGGATATATGGAAATTCCTTTGTCTGCTTTCTAGGAGAAATGTGTATATATAGGTATGTCTGATAACAGAACGGGGTGTGCAGCTATTTTTTGGACTTGAGTCCTTCTGCTGCACCTCCAGCTAATAAAAGCCTCTTCCTCTGCAAACAAAGTGGTGTTCGAGGTGCTTTCTGCTCTGAGGGCTGAACTTATCTTTTTCTGCTGCTACATAGGGACCATGGCAGTCGTTTCAGTATCCTTGGAGTGAAGGTTATTGCTATGTGAATCACACATCTCTGGGTCCAAGTTTAGATTCTGCTAGTAGTAGCTAGTGGTTATAGTTCAGTTCTTCAATCTCCAGAACCCTGTTCTTTTGATCTCTAAAATAGACAAATTTTATTTTACAGCATTGTGGGAACTACATCAGCCAGGTATTGGTGGAACACCTGGCATGGATAAGCAGCCAGCACTTTGTAATTCCTGTTCCTCACTCAACTTTATCTATTCTTCAACTCTTAACACCGCTATGTATGAAGACTATAAATAAACTGAGGGCCTTGCAAAGGGATGCAAAACCACATCCTCTAAGCTGTGATTCAAGGACCTCGAGATGTTTGCACTGAATTAGCACAGATTCTGCAAAGAATGGTTGTCTTCCAAGGTTTGAAAGAGAAGCTAGTCGCAGAGAAGTCAACCTATTTGATCAGGTAATAAATTTCTTCTTTCTGTCCTTAGATTTGATGCTGAGCTGTCTATCTGCACTGCTACCACCTCATGCCACGCACCCACCATCCCTCAGCCATTGTAACCACTTTCACACCAGTGTCTCTAGCTCTACTCAACCCATCCATCTCCAGTTCCTTATCCACACTACATTCAGAATGGCCTTTTGAAAGCTAGCAAGCAGCCATCTAAAGCCAAAGCCACTGCAGTGGAGTCAATTCCTATTCATAAACCCCAAAATAAACCCCAAACCAAATCCACTGTCGTTGAGTCAATTCAGACCCATAGCAACTCTGCAGGGCAAAGTATAACCGCCCCACAGAGTTTCCAAGAAGCACTTGGTGGATCTGACTTGCCTACCTTTTGGTTAGCAGCCACAGCAATTATCCACTACACCACCAGGGTTTCTTTTGACTCATAGTGACTCTGTAAGTCAGAGTAGAACTACCCCCATTAGAGTTTCCAAGGAGGGCCTGGTGGATTTAAATTGCTAACCTTTTGGTTAGCAGATGTAGTGCTTAACCACTATACCACCAGGGTTTCCAGCTGCCATCTAAAAGGCATCAATTTGTCCCAAACCACCCAGAGCAGAGAGACTGAGGGACATCACAGGCATAAGAAAAACATGAGCCCAAGAGACAGAAAGGGCCACATAATCCAGAGACTACATCAACATGAGACCAGAAGAACTAGATGGTGCCCAGCCATCACCAATGACTGCCCTGACAGGGAACACAACAGAGTCCCTGACGTATCTGGAGAAAAATGGGGAGCAGAATTAAGGCTCTATTAAACAGACCAGACTTGACGGTCTGGACAGACTGAAGAGTCCCTGGAAGACATGGGCCACAGACTCTATTAGCCCAGAACTGAAGCCATTCTCAAAGCCAACTCTTCAAAGGTTGGACTGGACTAAAAGACATGAAATGGTACTGGGAAAAGTGTGTGCTTCTTGGCTTAAGTAGATACATGAGACTAACTGGGCAGTTCCTGTCCAGAAGGGAGATGAGAGAGCAGAGGGCAGAATAGGAGCTGGTTGAATGGACATAAGAAATAGAGAGTGGAGTGTGCTGTCATGGGATGGGGAGATCAGGTGGAATTACACAGCAACGTGTGTCTAAGTTTTTGGAGGACAAATTGACTGGGATTGTAAATTTTCACTTAAAGCATAATAATTTTTTTTTTAATGTCATTTTTAAACTACAAAGGCAGCTGCGCTCTCACTACATTTGAGATTCTTCGGGTCCTTTTTGACAAAGTCACACTCCTTAGCATACAAGACCTTTCCTGTCTCTACTTCATTTCCCATTACTTTTGTGGGTTCCCAAACCACTGACCCCCAACATAGATACATAACTTTCTATTCAGCAAAATCAAACCGTGTGAATTTCCTTAACAATGCTCATCTGTCTTGCTCTCTTTATACCTGTCTGCTTGGAACATGTTCCATCTTGCCCACAGGGTGAAACATTTAAAATTGAGACATCTTCCCTGGGAAACCTTCCTTTTCTTTCATCTGCCCCTCCGGCTACCCACAGAATTTATCACTCTGTGGGTAGCAGGGGGTCTTCCTTGCATATCTCCAATGCTAAGAGTGCATTGAATGTCTGTGTTTAGCTGTGTGTCTACCCTTCTGCATGGTCAGCTTCTTCACCACACACTGTTATCTTTTTGCACACCATGTGAACACCACACACTGAAGACCTGAAGCCCAGGTGGAGTTGCCAAAAGGATGCTCAACAACAGATTCAATCATCAAGGACGTTTCTTCCCTATCTTCAGGTTACTAGGATATCCCTCTAAGATATTATGATTTAGAAAACTGAGCCATCGAGTTCCTTTACTTTGAGAGGAGTACCAGAAAGTTGGAAACCCTGGTGGCATAATGGTTAAGTGCTACATCTGCTAACCAAAAGGTCAGCAATTCGAATCTGCCAGGTGTTCCTTGGAAACTCTATGGCACTGTTCGGCCCCTGTCCTATAGGGTCGCTATGAGTGGGAATTGACTCGACGGCCCTGGGCTTGGTTTTTTGTTTTACCAGAAAGTGAGGGAGTCTTGGTGCAGCAGTTAAGCACTCAGCTGCTTTTACAGAAAGGTCAGTGGTTGGAACCCACTAGCTTCATCATGAGAGAAAGATGTGGCAGTCTGCTCCTTCAAAGAGGAACACCTTGGAATCCCCTTAGGGACGTTCTGTTTTGTACTATATGATTGCTATGAGCCAGAATCAAACCGACAGCAGTGGGTTTAGCTTTGTACTTACCAGAAAGTAGAAGGATTAAGTCAGAACACAGTCTCTTAAATTTAATGTGCACAAGCATCACCTAGAGATATCTAGTTACAAAGAAGATTCAGATTCAGCAGGTCTGAGGTGTGACCTTTGCACCCCACCCCCAGATAAGACTGATGCTGCTGGTCTAAAGGCCACATCCTGAGTGGCAAGGATTTACAGACATTCACACTTCAGCTAGAGACTGGGAGTCAGGGTGGGTTTAGGGTGAAACGGAAGCCCCAAAATGCCACAAATCTGCATTTTTTTAAAACACAAGTCAAAAAGTTATTTGAATTAGGATATCAACCCTAGAGAAATGGATATTGCATTCTTTAAAAAGGGGACTCTCATGTAATATTTCAGAAATCTACATGTTGCATAAAGCAGAAAAGTTCAAACATACATATCACAGGGAAACTTGTTAAACACTACTTCTTGTAAAATTGTAGAAGACTATGTAACAAAACATCTCACATTTCAACAGTTTTTACATGCACAGTTCAGTGCCTTTATGTTGCTCATGCTCTTCCACAATCATTATCTGAATCTATTTCCAGATTTTTCCATCACCCTTAGCAAAAGCTCAGTATTCCTCCACTCTGCCTGCCTTTCATCCAGCCCTGGGAACCACTAATGAACTCTGGTGTCTGTATACTTGCCCACTCTAGCTACTTCACACACGTGGAATCACATAACATTCACCTGTTGGTGACTGACGTATTTCAAGTAACTCAAGGTTTTCGAGGTTCATTCGTATTGTCCTATGCCATCATTTCTTTTCATGACTGAGCCACATTCCATTGTATGCTTACACTGCATTTTTATCCAGTCATCTGTTTTGCTTAACTGATAGAAATAATTGCTGTCAAGAAGTTGGCAGACTGTATGTCATGGTGGAAATTCAAAGAGACCAAAAAGCTGGAATTTAAAAAGTTACTAAATGATCATATTCGACATTTAAAGTCAACACTTTTGATTAGTAAAGTGCAATGAGTTGATTTTGCTGTCGAAAGAAATCATGGCATTGCTTCTCCTCCAGAGGTTTCTATGGTTTCACTGAATATTTCTGCTATTAATAAGTGTATAAATATGGGTTTTGAAACACAATAGACACTAGTTACAAGGAGACTAACAAAAGGTTTAAGCCATTTAAAAGATGAAAAATTATTTCATGTTCCTTGGGTCAGTGACTCATAATCAGAAAAGCTGAACACAATGTCACTCATTCACTCTGGGTTTTCAAGGATGAAGATGTACATCCAGAGCTCCTGTCTTGGAACACCGTTGGCTTGGTATAAAGACAAGGATGCTGCAGACAAGAATGCAAAACGGAGCAGGTGGGAGACCATGGAGCCTTTATGGAAACTATTCAGAGTCATCAGTCTCTGTCAAGAAACACCATGGCCAACAGCACTCATTTAGAGCCAGTAAAGGCTTTGGTTCGGTCAGTATCACCGAGCCACAAACAACATCAATTATACAAGTGGATGTGGAGACACACTGCAATGTCCAAAAGACACTAACCACACCCAACCCACTGTCATCAAGTTGATCCTAATTCACGACAATCCGATGCAACAGAGTAAAACTGCCACATGGGTTTCCAAGGAGTGGCTGGTGGATTTGGACGGCCAACCTTCTGGTGAGCAACCAAGCTCATAATTACTGCACCACTGGGGCACCCCAAAGGACAATACACACAGTTTATGGGCAAGTATCACCTAGTACTGCCATCTTCCATTAGGAGGTAGTAAATGCAAACTTCTTCATCCAAAGATGTTTTCTTGAAAAATGGTTAAAATGGAAACTTTTATGTTATTTGTACTTTATCACAATTAAAAAAAAAGAAAAAGAAAAAAGTTTTCTTTGCATGTTGCTCTGAAAGCTGAGCGTTTTCAAAAACCATTAGAGCTGTTCTCTTCTTAGGCAGATCAACTGATCCCACATCCCATTCTCTACTCCAGGAAAAAGGTTATTTGTTTATTCAATAAAGTCATGCATGTTTTCTCATTACGATTTGTTGACATCCCCAAACACTTCCCTGATGGGGTTCCAAAGTAAACCTCCCTCCTTCTACGCTGAGCAATCCTCTGTACGCCTGCACTAAATGCTGTCTTGACAACACCAAGGATGGTTTGGTTCCAAATGCCTGTCATCGTCTTTGGATATCCTTCCAAATCCAGAGCCAGGAAACAATGATTATTTCTAAGGAGTCTGAATGTATTTAATAGCATCTTGACAGATGGAAAAATTAAGAGCATTTACATAAGAACACAGGGATGCGAACGGTAAAATATCATCGCTAAAAATACATGATAACTGATTTTAGACAAAAACAATGAAAATAAAAACATGTTTTCTCCCAGGAGAAATGCAACTAAACTCCTTGCTTTTTCTCCAGCATCTAAGTCAGGGAGCTAGACTTTTATTCCTCTTGTATTTGCTCTTAGAGGAATCACATCTCAGAACTGAAAACAACAGACCTGCTCCTTTCTCTTGGGTGTTAGTTACACATGCCATATTTTTTCCATTAGAAAACTTGCATACTTTTTCCTCTTTGGAATCAATCGTTTTCTTTGTTGGTCTTGTTTTGATATTCATGTTCCGACAGCAAGGATCAGCACAAGTCTTTGTCATCAGCTTTGGTGTAAATGTTTATTCTCTTCGTTATCTATAGCCAACTAATAAGGTCAATGCCATGAGGAATTCAGTCCACGGAAAACTTAAGGACTCACTTCACAATCTAAACTCTCCTGTTATATTTGAAAGCCTAAACATGTGGTGCTAAAACTTGTCTGTACATAGAATCACCGGGCCTCCCCCAAAAGTTGTACTGGGTCAGTCGGTCAAGGAAGAAAGTGGCCTTGGCCAAACTGCATTTTAAACATTATGTGATGCTTTTGCAAGTAGTACAGGATTTCAACTTGGGAACTGGCCTGCCCAAAATCATGTCTGCTGGTGGCTCTAACGAGTGGGTAACACACTCAATAAATGTAGCTCAGAGCAAACCAGTGGTCCCCACCGAGTCAAAAGTTTCAAGAAGACTCTTCTTGGAATACAAACAGCACATTGGGCAAAACAAGGAGAAAAACAGCTCTTCTTCCTTTGGATAAGAAAACACCTGCTCAGAAATGACAAATCCACTCATTTTTACCCAGTTCTTTGCTTTAAAGGTTTTCCTAATAAGAGCACACAGTAGTGCTCAGAACTCCAGCTTTAGGCATCAACAGTACCAAGGAGGAAAAAATGCTCGGGCTAGAGATATAAATAGAACCGCAACAACAGAAACAATACAACATGAGAGCTAAGGCACAGGGCTTTCAAAGTATTTCAGTTTGTTATCTTGAGCTGGAGGAAGAGCCATGGTGGGCGCAGAATCAGAGATTTGCTCTGTTTACTTTTATCTTGCCTGCCACAATCAGAGGAAATGTCTCAATTTCCGGATGCTTCTCAGAAATTCTGGGGGTAAAGAATTGAGAAAGGTTATGTGCAGGAAGTGGATACGTACATATCTTTTCTGTCTGCTATTTTATCAGTGCAACTTCTTCTTCTTCTTTTTTTTTTTTTTACAAGAAGACTTAGCAGTGGTTATCTTTCCCAGGAGAAGTGGTAGCTTACAGGTGGGAAGGCAGAAATTAGGATGCAGTGAGAGAGCAAGGAGGTGAGGACGGGGATGCAGGCGGGAGATAGGTAGTTCAAGTCGGAACAGAGAAGGAGACGGTCAAGTGCACCACTGCCACCTCAGGCTGATGCCCTGAGACTCACTGCTCGCTGGCTGAGTGGAAGTGGAAGCTGCAGCGAGAAAAATGAGACAGCAGCTGCAATGGGGTCTTTGAAGGATGTCTTAGGTTGGGTTTCCTAAACAGACAGGAGCATGGTACAAGAGTTTATTCAGAAGCGAATTCCAGCTTACCACTATGGGAAACCAGAAGCCCATCCCCCTGGGGAACTCAGAGAGTGAGAACACGCTTCAGCATCACCCCAGCCGGGAGGAGCAGGAGCTAGGTTATTTCTCATCTTTGCTCAGTCACCAGCTGAGGGTTCCTGCCAGCAGGTGTTACCTCCTAGGATTGCTGGTCTGCCCCCTGCAGGTCAGGAGGACTCCAGCAGTCAGAGAAAATCCTTGGGCAAGAGTCACAGGAGCTCCTAAGTGTGGATGCCCAGAAACAGGGGAACTGAGGAGCAAAGGGCAAGATACAAATGGAAAGCAGAAGAAGGGTGGCACAACGTAGATGGAAAATGCTGCCATATCCAGACAGGAGAGTTCAGTTTACATACAAAGGATAAAGGCGTTCCTTCAGTTGCCAAAAAAACAGATGCTCAACTTAGCTTAAATTTTTCAGGTTCTGAAATACATCTTTTGTGATCACTCTACCCTCACGGCCTAAACTCTGGAACCAAGCAACTAATTTAAACATGATATGATATAGTATATTTTATCAACAGTTGCTCGAGTAGCAGTCCCTGCATGATACAAACAGTAAAGGCACTCAGCAGCTAACCAGAAGGTGGGAAGTTCAAGTCCACCCAGAGGCATGTCAGAAGAAAAGCTTGCCAACCTACTTCCCAAACATCAGCCACTGCAAACCCCATGGAGCAGTTCTCCTCTGACACACACTGGGTCACTGTGAGTCAGAGGCGACTTGGTGGCAACTGGATTTCTTTGTTTTGTTTTGTTCCTATAGTAAAACCTATAGAAAATAGAAGCAGTGTTCCTCTGTTGTTTGCCTCAAATACCTTATTCACTGCCACGATCATGTAAAAATTGTGATGATGGTAGTGATGGTGTTGCTATTTAATAACAAGTTGAAAAAAACAGCTCAAGCGATTCTCTGGATAGCTTCTTGATGGACGGAAGTTGTTCTCCCAGTAACTGAAAAAGAAAACGGTAGCTGTCAAATCAACTCCAACTGGTGGAGACCCTACACGATAGAGCAGAACTTCCTCTTAGCACTGCCAAGGATGTCCCCCTGATGGAAACAGATGGCCACATCTTTCTTCCACGGAGTGGCTGGTAGATTCAAATCACCCACTTTTCTTTCAGCAGCTGAGCATTTAACCACTGCACCACCAGGGCCCCATTTCCCCCCATAACCAACAAAATCGCAGTGTCTTCCAGTCAATGCCATCTCATAGCGACCACCCCCTAAAGTCAGCCTAATTAGCATCTTGAGGTTTTCCTTATTCATGAGCACTTACCATCACTAGCTTTGTCTTGGCCTGGGAAATATTTTTTTTAGTTTGCCTGCTGCCTGCCTTCCCTTCTTTTCTCTTTTCTTCTTCTATCTCTCCCTTCCTTTATTGTTTTCACTCATTTATATTTGCCTTTAGGTTGAAGGACTTGTGCAGTTTAAAAGCATCCTTGAGATTATCTGAGTTTCTGATGTCCATCTGGGACTGGAACAGAGATGACGCCAGCCAGTCAGCCTTTTCTCAAGGTGCCTCCCTGAGTCTACTGGAGTGGCCGGACTGCAGTGGCATCACTCCTTTGCAACAGGTGTATACGAGGCACTCTGGAGAGGGCGGCTGGCTGCTCTCAGCTGCTGTCTTGGCGACAGCCCAGGGTTTTGCATCAATTCTTAGGACTATTCCCTTGCTGCTGCAACCCTAGGCCTGTGTTACCAAACTGCCTGCCAAGGCAGCTTTGAGGCTGAGACAGATAGAACAGGAGATTAAGCCCAAGGAGACAGCTCACATAACCCTAACTCACACTTGAGAGTCCCCCAGAGGATTCATCAAAGGGGAAGAAATCAGATACCCAATCACTCTAAATGGAAATTTCCCAAAACACTCCTTTTACCAATAATGCCTCGGTCTGAACGGAAATTCCCCAAGACCCTACAGGGCATGGTGGAATGCCGCATCAACACTGGGCTGGGTTTTAGAGACAAGGTTTACCGTGTCACCAAAGTCAGCTACTGGTAATCCCAGTAGGTCCCTGCAAATCCAGAAGGCTTCCCCACTGCTGTGATGTGATTACTCAAAGCTCTCTCCCTGGCTCGCTGCTGTGTCAGTTTCCATGGAGTCACTTCCGACTCATGTGTGCAGAGCAGAACTGCTCTACAGGGTCTGTGGCTGCGAACTTTTGGAAGCAGATCGCCAGGCCTGCCTTACAAGGTGCCTGTGAGCAGCTCTGAACCTCGAACCCCTTCCCCTAACAATGCTTAATCACTTGTGCCACCCAAGATTCTTCCCCTTGGCTACTGATGCATAAAACTGTCTTAATGAACCAAACTGTATGCCCGTTAGGGGACTCTGGTTCATTTAAATGATCTCTTATATAAAGCCTTCATTTCCTTTCAACATCGCTTCAAATTATTTTTCATTTTCTTACTTTAATAAGAAGTCTAAAGAGCAGACAGTCTTTGTTCGTTCTGAGTCATTCCAGAGTTTAAAAGTGAACATTATGAACATATTTTTCACTGGATACTATTTTAGACATGATAGAAGGCAGACAGTTGTAGAAGGTAGACAGAATGCTTGATTCTGAACTGACACTGATAGTTTATTTTCTAACAGTTCTTTCTTCTAAATTCTAGGTAAGTAAGAGTTGTGTTTAATGAAGTTACTCATATGATGAAGTTTTGCTGTGGTATGTTTACGCTATGATCAGTTTCTTTGCTTATAAATTTCTTTAGACGTGATTTCAAGAGTTTTTTAATTTTGCTTTGGTTCATCTATCCAATTATGTTTTAAAGCAAGTCAAAGGCAAGACCCTGACTGGAGCTCAATGGGGCCAATATCTACTGAACTTCTGGGAACTGACTTCACCTCCTGCACGACCTTCCCACCATGCACTGTGTAACCCTTCAATGCAAGTATCTGATGGACACACGAGTGTGCAACTAAGACCACCATCAAGATGTCAGTAACTTTATTACCTGTGCTTCTCTTCTACACAGTTTGTATGAAAATCTCCCCAAGTCCAAATATTACCTACAGTGACCTCAAACATCTGCTGACAGCATTATTTATTCTTACAAATATCTGAGCATCTTGGCACACTCAGAGCTAAAAATCGGCCCAGAAGGCTCTGTCCATAGTCCGTAGCCAAGCCCTAGTGGCACAAGGGCATCAATGCTTCCAAGAAATTGAATGTTCCCATCCCTTCTGCAATTTCCTTAGTACAGAAATGGGAGACCGGGGAATACTAAGTTACACTTCTTCACCTTATTCAAGACACTGAAGAACTAAAAAAAAAAAAAGAAAACCATCTTTTCTCCCTCATTCTCTAAAACCAGTGTTAAAATTACAAGCAAGCATAGCATCTGTAAAAGTTCACCTAGGAAATTCATTAAGCATGACAGGTTTCCTGATCTTGTCGCATTATGTATAAAATTCCTTAGAGAACAGGTGTCCAAAGCCTTTTGGCAGCTGGCTTTAGGGATAATGGTCATAACATAATTATTCTATCTCTGCTCCACAGAAAGGAAGATAAGTCACACAGATCATGTTATAAAAGCCTCTTGCCCATAAAAGACTTTTTCAAGAGTTTTCACATAGCAAACCAGTCATTTGGAACTTGAAACACATTTCCCCATAGATGTTATGTACAGGTAGCAATGTTTTCGTGGAGAAATGCCTTCCCAGCATTTTATGAGAAATGTTTTTTTAAATGTCAACTTTCGAGAAAAATCAGTTGGAAAGCCAGGAAAACGAGGAAAAAAATACCATATTTTTTACACAAATAACACACGTGTTCTGTGTTTGTTTGCCAGGCACTTCCTGCACCAACAAGATATTTTCTTGGCAACACTGTGCCAGCTTTTTTTCGTATGTTGCTGTGAAGGACAATGAGCATAGCACATGTCAAGGATGCGGCATGGTGGGAGGGTACAGCCGCAAATGAGTGCAGCAGGTGCCCGTTATTTGCATAAAAACACAGGTAGGCTTCTCTTGTGGAAACTAAATCTCATCAACATAGAGACATCAGTAGTTTTAAGGAATCCATGGATGCCAACTCAAAGGCAAAAGAAATAACAACTGACGTGCAAAGACAAAGGGTCAGGTCAACATTTCTGAGGAACAGAAACAAATAGAACCAAAAAATAAAAAACACCAAACCCCTTGCTGGTAATCTGATTTCAACTCACAGTGACCCTACAGGACAGAGCATAACCGTCCTATAAGATTCAGAACACCAACCTTTTGATTAACTGCCGAGCTCTTAACTACTGTGCCACCAAGGCTCACCAATAAAACCACTCTCAATCAAATCGATTCCAACTCATGGCAACTCCATATGCGTCAGAATAAAACTGTGCTTCATACAGTTTGGGGGTGTCTAATTTTTCAGACATAGTTCTCCAGGACCTAATCCAAGGTCCCTCTTGTGGAACCTGAATCTCCAACCCTTTGGTTAGTAGCTAAATATATTCACTGCTTGCACCACTCAGAGATTCCAGAACTAGGGAAAAATAGTCTACTTCTACCGGATGACAGATGCCATGAGATGTGAACAGTAAGGAGAAACACAGGTGAGAACCACGGAGAGACAGAGCGGAGGAAATGTACATAGATACTGAGGGTCCTGTTGCCCACGCTCGCATGTACACCTCTGCCTTTCTCTTGGGTTGGTTTCCAACTCTGCCCTCCGTTACTATCATGCTTTCCTTTACTTTGCTAAAGCAGCTCAGACTGGGTTTTGTTTTTGACATTCAAATGAAGCCCTGACTAATCCACTGGATGAATTTATTTAATGGAAATGTCGCTGAAGTAAGCAACCTTTGAAAATAAAAAATAGCATTAACGATAATAAAGAGTTTTGTGTTTATATGTTTGTTTGCTTGCTTTTAATGGCAGCACCACTGGGAACTGTGGCATGTGAAGTAAACACCAGCTATTAACATCTTGGGATAAATTAAATTATCAGGACTTTAGGTTGGCGGGGAAGCTACAGGTTCCCAAAGCACTCTGTTTTCTTTTGTTTAGACCTTCCCCTCACTGATTGTTTAAGCATCTGTCTCACTTGGAGCCTTTAAGCACTGCTAAGCATAGGATTTGGAAACCTGGGTGGTGAAGTGGTTAAGTGCTACGGCTGCTCACCAAAAGGTCAGCAGTTCAAATACACGAGGCCCTTCTTGGAGCCTCTATGAGGCAGTTCTGCCCTGCCCTCTAGGGTCACTATGAGTCAGAATTGACTCAACAGCAGTGGGTTTAACTATAGGACTTAAATCTGTCTCCTTCATCACTGCAGTCCGTACCTACCACAAAGTACGGTATGTAGTTGCTCAGTAGGTATTTCTAGAGTGAAAATTAATGGATGTATGAACAAACAAATGTACAAGCAGTGTGGGTACAGGCATTTGGTAGGAGAACTGGACATGGAACTTGACTTAGGTACCTTGACTAGCAAAGGGAAAGAACAGAGAGCTACGAACGGGGGAACATTAAGGAGAATCTCAGGCAGCATGACCACTTGACAGTAAGACCAAAGGACAGTAGACTTAAAAGGAGCAATGAGAGTATCACCCAAATAGACACAGCCATGGAAAACCAAACCCATTTCCACAGAGTCAATTCTGACTCATAGTGACCCCCCCCCAGAGTTTCCAAGGAGCACCTGGTGGATTCGATCTGCTGACCTTCTGGTAAGCAGCCATAGCACGTAACCAGCACACCACCAAAAAGCAGCTGTCACACTGCTTCTGTGAAATGCAGGGGTATAGATCTGATAGAGCTGGAGCAGCCCCTCACCCAGGTCCTCACTCCAGCCCGTCACTGTGGCTGTCGTCAGTTGCCACTGAGTTGATTCCAGCTCACAGTCACCCTGTGAGTGCAGAGTAAAACTGCTCCCAGATTTTCAAGGACTGTCTTCCGAGGTGCCTCTGGGTGGATTCAAACCACCAACCTTTCAGCTAGTGGTGGAGCGCTGAACTGTGTGCACCACCCAGGAAGCACCAACCACCATACCAGGCGATAAACAGCATTACAAAGGCTTTCCAGTTTGGAATTCATTTCAAAGCTGAGGCCACAAGAGGGCAGAATGGGTGCTGAAGTTGTTAATCTGTTGCCTGTTTCCTGTCAGCTGCCTCTTAGTGACACATTTGAGAGGTGAGACAAAAAGGCACTGGGATATTAAATTTGGGTATTTCAGCTTGAGATTTTTCTTTGTTTGTTTCTTTGTGTTCATATCCCCAAAACAATGCCTAAGCTAGAGAATGTACATCTATAGAGTAAATAAGTTCCTTAGGTTGACTGGAGATGAAGGAAAACAGACTGCAGGCTGAGAGTTTGACAGAGGTCAGATTCCTTTAATTTTAATACTCTAGATCCCTACTGCTCAAAATGTCATCATGACCAAGAGTCAAGGGTGTTACTTACTGGAAATGCAGAGTCTCAGGCCCTAGAGACACTGAATCCAGATGTCACCGAAATCTTGGGAAACATTGCTATTGGCAAGGTAGGGTCGTTAAGATTTTACCTAGGAAACTACCCTGATGCCTTCTGTGTTTGAGAAGGCAGGTTGTGAAGGACGGGGGAGCAGCATGTATGTCGTGGAGGCAGAGATCCCTTATAAGGCAAGTGCAAGTGCAAAATATAGCCATAAAAGGATGTGAGTTGGAATTTCAGTGTGTGTGTGTGTGTGTGTGTGTGTGTGTGTGTGTGTGTGAGGTGAGGGTGGGGGGACTATCATCTAGAATTAGGAGATATTTAAAAGGTAGACTCAGCAGAACTTGATGACTGAACAGACACAGGGTGCAGAGAGGGCGGGGAAGGTGAAATACACACCTCCGTTATCTGATGGGACAAACAGAGATGCAGCCTTCTAAGATCAAGAATACAGAGAGAAAAAACAACTGCAGAAAGCAAGAATGGTTATTTTAGCTTTGGGCATGCTGACACATCCAGTGTGTTTAGGAAGCAAGTAGAAACACTGTTTGGAAAACCTGAACTTCATGGTGAGAATGAAGGCACTATATACACAAGAACACATGGTAAATCACAAAATACTCCGTAGACACACAAAGTAGTAAAGGAAAAAACTTGGAGACTTTATTCATCTGTATTTTCTCATATATCCTGATTTTGGTGAAGTAAAGGAGAGTTAACAGGCAAAACTTCTGTCCTTGTAAAATCCTAATTTGGGGTCTTGACAGCAAAGTTAAAGCCATTTTTTTAAAAAAGGGGTAACAGCAGAAAGAAAGAGGCCTAAAATATGAGGAGTAGTTACAAACTGTTTTAATGGTTGGAAGAGGAAACTTGTGCCCAATCAGGAGCTGACTGAATTCACAAAGTATAGACTTGCACCATCTAATCTGGCAGCAATCAGCTGTATGTCTCACTGGCTAAGCACTCAACTGCTAACAGAAAGGTTGGCGGTTCAAATCCACACAGTGGCTGTAATGGTCCAAGACCTGGCAATCTGCTTCCATAAAGATTATAGCCAAGAAACTCCCATGGGGGCAGTCCTACTCTGTCACACAGAATTGACTCGACAGCACCCAGCAACACCAACAGCTGTGTGTGGCTGTTCAGTAGCTGAAACGTTGCTGGAGCAACTGAGATGAGATGTAATCATAAAAAAAGCACAGGATTTCAAAGACTTAGTATCAAAACAATGTAAGATATCACGCAGTGATAGGGCAGGAGGTGCAGTGTTGAGCTGAATACTGACTTGTAGACGACGGTACACAAGTTAAGTGAACTCTTGTCACAAAACCCCTGTTTCAAAAATGAGCAGGTAGGCTGGTCAGCTGGAGGGAGTTTGCTTGGAGAGGCAGAGACACCAGTACTTAGAAAAGTGGCTGACACTGGGGCGGGGGGTGGAGAGCTGGACTAGGAGTCAACAAGAGGAATAAAAGGTTTACCAAACAGCAGTGAAGACTGCCTCTAACCATGCATCGCAGTAAGGAGGCGTTCAAATAAAACCATTATAAAAGGAGACATGATCCTAACTGCCCTGTGCTCCCTCCTTTAGAAATAGCTAGACGCTAAGGATGCTCACTGTAACCACAAGCATTTAATTTACTTACAGACTAGGGATATATGGGACACTTCATGACTCATCAGCTGTTTAATGTCATAATCTGGCTTTATTTGCTCTAACAGTAAGGGATTTTCGAAGTATCCCATTGCCACTAAGTCAATTCCGATCTATAGAGGCTCTACAGAATGGAGTAGAACTGTCCCTTAGAGTTTCCAACGCTGGTGGCTTCGAACTGTCTACCCTGTGGTTAGCAGCCATAGCTCTTAATCACTGTGACACCAATGAGTTCTTTTCCTATACATACATTTATCTAAAAAATGTACCTATGACTTCAGGTCCAGACAAGATGATAAAAACCCATTTCCCATGCTTTTCTCAGCTTTGTGAAATTATAAAACCTTGGAATAGTACAAGAAGCAACCAAGGGAGAATTCTAAGAGGTGGTAAGAAGAGCAGCTGCTTTGGAAACCTAGGACTGCAGGAAAAACAGGCACACGGTGTCTTACCTTTCCCCACCCAGAAGACGGGAAACCAGATCCGGTCATTTCTTGACTCCCCAGCTTGCCAAAGAAGGCAATCCAGGTAGTCTTATTATTCCCTTGGATCAAAAAGAGCCTGCAAAAAACCAGGTGATCTTCCAGCCCTACAAAAAAGGGAGATTGCTTGGGAGCCCCACTAACAACACAGGACCACAGAACAGGCCACCTTCTCCACCAGGCCTGAGACTCTGCTTCCTCACCAAAAGATATGGATGGGGCCCAGTAATACCAACAAGATGGATTTCACCACGACCCACCTGGCCTGAAAGTCTCATTATTTCTGCAGGGCCAAGACCACCCTCTCCAGTGGCCCAGTCTGGACAAACCCCCTGACCCTTTAAGCAGTACAAGTAAAGACCAATGGAAGTCCCAACTGAGTCAATTCTGACTCATAGAGACCCTACAGATAGAGTAGAACTGCCCCATAGAGGTTCCAAGGAGCATCTGGTGGAGTTGAACTGCCAACCTTCTGGTTAGCAGACATAGCACTTAACCTCAAAGGCTCTCAAAACTGAACTGTTATTGGAGCCACAGCCCACACGACAGGCCAGCAATGGCATGATAAAACTAAATGGGATGACTGTCAGCTAAAACAAAAGATTTAAATAGGGATAGGAACCAGAGTCTCTGAACTAAAAAAAAAAAAAACCGATGCTGTTGAGTCAATTGTGACTCACAGTAATTCTATATAAGAAAGGCAAAATGTCCAGGATAAAACTGAAAACCACTTGTCAGGCCAAAAACCAAGAAAATTACAATTTAAATGAGAAAAGACAATCAATTGACATCACTACTGCTATCATTATTCCTGGAAACCCAGGTGGCATAATGGGCAAGTGCTAGGATGCTGACAAAGAAGTCGGCCATCTGAATCCACCAGGCCCTCCTTGGAAACTCTAGGGAGCAGTTCTACCCTGTCCTATAGGGTCGCTGTGAGTCCAAATCAACTGGACAGCAATGGGTTTGGGTTTTGGGGTTATCACTATTCCTATTCCTGCTCTAGAGGGCTTAGGTCAAAATTCTTAGCTTGTTTCACCATAGAATGACCACTTGGAATGCAGCAAGTATGTTACCTTCGTGTAACACCTGGAACGTAGACTTCTATGCCTTACGCAGATGAATGAGCCCAGTTTCTTTCTTTCTTTCTTTCTTTCCCTTGGCATAAGTCATGACTGAGCACCATCTTCACTTCAAATTTAAATTAATGGGAAATTAGCGATAGCTTGTGCTTATGAACACTGGTAATCTGCTTTACACGACAAGTGGATTTAATCACACTATTCACTTGATGGATTTTGTCTCCTTAAATTATACTTGCCTATTTAAATTACCATACTAACACAAAAGTGTAAATCAAAATAGTTGAGTGTCAAAAAAATAAAATAGAAAAATGCATGTTGTTGCTACTAAGAAGCGTACCTTCTGAAAATAGGATTCATGTTTTTATACATAAAATGAATGAGATGTGATGTACAAGAAAATACTACCCAGAGTGACTCCCTAGAAGCACAGTTGAGCCACTCCCTGCGTAATGAGGTCAGTGATTCCCAAACCTACTGATGCACGTAGCCTTCCCCCAAGTCTGACAGGTCCAGATATCGGGATCCTGGAACCGCTCTATTATTGTGTCGTCTCGTCACTATGAGTCGGATCCTACTCCACGGCAGTGGGTTTTTGTAGTCAGTTTCCACCTGCAGTGACCCCATGAAACAGAATAGAACTGCATCTTAGGGTTTCCTACACTGTAATCCTTGCAAGGAGCTCAGCTGCTAACCAAAACCTTGACAGTTTAAATCCACCAGTGGCTCCTTGGAAATTCTATGGAGCAGTTCTACCCTGCCCTACAGGGTCATTATGAATAAGCACGGACTTGATGGCAATGGGTCGTAATCTTTACAAGAGCAGATTGCTGAGTCCTTTGAATGGCAGAGCTGCCAGTAGTCTAGACCCACTGGCTAAGAATCTCTCCCAGGAAGGAAACTCTAAAATTAGTAATTTTTTTTTTTCACTTAATTCTGATACACCTGGTATACTGATGAGCTTCTGGGAGTCAGTGTTTTCAATCAAAGTCAGCAAACTCTTTGTGAAGACTGCCAGATAGTTACATTTTCGGCTCTGTAGGCCATCTGGGTCTGTCATAGCTATTCAAATCTGCAACTGTAGCACAGAAGCCACCCAGACAATCTGCAAACTACAGGTGTGGCTGGGTTCTCACAAAACTTTATTTATGGACACTAAAATTTGAGTTTCATGGAATTTTCGTGTGTCATAATTTTGTTCAACCATCTACAAATGAAAAAAGCCAGTCACAGCTCACAAGCTGAAGAAAAATAAATGGGGGCAGGATTTGTACCACTAGTTCCAAAAGTACATTCATCCGTTCAGCAACCACTTACTGAAAGCCTGTGCTGTTTGTGGTGCCCATAGGTTCAGGATGGAGAATATTAAGCCATGGCTACCGAGTGCCATGTTTCTGAAGGCTGTATGTACCCTCAATCCTCCACACTAGACAACTAACACTACCACAGTGTGGTTTGGCAGCATCCACTAAGTTTCCAAGGCAGCATATTTTACGATCTTCTAAGTCTCCTCTGTGACTTTCCTCTATAAAACCAATTTGATGTAGCTTTTCTTTTTCTCCCTCACAGGATTCATAACTATGTAGACAGCTTATTAGTGTATAGTATCACTTGGCTGGTAAAATACTATTCTGTAAGACATACAAATAGAAGAAAATTGCATTGAGGCTTTGGTATAGTTCATAAGGCCTATGGTCTTTAACAACAGACAATTCTTTTTTAAAAAACAAAAGGAAAGTTTTATTCCAATAACAGCCAACTTATCAGGTGCATTTATTATATCATTAGCACAATGCCAATGCTTTCTGTGACCTCAGTATTATAACTGTCACATGCAACCAAGCCCACTGCTGTTGATTCCATTCTGACTCATAGTGACTCTACAGGACAGAGCAGAAATGCCCCATGTGGTTTCCAGGGAGCCGCTGGTAGATTCAAACTCTCCATCTTTTGGTTAGTAGCCATAGTACTTAGCCACTACGCCACCAGTGTATCGAAATGCCACAAGAACCCCATCAAATAGGTATTATTATAATTTTTGTATTAGGTGTTAAAGATCTGAAGCTAAGAAAGTTTTCATTATGCACTCAGATTTAAGTAGCAATGTCTGACTCCTAAACTCTATGCTTTTTTCAATGACTGTATTATAATTGGTCTAAACAAAACAAAGAATTCCCTGAGGGGCACAACAGTTAAACACTCCACTATGAGCTGAAAGTTAGTTTGGCAACTCAAACCCACCAAGAGAAGCCTCAGAAGACGGGCCTGGAAATGGGCTACCAACTGGCCACAGCCTGAGAATCCCATGGGGCAGGCCTCTTCTGTACACACGGGGTCTCCATGAGTTTGGAACCCAATCAACCTGATACCAACTAACAAGAGCCAACAAGGCCCAGACAGGCTGGAATCGTTTATAAACTGTGGCCCCTGAAAGGGTAATTTTGTTGTTGTTTCACTTTAAAAACCTTGCCTTAGCCTTGCCTTAATCCTCAGCATATAAAACACAGAACATAGTTACATGAATCATTTACCGGACAACCCTGGACACTACGAAAATACTCATTTGATATCAGATTATCATCATCTGTTGGTTTATATAGTGAAGTAACATAGAATTGCTATTGATTACATAACGGTCAACACATAAGGGTTGACCCTCATGAAAGCATTTAGCTGAATGCTTATTTATACTCTTGAGATAAATATGAGAAACAAAATAGTAAAATCCTGAAAGACATCCAGAACTATTTAAGTATCATATATGTGAGTCTGACAGGATTCTTTTTCATTTATTTGGCCTCTAGGATTCTGACAGTATTGATGACATGCCCATAAAAAGGGAAAAAAATCATAACTAAAAATATGGATCTTATTTAAACACTCATAAAAATTCCAATGTCAACAACCAGTATTTAGTGGGATTTTCCCCTGCTTTGGTGGCCAAAAGACATAAATTTATATTATGTGAAAATTGGTAAAATTGGGCATTTCCATTTAAAAGGGTATTGAGTTTGCCTCTCTACCTTCCAATGAAAATATCTTTGACGTTTCAGAGACCTAGAAAAATGTATAATAATGATAAAAATCAACACAATTGTTCTAAGACTAGCATCTAGGGGAAGTTTCTAACTATATAGCTGATAGAACTGAATGGAGAAAAATCAGATCATGGTGCACTAATACTTTGCTCTGTGAAGTGCAGTGCCTCTTTCTGCTTAAAAGAATGGAAAGAATGAAGTAAGATATTCCATCCCTTTTCAGGTCTCTTTTCCAGGGCCTGAGACAACAGACAAATGAGCAGTCGTGCTCCTTAGACACCCTATGGGGCAGTTATGTCCTATAGGGCTGTTATGAGCCTGAATCAACTCATGGGCCATAGGTTCAGTTTTCTGTTGGGTTTATCCTCCTGCACCATTCTTACTTTCCAGGTTTCCGAAAGAATGTCCTTCCAGCATCGTTATAATCAGATAGAAACCACAACTGCCAGGACCCGGTGCAGCAGAGAGTAAGGAGGCATCTGGCCTCATCAAGAGGAATAGCCAGTCTGACAGAGGCACCTCACATTCCAGGAAGAAGAGTCCATAGCAACAAAGGGCTTTAACACAGAGACCCTGGGAATGCCACACATGGGGGGGTGCCTTTGGTCATCTTTGTGTCACGTTAGCCCTACTAATAACCAGACAGCAATGATCAGAGCAGATTCCAACTCTGCGCTCTAAGTGAATCCTTGATAACCATGGAAAATGGAGAAAGAACTGAGTATACCAAATTTCCCTCATGTATAGTTAGGAAGAAACTTTAAACAAAATCAACAAGTTTAATCTAGTAAGTATAAATAAAAGTCTGTGCTATCAAAAAATGTAACATATTTATTCTAGTCAAATACACTTTAAATATTTAAAGGAAAATGACCATGTATTCAGTTACAGAGGAAATTAATTCCATGTCAAAGATCTGATAACAATACAGACCATACATCTTTTACCACTGGTAGCTGAAACAGGAGGCAAAATAACAAAATAAAAACTCTCCAGCTTGAAAACTCATAAATAAGTCATAGATCAGGAGAAAAATCACAATGGAAATTATAAAACACACCAAATCACAACAAAAATACATGTCAAAGCTTAAGAGATGAAGTCAAATTGGCACTTAGAGATAAATTCATAGTCATAAACTCACACAATCACAAAGATTAAAAGTAAACAAGCTAAGTATGAATTTCAAGAAATAATAAAAGGGACAGTCAATGCTGTCAAAGAAAAGGAGTAACAAATACGCATCTTTGCAGTCTCCTTCCGATTCCTTCTGCCAAACTGTACAAATTTTAAGAACTGAGGTTGACTGTCATTGTCATTTGTCATCAAGCTGGCTCTGACTCATTGCCACCCCACAGTATGTACAGTAAAATTGCACTCCATGAGGTTTTCAAGGCTGTGACCTTTCAGAAGCTGACCTTTCATTAAGGAGTCATGCACTTACTAAACCACTTATGTCACCCAGTGACTGAGGTTAACACTAAGCGATCGCTTGGGAGACCAAATATGGCTCTGACGAGGTCTGGGAAAAACTGAAAACCACGAAAAGGTTCGTCAGACCCAACGAGAAGGGAACGTGTTAGCAGAGACATTGTCTGCTGCATGCTCCCCTCGCCGTGACCTCCCTCTGAGCAGTTCACTGCCTGTGCAGTTTCCCACCACCAATCAGAAAGCCAGTAGCACTAGAACCGACTTCTAGGGTTTGGAAACCTACCAACTGAAGAGCTACACAGGAAAGAGAGTAGAGAATGCAGGTGATCTAGCAGACTCCAGAGCGTCTTCTCCATTCCCACGCCCCAATACCACATACCCTTAGGGGTCGTTGGTTCTAAATAAGGGAGAAAAACTGAGAAAATCTGCCTTTAGCAGATCCCTATTGAAGACACATAAATAACAATAAAAAAGGAAAACGATTCTAGAAAGTCTGACTTTCCAGAATTGAAAAACAAGAAGGCAAACAGAATAATTCAAAACAATAGTTGATTGCCTGAAATAATAATAAAGTTTTATTTGTGTTTTTAATTTTAAACAAGACGAATGAAAATAAAACAGGAAAGAACAGAAATAAGTTGGGAAGCAAGGGATTAGAGACAGGCATCCTAAACCACATCTGATCAAATTAAAAGTTTGGTTTTGAAACTTGCATGCTAAAATTTATAAGAACCAGTTTATTTTTTTAAAAAGGAATGTGAATTTGTCTAAGTAACACTAATATAAAGAGGCAAAAAAACAAACCGCTCTCAATTCAAAGCAGAAAGAAAAGAAAAATTAGGATAAATACAATGTGCAAAATAAAATGGTTCAAAGAACTTCACATATAACAGAATAATAACAGTATCAATGGACTTGAATATCTAGTTAAGCACAAAAACTTCTGACTTTGAAAAACAGAGTGATTGAAAGTTTAAGAAGTAAAAAATAACATACCAAAAAATACAGCCAAAAGAAAATGGTGTGCCTACGTTAACCTCAAAGAAAATTATTTTTCTGGCTAAAGAAAGTATTCTTAGATATCAAGAGGATGATTGCATGTGTATACAAAATAAAATACACCAAGAAGAAATTAAAATACTAAACTTGATTTCCTCCAATTAAAAAAAGAAAAACCTCACTGCATCAAGTCAACTGTGACTCACAGTGACCCTTCAGGATACAGCAAAACTGTCCCAAAGAGTTTCCAAAGAGTGCCTGGTGGGTTCAAACTGCCAACCTTTTAGTTAGCAGCCGCAGCACTTAACCACTATGCCACCAGGTTTTCCAGCCAATAATACCATTCCAGTTTATGTAAGGAACATCTCAAAAACCTACAAAGAGAAATGGTCAAAATTACCATCAGACTGGTCACTTCGTAACTCACAGACAGAAATGTTAGCAATGGCATGTAAGATCTAACATGTCCAGGAGTGTGGCTAGGGTGCAGCATTGCCCAGCTTGCAGGGAAATTCCTCACTGGCTTAGGTCAGTTCCATACAGAATGACAAAGTCCCTCACCTTCTGTAAGAAGGCAATAAAACGGACATACATCTGGTACGACTGAGCAAAGAAAAAGGAGAGGGGAATAAATCACGAACATTAGGTATAAGAAAGGCTGCTGCATAGATTCAGAGAAATTCAGAAAGGTATTATGAATAATTTTATGCCAATACATCCGAGAACGTAGCCAAAATAGGCAAATTCACAAAGATATATAAATTCCAAAAATGACTCAAAGAGAAATAACAAATTGGAATAATCCTGTAACAATTAAATATTGACTCAGTATTTAAAATCACTGCCACAAAGGCAACATCAGGCCAATCCATTTGTTTACAAATGAGTCTAACCAAACATTCAGGGCAGGGATAATCCTCATGTCACACAGACTTTTAGAGAATAGACAAGAAAGGTAAGAGAACACTCTTAGGTTCACTGGGGATGGGGGATGGAGAGACATCACTGGACTTCAAACCGATAGCAGGAAGGTTTAAAGGAGGAAAATGACAAACATTCATACAGATACAAAAATCATAAATACAAGCATCTGCAAATCATATCTAAACCCAAAGCAAATGAGTTGATTCTGACTCATAGCAAGCCCATCGGGTTTCTAAGGCCATACGCCTCCATGGACACAGACCACCATATGTTTCTACAGACTGTCACATCTTTCTCCTATGGAACGGCAGGTGGTTTTGAACCACCAGCCTTTCAGTTATCAAGTCAATCACATTAACCATAGCAGCACCAGGGGTCCTTAAATTATAGCCATAATAAAAAGTAAATAAATTCATCATAACTGAAAGAGGTCTAGCCCAGGAATGAAACATTAGCTTAATTCTAGAAAACTGAGTAACATAATCTGCCAATTAACATATAAAAGGACCAAAATACACACGAAAATCTCAGGAGATGCAAAAAAATTTTTTTTAATACAATACTCATTCATGATAAAATTTTAAGTGAGCACACTTCTTCCTTAGCATGACAGTGATTACTTAACTTACTGATGAAATATTAAAAGCACAGTCTTTGAAATAAGAAATAAATGATTATCATTATTTTACCTCTACTAAATTTTATACTGGAAGTACCCTCTAAGGCAATAACACAAGAAAAGGAAGAGAGGAAGGGAAGGAAGGAAAGCTATAAGATCAGAAAAGAAAAATTTTAATTGTTATTATTTATATTTTATAGGATTAGCTATATGAAAATGCAAGATAATTCACAGCCAAATTATTAGATTTAAGAAGAGCACCTATTCAAAACAGTAAGGCTATTTTACAGTAAGGCCATATATGAAAGTCAACAGCACTCCTACACTCAAGAAACAGAAATATAGTCAAATAGGAAGTATTACTTTAAATAGTAACAGATACAAAATAACAAAATAAATGTCAATAATTACAAAACTCTAATGAATTACATTAAAGAAGACCACAGTAAATAGGAAGAACTATCGTGTTAACTGATGAATAAAACATTCAGTGTTGTCAAGATGTTTAAAAAAAAAAGTAAACAGATTTTCTATGAAGTTTGAAAAGTTGTTTCTAAAACTTAGATGGCAGAGCTGAGGACCCAGATACTTATAAAGACAGCTTGGAGGACTTGCTGTTGTTATAAAATAATAATTACAGTATTTGGTGCAAAGATAAATAAATACACAACTGTATCTGAGAGCCCTGAACAAGTACCACATGTATATGGGAACTTGTTATACAATACAGCTGCGATGCTAGATCACTGGGGGGAAAAAAAACAGATGGCTGACTGTGGGAAAAATAAATTCCAGATGGATTAATGATTTATATATAAATGGCAGAAGTTCAAAACCTTTTGAATAAATATAGGCAGTACTTTTATTATCTCAAGATTGATAAGCCAGAAAATGACAAGTCACATGTAAGCATGAGTAGCAATGTTAATATCTGATAAAATAAAATTCAAAGTGTAAAAGGTCAACAATAACGCTGGGAAGGAAAGAAAAAGCATATCAAAAAGAATCATGAACACGTTTATCTAAAAATATAGGCTTACAGAATACAGAGTGATGAAAGAAATAAAATGGAGAACAGAAATATTAACTACTGAAACTGAAGATTTCAACAGATTCCTCCGAAAACCAAATAAATTAAGCATATCAAAAAATACAAGAAAATTTGAAATACCAGAACAAGCACATAGCTTGACCTGGACATGGACACTCAATAGAGGACATACATTTCTTGGAAGAGACAATATTCACAGAAAGCAACCATAGAGTGGTCCTCAACTAAAAACTTAATATGTTCTAAAAAGCAATTGCTATCATACCTACTATATTATCTGACCATATTGGAAAAGAATTAAAAATCAATAATAGAACAACAAATTTAAAAACTGAACATTAGAAAATAAATAATATACTAAATAATCTCTTCACCAAATGAAAAATTAAAGGAAATCTAAACACATTAAGAGGTGAAAACTACAAAAACCTTCTATCATCATATTTAGGGGACGGCTAAAGTGATAGCCAATAAATAATTTATAGCTTTAAATGTACACAATGGGAAAGGATATTGAAGAAAAATGAGCCTTGAAAGAAATTGGAAAAAAATAAGGACAAATTCAAAGAAATGAGAAAGAAGGCAATAATAAAAATTTAAAAAAGCAATTAAAGAAATGGAACATACAGAAATATACAACAGAGAAGATTAAGAAAAGCAAAAGCTGAAATTCTGAAAGATTAATAAGAGAATGCTAACGAAACCTATCAAAATGTAAACTCAAAAATGCAAATAAATAAAATACAAAGAATGAACATGAAGAAATAACTACAACACATGACATTTCAATAGGATAGTAAGAGAAGTTGACAAACAATTGTACCAAATAAATTTCTAGAAAATACAAAATGTCAAAACTGGCATACACAAAAACAGAAAACTTGGATAGAATGATAACTGTTATAGAAGCAGAAGTGGTAGTTAAACACAATGCAAAAAAATCACTTTCAAATGGCTATGCTAGTTAAATGGCAGAGGAAGAATTCAGGGTTATTATCTATTTTACTAGAAATTTGTTAGTTTTCATGTGTTTAAAAAAATTCTTATTACTCTGAGAAGATCATAAAGCAAATGTTTGGAATAAGGTGTCTCTGAAATGTACAGCATGATGTTTTTAAAGACACAGCGGCCTAAATGTGGGAAACACACAACAGAACCTTAAAAATTGAGCCTTGTCTGTACAACATATTTTTTTCAATATATTTTTTTAACTTTTATTTTTTTTATTGTGATTAAGTATACAACCCAAATTAAATTTGCACGCCCACCTATCTGCAGCTCCTTCTGCTCTCCTTGCCCAGTGACAACATGCTACTCTTTTTCATTCTATATATGTCATCTCCTCTGAACAATCTCCTGTCCCCTCCTCTTCCCCCTATCCTCTCCCTTCTAGTAAGATGCCAGTAGGACAGCATCCTATAGACACACAGAACCGTAAAGTACACAGACTATATGGTCCAATCTATTTTTAATTGGTTCTATGGCTGCTGAAAAACTCACATATATTTTAGAAAATTATTTGCCCCAATCCGATTTTAAGTGTATATGCAAAACTCTAAGTTTCATGAAGTTTTTGCTCAACATTTCTTGACACAAAAATCAGCAAGTCACTTTTTTTCACCCATTGTAATAATGTGTGTTTATACAAGCATCTAAGTTCTAGAACATAAAGCTTTTGGTGCTGATACTCAATTCACAAGCTGGAATAACAGAAGTGTTCCCATCTGTTTCATTCTCTTCCAAGGCATTGTGAGCACCTCAGAGAGAAAGCTGTGACTTTCAAAGACCTTGCTAATTTCTTATTATTGAGTGGATGGTAGCAATTTCCATCATCATGTGTATTTCCAGTAACATGAGTGGAAACTCAGCCAGAAAGTAGAGACTTCAACTCTACAAGATCACTAGTGAAAAAAATGGGAGACTGATGAAGGGAGACATCAAAAAGTTAAACACTGTCCTAAAAACGTAACTTTTAAGTTTCCTGGGGAATCATGTTTGGGTTTGATTTAGGATCAGAGAAGGATTTTTCCCCTGTGGCACGGCAAACATTATGGCACAGATAATTCTTTGTGGTGGGGTTGTCCAGAATCAGACACTAAGCAAAAGGTACTGACAGCATACCGCTGTCACTTACAGCTGTAACCAGAAAGTCACTAGACATTGCCAGATGTCCCCTAGGAAACAAAATCACCTCCAGTTGTGAACCACTGGCTTAAAGAAAGGAACAGGTGAGCCCAGGGAATTGGAGGAAAGGTAAATGATGATGCAGGGAATCAAGCCAGGCAGGTGTGAAACAGATCATAAACAGCTGTCTGAGCACAGGTATTTCAGGTCAGGAATGCAGGTTCTCGATTTGGGCAGACCCAGGTGGGGAGGCACAGCTGGGGTAGTATGGCAGCTTTATTGGTACAACCGGTGGAGGCCGGTACAACATTCGGCATGCAGCCAGACAACACGCAGCAAGCAGCTCGCACCAGCCGGGCAGCGGACTTACTTAACAATGGGGAGCAGCAACAGCAGCTCCTGGTACAATGACCTTATATACTAGTTCTACACAAAAGGGGCTAGCTGCCAGATTTGAGCTCTCAAGACCACAAACACGTTATACAACTACTGCTGAATTAGCCTCAACCAGAAGGCCTGTACAGAGTCAGAAGGCCCTAACTGCTGAAGCATGACAGCCTTTCACACTGTCTCCACAACAACTAGGTAGGAATTCCACTTGGTAAATGCGCAGGGGGACAATGATAAAAAAAAGGGGGGGTGGGAATCAGAGAATGAGTGAAGAGGCAAGCTAACTAAACTTACTGGAGAAAAGTAGACAGAGACAGCTGGGAAATACGGAGTTGAAACTGGATGATTAGAATAGTCATTGCTGCAGATTAAAGAAGAAATGAATTAAGTGTCAAATGGGTCAGGGTTCTCCGAAAACTGAGGTGCCATTGATGCACAGACGGATCAGTCATAATGTCATGTGGCACCTCCAGAAAACACCCCCTTCCAGGAATGACAGCTGAAGACACTGATTTTGGTGTCACCATGAACTAGGAACTGGCAAAGCCTATCACCAGAAAGTCAAACAGCTGTCACTGCTGTGTTGTTATCAAGAACCCTGGTGGTGCAGTGGTTAACTAGTCAGATGCTAATCAAAATGTTTGCAGTTCAGATCCACCAGGTGCTCCCTGGAAACCTGATGGGGCAGCTCTACTCCAGCCTACATGGTTGCTATGAGTTGGAACTGACTTACTGATAACAGGTTTCTTTTTGTGTTTCTTTTTCAATCAAGAGCACTAATTATGATTCCCCAGAGAAGAAGCAGGGTTCACATAATATAAAAGAATATTTTTAGTAAGAGGGAAGAACAGGTTCTGAAGGTGTAACAACACAGATAAATGGAAGCTGTTATGCTGTCTAATCGATTCTAACTCATAGAAACCCTATGTACTACAGAACAATATACTGCCTGGGCCTGTGTCATGCCCACAGTTGTTGCTGTGTTTGGGCCAAGCGCAGCTATTGTGTCATTCCATCCCACTGAGGGCCTTCTTCTTTCTCACTGGACCCGCACTGTACCAGCACGATGCTGTTTGCCAAGGGCTGGTCATTCCTTTAACCTTTCCAAAGTACATGAGGTGAATACTCACCATCCTTGTTTCCAAGGAGCACTCTGGCTATTTTTCTTCCAAAACAGACTTGTTACTCCTTCCAGAAGTCCTTAGTATATTCAGTATTCTTCATTTTCTAACCCCAGTAACATAGAAATAGCACATGAGACTCTCAGTAGTTTGGAGACCCCCAAGGACAATTATATCATAAACAAGATCAAGACAAACTGACCAGAACTACTGATTAATATGCCACAGGTACCAAAAGAACAAGAACTTCTCAAATTTGTTTTTGAGGACAAATCAGAATGTGCTAACATGAGGGACATGCTCAGTGGTGCCAGGAGTGGGCACTATGCAACCGTCCAACAGAGGCACACAAGAGCATAAGGCTGATGCTGGAACTCAGTGGGAGATCTCATAGGACAGCACATGCACAACACCCCATAATAAACCTTGCCGGTACTTCCCAGAACCTTTTGCTGTGGACTCCATTTTGCACAAACAGGTGTGCACAACCTAATCTTCCTAGCTCCAACCCATCTAGAAATCTCCACCTTCAATATGAATAAAATATGAGACTCTTCCTTCCCAAAAGCCTTTATGCGCCCTGACAAAAGCTTTGTTCGGAGAGGCGGGGTAAGTGTTGCATTTTGATTGCATGTTTGATCAACTTCAGATTGCAGAAGATAGTATAAAGCTCCAGTGTCCTGATCTTTAGCATCAGTGGTTGGTGCATCAATTTGAATAACAGCCGTATTACCTAGTCTTCCTCGTAGGTGTGTGGATATCATCCTGTCACTGACAACGCTGTACTTAAGGATAGATCAGGAAATGTTCTTTCGACAATGAATGCAACACCATTGTTCTTCAATTTATAATTTCTGGCATTGGAGACCACGTGATCAGTTCAAAATGGCCAAAACTAGTCCATTTCAATTTACTAATGCCTCGAATACCAATTTTTATGTGTTCCATTTCATTTTTGATGACTTCCAATTTTCCTACATTCATATTTGGAATGTTCCACCTTCTGATTATTAATGTTGTTTGCAGCTGTTTCTCCTCATTCTCAGTTATGCCACATTAGCAAACAAAGGCCCCCAAAGCTTACTTCCATCCACATCATAAAGGCTGACTCACCTGGAGGAGGCAGCTCTTCTCCAGACATATTTCGAGTGCCTTCTAACTTGTTATTGCAGAAAACCGAGTCACACAGTTGTTCCACCTGTCACTACTAAACCAATACACAGAGACACGGACTGAATCCTTTAAGAGCACTTTATTCAGATTGCCAGCAATGCGAGAAGATGGCAGGTTAGTACCTTAAAATCCATCTTAGCATTCAGCTCAGCCTGGCAGGTTTTACAGGAGGGTTTAGGGGAAGGAGGAAGAAACAGGTTCCATGTGATGGGATGAGGTATACATCCCCAGGTATGAGAGTGTCAGCTGCGACGATTATCTGGGCAGTGGTCTGTAAACCGGCATAACCCTATCTGGTCATTGATCTAGAAGAATAGCATTGGGACTCGGGGAAACAATCCCAAAATCCTTATTAAGTACTGGTCAGATGGGAGGTTCCAAAAATCCAAACCAAACCCACTGCCGTCCAGTCAGGTATGACTCAAAGTGACCTTAGAGGTCAGAGTAGAACTGTCCCATAGAGTTTCCAAGAAGTGCCTGGTCGATTGAAACTGCTGACCTTTTAGTTAGCAGACATAGCACCTAACCCACTATGCCACCAGGGCTTCCTGAAGAGGTTAGCGATTACAAATTTTTTCTACAGCTATGAACCGTATCGACCTGAGGGGCTCACCTTCCGACCCTCTATCAGACAGTGATCCACTGCTATTCATAAAGTTTTCACCGGCCAGATTTCCTAGAAGGAGACGTCCAGCTCCTCCTGCCTAGTCTATTCTAGTCTAGAATCTCAGCCCAAACCTGCCCACCAAGGAAGACCCTGCTGGTATTTAAAACAGCAGTGGCAAGGCTTCCAACATTAAAGCGATGTGCAAATCACCGGGTACGACAAGCTGACAGATGCACAGTGGTGAACGGAAGTAGTGGCCCCAAATCAGAATCTCGGAGCCTGGATACTTCACCAGTTCCAAGGGCAATGGAGAGCCCAGAAAAGCTGTAAGAAGAGGAAAGTGACAAAAAGTGCGGGGTCAATACACTGGAGAAGTCTTAAAGATACCAAAATAATCACAGAAGATGTTAGTGCAAGAAGAATACAACAAGAGAACAGAAACAGAAGTGATGTTTTTAAAACAACGCCCTCAAAAGCGAGAAACTTTTAAGCTTTCAAGTCATTAACTGTGTTGACTTTCCCAAGAAAGCACTTTAATACATTATCTGTATCCAAAAATACTAAATCACATGTTCTATCAAGTACTCACAAAATAAATTACTCAAACTTTAAATATGCTTAGCAATTCTTCATTTTTGGCTTCCTTTCATTTCTCATTAAGAGCCAAACTCCTGCCAATGTTGAAATGTATAGTTTTACCTATTTTTAGTTACATTAAAGTACATAAGACATTTTCATGATTTTTTTTCTCATAATCTTCCCATGCAAAAAGAGTCTGGACAACCTATTCAGGGTTTACCCAAATAGGCCAGGATTTTGTTCAAACATGAAAAATTGAATCTCATCACAATTCCTTTAGTTAATTTTTCCATTAATTATTTCAATTATATGTTTAAATCAGAGAAAAGGTACAGTGTGGCAAAGCACTACATATTTAAGCTTTCTTCTTTACACTTACATTAAACTATTGGTCTTTTAAAGTGCCCTAGTGGTGCAGTGGTTAAGTGCCCAGCTGCTAACTGAAAGGTCAGCTGTTTAAACTCATCTAAGGTCCCACAGGAGAAAAGACCTGGCACTCTTCCTGTCAAGATTTCAGCCCCGGAAACCCTATGAGTCAGTTCTAGCCTGTCATATAGGTGCACTGTGAGTCATAGTCAACTTAATGGCACCCAACAACAATGACATTTGGCTTTTAACCACTTTTCATACAACATGGGAAGACCGGAGTCTAGACTAAACTACAGAGTAAAGCATTCACTTCTAAAATGAGGGAGCTAGGCTGGTATATTATTTCCACTTAAGCCATGTCTATAAATGACCACTAAATCAATCTTTCTCACCCTTAAAAAATACTTCCAATTTTTACCTTTAATGGTTTGTACTAATAATGTGTTCAATATATTTTTATAAACAATATATACTTGGTTAAGTGTTACATCTTCTCATCCAAAGGTCGGCAGGTCATATCCACCAGGCACTCCTTTGAAACTCTATAAGGCAGTTTCACTCTGTCGTACAGAGTTGATATGAGTCACAAGCAACTTGATGCTTGATGTCAGTGGACTTTTTTTTTTATTTTTGCTTTCCCTCCACTTATTCAGAGTCTTCCTTTATCCATTATCCTTATCTCACACTGAAGACTCATCTCATTAAATCCAGTCTTTCAGTCTCTTTTCCATTTCTTGAATTTTGATGAAGACCAGTAAATCACTGATAAATGGAAGTCACTTTGAAGTAACTGAAACCGACTATAATAGAATCTCAAAGTCATATACACACACACATATATATACACATATACCGAAACTGAAACTCACTGCTGTGCGGTCGATTCTGACTCACAGTGACCCTATAGATCAGAGTAACACTGCTCCCATAGAGTTTCCAAAGAGTGCCTAGCAGATATGAACTGCCATGGGAGAAAGATCTGGCCAGCTGCCCCTGTAAAAATGACAATCTAGAAAACTCTATGGGGTGGTTCTACTCTGCCACATAGGGTCAGCATGAGATAGAATCAAGTTAAGAGCACCTAATGACAACAAATATATATACATACTGAATGTCTAGGTTCATAAAAAGAAAGCATGTTCAAAAATATTCACAGGAACTTTGTTCAGAATATCTGCAAAAATAGGAAAATCCAAATGCCCCTCAACAGGAGATAGGATAACACTTCAACACACACAAAAAAATTACAAATGAATGTGGCAATGTGCCAGACCACAACATCAATACACAAAATATGAATAGTGTATCTAATCAGTAACAATGAGCCATCTGAAAATGAAATTATAAAAACAATCGTGTTTGTTATGGCAGAAAATTAAATTTCACAAAAGAAGTGTAAGACTTGTACAGTGAAAACTATAAAATACTGTTGAACAAAATTAAAGATCTAACGATGCATAAAGGCCTCCGTGTTTATGGACTGGGAGACTTAACACTATTAAGATAGCAGTATTCCTCAAACTGACTTACAAATTTAATGTACATTATCAAAACTGTTGCTGCCTTTTTCACAGAAATTGACAATCTGACCCTAAAATTCCTATGGAAATTCAAAGGATTAAGAATAGTCAAAACAATCTTGAAAAAGAAAATCCAAGCTGAAGGACTAACATTTCTTGATCTCAAAGTGTACTACAAAGCAACAATGATCAGAACAGCATGGTACTTACCTAAGGATGATATACAGACAAACAAAATAGAACTGAGAGGTCAAACGGAACCCTCACATTTATGGTCAACTGACTTTTGACAAGGGTGCTGAAACTACTCAATGAGAAATGAAATATTTTTTCAACAAATGGTATTGGGACAAAAAGTTAGTGAGATGTGGAGAAATTCAAACTCTCATAAATTGCTGGAAAAAAAATAAAATGAACTTTATTGCTGTCGACCTATAGTGACCCTACAGGTCAGAGGAGAGCAGCAGCATAGAGTTTCCAAGGAACAGCTGATGGATTTGAACTGCTGACTTTTAGGTCAGCCCAGAACTTAACCACTGTATGACCAGAGCTCCCGAGTTTTATTACCCACGGAAGATCCTGGCACAACTGTAAAGTGTGACGTCTGTCATGGAAAAGTTTGGCAGCTCCACAAAATGCTAACTGTAAAGTTACCATATGACCTAAGCAATTCTACTCCTAGATACAAACCCTAGAGAAAGAAAACATGTCTGCACATAAACTTGCGCAATAGTGCTGCTAGCATCATTGTTTATAAGAGCTCAAAAGTGAAAACAACCCAAATGTCAATCAACTGATGAAAGGATAAACAAAACGTTAGTATGTCCATACATTGGAATAGTATGTAGCATTAAAAATCATGGTACATGCTACAGCATGGATGAATCTCAAAAACATTACGCTAAGTGAAAGAGGTCAGTTGCAAATGGCCATATATTGTATAATTCTATTTATGTACAATGCTCATCATGCGTAATTCACAGAGAACAGAAAGTAAATTAGTGGTTGCCTAGGAGTTCGGCAGGAAGGAAAGCTTCCGCAAACATGTATGGGGTCTCTTTTTGAGATGTTTTAAGTGTATTAACATTAGATTGTGATGATGACTGTACAACTCTTTGAACATAATAAAAGGTGCTGATCTATGTACATTAACTTGATGAATTTTAGATTATGCGAAATAGACAACAAGAAAGCTTTAAAATGGAAGCAGAGGGACAAGATCCAACAACTGAAACTACTGATTCAAAACAGATAAATCTCACAGGCATTTATATTGAGCAAAAGTAGGCAGGAACAAAGCATACACACACTATGATTCGCTTTCATGAAGGTCAAGAAATGATAAAACTAATTAATGATATTATAATCCAGAATATCAGTTAACTCTGGAAGGGTGAAGGTTGAACAACAAGGGACCCCAGGGAAACTGTTCGTAGATATATAAATGTTCTATATCTTGATCTGGATGGGAGTTAGCTAAGTATATAAAAATTACACAGAGTTCTACACTTGACACTCTTTGCCATTTCTATGTCATACCTCAATTAAGTGGCATAGTGGTTAACTGCTACGTCTCCTAGCCAAAAGGTCGCCAGTTTGAATCTGCCAGGCGCTACTTGGAAACTCTATGGAGCAATTCTACCCTGCCTGTAGGTTTGCTATGAGCTGGAATCGACTCAGTGGCACCAGCTTTGCTTGTTTTGTTTTATCTGAGTTAAGATGTTAAAAACAACACACACAAAAAAAAATACAACAGTGTCTGTTAGCACTTTCTTGGTCATCTAGACGTGACAAGATAGCAGATTCATACATTATTAAGAAGTCAGGATTTGGAGTTGACTACCAAATGACCACACTTGATGGTCTATCAGTCTGGAAGGCCTCCTGAAGACATGGCCCAAACCACATCCAGCACTGAAGCCAGCTCTCTAGGCAAAGACTGGCCTGCACTATATATGACATGCAGTGATGCTGGCAACAGGCATGATTTTAGGCTTAAATATATACACGGGGCTGTCCGAGAAGCTCACTGCTGGAGGTGAGATGACAGGGTGATGGGGGACAGGACTTAGTCGAATGGACACGGGAGGCTCAGGGTGGAAAGGGAAGTGTGCTATCCAGGGTGGGGGGTTTGAGAGGGATAAAGGAAGGGAGAGCACATACTGTAGGATAGCAGTGTGAGTTTCGGATGCTGTATGGTTAATCAACACAGACTGTAAACTTTCACTTAAAACACAATAAAACTTACTAAGAAAAAAAGATTTAGAGTTGAAAGCCTTTATTCCAATACAGACTTTACCGTTTTCTAGCTAGAGGATCTTATATAAGTTATTGAATATGTACCATTCTCTCACTGTTAAAGTGAGGATGATAATAATAATCTGCCTGGAAATTGTTTTGGAAGGGAATGCATACAAAATGAACTCTGTAAGCTGCAAAGCACTTTATAAATGTTAGTAGACCCATTATAACTTCATGAAGAATGTAAAATTTGCATATGTTCAAATAAATATGTTTTAGTCATCTGGTACTGCTTTAACAGAAACACCATCAGTGGATAGCTTTAACAAAGAAAAGTTTATTCTTATACTGGCCAGCAGACTAGAAGTCCAAATTCAGGATGCCAGCTCCAGGAAAATGTACTCTCTGCCTGTTGGCTCTGAAGGGAGGCTCTTGGGTTGCATCAGTCTTTCTTTGATCTGAGAACATTTCAGCACAGAAACCTCAGGTCCAAAGGACCTGCGTGGTCTGCTCTCAGAGGTCCGTTATTAATAGTATGAGGTCCCCAACCATTGCTTGCTTCCCTTTCCTTTTATCTCTTGCAAGACAAAAGGTGTGCAAGCCACACTTCAGGGAAACTCCCTTTACATTGGAGCAGGGAGATATTTTAGGAAGGCTCTTACAGTCCCACCCTAATCCCCTTTAATACAACCCAGTCTACTAAGCACAGGCAGAAATTAGGATTTACAGCATAGGAAAATCACAAAATGGAGGGCAATCATACAATTACCGAGGATCATGGCCCAGCCAAAATACTCTACACACATTTTAGGAGACAAAATTCAATCCATGACAAATATGTCTACGGACTTTTTGGAATGTTTAAAATTTAGACTCTGGTTACAATACCCTTCACTAAATTATTCTTTGTCCTTATGTGGATGGCATAGAGGACAGATAGAAAACAGCCAGTGAAACTCACTGTACTTTTCGTAACGAAGTTTTCTACATTTCTCAACAGCCCCTTGATGAAAACGCATGGGACAAATGTTTATATTTTCATGTATCTCCTGAGTCACCAATGTGTGGCTGGGTTTATGGAAACTGATCATGTTTTTCTCCTAAGACATCTTCTAAGAACCTAAAGAAAATGTTTGACTCCAGCCTAGCAAGCACCACATGGGTTTCTGTACACTGTTGTCATTCTTAACAGATTTCCTTACCTGTAGTCTCCCTCTGCTCTATAGTTCTCTGACTCATTTTAACTTGTTTCATCACGCTGTATTATCTTGGAAATACGTCTAAAATCATTTCTGGACAGGGATGTTGTACGAAACAACACCAAACAACAAGACAATTTAATCAGATCAGAATTCAACGTGTTGATCTTCTCTACTACAGCTGTCAAGAGCATACGGAGCAGCCCCACAAGACATACATAGTCACAGATATGAAACACTTCCACAGAATTCTCTAACAGGTCTTTTTTCGGTGTCCTTCCTGATCATTTTGGCTTAGGGATTAAGTACTGAGTCTGCTAACCAAAAAGTTCGCAGTTCAAATCCGCCAGGCACTCCTTAGAAGCAAACTCTACAGGATAGTTCTACTCTGTCTCTAGGGTCGCTATGAGTCAGAATCGACTTGATAGTAGTGAGTTTTGTTTTTTGGTTTTCTGCTCATTTGGGCACCAGAAGTTCACTGACTGGAACAGACTTCATGTCACGGCAGGAATTTGGGTCCCTTTTGTTTACTTCTCTAACCCCAGCAACAACAGCAGTGCCCACCTCATAGTAAGTACTTAATTAATGTTTATTGAATTAATTAGTATTGCCTCTAAAATTAGCCTTTGACTTCCTCAGGGCTATGGCTACAATTACACAAAAATTCTTCCAAAATTCTTCCAGGATTGTGTACCATGCATGTACACCTTACACTGTTCATGTAAGGTGTACACGCATGGTTTGTAACAGAGGCAGAAAGAAGTGCAAAGTACCTCATGTATACAGGGCAAATCTGTTCATCTTTTGGGATGGGTTCTTTTTTTTTTGTAACATGAGGATAATAAAGGTGTTTGATCTAAATCAGAATTTTTCAAGTAAATACACTTACTACTCAGAATTCTACAAATAAGTTGTTCAATTATTCATCCACTTTATAAATATGGAAACTATGGTGGCATAGCGGTTAAGTGCTATATTTGCTGATTCAAAGGTCAGCAGTTCAAATCTGCCAGGCACTCCCTGAAAACTCTATGGGGTGGTTCTTCTCTGTCCTGTAAGGTCTCTGTGAGTTGGAATCAACTCCACAGCAGCAGGTTTTAGTTTTATACATATAATGTATCACTATAATGTATAATTTGACTTTCCTGTAAAATAAGTTATTCCTTTAAATCATCCAGTGATCTTTCAACTTCAATTCTGCATGAAGAATTCATGTGGCAGTTTTTGGAAAAGACAGCAAAAGAACTTTCTAAAAAGATACACAACACTAGAGAAAGATGGCACCACAATCCCATTCTTCTACAGCAACATGAAAAAAAAAGAGAGTAGAAATGGACTCAATACTGTCAAAACTTGGAAAAGTAGGCAAACAGTTACAAGAAATAAGCAGAACACTAGGTCAATAAAATGCTGGAGTCAAAACATTTAAAGCAATTTAAGCCAAGCTGCAGAGTACCTGTTCACACACCAAAATTAGTTGTGTTTCTAGGTACCAGTAAACAATTTGAAAAAGAATTAAGTAAACAATTTCTTTTTCAATAACATCTAAAGTTCTTTAAAAACAAAACACCACCAAAGGCAGCTGTGGTAGGGGAGAGGGCCGCTGAGACAACACGAGAAAATGAGGCACACAGTTCAAGAACTCTTCTAAAAGACAAGAATTGGTGCTGCAACAGCCTGAAGGGTCCCCTGGGAACATGGTCCCTGAATTGAAACCAGTACTGAGGTTAACTCTTCAAACAAGAATGGACTGGACTTGGTCAACTCTTCAAACAAGAATGGACTGGACTTGGGGGCACAGTGTTAGTATACAGTGTATGCACTTCATGGGTTTATACATTTATAGGAGGCTGTCCTACTGGTTTCTTTCTAGATAGTAGAGAAGAGGGCGTAGAGGAGGGGACAGGTGCTTGTTAAGAGGACACAACAAGTACAGAGTGAAAAGGAAGCATGTGCTGTCACAGGGTGAGGAGAACAGATGGTACTGCAGACAGGGAGGCATGCAAAATTGATCCGGATTGTATACTTTCACTTAATCATAATAAAAAAACAGGAATGCATTTAATCAAGAAGGTTAAAGACTTGTTTGCTAAAAACTATAAAACATTGCAGAAAAAAATTAAAGATGATCTAAATAAATGGAAAGATATATCTATGGATTGAAAGACTTAATGTTGTTAAGACGTCAATACTATCCAAAGGGACCCACAGTTTCAGTGTAATCCTCATCAAAATCTCAACTTAAAAAAAAAAAAAACAGAAATGGAAAAGCTAATCCTTAAATTCATATGGAATTGCAAGGAGTCCCCAGATAGTCAAAACTGTCTTGAAAAAGAATGAACTAGTACTCACACATTTCAAAACATACTCTAGAGCTACAGTAATAACAATGGTACTGCTATAAAGATAGACATACAGGCTAATGGAATAGACTGTTTAATCCAGAAATGAATGCATACATCCTTTAAAGATCTATTCATGTTCAAGTGATTTTCAAGAAGGGTGCTAAATCCATTCAGTAAGGGAGAAACTGCGTTTTCACCAAATAAAAACGGAACAAAAAAAAAGTGCTGTTGAGTCGATTCTAAATACAGTAACCCGACACAGTGATAGGATGATTGGAGAACACGCAGAATGATGAAATTAAACCCCAGTCTCATATCATACATAAAAATTAACTAAGAATGGATCAATGACCTAAATATAAGAGTTAAAATCATAAAACTGGCAGGAGAAAACACAAGAGCAAATCTTCAGGACCTTGCATCTGGTAATGTATTCTTAGATATAACACCAAAAGCATGAACAACAAAAGAATAAAACAGCCTTCATTTAAATTAAAAACTTATGGGCATCAAAGGACTTAACTAGAGAAGAGGCAACCTACAGAAAGGGAGAAAATATTTGACAACTTTGAGGGTTTAGTATCTAGAATACGAGGGCTGTCACTTAAGTTCGTGCACTCATCCTAGAAAAAGTGCTACATACCTCACTGTTGATTATCACTATGGTCATCTTCGAAGTCCTCCCCTTGGGAAGCTATGCACTGAGACCAGCACCTAGTCCACTCTTCAAAGCAATTTTGGAACTCTTTTTCTGGATGGCTATCAGAGCTGTTGTCGTTATTACCCTTAATGCCCTGAATGGCATCCAAATGTCTTCCTTCCAGTATTTCCTTTATCTTTAGGTAAAGAAAAAAGTCGCTAGGGGCCAGATCAGGTGAGTAGGGAGGGTGTTCCAATACAGTTATTTGTTGGCTAGCTAAAACTCCCTCACAGACAACTGTACAATTAAGTTTATGAACTTACCACTGTGCCACTGTGTACAATGGCCATTCCAGGAAGAGTTCCAAAATTGCTTTAAGGGTAAACTAGGTGCTGGCAATGCTGCATAGCTTCTTGAGGGGAGTACTTCAAAAGTGACCATACTGATAGCCAGCAATGAGGTATGTGGCACTTCAGAACAACTGATTTTGCAGACTTAATGGTCAAACCACATATATGAAGAACTACTACAACTCAGCAATAAAAAGACCACCTAATTAAAAAAAAAAAAAAGGGAGGGTGCAAAAGAGTTGAATAGACATTTCACAAAGGAGGATATATAGACGGCCAATAAGCACGTGAAAAGATCCTCAACTTCATTATTCAGTGAGGAAATAATTATCACTACCACAATATTTCTTACCTCCCCCACCACACACACTAAACCAAATCCACTGTCGTTGAGTAGATTCTGACTTACAGCAACTCTATAGGATCCAGTAGTACTGCCCCATTGAGTGCTTCACGGATTCAAACTGCTGACTGTTTGGTTAACAGAGGTAGCATTTAGCCACTATGCTACCAGGGTTTCCACCACACACACTAGGATGGCTACAAGAAAAGTGGAAACAAGCATTGGAGAGAATGTGGAGAAACTGGAACACTTGTCCATTGCTGGTAATGTCATGAAATGATGCAGCCACCATGGAAAATAGTTTGGCATTTCCTCAAAAAGTTAAATGTAGAATTACCATATGACTCAGCAATTCTACTCCTAGTTATACATTCAAAAGAACTGAAAGTAAAAACTCAAACAGATACTTGTACATTTATGCACACTGCTGCATGATTCACAACATCAAAAAGCAAAAGTAACACAAATGGCCACTGTGGATGAGTGGATGAGAAAGGCACAGTAGATACATACAATAGAATGCTGTTCACCCATTAAAATAAAAAAATGTAATTGCAATACATACGTGGATGAATCTTTAAAACATTACACTTAGTGGAATAAGCCAGACACAAGGACAAATATGATCCCACTTACACGAACTAACTAGAATAGACAAATGTACTAAGAACGGATCAATGACCTAAATATACAAGTTAAAATGTACAGTGACAGAAGGAGAGATTTCCAGAGGCTGGAGGCAGTTCAAATCTACCAGGCACCCCCTGGAAATTTGAGAGATCAGTTCTACTCTGTCCTGTAGTGTCCTTATGAGTCAGAATCAAGTCGACGGCCAGGGGTTTGGTTATAGGTATATTAGGTTTTTTTTTTTCCTTTATTATTTTAATGTAGTGGATTACATTGGCTAATTTTCAAATTTTAAATCATTCCTAGAGTTTATCTGCTAATATTTCACTTAAAAACTCTGAGTATGTATTAGTGAAGGATAATGATTTGTAGGAAACTTTGCTGGTGTAGTGATTAAGTTCAACATTTCTTAACCAAAAGGTTGGCGGTTCAAATCTACCATGTGCTCCTTGGAAACTACAGAGAAGTTCTACTCTGTCCTATAGGGTTGCTATGAGACAGGATCGACTCAATGGCAGTGGGTTGGGTTCAGTTTTGGTTTAATGGTGACTTTCTCTTTCCTCCTTTCTAATGCTTTTTTCTGGTGTCAGGCTGACACTGACCTCACAAAACAGGCTAAGCAGCGCCATCTCCTTCTCTGTTTCCTGAAAAGTTTTGTGTACTATTGATATTATTTCCTCCTGAAATGTCTGATAGAGTTTACCATAAAATCATCTGAGACTGAGCTTTCCAATCAACCTTTCAGTCCCCAGCCCAAAGCACAAAGATACACCAGAATTATCCTTCACCCAAACATTATTATCAGCTTGTAAGCTTTGAAGAAATATGCCCCAAAAGCAGAGATTTGAGTTTGATTGGCTCATCCAGGGGCCTAGGCATTGTTTTTTTTTTTTTTTTTAAAGGTTCCCCAGGAGATTCTGATTATACCCAGGGTGGAGATCCTCTGGTATAACATGAAAACGAGAGACCAAAACAACCAGAAAAAAGCACACCAGGAGAAACAGAAGCTGTGGAAGTAAATGAAAACCTTAAAAAAACTATCACTGGTATCACCAGAGAGATAAAGATATTACAACCATGAAAAAGGAACAGGATGCCGTAAACAAGGAACATGCAGCAGAATCAGGAACCAGTGCATTGCCATTAGTGATGGGATACAGCACAGAAGGCAGATCTTCTGCTCTGAAGTTAAGGAGAACTGATTTCAAATATTGGATCTCCACGTTTTACAAGCTTTGTGAACTTACACTAGCTATCAAAGTTCTTTCAGACTCCTGTTTCCTCATCTACAAAACAGCAATAAGATAGCAGTCACTTCATGGGGCTGCTGTATTAGACGTGACAGTAGTTATGAAGTGCTTAGGGGAATGCCAGGCACAATTAATAGTATGTCATGGCCTATCACCCATCTGTCAGCTTGCTGTACTGGGGTAGCTTTTGTGTTGCTGTCATGCTGGAACTTAGACCACCAGTATTTCTAATGCCAGCAAGGTCACCTACAGCAGGCAGGTTTCAGTGGTACTTTCAGACTCAGACAGACTATGAAAAAAGGTCTGTCAATCTACTTCCAAAAGTCAGCTGATGAAAACCTTATGGATCAACAATGCTAAGAATCATGAAGATGGCAAAGGACCACACAATCTTTAGTTTCATTAAATGTAAAGTTGCCATGAATCAGAACCACCTGATAACAACTGACATCAGGCATCACTCTAGATGAAATTCTTGCTTACTGTTATTTGTCAAATGAATCCAGGAACAATAATGCTATTGATAGGATGAAATTAAACAAATCATAAAAGCTAATAATGCATTAGGTGGTAGAGAGGGGTGGGAGCAGAAGAAGAATATAAATTTAAATTAGCTTAATTTAATTATTGTTTTATAGTATCATTAATATCACACACAAGTGAAATTTTGCTGATCATCATTTAATAACAGTTGTAGCAGTACATCGAAAGGGCACTGTGAGAAATCTAAGTTGGATTCACAAGAGAATGTGCGACAAAGGATATCTCTGCTGATGTCTGATGGGTCTTGGCTGAGAGCATAGAATACCAAAAAGATACTTACCTGTGTCTTACTGACTATGCAAAGGCATTTGACTATGTGGATTGTAACAAATGACGGATAACATTGCAAAGGGGAGAATTCCAGAACACCTAATTGTCCTCTTGGGGAAACTGTATACAGACCAAGAGGTAGCTGTTCAAAGAGAACAAGGGAATACTGTATAGCCTAAAATCTGGAAAGGTGTATGTCAGGCTTGTATCATTTCCCCCTACTTACTTTCTTGTATGCTGAACAAATAATCCAAGAGGATGGACTATATGAAGAAGAATGCTCTATTAGGACTAAAGAAGACTCATTCACAGCCTGCGATATGCAGATGACACAACTTTGCTTGCTGAAAGTTGAGGAGACTTGAAGCACTTACCGATATAACTCAAAGACTACAGTTTACAGGATGGATTACACCTCAACGTAATGAAAACAGAAGCTCTCACCACTGGACCAATAAGGCAACATCATGAAAAACAGAGAAAAAGTTAAAGCTGTCATGGATCATTTTATTTGGACCCACAACCAACGCCCACAGAAGCAGCAGGCAAGAAATCAAATGATGCATTGCACTGGGCAAACCTGGTGCAAAAGATCTCTTTAAAATATTAAAAAGCAAAGATGCCACTTTGAGAACTAAGGTACACCTGACCCAAACTATGGTGTTTTCCATCACATCATACATGTGGGAAAGCTGGGCAATGAGTAAAGACCAAAGAAGAATTTATGTTTTAAATTACAGTGTTGGCAAAGAACATGGAATATATCACGGACTGCCAGCAGAATGAACAAGTTTGTCTTGGAAGAAGTGCAGAATGCTTCTTAGACGTGTGGATGGCAAGACTGCATACCACGTACTTCGGGACTTGTGATCAGGAGGGATCAGCCCCTGGAGAAGAACATCATGGCTGGTAGCGAATCAATGAAAAAGAGGAAGACCCTCAACAAGATGAACTGAGCGGTGGTTGCAACAACAGCCTCAGACACAGCAATGACTGTGAGGATGGCACAGGGACAGGCAACACTTTGTCCTGTTGTAAACAGTCGTTGTGAGTCAGAACCAACTCAGTGGCACCTAAAATATAGCAACAGTGATGATTCACTTCTAAAATATGTCCTCATTTATAAGAATTAGCTTGGAAGCTGCTCACTCACATCTCCTTAGTGTTTGGCCCAAGTGCAAATTTGCCTCAGCACGGCCATGCCAACAGCATCTGTGCAGCAAAATCATGGAACAACCTAGAAAACGGGTGGCAGAGGTGATCATTCAGTATATGCTTCCTTAACCTTCAATCTAGCGTTATTTTTGGGATTCCCTCAGAGACATTTTAATGCCAGAGTAAAATGAGTAACACTGAAATCTGTAGTTCTCTACTGCTGCTGAAAGTATTATTTGGTCTTCTCAAGTCTAAGGACAAGATTAAATAACATAAGGTCTGGAAAGCACATCGTTGGGCATATGCCCTGAATGTTAACTGACATCATGATTCAGAGTAAGACCAGCTGATAATGAACTTGACAACATTAGCCCAGAAGAGTCCTATGTCCTCTAACCTCAAAAAGGCCACCTAAAATGGCTACATGGGGGAGGGCAGTTGGTGTCATACAGCAGTGGTATGTAAGTTTTTGTATGACAAAATGGCTTGGATTGTAAACTTTCACTTAAACCCAAATCAAAACCACTGGTGTCGAGTCAATTCCGACTCATAGCAATTCTACAGGTCGGAGTGGAACTGCACTATGGAGTTTCCTAGGAGCAGATATGTACTGCCAACTTTTGATTAGCAGACTTAGCACTTAACCAATATGCCACCAGCGTTTTCAAACTTTCATCTGAAGCACAATAAAATATTTTTTTTAAAAAATGGCTACCTGGGATTTGACAGGTATTTATTTTCAGATAGATTCTGTTTGTGGCTTAACTGTACCATCATGAACACTAAAGACACACAGAGTTTAGGACAAGAACTATCTGGTCAATCCATATTCATTACTTAACACATTTTGCTCTGTAGACCCAGCCAAAAATTATGAAGATAAATTGTTGTTTGAGTTATTTAGACAATGAGAACAGGAACATCCTTAAATTTGACTGAAATAACAAGATGTCCTTCCTGGGTAATATTCATCAATTTGAACACTGGAAATGAGAAGGATTCCATCCTTTTGGGACCAAATCCTATTTAGCAACACTGCCTCACTTTCATCAAAGTTGTTGTCAGGTGCATATGCATTGCCTTTTATTCTCTTATGAGCTGTTAGACAAGATAGCTATCAAAAAAAAAAAAAAACCATCAGCCTCAGACTGAACCCAAAGCCAAACCCACTGTTGTTGAGTTGATTCCAACTCATAGTGACACATAGGGACAGAGCAGAATAGCCCCATAGTGTTTCCAAGAAGTGCCTGGTGGATGTGAACTGTCAACATTCCAGTTACCAGTTGTAGCGCTTAACCACTCTGCCAAACGTGTTTTGTTTTCAATAGGCTTTACTTGGAATTTTCAAACTAGAAATGAATCATTCTTGGGTATTAACAAAATGTATTTCTGAATCACCTTTTGTGGAAATAATAAAAAAGAATATTGAAGTTCCTCGGGTTGCAAAACTCTAACAGGAAATAGCCCACACTTTTCAAGCTCAGTCTAAGACATGGGAGAATACGTAAACATCTAGAAATTGCCTGTTCCAAATAATCTCTGCTGGCAATCAAGTAAAATCACTCCTCACAAAAAGACATATTTTTAAAGTCCTGATTAGTGTCATTTGCAGTAGGTAGCACCATGCTAGCAGCCACATCATTAAATGGGGAAGAAATAAGGAGGAGAAGCGAGGCCATTACATAGCAGGCATCCAGGCCAAGTAAAGGCAATTTTCTTTTTTCTTTTCTTTATGTTTGTGTTCTTGGTAGCATCCAACCTTTTTAGAAAAAGAAAGCAGTAACACCAAGAATATAACAATCAGCTTAACATTAGGCAAAAGGCCTGAAATGGTTTCTTTTCAAGGCTACCTGAATGAAAAACACAATTGTACATGCTCACTCCAAGAACCTGATTTCGAGATTGCATTTGTACCTAGAAACTATCTCTTTGATGACTCTTAGATCCCTCTCTGTATGAAGGAGACCTAGGTAGGCTTTAGATCCAACATGTCCCACCTCCAGGCTTCCCACAGGTCCTGAAGGACCTAATAGTTCTATCGAGGGTAGCCCATTAGGATCTCCTGACCACACAGTTCAGGGATCACTGCCCATAATTTCCAAGGAGCACCTGGTGGAGTTTCCAAGGAACGCCTTTTAGTTAGCAGACATAGCACTTGACCACTGTGCCATGAGGGCTTCCTTCTTGACCTTGGGCTTCCTATCTCCCTCTGTTGTGCCTTCCTGACCTCTCTTCTTGTCTTTGCCCCTGGGCTGGTGTGCCTGTGTAGTCAGTTCCCTATACAGCAGCTGAGCTACATGTATTATTTTTTTTTATACACCTGCCTAATCTCTGACTGCAGGGGTAAACCATAGCAGCGACTTCAGTATTAGGTTAGAAGGGAGTCTGGAGGCCAAACTCTTTAGGTTTCTCCAGTCTCCATCAGACTAGTAAATCTGTCTCTTTTTGTGAGTTAAAATTTTGATCTACACTTTTCTCCAGCTCTGTCCAGGGCCCTCTACTGTCCCCCCCATCAGAACAGTTGGTGGTGGTAGCCAAATACCATCTTGTTGTGCTAGACTCAGTTTGTTGGAGGTGTGATGGTTGTCCATTAATCCTTTGTATTAATAATCCATGTCTGGTTTTCTTCACTCCCTCTTTCTCCAGACGGAGTGGAACCGGTGGGGAATCTTCGATGGCTGCTCACAAACTTTTAAGGTCCTATACACTACTCACCAAAGTAGAGTATAGAACATTTCCTTTATAAACTATACAATGCCAACTGAGCTAGATGTCCCCTGAGACTAAAGTCCACAGTCCACAGATGAGTTATTTGGTCACTCAAGAAGTCTGGATGTGCCTATGAAGGTTCCATGACCTTGCCTTAAGTTGCCAATGTCCCAATGTTGCATGTTCTCTGATCCTCCACCACAGTGATCACTAACCTAGTATTCTTCCCTCTCCATCCCTCCGCTTCCTTGTAACCATCAAAAATTATTTCTTTCTGTCTATAAATGTTTTCATGGGTCTTTATAACAGTGGTTGCATACAATGTCTGTCCTCATGGGACTGACTTACTTCAATCAGCATAATGCCCTCCAGATTCATACATTTTGTGAGATCTGCCACAGATTAATCATTGTTCTTTACAGTTGCATAGTATTCCATTGGGTGTAGGTACCACAGTTTTGCATATGTGTCCATCTGTTGTTGGGTGCTTAGATTGTTTCCATCATTTTGCTATTGTGAATAATGCTCCAGTGAACATGGGTGTGCGTGTGTCTATTCACATGACGGCTGTTATTTCTCTAGGATATATTCCTAAGAGTGTGACTGCTGGATTGTATGATATTTCTATTTCTAGCTTTTTAAGGAAGAGTCACTATCATTTTTCAAGCTGATTGTACAATATTACATTACCAGCAGCAGTATGTCCTCTTCTGGATCCAGCTCGAATTTATGGAAGTTCCTTGTCAATATACTGTTGCAGGCACTTCTGAATGATCTTGTCCAAAATTTTACTTGCGTGTGACATTAACGATATTGTTCAGTAATCTCCACATTTGGTTGGATCACTTTTCTTGGGAATACGCATAAATACGGATCTCTTCCATTCGGTTGGCCAAGTAGCTGTCCTCCAAATGCCTTGGCATAGATGAGTGATTACTTCCAGCACTGTATCCGTTTGCTGAAATATCTCGATTTACATTCCATCAATTCCTGGAGGCTTGTTTTTTGCCAGTGCCTTCCATGCAGGTTTCACATCTTCCTTCAGTACCAGCAGTTCCTGAACATATCCTACCTCCTCAAATGGCTGACCACCGACCAGTTCTTTCTAGTATAACGACTCTATGTATTCCTTCCATCTTCTTCTAATGCTCCCTGAGTCATTTAATATTCTCCCTGTAGAATTCTTCACTACCAGAACTCAACATGGCTTGAGAAAGCAGACTGTGTTCTTCCCTTTTGGTTTTCTATTTCCAGCTCTTTGCACATGTCATCACAATACCTTGCTTTGTTTTCTCAAGCTGCCCTTTGAAATCTGTTTGGTTACTTTACTTCACCATTCCTTCCTTTAGCTTTAGCTGCTCGACATTTGAGAACCAGTTTCAGCGTCTCTTCTGACATCCAGTTTGGTCTTTTCTTTCTTTCCTGTCTTTTTAATGACTTCCTTGGCTGGCTTGCTTTCTTCATAGATGATGTCTTTGATGCCATTCTACCATTCGTATGATCTTCAGTCATTACTGTTCAGCACCTAAAATCTGTTCTTCAGATGTTCGAAACTCAGGTAAGATATACTCAAGGTCATACTTTGGCTCTCATGGACTTGTTCTAATGTTCTTCGGTTTCAATTTCAACTTGCATATGAGCAATTGACGGTCTGTGCTGCAATCAGCACCTGGTCTTGTTTTGACTCCTGATATGGAGGTTTTCCATTGTCTTTTTTTACAGATGTAGTCAATTTGATTCTTATGTATTCCATCTGGTGAGGTCTATGTGTATAGTTGCCATTTATGTTGGTGAAAAAAGGAATCTGCAGTGAAGAAGTCACTGGTCTTGCAAAATTCTATCACGCAATCTCCAGTATCATTTCTATCACCAAGGCCATATTTTTCAACTACTCGTCCTTCTTTTTTGTACCCAATGTTTGTATTCCAATCACCAATACTTATCAATGGATTCTGATTTCATGTTCAATAGATTTAGGACTGCAGAAGCTGGTAAAAATCTTTAAGTTCTTCATCTTTGGCCTTAGTGGTCGGTGCATAAATTTAAATAGTAGTCATACTAACTGGTGCCCCTTGTAGGCATATGGATATTATCCTATCACTGATAGCACCGTACTTCAGAACAGATCTTGAAGTGCTCTTTTTGATAATGAACACAACACCATTCCTCTTCAAGTTTTCATTCCCAGCATAGTAGACCATATGATTGTTGGATTCAAAATGGCCAATACTGGTCTATTTCAGCTCACTAATGCCTAGGATACGGATGCTTATGCGTTCTATTTCATTTTTGATGATTCCCAATTTTCCTAGATTGATACTTTCCACATTCCATGTTCCAAATATGAACAGATGTTTTCATCTATTTCAAGCTGGATTCAGAAGAGGACGTGGAAACAGGGATATCACTGCTGATGTCAAATGGATCTTGACTTAAAGCAGTGAATACCACAAAGATGATTACATGTGTTTCACTGACTATGCACAGGTATTTAACTGTGTGGATCATAACAAATTATGGTTAACACTGTGGAGAACGGGAATTACAGAACAGTTCATTGCACACTTAAGAAATCTGTACATGGATCAAGAGGCAGTTATGTGCGCAGAACATGGGAACACTGCATGGTTTAAAGTCAGGAAAGGTGTCCATCAGAGCTGTATCCTTTCACTATATCTTGTCAATCTGTATACTGAGCAAATAATCTAAGAAGCTGGACTATATGAAGAAGAACAAAGCATCAAGTTTGGAGGAAGACTCATTAACAACGTATGTTACACAGGTGACACTACCTTACTTGCTGGAAGTGAAGAGGATCTGAAGAGGTTTTGAAACACTTACTGATGAAGACCAAAGACCACAGCCTTCAACATCAAGAAAACAAAACCCTCACAACTGGACCAGTAAGCAATATTGTGACAAATGGAGAAAGGACTGAGGTTGTCAAGGATTTCATTTTACTTGGGTTCACAATCAATGTCCATGGAAGCAGCACTCAAGAAATCAAAAGACGTACTGCATTGGGAAAATCTACTGCAAAGGACTTCTTTAAAGTACCAAAAAGTAAAGATGTCACCTTGAAGACTAAGGTGCACCTGACCAAGCCATGATATTTTCAATCACATCATATGGATGCAAAAGCTGGACAATGAATAAGGAAGACAGAAGAAGAATTGACGCCTTTGAACTGTGATGTTGGTGAAGTATATTGAATGTACCATGGGCTGCCAAAAGAACAAACAAATCTGATCTGGTAGAAGTACAACCAGAGTGCTCCTTAGAAGCAAAGGTGGCAAGACTGCATCTTACATACTTTGGACATGTTGCCAGGAGGGATCAGTCCCTGGAGAAAGACATCATGCTTGGAGAGTGGAGGGTCAGCAAAAAAGAAGGCCCTCAACAAGATGGACTGACATAGTGGCTGCAACAATGGGCTTAAGGATAAAAGCGATTGTGGGCATGGCACAAGTGTTTCATTCTTTTGTGCATAGGGTCACTATGAGCTGAAACCGACGTGATGGCACCTGAGAACACCAACCAGAGGTACATAAGAGGTCTAATTTCCCTGCAGCATATCCAACATTTATTATTTTCTGTTGTTCGTTTGCTTGTTTTTGATATGTGCCAGAAATGTCATAGCCAGGAAAGCGCCATTTTTACCCCCTACTAGAAGAGAAAGCTGGAGTGAACAGCCAGAGCTAACTTTTTCATTTATCTTTAGGACTGACCTTTTCTGTCCTAAAATTCCTGCCCCCAGAAACCGGACATTAATTCACAGAAGCCAGCCTGGGAACACCAATTCAGATGACAGTCAAGGACATCCTTATCCCAGCTTTCTGAACACCCCGCAAGGACTCCTGTGGTCCCCAGATGGATGCCCTCTTCTCCCTACTCCAGTGCTCACTGTATTTTCCCTGACACCTGCATTTGTACTTGCTTGTAGCCTCCCTGCCTTACACACCCCAACCTCAGCTGATGACCGTGAGCAGGTTTCCATGGAGAGATTCCTCCCTCCTCCCTGTGTCTGCTAGTGTCAAGATATAAACTTTTTTTTTTTTTTTGATCATTCACCCAAATACCTGTCTCAGAAACTGGCTTTTGGGGGCAGGTAACGAAGGATCTGGAGCTTTGGTCCAGTAACAATTTCATGGTGAGTTACTATCCCATCATAGTTTTGATATGCCTTTCTCAATGGCCAGTGATTGTATTTCCTCATGTCTGTTACACACTTGAATACTTTCTTTGCTGAAGTGGCTGTTCACATCCTTCGCCCATTTCTTAACTGGATTATTTGTCTTTTTTATTCCAGAGATGTTGAATTTTCTGACAGATTTGAGAGATTAGACATTTTGCATATTTGTTAGAGGCAAAAAATTTTCCCCAGTCTATAGGGTCTCTCTATATATTTACTTTTTATTGTGTTTTAAGTGAAAGTTGATGATTCAAGTTATTTTCTAAAAAAAAAAAAAAATTACAATTTGTTATGTGACCCTGGCTGCTCTCCTCCCACTGTGACAGCATCCTTCTCCTCTCCACCCTGAATTTGCCATGTCCACTTAAGTAGCCCCCTCTGCCTTCTCATCTCTCCTCCAGACAGGAGCTGCCCAGTTAATCTCCTGTATTCACTGAAAACAAGAAGCACACTCTCCACCAGCAGCATTTTACATCTTCTAGAACGGTTCCATCTTTGTCTGAGAAACTGGCTTTTGGAACAGTTTCAGTACTGGGCTGATAGGAGTCTGGGGTCCAAGTCTTCCAGTGACCCTCCAGTCTGTCAGACTATCAAATTTGGCATGTTTATTAGAGTTTCAGTTCTGCACCCCATATTTCTCCCACTCCATAATCTTTCTTGCATTCCCTATAAGGCCAGTCATTGGTGGTGGCCAGGCACCTTCTAGTTCTTCCGGTCTCATGCTGATGTAGTTTCTAGCTTAAATGGCCTTTTCTGTCTCTGGGGTTCAAATTTTCCTTATATCTTTGATGTCCTTCATTTTCCTTTGCTGGAGGTGGGCAGAGACCAATTCATGCTTTTTAGATGGCTGCTTGCTAACTTTTAAGACCCAGACACCACTTTACCAAACTGAGATGCAGAGAATTTTCTTAATAAACTTTGTTATGCCAATTGACCTAGATGTCCCCTGAAGCCATGGTCCCAAACCCCTGCCCCTGAGACTTCGTCCCACAAAGTGCTTGGTATTGTTCAGGGAACTTCTTAGCTTTTGGTTTAGTCCAGTTGTATTATGCGTTGCCCATCACTTCACCTGAACTAATTCTTGTCTACTATCTAATTAGTGAATACCCCTTCACCCTCATAAGCATCAAAGATGATTTTCATCTGTGTTGAAACCTTGGGTCCTTGTAATAGCGGTCTCAAACAATACTTGCCCTTCTGTAACTAATTTCACTTAGCATAATGTCTTCCAGATTCCTCCATGTCGTCAGATGTTTCCCAAATTCACTGTTTTTTTTTTTTAAATCATTGTCTAGCATGCAATTGTTTGAATATACCATAATTTGTTTATCCATTTATCTGTTGATGAGCACCCAGGTTGATTCCATCTTTTTGCTACTGTGCACAGTGCTGCCATGAGCCTTGGTGTGCATATATCTATTTGTGTGACACCTCTTACTTCTCTAGGACATATTCCAAGCAGTGAGATTGCTGGATTGTATGGGATTTCTATGTCTACCCTTATATAAAGTGCCAAACAGATACCCAGCTATGCCAACACCATTTATTAAAGAGACTCTCTTTTCCCCAATTAATGGACTTTGAGCCTTCATCAAACATCAGCTGCTCACAGGTGGATGATTTTATGTCTGGATTTTCAATTTTGTTCCATTGGTGTATTTGTCTGTTGTTGGACCAGTACCATGCTGTTTTGACTACTGAGGTGGTCTGATTAAGTTCTAAAGTCAGGTGGTGTGAGGTCTTTCACTTTGTTCTTCCTCAGTACTGCTTTTTTTTTTTTTATCTGAGGTCTCTTCCCTTTCCATACAAAGTTGTTGTTTGTTTTTCATCTCATTAAAAAATGCCACTGGAATTTGAGTCCAGATTGCATTGTATCCAAACATCACTTTGAATGGAAAAGACATTTCCATAATATTGAGTCTTCCTCTCCATGAGCAAGGAAGGTTTCTCCACTTATTCAGACCTCTTTCAGTTTCTTGCAGTAGGGTCTTATAGTTTTCTTTCTAAAGGTCTTTTACATCTCTGGTTAGATTTATTCATTAAGTATCTTATAATCTTGGGGGTTACTGTAAATGGTATGGGTTTAGTGATCTCCTCTTTGACATTCTCTTGTAGAAGAATTCAAACAATTTATCTTACACCTTGAAACTGTGCTGAAAGCTCCCATTAGTTCCAGTAGTTTCCTCCTGGATTATTTAGAGTTTTCTGTGTATGAGATCATATTATCTGCAAATACACTTTTACTTCTTCCTTATCAATGTGAATGTCCTTTATTTCTTTATCTTGCCTAACTGTGCTGGCTAGAATCTCCAGTACGATGTTGAATAAAAGTGGTAACAAGGGCACTTTTTTCGGTTCCTGTTCTCAAAGTGAATGCTTTCAAGTCTCTCTCCATTTAGGATGATGTTGGCTGTTGGCTTTTTATAGACACTCTTTTTATGTCGAGTAATTTGCCTTCTATTCCTATTTTCCTGAGGTTTCAACACAAATGGGTACCGGACTTTGTCAAATGCCTTTTCTGCACCAACTGATACAATCATGTGGTTCTTGTCTTTTGTTTTATCTATGTGGCTGAATACATAGATTATTTTTATAATGTTGAACCATCCTTGCATACGTGGTATGAATCCCACCTGGTCATGGTGAATTTTTTTTTTATATGCTGTTGAATTTTATTCGCCAGAATTTTTGGACAATTTTTGTATCTAAGGTCATGAAAGGTACTGGTCTGTAATTTTCATACCTGGTTTTGGTATTAGGGTTATGGTGGCTTCATAGAATGAATTTGGCAATATTCCATCCTTTTCTATGCTTTGAAATACCTTTAGTAATAGTCATGTTACCTCTTCTCTGAAAGTTTGCTACAATTCTCCAGTGAAGGTGTCATGGCTGGGCTTTTTTGGTTGGGAATTTCTTATTTACCTTTTCAATCTCTTCTTTTGTGATGAGTTTGTTTACTCATTCTTACCTCTGTTTGCGCTGGTTCAGGAAATAGTGTGTTTGTAGAAATTTGTCCATTTCCTCTAGGTTTTCATTGTTAAGGTACAATTTTTCATATTATTTTGTTACGATTTTTTTAAGTTCAGCTGGGTTTGTTGTGACATAGCCCATCACATTTCTTAGCAGAGTTATTTGCTTCTTCTCTATTTTCTTGTTGTTCATTTGTTGATTCTGTTGATCTTTTTAAACACCAACTTTTAATTTTGTTAACTCAGTCATTTTTTCTGTTCTCTAATTCACTTAGTTCTGCTCTAATTTTTATTATTTGCTTTTTTATGGTGCTTAAACATTTCTTTTGCTGCTGCTCTCTTTCTACTCACTAATGTTATCGGGTTAATACTTTGATTTGGGGCCTTATTTTTGGATGTGTGCACTTATTGCAACAAATTGACTACTTAGAACTGCTTTTGCTGTGTCCCAAAGGTTCTGTGTTTTCATTCTAATTTGATTCTGTGAATTTCTTTATTCCATCCTTGATTTCTTCTATAATTTAGAGTTTTGAGGAAGCTGTTTTTCAGTTTGTTCACATCTGATTTTTTTTCCTTGCTCTTTCTGTCACTGATTACCACTTTTAAGGCTTTATGGTCTGAAAAGATGCTGTCCAATATTTCAATGATTTAGATTTTGTTGAGGCTTGCTTTATGGCCTAATATGTGGTCTATTCTGGAGAATGTTTCATGTGCACTGGACAACACAGCAAACTTGGGTGCTGTTGGGTAGAGTGTCCTGTCTATGTGTATGAGGTCAAGTTAGCTGACTGTGATATTTAGATCTTCTGTGTCTTTACTGAGATTCTTTCTGGATGTTCTGTCCTTCACCAAAAGTAATGTGTTGACATCTCCCACTGTTGTTGTAGAGCTGTGTATTTCTCTTTTCAATGCTGTTAGAATCTATTTTACGTATTTAGTAGGCCTATCATTGGATGTGGAAACCCTGGTGGCATACTGGTTAAGAGCTACAGCTGCTCACCAAAATGTCAGCAGTCTTTTATATCTCTGTATTTCCTTGAATTCTTCTCCATATGAAACATCTATGACAAAATTTTTTAGTTCCTTTTTTTTGTTAAATGTTGTCATCTTTTACATAATGACATCTGTTTCCCTATTTTGAGTGTTTCACTTCATTTTTGTGATTTCTCTATATGGGTTGATATCTGGTTACTATGTCTTGTGCTAAGGCTCTTGGGCTGTCATCTGATGTTACTGGTTTTCTAACCGAAGGACTTCCTGTAGTGTTTCTTGTAATTTTCGTTTGGTTTTTGAAAATTCCCTAAATTTCTGTTTATCTGGAAATGTCCTAATTTCACCATCATATTTGAGGGACAGATTTGCTGGATGTATAATTCTTGGCTAGAAATTTTCTACCTTCAAATTTGTATATGTCATCTCATTCCTTGTTGCCTGCGTGGTTTCTATTGAGTAGTCCTAGCTTAGTCTTACCGATTCTCCTTTGAAGAGTATTTATCATTTATTCTAGCTGCTTTTAAAATTGCCTCCTCGTCTTTAGTTTTGGTAAGTTTGATCATAATATACCTTGATGTCATTTGGGGGGCATCTACCTTGTCTGGAGTTTAACAAGCATCTTGAATGGATATCTTCTCATCTTTCATATTAGGGAAATTGTCTGTCAGAACTCTTTAAAACTGTCTCTGTATTTTCTATTATTCCCACTGTTCTGGTACTCCAGTCACTCAAAGATTATTACACTTGATAAGAGTCCCACATAATTCTTACTATTTCTTCAATTTTTTAAATTCTTTTATCTGATTTTTCCTCAAATATGTTGGTGTTAAGTGATGGATCTTCAATCTCACTAAGTCTAACTTCCATTGCCTTCATTCTCCTTCTCTGACTTTCTGTTGAGTTGTCTAATTTTGAAATTTTGATAATTTTCTGAATTTATTATTGCTGTCTCTCTATAGCTTCTTGCACCCTGTTCAATTTGTCATTATGCTCTGCTAATCTTTGCCTGATCTCCTTCCTGATCTCTTGAAGAGTTCCATATATTAATCTTTTGTGTCTACCTCTAGTAATTTCAAGCAGTTCTCTTCAACTGGAAAATTTCTTGCTTCTTTGTTTTAGGAGCTTTCTAAAATGATCATGGTCTGCCACTTTATGTGATTTGATACTGTCTGCTGTCTCCAAGCCATCAGTAAGTTGTTATAGCCATTTATTTTAAGTTTGCTTATAATGTTCTAGCATTTTGTTTTGTTTTGAAATGCCCAAATAGGCTGGATGTATGAGTTAGTTTGATTACTGGCACCGTTGAAGCTCTAACGTCCTGTCACCAAGTGTTTAGAGCTGCTACTGGGCACATGAGCCTAGAAGGCCCTTTAGTTTTATTGTATATACTTAGTTCAGCTGTCTAGGTAGTCAGTTATCAAGTATGTGGTACAGGGTGTTCCCTGCAGTCTAGATGGACTGCAGTTATTGATGCAGGCACGGGTATTTAGCCATACCTGCTGAGAAAGGAAAGGGGCTGAAAGTCGCCCCTGAATGTCCATGTGGAAACCATGTCCCTGTACCTTACTGGATAAGTAGATAGGTTTTGCAACTAAAATACGGGTGCTCAATGCTGTACACATGGGGTAAAAGGTATTCAAAGTCTAAGAACCCCTTATGCCTGCGTCTAGGCAAAGAAACTGGTTCCACCCTGAGTTCTTGGCTTACAGGAGCCAGCAGATTATTTTTTCCCTGTTCATTCATTTTTCCGTCTCTAAGGCTAGAATGGCTCAGGGTGCATAAGGGGGTCCTACTTCCTGCCCAGAGGATGTGTCAGTCTCTAGATACAGCTCATACGCAATGCAGAGCAGGAAGAGGGAAGCACAAGTGAAAGGGAGAAAGCTTTATCCCGAAGTAAAGTTTTAGGTTCTCTCGCAATAGGGTACACGCAAGAGGTTTTACTTTTGATGATCGAAAGTCATTTTTCACCGATTCTGGAGGCATGAGTAGGTACTCCACTGCTAAGTCTCCCCCGCTGTGGAAAACACTTTTCAAATGCCACTGCTTCCCTCACCATGCTCCTTGCAGCAGATCCACACATGGTGCTGATTCCTGCTGGGCAGTCTTTGGTACTTTCAGATGTACTCTCCCTTCCTGTCACTCAGTCTAATTTCTCAACTTTCTCTTTGATGTTCAGGCCATCTAGAATGTCATATATAATTGACTCCTTTTTTTCAGATCTTTGTTGTAAGAGGGGTCACAGGAAGCATCTGACTACTATGCTATCTTAGCCCCAACTCTTCTTTAGTGTTTTGATGAGCGTGTTTAATTTTTAGAAGACTCCAGTTAAATAGTGTATCTTCTGTTGTTTGTGTATGTTAATTATGGTCTGTATCCTATTTATGGTATTAGGGTTTCTAGCGCTGACCTATTTTTTCTTCCATGATCTTTCTAGTTTGGGGTTTTATATTTAGGTCTGATTTATTTGAATTAGTGTTTGTGTATGATGTGAGGTATTCATTCTGTTTCATTTTTTTCTTTTTTTGTTTTTGCAGACTGACATCCAGTTTTATGCAACATTTGTTAAAAAGACTGTTTTTTCCCCTATTTTACGCATTTTGGACTTCTGTTGAAGACTGGATCTGAAGTGTTCCTTTTGCCAATGAATATGATGTCATTCTCCTCTAGTTTGTCATTCCCAGCATAGATCACATGATTACCCAGCACAAAAATCAACAAAATCAGTCCATCTCAGCTCACTAATGCCTAGGATATCTATCTTCAAATGCTACAATTCATTTTTTGACAATTTTCAATTTTCCTAGATTCTTACTTCATACATTCTGTATTTTGATTATCAGTGGATGTATGCAGCTTTTCTCATTTTGAGTCACGCAAGATCATCAAATGGAGATTCCCCAAACCTTTATTCCATCCATGTCATTAATGTCAACTCTACTTTGAGGAGGCTGCTCTTTTTCAGCTGTATTTTCAGTGCCTTCCATCCTGAGGAGCTCATATTCTGGCAGTATGTCAGATGATGTTCCACTGCTATTCATAAAGTTTTCCTTGGTCAATTCTTTCAGAAGTAGATGGCCAGGTCCTTCTCCCTAGTCTGTCTTAGCCTGGAAGCTCCACTGAAACTTGTCCACTGAAGGATTCCAATGGGGAAAATATTGAAGGACACTGTAAACATCAAAAGAAGATAGAAGTAATACACAGAATTACTGTACCAAAAAGAACTGGTTAATATTCAGACATTTCAGGAGGTAACACATGGTCAAGAACCAATGATACTGAAGGAAGAAGTTTCTTCTGCACTGCAGACACTAGTAAAAAACAAGGTCCAGGAACTGACAGAATAACAATCAAGATGTATCAACAAACAGATGAGATGCTAGAAGAGCCTATCTATGCCACGAAATTTGGAAGGCAGCTACCTGCCCAACTAACTGTAATAAACCATATCTGTGCACATTCCACAGATATGTGATCCAGTTATTGCTGTTAGAGGCCGTAGAGTTGGTTCTGACTCATAGCTACCCTACATACAACAGAATGAAACACTGGCCAGTCCTGTGCTGTGCCCACATTGTTGCCATGCTTGACCCATTGCTGCAGTCACTGTGTCAATCCATATCATTAAGAGTCTTTTTCACTGATCCTTTATTTTACCAACCGTGATATGCTTCAGGTGATCGAACAGAATGTGAAAATCATCAAACGATATTGTTAATACCACACACTAGTAAAATTTTGCTAAAGATTATTCTAAAACAGTTGCTTCAGTCCATCTACAGAGAACTCAGAGTCACGACAGATTCTTAACAGAACTTGGAACAATGGCTATCATTGCTGACATCAGATGATCTTGGCTCAGTGCACGGAACACCAGAATGATGTTTGTTATTGTTGTTGTTAGGTGCTGTCAAATCATTTCTGACTCACAGCAACCCTATGTACAACAAAACAAGACATTGCCTAGTCCTGTAATGTCCTCAAAATTGTTGTGACACTTCAGCCAATTGTTGCAGACACTATGGCAACCCATCTCCTTAAGAGTCTTCTTTTTCCCTGACCCTCAGCTCTACCAAGCATGATGGCTTTCTTCATGGAGTGGTCATTCCCGATAACATGCAAAGTCTGTCAGATGAAGTCTCTCCACTCCTGCTTCCAAGGAGCCTTCCAGCTGTACTTCATCCAAGACAGATTTGTTCACTTTTCTGGCAGTCCACAGTTTAGTCAATATTCTTCTTTGGTCTTCCTTATTCATTGTCCAGCTTTTGCATGCAGGTGCATCTTCTCCTCAAGGTGACATCTTTGCTTTTTAACCCTTTACAGAGGTCTTCTGCAGAAGAATATTTGTGTTTTACTGACTATACAAAGGCATTAGACTGTGTGGATCATAACGAATCATGGGTAACATTATAAGGAATGGAAATTCCAGAACACTAAATTGTGTTCAGGCAGAACCTGCACGTACACCAAGAGGCAATCATGTGAGCACAACAAGGCCATACAATGTAGTTTAAAATCAGGAAAAGTGTGTGTCACAGTTGTATACTTTCATCACATTAATCCAGTCTGTATGCTGACCAAATAAATCACAGAAGCTGGACTGAAGACTCATTAACAACCTTCGATATGCAGATGACACAACCTTGCTTGCTGAAAGTGAAGACGACTTAAGCACTTGTTCATGAAGATCAAAGACTGCAGCCTCCAGTATGGACTGCAACTCAACATAAAGAAGAATCCTCACAACCAGACCAATAAACAACATCATGATAAATGGAGAAAATATTCAGGTCATGAAGGATCTCATTGGAGCCACAGTCAATGCCCATGGAAGCAGCAGTCAAGAAATCAAACCATGTATTGGACTGGCAAATCTACTGCAAAAGACCTCTTTAAAGTGATAAAAAGCAAAAATATCACTTTGAGGTGTAACATGAGCCTGACTCATGCCACAGTGTTTGAATTACCTCATAAGCATGTGAAAGCCAGATGATGAATAAGGGAAGATCAAAGAACTGATGCATTTGCATTTTTGGTGAAGAACACTGAACATACTACAGACTCTCTGAAGAAGGAATAACTCCTTCTTGGAAGAGGTACGGCCAGAATGCTCCTCAGAACTGTGGATGACAAGGTTTCATCTCACATACTTTGGACACGTTATCAGGTGAGCCCAGTCTATGGAGGACATCATGGTTGGTGAAGTCAAGGGTCAGCAAAACAGAGGAATAACCTCGACAAGACGGACTAACACAGTAGCTGTAACAATGGGCTCAAATCCTTCACAGACTGTGAGAAGGGTGCAGGGCTGGGCAGTGTTTCATTTTCTGGTATTATGAGTCAGAACTATGAGTCAGAACTGACTTAACAGCACCTAATAACAACAACACTACTTTATAAAGAACTGGCAAAATGAACTTGGCTCAGGTGGCTGGCAAACTTGGCTCTCCAAGAACAAAACAACTACACTTCTTTTAGTTTCCCCTACCCAATCAGAAGACTGTACAGTCAACTTCAAGTTATGCAGATAACATTTAGTTTCTTTTGGAGACGTTAATGTAAGCTTGCTGCAGTTGGTACTGCTAAGAAGAAACAGAAATGCAAATCAACTATCCACCAATTAACAGACTGCCTACAATCAGAATTTTATATGGCACTTAAACGTAACTGTTGCCTCGATATTTCTGACCAATATGAAGATCTTTTCTTTCATCATTAACAAAAATCAAATGCATTCTTGAATTATTTTGGTTACCTTACTGATTCAGCTGGACCCAGTAAAATAGGGAAATCGATTGTTTTCTAACTGGCAATTATAGTGGCAAAAAAATCCAAAGCAACAAGAAATAAGTCTACTTATCCAAGAATGCCTGTTCATCCCTTCTTTGTGCCCTGTAATTCGCCATGAAAAGACTTCTCTCCACCCTAACACTACTTAAGTTACCCTTGTGTTCATTTCGGCAGTTCAAATCCACCCGACACTCCCTGAATACTCTAGGGGTCAGTTCTACTCTGTCCCCTAGGGTCGCTGTGAGTCGGATTCCACACAACAGCACTTGGCTTTGGCTTGGCTTGTGTTCATTCACTTAAAAAAAAAAAAAGAAAGAAAAAAAGTTCTGTAATCTTTCCTCCTCTCAGCACTCACTGGATACCTCACAGTTTGGTTCTCTACCATGACTGCCGTCTCAAAAGTTTCCAGTGATCTGGTTATCCTAAAATATCTCCAAACAGCACGTTGCACTACACATACTTACTGTTTCTGGAAGCTGCCTTCATTCTTGGTTTCATTCATCTCACTGGTTTTGCAACTCCTCTGATCATTCCCCCTCATCGTCTTTTGCTGAGACTCATGTCTTTCTTAGGTTTATTTATTCATTTATTCCACTCAGAACTACTGCCTGCCTATTATGAACCTGGCACTGTCCTAAGGCTGTGACTTCAGCTCAGCTTTCTCTCTTACCTTTACAGTTCCTCCCTGCACTATTTTATCCAGGCTCAAGGCTTTAATTAGCATTTCTATTCACCCCCTCCTTTTCGATCACCACCTAAAGAGTTTTATCATTTCTTTCCTGAATTTTTACAATCGCTGTCTGAATAATCTTTGAGCTGCCAGTTTTACTAGCTACCATTCATCTTAAAGGCAGTATCTTCCCCCGCCTTCTTTTTTCCTTCCTTTATTTCTCTTCTATTTACTCTACAATGCTTTTAGTTTAAAATACCTCTGATTTTAGAAAACTAGAAATAAGAGGAAATTACTGATAAGCCCATATCCAAATTAACCATCCTGCCTTCCGTGGGATATCTGCCAGCATTTTTCCAAGTACAGGTCACATTTTTTTCAAACATGAATTTTTTCAGCCTTCAAATACCAGATAAATCCAGTCTACTTAAATGGTTCCAAACATAAAGAAAGAACCTTCCAAGTGCCTTATTTGAAGCCAGCAAAATACTGATAAGAAATATGACATGGATATCCTCCCCCAAAAGAAATAATAGAACAATGTCACTTGTGGAAATTTTGCAAAAATATTATAAACAACACAGGCAAAGATAATATAGTATAAAAATAAAAATGAAAAATGGTGGGTGGGAGAATGATTCAATAGTAAGAATATTTAAAATAACACATTAGTAGGAAAAGGAGAAAATTCTAATCATTGCTTCAAAGGACTTGAAGTAAGAACTCTGATAACATTTAAATTACATTCCTATCTAAAAGGAACTCTTTGCAAAACAGGAGTGGTTGTATATTTTCTTGGCATGATACTAACATTCATCTCACCATCAGGCTTAACAGTAAAAAATAAGGAATTCGTCCTTCGTGTCAGGAATAAGAAAAGAAATTCTAGTTTCCCGTTCGAAAGCAGCAAACAATGCATTCAGAAAAGACATATACAAGCTATCAGGACAGAATACACTGGTAGTTATTTGCACATGATGTGCCAGTATACATGAAAAATTTAAGATAATCAGCTGAAGGAGGAAAACTACAAACAATGAGATTTTATTCAGTATTTTTGCATAATTTTCACAAAGACTGAGTGTTCTATGGTTTCCTTTGGAGGGACTATCTACAGAATAGCGTCTTGCTGCCTTTTCAAATGTAACTTGGGAGTGTTTCTTATTTTTTACTTTGGGACCATTTTAACAATTGTATTTATCTTACCTTTGAAGGTTGAAAAATTTATCAGTTTGAAAACAAAACAAAAAGTAAAATCTATGCCTAGAGAAAGTCTGGCAGGAATCCAATTAAATGGTTACAAAATAACTACCCAGAAGTTGATAACTTTCACATACAACTATCAGTAGACAGTATAATGGATCCAAGAGTACTGTCTGTAATAGCAAAACTCTGGGGATAAATTTCCAATGACATATGCAGAACACAGACACATCCCAAATAAGAATACTTGCAAGCTCCTTTGAGAACTGTAAAATGATAAATACAAAGATCTATCTTGATATCGGATAGAAAAATATCAAAAATATGAAGTAATCTCAATAACTGAAACTCTAAATGTAGTGAGATCACAATGAAAAACACTAAAAGGTTTTGGGCTTTTGTTTGAGATTGAGGGGGGCAGAGTTCTTTTTTTAAAAAAATAAAAAACAGCTCTTAAGTTCACCTAGAGAATGAATATGTGAAAATAGATAAGCTTTAAAATAGATGAGTAAGGAAAAATGATGATGACTAGCTCCATTTTAAAATATTTAAAATCATAATACTTAAAAGAGTTCTATAGGTGGTCTCAAATTTATGACAGAGTTCCCTTCTATTGACTCCATCATAAGTCAGTTCTGACCTAAGTCAAATACCTTATTTTAACTTTTAGTTTTCATCATTATTGCCTTTTATTATCAGTATCTTTATAAACCTAAACTTTATTTGTTTTCTGGGGGGAACATTACATACAATCATACAGGTATATCTTAATACATATATGCATAAGTTAAAAAGACACAAATCATAAAAATTCACTCCAGCAATGTAGAATTAAACAATACTGGCATTTTGTCACTTGCAGTGTTGACTCTAATATAGTGACTTCTTATCATTTTGTCAGTTGTGGTAATAACTCTAATAATAATTCTGCCATACAGTATACTACTGGAAATATAAGGAGTGCAGGGATTTCAGTTAGCTGGACAACCTGGCTTCGAATTAACGACTGTTGCTTTTTATGGTAAAAAAATAAAATAAAATAAAATAAAGCATCACACTGTAGACTTGGCCTACAATAAAGTCAGAGTCCCAAAGGCTGTCAGGTACATGGGCAGTCCAACTGCTGTACGTCATTACAGTTGAACGCTGTCCAGCACTTTCCATGCATTACGTCACTGTGTTTGAGACTGAGAGGAGCAGTGTCTTGAACAGTGTACATCATACAACTGAATATCTAAGAACAAACATCTGAGAATGATGGCATCAGCAAATTATACACTGCCACATTTTATGTAATGTGTATCACTAATGAAAAGATACACACACACGCACACACAAAGGAGGTTGTAAGAAGGTTCATTATAACTGGAGTAGGTTGTAAGTTGAGGACTACCTGTATACAGGTGAAGAATGAACAGATACAGCAACAAAACATAACAGAGAAACACATCCAGAAACAGATCCAAAACATAAGGGAATTTAGTTCATGATAAAGATGACATTTTTAGCTATTTGGGATAAGGATTATTTAAGAAAGGGTGTTGTAAAAATAACAACAGTTGGGGAAAGCTGGATTAATCATTAATTTATTACAACTAAATTAATTCCAGAATAAAAGACTTAAGTATTTTTTAAAACTAAAGGTTTAAAATACCTAAAAGCAAATGAAGCCAAACCAAACCCACTGCTGTTGAGTCAATTCTGACTCATAGCAACCCTATAGGAAACAGTAGAAACACCCCAGAGTTTCCAAGGAGCGCCTGGTAGCTTCAAACTGCCAACCTTTTGGTTAGCAAGCGTAGCACTTAACCACTATATCACCGAAGTTTCCAAGTAAATGAAAGAACACTGAAATGGTTTTTTGTTTGTTTGTGAGTCTTATTTAAAAGGTTAACAAAGACACAAAGACTCGTAAAGCTCTTTGTTGGTGAGTATATGGTCAAACAGAAACTTCTGGTACCAGTATGATTTAGAATAATCTTACGAAGGGCAATGTGACAGTATGCATTAACACTTTAAATGCACAAATTATCTGATCCAACTTCTGTAGGACTAGTTCCAACAAATGAAAACAGATATGTACCTGCAGATACTTATCAGCACACTATTGACCCTGGTGGCACAGTGGTTTAAGTGCTATGTCTGCTAACCAAAAAGGCAGCAGTTCGAATCCACCTTGGAAAACTCTATGCAGCAGTTCAAACTGCAGGTAGTCTACAAACGTTTTTGTCAGAAACTGATAGCATGTAAATTTTTTTTTCTGGAATGAAGCATATCTAAATGTCCATGAACATAGGAATGGATGAGCAAACAAACAAAAAAAAAAGTGGTATATACATACAATGGAGTATTAGTCAGCCACAAAGAGAAATGAAATCCTGATGCATGCCACACGGAGATGAACCTTAAGAACATTACTCTAAGCAAAATAAGTCAAATGCAAAAGGCAAGTACTGTATGATCTCACTTAAATGAAACAAGCAAATACACAGAACACAAAGTATGCAGAGGGTTAAGCACCTGACCACTAGGCCCAAAGGGTGGAGGCCCAAAGGTGCCTGGAAAGATGGGCCTGGTGCTCTGTTTCTAAAGGGTCACAGCCTTGAAAACCCTAGCAAGCTGTCTGCTCTGCACACACAGAGTCACCAGAGTGAGAACTAACTAGGGGACAACAGTGGGGACCAGAGGGCAGGCATTCAGTTTACGGTAACGGCGGAGCACTCATTCAGAAAAGGCATGCTGTAAGTTCTACAGCATGAAGAATGTTGTTTTAGTCAGCTAGGGCTGCTCTAACAGAAATACCACAGAGTGGATGGCTTTAACAAAGAAAGATTTATTCTTACACAGTCTGGTAGGTTGCAAGTCCATATTCAGGGTGTCCGCTCCAGGGAAAGACTTTCCCCTTGATGGCTCTGGAGGAAAGTCCGGTATTGCATCAGTCATTGTCCAGGGAGTGTCCTAACGCAAGAACCTCTGGTCTGAACGACGCGCTCTGCTCCCGGTGCTGCTTGCTTGATGGTAGAGAGGTTCTCAAATTGTCCTTGGTTCTTTTTCCTTTTATTCCTTGCAAGCTAAAAGCATTAAGGGTGGGGCCAGCCATACTGCAGGCAAACTTCCCCCATAGCAGGAATTCACAGCCCCACCCTAATCCTTTAACATACAGGTTAGCAAAACCACACAATGGAGGACATTTCCAAGATACTGGGAACCATATCCCAGCCACACGGCTGCACACATTTTTGGGGGGACACAATTCAAACCATGACAAATGTAATCAATGTTACTGAATTAAACAAACGAACAACAACAAAAAAAAAAACCACTGCTGTGGAGTCGATTCCGACTCATAGCGACCCTATAGGACAGAAAAGAACTGCCCCATAGAGTTTCCAAGGAGCGCCTGATTTGAACCTATTTGAACTGCCCACCTTTTGTTTAGCAGACATAGCACCTAACCACTAGCCACCTGAAATATGTATACAGAAATTGTCTCACTGGGTATATGTCTTGTTATGTATATTTTCACCACCATAAATAATTTTTAATGAAGTCTTACATAAGTGGGACTCCAACTTGCCATTTTGTCAGATTCGTGTGCCTTTTCCTGGCTTTGTCTCCAACTGCCTGCACCTGTGACTCTCCTGCAGCCGACTCTGGGCTGAAGGAGCTGCCCTGTCCCACCTGCAGAGAGCGGGAGGCATCTGGGACTCCCAGGATGGGTACCTGGCCAAGGCGACCGGGAGCTGGGGCGCTGCTGGCGCTCCCCTGCCTCAGGCCTGACGATGCCGAGGTGCAGCTCCCGCGGCTGCGGGGTCACCCACACCCTCCGGCTGCAACTGCCTTTCAGAGAAACCACCCCCTTCCTCTGCGGCTTTTCCTTCTGCAGCTTCCTCCTCTTTCCTCACCTGCTCTCCCACCCACGTCCTTCCTGGTGCCCTTTCTCTGGGAGAACTTCCTTCAGAAACCACTTTTCATAGGAATCCTTGGCCCGGTCTGCTTCCGCGAACTCAACCTACATAAAATATGAGCCGGAGCCCCGGCGGCTCCGTGGTGAAGAGTTCAGCAGCAGGTTGGCAGTTCAAAGCTTCCAGGCGCTCCTTGGAAACTCTAGTGCGGTTCTACTCTGCCCTATAGGGTTGCTATGAGTCAGAATCAACTCCAAGGCAGTGGGTCTTTCCGTGTTGCTTGGGAAGCCCTCTTCTCCAAATGGCTGTTTGGAACATATCTACAACTCGTCTCCCAGCTCCCTCTCCATCAGCCTTCAGCTGGTATGGTTCTGTTGGACTGGGATAGCACTGCTTATTGCTGCCGCCTGACTCTGATATTCTGAACAGGTGGTATCCACTGGAAAGCGCAATACTCACAAAGCACAATTAGCACCAGAATATACCCATGTTTGCAGCTTTCTGTTGACAAGGCAAAGCTGTGCCTTCTGTCTCTTACCTCTGGCAATGCTGCTGAGTTACTTCCTGAATGTTTTAATGCTCCCACTTGATGTTTTAGGCATAGAGACACGTTTGAGAGGGTATGGGAAGAGTATAACAATACCCCCAAAGCCTGTTCTGCATTTTACCAGAGACTGCACTCCAAACAGTTGCATTGTAGATTAAAAAACAAAAAACAAAAAAACACTGCTGTCGAGTCAGCTCCGACTCATAGCGACCCTAGAGGTCAGAGTAGAACTGCTACACAGAATTTCCAAGGAGCACTTGGTGGATTTGAACTGCCAACCTTTTGGTTAGCAGATGCAGCACTTAACCCACTACACTACCGGTCCTTCCTTCGTAAAGACTGCCAATGAAATAGAAGAAAATGGTATCTTATTTTTCAGTTCTGTGTTTATGACCAAGGAACCCTGGTGATGCAGTGCTTAAGGGATACAGCTGCTAACGAAAAGGACGGCAGTTTCAATCCACCAGATGTTCCTTGAAACCCTGTGAGGCAGTTCTACTCTGTCCTACAAGGTCACTAAGGGTCACAGTAGACTCAGCTACAACGGGTTGGTCTTAGGGTTTTTACTCATGAGCAAAGTTGAACTTCTTTCCATGTGTTTATGGGCCATTTACATTTTTTGCCTGTTCTTATAATTTTTTATCTTTATACATTTGGGGCTGTGTAGGGTCTCTTTGAATATTAACAACACTCAATCTGTTAATCATTGTTACCACATACGTGCACATATTTTCTCAATATGTCCTTCTGTGCCAGATTATAACAATACAGAACGTTTAGAGGCTACAGGGTCAAATATTTGATCTTTTTGTTCATGGCTTTCAAATTTCATATCTTGTTTAGAAGGCATTTTTTTTCCTATCCAAATAGTATTGCAGTAGATATGTAATACATACGGAACATATTTCTGTGCCATTAAAGATGACAATCTACACTTACTTTCTTTTCAAAGAGCCAAATGGCCTAACACAATTTATTAATAGCCTTCCCTTTACACATGTCTTTGAGGCAAGCTTTCTGATATATGTACTCAATTGCTATGCGTTTTTGGATCTGTGTGGAACTCTTCATTCTGTGGCATTAAATTGGCTGTTTTCATGTCAGCCTCACAAACTTTTAAGTTATAGTAACTTCTCATCTGCTTTCCTACCCAGGATGGTGAATAACCATACTCGTTTTTCTTTTTCAAAATATTCAGTGTTGCTTTTCTCCCCCCATGTAAACATTTCAATCAATTTGACACATTTTCCCAAAATTCCATTACAGTCCCAACTGTAATATCATTCAAATGAGTGGTGACTTTGAAAATGACGTTCTAATAGGCCCTTCCTAAGAGGATGCTGAGCCAGTGCACTACTCTAGTCTTTCTGCAGATCCCTCTTAATGTCTTATACTTTTTTTTCACAAAGGTCTTTTATATTTCTAATTATTCTTAAATATTTTATACTTTTGTGGTCATTGTAAATGGGTTATCTTTCATTTCAAAGTATTGATTACAAGTATAAACCAAAAACCCACTGCTGTCAAGTCAATTCCAACTCATGGTGATCCTATAAGAGAGAGAAGTACTCCATAGCATTTCCAAGGAGCAGCTGGTGAATTCAATCTACCAGTCTTTTGGTTAGCAGCCAAGGTCTTAACCACTGCACCACCGGGGCTCCGTTACAGGTATACCAGTAAAGCTACTGATTTTGTATATTAGCTATGTCTTTGTAGTGAATTGCCCTGTAACGGTTCTAATAAATTAGCCTATGATGATTCTAGTTCATTACAGCATTTAACCCCTTCTATTGAAACACTTGTTACATCTCCACTGGAAACCTTGGTGGTGTGATGCATTAAGTGCAACATCTGCTAGCCAAAAGGCTGGTGGTTCAATCTACCAGACGCCCCTTGGAAACTCTATGGAGCAGCTCTACTCTGACCTATAGGGTCACTATGAGTAAGAATTGATTAGACACCATGAGTTTTTTCTGTTACATATCCATGCCATTCACAGACGTATCTTATGTGTCACTGTGTTATGGTAGAACCCAGTTGTGCAAATAAAAATATATTAATTTAATGAGCAATGATTGCAGTATCTACATTTGATGAGTTACAAGCTGTCTCCAACCCCTTGCTGGACATTTTCACTGTTTTTCTTTCTGGTACCCAAAAGTCCATCACCTCTGGCTAGATAGCTCAGAACTGTCTTTTCCTCCCTCTTTTTCTCTCCTCCCCCACATCCAATCACTTACCAAGTCCTAAAAATTCTACTTCTGTAGTGTTATCACCTCATGTTCATCTAGATTGCTGTCAGAGCTACCTTTCCCCAAAGCAAGAGCTGGCTAAGTCCTTAAAGTCAAAAGCCTGCAGTGCTCAGTTCCCCACTACCTACAAAATAAAACCTGAAGTCCTCAGAACATCATCTGAGACTCTCCCTAGTGTGGTTTTATCTACCTTTCCAAATCAATCTCTTTTGGATCCAATTCCCTCCAAGGAGAGACGGAGATGGGAATTCTGGTGCACAGACTTCTTGGCGGAAGGGTGCTCTTAGGAGAATGGATCAAGGAAAGCAGGGTAGGGTAAAAGTCAGAGCTGAGCAAGGATGAGGCCTCAAACTGAATCCAGCGTTAGGCTGACTCCACAGGAAACTCTGGAGCACCAACTGTACCTGGGGAGAAGCCCCACATAAAGGGGGCTAGTCTTCTATGTTCCCACATCAGCCAATCACTAGCTGCAGCTCAAGACAGGATACAGGCAGTCTCTCTGTTGAGATGACTCCCATGCAGCTGACAGCAGCTCTTTGACAAAGAAGACAGCTGTGATCTCATTAACAAATAGCTAACACAGCAGCTGGGTGAGAGATGCCTCCTGTTAAAGTGGATCTGGGCAGGGCAGCACACTTACCATCTGCAAACACATGCCCCTCAAGCCCTTAGCTCCAAACACTTGAGAACACTTCACCTTCTCTAAAGGTGCCAGTGCATCTGTCTTTCGATGCCTTTCCTGGAAGAACCTTTCTACCCTGTCCAGCCCTGTGAGGCTTACCCAGCCTTCAGTAGCATCTAACCTCTTGCCCTTTTGTGAAAGTGTCCGCTGGCTCCACAATTCAGAACCCAGAACAGTTTTACGTCTCAGGGAATCCTGCTTGCACCACTACCGTATTATATAGTTGATTAATTTTACAATACAGTTAAACTCATTTTTATCTCCCAACTCGTGGTGAAAGTCACTCATTATATTCTGCCTTTTGCAACAAATAATTAGAAGGATTTACTTCCTCGCAAGTTTATAAATTCCTTTAGAAAACAGTCTTAGCCATCTTTTTTTGTTGTTGTTGGTTTGTTTTAATTCTCTTTCAATAAATGTTTGTTGAACTGTGTGAATCTAATATAATATACAAAAAATTAAAAAATCAACCTTTTTCTATCTGACTCATCTGGCCCTAAAGTGAAAAGAATCATTTTTTATTTGCTGAATTTCCATTTATTCTCTTTCTCTTCTCTCTCTCATGATTCTATAAGTCTTCAATATAATCTTTTTATTCTCTGTCTAGATTTTTATATACTAAAAGCATCACAATTCAGATGACTGTAATTCAGTCTTTTGTGGTTTTTAATGGTGATCACTGAAAAATCCAAGGTTTTCTATTCTAAGAGCCTATCCATTTCCTTTATTATACTGAATCACTTTATCTCTCAGAAGATACGTAGTCCACAAATTGGCTTGAGAAAGTACTACCTTCTCAAGCCCAAAAACCCAACCAACCCCACTGTCATTAAGTTGATGTCGACTCATAGCGACCTTATTCCTGCATTAGATATTTGACATTGGCTTTTGACGTGGATGCAAAACTTGAACTCTCCATGTTAAAAGTCATCATTAAAAAAGAAACAACAGATGTCACTGTTTCCAATAAACTCTTATAGATGAGGGCATGGAGACTGTGAGGTTAAGTTATGAAAAAATTCCATACTTGCTTAGAAAATCCTGTGATGCTTTTCCAAAGCCCAGAGGAGAACCCTCTTGATAGCCTTTCAGTATGGTGTACAAGGTCCTCTGTGGTTTGGATCTGCTCTACCATACAGGTTTCTTCCAGCCACACGAAACTACTCAGGTTCAGCCAAGCCCACTGCATGCTGTAATGTCTCTCCTTGGGGCTTTATTCTCTTCCCAGTGTTTTGGAAAGCATGCCAACACTCCCTTATACCACCTTACTGTTTGGTTGACTCTTGTGAATCATTCAGGTCTTAGACTAGATACGACTTCATCTAGTAAGTTGTCCCAGACAACCCCAGATCATTTAGGCACCTCCTCTTCAGAAGCCCAAAGCAGACTCTCTGCCTGTACAACACGACTCTCTGCCCCATCACGACTATCACTGGTGGTGGCAGGGCACCACCTGGTTCTTCTGGACACATATTGATGCAGTCACCCATTCACATGGGTCTTTCTGTCTTTGGATTCCCTTTCTCCCATGTTGTTGCTGTCCTTGGTGATCATCTGTTCCTGCTGAAATGGGACCATTTGGTCTACCTCAGATGGCAGCTTGCTAGCTTTGAAGACCCCAGACACCACTCACCAATATAGGGTGAAGACTCTCTTAGCAATAGGCTAGTTATGCCAACTGGCCTCGATGTCCCCTGAGAGCATGGTCCTCAGACCCCACCCCTGCTACTCTGTCCTTGCAATATTGGGTTAAGATTGGAAGAATGTTCATGTTATGTCATGTTATGCTGGCACGTTATGCCATTTAACTATGTTAGACGTCAATGCCTGTTATTGTAAAATAAATCTGGACATCCCTCTCCCAACAAGATCCATCTTTCTTACCATGTTCTATTGTTTGGTACTTTTTTTCTCAGTGTTGATCACTTTCTAACAGACTATGCCGCCACTATTAGTGGCCATCAGTCAGCTCTGACTCATGGCGACCCCGTATACATCAGAAGACGACCTTGTCCAGCCGTACAGCATCTTCACAATCTTTCGTATGCTTGAGGCCCTTGTGGTGGCTACCTGTCTTCTGAGTGCCTCTGTCTTAGGTCTCTACTGCTGCCATAACAGAAATACCACATGTAGACGGTTTTAACAGAAATTTATTCTGTCACAGTTCCGGAGGCTAAAGCCCTCTCCAGGGTGCCATCTCCAGGGGAATCCTTTATCTCTGTGTCAGCTCCAACAGAAGCTCTTTGTCATCAATCTTTCCCGGGTGTGGGAGCTTCTCCAAAGGATGTGTTCCACTCCTGGCTCTTCTTGCTTGATGAGAACCTTCTCCTCTGTGCTCAATTCTTTCTTTCATATCTCATGAGTGACTGTCTCAAGATACAATATAATCCTGTAGGTTGAGTCCTGCCTTGTAAATGTAACTATACTCACCACGCTAAACAATATAACATCACGTATGGAAACTCCGGGGGCTTAGTGGTTAAGTGCAGCATCTGCTAGCCAAGAGGTCAGCAGTTTAGATTTGTCACACACTCCTTGGAAACACTATGGAACAGTTCTACTCTGTCCTATGGGGTCACTCTGAGTCAGAGTCAACTCAACAGCAGTGGGTTTTGTGGGCATGATAAGTATACGTACAAAGGATGCTTTAGGCATCTGAAGAAGACAAGAAGAACCTAATCCTGCAGGCTGGGTCCTGCTTCATTTCCATAACTGCCTCATTAACATCTCAGAGGTTAGCGTTTACAACACAAAGGATAATCAAGTCAGATCACAAAATAGTGGACAACCACACAACAGTGGGAACTAGGGCACAGCTAAATTGATGAATATTTTGGGGAGACACAATTCAATTCCTAACATTCTACCCTTTGGTAGAATGTAGAGAAATTAAAGTGGCAGACCCAGGGCACATGTAAAGCACATTCGCCTCATCATATCATTCCTTAAAGTCTTATATCAACTCCAAGTCTAAAATCTCATCTTCTACAAAATTCCTCTTTATCTGTGAAATCCAGCATACAAGCTATCTTCTTCCAAAGTACAATAGTAGAACAGGCACAAGGTAGACATTTTCATTACAAATGGGAGAAATCAGAGGAAAGGAAGGGATAACAGGTATCACGTAAGTTTGCAGAACACATTACATTAGCTCTCAAGGCTTGAAAATAGTCCTCTGTTCTCAGAGACCATTTAAGCAATGGCCCTGCCCTCCAGACCCCAGCTGTTGGCTACGCTCTCCAGATTCTGGGTAGAGGCCCCTAGGCCCTGGGCTTCAGCTCCACCTTCCAGGCCCACTGGGATGGCAATTTTGCTCCTTCAGATTTGGTTGGGGGTCCCACTCTTCTTGACTGAGTGGCAACCTACACCCCCTGTGCCCTGGCAGATCCCGCTCCTCTGTCCCTTGGACATGGTAACCCTGTCCCCTCAGCTTTGGGGAGCCAATCCAGCCCCATCTCCCTGGTACTCATGAAAGGCAACTTCATGCTTGGGACCAAGGTGGTAAATATTTATTTTAACTCTTCGAAAGTTCTCTTGGTCCATGGGTCAGTAAGCCCAGCCCCACTGGTAAGTTTCCAAAAGCACCTTGATCTGCCAGGAAGCCTCTTTGCCATAGGAATTCAGCTCTCTTGCCTTGGTCTTTAGCAACTGGATTATGATGATTATGATTATGATTTTGAAACGTACTGCTTGGGGTGCACTGTGCTTCTGGAACTGGTATGTTTATAATTTTCCTCAAAACTGGAAACATTTCGACCACCATTCTCCCAAAAAGTGAAGGGAGCACCCACCTGGGGAGGTGGCAGCTTGACTCAGTGTGTCACAACCCTACAGGGGCAATACGGACTGTGAAACAGCAAAAGTGTCTTTTTCTCTCTAGAACACTAGAATGAATCCCCTGCTGATGGACTGGAAATCAGATCTCTCAATGATCCCAGGAACCTAGAACCGAGCTTGGCACATGCAAGTGTCTAGTTTACCTAGCACTTTCACAACAGAAACACCGCAAGTGGCTATCTTCAACGAACTGAAGTTGATTCTCTCACAGTCAGAAGTCCAGAGGCAGAGTCTCAGGTCTAGGCGAAGGCCTTCTCGCTCTCATTTCTGCAGGATGGTCCTTGTCATCAATCTTCCCCTGGTCTAGGAATTTCTCTTCAGAGGCACCTCAGGTCCAAGCGACACACTCTGCTTACAGCACTGTCATCAGAGCAGTACGAGGTCCTCCTGTCTCTCTCGTCTCTTTTTTATATAGCAAAAGAGATAGCTTTAAGACTCAACCTAATTTTGTAGATTGAGTCCTGCTTGATTAACATAACTGCTACTAATCCTCTCTCATTAACATCACAGAGGCATGATTTACAACACATAGGAAAAGTGTATCAGATCACAAAACGCTAGACAACAACATGATACTGGGAATAATGGTCGGCCAAGTTGATCCACATCCTAGAGGGGACACAATTCAATTCATGACACTAAGTGTTCCACGAACATTTGATAAATGGATAGTTAAATATTCCTCTAAGACAGTAAACCCCTTAGGGGCTAGTATCATTGTCTCCCCATGGTCCCGCAAATAGAACCAAGCCAAAAAACCCAGGGCCATTGTGTTGATTCCAACTCACAGTGACCCTATAGACAGAGTAGAACCGCCCCACAGAGTTTCCAAGGAGCACCTCGTGGATTCAAACTGCTGACCTTTTGGTGAGCAGCTGGAGCACCTCACCACTGTACCACCAGGGTTTCTGGCAAATTGAAAGCCCTCAATAAAGGCTGGTGGGATCAATGAAATAATGAAGTCACTAGCCTTGCCACCAAGGAAAGAAACTAGATTTACAGAACTGTCTTGGTGTTATTTTTGAAGAAAGGAAAGCAAACAAAATATAAAATCATGCAGTGATCCGTTAAAAACTGTATGGCTGCATGACTGTGGAAACATACATTTACCAAGTTATCTGTTATCTGCACCCACCCTTACAGGACAGGAAAAAAAAAAAGGACTATAAATGGAAACATTTTATGAGGGTTTTTATTTCTGCTGGGGTAGATATCCCAGGTATTGATTACCAGATGGTCATGATAATAGCCACGAAATTTCAATACCACTAAAAATGCTGGGCCCAGCAAAACCCTACAGAGGTTTTAGGTTTCTTCTAAGATACAGTGATCACACAAATTAAAATATCTTCTAAGGTATGCCCTTGCTCTGATTTTATTTTTGCCCATATTTCTATCTATGCATGAGGGGGGAAAAAAATCGCTTTCCATTGTAATCCAATACCGATTAAACCCATTTTTTTCCCCCCAGAGTAAAACGGAACTCTCTAAAAATCAAAGTGAGAAATTATCTAAATTTCTAGTCTTTGGCTAGCTCTGCATTTTGCAATTACAAAAGTAATGTTTGGTTCAATAATGCCCCACCCCTTCTCGTATTTATTCCTTCTTTCTTGTGATACTAATCCAGTAGGAGAGTCTGACATTTTTAACTTTTTATTGGCTAATTACATACACATCAAAAAGTGCACAAATCATAAATGTAAAGCTGAGTAAATTATCACAAAACGAACACACCTGTGTAACTGTGACCTGGGTCAAGAAACAGAGCTTTATCAGCACCCCAGTACCGTCCCACCCAATACTGCCTTCTGTCTCCTCAAGGATACCCCCTTCCTGACTTCCAACATGACAGATAACTTTTCCTGTCTTTGAATTCTGTATAAATGATATCCTTTAGTATACATATTTTTGTATCTAGCTTCTTTCAACCAACCATTATGATTGCTTAAAGATTAACTTTTTATCTTAAAGGGAATTCATGACTGCATTTCACGTGAGAAAACGCTATCAAACATTACCTTTGAATTCAATCTCTCTACAAACAACTTTAACTTTAGCAAATATGGTAATTTTACCAAATGTTACAAAGTCACTAAAAAAGTTAGATTTGGAAAGCAAATGCAATAAAATTTTTATTAATGTTTTTATTAAAATGTAATAAAACCACTCTAACTAGTCCTCAACAAAGTCCACCTGTGAATCCTAAAAATGAGTTCGGATGTATCCAAGGATATTTTCTCAAGGCTCTGCCTATTTCGTTTCTCTCTGGTGTCAGACTGGACGTTACTTGTACAGAAAATTGTGCTACTGTGTCTATGTCATTCCAGCAGCCCATCCACTGTGTTGGTCCTTCCCCCTCTCATTAGGCAGTTACTGCTACGAGACAGTTTTACAGATCACAGGTTTTGCCTAGAACTACAGTCAGCCCTCTTACCCAGTAATTGGATCACCAGACTGGGCTGGCTCTGCAAGCGTGTACTTCTACACGCAAAAGAAACCCCGAAGTGAAATCCAGTGGCCTTGCCAAGTCAAGATTAACAAAGCCCCGTGGGGAAGTTCAGAAAATCTCTCTCAGAGGGCACTCTTGTCTCAGTTTCACATCTTCATCAGCTGAATTTCACAGGTTATAGACAAAGATAGGGAAGCCTGGATAGTGCAGAAGTGACGTGCTGTGGCTGCTAACCAAAAGAGCAGCAATTTGAATCCACCAGGCGCTCCTTGGAAACTTCATGGGACAGTTCTGCCTCTGTCCTATAAGGTCACTATGAATCAGAATAGACTAGATGGCAACAGGTTTGTTCTGTATTTAGGACAAAGATGTATTATCATGCATTCACAGCTATAACCTGAAAATACTTTCTTGGAAAAAAAAAAAACAGTTAAATGTCAAAATGTTGGCTTAATTAAAATGAATATTTTCAAAGTTTCCAGATTCAGGTATGCACAGAACTTGAAACTTTTCAGACCACAATTTTTTACTGTTGTTTTCTTTTCAAGATACAGTACTGCTTATGAGAGAAATAAATGACATAAGCCCCATGAGTTTCTATTTAATTTCTCGATTTCTGTAATTCAAAGTTAATTTGCTTGTAACATACTCACTCTATAATCAAACCTCTATCTGGACCCTTCTAACTCATACATATATGTGCAGCGTGGGTGAGTTTCCAATAGCATGAAAATCTTTTTTTTTTTTTTTTTACCACACAAATTGGCTGCTGCATTGGCCCAAATACAAGGTTCTGGGAAGCTGCCTTGCTTTTCAAAGACAGGAAAATTTCTGAGCTACAAAACTAAGCTGTCACATAAAATTTTCCATTTCTAGCCCCCAGGGTGGTGGAAGGAGTGAAAAGCTGCCCTGATACCCCTTCTTTCCTTTTGCTTTAGGTCGTTCCAACCAGGGTTACTGATACTGAAATTTAAATACAATTGCTATTTCAGCACCGCCAGCCAGTCTGTTAGAAGTTGCCTTCGGTGACTCTGCAGGCTCCAAACCTGAGCCAGTATCCCTCACAGAGTCAAGCATTGTTAAAAAAAAAAACAGAAATCTTTTGAAAATAGAGATTTTAAACCCAATTTCAGGTGATTTAATCACTGGCCCCCTCCAACCCTTTCTCCAACCTCTCCTCTCAGCTTCTTCACGGAGGATAAGGGCAGGGAGGAAGAAGAGGTAGCCAGAGTGGAGTAGACTCTTGTGAGGTAACGCAACTGCTTCTGACACCTGCCAATCTCCTAAAGCAGAGACAAACCCTAGCCTAGAGACAACTCCTAGCCCACCAGACAACAGTGTTTGAAGTGTGAATTCCCATTTGCTGTTTCACCTTGCACAAATGTCTTAACTTCTCTGAACCTCAGTTTCCTCATCTGTAAAATGGGAATGGTGCTTCTTACCTCCTAGCATTGTTCTAAGGATAGAATGAAAAGCAGATTACTTGTAAAGAAAACTGTACACATGTAAAATATTTGCATGCCTTAAAAAAAAAAGTGCCATCGAGTTAATTCCAACTCACAGTAACCCTATACTTAGCACACAGTAAACACAAAAAGAAAAGAAATTTGTTATTAGGACTACAACATTTGGGAAACAGGAGAGAATGGCAAAAGCCGCTGGTTGTCGGGATGCAGATCCCTTCCTTTGCTTCCCTGACACATAGCTAGGATGTGTCTGTCACCCTGGCTTTCTTGCAGACTGCTGTAGTCACAAGACAGAGTTTTAGCCAACAGAAGGTGAACAAAAGGAACGTGTGCCACTTTCAGCCCAAAGCTTTTAAGAAGTCACTGTGCCCTCCCTCCTGTGTTCTCCTTCTACCTAGATGCAAAAGGTCATCAAGCACGGAGGAGCCATGAGGAGGAGAAACCAGGGTCCCAGAACGACTGCAGAAGTTGAATAACCACCATTAAGTACATCTCTGCAACCAACAACCACCTGGGGCTGTTCTTGGAGCCATGCTTTCTTTTGGGATCTCTCGCTGTTACAGCAGCCAGCCTTGCCTAAAGATGACAGCACAGGAGTTATGCTGATTCACATTTAAAACGCTACTGGTCTGACGGGATAGGACTTCTAGCTATAAAATCAGCGAGAGATCTTTAATACTCCGGACATCTGGCTTACCCGGCATCTTCACATCTCCACGTACTTTCTCACTTGAGGCAGAGTATCTTCCAATACCGTTCACCTTGAACAGCTACTAGGTGTCGGGGGGGTCCCTTTTCCGTAACACGGCCAGAACTGGATGCTCCTTTTCGGAGGGAGAAAAAGGTGCTTTATTTATGCCTCCCCCCCAAAAAGAAAAGCAATATAAAGAGTATTGTTTTCTAATCTTAAGAACCCAAATAAAAGTACTTGAGGATTTTTTTAAAACTCACAACTCTGTTCTTAGGCTCATATTGTAGAAAAACACAGGCTGGTGGGACTCACACAAGCTGGAATCCGTCACGCGGGAACCCCCAGCAGCGAGCGCCTTCTTGCTTCATCCCACCGGAAGTCCTTTTATTTAAATGACGTCCTGTCTGAGAACACCGGAAATCCTGGTGGCGTCATGCTCCAGTGCTGCGGCTGCTAACCAATAGATCATCAGTTCAAATCCGCTAGGCACTGTTTGTAAACTCTGTGGGGCCGTTCTGCTCTGTCCTATAGCGTCACTATGAGTCGAAATTGACTCTAAGGCAATGGATTTGAGGGGATTGGGGTTCAAGAATAATGGAAACCCTGGTTGCATAGAGGTTAAGTGCTACGTCTGCTAACCAAAAGATTGGCAGTTCAAGTCCACCAGGCGCCCCTTGGAAATTCTATGCGTCACTTCTGCTCTGTCCTGTGGGACAGTTCTGCTCTGTCCTGTAGGGTGGTTATGAGTTGGAATCAACTCCAAGGCAAGGGGTTTGGTTTGGGTTCTTCAGTTCAAGGACAAACACACACCTTCTCTGTCTAAGGGAATCCTTCTCCAGGTTCAAACTCCTTTCTTCTCAGTCTTCTGGCCACCCAGGATCTGTCTTCATTTTGGGGGGCTACACCTGTTCAGAGTTCATATGTAGGTCAAGGGTGATTAAATATTTTGGGCCCCAATAAATTATACCGCCCTTCTCAACTTCAAGGAAACTCTAGTGGCATTGTGGTTAAGTGGTAACCAAAAGGTGGGCAATTCAAATCCACCAGGCACTCCTTGGGAACGCTACGGGGCAGTTCTGCTCTGACCTATAGGGTCACCAGAGTCGGAATCAGTTTGACAGCAGTGGGTTGGGTTGGGTTGGGTTGGGTTTCATTTCGTTTTGTTTACGGTCTCAACTTCAATAATGAGTTTCAGCTACTTTCTGAGGTGTTCTTGACCCAGACTTCACACCTGAAGTCAGAGACTAATATCTCGACTAGACAGTATCAGTAAGTTTCTCTCATGAGTAAGTCTTCCTAGTGCTGAAGGCACACGTGTGCTGTACCTGCTCTCCCAGCTATTAATGGACATATAATATGGGGAGATGACTGCTCTCAGAAGAAACCCAGAACTGTATCTTAGTGGAGTCAAGGACCACAGGATGTCCTTTGGCATCAGTGAACCTAGAATAGCCTGAACAGTAGCAATAAGTGATGTCCACTGCCCACAGAGAAGCCCAGGTTGCATAGCAATTAAGAACTGTGACCTCTAAACAAAAGGTTGGAATCCACCAACTACTTCCAAAACCCTATGGGGACAGTTCTGCTCTGTGCTTATAGGATCTCTATGGGTAAGCATCCACTCAATGACAATGAGTTTGGGTTTTCAGCTACTGCCTACAGGCATCCTTCCACTTTTATTAACACTTTTTACCTTTTATTACCCCCTTTTATTGTTCCTAACCCTGCTGGCATGGTGGTTAAGTGTTAGATCTGCTAACTAAAAGGTCAGCAGTTCAAATCCTCCAGGCGATCCTTGGAAACTGCATGGGGCAGTTCTACTTGTCCCATAGGGTCACTATGAGTTGAAATCAACTCAGCAGCAGTGGGTTTGGTTTTGGTTTGTTTCCCCTACCTGCTCTCTATGCATGCTACTAGGCACATAGGCCTGGCTCTCCTGTTATTATTTAACTCCAAGAGAGAATAATTTGGGTGTTTTCCTCCTGACACGTGAACTGCAGCATGCTTAGATGTGATCTAACCCTTTGGATGGGAGCCTAATTTCAAGGAACCGAAACTATGATAAAATGTGCTGTTCTAGACATCCCCTTCCATTTATTCTATGTGATCGTGTGTGTGATAATTGAGTGGTAATGTCCATTGATGACACCATGAGAAGAAACTAGTCTGTGCTCTGCTCCAACTGGTCCGTCACTCAGAACCTGTAAATATAGTGACACTGTGCCTCACTAAGGGCACTGCTAAAAATGATGTCATAACACATGAGTTCTGACAATTAAGTTCGTGAACTCATCCTTAGAAAAAGTGCTACATATCTCATTGCCGAATATCACCGTGGTCACCTTCAAAGTAGTCCCCTTGGGAACCTACGCATCGACATCAGCACCTAGGACACCCTACAAAGCAGTTTTGGACCACTATTCAAGCATCCCCTGAAACATGCAGGAGTACAGAAATGAATTGACTCTTTCTTCCCAGTTCCTTCATCAAAAGTTAGGTCCTCTTGACTGTAAATCAAAAACATCAACGGCAAAACTGCTGTGTAATTACAGATTAACTCATGAATTAAAGCGTATCCACCCTTTCTAGTCCTGTAGAGTGATAACAATAATGTGAAGTCGGGTTCTATTAATATGGAGGAGTGAGCAACCTGAAATCCCATAGCCAACAATAGGAAGGAAGACTTTATCTGAGGTTTAGGCAACAACATGGTGCGATTTTAATGATGCATCTCAGACAAACTGTGATTGTGTCTTGCCAGTGTTTTATCAGAATGTCAATTCAGTTGAATTCCATCCCGTGGGAAAGATTAACATGGATTTTAACATGGATGTGTGAAAATGTTTCTTTGCCCAGGCCAGCTTTTAAAAGTTGTGTGCTAATGAAAGTGAAAATGCAGAGATGTGTGAGAGTCTCCGGGTCCAAGAAATATAGCAGCCTTTCTTCTTTTCACTCCCTCCTAATCCTCGCTGTTTGCACGTGGTGTAAACTGAACACAAAAGCCTGCCAGACGTCAACACTGCACTTGGAGCATTAAGAGAGGATCAAAGGGACTTAGGGTGCAGGAAATGTATATGCAGATATCTCCTCCTTGGATTAAAGCTGAGAGAGAAGTTAGCAGACAACCACACCCCTAAGAGAAATTTATTTGCATCAAAGTCACTTAAGAAAGGTAGATAATGGCATTTTGCTAATCAGAAGGTTGGTCCTTGGAATCCACCGGGCACTCCTTGGAAACTCTATGGGGTGGTTCTATCCTGACCTATAAGGTGGCTGTGAATCAGAATCGACTTGATGGTCCTAGGTTTTTTTGTTTGTTTGTTTTTTGTTTTCAGATTTCTTGGAACCCTAGGAAACTCTGGTGGCTTGGTGGTTAAGTGCTACAGTTTCTAACCCAAAGGTTGGCAGTTTGAATCTACCAGGCACTGCTTGCAAACTCTATGGGGCAGTTCTGCTCTGTCCTATAGGGTCTCCATGAGACAGAACTGACTTGACAGCAGTGGGTCTGGGTTTTGGTTATGGAGTCCTGGTGGTGCAGTGGTTAGGAGCTCAGTTTGAATCCACCAGCTGCTCCTTGGAAACTCTACAGGGTGTCTCTGTTCTGTCCTAGAGGGTCACTAGGAATTGGAATCAACTCATATCCAAGGGATTTGGTATTTGGTTTATAGCAACACCTAAATTTTCATGCAAAACTGAGGCAGAGAAAGGAAATCACTTGACAAATAAATTCATGGTCAGGTCTCTTTAAGTTCAAGCTCAGTAAAAGACATGGGTAAAAATAAAGAGAGATGTATTGGCAATTATTTTTTTAAGGGCATCAATGCTTACAGATCACTGGGCTTTAAACACCGGCTGCACTAGCTCGAGGTCCAGAGTCCCTTCACCAGGGCACACACAGGGTGGAGACTGAAATGGCAGAGAGTTAGAGCCTTCTCATAGATGGCTCTCATCGACCACGCAGCCGACCCAGCAGAGGTGGGCAGCGGAAAGGCCTGGTGATCGCATAAGGAGTAAGCACCGGAGGAAGGGACCACAGGAGTCTCCAGCCAGCTGGAATGGCCGCGCGTTGGTGAGGACAGGCCTACTGAAAATATGCAACCGCCTGAGCCACTATAGATGCCACTCACACACAAACAGGCCACCGGTTTTTTAAAGTCCGGAGGCATTAAAGCAAAACTTGGCAGCTTACAAGGTCTGGGCGTGATGGCGTTGTCGGCGCTTTGTAAGACCCATTTCCATTTGCGACTCTCGTGGCCCTTTGCTCCTCTCGCTCCCTCTTTCCGCTTTATGACCCCCCACCTCTTCTCCCCACTGGCCTCCAGCTCCGGGTTCAGGAGTTCACAGGGCCACTCCACCTCCCCCATTCCCAGGTCCCAGGCTTGCAGAGTCTCCCACTCTCGCCACCTCCACTGTTTCTGGGCCAGGAGAGCTCTTCTTCCTCTTCTCCCCCGCTGGGGCGCTCTCAGGGTCCCCACAATTTATCCCTCTGTCCGGCTGGGACCCTCGGAAAGGATGGGGAGCCACCCCTTTCCCGTCTCCAGAGCTCTGGGCTCAAAGGACCCCCCTCCGCACCAGACGCCGCGCTCTGGCGCTCCCCTCTCCGCCCATCCCCTCACCCCAAGTTTCACCCTCCTTCCCTTGCTCCAGGTCCCCGAGGCCCGCCACCGCCGGCCCGCCCTTCCTGCGCCGCCAGGTCACTCCAGGACACGTGCCCTCCCCCGCCCTCGCTGCAGAGAGAGCCGGGGCCTCCGGCGTCGCGCGCTGCTCCTGCCAGCTGGGGGCCTCCTCCCGGGCGGGACGGGGCGACCCTTCGCAAGCCCCGCCTTCAGCCACCCCCACTCCCCACTCTCGGACCGGCGACAGCGGACCGGCTCCACTGGGACCACTTCGGAGAGGGGGAAGCCGTGAACTTCCCGGACAGTGACGCTGGAATTTGGGAACGAAGGCGGCCCCGGGTGAGCGGCGGAGGTGCACGACGGGGTGCGGGAGCCTGGCGAGTGCGGGCTTCGCTCCCCGCTTGCTTCCTGCGCTTGATGCTCCGGAGTCCCGCCCAGCCCTGGGGTCCTTCGGAGCCTGCGCTCCCCTGGCCGGGTCTGCAGACTCGACCCTCACCTTGGCTCGACAAAGCTGAGATGGGACCGGTCTCCTGCAGACAGCAGCCCCCACCACTTTCTTTTGTGGAAAATGTTAGTGAGAGCACCTACACGCTCCTGGACCATGCCCCGTGCAATACTGATGTGAATTGTATTGTAGTCTAACGTATCTGCAGAAAAAAAAAAAAAAAGAACAAAAACAAAGACCAGTGTGCTGTGTACAGCCAGATGGATGTCCAGGAACGCTCTCACTTGCGTAACGAGAAACAGAATATGACCAGCATTCTTAAAGCCCCCCTGGCTCCCGTCCAGCCCCCACCCCCATCACTCGTCAATGCAGGCTGACTTCTTACACTGAGATTAGTGTTGCGTATTTTTGCACTTTGTGTACGTGGAGTGGAATCGTGGAGAATGTGTCCTGGTGTGTTTGGGTCTGCGCCATCATCGTGTTAAGAGAGATTTCGGCAATTTTCGTCTGTAATTGAACAGAGTCCGTTCTCATTGCTGTAAACTATTTCCTGCATTACTATGCTGCAAGTTGTCTACCCAGTTTATTTTGATGGAAATTTGGGTAGCTTTCAGTTTTGTGGTTATTACCGAAAGTGCTGGCGTGAACATTTTAGCACACGTCCTGTTGCGGGGGGAGGGGTGGCGTGGAGTGTTTGCATCTCTGTGTATAAATACTTAGGAATCAAATTGCCTGGTCCCAAGAGAGGCAGTGTTCAGCTTTAGCAGACATGACCAAAGAGATTTCCAGATTCCTTGGACGGGTTTACCTCCCACCAGCAATCTATGAGAATTTCAGTTGCTCTGAGACCAAGTAAACCCTGGTGGTGTAGTGATTCAAGTGCTCTGCTGCTAAGAAAAAGATCGGCAGTTGAAAAGCTCCTTGGAAACGCTACAGGACAGTTCTATTCTGTCGTAAAGGGTCACTAGGAGTCTGAATCAACTTGACAGCGGTGGGTTTCAGTTTTTCTTTCGTTTTAAGGTCACATCTATTTATTGAGAGGCTACTGGGAGCCCTGGCGGTGAAGAGCTTGGCAGTTGGAATCCACCAGCCGCTCCTCACTGTGCAGCAGTTGTACTGTGTCCTATCTGTAGGGTCACCATGTGTCAGAATCGACTCTGAAGGGAACAGGTTGGTTTGTTGGTAACAGATACTGAGCATGGTAAAAACGGCACAGTGAGTACCTTTGCTTCAGGAGTTCTAGCTAGCAAGAGCCACAGACAGATAATATGGACATCAACAAATACTTAGACAAGCTAATTCTCAAGGGTCTTAAGTGCTGGAAAAACAATACTGGACCATGGAATGGGTGTGGACATTTAAAAAGGGCTAGTGAGAGGCCTCTGTGAAGAGAGGAGCCTTGAGCCAGCACCTCAAAGACAGGAAGCAACCTGGGTGAAGACCAAAACAGAAAACTAGACTCATAGCTGTGGAGCCACTGCCAATTCAGAGATCCTATAGGACGGAGGAGAACTGCCCTATAAGGTTTCCAAGGAACAGCTGGCTGGTAGATTTCAAGTGACAACCTACTGGTTAGCAGCTGAATGGTTAACTGCTATGCCACCAGGGTTCCCGGATGAAGACAGGCCACCCAAAACTGAACCCACTGATGTCAAATTGACACTGACTCATAGCGACCCTGTAAGATCAAGCAGAACTATCTCACATTTTACAAGAAGGGCCTGGTAGGTTCAGACTGCCAAACAAACCCCCTGCTGTTGAGTCGATTCCAACTCATAGTGACGCTGTAAGACAGAGTAAAACTACCCCAGTGGGTTTATAAATCTGTAAATCTTCCTGCAAGCAGACTGTCACATCTTTATCCCCTGCAGCAGCTGGTGGCTTCCAACTACAGAGCTTTCAGTTACCGGTCCAGAGTTTTAACCACTGGGATGCCAGGACTCCTTAGATGAAGACAGCCCCAAGCCAACACCAAACCCACCATAGTCGAGGTCATTCCAACTCATAGCAACCCTATAGGACAGAGTAGAACTGCTCCATAGAGCTTCCCAGTGGATTGAAACTGCTGATCTTTTGACTGGCTAACATAACTCTTAACCACTATGACACTGGAGTTTCTGAGACAGACCACCAGCATGGAATAGGCTCATCTCTTTCCTAGCTTTTCCTGCCTCCTAATTTACTGGGTTTCCTTCTCCTCGATTGGAGAGAACCTGGTTGCAGCCTTCAAGTTCACTTTGCTGCAGCTTTGGAGGGGAAGTCCCAGGAAAGCCCCAGATGGATGACCCAGCCCTCCAGTCCTCTGAATTCCCAGGCACTTCCTTTCTAGGGTATTTCCACTCTAGGTTGTCTAATTAGCGCTTATTATCCTTGATGCCTGCAGTTCACATTTTGCCAAGTACTTTTTACCACTTAAAAAAATCTTTCTGACTTCCAGTCATTGATGGGCTTAAAGACAGGGAGTCCCCACAGAGGAAACACTGACAGCGTGAAAACATTAACGTGTGCAAGGCTGGAATGTCAAGTCAGGGAATGACCAAAGGAAGCCCTGGGAAGCTCACGCCATTAGCTGGGCACCTTGCTGAAGCCTTTTGCATAGGGCCCCTAGAATTCTCACAGCAAACCTTAAGGGGTCTGTGTGTAACACACAAGAAAACTGAGGCCTGGGGAGATGGCCTCATACTCCTGAACTCGTTTAGTTAATAATTAGGGGATTGTTATGGACTGAATTGTGTCCCCCCAAATACATGTGCAGTAGTTTGGCGGGACCTTGATTCCCAAGATTGTATGGTTGGCCTCTCTTTTATGATTGTAATTTTCATAGGTGCTGCATAACCTTATTTCTTTCTGTGGTTAATGGAGCAAGATTGGATTAGGTTGAAGAGGATTAAGGTGGGATTGTGATACCTTTACTAAGGTCATATCCCTGATCCAAGGTAAAAGGAGCTTGCCTGGGATGTGGCCTGCACTGCCTTTTATCTGACAAGAGATGGAAGAGAAGCCAGCAGAGAGTTGGGAACCTCGCACCACCAAGAAAGCAGTACCAGAGAGTAGAGTATGTCCTTTGGACCCAGGTGACTGCATTGGGATGTTCCCACACCAGGGGAAGACTGACACATCCCAAGGACCTTCCTTCAGAGGTGGCAGAGACAGCCTTTCACTGGGGCTGGTGGACTGAATTCATACTTCCAGCCTACTGGACTGTAAGAGAACAGCCGTCTCTTTGTTGGGGCCATCCACTTGTGCTGTTTCTGTTAGAGCAGCACTAGATGACTAAGACAGGGACACAAACCCAGAATTTCTAACCCAGTGTCTCAGGTCAGGCTTCCTAACGGCAGAGCCTGTGATCTAGATTTTTGTTGAAGGGATTCTTGGGAGGAGTACTTCCAGGAGAGAGCTGAGGGGCGGTACCAGAAGGCAGCGAGAAAAGCTGGGCCAGGACGTGGTCTCAGCTGGACACTGGCTTTATTCTCTGTCATTAAGGAGCGTGGAGTATGCCACAAGATAAGTTTCACTTGGAGGCAAAGGGGTGGCCTTTGTAACCCACGGTCAACTGGTCATTGGCCATTGGCGAGCGAAGGAAACATCTATGAGTCATTAGCAGCCAACACCACAGCAGCTGAGGTCAGAGCGTTGCAATCCACAGGGTTTTGTTTTCATTTTTGCGGTTCAAATGAAAAAAGAAAAAAAAAATTCCTCTTCAGAATTACAAGGTTTTTTAAAATTTTATCATTATGAACTATTTGAAAAATATAGCACTCAAGGCAATGAGATACTACATTTAGTTATTACTCAAACACTTAATGCAAGTTTCTCACAATTTATGTCTGAGAGTCTAGCATTCTCCAGACTGACTTACCCCATTTCTCGTAGCTTTTCACAGACTAATTTTCAGTAGATCCCCAGGCTTTTCTTCCTCATCTCTCTTAGTCTGGAAGCCCTGCAGAAACCTGTTTAGCATCACAGCAACACACAAACCTCCAGTGACAAATGCACTGCTGTGCATGACATGCATTGGCTGGGAGCGAGACCTGGATCTCTCAAATAAAAGGCAAGAATTCTACTAGAGAACCAAATTGTCGTAGAGTTTGGTTAATCCAATGAGCTGTGAAAGGCTATTCTATAAGGTAAATTTCATAAACACATGTGGCATCTGAAGTGTCTTCTCACTCTGTGTCTCTCTATGTGTCTTTCAAACCTCAGTGACTGCTAGTCCATTGATCTTTGAAATCTAAACAACTTTCCCAAGACCATTTACTCATTCAGCAAATAATTTATTAAGCATCTACTTTGTACTAGGCTAACTAAAATGTGGGCAGTTTGAATCCACCAGGCGCTCCTTGGAAACTCTACGGAGCAATTCTACTCTGACCTATAGGGTTACTGTGAGTCAGGATCAGTTCAGTGGCAGTGGGTTTGGCTTTTTATGTACCAGGCACTGTGCCAGGCACAGGGCACACATAATGACAAGCAAAACATTCACAATCGCTGCCTTCATAGGGCATCTATGCTTCAGGTAGGGCCACCATTCCCAAGGTCTTCCAAGGTGGCCACTCCAACTCTGACTGTCATGCCCATGTTTGGGTTCACAGGAAGAAGAAAGGAATGAATCATAAAGGACGAAGAATAAAGAAACTTTCCATACCACACAATACTTCTGTTTATGTCCACTGCCCAGAATTTAATCACCTGATCCCAAGGAATGGCAACGAATGTCAAGAAATGTAGTCTTCATTCTGGATGGCCATTAAGTCCAGCTAGAAATTCTGTAACTAGGATATTGAGAAACAACCACTGTTTCTATCGACACAGACACAGACTTAAGGGCTTACAACAGTTTAGGGAGAATGTTTTCCATCAAACATCCGTTTTCCTTGTCAAACAAGAGGGTTCCTACCAGGTGAACGCTCTACGTCCTCCCATCTCTAAAGTACAGCGATTTTGTCAACACATCTACTACAGTGAAGAGTTTTACAGCCCTTAATTTTTCAGAAGAGTTGATACTTGATTTGTTACAAATACATTTTATTGAAAACACCCATCTGTCTTTTCTACAATGATTACTTTTGCTAAAAGTAGATTGACTGGCATCAGTGGAAAGTGATGTTTTGACTGACTCTATGTATCTGTTATTTTTGTTTTGTGCAAAATCAAATTTGAATACAGGGGAGAGATATGTATGGTTTTTTTAAATTAACTAGCTTGAAAAATGTTTGGAATAAGTATCGCTGGTCTTTTAAGGAAGTGTAAGAAGGAAAACACAATTGAAAGTAGTTGATGTGTAATGAGAAATATTTTTAATGGTGGATAGAATGTTCAGGAATGACCCAGTACTAGAATCACCCCCAAAATCTATCTGGCTTGAGAGAGTTGGGGTAAAAAGTCTGGTTGCTTGTTTTGGTTTTATTTGTTGATTTCTAGACTGTTCGTTGTTCAGTGTTGTTCAAGATAACCCCAGTATTTAGGCTGAATTTCCTGAGGTGATGATAAAAGAACGTTGTCTGCAACGGTACTGATTATCCAGCAGAAAAGGACTTGCAATTGTAAATTTCCAGGGCTAGATCATAGGGTGGATATAAACAAGTTATTCTGTCCTGACTTTTGTCGCTAGACTCTTTCTAAGTCTAGCAAAACCAAACCCATTGCTGTCAAGTTGATTGTGACTCACAGCAACCCTATAGGATAGAGGAGAGCTGCCCTACAGGGTTTCCAAGGAGCTCCCGGTGGGATCTAACTGCCAACCTTTGTGTTAGCAGATGTAGCACTTAACCACCATGCCACCAAATTTTCCTGAATCTAGCAGCTCTAGGAAAATAACCAAATGGTAACTTTGAAGTTTTCTCATTTGAACTTTCTGTGGAATTCTTGAACTAGTATTAAGCACTGTAATATTTCACATTTCATTTACTATCTCATTTACTGCTTGGCTGTAATTGAATATTTGAAAAAACCATGGCCATAGAGAGAGTTCTACCCACTTTCCATTAATGAATAGCTAATTCTGTTAAAGATCTTATAAAGACTACAAATAGAACATTTGAAAATGTTAATAATGTGAAAGCCAAGCCAAGCCAAGCCAAGTGCTGTCGAGAAAAGCACTCTTTAAATCATGAAACATATTTTCTGTTACATTAATGTAAATAACAAATTTGGAAAGCAATATGCCTGTTCTTTAGAGGTATTTCTTTTCCCCTAAATAGAGGTGATTAGAAAATTAATGAGGAAATGTGTTTTTAAAATTTACCTTACTCCCTGCTTTTCAATCTAAAATTCAGGTATGAATGTACACATATATACATATGTGTATACATATACATATATTTGTGTGTATACATATATATATGTATATTTGTGTATATGCGTATATAGACAGAGCCCAGGTGGTGCGCTGGTTAAGAGCTCAGCCTGCTAACCAGATGGTCAGCAGTCTGAATCCACCAGCTGCTCCTTGGAAATCCTACAGGGCAGTTCTACTCTGTCTTACAGGGCTGCTCTGAGTCAGAACAGACTTGGCAGCTATGGGTTTGATTATTCTTATATATAGACAAGTAGATGGGTGGATGGATGGATGGACAGATGGATACTTAGAAGAAGTATGGCCAGAGTACTTCTTGGAAGCAAGAGTAGAGGGACTTCTTCTCATGTACTCCAGTTAGATTCTTAGGATGGACCAGTCCCTGGATAAACACATCATACTTGGTAAGACAGGGGTCAGTGAGAAAGCGGAAGACCTTCAGGGAGATGGATTGACACAATAGCTGCAACAACAGACTCAAGCGTGACAAAGACAGTGAGGACGGTGCAGGACAAGGTGGTGTTTTGTTCTGCTGAGCACAGGGTTACTATGAGTCAGAACCTACGTGGAAGCACCTAAGAATAAATGTAGATGGACAGACACAGACAGACAGATTGACATAAAGACATAAATATTTTCACCCGCTTTCCTGCTTGGGCCTCATTGTCTTGCAGTAAAGCTTGATTTAAATCCATTTGTATGACTTTGAAATCCATTTTACGATTAAGTACTTTAAATATAATTGCTCTTAACTGTTATCTTTCCAGTAACTTGATACCATAACTTCATGCCAGTGAGAAGTGTCTGTCTCTCTATTTGTCAGCCTTTGAAATAGGAGATAAACTTGTTTGTTTAGATTTGGGCATAAGGAAGAGACTTGAATGCTTAAGTCTGAGTGAGTTAAACTCCAGTTTTATCATTGCCCAGAGATTTGACTCAGGCAGGATGATTGTCTATCACAGCTTATAATAAAGATCTTAAATTTAGAGCTGCAAATACTCCACTCACCAGTCGGCGTGTTCCTCCAGGCCTCAGACTGAAACAGCAGCTGTGTTTATGCGGTAATTTAGACCCCCTATTACGTATGCATGCAACTGGGTTCCATGGCTCAATCACAACTCATTCATTTTGCTTTTTCTGTACCCAAGGAATAAAATCAGAGAACTATCTAGTATTGTGGCCAGCCCTTAAAAATCACAAAAATCAGGAGATTGAAAATTATAGTCCCACAAAACCCACAAATTTTTTCCATTCCCCCACTAAAGTTTACAACAGAATTCCAGATATCGGCAGTAAGGTACCACGCTCAGTCCCACCAACATTTATTAAGACAAAGAAGCGTGATGCTATAATAAAAGAAATGCAAACACGAATAAGGCACAGTCTCTAACCAGGAGGGTCTTGGAGTCTATAAATGGACACTACATATGTGCATCTGTGTGAGTGTGTGCACATAAACGTGTGTGCGTGTGTGTGAGTATATGCACTCACACAATGAGTAGTACTCTTTATGGAGATCTCTAATAAAGAGACAAGCGCCCCTAGGTGGTGTAAATCGTTAAGCCAAAAGACTGATAATTTCAACTCACTCAGAGGTGCCTTGAAAGACAGGCCTGGGAATCTGCTTCTGAAAGGTCACAGCCTTGAAAACCGTACAGGGCAATTATGCTGTATAACAACACGTGGGGTGTGTGTTACATAAATCAGAATTCACTTGACAGCAACTAACATTAACAATCACAACAAATAAAGAGAGTAGTTTTGTTTGTTTGTTTTTCCACATGTAAATAAAATCCTGGAGTATTATCTTTGGAGATGTTACAGATGTGTGCAATAGTATCACTTATGATTCACATAGCAAGAATTTCTGAAGTATTTGTTTACTGCCCAGATCCACGCTGATCCTTGCCAAGGTATATACAGGTCTTTTCACTGTATGGAGTAGCCAGATTCTGAAAAGTTCCATACATATTGGCTTGTAGGCAAATACAGCGTTATTTTAATAATGCTTAATGGTTAGTCCAAATTTAAAAAGTCATTTTCTAATTTAGGTGTTTTTATATATCTGAGTTTTTCTAAAATTAATTTTATCAGGTATGTGTGAGCATGGGGTAAGAGTGAGATACCAGTTTATGACAAGGAGAGTTATCCCCAAACACTTTTTAAAGGTGATGCAGAGGAGTGATACGCTTGATTTATGGTATTAACAAAGAATATTGAATATACCATGCACTGCCAATAGAAGGAACAAATCTATCTTGGAAAAAGTCCAGCTGAATGCTCCTTAGAGGCAAGGATGGCAAGACTTCATGTCACCTGTGTTAAAAATGTTATCAGGAAAGATCAGTCCCTGGAGAAGGACATCATGCTTGGTAGAGGATCAGCAAAAAAAAAGAGGAAGATCCTCAACAGGAAGGGTTGACACCGTGGGCTCAGGCATGACAATTGCAAGGGTGACACAGGACCAGGCAGCAGTTCAGTTTGTATGTAGGGTTGCCGTGAGCTGGAACTGACTGGTTGGTAACCAATAGCGATACAGAGAAGTGGAACTTTTATAATTAAGCCCAAGCATCAAAAAGCTAGTCTCCAGTTTACTGCTGGGTTTCATTTCACATGTTAAGTTGATCGGAATGCAAAAGCTGTTACTGGAAATGACCTCTTACAAGTTTGGTTTTCAAGGAAGTACACAAAAACATAAAAGCAATTCATTATCCAAGGCATGGTCCTGTTGCAACCGTTCCTAAATGCTCTTTTCTTCAGCATTTGAGTGCTTCAAGAGAGGGGAATGACCAGCCTTCTTATTTCCCCAACTGAGTCAGCAGAGGCTTTACAACTGCAAAACTGTAAGTGGTTGCCAAACCATAGCTCCTGCTGTTGTGGGGTGGGGCTCGGGAAGGAAGATCTGGAGAGTAGGACCCCTCAATGGTAAGAGATGAGGAGATGTGGCAGGTTATAGAGGGACTGCTTTTTCACTGAACTGCTATAGAAAAGAATTATGGTGTTAGTGACTATGAGATTCATAGGAGGCAAATAGACATCAAGTGGAATGATTCCCTGCTCTTCATTCTTCAAACTACAGTAAAGCCTGCAAAAGCCAGGACTTGTATGAGGCATAAACCTATCAGCAGGCAAAGAAACTCAAACACATCCCACTAAAAGGAGGGATAGGAAAGTGATATGACTGCACCCCATCACAGGTGGAAGATTTGCAAGATGTGGAAAAAACAGGCAATCGCATCGAATTCCAGCTCTTACAGGTTTCACTGTATGAGACAGATGACAGATGGATGGATGGAAGGAAGGATGGGTGGGTGGCTGGGTGGCTGGGTGGATAGATGGATAGATAAATGGACGATAGATGGATGTATAGATGGATAAATTCTTCTCTTTTAGAGTCAGAGGAAAATATAAAGCCTTTCATTTGGCTGGCTTGGCTTCATTTACTGTATAAACTTTCCTGATTTGATTTCCTGCAACTGAATATTTCAAAGAATTATTAACATGAAACAGTTCTCCATTAATTAACTTGAAACTGTTTTCCATTAATGAGTAATTAATTCTGTTGAAAATCTCCTAAAGAGTATAAAAAGGAAGTACGAACATGTCATTGTTTTGAAAAAAAAAAAAAAAAAAAAAGACTGCTGTCACGTTCATTCTGACTCATAGTGACCCTAGAGGTCAGAGTAGAACCATTCCGTAGAGTTTCTAAGAAGCTCCTGGTGGATTTGAACTGCCAACCTTTTGGTTAGCAATCATAGTACTTAGCCACTATGCCATCAAGGTTTCCAGTGTTATGAAAGCAATGTTTAAATCATGAAACACATTATTTGTTAAATTAAAGCTTTAGTATTTATTTGGGTTTGTGTACATACAGGTCAACAGCTCAAGCCACTCTGAGCCTTGGTTTCCCCATCAGAAAAAAAAAATTGAGATGATAATAGCACAGAAAAAAAAGATTGAGATAATAAAAGCACTGAACTCACAGAGTATGGTAAACCAATAAATGAGATATAATCCATTTAAATGATTAGCATAACATCCAGGACAAAGGAAGCTCTCAATAATGAGAGCTTTCGTAATCACCAGTAATAGCAAAAACAACATCATTTTTTCTGCAGGCAGCTGAAGATTGCAGGGATACAGAGGAAAGACCATTCGGCTGGGGTTCCATCCCAGCTTAACTACATTGGTGGCCTTGAATAAATCATTCAACTTTCTTGAGTCTCAGTTTCCTCAAATAAAAAATGAGGGGATAGATCTACAGAGACCAGAATTTTTGGATTTCCAGTGCATGGAGTCACTTAGGATCTTGTTGAAATTCAGAACCTGAATTCAAATGAATCTGACTTCACTGAATCTGACTCCAGTGTTCTGAGATGCAGCCTGAGATTCTGCATTTCTAACAAGCTGCCAGAAGGATGCTGACATTGCTAGTCTGTGTACCATCCTTCAAATAGCAACAATCTAAATGATATCCAGCTAGAGTCTCTTCCTGCATCAAAACTCTGCCATTAAGAGAATAGCCCACTGTTGTACCTAAAGAATGAAAGAGACAGTTACGTTCACTTGTGAGGAAAACTCATCCAAAATTACTCTTTGAATATTTCAACTCCCACTCTGATGGAGATTGGAAGAGAAGACTATGACATGCCATGGGATTAGAAGACAGCAGGCTGCTGAGAAGGTAGGTAAAGGGTTTTATTTCCTGCCATGGGCTCCAGGACCGAGATAATTTTAAGAAGTGGAGGTAAAGAGGAAATGAGGCTTGAAGGGATTGAAATTGGGAGAATTTTTTCTTGATTCTGGAAGGCAACAGGACATGGTAGTCAAGATTGAGCCTTCTTTTTCTCAGACAGACTTGAACTTGTTATTACAGCTCTACAACTCAAAGGCTGACCTTGAGCTAGTTGCTGGGTTTTGCTCAGCTTCAATAGTTCATCTGTAAAATGGGAGCAAGAGTACTTCCTTAGGCTTTTGAGGAAAGGAAATATCTAAGGTAGTTAGCACATGGATTAAGATCGCAGTAAATGGTCCGAAAAAGTTATCTGTTAAAATCATTACAATCATTACCATCGTCTTCATCACCTTCATCCCTATCACCACTGTCTCTAAGTTAGGAGCTCCAGGAAGCTAAGCACTGTAATCCCAATTCTATTTTAGCTTCTACTGCACTGCCCCATAAAGTTTCCAACGAATCCCTGGTGCATACAAATGGCTGATCTCTTAGTTAGCAGCCATAGCGCGGTTTCCTTCTTTTCCAAAAATTTGTTTGTTTGGGGTTTGCAGTGGTTCTCAAACTTAAGTGTGCATCAGAATCACTCAAAGAGCTTAAAAAACATTTCTGGGCCGCTATGTCCAGAGTTTCTGACTCAGTAAGTATGGCTGGGGTGGGGTCCAAATTTCTGCATTTTTAACAGGTCCCCAAGTGGTATGATGCTGCTGGTCTGAACTCTATCTGCACAATTTCCCTTATAACTGGCATGATTAGGGATGTGGAATTCCAGTTAAGTAAATTTTCCATATAAAGAAACTGACTTCAGATACAAGATGCTTTTACTTTAATCCCATTTTGATGGAAGCTTTCTTAAAATGCAAAAACCCTAAACGGCATAGCAGGTAACTGCTATGGTTGCTAACCAAAAGGTTGACAGTTCAAATCCCCCCGGTGTTCCTTGGATACTCTATGGGACAGTTCTATTCTGTCTATAGGGTTGCTATGAGTCAGAATCGACTCAATGGCAGCAGGCCTGGTATGTCCTTCTAAAATTGTCTGTGAACAGCGGCTGTTAAATATGACTTAATTTTTTTCTTTTTAGCTGAAGTCATTGAGCTATTCGTTTTGATTTCAGACGGGGTAAGAAAGTACAATCTTTGACTTCAGTATTTTACACTGACCTGACCAATAGTTTTAGAATGTATTCCTAAAGGGATAGTCATAGAGCCCTAAAAAGGATAGTAGTGAAATTTAGAATGGTTTCTCCCAGAATAAGCTGTGGTGGGCTAATCTTGTCCCCTTTACTGTCATAATAGATGGGTAAATTGGGAAAACTACTTGGGCAGAGATACTGAACAAGCCAGGAGGATCAGGCAGCAACCAGAGCATGTTGAGTCTTTTAACGGATAGATGTCAACCTGGGTAGATGTTTCTTGTAGTTTGCCAAAGGATCTCGTCCTTCACTATGTCTTATTTAACTTTTTGTCAATTGTTGGACAAAAACATAAAATGAAAACTGAATCAATGGTGTTAAAATATAGGCAAAATGATCAGGTGATGGGAGTAGCAGGGAGGGGGTTTGGAAACCTGGAAGGGGAACCCTTCTAATACAGAACTTGGATTCTCTGATAGTTAAAAATTACCAGTTGTGGTCCTGTGGCATGACACCCAACACAGAGGTAGGGGACTGCCTTTTTATCTTCTTTTCTCCAGGATGAGAGCAACTTAAACTTCATACCATAACTTAGAATTCTAACAATGTACTCCTTGCCAAACTCTTACCCCTCCACAGGTCTTTTCTGCCCAGCTTGTGCTTAGACTGCTTTTGCAACACTACACAGCCATGTGAAACCAGATAACCAAGCTTGATAAGATACATAAATGTGACAAGAGTAATCAGACCAGTGGAGAAGATAGGAGTCATCTCCACAGTTGGATTTTAGAGTCTCAGAGAGTATCTTTCTACATTTATGTCTCAAAAGGTTGAAACTATCCAACCTTTAGTCTCAAAGTCATGTATGCCACCATAATAAGAGTCAACTGTTTATTCATTTATCTCTCACATTTCAGAGCAAATTGTATTGATTTTATCGAATGACATCTTCCAAAAAGGTTGCCACAGGTGAATGAAGTTGAAATACCATAATGCTATATATCTTCATGAATATATTCACTCGTTCAGTGACATATAGTTACAAGCGCAATGTTAAACCAACTGCCCTATGTATTGTATCTGCAATCATACTCACTGGCTATCTCACCTCTCACTGGCTATTGTCATAAAGGTAGCTCAAGGACAGCCAGCCAAGAAATTGTTTTAAAGAGAGAAAAATTCAGAAGAAACCAAAGTTAATTCTCATTTTACTTCACTACATCTCTTTTCTCTAGGTGACACCATGGGATTGAGAATCCTTTTAACAATACATCAGTTTAACTTGAAAGCCTGTCTGGTTTGCATTATTTCCCGTAGTCAGTGAGTATCTTCAGTCAAGGCTAGCTTGAGGTCAGCTGGATTTTTCATTTATCATTCCAAACGACCTGTAAATGTTCCGCTGACTTAAGCTCTTATTTCTGAGGTAAACATTTTGCTAACTAGTCATGGGTCATGTAGGCACATTAACAGCTCCCTGCTAATTCATCATCACCAGGCGGGCAGCTATTCTCCTCTGGTGAGGCCCAGTCCTGTGGGTTCTCATGATTTCATGATGTTGGCGACAGTAGTTAAGTATGCATTACCTTGTCTTATCCACAGCCTGAGAAGACAGGACTCCTTTCAACCTGATTAGGTGATTTAACAGTTGATGTCTTTGGAAAAGATGGATTGTTTCATGTTGCAGTGTTTCCTATGAGTAATGGAGAATCATATGGATGAGACGAGAGAAAGTATAAAATTATAAATTTAAATGCAGTGACTTGTATTTAGAGACATCCACAGAAAGGAACAAAGTGATGCTATAGGAAATTTAAATATATTGTTGGGAGAGGGGGGTGTGTATTGGCTAGATTATTAATGTCTTTGCTGCAATTTTTGGAACTAACTGCCAAACAAGAAAATTGTAGATGATTTATAACTAGAGAATGTTCCTTTGCTCTTTTTTTCTTTTGCTCTTTTTTTTCCTTTGTAGCAATATTTGCATGTATGTAAAAATTATCTTATTTCTTGGTATGTTGATAACCATTGGACATCTTTTGAGACCTATATTACTTGAAATGTCATGCTTGCAGAATTTTTTTTTTTCTTATATTTAAAGGAAACCATTAGGGTTCTGATTCAATTAGAATGTTTTAGTATATAAGCAGATTACATATGTTATCAATAAGCTCCACATTTTTTGTACTGTCTATAGCATGCTGAAACAAGCCAGTCAGAAGTTCCTTAATCTAGAAAATCATTTTAAAAAAAAAAAAAGCATTTACAGCAAAATTCAAATTTTCTGATAATGGAAGAGAATGGCCTAGAAACAGTGGTTGTCTCTTGGGGTGTCTCTTGGGGACACTGAGTAATGTCTGGAGACATTTTGGGGTTGCCACAACTCGAAGGAGGACAGAAAAGTAGGGACAGTGCTGCTGGTATCTAGTGGGTAGAGGCCAGAGATCTTACTCAGTTCCTACAGGGCAGAGAGCAGCCTCTCACGACAAAGAATTATCTAGCCCAAAACGTCAATAGCCCTGAGACTGAGAAACTCAGGTCTAGAATATTGTTTCAAGCATAACTGAAAAAGAAAAAGACTGAGACATCCTGAAATTATACATCCTGGACAGTGGTCCTTTCAAAGGTTCTCATCCTGATCTAGCCTAAAAGAAGAGCTCAGCTAGAATACTGGAAAAGAGAAAACACTAGTTGCTTTGTATTTCATGTCTCATTGAGAAATACAAGGACGTGAATTATTTCACCATTGTAAGTCGTGACCACCTGTGCAGTACCAAAAAAAACCAAACCTATTGACATCCAGTTGATTTCAACTCATAGTGACCCTACAGGACCAAGCAGAACCACACCACAGAGTTTCCAAGGAACATCTGACGTGGATTTGAACTGCCAACCTTTTAGTTAGCAGCTGTAACACTTAACCACCATGCCACAAATTGTCTTTTTGGTTATTCTCCATTTTAAATATGTTATTAAATGGGTATACCGCTTCACAACACACCACAGAGTTGTTCTTCCCCTTGCCACGGATAGCACCTAAGCCGATGGTTAAACATGGTCCTTCACAGCTGAAGGTACGTGTTAGCCTTCTGCATTTTGTCCCACTTATAGAGCATAGACTTTAAAACAAGATGATAGCTTAAACCAGTGTTCTTCTAACCTAATTTTTGTTCAAATCCATCAGTATAATGAAATGAAAATAAAACAAATACTGGAAAACACTGGGGATCTAGGATGAAAGGCTTTCTGTATTTCACAATGATTTGTGTGTTCTTTCTCTTCTTGGTTAGGACGCGTCCAGTGTAGCCTCTGACCATCTAATTTTGCATTACCCATTATTCTAGGCCCTCCTCTCTGATTTGCTCCTGGTTTCACTTTCTGTTGTAGTTCTTTCTTATGGTATTCATGCTGGCCTCTCCTCCCCATTTCTTTATACTGACCACTGCCATGTACTATAATAGCCATTCTTATAGCTTGAGAGTTAAGCAGATTATCTGGTTTCAGTTCAGCTTGCTTATCTGTAAAATGGGAATATTCCTAATACTTTTCTAAGAAGATGGCGGAATGTACTAAATGAGAACTTAAAAGTGTCTCTGAGATGCAACAGATGCTCATTATATAATAGGTTTTATTTTGCTTTTGCAAAAAAACGAAGTTAATGCAGAATTTTTATTAAACATTTATGTGGCTGGTGGAGGCTCGGTTGCACAAAATGGTTAGAACTTAGCCATTTATCAAAAGATCAGCAGTTCAAATCTACCAACTGCAATTTGGAAACCCTATGAAACAGTTCCACTCTGTTCTATAGGGTCACTACACATTGGAATCACCTCAATGGCAACAGATTTATGTGCCTGGTGCTGTCCTGTATGCTTGGGATACATCAGGGATAAAATAAACATCCACAACAACAATTCTGTCCTCATGTAGCTTATACTAATTTCACTTTTCGGCTGTGAGTCTCGTGCTAACAAGACACATACACACATCCATCCACATAAATACACTCACACAGTGATAAACATACACACACACAATGCTAATACAACTATTCCCTGGCCCTTCCCTTACATATTTCAGAATTTAAATTAAAATAAGCATTCCTTACACCCCACCTCCCACTCAAAAAGATTTACTTGGCCAAGATAGTATAACAGAAAATGATTTAGAAAATACTAAACAGGCCCTTTTCTTTCAAAATCATGTCTTTCTTGTTTTACGAAAAATGAAGCCACGTTTCTGGGCAAATAGAAAGATGGTCTATCCTGAGAAGATCACACAACACGGTAGTAAGTACAAAAGTTAAGGAGAGGAGGGAACTGACAATGATTTAACGACTTCAAGAGTCATTGAAGGAGAAACTTTTCCACAGAAATGTTTTTGAATACGAAAGTAAACCATAGTCAGCAAACAGGTCCAGTGAGCCACGGCACAACAGAATTGATGTATCTTACTTGAGTCAATGTATAAATTTAAAACTCGAACCAAACCCACTGCCACTGAGTCGATTCCAACTCATAGAAACCCTACAGACAGAGTAAAACTGCCCCGTAGAGTTTCCAAGGAGCCCTTGGCAGATCTGAACTGCCAACCTTGTGGTTAACAGCTGTAGCACTCAACCACTACATCATCAGGGTTTCCAGTGTATGAATACAAAATAAAAATTCATCAAAGAGTACATTCACCATTCATGAGTCATTGTTAAGGAATAGTTTTCTGCCTTGGAAACTGTGTATTTGCTGTTCTGTCTGCCTGATACGCATTCCTCTGCCTCCTTCTCCATTCTTGGCTGCAATGTCTCTTTCTCAGAGAGGCCTTCCCAGGCCCCGTCTAACTCAGGTGACTTCAGCCATCACCCTCAGTCTTAGTTACTTAGTGCTGCTATAACAGAAATACCGCAAGTGGGTGGCGTGAAAGAACAGACATTTGTTTTCTCATAGTACATGAGATTAGAAGTTTGAATTCAGCGTATGGATCTGGGGCTCTTCCTCAACTATTCTGGCTACTAGCAGCCGGCAGTCTTTGGTGTTTCTGGGTTTGTAGATGCAGTTGGCTCAGTTGTTTGTCTTCTTCCTTTCCTTCTGTGTGTATGTGTCTGTGTTGATTCTATTTTTCCATATCTCGGAAGTAATTACATGTGGAGTCTACCCTACATGGGTGTGACTTCATCAATGTAACAAAAGAAAAACCTCTACTGGCAAGCAGGGTCATAGGTACAGGGATGGGGTTAGAATTTAAACATAACATCTTATCTCAAGCATCCTGCTCTTTTTCTATGCTTGGCTAGCTATCTACATACATTTTTAAAACTTTGCATCTTACTTGACTCAAAGGTCCACAAACAATAGGACCATTTCACTTCATTCACCATGATCTTTGCAGAACCTAACATCTGATCCCTGCTTTGCACTCAATGAATGCTGAAATAATAGCTACTTACTCATTTCAAAAAGTACTAAGATATTCAGAAAATCGTTCTTAAATTCTCTATGATAAGGAGAATGCACCCCGTTCCTCCACTGTGCTCTGTATGAGTATATTGTATTGCTTGGTGTATTTTTTTTTCTTTCCCCAGTGTATTTGGCATAACGATGAAGGCAAGCTCCAGCCTGTAGATGCATGACATATTTTTTGCCAAGACCAGTTCCCAGTTCCATGTCTATCATTCATCTTTGCTCTTGGATATCCTCTCTGAAGTACCCTGAAAATCTTTGGCTAGTCTTGGTACAGAAAAATGCCTGGGCTAGTAATGAACCTCTAAGGGAAGCAAAGAAACAGGGATACTTCAAGGTTCACTTGAATTTATTTCTCATTTCTAAGAGGCAAATAAATGAAAGGGATCTATGATTATTCTCCTTTAAAATTGCTCAAGCCTATGTTTGGATTCTGCCTCCAAATGTCAGTCACTTGCCTGAATTACATGCCAGCAATGTGACATGGCAGATTCTCTTCTCAGGAGGTGGAGCTCAGTTTTCCACGCCTTGAATCTTGATTCAGTGTGCAACTTGTCTTGGCCGACAGAACTTTAGTGAGCAAAATGTAAGCACAGACTTGAAAAGTGCTTGTTCTTTTTGGACTTGCTGCTTTGCTGCTCTTTGGGCCCAAGACTGCCAAGTGAAGAGGTCCAGGCTCGCCTGCTGGAGGAAGAAAGACCACAAGGTACAAAGTTGAGCCACCCCACCTAAGGACCCACTCCCAGGGCGATCAGCTACCAACCAGGAGTCATGTGAAGGGGCTGGTCACAGATCACCCAGCTGACTCATGAGGGAATAGAAAGTCTCAAAAGACAAAAGTACTGGACTTTTTTTTTTGGAGAGTTCTACCAAACAGAGAAGAATTGACATTATACTTTTTAAACTCTTCCAATGAAGGAATACTCCCTAATTAGTTGTATGAAGCAAATTTGACGTGATACCCAAACTAGACAAAAGCATCACAAGAAAAGAAACTACAGGCCAATATATCTTATGAGTAAAGCAAACATCCTTAGCAAAGTACTAGCATAAAGCACCAACAACATATTAAAGGAAAACATATGCCAGGATGAAGTGGGAATTATTCTAGGAATGCAGGGATAGTTCAGCATTAGAAAATCAATCAATGTAATACCCCACATCAAGAAAACAAAGGAAAAAAGGAAACATTTGATAAAATCGACATCTTTTCTTGATGCAAACTCTAAAGATGAACGGAATAGACTTGTAATTCCTCAGTGCCATTTAGGACATGTATGGAAAGCCAACAACCAACATTATACTTGGTGGAGAAAGACTGAGAGCTTTCCTCTTGAAACTGGGAACAAGACAAGGGTCTTGCTCTGGCCACTTTTATTTAATGTTGTATTAGAAGTTCTAGCCACAGCAAAAGGACAAGGAAAAGATTTAAAAAATATATATATTAGAAAATAAGAAGTAAAATCATCTCTATTTATGGATCATGTGATCACACATATAGAAAATTTCTAGAGCTGACAGAGGAATTTAGCAAAGTTGCAGGGTACAAGGTCAACAAATAAAAATCATTTGAGCTTCTCTACACCAGCAGTGAGTAATCTGAGAAGAAAATTAGGGAAACGATTCTGTTTGTAATGACATCTAAGACAATAAAATACCTAGGGGTAAATCTAACTGGGAACATGAAGTGCTTCATACTGCCAAGCCAAGCCACAAGGTAAACTATAAAACACTCCTGAAAGAGATTAAATAAATGGAAAGATGTTCCATGTTAACGGATTGGAAGACAATATTGTTAAGAAGTCAATATTACCTAATCTATAGATTCAAGGCAATCCTTGTCAAAATTCCAATAGCCTTCTTTACAGAAATAGAAAAATCAACCCTCAGCTTTATACGGTATAGCACAAAAACCAAACCCATTGCCGTTGAGTCAATTCCAACTCATAGTGACCCTACAGAATGGCAAAAAGTCCTGAATAACTAAAGCAATATTGAAAGACAACAACTTAGGAAAAATCACACTTAGTGTATTAGCTACACTAATTAAAACAGCCTGATATAATAGCAGACACTTAGACTAATGGAACAGATTTGAGAGTCCACAAATAAACCCACACATCCATGGTCAACTGATTTTTTATAAAGGTGCTAAAGTCGTTTGATGGGGAAAGAAGAGTTTCTTTGATAAATGCTACTGGGAAAATTATATCTCCCCATGCAGAAAAATGAAATAAGATCCATTTCTCACACCATATACACAACAAAACTCAAAGTGGATTAAGGACCAAAAAGTTCAAACTAAAATCATAAAGCTCTTAGGAAAAAAAGTAGGGGTAATGTGTCATGTCTAGCTTTCAGCAAAGGATGATCTGATATAATAACAAAAAACATAAACAGAAAAAGACAAAGCAAATAAATGGAATCTTATAAAAATTAAAAACTTTCCTTCATTGCAGTGGAAGCTGCATATAGGTGGGCATGCAAATTCATATGGGAATGTACATTTTCACTCAGTCATAATAAAAAAAAACTTTCATCAAAAGAGTTTACCTAATAAAGCAAGGAAACTAGCTAACAAAATCAGAAAATACCTTCAGAAAACTTGTAACTGACAAGAATCTAATAACCAATATATAAATCTGACAGTTTAAAACCCAAAAGATGAATACAGTAATCCAATTTACAAACTGAAAAACATCTGACATATGGACTACTCATACTTAAGAATGGAAGGCCATAACTCATACAAAAGAATTGATTGCCATAATGCTTAATCTATTACAAATTTGAAGTCAATACATGGTTAATAATAACAAACAAATGCACTGTTTTGTGATGCTCATGAAATCATTGCTCAGCTTCAGTTGTTCATCCCCTTGAGGAAGGATAATACCACGCTCCTTTGTAAGTGCAATCATGTTGCCCTGAACACTGTGTTGAGTGTCTAACTTTGTATTTGGCTTACAATTTCCTCTTCTTTACCCTTGTAACCAGGCCTGCAGTGGGTAAATTCAATGCAAGTGCTGGTGATACATCAGAGAAAAAGAGAGTGATTATGATTGAAAATAAAAAAGAAATAGTAGAGCAAGGGGAGCAAGGTGAAAACACCATCAGTCACCAGAAAAGCTTTGCTACCAGTCGTCAATGACTGGATCAGTTTTAAAGGATACAGTGAGAATAACGCAGCACGTGAAAGACTCTGCCCTGGTAAAAGCTGCGGTTATAACTAAGCAATGTGGTGTTTTAGCTATTGAAATGGAAAGGCTATTGATAATTTAGTTCAACAATCAAAATCAGAGTAATGTGCCTATTAGACTTACCTTGGTTCAAGAAAAGGAAGCCTTTTCAATGATCAAGAAGTGGCACATGCAGCAGGTGAAGGGAATTGTGATGAAGAATTTGTTGTGAGTAGGGGTTGTTTTATTTGGAAGTTTCTGGGACATTTACATAATATAAAAGTACAAGACTAAGTAGTTAGTGCTGATGTAAGGTTTGGGAGTCATTTTCCTGAAATGCTGAAAAAGTTACTGAGGAAGAAAGTGACTTTCTAGATCAAACATTTAATGTAGACAAGACTGTCTTAAAAAAAAAAAAAAAAGCCTAAAAGGACCTACATTTCACAAAAAGAAAGAATATGCACCAGTGCAGAAGGCGTGTAAGGACCAACAGATATCACTGCCTGGGGTAATGCATCTGAGGATTTTAAGCTCAAGCCTTTGGTTGTGTATTGCTCTCTAAATCTGAAGACCCTATGCAGTATTCTTAAGGCATCTTTTTCTGTTATTTGGGAGGTGAATGCAAAAGCCTGGGTTACACATTCTGTGGTGTCCAAGGCATACCTGGGCAAAGTTATCATCCCATCATAAGATGGTCAAAGGCCTTGATAGACATTCAAACGGCCACCAAACACATGAAACGATCTTCAGAGTCATTAGCCATTAAATATCCACTGCCATTGAGTGAATTCTGACTCATAGTGACCCTCTAGAACAGAGGAGAGCTGTACTATAGAGTCTACAAGGAGCTCCTGGTGGATTCAAACTGCCAACCTTTTGGTCAGCAGCCATAGCAGTTAAACACTATACCACCAGCGTCCTTTAGCCATTAGAGACACACAAATCAAAAGTACAATGAGATGTCATTTTACTCCTGCTAGAGTAGCCAAGAGTAAAAGGAAAAACAAAAAAAACCAGATAATAACAAATTTTGATGAGGATGTAAGGAAATTGTTATCTTTACCCATTGCTGGTAGAAATGCTAAGTGGTACAGTCACTGTGGAAAGTAGGTTCCCTGAGAAACTAAAAATACATGACCCAGCAATTCTACTCCTAGATATATATGTAGGCAAAATGCTTGAAATCAGAGACTGAAACAGAGACTGGTACACCAGTGTTCGCTGTAGTACTGTTCACAATAGCCAAAAAGTGGAAATAACCTAAACACCAATGATAGATGCGCGGACAAACGAAATGTGATACATACGTATGATGGAATACCACTCGGCGAGCAGGAGAAATGAAATCTTGATGCATAGTACATTATGGATGAAGCTGCAAGGTGCTATGCTGAGTGAAATAAGTCCATCACAAAACGGTAAATATTTTCTTACCTTACTTATACGAAAAGAAAAAGCAGACATAGAGAGAACAAGGTTTATTTGTTACCAGGGATAACAGGGAGGGAGAATGGGCAGGTGGGGTGGGGTGGGGTGTTGGTCATTACTAGGGATAAGATTGCATAGCCAATTATTGTAATTGCTGTTGGTAAGTTGTGCCCCTATAAAAAAGCCGAATTGGCAAAAGTTATATAATAGATATATTTGCAAGAGAAGCTACTGAGTCTGATTATGTACAGTCAAAAATCTTAAGGATTTGGTTATTCTGTTTGAAGGTTTAGTGACAAAGTTTCAAGGGCAATCCCAGTTAATGGGCCTACCTCCTAGGATCATTCAAGACGCAACGATTGATCTCTATTCACCTGGGACAACAGAAGAAGACAGAGGATGAAGAACAGGAGGATGTGGAATTTGTGGCTAATTACTTCCAGGGACAACTGCCTCCTCTGCCATGAGACCAGAAGAACTAGATGGTGCCTGGCTGCCCTCTTGAACATTGTGGTGAAAGATTCCACATAAGAATTCTAATCAAAAGGTGGAAAATGCAGAACATAATTCGAAATTCTTGTTTATTCCAGACTTCCTGGAGTCATGAAGGTTGAATAAACCCCTGAAACTATTTCTCTTAACCTTTAAATCTTAAACCAAAAATGTTCCCTGAAATCACCTTAAAACCAAACAGTAGCTCAGCTTAACTTGTAAAAATACATTTGACCATTATGCTCTTTTAATAACTATCTATATGGGACCAAATTGACAAAACAAACTCAAAAGATTAGATAGGAACCTTAGGGGTAGTGACTTAATGTTAACAAGGGAAGAACAACTCAGAAAAAGAGGGTGAGAAGGCATACATAGCTTGAAGAATGTTATCAATGTCACCAAATGATACCTTTGGGACTGTTGAATGGATTTTTATTCTCAACAAGAAAATGAATAAAATTATATTAAAATAAATTCATAAAATCTGCAAGTCCTTGCCTCTGGCTTGCAGAAGGGCCTGTGACTTCTGTGAGCACAACATATTGCTTCAGCATGACCCCTTCTGCATTTGTGGGTTCTCCTAGGTAAGAACGGCTTATGTTTTTTTAGAATGCTATACAGCAGTAGAGATTTTTCACATCTCTTATCTTGTTGGAAACCCTGGTGGCACAGTGGTCAAGTGCTACATCTGCTGACCACAAGGCTGGTTGTTCATATCCACCAGGTTCTCTTTGGAAACTCTATGGAGCAGTTCCTTACTGTCCTGTAGGGTCACTGTGAGTCAGAACTGACTTCACAACAGTGAGTTTATTTGTTTTTGGTCCTATCTCATTAGATCCCGACATGGCACAGAAAAGGCAGAAATTAATATCTATCCCCATGCCACAGATGAGAAAAATGAGGCTTCAAGAAGTCAACACTCCAAAATGTTTCTTTCTCTTCACACGATCTTCTGGGAGTCCAAGTTCTGACAAGCACACAGGACATAATCAAGTGAACAGCTAGAGGCAAGCCCATAATCCTCCCACCTTTGCCTCTCTTAAAATTTGTTCTTAGGCCTCTGCCTACCACTTTTGTTCACTTGGTCCTCACCATCAGTCAGAAGCATGTATGTCTTCAGAAAGACAGTCATCGGCAAGAACCAATGAAAAGTTAACCTTGACAGAATACCCAAGAAACAGGCAAGGTTCAACACTTTGAAGTATGATTTTAGTTAATCCTCTTGGCACATGAGCCTGCTCCCTATTTTTCAGACAAAATACGCCTGAGGGGCAAAGAAGTTAGCCAACAGATCTAAGGGTAGTGATGGAAATGACTCAACATTATTTCTTGCTACCTGTATTTCTTCCAGCCTCAGTTGCCACAAAGTATTCTTCCAAACACTGTGTTTAAGCCTGAGGGAGAACCAAGAAGTGGATGTGCCCTTGACATGAAAGAAGTACTTGCTGGTTAAGGCAGATTACTAGCTGCTTCATTAATTTATTAGAACCAAAAGTGATGCAAATTCAGTCTCTGTTGTAAAAAGCAAATAAAAGCTATCTGTCATTTGACTAACATATCTAATGAGAAATGTTAATAAAAATATCAGGAAAACATCGGGCTACTTTCTTATCTTACGCAAAGAAGCTTCTGTTGCGGACAGAACTTAAGCCCTTCCCAATTTTACCCCATAACGGGAAAACCCAGGCAATGCCATTTTGAACATTTTGATGAAAGGTTCCCTAAAACCAGATTTTCTGTGTTATAAAGTTCAGTTCACCCAGGTTCTTCTTTGAGTTAACAAACCCAAACTATTGTTGAGAAAGAATAGGGCAACTCCCATACAAATACAGATCTTTCTCTGATCAATGAACCAAAAAACCCACTGCCGTCGAGTTGATGCCAACTCATGCTGATGCTATAGGACAGAGTAGAACGGCCTCATAGAGTTTCCAAGGAGCAGCCGGCAGGTTTGAACTGCCAATCTTTTGGTTAGCAGACGTAGCAGTTAACCACTATGCCACTAGGGTTTCCTTGAGTGTTGAAAGGTGGCTAGAATTGCATGGACTTTTGGAATGTAAGAACTAGGAAGAATTTCAGGAATTCCTTAGTCCAATCCCTTCCATTTATTCATACTGAAATGAATAAGGAGAAGAAACAGATTGTTCACGAGGTCACAGTCATACAACTAATTATGAGCATGGCTGAGGTTATATCCAGTGTTTGCAGACAATGGAATAACTCAACTTTCACCTGTATTGAGAGGAAAAAAAATCCAGACATTCTAGAAAGTTACAGAAAGGCAGTCTAACATAAGAGTTCAGTAGCAGACAGCAAATGATACAGGGAAACTATTGGTTAAAACGTTTTTTGAAGCACTGACTCTACTCCTACAAAAGATCACCATTATAGATTAGAACTCCAAGATCTGGAAAGGAATCTGGGGCCAGAAGACATCATTCCTGCAAGTCTGGATTCTACCATGTATTTGAGTTTGTGCCTGGCTTTTCTCAATGACGGGAGGGTCCCTCCCCTTTCCTATTCCCATTCAGTGACTTGCAAGCACCATAAGAGGAAGAATTCTGTCTGTTGCGCTTGCAGCTCTGTCTCAGTGTCAAGAATAAAGCCAATTCAGGTAGTAGGCAGTTGTCAGTCCTGTTACATATATTTGTTGAGTGAATTAGTTTAGAAAAAGCATTCTTCAAGATAATTTCTTCCTGAGTTTTCAAATAACATTTGAAGTGATTTTTTTCCCCACAAATGGCAGGTAATACTCATTGACCACCAGCTATGCGTCAGGCACTATTATTATCAATGTATTATCACAGCTAAGCCTCCCACCATCTCTCTCCAGTAGGCATGATTATTTTCTCCATTTTTACAGATGCTGGAACTAAGGCTAAGAAAGGCTAAGTGATACAAGCAAAATCACATGAGTACAAAGGACACAAACCTGGAATGCAAACCCTTAGCCACCATAATATCTGGCATGAGGCACAGTGCAAATTGTTGCTCTAAATCTGAATAAATATGAAGGCAATCTTTTTTTACTCTTCTGACTAGCGCTAGATTTGATCCTTGGCCCCAACATATTATCTATGGGTATTCGCAACATCACAATGTGTTTTGCAATGGTGTCTGCGGGAAGCATGTGACTGATATGTTACACAATGCTTTCAGACTTGGACTGAGGTCCATTTGTTATTTAAAAAAAAAAAAAGAGCTGTAACATACAAAAATAGAAACATAAATAAGACTGATATTGCCCTCAAATGGAGAATCTCATTTACGCAGACATAAGCAAGTAAACTAGAAATTATGACTGTCATTCTGGGTGTGACTCATTCATATCTGCACAGAGATTTTGAGGATCTGAAAATAACCCATAATCAGAAGCATCATGCTATATGTATTTGGACAAACGAGTTTATTCCGTGAAAAAAGAGTAAGGTCAACTGATTTAAAAGAAATTTTTTTCATTGTGATTAAGTGAAAGTTTACAATCCAAGACAAGTTACCATATAAAGCCTCGAGTATGCACCTCTCTGCAACTCTGCTCTCCTCACCCTGTGACAACACACTCTTCTTTTCCACCTCTTACTTCCAGTATCCACTCAACCATCACTTGCCCCCTCCTCTCCACCCGCTCCTCTCCCCTCTAAAAAGAGACCAATAGGACAGCTTCGTATATATATTAAACCATAAAGTACCACACCACCAGCATCACTCTGTGCCCCCAGGTCAAGTCCACTCTTTGCCTGAAGTTCCATTGGTATTTTTAAATGTTACGTCTCCATCTGTACTGCATACACATGTTGCTCAGGAAAAGAATCACACCAAGTGACATGTTTTGGGAAGAAGTGTCCTTGAACCACCCAATTTCTTCTGTGACTGACAAAGAATTTAACAACGTGCAGTGCTTTCATGGGAGCAGAATGAAAACACAGCATCTTACAGTCCAATTAGCAGTTACTCAGCTCATCTTAAATCTATCCTTCAGGCAGCTGAATTAGGATCTTATTTAGAAATGTTTGAGTATTCTTACCTTTGTCTCCCCATTCATCTTTTCTTCAGTGTGCTTTATTTATATATTTTTAAGAATTTTCTTTTTTTGTACATTAGGTGAAGGTTTGCAGAGCAAATTAGTTTCCCATTCAATAGTTTGTATACAGAAGATTCCATGACTTTAGTTTCATTTCCCACAAAGTATTAAAGCACTCTCCGTTTCCATCTTAGATTCCCTGTTCCTTTTGCCTTGATTTTTTTTTTTTTTACCACTTCCTGTCTTCTCACCTTTGCTCTTGGACAAATGTTGCCCTTTTGACCTCATATAATAGATTGTTCCAAGCAGCAGGTTCCTTTCTGGTGTTGTTTATTTTATGGGTCTGTCTTTGGTTTGGCTGAGAGGTGTTCTCTGGGAATGACTTCATTTCCAATTGAGAAAGCTGTCTAGGGGGCAGAGTCTCAGACATTCCTCCAGTCTCTGTCAGGCCAATAAGTCTGTTATTTTGGGGGGAATCTGATTTCTTAAAATTTTCTCCTGCTGTGTGAGGGACTTTCTGTTGTGATCCCAGTTAGATGGGTCAGTAGTGGTAGGTGGGCACCATCTGGTTCATTTGGTCTCAGGTTCCATGTAGGCTGTGATTCCCGTGGTCTGTCAGTCCTCTGAATTGATTTCTCCCTTAAATCTTTCTTTCTTCCCTCTCCTTTGCTCTGGATAGTAAGAGATCGATAGTTCTTTCTCAGATAGCTGCTAGTAAGTTTTTAAGATTCATACGCCACCAAAGTAGGAGGCAGAACTTTGTCTTTATGAACTACATTGTACCAGTCGATGTAGGAGTCCCCTGAGTTGACAGTCCTTTGCCTGCAAGGCTACGAACTTTGTCCCACAAGGTGTCTGTTTGTTTGTTTTCCTATCCTCAGTGCTTGTTAATTCACCATATTCTCCACCTACCTTTTTCCGTAGGCTTTTGGCATGTGGCTTAGTTCACAGGATTAGCAGCTGAAAGCAGAACCTGCAGTCACTACATAAGGCAATAGTGGTTTTAAATATTGTTTATTTTGAAGGTTTTCAAATTTGAGACAGCAAATAATATTTACTCAAGTTAAATTCCATTTGCTTTTGTTGGAATATTTTCTTTGTGGTAACGCTAAGAATGAATGGAACCCAGCAAGTGCTAATTAACCATCTTCCCATTGTATGTAATCATGCTAGTTCCTTAGAGGCCTTTAAACAGAATAATTAAGATATAATATATGACCAGCAATTCCACTCCTAAGCATACGTCCAATAGAGGTGAGTGTGTGAATCCACAAAAAAAAGTTCCAGAATGTCCTCTGTTGCTTTATTTTTAAAGTATTTGCATTATTTATTTTAATTGTCCCAATGGGAAACAACTCAAGTGAAAAACAAATTGTGGTATACTCATGTTATGCAATAGCAAACAGAAATTAAAAATAGGGAAGAGTGCTGACACATTCAGTGTATAAATTGTTGATTGGGAAACTAATTTGCTTTGTAAACTTTCAGCTAGACAACAATGAAATGTTCATGAAAAATATGCAACAACCTTCTAATCCATGCAATAAATACAGATTTATCTCAAAAACACTGCATTGAGAGTGGAGAAGAGGGGACAGGTGATCATTGAGAGGGTACTAGAAGTAAAGAGTGAAAAGGAGGAGTGTGCTGTCACAGACCGAGGAGAGCAGACAGAATTGTAGATAGACAGGTGTGCAGCATTGACTTGGATTGTATACTTTCACTTAATCATAGTAATAAAAAAAAAAAGAAGGATTAAAACAAAAAAAAAATTCACTATGTTAAGTGAGAGACAGCCAGACACAAAAGAGAACACACTGTATAATTCCATTTACATAAAGTTCAAGAATTGGCAAGATAATCAATGATGGTAGAAATCAAGAGAGTGGTTACCTCTATAAGGAGGGTGGTTATTTACAGAGAAAACATACATGGAAAATTTCTGGGCTTCTGAAAGCCTTTTTTTATCTTATTCTCAGTGGTGATGATACAGATGTATACAAATATAAAAATTCATGGCACTGAATACATAAGATTTGTTTATCTTACTGTGCATAAATTCAAATTAGTTAAAAGTTTATCAGTCTGAACTCCTTTTTTTTAACCTCAATATTTTGTTTTGAAGTCATATCCAGTTTGGTGCATGTAGGTCTATTTTGACTGTATCTATTTTTTAAAAAGGTGATTTATGCTCTGGTGGAGTTTGGCCTGGTTTACAAGAATATTAGTTAGCTATTGCACTAAGTACTTCCCACTTCTGTGGCTTAATCCAAAATAAGCTAGGTTTTAGGATTCACGGTAACAGCTCAGTGTGAACATTCTAGTTCTATTCAACAAGATGACCTAGGTTCCTTCCAACTTGTGACTTACTTGTGCCTGCCTAGGGGCCTCAGAATCTTCTACCCCCAATTGAAAGATGGGGAAGAGAATGTGATGAGAACATTTTCCAGATTTCCAGTGACAGGTATGTGTTTTTCCAGCTTCTTTTTGTCATCCTAGTGTACAGCAGTCCCATAATGAGGAGCCAACAAGATGACTCATGAGTCCCTGACCATCTTCCCATTTTCCAGCCCCATGTACTTGCCCCACAATTCTTTTCCTATATATAGCAGCATACTGGGATGTCTAAGAATGTGGTCTTTACCATCAGTGCCTGGACTAAGCATGGGCAAATTTCTCAATCTTTTCATGCCTTGTCTTTCCCATTCTGGAGAACATAGTAACACTGTTTCATGGAGCTCTTAGCCAACCTCTTGGTCAAACTATTAAAGATGTGTGAAATTCTCACAAAAGTTCCATTGTGCATAATATATGTTTAATGAACGTTACTTATGATATACACTGCATACTGTAACCTGCCATACCCAAGTGTCTAGTATACCTCAAACACAATCTAGGCTTCCCATCACCAACAAAAATCGAGTTCTTCCTGCAGGCCCAGCTTCATAGCACATGTGACCTGAGCAGCTATCTACAGACCCAGACTCAAAAGCATGCTGAGGGGTTGGCCCTTGGTATGCTGCTATTTTATCACTGTCTTGAAGTTGAAATTTACGTTTTGCAAGTGAAATCTATGGAACAATGCAGGGTGCAGATGTAGAAAGGCAAGACATACAACATATATGTCCACTGGCATTCTTCACCAAATTGTAGCATTCTTGGTGTCCCATGTCTATGTAAGTCCAGCAGATCCACAATTTGTGGGATTTGGGTGAGACCCAAATCAAGTACAAGTTGAGTATATCACATCTGTGACTCAGTAAGCAGAACCATGACAAACTCAAGAGATCACGCTTTAGTTGCAGTGAAAACTCGTTTTGAAAGCAGACAGAAGGCAATAACCAAAGAATCCTACGCTGTCTTTTCTTGTCCGTAGTATTTCCTTGTATTCATTAACCACACTGTCTGAAAATAATGGCACAACAAGAAAGACAAAGCTAGGGCAACTCAGTTCCTTTTCCCTTCAGTTCATCCTCACTGTCAGTAAAACAAAAGTGAAGCTCTGGTAGAATGTACAAGTATCTAGTAGGGAGATAACAATGGTTGGGTTGCACTCTCTTGTTCTAGAAACAACAACAACAAAATGCATCAAAAGCCAAAAAACCGAACTCACTGCCATCAAGTCGGTTCTGACTCATAGCAACCCTATAGGACAGAGTAGAATTGCCACATAGTGTTTTCAAGGAGCACCTGGTGGGTTTGAACTGCTGACCTTTTGGTTAGCAGCCTAGCATTTAACCAGTACACCACTAAGGTGTCCCTTATTGACTTAGAAAGGCATTAAATAGGAAATAAAAAACATAGTGACAAGTCCAAAGAGAGAACATAGGAAAAAGGAGATAGATAGCTTTGTATTTCAGCACAGCTTTGTTTTTCCCCCCTGTCGGACTTACTGACCCAGCCAATTTATGTAGGAAGCCTCACCTGCTGTCCTCCACTGTTTCTGGGCTGTCTTGGCCTTCCCGCTGGCTCTTATATAGCAACTTTTATTGTTATCTTTCTTATTGTACCTTTGCCCTTGAATTACAGTCAGTTTTGAACATGCGTCTTCCCTGTCTTTCCTGCATTTTTACCCGGTGGCCATGAGCTAGAATTAGTGGAACTCTGATGCAAAAAATAACAATGAACAGATGGAACACATAGAATCAATGAACAGACAGAATCAGAATCTCCAGGGCTGGGTCATTCAGCTGTACAGCCAGCTTGGAAAGTAGTTGTGAAATGAATGAAAGAATACCAATGGTTTCAGTCCCTGGAATGGTACTTCCTCCAGTCCAAACTCTCTCAGATAAAATCTGTCCTTGATGGACTGGTTCTAGTACTACCTCTTCTAGAGAAAAATCGTTGATTGTTTCTTTTCCTTTCTTTTCTCACACGTCTAACCACCTCTAGCCTCAGGTGCCTTAAAAAACCAGGAACCAAACCCGTGGAGTCAATTCATGATGACTTTATGGGACAGAATGAAACTGCCCCAAAGGGTTTCCAAAGGAGCAGCTGGTAGATTCTAGCTGCCAGCCTTTCGGTTAACAGGCAAGCTCTTAACTGCTATGCCACCAGAATGCCTCAAGTCCCTCTTGATATGCTGGTTAGCCTTGACACTGAGCAAATTTTAACTTGAATGTTACTTCTCTAATTCGACTCTATTGACATCGAGGGCACAGCAAGGCAGGGGCTAGCATAAGGTAAGTGAGGCATCTTAACTCATGCAAAACTTAGGGGAAGAGAAAAAAAAGAAAAAAGAAACCTCAGTGGTCAACAGAAATCATATATTTTAAAGTAATATTTTTAAAAATCCAAATTGATGCAATAATTATCCATGATGAACAAAATGTGAAAATTTTAAACAGAGACAGGATCCCATTCTAAGCTTGTGCAGCTTGGCTCACTTCTAATTCCAGTTCTGTTGGATTACACTGCTTTATCTTTTGACTCTAGGAGTTGTGGAATGAATGAATTGCTTCCTTAAACCAAGTCACCAGACTGAACCTTGTAAAATACTGGTAGTAAGGATGACGTCTTTGTTACCTGCTGTTGCTGAAACAGAAATACTACAAATGGGTGGTTTTTCCTTCCACAAGTACAGGGGTCAGGATTTAAGACATGTGTTTCAATCTATAGCAAGTGATTTAATGTGTAATGTGCCCATGGTCATGAAAGCAGCCTAGTGCTCCCTCTCCAATCAGCTGGACTGGGTCATAGGACCATGCATTCTAAAATACATGTGACATTTCCTGCCTGCAGTCAGGTCCCCATGAAATTCCCCTCTATGATCCCTGCTTTGTGTAAAAGCAGAAAAATAAAGTCCATATTCTGCTGTCATGTTTCTTGACAATCCTTGGACCTGCCCTCACATGGCCAATTCAAATGGAATTCCAACAGTTGTCTTAATAACACTGCATTAAAATCTTTCTCCCTTACCATTATTTATTTCATGTTTCTATTTAATCTTTATTTCAGAAGTCTTCAGGCAAATTGTGATCACAAAGTTGCTTCGGACAAAAGGAAGCAAGAGTATTCATTATAATTTATTCTCTGTATTGGGTTTCTTTCTTGAAAAAGAACTTAGCTCCGAGTTAGACTTGAGAAGAAAGGAAAGCGAAAAAAAGGCCAGCTGAATTGATGGCCTAGTTGTCCACTCTGTGAACAGAAGATCCAAATCTCCCTTCATCCTCCACTTCCTCTTAATTACTTAATTGCAAAGTTATCCACCAGGGTTTGTACCTGCGTCTGCAACCAGGGCTTCTGATCAATTCCTTTCTGTTCAAATCCCTGTTGAGAATTTGCAGTGCCAGCCTAGACACAATGAATCAGAATCTATATCTTAACAGGATCCTAAGAGGATTCTTAGGTCCAATAAATTTTGACAACCACTGTTCTACTAGTGAGGCCTTGGAGGCTGAGAGGGTTAAGAGTTGAGCCTGCTAACCAAACAGTCAGTGTTTGGAATCCACCAGCTGCTCCTTGGAAACTCTATGGGGCAGTTCTACTCTGATCTACCATTAGAGTTGCTACAAGTCAGGATCAGTTCCACGGCAAATGGGTGTTTTGGGTTCTACCAGTGTTTCTCAGAAGCAGTCCACAACTACTAGCAACTCCATTGCTGGGAACTTGTTAGAAATGCAAATCCTCAGCAGGGGTTGGAACTGGACTCTTAGAAGTCCTGTTTGAAAAAAAATGGTGCAGACGCCACAGCTTTTCTCCAAACCCACCAAAACATCCTGGGGCAGCTTTGGAGCACAGCCCAGGAACTTCCTTGTAAAGGAGAACAACTTCTTTCCGGCTACAGAAACCTCCCAAGTTCTGTGCCCCGAAACTCATTGCAGTTGATTTCCAACCCATAGCGACTTATAGGACAGAGAGTACAACAGCCCTAGAGTTTACAAGGCTGTAAATCTTTGCAGAAGCATAGTGCCACGTCTTTCGGCCTCAGAGTGGCTGGTGGGTTAGAACTGCCCATCGTTTGGTTAGCAGCCGAGTGCTTTAACCACCGCGCAACCATCGGCTCCTTCAAAGTTCATTGGCGGTTGCTGTCCAGTTGATTCTGACTGATGGCGACCCTATAGAACTCATTAGAACTGCCCCATAGAGTTCCTAAGGAGTGCCTGTGGATTGGAAATGCTGACTTTTTGGTTAGCAGCCATAGCATATTGAGTCCCTGCACCACCAAGCTATCAGCGGTGACAATAAAGGACCGTTTATTATTATCAGAGGCCAAGCAGACAGGCATCTCTGCAGTCTGAGAGGTGAGGCCCCTCACTGTCACCAGGGAGTCTTGGGGCTGCCTTGGTCTCCCTAGACGTGTGCAGAAGCACCAGACATGCAGACAGCGGGAGTTCCAACGGGAGAGCGTTGCGATTGTCAGCGCCAGCGCCGTCAGCAGGGGTGGTATTTTCTCACCCCTTTCCTCAAAAGGCTTACAAGAAGCCGGGATAAAGAACGCACGCATGTTACCATCTGGCTGGCGGTCTAGAAGACCTGCTAATAAATAATCTACAATTGTTCAGACCGTTGAAGATACCGACTGTCATAGCGTTGTGTATTACACCAATAAATGCATGTATTGAGTAACGACGGCGGAATTATATTTTAATACTGTGTATAAGAAAAGAACTGAGCTCTTTCGTTCAAGCAGTTTTATCGCAACTATAGCTTCCCGTCAACTACATTTTAGCTTTTTTGGCTAAGCAGTGTTTTTCCAAGTGTCCATCTACTCCAGACCCCAGCCGCCTGCTTCCTTCTTTTCTCTCAGTCTGAACCCCTGGCCTATAGGACCCGCAGGGGGGCGGGGGTGGAGGGTGCTGATAGAAATCCTTATTTGTCTGGGCAGGACTTTTCAAGAATATAAATTATTTTTATCTTCCGGGTCTTTTTGTACATTTCCAGGGCAAACATCAAGTCACGGGGCAGCTCTTCTTGATCCCCTAGAGTGTCTCTGACCCTGTACACACCTCTCCAGGGTATGCATAATGGGGGGTGGGGCAGTGGAACAGGAGTGTCTCCACTTGAGAGACAGGTAAGTGAGGTCCTAACTTCCATTCCTGGTGTAGTGGTGGCAGTGAGAGAACAGCCAGACAGCCGGGCAGCTGGAGGCCCCGGGAGCAGCCAGAGCGCGGAGTCTGTCAACACGCGCCACAAGTGGTTTGGCAGGGGAGGAAGGGGCGCCGCGGCGAGGGCGCGCGGGGCTGGCCCGGTACCGAAAGGGCCGTGCTCCCGGGGTCAGCCCCCTCGCCCGCCTGCCACTCGCCCCCTGGTCCTGCTTCTCCAACTCCAGGAAGGATGCCCAAACCCGAGCCCTCGTGCGCCACGCAGCCGGGTGGGTGGACACGTTGCCACCGAACCCACAGCGACGTCGCCACCGCAGGGAGGGCCCGGCGGGCGGAGAGCGCAGCCGGGGCTGAGAGCAGGGGGGCGTCCGCACCTGGGGAGGCAGGTGCGGAGGCGGCCGGCGGCGCGGGGGTGGAGTGCGCGTCAGCGCCGGGCTTCGGGTGGACAAGCCAGTTCTGGTGGGCGCGCCAGAGCGTGGGCCCCGTGCCGGGCCCGGAGCTGCGAGGGCCGGCTGAGGTGGGCCGGCCGGGCGGCCCAGGGTGGCGGCGGCGGCGGCGGCGGCTGGGTGTGCGGCCGGGAGGCCATTTCCTCGTTGCGCCCCTGGCGGAGCCGAGTTTGCTTGCTCTTGGCCGCCGTCGCCGTCGCAGCTGCGCGAGCCGGACCGCCCGGAGGGCCGGAGGGGGAAACCAGGTCACCGGTTCGCAGACGCGGGGCGGCGTGGGCGCCCCGGGCCCGGCGCGAGGCAGCTCCCGGGGAGCCGGCCGGGGCGGGCCGGGCGCGCGGGGGGCGCGAGGAGGCGGGGACTCGGGCTCCCCGGCCGCGCTCGCTTCCTACGCCAATAAAAGTGCAGTGGCCGGGGAGGGCCGGCGCGGCCCTGGCTGCGGCCGCCTCTCTTCGCCCAAGGAGTTGACATTTTGCAGGACTCACGCGACGCCCCGTCGCCTGCGCTCCCCGGGACCCCGCCGCCGGGAGGAGGGGGCGGAGGAGGGTGGAGACTGCCGGGCTTGGCCAAGGAAGGCGCACATCCTCGGACGGGAGGCCGTGACGCGGCGGGGATTAACTTTGCATGAATAATGTGAGTGTGCTTGGAAGGGAGACCGTCTGCTCCCCGGGCCCGGGGCGAGCGCCCACAGGCTGCCTTCCCCGGGCAGGGGCGCTCCACCCAGTCGGCTGGAGGGCACCGGTAATTTGGCTAGAGGTCTGCGCGGAGGGGGTAGGGGGGAAGGAAGGGGCGACTCTCCCAAGTGTCCAGAGGGTGAGAGGGCTGGTGGCGGGGGGCGGGAGGGTGTCGCAGGAACCTGAAGGAGTGTTGACCAGGAGGCTACGCGCGCGAGGGCGGGCGTGGGTGGGTGAGGGGTGTCAGCCGCCTCATTACCTGCCTCCGCCGGGTTCCTACGCCCCGGCTGTGAGAGAAGGTGCCCCCTTGTGCCCGGGCACAGCGGCGGCAGCCAGGGGCCACAGCGTGGGCAGTGGTGGAGTACGGTGGCTGTGGCGCGCCCTCTAATCGCAGCGGCTCTGTCCCTCAAACCCAAGCCCAGCTGTTGACAGACTCCTTGTGAAATGGAGTTTGGCATCCTCAGCGCAGAACCGAGTGGAAGTTTCCATGATGAGGAAGTTGTGTGACACGGGGGTTCGGAAAAGGTTGGCAGGCGCTGGGGAGGTGGGTGGTTTAAAGGGAACTGTGGGTGCCCCATCCCCCCTTTTTCCTCCTGCCCCAGTACTCTGGGTTTGGAAAGGAGAATTTTCCTGAATGTTGGCGTGCGCTGTTGCCAGTGCCTGGCGGCTGGGCTGCTTCTCCCCGCCTCCTCAGGGAACCGGTGGCATTTGCGCTACCCTCTTGGGTCGCGCCAGCAGCCCTGGTGGTTTAGTGGTTAAGCCCTCGGTTAAGATTGGCGGTTCAAAGCCGGTCCGTGGGGTAAAAGAAGTGGCATTCCGCTTCTCTGAACGCTTAACCGCCTTGGATGGAAACCTTCCGGGGCAGTTCTACTCTGTCTTTTAGGGTCGCTAGGAATCGGAGTGGGCTGGACCACACACAAAACTCGGTCGCTCTCATTTCCTTCTCTTGATACTGCGTCCTGGTCGGGGTCGCCCTGAGTTTATTCTAATTCCAGGAATTGTGCCTGCTGTGCACCCTTCACCTAATTCTTTGCGAAAAGACTTACATGGGGGAATTTTCATCGTAGTGGATTTCGACCTTCGTAGCTACAATTGACGTTTGGGAGAATTTCCCAGTGACCACTGAAGCATTATTGTTAGGGCCAGTCTTAAGCTTTCTGGTTTGTTTTTAGGAGAAGGAGGAGGAAATGGGGGCGGGGGGCTTTTTATTTGTTAAAGGTTAAAATGTGTCATTTTCCCCAAATGGGAAAATGTAAAGGAAGGATCTAGAAACATAGGGGCTTGTAAAATGTGTCCAGGAGTTTACCTGAACAGCCAAGTTCAGACTCTTCACACAAATCTGGAATTGGTGAAGAGTTAAACACTGCGCCTCATCAACATATACATTTGAAATAAATTTCTTCCCTTAGCATATTCTTGGTTATAGGTGATAGTTAAATTTAACTTTTAAAACCTGTCTTCAAGTATGACCAACTGAAAATTCCTCGAGTAGTGCATTAATATCAGCGCCCAGCAATTCTTAAAATGATAAATGGATTCGGTAATGTCGACCTCTTGGGCACTATCTTTACATGATTTGACCTTATTGTAGCTTATTTACGTTGTAATAATCTATAGCCTGGCCTGCATGGCAAAGGAATAAAATTGTATTTCAGCCAAAAGATTCCATGATTCATTCTGAATGTTCATTGTGACTGATCTGCTCCCTAATTCCCTTCTGCTTATCTCTCTTAGGATTCTAAAACAAGTCAGGGACTAGGTAATATTAATCAAAAAAAGGTCTTTCAATGTAATATATTTTGAGCAGTGCATGTTTTTAGGTCAATGTTATGCCAGTTGGCTAAGTGTCTTTATTTCAAATGTAAATTTTTTGGTAAATAGTATGTGAATAGTATATATTAGTCACTTCTATGTGAAAGCATTAGTATTTGTGAATATTAAACAGATAGTATCAAAGTCTTATTTTTAAAGAATTTCAAAGTTTTAATGTATATTGGTGTAAGACTATTTGCTAGTAAATACAATTTGGCTTTATTTTACAGTGAGTGAAAGTACATTATGTGGAATATAGCTGTAGAGCTTTTTTTTAAGAAGCAATTATGGTTGGTATTACAATACAAAGGGATAATTTTCTCAACATAGGAATATTGTTATATAAAGTAACTTACATTACTAATGTCATGAATTCCGCTTTCCCTTTTTTTTGCCGTGACTTCTGCTATAATTTCCCTTCTTTGCCATAAATTCTGCCATAATTAAGGGTGAATTAAAACAACTTCCTTTTAAACCAGCCTCTTTGAGAAAAGAAGATTTCTTAAAATCACTTTAAGAGTAAAACAAGTTGTTGGTGAATTTTCTGGGGTTTTTATAGTTGGCAGAAGTGTGAGATGTGTGGAGCCACAAATGTGTTGTGTGTTTCTTTTTTTGATAAGCTCATCTTTTTGATGGAAACCAGGGCAAGGCTGCTCATGGTTTCTTTAGCTCTTTCTTGTCATTCTAGTGCAAGATTGCATGTCACCTTCTTAGAAAACACTTCCCTGACTGCACAAGTAAAGGCAGACCTCCATTCCTATTCATAACCATCAAAACGATTTTTCTTCCTCTTTTTCCTTTGTTGGCCTGATTAGCAGTCTTATTTGTTTATTAGAATTGTCTGTTGGCTGATTACCTGTCTCCCCTCTCTGGAATGTACAGTCCATAACAACAGGAATGCCACTCACCATTCTCCAATGTCCAGAGTAGTATTTTGGCACAGAGTAGCTCCCGAGTAAATATTTATTGAGCAAATAAACGGTTGTGCCCAAACACTGTGTCCCTCAAAATCCCTGTCTAAGCGTTCTAAAGGGATGCTGATTGAGTGTACCAAGTTTTGTGCTTCAATGGATGTCCCATGCATATATGGTACAGTGTTTATTTTTACCCTTCTTTGAAATGAAAGCTGTCCCTTTGTCCCACCTCCACAATTCTGTGTAGTGACAGTGCAGAGAGTTGTGTCGATTAGTTCCTCCTGAGGGGGAGAGGGCGAGTATTTGCCTTTGTGTGGGGATCTCATCAGTGGTGGAGTTTGTCTTACATTTTACCTAGATTCCTTGAAGACATTAACCTTCAACTCCCTGGGTTTCAGCAGACTTTTTTTTTTTTTTTTTTTTACAAGTTCCAGAGATATTGTCCCTGAAAAGAGTGAAACTCCAGGGCACAGATATCACTAAGTGATAGCTACCTTCTCACTTAGCAGGTTCTGGCAGTGCCCATGGCCCTGGCAGCCCCAAAAGGACCAAGCGCAGAATGGTGGTATAAGCTGGCTTTCTAAAAGAGGAGAGGACAAAAATGGGACTGTCATGATCCAATGCAAGATCAGAAAGAGCCCTTGGTGGTAGATTTGGAAATGACCTGGTACTTATTATATATTGTGAGTTAAGTCAGTCAGTGTTTCCCTTCTTATCCCTTGGAACTTTCCTGAGTAGATTCTAAACTAAACTATTAGGGGAAAGGTGGTATTATTGGATTTTCAAGTGACAGGGGAAAGGTTGTATTACTGGTTTTCAAGTGACTGGGGTATGCGTTACCCAAAGGAAGTCCTCTTCCAATTAGTCCTTCGTGGAAACCCTTGGCAACTTGGAGCAGAAGGAAATTATTCTAGGTGCTTATATCAGTTTGTTTTTGTTGATGGGCTATCAACTTTAAGAAACGCATCTGAGGGAGTGCATAGTAAAGATGCCATGTGATGCTGTCCAAGGCTGGTGAAAATGGGAGAGGAAGAGAGATTCAACTTTTATAGAGGGAAGATAGTTAAGCTAAAATCCCAAGTGCTTGCTGCTTTTGAGTCTTTCTCTCTGAGTGTCTTAGTAGTTAACAGAAAAAATGGGGCCCCTGGAGTGGGAGGCACACATCCAAGTTATAATGAAAGATCCCATAACATTTGGTGAGTGCTTCTCTGGGGCCTAGTAAGTGATATATATTCAAAATGTTTATTATAACAAAAATTTCCTAGGATAAAATTCGGAGACATAGTCTATAGATACAGGAAATATCCAACCATATAATGGACAGTGCTTGAATTTCAACTCTACAGAAAATGAAAAAATTCCTTTCTTCAGCCATGTCTTTTACCAATCCTCGAGGGAAAAAAAAATGCAGAAGGTTATTCTGAAGGCAAAGTATCCAACTGGAGGCCCTGCACGCCAATGATTCAACCGTGGAGATTTTGGCGATCTTCCCAAATCAGAAACAGAGTTCAGAAAACCTAGAGGATCGAATGGTTAACATATTCTTTAGACTAGCTTTCTCAGATATCCCATGTCTCAGCCAGGCTTTTGACTAGTGCAGTCTGAGAGGTCAGGACAGCAAAGAACTTGAAATTGACCCTGTGGCCGTATCTGGCTCTGAACAGGCTTCCTTGAGGCTTTGTTCTGTGTTTGGCTCTTGTAACTCTGCAGCACAATGGTTTGTGTCCATTTGTCTCCTCCTGCTACCTAATGGTTTATTCTTCCTTAAATCCCCCGCATCTTGACTAGCAGATGGGCACAGTAGAAATGCTTGTTGGACGGCTGAGTGGAAGAGGGTAGGGAGTGGTGGTTCTCTTTCTCTTCTGATGTTGGTATTAAGCGTCATCGTTTGACATTGTTTTGCCTAGATTAAATGTTTGGATTTCATCAGATGTCCATGTTCCAGCTGGCTGTTTTGCTGGGAGCGCTTCCTCTCACGTCCAAGCTCATTGAACAGTAGATGGCACATTAAGTCCTTTGGTTTATTTAAAGTCCTTCTGATTATTTATGTATCTAATATATGCCTGGGTGCAGCCCAGTGAACTATGAACTATTAGGCGTATATTTAGAAAACAGAATTCTAAAAGGATTCTCTATTGTTAATGGAACTTATCATACATACCTCTTGGGGTTGCTCTACAGCTCATTAGATGAAATAAAGTGAACTTGATGTCTGAGGAGGATAGTGTTTAGTGATTTCTGTAGCCTACTTGTGCTACAGGGGGTTATACACCAGAGTGTTTGGTGTCCAAGTGGTATGAATGGAACATGTTTAGGCCAGTCAGGTTTTTTAGTTTTTATTTTTCATTTATTGTGATTGAGTGAAAGTATGCAATCCAGTTTCAGTTTGCATGCCCACTACATGCAGCTCCTGCTGCTCTCCTTGGCTGGTGACAGCACACTCCTCCTTTCTGTTCTGTACATGTCGTATCCTCTTAACAATCTCCTGTCCCCTCCTCTCTACCCTCTCCACTCCCCTCTAGTGGGAGCCCAGTAAGACGACATGCTGTAGACGCATAGAACCATAAAGTGCACACACGGTATGGTCACTCTTTGTCGCCGAGTCCAATCTATTCCTGTCCAAGGAGCTGATCTCAGTAATGATTTATGAACAGGGGCAGCATCAGGTCTAGGGACCATGCTCCCAGGGGAACCCCAAGGCCTTCAGACCATCAGTTGTGGTCTTTTAGTGGAGTTCTCAGGGTGCACCCCTTTTTATTCTTGTGTTGCCACTGGGACTCAACTTTGTGAGCTGTCACTGGTGGTGGCTACGCACCATCTGGTTCTTCTGGTCACATATTAATGTAGTCATCCATTCACATGGGTCTTTCTGTCTTCTGGGTTCTCTTTCCCCCATGTCGTTCTGGTCCTTGGTGATCATCTGTTCCTGCTGAGTTGGGACCATTTGGTGCACCTCAGATGGAAGCTTGCTAGCTTTTAAGACCCGAGACACCACTCAGCAATATGGGGTGGAGAAGACTCTCTTAGCAATAGGTTACTTGTGCCAAATTGTTAGGCCAGTCAGTTTTTGATTGATGATGTGCATTCTCCACCTTAAGTTCCCAAACCTGTTAGTCAATGATGACATTTCAGCAAGGGGAGAAAAAGGTATCTTAAATCATTGAGTCACAAGCGATGTTCCAGATACCTCCTCTCGAGAATCTGGCCAGCTGCCAGCTAAAATAGTGATCTTCATTTAACACTATGATATTTGGTCCACAGGGTTCTAATTTAAGGGATTTTGGAGTTTTCTTGGGCTGGCAGCTCTCCTTGTATTTTTATCAAGTGAGAAACTGAGCCTCAATGTCAGCTTAGGTGTCTTTTCTAAATAACAAGTCACGAGAACCTGGAATGAGGACCCAGAAGCTTTGATTCTGTCTAAGGAAACACACTGGAACCTTCTCATGGTGAGAGTCAAGCACTCTAGCAAGATAATCCCTGGGAGGTGTTTCCGATGGATGTGGACATGTTTGACAGTGGTGACCAGGTTTCTTGCTCTAGACACATTTCATTTTCACCCTGTGAAGATCTGCTCTGAATGACACAGACTACCTGCATTGGAGCCTTTTGACAGGGAGCATAACCTTGAACTGTTTTCTGGGTGATGCTTGTCAAAAATGAGTCCATGTTTATAGAGAAAGGTTTGAAAGACAGGAAACCAAAAGACAGATTTGTGGTTTTAGCATAAGGGGGCTTCTGGATGACATGCATGAGATCTGTTTTCTCTTCCTGACCTGGATATTTGTGTTTCTAAATTTTTTTTTTCCTCAATTTTGTTTGTAGAATTATTCACCATTTAATCACATATATATAAAGCATACATATGACTAAAATTTGGGTATATGTGTATGTACATATACATACATGTATGTGTGTGTCTGTGCATATTTTTGCTTTCTCCTGAGATGATATACAAGTGTTCTATAGATACAGCACATATAACTAGGAAAGAATTGATCTGAACTAAATTTCTCATTTGACTTCCCAGCTCTGAAAAAGGCCTTCCAGAAATCATGGCTTCCCTTCTGTGATCAAGAATTTAGGGATTTAATTTAAAAAACAAAAACATGACTGATAAGCTGATTGAAAAAAAAGCATGGGCAAAGGAAGGAGAGTTGACAGCTCCTGTGTCTTCTTCTTTTGAGAAATGCTCTTCCTTGATTCCTTCTCCACTACACTTGGCTGGCTGGCTGACTCTGCTGGAGGGGCAGGAGTGCCTGTCGTGAAGAAAGCTGAGCGGAGAGTTGTTTTTAATGGCAGCCTGTATGGTCGTAACCCTTGGGAAACCCTTGAGCATTCTGATGGCTGGGACATATTGTTGAGTGTTTCTCAGATGGTTCAGATCTGTTTGTCTGCCATTTATTACTTGTTTCTCACGGGGCTGCGTGCTCCCAGATTTTCATGATGTCTGTGCAGAAAAAGTGCTCAAAAGCCTCATGGTTGCTGATAATGATCATGACATTCCTGAGGCTTGGTCCTCTTTTTCACATCCCTCCGCGCCCCACCCCCCGCGGGCATAAATGTCTCGCCAACCTGCATGACTGTACAGGCAGAATCTGCCTCAGTGACAACTCTGTATCATGTTCTCACATTCAGTGGAAAAAAGCCCACTTGTCTGTCCTCAACAGTGGTTCCCAGCCCAGCCTTGAAATCTTGATGAGAAGGGACACAGCCGTCCCAGCCACAAATGTGTCTTATTACCAGTACATCTGAGTCTCTTCTCTGAACACCTAAATACGGTGGAAGATACTTGTCTTATTTGACTTTTTTTCTTACTTGACTCTGGGGTCAATTATGGTTGGGTACCCTAAGGTTTAGTGACTCAGTGCTAGCCCTTGGAGAGCCTGTTTTAATGCTAATGCCATTAGGAGTCTTCAGAAGGGGGGACAGTTAGTGGCAAGATCTATTTGGCCACCATATTCTTTAGTTACTTTGTTTTTGTGGAAAAAGTTGGCTAAAGTTCCTGCAAGAGATTGTGAGAAGCACAAGTTTAAAGTATCACACTTAAAGAAAAAATCAAGCTCTTTATTGTTAACTTCTTAGTACATTTCAAAACAAGTAGTAACTCAAAGGAACAGGACTTAGCCTCATGGGGGAGCAGATTTTGCTTTTCAGCAAGGGATCCAACAATTTTTATGTAATGTGGGTAATGCTGCCATTGTTGAAATGTCTTGCGGTGATGTAAAAATGGTGCTAAATTTCTGATAGTTTAAAGGTACTGTAATCATGAAATATGTCTTCCCTGAACTTTTATGTCTAACGTTTAGTTGTACTGAGTTACATAAATGAGAGAATGGGTTATTTCAGCCGGGTGCATTTTTTGTTTATTTTTTGGATTTCACCTCTCTTTCACCTACCAAGAAACTGCACAGAGATGATCGTGTTGAGGTGCATTATTGACATACATCTAGAGTTTTAAGTAAAATGGATATTTTATTTCTTTAATGATCAAAATTAAAGATGAGGGTGAGAAAATGAATGAATGAATGAGTAGCATTATGGAAATACTACCTAATAAAGAACAGAGGTATTTTAGACCGGTGTCTTGACTTAGCTTTAATTTCCTTAGTATAAAATGATAAGAGTAGGTAAATTAGATCATCTCAAATTATCCTTAGCCCAGGACTTGGCAAACTTTTTCTGTAACAGGCCATTTGGTAAATATTTTCAGCTTTGGAGGTCACAGAGTGTCAAAACTAGTCAACTCTGAAGCTATAGTGCAAAAGCAGCCATAGGCAATGCAGAAAGAAATGGTCATGGCTGTGTTCCAGTAAAACTTTATTTATAAAAAAAAAGGCAGTGGGCCATAGGTTGCTGACCTGGAGAGGCCAGCACTGTCCAGTAATGTAATGTGCAAAGTATATGTAACTTAAATTTTTCTAGTAGTCTTATTAAACATAACAATGGTATTAGTTGCAAAGCTGTATTTTATTTCACTGAGTCTATTAAAAATCCTGTTATTTAACATGTAACCAATATAAAAAATACTGAGCTATTTTATTGTCTTTTTTTTTGGCTCCCAATCTTCAATACCTAGTATATATTGTGCATTCACAGAACATTTCACCTTAAACTGAACACATTTCAAGTGCTCAATGGCCATTGACGGCAAGTGGCAACTGTAACTGGACAGTACAGCTCTAGCCTTAAAAATATCCATGATCCCATGCAGAAATAAATTACATGAATTATTTTCAAGGCCTGAGACACTTTTTTTCCCTTGCCACATGTACTGGTTAGGAAAACACCAGTTGCGCTTACAAGCAAAATAAAAAATACACAGTGACGCAAGTGAAACAGCAGTTCATTTTTCACTCCTGTGAAGTGGAAAATGACAGTTCCTGATTGATTGGTGGCTGTGCTCCACGGTGATTCAGGGGTCCAGCTTCCTTTGGTCCCTGGCTTCTCTCTCTTCAGCATATGACTTCCAAGGTCATGTGCTCCTTGCCACCTGCTTCTTAACTACCTAGACTTGGAAGTGACCCAAAACTATTTCTGCTCAAGTTCCACTGGTGAGAGCTTAATCCCATGTCCCCACCTAAAGGGAGCAGAATGAGGAGCACAGTCATTGCCTGGGCAGCTGCTGTCCAAGTGACAATTCTGTGCTCTGGGAAGGGGAGCAAGAATGACTTGGTGGACATTCGCTGTCTTGTGACTGTTGAAGGCATGAACCAGTGATGGAGGCAACTTTGTAACAATGAGGGACCCAAGCTCGCACCCTCCTGTTTGACCTGCTTACGTTGCCCCACTTCCTTTTTACCTTTATGGAGTCATCTTCAGTCTCGCTAGACCTGCTCCTTCTTGTTTGACTTTCCTTGTCTCTGTTTCCCCTTGAGAGCTCCGTGAGTCATAAAATGCACATCATTTTGGAGCTTGTTGATCCATCTGGCATTATTATTGGAACATCATTCATTCGCTGCTTTTTTTTCCTTAAAAAAAAAAAGAAAAATGGGGGAGGAGACTGAAACTTAAAGTGGGGGTATCAGGGAGCAAAGACCAGAGCTGATTCTTGGTATGTTGACAGAAGTATTGAAACCATTTTCCTCGAACGATCTTATAGAATATTAGACTCTTTAAATAAATGACTCATTATCTAATAACTTGACTAAAAATACCAATTTTCCTAGTATTTACCCAACCTATAATTGCTTGCTACAAAGGAGTGTCCTCTTTTTCAGTCAAAAAGAATACTTGCTTGTTTTCTTCCCAGGCAATGCATGTCTTTTATCTAAAATAGTACTCTCTCACATGAGGGAGACACAAGGGGGGAGGGAGTAATAAAAGTGAAATCAGTGAGAAGAAAAAGAAAGCCTTTTCCACCAAGTAACTACGCACATTCTACCTTTCTGACCATGTTACCATTTAATTCTAACCAAGAGGTCTTCTTGTAAGAAGTAAAGCAGATACAAAGGACCCATATCTTTTGGATTATTAAGAAATAAGGATAGCCAGTGATTAAGTACCATACGAAGGGCATGTGAAAGAAAAATAAGTAATTTGATACCTCTTTCTGGATCAGGCTATCTTCTGCTTCACAAGTTTATTTTTGTAAAATAGTTGCAGTATTTCTGGAAATTCAAGTTTAAAATATTAAGAAGATAATTCTGATAAATATCATTTCAGATACGGCATCTAGCTGATTCTTGACATTCAGTTAAAAAAACAAAAAGCAAATCTGTTGCGACTGAGTTGGCTCCCACTTTTGGTGATTCCACGTGTTATATGGAGTAGAACTGCCTCACAGGGCTTTTTTTGGCTGTACTCTTTACAAACACAGATTGCCAGGCCTTTCTTCTCTGGCATTTCTGGTTATGTTTGAATCTCCAACCTTGTTTGTAGCAGCCAAGCCCAAAAAACCAAACCCAATGCCGTCAAGCTAATTCTGACTCATAGCAACCCTAGAGGACAGAGTACAACTACTCCATAGAGTTTCCAAGGTGCACCTGGTGAATTTGAACTGCTGATCTTTTCATTAGCAGGTGTAGCACTTAACCACTATGGTACCTGGATTTCCATCGTGCCACTCAGGGACCTCGATGTTCTATGCTGTTGCTCTTATTAAACGCCGTCGAGTCAATTCTGACTTACAGTGACCCTATGGGACAGAGTAGAACTGCCTCACAGAGTTTCTAAGGTGTAATTCTTTTTTTTTAATTATGATTGAATGAAAATGTACATTCCCATATAAATTTGAATGCCCACCTATATGCAGCTCCTGCTGCTCTCCCTGCCCGGTGACAGCACACTCTTCCTGTCTGCTCCATACATGTCTTCTCCTCCCAACAATCTCCTATCCCCTCCTCTCCACCCACTCCCCTTCCTCCAGTAAGAGGTCCTCAAGACAACATCCTATAGATGCATAAAACCATAAAGTGCTAGGGCTGTAATTCTTAATAGGAGCAAATGGCTAGGTCTTTTCTTTCACAGAGCAACTAGTGGATTTGAACTGCTGACCTTTAGGTTGGCAGCTGTGTGTTTAACCATTATACTACCAGGTCTCCTGAATATTCCATAACAGGGAAGAAACAGTGCCTTCAGTCTCCAGTTTTTTACTGACCAATACACTGAGGTCTCTGAGTCTCGGGGCAGCTGCCCTACATGGAATCCAGTAATGCCCTGTCCTAATGTTCTATAAAAAAAACAGGAAAGGGAGAGGCCCCATTGGCCTAATCCATTGTGGGGAGGATAGAGGCCCAAAGTCCTGGCTTCTGGAGCTGGGACAAGGGAGAGAGAGCTCAGGGGGGTAGCAATGGGGAACTGAAAGGCAGGCCAGGTTGGGTGCCTGGTAATGTCACCTCCTAGCTTTGGGTCTTTGGCAAGTTAGTCATCTCTTTGAACTTCAGTCCCTCTGTGTCTGTAATGAAGAGAATAAATTGGTACTTACTTCACAGCCTTGTGGGGGAGTATAATGAGATAATGGTTCTGAACTGCCCAGCCAGTACCGTGGTGCCCGGGAGTGCACAGGGTATGGAAAACAACTTTATTATTACAAAAGTTGTACAATTGTTTGTGTTAAGTAAACTTGCACCCTGGAGGAATGGGGAGTGAGGACTTGCCCGAAAAGCAGGAAGTCAGAGAGACAGACCCAAAGTCAGCCTCCTAATTGACTTCATGATTTTGTGTTATTGGTTATTCTTTTTTTAAACCTTAAATTCTTATTATGTGTTTATTGGTGGTAATCTCTGCTTTTCAGATAACCTAGCATTTTCAGCCTCAGAGAGGTGTTCCATGGGGAGTTGTTTAAAGGTAGAGAACCCTTGAGATTTGTAGAAAATAAGAATAATAGATGTTTGGTCACCTGCCTGGGCATCCAGGCTCTTGAACACAAATTTGGCTTTTTTCACTTGTGTGATTCTGATGCACTGGCCAACTGACTACCTTAGTTCCTTTTTTCATAGAAGCTCCTCCCATCTCTTGTTCTTTATGATTTTTTATTGGTTATATTCAGACCTGTGAGCCTTCAAGACTAACATATATTTTCCCCTGCCTCTGTTACAACAACCTAGCTTCTCAGTATCTTTCATTCAGAAATCCTGTCCTAACTAATTAGGATTGAGAAATGAAAACTCTCCTTGGTTCTAGCCTGCTAAAACATGCCACTTTAGTGACAGTTTCTTTCACCCTATTGTTCATGGGATTATATGACACCATTTTGCCCATATTGGAGTCCCGGTATGCAGAATTTAAGAGCTACAGTTGCTAACCAGAAGATTAGTCTTTCAAATCCACCGGCCACTTCATGGAAACCCCACAGGGCAGTTCTACTGTGTGCTGCAGGGTCGTGGTGAGTTGGAATCAGCTTGATGACAGTGGTCTTTTTTTTTGGCCATGTTAGTCAGTTATGTTGTCTGCCATCCAGTTGATGCCAACTCATAGCAACCCTATAGGACAGAGTAGAACTGCCCCATAGGGTTTCTCAGGCTGTAATCTTTCTAAGAACAGATTGCCATGTCTTTATAGCTGGAGACCTGAGGGTGGGTTCAAACTGCTGACCTGTTAGTTAGCAGCTAAGAGCTTAACTGCAGTGTCGTCGGGGCCCTTCGTGAGAGTCACTTAGTGTACATATTCTTTCCCCGTTCAGTGTCCATAAAACATATTTCTAGGCTAGATTTTAAAGGGACAAGTTGAGTGCAGTCTAGAAGAGACCTCCCAGCAGGTAGGTGCTGAGTAATGCTTTCTTGGTGATCAATGACATATAGGCTGTTTTCATGTCATCAGGATGAATCTAATTTTAAGATGAACAACCTGTGTCCTCAGATAAATTAGAATACATTTACAGGGAGGGCCCTGCTGTCTAGCACTATAAATAAGGGAATGTGTCCTCCTGCAGCAAAGCTCTGCTATTCTTTTCTGTTTGAAAATTAAATAAATAAGAACAGTCATCCACACATAAGACCTGAGATAAAGGATCTCCCTATCTTCTCAATGAGGCTGGCAGGAAATCAGGGCTCCCAGGAGTGGATGTTCTCTGCAAAGATGAAACCCACTGAAGATCCGGAATCCAAGAAGAGTGGCTTCTGATGATCTACAAAGAAGATTACTTAACAGCAATAATAATAAAATCAAACCCATTGTCATCAGGTTGATTCCAACTCACAGCAACTCTACAGCACGTGATAGAACTGCTCCATAGGGTTTCCAAGGAGCCCCTGGTTGATTCAAACTGCCAGCCTTTTGGTTTGCAGCCCACTGTTGAACCATTAGCACCAGCAGGACTACTCCTTAAGAATACCCATTGACGTGAAGTCGGTTCCAGCTCATCAAGACCCCATAGGTCAGAGTAGAACTGCCCCGTAGAGTTGCCAAGGAGTGCCTGGATTCAAACTATCAACCTTTGGTTAGCAGCCATAGCACTTAACCACCACGCCACCAGGGTTTCTTCCTTAAGAACAGCTAACTGTAAATAAACTTTAAGTTTGGGTACCAGAAGGACTTCCCGAGGTCTTGGGTTCCAGTGTCTGCAGAAACAAGTTCTTCTGAGACTGTTTGCAGAGTATCCAACCACAAGTTTTTGTTCCTATGAAGAGCCCCTGGATAGATACCTCTGGTGGCCGCTTTACAACTGCTAGCTATTTTATAGACTTTTTTTATCCCCCTGAAGGACTTTAGTGTCTCAGAATTACCATCGCATGGAAGTTGAGTGGTTTAATGCCCAGAGGCTGTCTTATAACTCATTTCTGTTCTTTGTGTAACAGTGTTTTGAAATAACTATTTCGTTTTTGCTGTTCTGTGGCTTTAAATCCCCACTGGTAATTCATTAAAGTTTAATTTGAACCATGTCAGTCTTTGCTTTTCATCTCTGCCTCTTCCCAGCAGTAGAGTGAAAGCCCCCTTCTATGAGTCAAATGTTGTTAACTTACTTGAGTTCTTGTAGAAGTTTGGCTTTCCAGAAAACTCCAGCGCTGCCAAGTCAATCTCAACTCATAGCGACCCTATAGGACAGAGTAGAACTGCCCCGTAGAGTTTCTATGGCTGTGAGTCTTTGTAGAAGCAGACTGCCCCATCTTGCTCCTGTAGAGCACCTGGCGGGCTCGAACTGCTGATTTTTAGGATAGAAGCTGCATGCTTTAACCACTGAGCAACCAGGGCTCTTTGAAGTTTGGCTTTAGGGTCATTTAAAACTAATAAGGATTACATATGCATTTCCTGAGCCACTTAATTCCTGCCATTCTTGAACAAAAAGTGTTTTTTTTCGTTTTCTCTCCATGCTGTTGCTGTAATTTGCCATCGAGTCAGTCCTGTCTCAGAGCGACCCTGTGCACAACACTACCGGGTCTCATGCTGTGTCCACAATCTTTCTTACGCTTAAATCCATTGTTGCAGCCACTGTGTCAATCCATCTCATTGAAGGTCTTCCTGTTTTTCACTGACTTTCCACTCTACCAAGCATGATGTCCTTCTCCAGGGACTGATCCCTCCTGACAACGTGTCTAGAGTATATAAGGCACAGCCTTACCGTCTTTGTCTCCAAGGAGCCCTCAGGTTGTACTTCTAGAACACATCTGTTTGTTCTTTTGTCGGTCCATAGCACATCCAACTTTCTTCCCCAACACCACAATTCAGAGGCATCAATTCTTCTGTCTTTGTTCATTGTCTAGCTTTTGCGTGCACATCATGTCACTGAGAATACCATGGCTTGGGTCAGGCGCACCGTAGTCTTCAAGGTGACACATTTACTTTTCATTCTCGTGTTTGAGAAAGATGTGTGTCTGAAGCTGTGTTTCTCAAGGTCTTCAATTAGTGGGGCCAGAGCCTGCTTCTCAGAGAAACCTCTGAGGATTCCATGCTCAGGACCTTAGGCCAACTGGTCTGTCTCTAGTGACCATAGGTCCGCTTTTCTAAGAGAGGGTTACTGATGGAGCCAGAGAGTTGTCATGCCAGAGAGACTTGAACATCAAATGGCTCCCAGCTCATTCTTTCTTCATAATACTTGCTGCCCTAGTCTGTGTTGCCCAGGTACAGATGCTGAGATGAACACTCAGTTGCAAGTTATTCCTTGGGAAGGTGGAGACAACATCACTAAGGGAGGGGGGAAGTGAGCTAGAGAAGGAATGGCAGCGGTCAAGTCAGCGACCACCATGGGCCCCTGGAGTTTGGTCACATTGGGGAACTCTGGGAGACAGCATTCTGGTTATCCTACCCAAGAGGCAGGGCAGCTGGGTAGTTATTCACTAAAGCATGCTGGACGTTGGTAGAGAGTTGCAGAGGTAGCATTTCTGGGCTGCAAGCCTGTGCAGAAAGGAAGGCAGATGTTGGCAGAAGACAAGCCAGTGGGCACTGAAATGGTACCTACAGGGATAGGATCAGGATCCTGGCAGCCTTTTTGCCTTTCTTATCATTGGCATATTGCCATGCAGTGTGAGCTTTAACCTTCTACCTGAGACTGTCTAGCCAGCTTTGGACTTTTGGTTGGTTCTTACCAGATGCCAAAATATCAGTTGCTGTAAGTCGTTCCAGATTCACCGTTGACCACATAATATGTCAAAGAAGAATTGGGTTCCATTGACTGATTTTTCTTGAGTAGATTGAAAGGCTGTCCTCCAAGTTCCCCTTGGGTAGATTTGAATCTCCAGCCTGCTGGAAAGCATCTCAGCATCCAGAGTTGTCAATCAAGTATACAGTAAACAGAAATTTAATATATTCTTTTTAAAAGTGTGCTTATCCATCTCTTCTTTTGTCATCCATGTATCGAGGACCAAGTCTGTGCCGAGTGCATGCTTGTCATAAGGGTGCTGTGGTACATGTCATGCTGTCTGTCTTTCCAGATGGGTCCACAAAGTGAAAATGCCCGTGACAGCCTTGTTGAAAGTGTCAGCCCCAGCTTGTGGAGGCTGAAAATAACAAAAACCCAATGTTGTACCAGGGACAGTTACAGTTCCTGGCCCAGTATTTCCTAGTTTGGGAATCCAGACTCTCGCATTTAGAATAATGAAATCCTGCTTTGTGTGGTAGGGTTTACTTCTGTCCCTTTCAGAAACATTTTATGAGCGCAGCCCGACTTGACAGGCGAGTTTCACGGTTTAACAAGTTGCTTAAATGAAACATTCGTACGTATTTCACACTGTTGCTTGTTGGCACTGTCTTTTCCTGGTTTTATATAACCCATTCCTGCTTTGCCTATTCTAGGAGTTGTCCACATTTTTAGTGAATCCATGCCAGAGCTGCTTCTTCGAGACATGAAACAGAGTTGGGTTGCCTGGACTTTCTTGGCTGGGAATAGGTCGTGAGAAAGGAAATAGCATCAGGATGACGGAGGAGAGGATTAGGAAGGTGCTGATGTCACTGGGAGGACTACTGAAGGATGATGGCTTCTTTTGTTGCAGTCAGCGTGTTATGTGTATGCAGTGGAAACGCTTGGAGAGGCTGGGTCTCAGAGTAGAGTGGTTAGACCTTTTGTCTCGGCGGTATTAGTGGCTGATGTTTTCTCCCAGGCAGTTACTTCCATTCCCCTCAGTCTTCCCAGCCTGGCTGACTTCTCAGATGGTGCTGCCTGGACCAGCAGCAGCCACACCAGGAGAACCTGTTCAAAACATGAACTCTCAGGCGCCAGCACGGACCTGTTGCACCAGAATCTGCTTTAGAGCAAGACCTCCACGTGATTCAAATGTACAGTGAAGTCGGTGAGGCACTTTGGTGCTACTTCTGTTTTTCTACTCCTAATAAAGTAAAAATAAGACAGATCCAAAAAGAATAAAATAGTTAATGAGGTAACCTTTTTAGGTACTGGTATTGTACCTAGATGTGTGTTTGTTTTTTTTTTAAGTCTGGTTATCAGCTCACCAAGAGGTTGTGAAATCAAAGTAATGAATCACAATCAACACAACTTTTAAGTGCAAACAAACCAAAAAACCAGGCTAGAAAGTAGCAGAGTCTATTACATATTTTCGAAACATTCATTTCATTAAAAAAAAAAAAAATCTCATGTGCGTGTGTGCGCACATGCACACACATACCCTTTTATATGTGTGTCCTGGATTGTGGCATGAGCTGGAATTTTGACTGGGTTACAGTACAAAGATGTTTGAAAACTGCTGGCATAAAGACTAGTAAATCTTATTTTATGTATTGAGTACTGTTTCAAAATACACACAAGATCAAATGCATGCATTTAATGTAGGTTGACCATTTGACTGCCACCTGACATGATATTCTCTAGCAATCTTACTTATTGAAATTTCAACTCAGATTGCTGTGTGAGATGTCTAAATAAAAGATAAACGAAAACCATTGTTGTTGAGTTGATTCTGAGTCACAGTGACCTCATAGGATGGAGTAGAACTGCCCCATAGAGCTTCCAAGGAGCAACTGGTGGATTTGAACTGCCGACCTTTTGGTTAGCAGCTGTAGCTCTTAACCCCTACACCACCGGTGTTTCTAAAAAAAAAAACCACAGGAATGTGAAAATCACCTCTCCTGCAAGGTAACGTTGACAGTAATTTCAGTTTTTCACTCAGTTTCAGAATAAACAATACTTTATGAGAGAGTATCTCTAAATCTTGACACTGACAACTTTAAAGAAAAACTCAAATAAGAAACAAAACAAAACCCACTGTAGGGTGGTCAAAGTGTATTCATTAACTTGACTACGATTTTGGAAACCTAAAGAAATCACCGAGATTATAGGAGCTGCAAAACCAAGCCAGATTCATTGACATGGAGAGGACACTGAGCAAGCTTATAATAGGACAGAATAGAACTGCCTCATAGGGTTTCCAGGGAGTAACCGGTGGGTTCGAACTGCCAACCTTTGGGTTCGCACACCACTGGGGTTCCCTGGGGGACACAGCATGTACCACAAGTTATAGTGCAGTTTTAAGTTGTAATAACTGCAGACACAGCAATGCCCAAAAAGTACCGCCCCCCCCAAATTACTTTGAAGTTGAATCTTCAACTCTCTTAGTTTTCTAGTTTTATGATTTTTGAAAAATAGGTTTTTAGATTTTTACTTCTCTGTTTCAGTTCCTGTCCTTGGAGATGGCAAGCACTGAAACAATCCATTATAATAAAAAAATTAACTATTGAAAAGAATCATAAAACCAGAAGAGTATTAAAGAAATCTAGAGTGATCCTTTGCCACGGCAGTCTTTTTTTTTTTTTTTATTTAAGCTTGTAGCAGGGATCCTGCTGACGTTATTAAACGCCAGGTAGCGGGAAGAAAAAACGTGGCTCTTCCAGCCCCAGTCTGTCTGAAGAGAAGACACGGAGAAACCTCTGAGAGTCAAATTTCACCACGTGTGAGAAAGGACTTGTCCCTGGGGGTGAAACTGAGGTGCTTTGTGAAGCAAGGTGCTAGTGCCAGGAGGAGACACGGTTACAGCAAGTGCTTTCAATCTCTATGGCAGGATCTGTGCCAGACAAGGAGTGGTCTCTGAAAGTGCCTTTCCCCGTGAGCAAGTGAGCAGCCACTGGTTGGACCGGGGAGCTACTTTGAGCTTCCAGACGGCTCGTGTAGGGTCCTTCTGAATGTCCCCCTCAGAGTCATGGTTTCTAATTTGATGACCATTTATTAGGGCGTTTCCTTAATGGTCATGAGTTATTTAAAACAATATCTTATTAAATACGAGTTATAATGCGCCTTTCAGGAGCTGTAAGCTTTTTCCTTCCGTCTAGACTTAGTGTAGTAATGATAACAGAATATTTGCTTTTTTAAAAAAATATTATGATGTTTGTGTTTCTAAAGAAAGTTGTGTTTGTGGGAAAGTTGAAAAATTGTATGCTATAAAAGAAGTAGTATTACCTCACGAGCATCACTTCATAGTATCTGGTTTTGTTTTTTTCTTTCCGTTTCACTGTCCTGGTGGTGCAGTGGTTAAGAGTTAGACTGCTAACTGAAAGGTTGGCAGTTCAAATCCTACAGCTGCTTTGTGGAAACCCCATGGAGCAGTTCTGCTCTGTCCTTTAGGGTCACCATGAGTTAGATTGACAGCAGCAGTCTTGGTATTTTGGTTTTTTAACTATCCTATTTTGGTGTCTCAGAGCTAATCACTAACGGTGCCATCATTTTGCTGGAGTTCATCCCTTCAAGAATCTGTAGATATTTGAATTAAATTATATATAATGCAATTTGAGTATCCTGAGTATCTACAGTTTGAATATATATTGACCATGCATTTAACTTGTACAGTTTGAAAATAAATGCAAGAAAAGACATTGGAGAAGGGCTACCTGTTATAAAGGCTAGTACTGATAATGGCATCTTGCATTTATTTATGTCTAGATGGAGGAAGTAATAGTTCTTCCATCTTAGGACTCAATGTTATTTTTCATTGTTTTAAAAACCTGTATTTTTATGTCAAACCAACTTCATTAATATCAGTGTGATGTTCATGTTTGTAAAGCCAAGTGCCGTCGAGAAAGTATACATATATATATTTTATCATGTTTTGGCCTGTTAAAAAAAAAAAAAACTCCCTTTGTCTGTCAAGCTCTCACTTGTTACACAATGGCCACAGTTGTGGACAGTAGGCTGTTGCTGTCAAGTCTGATGATGACATGACAAGGCTGCAGGCCCGTGCCAAACACAACATTTTGTTTTGAGTCCCGTAGCTGTAGAACCCTGCATGCTAGTCATTTCCTTTTGTGATTTATCGTAAATGTTACGTTCTTTCAAGTAACACAGTTGTTTATTGTGTTAAGTCATTCTTCTATCTGCCATCAACTGGAGAGATTTCATGTATATACTTTTCAAATTTGTAAGAAAAGCAAATGTCTCAACATGCACCAGTCTTACATGAGACCATACAGTTGCATCAGCTGTGCCTATCCCTAAATATTTCAGGCCTGAACTTCCTCCTATGATCCCAGTTCCTCAGTTGCCTGTATATGGCGTGCATAGACCTTACTGGCCTTATAATCATGAAATAAATCAAAGATTTTTTTAAGTGATATATCACCAGAATTCTGGCTGGCAACATTGCGTCTGTTCGTTACCGTAGCATTTGCCTTTTTCCCATATAGGAAGCCTGAACCTGAAACAATAGCTGTTATTTCTATACATTCTGGTAGATCTGTTACAAAGCCTATGATGACAGATCATTTTGTGCCAGCACCATTAGGTCTTGGAAGCTTTAGGGTTAATGTGTTTGAGAAGTATTGTTAAGACCAGATCCCTGGGCTTAACAGCAAAAAGTGCTGGGATTGATTAGTGATGTCTGCTGCGAAAGGAGAAATTGGACAACAATGTGAGAGCTGTGTATTTTCTTAACCTGTGTCTATACCAATCCAGCTAACTCACTGTTGTCAAGTCAGGTCTACCTCATTGACCCTATAGAACAGAGTAAAACTGCTCCACAGGGTTTCCAAAGCTGTAAATCTTTATGGAAGCTCACTGTCACATCTTTTTCCCACAGAGCAGCTGATGGGCTCTAGCCACTGACCTTCCTGTTAGTAGCTGAGCATCTTAACCACTGTGCCACCAGAGCTCCTTACAGCAATAATATTAGTGTTAAAATAGTTGGTACTCTTTCAAGAATGTGCTAGGTTCTCAAAATAGAATTGCAAACAGTATTTTCTATTATCCTTTAAAATGAGAACATGGTATTTATTTGTCTACCTTACCATTCAGACATCATGCTTCATTTTATTTTTCAGCTCTAATACTCATCCTCTTGTGAAGCTTTGGCCAGTCCCTTGACATAGGGAACAGGAAGGAAATAGATTGCCTATGAGAGAATAAGGTAGAGGGTGTTCCAGGAGAGTCCATTCTGAGTCCAGTGAGCTAGGAGGAGACAATATTTTGGCAGAGGTCACCAGGGGCAAATCTGCAGATCGAAGGCACCCAGAGCCTGTGTTTCTTGTTTCACTAAGAAGAATTAAGTCTTCTGTCAATCAGCTTTTTGGACTCCCTTGAAATCTGCCTGTGAGGAGGGCTGTGTTGTGTTCTCTGCTGGTATTGCTCAATTGTCTGGCAAACCTGGAAGCTTATCATTGCTTCTTCTTGTTAGGTGCATTTGAGTCACGACTTATAACAACTCTATGTGCAAGAGAACAAAGTGTTATCCGGTCCCACCATCCTCAGAATCGTTGCTATGTTTGAGCCCCTCCTTGAGGCTGCTACGTCAGTCCATCTAACCGAGGGTCTTCCTCTTCTTCACTGACTCTCTACCATGAATGTCTGCAGCAGTTGCTTGTCATGCTGAGCTGTGCCACATCAGGAAGTGGAGGCCGCAAAGTTGACTCCACCTCCATCGTTAAAGTCAAATCTACTTGGAAGAGACAGCTTGCCCTCGGTTGTCTTTTGAGTGCCTTGCATATTGAGGGACTCATTTTCTGCCCCTCTGTTGGACAGGGTTCTGCTGTTATTCGTAAGGTTTTTGCTAGTAAGTTGTTTTCAGAACTAGACTGTCCGGTCCTTCTTCCTAGTCTTTCTCTATCTGGAATCACCACTGAAACGTATCCACCCAGGGCAATCCTGCTGGCATTTGAAATACCAGTGGCATAGCTTCCAGAATCATGGCAACAGGCAAGTCACCACAATACAACAAATGGACAGACATGCGATAATTGCTTATGTTACATTAAGTAACGTACAAGGTCCTGAGGAATTAAGAAGCTGAAGAAAGACATCTTTTGTGTTGTTAGTTCTGGTGTTTGTTTCAGGGAGGGATGAATCACGTTCTGCAACAAGACTTGACTTTGCCAAGACTGGCAGAGAAGGCAGGAGAAGACAATTGCCTTTGTGTTCAAGCCCCTTGCACAGTTGGCTTTCCTTTTATAGGGACTGATAGTCTCTGAGACAACATGAATTATGTTCATATTTTTCTGCCTAAGTCTGAGGATGCTTGTGAAAAGGGCAATGGGCTATGACCCTGCAGATGTTTCCAGATGCTGCCATTTAGCTAGCTGGGATAATTCTACACATCAGTAATTGAAATGGTTGGTATTCTCTGAAATGATGGGTGAGTTAACAGAGTCTTGAAAAGGCCCTAAATTTCTCCTTTATTTGTCCTGCCATGTACAGGTACAGTAGCTTTAATATAATGTCATGGGCAAGTATGATCATTGATGGACAGACTGAGGTATAAATATTGGTGTCCCTATTAACCAGCTAGTATGACCTTGGGGAAAGTTACTTCTCTGAATTTCAATTTTCAATTCTATAAAAAATGATAACAATTAGCCTACTATGTAGGACTAAGGTGAAGCACAGAAATAACTGGAAAAGAAGTTATTCATGTAAAATGAAAAAATTGGCCTTAGTAGAGCTATGCCTTGAGTCTAAAGATTTCAGAATGGCTCCCAGGTCTTTTTTTCCTAGATGAGGGGCAGGGAGGAGGAGACAGGGAAAAGCCAAGTGAAAAATCACTGAGAATAGCCACATAGCAGAACATCCATAACTTCTCCACTGTAATGATTTTTTTCTTTATTTTATCCATCGTTTTATACTCTGGTCCAGAGCTAGAGAGGTCACAGTTTTACCATCATCTGTTGAAGTATTGTGTTAATTTTGGGATCCCACTCAGGGGAGACCTGGTGGAATAGTAGTTAAGTGTTAGAGCTGCTAACCGGAAGATCAGCAGTTCATACCTGCCAGGCACTTCTTGGAAACTCTACAGGGCAGTTCTGTTTTATCCTATAGGGTCACTATGCATTAGAATCAATGACACAACTGTGGTATTTTTGGTTACTCTGCCAGAAGAGAAGTCCACAAGAAGGGGAGAATTCTGGAAACAAGGTAGTGTTAAGGATTGTTAAAGAACAAGAAGGGTATGGAATAGAAAACAATTTTACAGGTGGAGTAGCTGTCTTCAGATGCCCCAGAGATCAGCATGTGGAAGAGTGCTGGTTAGAGCATGTATACTAGAGCCAGACAAACCACGATTTGAGTCACAGTTCTACCATCCTTTTATGTATGTAACAAACACTTCTGTGGGGCTTTTACTAAGTCCCAAGAACTGTTCCCGATAGTTTGCACATATTAACTCATTCAACTCTTATAACACACCTAGCAAGTAGGTTCAGAGAGGTTGTGAATGACATCTTCACTTTGAGGAGGAGCTAGACTAAGTGACATTCTGCTATTTTAGAGTTCTACCAGAATGGGGAACATTCATTTCATTCACTGGAAGTCTCACTCTTCATCGGGTTGATCTCATTTCTCCTTTGTTTATTTGAAGTTTTAAGCAGATTCTAAAAGATTCTGTCTGTTAACAACAACAAAGAGAACCAAACCCATAGTGACACTATAGAATGGAGTAGAACTGCCCTTTAGGGATTCCAAGGAGTGGCTGGTGGATTTGAACTGCTGGCCTTTCGCTTAACAGCTATAGCTCTTAACCAGCACACCACTGGGGTTCCCACCAGGGTGAAGGCGGGTATGCAAATGAATCGTCTGAACTGTTTTCGGTTTTTTACACGTGCATCACCCGTCACCAGCACAGACACCCCTGTTCACAGTTGGTGGCTCTCCAACAATCTCCTGTAAAGAAGTTAATAAAATATATTCTTACATCCAGGAACTGGTTTTTGTCTGATTTTTTTTACAACTGCAGTCTTCCTTGGTAGCAAAGTGTTTTCGCTTTCGCATGTTTCTGACACCATCAAAAGCAACGGCGATCATTTTCAGAGTATTTGATGATGCTCCGAAGAAGTAAGCAGAATGGCTTTGCTGATTTACCTATTGATGATAAGGAAAACAAGAAACCTGATAGGAAATGCATGCGTGGGGTCCGCCAGTGTGCTGGTTAGCTGCACAGCCAGGAGGAAGGCAAATATTGGTGCCAGAGGCCTATGACAGTGCAGTGTACGTGAGGTGCTTTCATGCCTCCTGGGGGTCTGTTAAGTATGTGGACCTAATCAGGTGCCTGAGGAGCTAATTAAGAGCTCATGAATTTATTAAGCCTGTTCTATGCTAGTAACTGTGCCAAGAGCCCGGGAATCGAAGATGGATAAGGCTGTTCTTTCTCCAGTCTGGTTTTGCAGGAGGAGAGAGATACATTTAAGTAGGCAATGACAGAGACAAGAAGGTATCTATGAAGACAGATGGAAACCCCAGGTTCTGAGACTTCTCGGTTGGTGGGCTTTTGGGGAGATTGTGCAGGACTTGTGGAGGAGAGGGTACACGATCTGTTTTGAAGATTGATAGTAGCCAGCTTGGCAAAGGTGTATCATCTCTCTCTCTCTCACTGTGTTTGTGTGTTTGTGTGTGTGTGTATGACTGGACCAAAGGCTTCCAGACACAGTTGAGAGTGGAGGATACTACACTGAAACAGAAAACCCTGGTAGTGTAGTGGTTAAGACCTACGTCTGCTGACTAAAAAGATCAGCAGTTCAAATCTACTAGGCGGTCCTTGGAAACTGTGGAGCAGTTCTGTTCTGTCCTATAGGGTCACTATGAGCCAGAATCAACTTCATAGCAATGTTTGTTTGTTTGTTTGTTTTGGTTATGCTGAAACAGGAAACCCTGGTGGTGTAGCAGTTAAGAGATATGGTTGCTAACCAAAAAGTCAGCAGGTTGAATTCACCAGCTCCTCCTTGGAAACCCTACAAGGCAGTTCTATTCTGTCCTGTAGGATTGCTGTGAGTCTGAATTGACTCAGTGGCAGCAGGCCAAGGGTAGTCAAACAGGTGTAGGCAGTTGTGTGCTTTCACTAGACCCTGAGGTTCTCCAACCTCCTCTGCCCTCAGGTTTCCAGAACCCAGTAGCCAAGGCTTTACTTTTCAGGCAGTAAACTGACAAACAAACCAACAAAAACCTTCCCTCGGAAATCTGAGCAGCCCAAGACAAAAGCCCTAAAGATGCTCCATTAGAGGTGCCTTGAAGTATGGCTCAAACATATTGATCTACCAAGTAAAAGGCAAACTTAAGAAAAATCACCCAGAAAGTAAAGGAAAAAGATGGAAATGATAAATAGGAGAGAAAAGATGAGATAGTTGAAGGATAAATTCATATTGTTCAATGTCTTAATAAGAAAAGATCAAGAAGGGAGAACAGGAAAAAAAAAGGGAGACGAACTCATTAACAACATAATTCAAAGGATATATGGGGGGGAGATATAAGGGACAGTGAGTTAATTCCTCATTTTTTATAGTGGAGTGTATAGATGCTGCCTAAAGTGGAAATGCCACATAGTACAATCATGTTTTTATGACCATGGAGACAACTTGGTTTTCCCCACAAATCAATAAAAGACTTTGAAGTAACTGTCTCTAGGGTGGAGGAAATGGTTAGAAGGGTGATGAGAGAGTCTAGTTTTTCATAACAAATCTCATAAAACTATCTGTCACTTTAAATTTTGTGCATGTGTAAATTTGATTAAAATGCAAAATAAATTTCTGTTTAAAAGTGTAATGAAAGAGCAAGTTAGGTATAGATGAGAAAAAAAAAATCACTGAACTCAAAAACAGTACTGAGAAAATCACCTAGGACACAAGGGTTCAGATGAAAGAAAAACTTTAGTTTCAATGCAGGATAAATCAAAACAAATCCATACTTAGATTAACTATGATGAAGCTTTGAACACTCAGATGTATAGGAAATGTCTCCCACACTATCTGAGAGGGGTGAGGATGGAGACAGGCCCAAATCTGCAAGCCAGCCAGCCAAGTGCCATCGAGTCGGATCTGACTCATAGGTTTGCCATGAATTGAAATCTGCAAAGAAATCACAATTAAAGAGCTAAGTTACTTCTCGTGAACAACAGTAGGTGTTAGATCCCACAGGAGTGCCGTTTTCAAAATGCTGAGCACAAGTCTCAACCTAACATTTTTATCTGGCTAAAGTATAATTCAGTCCTGAGGGTGAAATAAAAACCTGTTCAAGTTAATAGGACTGAGCTAAGTTCACAGACTCTTGCTAAAAGAACTGCCACAGGATATACTTGAACTAGAGAATGGAACAGATGAAGAAGGTGTGAGGTGCGGGAAACAGTAGTGAGCAAAGACACCAGCGAACCTAACTAACAGTAAATCTAAATAAGTACTATTGGTACAACAACAGTAATAGTATCTATTTTGAAGGATATTTGTTAAAAATTATACAAAACAAAAGGACTATACAAGAACAGCGAAGGGGGAGGGAGATGAAAGTAGTTCATTTCACTATCTTTGCATTATTTTAGAGAAGAAGAGAGAGAATGGTTTTCTTTACACTTTGATTAATAGACAAACATACAGTAACCTAAAGAAATAGAATGTTTGACTCCCAAGATAGTGAAGGGAAATAAAGAAAATTCAATCCATTGATTCAATAAGATGACAGGCAGAATTTCATTACGGTAAAGATAAATGAACAAAACTTTCCAGTTAGAAGACAAAGGTTGCCACATTGCATAAAAGTATAGAATCTAATTATATGCTGTTTAGAGGAGTCCTATCTGAAACAATGATTCCAAACGTTCTGAGGTATTGGCAAGGGAATAAATATGTCAGGTAAACACTAATTTGAATAAAACTGAAGCAGTGATAGTAATATTAGACAAAATGTGATATTAAGGCAATATTATATCTTGACTATTGATCATTTGTACTGAAATTCAGTAACCTAGATTGATCTTTAACTGTGCCTTTGTATTGAAATGCACCATACACCTACTGTTCACTTATGGACTGTCTTATTATTCAATATTTTGACTAATGATAGGGAAAAAATTACTGTGTGATTATTTTACATGTTAATGGTGTACATCTAGGAGTAACTAACACCAAGGTGGCAGGCGTCCTGGACCATGCTTCTTAGTGGTTTGGCAGTTATGTAATGATGTCATCCTCCATTTTTATGACCTGATGTGATCATCTTCCGTTTTCACATAATGCCAGTTTTCACATAATTCCAATTTTCACATAATGATGTGGTCTTTGGAAGCTAGCCATGTTGATAAGTGAGGAATAGATATTTTGAAGTTTCAGTAGATATTTCATGAAGGACAGCATTTAGTCGATTACTGCATCAGTATTCCGAGTGGTGGCATGGTGACCTAAATGAGTAATTTTGCACTCATAGGTATTACTTACGTACAGAATAGTTGGCAATATTTTTTGACTGACAGCTTCCAAGTCTGCTTTCCTAATTCCTGGAAAGTACTTTGTTCACCAAGAGACTTTAGGTCAAAACCCGTTAGACTTGAGAAGTAATTGTCTAATCATTCCCCAAGAAACGTTTTATATTTTTAAATTTCTGTGATGTGGAAATAACATAATTACCTGTACTTTTAAAAAATATCTATCAATAAACAGAAAAAGCAAACCCACTGCTGCTGAGTCAATTTCAACTCATGGAGACGCTGTAGGACAGAGTAGAACTGCAGCATAGAGTTTCCAAGGAGCACTTGACAGCTTCCAACTGCCAATTTTTTGGTTAGCAGCTGTAGCACTTAACCACTGTGCCACCAGAGTTTCCAATGTCTGTCTATCAGTAAAGTCTTTAAAAAATGATTATCATGTTTAGAAATGAGATGGTATAAGAGAGACCTTCTTCTCTTCTTACCCCCTCCCAACATTTTTTCTGGTAACTGTGCAGAAATCATACTCTGTTTAATATGCTGTTAAGGTTTCAGACATTTCTTTCCCTCTTAACTGGCCCTCATTACAGGAAGTAGCACCATATTTTTTTCTAATCAGGCCCAAACAACTTCTTTTGTCTGTTCTGAGCAGTGTCCAAATAGATACTGTAGGGTGAGCTCCCCTCTGGAGAGGAAAGAAGCCAGGCTGTGAAACCCTACAGCCGTGACTGGCGCAAGGTTACCCCATGTAGGTGGAAAAATCATTCTTGTTCACGCAGAGAAGCAGATCAGCTTTTGGGGACTAGTCTATGCCACTGGGTACCTTGCCCAGAAGGGGTGGGGCTGGTAGCCTGAGAAACTGCGTATTTTTCCCAGGCTTCTGGGTCACTGCCTTTGTCTTTCAAAGCTATTTCAAACAGCACCTCGAGGAAACTTCTCCCTGGCAGCAAAAGAGCTCGCTAGCTCCAGGGAAAGAATCTGGAGAGGAGCAAAGGGAGAGTTTTCTTCCCTCTTTGTGGAGCTCATGGAAGTGGGAATTAGCACATTCTTTTGTTTAAGACATGTTCTGTTTGGATTCTGAGGCCTTGAAATCCTGCTTTCCTTGATGCTTCTTACTGTAAAACCATTTTAATCACGTGGATATTTACCTACTGTTTAATGGTTTGGTCCAAGGTTAAGATGTCAACAAAACTGCGAGTGATCATTTCAGCTTAATTGAGAGAACTTTCAGTCTGAGGATTTTCAAAAGAAAATTGTCTTCTCAGAATTTCAGAATTATGACTATAATTGTCCGATTTTTTTTTTATTGGCTTGTTTAGGCAAAATATTCACTTTTAAAAGTATAAAGTATATAGCTTGCTTGCAAGCCCATGTTTGTAGTGGACCCTCATAAATTTCAAATGATTTTATGTTATTATTTATAACTGTTAGAAGTAACAACATCTTTATTATAAAAAAAAACGGACGAAAAATAAAGCCAACAATACAGGAAATATTGAAAATAGACCGACCTCAGGGTCGGTCTTGTGGTACTGCTTCCTGTTTTGGGGCTGGACTAGCTTGATAAATAGAAAGTTTTCTGCAATATATGGTGCTAACATCTGGAATGCTAGAATGTCAGAGGAGGAAGAGATCTAGAGATAATTTTTTCAAAACTTCTGAGTTCCAAAGAGCAATATTTTGCCCGAGAGAGGAAAGGTAACTTTCCTGAGGTTATCATTTAAATATGCCCAGATCTTGACCTTGAACTCAAGTCCTTGCCATCTTGTACCCTTCCCAGGATATCACAGGGCTGCTAAGTTTTATGTTCTTAATACCTTCCATTGTTACTCTGGAGCCCCAGTGGCACAGTGAGAGTTCAGAGTTCAGTGTTCAGCTGCCAACTAAAGGGCCAGCCGTTCGAATTACCAGCTGCTCCTTGGGAACCCACTGGGGTGGTGTAACTCTGTCATACAGCGTCATGTGAGTCTGACTTGACAGCAAAAGATATTGCTATTCTGATCACAAAAGTAGTAAATGTTCATTGTAGAAATTCAGTGATTATCTCACCACCCACAGTTAAATGATTGATGTATGTTATAGATTGAACTGTACCCCCCAAACGTGTCATCAGCTTGAGTAGGCTATGAAATTTAGTATTGTGCCTACTATTTTGTTGTCTGATGTGATTTTTGTGTTTGTTACAAATCTTACCTCTGTGACACTAATAACGTGGGATTAGAAGCAGTCATGTTAATGACTATTAATGACTCTACAAGATTAGGCTGTGTCTTAAGTCAGTGTCTTTCTAGATACAAAAGAGAAGTAAGCAGAGAAACAGGGAGCCTTGTACTACCAAGAAAGCAGAGTCCAGAATCCATATCCTTTGGACATGGTGTCCATGTGCTAAAAAGCTCCTAGACCACAAGAAGACTGATGACAGAGACCTGCCCCAAACCAACAAAAACAGAAAGTCTTCCCTTGGAACGGGCATTCTGAATTTGGACTTCTAACCTTCTAGACTGTGAAAGAACAAAATTCTCTTTGTTGAAGCCATCCACTTGTGGTGGTCTGTTAAAGCAGCACTAGGTACCTAAGACAATATATTTTCTTCCAGGCCATTTTTTTTGTGCTCATAGTTGTGCAAACATGTTATTAGATTTCACATAGTTTTGTGGGCTGCCTGTTTCACTTTGTGTGTGATGACTGTTATTCCATCTTGTTAAACATTATTCAAAATTATTTTTAATACTTGCATGGAAGTCTGTGCTACAGTGGTACCTGTAATGTGTCTAGTAGGTGTCCCATTTGGGAAAGCACCAGTTTTTCATCAATTCCAAGGGTGTCTTTGTAAACCTAGATGAACATAAATTCTTGCATAATTAGTTTGGTGGATGAAAACCCCCTGAGTATAGAAATCATAGTTGTTTTGTAGCTTAGAAAATTCTTGGAAGGTCAGGGAATCTTGAAACCTTCAAGTTATTTAATTTCACTCAATTAGATCTCCTAAAGGTAAAGTAAATAAAATCAAACCACTTTAGGAAACAAATCTGTTTAGCTCTGTCTTGATCAAAGATGGCTTCATCATTAAGTTAATCAGTCATGTCTGTATTGTATTTGCCAACTCAAAAAAGTGTTAGAAAAATCTGCTCTATTAGATCACAGATAAAGCTTCTGTCTTCATAATGCTAATGAAACAAGTAATAATAATAGGAGTGCTAGTAACAACTGGAAACCCTGGTGGCATAGTGGGTTAAGTGCTATGTGTGCTAATCCAAAATTGGCAGTTCGAATCTGCCAGGCACTCCTTGAAAACTCTACGGGGTAGTTTTGCTCCAACCTCTGGGGTCACTATGAGTTGGACATAGCGGCAGTGGGTTTGGTAGTAACAACTACTATTTTTTGAGAGTGTGAAATGTACCAGACATGTGCCAAGTTCTTTCAAAATATTTCACTTAATCCTTGCAGCAGCTCAGTGAGATGGGCACTGGTATGATCTCTGTTTTATAGAGGAAAGAACAGTAGCTCAGAGAAGTTAAGCAACTTAACCCGAGTTAGCACAGCAAGTTATGCAGAATCCAGACTTGAACCTAGCCCTGCCTCCCTCCAGATCGCAAACTGGCACCAACCTCTGCAAAGTGTTTCTGTTGATTTTGTTGTTTTTTTTTCTTGGTGATTTAGCAGTGGTTCATAATCTCTGGAGACCTGTTTGAGAACTTCTACCTTTTCCTTGAGGTACAGAGAATAATACCCTTTTTAGGAGAAATGAGTGCAGAGAAAAGTGGACAGCAGCTGAGCTATGTTCTTGCAAGTGATTTCTGAGATTCAGAGGGGTAAAATTTAACTGTAATGCTCTGTGTACCAGAGTCTATTGTTCTGCAAAATACCAATAAGTATTCTGTCAATTAAAAAGATTTCCACGATCATTACTTATGTAAAGACTGTTGTTGTTAGGTGACATTACACTGGTTCCATCGAGTCAGTTCCATTGCGTTCATTTTTTTTCCTTTAGAATATGTATGATATGTAATATATTTGAGAAGGAAAACCTGTGCTGATAAACATCTGATGATCCATCTTAAGCACCCCCTTTTCCTGTTGTGTTACTGTTGGCTTGGAGTTTGGGCTTTCTCTTTGACCAGAATGAGTCCAGTGCCTCCCAGAACTTCAGTGTGAAGTTAGGTGTTCTTTCAGGCTACTGATAAACCATTTACTACACTGTGGGGCAAGGAGGGGATGCTGGACTCAGTCACTGTTACCATTTGTGAAAGGCTTGGGGGAGGAAATTGCAACTAATAGCTAAATTACTAGCAGCCAGCACATTAACAAGTATCCTACTGAGTGGCTTGAAAAGGTTCATAATGTTGAATTGGCTGAGAGGAGGTGATGTCATTGGGAAGAAGAAAGCCTTTCTTTTTTTAAAATACCCTAAGTCAGTTATTCTGAACTTAAACTACAGAGCATAATTTTTATCTTCAGTAGAAGTTTCAGAAATGACTTCAGTTGTTCTTTGATGGAAAAAAGAAACCTATGTCCAGTGCAACTGAGTCTCTAAGTTGAGGACCTGCTAAATCTTTCTGAAAAGAGCTTGGAAGCAGTCAGACTTGGCAACTTTCTCTGCTTTGACTTTTAAACCGACTGCTGTCCAGCCAATTCCAACTCACAGTAACCCAATAGGACAGAGCAGAACTGTTTCCAAGGAGCAGCTGGTAGATTTGAATTGCTGACCTTTCGGTTTGCAGCTGTAGCTGCTAGCCACCAGGGTTTCCCTTTGAGGAACTAAAACTGGTGTTGAAATGGTTGGCCTGGCCGGCATCATTGCCCATACTGTGATTCACCCTCAGAGTGGTTTTCCCTTCTGTAACCTTCCACTGTGTCCTCTAGGGTTGCTATGAGTTGGATCTGACTCAACAGCAGTGGTTTTTTTTCTAACCTTGCCACATTTCTTTCTTGTGTTGTTAGTTGCCACTTGGTTGTGTGTTAGATATTCTTCGCCATCTTCCCAGTTGGGATCTCCTTCATTCTAGTGCTGTGGTCACTATGGATTCTAGAAAACCCTCGTGGTGTAGTGGTGAAGTGCTGTGTCTCCTAACCAAAAGGTCAGCAGTTCAAATCTGTGAAGTGCTCCTTGGAAACTCGGCGAGGCAGTTCTGCTCTGACCGCTAGGGTCACTGTGAGTCGGAATCGACTTGACAGTAGTGGCTTTGTGTATTCTAAGGGCTTTCCAACCTCGGCAGCTCATCTTGCAGCACCATCTTGGACAATATTCTGGGGTGACCCATAGGCCTTTCGTTGGTGACATTTCAGAAGTAGATCATCAGGCCTTCCTTTTACTGTCTCTCAGTCTGGAAGCTCTGCTGAGCCCTGTCCACTGTGGGTGACCTTGCTGCATTTGACAGACCCGTGGCATAGCTTACAGCATCATAGCAAGGTACAAGCCACCACAGGACATCAAACTGATAGACAGGTGGTAGATTTTTCTCTAGAACATCGCTGTACAGAGTGGGCTCTGGACCGGGGCCATGGGTAACACCTGGGAGCTTGTTAGAAATGCAGAGTCTCAGGCCTGATCCCAGACCTACTGCATCAGAATCTGCATTTTAGTAAGACCCTCTGGTAATTCATTAATGCTGAGGAACAATGAAGCAATCACTTATGGAATGTCACTAGACCCAGCTGGCATGGTGATTAACTGTTACGCCTGCTAACCAGAAGGTTGGCAGTTCAAATCTCCCAGGTGCTCCTTGGAAACTCTATAGAACAGTTCTACTCTGACCTCCAGGGTTGCTATGCATTGGAATTGACTCAATGGCAGTGGGTTTTTTTTTTTTTTTTTTTTTTTTTTGTTATTGTGACCCTGAAGGAGTTCTGGCATCACAGTGTTAAACCTTTCAGCTTATAACTGTAAGGTGTGCGGTTCAACTGTTCCCTGGGAGAACGAAGTGGTGGTCAGTTTCCGTGAAGATGTCCAGCTTTGGAAACTCCATGGGACAGTTCTGTTCTGTCCCATAGGTTTCTGTGAGTCAGAATCTACTTAAAGGCTCTGGATTGAGTTTGGTTTACTGTACCGTGGGAAATTCATGTAGCTTTCACCTGTAAGTGATCCTTCTGTAAAAGTGAAAGTTCTCCTCCTCCAGCTATTTCAGAGAAGAATTGAGCTAGGAAGTGTCGTAGGCTCCTTTCTGTTGCGTTCTTTATTTTTCTCTGGGTAAACCCTGGTGGCACAGTGATTAAGTGCTACAGCTGATAACCAAGAGGTTGGCAGTTCAAATCCACCAGGTGCTCCTTCGAGACCCTATTGAGCAGTTCTATTGTGTCTTATAATGTTGATGGCAGTGCGTTTGCTTTGGTTTGGTTCAACCTCTTAAATGGTGTATTGGTGTTAAAATAGTCCTGCTTTTGTAAAAAAAAATTAAAAAGATGAAAGAACCACTAGAAAATACCACTACAGATATCAAAGATACAACATTTTCATAGATGTCCTCTGAAACCCACGACTCCTGTCTCTGGGCCGTTAGCGTGTTGTCTTTAGAGAGTCTGTCAGAGAAATCCGGATTTTTGGCCAGCTGGTGAAGATAGTTAAAAAGTGGGGAATTTTGTGTTCTATTCTCATTTAGGAAGATGGACAGCAATCTTAAGAAGTAGTATTCAGGTGTCAGACTCGAAGACTTATTTGTCATTTGCTCATTCACAGCACCTTGCTTGCTAGCCGAAAAGGTGGAGGTTTGAACCCACCAGCAACTCTGCGGGAGAAAGATGGAGCAGTCTGCTTCCACAAAGCTTTACAGTCTCTTACAAGCCTTGTGGGATCACTGTGAACTGGAATCGACTTGATGGCAGTGCGCTGATGGAACTGCACGAAACCCTGGTGGCATAGTGGTTGAGTGCTGTGGTTGCTAGCCAAAAAGTAGGCAGTTGCTGTCCATCAGGTGCTGTTGGGAACTCTATTGGGCAGTTCCAGTCTATCTTATAAGGTCACAAAGAGTCAGAATTGACGAGATGGCAATGAATTTGATTAGTGGGTTATGATGTTTATTTTCCAATTAAAAAATAATAACTAGGGTGAGGGGGTATTGTTCTGAGGACCTTTCAGCGCTCATTAAGAAACATGAGCTCAGTGACCTAATCATAGCTAAGCAGTGATTCGTGACAACACTGGCCACCGTGCTACTAGGCTGAGGGTCAGATACTAAGTGCTCATTTTGGTGGTAGGAGTGGCTGAAACTGTGGCCTAGATCAGGAGGGCCCCATGGGCAGAATGCCTTTAGGAACCACGTGGGTAAGGAGACACCACGAGGGGCTCACTAGGAAGAGATATCAAAGAATGGTGAGTGTAGCCATAACCTGGCCAGCGGGTGCCTAATCTGAAAGGAGCATCTGCTTCTCCGTACTGTTGTCTCACTGGAATACAGACACAGGGCAGCTGTGTCTTCCTGCTCTTTAAAGCACTTGCCCATTACCATCAAGTGGATTCTGACTCATAGCAACCCTGTAGGACAGAGTAGAACTGCCCCCATAGAGTTTCCAAGGAGCAGCTGGTGGATTCAAACCACCAACCTTTTGGTTAGCAGCCGTGGCCCTTAACCACTGCGCCCCTGGAGTTTCTGTTCTTTAAAGAGGAAAAGAGGAAGAGGAACATGTATGTAAATTCTCCAGGTTTTTGTCACTGTTAGCTGCCATTCAGCTGAATTTGACTTGTGGCGACCTTACAACAAAACAAAATGCCATCTGGTCTTGCATTGTTCTCATAGTTGTGACATGTTCAAGTCCATTGCTGTGGTCCCTTGTGCCAGCCCGTGCTACTCAGGGTCTCCTGCGCCCTTGCTGGCCCTGTACTGCGCCAGACACGGTGTCTTTCTCCAGCAATTCATCCTTTCCGATGGCATATCCAAAGCAAGGGAGTCAGACAGTGTTCTGTTGTGATCTATAAGGCTTTCAGTGGCTGATTTGGGGAAGTAAATTGCCAAGCCTTTCTTCCTCATCTGCCTTGTTCTGGAACTCCACTGAAACACGTCTACTATGTTGGTAATCAATTCAAGGTTTTGCAAATCTGTCCTTCTTTTATTCTGGTTCCTTCTTCCCTCCTTCCCCCTTCTCTCCCTTCCCCCTTGCTGTTCTTCCTCCCTTACCCCCTCCCCTCCTTCCATCGTTCTCTCCCTCCCCCTTCCCTCTCTTTTCCCCTCCCTTCTTCCTTTCCCTAGTCCATTCCAACTCATGGTGACCCGATAAGACAAATTTACCCCAAACTCCACTTTTTGTACTGATTTTGTCCTCCTTTCCCCCAAACTGTTTCTAGAATGATGAACAAATGATGAACAAATCACAATTTACCTCCTTCCCCTTTTCTGTGTGCTTAGGATAGATGCTAACTGGTAGCCAAATGAATAAAACTTCTGAAAGGGAATGATTAATAAGCCTGGATACCATACAAACTGTATGCTGTGTGGTTAAGATCTCAGCTGCTAACCCAAAGGTTGACAGTTTGAATTCACCAGCCACTTCTTGGAAACCCTATGAGGCAGTTCTACTCTGTCCCTCTAGGGTTGCTGTGAGTCGAAATCAACTTGACAGCAACAAGTTTGCTTTGGTTTTGCCGTCACTGTCCTACCCAAGACTATTTCATAGTTCTGTAAAATAGAGAAGAACTTGGTTTCCTCTTAAGACAGTTTCTATCTGGTGACTGTCAGAACAGATTGAACAAACTAATTCTTCTAAGCTTCATAAACACTTTCAACTTATTTTTAAGTGCCTAGCTCTGAGAATCTAAAAAGACCATATGCTTTCTTTCTTACAGAATTATGTGAGAAGATAATCATTTGCAAAGAAATGCAGCAAAGCGGCTAATAAAATACTGTAAAAATATATTTCAGAGAGTAGCGCAACAATAGCAATGTCCATACACTGTCTCCACGCTCTCCAGTCTGTCAACCCGGCCCTGAGCCTGAGCATAACCATCTCTCGTCATCAGCTGGACAAAGAGGAAGAGTGAAAACTAAACCTTTATTTTATGGACTCTTCTCTGTCTATTCATAAAATATCCCCTTGGTAGGAAGCCAGAATTACTGTTGATGGTTTAGGGGAAAGGGGAGGCAGCCACGGAATAAAGAAGTGAAAAATTAATTTTTTGGTTCAAAATTCATATCTGCACAGGTTGACTGATCATGGTTTCAAGTATTGTGTTGATACTAGAGTTTTAAATTGAATCGTAAAAAGTGACTTACGAGGACTAACAATTAAATTTGCCAGCTCATCCTAGAAAACGTGCGACTATGTATCTCCTTCCTGAATATCACTTTGGTCACCTTCAAGGCACTCACCTTGGGAGGCTATGAACTGATACCAGCACCTGGTCCACCCTTCAAAGCAATTTTGAAACCCTTTTTCTGGAATGGCCATCAGAACTATAGTCATATTACCCTTGATGTCCTGAATGTCATCAAAAGGTCTTCCTTTCAATATTTCCTTTATCTTTGGGTAAAGAAAAAAGTCACTGGGGGCCAGATCAGATGAGTAGGGAGGATGTTCTCATACAGTTCTTCATTGACTGGCTAAAATGTCTGTCACAGACAGCTATACAATTAAGTTTGCAAACTTGTCACCATGCCACCGTGTGCAATGGCCGTTCCAGAAAGAGTTCCAAAATTGCTTTGAAGGATGGACTAGGCACGGGCATTGGTGCATAGCTTCCCAAGGGGAGTACTTTGAGGTATGTAGCACGTAGAACAATTAAGTTCACGGGCTTAATCGTCAGACCTCGTAAGTTGTGTTTGCATCAGTGACTCTCAACCACACCAAGAATCAAAGATGCTTTTTGAATTCTTGTTTCTCAGTGATGTTGGCAGAAGGAAGTAAGGAATAATTAAAAACTTAAGGAACACTCAGACACTGAAAAGCATGTGTTGGACAGGAAAAGGAAAGGAAAGGGACAAGGCATATGATCTAGGGTTGGAAGACGAAAGGAGTCACTGAGTGATGCCATCGGTTAACATGCTTGGCTGCTAACTGACTGGTCAGAGGGTCGAATCTACCCAGAGATGCCTCAGAAGAAGATCTACTGGAGTTCTGCTTCTGAAAAATCAGCCATTAGAAATCCTGTGGGGCCCAGTCCTCTTCTAACACACATTGGATAACCATGTGTGGGAGTCATTTGATGGCAGTCGGTTTTGGAAAGCATATATTTTTGCTGGAAAACTTGAAGAGAGCATTTAAAATCAAATGCAGCATCACATTTGTGATATTGTTCCTCTCGTCTTAGGGTAAGTGTGGTGACAGCCCCTCGTGTTCAATCTGTTCGGAGACCTAGCTCTTTGGGTTACAGCCGCAAATCTGGTTAAGTGCTATGACAGCAAATGAAAAGATCAGTAGTCCAAATCCACCAAGTGCTCTTTGCAAACTCTGTGGGGCAGTTCTATTCTGCATGGAGTCACTGTGAGCCAAAATTGACTCAGTGGCAATGTTTTTCTTTTTCTAATGTTGCCTTTAAATATGACATATATGTATATATATATATACACACACTTCTATGTATATGTATCTTCTCTCTATGTACATAATTAAGCACTTGGTCAAGACTTACTGAAGACACAAATTCATGAAGAAGTAATCACTATGGATTCCACTTTGGGTCTCTTCACGATTTGAATAGAATGCCTCATCCATGTGTGAGAGTTGGTCACAGAAACCTTTTAGCCTTGCCTTAAAAAAAGAAAGCTTTGGTCTAAAAGCTCTGATTCTCATTGTCATGACTTATGTGATGTTCATAAAGGTGTGTCTCCTCTGTCAACCTTGTGGACCATGTTTAAGAGTCTGCATTTTGATTGCAAAGTAGTTGGATGCTTTTGAGCCTTTTAAGCAGAGGAGGGAGCATGACCTACTCTATGGGGGCTTCAGAAGGATGGATCCGTCGAAGTGGGACAGAAACAGAACCAAGGTAGCCATCTAGGCACCTTGGCAGTGGCTTGGGTGAAGGCTGAGGGTGACTTGTATTAAAATGGTGGCAGTAGGATGGCTTGGAATAAGATAAAGTAGTGAAAAATCAGCAATGTGAATGGATCTGAGGCCTGTTTTGGAGGTGGAGTATAGTGGTTAGGAATACATGCTGTAAAGCTACACTGCATTAATTCCTCTTCTTGCTAAGCCTATGGCTTGAGGCAAATTAACTTCTCTGTTTCTTCATTCCCTCATTAGCAAAATGGAAATAAAACAGATAGAGCTGTTTCAAAAAATTCAATGAGGTGATGATGCTGAGATTGCATTAGAAGAGTTAGTAGTGAGTGATCTAATGAACGTTGCTGTTATTATGGTGTTTGCTATTTAAATGGATGGGTGTTAGTGATGGTTTGGAGCAGGGAAGGGGTAGAGGTGTCAGAGACAACTCCCAGGTTTCCAGTTTGAGTAGCAAGCGGTGGATGGTGCCAGTTCCTGAGATGGAAAATGCTGGAGAGAAGCAGGGTTTGAGGGGAAGGTCAAGAATCTGGTTTTGGACAGGGCATTTGGAGACGTGCGCAAGATAACCAGGTGGAGATGTCGGCCAGCTGGAAACTGGCACTCCGTGAAGTGTCCCGGGCCAGAGATAGAGCTTGTGGGAAGCTCCAACCAAAATGTACTGGAGAAATTCGCAGAACTGTCAGCACTTGGAAATTATTCAGTCTTGTCCTGGGTTGGCCCGTGGGATAGGTGAACAGTCTGGAGACTGATTTCCTTGGAGAGATGGAAGCTGAGGTCAAAGGGTGGGAGTGATGTCATCCGATAGACCACCTTTTGAGTGTCCCTCCAACTGCTTGCTCCTTAGGTGACCATGAATATAACAAATGTTGATGATAGACTCAATGGGAAGGACAAGAGGATCTGTGGACATCTCTCAGACTTCTGGCATCAGTGCCAGGTGGTTGGTGGGGTCAGTTCTTGGGATGCAGGGGATAGGGAGAACCATATCCCTCATAGCCTCAGCCCCTTAACTGGGAGTTATTACACTTACCAAAGGGTGTACACAAAATGCCTGGCATATAGCAGGTGCTCAGTAATGTCCATTGTTGTTGTATGACTTTGTGCTCTTCCGGGGAGCAGAGCATCTTATCTCAGCTATAAGTGTCTCCACTGTCTGGTCAGGATCTGATTGCATTTGTAGATCCAGGTGTAAGCTGGCAGCAGCAAAGTGGCTGGAAAAACAGGACGAGACCTAGGGTAAGGGGAGGGAGACACTCAGCTATGAAGTGCCAAGAAAACTCCATTAATCAAGGTAAATAATGTTTTAATGCAATCTTTCTGGAAAAACAAAAAACTAAAAATATCTGTGATGAACAAAATATCAGACAATTAAGAAAGCTGGATCAGTGTGGTTGGTTTTTCTATTTGACTTCAGCTTTGGAAACCCTGGTGGCATAATAGTTAAGTGCTATGGCTGCTAACCAAAAGGTCAGCAGTTTATATCTGCCAGGTACTCCTTGGAAATCCCGTGGAGCAGTTCTGCTCTGTCCTGTAGGGTCACTATGAGTCAGAATCTACACTGGGTTGTTTTTTTTTTTCTGGTATCACTGAGCATGGCACTGTGATAGAGTGAAAACAAAGAGGAAAAGCTTCTCTACCAACCCCCAAGACTCTTCCTCATCTCTCCCAGAGTTGTCAGCTAAGGGTCAGTCATCAGACCTATGTCATCCAGTCATCTGTAGAGGCTACAGACTTAAGAACAAGTTCCTACGATGTGCAATCGTAGGCACACTTGATGTTGGGTCTCGAGGGCTACTGTGAGATCAGTCCCCACCCCTCTTCTAACAGTTGCAACATGGGAGTTGGAGCAGGGTTCCCCAGTTTGCCCCACCTCAGCAAGCCCAGATCCTTGTGACCCTGAAACCGTTGAGCAAACAAAATAAAATCACCCAATGCTGTATTAAAGGCAGGGGTTTAAAGGTCATCTCTGGGCTTATCGACTGTTGCGTCTGATTCACTCCCCAAGTGACTCTTAGCAAGCCTTGTGTTTGCAACATGGACTAAGAAGACAGGCATTTCTATTGAGACTGGGGAACTGTTGGCTTTGCAAGGAACTGTCCCTGCCAACCAGAAAGCAGCAGGTCAGGAACAAGAGGAAACGAATGGAGGCCCGGCTTCCAGCAATACTGCCTTCTAATTTTGACTTAGAAAGTTCAAGGTACATGCCGGTGGCTGGTGGCTTTCAGCTCTTTCCCTTAACAATCAGACAATTTCCAGTAGACGTGAGGTGGTAAGTCGTTTCAGCAGGGGGAGATTAAGCAAGGAGAAGACCAATTTGTCGTAGCTCACATCCTAAAGAAACTAACTGTGGAATTTTGAGCTTCTGGGTCACTTTTCCTATGACAAAAGCTGGGTATAAAACCGAGACAAACCCAGTTTGCCATCAAGTTGGTTCTGACTCATAGCTACCCTTAATAGGTCAGAGTAGAACTGCCCCATAGAGTTTCCAAGGAGCACCTGGCGGATTTGAACTGCCAGCTGTTTAGTTAGCAACCGTAGTGCTTAACCACTACGCCACCAGGGTTTCCACGGGTGGGTGTAAGGAACCGAATTTTTTAAAGTGTATATTGTTGAAGTATAGCTCTGTGTTGTTTAAGTATATTTACTTCAATGTGAAGGAAAAAAATCTAGCTTTTCAGACCATTTTGCTGCAAGAGTAATAGACCATCGTAATGTACATACGTGAGTGATTTTGTGAGACACAGTGAATAAAGACAAATAGCCACGTGGGTTAGTTTGACGCGGTGGCTGCAGACTGCCTACATGTCAATGGCACTTTAAGATTGCAACATGCTGTTTGGTGACCTTCATACCACTTGACTCCATGCACCTTAATCTCTCTCAAAAAGCTGAGCTTGCTATAGGTTGGTCTGCTTTCTTTTTTTTCCTAACCCAGTTTTTCATTTACCTACTGCTTGATAATTTCTGGTTTAATTTGCACAAAAGGATGAAGTCCATTATTACATAACTCAGAAACCCATCTTTGAGTTTTTAGGGAAAAATAAGTACAAGAGTTGTCAGGAATGAGACTGGAAGACCAGGTAGCTAAATCAGGGGGGACTTTCTTTAGGCAGAGAAAAAGTACTTCAGAAACGTTGTAGGCAGATGTGTACGCAGATCTAAAAGGGGAAAGTAAAGCCCATTTTGTGTAACAAGGTTTCTTTCAGGTGGTGGAACTTGTAATGAAGAGGTCATAAGCAGTTGGTTTGGGGAAGGTCCCCAGGGTCCAAATGTGAGCCCTGCTGAAAATGATGCTGTCCGTTTCCCTGCCTCTCTGCAGAAATCACTTTTTGAGCCTTATTTCTCAAGAATTAAATAGAGTCTTCTCAGACTAGGAGTAAACATCACACAGTCCCTGACAATTACCAGATATGCCCATGGAAATTTCCTTTCTTAAATAATTTCCAATTATGTAATAAAATGACACTATTAAATAATTAAGTTGGGATGTTTTGTTCAAAGGGGCCAAATTTTTGTCCCCTCCTCCCTGATTTTCTGTCTTAGCTAAATGCCTGTCTTCCTGTCTTCCCTCTCTGTCTCCCTCTTTCTTTCCTCTTCCTTTCTAGAGAATGCTTAGATGTTAGATTGTCTCTTATTTCTTCCTCTGTGATCATTATTTTTAAATCAAAGCAGTTAAGTCCCAGCCAAGCGCCAAGTCACAATAAAACCTAAAAACCAAGTTAGTGTCTTGCTTTGTAACCACCTGCCGTTCATTCAGAGCTCAGCAGTTAAGCACTGCACTGGTCAGCAGTTCAAATCCATCCATCTCTCCTTAGAAACCCCGTGGGACAGTTCTCTTCAGTCCTACAGGGTTGCGAGGAGTCGAAGTTGACTCAACAGCAGTGGATTTGGTGTTTTTGATTTTTACCCTTCATCTAAACTTAATCTTCTCTTATTCCCCCATTATTATGATTATTACTAAAACTAGCATCTCTGCAGAAAGTCTTACCAGTGTATTGCCTCCTTTAAGATATTTTTGTATACATATCACTTAGCTACAAGATAAAGCTAATAATATTATTTAGAATGATTTCTCTGTTTTGCAAAATTGTCACCTCCCTTAGACATTTGTGAATAGTCACATCACTGATAGACAAGTATATAGAAAACTGTTAAGCTGGCTCTCAGTTTTCAGGAGAGAAAGTCAGAAATTCCACTGCAGATTAAAGCGGTTGCCCTCTTAAAATATCATTGTGCGGTCTTATCTCTGGTGGTGGTCTCTAATGTGGATTCTGGTCTGGCAATGTCCTATCAAAAAGCTCACTTCTGCCAGTCAGTCAGTGCACCTTCCTGGGAATCCGTTGATGCCACGTGTGGCCTACTGAGTTTCCATAGGAAAGTGGTTTGCCTTAATTTCGGAAATGGATGTGCATTTGTGAATCTGTGAGAACTGCTGTGAAGCAGGTTAAAAATAGGAAAAATTCTTTTTAATGACATGTAAATGGCATGGTGGTTAAGAGCTCAGCTGCTAACCCGAAGTTCAGCAGTTTGAATCCACCAGCTGCTCCTTGGAGACCTCATGGGACAGACAATTCTGCTTGGTCCTTTAGGGCTGCTATGAGCTAGAATCGATACCATAGCAACAGGTTGTGGGTTTAGTGTCCTCCCTGCTTGTATTGAAATATGCCTGTAAGGGATTTGCATTCAAGAATTTTAAATTATCATTTCTAAAGACCTTTTGAATCCTTTTGACATTTCTTTGTTTTTAAGTAGCCAGCTGTTGCAACCACCTCTTTGTAAGCCTTTGATATAGCCCGGTAATTTCCCCTCACCACTGTCTATCAAATTCAGGATACTGTCCTTGACTTCTGACTCAAACCATTCCTGCTTTGTCTTCCTTCAGCCCTTACCTTTGTCCTTGACCTTGTGTCAGCCACTTTGTTTGCCTTTCTCTACATTCACACCTCCCTTGACTGTCTTTGTATGGGACTCAGCTGTCATTTATTTTTAGCTGGTAGAACATTGTCCTTCACGGTCACCAGTTATCTTGCAAGTCTTTTCTTCTCTTAAAATGACATTAAGCTGTTCAAATATTAGTTTCTGTATGTAGACTCTGCTCTCCATCATTTGAACAGACCTTTAGTCCAGCAGCCGTGATGTATTGTAAACTTTCTAAAACCAAGTTTGTTTTTTTTTTTTTAAATGTATATGTTTTGGAATGTCATCACAGGTGTTTAGTAGGGCGTGTCTTGGTTCAGAAATGAGCTGGCGGGTTGTAGCCTTGCCAGGACCCGAGGTAAGCAAGTCCCTTGTAGTCAGGACTCTTGTCTTAAGGCTGCTCCCTTATCTGATGCCGCAAACTCGCTGTCTGTCCGCCTGCCTTTCAGTCCTAACTGATAGCTCTGAGGATAGGGTCGCTATGAGGTTATGAGTCGGAATCAACTGGATGGCCCTGTTTTTTTTTTTTTTTTTTTTTTAACGGATAACAGTTGTCTCTGGCAAATTCTTCACGTAGTTATCTAAACAGAGCATTCGTAATGCCACTACTGTCCGTTTAGTTCCCTTTAACCTGTCTTGGCAGAATTATCGTCTTCAAGATTAAATAATAACAGTTTTTTTTTCCTGATAGAGACACTGTTATTATTGTTTTAGAATTTTCAATTGTGCTTTGACCTCTGACTTGTGTTCACATATGGTTGGTTATTCTGATTGTTTCATACCCAAGTGCGCAAGCTTTATTATTATTATTATTATTCATTATACTCCTGCCTTTGTTGGTTATGACTGCCATGAGGTTAGGACAATCTCAGTGTGCTTTTCCTTCCCTCACTAAGGCTCTGAGGTAGTCCTGATTAGTGTGTCACCTGTTTTATGATATAAAATGTATGTTCTAGATTTTCTTATGTCAAGACAGAAGAGACTTTGTTGTTGTTGTTTTTAACATTTTTTATTTAATATAACTGAGTGAAAATGTACATTCCCGTATAAATTTACATACCCACCTATATGCAGCTTCCACTGCTCTCCCTGCCCGGTGACAGCACACTATTCCTCTCTGCTCCATACATGTCTTGTTCTCCCAACAGTCTCTTTTTTCCCTTCTCTCCACCCACTCTCCTTCCTCCAGCCAGAGGTCAGCAGGATGACATCCTATAGATGTATAGAACCATAAAGTGCATCCAATATAGGGTCACTGCATTGCCAAGTCCAGTCCATTCCTGTCCGAAGCGTGGACCTTTGTTATGATTTGTGGTCAAGGGCAGCATCAGGGCGAGGGGCCATGCTCACAGGGGAACCCCGAAACCACTGGACCATCAATTGAGGTCTTTTAGTGGAGATCTCAGGATGCACCCCTTTTTATTCTTGTGTTGCCAGTGAGACTCAACTTAGTGAGCTCCATCGTGACTATCACTGGTGGTGGCCGGGTACCATCCACTTCTTCCGGTCCCAAGTCGATGTAGGCACCCACTAATGTGGGTCTCTTTGTCTCCTGGGTTGTCTTTCCCCCATGTGATTTTGGTCTTCAGTAAGCATCCGTTCCTGCTGAGTTGGGCCCATATGCTGTGCCCTCGGATGGCAGCTTGGCAGCTTTTAAGACCCCAGATGCCACTCACCAACGTGGGGTACAGAGAGCCCTCTTAGCAAAACGCTAGTTGTGCCAATTGGCCTTGCTTTCGCCTAAGAGCATGGTCCGCCGCCCCCTGCCTCAGCTACTCTATCCTTGCAATATTGGGTTAAGATGGAAGGAGTACTCATGTTATGTTTAAGTCCACTTAATATTGTTCTTGTTTCTAATGTGTGCTATCACCGATTTCACCCAACCAGATACCTAGCAACTATCTAATCTAAATCCTCCCCCCTCCCTCCCTCCCTTCCCTCCCTTGCAGCTGTCAAAGAGTCTTTTCTTCTATACACAAGTCTGTTTTTGAGATCGTATCATAGAGGTCTCATACAATATTTGTCCTTTTGTCACTGACTATTTTCACTCAACATAATGTCTTCCAGTTGAAACCAGGTCATGAGATGTTTCCTGAAGTCATCGTTGTTCTTTATCATTGAGTAGTGCTCCATTGAGTATATATACCGTAGCTTACCTATCCATTCTTCTGTTGCTGGACATCTGAGTTGATTCTATCTTTTTGCTAGAAGAGACTTTGTTAATGTACATATGCTATTTTCACCACCAAAATACCAATTACATCAGTCACTTTCTGGGCATTTGCTATTGTTGCTGCCGGGTAGCATGGGCTGAATTGTGTCACCCCCAAAATATGTGTAGCCACGTGGCTGGGCAATGATACCCTGTATCCTATGATTGTTCTCCATTTTGAGCTTTTGCTATACTGTATGTTAAAGGATTAGGATAGGACTATAAATCCCTTCATAGGATCACCTCCCTGCTCCATGGTAAAGGGAGTTTCCCTGGAATCTGGCTTGTACTACCCTTAATCCTTTCATCTTGCAAGAGATAAAAGGAATGGGAAGCAAGCAAAGAATTGGAAACCTCACACTATCAAGCAAGCAGCTCTGGGAGAAGAACACATCCTTCAGACCTGAGGTTCCTGTGCCAAGATGCTTGTTGGAGAAAGACTGATGTAATACCGGCCTTTCCTCCAGAGCCGACAAGGGTCGGAAAGCCTTCCCTGGGAGTGAACATCCTGAGTTTGGACTTGTAGCCTACTGGACTGTGTAAGAATAAACTTTCCTTTGTTAAAGCCATCCACCTTGTGATATTTCTGTTAGAGCAGCACTAGCTGACTAAAACACCTGGTGACACTGAGCTGATTTTCCACTCATAGTGAACCCCAGCTGACAAAGTAGAACTTCCCAAAGGCATCTCTAGGCTGTACTCTTCAGGGAAACACATAAGCAGGCTTTTTTCTTGCAGAGCCCCTGGGTAGGTTCAGATGGCCCACCTTTTGGTTAGCGGTCAAGTCAGCGCTTAATTAAACACTGTGTATCCAATCCTGCTGTTTAAATCAACAATTGTTTTAAAATGTACAATTAAAATGTTTTCACAGTTCAAGTATCATGTTGTAAACTGTTGGTGAATGAGACTAGAAAAATCATTTGCAGCTCCATCTTACTGGTATGAGATTCTGACAATTAAGTTTGCAAACTCAGCCTAGACAACGTGCTGCTTACCTTCCAAGTTACCTTCCAAGTGCTCCCCTTGGAAAGCTGTGCGCCAATGCCAGCACCTAGTCCATCCTTCAGAGCAATTTGGAAATTCTTTTTCTGGCTCCAAGTCGACGACACTTGGCTGGCTTTGGCTTTCTGGAATGTCCATTAGAGCTGTCGTGGTACGAGGTTTGACAATTAGGTTCGTGAACTCATTCTAGAAAAAGTGCTTTGAAGGGTAGACTAGGCGCTGGCCTCAGTGCCCAGCTTCCCAATGAGAGTACTTCGAAGGTGTTCATAGTGGTGTCCAGCAATGACGTATGTAGCATATTTTCTAGGATGAGTTTGTAAACTTAATTGTCAGACCTCCTATGATGACAAGTCTGTTGGCTGTCCCAGAAGAAGAGGCGACTCCATGACAACCAGTATTTTGTTGTTTTTCACTTCTTATTATCTAAAAAGAAAAAGTTGCTCAATGGGAGTTAGGGTAGCTGCCTGAAGAATATTGATATGTGTTAGACTGAGGCACCTGGGAAGTACTCTCGGAAAAACAAAGTTAGCATGTGTGTTTTCACATCAAGGTTTTTAAATTCCTTGAGAGAAAGTTTGCAGAGATCTGTTGCTCTGAGTGCCCAGTGCTGACTGGGTGAGCAGTGGGCATTCACCAGTGACTTCCACAGGGCTGGTCAGAGCCACACTGCAGTTGGCCATATTTACAGAAAACACATCTGCAACTGGAAAGAAAGAAGGAAACAGGGATGAGAAGAGATGAATGATGGAGACACAACAGACGTCTTACATAGTGCCCTGCAACACTTCTTGGAGTCTAAGGATGCCTCCCCAGCCTCTCATTAATTTTCTTTCTTGATTGTTGTTGTGGGGTACTGTTGCGTCAGTCCCAACTTCTAATGATCCGTGTGTACAGCAGAATGAAACACTGTCTGGCCCTATGTTTTCTTCACAGTGGTTGTTAGGCTGGAGCCCCTTGTTGCAGCCACTATGTCGGTCCATCTTGTTGAGCTGAGAGTCTTCCTCTCTTTTGCTGACCTTTTCCTCAGCCAAGCATGGTGTCCTTCTCCAGGGACTGATCCCTCCTGATAACATGTGCAAAGTGTGTGAGACGTAGCCTCATTATCCTTGCTTCCAGTAAACATCCTGGCTGTACTTCTTCCAAGACAGATTTGTGCATTCTGCTGGCAGTCCATGCTGTGTTCAGTATTCTTCTCCCAGCACTATAATTCAGAGGTGTTGACTCATCATCTGTCTTCTGTATGCATTGTCCAACTTTTTCATGCATGTGAGATGATTGAAAACACCAGTAGCTTGTATCAGGCACACCTTACTCTTCAGGATGCTGTCTTTGTTTTTCAGTACTTTAAAGAGGTCTTTTGTAGCAGATTTATCCAGCCCAGTATATCTTTTGATTTCTCGACTACTGCCTTAATGAGTATTGATTGTGGATCTAAGTAAAATGAAATCCTTGACAGTTTCAGTCTTTTCTCCATTTATCGTGACGTTGCCTATTGGTCCTGTTTATTTTGTTTACATTTTCGTATAACCTATGGCTTGGCTCAGGCTTACTTTAGTCCTCCAAGTGGACTGACTAGCTTTTGAAAATTGGAATCCTTTTTCTCATCACTAACACACAGCTGTCATGGGTTGGACTTTGTCCTCCCAAAGATGTGTGTAACCATTTGGCTGGGCCATAATTCCTGGTGTTGTATGATTTTCCTGTATGTTATAAATCCTGACTGTATGATGTTAATTAGGGAGGATAGGTATAGTTGTAGTACAGTTGTATTGGTGAGGCAGAATTCAGTGTATAAGCTTGTGTTGTGTTTTGAGGTGGCGTCTTAGGAAATAAAGGGAAAGAAAGAAGCAGAGTTGAGGACATCCTACCTCCAGGAAAGCAGCACTGCTAGAACTGAGTGTCCCTGTGCCTGAGAAGCTCCCAGTCCAGGGGAAGACTGATGATAAGAGAAAGCCTCCCCCTGGAGCTGACACCCTAAATCTGGACTTTTACCTTTTCTGTGAGAAAATAAATTTATCTTTGTTAAAACCATCCACTTGTGGTATTTATGTTGTAACAGCACTAGATGACTAAGGGCTCAGCAATCTCTTTTGCCTTTGACCTGTATCTGTCATGACTGGGTTTTCTGAGTCATTTACTGGCCTGGTACTCTTAAAGCCTGTACTACTACTGTTTGTTGAAACTCTTAATCATAGTCCCAGTTCCCTGTGTCTTCATAACTGGAATAGAGTAAGTACTTCATAAACAATTACAGACTGAAGATGCCCCATACTCTTTCTCCCTTCAAATCCACAGCAGTCTTTGTGGTCAGCAAATAGCAAACTACTGTGTCTTCCTGGTTCAAAATCCTGTGATAACATTTGGGTGACCATTGAATTAGGAATCCTCCCCTGCACATCTCCTTGTATTTCTACAACACGGGTCACTGATCATCTGCTAACCAAAAAGGGCAGCAGTTCAGATCCACGAGGCATCCTTGGAAACTCTGTGCGGCAGTTCTACTCTGCCCCATAGAGTCGCTATGAGTCACAATCCACTTGACAGCAGAAGGTCTTTGGTTGTGTCACTGACAAATTCTACACGCTGAATGAATAGGCTGTTCACATTATCTTGGTTTTCCTTGGTGGTTCATCTAAAGCTTACCCATCCCTTTCCTTACAAGACTTAATAGCTTTGACATGTAGCCTCTAGCCACTGCCATCAAGTTGATGCCAACTGGAGCACTGGCTGGATTCGAACTGCCCACCTTTTGCTTAGCAGACGTGACACTTAACCACTATGCCACTAGGATTTCCTTTTAATATGTAGTCCTTTTAATTTACATTAAGAATAACTGTCATCATTCATTACCGGACCAGAGGGTCATTATGCCACTGATTATGTGCAGGATAAAATCTAAAACCCATTGTGGCTGAATTGATTTCATCTCCTGTTGACCCCATGTTACAGAGGACAATTGCTCCATAGGGTTTTCTTGTCTGAAGTCTGTACAGAACTAAATCATCAGGGCTTTTTTCCTGGCCCTGTTGTGTGGGTCCACTCCTCTACTGTTTAGGTTAGCCATTGACTGCACACCATTTGTACCACCTAGGGACCTTCAGATGCAGAACTAGAAGTAAAAAATAAAAACCAAACCCACTACTGTCAAGTTAATTCTGACACACAGCAGCCCTATAGGACAGAGTGCAACTGCCCCATCGAGTTTCCAAGGAGCATCTCGCAGATTTGAACTGATGACCTTTTGGTTAGTAGACAGAGTCTTTAACTGCTAGGCTACCAGGGTTTCCAGAAGTGAAGCCAAAGAAAATATGCCTGTGTCATAATGGCTATGTAACTGAAAATTGACAGCAGGTAATTGACCTTGGAAATAGTCTGTTAACAAGACAACATTAAACAAAATGCATTCCCTTTAGGATGAAACACTTCCCATATTGTTAGGAAGGGTATGATAAGAGACACTGTCTCCCTGAGTTTACTGCAACTACTGCTTAGACTTGAAGCACTGAGAACATTTTTAAGTCCTAAAGTTGCATTTTTTAAAAAATGTCTAAACCTAATAAACTGTTACAGAATAAAAGATTGTATAGCATATCCAGTGGTACTTAAAAGAGTTGATGGATTTTTTTTTTTTTTTTAGTAATTCACTATAATTCATATCATTCATTACATGTTTCAGATTTTTGTTCTAATTGAATTTAAAAAGCTAATATGTAGTTCTTTGAAATTTGATTTGCACTGAAAGGCCATTGGAAAGGGGAGGCTATGCATATTAATTTTATAATTAAAATATAGGTTGTTAAAAGGGTTTGCCTACTTCTATAGTAAATCCCTCAATGTCTTATGATATTTGCATAATTATGGCCCCTGTGATCATGGAGAGTGGAAAGTTGTGAAGAATAATTTTGTAAGAAGAACAGTCGTGTGAGCCGTTTGCAGCTGGGCTAGAATGCTGAGCATGTGGAACTGTTATTTATTCCCTCTGGGAAAATAAGCCAGAAAGCCAAAACTTGTTGCTGTTGAGACAGTTCTAACTTGTGCATCCCCACGTGTGTCAAACTAGAACCGTGTTCCATAGGGTTTTCAGTGGCCAATTGTTTTTCAGAAATAGGTCACCATGCCTTTCCTTTGTGGCATCTCTAGGTGGATCCAAACCTCCAACCTGTCAGCGGCCGAACACAAACCGTTTGTACTAAACCGGGACCGTTGGGAAAATACGGTGCAGTACATGCCCAATAGTATTACTGGAGGAAACTGTGGTGGCACGGTGGTTAAGTGCTGCATCTGTTAACCATTTAGGTCAGCAGTTTGAATCCACCAAGTGCTCCTTGGAAACTCGATGGAACAGTTCTACTCTGTCCTATAGGGTTGCTAGGAGCCAGAATCGACTCTGTGTCAGTGGGTTATAACTACTTGATGTAATGATCCAAGAGATCCAACTCGACATTCATACTACTTTAGAAGTCAAAGAAATACCATTACTGCAAAGGGCCATCGAGACCAAAAGGAGAAGGCGTAGTGGGAGGGATGAAGAAGATTGTGGTAAAGAAGAGACACTTTCTGTTGGATTGCCAGACTTTCCTATCATGGTTTTAACAGTTTATTCAATTCAGGAAGCTCTTTTGCATATATAACTTAGATTCTCCAGACAATCAGCTCATGCTCCATTATAACATTTGTCTGTTAAACCAGATAATGAAAATCTCTGTTCTTCCTTCTGAAGATATCTTCTTTCTTTCATGAATGTGGTTTATGTGTGTCTCATCAACTAGAATATTAGTTTCCTGAAGACAGCGTTAGAAGAAATATGTGTTATTTCTGCTCTCTGCAACTGCCCTCTGGTAACTTACATTCCTTTTGGGTGAAATAAGGTAGAACAGCAGATTTTCCTTGCTCCCGAGGACCTTTTTCAAATATTCAAATGTAACGATGTCACCTTGTTGGCTAAGGTGCGCCTGACCCAGGCCTTGGTATTTTCGGTAGCATCATATGCATGCAAAAGCTGGACCATGAACAAAGAAGACAGAAGAATTGATGCCTTTAAACTGCAGTGTTGGAGAAGAATGTTGAATGTACCATGGACTGCCAAAAGAACAAACAGATCTGTTCCGGAAGAAGTACAACCCGAGTGCTCCTTGGAAGTAAATAAGGCAAGACTGCATCTCACATACTTTGGACAGGTTGTCAGGAAGGATCAGTCCCTGGAGAAGGACATCATGCTTGGTAGAGTAGAGGGTCAGCAAAAAAGAGGAAGACCCTCCACAAGATGGATTGACACAGTGGCCGCAACAATGGGCTTAAGCATAAAAACGATTGTGGACGTGGTGCGAGACCAGGCAGTGCTTTGTTCTTTTGTTCATATGGTCAGCACCTAATAACAACAACAAGATAAAACACCTAGAAAGTTAATTAAAACCATAAGACAATATGTTTCAGGTGTCATAGGGATTAACAGAGTTTCTCAAAGTTTGCTTGGGTTTTTTAAACTACAAGAGTAGTTTAAAGAATGTCTTCGTCCTTGCATCCTCAGAGGCCAGACCAGTGCCTGGGACCTAACAGAGGTGCCATGTAACAAATACGTGTCACTGCGAATGATACTGAGGTGAAGAGGTGAAATGATCTGTAAATTTGAAAGATTCTGGATAAAACCAAGTGAAACCTATTGTTCAGTTGAGACCATAATCAGTTTCTGCTAAGTCAACCCCTGAAGTACACAGCAGAACAGCAATTGTAGCTAATCCTGCATGTCTTCAGGATCATGGCTATATTTGAGTCTGTTGTTCCGGTTGCTGTGTATTTTGGGTGCCTTCCAATGTAGGGGAGCCCTGAAGGCACCATGGTTAAGTGTTTGGTTGCTAACCAAAAGGTCAGCAGTTCAAATCCACCAAGTACTCCTTGGAAACCCGATGGGGCAGTTCTTGTCTGCTCTATAGGGTCACTGAATGAGTCAGAATTGACTTGATGGCAACAGGTTTTGGTTCTGGTTAGAGATCACCTGCATCCCTGCGCTCATGGCCCTGCATCGCTCTGCTATTTGTTTTCCCTCCCCACATTCCACTGATGTTCCTGCCCCTTTACTTTTTATGGGCACTTGTTATTACATTGCATCCACCCACATAATGAGGATAATCTGCTCATGTGAAGATCCCTAATTTACTCACATCTGAAAAGTCCATTTTGCATATTCACAGGATCTGGGGATTAGAACCTGGACATCTCTGTGGCTGTGAGTCTGTCCCTCACCACAGTGTTTCCCAGAACTCTAGAGTGTACCTGATAAGTACTTGTTGAAGACTGTTGAGTTATAGGAAGCATTTGTGGCATAGTGGTTAATTGCTATGGCTGCTAACCAGAAGGTTGGTAGTTCAAATCCATCAGGTGCTCCTTGGAAACTCTATGAGGCAGTCCTACTCTGTCTGTAGGGTCACTGTAAGCCAGAATCAACACGAAGGTAGTAAATTTTTAGCTGATCGATTAAATGAAGTGGTTTTAATCAGGCTCCCTAATTGTTGCTGATGAGAGAGAAATTAGACTTCTGATATCATCATGACCCTCAACTTTGCCAGACTTCTCAAAAGTAGATTTGCTTGGGAAAGAGCTTTCCAGTGTAGATGGATGATCTTGTGAAATGATGATTAAGTGGAGGCAGAAGGCATTTCTGCAGAAACCCACATCATTCCCTTGATAATGACCCAGTGTGCCAACCACCCTCCAGATCGGCTTCCTGCTTTGGGACTGTCTTGTTGTGGCCAGACTTGGAGTGGGAGGGAAGTGGAGGTTGGCTGAGCAGAGCAGTGTGGAAAGGGGCCAGAGTAGAAGGAGCAGAGGAGCGAGTGAGCCGGATCTGATGGAGAGCAGCCTTCTGGGATGAGTCCATTAAAAGCCTGTGGTGACTCGTGGGACACCCACTCCATTCCTTTCCTCCTGAGTAGGTGTGGTAAAATCAGAGTTGCAGGAGTGGAGAAGCTTCTGGAGTTGCCACTTCCTCAGAAGGTCATTTCCAATGTGTGCAGCCTCTGGTGCTTCTCATCCATAATTGCACTGTTTTTGTTTTTTAGAAAATAGATTTATTGTAATATTCATTATAGAAAATAGAAAGTACCTAGTCTAACACTCAGACATAGCAACTATAACATTTCCACACATTTCTTGCAATCGTGTGTGTGTGTGTGTGTGTGTGTGTGTGTGTGTGTATAATACACAGTTAAAGAATCGCGACTATAGTCTGACAGAGGGTATTTTTCTTACTCTTTTTTTTGGTGCAGAGGTCAGTGCAATCAACTGCTAGCCAAATGGTCAATGGTTCTAAACCACCAGAGGCTCTATGGGAGAAAGATGTAGCAATCAGCTTCCACAGAGATTTATAGCATTGGAAACCCTGTGGGAATTGCTATGAGTTGGAGTGGATTTGACCTCAGTGGGTTTGTTTTTATCTTGTTTCTTTGTTTTAAGTGACAATACATACAACAAAACAGTCGCCAATTCAGCAGTTTCTGTGTGTTTCCTTCAGTGAAATTGATTACATTCTTCAGGTTGTGCAACCATTATTTTTATCTTTTTCTAAATTATTGCACCACTGTCAACATACACTCAATACCCCCTAAGCAAAAACCTCCTTCTCCCTCATCTTCCCAGCCTTAGTAACCATTAATAATCTTTGGTTTTTATATGGTTATATATTTCATATATTGAGATCATACAGTATTTGTTCTTTGGTGACTTATTTTACATCATTTGACTGAAATGTTTCCTCAGGCAGTAAATATTCTTCAAAATAGGGCAGAGTAGCAGAGACAGGGGCCTGGGGACCACAGTTTCAGGGGATGTCAAGGCTAATTGACGTAGCTAAGTTTTTTTTTTTTAAGAAAAGGTACTGCATACCACTTTGGTGAGTGGCGTCTGGAGTCGTAAAACCTAGCAAGAGGCCATTTAGAGAGCATTGGTTGCTCCCAGTCCACCTGGAGTAGAGGAGAACATAGGACATGAAAGACATGAGGAAAGTATGAGCCCAGCAGACAGAGGTGCCATACAATCCAGAGACTACATCAGCGTGAGACCAGAAGAAGTAGATGGCACCCCCTTATCACCAATGCCTGCCCCGTAAAGTCACTGATGTAGCAGGAGAAAAATGGATGTACAGACCTAGAGCACAATTAAAAGACCACAAGTGATGGTTCATCAGAGTGGAGCGTGCTCTGAGGACATGGCCCCTAGACTCTCTGTTTGTACAGAGCTTAATCAGAACCAAAGCCAACTCTTTGGACAAAGATTGTACTGAACTATAAGACTTAGAGTGATGCTGGCCAAGAATGGGCTTCTTGACTTAAATATATACAGAGGGCTGCTTGAGCAGCTCTTTCCTAGAAGCAAAGTGAGAGGGTGGAGGGGGACAGGAGTTGATTGAATGGATACAGGAAGTACAGAGTGGAAAGGAGGAGTGTGCTGTTACAGGCTGGTGGAGGGGGAGAGCAGTTTGAGTTGCATAGTGGTGTGTGTTCAGGGTCTTTGCATGGCAAATTGATTTGGATTGTGAACTTTTTTTTAAAGCACAATAAAATATTTCTAAAAACTATTCTTGGAAACATGATTGTCTAATGCCTGTATGATCTTGGGAGCCCCAGTGGCACAGTGATTAAGAGCTCAGCAGCCAACTGAAAGGCTGTCAGTTCACGTCCACCAGCCACTCCTTGGCAACCCTATAGGACAGTTCTACTCTGTCCTGTAGGGTTGCTGCAAGTTAAAATCAAATGGGTAGTAATGGGTTTTTGTTTTTTGGTATGATATTGCACTTTTGGATCATCTCTACAGTTGAATGTTTACATGTCCTCCTAGAATGAATGACACAACCTTGTAGGATATCTTTTGCCAGCTTCTTAGTTATATGTACTGGACAGTTCCTGGGAGATACAGTCAAAGGGCACAGCCATTTTCGTGGCTCTTTTTGGACATGGCCAAGTGTGTTAATTTACACTCTTACTGGCTTTCTGGAAAAGTGCTTACCTCACCTCACACTCTAGAGTATTAAATGTGAATCATTTGAAAACTTCTGCTAGTGTAAACCCAAAACAATCCACTGCCGTTGAGTTGGTTCCAACTCACAGTGACCCTGTAGACAGGGCCGAACGGCCCCATAGAGGTGTCAAGGAGCTCCTGGCAGATTTGAACTGATGACATCCTGGTTAGCAGCCATAGCACTTAACCACTTGGCCACCAGAGTTTCTTCTCTTAGCATAAAAAGGAAAATATACTATTGATACTAATTTGATTTTGCTTACTAGTGAAGTTGGACTTATTGAATGCTTATTGGACACTTCCAGATTTTTTGTAAGTGGTCAATCCATGTTCTTTCCCACTCCCCGCCCCCCGCCCAAAACCCGGAAACTCATTGCCATTAATCGAGATCATAGCAACCCTGTAGGATAGAGTGGAAGTGGCTCACATGGCTTCCAAGGAGCAGCAGGTGGAGCCACGCTGTCCAGTATGGGCTAGTAGCTGAACTCTTAACCACTGCATCACCAGGGCTCCATTTATCTATTCAGATGTTAGTATTTTTTCTTATGAACTGTCTATTAAAGATTCTTCATGTGTTATGTCTGTAAGAATATTTTTCCAGTCTAGTATTTGCCATCTGATAGATGAACATTTACATGTTTATTATGGCTTGCAAATCTACTTTGTCACATGTTCCAGTACTAATATATTTAGAAATGCTTGTCTTGGTCCAATATCTGGTGAGTATTTTACACAATCCTTTATATTTGCTCTGGTGGTGTAGTGGTTAAGTGGTATGTCTGCTAACCAAAAGGTTGGCAGCTGAAATCCATCAGGCGCTCCTTGGAAACTCGATGGAGCCGTTCTGCTCAGTCATTATGAGTCGGAATCCACTCGATGGTGGTGGCTTTGGCTTTTTTATATCTGTGCTGAATTTAGTATGTAATTCTTCCATTATTTATTTTGTCAGGTAATGTGAGATATGATTTTTAAACCATTTTAATAGTTTCAATTTAACACTGTTTATTGAATAACTCCTCTTAACTGATTTGTGGTTAGTATATCTTTCACTAAATTTTGATGTACACACTACTGTATCTAGGCTCTCTATTCTGTTTCATTAACTGTCTTGCCATCAAGTCAATTCTGATTCTTGGTGACCCTGGAGGACAGAGCAGAATTGTCTCCTAGAGTTTCCAAGGAGCAGCTGGTGAATGCAAACTGCCAATCTTTTGGTCAGTAGCCACATGCTTGGCAATCGGTGGCATCAGGAATCCACATTGATTATTGTAGCTGGACTATATTGTTTTCATTATTATAACTTGAATCACACATTTCCATTTCTGATGAGGGCAGCATTTAACTGTTTCATTACTCTGCATTTCAAATGCAGTTACTATCTAAGCATTCTTTGTGGTGAATGTTGGAATTAGTAAGAAAAAAAAATCCTGCAGAACTGTGTATGGAATTATACACAATGTATATATTATTTTGAAAGACTTTGCATCTTTGTAATTTTCAGGTGTTCTGCAGTATCTCTTTTTTTTCAAGTAACATTTGATGTGACAGAAAAAAAAAATTAATTATTGCCCTATATTTCTTATTAAGGTTTTTCCTAGGAACTTTTTATTTTTTTATTTAATTCTATTTGAGAATTTTTCTGTTGTTTTCCAATTGTTGATTTATTGTTCTGTGATGACTTTAACTTTGTATCTGGTTTTTAACCTAAGTGCTGTTAGTGCTGACCGATTTTTCTAGTTAATTCTCTGGAGTTTTCTTAGGAGACCATGTTGTTTCTGATTTTTGCATCAGTTTTGTTAATCAGTTTGGCCATTAACTGGATTTCTATGCTGTCATGTCAGTTTTGATGTCAGAATGATGCTAACTTCATATAATTATCAGCACATTTTTGTTTCTCTGTGCTCTGGAGCCATGAAGTCACATTTTTATTGAGTATTTAAGAGAAGCTTCCTGTGGCATTTTCTGGGTCTAGATTGTTTTTCAAGCCAGATAATGCATTGACAGTGTTTTCAGATTTTGGGTTATTGTTCTTTGTTTTCTGTAATCACTGGTTCATTCATTGTTTCTGCTAATGCCAATTTTGGTAATTCATGTTATACCTAAAAGTGGTTCTCACTTTTTTAAAAATATATATAACAGTCTAAAAAAAATAATTAGAATAGGGTTACATACAGTATTCTTATAACTTCTAAGATTTTTATGTCTGTGCTTCTCTCTTTTCTTGGTTTACTGTATAATTCTGAGGTTTATATTATATATTATTTCTTTTTAAGATCTGTCTCTAGGAATTATTTATCCTACTGTTTTTCTCTCCCCCAATTCTGTAATGTAATCTTACATGGCGCACTTCTCTGCCTTCCCTTATCAGAACTTAGTTTTTATATACTTCTGACTAAGCCACCTCAAAAGTAGTCATTGCTAGTCAGTGATCATCTGCTGAGGGCTTCAAAGGCCACTCTTATGAGAATGATCAAAAACCCACTGTCTTTGAGACAGTTCCGACTCATAGCGACCCGTTAGGACAGAGTAGAACTGCTCTATAGAGTTTCTAAGGAGCACCTGGCAGATGTGAGCCACTCACCTTTTGGTTACCAGACACAGCACTTAACAATTACACCACCAGGGTTCCCGTTAGGAGAATAGGTGCCTATTTTGTCTCATGGGCTGTAAACTATTGTGGGAGCCTGAGTTTACAACCCAACTCCACCGCTAACATCCTGGGTAACTGCCAAGGAGTTCCTTACACTTCTATGCCACCATGTCACCCTCTGACTGTGAGGACACGGAACTCTTGAGAACAGTCCTGGCACATGGTAAGTAGCTTTTACTGTTGTCCTTATTATATTTAAGAGGAATAGTGTGCTGTCACCGGGCAGGGAGAGCAGTGGAAGCTGCATATAGATGGGCATGTAAATTTATATGGGAATGTACGTTTTCACTCAGTCATAATAAAAAAAAATAAAAAAGAATATTATCGTGTGGTGGTTCTCCAGGTTCCAGTATGTAGATAGTTATCAGTGGAAGACTCAAAGAAAATTGAGAATTCAGGTATTCTATTTGCAATAGTTAGAAACCTTTAGAAGATGTAGACTCCCTGAGTAAAAAGTACAGCAGGCATTTAAAGAAGAAGAAAAAGAAGAAAAACTCATAAAGTTGTAGTTACTCTGTTGAGAATTGTCGTTGGTGGAGAAAGAGCGGTTGTGCCCGTGCAAGTCCTCACCTGTCTCCAGCTCTCTGGGTTCTGCAAGGCAGCCGTAAAGGTGTTCTCCTGAGGGAGCCAGCAACTTCCAGGACAAGACCTCCCATCTTTATTTATTTCAGGAGACTCGTGTCAGACAGGGCATTTCTGTGTCGGGAGGGGTTTTAGAATGACGCTGGATGCTTGTTCGTTGGCTTTTTCTGACTCTGGTACGTGGAAGGCACACTGACGTCGTAATGGCAGCAGGCGCGGTGTGGTTTTGCTTTCTCACAGTTGTCATGCGGACAAGTGAGAAGACAACTTATAAATAAATCATTGAAATGTATATGTGGGTTATGTTTTTATTTACACTTGTCATCTGGGCTCATTCACTGCTGCTCTCTTGAAGTGCTGGGCTTCCAGAATACTCTCTTTACCGCTCTTATGGTATTTTCCCATAGCTCCACAAAGGGAGTGGCATCTTTTTTTTTTTTATTGTGATTAAATGAAAGTATACAATCCAAATTAAATTTGTGTGCCTGCATATCTGCAGCTCCTTCTGCTCCCCTTGCCCGGTAACAGCACGCTCCTTCTTCATTCTATTCTGGTATCCTCTTAACAACTTCCTGCCCCCTCCTCTCCATCCTGTTCTCTCCCATCTAGAAGGAGACCAGTAGGACAGTCTTCTATAAATGCATAGAACCGTAAAGTACATACACCTTATGGTCATTTTGTGTCCCTGGGTCTAGTCCACTTTTGCCCAAAGGGTTGACCTCAGTAGTGTTTTCTGGTCAGAGGCAGCAGCAGGTCTAGGAGCCGTGCTCACAGGGGATCCTCCAGACCACTGGACCATCAAGTCTGGTCTTTTAGTAGATAGAGTTCTTGAGCTGCACCCCTCTTATTCTCATGTTGCCACAGGGACTCAAAATTGTGTGCCCCATCACAGCTGTCTTTGGTGGTAGCCGGGCACCAGCAGGTTCTTCTGGTCACGTGATGGTACAGTCTCCCATTCACATGGGTCCTTCTGTCTCCTGACCTCTTTTGACCTCATGTCTTTGTGGTTCTTGGGGATCATCTGTTCTGGATGTGCTAAGACCATCTGGTATATCTCAGATGGCAGGGAGTGGCGTCTTTTAGTGTATTTCTGTGGTTCTCGGCATCAAGTTCAGACTCCAAGCACACAGTGCCTCTCATAGTCCTTCTGTTACTACCATTTCTCACTGTGCCTCTGCCATGCTAAGTCGTCATGGTGGTAGGTAGGAACCGTATCACAGCCCGAAGATTCTCAGCTCCTGGTATACACATCCCGTGTTAATTCTCCCTCTGACATGAAGGGGACCTGTAAATATGATGGCGTGGTCACTTCTTGACTGCTTGCCTTCTTAGCAGATTTAAGAGAGAGATTCTCCTCGTTGGCCTTGAAGAAGCAAACTGCCATAGTGTGGAGAGGATCACCCGACAAAGAACAGTGGGTGACCTTTAGCGTCTGAGAATGGTCCCCAGCTAATAGCCAGTAAGAGTGCTGTTGACTACATTCTGCCAGTACTCAGGGAGCTGACCTTGGTTTTAGTCTGATGAAATCCTGAGCAAAGGGTCCAGCTAGCTTGTCCCTGGACTCCAGAGTCACAGAAACTGGGAGATAATGAATTTGTGTTGTTTTCAGCTGTTAATTAAGTTGTAAGGAGCCTTGGTGGTACGATGAGTAGAGCACTCAGCTGCTAACCCAGAGGTGGGTGGTTGGAACCCACCAGCTTCTGGGACAGAAAGAGGTGGCAGTTTGCCCCATGCATATGAGTAAGACAGTTCTACTCACATGACTGTCATACAGGGTTGTCATAAGTCAGAGTTGACTTGATGGCACACAACAACCAATTAAGTTTATGGTAATTTGTTATACAACAGTAGAAAAGGAGCACAGTCATTCAGTCTTCCTTGTATTTTCTTCTCATTGTCGCCTATTTTTCTTAGTACAACTACATTCCATCTGTTTCTCTTCAGGGCTCAGTTATCTTCTCTTTGGCCTCATCAGACTTACCGTCCACTTCCAAATGAAAAAAAATGACCTTCTTCTTCTGAAGTTGTATTCTACACTTGGCCTTTATCTCCTTGGATTATGTGTATTCAGAATACTATTTTGAGCTTCTTATTCTGTTTTTTATATTCTGGTATATGAATTCTGAAGGTAACCACAAATATTGTATAAATTGATTATTTTAGCATTCTTCAAAGTTTGATACCTGAGAACACGTCTCTGAAAGAGTGAATTCATTGTGACATTTACACTGGGGTTTGGAAAAAGCATCAGTTAAGCTATGTGAGCACAACCTCCCCAGGAAGGGTGGTCTTTCATGAGGCTATGAGAATCCACCCTTGGCTCTGTAAGTACTACTTTCCATCAGTAATTTTGGTGGGGATATAGATTACATATTTTCAAAGATGAGGAGAACATGAAATCTAGAAGCATAGAACATACTTTGGATAGGAGAATTAGATCTCAAAGAGATGAATTCAGGTTGGAACTATGAGCTAAATCTAGCAGCATGAACTTTTAAGCAGAATAGGTATAGTGGTTTATACTTAGATTTTAAAAAAAAGAAAGGTAACTTAGAAACTGAGGATGAGATGAGACAGAAACACATGCAAAATTATGTAGAGGAGTTGTTTACAAGCCCAGAAGAAAGGTAGGGTGTCCTGAAGCTTACCCAGACCAAAACACCCACTGTTGTCCAGTTGATTCTAACTCATAGCAACCGTATAGGACAGAGCAGAACTGTACCAGTTTCCAAGGAGCATCTGGGGGACTTGAACTGCTAGCCTTTTGGTTAGCAGCTGTAGTACATAACCACTAGGCTACTAGGTATAGTCCTCGTCAGCTGTGGCCCATACCACTCCTGGATGGCTGGGGTTGGGGCACACTGAAGGCACCTGCTTTAGTGGGAGTGATGGTTAAATTGCAATCTCCCCATTTGGTAGGGACCATATGGGTGAGCAGATTTGAAATTGTGACCTCTATTGTAGAATAATCTGAGTTGTGGATATTTAGCCTGTAGAAGAGAAGATATCTAAAGATTAGGCCTTTTTTTCATGACAGGTAAATGGAAGTTAATTTTAGAAGTTACTGACATATAGCTAATGGTAAGATGGAATGGATTGTCTTTGGGATTTATTAAGCCAATTTTTCCTGAGAGGTTCAAATGGAGACTTCAGTGGGGGAAAGTAGACTTGTGAAGAAGTCTTTCATTTCTATATGGTCACAGTGAGATAATGATTGACCAAAAGACATCAATCCACATAAATCAATAAAGAGAAAGAACACAGAAACTTATGAATGTGATTTCGTAAGAGAGTAACACAGCATCGTCCCAGGGAAAGGACTGGCTTTCCAGGTTCCTGGTAAGTCCTCTTGAGAGGACTGAATTGGACCATCTCTATGGAACACAGATTCCTCTAGGTGTGAGAAGCTGCTCGTTGCAGAGGCTGGCGGTGTTCTACACAGCTCCCCTTCCCTGGGCTAATGCGCTGCTCTCCAGCAGCTGCAGGTACTGGCTGCTAATCTGTCACAACTGTACCCTCCTAGACGGCTGCCTTTGAAGGGTGAGAGGTGTCTCATCCCCTAGCCCTATGGGCAACTCTTGGTCAATGACTAGCTGATGCAGAAGTACAACAGCTCAGCCCCTTTGCCTGCAACATCAATGATCCTATATTTCTTATCCTATAAAGTGCACACTGTGCATCTTCCCCCTACAACTCCTTTTTGTTCCTGCTGAAAGTGCTGATGCCCCCTGACTCTCTAATGGGAAGGAAACCATTGGAGTCATCACATATTTGCCAGTAGTGGTCCAGGGACCTACAAGATTAGAGAAACATGAAGCCCAGTGGGTGTCTGTCTTCTTTTCTCTTTTTAACTTCTTACGTTTCTGCTGCTTCCTACGTCTCTCAAGCCATCCTCCTCGTAACGGGCACCTGGTTGAACACCAGCCACATTTGGTGGCATATGGGGAAGGAAAAGCTTGGCGGAGGGAAAGATGCCTGGTTTGAGAGTCTAGGTCGATGCACCTCATTTCTGGCTCTGGGATTCAGCTGGACAGCCCTATGACTTTCGAGCCATTTATCCTTTTTTTAACCTCAGCTCTCTCATGTCTGAGTATAACTTGCCTGCCCTGCCTGACAGATGTGGGAAGACCAAGTCAGGTGGTGCGGCTGAAACATTTTACGAAAGCCTAAAACTCTTGACGGAAATAGGAGATCAATCCCATGAAGTAATAGCATGCAGTGTTGCTTGTAAAGTACTTGCAAAAGAGTAGGAGAGCTCAGCTCTGAAGCCGAATAAAAACTCCAGTGCAAGATGACCTGTGTCATCAGAGGTACAAAGTTGTGTAGGAGTTCAGAGAAGGACGAACCCATTTCCAGCTGGGGCATTTGTTCTCTGGGCCCATTTTGTTCTTTTTAGCTCCTTCCTAGGATCAGGCTTGTAGAAAGCAGAACCCTTCCATAAATCCAGAAAACAACAAACATATTGCCTCTTTTTATGCTTAATGGAGAAGAGAGCTTGGTCCATACATTTGATTGAAGAATCTTTTCCTCTCCTTTTTTTTTTAATTGTGATGAATATATGTGTAACAAATGTCTGCCATTTCAGCGTTTTCCACATGTACAAATCAGTGACATCAATTACGTTTGGCATCCCGTGCAACTGTCATCATTATTTGTTTCCAGATTTTTCCATCACCCTTAACAAAAACGATAATCTCTTTACAGTCAACTTTCTGCAACAATGCTTGGGAAAGTCTGCCTTCTAAAGGGATCTTAATGTGCCAGCCAGAGCTGAGACCTGGAAATGTTTGTGTATATACCGTTCTTGGCACTGATGAGCTGATTCGTGGACCGTGATGTAGAGGAGGTTCACGGTGTTGTACTTCAGGCAGAGGCGGGGACCTTTCTGCTAACTGGGAGGTGCCCAGGGGAGCTCAAGGAAAGTAGACGCAGATGGTTCGACGTGCATGATCTTCCCGGCCACCCAGCCCAGTAGGCTTTCCTAATAACTTGAAGTGTCATTATTTCTGACATCCAGAAATGATGAATGAAGCTAATTGCTCTCATTAATCTCCCAATTTGCTCAAGCAGATCTACTTTTGAAAACCCACGTTGTGTTGTTGTTGTTAGGTGCCGTCAAGTCAGTTCTGACTTGTAGGAACTCTGTGAACAATAGAACGAAACACTGCCTGGTCTTGCGCCATGTCCACAATCATTGCCCATTGTTGCAGCCACTGTGTCAATCCATCTCGTCAGTGGTCTTCCACTTTTGCACTTACCCTTCACTCTACCAAGCATGATGTCCTTCTCCAGGGACTGATCCTTCCTGACAACATGTCCAAAATATGTAAGACACAGTCTTGCCATCTTTGCGTCCAAGGAGCATTCTGGTTGTACTTCTTCCAGAACAGATCTGTTTGTTCTTTTAGTGGTCTATGTTATTTTACACAAATAACTCATTTGTGTAAAAATATGGTACACATATATCTATATTCACATGTATCTTTCAGATACCTGATTTCTTCTTAGTTTTGACTATGTTCCATAGTTTAGCCATGATTCAAAATTTGTCTTGCTGAAGCCCTAGTCTGCAGTTTGAAAACTCTATGGGATAGTTCTACTCTGTATCATATATGGTTGTTGTGAGTTGGAACCAACTTGACAGCAGTGGATTTGTTTTGCTTGATTTATAAACTGTACAGCCCTTTCCTGAAGGCCTAGACAAAGGCAACATATCAGTACGGGTTCCAGTTGCCATGGAGTTGAATCCGGCTCTTGGTCACCCTCATGAGTGTTAGGTTATGACTAGTTTTTCAGAAGTAGATCACTAGACCTTTCTTCGAAGATGCCTCTGAGTGGACTTGAACCTCCAATCTTTTGGTTCGCAGCCCAGCACACAGCCATTTGTGTCACCCAAGGACCCCTAAAAACCAAAGAAAAAGCCATTCCCAAGTTCTCTCCTGTCCTTGGCCTTTCCCTCTATGATGCACTCTTTCCAGCATTCATTCATTCTCATTTTCCTTCTGTTTTTTCCCTCCTCTTAGAAAAGCAGTATCTCTTTGTGTCTCTCTGGCATATATTTCTTGTGTGGAAAACACCCACCCACTGCTGTCAAGTCGATTGCGACTCATAGTGACCCTACAGGTCAGAGTAGATCTGCCTCCTAGAGTTTCCAAGGAGCACCTGGCAGATTTGAACTGCTGACCTTTTAGTTAGCAGACATAGCACTTACCCACTGCACCACCAGAGTTTCTTTGGAAAGCACTGTTCCATATGTGCTACCATTGTTATTCCAGTATTATTTCTTTTTCCTTTTTCTCCTCACACAAGAATTCTGTTGTTTTTCTGACTCACCCTGGGTCTGTCTAATCCCTTCTCAGTATGTTAACTGTCATTGGTTATTCTCTTTGTCTCTGCTTCATCCTGCCACTGCTCTTAAGGGTGTCTGTAATGATTATTGTGTGTGTGTTTATGTAGTTCTTTGATTTTTCTACTCACTTAAGCTGCAATTAATTTATCCTTATTGGATAGATAATTATACTGAGGCCTAATCATCTATTCTTTCTGGATGGTTTGGGAGGCTGGGGAGGAGGTAACCTGTGAAGCGTTTGTAGACATGCACATCACTGCATGCTTTGGTTTCATTCTTGACTCCACATGACTCATTGTTTTCTTTCTTTCATTTTTGAAAGTTTAAGGGCTGATCTGATTTTAAGTTTTTGCAGGATTGTGGCTAGAGCCTGGCTCTTTCTGCTGGCATCATAAGAATATGGCAATATCTGCATTCCCCGTGGTCTACTTAGCAAACATGCCGAGCTCGTGCTTTGTGTAAGGCGTCTGCGAAGTTTTGTGCACATTATCACAAGATTAATTGTCATGTCGGAAAGAGAAGAAACAGTTGTCTTCACATGGGATGCTCAAGAGTCTTGGAGTTTGAGTGGAATTCTGCAGTGCCTATTTCTGCCTTCAACTTGCTGGAGCTTCGTGGCATGCCTGGTGCAGCTGACCAGCACTCAGTCCCTATTCCTGATTTTGCCCATTTGGTCTCTCTGGCATCACTCTTTTTTATCTCCTCCTCTCTTCCTCTGCTTATACATTGCCTGTTTGTTTCCTTACCTCATTTTGCCTGAACGACTCTATTCTATAGTGTTCTGGTTTTCTCTTTTTCTTCCATCTACCCAGTGTTCTCAGTTTGATGTCTGTTGTCTCAAAAAATTGTTCTCCCTTCCTCTAACCCTGTTTCTTAATCAGCTCATCCATAAACAGCCAAATCATGGTAGAGCATGTCTCTGCTCCATAGAGGTTTCCAGTGACAGGTTTCTGCAGTCTCAAGCCTTCACGCCTGACTACAGTGGTCACTATCCCAGGCCTAGACAACTGCAGCATGCTGCATATTTCTACCTATTTTCTGTTTTTTAGTTTTCTAAACAGCAAATCTGAATGTCCTGTATCCATGATGATGTTTGTCTCTTTGATTACTGAACTTTACAGGATAGAACTCAGATGTCCAACATCGCATACACAGTAATGAAGAGACCGATACTAGGCTCGTCAACGATTGTCTGCACCTCCCAATTGCATGCCAAACGCACTGAACTTATTGCTATTTTTAGAGGATGCTTGTATCATTCCTTCTCCCCAGAATGTCTTTCCTGTCTTTTCCAGGGGACAAAGATCTATTCTTCTTTCAAGCCCACCTTGTTAAGTTTTTAGGATGTCCCCCTGTTGTGGTAGCTTCCTCTGAGTGTCAGCTGAATGTTGTCCATGTCTCTAATGTCTAACCCCACACTGAGTTAAAAAAAATTAAGAATGCTTTACATTTACAGAATAATTGATAGATGGAAGAGCTTTTTTATAGACTCTATCCATGGTGAGGTGGAGAAGGCAGAGACAAAAAGGAGCTTATGCTCAATGGCACTTCGGTGTCTGTTCTATTTTGGTCATATTATATCCTTGTGTCCTGTTATCTACACTTTTAGCAATAAGGAAAGTGTGTCAAACATCCTTCCACTCAGAAAGGATGACAGCCTGGTTAGAACACTTGGTGAGGATGGCCAGCTCACCTTGTTATTGCGAGTGACAGCCTGGAACTGAAGAGGAAAGAAGCCAGGGGAAATCTATATGGACTCTTAAAGATGGACTTTCTTTTAGTAAGGACATTGTTTTTAAAACATTGAATATCTTTTGTAAGCATTTGTATAAGCTAAGAACTGTTGATCTCTTTTCATCTTCTTTTTGTTGTTTTAATTATATAAGGTAGGCCTCCCTGGTTAATCAGTGCCCAGCGGCAGTAGAGAATTAAGACACCAGCTATAGACTAAACTAGAAGAGAATGGCAGAGGGCAGACTAGAATCTACCTACTTGAATAAGTTTGTCATCAGTGAATTTTAGAAGTGAAAGGACCCACCCCTAGTTATAGCTGAGAGATGGAGAACTGGAGAAGTTAAACACCTGTGTAAATCCTTACCATTAATGGCTTTGAACTCATGACTTCCACCCAATCTTTCCTTCCACTTCATTTGTGTATGTGAAGATATAAAAATGGTTTATGAGGGAAAATAACTCCTATGGTTGACTGTAAGGTTGAGCCCTAATTTGGGGGGAAATTGGATATATGGTAATGATAAAAATAGAACCCAAGAAGTTTTTACTGTTTATCTCATTTGATCCTCACAAAACCCCCATGAGAAAGCATGTTGGTTTCCTATTGCTGCTGCAACAAATCACCACCAGCTTTCCACTGACGAAAACCCACTGCTGTTGAGTCCATTCCAACTCACAGCAACCCCATAGGACAGAGTAGAACTGCTCCATAAAGTTCCCAGGGAGCACCTGGGGGGATTTGAACTGCCAACATTTTGGTTAGCAGATGTAGCCCTGATCCACTATGCCACCAGGGTTTCCACCACCAACTTAGTGGATTAAAACCACACAAGTGTATTATACTAGCGTTCTGGAGGTCAGAAGTCTGAAATCAGATTCACTGGGCTAAAGAGAAAGCATTGGCAGGCTAGTTCTTTTGCAGACTGGGAAGGGAAAACATTTCCTTGGCCTTTTCAGCTTCTAGTGATTTCCTGTTTTCCTTGGCTTGTGGTCCCTTCCTCCACCTTAGAAGTGTATTCCTCCGATTTCTGCTTCCATCATTGTATCACCTTCTCCTCTACGTCTGACTCCTCTTTGCACCCTTTTTGTAAGAACTCTTGTTACTTACTGGCACCACCAGATAATCCAGCCTAATTTCTCCATCATGAGAGCCTTATCCTAATCATATGTGCAGAATCCTATTTGCCATGTCAGGCAACATTCTCAGGCTGCAGGATTTAGGACATGGACATATTTGAGGGCCATTATTCAGCTGACCACAGAGAGGTATGGTGATTATTGCCATTTTACAGCTAAGGAAACCTAGGTTGTTAGGTAGTTATGGAAGAAAAAAGTCATCCATTCTTTCCATTTAACTTTATTTTTTATTATGCTTTCAGTGAAAGTTTACAATTCAAGTCAGTTTCTCAAACAGAAACTTTTACAAACGTTGTTGTGAGAAACTAGCTGTTTTCCCTGCAGTGTGACTGCACACTCCTCCTCTTCACCCTGTATTGTCCATGTCCATTCATCCAGCTCCTGTCCCCCTTTCTTCTCATCTCACATCCAGACAGGAGCTGCCCATTTAGTCTCCTGTATCTGCTTTAGCCAAGAAGCACACTCTTCACAGCTATCATTTTATGTCTTACAGTCCAGTCTAATTTTTTCTGAAGAGTTGGCTTCAGGAGTGTCATTCAGGATATAAAAATAAGCAAACAAGGAAATAAATAAATGGTGTGACTGAACTCAGTTACATGGTATTTATTAGATTGGTAAGACCAAAAATATACTGAGTTTATGGCCTGAATCATAGAAGACAATTTATTATGAGTAAAATGGAGGTTCTAAATCTATTTAAAATGAAAACAACAAAAAAAAAAAACAGTCTGCTTTAACAGCTTCAGAAAAGTCTTTGAATGTAACAGGCCATCGTGGTTGAATATCAAGTTAGTCATTTGGCTAGCAGCTGTGAGCTGATATTTTGATTTTCAAAGCTCAAGTCAGCCTCTATACATTTCTGTCCTTTGGCAGCCAGTGATCCCTCTGTGTGCAAAATTAATCTAAGAAGTTTTAACTTAATAGCATTCTCTTATAAACTTTAAGTCAACTATTGCGTTTCCCCTAAACTCTCTTTTCTCTTGCTTGAGTGTCCCAAGTCCAAGTTCACATAACTATTCCTGCAATAGCTATTTTAAAATAGATATTTTGTGTAAGTGTGATCATGACTGAGAACACACTTGAAGCTCAGAGGAAGAAGAAAATCATTTTCATTACCCCAGCATCTACTTTAACTTCCCGGCGGGGGTGGGTGGGGAAGCTCTCTAATTTGTCAAACATTGGTCTTCAAATGCAGGTCCAAGAAATTAATGCTACATTAAGCAGACTAACCCATTTCAAAGGACTCTTTCTTTTTTTTAATGTGGTAAATTTATATGTAATAAAATACTGGAGTTTGAAATCATATCCACATACATACTTTAGTGACATTAATTATGTCCATTGTATTGTTCAGCCTTCATCCGTATCCATCCCATATTCTCTACCGTCACCCCTAATGGGAGCTCATTTGCTCCTATGCAGTGGGTCTTCCCCCTGCCCAGCTCCTTCTGCCCCTAGGAACCACTCTTAAACTTGATGACTTTACACTTGCCTGTTGTAAATATTTTGTGTACGTGTGATCATGACTGAGAAAATACTTGAAGTTCAGAGGAAGAAGAAAATCATTTCTTATATCTTGGGTCACTTTTAAGGTCCTACAGAGCCAGCCTTGATGCAGTTAAGATGGCCTGACTTCCTAATCAGAAACCCTAGTGGCACAGTGGTTAAGTGCTATGTCTGCTAACAAAAAGGTCAGCTGTTCAGATCCATCAGGTGCTCCTTGGAAACTGTATGGGGCAGTTCTGCTCTGACCTATAGAGTTGTTATGAGTTGGAGTCAACTTGATGGCAGTGGTTGGGCCTTCCGAATCTGTCCCTTCATCTCTCTTTGTTTTCTTTTCTTCAGTTTACTTACATCTGATACAAACAACAGTGTATATGTACTAACATATATGTAGGCTATGAAGTCTAATAATGAAATAAATTCTCCATGAATCTGACCCCAGTTTAGGAAGTAAGATATTATCAATATACTTGATATTGAATAGTATTTTTCCCCAATTCTATCCTCTTGCCTTCTACCCTGAGATAACCATGATTATGAATAGTGTATTTATCATTCAGATTTTAAAAAAATTTTTAGTTTAATTACATGTGGCATATGTACAGTCCCTAAATTATATGCATGTTAGTTTTGCTTGTTTATGGGCTTTATAAAAATGGTACCCAGGAAAACCAAACCCATTGCTGTTGAGTGAATTGCAACTCATGTCAACCCTATAGGACAGAGTAGAACTGCCCCTTAGGGTTTTCCAGTGGCTGGTGGCCTTGAACTGCTGACTTTTGGTCCATCTAATGTAAAAAAAACTAGAGTTTGTTTTTTTATCACTTCTGTATAATGTTGTGTTATATGAATATACCATGATTTAGTATTTATTCTAGGGCCGCCATGAGTCAGATCCAACTCGACGGCACTTGGCTTGGCTGGCTATATGGATGGACTTATAGGTTATTTAGAGTGCTGCTTTGAGTTTTCTCGCAGGCATGCCTTGGTGCATCTAAGGGTTTCTCTAGGAGTGAACTCACTGGGTCAAGGGTGAACGCACTCTTGAGCAAAGTAATGTGAAATTATTTTTCAGAGTTGTTGAACCAGTTGACACTCCCTTCACAGTGCATTAGAGTTCTTGTTTCTTCACATTCTTATCAATATTTGCCAGTGTCAGGGTCTTAAATTTTGCCCACCTCAGTTGTGTCTTACTGTGGTCTGTACAAGCATTGCCCTAATTTCACATAAGGTTGAGCATAATTTCAGACGTATATTTAATATTGATGTATTCATTTTCTGGTGAAATACTATTTATGTCTTGGCCATTTTTATTTTGATTCATAGTACTTCTATACATATGTGTGTGTATGTTTTTTTTTTCCTTTGGAATGCTAGTCATTTGTCAGTTTTAGGTGTTGCAAAGACTTCCCAATTTGTGATTTGCTTTTTTACTTTTTTATGGTATCTTTTAATTTTAATGCAGTGAAACTTTTTGATCTATTGGGGTTAGTAATTTTGATATTTTATTACATCTGTTCCCCTCGTATTTTTACACTAAATTCTGAAAGTTTTAAATGGTCACCTTTGCGTTGAAGTCTACAGCTCACCTGAAATGTAGTGTGAGGTAGGAATCCAATTTAACTTTCTGTGAGTCGCCATGAGTTGGATCCAACTCGATGGTACTTGGCTTGGCATATGGTAAAATTTGCAGTACCATAATTTGTTGACAAGTGTTTAATTTCCCTTTCAGTACACTATGCCTGCACTGTCATAAATGAAGTTTTTGTATATGTGAGACTGATTTGTATTGTATGTGAAGCTGCTTTCGTCCATGCTGTTGGACAGTTTGTCTTTTTCTGTACCTGTACTATGTGCTTGCTGTATGCTTTTTCCTCTTTCATTTTCTAGTCTTCTGTCTCACTCGAAGGATCATGGATTTTTCATACCATACGTCACTTATGTCCAAGGTGACTTGGTTCTTTAAGAACATCCCAAGAGACTTCATAGTAGATTAAAAGTAAACAGTGTTACCTATTGCTCAGAGTGACTTCCTCTTATAGCGCAGTGCCAGTGTTTATATTATGAAGTCCCCATCACCACCAGGATTATCATAGTTCTATGGTTGATGGGCGTGAAGGGGACAAAGAACATGTTCTTTTACCCTTCCTGTAATGTCTCACTGTCATTTTTTTCACTCCAGATTTGCTACCGTATCACTCTGTTGACACTTATTTTCTTCCCAACTGCTGTCATCCAGATCTCCACCAGCCCTGCACCCTGAAGTTACTGATTAAAGTTTTAGGTCTTAAATGCAGCACTTTATTTTTTTTTCCTCTAAATTGTATCTGATTCATTTCGACCCATTTGTTCAGATTTCTTTTGAAATATGACTATAATATCTTAACTATCCAGGAACCTCAAACTGTGATAATAATACTCCTTGTCTTCATTCTACATCAATAGTTTTTGACAGAAGAGAGCTTGATGGTGTATTCCTAGACACCATCTTCCCAAATGACATTGATTAGTTAATTAGCAGTTGTTCAACTCATCCATTCATTCATTTTTTTTTTTTTTTTTGTCATTCAGACCTTTTTAAAACCATCTTAGCCTAAGAGGAAGACTTGGTAAGCTTCTCACTAAAATAGGCATTGATATATTGTGATATATATGTACGTATAATTTAATATATATTATATAGTATCACATATCATTTACTAAATTAGGTCTTATCCTAAGCCCCAGGCTTACACTTATTACCTCACTACTTGCTTTTATTAATATTCATAAACCATGCATTTAGACATAACTTCTAGAAGGGTAGTTCCTATGGGTATGATGGAAACCCCAGTAGCATAGTGGTTAATTGAATGGTACAGGTGCTAACCAAAAGTTCAGCAGTTCAAATCCACCAGGCACTCCTTGGAAACTCCATGGGCAGTTCCACCCTGTCTATAGGGTTGCTATGAGTCCGCATCAACTTGATGGCAGTGGGTTCGGTTTTTGGTTTTATGAGTATGATATTGTATACTCTGCCTCCCTTTCTCCCCACTGCCCCATTCCTCTCTTTAGGTCATCAGCACAGACTTGACTGTTCTCATATCTAGATGACAAAATGCCTATGGCTTGCTTGTTTGTTTTCCTCTGTTACTTTTGAAGACCTAGCGTACCTGGTCCTAGAGTCTTAAGGGCATTTAAAGGAACTTGATGCTTATGTTCAGTCTTCTCATTGTTTTTTCAGCTCCTACTAAAATGAACCATTTAGGTTCTCTTCTTTGCCATTTTAAGATCCTCCTTCTTGGTGTAAACTACGAAAGCAACAGAGAGTTGTTTTTGTTCTCCTTTGTCATATGCTAACATTGCACCATCTGACTCAAACCATGGGTTTGCCCCTCCCCCTTCTTGCCCTGAGCACAACGCAGAATACTTTCTGATATGCTCAGCATTTTCCTTGCAAACTGCAGCTCTTCCTTCACTCCAGCTTTATGATGTTATTCTGACTTCTGATCCTGCTACCGACAACCAGACTGGGGTAGAATAGGTAGAAGAAGGAGCCCCAGTAGCACGTGGTTAAGAGCTTGGCTACCAACCAAAAGGTTGGCAGTTCAACTCCACCAGCCACTCCTTAAAAATCTTATAGGGCAGTTTACCCCTGTTCCATAAGGTTACTGTGAATTCAGAATCAAGACCCGGGGAAGCTCACCTTAAGCAAATAGCAGCATTGCTGGTAACACAGGCAAATCATCTCACTGAGATCATTATTCTCAAAGAGACCTGGGGGGCAAGGGATGAGTTTGACCATTGGAGATGGAGACTTAGTACCTGATGCTGTCGTCATAAGGGAGAGCACGTGCATTAAATAGCTTCTAAGGAATGACTGTGGCATAGTGTCTGAGCCTGATAGGGGAATACCATATGCTGATCTTCAGTGCCCAGCTCAACGTCACGCACTTAATAGGAACTCAATGAAAACCTTATTGTTGACCAAATGAGAACAATACATATTGAAAGAGAGGGGAGAAGATTAATTTTTTGTCTAGTCACATGAGGGATTAAAATTGAGTACCCCAGTGACATAGTGATTGAGAGCTATGGCTGCTAACCAAAAGGTCAGCAGTTTGAATCCACCAGGCACTTTTTGGGAATTATGGGGCAGTTCTTCTCTGTCCCATAGGGTTGCTTTGAGTCAGATGCTACTTGGCAGCAGGGGTTATTTTTGGGTGTGTATTAACTTTGGACTTATTTGACATGTTTTCATCTTTAAGTCTCTTACCACTTTGATTCAGATGGAACCATTAGCGATAAAAATATGGGATATGTTTCTTGAAAAATAGACATTTTCATCAACTGGTGAGCTGGAACTAGAAGAAGTATGGAGACCTTCCTTGCTTGAACTGAAAGGAAAGGAAACACAGATAGGAATTTATGCAGCTTTTCAAATCTGAACCTCTGATACTTTTGAAGAAAACTACTGGATCTGAGTCAAAAGAGAAGACTGGACATATTATAATACTAATGACTGGAGTTCAGCCACCCCAGATAGGCTTCTAGAATTTTCTCTTGATGATGAGTAATTGAATCTGCCTTGCTGTTAATAGAAGCATTGAGTTGACCCCAAGTCATGGCAGCCTCATCCAGAACAGAACAAAACATTGCCCTGGTTCTACGCCATCTTCATGATCTTTGTATGTTTGAGTCCATGGTTGTAGCTGTTGTGTGGTGCTTTCTAGCCTAAGGGAGTCTATCTTCCAGCACTATATTGGACTGCGTTCTATTGTGATCCATAAGGTTTTCACTGGCTACATTTTGAAAGAAGATCACCAACCCTTTCTGCCCAGCCTGTCTTACTGGAAGCTTGACTCAAACCTCTCCACAGTCCGTAGGTACTTAAAATACCAACAGCATATCTTCTACCATCATAGTAACATGCAAATCACCACAGTACAAGAAACTGGTAATTTGCCTTAGTTCTCTTGATTTATGTTTGAAGAAGAGTTAACTTTTTTTTTTTAAAGCTGTGGTTATTGGAAGAATCCTTTCTCACAGGGGTCAATATAGGATATAATTACAGGACTTTGCAGAAAGCAGTTGTCTGCTGGTATGGTGTGTAATCATCTCTAATATGGCTCAAGCTTTTGTGCGAGGTGACATGGCATCAATAACAGGTGAATAATGAATTACTTGCGTATTTGTGTTGACTCTGTACTTCGCTGTTCTCACATTGCTGAGTATCCATTCAAGTGGAGACCCTTTCTCAGCTATGAAAAGCACACATTGATAGGAACCAGGTTAACTGGTTCCCGGCTGGAAGGGAGACGTTTCCCTCAACCCCAGATCCAGCTTCAATAGACGATTTGCTATTTTTAATCCCAGAATTTAGAAACTTAATTCAGTTAAAAAAGGAGGAAGTTGTCAAGGCAGGGTTGCAAAAAGTTCAGGCTAAATTTGCTGAGAACCAGATTGTGTTCATTAATATTTATACAGCTATGTTTGGGAAGGGGCGATTATGCTTTACAAACACGGGTTATTCATTTCCCATGTCTCGTGCAGCCTTCTGATTTGGGAAGGTGGGCTTTCATTGTGCCATCAATGGGGATACAGATGGGGACCATCTGGGCGCCTCATCCTCTTTTTTGTCAAAAACCTTGTCTTGTCTCTCTCATGTCAATGATGAATGGAAGGATTGCAATCTTTAGCTGAACAATGCCATTCGAATCCCTTGGCTAGCCAAGGGGTTTTTGGCAAGCAGAGATGGGCTTAATATTTTAAAGAAACCAGCAATCGTTTTAATTCATTAGTTGAGGCCTGTTGTTCTAGGCAGTGTTTTTGATTTGTATTTTGGGCATTGGCTTTGGTTTTGATTTATAAGCGTCTTCCATATGGGTGTATTTTCATTCTACACTGAGTAAATCATAGGAACAAAAGTGGGAGTTTTAGGTGATAAAAATGACCAAAAACGCTGTGAGGTTCTTTGAATCATCTTCTGTACTCATTATGACTCATATTAGGGTTCAGATAAAAAATTTCCCTATTAATCGGTACAGAGCATGAATCCGATCTCACAGAATTTAGTGAACTCCAATGCTGACACAGGCATTTGAAAATCGATGCAGTGTTCTGCTTTGTAAGAGGAAGTTTGGCAGCAACCTGTCTGAGGGCACCTTTGACATAACCTCGGTGGCCTGCCTGCTGCAGGTGAGTTCCTGGGATGGAAGGAAACTAATCAGTACACATTGTTCTCTTTGACAGTCACCTTTTGGTTTGCAACAAATCAGATTGGTTTTCCTGCACCTTGTATTTAGTAGAAAGAAGTGAGTCACCAAAAACTGAAGTTGATGCCAAAGACTTACTCAGAAGCTCATTTCCAGAAAATGCCCTGGACTTGGTAGAGATTCAGTGCATTTTGTCCTCCTGCCGGGGCCAGCATGGTCTCTGTAGCATCACAGTCTCTACCAGTGATAAGGATCTGCAGCGATAGTTGAGAGAGCACGTTTCACGCAAGTTCTTTTATTTAACTGCAATGATTATTGTGCCAACAATATGGTGCTTACTGCCTGCCAGGTGCTGTTCTAAATGCTTTATGCATATTTTCACTCCCTTGATTCTTACAACCACCCCAATAATATGTTCTATTAAGATCCTCAGACCCTGGCAGTCTAGTAGTTAAGAGCTCACCTGCCAACCAGAAAAGTTGTCAGTTCGAATCCACCAGCTGTTCCTTGGAAACCCCATGGCCACTATGAGTTGCAATCAACTTGATGGTAATGGGTTTTATTAATATTCTTGGAGTCCTTACAAAAACAAACCAACCCACTGCTGTCGAGTTGATTCCAACTCATAGGAACCCTTCAGAACAGAGTAGAACTGCCCCATAGAGTTTTCAGGGAGCTCCTGGCAGATTTGAAGTGCCGACCTTTTGGTTAGCAGCCGTAGCACTTAACCGCTACGCCACCAGGGTTTCCGTGGAGTCCTTGGGTCAATGCAAATGGTTAATGCACACAGCTGCTAACCAAAAAGTTAGAGGTTCGAGTCCATCTCAAAATGCCTGGAAAGAAAGGCTTGGTGGTCCACTTGTGAAAAATCAGCCGTTGAAAACCCTCTGGAGCACAGTTCACTCTGATGCCCACAGGGCCATTACAAGTCAGTGCCGACTCCATAGTAACTGGTTTTTAATATATATTTTGTAGATTTTATAGATTTGCTTCATACAGGTAAGAAAACTGAGGTCTAGATTAAGAATCTTGCCAAATCACGAAGGTGTAAAATGATAGAATGAAGATTCAAATCCAGATAGGCACCAAATGCTGTGTGTTTAACCATTATGCTGTAATGTCTCAATAGTAACCATATGAGGCAGAAGGTTTTTGTTTGTTTTTTTTATTTCTGTTTTAGAGGTGAGGAAGCTAAGGCTCTGAGAGGTTAAATAATGCCAACAGAGGTGTGGAGATTTTCTGGGATTGCTGGAATAGTGGTACTTTAACAGAAAAGCTGAACCTCTTTCTCTTGCATGATGAAAAACTCGGGATAATCACTCTGAGCTATCCCAAGATCCTAAGTCATCAGAGAAGGACCAGATTTTGTTCAGTATAACATAAATACAAATGAGCTCTAAATAATGACAATAACAAAAATTTTAGCTAACTGTCATAGGTTCCGTTAATTCCCCCCCAAAATATATGTCAACTTGGCTGGGCCATAATTCCTAGGGTTGTGTGATGGTCTACCATGTTGTTGTCTGATGTTGTTTTCCTGTATGTTGTAAAGCCTATCTCTATGATAGCATGGGATAAGTGGCCATTATGTTAATGAGGCAGGGACTCAATCTACAAGATTAGTTATGTACTAAACCAGCCTCTTTTGAGATACTAGAGAGAGAACTGAGCAAAAGAGAGCTGTGGAGACCTGATACCACCAAGAAAAAAGTGTTTGGGAGCAGAACATGTCCTTTGGACCTGGTGTTCTTGAGCAGAGAAGCTCCTTGTCGAGGGGAAGATTGATGACAAGGACCTTCTTCTGGAGTAGACAGAGAGAGAAAGCCTTCCTGGGGGCTGGTGACCTGAATTTGGATTTCCTGCCTGTTAGATTGTGAGAGAATACATTTCTGTTTGTTAAAACTATCCACTTGTAGTATTTCTGTTACAGTAGCTCTAGATGACTAAGACACTCATTAAAGAAGGATAATATGAACTCATTATTATGCTAAATTAACTAAGATAAAGTGAAATGATACTATATAGCACTGGCTGCCGTCCAAGGGAATTTGTACTTTCTGATGGCCTGCTATGGGTGCACGGTTTTAAAAGTACGTGTGTCAGGTGTGGAAACCTTGGTGGCATAGTGGGTTAAATGCTACTTTTGCTTACCAAAAGGTCAACAATTCAAATTCACCAGGCAGTCCCTGAAACTCTATGGGGCAGTTCTACTCTGTCTTATAGGGTCACTATGAGTCAGACCTGACTCGACGTCAGTGGTTTGGTGTCAGTGTGTAGCAACAGCCTCGATGTATGCATTTGGAACCAGCAATAACACAACTACGGATTGAGCCCCAAAATGGCATTATGGATTTTAGTAATTTGTTTTGTTTTTTTTTAACAATTAATGAAAGCCTTACTTATTGTAGAAAAAGGAGTTTGAAACAATTGCTAAGGGTTTGATTAAATATATGAGTATTATAGTATATTCATATGATGCAAGTTTGAAATTAAGTGTAAAAACGTTAATAAAAAACCCATTGCCAAAAAAAAATTGGAAAAAAATACATTGCCATTGAAGTCAATTCTGACTCATAGCCATTCTACAGACATAATTAATATTTATAAGCAAATTAATAGTTGAGTGCAAAAGCTGTTCTGTTAACTGAAAAACAGGTTAAGAAGCTTCTAAAACAACATAAGCTAACATTTTTGGTAAGAAAATGTTTCATCAAAATCTTAATATTATTGTTAATATTCCTATTTCAGAGTAGTACTGTAGTTGTGCTTTTCTTTGTACTTTATGATTATAGCACAATCAAAATGAATTCAAGAATCAGAAACTAAATAATACAGTTTATGTTTTGAAATTTGGTCATCAGTCTTTTACAGTTCTGTAAGAAGAAATATTTTGATGAGTGGGAGCAGAAAAGCTCCAGATTTGTGGAAAGTTAATTATATGTTGGGGAGGAATTCAGAGATATGCCTCATTCGATTCTTACTATCTCACATGGTAGGCAACCCTGGTGGTGTAGTGGGCTAAGTGCTACGTCTGCTAACCAAAAGGTTGGCAGTTCGAATCTGCTCCATGCTCCCTTGAAACTCTATGGGGCAGTTGTACTCTGTTCTATAGGGTCACTTAGAGTCGCAGCCAACTCTATGGCAGTGGATTTGGTTTTTTATCTAGTAGGGTGGTTCCAAACTGTAGCCTGCAGCAAAATTGCCTGGCGGGGGGGGGGGGGGGGGGAGTAATTTGCATTTCTAATAAGCTCCTCCCCAGCCCCTTAGTGCTGATGCTACTTGTTGAGAGCGGTCACTCTGAGAACCAGTGGTATGGGCCTGGAACCAGTGGTAGTGTAGTGGTTGCTCACCCAAAGGCTGGCAGTTTGAAGGCACCAGGCTCTCTCTGGAAACCCCGTGGGCGGTTCTACTGTGTCTTGTAGGGTCACTATATGTTGGGATCCACTCGATGGCAATGAAGTTTTTCAAGTGAGGGGAAACAGAAGAAATAAGAGAGAAGAGTGATTCATTCGCTTAGCATGCATAAGATCTCTTGAGTGAGCTGACCTGCTCACCGCAACCATGGGATTTTGACAATGTCCTCCCCGACCAGCCAGGGTTACTGCCTGGGATGCAAGGAGCCTGCCAACAGAGCGAGAGAGGTGGCATAGGATGCTTGTTCAAGGGGGAGAGATGAAGGAGAAGGCCCCAAACCTACCCAGTATTTCTCAACCGCTATTTCACTCCTCTGCTTTCTGTTTCAGTGATGTGGTCAGGAACCTAGCAGCCATGTGCCCCAGGACTGATTCGGAGTGTTTTGTGGGTCATGGGTCCAGGCTCAGCTGATGTCTTAGTTTCTTAGTGCCATTTTAACAGAAATACTACAAGTCGGTGGCTTGCCCTTAAAGAACAGAAACTTATTGCCTCAGTTTAAGAGGCTAGAAGTCCCTATTCAGGGAACCGGCTTTAGGGGATGGCTCTCTTTCTCTCTGTTGGCTCTGGGGGGAAGTTCCTTGGCTCTGTGTCTATAGTCCTGAGGTGTTGGGTGACCTTAACTTGACATCTGTCTCTTCACTGTCTCACCCCATATGTGGTTATATGTCTCTGTATACATTGTGTTTTTTTATGTCATTCAGAAAGGTGACTCAGGTGTGCACAGGGTTAAGCATGTGTGCCAGGATGAATATGAGTTTTACAAGCAAAAGGTTGGCAGTTCAAACCCACCCAGAGGTGCCTTGAAAGATAGCCTTGCTATCTGCTTCTGAAAGGTCACAGCTTTGAAAACTCTGTGGGGCAATTCTCCTCCACTCACTTGAGTTGGAATCAGCTACAACACCATGACTCAGAAATGATTAGCTTTAGGACACACCCTACACTAGTATGGCCTCGTTAACAAACCAAAACAATCTTATACCCAAACTCGATCAGAACCACAGGGAAAGAGTCAGAACCCCAACTCATATTCTTAGGGACCACATTCAATCCTTAACAGCTAACAGTGCCCCAAATGATAAATAGTTAATACCTGTCATGGGCACAGGATCCATGGGATGACTGATGTGGCTTGGATCCTACCTGTCTGGGATTTGCCATCCTTAGCTCAAAGTAAGCCTTTAGGAAATATTTGTTGGACATTTGAGCAGCTATTGCTATCAAGACTACATTTGTTGTGCTATGAGAACAATGTGGTCCTAGAAGTTAGCTAGGAAGATTCTCGAGAACTTTGGGTCTTGCCCCATGTAAATGAAAAACATGCAATTTTTCTCGATTCTTTGATAGGTATGTCTCAGAATGTGGTCCCAGAATAGTTGCATCAGAATCGCCAGATGTGCTTGTTTAAACTGCCGATTCCTGGGCCCCTACCTCAGACTTCCTAAATGAAAACTTCGGACCATGACCCAGGAATTTCTAATTGAGCAAGTATCCTCAGTGATTTTGTGTAGCTGTGTGTGTTACAGTTAGAGAACCATTGCTTTGTAAGATTAAAGAAAATTATATTCTTAAAATTGGCAGTGTTTCCCTGTATCATATCCTAATCTCAACTAAACATGCCCTGTGCACAGTGAGTACACACTTGGCTGCTAATCACAAAGTCAGCAGTTCAAACCCACTAGCTGCTCTGACGGAGAAAGAAGTGGCAGATTGCTTCTGTACCAAATTACAGCCTTTGAAGCCCTGTGGGACAGTCCTACTCTGTTATACAGGATCGCTGTGAGTAGGAATCGACTCAGTAACAGGTAGTGGGTTTGGAATCCCAACCAGGAAGCCACTTGGCACAAAAGATGTTGGAGTTCAGTCCAAAAACATTCAAACTCATTGCGTTGTAGTCCATTCTAACTTGTAGTGACCCTATAGGACAGATTAGAATTGCTACACAGGGTTTCTAAGGAGCGGTTGGTAGATTTGAACTGTTGGCCTTTTGGTTAGCAGCTGAGTTCTTAACCAGTTCAGTAGGTAGTCATAAAATGCAGAGTTTGATTAAGTAAATTCCGTAGTGTTGGTTGAAAAAAAAAAAGATGTAGAGATCTAAATAAATGAGCCTGAAAGGGCAGATCAAAGGGTCTCTCTTAAAGCCTCAGAGTTGTAGTTTGCTCAACAGGATACCGCTAGGTGAGGTCACAGAAATATGGTCTTGTTTTTGTTCCCCCAATGTGTGTGTATAAACATACAAACCATGGGTAAAGAAGGTCACAGAAGGCTGCAACAAAGACAGAAGTGTGGAATCAACTTTAAAAAGGGCCAGCTCCAGGAAGATAATTAGACAGCAATAAGTTGGTGTTGGCCGGAGCAGGGAGAAAAAGAAAAGGAGACATGTTTTGAAAAGCTATTCCAATGAAAACAGTCACACAAGAGCAAGACAGTGTTGTTGAAAGGTCATGGGCTTTGGGCCAGACAACCAGATCTCGAATCTGACTTTACTGCTTAACCAGTTGTGTGGTGACAGATAAGTTACTTGATTCCCCTAAAGGGGCATCGGTGGTACAGTGGTGGTCAGGTGTTTGGTCGCTAACCGGAAGGATGGTTGGTTGAAGCAGCGAGCCATGCTCCGAGGAAGGCAGAGGTGGCAGTCTGCTTCTATAAAGATTTTACAGCCCTGGAAACCCAATGGAGCTGTTCTCGTCTGTCCTACAGGGTCACCATGAGTCAGGAGTGGCCGGGTGGCAATGATTTTGGAATTGTTGTTGTTGTTACTAAGTCCTCTAGATCCCCGTTTGCTCACTTGTGCAAGTGGACAATGACAGAACAAGTCAGCCTAACATGGCACAAGTGGCTGTAGAAGATAGCTGAATGCTGGCATTCAGTAAAGACACTCATTAATGGCATTTGTTGGAGAGAGGCCAGAGCTAGAGGGACTTTCTTTTCTCAAGTGCAGTTAATCAGTATTGTTATTTTAATGAGGAGTCATTTTCCTGTGAGGACTTGGGTTGCATTCAGTGTGGTTCAGTTGCTGGTATCTGAGAGAAACTTTATGAGCAAGGCAGTGACCTTCTGGAACTAGCATCACGAGCTGCTGAAATGAGCTTGCAGTCCAAAGATTCTCCCCGAGGAGGAGTCCTTTTTTGATTTCTTAAGTCAGATGATTCCAAAGTACACCTTAATCAATCAGTTAATTGGTTCAGCCTGAGCCTGTCCTTATTTGTCAGCCAACAAGTCCTTGCTCTCCAGTTACTGACAAGTTCATGGGCATGAATCAAATGCCATGGGAGCAACTGCATCTCTGTAAGTGAGATGAGAGTGCTTTTCTGGAAGAAGAATGTATATGAGTTTGGTTTTGAAGGATGAGTAAGAGTTTCACAGACCAGTTCCAGACGAGAAAGCCACGTCAGGAAGACTGTTGTCACTTGGGTAGGATATGAATAACTGAGTGTGAAGTAGGAACAAGCAGGTGGGTCTCTTTTCCGGGTGTTCATCTGCATATGACAACAAAGGACCATTTGGTTCTTGGTGACTTTGCCAAGCCAGGGCTTCAGGCTTTCAGCTTGACTGCAGCAGACCTAGGGAGGGGAGGATACTCGGGTGGTGTAGTGGTAAAGTGCCCCATCTGCTAACCAAAAAGTCAGCAGTTCAAATCCTCCAGGTGGCATTTCAAAACTCGATGGGGCAGTTCTACTCTGACCTATATGGTCCCGATGAGTCAGAAGCAACTCAATGGCAGTGGGTTTGGTTTTTCTGGTTATGGAGGGGAGGGGAGGAAGCTTTGTTATAGAGGGGAAGTGGCTTCATCCTTGGTGGTGTACCTGGCCAAATCAGCTCAGTGCAGTGGTGGAAACCCTTCCTTCCACTAGCTCCTTACCTTTAGCAAGTCTTTTAGAGGCAAGAAATCAGGAGCCTTAACTCTTGTTTCCAGAAGACCTAAAATCAAAGGCCAGGTGGCAACCAACGCATTGTCACCTTGGCACCATGTCTGTCCTTTCCTGTTTATTTTTATGTCACTACTGTGTTTTCTGAAGCCAATTTACATAAGAACAGAAGATATGTATGGAATAAATTTGTTCCTTAAATCTGGAAAATGTGCTTTGTTATAGGGCACTTCAGTTCTGGGAGGGGAGGAGGTTCTCCAGTCACATGAAACTGGTTATAACGTGTGTGTGTCTATCTATTTGTCTGTCTGTTTTTATAAAATTTAGTGAACTAGTGGAGTGTAAGTAGTCACTAATGCAGAGATGTATAAAGGGCCCCTTGAGCTTATGAAACTACTTTTCTTTCTGAGACAGAGGATGTGTTACCTGCCTTCTAATGAAAACGAATCTTGGTCAAGTGAAGACTACATTCAAAAACTTTAGATTCCAGAGCCAGGCTGTGTTCCATGTAAACCACTTTGTAGAAGTACATGGTATGTATTCCATGGCGTCTCAAAATTCAGTCCATTATCTAGTTAAACTGGGGAGCACACCAAAGGGCAGATTCTTGGGCACACCCGTGCGGTTCCGTCAGTAGATTCTTGGGCATACCCGTGCAGGCTCGTCAGTAGATTCTTCGGCACACCCGTGCGGGCTCCGTCAGTAGATTCTTGGGCACACCCGTGCGGGCTCCGTCAGTAGATTCTTGGGCACACCCGTGCGGGCTCCGTCAGTAGATTCTTGGGCACACCCGTGCGGGTTCCGGCAGTAGATTCTTGGGCACACCCCTGCGGGTTCCGGCAGTAGATTCTTGGGCACACCCGTGCGGGTTCCGGCAGTAGATTCTTGGGCACACCCCTGCGGGTTCCGTCAGTAGATTCTTGGGCACACCTGTGGAGGTTCCATCAGTAGGTTCTTGGGCACACCTGTGCGAGTTCAGGCAGTAGATTCTTGGGCACACCTGTGCGGGTTCCCTCAGTAGATTCTTGGGCACAGCTGTGCGGGTTCTGGCAGTAGATTCTTGGGCACAGCTGTGCGGGTTCTGGCAGTAGATTCTTGGGCACAGCTGTGCGGGTTCCGGCAGTAGATTCTTGGGCACACCTGTGCGGGTTCCGTCAGTAGATTCTTGGCACACCTGTGCCGTTCCGTCAGTAGATTCTTGGCACACCTGTGCGGGTTCCCTCAGTAGATTCTTGGGCACACCTGTGCGTGTTCCGTCAGTAGATTCTTGGGCACACCTGTGTGGATTCCGTCAGTAGATTCTTGGGCACACCTGTGGGGATTCTGTCAGTAGATTCTTGGGCACACCTGTGCGGATTCCGTCAGTAGATTCTTGGGCACACCTGTGCAGGTTTAGTCAGTAGGTTCTTGGGCACACCTGTGCAGATTCAGTCAGTGGGTCTATTCTGTTTTATATGACCTCCAGTAATGAACTCTGACCTCTCTGGGTTCATGTATCTTTTCTCTTATAATCTTGCATCCCTGTCTCCTTGAAAATTCTTGCTTCCACTTAGGGGGGAAAAAAAAGACAAAAACTATGTTTATATAAGGTAGTATCATTAATGTACTTTTCACATGCCTCAAGATAAATGACCTGGAATTTTAAAAAATTGTTAACTTGCATATCCAGCATAATTACAACCCATTATGTAACAAAGTTTCTGAAACAATTTGGATTTCAAATATACCGTGTCCTGGCCACTAGAAAAACGTACTCATGCTTGTTGGAACGTGATTCTTGATTATTGGTTCAAAAACTGAGTCTCTAAGTATTAACCGTGTCTGTCTTATACAGAATCCAATAGAGTATACTTACTGATAAGTAAATTAGGGCTGGTAGTTAAGTGCTACAACTGCTAACCAAAAGGTTGATAGTTCGTGCTGCCCTTACCCATAAATTATAACCAAGGTCCACTCTTTGGACAGGAATGGATTGGACTTGTCAATGCAGAGTGACCATATATTGGTTGCACTTTATGGTTCTATGCATCTATAGGATATCATGCTGCTGACTTCTGGCTGGAGGAAGGAGAGTGGGTAGAGAGGAGCGGAAAGGAGGCTGTAGGAAGGATGAGACATGTATGGAGTAGAGAGGAATAGTGTGTTGTCACCAGACAGGGAGAGCAGTGGAAGCTGCATATAGGTGAGCATGTAAATTTATACGGGAATGTACATTTTCACTCAGTCATGTTAAATAAAAAAGAAAAAAAAAAAAGGTTGATAGTTCGGATCCACCAGGTACTCCTTGGAAACTCTACGGGGCAGTTCTACTCTGTCCTAGAAGGTCACTGTGAGTTGGAATCAGCTCGACAGCAGTGGGTTTGGTTTTTGGTTATGTTAAAAATCCATCATACCGTTCAGCATTTCCTCAACCAGCACACCGGATACTTGAATAAATGTTTGAATTTCAGAATTCCTCTGTCTGGACTTCTAGAATCCTTGAATGTGAAACAAAGCTTTAGCTTGTGGTATGACAAGAAGAGTGCTTTCTTAATGCCTTGCACTTTGGATTTCTTGAATTGATTTTTTTTCTCTTGACTACATGTTTCATTTTACTCCTTATAAATTGCTCTGTTAATAGTTGCTGTTAATAAAATAGCTTCTACAGGCTTGGGAACTGGACCTTTTTCTCTGAAATATCAAAAAAAAAATCCATCCTAAACTAGGTAGAAACTGTTTATTAAAGATTAAAGAGTACTAAATTAACTTTAGAGTTAATCATTCAAAAGCAAAAGGAGAAAGGGGTGTGATTCTTGCCTGTCAAGTCGATTCCAACTCGAGTCTGCAATTTTCCCTGCTTGCGTAGAAGTTAACATGTTTGCCTGCCACCGTTCCCAGATGCTGGCAGAAGACATAACACTCTGAGGTCAGAGATGAAAAGAGGGTTTCTTACTTAAGCAGTGGCCACAGCCAGAGTACTACATTTCTTTGCACTGATGCTCTGAGTCCCAGTTCCTGCTAGATGATGCAGCCAGGTAGGTGAGGCCTGTGCTTGCAGTGCGCTGTGTTGCCAGGCAGCAGCCCAACCTGAAGGAATCCACGTATTTTATAACAGACAATAAACCTGTCTGCCTTCTGCTGCAGAGAGAGATGCACTGTCTCTAACACTCAAGGGGGTTTATTTTGTGCTGTGGGGTAATTTGGCTTTGGTTTCCTGAATTGGAAACCCTGGTGGCATAGTGATTAAGTGCTATAGTTGCTGACCCAAAGAACAGCAGTTTGAATCCACCAGGTACTCCATATAGGTTCACTATGAGTCAGGATGACCTCAACAACAGTGGGTTTTGTTTTGTTTTATGAGAGCCTAAACTGTCACTGAATTGTTCAAGTCGATTTGCTCTTGATTGTGTTGTAGACCTTCTAAGATGTGTAGTGTTTACTTATCACTGATGTAAAGACAGAGGAAGAAGGATTGGGAATAAATCAAATTCTCACCACTAACTGGTATTCTGCTGAGTTGACTTTATTAAAGTAAATTTGAAATGCTCTGGAAGTGATTATTTCATGTCTTTTGAATCGAGAAAATGATTTAGAGTCAATAGTGAGCTTGTTGTTCCGGAAACATGGCATTTTTTTCTTTATAAAGATGTATTTTCATAGCTGCATGTTATGCTTTGACTATGCCATCATCTTTACAGAATTTCGTTTCTGCACCACATGCCACTGTCATCAGGGTGGTGGTGTCAGTGTTTTCAAATTGATTCTGACTTATAGTGACCCCAGTGTGACAAAGTAGAGTTTCCCCCATAGAGTTTTCTAGGCTGTCACCTCTATGGGGGCAGATTACCTGATCTTTTCTCCTGCTGAGCCACTGGGTAGGTTCAAATCACTGATCATTTGGTTAGTGGCCAAGTATGCTTAACCGTTGCCCCAATAAGACTCCTTGTCATCAGAATAAGGTTGATAAGGTCCAGTATTTCCATCTGTTTGGTTTAAACTTGTTGCCATGAGGTTGATTATGACTCACAGAAATCCTGTAAGACAGAGTAGAACTGCCTCTTAGAGTTGCTAGGTGGCAGCGTTTGTGGGAGCAGCTCACTGGGTCTTGTGTCCTAAAGAGCCACCGGGTTGGTTTGAACCACTAACTTTTGGGTTTGTGGCCAAGTGCTTGACCATTGTCCCAGTAAGATTCCTTGTCATCAGGGCATGGTTAGTGAGCTACAGTGTTTCTGTTTTATATATATGTATATATATTTATGTATGTGTGTGTATATATATGTATATATATACACATACATGTATATATATGAAAAACCAAAGCCATTGCCAGTGAGTCAATTCCAACTCCTAACAACCCTATAGGACATAGTAGAACTATTCCATAGAGTTTTCAAGGAGCGCCTGGCAGATTTGAATGGCAGACCTTTTGGTTAGCAGACATAGCACTTAACCTCTAACCACCATGGTTTCTCTTGTTCTGTATGGTGGACCATATATACAACTGTATTGCTTTTTCCTATCTTGGGCTTGTTCTGTATAGTGGACCATATACACAAGTATATTGCTTTTTCCTATCTTGGGTATGTAACCCAAAATGTGAATTCACCATGGGATTTTAAGGCATTTCTTTTACCTGAGATTGTTCTGGGAACATAATATTTTTAAGAGAAGTCATATAGAGCTGTGTAGCTGTAAGCTCCTGAGCAAAGATTTAAAAAAAAAAAAAAACTAACTTGATGATACCTGTCTTTCCCTGGATTGGTCCAGAAGATGACCCAAGGGTATGCAGTATTTTATCCCCTTTCTGCCTGATTCACTCTGCTGAATGAGGGTGTGTAGTCTGCGTAGTCAGCTTAACACTGGCCACAACTAGGACCACCCATTCACATAGGGTGCCCTGTTGCTCATTCTCCTGGTTTCTCAGTGGTTAAGCACTCAGCTGCTAACCAAAAGATTGACAGTTCAAATCCACCAGCCACTCCTTGGAAACCCTATGGGGAAAGTTCTGCTCTATCCTGTAGGGTCACTATGAGTCAGAATCGACTGGGTGACAATGAGTTTGTTTAGTTTAGTGAGTTATTAGATGCCTGCTGCCCATACCAAGGGACACTAAAGTGCTCAAGAAAGCATGATATACAACTTGGTGACTTGAGACCTTAATGTTGCCCAATCATATTTTAGATCTAGAGGTGATCTAGGAGACAATTTAAGTCTGTTTTATAAACTGGTAAACCAACAATTAAATGAGTTGCCCATGGCCTGCAGCCAGGGGCAGGCAGGTGTCCTAGTAATTTGATGTTCTCTCTTCTCTGTCATTGCACTGACACGTTTTCAGGCACTCTGAAACAGCTCTTCTCCATCACCAGTAATAAGTGCCTACAACTCTTTTTTGTTTAGAGAGTGTGCTATTTAACATTAGGGACCCTGGTGGCACAGTCGTTGGTCAGAAGTTCGAACGGAACAGCAGTGTCATGGGAGAAAGATGTGGCAGTGTGTTTCCATAAAGATTACAATCTTGGAAACTCTATGAGGCAGTTCTACTCTGTCCTATAGGGTCTTTATGAATGGGCATCAGCTGGATGGCAAGAGACACACTGAACAACATACACACGGGCTCTGCTCTCAAGTGGCTCGCTGCTTAGGAAGCCCAATCAACTGAGTCTCAGCAGTTCATTTAATGGATGAGTTTTATAGCAAAGGGACTCCAGGGAAGACGTCTTTACAAACCTGAGCCCTAAATGAAAGGACGTTAATAAATAAAAGACAGTGGGCCAGGGATATTTGATGGAAAGAAGCAGGGACAGATTCAATGTCACTGAGATAAAAAACCAAACAAAACATTGCAGATGAGTCGATTCTGACTCATAGTGACCCTATAGGACAGAGTAGGATTGCCCCGTAGAGCTTCCATGGAATGCCTAGTGGATTTGAACTGCCGACCTTTTGGTTAGCAGCCATAGGAGAGACCATAGGAGCTTAGAGCAGGAGAGAGAGGGAAAGAGTGGCAGAAGACCAGGCTGGGGGGTCTACAGTAGCCAGACCACCCAGGCATCATGGACTGTGTGGGAGATAGGTACTTCTATCCAAGGGGTTATGGAGAGCCATTGGAAGGTTCCAGACACGAGATATAAGTGTGCAATTTGTGTTTGTGATCACTAGCTGCAGCATGCAGAGCAGTGTGGATAGAAGCAGGGAGACCAGATGAGATGCTGCTGAAGTCACCCAACCAAAAGCTACTGATGACGGGCACCGTGATAGTGGTAGTTGAGGGTGGTGCTTCCAGGTGATAGACGGGTAACTCTCCTCTGGGGCCTTAAGACAAACTACCTCCAGCTGCTTCTTGGCTGGGATACTGCATCAAATCTTCTTGCGTCTCTTCTTTCCCCCACCCCTTCTTTGCCTCTGCCAGCAATGTGTCTCTTAATCGAGAATCACAGTCCAACTCAGGACCTGTATCCTGAGCACGTACATCCACACATGCGGCCAGCCTTGCTGCAGACCCTAGCTAGGCTTGTATCATCTTCCCAGAAGTCATACACTGCTGCTACTGTCTCTGTATGACATTCAACCATTTGGAAGATGACAGGGGCACCAGAGTGTCAAGTTAAGCAGGTAACAAGTATGAGGTGTGACAATTACGTTCACAAAATCATCCTAGAGAGTGCTACATACTTCATTGCTGAATATCACTATGGTCACCTTCAAAGTACTCCCCTTGGGAAGCTATGCACTGATGCCAGCACCAAGTCTACCCTTTAGAGCAATTTCGGAACTCTTTTTTTCTGGAATGGCCATCATAACTGTCTCATATTATCCTTAATGTCCTGAATGTCATCAACATGTCTTCCTTTCAATATTTCCTTTATCTTCTGGTAAAGAAAAGAGTCCCTGAGAATCAAAGCAGGTGAGTAGGGTGGGTGTTCCAATACAGCTGTTTTCTGGCTAAAAACTCCCTCACAGACAACTATACAATTAAGTTCATGAACTTGCCACCATGCACAGTGGCTGTTCCAGAAAGAGTTCCAAAATTGCTTTGAAGGGTGGACTAGGTGTTGGCGTTGGTGCATAGCTTTCTAAGGGGTGTACTTCGAAGGAGACCATAGTGATATTCAGCAGTGAAGTATGTAGCACTTAGAACAATTAAGTTTGCAGATTGAACTGTTGGATCTTGTGTAGTATATACCATTTGATTTGCTTAGGAGCGCTTTATTTGGTTAGGAGATTATTAATATTATTCCTTAAAATAAATTATTATCCTGGATAAAAACAGTGCACATTCACTGTAGGAAATCTAGAAATCTGCAAGTAATAAAGTAAAAGAAACCTGTTACCCAGAATTCCAAAATTCAAATAACATTTATAATTTTAAGCTGATTCTTTCCTTTTTTTCTTTTTTCTATACATATTTTAACATAGGCTGTAACCTAGTATGCATTATTTCCTTACTTCTTTCACTTAACGCATATTTAAGATACCTTCACATTGTTGTACATATCAATAATTCATTAGTTTTTATTGCCTTGTATTCTTTTGTATGGCTAAACCCATTGACTAAATCCATTGCGGTAGAGTTAATCTCAACTCATAGCAAGCCCATAGGACAGAGTAGAACTGCCCTATAAGGTTTACAAGGAGTGGCTGGTGGATTTGAATGGCTGACCTTTTGGTTAGCAGCTAAGCTCTTAACTACTGTGCCACCAAGATTCCATTTTATAAGAACTACACTCTCTAGGGTTTTTAATGTATGACCCTGTAGAAGAAGATAACAAGATCTCCTTTTCCAGGCACTTCTGGATGGGTTCAAACCATTAACCTTTAGGTTAGTGATTGAGTGTTTAAAACTTTGTGCCACTGAGGGAGTCCTTGTTAGTCATCAAACAAATGCAAATTGAAACTGTAATAAGATACCACTACATTCCTCTTAGAATGGCTAAAATGAAAAGCAAACAGATAAACAATACTTGACAATACCAAGTGCTGGTAAGGAGGAAGAGGAACTGGAACTCTCATACACTGCTGTTGGAAATATAAAATGACACACACAATTTGAAAGCTGTTTCATAAGTTTTTTAAAAGGTTGAGTATACGCCTACAGTTTCCGGTGACTGCTGTAACAGTTACTGGAGACCTGGTCAAAAAGAAGAGAAACTTATTCACACAGTTCTAGAGGCTAGAAGTACAAAATCAAGGTGTCAGGAGGTCCCTGGTTTTCTCCAGAATCTATGGAGGAGATACCATTCCTTGTCCCTTGCAGTTTATGGTGGTTGCTGGCATTCCTTGGCTTGAGGCTTCATCACTTCAGTCTCTGTGTCCGTCTTCATACCACCTTCTCCTCTTCTATGTGCTTGTGTCTAAAAACTCCTTGTCTCACTCTTACAGTGATTTCCTTTACAGCCTATCTGAATAATTGAAAATAAACTCTTCTTCTCTTCATTAACTTAACTACATCTTTTGCCATATGAAATAATATTCACTGTGTTGGCCATGTAAGGTAATATTAACAAATTCTAGAGATTAGGGCTTGGTCATATCATTTTGGGGGCCACCACTCAGACCCCTTTTACAGCCACCATAACGACTTTTTAATCTCAACACAAACATGTTTCCGTTTTATTAAAATTCTTTGTAAATATCTTTTGAAATTGTCACATAGTAGTTGCCACATTGATGGATACATCACAGTTAACTATCACTTCTACAGTTGTTAGACATTTAAGGAATTCAAACAATATTTTCTATTTAAAATAATGCTGCAGTAAATGTTTTTTGTGTATAAAACTGCTTCCCCTTCCCCCATATTTTGAGATTTTCTTGTCCTTCTTAACTTTCAGAAGTGAATGCCCTTGGACTAAAAGCTGTGACTATAAAAGTGCTTTGACATATATCTTCCAGAATAGTTTTAGCAACTTACACCTTACCTGTAAAGCCTTTTGTAAGTTCTCCTATCTATTGAATAGCAAATGTATTTTTTGGTAAAGTGATAAGTAGAAAATGATGTCTTTTTTAAATTTCCATTTCTTTGAGCAGTAATGAAATGAGAGATGTTTATCAATGTATTTTAATCAGAATATTTTTCCTCTTTAAAATTGTCGATGTCCTGTCAATTATGTGTTGGATAATGCTCTTTTGTAGAAGAGCTTGTATGAATGCTAAATAGTAACATTTTAAAATATGTGTTGCAAATATTTTTTCTGAGTCTTTGGTTTGCTCTTGAATTTTGATAATTTGGAATTTTGACAAATAACTTATTTTGCATGAGAAAGTTCTATTGAGGCTGACTCATTATTTTTATATTTTACTGCTTGTAATTTAAAAATGTTCCCCATTCAGAGACCAGATAACTGTTCATATATTTTTTCTTTTTCTTTTTTGTAACTCTATAATCTATTGGTAGTTTTATTTTGATATAGATGGAAGTCAAGATCATAACTAACTTTTTCTAAACTCCTAAACAATTAAACAAATATCTCAAAATAGTTTTTGAAGTAATTCATTCTTCAGTGTTGATTTGCATTGACTTCTTCATAATTTTTAGAAAAGTCTTATGGAAAATCCGGTGGCATAGTGGTTAAGTGCTGTGGCTGCTAACAAAAATGTCAGCAGTGCTTCTTGGAAACCCAGTGGGGCAGTCCTACTCTGTCCTGTAGGATTGCTGTCAGTCAGAATTGACTTGATAGCAGTGGGTTTGGTTTTTGTTTTTACATATAAACTGGGATCTATTTTGAAGACCTTTATCCTATCCAATTAACTTTTCTATTTTAGGTCAATACTAGAAAATTACATTATTAAAATTTTAAGATTTTTTTTGTATGTGATTAAGTGAAAGATACAATCCAAATTAATTTTGCATTTTGCATGCTTGCCTATCTGCAGTTCCATGTGCTCTCCTCACCCAGATGACAGCACATTCCTCCTTTTCACTCCGTATTTCTAACATCCTCTTGATGAGCACCTGTCCCCTGCTCTCCACTCTCTTCTCTCCCATCTAGAAAGAAACCAGTAGGACAGCCTCCCATAAATGTATAGAACCATAAAGTACTCACACTCTGTGCTCACACTGTGTCCCCGAGTCCAGTCTGTTCTTGTCTGAAGAAATGACCTCAGTACTGGTTTCCAGTGAGAACCAGCAGCAGGTCTAAGAGACATGTTCCCAAGGGACCCTTCAGAGTGACAGACCATCAGTTCTGGTCTTTCAGTAGAGTTAAAATAAATTTTGTAACTTTTTTGTTGTTGTTGTTGCTGAGAACATATACAGCAGCACTTAAACCAATTCAACAGTTTCTACATGTATAATTCTGTGACTGATTACATTCTTCAAGTTGTACAACCAGTCTCACCTTACTTTTTTGTTCCTCCTCATCAACATAAACTCACTACCCCTAAAGTTTCCTATCAAACTTTTAAAATTGCTGTGATTAATTAGAAGTTATCTAGATAATTCTTAAAAGAGCATAATACTCAAACAGCTGTTCTTTACTAGGTAAGCTAAAGTATTGTTTGGTTTTAAAAAGACTAAAGGGGATGTCTTTGGTTCACAGATAATCTTTGGTTCAAAGATTTTCTCAGGACAATAGATTTGGGATTCATCCAGCCTCAACGGCTCCAGAGAATCTGGATTCCATGAAAATATTGAATATTGTTCTGCATTTTCCCCTTTTTGATCAAATCCAGTCAGCCCAAGAAGTTCATCTTTTGTCTGTAAGCTCAGGGAAGCCTTTTGCTTAAATACAATGCTGCCATTGTACATTATAAAAGCAAAGCAGCTGTCATATAGATTATCTTGCAATGATTTGTATCATTTCTCATTGCTATAAATTGATGCCAGTCTGGATTTTGATGATGATGATGATGATGATGGGAAAACCCTGGTGGTGTAGTAGGTTAAGTGCTATGTCTGCTAACCAAAGGTCAGCAGTTCAAATCCACAGGCTCTCCTTGGAAACTCTATGGGGCAGTTCTGCTCTGACCTCTATGGTCACTGTGAGTCGGACCCGACTAGACAGCAGTAGGTTTTATTATGATGAAGTACTCTAAACATACAATGTTTACATTTTCCCCTCTCCTATTCCTATTCTCCCCCTAAGACCATTGGCAAGCAATATGTGGTATTTAGAAATGTCCTCATATCTTGACTGTTTGACAAATACCCTTTCAACATACCAATTTTCTTCCTGTGGCCACAGTAACAACTGAACGTTCCTTAACTGATCAGATGCCTGCATTCTGACTTGGTTATTTAGATCAGGTTCTCTCAGTTTCAGCATTCCCTTCATCTGGGGCTGGATACTTCTTTGTTGTGTTTTATATGTTGTAGGATGTTTATCAGCATCTCCAATAGATGCCAATAGCACACCAGCCCCAGTTGTGATATCAAAAATGTGTCTGGATATTGCCAAATGTCTCCTGTAGAGCAAAATTGCCCTACTGAGTGGCACTACTGTAGATCAAAGTAGTCAGACAGCATGCAGCACATTATATTTATTGATTTTAACCTTTATGAATTTATTTGCTTTTTTGTAATCTCAGTAATATGATCAGCTTGAACCCAGAGCAGACCAATTAATTGCACAATGGTTCCTTGTCATCGGGCTTGGAAAAAAAAAAATCCATGGCATTCTCCTTGGCCGTGTGATTTAAACACAAACAGTAAGAATAGTGGTATTATGATTTTTAAGAGTACAGCCTCTTATCTAGTATACTTCATCCCTTCCTACTTAGCCTCTGTTGATGGTATGTTTATTCATTTGATAATCATATTGGTGCATGTAAATGAAGTATGCCTTGAGTTGTCGTGTTACGTTTTTGTGATATTTAGAAAAGGGCTCTAACTGTAAGTCTTCAATTCTTTGCAGTCGTTTTGCCTTTGATTTTTACGATATAACTATGGCTGTCTGAGTCCGTTAGCACAGAGGGGTTTTACAGGATGATAATGAGGCCAATGTTGCAGTTTCAATTAGCCTCACAGAACAAAAACCCAGCTTCACAGCACAGACTGAACTGCTAACCCCAGTCATCGCCGTCAGCCACTGGCCAAAGGGAAGATGAGAGCAGAGAATGTCGCCAGCTCAGCACTTCCAGGGCCATCCATCCTGGACAGGCAAAGGTCACAGATCTCATTGATGGTGACGGGCCTTCGTGTTATATTCCTATACCCATTCATGGCAGAAACAAAATGAAGAATACTGTGTGTAATTCAGAACTGACTTTAAAGCCCATGTAGATAACTGAGGCAAAAACTTTTTCATGCTAATTTTCTTTGGAGTTAATAAATAGGACAACAGTGGTTTTATAAGGTATTTAAACAACTTTTATTTTTGTCTTGAATTTGTAATTCTGACTGTGTATTTCAAGTAAGTTCATTTTATCTGCTCATGAAATTATGATCTAGTAGTTCACTTTGAGGGTGGACCATTATAAGCATAATCTTCCTGCCACTACATAAATATAATGGCTAAATCAGGCAGTAATGCATCACCAGGGTACTCAGGTCACACCAGTGACACTGTCAGAGGGGGTGACACCAAAATGACTGTCTATAAAAAGATTTTGGTACAGTGTTTCAGCAGAAAGTTATTATTATTATTATTATTAAATATCCCTGTAGTCAGTTATGAGCCCTTGTCAAAAGACTGGCAGTTCAAATCTACCAGCTGTTCCATGGAAATCCTATAGGGTGGTTCTGCTCTGTCCTATAGGGTTACTGGGAGGTCAGAGTAACTCAACAGCAATGGGTGTGGATTTTTGGTAGTTAATTATAACAAGAAGAATATTTTTCATGATCCTAAGCTTACCTGTATCAGTCCCTACAAGGCTGGAACTTACACTAATTTACTTTTCTAAACCTTCTGAAAGTTTCTAATGTGGTCTCTGGGAATAGCAGTTACTTGCCATGGCTGCTAGCCAAAAGGCTGGTGGTTCAAATCCACCAGGTGCTCCTTAGAAACTCGACAAGGTGGTTCTGCCCTATAGGGTCGCTATGAGTCAGAACTGACTCGACAGTGGTGGGAATGTGGTCCAATCAGAGCTGCCGTTATTACTCAACGACAGTGATGCTGCAACATACCTTTCTGTGTGTAGGACGGCAAACCCGTTGTTCTCGTTCCTGCCGGTGCTTGTATAGTCACTGATTTTGTCAAATTTCCCGTTTTAGCTACTTAATTAGCATTTGTGAACTTCTATCACTTATTTTTGAGAAGAAATAAAGGAAAAGAAGGAGTGAAATATGGGAATTATGATTTATGAGTCACATTAGTACAGAAAGTATAGCTAAGGATTCTGTATGACCGAGTCAGAGGGGGTCCATGGTGGGAGTGACATTGTGACTTATCATATTGGGTGACACCAACCTTAAGGACACTACTGTTGGGCAGTTTTCTTCATTAGAATGAAAAGACTGTTGTTTTTCCTTATTGTGATTAAGTGAAAGTTTACAACCCAAGTCAGCTTGCCTCTGTGCAACTCTATCTGCTCTCCTTACCCTGTGACAGTGTGATACTCTTTTCCACTGCTCCAGTATCCACTCAGCCAGCACTTCTCCCCTCCACTCCACCCTCTCCTGTCCCCTCTAGGAAGAAACCAGTTGGACAGCCACATATGTGTATTAAACCATAAAGTATACGTACTACCTGCATCACTCTGTGTCCCATAGTCCAGTCCAAGCTTTGCCTGAAGTCTTGGCTTCCATACTGGTTTTAGCTCTGAGCTAGCAGCAAGTTGAGGGGCCATATTCTCAAGGGATCATGTAGGTTATCGGACCGTCAGGTCTGGTCTTTTAACGCAGTGCTAGATCTGCATGCTCCTTTTTCTCATGCCACATCAGGGACTGTGCATTATATTCCATGTCAGGGCAGTCTTTGGTGGTGACTGGGCACCATCTAATTCTTCTGGTCTCTTGCTGATGTAGTCTGTAAATTGTATGAACCCTTCTGTCTCCTGGTCTCATACTTTCCTCATGTCTTTGATATTCTTGGTTTTCATCTGCTCCAGGTAGGTTGGGACCGATTGATGTTCCTCAAATGGCAGCTTACTGGCTTCTAAGACTGCCAGTGCCACTCACCAATATGGATGCAGAACAATCTCTTAGAAAAAGACTAGTTATGCTAGCTGACCTTGATGTCCCCTGAAATCATGGTCCCCAGATTCCTATCCGTGCTACTCTATCCTTTAGAATGTTGGGTTGAATTTAGAAAGCCTTTTAGCTTGTTGTATTGTTAGTTGTGCTGACCTGTTTTCTACTGCCTATTGTTCCTCCCTTTACCTAACTGAATTCCTATCAACTATCTAATCTATGAAAAACCCTCTCCCTCTTTCCATGCTCTTGTAGCCATCAAAGAGTATTTTCTTCTGTGCGTAAGCCTTTTCTTAAATCCTTATGATAGTGGTCTCATACTATTATTGGTCCTTTTGCAGCTGACTGATTTCACTCTGCACGTTTTACAGGTTATGAGATGTTTCATAAAATCTTTATTGTTCTTTATCATTTTATAGTGTTCCATTGTGTAAATATACTGTAGTTTGTTTATCCATTCATCTGTTGATGGATACCTAGGTTGATTCTATCTTTTTGCTGTTGTGGACAGTGCTGCAGTAAACATTCATGTTCATGTATCTGCTTGTGTGACTGCCATTTTTTTTCTCTAGAATATATTCTAAGCAGTGACACTGCTGTATCATATGATATTTCTATTTCTAGCTTTTTGAGAAAGCACCAAATAGCTTTCCAAAGAGATCGTACCATTTTATATGCCCACCAGCAGTGTAGAAGAGTTCCAGTCTCTCCACAGCTTCTCCAACACTTGTTATTTTGTGTTTTCTGGATTAGTGCTAGCCTTGTTGGGGTGACATAGTATCTCATTGTAGTTTTGACTTGGATTTCTCTAATGACTAATAATCGTGAGCATTTCTTCATGTGTCTTTTGGCTGCCTGGATGTCTTCCTTAGAGAAGTGTCAGTCCATATCCTTTGTCCATTGTTTAATTGGGTTATTTGTCTTTTTCTTGTTGATATTTTGGAGTACCTTGTAGATTATGGAAATTAGACATTGATCAGATATGTGGCTGCCAATATTTTTTCGCATTCTGTAGGCAGTCTTTTTACTTTCTTGGTAAAGTATTTGGAGGACCATACATCATTTGACTATTACATTCACAAACTCACCTAGAAAAAGTGATACATACTTCATTGCTGAAGATCACTACAATCTCTGTTGAAATACTCCCCTTGGGAAGCTATGAACTGACAGCAGCGCTTAGTCTACCTTCAAAACAGTTTGGGAATTCTTTTTCTGGAATGGCCATCAGAGGTGTCATCATATTACCCTTGATGTCCTGAATGTCACCAAGATGTCTTCCTTTCAATATTTACTTTATCTTCATTCGGTTAAAGAAAGACGTCATCGGGGGCCAGATCAGGTGAATAGGGATAACAAATTACACAATTATTTGTTTACTGGCTAAAAACTCCTTCATGGACAACTATACATACAATTAAGTTTGCAAAATTGCCACCTTGGCCCTGTGCGCAATGGCTATTCCAGAAACAGTTCCAAAATTGCTTTGAAGGTTGTGCTAAGTGTGGGCATTTGTGCATATCTTCCCAAGAGGAGTACTTTAAAGGTGACTGTAGTGATACTCAGCAACGGGGTATGTAGCTCTTAGAACAATTAAGTTAACGGACTTGTCAGACCTTGTGCTTTTTTTCTTTTCCTCTTGTCTTGGAATTTTGGTTTCATTCATCTAATACTAGGCCGTAGTTTTTCAATAGATCCTTCATTTATAAGCTCCATGTCATCTGTATCATGATTTTCATTTCTCGTTGCTGCCTAAATGCTTCTGATTTATCAAGAAATCCAAGAAATGATCGGCGGTGTTGGGACTATGGGCTGAGGCTCAGATATTCTGTTTCAGGCATTCTCACTGAAAATGCGTTCTTCCTGATACAGTCAGGTTTAGTAGATTTGTCCACTGCTGTTGAGTTGATTCTGACCCAGTAGCAACCCGCAAAGACAGAGTGGAACTTCCCCATAGGGTTTCCAAGCCTGTCAGTCTTTACAGAAACAGGAAGCCGACTGGCACAGCTTTTTCCCAAGGAGGAGCGAGTGGCTTGAGACTGCTGACATTTTAGTTAATAGCTGAGCGCTTAACCACTGTGCCACCTGAGCTCCTTGATAATTGCTTTAGGGGAATGGCATTTGCCTCACCTCATCCAAGATCTGCTAAAGGTACTGAAGCCCAGTTGAAGAGCAGTGGACAAGGCCAACACATTGAGTCTTGAGTGTAGAAATATCTATAGATTTTTCCATGAGTTGTGTCTTAACCAGTGAATTCAGGAGCACATGGAATCCTGTTCTTTTCCATCGACTTACATAGTTGCAGCTGCATGAGTGCTGTCGAGTCAAGTTTTGCCCCATGATGACTCCATGTGACAGACCAGAACTGTTCCTTAAGGTTTTCTTGACTGTCTGCTTTACAGAAACATGTCACGGGTCTACATCCAGTGGAACAGCTGAGTGAGTTCAAACCACCAACCTTTTGGTTAACAGCCAAATGCTTAACCATTCATTGCTCCGCTAGGGCTCATTGGCAGCCACTTGAGTGGTAGGTTTCCCCAATTGCCTCAGTGTTAGTCACTGGGGCTGGGTTCAGGATCCCTTGTTTCAAAAGTTGTAAGGTTCTCTTCTTTCTAAGGATTCTATTATTTATTAAGTATTCCCATGTGTTAGGTACTGTGCTAAGTACCTTCATGAATTATTCCTTTTAATGTTTCACAATAGGCCCATACAGTAGAGTAGCTATTATTATATCCTCATCATATAGCTAAGGAAACTGAAAAGTGAAGATTTATTGTTGGCCCCCAGTCATGCAGCTAACACATGACAAAGACTGACCATGAATTGGGTCTGTCTGAGCTTGGCTTTGGCTAAGCCCAGGCTCTTAACCACTGCACTGTACTGCCTCCCGAGAAGTTATCACAAAGACTTGTATGATTTTTTTTCCAAAAATATGAATACAGTTTTATGTCTGTATCACATTTGGATTGAGCAGCCGTGGTGGCCCAGTACTTAATTCTCAGCTGCTAACCCAGAGATTGGCCATCTGAACCCACCCAGTGGCTCTTCAGGAGAAAGAATGTTGTTGTCCTGTAAGGATTATTTAGCCTAGAAAACTCTATGGCAGTTCTACTCAATCACATGGTGTCACTGAGAGTCAAAGTGGACTCAACAGCACCTAATAACACATTTGATTAAAAACTAACAAAAATGATACTCAAATATCTTTTATGCCACTCAAACCTAGATTTCTACAAGACTGGTACCCTGTCCGTGCTAATTAACGTACATCAAACCAAACCAAATGCATTACCATTGAGTTGATTCCAACTCATAGTGACTCTTTAGGACAGACTGGAACTGCCCCATAGGGTTTCCAAGGAGTGTCTGGTAGATCCCTACTGCCAACATTTTGGTTAGTAACTGAGCACTTCACCACTAAGGCTCCAATTAATGTGGAGTTGAATCTTTCTCTCTAGTGTTCATGAACCTTAAATTTTTAGCCAGAGACCTTGTCATGGTTTGCTACATGGTGTTTCATTCCCTATGACATTATGAGTACTTAAAACATGTTCAACAATGTTTTCAAGAACACAGTTTGGCCCACTTCCTTTAGAAGATTATAAATAAATAAAAAATGGTAATGATTATGAACACTTTAGAAACCTCCTAAACCTCAAGACTGAAACACCAAAAAAAAAAAAAAAAAAAAAATTGTTCTTTTCAGCCACCACCATCAAAGTCTCATTTACAGACTCTGCTTTTGCCACATTGATGGAAGTAATCCAGTTCAGCTGACAGTTTTATGGAGAATAAGTTTAATGTTGAAATAAGTCTTGTGTTATTTTCCTGTCTTTTCTTTTTCATTAATGGAAAAGTCTTTTTTTCTTCTATAGTGATTTGATTTGGGCTATAAAGTGAATTAAAATGCATCTCGTTGCTTGAATTATGATTCCTGAAAACACATTTGGCTGACGGGAAGGTCTTTGCCATAAACACAGTTGATGTTGACAGATACGCACCCCTTCTAATTTTTAATGCTGTTGTTGTGTTTCTTTCTTAATGGATCAAAGCACAGAAAATGTGTCAAAAAGAAAAGGGAGCTTGGTCTCAGACATATGCCCAGGTTTCTGTCAGCAAAAAACAGACATCCAAATGTGATTGCCTCCAAGCTCACACACATGCTCACGCACGTGTTCACACATACCCAAGTACAGATACAACCTGGTGACACAGGACACTGAGGGCCAAATATTAAGCATATGTTGAAATTTGGTGATAACAACAGCAGAATGGTGCAATGTTGTCTCACTCTGTGTGATGCAATCAGAGGAGCCAGATGACAGCAAATCATAAAACAAATGTCATTCCCTTCTTGAAAGTGTTATGCCTCTATAACTGAGGGAAAAGTAAGTACTGTTTATTGCAGTGTGACTTGTCATTGGCAAATTGATGGGTACGTTTCTCCTAGTCAGTCAGCTAAAGAAGCTTTAATTTTTTGAGATGACCATTGAGATTGCTGACATTTGACTGTTTCTGTCTTGTAGGTCAATATATAGCTATCATTTACCAGAAATAGTATTAAGAAATTCATATGGTCCAATGAAACAAATAAGACTTCCTGTTCTTCTCTTTTCTCCTTTTAATATTTTCTTTCTCTGTATTTTTTTAACGATGACATACTTTTAATCACATTAAAAATTATCACTTTAAAGATGGTCCTTACTGATTCATGCAACTTGCTTATGAGTCAGGTAGTTTTAATATGTTATTATCCATGCATTCTCTTCTGAGAGCTGAGGATAAGATCACTGCACATCATTATTAAATTCTGCCATAAGTGAGAGTGAGTCATTCTTCAGAGGGTGATACCTTTGGCTCATGGACAACAGTTAATCCCAGAGAAAAGTAAATGGTGGCCAGAGGGTAGGTACTCTGAGTGGACTTAAACTGCCAACCTTACAGTTAACAACCAAATGTTTTAACCATTTGCACTACCCCAGAACTCGTGGTCTCCCTTTAGAGAAGGCATGTCTTGTAACTGGACACTTAAGAGTTCTTGATTTCCCCTCCTGTGGATAGTACTGGACATCGATGGCCAACGTTCTCCCTAACCCCCGCCCAGAGCTCAGTAGCCATGCCGCAGAAGTTGCCCTTCTCTTTCTTGCTATGTGTTTATATCATAGATGAAGCTGCATGGTTGATCTCAGTCCAGTGGGTATTTCCATGGACCTAGGAGAACTTACCGCTTCCTCAACAAGATGTTTGGAGAGGAGGGTGGGGGCAGCTCTCCTTTTGTTGTCCCCATTCACTAAGACATTCAAGTCTAAAGCTGATGCTGAGTTTTGTGGTGGTGGTGGTGGTGGTTGATGCTGTTGCTGTTTTCAACTCCACCACTGTAGTGTGTCACTACAGGATTTGTTGTGGTAGTCAACTGCTGTCAAGTCAGCTCTGAGTCACAGCAACCCTGTGCACAACAGAACAAAACACCGCTATGTCCTGTGCCATGCTCACAATTGTTACGTTTGGGACCATTTTTGCAGCCCCAGTGTCCATCTGTCTTGTTCAGGGTTTTCCTCTTTTTCACTGACCCTCTACTGTTGCCTTTGAATTGTGGTGTTGGAGAAGAATATTGAATGTACCGTGGACCGCCAAAAGAGCAAACATCTGTTCTGGAAGAAGGACAACCAGATTGCTTCTTGGAAGCAACGATGTCAAGACTGTTAACTTTGTACATATTGTCAGAAAGGATCAATCCCTGGAGAAGGACATCATGCTTGGCAGAGTGGAGGGGTCAAGAGAAAAGAGGAAGACCCTTGATGAGATGGATTGACACAGTCTCCAATGTTGGGCTTAAGCATAAAAATGGTTGTGGACATGGTGTAAGACCAGGCAGTGTTTCATTCAGTTGTGCGTAGGGTTGCTGTGAGTCAGAACTGACTTGAAGGCACCTGTTTTGGTCAACTAGGACTGCTCCAACAGAAATACTACAGAGTAGATGGCTTTAACAAAGGCAGGTTTATTCTTACATAGTCCAGGAGGCTGCAGGACCATATTCAGGGTATTCACTCCAGGGGAAGGCTTTCCCCTTGTTGGCTCAGGAGGAAAGTCCCATATCGCATCAGTCTTTGTCCAGGGAGAATCTTGGTGCAGGAACCTCAGGTCTGAAGGACGCGCTCTTCTCCCTGTGCTGCTTCCTTGATGGTATGAGGTTTCCAATCCTCTGCCTGCTTCTCTGTCCTTTTATCTCTCATAGGATGAAAGGGTTAAGGGTAGGGCAAGCCATACCCCAGGGAAACTCCATTTATAGGGGAGCAGGGAGGTGATCCTGTGAAGGGATTTACAGCCCCACCCCAATCCTTTAACATGCAGCATAGGAAAACCACATAATGGAGGAGAGTCACAAGATACTCAGAATCATAGCGCAACCACACGGCTACAGACAGTTTGGGGGGGACACAAGTCAATCCATGACAGCATCTAACAACAACTGCTTTACCAAGCACAGTGCCCTACTCCAGGGCCTGATCCTTTCTCGTAATATGTCCCAGGTATGTGAAACAAAGTTTTCACCATCCTTGCTTCTAAGGGGCATTCTGGTTGTACTTCTTCCAAGATGGATTTGTCCATTTCTTTTGGCAGTCCATTTTATGTTCACCAACACCATAATGCAAAGGTGTTAATTCTTCTTCACTCTTGCTATTGACTGTCCAGTTTTCTCATGTATATGAAGCAATTGAAAACATATGACTGGAGTCAGATGCATGTTAGTCCTCAAGGTGACATCTTTGCCTTTCAACACTTTAAAGAGGTCTTTTGCAGCAGATTTCCCCAATTGCAATGTGAATTGCATTCTTGTCAAGAATTGAATTCTTGACTGCTGATAATGGAAACTCTGGTGGTGTAGTGGTTAGCTACTGTGGCTGCTAACCAAAGGCTGTTAACCAAAAGATACCAGGTACTCCTTAGAAGTTCAATGGGGCAATTCTACTCTGTCCTATAGGGTCGCTGTGAGTCCAGAATCAACTTGATGGCAGTGGGGTTGGTATTGATTGTACATACAAGTAAAATTAAATTCTTGACAGTCTCCATCTTTTCTCATTTATCATGATGCTGCTTAGTGGTCTAGTTGTGAGAATTTTTGTTTCTACATTATTTAGTGGGGTAAATTGATACCATATTTCATTCTCATTATCTTAACTTTATATACTCCTTTTTGTGACTTATAATATGCACAAGTTTAAAATCTTAGCTGTAACCTATTGTAGGAATAGGAAGAAAGAGAAGAATACTTTTTTTTTACTTTTAAAATATAAAACACTTCTAGGATAGTTATCACACACACACAAAAATCCTCTAAATCTATCTTGTAGATGGAAAAAATCCCAAGTAAAATACCAGCAAATTCAATCTAGCAAATTTAAAAACACTAAACAATGAGAAACCAAACAATAGAGTTGATTCTTAGAACCACACAAGAAATTTTAGTATTAGAAAAAGTCTGTTACTACAATTCATCTTTCCTGTAAGTTAAATGAGAAAAATATTATCATCGCTACTGTTATCCAAGAAGCATTTAATTCGCCATAATTGCTGGTGAAAACAGACAACAAACCCAAACCAAACATCCTGCCATCAAGTCAGTTCCGACTCACAGTAGAGTAGAAATGGTCCCATAGAGTTTCCAAACAGCACCTGTCAGATTTGAACTGCCAACATTTTGGTTAGTGGACGTAGCACTTAACCACTATGCCACCAGGGTTTCCTAGTGAAACAGATACAGAAGGCAGGTAAGTTCCTTAAAATGATAAAGGTTTTTTATCTAAAGTAAAGATTAAGGTCCTTCGATTATAAAATTCTGTATGTACTTCCATTAAAATGAGAAACAGGAAGATGGTGGCAACTTACTATTTTTCCGAAATTCTTTTCACTAGATCTCCACTGTTATCAGCAAGGGCTTTAACTATTGGGAATATGCCATGCTTATAATGGTGGCTATAAATTTTCCAAAATGCTAATTTTCATTTGAAAGTGCAAATTTTGTCCTTGGCGACAGTTGCGGAGAGTTGTTTTCCTTGAGATGACAGGTTCTTCATTAACTTTTGAGAAAAAGGCAGCCAATACCCATGTCTGAATAATCAAATAATCATAGCTTGTCTCCTAGCCCTTCTGTCAAGGAGAAGCAAAGTCCCATGCAAAATAGTTCAGCTCACAATTCAAACAGTTGCTCACCCCAGTGAGCAATGGTTGTCTTCAAGACAACCATTGTACTTCGGTATACTACCAAAGTGCTTCATGTGCATTTGCTGTTTTGTCACTTAGAATATTTATGCACAAAAACAGTCCTCGGGGATTGAAATTTAATGAAGAACATTTAGTACTTTGTCGAGAACGTTCTTAAGTTAAATTGGCCTTTTGGTTTGGTTTGGTTTGGTTTGGATTCTGCTGCAACTGGTTGGTTGTCTTAGTTACCTAGAGCTACTGCAACAAAACATATTTCAAGTTGGGTGGCTATAAAGAGCAGAAATTTATTTTCTCACATTCCAGAGGGCTTGAAGTCCAATTTCAGGCTGTGGTTCAAGGGCAGGGCCCTCTTTGTTTAGTTCCCTTTCTACTGTCAGTGATCCTTGCAGTTGCCAGCCTTGGAAACGCATCTGCCAAGTGTGTCTGTTCCCTTACATTTCTCTGTGTCTAATGCACTTTCTGTTTATAACTCAAGAGTGATTAGATTTAGGGCCCCCTACTAAGGTCTGGGAAACCCTGGTGGCATGCTGGTCAAGTGCTAAGACCAAAAGACTGGCAGTTACAATCTACCAGATGCTGCTTGGAAACTTGATAGGACAGTCCTACTCTGTCCTGTAGGGTCACTATGAGTCAGTGTCAACTGGATGGCAATGAGTTTTATTTACTAAGGTATGATCTGGTTAACATAACAAAGAAAACCCTATTTCTCAACAGGATCTTGCCCATGGATATAGGGGCCAGGACTTCAATACACATTTTTTTTTTGTAGGACACATCCATAACAGTGATGAAGAATATAGTGACTATTAATACAGCTGAGGCTGCTGCCTTGATTCATACCGGGGGCCATCGTTTAATCCACTGTGATTTTTCTCAACCTGTAGTTAAGATGTCAACACAGTGAAAAATACAAATGTCTTCATGTTATTATGAAATATATTTTGACCTCACAGACATCCTGTAGGGGTCTTATGGCCCTTGTAGGGCCCTCAAACACACTTTGAGAACTGTGTCCTATATTTTACAGATAGTAGCATTTTACCCTATTTACTTCAAAAGTGTTTGTTCATAAAGTATTATGGATCCAGCTAAAACCTCTGTTCTCTCTCTAGAGATGGCTGCTGTCCTGAAAAAAAAAAAAAAAGTATTGTTCCTTTACGTTATTTTACACTTTTGGTATGTATATGAATACCCCAAACAGTTTGTTTCATGTCTCTTAAATTTACATAAGTGACTCCATTCTTCATGTATTCTTTTGCCAATATTTTTTTCTTTCAACACCTGTGACATTGTCTTTGAGATAAATCCACGTTTATGCTTATAGATCTAGGTCATGTCTTTTAACTGCTGTGTGATATCCCTCTCTGTGTTCCTGTACTTGCAGATTTTTTTTAACTTTTCACTGGTATGAGCATTTCCTTAAGCAAGTCAGTCTAGGTTGTACAGCAGGATGTAGAGTTCCCAGGTCAAAAATGTCCTCATGGTCAGCTTTGTTGGTGTTCTTTTAGGTGCTGTGGAATTGGTTCCAACTCATAGTGACACTATGCTCAGTGAAAGAAAACACTGCCTGGTCTTGTGCCATGTCCACCATCATTTTTATGCTGAAGCCCGTCGTTACACCCACTGTGTTAATTCATCGTGTTGCAGGTCTGTGGTCAGCTTTACATGTGGATATTATCTAATTGTCGCCAATGTGATTTTATCAACTTACAACCTGGTATAGTTCTTGGTGGGCACTTTCCTTAGTAGGGTAGACAGGCAGTGTGTCAAAAGCTTCAAAAAAGAAAAAAAAAAAGGCATACTTTCTTAATCATAAATTTCAATTCTAAGAGTTGACCGTAATGACCATTTGGCCAACGGAGATGAGTGCAGATTTTGGTACAAGGTCATTTTGTCCGTTATTATTTATAAAACTAAAAACCTAGACACCAGATTCTAAAATGTTTAATTTTAAGTGATTAGTTAAACAACCTATGGTATCTTTTTTTGGACTGTTTTGTAGTCTGAATTTTGTTTCACTGATATGTTACTTTATATAGCTAGAATTATTAAATGGGTGACAGGAATGCAGGTAAATTTATTTCTTCTTTGTGTTTTATTTCCCCCGTTTTCTACTTCTGTTATCCAGGAAATACATTATTTAAAAAAAAGAAGAAGAAGGAAAGGTTTGAGGGTGTACTTGAAACCTCACCCCCAAATGTTAGGTCAAAAAAACTACACAGCAGTTTCCCAATTTGGTTGTGCATAGGAGTCCTTGGGGGTTGTGTTGAACCCCTAGAGATTTTTCAAATTGTAGGCTAGAGTTCAGCGAGGCCCTGGAGAATATAGAGCTCCCATGCACTAAAAAAACCCAACCAAACCTGTTGCCATCAAGGCAATTCCAACTCATAAGGTCCCCTACACCAAGAAATCATAATTTAAAAGCTGTAACTAATTCAACGAGAGATGTGGACGTTGATGAAAAGTAAGCAGGAGCCTTAATTCATTATTCAGTGGTGAACAAGAAGTGCATGGCTGGTTGCTTCTTCCCTGATGCCTCTCCTCGTTGAGGTCTCACGCTAAGAGTGGGTGCTTCTGTGACCACATCCTGGGGCCGGGAAGGAACTCTCCTCTGAAAGCTGATTTCAGATGACCTTCTTCTTGATGTGACCTCCTTCAGACTTAGCTTTCTTCTCGTCTCTGACAGCCTGCCCTGAAGCAGACAAGGTAAAGCATGCAGCTGGTGGCTCCAGGTGTTCGTCCTTGGGTCCTCTTCCATCTCTTCTTCTTCCACCTTTCTCTGGCCCTAGGTCACTTCCTCAGTGGGGCAGCTCTTTACCCATTTGAGCGGTGGCATCTTTGGTAGAGCTTGTCACAGCTCATATCCCTAGCCTCCCACCCCCAGAGTTTCTGAGGCACAGATCTGGCACAGAATCCAACACATTTTTGTTTTGATGCTGCTGGTCCATGGAGCACGTTTTGAGTAGCAGCGGTGTAAAACCAATCAGATTTGCTGGAGACGGCTAGCCAGGGACACCAGAAGCCTGAGCAATTCTTGTCATAGGAATGTTTAGCACACACCCTTAGTGGTCTTCTTCACTAGAAGACTGGGCTGTTATTGTTTGCTGTGGAAGCAATGGTAGTAACAGCATTGCTAGGAGCAGTGGTAATAATAATACAAAGACTATGTGCCTGCTGTTGGTGGCTGTTGTCAGGTTGGCCCCTGATTCATGGTGATGCCATGAACAACAGAATGCAACTCCAGCTGGTCCTGGGCCAGCCTCATGATCCACTGCGAGTGGAATCATTGTGATCCAGCCATTGTGATCCACAGGGCTTTCTCTGACTGAGTTTTACAACTATGAGGTCTGACAATGAAGTCTGTGAACTTAATTGTTGCAAGTGCAATGCACCTCATTGCTGAAGATCACTATGGTCACCTTCGAAGTTCTCCCCTTGGGAAGCTAGGCACCGATGCCAGTGCCTAGTCCACTCTTCAAACCAGTTTTGGAACTGTTTCTGGAATGGTCATTGTGCACAGTGGCACAGTGGTGAGTTTATGAACTTAATTGTCTAGTTGTCTATTAGGGAGTTTTTAGCCAGTCAGCGAATAACTATATTGGAACACCTTCACTACTCACCCAATCTGGCTCCCAGTGCTGTTTTTCTTGACCCAAAGATAAAGGAAATGTTGAGAGGAAGACATTTTGATGGCAGGATGTCAAAAGTAATATGATGACAGCTCTGATGGGTGTTCCAGAAAAAGAGTTCTGAAATTGCTTTGGACAGGGGACTAGGCACTGGCATTGGTGCATAGCTTCCTAAAGGGAGTACTTGGAAGGCAACCCTCATGATACTCAGCAATGAGGTATGTAGCATTTTCTCTAGGACGAGTTCATGAACTTCACTGGCAGTCCTCATAAACCACCAGGCCTTTCTTCCCTGTCCATCTTAGTTTGGAAGTACCACTTAAACCTGGCCAGTATCATAGCAACATTAAATCCTCCACCCATAGGTAGGTGGTGGCTGTATATGAGGTTCACTGACTGGAAATCAAAACCTCAACTTACCCATAGAAGGCAAGAATTATGCCATTGAACCCTCACACTCACTGCCCCAAGACAAAGAATAGCAATAACAATACTAATACTAAGGTTAATAACAAACGAACAAAAACAGCTCTGGACCATTTCCCTCTCATGCTTTGGTGGAACTCTTGAACGTGATCTTGCCAGAACGCAGACACGATTTGGGGTGCCAAAAAAAATTATGAAATCATGAATTTCAGAAGTGCCTCTTTTTAAATGGGCATGTTACCTTTTCAGGAAAAGGAAGATTTTTAAAAACATACCCATACTAGATCTTTATGATCCAGAAAAATTGCTTCCTTTTCTCCTTCCAAGTGTTATCTTTGGCAAATACATTCCATCATGCCATAACGTGTAAAAAGCCTTACATGTTATCAAAAGTGTTTTTACTGCCCCAGTCTAACTATTCCTTTTCTCAACCTTTTGCACGAGTCTTGCCTTCGAAAGAGGCCAATGAAAACTGCTGTCTAGATGAAAAGGTTTTGAAAAAAAATGTTTGTGTGTTACATTATGAATATGAGATAGAAGTTCTGTTGCCTCAGACACTTTGGATTACTCATGTTGCTGGACTGTTTTCATCTGGTCCTCTTTTTGCAAACACTAGACCTGTAATTATACCAAGATTTTTCTGGACGAGGGGATGTTTTGTTTTTTCATATTGCTACCTACAGAGCATAAAGCTAGGGAAGGCGTTGGACTTGCAAAACTAATTTTCACTCCCTAGTGAAACATTGGGAGGACAACTCAATCAGGTAAAAGTTGAGGTGTATGAATTGTCAATTCTAGACTTCAGAAAACATCTGATCTAGCCATTGGTCATTGATACCAACCTCATTTTGCAGTTAAGTTCAAGACTCACACAAATGAAATGTATATGGAGCTGAGATTTGGATTGGAGAGAGCTATGTGGTCCTAAAATTAGTAGCACTGTGTCTTGCTGAAGGAGTTTGGCGTCTGTCTCCTGGTTCCTGCCTGGCTGTGTAGCTGTGTGGCTTTTTTTTTTTTTTTTTGTCATATCATATTATTTAATATTTCCTGCCTACCTTGAACTCTTTCATTATCTAGTTGAAGGTTTTTCAGAAGCTTTTAGTTCTTCACTTATATTAATTTTGCTTGGTATCTTTCAATGATGGTGGTGTCCCTGCAGCAGGTATTTTGATGTGCAAAATTTTCACACTACCTGAGTAAGGATGGTAGGTAAATTTCGTTTTTTATCAAAAAGTTCATGCTTCGTGTTTCTGTTAAAAATGCCAGTCTTTGTTTCCATTCAAGTGCTAGTGTTTCTAAAAATGTCTGTGGCATTGAAGGACATCCAAAAGGCAGTAAGTTATTAGAACCGGGGTTTCAGATTACATATGTATTTGGCTAGCTCAGTGTTGAAGTTCAAATTCGAATTATTTAAAATATTTGTACAGGACACCGATGAGTTTACTAATGTGTTACCTCATAACTATCCACTAATAACCACCTTGCTTATGATCATTAACTGCACAGATTTTAGCGAGTTCTTGGCAAAGTAGCTTGCTTCAGAGTTTGAAGGCATTGTATGATGCTTTTACCCTGGGAGTTGGACATGTTGCTTCATACAAGGTATTTGAAAATGAAGTTTTCTTTTCTTTTTAAATATTTTATTGTGCTTTAAGTAAAAGTTTACAATCCAAGTTAATTTGTCATGTGAAAACTTACACACAGACTGCTCTGCTACTTTTGCTGCTCTCCCCACTCTGTGATTGGACACTTCTCCTTTGCACCTTGTCTTTTCTGTGTCCGTTCAACCAGCTCCTGTCCCCATCTGCCCTCTTGTCTTGCCTCTGGACAGAAGCTGCCCAGTTAGCCGCATGTATCGACTTCAGCCAAGAAGCACTCTATTTGCCACTGTCCTTCTGTGTCTTAGAGTCCGGTTCAACCTTTGTCTGAAGAGTTGGCTTCAGGAATGGTTTCTGTTGAACATGGATTTTTAAAACTATATTTTATACTCTGCTGCAGATGAGTTGAAAGGAAAATTCTAATAAGGTAATATCTGCACCCTTTTTTTTTTTTTTTTTTTTTGAGAATTTCCTGGTTGTTTACGTTTAAACTAGAGACCTAACGTGTGGTCTAGGGAAAATGCCGGTGTGGGAGTCGGGATACCTGAGATTTAGTGCTGCCTCTGACACTAACTCATAACCTTGGACAAGTCGTATAATTTCTCCGGGTGTTGGTTTCTATAAGTGAGAAAATGAGCAAGGTAATTCCTAAACTGTTTTCCAGTGGGAAGGTTCTGTAAATGTGTGCCAAGAGTAGATAAACCAGACAGAAGACAAGGAGTCCGTGCATGGGTTGGGCAGACCTTTGCCTCCCTTGCGTCTTACCTTCGGACAGAGCTGACTTGACGAGCGTGCAGCCTGTCCAGCCACAGGGCCCCACACTCGGGGAGGCTCCCTACCTGCTTTAGGGCTCTGCTATCGCTGTCTGGAACTTCTTAGCCATTTCTTAACAAGGGGTCCTCTGTTTGGGTTTTTTCACTGAGCTCTGCACATTATGTCATTATTTTGTCCTACCGTATACTTCCTGCCAGTGTGTCAACCCACTGTGAAAAGAAGTCTTAACCTCAGATCACTCACTATTACCACCGTGGATCATTCTGGTAAACTGAGGAGGGTGAACTGTTGATGAAAATATCTATGTAGATGCTTTCTTCCCCTGTTGTTATTTTCAATTCTCTGTGTTTTGGATTGCCTGTATTTTCCTTCTGTTATGATTCCCTGTCCTATCTCATAGCAATCCACGGGGACTCTGTAGAACAGAGTGGAACTGCCTCATAGAATTGCCAAGGAGCACCTGGGGGATTTGAATTGGAGAACTTTTGCCCTGAGTCTAATCGACTCAACACCAATGGGTAGAGGGATCTAGGAAAACCTTGTCTATCCATACAACAAGAGAACAAGATCTAGATTTGGAAACCCTAGAGGTGTAATGGTCAGTTGCTATGGCTGCTAATCAGAAGGTCCGAAGGTTGGCAGTTCAAACCTACCAGATGTTCCAAGGGAGAAAGATGTGGCAGTCTGCTTCGGTAAAAATTACAGCCTCGGAAGCTTAATGGGGCAGTTGTGCTCTGTCCTTTAATGTCACCAAGAGTAGGATCGGACTCATGCCAGTGGGTTTTGTTTTTTCTCTTTTGGTCTCTATACCAATGTTCTTCTTTCCATTGTCACATAATCAGTTGTAGTATAATATAGACAATATTTTTGGCTTTGAATTATCACCTTGCTGTGCATTTTAATTTTTCTGGAAATTCTGCAATGACAACGGCTAATGGATTTGAGAGGAGAATTATTCTTTGGTCTAATGGTACCAGTAGAAGGTTTTGTCTCTATATGCAGTGTGGGCTATTTCCATCAGCAATTGATTGGTTTGGACCAATGGGCTTCACTTCCCCTTTGAGAACAGAATGACCACGTAGGGTTGTGAGAGATAAAATCTGTATAAAAAGGGAATTTTCTGAATGAGTTAAAATGCACATTCATGCAGCAGTCAGCTACATGACGCATGTTAACACTGATAAAAATTACCCTAGGATTGCAAGGGACCTGTTTTCCTAGATTTCCTGTTGGATTGCCTGCCAGCAGACCAAAAAGTGAAAGAGCCAGGCGGGAAAAAGTGGTGCCGTGGACCCGTGGATGGCTGGATTGGGTTTTATGTTTTGAGTCTGATTTCAGAAACTTTGGGCAGATCTTTAAGCAACTGAACAGCCAAATTACATATCACATATGTGACAATAAATTGCTTTGATGAAACACTCTGGGGTGTCTATTTTTATGACATTGTAAATGCCAAATCAATCCTCAAAGTTTTTTCTTTCTTTTAAGGATTTAGTGTTGATAATCTTCCAAAATGCTACATCTTTTTGCGAGAATGTTTTCCAGTTTTTATTTCCATTTACTTGAACTGTGAGGTTGTTGTTATTAGGTGCAGGTGCTATACAAAGTAACCCGATGTACAATAGAACAAAATACTATCCAGTCCTATGCCATTCTTACAACCATCATGCTTGAGCCCACTGTTGCAGCCAGTGAGTCTGTCCATCTCGTTGAAGGTCGTGTCCTTTTTCACTGACCCTCTGCTTTACGAAGCATGATGTTCTGCTCCAGGGACAAATCCCTCCTGACAGCATGTCCAATGTGAAGCAAAGTCTCACCATCCTTGCTTCTAAGGAGCATTCTGGCTGTCTTTCTTCCAAGACAGATCGGTTCATTCTTCTGTCAGTCCATGGTATATTCCATACTTAACAGTATTTGAATGTTTTCAATATCCACAGTCTTTTCCTCCATATAACTGAATTTAAGTGACAATCTCTGTGTTTATTTCCAACTTCTGTCCTGATTTCTGACTTCTAGATTGGGAAGCACCAAACTGCCTAATTGGGTATGCACACACACACACACACACACACACACACACACACAACCCATTTCCATCAAGTCAATTCCAACTCATAGTGACCCTACAGTGCAGAATAGAACTGGCCCCTAGAGTCTCCAGGGAGTGCCTGGTGGATTTGAACTGCCAAGCTTTTGGTTAGCAGCCAGGGCACTTAGCTACTGCACCACTGGGGTTTCCGGTCAGGCACAAGGAGTCCAGAAGGGCAGCTCTAACTGCTTCTTTACTGCTTATCAACAGCAGATTCTAATACTTTGTTCAATGACTGAGTGCACTGCTTCAAAAATTAATTAATCCTTCCTTTACTCTTCTTAAGACAACTATAAAACAGTTGGTGAAACCCATGTGAAATTGTTCATGACAGATTAGTGAGTAAACACAGTTAAATCTGTATGTACCTTGCTTTCTTGTTCATCCACCCCTGCCTGTCTGTCACACTATCAAGCCTAGCGTACAAGTCAGGTGTCTTTCCCTTTCAGTCTTTGAAATGCTGATTCTCTCACAGATAGGTTCGTCTCCACAGATAGCTTCTGTCCGAGGTCTGGACATTGAGACTGTGAACTTTATTGTTTTAAGTACTGCGTACCTCATCGCTGAATATCACTAGGGTCGCCTTCAGGGTACTCCCCTTGGAAAGCTATGCATTGATGCCAGCGCCTGGACCACCCTTCAAAGCAATTTGGAACTCTTTTTCTGGAATGGCCATCAGAACTGTTGTCTTATTACCTTTGATGTCCTGAAGGTCATCCAGATGTCTTCCTTTCAATATTTCCTTTATCTCTGAGCAAAGAAAAAAGTTACTAGGGGCCAGATCAGATGAGTAGGGAAGATGTTCCAATACAGTTATTTGTTGACTGGCTAAAAACTCCCTCACAAACAACTATACAGTTAAGTTTACAAACTTGCCACCTTGCCACCATGCCCAATGGCCATTCCAGAAAGAGTTCCAAAATTGCTTTAAATGGTGGACTAGGCACTGGCATCATGCATAGCTTCCCAAGGGGAGTACTTTGAAAACGGTGATGGTAGTGATATTCAGCAATGAAATATGTAGCACTTCTTCTTGGATGAGTTCATAAACTTAATTGTCAGACCTCTTAAGCTTGTCTAGGAAGACCAGGTGCATGGCAAGTGTCTTTCTGCACTGCTGAGTTTAATTAAAGAGGAAATTTTCATGTAGTATTTGGGGGACCATATTAAAACTTGTGTCACTTTCTATAGATCGTCTAGACAAATACCCACTTATCCCAAGAATGGCTGGTGATCCCAAGAAGGCAGCCAGGAAAGTAGACACAGAATCTTACTCCCCTGGGTCCAAATCCTGGCTGTGCCATATAGTTTGGATAATTTTTAGTGAATTGTTCAACTTCTTTGAGCCTCATCTTTATCTATCTACTTGGTTGTAAGAATATGAAGTACCTGTTGAAGCATATCATCGGATAAACTGAGATAACTAGTGTAAAATGCCTGGCTCAGGTTGGCACTCCAGTAGATTTTGTTCCTCTCTCCCTTTTAAGGAGCCCTGCTAGCATAGTGGAACCAGTGGTTAAGAGCTCAGCTGAATTACAAAGGACAGTAGCAAAACCGGAAGTTGAATTTGTGGCTGGATACACTAGATTCCACTGCCACACAAATCTCTTTCCTCAGTGATCTTAAAGTCTTGTTTCTTTGGCCAGGCTGTAGGACCTCAACTCGTGAGGTCTTCCTGCCACCGTAAGAAAATAGACTACTATTGTCCACGACTTTAATGATCCATTGTCACTCTAGCAAGACACCCAGGTATCGGAAACAGCAGGTGTTTATTTTCTTGGTTGGACCGTGCACAGATCAAATGTAGCTGCCTGGTCTCTGTCATTTGGCTGGGTTACCGAAACTGAACCAAACCCAGTGCCACTGAGTTGATCCCAACTTATAGCGACCCTATAGGACAGAGTAGAACTGCCCCATAGAGTTTCCAAGGAGCACCTGGTGGATTCAAACTACTGACCTTTTGATTAGCAGACATAGCAGTTAACCACTACACCACCAGGGTTTCCTTGGCTAGGTTAAGCGCTGGTATGTATTGTGACCTCAGTCTGTGCATTGACTTCTCCCAGGTGACCTCTCGGAGGTGCCTGTTGGACATGTTTGTGCAGATGTTTGTGGGCCAGGAAGCTGAAATGAAGCTCAGTCTTCCCTATAACTCTTCCTTTTAGGGTAATTGTTCAGGAGGAGTGTTTGTGCTGACTGTCAGTAGTGGGGGAGCATTTTACCAAGACAAGTGTGTAAGACCCTATACAGAGGAAATTACTGTCCAGGATACGAGCTCCAACTTGGTTCTCCAAGTGACCTGAGTGTTTAGTCCTCACAAGGAGTTGAATACCTCTCCCTGATGTGGAAGTACTGAGCTTTTCTTCCATGGGCCTCCCTGTGGAGTCCTGACAATAACAGGCTTGAAATGACTTTACCCCAAGGACAATATGTAGGGTCAAGTAGTGGCATTTTTTTATTTGTGTTCTTATTGGGTGATTGGAAACCCCAGTGGCCTAGTGGTTACTGCAGCTGCTAACCAAGATGTCAGCAGTTTGAACCTAACAGGCACTTCTTAGAAACCCCTTTGGATCAGGATTGACACTGCCACGATGGGTTTGCTTTTTTTAGATGAGGGGGATTAAGTCCACTTGTTTTCTAGAGGCTTTTTTTGATGATGATGCATTAAAATTTGGGAGCTACTAATTCAAGAACTACAAAGGGAGAAGCCTAAAAAGAAACATTTATTCAGTAAATAATTTAGTATTTATTTTTATTAGGCTATACTGTCACATATGTTCTTTAAAAAAAACTTTGTGGATATAAGTTGAGATATAAAAAGCAGAATAAACTACTTATTGTCCATATCAGGAAAGAGGAGCAGAAATATATATGAATTCCAACAGGTATATAGAAATTCCAAAATCTCTGAAAGTTACTTCTGGGGTTTGGCGTAGTATAGGCAAATCTAAATATATAAATTCAAATGCTACTCATGTAGCTGTAAATACATAAAGCCTAAACAATTTGATTTTGAAATGCAGTCACTTATAACTTAAGACATTCAGATACATTCCCTGTTTCTACTTGAGTTCTCATTGCCCCCTTGAGAAATATTCTTATATTTTTTACTCCTTATAATAGAGGAAAAAGAAGCACAAATCATAACTTGAGGACAATTTATAGTTGAATGTAACTTTTTTTTAGGTGAAGAAGTGCATAGGGTTACTTTGATTTATATCAGGAATTAATTCTCAATTAAACCTAGAGTTTTCATCTCAATTTTAAAAAAAGACAAATGCCTGGTAAATTCCACCCCCCGGACTTGAAAGAAACAAAATTAGCTTTTCCAGTTTAGACAACACCTATGTGTGGTTTGGTAGGAAGAATCAAAATGAAAAAGGGCTTTGGCGATGGCGACAAATTTGACAGGGCTCCCGGAGGGGCAGGAAAGCGCAGCAGTAAGGACTCTGGCTTTGGAATCAGGTACTGTGGATTCCGTTCCTAGCACAGCTGCTCTTACGTGTTTCGCTGTCCGTGTCTGTAAAATAAAACTGAAAACCAAATCTATTGCTGTCAAGTCCATTCCAACTCACAGCAACCCCACAGGACAGGGCAGAGCTGCCCCTTATAGTTTCCAAGGAGTGCCTGGTGGATTTGAATTGCCCACCTCTTGGCTAGCAGACATAGCTATGAGCCACTGCGCCACCAGGATTTTCCCCTCTGTAAAATACGGATCGTAATAATCCTCATCACTGCTAGGAAGAAGGAATGAGTTAGCGCATGGAAAATTCTCTGGACAACATCTAACACATAGAAAGGACTCAGTAAGTGCTGATAATGGTGATAAATACATTCGGGGAAAATGAGAATGTAAATAAAGAAGTTTTGGTTTTCAAAAGCAGGCCATGGACTAGTCCCCTTCAAGAGGTGTAACCAGCATGCTAGAAAGAATTTAGGTTTGGAATTAGAATAGAAAAGGTTAACCACTTTATAAATATATTCTAAACGGTGACAATTGTCTTTCTTGGTCTTTGTGGAAATATTACCAGCAGCATTTAACCTAGTTTAGGAAAAAAATATTTTGAGCTATCATTGCTGTGGAAACACTAGTTTAAAAACAAAGTTTAACAAGGGATCACTGTCTCCAGATTTAATAGCAAGTGTCATAGCAATTATGAAATGGTGATGTGGGATAATAAAATGTTTTTATTACTACAAATATGGGGATGATGGCATTATTCAAGAATGAGCTTGAGAAAAAGGGACATTTCTTCACAGGACCACTTCCAAACCCTTATGCCTTTGACTGCATGTAACTGCCCAGTTCCTAAAGACTTTGGGACTAAACCTTCCCTACTGGGAAGCCAGAACCACCTGGGCTTTACCTGTTTGTGGCCGTGATACATAGATCCCCCTCCAAAGAAGCTTCCCGTGACCAGCCAGCCCTCCTCGGCCCACCCTGCCTCTCGCCTCTCTGGTCCCCTGCCCAGCTGGACGGTGCAGTCATGCTCTGCCTGGGATGCAGTGCCCCTCCTCACTGGCACAGACTCGGGCTGGGCAAAATGTCTCCTAAAGAAATGCCACTCTGCTTCTCCAGCAGCTGGGAGAAATTGTCTGCAGGGCTGTCTCAGAGCTGCCAAAATTATTCCAGCCACACTTGGCGAAAGCCCAGACTCTGAGCCCTCCTTCATGCTAAAAACAGAGAATGGGGACCAATATTCCTGCTGCAATTCTCTAAGCACCAAGAGTTTAAAAATAAAAATATATCGATTGAGGAAAAGGGTTTTGAAAAGCAGCTGGGGACCCAGGCTGAGAATCTGACTAATAATGGCAGCTGCATTGCCTTCAGCCTGTGCAGCCACACACCCTTGGGCAGGCCCCTCACCCTCGGGCAGACACCTCACCCTCGGGCAGAGCCCCTCACCCTTGAGCAGACCCCTGGACTTCTTTGGAACCCTGGGCCTGAGGATTCAGGGCCATAAAACAGTAAACAAGTGTTGAGCTATCTGATTTCTTGTGACACTTCCAGAGGAGAGTTGGTTTGTTCAGCAGTTTGCAGATGGAAAGTATTGCAGAAACACTTGTAATAATAAAAGGCTAATTATAGCCCTTTCCCAGGTTCTGGGGCTTCTGTTATGGGAAGGATGGCCCTTACAAGACCTAACGTGTCTATGGAAGGGCTGTCGGGTGCCTCCCCGAGTAAACACTGTATTATATATGGTGATAGCTCGTATGCCCATCAACATAATCGGTTGAGCTGGACAGCTGCTTTAGTTTAAGACAAACAAAGCAGGCCTGGGAGAATTGTAAAGACACTTAGGCACAGGTGACTGTGTTTAAAGTGCATTTCAGCCCAAGGGCAGGAACTGGGTCTCCTGCCTCTTAGTATCTTCATGGTACCTGATGATTGAAGTCCCTGATGGTGCCAGTGGTTAGTGTACTGGCTGTTAACTGAAACAGGGGCAGTTTGAGCCTACGCACAAGCACCTCAGAAGAAACAGCGAGTGATCTTCCAACGAATAAGCCGCTGAAGACCCTAAGGAACACAGTACTTGTCTGATACACATGAGGTCACCAGGAGTTAGAGTCAACTTGATGGCGGCGAGTGGTGGTTGTGGACCTTAGGACGGCATATAGTGGCTGATTGATGATGGCTGTTACCTCTTTCCCCAGCGGATCGTCGTCAGTGGGAGATAGCTTGGGAGGGGTGGCATGGGTATCTTTGGGTACCATAGGCAGACCAAAACCAAACCCAGTGCCAACTCTGACTCATAGTGGCCCTATCGGACAGAGTAGAACTGTCCTATCGAGTTTCCGAGGAGAACCTGGAGGATATGAGCTGCCGGCATTCTGGTTTCAGCAGCCCTAGCATTTAACTCCTTGTGCCACCAGGTAGGCAGTCTGAGTGAAATCAGTGGCTTTGCTCTCCAGATGTAGCCTCCAGGGAGTATATCTGGTACCCCTTCCTAAAAGTTTGTCACCTCTATGCCACGTCTGTGAAAAAATTCTTAAACTTTATTTGGAATCTGTTGCTGCCAAGTCGATTTGGGCTCAGGAGCCCTGGTGGTACACTAGTTAAGAGCTCAGCTGCTAACCAAAAGGTCGACCTTGCAAATCCCTCAGCTACTTCTTGGAAACGCTATGGGGCATTCGTCCCATAAAGGGTCTCTAGAAGCTGGAATTGACTCAGTGGCAACAAATTTGGAACTTCTGTTGGTTACCTTTAACTCAGTGGACACTTCAGTAATAACTATTGGTTCACCTGCCTCTCTCATGGATGTTTACATCATTCCAAGACTGTCAACACCGCCAAACAGATTCCTACTTGTTGAGTGTTGCTCATTGCCAAAGCCATTCTTATAAACACTGCCAAATGCCTTTAATCCACCTTCAGTCCAGTGTATCTTTTGGGCTGTCTTTGTTATTACAGGTAACCTTTTGGCAGAGAGTGGGGCCAGGAGGAAAAGGGAGTTGAAGTAGGAATCAGTTTGCAGAATGATCCTTGGAAAAACCCTTTCCCCTGCATTACATTTTGCATACCATTAGAGAACAGTAGATTAAAAACAAAGCATAAATCTGGCTGAGAACCTGAAAGGCAAGTTTCAGCATGAGTGAATTTTTAACAGCCTTAAAGCTGGGGGTTCAAATGAAATTCTGACAACCTTAACCACACTTTTTTCTTGAAGCTTTGCTATAATAATAACAGGTGAAGTAGCAGCAGTCACGTATTCTTCTGTGTAACAATGGTTGATAATTTTTCCTCTGTGGGATCACTTATCCTTTTTGAAGTCGCGATTCTGCATTTTGATTGACTGCCCTAAAACGGCAATTCCTCAAGTTGTTTGTCTGCACATGGGCCACGCACCCAGGGCCCTGCTGTGCAGAGGTTTGCTGGTGTTGACTTCAGTCAAGCCACTGATTTCTGTGATAGGGGCACAATTTACAGCCTCGGGCTTTAAAACTGCTCCAACAACCTGTATTCCTCCCTAAGCCTTGAGAACAAACTAATGGCTGTGTTTTCTGAAAAAGGGGAGCCCAGCTTCTTTCTGTGTATCAGGGAAGCATCTTCACACATCCAAAAGACCATGTAAAGTCTTCCACAGAATATTCTAGAAGAGTAGGCTATTTTGGTTATCACTAAGTGGTAAAGGGGTAAATTTGACTTTGTTTGACAAGCATGCTTAGAAAAATCTGCTTAAAACTGCCAAAACCAACCAGCCAATCAAACCAAACCCCTTGCTGTCAATTCTGCCTTATAAGCAACCCTATAGAACCGAGTAGAATGGCACCACAGGGTATCTACGGGGCAAATGGCTGATCTGTTGGTTAGCAGCTGAGCAAATAACTGCTGCACCACTAGGGCCCCATTACATAGAATCAATTTCATAGAGGCTTCCAGTTCATAGGAAAAGTCAGATAAACAGGATAAGCCATTGAGGGAAGGAGGCTGACCAAGGAAGAAGACCTCCTAGAGGTTAGAAGCTGGCATCCTGGAATCCTTCATGACCTGTCAGTGCAGATGTCCTCAGAGGCCCCAGCAGGTAAAGGAAACGAAGGTTGGAAACTGGTCAGCCCTGTGGCCGAAGGGAGCGTCTGAGCACCGTTTAAAGGGGAACACCATCCCTCAGCTTGCTGTCACTAGGGCGTCAGCTTTTTTGAAAGTTTTTTTTTTTTTTCCATGTTGACAACAAACTCACAATTTTGGAATTCCTTGACCGCCACACAAAATGAATCCAGGACTGAATTTGGTCTTTAGGCCAGTGAGTTCTTTCCCTTAGGGTTGTTGTGTGTGCTGTCATAAAGAAGCTCCTACCTGTTGTCATGATCTCAAGTTGTCACAGGGTGGGTTGTCCGAGAAGCAGACTGTCAGACAGTTATCTAGCAGGAGGTTTCCTGGGGAGTGTTCTCGAGATCAATGCCTTTAGAAGGAAAGAAAAGGAAGCAGACTTAGACAGAGGGAGAATGGAGCCACCGTGAAGTCTCAGTGGAAGTCTCAGCCAGCTGTCAAGGAGTGCTGAAGTTGAACTGTCCCTTCACAGTTATCTGAAATTGGATGAGGGGGCCAGGTCTTTATAGCCCTAAATATACCAGTCGTTGGATGTGCGTTGCTTGGGAAAAGGGTTTGACTTGGGACCATGTGGTTCTTTTCAGCCACAGCAGTCTTCATCAAAGGCTTGTGTAATTTCAGCAACTCAGAGAATCAGTCCTCTGTTCCTGAAGGAGGACCGGCGTGGTGTGCCCCAGCAGCTATCACAGTGGTAGGTAGCACTTCCTAGGTTTTTGTGCCCAGATTGTGTTGCCCCTTGAAAGTACTGCCGTAATCATCAAAGAACTGCTTTAGTGTCACCTATTAGGGAAGCCACCTGATCGCATCCGTTGTTGTTCCCAGCCCTGTCCTTTCTCTGGGTCTGCTTCCTTTCTTGCTGGCCTGTGTGCCCTTCAGGGAAGCCAACTGCTGCTAAACAGAACTCCTAAGCCCCTTGAGGAATTTCTACACCTTGACCCAACCTCAGACCTCTACTGATGTGCACTGTCATCTGTATTTAGACCCTTGTAAGGATAAAAGTTCAACCTATATGCATGGAGATGTCAAGGAATATGGTGACTTATTTTTTGTCACAGAAGTTTTCCAATATTGTGCTACATGCTGAACAGAACATGGTCCTTGCATACAAGATGCGTGGTATTTACTTATAAGTCAGATGCATAAACAGGCTCTCTTTAGTGGTGATCACGAAGACTGCCTTGGGAGGCTACTTGGATGAAAAGTCTGTTGTTAGAAACTCTTGTAACAGTCTTGGTGAACATCAATGGAAGTGTGAAGAAAGGCAAAGATGGCTGAGCCGGAGGCAGTTGAGTTATAAATGATGTTCAGGAGTTAGAATTGTAGGATTCTGCGAACTTTACGGCCTGCCCGGAGTGGGAGAGTGGAAATCCTGGCATGTTGTCCAGGTTGCAGGATTAAGTGTATTGGGCAGGCATCAGTGAGTGATGAGGTAGCTAGAGAGCTGTGAAGCACTGTGGGTATGACCGATGATCAAGGTGTTGTTCAGTGCGTAATAACTGCCATGGAATTTATTCCTTCCTGGAAATTAAAGTCAGACAGTCACTAATAACTATGTTGTACGTCAGATTTTGATATTATAATTAGAACCACAGACAGTATACCATAAAGTTAATTACAACTGATAGGATGAAGACAGTGTTAGTTCTAATTAATAGGATAAAAATATCTTCTTAAAGTAATGATGGTAGTTTCCATGTCTCTAATGTTACCCTACTCGCTACCTATTGCCGTTGAGTAGATTCTGAGTGACTCATAGTCACAGTTGGGTCCACAGAACAGACTAGAACTGCCCCATAGAATTTCCAAGGAGCTCCTGGTGATTCGGACTGCTGACCTCTTGATGGGCAGCTGTAGCACTTGACCACTATGTCACCAGGGTTTCCAATAGCTAGTCCCAGGGCTAGTGAATGCTAAGGAAGTGTTAAGCACTTTGTAGCTCGTTTACTCTGCTCTACAACCGTGTGAAATAAATACCATTATCATTTCCTTAGTATAGAAATGAGGAAACTGAAACCCTCAGAAAGGTTAAGTAATTTCTCCAGAGTTTTATGACAAGTAAGAAACAGAGTTGGAATCTAAACTCAGGTTTTCTGAAGCTAAAGCTTGGTGTCTGATGGCAAAACTATATTGTCTCCAACTTGCAATTGATCTTGAGAATAAACATGACAGTGGGGAGCACCCCAACCGAGGGAAGCTGTTTTTTTAAAATTAAGGCAGTATTTGGAGTTGAGGAAGAAACATGAGAGGCATTGTCAAAACATCGTCAAAGGTACAGGGTGAGAGCCTGATGTGCTCGTTAAATTTGGAAAATCAGGCTGGAGTCTTCCTATAGATGGCTTTGCACGCCGTGCTGTGGAGTTAGGGGTTTTCTTCCACAGGAAAGGTGTAGCCGCAGAGGGGTGTGAGGAAGGCGGAAGTAGACGTTAATTTTGGAACAGTGATCTTGACTCGAAGGATAGACAGATCAATGATGAGTCTGAGACACGCAGGCAGAGACGAGGCCCTTTAAAGTGCGCTGCTTGACTAGACACTTTGTAAGTGGGACGAGGACAGTGGAATTAGAAGGAGATCAAAGGAATAAAGTCACTGGTGGTGGAAATGCAAGGTCTGATCATTTCTTTGACTCTGGTTTTGAGTTTGTGATATTGGGAACACAAGATGAAGTTAAGGTTGGGTTGTAGAGAAAAGAAAACGAACTGACATCAGGCCGTGAAAGCAGAAGTTCATTCCTCAGGAGGCAGAACCTGTCTAGAAGATTGAGGAATCTCCTACTTAGAGTTTTTGATGGTTGCTGGAGTTTGGATGGAAGCTGGTCAGATGGAGTTGAGGTTGTTGGGGGAAAAAGGCATCTGGCTTGAAAAGTCTGAAAATAAACATCTAGAGAACATGTAAAGCAGATGAGTCATATTTTAGATCATATTATTTAATGAGAAATGACCTGCCATAGTGGCCATGAACTTTATCGAACCAAAAAAAACGGGAACACAATCCTGCCTTCTGGGTCAGTGCCGAGCTCAGGGAGTTCTGGTGATCTCCATGGTGTTTTGGTTATTCCGTTTGTACCATTGACCTGTTAAACCATCATTTGATGCTACTTAGTTCTGACTTATTCACAGTAAATATAGATTATTACTTTTATTCTAATGACATTATATTGAAGGATCCATGTTTACAATAAATAGTTCAAAATCCTGGGTGAGGAAACAGAAATGGATTCTCCAATACTTACAGAGTGTGAGAATGCACCCAGGTCCACCCTGTTCTCCTGGCATAGCAGACATAAATACTGTGTGTGTGTGTGTCTGTGTGTGTGTGTGCGTGTGTGTGTGTGTGCACGTGTCTGGGTGTGTAAACTGCAGTTCATCTGATATTTTCCTCGGTGTGACTAATAATTTGGGGATACCTCTGTTGTTAGTGTCGTAGAGTTGTTCCCAACTCACCATGACCCCGCGTGTGACTGGATGAGACACTGACCAGCCTGTGCCATCCTCCCTGTTGTTGCTGTATTTGAGCCTGTTGTCACTGCTGCTCTGTAAGTCCATCCTGTCAAGGGTCTTCCTCTTTTCTGCTGACCCTCCCTCTACCTTATCAAGCATGATGTCCTTCTCCAGGGACTGATCCCTCCCGATGACACATCTAAAGTCCCTGGGACAGAGTCTCACCACCCTCACATCCAAGAAACAAACCGAGGTTGGAAAGAAAGTTCTGTGGCAGAAATTTTCAAAGCAATTTATTCTCCCAAGTAGTGAGCTGATGGCTGGATGTCTTTTTCTGAGCCTAATAAAAAGTGGGCATTTCAAAATATATTCCCATTCTACAGCAGTTGTTAATGGAATGTCCAGCTTGTAGACAGCTGCAGAAATTACTTGTTACTAAAATTCTTACTAGACTTAGAAATGACGCTCAGACTGTGCTGTTTTTCTGACTGTTGAGAACCTCTCTCACCAACGCATCATCTCCTCGCTTTGTGTATTTATTTAAATTTTTTTTTAATCGGGGTATAACGTTCATGCAGCGCAGAGATCCTAAGTGTGTGGCTGAATGAATTTTGATATATGTATGCATCTGTGGAGCCACCAGCCAGATCAGGTTGTAAAAGGCTCCCTCTCCGTCTTCTGACTGATACAACACTGGTCAGGGGTGCTTGGGTTTTAAGAGCAATGCTTCTATGTCAATAAATTCTAAAACGTATTTGCTGGAGTGGGGCTGAATAACTGGGAAGTACTCTTGACTTCTTTCCAGAGGTCACTTGTAAAGAGGAACCCTTTCTGTTCAAGTGACTAATCTCTAGGCTTTGGGAATCAGAAGTGCCATACTCTAGTTATACTAAGAGTGACGTACTCTAATTACACTAAAGGGTGAATTATACCAAGGGTTAAGAATTATTCCAAGAATTATTCATTCAGTTTTATTGATTTCTGTCCTCTAAATTTATGATAGATTTTCACAGAATCAAATCTCCACTAAATTTTCCCTCACCTTACCATTCTTCCATCCCCAAGTACTCTAGTGATTATCATCTGAATGAAATTCCTTTTATATGTGTGTTTGTGTGTGTGTGTGTGTCCAGATAGCATTATAGACAGAGACAGAGATACATAGATAAGGAGGACTGCCAGTTAAATTCACGAACTCATTGTAGAACAAGTGCCACATACCTGGTTGCTGAGTATCACTATGGTCAACTCTGAAGTACTCCTCTTAGGAAGTACTTCAAGTAGATTCCAACTCATAGCAACCCCATAGGGTGTCGAATGCTGTAAATCTCTACAGAAGCAGACTGCCATGTCTTTCTCCCACAAAACCACCAGTGGTTTTGAGCTGCTGACCTTTTGGTTAGTGCTCAATTGCTTTAACCACTGCACCACCAAGGCTCCTTACGTATGTATACACATGTGCATACGTACATATATATACATGCATAAACCCATTACTCATGGCACCCCTAGGGGCCAGGCGCCGCCATGAGTTGGATCCGACTCGACAGCACTTGGCTTTTGGCTTGGCTAAACCCATTACCATCGAGTTGATTCCGACTCATAGTGACCCTACAGGATAGAGAAGAACTGCCCCATAGAGTTTCCAAGGAGTGTTTGGGGGATTCGAACTGCCAACGTTATGGTTAGTAGCCATAGCACTTAACCGCTATACCACCAGCATTCCCATATACATACATACTTACTTATATACAAAATATAAAGATGCCAGGTAGGACAAATGGTTAAGTACCTGACTGTTAGTCCAAAAGTTGGCAGTTAAAACCCATCAAAAAGCATCTCAGAAGATAGTATTTACTGGCAGTTGGCTTTTGAAAGATTACCACTGCCACTGAGTCGATTCCGACTCATAGCGACCCTGTAGAACAGAGTAGAACTGCTCCGTAGAATTTCCAAGGAGCATGTGGTGAACTTGAACTGCTGCCCTTTTATTAGCAGACATAGCACGTAACCACTATGCCACCAGGATTTCCTTTGAAAGATGACAGTATTAAAAACCCTATCAGGCAGTTCTAACAGTTCATAACAACATATCTATATCTATATCTGTGTATCTCCTTCTTTGTATCCATACCTATGAGAACCAGCAATTAAGTCTGCAAACTTAATTATTCTAAGTGCTACATACCTCATTGCTGAATATCACTATGGTCACATTTGAATTTCTTCCCTTGGAAAGCTATGTACTGACACCAGGGCCATGTCCACCCTTCAAAGCAATTATGGAACTCTTTTCTAGAATGGCCATTTGTGCATGGTGACACGGTGGCAAGTTCACAAACTTAATTGTACAGTTGCCTGTGAGGGAGTTTTTAGCCAGTGAACAAATAACCGTGTTGGAACTCCTTCCATACTCACCTGATCTGGCCCCCAATGACCTTTTTCTTTACCCAAAAATAAAGGAAATATTGGAAGGAAAGCATTTGGATGACATTCAGGACATCAAGGGTAATACAACGACAGCTCTGATAGCCATTCCAGAAAAAGAATTCCAAAACTGCTTTGAAGGGTAGACTAAGCACTGGCATCAGTTTATAGCTTCACAAAGGGAGTACTTCAGAAGTGTCTCAAGAATACTAGAAATACAGAGTGAAAAGGAGGATTATGCTGTCACTGCGTGAGGAGAGCACATGGAGCTGCGGAGAGGTGGACAGGCAAAATTGATTTGGATTGTATACTTTTACTGAATCACAATTTTTTAAAAAAGAAGAAAACTATTTCCTAGAATTTGTTGATTCTTTTTCATTCACAGCACTGAAGGCATAATATACTTGAGGAATTAGATAGATCTTGGAAAGGAATTAGATCTGTCCTCTGGTACTGTCACTGCCATTTTGACTGAGTGACCTTGGCTAAGTCTATTACAGTAGCATTTTGGGATCCAATTTTCTTTTCTGTAAAATAGGAACAAATAATCGCCAGCCTTTCTATTTTGTTTTGTTTTTTTAAGATCAAATCGGATCATGTATTAGAAAGTGCTTTGTGAATTATAAAAGTTGTTCAATGATTTAAATTATTCTTAACTTCATCTGGTGGTATGGAGCACACAGAGGTCAAAGTAGAGAATAGAATGATTTGAAGGAAACGCTGGTGGTGTAGTGGTTAAGTGTTACAGCTGGTAACCAAAAGACTGGCGGTTCAAATCCACTAGACACTCTTTGGAAACTCTGTAGATCAGTTTTCCTCTGTCCTGCAGGGTCACTATGAGTGAGAATTGACTAGATGGCAGTGGTTTGGTTGATTTTATTCTGAGCACAAAAATGGTAGAATATGTGTTCATAGGAAGACATGGCTAACAGTAAGGACTTATTGGTGAAGTGAAATAAGCTTGAAAGGAAAAATAAGACTTCTGTGATGGAGAGTGGTAGAGAGGGTACAAGAAAAGCCATGGTGGATAGTCTACCTGGTGTGTTTAGAGAATGCTAAGTATTGCAATTTTATTGAAATAACAGGGCCATGAGAAGAGTGGGAGGAGGCAAGTTTAGAGAGTTTGATAGGGGTCCAATTATAGAGGCCTGGCTGAGGAATCTGTCCATTATTCTGAATGCATTATGAAGCCTGGGTTCATTTTCAATGAAAACATTTACAAGACGCTAACACTTGGTGTTTAGAGGTAATTGATTATGTGCCTGTGATGTGTTAGAAAAATGAAAGTAGGGAGAAACTGGAGAAGGGGGCTATAACTAGGCAATCATATTATTTATTGTGACTGGGACAGCCAGGATTAAGTGTGTTGTCCCAGAATAACTATTAATAGTGACCGCTCGTTTAACCCTGGTGGTGTAGTAGTTAAGTGCTACATTTAACTGAAAGGTGGGCAGCTCAAATCTACCCGGTACTCCTTGGAAACTCCGTGAGACAGTTCTTCTCTATCCTATGGGGTTACTATGGGTCTGAATTGACTCCAAGGCAGTGGGCTTGGTTTGTTTTGGGTTTGTTTTCCTTCTCAACATTGCTCTTCATGGAATAATGGCAAAAGTCGAAAGGATCTTGACCAGGATCGAGGCAGTGGGCAAGTAAAGGAAGGAATCTATGCCGGGATTTCAAAAACCAAGAGACTTTAGGGTAGGAGGAAAGAGTGGAGAGGAGATAGTTAAAAGGTGGATCCTGATGTTCCTGCCAGAGAAACTGGGATAAAGGTAGTTACGGTGATTTTTAAAAAGGATTGCATCAAATCTGGAAATAACACAATTAACAGAGAACGAATATAAAGTTCTTGTGGACAAGCTTAGCTGTAGGGGTCAGCAAAGGTCCAAACTGACTTATTACTCAGAGTTGTATGCCGGAAGCTTAGAAGTTATACTTCACGTTTCTAAAATTTCCATTGAATGTGCCCAGCTCTACAGGGCAGAGCAGAGACGTCTGAGTATTCTTGTTGAGTCCACTTTCTAAATTCTGGAGGTTTCTTACAGAAACCACATACTGGATAGGAATTACCTTTAAAGTACCTTTCTCTCCCATAAATGAGAAAGTAGTTCAGATAAAACGAATAATAAATTATTGCCCTGATACCTGGCCACCACCAAAGGCAGCTGTAAAGAGGGACACAATGAAGGGTCGCTGAGGCAACACAAGAGAAAGAGGTGTGTAGTTCAAGAACTCTACTAGAAGACCAGAATTGATGAACTGACAGCCTGGAGGGTTCTGTGGCCCCTAGACATACTGCTGGCCATGACTGGAAACCAGTACTGAGGTCAACTCTTCAGAAGAGACTGGACTGGACTTGGGGATACAATGTGAGCATATGATGTGTGTACTTTATGGTTTTATACATTTATAGGAGGCTGTCCTACTGGTTTCTTTCTAGATGGGAGAGAAGAGGGTGGAGAGGAGGGGACAGGTGCTCATTAAGAGGATACTAGATAATGTGAAAAGGAGGAATGTGCTGTCACTGGGGGAGGAGAGCAGATAGAGTTCAGACAGACGGGCATGCAGAATTGATTTAGATTCTGTGCTTTCACTTAATCACAACAAAAATTTTTAAAAAGCTGCCCCAATAAATTCTATAATATTCATAAATCTTTTAGGTGTTTCTCTGAGCATTAATCCTATGTCCCTTTTATGTCAGACAATACTCTTCATGTGGTTTATGTGCCCTTTCGGGAATTCAGTAGCTGAAAAATAGCAGTTGACTTTTCATTTCTCCTAGTCTGTGGCTGTCATTGAGTTACTGGGGAATCTTTGATATATTGTAACAGAAATGTAAATTATGGAATATTCTGTATAGTTATAGCATTTAGGATACAAGTATGAAGGTTTGTGGATACATAAATATACAAATGGACTTATAAATGCATGTATACAGCTATACATACATACATATTTGTATATATATATATATGTAAAAACCTTGGTGACATAGTGATTAAGAGCTTGGTTGCTAACCAAAAGGTTGGCGGTTCTCTAGATACTACTTGGAAGCCATATGGGGCAGCTCTACTCTGTCTCATAGGGTCACTATGAGTCAGAATCAACTCGACAGCAACAGATGTGTGTATATACATATACAACACATATGTACACATATGTATATATAATACATATTATATGTGTGTACATGTGTATACATATGTATAATATAGTTGTATGCATGTATAATGTATTATAATATGTTAGACATGTATATAGGTATTATACATATTGTATGTACATGTGTATATTATGCATGTGTATATGTGCACATGTGTATATATGCATATAAGCATGTGTGCATGCAAACGTACATAGTCACATATACATTCAAGGCAGTGTGGTGCTTCAGTGCACAGGCTTTGGAATTAGACCTGTGCAACTCTCATCCATGAACTGAGAATAATACCTACCTCAGAGTTGTTGTAGAGGTTACATGAGATGATGATTATAAATGCTGTAAAATAATGCTAGTGTGGTAGAAAAAAATGACTGAAGAGAAATACACCTGATTGTTAAGACGCAGTAATATTAGGATTGTGCTATTTTGGAGGATCTTTTAATTTTTTCTTTGGGCTTAATTCCTTTTCTAGATTTTCTCTAATATTATCCTTTATAAGACGATAAATGAAAATAAAGTTGACACTGTAAAAATTTTCCCAGTAAAATGAGTTTCTTAGAGAAGTATTTGTCAATAGACAAAAAAGTGATGTGTGTGTCTTGATGACTTTTGAGCTGAACATTCTCAGCTCATTTATTTCCTGCCTCTGGCTCCTCCTTTATGTCTCTTAGAGCTCGTTTATATCCACCCCCTGTTTCAGTCCACTAGCACTGCTCTAACAGAAATACCACAGACTGGAGGACTTTAACAAAGGAAAATTGATTCTTACACACTTTGGTAGGTTACAAGTCCAAAGTCAGAATGTCCACTCCAGGCGAAGTCTTTCCCACAGCTGGGTCTGTAGGAAAGTCCTTTTGTTGCCTCAGTCTTTGGTCAGGGAGCATCTTGGTGCATGAATCTCAGATCTTAAGGACACATTCTTCTCCCAGTGCTTCTTTCTTGATGATGTGAGGTTCCCAATTTTCTCTGCCAGATTTTTTCCTTTATAGCTCAAGAAATCACCTCAAGGCACAAAACTAACTTATACATTGAATCTTGCTCCATCAACACAACTGCTGCCCATCCACCCTCATTAACAGTATACAGGCAGGAATTCCAACACGAGGGAACATCACACAATACCAGGAATTATGGCACAGCCAAGTTTTTACAGATTTTCTTTTAGGACACATTTAATCCATGACACTCCCCTTGTAAAGAAAGAAGGCTCAGTGACCTATTAAACTAGGATTGTTTTCACCCAACTTTGAAGAACTGAGAGGTTTATAGATCATTTGGCTTTCCTTTCATTCAGATTCCCCTCTTCTTTTAAGAATTAGGCTTTCCCTGAGTACTGTGCTGGAGGCCAAGTAGCATAGTCTCTTTTCAGATACAGTGTAGATCTCCTATTAAACATATACTGTCATATTCATTAAAACCCAAGCCACACCAAACCAAACCACACATTTTGCTGCTGAATCAATTCAGACTCACATTGGCCCTGTAGGACAGAGTAGAACTACCCAAAAGGTTTTCCAAGGAGTAACTGTTGGGTTCGAATGGCCAACCTTTTGGTTAGCAGCCATAGCTGTGACACCTTGACTCCAAGACCAAGACAGGAACTAACAGAAAATTGAGGTGGAATGTTAACAGATTCTTTTAGGTCTAAAGCAAGTGCTCTTTGATTATGGAACTTTCAGGTGGTCCCAACAAATGCAAAGGTGGCAAGCAAATATGATTTTACCACTTATACCCAAGTATTTGTACAGTATTTCCTCCTTATTATTCATGACATCAGTTCTAAATCAGCTAGTGTGTTACTTTGCATATTAAAAAGTAGACGGGAGTATTAGGGCATTTGTTCAAAATTTTGAAGAGACAGCTGGATTGAGAGCAAGCAATAACCCCCTTGCCCTCTTCAGTGTATGCCTTATTCACACTGAGTTTCTCATTTACACTGATCCCATCTGGGAGGATAATGGAATTGATTTAATTCAACCCTGGAATCAAGAAGAGAAAAATTGGGCCAAGAATTAGCAAATTGGGGCACTGGAAAGCAGTATGAGCTTTTTCTGCAAGCTCGGTCTCTGGATTCATGCATTTCTCATCTTAGACCATTTCTTTGTTGGCTCAAACAAGTGAATTTATAAATTGGCATTAATCTTTTATCTAGCAGACTTTGGGAAGTCCCTTATTTCATAGAATCATGGATCTTTGTAGCTCAAGGGAGCCTTAGAAGGTCTCCGTTCTCAGTTTACAGGGGAAAAAATAAAAAAGAGATTTGCCCAAGATAATACAGCTCTTTAACTATGTAGCCAGGACTATCAATTGTCAGCTATCAGATGTTGATTCTCTCACTAGGAAGTTACGTTCTGAGTTACAGTCCAGCACACCTGCTACCCACAGCATCTAAGGCTCTGTCTGATCTTTGCTTAATAATCTACAACTAAAATGCTTCTACATAGCACCACACCAAATTTGCAGAGTCCTTCTGACATAGCTAACTGTGAGGGCACAAGTAATGTTTTTGTGACCTCATCTCTTGAATCCCTGGCTTTATGATGCCATGACACCCTTACTGTCACATCACACTAACTTGAATGACAGCATTTCCAGGGACATGTGATAAAAGAGGACCGTCATTGGCCCAAATGGGTTATACGTCCATCCCTGTGTTCAGCAGGTAGAACTCTCTACCCATCCTGGTCCCTTGGTCACTAGTGAGGATGCAGAACCCTAAAAAGAGAAATTCCTTTGCTATAAATTTGTGTTTCTGAAAGTAGGAGAAAGGTACACTGTCAGGCAGAAGCAACAACTATCCACTTTATATCAGGTCAATCACGTGTATAGTGATTTTTTTAATTTTATTTTATGCTGGACATTGTGAAAGCAACAGTGTTATACTCTAAATGTCATTGTTTTCTTTTAACAAGTGTTGAGTTTGTTCTGGCAGGCCTTTTATTGTTTGACAGGTTGACTGCCGACAGTTGACATTTGCTTTCAGGTTTCGCTAGGGAAAATCTAGAGTTGCCCCTCTTCTGAAATTAGAGTATTTCTTGAGCAGAGTATTTCTTCTAGAGCTGTTCTTCAGCATTGCCTCTGTAGAGTCTCAGTTGTTATCTTAGGCATGTTCAGGAAGCCTCATTCTCTGGCAGGTTGAACTCTGTCTCTCGGTGCTGGGCATGCTTCAGAAACATTCTGATCATAGACTAGGTATGTTCTAGGCCTTATGGAATTTTCATCTGTGTACACTCTGACTGATACTCAGCTAAAGGCTCAAGGGGACCCGTTTACTTATTTCCTGGTGCTCTTTCTCAGGGAAGTTTCTTCCTCAGTACACTGCCCCACAAATTCCAGCTATGTCTGCAGCCTTGAAATCTGACCTCAGTTTCCTCTGCCCAGCTGCAGGTTCTTTGGGTTCTCCTTCATGCTGCAGTTTGACAAGTGCCCCTGGGCAAAAAGCCAAGGCTAAGGTGGAGCTCCCCATTGGTGTTTCCTTCATCTCGATACTGTCTGTGGTCTAATGCTTGAAACTATCATTTCAAATATTTTGTCCAGGTATATGAGGTCTGACAGTTAAGTTTGCAAACTCATCATTGCTGCAGACCTCACTGCTGACTATTGCTATGGTCACCTTTGTAGTACTCCCCTTGGAAAGCTGTGTACTGAAGCCAGCACCTGGTCTACCCTTCAAAGCAATTTTGGAGCTCTTTTTCTGGAATGGCCATCAGAGCTGTCGTCTTTGAGGTCTGACAATTATGTTCATGAACTCATCCTAGAAAAAGTGCTTTGAAGGATGTACCAGGTGCTGGCATCAGTGCATAGCTTCCTAAGGGGAGTACTTTAAAGGTGACCATAGTGATATCCAGCAGTGAAGTATGTCGCTCTTTTTCTAGGATGGGTTTGTGAAGGTATTTCTCAGACCTCATACAATGACGGTTAGGATGGACATTCCAGAAGAAGAGTTCCCAAATTGCTCTGAAGGGTGGACTAGGTGCTGGCATGGGTGCATAGCTTCCTAAGTGGGGTACTTTGAAGGTGACCATAGTGATATTCAACTGTGAGGGATGTTGCACTTAAAACGTGTAGTTCGCGGACTTAACTGTCAGACCTCCTATGTTCCTTTTTCCATCACCGCCACACTGGAAACCTTTTCTGAGATACTCCAGCTGAAGCACAGTGAGCTCTGATCCCTCACCATGCCTAGCTGTGTGTACAGAAAGTTGCGTAAGACAACGAGGAGAAATTCAATCCTGTTTGAATGAGTTATGGGAGTTGGTAACCTAATCTGGGGTTTACCCTTTGTGAAAAATGAATAATCTTTTCCTAGATTTTTTGTATTCTGTAAGCTGTAGTAGTTCATTGCCCTTTATTATTTTTTTTTTAAAGATGTTGTCTTTTACTGAAACAGTTTTAGGGTGACGGGGAGAGTAATGAAATGTATGTCAGATCTGGCTTCAGATCCCAGCAGACCTCAGTATCTGGAGGCTTGAGATTCTCTGTATGATAGGATTAAAAATAAATAAATAAAAAGTTTTCAGGATTGTTGTTATAATGTTGAGAAAAGGTCCCAGATGCTCGCTATTTTTCATCAGGAGTATGGGAGGAGCCAAGGTGGCAAAAGCAGTTTGCCAGCCAAGCCCAAGCCCAGCACCATCAAGTCGCTTCTGACTCATAACGACCTTATAGAACAGCGTAGAACTGCCCCAAAGAGTTTCCAAGGAGTGTCTGGTAGATTTGAACTGCCGACCTTTTGGTTAGCAGACGTAGCACTTAACCACTGAGCCACCAGTGATCTGCTAATCTGAAGACTGGAAGTTTGCACTCACCCAGTGGCACTGAGGAAGAAGGGTCTGCAGATCTGCTTCTGTAAAGATTACGGCCAAGAAAACCCTATGGAGATGTTGTACCCTGTAACACACGGGATCGCTATGAGTGGAGGGCCAACAGGACAGCTACGAACACTATAACAGTAGTCTGCAGGACTAGACCGATTTAGGGGACATTGAAGTGTGGTCCTAGGAGTGACTTTTCTTTTTTTCTCTATAGTTAAATGTACAGTTAATGAAATGTTTGAACAACCAAAGCCGGGGAACCAAATCCAAAATCATTGTTTAAAAGAAAGACAGTGTATGCTACTTGAAAATGTGACTGTTAACACTCGACTTTGCCTTATACAAGTTCACATTTCTTTTTTAAAAAAATTCCTAAGTCGTAAAATCTGAGGCTTGATAAAGCAAGAGTAACACTGAGGGAGAAGAATGCGTGCCAAGGAATTAGTGTATTTGAGTTTTTTATCTCTTGTGTTTAACAGTTTTATAATCCAGGTTTATAACTTGCGGGGAACAATAGACTAACTATTTTAAGCACGTTAGCTTTGCTAAAGATTAACTTTTTATATGCCTGGCAAGTCTGGTGTAACTGAAGCTTTGAGAGTAATAGAGAGGAATGGTTTCCATTGCTGTCTGTGTTCTGGATTTTCAGTAAAGCACTAACACTTATACTCCATGTGTTATATTCATATGCAGCCAACATGATTCAAACATTTTGTCTTAGTACGTATAATCTTAGACAAAAGTAAAGAGAGAGGTCTTAATGCATTTCCTTTATTTTTCAGTTCTCTTTGTGTTCTTTTTATATCCTCATGAAAATCTATAGGAATATAAAACATTTAAGATTCCTTATCCTGATGTGGATCAGTCCTCTGACTTTGATTCCACAAATGTTTTAATTTGCTGTCATTTTATATGGTTTCAAATTTTTATAGTTATACTTTCTCAATAGCAGTATCAGTCTTAAAAGTCTAACAGGAAATTATAAAAACAATTAGGTAGTCTTAAGAAGGGCGTTAGAAGTACAACAAAACAAACAACAACTGATTGTCATTGAGTCAATTCCAACTCTTAGCAACCCTATAGGACAGAGTGGAACTGCTCCATAGAGTTTCCAAGGACAGCCTGCTGGATTTGAACTGCTGACCTTTTGGTGAGCCGCTGTAGCATTTAATCACTACACCCCCAAGGTTTCCTAAATAAACACACATAAAAATATACTTAAATACTTCAGCGCATAACAAGAACCAGGTATATATATATATATATATATATATATATATATATATGTATTTCTTTTTGTATGCTTTTCCATTATGGCTTCAGGGTGTATATTTACCTTAGAAATATGTGCTTCAGTGTCAATTTATCTTTGCCTATAAGCATAGAATGTTGCAGAAAACACTAATTTTGCATTCTGAGCAGATCTCACGTTCATATAGTGTAATACAGACTGCATTGACACCATTTGATTTGTTACGTCCTCTGTGACTTCCTTTCTGTTTGTTGCTATGGGATGCCCTAGAGTGAATTTGGACTCACAGTGACCCCATATGGCAGAGCAGAACTGTCCGGCAGGGTTTTCTTGAGGGTCCTCTTTGTGGGAGCAGATTGCCAGGTCTCTCTCCTGTGGAGCTGTTGCTGGGTGTGTGTAAACTGCTGACCTTTCGGTTAGTAGCCACGTGTTTAACCATTGCACTACCATGGCTCCTTCCTTTCTGCTTAAATCAGTTTAATTATTATATCGACTAGCTAGGCAGAAGGAACGCTGGTGGTACAGTGGTTAAAGTGCTGGGCTGCTAACCAAAGGTCAGTGGTTCAAACCCACCAGCAGCTCCGTGAGAGAAGGGGGAAATGTCTGCTTCTATAAAGGTTTACAACCCTGTGAGACAGTCCCGCTCTGTCCTGTAGGGTCACTAGGAGTCAGAATTGATTTGACAGTAGTGGGTTTTTGGTTTAATGAAGAAGATATTTGTTCTCCTTCAATTTTCAACTTGAAATACGTACCTTTTAAGATGACCGCATATTTTGTAGGCCCTCAAACCTAGTGTTGGTTCAGGGTTATTCCCAGCTGCTTTGTCTGTTTTCACAGAGGACCTGCCAGAGGCCTATGTGGCCTGTGACAACGTCCCCCCCAGCACGTGGCAAGATCAGTTCCCTTTGTGTGCTCTTTCAGGCAGCCACCAACTGTGGTGGCACTTTTCTACCATGTCACTGAGTTGTGGCAGTGCCTGGTTGTTTGGGAGGTTGTGGGATAGAAAACTCGTTGGTGAGGTTGCTGTACCTGGTAGTATCCACTGGCTTTCAGAAAGGCTCAGAGAGGGGTTAAGGGATCCGTGTGGACTTCAGTTTATACACACCTCTCTTTTCTCCAGTGCATTTGTACCATACATTATCTCCCCAGATCGTGGGAACAGTGCAGCCAGAAAGCTCCCTTCAGTTTAAGAGAGCCAATGTCTCAGCCAGGCAGACTCGTTTGAAAATTAACAATCTAGACTTTGGTCTTTGCTGGAGTTTTCCAGCTTTTTTCTTTTTTTAAAGTCATGGCATTTCTTCAAAAGTAACCTTAATCTGACACCCAGTGAGTGAGGTGGTACTTTAATTCACATTCAGGTGTGGGACAGGTGTGAAGGGAGTCCTGAATCTCACTTGCTTATACCCAACCCCTTTATGCATTTCTGAGGCCACCTCTAACACCCCTTGCAATTTCCTGAAGTCTGCTCTGAAAGCCAGACAAAGAGGCATTGGAGAATGTATTTTGTCTCCAACATTCCTACTTTTGAAATTTTGTATTGTTTTTCTATGTGTATGATGGACTTTCTGCAGTGCTTCTTAAAGGTCTTTGATCTTCATGGTGGTACACTAAGAAGCCTCACAATCAGAACTCAGTCTCTTGTGGTTGTGACTCTGGCTGTAATGTACTGTGTGAATTTGAACACGTAGTTTCATTTCCTGGACTATCATCTGTCTATGAAATGGGGATGGTCAGACCATTCTGGAAAATGCCTAGGGATCTTTGGCTAAAAGGTATTATGTTAATGGGATTATACTGGCAAGAGCTATTGATCTTTGACTCATCCTGGAGTCACCTCAGGGCCATTCAGTTGTAACCAAGATGGACTCATCAGATTTCAAGGATGGTTGTTGTGTATGCAGAAGAAATGTCTATGACTGATTAACTCAGAAGGGAACGTCTGCATCATACGTGCTTGAAAGCCTTAAGGCTTCCTCTTCAATACACAGGGCTAGACACCTGTTTTAAAGTAAGATCATAAATACTTAGGGTGATATCATATAAAAAACACTAGATTAGGAGTTGAAGGATTCAGTGCTATGCTGGAGCTAGCTTGTACCAGCTCAAGAGGGACAGTATTACATACCTCTCCCCAACATCATGTGTAGTAGCATTGTGGCGGGAGCTTGGAATTGACTGTGGTGGGATTATCTGCACCTGGAAATCCACAAACTCTATATAAATGAAAACTTTTAATAGTTTATTTATTGCAAACTGTTTTACCAGCACATGGCTAAGTCAAAGAATTTGAATTATAGACTCAGAAATCCTACTAAACCTTCTAAGTCTTCAAGTTTTCATTTATTAGGTACGCAAGACAGTAACTGCTCTTTCTGACTCATGAATTTACCAAGGAAGTCCAAATGTGTAGGAATGAACTTGGAAAGCCCCAGCAGATGCTATTAGCAGTGAGGACATTACCATGATGAGCAAGAATTGAACTTTTTTTTTCCTTCAGCAAACAGAATGAGTGTCACTCGTATCAGATCTTATGCTTACAAAGTGATAGATGCTTTTAAAGAATCATAAATATCAGCCGTAGGTTGGACTATCTTGAAATGTATTTAAGATCCATCCTTTAAAATGCGGTTGCAGTATAATATAGGAAAACCCCTTCACTGCTTCCAAGGCTCTTGGGCCTCTGGGTTCTTGGTACTGTGGTTAGGTGCCATTGAGTGGGTTCCAACTCCTAACAACCCTGTCGTCAGTGGAAGGAAACCCTGCCCAGTCCTGGGGCATCCTCCCTGGTGTTGCTGTGTTTGAGCTCCCTGTTTCAGGTGTGTGTCAGTTCACCTCGTTGGACTCTTAAGGATTCTCATTTGTACCACGTTCCAAAGTGCCCTGATTTCAACCTTGAGGATGCTTCTGATGCTATTTCTGTGACACAGTGACACAACAGAGGCAAGGCTAGCCGTGGATGTTTTCTTAAGGAAGGTGCTGGTTGTTAGACAGTCTCAGGGCCCGTATCTAACGTGCATCTGCACTAGAGTGTGGATGCAAGGGTGACATAGGTAAACTTAGCACTGCTAGCAATTTCTACAGGGACTTTTAAGTTAAACCTGAAAGATAATTCCCAGATAATTAATAAGCTAGTAAGACAAAAATCTCCATTAAGTTTACTTCAAGGAATGTGATACACTTTACTTTTTGGTTCAAAACATGGTGGAAGTCGTGTCCTAACCCTTAAGTTATATGCAGCGGTTAAATGTTCCGTTATAACCTTTCTCTTTTCTTGGATCAAAACTCTGAGTGTTACCTATGACTTCTAATGTTCTTGAGTAATAGTGTCTTCATGAGTGGTACAAAAGGACAGACCTGTACTGTTTATTTGATGATTAAATGTCAAGCTAAATTTATTGCTTTGAATGTTTATCTGTTTTGGAAAGGATTCTTAACCTCTCTGTGGCTCAGAACATACTGAACACTTTGAGAGAACAGACTTAGGAATTACAGTTGTCTTGGAGCTCCAGCTCGGTTACCTACTGGTTCCCAGACCTTGTACAAGTCAGTTATCCTCTCTAAGCCTCTGTTTCTTCATCAATATAATGGGGCTAGTAGGAGTCCCTCTTGCCTGTTTTGAAAATTAAATGTCAACAAGGTTTAATTAATGTTAAGTAGCATCTTCAAAGACGTGAATGGTTGTTGTTACCGGTTCTCAGTTGGCTCCTCTATTCCTGGCAACCCCATACAGCCCAGGGTTAGACTGATGTAATCTGTAGGGTTTTCACTGGTTGATTTTTGGAAGAGGCTGGGCAGATCTTTCTTCCTGGTCTACCTTAATCTGGAGGCTCTGCTATTCAGCATGATAATAACACAAAAGCCTCCCCCGACAGATGAGTGGTGGCTATACACGGAGACAAATGGTTGCTTGGACTAAATGCAGACAGTAACTTCAGTTGAGATTTTGATCCATAATGCTTATAATAGAGGTGCAACCAGAGTCGCTAAAGCTCAAATTATGTTGGTATCTTGAAACCGATTGTGGCCAGGGAGCCCTAGGAGCCACTTCAAATGTGTCAGTAAAGTAAAACTGGTGTTGCCAGGAATGACAGGTGATATGGTACCTGAAGCCTGATGTTACACCTGGTGAGATGCCCTGATGCTTCCTGTCATTTTCCATTTTGGTTCAGGAGAAGAGTCCCCAGGCTAACGGGGCCACCAGAGAATATTCTGAAGTAGTGGAGTACTGCGCCTCCCAGTTGTCTCTCTAAGCATCGTTAGCTGTGTTGAGTGGTGCCTTCAATGCTGGAGGACCTTATCCTTCTTTCTGCACACTCACCTGCACACATTGACACATACGTGGCTGTGGTCACCTTGACACAACTCTGTAGTAAGGCCAGTGGCAGTAGAGCTCAAAGAGGAGCCTGGCACACTGTGAGATAATGGGATATGCAAGAAAAAAAGAGTCAAACACACACACACACACACACAAAGGTACCAAAAACCAAACTGCCATCTGGTCAATTGCAACTCATAACAACCCTATAAGATGCCCTTGGTCTGCTGCTACTCCAGAATCCTTATTTGGGGGAAAATATACATATACCTATATGTAAACCAAAACCAAACGAACTGCCAATATACAAACCAAAAAATCAAACCCACTGCTATCGTGTCAATTCCAACTCATAGCGACCCTACAGGACAAAGCAGAACTGCCCCATAGAGTTTCCAAGGAGTGCTGGGTGGATTGGAAATGCCAACGGTTTGGTTAGCAGCTGTAGCACTTAACCACTCTGCCACCAGGGTGTAATTGGTTAAGTGCTGTGGCTGCTAACCAAATGGTCAGCATTTCGAATCCACCAGGAGCTCCTTGGAAACTCTATGGGGCAGTTCTGCTTTGTCCTTAGGGTCGCTATGAGTTGGAATTGACTCGATAGCAGTGGGTTTGATTTTTTGGTTTGTATATTGGCAGTTCGTTTGGTTTTGGTTTACATATAGGTATATGTATATTTTCCCCCAAATAAGGATTCTGGAGTAGCGGCAGACCAAGGGCAGGATGATGAGAATCATCTGCCATCCCTGGCACTGCAGACACTGTGGGGGTACATTGTCTCTAGAGAACTTAAAAGCAATAATCAAACCCACTGAAATCAGTTGGCATTGTACTATCATCATCCCTAGTCCTAAACAATCTCAGTAATAAAATGCACCCACCATGAAAAAAATATTTTGTAGATCTATGTTCTAAGCAATGGCCACGATGACTGTTTTGAGTGTCACTAATAACCTGTCTGTGTCAGCTTCACATTAGCACGTTGTATGACTTGTTTTTCACCAAAGATTATAGTCATACAACAGCTAATTGGGAGCCTTCCCAGTTACCCAGCCGGCACCAGCCCACAGGATTCAGCTGTACAGAATAGTCTCCAGAGATGGTTCCTAAAGGGCTGGAATCGTGCTCACTTCCTTGGGCATGGTTTATTTCTCCAGCTCTTGAGGCACTATGTGTTTGGCACTTAATAAATTCAGAATCAGCAATGAGAGCCAATGACTATATCAAGTCAAAGAAATAGGTCTTGAGTCCCTTTAGTCCTGCCATACTATGTGACCACCTGAAATTTGTCCTTCTGTTTCAAATTTAAGACAGTGCAGCAAGGTGTGAACAGTGAAATGAAATGGGTTTTTGGTTTTCGCTTGTAAGTGGAAATTTTAATTAAACAGGAGATATATTTGCTTCGTCTTACAATTGCTATTCAAAAAAGTGGCGTATAGAGAAAAACACCAAAAACCCAAACCCGTAGCCAATGAGCCAATTCCAACTCATAGTGGCCCTGTGTGGTGAATTAAAACATGAGCCAGCCTGGGGGTAAAATCCTGCGCCACTGTTATGTTCCAACAAATAGACTTCCAGCATCTGGCATCTTAGCATGGAGGTTAATTGTGCTGTTTTTCTATTCATCTTTCTTCAGCTTGTTCCCCAAATGCACAATTCCCTGTTGTAGAAGGTCTGTTTCTAATAAGAGGCACTTTGAAACCATTACAGACCTGAATCCAAACCTCCCTTCTGCCCTTTACCATCTAGCGGATTTGGAATCCAATGCTTAGTCTCCTTTTCCACTCTTGCCAAAAAAGAGTAGAATTGCTTGGGTGAGTTGTTATGGTGATTAAATCGGATACCAGAGTCTGATGATTAGGTTCATGAACTCACCCTAGAACAAGTGCTGTACACTCATTGCTGGGGATCACTATGGTCACCTTCAAAGTGCTTCCTTTGGGAAGCTAGGCACTGATGCCAGCACCTAGTCCACCATTCAAAGCAATTTTGCAACTCTTTTTTCTGGAATAGCCATCAGAGCTGTCATTGTATTGCCCTTGATGTCCTGAATGGTATCCAAATGTCATCCTTCCAATATTTCCTTTATCTTCTGGTAAAGAAAAAAGTCACTGGGGGCCAGATCAGATGAGTAGGGGGAGTGTTCCAAAATAATTATTTGTTCAGTGACTAAAAACTCCTCACAGACAACTATACAATTAAGTTTGTGAACTTGCCACCTTGCCACCGTGCACAGTGGCCCTTCCAGATAGAGTTCCAAAACTGCTTTGAAGGGCAAGGTGCTGGCGTCAGTGCTTAGCTTCCCAAGGGGCGTACTTTGAAGGTGACCGTAGGTATTCAGCTACAAGGTATGTAGCACTTACAACAATTACGTTCGTAGACTTCATTTGTTGGACATCTTAACGTGGAAAGTGCCTACCACAATGTTGCATGTGGCTGATACGGCATTAATTTCCTCCCCTCTGTCCACAGACCCTCTTCTCTTTCCAGCATTAGCATTTATTTGTGTCTGCCAGTGCTCATCTGTAGAGTTATGACAAGTTGAAGGTACTGTCGACAGGTTATGTCCATTGTCCTTATATACTCAGTGACTAGTTCGTCTTGAGTGTTTACAGCCTGACCTGTCCTCTTGATCTCTCTTGACTTCAGACTTGAAAAGAAAAAGGTTAAACAATGAAATGTCTGAGCTTCAGTCCAGGCCTGAAATCCTGTGTAAATCTAGTCTTGGTGAATAAAGTCATTATTGCACGAGGCAGGAAGAGGAAGTGCTTATACCCTGGGAGTGTAGGTGTACAAGAACTTGCCATTCGTCTTGGCTGTTGCCAGGGAAACCGTGTAATCATTGTGATTGAAGAAGTTTTTATTGGCTTCTGCTGTGAAGGACACACATCCACGGGAGAAAGGAAGCAAGGTGTAATTAGATTAAAAGAGGGTTCTGTTGTGGTTGTTTGGTTTGGGTTTTTTTTTTTTTCTTTCTTCCTCTAATTTCTGTGAATGGTTTCATTGATGGTCGTAGTGGCACCCAAAAGAACATTTTCAGCTTTTCCTTAACTTCCTTCTTTATAGTCTCCCTTTCTATAAACTGACAACATTGCATCTGATCTTCTTAGATTTACACCTACCGTGATTTCTGGCCTCTCGGGTCTTGTTAGTGGATCACTGTTCTCAGACAGGATAAAAAAAGGCTATTCTGTCTTTTCCTTTCCTCATTGAAGTTGTGTGAGGTTTAAATTAGATGATGCACCGGAAAGATTTTTATAAATCATAAAGCAGTTCCATAGGTTAAGCATTATGATTATCTTTTATTAGGGGTCGGCGACCCGCAGCCTGTGTGCCATATCTGGTTTTCCACCTGTTTCTGTACTGACCTGAGGCTATTCTGGTCTCTTTAAGAATTTTGGCTTCAGTGTAGGAGTCTCATGTTTAACTTCCCTTTCTTGGCTTGAGCCTCAGGCTTATACCCTAGATCCTACTGCCAACTCAACATTTGCCCTCGTGGCAATCCCAGCTTCCGCATCTGCTTACTGCTCGCTCTTCTTGTTTTGGTTCATGGTACTCCTTAGAGATTTCTTTCTTTCTTTTTTTTTTTTTTATTGTGATTGGGTGAAAATTACTCCTTAGAGATTTCTTTTGGCTCCGCAGTCCTTAAACGTTTTGCCTCTTATAATCCAGTTGGCCTGCTGGGGGCTGCTCCTTCAGAGATCCTAGGCTGATGTACTGACATAATGGAAAGTGTCAGAACATGCCACATTCAGTCATATTCCTAATGCGTGAATGAGAGAACAGGCACTCAAGCCACTTGTCGACTGTCTCTCAGTAGTAAGCAGCATAGCAGGACTAGAACCGGCCAATCAGAGCCCAGAATCCAAAGGCTAACCTGCTAACCCATGCCGTAACCTGATACATCTAGCCTGAATGTTGATATGCACTCTTTGAAGAAATAAGCCAAGGGGATTGTTATTTCATGGCCCTGCTGTTTCCAATGTGGTTGGCAAAACCACAGGTTCTCCCCCGCTGACTGCAGTTTCCAACCTGAAAGCAATTAATCTTTGTTTTGTTATAAAAGCATTTTTGCTTTCCTTGAGCTGGGTTGACCGCAGTGTTGAACCATCGCTCTTGCCTTTGAAGGCTTCCCTGATCTCTCCTGAAATTGTTCCTTCCCCTTCAGTGTCCTCGTGAGCTCTGCGCTTGCTTCGTGTACTTACTATGGAACGTTTCCAGCTCTTCCTTCCCCCTCTCTTGAATGATCTTTGAAGGTCAGGATGCTGTTGCCTGAGTCAACTTTATACCCTGAGCCCTGGCTTAGGCCCTGGCACACAGTTGGTGCCCAGTGCGTATTTGCTGGTGAATAGCAAAACGCATCGTCAGTTCTGGAAATGTTGGTTAGAAATGCTTTAAAAGCTACAGCTGTGGCGTAGTCACAGAAATAAACGAACAGAAAACCAGAAGACCGAAGAATGATGGAAAAATAACGTCTAGGCCATTAAAATATCAGAATACACATGCTTCCGGGAAAGTCAGAGACCAGCAGGTTGATGGACAAAGACGTGGCTGAAGAAGTCAAGTAGCCAAGGATTGAGCTTGGCCTCTTGCTCCTACCCATGACTGCCAGCTAGCCAGAATTGTCCCCAAGCACAGGGTGAAGTCAAACAGAAACTTGGGCTTGTCCCTGACTCACCCAGCTCTTGTCTAGAACTGGCACCCCATCCAAGTCATCAGCAGGTGAGACAATGGCTATATTTAGGTCAAATGGAAGATGCTTGTTCTACATAGAGTGAGTCAGCTCTGACTCAGCTATGATTGATAGCTTGGGAATATTGTTGACATATTGTATGTATACTCTACTGCCAAAACTGGAGCTGGGTGGAGGTGTCTTTAGGGTTTAATCTCTAAATCAACTGATACATCTGGGTAACAGCGAGACTGTATCATACTTACATGAACAGATTTTCCAACAACAATTCCAATTTCAAGTATTTCATCACATTGTCTTTTAAGTATACCTGTACTTGTCAGCAATGGTAACTCTGGCGGCTTAGTGAAGTTCTGCATTGGCTAACCAAAACATCAGCAGTTCACGTCTGCCAGGTTCTCCTTGGAAACTATGGGGCAGTTCCACTCTGACTAGTATGGTCACTATGAGTTGGAATTGACTCACTGTCAATGGGTATACTTGTCAGCTGGAGCCCAGGTAGCACAGTGGTCAAGATCTTGGCCACTAGGCAAAAGATGAGCAGTTTCAATTTGTCAGCCACTCCTTGGAAATCCTATGGCACAGTTCTGCTCTGTTCTGTAGGATCACTGTGAGTCAGAATTGACTTGAGGTCAATAAGTTTATGGTGTTGTACTTGTCAGACATGTTTGTGTTTTAGTTTGAAAAAAAAATATGCTGAAATACACAAATAATATACATGTAGCCCAACTGATTAATATTGGAGGTAGCCAAGTAAATAATTCTGATCTTTCAAGTGCCAATATAACTGGTTGAGATCAAAATACCCTTGGTTAGAACTTCTGATTTCCTTCTTTTCTTTCTAAGTTTGCAAAATGTGACAAAAGGTATTTGAAATTTCTTTTATATTGCTTTGCCAATGTCTTGAGAATATGGACAGGGAGAAAAAAAAAAGACTCTAAAGGAATTAGTGTTTCCAGTAAGCTTCTAGAAACATGCAAAGTAAGTGATCACCAAGGAAAGAAATGGAAACCTGGTAGTGTAGTGATTAATTTTGTGACTGCTATCCAAAAGGCTGGCAATTTGAATTCCACGGTGTGCTCCATGGGAACTCTGTGAGGCAGTTCTACTCTGTCCTCTAGGGTCACTATAAGTTGGAATTGACTTGATGGCAGCAGTTTTGGTTTTTTGGGTTTTTTGTTTAGGAAGAAATCCACCACTCATCTGCCAGAGTGTTAAGCTATGGTGGTTTGCATGCTTCTCAAAGATCATAGCCATTAAAAACTCTTTGGAGCACAGTTCTGTGCTGTACACATAGGGCCACCATGAGTCAAAATGGACTCAATATGTTTTAGTTATCTAGCAGATCTAGCAATAGACAACCAAAAGGGAAGAATGTGCTCAGCATCTCTCAAGCTGAAAAAAGCTGAAGAAAAATATTCAAGCCTGAAGTTGCAGTATTGAAGGATTCTGTGGGGAAAACATTAAATGATACAGGTAATATCAAAAGAAAGTGGAAGGATTACACAGAGTCACTACACCGTGAAGAACTGGTCGATGTTCAACCATTTGGGGGCATAGCATATGATCAAGAACTGATGGTACTAACGAAAGAAGTCCAAGCTACACTAATAGCACTGTTGAAAAACAAGTTCCCAGGAATTGCCAGAATACCAGTTGAGATGTTGCCATGAACAGAATGGTAACAGTGCTTGCTTATCTATGCCAAGAGATTTGGAAGAAAGCTACTTGGCCAATCAGCTGAAAGAGATCCATATTTGTGCCCATTTCAAAGAAAGGTGACCTAGTAGAATGTGGAAATTATATTGCACACAAGTAAAATTACGCCAAAGATCATTCAAAAGTGACTGTGGTTGCTGCAGTACATCAACAGGGAACTGCCAGAAATTCAAGATGCATTCAAAAGAGAGTGTAGAACCAGGGATATTGTTGCTGATGTCGGATAGATCTTGGCTTAAAGGAGAGAATATCCAGAAAGATGTTTACTTGTGTTTTATTGACTATGCAAAGGCATTTGACTGTGTTAATTATAACAAATTATGGATAATATTGTGAAGAGTGGAAATTCAAGAGCAGTTAATGGTGCTCATGAGGAGCTGCACCTAGATCAAGAGGCAATCATTTAAACAAAACTAGAGGATAATGCATATTTAAAATCAGGACACATTGTGTGTCAGGGCTGTATCCTTTCACTGTACATATTCATTTTGTATGCTGAGCAAATAATCTGAGAAGCTGGGCTATATGAATAAGAATTGAGCATTAGGATTTGAGGAAAACTCACCAACAACCTGTGTTACACAGATGATACAACCTTCTGTGCAGAAAGTGAAGAGGATTTGAATCTCTTACTGATGAAGATGAAAGACTACAGCATTCAGTGCAGATTACACCTCAACTTAAAGAAAACAAAAATCCTCACAATTGGACCAATAAGGACCATCATGATAAACAGAGAAAACATTGGCGTTGTCAAGGATCTCATTGGATCTGCGTTCAATACCCATGGAAATAGCAGTCCAGACAGCAAATGATGTGTTTCCTTGGACAAATCTGCTGCAAAAGTATTGAAAAGCAAAGATGTTACGCAGGAGTAAGGTGTGCCTGACCCAACCGTGATGTTCTCAGTCTCTGCATATGCATGCAAAAGCTGGATAAGGAACATGGAAGACCAAAGAAGAATTGATGCATCTGAATTGTAATTGGCAAAGAGTGTTGAATATACCACAGACTGCCAGAAGAACAAACAAATCTGTCTTGGAAGAAGACAGCCAGAATGCTTCTTGGAAGCTAGGATGGCCAGATTTCATGTACTCGGACATGTTATCTGGAGACCAGTTCCTGGAGACAGGCATCATGTTTGGTAATGTAGAGAGCAGGCAAAAAAGAGGAAGACCCTCTATAAGATGGGCTGACCCAGTAGCTGCACCAACAGGCTCAAACATAACAGTGATGGGGAGAAGGCGCAGGCCCAGGCAGTGTTTGGTTCTGTTGTGAGTGGGATCACTATGAATCAGAACCCACTTGATGACACCTAACAGCAATAACATTTTCAGACAACTTTCCAAAAGCATTTAGAAATTTTGTGTCCATGGAAATGTTATAATTTTTTCTTCCTTGAACTTCAGTTTTTGGTTTGGCCAAACACTGCACAAGGGAATACCTAATGAACCATAAAACTTTTGACCTACTGAAAGCTGAGGTTCAAGGAGATTGCTCAGTATTTACCAAGTGTCTCTAACACATCAGGCAGTTGGCCGGCCCAGGCACTGTGTTCTTGGCATGCGTTGAATTCTATCCACTTTATTCTTGGATGAGGAAATGGAGTGGTCTTAAAAACAGAGTTAATAAGCTTTCTGAAGAAGCCTTTAAGAGTTGTGGGGACATGTCTGGAGTGTGAGTTTCCTGCAATGTCTTTGGTCTGTTAATTTGGCTATCACTGGATAAGATTCTTAAGCAACTTATAATCAAAACTGGCCCTTGACTTAGTTTCGCTCAAAGAAATGTGACTTGGTAAATTTTGATTTGTTTCCCATCATCAGGCCTTCAGCAGTTCCATCTCCTCAACATGTGATCATCCTAGAGATGGTTTGAACATCTCTAAAAGTTAAAAATTACCCTAACCATGCTGTTATTGTGAGATGCCAACCATCAAGTTGATCTAAACTCATAGCAACTCGATGATGGAGTAGAACTGCCTCAGGGTTTTTTAGGCTCTAATTTTTGGAGCAGATTGCTAGGTCTTTTCTCCTGCATAGCTACTTTATGGATTCAAACCGCTGACCTTTCTGTTAGCAGCCGAAGACTTAACTTTTGCTCTCTCAGGATTCCAAAAAGTTGACTTCTAGGCTTTTCTTCCATTTTCTCACCAACTCTCACTAATTACCCTAGTCCCAGTCCCACCCAATATTGCTACATTTCCAGATTTCAGTTGTTGCATTTCTTGTTTTCCAAGAAGGTCCTGAAATCAATCACGAATGGTCATGAGCTTTGATGTCAGAGGAAACCCTGGTGGCATAGTGGTTAAATGCTACAGCTGCTAACCAAATGATTGGCAGTTCAGTTACGCAAGGCGTTCCTTGGTAATTCTACGAGACAGTTCTACTTTGTCTATAGGGTTGCTATGAGTCAGAACTGACTCAGTGGCAGTGGGTTTGGTTTGGTTTGCTTGTTGTCAGATGCTCCTAGGTCTGCTTCGACTGTCTGTCCATGTCTCATTTATGATCTTGAGCAAATGCAATTTCTCTAAACTTCATACTCAGCTTGATTACAGAAAAATAATGACAACACCTATTTTTGTTGTCAGGATGAAATTCATTCCTTAAAAAAAAATCCATTTCTCAAATGCTAACTCTGTGCCTGGCATTGTTCTGAGCACAGGGGGTACCTGAATGAACCAAGCAGAAGACTGTCTTCCTGAAGCTTACAGTGTTGTGGATGAGGCAGACAAGAAAAAATAAATAAAATATCGAACATCAGAAGGTGATAAGTACTGTGAAAAAAATAGAAGAACAGGGACCATGGGGTGGGGAAGTCCAATTTTCAAGGGGCTTATGAAAGAAGGCCTTACTGAGAAGGTGCCAGAGGTAAGACTTTGCGTAGCTGGAGAAAAACACTTCCCAATTGTGGGGACTGCCACTGCAAAGGCCTCATGTTTGAGAACTGGAAGCTTCGTGAGGCTGGATGGAATGGACTGAGAGACAAGGAGAAGTGCAGCCGACGAGGTCAGAGCGGGGATGAGTAGGATGCAGGCGTGGGACTGAGGCCGGGGGGCTAGTTGTGAGGATAGGGTTCAGCAGGCCTCTTTCACTAAGTGAATGAGCTCTACTGAAGAGTTTTAACAGTCATTGTGACTTTTGTGTTGAGAATGATCGTGGGTAGCATAGCAGTTAAGGGTTTCGTCCGCTAACTAAAAGGTCGGCAGTTCACATCTGCCAAGTGCTCTTCGGAAACTCCATGGGGCAGTTCTACTCTGACCTATGTGGTTGCTATGAGTCAGAATTGACTCCATAGCAGTGGGTGTTTAGCACATGCATGTGAGGTGCCCAGCACATGCATGGCCCACCACTGGCATCTGATAATTGAAAATTGCTGTTCTTAGTGCTGGTAGTGGTTTTCATCACCACTGTCATCACTGTATCAATTATTGTGGCTGTTGTGTTTATTGACGTTGATTCCCTAATCATAATGGCTGAAATGCAAGGATTAACAGTGTTAATATTGTATTTGGAGCCCCTTTTATCATACAGAAACCCTTTTTTTATTATGATTGAATGAAAATGTACATTCCCATACAAATTTGTATGTTCACCTATCTGCAGCTCCCAGTGCTCTCCCTGCCCAGTGACAGCACACCCCTTCTCTCTGTTCCGTATGTGTCCTATCCACCCAACAGTCTCCTACCCTCTCCTTTCCCCCTGCTCCCCTTCCTCCAGCAAGAGGTAAGTAGGATCACATCGTATAGATGCATAGAACCATGAAATTCCCACAAGATACGGTTACTCGACATCACCAAGTCCAATCCATTGCTGTCGGAAAAGTTGACCTTCATTATGATTTATGGACAAGGGCAGCATCAGGGCCAGGGGCCATGCTCACAGGGGAACTTCGAAGCCCCTGGACCATCAACTGCTGTCTTTTATTGGAGATCTCAGGGTGCACCCCTATTTATTCTCTTGTTGTCAGGGAGACTCAACTTTGTAAGCTCCATCGTGGCTATCACTGGTGGTGGCTGGTATAGTCAGTATTTTTTGCCAACACCCCAAGTTAAAGGCATCGTTTCTTCCTTGGTCTTCCATAGTATATGAGGAATTGAAAATATTATGTCTTGGGTCATGTGCCCCTTAGTCCTCAAAGTAATGTCTTTGCTTTTTAATGCCATAAAGAGACCTTTTGCAGGCAATCGTCCCAGTGCAATGTGTCATTTCATTTCTTGAGTGCTGCTTCCGTGCGTGTAGATTGTGGATCCCAGTAAAATTAATCTCTTGACAACTTCAGTCTTTTTTCCCTTTATCATGATGTTGCTTATTAGTACACTTGTGAGGATTTTTGTTTTATAAGCCAATGAAAATTAGAATCGTTGGAGGGGGTGCATGGGGAAGTAATGGGCATCAGTGCCTGTAAAAGCCTCTCCAGGGAATTCCACCGTACAGGGAAGTTTGAGAACCAGCTTTGCTGTCGTCCTTGCCAAGGTGCCAAACATGTGACTGATGCTAATGTGTTCCTCCAAACCAGACCAGCCACCACTTGAGTACCTCTTAGTGTCCCCAGTTAGTGCTTTGCGAAAACAGAAGAATCACCCTGCTGAGCCTTGCTTGAATTCCTGGACTGCAAAACTGTAACTAGCAGTAATATGGCTGGGTTTTTTTTTAACCATTACATTTGGATTAGTTTGCTTCAGATAACTGAATGTAATTGGTCACATTCCTGAAATGGAAGATTTAGTTTTATTTTTGGTGGTGCAGTGGTTGAAGCACTTGGCTGCTAACCAGAAGGTCAGTGGTTTGAACCCACCAGCCTCTCTGTGGGAGAAAGCTGTTGTGGCAGTCTGCTTCTGTAAAGTCTTACAAGCCTTGGGGGACAGTTCTACTCTGTTGTACAGAGCTGCTATGAGTCAGAATTGACTCAGTGGCAATGGTTGTTTTTGTTTGTGTACATGAATCATCTTAATTCTTCCCACTGAAAAAAGTTGTATTGTGTCTGTGTACTTGCAGTAAAGTTTGGAGAGCAGAAAGAACATTCAGGAGTCAGTCAGGCTCATTTCTTGTGTTGAAATCAGTTCTTCCTAAATCAATCTATATGAATTTTTATCTATGTGCATCAGGTATGCAGAGAGAAGCAGCTAAGAAACCAAACGATGTGTTGTATTGGATAAATTTACTGCAAAAGACTTCTTTAAAGTTTTAAAAAGCAACTATGTACTTTGATCACTGAGGTATGTCTGATCCAAGCCATGGTCTTTTCAGTTGCCACATATGCTGCGAAAGTTGGACATGAAAAAGAAAGACAGAAGAAAAACTGATGTGTTTGAATTACGGTATTGGCAAAGAATGTGGGATATACTTTGAATTGCCAGTAGAGTGAGCATATCAGTCTTAGGAGAAATACAACCAAAATGCCCTTTAGAAGTAAAGATAGTAAGACTTTGACTCACTTCCTTTGGACATACATCATCATGAAAGACCCGTCACTACAAAAGGGCATCTTTCTGGTAAAGGAGAGGGCCAGCAAAAATGGGGAAGACCAATAACATGAACCAAGACAACATCAGCAACAGCATACTCAAACATGCCCGTGGGAGGATGGCACAGGTTTGAGTAACACTTCATTCTGTTACCTGTAAGGTTGCCATGAGTCAGAGTCAACGCTGTGGCAATTCGCAGCAACAGAACCAACAGAGGAATCGACAGGCAAATTAGCAAAACAGAACAGAGACATATATAGACCTAAATATTACGGGAATTTAGTGTGTGATAAAGATGCCATTCAGAATAGGGAGATGAATTATTTCGTAAACCATGTTGGGTCAATAGGCCAACTATTTGAGAAAAAAATAACAAAGCTGAATACTTAATCATTACTTCTGCCAAAATAAATTCCAAAGGAAATCAAAGATTTCAGCATAAAAACAAGCCATTAGAGAACCAGGCAAATTTTTAAAAACAACTCTGAGGTGAATAAAGCTCTTCTAAGCATGGCACAGAACCCCGAAGCTATAAGGGACAGATAAATTGCTTATATAATAATCAAATATTTCTTCATGATTAAAAAAAAAAGAAACAAACACCATTAACAAAGTCAAATAAGGAACACCACACTGAAAACTACATTGGTAACACAAATGTCAAATGAAGGCTTATTTAATTAATATATAAAGAGCTCTTATAAATCAACAAGAAAGAGACTGATACTCTCATAACAAAATGGACAAAGCATTTATTCACCAATATTTGTTAAGCACCAACCAGACGGCCAGGCAGTGTTCTCTGTGCTAATACAGTTGTGGATAAAAACTAAGATTTTGACCCTATGCTACTGCTGTTGAGTTCATTGCAACTCATAGCAACCCTATAGGTCAGAGTAGAACTGCCCCATAGAGTTTCCTGGGAGCACCTGGTGGATTTGAACTGCAGACCTTTTAGTTAGCAGACCTAGCATTTAACCAGTACTCCACCAGACTTTGCCTTGACCCTATAGTGGGCAGGAATAAGCAACAACAAAAAAGAAATAAGCAAATACATCAAGCTAGACTCTTGAACTTTTTTGGCTTTATTTTTAACCACCAAACCAAAACCAAACTCACTGTCCCTAGAGTCAGTTCTGACTCCTCAAGACCCTGTAGGACAGAGAAGAACTGCTGCTGAGAGTTTCTAAGGCCACAGTCATTGCAGAAGCAGATGGTCACCTCTTTCTTTCATGGCGCAGCTAGTGGGTTCCAATCAAAGACTTTTCGGATAGTGGCTGAGCACTCACCCACTGCGCCACCAGGACTCTTGTTTTTTTTTCTTTTAACCCAATCTATGTTTTATTTCTTTTCTGACAATAATATTTTTAATGTGGAGCCTCCACTCACCTGTAGTCTGAGCTTGAGACAGTCACTTCACCTTCCTTCTCTTCCCTGTGAAAAGAGAAATTGGATTAGATTACTGTCTGGGGCCCTGGTGGCACCGTGGTTAAATGCTATGGCTACTAAACAAGAGGTTGGCAGTTCAAATCCACCGGCTGCTGCTTGTGGAACCACTGTGGGGTAGTTCTCCTCTTTCCTCTAGGGTTGTTGTAAGTCACACTTGACTCTTTCTAAATGTTCCTTTCAGTGCTTAGATTTAGACTGTATCATACACTTGGCTGGCTGAATATGTTGTTTTATTTTGTACTGTTTTTACTGAGGTTAAACATGCATAAAAGCTGACAGAAGGGGGAAAGTACCTACAGAATTGAACAGGAGATAAGTGTACTTTTTTTTTTTCACTTTCAGTTATTAGACCAGTACTAATGATTAGGACTAATGTTAAGACTTGTAAATTCTGGTTTTCCTAAAGTAAGAATCATACCTTGGGGTTAAATTATTGACAATAGTTCCCTGACAATACTAGCAAAGTACCAAAAAAATAAATAAATGAAAGTATACAGCTGTACACATTGCCAATTGATCAAAATTTACTCTGTCTTTACCTTCCTATACTTATCTACAGAAAGATAATCTCAATCATGACACTCAGGTCCAATCTTCAGTGTGAGAAAGTCTGACACAAGGGCAGGATAAACAAAGCTCCCAGTACATTATTGGTTGTCCCTATTTGCACAGTCAGCTTACATTGTCATACCTGACTTGGCCCTTTAGTGATTTTGACCATGACTTTGGACTGAATTGAATTTGTATTAATAGTCTTAAGGTGGTGGAGCCACAGCTGTTTACTGCATAATGATTCAAATTCTTGACAGAGTTTTTAAAACTCCTTGTAAGAAATTGTCTCAGCAACAGTCATAGCTCCAAAGCGGTTAATAGCAAGCAAGAAAGGGATATCCCTGAATATCCGTTTTCATGTCCCCATAGAGAGAAGAGACACCAAAGGACCTTCTGTGTACAGATGACCACCATTTCTAGAGTGCTGAAATTCTTGGTGATGTCTTCAATGTCTTCCTAAGGCTTTTAGCTTTGAAGCCCTAGGGCAGACTTTGAGAGGGTCCATGAGCCTCCTGGAAACCCTGGTGGTGTAGTGGTTAAGTGCTACTGCTGCTGATCAAAAGGCTGGCAGTTCAAATCTGCCAGGCACTCCTTGGCAACTCTATGGGGCAGTTCTCCTCTATCCTGTAGGCTTGCCATGAGTTGGAATCGACTCGACAGCAATGTGTTTGGCTTTTTTGGTTTATGAGCCTCCTAGAATTGTATGTAGAACCGTGTGAGTAAGTATGCAAGAACACCTGCTGGGCAAAAATTCAAAGCAACAACCACAACGAATCCTACATTAGATTCTTAAAGGGATGCATTGTCCCAAAGAGGTTAGGGACCACTTGTCTTCAATGATGCTCAAGACTGTTCACATTCCCCAGCATCTCACCGTAGCCCGGTCCTGGTGTTTTGACTGGCATCGCAGTAAAGGAAGGGAAATCAGTTCTGCGGTAGGGTGATATAATGAAAGAGAACTGGGCATAAATTTTATCTGTTGCTTACTTGCCTGGTCATCTTGGGAAAGGCACGTAGACTCATGAGCCTCAGTTTTCTCACCTCAAAAATGTGTGTACTAGTACCATACTCCTTGGGTTGGTTGAAGGTACTTAGTGTTCTGTGTAAACTACGTGGAGGCTGGCACCACTAGCATCTTCTTGTTAGAAAGGCAAAAACTCAGGCCCAACTTCAGAACTTCAGAGTCAGAATCTGCGTCTTTAACAAGATCCTTCAGTGTGGTAGATGCATATTTAAATTCAAGAATTGCTCATCAGGATTAGCAGGTATTTAAATTAAACGTTGAAACAAAGCCTTCAGTATGTGTCAAGATTTCAAAATGGATTCACTCACAAATCCTGATTTTCATATCTACCCTGTTTTCCTTGTTTGAGTTGTTAACTTGGAGGTGACTGTAGGTAAGAAGCATGTTCCATAAGATACCATTTAGAAAATGAATCGTATACGGGTGTAAAAGCCATCTAAAGAAAGTCTGTCAGAGGAGGCAGATTCTATTTACCTTGTCTTTTTTTAAACAAACAAGCAAACATTGCTTTCAAATCTATTCTGACTCACGGAGACCCGAGGAGTTACTGAATAGAAGTGCTCCATAGGGTAGAATGGAGCAGCCAACTTTTAGGTCAGTAGCTGATCACAAATCGTTTGTGCTACCCCAAAACTCAATAAACCCATTGCTGTCCAGTTGATTCAGACTCACAGTGACCTTATAAGACAGAGTTTCCGAGGAGCATGTGGTAGATTTGAACTGCCATCCTTTTGGTTAGCAGCCAGAGCACTTAACCTGTGCAACCAGAGTTTCCACCCAGGAGTCTTGTAACATGTTGGAGAGATCTAGAGTAGGCATGCAGTGTGCAAAGGCCTACAGGACCACTTCTGTGAAACCCTTCACGGTCATGGATTCCGGACAGATGCCACCACGGTGACATCTGCAAGCCAAGTATCAAAAGCAGACAAAGAAGAAAGGAAGGAAATCCTAAGAAACACCAGCTTCCCTTCTTCTCAGACAGCATCAATGCCAATTATAAGGCTGAAAGTTTAGGAGTTTCCATGGTAAACCCAATTGCTGCATATGTTGAGTCTATGCTCCTTGACTGCTGAGATTAGAGAAACTCTCCAAGCTGTCTGAGCTGTCGTGTGTGAGTGTGTGTGTGTGTGCGTGTGTGCACTCTCACACCTCTGTACCTCCTTTCTCTCTTTACCTGAATGCAGTGAGCCTTCCTTTCCAGTTCACTCTCTTACAGAGCTTAAGAAGAATTGCAGAGTGCAGAAAATGGGGCATCTGTACTATCAAGTCTCTGTCCTCCGCTTGGCTATCTTTTCTTTTTCTTACTCCTAAATGCTTCAGTATGTGTTTCCTAAGAACAAAAACAGCCTTTTACATAACCACAGTACAGTTAACAAAACCAAGACATTCACCATTGATATGATATTATCATCTAATCCATGTTTTGTCAATTTGTTTGATAATACCCTTTATATCCATCTTTATCCCAATCCAGGATTCAATCCAAGATCACATGTTGTTGTGTTTATTTAGTTGTCATGTCTCTGTAGCCTCCTTTAATCTGAAACAGGCCCTCTGCCTCCGTATCTCTTGACCTTGACGTTTTTGGAGGGGATAGACCAGTTACTTTGTAGAACCTCTCCCGTTTTGGTTTTCTGACATTCCCTCATGATTAGATTGAGGAGACGCATTTTCAGCAGGGGTACCATGCTAACGGTGTCACAGCCGTGTCATCGCTTCATATCAGGAGACACCTGACACCAGTCTGCCTCACTATGGATGCTGTTAGCTTGGATCACTTAAGGTGTAGTCCGCTAGGCTTTCCCACTGTGAAGTTACAGTTTTCCTCTTTATAATAAATGTGTTCTTCAGGGGGCAATACTTTGAGACTATGCACATATTTTTTTCCCCTTTCAAATTTTCTCTCATTGGTTTTAACATCCACTGATGGTTTTGTAAGACCGTCATTCCTATTACATTGACTAGTTGGCCTTCTGCTTTGAAGAAGAGCTTTTTCTTCTTTGTTTATTCATCTCTTCAGTTATGGAGAAATTAGTTAGGACTAATGGAGAAATGAATTAAATATTGAGATTTCTGTGATCTTTTGTCTTGGGTATCACTAAGAATCAGCCAGAACCTACATGTAATGGACTTGGAGCTGCCTGGGAGGGGTAGTGGGGGGGTGAATGGGATGATGGGGATCCTTAATCTTGTTTCCAAACCAAGGTCTTCCTTTAATTCTGAATTTTGGCTTTCTGCTTTGTATGAATGGGTTAGCACTGTAACCCTTTCTTTAAGAGCAGAAATCCAGACCAAATATTACCACACTTTCCACTTCACTCCCAGTCAGGCTGCATTTGTTTTCCCCAGGGTGGGCTCTGAGTGGTGCATGTGTCAGATTCAAAGGATTTAGTGCAAGAACTTGGAGATGTTCTAAGATGTTGAAAACATTTACTTGCCTACTACAAGCAATAAAACCCAGTGGGTAAATCCTAGTGACTCTTTATGCCTTGTGTTTTCTTTTCAAAAGTGAAATGTTTTCTGTCCAGTTTATGATAGTATTTGAAGTTCTTTAAAACCTTTATTTAGAGCAGCTCAACAACAAAAAGGCGACCCAGTTTTTTTTTCTTTTCTATTTAATATGACTGAGTGAAAATGTACATTCCCTTATAAACTTACATGCCCACTTATATGCAGCTTCCACTGCTCTCCCTGTCCGGTGACAGCACACTCTTCCTCTCTGCTCCATACATGTCTCATCCTCCCAACAGCCTCCTTTCCCCTCCTCTCCACCCACTCTCCTTCCTCCAGCCAGAGGTCAGCAGGATGACATCCTATAGATGTATAGAACCATAAAGTGCATCCAATATATGAGTAGATAACCTGACTAGACATTTCTCCAAAGAAGATACACAAAAATGGCCAATAACCACATGAACAGAGGCTCAGTGTGATTGGTTACTAGAGACATGCGAATCAAAACCACAGTGAAATACCACTTCACAACCACTAGGGTAACTATTATCAGAATAAGGTAGCTATTATCAGAAAAATAACATTTGAAACCCAGCAATTCAACTCTGTCAGGCGCTCCTTGGAAACTCTGTGGGCAGTTCTACTCTGTACTACAGAGTCGCTATGAGTTGGAATCAACTTGATGGCAGTGGATTTGACTTTGGTTTTTTTATCAGAAAAATTTTGCAACTGTCATCCATTGCTGGTGGGAACGTGACCTGGGGTAGCCACTATGGAAAACACTGTGACACTTCCTTAAAAGGTTAACCACAGAAATACCACATGACTTGGGGTTCTGCTCCTACGTATATGCCCCAGAGAACCGAAGTCCTCCGTATTCATTGCAATGTTCAGAATAACCAAGGAGTAGATGAGTGTATATAAAAAATGTGACATATGATACAATGCAATATTAAAACCCATTGCCATCAAGTTGATTCTGACTCACAGTGACCCTACAGGAGAGACTAGAACTGCCCCATAGAGTTTCCAAGGAGCACCTGGCAGATTTGAACTGCCAACCTTGAATTACCAGCTATAGCACTTAACCACTGTACCACCAGGGTTTCCAAAAGAATATTAGCCATAAAGAAAAACGAACTGCTGATGCGTGCTAAGACATGGTAGGACCTTGAAAACATTATGCTAGATGAACTCAGACTTAAAAGGACCAATACTGTACAATCCCATTTATAGGTAATCTCTGTAATAATCAAATACATAGAGACCAAAGTTTATTAGTAGTTACCGGGCACTAGTAGAAAGAAAGAATGGGAAGTTATTGCTGAAGGGATATTAAAATAGCAGTGACTGTACAACATAGTGAATAAATTAAGATAATTTTATACATAGAAGTGGTTAAAATAGCAAAGTTTTGTTATATATATGTTGCCACAATAAAATATAAAAAATAAAACTTTATTTAGAAACCTTCAGAGTAGGGTGGAAGACTGCCATGTTTTAGGTAGTATATCCATCCAACATATGAAGAAATTGCTAGTTTTTTTTAATAGAGATTAACGAGAGATAAAGATGGCTTTGTTACCAAAATCTCAGTATTTAAAATGTGCTCCACAGATCTGCTTTATTAGATCTGCGTTGTTTTGTTCTCAAGTTAGAGATGAAATGCAAAATTGAATAAGTGGTTTGCTGTTAAGATGACTTTACAGTTTTTTCTTTTGTTATTCAACTACTATCTGTCAAATATATAGAGTCAGAGAAACATGTGATACAACAGATAAACTGATCTTTTTCTTCACCACATTTACCAGTGCAACATGGAAACTTTGGTAAGTTACCAAACTGACCAGCCTGGTTCAGTAAAGTGACAAAATAACCAGAAACCACATGAAAGAGAAAGAGACTCTATCGTGTATGCTCGAGTGCCTGCTGAATTTGCTGCAAATATTCTGTAGTCCTGGCTCATATACAGCAGCCTCATTTCTTTATACTTCCTTTATTTCCTTGTCAAATACCTCTAGAGTTGTTCCTGTTGCTCGCTTTTGCCTGTAGTCAGCTGGGTGAGTTTAGCTGTTGCAGGACCGGGGAACCCTGCCAAGGGAATTCATGAATGCATGTGACATTTACATCGCTCCATAAGCTTTCAGCAAGGCCATTTCAACCTCTAATATGATTACAGTTTTAAATTACTTCACACATGCCCATCACACACAAAAATAGTAATAATAAAAAGTTTGCTGGTAGAGTTTTTTTGTTGTTTTTTTTTTTAAATTGGTCTCCTTCATGCAAATATATCCAGAGGGTAAGAATCTACAGTCTGCTGTTATTTTGCATAAAATTCAGTGGTGCATCCAGTCTTCCTGTTTTCCCTGGTGAACTGGAGAATAAACTGTTGAAATTGTCATGAAAGAGAATATGTAGAAACTTTTGATCTGGGCATTTGGGCATGGCTGCATAAACCAACTGGAGTTTTGAAAGAAGGGCATAATTACATCTTTAAAAACAGCTTTAATTTGTCCAGTCATAAAAGTACTCCATGTTTATAATGGGAAGTTTTATGAGTGAAGAACTGCATAAAGAATAAATTTAATATTTACTTATAATTCTACTAATTGGTGTTTATAACTCTTCTTCCCTCCTTGGAGTATTTCTTCTAAATCTCTTTCTGTGCATATGATATGTGTGTGTGTGTGTGTACTTTGAAAACAATTGAATTTACATTTTATATGTTTCGTTTTTTTAGTGTTATGAGTTGGAATCAACTCAACAGCCATGGGTTTGGTGTGGGTTTTTCTTTTGTTGTTGTTAAGTTTCATGTTTCAGTGTGATTATTTCTCACATTGTGAATGTGTAAATATTTGTTTCGCAAGCTGCACAACTGTGCCTTAAAGCCACTGCCCCAGTTTGAACTTGTAGGCTGCCTCTGATTTCACACTCCTAGGGAAATGCTCAGTGGCATTCTGTACATGTAAAGATTGGTCTGCATTTTTTTATTGTCATTTCCTAGGACGTATCCATACTTTTATTGGAGTTAAAGCAGAAACAAAACTTAGGGTCTGTTTCATATAACATATGCTTCAAATTTCAGCCCTGTTAAATTCCTCGTCGGCTGTGACCCAGTTTTGCTCAAGGGATAGCCGGTCACATTCGCGTCCCTTTTTCAGTCCACAGCCTTGTCCTCACAGGACAGCATTACCATACTGGACTGTGGTACTGGGCCGAAAACATGTTGTCCTTTCTTTGGGTGTTGAAGATAAGCCAGGATGGCAGCTCGCCCAAAAGTGATTCAAGAACATTTTATAAGGAAAGTTTCATTCAATGGGACCAGAGAGTGTGTTTTTAAAATACGTTCTATTAAGGTGACACTCATTCCTGTGTTAGAAAGATAAGGTTTATTCTCGCATGCCTGAACTAGTTCCGTCCAACATGTTTGTGGAGACACCATTTCAGTGGCCCAAGAAAGACTTCACACTCGGAAAAGAGAGATAAAGGAAACCCCAGACCCTGGCCCCTGTTATCACAGCGATGCACATAGACGCTCACACCGTTCTCCATTGTCAGTTGCTGGGTCCTTTGTTCCCTTTTCCGAAAGTGTCTTTGTGTTTCTCAGAATGAGCTGGCTCACTCTCTCCCATCTGTCGGAAACTCAGGAGAACTTCATGGAAAGCAAGAATGTGTGCAGTTCCCAGTAAGGTTAGAGGTGAGTTCCAGACACTTAGTCACACTCTCCATCTGTTCACCTCCGTGCTGCAGCTGAGGCCACTATTCTAGAGGTGGGACAGGAAGTGTCTCTCTTCCAGGTATTCAGCTTCCTGTTCCCAGGGAGGCATGATTCTGTACCTCGGGTTGACCTTTCCTCTCTTCGGTCTGTTCTGACGTGACTGTGCAACTTTGAAAGGAACTTTTTAAGGAATTGCCCAGGAAAAAAGTTAACTCTAACGAATTAATGTAAATTGGGAGTAAAGGCAAGGGGGCCAAGGAAAATAAGGACAGGCACTAACAATGAGCTGAGGATTAGATGAAAATACGAAATGCAAACCACTATTCATTCAGCATATGTTTAGTGAATTCCTGATATGTGCCAGGAACTCTGGAAGATGGTGGTTTTCAAACTGAGCTGCAGTACATGAATGGTCGATTAAATCAACTTAATATGTCACTAGCATTTTTAAAGGAATTCTTAAAGGATATGAAGGCTAGAATGGAATGGAATGGAAAATATCAGAGGGCACTGCTCGAAGTAACTGTATTATTTCATAAAATGTATGCTTCGGATTTGTGTGTGTATCTTTCTGGGTGATGATATAAAATGCATTTCTTACTGTGGCAGTGGTCAAAGAAAGTACAAAAAACACTGATCTAAGCTATACACAAATTTGGAACTGAGTTTCCTAGAAGCAAATGGGAAGAAGGAAAATTGATTAGTTGCACAATTTTTGTTTAGCTCCTACAAGTATAAGCAAGAAGAAAATTTCTGCTATTCTTCATGAAGAGAATATGAATGAGTAATATTCTGAACAAACTCTTTACAGAAAATTCTAGTAACACAAAGCTGTTTCTTTCAGCCTGCACCTTTCCTCTGCCCCATAGAGGATGACAGCATTTCTGTATATCCTGTAAGACATGTGAAATTTATTCCAGTGTATGCCTGAGGTTCTATTGTGATTCCTCATTATTTATGTCTGTGTCCTTATGAAGGCTAAGAAGGAAGTGTGTGATATTTGTATAACTTACTGAAGCAAAACACACACAAAAAGTATACAAATCATTAGCATAAAACTTGATAAATTTTCATGAGATGAATACACCCGTGTAACCATACCGTGAAATGAGCATTAACAGGAAGCCAAGGTTTCTCCTTATGCTCCCGTCTAGTCTCTTCCCAAAGGTAACCACTTTCCTGACTTCTAAATCTGTAGATTAATTTTGCTTTTTCTTTTTTTGAACTATGTGTAATGGGTTCATGTAACATGTGCTTTCTTGTGCCTGTTTTGCTCAGTAGGATATTTATGAGACTGTCAGTACTGAATAGTATTCTGCCATATACATATAGTACAATTTTTTATCCATTCTGTCAGTCTACTGATGATGAACATTTGAATTGTTTCCATCTTCTGGCTATTACGAACAGTACAAAAAAAATAACCACTGCCATCAAGTCCATTCCAGCTCATAGCTACCCTGTAAGACAGAGTAGAATTGCCTCGTAGAATTTCCACAAAGCACCTGGTAGATTTGAACTGCCAGCCTTTTGGTTAGGAGACATTGTACTTAGCTAATTACTGCACAACCATTTGTTTGTTTTTTAGCTGCAGGTCTTTTGGTGAACACATATGCACATATCTGTTGGATTTGAAGGTGGAATTGCTGGTTCATAACATCTGTGTGTGTTCAGTTTTAGCAGACGTTGTAGAACAGTTTTCCAAGGTGGTTACACTCCCACTGGCAGCAGTTGAGCGTTCCGGTGTATCCATACCTTGTACAACACTAGATCCTGGCAGTATTTTTAATTGCATCCATTCTGATGGGGTTGTAGAGGGAGCTCATTGTGTCTTAAATTTGCGTTCCCCTAATAACTAACGAGGTTGAACATCTTTTCATGTGCTTATTTGAACATTCTCATGTGAGGATATCCAAGCCATTCTTCCACTGAGCTATATCTTTTTCTTCTTTATTTGAAGTAGTCCTATACATATTCTGGAGATAATTTCTTTGTCGATCATATGCATTGAAGAGATCATTTCCCAGTTTTTGCTGGTATGGTTGTATCTGTTGGTAAACCGAATTTCCTAGCTCTGATGTAATCTATATTCTTATGTTTTCCTTTACTGTTAGTGCCCTTGTATACTGCTGAAGAAAATGATGTTGTTGTCCCTTTTGTTAGGTGCTGTGGAGTCTGTTGTGACTTGTAACAACCCTGTGTAAAACAGAAGGAAACACTGCCGAGACCTGTTTTCCTCACAATTCTTGTTGTGCTGAACCCATCATTGTGATCAGTGTATCAGTCCATCTTTTGAGTCTCTTCGTATTTTTCTCTGACCTTCTGTCCTCCCAGGACTGACCTTACCCCCATAATCCTGAATTTGTTAATCTGTGTCATCTTCTTGACGCTTTAGTGTTTTGTACCTTTTAAGTCTAGCTCAATATTCCTTCTGGAGTTAAGTTTTCTGCGTAATGTGAAGTATGCTGCAATTTTTTTTTGAAAAAACATGGAAATTGAGTTGACCCACCACCATTAATTCAAAACACCAGCCTTTTCTCACTGCAGTGTAATGCCAGCTTTGTCACAGGTCAGATGACAGTGTATGTGTATGTTGCTAGACTCTCTTTTAATCTGTTTTTCTGTCCTGTGTCAATACCGTACTGTCTGAATAAAGTAGATGTATAATACAGTTGCTGGCAGTATAAATCCTTTAAATTTGTCTTTATTTCATGTTGCTCTGATTATTCTTGGCTCATTGCTTTTCCACGTAAATTTTAGAATCAGTTAACTAACTTCTATGGGGGGGGGGTGGAAATTCTGGGATTTTGGTAGGTATTTGAAGTTATATATTAATTTGGAGACTATTGATACCTTTATGATACAAAGTCTTCTCATCTGTGAGTTTTGACTCATCCTAGAAAAAGTGCTACATACTTCATTGCTGAGTATCACTGTGGTCACCTTTAAGGTATTCCCTTTGGGAAGCTATGCACTGATACTAGTGCCTAGTCCACCCTTCAAGACAATTTTGAGCTTTTTTTGGAATGGCCATCAGAGCTGTCATCATAGTACCTCTGATGTCCTAAATGTCATCAAAATGCCTTCCTTTCAATATGTCCTTTTCTTTGAATAAAGAAAAGAGTCATTGGGAGCCAGATCAGATGAGCAGGGAGGGTGTTCCAATATAGTTATTTGTTTACTGGCTGAAAACTCTCTCACAGACAACTGTACAATTAAGTTTGCAAAATTGCCACGGTGCCACTGTGTGCAATGGTGGTTACAGAAAGAGTTCCAAAATTGTTTTGAAGGGTGGAATAGGCACTGGGGTGGGTGCATAGCTCCCCAAGGAGAGCACCTCAAAGATTGCCATAGTGATACTCAGCAATGAGGTATCCAACACTTAAAACAATTAAGTTTGAGGATTCACTTGTCATACTTAATATGATCATGGCATTATCACTTTCCTTTTTGCTTTCAGGAATGTTGTGTAGTTTTCTAAGAAGGGGTCTTGTACATCTTTTGTTGGATTTAGTTTTAGATATTTGACTTTTATGTTAATATAAATGGAATAATTTATTATATTTTATTTTTAAGTGTTTCTTGTTATATAGAAATCCAGTTGAGTTTTATACATCCTCTTATATCCAGCAACCTGGCTGAAATCACATTCTTAGTTTTAATCATTTGTTTATAGATTCTTTTATGTTCTCATACATGATTATGTTATCAGAGAAAACCTGCACTTTCTTTTTTTGATCACTTTTTCTTTTTTCCTTATAGCAGTGGCTGGGAAACCTAGTATAATATTGAAGAGACGATACAGAAGGCATCCTTGGATCATTTCTTATTTCAATATTCATTGTTCCTTTCAGCATTAATCACTAAATAAGATAGGCTATGGGACTTTCATAGTTATGCTTTATTAGACTGAAAAAGTTCTCTTGTAATTCTATCTTGCTGATTTATCATGAATAGATACTGAATGTTAACAATTAATTTTTCTCTGTCCATTGAAAGAATCATGTCCTTCTTCACTATTTTCTTAAATAGGATGTACATTGATTTTCCCCTATTAAACTAAATTTGTATTTCTAGAATCTCTCTCTTGCTCATAATATCTCATCCATTTTTAAAAATTCATGATTCAGTTTGCTGACATTTTTCTTAGTGTTTTTTCTTCTAAAATTCATGAGAGACCTTAGTCTATAGTTCCTTTTTCCTGTAATGTCCTTGTTCAGTTATAATCCAAGACTACGCTGACTTCATAAGTGGGTTTTTTTAAACCATACTGGGATATGATCCTTGGGAGTTAAGTAGCTGGGTGATGTGATAGCTGTAAGTTTCTAAGAAAGTGACCAGCTGTTTTCCAAAGTGGTTGCACCATTTTACATTCCCAAAAGTGTGAGTCCCGATTCCTCCAAATCCTCGCCAACACTTGGCATGGTCAGTCTTTTTAAATTTCAACCATTTGAATGAACAGTGCATTTCCGTGGAGACTATGTGCTTATGTCATTCATGTGTCTCCAATGTTTTGCCCATTTTTAAATTGGGTGATTTTCTTCTTAATTAGTGTTGAGAGAGCTTTATATATTCTTTCGGGATGGTTCTTTCCTCATCCTCATGTAGTTTCCTCAAATGATCGTACTCTAGTGAATACCTAAGGGGGATCTTTTGCAGTTGTCTCTCTGTGTTGTTCTCTGCAGCCTTGTACTCTGCCTGCTGATCTCTAGATGCCTTAGCTTCTCCAAACTCCTAGTGCCGTGTCCTCAACTCAGGACCCCACTAGATGCTGCATAGATTTCTGTTTCCTGTTCTCTGACCCAAGAACCCTCTCCATATAGTAAGTCATTGCAGCTGTAAGGCTCAGCTTGTTTTATTTTCTCTCAGGTTTCACTGTCCTTCACTGTCCTAATAACTTGAGAATTGTTGTTTTATGTCTTTTATCCAGTTTTTCAGCTTTTTCAGGTGGAAAGATAAATCCAGTTCCTATTTACTCCATTTTGACTGGAAACAGAATTCCCAGATACTTTCATTTTTGATATTTCAGCTGAATATAAGAATCTAGGTTGGAAATCACTATTTTTCAACATGTCATGTCCTGACTTCTGACTTTCATCCTTTCCATTGAAAAAGCAGTGCTCATTCTTAATTTGAAGGTAGCATGCCTTTTGTTCTCTGGCAAAGTTTAAAGACTTTTCTCTTTGACTTTGGTGTTCAGTAGTTTGACTATGATATGCTATACTACAATTTCCTTTGCATCTATCCTACTTTGAGCTGTTGAATCTGTGGCTTTTATTAATTATGAGACCTTTGGGGGCAGTATCGCAGTATCCCTGAAGTAGTACTTTAGTAACATTTCTGAGCCTTCCCCGATGAGATTTTAGTATGTATATTAGACACTTTTATTCTCTCCTATTTTTTGTACTCTTTTCTGTATTTTCTCCCTGCTTTAGTTCTTATCTTTTGTATTGACCTGCCTTCCATGTCATAGATACTCTCTTCTTCTGCATCTGATCTTCTATTAAAAGTATTTATTGAATCCTTGCCAAGCCAACTGCCGTCAAGTCGGATCCTTAATATCAGTATTGTATTTTTAATTTTCATTCATTTCACTTGTGGTGTGGTTTTCGTGTAGTGTCTCACAATTCTCACAACTGTGTCTTACAGTCACAGTTATTTGAAGTCCACATATGGTAATTTTTTTCACATATGATAATTTTAATGTCTGTTGTTGTTGTTAGGTGCCATTGAGTTGGTTCTGTCTCATAGCAACCCAGTGAGCAACAGAGCAAAACATTCGCTGGTCCTGCACTGTGCCCACAACGGCTTTTATGAATTAAGCCCATCATTGCAGCCACTGTGTCAGGCCGTCTTGTTGAGGGTCATCCTCTTTTTTGCTGACCCTCTACTCTGCCAAGCATGATGTCCTTCTCCAGGGATTGATTCCTCCTGACAACATGTCCAAAGTATGTGAGACGCAATATCACTATTTTTGCTCCCAAAGAGCACTCAGGGTGTGCTTCTTCCAGAACAGATCTGTTTGTTCTCACTGCCAAATTCTAGTGTCTAGATTGCCTAATATCTCTTCTGTTAGCAATTTATCTTGGTATGTTTCCTGATGTGCCTAGTAATTTTGCATTAAACATTGGCCATTTTGTATTTAAAGAGTACAGTGATATCTTGAGTCTCTAACTGATGTTATTTTTTCCAGAGAGGATTTCGTTTAGCTCTCCAGCAGGCAGTCAGAGTAAGGCAGGTGACTTGGTAAGTCAGTGATTGAGCTAGTTGGAAGCTGTGTTTTAGTCATTATTGACAGGGGTCATTTTAGTTGTGGGTCAGTCTCTTTCCTAAGGTCTTCACTGGAATTCTGTGATGGTGGGTTACTCTCCGGAAGATTTTTTTATGTGACTGGAAAATGAAACAAATTTCATCAGTCATTTAGAAGCATTTTATTTCTCAGTCTGCTTTTCATAGACCTAAATCTACCCCAAGCTAGTAATGTACCCATTTCGACTCTCCAACTGTGGAGCACAATTTTTGGGTGCACTTCGAACGAGTGCATCTTTTTCTGGGCCTTTGCACTGAATTCAGTGTGGAACCAGACAGACAGCTTCCAGTGAGTTACCTGGGCCAGCATTGCTAATAGTTATAACATCTAACACTCATAGCCTGCTTCCATGTGCCAGGTACTTTTCTAAGCATTTTGCAAGTTCAGTGTGTAATCCCTTAATTTAATCCTCATGACAGTTCTGTGAATGTGATATTGTTAGTATCCCTCTTTTCCCATGGAGGAATCTGGGGCAGGCAGAGTGGTTAGCTGTACTCGGCATTCCTGAGGCGGGCACTGAAGCACTTGGAAGGCATGACTCAGGAGGTGATCACATAGGTGCCTCTTATGGCCTTCCTTGTAAAGATCTCCCACTTAGGGTTTCTCAGCAACATCAAGGCCAATACCTAGCACAGGAATGCACTCACTATGTCCTAGTTGCCATTATTTTTATTTTAGAGAAATTGGAAAACACAGCTAAGTATATAGAATAAAATTTAAATAAATAATAACCAAAGATCACCACTGTCAGCAGTGAATCGTGTACCTCTCTAACCTTTTATTGCAGATAACGCTGCAGGAGTGTCTTTGTATATAGCCCTTCTTATGTAAGCAAGATGAATTCTGAGAAGTAGAGATGCTGAAAAGAACATGAAATACTTCATGCTTTTGATACACTCAATAATATTTTACCAGTTTGATGGATGGAGGCAGATTGGGTAGAAGGGTCCACAGTAAGCAGATGAATGGAGAGGTGCCAAAAGAGTCACAGGTAAGACTATTAGAGTACCAGATGACTGGCAAAAAAGCATGCAAAGGACTTGTAGTATGATAATTCTGTTGTATTTGTTTTGTTGTTGTTTACTTTTACAAAGAATAAACAGGATGCAATGCCTTTTGTTTTTAATAAGTAACTCTGTTCTCTGATTTGGTAGATTCCCAATAAATTTGAAGTCTTTTTTTCTTTTAAGGTACTTTTTTTTTTTTTATTATGATTGAGTGAAAATGTACATTCCCATATAAATTTTCATGCCAACCTATGTGCAGCTCCCACTGCTGTCCCTACCTGGTGACAGCACACTCTTCCTCTCTGTTCTATGCATGTCATGTCCTCCTAACAAGCTCCTATCCCATCCTCTCCACCCTCTGACCCACCTTCAGTAAGAGGTCAGCAGGACAACATCCTGTAGATGCATGAAACGATAAAGTGCACACACGATATGGTCACTCTGTGTCACCAAGTCCAATCCATTCTTGTCCAAAGAGTTGAACTCCATTATGATTTATGGACAGGGGCAGCATCAGGGTCAGGGGCCACGCTCCCAGGGGAACTCTGAGGCCCTTGGACCATCGATTGTGGTCTTCTGTTAGAGATCTCAGGGTGTACCCCTTTTTATTCTTGTATTTCCAGTGAGACTCAACTTTGTGAGCCCCATCATGGCTATCGCTGTCGGGTCCGGGCACCATCCACTTCTTCTGGTCACATGTCGATGTAGTCACCCACTCATGTAGGTCTCTCTGTCTTCTGGGTTCTCTTTCCCCTATGTCATTTTGGTTCTTGGTGATCATCCATTCCTGCTGAGTTGGGACCATTTGGTATACCTCAGATGGCAGCCTGGTAGCTTTTAAGACCCCAGACAACACTCACCAATGTGGGGTGAAGAAGACTCTCTTAGCAAAATGCAAATTGTGCCACCTGGCTTCCATTTTCCCTGAAAGCATGGTCCCAGCGCCACTACTCTGTCCTTGCAATATTGGGTTAAGATGGGAGGAGTAATCTTGTTATGCTGAAGTTTGGTTAAAATTGATCTTCTTTCTAATGTGTGCTGTCACAGATTTCACCCAACCAAATTTCTATGAACTATCTAATCTATACCCCACTCTCTCCCTCCCTCCCTCTCCACCCTTGCAGCCATCAAAGAGTTTTGTCTTCTTTACATGAGTCTGTTTTTAAGTTCTTATCGTAGGGGTCTCATACAATATTTGTCCTTTTGTTGCTGACTACTTTCACTCAACATAATGTCCTTGAATTGAAACCAGGTTATGCTTCCTAAAATCATCATTGCTCTTTATCGTTGCATAGTGTTCCATTGAGTGTATATACCACAGTTTACCTATCCATTCCTCTGTTGTTGGGCATCTGGGTTGATTCCATCTTTTTGCTATTGTGGACTGTGCTGCCATAAACATTCATGTGCATGTATCAGTTGGTGTGAATGGCCTTGATTCTGTAGGATATGTCCCAAGCAGTGGAATTACTGGGTCAAATAGTATATCTATTTCCAACTTTTTAGGGAACTGCCAGATTGCTTTCCAAAGAGGTTGCACCATTTTGCAGTCCCACTAACAGTGTAGAAGAGTTCCCATTTCTTCCCAGCCTCTCCAGCATTTGTTGTTTTGTGTTTTTTGGATCATGGCCAACCTTGTTGGGGTGAGATGGTATCTCATCATAGTTTTGATTTGAATTTCTTTAATAGCTAGTGATCGTGAGCATGTCCGCATGTGTTTTTTGGCTGCTTGGATCTCCTCTTTAGAGAACTGTCTGCCTATCTCCTTTGCCCATCACTTAATTGGATTATTTATTTTTTCTTATTGATATTTTGTAGTATCTTATAGATTATGGAGGTCAGATGTTGGTCTGACATATAGTTGTCAAATATTTTTTTCCCATTCTGTAGATGTTCTTTTAATTCTTTTGATAAAGTCTTTGAATGAGCAAAAGTGTTTGATTCTTAGTAGTTCCTATTTACTGTTTTCTGTTGATCTTTGTTTGTAAGATTTTGAAATCTGTCTACATTGTGTATTAAAGTGTCCATTGTTGATCCTGTTTTTTCTTGGATGAGCTTTATCATTTTACATTTGATATTTAGGTCTTTTATCCAGTTTGAGTTAGTTTTTGTATAACGTGTGAGATATGAGTCCTGTTTCAATTTATTACAGATGGATATCCAATTTTGCCAGCGTTATTTGTTGAAGAGATTGCTTTTACCCCAGTTTAATGTCTTACAGCCTTTGTCAAATATCTACTGTTCATATAAGGATAGTGTCATCTTTGGGATCTGAGCTCTGTTCTGTTGATCTGTCTGTCCCCTTTTGGATCAGTACCAGGGTGTTTTGACAACTGTGACAGTGTAATAGGTTATAAAGCTGGGTAGTGAGAGGCCTCCCAGTGTATTCTTCTTCTTCAGTAGTGCTTTACTTATCTGGGGCTTCTTCCCTTTCCAAACAAAGTTGGTGATTTGTTTCTCCATTTCATTAAAAAATGTCACAGCAATTTGTATTGGGATTGCATTATATAAGTAGATTGCTGTGGGAAAAATACACATTTTCACAATGTTAGTTCTTCCTATCCATGAGCAGGGTAGGTTTCTCCATTTTTGTTAAGTCCCTCTTAGTTTCTTGTAGTCAGATCTTGTAATTCTGTTTTTAAAGGCCTGTTATTTCTCTGGTTAAATTTATTCCTAGGTATTTTATCTTCTTAGGGGCTGTGGAAATGGTATTGATTTGGTGATTACTTCTTTAGTAATCTCATTGTTGGTCTAAAGGAATCCTACTGATTTACTTATGTTTGTCTTGTATCCTGAGACTTTGCTGAACTCTTCTATCAGTTTGAACAGTTGACTTATGGATTCTTTAGGATTCTCTGTGTATACAATCATATCATCTGCAAATAGTGAGATTTTTACTTCTTCTTTGCTGATGCAGATGCCTTTTTAAGGCACCTTTAATTGTGTTGCTCCCATTTCAGTTGTGTCTACTAGGTCAAAAGAATCATTACAGATTTGCTCTGGTGTGTAATCGTGACTGACAGTTTCAATCCCCCAATTCTGCTGCTGCTCCTTTGTGGGTAGTGGATTCCCTGCCATGCTGTGTTTAGAGATTCTCCGGCAGTGCCTCACTAAAGTGGTGAATGCCATCCTTGTTAGAAGAGGTGGGAGGGAGAATCATCTAATCCTACCAAAGACAGAAGACAGTCAACCGATCTTGTATTTCCATTGCTGCTGGAAAAAGAACAGTAAATGACAGCAAAATTGAATAGCTGGATACTTGGCACTGTATAAATTACCGGGCGGAAGAGATATGTTGAGATGGAGAGTGAGAATTTGATCTCTGCCTTTCAGTTTTCAGTCATTGTCAACCACGAAGTACAAAAGTTGGCTCAGCAAACCTTGGCTTCATCCAGGATACTAGAGAGTGAGCTAAATTGTGCAGGATTGGTCTTTGGTGGATATGTTTACATTGGTGAATAAAGTCAAAGTACTTTGGAGATTGGCTGCTGTGTTTTTAAACTACTAGTTAGGTCATGAAATCAATTTAGCAGGTCATGACTAACTTTTTAAACTGAAATTGTATATAAAATAATTTTGAATTATTGAACTACTCAAATAATCATGTATTGAAATAATGAAATAGTATAGACAAAAACAGAAACCCTGGTGGCATAGTGGTTAAGTACTATAGCTGCTAACCAGCAGGTTAGCAGTTCAAATCTACCAGGCACTCCTTGGAAACTCTATAGAGTTGCTATGAATTGGAATTGACTGGATGGCAATGGATTTTATTTTGGGGGTGTTTTATAGGCAAAAACACAGTAGAGTAAATGGAGTAGAAAATATGCAAGTGTGTCACCTGAGTAAGGATCTTGCCTATGGATTTTTTTGTTTAGTAAGTTATATTTATTGTCATTATTAGATGTTGGGTCCATTCCAGTTCACAGCAACCCTGTGAACAGCAGAATGAGACACTGCTCAGTCTCACACCATCCTCACAATCCAAGCTTGCTACATCTGAGCCTATTGCTGTAGCCCCTGTCTCAGTCCGTCTCACTAAGGGGTTTTTCCTCTGCTTTATTAAGTATGATATTCTTCTCCAGGGGCTTGTGCCTCCTATAAACATGTCCAAAGTATGTCAGATGAAGTCTCCCCATCCTGACTTCTAAGGAGCATTCTGGTTGTACTTCTTTCATGACAGATTTGTTCAACTCTCCTGGCAATCTGTGGTATATTCAATATTCTCTAATACCATAGCTCAAATCCATCAATTCTTCTTCAGTCTTCCTTATTCATTGGCCAGTTGTCACATGTGTGTGAGGCAATTCAAAATACCATGACTTGGGTCAGGTATCCCTTAATCATCAAAGTGACACATACATGATATACGTGCATACATCTATGTATGTGTGTATGTGTATATATGTGTGGTGGATTAAAATGTACTTTTCATTGTAGGTCATGGCTAAATAATTACTGCTGGGCATTATTTACATTTGTTTTCTATGGAAGTATTTTTAGTTATAGAGAGTTTTCCAAAAGATTATTTGTTTAGAATTCAACAAGTTTGGTTTTTGAGGTTGAGGTGAGTAAGGTCTTCATGCTGATATGCAAAGTAATTATGTTCTTGCTGATCAAAACTTTCAAGTAGAGGAGAATGTAGTGTATTAAAGTCTCACTTTATTATGGTTCTAGATAGAAAACAAGGAAACCCTGGTAGTGTAATAAGTTAAGTGCTACATCTGCTAGCCAAAAGATCAGCAGTTCAAATCTGCCAGGTGCTCCTTGGAAACTCTATGGGGTAGTTATGCTCTGTCCTATCAGGTGCTATGAGTTGGACCTGACTCAGTGGCAGTGGCTTTGATTTTGGTTTATATAGCAGACAACTCTGATAATTATACTTGTTTTCAAATGTCAGGTGTAAAATTTCTCATTGTTGGAAAGCCACCATAGAAAAACCAAACTCACTGCCATTGAATCTATTCAGACTCATGGTGACCTTATAGAGTAGAGTAGAAATGCACCATTTAAGGTTTTCAGGACTGTAAATCTTTTAGTAAAGCAGACAGCCACATCTTTCTCCCTTGGAGCAGTAGGTGGGTTTGAACTGCTGACTTTTTGGTTAGCAGCTGGGTGCTATAAGTGGTGCATCACCAGGGCTCTTTGAAAGCTACCATAGGGACATTCAACTGGCACATCAGGGGTCACCCTGCTCTGAAAGGAGGATGGCTCATAGCAACAGGGTAACTACTTGCCTGTGCTTGGAGTTAAGAAGAATTTACTAGACAGTGACACCCGTAATAATTGATTGTGCCAGTGCACTGACTTAAAAACTTTCCTGTGATAATTTGATAATAGAATAAGCTTTCATTTCTGCAGAATTTTCCCCCTAATTCAGCTTTATTCAAATCTGTGTTAATTGCTTTGAATTAACATTGAATAGATTCCTTGGCTTGCATTAGATCCAACTAGAGACCTGTGTGTAAGTTTCTCACATGTAGGAAACATGCACATAGATACCCATATGCATGTCATATTAATATTTATGAATCTGATATCTATATATGTATTTACATACATATTAATGTATAAATTATCTTAATATATTCTGCCATACAAATACCCATTCATTTCATCTTTACAAAACTGTAGAATAATCAGCAGGTAAAAATCATAGTTCTAGTTAAAATCTCATAGTAGAGGATGGCATTTTAGTTTTCTCTTGCATCTCTCAGCAGTGGCTGCCTGGGGTGATGTTGCAGAAGGAGTTCCAGTTTGCATGTGGACTCAGCAGTGAAGACAGTTGCATTCAATTAGTGATGTCTGTGACGAATGTGAGAAGGGGAAAACAGCCCGTATTTATCTAGGAACTTTTCAGTTTAGTAAATCTTTTTAGTGTCTTGGAGACATCAGTTGCTTCCTCTACTTTATAGAGGAAGGAAGGGAATAGCAGATAGACATTGCCCAGCATTAAACCTTTCAACATCTCTGCACTGTGTTTATTTCTGTTGGCGTTCTTCTAGATTGTTTGTTTAGCTAGCTAGTGCTTCCTTTAAGGGTTTGTACCACTTACACATTTCTCTTCCCGCGGCCACTGTTACATTTTTGATCCTCATTAAAAGAATTAATATAGAGCTTTCTAGTTGGCTTTCCTGCTTCTGGTGCTTAAAATTTGGGGTAGGGTCAGAGGTCGTGGGTTCCATTGACAGTCTCTCAGAATATTGACCCACTGCCGTCGAGTTGTATCTGACTCATAGCGACCCTATAGGTCAGGGTAGAACTGCCGCATAGAGCTTCCGAGGAGCGCCTGGCGGATTTGAACTGCCGACCTGCTGGTTAGCAGACGTAGCACTTAACTGACTACACCACCAGGGTTTCAACACTGATATAAATTTCTACAGGTTATTTCGGAACGATTGTAAATTCCTGCAGACCTGCACTTAATAGTGTTTTCTCTAGTTCCAATCCAACCCTCAAATTTTTATCAGAGTAATATTCCCCGTGGAATATTACATAATTCACAGTTCTGATCATATTACCCTCTGCTTAGAACCATTAATTTCCCATTGCCTTCAGAACTGAGTCCAATGAGCTTGGACTGGAATCCAAACCTCTTTCAAGTTCTGGCCCTATTCCTGTCTTTGTAGCTTCCTCACCCACCTTCCAGTAGTGTTCCCTGCTCAAAAATACAGAACTTTCAAGCCAAACCAGAATGCAGGCAGGTCCCTGGATTACAAATCTGCCTTGTAATGTAAACTGAAACAAATAGATGTGGTTTGTATTCAACATTAGTAGATTGTCTTAATATGTGGTCTACTTTTCTAGGCATGAAAATATATTAAAGAAACACTTCCATATGCACTAAAACATCTATCTTTCTTTGTAACATATCTTATTGTACTTAAAGTGAAAGTTTACAATCCGAGTCAATTTGTCATACAAAACCTTGTGCGCAGACATTGCTGCATACCTCTAGCTGCACTCTCTACCCTATGACAACACACCTCTTCTTTCCACCCTGTACTGCCCATGTCCGCTCAACCAGCTCTTGTCCCCCTTCATCCTCTTAACTCACCACTGGACCAAAGCTGCCCAGTTAGCCTCACATATCTACTTAAGCCCAGAAATACATTCTTCTCCAATCAGATATACTAAAAGATCTTTAGTATAATAATACAGAAACAATAACATGTCTTGATGCTCACTGCAAAGTAGCACCTATTTGTTATTATCTGGAATTTTAGTGTAGTAAGATTTACGGTGGTCGGTTCATAACTCCAGGTTGTACATAAGGAGAACATTCATAACCTGGGAACTGCCTGGACTTGCTAGCCCACAGTGTTTCCTGCGCTTGTAGGTCTCTCTGCCTTGGTTCCCACAGGTGCTGCTCCCTGCACATCCTCTCCCTATCTGGGCTCTTTCCAGCCTTCACACCCAGATCTCTTCTCATTCTCTGTTACTTTTGTGCAGGTAGCATTGCTGCTGAGTGACACCTTGCAGAGGGCTTTACACATCATTCTGGCAAGTGCCTGTCTGCCTTCAGATCCATTTCTTGACTTTCCCCTGCTCTGCCCTATTCCACTGTGGGCTGCACCTCATTGGTCATGTTCCCCTCGGTTCCTGGCTTCATTGACCTCCCTCTGGATTTAGTTGTTGGAAGGTCTTGGAAGGAGATTGTAAAAAAGAAGCCAGGGTATTTCTTCCTCGCTCTCTCTACCCTAGACAGCGTCTCTGAGAGCAGCCAGGTCTCCTCTGTGGCTTCAGCTTCCCCTTGAAGGCCCATCCAGCTTTCAGCTTCTGCTGAACAGCCTTGTCCCCAGGGCTCTTGTTTTTTGTCCTTCTAGCTTTGGGCTTTCCTGCTACTATAGAACTCCTGGATGCCTCATCCCCCTCTGTTTGGTTTCACATCTTTTTATTCCCAAGTATAATCAATCCCCTGCATTAAATCTCCTCTGTTTAAGTACTAGTCTGATTTATATTTACCCAGTTGTATCTTGAGTGATACAGCTGACATATGGCAGATAGTTTCTGAACTTTCTTAAATAATTTTTAAAGTATCTCCCATATGGGCACCTCTTCTCTTAATGAAGCAGGAGTAGGACCTATTTTATGTAGACAGAGCATAGTCACATTACTTGGGGTTACCTGGAGTAGTAACAAACTACCTCCAAAACTCAGTGGTCTAAAACAGTTAGTATTTATGAGCATCTGAAGGTTGTCTAGATGGTTCTTCCAGTCCCCGATGGACTCGTTCATACATCTGTGATCAGCTAGACATCAGCTAGGTGGCTGGTCATCTTGGCTAGATACTGTCATTCATCTGGGGTCTGGCTGGTCTAGTTTGCTCTTGATCAATGTAACTGAAGGGAACTAGCTCCCTGTCCATGTTTCTTACCCCAACAGGCTAGTCTAGGCATGTGCTTATGCTGATTACAATGGATCAAAAGAAAAAGCATGTTTCCAGCCTCTTCATGGTGCAGATCTGCTAGCAGTCCATTGGCAAAAGCAAATCACAAGTCAAAGGAAGAGAAAAATATCTTCAACCTCTTTAGTGTGAGAGACTGCCAAGTCACAAGGGAAAAGGGTGGATACAGAGGGGCCCACAGTAGAGGCCATTGATGCAGTGCAATCGGTACATCTCAGGCCCTGTTAGGATTTAATGAGAAAACCAAGCCCAAGCCCATGCCATCAATGCGATTCTGACTCATAATGACCCTGTAGGCCAGAGTAGAACCATCCCATGGGGTTTTCAAGGCTGTAAATGTTTGTGGAAGCAGCCAGATGTGTTTGAGCCACCACCTTTTGGTTGTCAGCCAAGTGCCTAGCCACTGTGTCACCAGAGCACTGACGAGAGAGCCAAGCCAGCCAAGTGCCGTCGAGTCGGGAGAGAACAGAGACTAAAAAAATATGGCAAGAGAGAAAGTTTTTTTTCCCCACCATTAATATTAACTCTTTTAAAATTAAATCCTTGCAATAAAATACCCATTATGAATTTGCTGGTTTATTCTGGAAAGTTTCATTTGTACATAGTTACTGTCAAAAAAAAAAAAAAAGACTAAGTAAAGAGCCATTTATAAATAACATAATAGTAAACCAAGTTAAAGGGACTTTATTTATTCTTTAACCTTCAATTTGCATTAATTGGAAGCAGTCATAGGAAATTGTGCCAACCTTACCTCAGGTCAAATGGCTTAATAAAATGAACTGTTTCATGCCTAGAAATAAATATATTCCAAATATAAATAGAAATCAGTTACAAAACAGATTCTTTTGAAACTACAAAATAACCACACTGTTAATATATTTGTGCCCAATTAAAAATGTGTAAAAAACATATTCTGGGCTAACGCTGTCTCAGGGAGTGTTCTCGCTTTTGCTTTGAATCTTGTGTCAACAGAATTGGACAGCCTGCTTTGAGCCACAAGCAAATGCCCAGCTCACTCTTTTTGTAAAAAGAAGAAGAATTCAGAATGGGCATGTTTAAGTTGGAAGAGTCCAGAGCTTGACCTTGCTACTTTAAATTTCTTTCATCACTGGGAAATTACTTTGAATTTGTCTACTCAGAGAACTCAGATTTGTTTTGTTCTGGATTTGAAGCAAACCATGAAAGAAAGGCAGTGTGGCTGTGTATCAAAATTTGCAACCTCAGGGATGTTGTTGTTCAAGTGGCTTCTCTGCAGTTTTATCATTAACACCTGAGCCTGCTGTCAGTAATTTAGAAGAAGGCTTTCTGGGTGAGATTCCTAGCTAACCTCTTCTCTGTTCAGCTTTGGACAAAGTATATAACCTTACTTTGCCTCTTTGTTCCTCATCTGGAAAATGGAATTATTAATAATACTTGCCTTAGGTGATCAAGGGAAATAATCTGCACAACCCAGCCTGTAAAGTATGCTAAATAAATGTTATGTGTAAAATGGCTTGGTATTATTAGTAATTAGATGAGAATTTTTAGGTTATTGTCACTGAGTCAAGTTCATGTATAGTCTTCAAGGTTTAAATCAGAATTGTGCTCTCAAAAATATATATATCAAAGTCTGATATTGTTTCTGTACAGAAAGTACTGTTTTCAGATATGAGTATCAGGAGTAGTAGTATATTTTTAATCATGATGACCCTACTGCCACATCGACAGTAACAAAGTGTGCTTCTTTCTGATCTTGTCAATTTAGTCCTTGAAAATACTTTTAGAAGTTGCTTATATATCTTGGTCTTCAGCCTACTATTGACTATCAGAATTTCTGATTGTTGACTTGATGGTCTAACAGACTAGACGTTCCCTGGAAGACTGACCCCCCAGTTCTGTTAGCCTAGAGCTGAAACCATTCACAAAGCCTACTCTTCAAAGACTGATTGAGCTAGAATATAAGGCATAAAATTATACTCGTGAAGAATATGCTTCTTCGCTGCAGTGTTATATACATGAGGCTAACTGGGCACCTTCTGTCTAGGGGTGAGATGAGAAGGCAGAGGGGAATGGGAACTGGTTGAGTAGACTCAAGAAATACAAGGTAGAGAGGAGGAGTGTGCTGTCACAGTGTGCGGAGAGCAGCTAGGGGTACATATCAGTGTATGTGCAAGTTTTTATATGACAAGTTGACTTGGATTGTAAACTTTCACTTGAAGCAGAACAAAATTTTTTTCTTTTTAAAAGAACGTTCTGATTGTCTAGTGATGATGTCGTCACTTTTGGTTTGCGTGTTTATGATGAGAGCAGTGGAGAAGGATTTTGAAGAAAATAAAAAAACACAGCTCCAAGTACTTTCTTGATACTGTTTTAAAAGGGGAGAAAATTAATAAGCAGATCTGTTTTTAACTAAATTGGCTTGGATCTATATTTCAACTTATGGAGTGTCCATTGTATATGGAATCACTAGCGTAGAAGGACCACTCTGAAAAGGACTTGGTGGCACTCAAGAAGCCCAAAGTTGAAGAGCAGAAAAAATTCACACTTTCACACATACAAGGTCTGACAATTAGGTTCACAAACTTCCACAATGCACTTACATTGGCAACACTGTAGAAACAACTCGGTAAGGTTTCATAACCTTAGTATATCAATGTCTCACAGCTGTGTTCATGTCAACATGGGGCAGGGTCTTGCTGAATGGTGTTCATTATTGTTGTTCCATGTTTTTGCATGCCTTTGCAAGAATGTTAGTGCTTGAATTAGAGCAATGAATGAACATTAAATTTCTTGTTAAACTTGGCAAGAGTAGAAGTGAATCAGGGACCTGTTAGTCTGAGTTTGTGGGGATAATGAAGAAAATTGCAGTATACAAATGGATTAAACATTTTTCTGAGGGACGAGAGTTCAGGGCAGCCAGTAATGAGCAGAACTTATGAAAACATTGCAAAAATTCATCAAACTGTGTGTCAGAATCATTGGCTGGCTGTGAAAAGCATAGCAGACCAAGTAAACATCAACATAAACAGTTAGGAAAATCTTAACTGAAAATCTTGGCATGAGAAAGGTGTGTGCAGAAACAGTCCCAAAGGAGCTCACTTCTGAACAAAAGCAAAGGAGAGTTGAAGTTTGCCTAGACCGTTAAGAGAGGCAAGACAATGTTTTAGACTGTGTTATCACTGGTGATGAAACATGAGTGTAGCAATACAACCCTGAAACAAAGTGTCAAAATGCACAGTGGAAGTCAGCCAATTCTCCATGGCCCAAAAAGTTCTGTCAGTCCAAATCAAGAGTCAAAACAATGTTATTAACCTTTCTGGATATCAGAGGGATTGTTGCATATGAATCTGTACCAACTGGGCAGTTAACCAAATTTCCTATTTGGAAGTGCTGAAGATGCTGCATGAAAAAGTTAGACTAAAAGAACCTGAACTTTCACCACCGACTCATGGCTCTTGCATTACGACAGTGCACCAGCTCACACGGCACTGTCTGTGAGAGAATTTTTAGCCACTAATGAAGTAAATGTATTGGAACACTTCCCTACTCACCTGATGTGGCCCCTGATGACTTTTTCCTTTACCTGAAGATAAAGAAAATATTGAAAGGAAGACATTTTGGTGACATTCAGGACATCAAGGGTAATAGTGGCAACAGCTCTGATGGCCATTCCAGAAAAAGTACCAAAATTGCTTTGAAGGGTGGATTAGGTGCTGGTATCAGTGCATAACTTCTCAAGGGGAGTACTTCAAAGGTGACCATGGTCGTTTTCAGCAATGGAGTGTGTAGCGCTTTTTCTAGGATGCGTTCACAAACCTACTTGTCAGAACTTCACATGTATGCGCAACCTCGCAAAACGAATAACCACTTTAATGAGATGACAAGTGCTTTCATGGTGCCATAAATGTTGGATGTTGGGTGAAAAGACAGTGACTGAGTATATGTATTCGTTGTAGCATTTGAAAGGGATGAGCACTAGTAAGTAGATCTATAGGGTTCAATCTCAGAAACATAGTATTGAGTCAAAAGTGTAGAATGTCATGTACAGATACATAAGTTGATGTCTTCCAGGTAAATTAAAAACACATAAGCATTCATTGTCCTAGATACTTACACATAGTGGCATCACCAGAGGGGTACAGGAGGGATGCACAGCACTGGGGGACACTGTGCAAGAGGGTGACACCCAAATGACTGTGTTTAAAATCTTTGTGCAATGTGTCAGCAGAAATATATTATTTTTAATAAAAATATGCCTGTAGTTAGTCGTCTTAGTCTTCTAGTGCTGCTTCAATAGAAATACCACAAGTGGATGGCTTTAAAAAGATAAATATTACTTTGTCACAGTCCAGTAGGCTAAAAGCCCAAATTCAGAGTGTCAGCTCCAGGGGAAGGCTTTCTCTGTTGACTTTGGAGGAAGGTCCTTGTCTTCCTCTGACTAGAAGCTTCTGAGACGCAGGGACTCTGGATCCTTTCCAAAGGACACACTCTGCTCCTGGCACTACTTATTGGTGGCTTGAAGACTCCCATGCTGCCTGCTTGCTTCTTTCTTTTATATTTCAAGAGATTGCCTCGAGGCTCGATACCCTCTTACACTCTGAGTCCTGCTCCACCAACACAACTGCAGAGATGACCATCTGCTCTCATTAACATCACTGAGGCAGGATTTACAACGTGGAGGAACATCACACAATACCAGAAATCACAGCCCAGCCAAATTGCTACACACATGTTTGGCAGGGGGACACGGTTCAATCGCGACATTAGTTATAAAAACAATTTTTTTTCATAAACCGAGCTAACATTTGTCAGTGTTCCTGCAAGGCTGAAACTCTGTGCTGACTGACTGACTGAATCTTCTAATGCCGTCTGGTCAGAGCTGTTGTTATTACTCGATTATAATGATGCTTCAAATCACATTGTTTCGTGTGCATGAACTACAAGCTCACACTGCTATTTTCCTTACTGCTGCTGTCACTGATTTTGTACAGTTTTCTGGTGTTTTAGCTACCATATTGTGATGACAGAGCATGGGGCAGTGGCATCAAAAGTGACTCTGAGTGACACCAACCCTCCAGATGCCACTTGATAGATATGTATTTAAATATAAAAGAAGTGAACAGGAAAGGTATGAACGGAATTCGTTGTCTAGGTTTGGGCTGAGGTTGCAGAGGGGATTACACTTCTGCTATATTTTGTGTGCTTTTAACCGAAACAAGGTTAGCAAAAAGGTTTTTAACTAAAACAAAGTAGAGCAGATATGAGCAGATACAACAAAATGTTAACAGTGGTCCATTTGAAATGTTAAAAATGGGCTGGTGGTGGGAACCTAGACATTTGTTCTACCAGCTTCTGTGTTTCTGATTTCTGGGTTGCCCACAACAAAAATTAGGAGCTCGCAGTTATTAGAAAGGCAGTTTCTTGTTTGTTGTGTAGACAGACACTTAGAGACACAGTCGGCCACATGAGCGGATGCTGTGGTCTGTCTGGCTGCCTTTCTTATTAAGCCTGCAGGAAGTGATCCCAGTAGGACTACACTTAAAATAATATAGACAACTCCATCACTTCAGGCTACAGCGCATATCCTGCTGTTTCACTGGGGCCTGTAGCTAATGCCCCCACCATAGCTTTATTGCAGATTTTATTTGTTTAAGACTGATCCAAGAGGCTACCTGCTGAAAGACAGCTAGATTGTTTAAAATTCACATTTTCCACCTCATCGTCTTCCCAGGCTGGGAATCCAGAACTCCTAGCTCTTGTCCCTGACGCCCTATAGAAAAGTAGGTATTTGAGACCCACACAGTGGCCCTGTCTATAATGTGCCACTATAGCCCTTGTATTAAAGTCTCTTTCTCCGAAGACCTCTCCCTTTTAGAATGAGATTTCATCTAAGTCTGTCTATGTGTGTTCAAACTCAGAGACATCCCCGAAACCAGATTCTGTTGAAACACAGAAAGCAGACCCAAACCAAAACGAAACCCACGACTGTCGAGTCCATTCTGACTCATCGTGACACTATAGGACAAAGTAGAACTGTTCCATTGAGTTTCAAAAGAGCACCTGGTGGATTTGAACAGCAGCAGATGTACTCTTTAATGACTACGCCACCAGCGTTTCCGGAAAGAAGAGCAGTTGCTGGGCTGAGGAACTTACAAAAATAAAACAAAAACATACTTATCTTCTTGTTTTTCCCTTTTTCCAGATCCGCCAATCTCCCCTGTCAACTGTCCAGTGTGGGTGCCAAGTTCCTCACATGATTCATGGATGAGAAGGTCAGATGTCAGTCAGACTTTTCTGCTTGCAGACTCACGATCTTTGCCACTGATGGTCATTTTTTTAATGTCATGGTATTATCACCTCATGTGTGCTGTTGCTCTGTTCCTGCACATAGCTTTAACCTCTGTGGGCATTCAGGAGAAATACAGAACGTACAATGGGCTAAAACGTGATGGAGAAAAGGAATACTACAAATTCATATAGAAAAATGAGAGAAAGAAGCCTGTTTTTCACTTGGTATGTGGGGCAGTTGTGCTAGATGGAAATGCAAAGTACCTCTCAGTGTACCACAACAGGCACAAAAATTGAGTGGCTAGGTGGTTAAAACAAGTTGGATGGGCCATTAGCACGTGTGACAGAGAAGGTCTACTTTCTTGACCAACAGACACTCTAAATCCTCCTCTTAATCTGGAGATGTTTTACAGCATCAAAGACCCTGTTTGAAGCCATAGGTTTTAATGTGGAACTCAGTTTGTTTTTGTTATGGCAACAATACATTTTCAGTTTGTCTCTGTAGTTAAGATTGTCTCGACACTTCCCTTTCTGTGTTTATTATTCTTAGCAGTTGAAAAGTTAAGCATGAAAAAACAAACAAACAAACAAAAAGTCTTTCTGACTGTAAGACGGCATTCAGGCTTGGCCAGGGCCTGGTGGAGTCCGTAGAAAAACTCACTGGCTGTGGGAGTTCAGTCTTTTCAATGATGTCTTTGTGCCTCCCCTTCCCCACGGCCCCTGGCTCATTGTCCAGGCGCCTCAGTTTGGGTGGTGCTATCTGATTGTGACCAGGACTAATATTACAGGCCCTTTCCCGGGGGGCCCCCGTCTGGCTGTCTCTGTCTCCCAGCCCTCCCTTGGGGGGCACTGGTCACAGTTCTCAAATCAGAAAATACTACTTGTAATTTATGGAATATTCAACGGAAAGAAATCACTACAAATCATCTGGACTGTGATTCTCTTAACTTTTTTTTTCCATAGAAACCCCTCTTTTCCCCATTAAAATCTTACAGTGAACCCCGGTTTGTCAGGGATGTGAAGGCAGAGCTGTTCTGGTTGCAGGTGAAGAGAGCCACAGACCTCTCTCCTCAGCCTTTACTTCCCCCACCCCTATCCAGCTGACTTCGTGAGCTTGACTCCCAGGAAGCTAGAAGGCAGGGCTCCTCAGAAGATGTGCACGCCGTTCTTGCAGTGCGTTCTCCTCAACTCACAGATGAGGAAGCTTGGAGGAGATTCTTATGGGTGTCCAAATAATGAGACATCAGACCTGAAAGAGCACATACTGGAAACCTATGTATAATATTTCTAGAAAAGGTGATTCCTAATATATGGTGATAAAAACTAGAACACTGGTTACCTCAGGGAGGAGAAAAGACTGACTAGGAAGGGGCTATAAGGAAATTTTCTAGAATGTCCCATATCATTATAAAAAGTATAGGTTACATTGAGTGTATGCATTTGTTAAAACTCACTTATACATTTTAGTATTTGTAAATTATACCTCAGTTAAAAAACAAGAGAGAAAATCAAACAAAATAATAAGTTACACATTTAGCAGATAAAAATACTGTGGCCAAATTTGTGAGTCTGAGCATCTTGCTTGAAGTTAGGAGAGCTTTTTATTGAGTTGACTTTAAGTTTATTATGCAAAATTTTCAGAAAATAGGAGTTCTAGTTGCTCTTCTTTGTTTACTAGTCACCAGAATCAGAAAATCTCTGAAAAGCACATATCTGTTTGGGTTTTCCAGCCTACAGTGTGGTTCAGGTGTGCTGTGTAGACATACTAGAGGTAGAGATCCTTGATTCCATTAATCATAGAAGCCAAGAATTACTACCCCTCTTCTGTGTGGCAGAAGCCTGGTGTAGTATGTAGATGCCATGGTTGCTAATCAAAAGGTTGCCAGTTCAAATCTACCAGGTGTACCTTGGAAACTCTATGGGGCAATTCTACTCTGTTCTGTAAGGTCTCTGTAAGTTGGAATCAACTTGATGGCATTGGGTTTTTTGGGACTGCTCTGCTGCAAATATAGTGCAAGGAGCCATAGAGACAAGCTATTTTCCAGGTAGGGTGCTCTGAACTTTGGATGTTCTGAAAAGTCCCTTAAAAGCCTGTGCTGGGAGGGATACTACGAGGTGGGCAGAATCTGGTCACCTACCCAAGATGCAACTAGGCTTTTGTCTACTGAAATACTAGCCTTCTAGATCAGATTTTGCATACATAAAAGGTTTCACAAATGAAAAAGCTATGACAAATACTACATGTATTATATACACAAATAGGTATATGTTATTTATTTTGTTTCTCAGTCATACGACTTGGAATGCTACTTCTTTATGCACACCAGGCTTATAGCTCCTGGGTGTTTGCAGAGGCAGATCCAGGTTGGCATTGCCTGCACTGTCTGCCGGGTCCCCTTGATGTAGACTCAGCCTGTTAGTCTTGGTTAGTCTTGGCTTCAGCCCCTGCTCCACCAAAAGGTCGGCAGTTTGAATCCTTGCCTGGACAAATCAAAAGACTCTGTCCTTTAATTGGGGATCTTGTATTGTTCTACAGTCTCTATTTCCCAGATGTAAACCTTACTTTTGTCAAACACTATTTGGACCTCACGATTTTGACATGTACTATTAATAATGTGTGAGCCCTGGTGGCACAGTGGTTAAGAGCTCGGCTGCTAACCAAAAAGTCAGCAGTTCAAATCCACCAGCCACTCCTTGGAAACCCTTTGGGGGTAGTTCTGGTCTGTCCTGTAGGGGTGAGATGTGTTGGAATTGACTCAGTGGCAGTGAATTTGATTTGGTTTGGTTTGGTTTAGGCACTGATAATGTGAAGTCTCTGGGAGGTGTAAGTGGTTTATGTACTTGGCTACTAACTGAAAGGTTGGCGGTTTCAATCCTCCCAAAGGCACCTCCTAAGAAAAGCCTGGAGATCTGTCTCTGAAAAAAAAAAATCAGTCACTGACCACCCTAGGGAACACAGTGCTGCTACCACCCACAGCATTATCATGAATTGAATCAACCTAACAACAACTGATATTGGTAATAATGGTGAAATTCTTCACAATATTTCAGTCTTTGGCTCATGTGTATCTGAATGGCTTTTCAATGGCCTATAAAATGCAAGATTCGTTTTCCATGTATCTTGACTCGGTGGAACTTTTGGCGACTGAGATAAGAAGACAGCCCTCAAGTGACACCTGTAAAGTAGACTAATCATGGATTCCATCTTTTGGCAATTGGCACATGGCAAGCACTAGCCAATGACTGGCCCTGTCACTAAATTCTTGAAATGAAGCATTCTGACTCTCTAAAGAGCACTATTCTTTCCTTGAAGTCCTTTGAGCCAACCCTATTTAAGTTTTTCCATTTTTCTGTTTTAGAAGTCAGGCAGGAAAATGGAAGATAATTATTTCACTTGAAGTGCAGCTGAGGACATAGGTTAAGACTGTGGTGTCTGCTTTTGTGGAGACAGGTTAGAAAGTCGGTGTTGGGAGGTGGAAGGGACAGATTTTAAAAAAGGAAATGATGTTGGCAAATGGCAAGAGAGGGTCACATGTCATCAGAACAGGAGGGATTTGAAGATGTAATCCAGCTTTGAGGCTGGATTATTTTTCTTCCAAAGGATGAACTATCTACCAGTTGAGTGATTTCCCAGCAAAGGAGTGAAGTCACACATTAACAAAAACCTTAGTTCATTGTGAAGCTATAGTAAAGCTGAATCATCTGTAAAAAAAATCTTTTTTTAAATAACCAGGATGTTCTTAACCCACACATAAGGTGCGTTGCCTGCATAAGCACGTTGATTTACTAATCAAACCAAATTTAATTTAGCAAAAGATTTTATCCGACCAGCTTAGCTTAATGAGCACAAGAGGAGAAATAAAATTTCACAATCTAAGAGTCTCAAGCAGAGTTTGCTTCGTAGTGACTGTCTGCCCGTTTGAGCAGAATTTGCTTCTTGGCAGTTCTCTGTCCATGTAAAAGGAACTGTTCCTTCAAATCGTTGAGATTCAGCAGCCAGCTGGAAAGCACCAGAGCAGTAACGGTGTGTCCTGTCCTTTCCAGTGACCCTGGTTACGTGATTCTCGTAGGGCCGACGTTCCTGAAGTTTATGTACTTATTATGGCTTCTTTTTTAGTTTATTTATGTGTTAACTTATTTCCTAAGTAGTAGTAGGAAAATGCAGTTTGTGTATAGTCGGATTTTAATTATTCATGAGGATAAAGATCAATAATTGGAGGCTAACCTATTGACTTTCTTTTTTCACCAGTAACTTGAACATTTCCACCAGCCAACTACTTGTAAGGGCTGTTGAGTGGAAAAATATCCTGATTTGAAACTTATCTTCTTTTCTTGACCCGGCTGTTTTCCTGTGGGTGCCTCTGGGCAGAAGAAAAAAGAGAGAGAGAGAGAAAAAAAGGAAAATAACTACCTTAATGTGTATGTTATTATTCTTTGTCTCCAGTTGAGGAAATGAGGGTAGAATGATAAGATAAGGTGCCTGCAGTTGTCACTGTCCCAGTGGCAGAACTGGCTCTAACTCAGATCTTCCTATCTGCAAACCTCGGTTCTTAGGAAGAGATGCCATGCACTGGAACTACTCATCAAACTACAGTGGATGAGCTAGGGAAGGAGCTAAGTTTGTGACAATAAATGAAACTAGTTGGGGAACAGAAGTGTCACCGTTCTTGTGGGAGTCTCCTTGGGGAGTTCTTCAGAATATCTAGAACATCTGAAAATATCTTGACCTAGTCAGAGTCCTGTCGTTGACTCTCTGGGACTGGTCTGAGCCCAGATCAAACATGTGAATCTCTTTGCCACTACACGTTGAAAGCACAGCCCAAGGTCACAGAAAAAAAAAAAAATCAATAGAATTTTAGGAAGACAGAAGGTATCTTAGGTGGACAGTCTCTACCGCAGCCCTGTTTGTGTCTGTTGGTGCCTTTCAAGACAAAATTTCAGCTCACAGTTGGCAACCCCATAGCTACCAGATTTGGCCTGAGACCGTGTACTAGTAATTGGTGGTAGTCACGTTCCTTTCAAGTGAGTGAGGAGATCACCTTTTCACGGGGCTTTATTCTGGCTCTTGATAGTGTGTGACATAATAGGATTGTTTCTCAATGAGTCCATTTAAGAACATTGATTAAACGCCTATTTTGTGCAAGCAGCTGAGCCAAAGGTGAAAGGATGGTTCCTGCCGTTACGTTTGTTGGTGGATTGGGGAAGTTAATACATGCAGACCAGAAAGATTAACTGATTGTTCAAGACACCACAAAAGACATAGAGAGGCATTTACACAGAGCCTAGATAGACAACAAAAGGTAATTAGTGAGAACCTCAGGAATAGCAGGACTTTGAACTGCACTTTTTAGAATGAGTAAATGTGGTCTGGCCAAAAAGGACAGGGAGTGGCCAGTCTTAATGAGATGAGCATTTTGAGCCAATGTTTGTGTGTATGTAGGTACACACACACAAATAAATAAATATATATTTTAAAAACCAAAGCAAACAAATAGCTATTTATTTGTGTTTCAGGTGAATGTGTCATAGAGTTGCTGTGAGGCAGAACTGACTCAGTGTCAACAGGTTTTTATACACACGTGCACACGCACAGATAAAACCCAAACCAAAACTGTCGCCATCCAGTCAATTCTGGTTCACAGTAACTCTACAGAACAGAGTAAAACTACCCTGTATGGTTTCTAAGGAGCACCTGATGGATTTGACCAACCTCTTGGCCAGAAGCTGTGGCACTTAACCGCTCTGCCAGCAGGGTTCCCTTGTATATTTGATTTCCATATATATAAGATTTCCATGTATATATATATGATTTCTTTTAGGGGTGTGCATGAGTGTGTGTGTGTGTGAAATCTTCAAGAGGAGGGAGGAAAAGAGGGAAGAAAGGAAAGCTTTGTCTGGGGAGGAACAGAATGATTACAACTTGATTATGGAAGCCTCAACATCCACATTGAGGAATTTGGTATTCATTTATTCTTAAATGCATTAATTAGCATGAAACTTGCTTGCCCATAACAAAAAACTCTGTTAAGTTAAATATACAAAATTGGGAAAGTTCTACAATCATTAGGGGTTCAGGCACTTTCTGTCTTTCTGTGTTGAGTGATATTCTTAGCATACGGCTTTATCGTCAAAATTCCCTCCTGGCCCAAGATGGCTTCTGGAGCTCTGCCCTTACACATAATCTCTAGCAGCAGGAAATGGAAAGGAGAGGGAGAGAGGACCCCCAAGAAGAGCTGTCCAGCTATGAGTCTCTTTTTTAGGAGGCCTTACCAGAATTCCAGCTCCACAGCCGCTACCCACAGTCTCATCTGCGAATTCCTAGCTGCAGCAGAGGCTGGAAAATATAGCTGGGTGTATGGCCAGACAGCATGAAAATTGGGGTCCAGTATAAAGGGGTATTGAGGAGACACCTAGCTGACCTGGTCACAATTCTGCAGCCACAAATTCTTCAATTATGAAGGGAAACAACCAGGGTGGTTGCTTTAGGGGGACTGATCTAGTCAAGTGCATGATATCTTGTTGAAATGAGAGTCTTAGAAAGTAGATGTAAGGCCTTTAGCTTGTGGTGACAAGTTCTGTGTTGGTGATATATCATCAGGGCAGATGGTAAGTGATGAATGTGATAGCTTTTGTGCAGAACGAAGGGGTCAAGGCGGATGTGTTCATTAATTAGCTATGCACTTCCAAACTGTATTTAAAAAAATATATGCAAACACATATATATTTATGTGTGTATACATATTATGTAGTGTTTTTACATATACATATATGTATATATGCATATGTAATATAGTCTGTGTGTGTGCATGTGCATAGTAATGTTTTTACATATGCATATATATTTATGTACATATGTAATATAGTTTGTATGTATGTGTGTGTGCGTGCACACATGTGAATGGCAGCACAGAAAAAATAGTTAGCTGAGCTTCTAGGAAAAAGGATCTATATAAACAAAAAGGTGGCACAGTATTTTCCTATATAGACAATTGGCTGAGAATTTAATGACGCAGTCTCTTGACCATAAACCAGTCAATAAACCAGTCTATAAAAACAACAACATAAAATATCTCTGGGGATCTGGACCACACACAGCAATGATTTTCAAATTTTGGGGGTCCATGAGAATCACCTTGAAAAAGAAAAGAAACAAAAGAGGGATGAAATTATAACTTTTAAAGGGAGCAGAAGAGGAAGGAGCTGTAAAGATATCTAAGGAGTCACCATCGTGACCAAGCTACAGCACTGCCAGCCAAGTGCCATCGCTAGAAAAGTCAGAATGGAAGAGGAGCCAGCTGTTAAGTTTTTCGGCTGGGTTTGTTTGTTTGTTTGTTTGTTTCCTCTTTGTTTCCTCTTCTTTCCTTCTGATTTTTTTTCCTTTTCTTTTTTTAATTTTAGTAGGATTACAGTTGTGAGTTTGGTAAGCATGTTTTCATAAACTTTTCATTATGGCCCCCACGTACAAAAGAATTTACCCCCTAAAGCATTATCACGCCCCTTCTGTTGAGCCTGAGGACTGCAGGTAATGCCTTACTATCTCACCGATGACAAAACCAGGACCCACCTATGCTATTGACAGGATGGAGCCACAGCTGCTCCAGCATGGCTGTATTGGAACCCCTTGTATCCGTGTACGTAGTACACCCAAGCGTGCACACATACCCCACGTGTATGTACATAATCTACCAAGTCAGGCAACAGAGATCAGCTTCGGCAGTACTACTTTATTGTTACTGTATATTTAACATTCTTGGATCCATAGCAAAATTTCATGGTTTTCATTAAAATCAGACATGCCTGTGTAACCATAATGTGATTTTTCTGATTTTTAACCCTCCTCTGTTTACATTTTAAAAGCTAGTGTGAGCGCCCGCTTTTTCCTACCAAATGTTGATGAAGAGGCAGGTTTGGTTGGTGATCTGATTACAAAGGGTCACAGCCTCTAAAACCATATGGGCCAGTTCCACTCTGCACACGTGGCATCACCTGGAGTCAGAATCAACTAGATGGCAACTAACAACATTTGCTACTCAGAGTGTGGTCTGTGGCCAGCAGCGTTGGCAGCACTGAGAGCTTGTTGAAAATGAAGACTCTCAGGCTCCGTCTTGAGCTAGTAAGTCAGAATCTGTGCTTTAACAAGATCCATGTGATTCTTACCAAAAAAAAAAAAAATGTCAAGTCGATTCTGACTCATGGAAACTCTGGTGGTATAGTAGTTAAGTGCAAAGTGCTACAGCCGCTAACCGAAAGAACAGCTGTTCAAATCCAGCAAGCACTCCTTGGAAACTATATGGACAGTTCTGCTCTGTCCTTAGGGTCACCATGAGTCAGATGTGATTCCTAGGCACAATAAAATCAGAGAAATACTGAGTACATACTCGGGGCCACTGAAGCCGCATTAGCTTTCTCCATTGAATTATGGTTGCTATTGCTGCCCAAAGAATATTCTAAAATAGAACAGCTACTAATAGCTCTTATCTTGACTGGGGGAGCCATTGGACTGAAATATAGCTCCCAGAAAGCAAAGAGAGAACAGAATCCAAAAATCGTGCTTAGAAACAGTGGTGATCCTGGGCCTAAGTTTGTGAAAATACCTCAACCCACTGAAGAAACTGTGGTGACCATTTTATCGGTGAACCAGTTAAATCTTATCTGGATGACATTACTTTGTGAAAACACTAGGAACCAGTAAAACCCACTGCCATCCAGTCGATTCTGGCTCATAGCAACCCAGTAGGACAGAGTTGAACTGCCTCACAGAGTTTCCAGGAGTGCCTGGGCAATTCCAGTTGCTAACGTTTTGATTAACGGATATAGAACTTTACCACTATACCACTAGAGTGTCCATAGAGATTAATAGGCCTTACTTTTCAAAGTTTGGGGGGTCTACGAAGTGGAGTAAACAGAGACTAATAGACATAAATACAGTATACTTGAGAAAAATGAACTTATGGCTAAGTTTGCTCACCACCTAAGGCTGAGTCATTACGTAGCACCCAGATAGTGCTGTCACTGCAGAGGGTGACGGGATACTAGGGAGCTAGCAGGTGGAGTCAAAGGCTTTGATCTTATAATGAGAGATCTTCTAAGGTGAGCCACAAAAGCAAGTCACATGTGAAATTTTAAATTATCTAGTTGTTGTTGTTGTTGTTAGGTGGCATCGAGTTGGTTCAGACTCATAGCAACCCTGTGCACAACAGAATGAAACCTTGCCAGGTCTTGTGCCATGTCCACAATCATTTTTATGCTTAAGCCCACCGCTGCGGCCACTGTGTCAGTCCGTCTCATCAAGGGTCTTCCTCTCTTATGCTGACCCTCCACTCTACCAAGCGTGATGTCTTTCTCCAGGGACTGATCCTTCCCGACAGTGTGTGTAAAGTACGTAAGATGGAGTCTTATCATCTTTGCTCAAGGAGCGCTCTGGTTGTACTTCTTCCAGAACAGATCTGTTCATTCTTTTAGCAGTCCATGGTACACTGAACATTCTTCTCCAACACTACAGTTCAAAGGCATCAATTCTGTCTTTTTTGTTCATTGTCCAGCTTTTGCATGCATGTGATACAATTGAAAATACCATGGCTGGGGTCAGGCACACTTCAGTCTTCAAGGTGACATCTTTACTTTTTTAGCAGCCACTTAAAAAAAAAAAAGATGAAATCTCTTTTAATAATGCAATGTAAAAAATTCAGTATCCAAAATATGACTTAAGTGTGTAATCAATATGAAGTTACTAGATGTCATGAAAAAAGCCAAAGCCACAGTTGCTGAGTTGATTCCAACTAATAGTGACCCTATAGGTCAGAGTAGAAACTGCCCCGTGATTTTCAAGGAATAGCTGATGGATTTGGGCTGCCTACCCAGTAATAGCACTTAACCACTACACTGCCAGGGTTTCCTTTTTATATTCAGAATAATGTAATAGAGCAAACTTAAAACTATACGTACCCATCGTTTGGCTACACAAGATACACGCTCCTAGAATAAGAAATGATTTTCTGTAGAATGTTCTAGATGAGTACAAACTTTGACAATAGGAATGAAAGAGAGGAAAAGCCACAGTAATATCCTGTTTAACTTTGTAGCTGGACAACTGCACCCTGAAACTGTGTCTTTCCCATAAGACCTAAAGACGTGAAGGCCAACGCTGCCTTGTCGAAGCTTTAGGCAAAGAAGGAATCGTTAAGAGTGAGTTACTATAACAGACTTGATGCACTCTAATTACCTTATGAAGCCTCGTAAAACAGAGGTGGGAGCTGGGCCTGACCCAAGGCAAATATAATAAACCTTTGTTATGTGGTGGATGTAGATTAGATTAACAATAACAACCAAAACGACACTTAATCCATTTACCTAGTTTTCCCAGGAACTAAAAAAAAAATTCTGCTTTCTATCTCTGAATCTGTGGAAACTATAGCTTTGAATCGAGCAGATAAAGAGGCTTAAGCTTATAAGAAGGACAAAGTAAAACATATTCTCTTATCACTGTCTCTAAATCAGTATTTTACAAAATACCGTAAGTGCACCTTTTTTCTAAATCTGTAATTTTATACTTTATAACTATGCTTTAATATAGCTTTAATATAGTTGTACTATAGCTTTAATATAGTTGTACTTTCTCATAGACTTCTGAGATTTTTTTTCTTAGTCTTATGCTTTAACACACCAATGTCTACTAGACATATAATGCGAGCCACAAATGCAAGCCACATATGTAATTTTAAATTTTCCAGTAGTCATATTTTTAAAAAGGTGAAATTTATTTTAATAGTACAATGTATGCAAAATGTAATTTCAACGTGTAATCAGTATAGAATTCCTAATGAGATGATTTGTGTTCTCATTTTCATGGTAAAAAAAAACTATTGCTGCTGAGTCAACTCCAACTCACAGCGACCTTGTAGGACAGAGTAGAACTCTTCCACAGGGTTTCCAAGGCTGTGATTTTTACAGAAGCAGATTGACACATCTTTCTCCCAAGGAGCAGCTAGAGGGTTTGAACCGCTGACCTGAGAGGTTAGCAGCTGACTTCTTTAACCATTGTGCCACCAGGGTGCCTTACATTGTTCATGCTAAGTCTTCTCTACCTGGTGTGTATTCTACACTTAACTAGAAAACCAAACCCGGTGCTCTCAAATTGATTCTGACTCCTAGCAACCCTATAGGACAGAGTAGAACTGCTCCATAGAATTTCCAAGGAGCACCTGGTGGATTTGAACTGCCAGCCTCATGATTAGCAGACGTAGCTCTTAGCCACTATGCCACCAGGGTTTACACTTAAAGCACATCTCAATTGAAACTAGTGATGTGTCAAGTGTTCCATAGCCAAACAGCCATAGTGACGACTTAGCGTATTCAGTAGTGAAGTTCTGGTTCCAGGACAGTTTCCCTAACCTTCTGGGAGTCAAAGTCCTTCATGGGAACTTGATAATAACAACTATGGACCTACGTCCCCACCTCCCCAAAATTCACATTAGCACAAAATCCTGGATCAAAGTTTTAAACAATTCATCAACTCCTCAAAGCCCATCTTTGGGCCTCTGGAGGTAAAATAATTCCAAACTGCCATGATTCCATCACCATTTTCCCAAGTTAATAGTCACCTTTACAGAGCTCTGGTAGTGCAGTGGTTAAAGCACCCAAATGCTACCTGAAAAGTCAGCGGTTCAAAACCACCAGTGGTTCCTTGGGAGAAGGAGGTGGTAGTCTGCTTCCTGAGAGATTTAAGCCTCGGAAACCCTACAGGGTCACTGTGCAGTGGAATCAGCTCAACCACAATGGGTTTGGTTTGGGTTGGCAATCTGTCAGACTTACATAAATTATTTAAAAAGGAACCAGCATATAATTTCTGTAAGCAAAAACTAATGACTTTTGCCAGAAGTGAAAGATAGCTGTAAAAAGATAACCATACCTCAAACCCACTGCCGTCAAGTCGATTATGACTCACAGTGACCCTATAGACAGAGTAGAACCACCCCTATAGAGTTTCCAAGGAACACTTGGTGGATTTGAACTACTGACCTTCAGGTGTAGCACTTAACCACTATGCCACCAGGGTTTCCCTTAAAAAGATAAGTAATTATTAAGACTTTAAATTGTTCCTCCATGCACTTACCTCCTAAAGCAGCCTTGCATATCATGCGTTAGGACACACTGCCCTAGGTGTGCAGTGTAAGAAGCCCTGCTCTAAGCAGTTGCTCTGTTAGGATCAGAATGGATTTTCTAGGGCACGCCATGGAGTCGTTACAGCAACAGACCAGGTTAGCTATTAAGCCTGGACCGTGGGAGGGGGATTAGGAACATAAACCTAGGCAGAACTTCTGATGTGGTTCAGAGACTTCGTCATGGCTTCATATCCTCCAGTGTTGATTTTTCTTACCTGGGCTTTCTTGGAAGATAGCCTGAACCTGTCCCTCTGGGATAAATAGGGCAAGGAGAGAAGCAGTGAAAGGAGACCCTAGGGGTGACTGAGACAGGCTCTGCTGCCAGCCTTAGGGACTATCTCTCTCATCGTTGCTAGCTTCCTCCTTCTACAATCCAATGGCCAGAGGGGAAAGGAAACAGGGAGAAGTTGGACAGGTGGCTTAAGTGAATCATTTCTGGACCTGGAAATTTGGAATTTTGAGCAAGATCCCATATTTTTTTCAAATGTTGCCTTGTTGACTACTCTTTATTTAACACTGGTTATACGGATCATATACAGCCACTACTCGTCTGTCACTAGTGGCTTGTGTGTTGCTAGGGTGCAGAGGGGCTGCCTTGCTGATCCAGTACAGCTCCAACAGCAACACCGCAAGTGGATGACTTTAATGAAGAAAAGTTTATTCTCACAGGCCAGTAGTCTGGAAGTCCAAGTTCAGGGTGCCGGCTCCGGGGAAATGCACTCTCTCTGTCAGCTCTGGAGGAAGATTCTTGTGTTGCATTGATCTTTCTTCAGTCTGGGAGAATCTCGGTGCAGGAACCTCAGGTCCAAAGGATGCATTCTGCTCCCAGCACTGCTTTCTTGATGTCATGAGGCCCCCAGCTCTCTGCTTGCTTTCCTTTCCTTTTATCTCTTACAGGATATAAAGTGGTACAAGCCACGGTCCAAGGAAACTGCCTTAGTAAGGGTGTTACCAAAGCCAAAACCAAATCCACTGTCATCGAGTCAATTTCACATCATAGCAACCCTATAGGTCAGAGTATAACTGTACCATAGAGTTTCCAGGGAACACCTGGCAGATTTGAACTAGGGGTCTTTTTTGGTTAGCAAATATAGCACTTAACCACTTGCCACTAGGGTGTTTCAGTCCCACACTAATCCTCTTTAACATAATCTGATCTATTTAACCACTGACAGAAAGAATTTACAATATAGACACCCCATATTGGTGAGTGGCATCTGGGGTCTTAAAAGCTAGCAAGCTGCCATCTGAGGTACACCAGCTAAGCCAGAACAGATGATCACCAAGAACTCCAAAGACACAAGGAAAGAAGAGCCCAGGAGACAGAAGAACCCATGTAACTGGAAGATTGTGTCCACATGTGACCAGAAGAACCAGATGGTGCCTGGCCACCACCAAAGACAGCTGTCATGAGGCACACAATGTTGAGTCTCTGTGGTAACGTGAGAAAAAGAGGGGTGCAGATCAAGAACTCCACTAAAAGACCACGGTTGATGGTTCGATGGACTGGAGGATCTCCTGGGAGCATGTCCCCTAGACCTGTGTAGAAAACACTACTGAGGTCAACTCTTCAGAAAAAAATGAAGTAGACTAGGGTACACAGTGTGACCATATGGTGGATGCACTTTATGGTTCTGTATTTATAGGAGGCTGTCCTACTGGTCTCTTTCTAGATAGGAGAGAAGCATGTAGAGAGGAGGGGACAGGACCTTGTTAAGAGGATACAACAAGTATAAAATGAAAAAGGAGGAGTGTGCTGTCATGGAGCAAGGAGAGCAGAAGGAGCTACAGATAATAGGGCATGCAAAATTGATTTCGATTGTGTGCTTTCACTTAATCACATTAAAAAAAATTTCCACATAGGGAAATCACTAAATGGAGGGCAGTCACACAATACCGGTAATCATGGCCCAGTTAATTTGCTACACACATTTTTTGGGGAGACACAGTTCAATCCATGACAGCAGATTTCAGTGGAACCTCCCAAGTCTATCAGAGGTGGACTCGTTGATAGCTAATGACAGCCATGTACCAATCAGAACACTGATACAGGGTGGATGAGGGCAGCAGGATACCACTTACATCTCTAGCAGGGGTTGCTGTTCCTCATGACTTCATTACCCTCCATTAGCTTTTGCCTTTTTTAAAGCTTATAGTAGAATTGCGTGCTGTGTACTGTGTTGTATCTGGCACTTTTTGCTCAGTGTAACATCTTGACGTTCATGTTTTTGTGCTGGATCGTATTGATTATATGAACTTGTCATACTTTATTTTGTCTTTTACCAATAGACATTAGGATTGTTTCCAGTTTGGGGTAAATATATACATTTCACTTGGATATATACCTAGGAGTAGAATTGGTAGATTATATAGTTGGTCTAGGTTTTAACTTTATTAGAAACTTCAAAAAAATTACGAAGTAGTAGTACAATCTTAATTGCCACCAGCAAAATATGAGAGTTCCAGTTGCTCCATATCCTCTTCAATACTGGATAATGTCAGTGTTGCTTTCTTACTTTCTCTCTCTCTCAAGCCTTTCTGATGGCTGTGTAGTGGTATCCTATTATAGCTTTAATATGTCTTTTCCTGGGAATCTTTACAACTTAAATCAGTAAGTCATCAGATTGCTGAAGTTTGGGAAGAAGATTTTAAATTCTTGGTTCAGACTACTCCACATGTTGTAGTTACTAACTCTTTTAAGAAATCCTAACTTTCCTTCCTAATGGACATGAGGGAGCCCAGGTAGTACAGAGGTGAAGCACTCAGCTTCTAACCAAAAGCCATGGTTTGAACCCAGCAGTCACTTTGTGAGAGAAGGACATGACAGTCTGCTTCCTTAAAGATTATAGCTTTAGAAACTCTATGAAACAGAGTACTATCCTATTAGGTCGCTATAAGTAAACGTCACCATTCCAGCTTTGTCAGGTGGAAAGATACCTCGGACACACTGGTAGTGTGATTGGACTAAGGCATGGCGCACTGGGGATTCAGCATTGCTACCGTAAGCACTGGACAGTCAGTTTGCCCCTAGAGACACAGGGCAACCTGCCGATACCCAGTGAACATGTACTGAGCTCTGTTCCAGCATCTGGTAGTATGGTGATTAACAGCTATAGCTTCAAACCAAAAGGTCTGCAGTTTGAATCCACCTGCTGCTTCTTGGAAACCCTGTGGGGCAGTTCTACTCTGTCCAACAGGGACGTCATGAGTCAGAATCAACTTAATGGCAATGGGATTTAGTTTTGCTGTGTTCCAGGCACTCTGCTGGCTGTTGAGCAGACAGCGGGAAACTGGGAACAATGCCTCTCTTCAAAGGCTCAGTCTAGTGAGAAACACAGAAAAGTGAACACACACACTTGAAATGCAGGATGATAAGAGCTTTGAGGAAAAAAAAAACCCGAGTGAGAGTTACAGGAGAGGGAGAGAGAGCATCCCAGGCAAGACAGGGAGCTGCAGATACAAAGTCACGCAGTTGAGCCTCTGTATGGTTTTTTCCAGAGATCGCCAGGACGGCTGGAGCATAAGGCAAGCTGGAGGGCCTGGCAAGAGAGGACAGGATATATATGTAGGGCTAGAGTGGGGAAAGTATACTTAGATGAAGATATATTTGGTAGAATTTCATTCCAGAATTCTCCTTAATATACGTAGAGGCAAAAAGAATCAAGATGTCCCTCTGGCTATTGCTGCTGGACCCTAAGCTATAATGTCTACTCATCTTTTGATTTTGAAGTCTTCCTAGCCTCTTATTTGGATGCAAACACATTTTTTATTAAAAATTTTGGAACCAGAGTGCACTTGCCTGCATTGGATAGTCTAAGAGCTGTATTTTCCTAAGTAGGATTTTTCTTATGTGTGTATCAGACCAAACTGCCCACCTCATGAAACAGTTGTGAAGGTGACGTAAGATGCCCTTTTAGGATTCTTGTGGAACTGAGTTAGACTTGGTGTGAGATTCTGTCTTTTGTGATTGGAGGAGGCAGGCAGACACTTGCACTCCTGGGAAAGGGTTTACTGTTCTCAATCAAGCATGACTGGGTAGGGTCTGAAGCCTTCTCTCTCAAGCACAGCACAGGCAGCCGTTTTATCAAACAGACACCCATGTTGCATATGTCCCTCGCCATCCCCCAGGCATTATTCTAACTATGTTAACACATCGTCACCAGGTGCCAGTGGTTCAGTTTCAACTCACAGCAATGCTGTGTGCAACAGGGTGAAATGCTGCCCAGTCTCACACCGTCCTCACAGTGTTGCAGCCACTGTGTTAGTCCATGCTGTCGAAGGACTTCCTCTTTTTCCCTGACCCTCTGCCTTTCCTGGTGCATGCATGACAACATGTTACCAATCCTTGCTTCCAACGAGTAGTACTCTGGCTGTCCTTCTAAGACAGACCTGTTTGTTCTTCCAACAGTCCATGATCTGTTCAGTATTCTTCGCCAACACCGTGATTCGAAGACATCCATTCTTCTTCAGTATGTCATTACACCCAGTAACCGTTTAATCCTCATCACCACGCTAGAGTTACAGTTATTATTATTCCCATTTTACCAACGGAGACTTGCTGAAGGTCACAGAGATGGGATTTGAACCCATATTTTTTAACCATTAGACTATGCTGTTTCTTCATAATAATAAAGTAGCCAAGAAAAACTCAAATAACATTGGGGCGAATGAATTGTCCTTGAGTGTGTTCAGCAAACATTCATTAAACAACAGCTTAGTGGGTGAGTCAGCAACAACTTTGTCCTGAAAGCTCTTAGGCTCTTTAGGGAGAAAATGCCAACCCACTGCCATCAAGTCCATTCCAATTCATAGCAACACTGTAGGACAGAGTAGAACTGCCCCACAGAGCTTCCATAGAGCACCTGGCGGATTTGAACTGTTGACTTTTTGCTCAGCAGTGATAGCCCTTAACCACTACACCACTAGGGTTTCCGATTCAGGGAGAGAGAGAACAAACATCTGCAATGCCATGTTAACCTGAGGAGAGAAGTACCCAACGTTGCCAAGGAAGCAAGGGAAAGACAGAGTTGGGCTTTCTTGAATAGTGAACAGCAGGAGCTGCTCTGAGAGCTCCGATGGAGCATACAGTTTTTGGCAGGTGTCAGGCATGGCTGGGGATGGGAGATATTAGGGTGGACTGTGGCAATGGGCAGTGGGTTTGGTTTGGTTTGTGGCAACAGGGGGGAGACAGAGCAGGTGGAAAGGTGGCAGATGGGGCCGGGTTGTGAGGTTCTGGTCCTCTAGGGTGAAGAGTAGGTCTTTAACCTACACCCAGTTAGAGGCTAATGAAGGTTATTAAGTAGTTCATCAGTCGCCACTGAGTGGATTGTGACTCAGAGACCAACTCACGGTGACCCATGTGTCAGAGTAAAACTGTGGTCCATAAAACTTTCAATGGCTGGTTTTTTGGAAGTGGATTGCCATGCCTTTCTTCTGAGGTGCCTCTGACTAGACTTGAACTTCCAGCCTTTCAATTAGCAGCTGAATGTGTCCACTGTTTTGCACCACCTAAGGAATCTTAAGCAGGGTACCAAGCCAAAATCAAATTGACTGTCATCAAGTCACTTCCAACTCACAGCGAACATACAGATAGGACCGAGTAGAACTGTTCCTTAGGGTTTCTGAGGAGTGGCTGCTGGATTCGAACTGCCAACCAAAAGGTCGCCACATTCTTAATTGCTGTACTGCTAGTGTTCCCCCAAAGAGAGTGAAAACAACCAAACCCATTGCTATCAAGTTGATTCCAACCCATAGCAACCCCATAGGACAGAGTAGAACTGCCCTGTATGATTTCCCAGGAGCACTTGGTGGTTTTGAACTGCTGACTTCTTGATTTGCATCCATAGCTCTTATCCACTGCGCCTCCAGGTTTTCCTTAAATAGAGTAGAGACGTGATAATCTATCTCGTAGAAAGACTGACCTGGGTGACATTGTAATAATCTAGGCAAGAGAGGAGGCAAGTTGGCAGTACAGGATGAGTGGAGTCCAGAAGTACTAGGTGGGCCGACAGCAGAATACTGAGTCTTCATTGTAACACGTGGCGGGAAACAGGTGAGAGCAAGAGGGAGAGAAGAAGGGAAAGAGAGATCCCAATAGAGATGGAAAGCTGTCTGGCAGGAGGAAGGAAAGAAGAGAGGGCAGGAAAGATGGAAGGAAAAAAGGAAGATGAGAGACCAGAAAGGACGCAGAGGAAAGGAAAGAAATTCTGCCAGTGCCTTAGAAAAATGCTTATGGTAAAACATTGCTGGAAAAGTACTCATATGACTCAGGTCTTTTGAAATACTGCTCAAAATCAGCCACGTCTTGTTTGGATGGTTTCTCAGCACTTATTTCCAAGGCTCTGTAATGGCCCATTGAGATGACTTCTAGCTAGAGATAATTTGTCAGGTTTATGTAAGACTTCATTTAGGGGGCATTGCCTTTGCATGCAGACAGCTTCCAGACTTTATACACCAGCAGAAACATGTTGTCTGAAGAGTGCATTAGAGGAAATTAAATTCATTGCTAGGCATCCTGGCAAAAAACAAGTGCTGCTACTTGAGGCGTTTTCAGAATAGAGCCTTACTCAAAAAAAAAAAAAAAAGAAAAATCCAAATGTTAGCAGACCTGAAGCTTGGTGGGCTTCCAACCCAAGGAACCTTCAAATATATGGGCATGTTAAACATTATTTCAGGTCACGTTATCCCCACCTTCCTGGCCGGTTATAAGCAGTTGCATTAACGGCGGGAGCTGTTTCTCTCTGCAATTATTATCATCAGGTTGGGTGGAAATGAATTGGAGGAGGGAGGGGAGTCGAAGGTCTAATAGTGACAGGGCCTGTAGACATGGATAAGGTAGCATGTCAGGTGTTAGCTGTCCAGGCAGTGTCCTGATGTTATAGGAGTTGTGTTTCACTAAAGGCTTAGGTTACCGCAGGGTTTGCTCAGCTCCCTGCTGCAGTGCTGGCTTCTGTAACAGGCCAGGGGGCATGCGGTGGAATCCCTGGAGAGAAAGAAGCCTTGAGCTGTGAGCTGTTTGTCTGGAGAGCGCGTTATGTGGCGAAGTCTGTCCAGTCATGACGCCATCCTAGCGTCAGTCAACACAAGCATCTAAGTAGGATGCCTTTCAGAAGTGCATCATTGGGATAGCTCAGCCACGGAAGTGCAGGACGCTGCTTTGAGTTCCAAGTAGTTTATTTACCTACAACATCTTCATTCGGCCTCTTGGACGTATCCCGGGAAACGCTCATGCTGAGAGTGTGGAGGTTTCAGCAGGTCCTGAAAGCCAGTAGGACAGTGGGGGTAAGTGTCAATTCTCTCCTGTGGTGCTCTGTCTGAACATTAAAGGAGTTTTGTTGCATTTGATCTATGGAGCAAGATCTATCCAGATGCAAGGCCTGGGCTTCCAAGAGCCAACTTCTTTTAAAGTTCTAGTGTGTCATTGCAAAGGGGGAGATGACACAAACGTATCTTCCCAGTAGTTCTCACGTCTCTTGAATTGGAGTTAAATGACAAGTCAAAGAGACTGTAATTCCTGGACCTGTTGTATTTTTTGGTGGGAGGAGGCTAACAAAAGGATGTAGATGAGAATGCTATGTTTTTTAAACTTTAAAAACCTTGTAAGGAGATTTGTAAAGGGAAAAATAAATGATCTTTGTATTCTCAAGTAAGATATTGAATGAATTTAGGGGTGGAAAGTTGTGTTCCATCCCAAGCGCCATGCTTTGTTGGACACTGACAACTAGAATGTGATCCATGGAGTGGTTTCATACAGCTGAGGGTTTCGAGATGTCCCACTTGTACAAGGAAGGTGGAAAGCAGCGGACATGTTCCATCTAAAGAAGACTGCAGTGATGACAGCAATTTTCAAATACATGAAGGACTGAAATAGGACGTAAAGGAAAAGCCACTGCCCTTGAGTCAATTCTGACTCATAGTGACACTATAGGACAGAGTAGAACTGTCCCATAGAGTTTCCAAGGAGCACCTGGTGGATTTGAACCGCCAACCTTTTTGTTAACAGCCATAGCACTATTTCTTTAGGGAAAAGGATTTTATCCTCTGGGGCTTCGGAACAGATCACTTTGAGAATCTGATTAGAGAAAAAACAAAATAGAACTTCTCTCCCCAAAATGCATTTGTATACATACAAAAGTGGCACAAATTTCAAGGATTTCTTGGGACCCTGTGATGTCCTTGTGACAAACTCCTGGTCTAACTGGTGGGACAGACAGAAAGTAGAAATTTCCAGATTGGGGCCTCCTTTAAGGAAGAACTCTGAGACAGTCTGGGAAGCGCCGCCGTGGAACTAGTTGTTTTTAAGGTGATGTCATTGTCAATTGCTGTCAAGTCAGCCCCCAACTCTGGGAACCCCACGCTCACCAGAACTAAATGTTGCCTGGTCCCGCACCATCCTCAAGATCAATTGTTGTTTCCAATGGCTGATTTTCAGAATCAGATTACCAGGCCTCTCTTCCTAGTCCATCTTAGTCTGACACCTGCTCAGCATCATAGCAAAAGCTATCCTCCATGTGGTGTCTGCGTGTGAAGTGCATTGGCCAGGAATCAAACCCTGGCCTCTGATGTGGAAGGTGAGAGTTCTGCCACTAAGCCATAGGTTCTTAAGGTGACATGTTCCCCCGTCTTTCAAATGTGGATGACTTCGAGTCATCAATACCTGGATTTGAATGCCAGTAGTGCTACTTCTAGCTGTGTACACTGGACAGATTATTTAAATGATAAAAAGTATATAAAATCCTGGTACTGTCATGCCTACATGACCCAAACAATTCAGTGCTAACTACTAACTGAAAGACTGACCATCTGAACACACTGAAGGTGCCTTGGAAGACAGGCATGGCTGGCTACCTTTGCTTCTACAAGGTCACAGCCCTTGTCTTGGCCAACTAGTGCTGCTCAGACAGCAGTACCCCAAGTGGTTGGCTTTAACAAAGAAGAGGATATTCTCACACAGTCCAGAAGGCTGGGTGTCCGAATTCAGGGTGCCAGACCAGAGGAATGCACTCTGTCTGTCGGACCTGGAGGAAGGTCCTTGTGTCGCAACAATCTTCCTGTGGTCTGAGAGCATCTCTGAGAAGGAACCTCAGGTCCAAAGGACAGGCTCTGCAAGCAGTGCTGTTTTCTTGATGCTGTGAGGTCCCCCTCTCTCTGCTTGCTTCCCTTTCCTTTTGTCTCTTGTAGGATAAAAGATGGTGCAAGCCATACTCCAGGGCATTTCCCTTAGTGTGGCCGGTACAGTCCCATCTTCCTTTAACATAATCCTGCCTATTAACCACAGGCAGAGATTAGGATTTACCGCATCGGAAAATCACAGAATAGAAGATAATCACAAAACACTGGGAATCACGGCCCAGCCAAATTGCTACACACGTTTTGAGGGGGAGAAAATTCAATCCATGACAGCCTTGTAATGCTGTGGAGCACTTGGGCTCTGCACACGTGGGGTCGCCATGAGTCAGAATTGCCTTGAAGAACTAACAGCATCATCCCAGTACTGGGGTAGACGAGGAACAAAAATAAACTGTTCTAACTAATTCTCAAAGCTTATGAGTTGAAAGGAAGAATAAGAAAAAGCCCAATTCCTGACTCTATGTAAAGTTCTGCCTAATTATGTTCCCTTTCTACTGTTAAGAATATTATAGACAACATTCATGCCTTGTGTGGGAAGTTATAATGAATGTCTAACTCCAAATATGCATCAGATCCATATAAAAAAAAATCTAACTGATTTGAAAGGTGATATTGTGGTATCTTAAAGTTTAAAAAAAAAAAAACATTTGAACTAAAAAGTGAATGAACAGTGTAGAAAGTGAAATATACTTGAAATAATTCAGTGTTTTCAGTGAGGAGACACTCTAAATTTCTATTTAATGGGAGAGGAAATGAGGTTGCCTTTTAAGGGACACTGAATAAAATGGGGAAAAAAATGTGACTCTGTATCAAGTGAAAAAGGAGTAATACTAAATAATAATAGCATGTATAATAGAAGCTAAATGCCTGTCTCTAAGAGTCTAGAAAGGAGCATGGTTTCAAAGGCTTTCAGCAATGGGCTTTTAAAAATGTCCAATTGGGACATGAACATGAGGATAGGAGCATTTAGTCCTGTGGGTGGCCGGGTATTCTTAGCAGCTGACAGCTCCAGGGAACAGGTCCAGAGCATTTGCCGCATGTAGACTGTGTTTAGTTCACCAAGCAGAAAATTTGTATGGCGCCCCTACTGTGTCCAAGGCTCGGTCCCAGGCATTGCTGGATACAAAAAAGGGAGGTCGGTCCTCACCTTTAAAGAACATAAACCAGACTGGGGAAGTCAGCATGGACTCCTGCGAAGACAAGTGGTCTCACTAGCAATGATGTCTCGAGTTGTTAAGCAGAAACAGAGAAGGTTGTGGGCAGGGTTTGATGACAGCCTTGATGGAGGAGCTGAGAACAGAGGTGGGCTTGAGAATGAGTAAAAGCCGTTGTCTTTCCATCTGAGACAACAGCAGTACCGTTCACCCATGCCTAATTCCCAAGCCCAGAACTGATACTTGCTTCCTCTTTTTCTGGCGCCCAAATCTAAACCTCTGCAACCCCTACACCTTCTACCTCCAGGGTGCTACCTGAGTACGCACACTCCCGCCGTCTCCACTGCCGTGCCTCTGGTCAGACCACCAGCAATCTCTCTGAAATGCTTTAGTGAACTGTTAACTGGGCTTCTTCTTTCCATTTTTGGCCCATCTTTCAGTCCACTGTCCACAAAGCAGCCAAAGTGATGAAGTCATTCCCTTGATTTAAACTCTTACAGGTTTCCCGCGGGGCTAAAAATGGACTCGTCACCCTTTTCCCATGGCTTCCTAGGCCCTGTGTGGCATGGCCCCCGCCTCCCTGATCTGATCGCCCGTTCCTGTCCCTTGCAGCATACTCTGATTGAACCACACCAGCTGCCTGTGATTGATCAATGAGATGTTGTTAGATGTTGGTTGCAGTAGAATGGATTTCCAACTCATGGCAATCTCCTGTGTGCAGAGTACAACTTCTGTGTATGATTTTCAAGGCAGATCACCAGGCCTGTCTTCCACTGCACCTCTGGGAGGGTTTGAACCTACTAACCTGTCAGTTAGTAGTCAACTGCTTAATCATCTGCATCACTCAGGGAAAAAAGATTGTAGAAATTATTGAAGGCTATGCAAGGAAATGAGTTCTCAAAATGAGGAGAGGTTGTCTTCTTAAGGATGCTGCTGCATAAATGTGGGCGTGCAAGTAGGAAATAGAGACAGCATGGGTTGATTTCAGGTAGCCCACCCCCAAGACCTGGTAGTATAGTGGTTAAGTGCTATGGCTGCTAACTGAAAGGTCAGCAGTTCGAATCGACCAGTCACTTCTTGGAAACTCTGTGGGGCAATTCTACTCTCTCCTGTAAGATTGCTGTGAGTTGGAAATGACTCGATGGCAATGGGTTTGATTTTTGATTTTACCCCCAGGAAAGCCCCTTCTGTATCTCAAAATGTGTCTCTTCTGCCAGCTTCATTATTTCCCAACACAACATGTTGTATTAAATTGCCACCAAGAAGGACAGTAGATATTTTTCTATGTGTCATGCACTCTGCTTGCTACAGGAACTATGATAATTAAAAAAAAAAAAAAAAAACAGACATGGGGATCTTAACTTCTTAATATGTTCAGGCCACTGGGGACCCAGACAATTGCAACAGAAGACAATTGCAGTGAGGAGTTTCACAATGTGCCAGAAGAACACATGGGTGGGGCACCTAACTCTGACTTCCACGGTCAAGGAAAGCTTCCCAGATGAAGAACCATTTGGGCTGAGACCTGAAATAATGAGACAGAAGGCAAGGGTCAATATCCAAGTACTCTTGGTAGGAGAAACAGCATATGCAAAGAGCTGGTATTAAGGAAGAGGAAGGGAATTTCGTGGAAACCAGGAAAGTTGAAGATGGTTGCAACGTGGTGGGAAGATGGGAAAGTAGAAAAGAGGAAGGAGATATGAGAAAGAAGCAGTGGCCTGCATACCTAGAGCCTTATAAGCCCCTTTAAAATATTTGGACCTATTGGTAGCAAATGAAATGTTTCAAGCAGTGAGATGACGTGGTCTGATGTTTTCAAGAGCTCATTCTGGATAGAATATGAAGAGGAGAGAAGTCCAGAGATGGCAGATCAGTTGAAAGTCCAGAGATTTGCAGAGCAGCTAAAAGTCTGTTCTCCAATCCAGATGAGAAGGTACATTGGTAGGAACCCCAGAAGAGATAGTAAAGGTAGAGAGAAGTTCAGAAGAGCAACTCAGAAAAGAAAGTTCCCAAGATGTGAGGATGGACTAGATGACGCAGAGGCTAGAAGGTACAGAGCACAAAGAATCCTTCCTGGATTTCCACCACACTCGACATCTTCCGGGGTACCGTTTGCTAAAATAAGGACTCAGATGTGAACGGAGGTCTCAGGGAGGAGGTGGAAACGTCACACCTGGTAGTGAGATACCTTTCGTTTGTCTGAGAGCAGGTTTCCTTTGTGGTATGGGATCTGGGAATTCTATCCATGGATGAAGGGGAGAATCTGTGAAAGATGAGGAGAGGAGACCACAGGGCATCCGGGAGAATCATCAGCTCCCTCTTGATTTGACATAAACCCTGGCCAAGATACACAGAATCTTTTTGTGCCATTAATAAATAGTATTTAAGAACAAGATTAAGCCTGCAAAGTAGTAGCTAGGGTTCTTTCCAAGTCCACCATTCTTCTGCCTCTGACATTTACATTTTCCCCATTAAGGTGTGTCCGGAATCTTATCTGCTTTGGACATGGGGATTGCAGACTCCAGGGGAATTAGATGTCTCCTCATCCCAACTGCTGCTTGTCCCTCTTCAGCCAGACACAGCTTCTCATTTACATTTTGAATGAGCAATTGTCTGGGCTGTGTGACGCTTTACGAGCTTAATGGGCATGTGAGTGTGGGAGAGACAGATAGACACAGAAAGATGACAGAAGATATCTGCTTGAGACACCCCCCAATTAATTTAATTTCTGTGACATCATCCTACTTGAGTGGAAGGTTTCTGAAATGAGTAGCCCTGTTTTGCCTGTTATTTAAACCCTTACTAAGCCTTGTACTTTCTGAATGAGAGAGGTCCTGTAGAACAAGATTTCTCAACCGTAGCACAGCTGACATTTTGGACTGGACAATTCTTTACTGTCCTGTTAAGTTGTGGGAAGTTGAACAACGTCTCTGGCTTCTACCTTACTAGATACCAGTGGAAACGCCCACCATAGCCATCCTTGATTATAAAAATCAAGTATATCTCCAGTCATTGCCAGATGGTTACTGGGGGAGAGGAGCGTGGGCAGAGTCACCCCCAGCTGAGAACTATCGCTATAGAGCAGCAGCTTGTGAAAACTGTTCAAAATGCAGATTCTCTGGGCCCACCCCCAAACGAAACCAAACCCATTGCCATCAAGTCAAGTCAGTTCCAACTCACAGTTACCAATCTTAGTCTAGAGGCTGTACCAAAACCTGTTCAACTTGATAACAGCATGCAAGCCTTCTCTGAAGGACAAGTAGTGACCGAGCATGAAGCAAACTGGCTAGAAGTCAAACTCACGCCTCTTGCGTTGGAGGTGACAGTTCTATCACTGAGGCATCACTGACCCCACAGCTTCCCATAGCGTGGGAAGACCTTAGAAGGTATGATCTGGAAGAAAAGGAGGAGGAAGGGTGGGGAAGGAGAGAGCATTAAAGTTGGGCCCCTTCCGTTAATAAGAACCAGGGAGGGGAAACCATGGCCACAATGCAAGGACCATGGCCAGAATGTGTTTACCTTCCAAAACCATCTTATGGTTAAAAAAAAAAAATGATGTTCCACTTCAATAATTATTTTTACTTAAAATCACGAGCATCCCCAAATAAGGGATATAAATGTAATAAAACATCATTCATCAATATATTCTTGTTTTTTCCCCCTGTACTGATGGATTCAAAAATATTTACAGAGAATATACTGTGTAGGTGTGAACAAGATAAATATGTGGTCCTGGACTCATGGATCTTACAGTTTTTTGTTGGGAAGTAGGAGAGAGATTGAAAACAAAGTAACCCAATATTTCACATTTGGGGTTGTATGCTGCTACTGGGTCATGAGCTCCGTTTCATGTGTGTTAGAAACAGCTTTGTCAATGGCTTCACGGACAAACAAAGTCAAATGAAGACAGCAGAGCCTATTTTCCATCTTAAGTGGAGTATTTCATGAAAATGTTTCAGTTGTGTGTGTGGGCATGAGAGTGTGAATCAATGTAAAACAGTTCTCATTTTTGAGTCAAAAATGTTTGAAAACCACTGACTTTTTAAAATTCTGAAAAAAAAAGAAATGAGTTTGAATTACAATGCATGCTATGAAAAGACCAAGATAGAGAAGGACAGATATGTCAAGGAGAGAAAGGTAAGAAGGACCAGCTTTGGCTGTGTAGTCAAAGACAGCATTGCTGAGGACGCCTTGAGTCTGAACCTAATGGAGGAGAGCCAGCAGGCAAGAGGAGAAAGAGCCTCCAGGCATCGGTAACAGCCACTGCAAAGGTTTTCTTTTGGTCTTCAATACCAAGGAGAGTGGCAAGCTAAATGGCCATGAAAATGGGCCATTCACTTACGAAGGAATATTCTAGAACTTTTGGTTAAGTTACTGTTGTTGGGTGTTATTAAGTTGGCTTTGACTCACAGCAACCCTAAAGGACAGAGCAGAACCACCCCAGGAGGCTGCCTGACATGTGATCTTTATGGGAACATATCACCAGGTCTTTTCTCTCAGAAAACTGCTGGTGGGGTCCAACAGCCGACCTTTGGTTCAGCAGCCGAGCACTTAACCATTGTGCCACCAGGATTCCTTTTTGGTTGGCAGAGCACAGAAACCAAAGGGAGGCAGGGGTCTATTCCATAAGCACAGATGAGCCTGAAAGACATGGAAGATTTCCAATCCGAATAACACTTAGAAAGAAAACATAGATTCAGTTAAGATTCAGCAAATACTTGTTGAGCTTTCATCATGAGAAAATAGTTGAACTAGAATGAAGTCAAAGATGAACACCAGTTTAAAAATGCCTGGGAAGGGTCTCGTGTACAATATACACAACAGAGCAGAGATTATCGTTTCCTTATTTACAGAAGTGTTGGCCGTTCTGCTCCTTAACAAAACCTATTCCGAATGCCTCAGATTTGTTTTTCTCTGTATGATTTTGTAATAAAGATGTCATTCACCCCAGAATAGCTTGTGCCTAATTTGCTACCTGCCCTGAGCTATACTTCGAAAGAATGGCATATGCTGCATCCAACAATGATACTACATGATAGTTAGGGCCTCATACAAATCTTTGCAAAGAGACTTACCATCTCTATAATACCCCGATAGTGCACCTTTGGGCTCCACAACTGCTGTATTTGTTGTCGTTGGGTCCCATTGACTCAATCCCTCCTCACAGACACCCTGTGTACAACAGAGTGCAACACTCCCTGGTCTTCCACCATACTGACAATCATTGTTGTGTTTGAGTGCATTGTTGCAAACACTATGTCAATCCATCTGATTGAGGGTCTTCCTCTTCGTTGCTGACCCTTGGTTTCACCACACATGATGTCCTTCTGCAGAGACTAGTCCTTCCTGATGACACGTCTAAGCACTTAACACGAAGTCCGCCATCGTCCTTCTAAGGAACAGTCTGACTGTACTTCTTCCAAGACAGATCTGTTAGACCCCTGGCAGTCCATGACATGTGCAGTATTCTTCAGCAACACCGTAATTCAGATGCATCAGTTGTTCTTCTTTGGTCTTTCTCACTGTCCAACTTCTACATGCAATCTGTTATTGAAAATGCTGGGTCTTGGGACAGGCACACGTTAGTGTGGGAGAAATACAATTCAAGTATTGTAACTCGAGGCTTGAATCGTTTCTTCAGTTTCTTCAGCTTTAGAAATGCCAGACATGTTCTTCCCTTTTAATTTTTTAGGTCTGGGTCTTTGCATGTTTCAGTATAATATTTTGTCTTCTGTTAACCTCTTTTACTGGGTCATTTCTTCGTTTCATTTGAGCTACTCTACACTCAAGTGCAAATTTCTGAGTCTCTTCCAGCATCACTTTGGGTCTTTTCTTTCTTTCCTGTCTTTTTAATGACGTTTCACTTTCTCACTTATGACGTCCTTGATATCATTTCAGAACTCACCTGGTCTTCAATCACTAGTAAGTGTTCAATGCATCAAATCTATCCCTGAAAAGATCTCTAAATTCAGGCGAGATATACTCAAGGTAGTAGTACTTTGGTTCTCATGGACTTGTTACAATTTCCTTGAGCTTCAACTTGAACTTGCACATGAGCAGTTGAGAATCTGTTCCGTAGTTGGCCCCTGGCCTTGTTCTGGCCGATGACATTGCGCTTCTCCGCTACCTCTTTTTACAGATGGAATCAATTTGATCCTTTTGTATTCTGTCTGGCAAGATTCACATGTATAGTCACCGTTTATGTTGTCAAAAAAAAAAAAAACATTCCAATGAATAGGTCATTAGTCTTGCAAATTTCTGTCATGTCCTCTCCCGTGTCATTTCTATCACCAAAGCATGTATTCCAACAACCATCTCTTCTTTGTTTCCAACTTTTACATTCAAATCACTAGTAACAATCAATGTGTCTCAATTATATGTTAGATCAGTTTCAGACCGTAGAAGGTGATAGAAGGTAGAAGATGAAGATAGTATCTTCATCTTTGGCATTAGTGCTTGGTGTGTAAATTTGAATAATAGCCATATTAACTGGTCTTCCTGTAGACACATGGAAATTATCCTGTCACTGGCAGCTGTACCTCAGGATGGATCTTCAGATATTCTGACATTGAATATAACACAGTTCCTCTTCAAATTGTCATTCCCAACACAGTAGACCATATGAGTATTTGATTCAAAATAGCCCATGAGCACTCCATTTCAGCTTACTAATACCTAGGATATAAAGCTTCAAGTATTCATTTAATTTTTGACAACTTCCTAGACTCGTACTTTGTACTTCCCACGTTCCTATTAATAGATATTTGCAGCTGTTTCTTCTCATTTTAAATCATGCCATGTCAGCAAATGAAAGTTCCAAAAGCTTTACTCCATCCGCATAATTAAGGCTGACTCTACTTTGAGGAGTCAGCTCTTCCTTAACTGCATTTTGGGTACCTTCCAACATGAGGGATTCGCCTTCCTGTACAATATCAGTGTCCTGCTACCATTCGAAAGGTTTTCAACTGGCCAATTTTCCAGAAGTAAACTTCCAGGTCCTTCTTCCTAGTCTGTCTTAGTCTGGAAGCTCTGCTGAAACTTGTCACCCTGGGTGACTCTGCTGATATTTGAGATGCTGGTAACATAGCTTCTACCACCACAGCAATGCTCAAGCCACCACATACTACATAGAATCCCAAATTCTGAAGCCAGACCTTTGTTAGTACTTAATGTCTGTGTTTGTAACAAATTTATTATTGTTGTTAGACACTACCTTCTTTATCATTTTGCTATCTCCTTGCTAATCTGACTAAATTCACCTTCCTAAGGGCTTGTTTGACAGTTCTGCCTAACATCTCTTCCCTTATCCCTTGACCACCTTACAGCCTTTGACTTCTGCAGAGTTCAATCCTTTTGCGCCTTCACTCAAGTGGGCAGAGTTCACAGAAGCATAGCAATGGCAGCAACGTAAGCTTTTGCAGTGGGTGCCCAGTACACACTAACAGCCTTAATTTGACTAGAATGAACTGACAACCTCAGGCCACTGTTAAATGATCTTGAAACTCTGGAGACAATATCTTATTCTTCAAGCTCTAGACAACTGGACCCCAGTAAAAATTTGAGAAGGGGCAGAGCGAAGTCACAGGGAAATTCCTGAAAGATCTTTTCGGCAAACATTTTTGAAAGCAATTTGTAGTTATCTTAAGAGCCTACCAAATGCTCACATTTCTTGAAGCAGTAACTTTGGAATCTCCTGGAATGCTTCCGGAAATTATTGCTAAAGACGTAATCTGGAATTCAGAAATAGGTTTAGGCACAGAAATGTTATTTGTGGCATTATTTGTATTTGAAATTCAAACAAATATCTTTCAACAGGAGAATGTTAAATATATAATGTTATATTTACAGATTATTTTTTAGTCATCAGAAGTGCTATTTGTGAAAAGATTATAACATGGGAAATGGTTAAATCATAATGTTAGGTAGAAAAGGCTAAAACTTGGATCGTATGATACGATTTCGACCATATAAAAAACAGATACATGAAATAACTAAAGATGAAAAAAATCTATAAAGGAAAGGAGTCAGTGGCTGAGTTATCCAGGTCCTTGTGTTTCTAGTCAGTTTTTCCTGTATTTTCAGTTTTTTTCTCCAATGAGCAAGTACTCATTTCATGTTCTCAGCAGACTGTATTTCAAATATTACAGTGTTATTTCTCTTCAGTAAATGTAAAAATAATTCATAGTTTCAAATAATATTCAACATACATATGGCACTTTGTAGAACATCAAAATTTGTTTGCCAGCATCAGTGGGTATAAACTGGTTTAGTTTAATCACAAATTATTGCCAAGTAATAAAGTAATATCAATATTTTATAATTTATTGGGAGTAGTTATAAAAACAATTAAGAACTCTCATAGGGGACTTCATTCTCTATAATGAGGATAAATAAAATAGTTGGTATATTGTAGCTTGCTTTAAAAATGAGTTTTTTTTTTAATCAGAAGTGATAGGATAATTTACTTGTTCATAATAAGTAACATACTTCCGTAATTGAACTCTAAATATTGTCCATTAATGCTAGCAGACCACAACATAAGCCCGTTGCCATCAAGTCAGTTCCAACTCATAGCAACCCTAAAGGATTGAGTAGAACTGCCCTACAGGGTTTCAAAGGGGTGCCTGGTGAATACGAACTGCTGACTGTTCAGTTAGCAGTCATACATGGTATGGCAGTTAAGTTTGTGAACTCGTCTTGGAAAAAGTGCCACTTACCTCATTAGTGAGTATCACTATGGTCACCTTCAAAGTACTCCCCTTGGCAAGCTCTGCGTCAATGCCAGCATCAAGTCCACCCTTCAAAGCAATTTGGGAACTTCTTCCAGAATGGCCATCAGAGCTGTTGTCATATTATGCTTGATGTGCTAAGTGTCGTCAAAATGTCTTCCTTTCAATATTTCCTTTACCATCGGGTAAAGAAAAGAGTCATTCAGGGCCAAAACCAGCGAGTAAGGATGGTATTCCAACACACTTTGTTTACTGGCTAAAAACTCCCTCACCGACAACTATATAATTAAGTTCGTGAACTTGCTACTGTGCCACTGTGCACAATAGCCATTCCAGAAAGACTTCCAAAGTTGCTTTGAAGGGTGGGCTAGGCAGTTGCATCGGTGCATAGCTTCTCAAGGGGAGTATATCGAAGGTGATCACAGTGATAATCAGAAGTGAGGTATGCAGCACTTAGAACAATTGAGTTCACTGACTTACTTGTCGGACCTCGAAGCTCTTAACCACGACGCCACCAGGGTGTGCACATAGATGAATTACAGCTCTGTTTATAAGTTTCATCAGCCTTCAAAGCTCTACACCGTTACAGGCTACAACCCTTTGCAGCTGAGTCACTTCTGACTCATGGTAACCCACATCTTACCCAATAGAACATCCCGATGGCATTCTCTTGCCTGGAATCTTTCTAGAAACAGACCACCACACTGAGAGTTTAAGTCTCGTGCTGTGTTTCTTCACACAGCTGTCAAATCATTTGCCTACAGGATGAGTCCAACTCTTCTGGCTACCTCGAAGCTGAGTGATTCATCCGCCTCTGTATCTGAAGGCCACGTGAGCCGACTAACTATGTGCATGCAAAATACAAAGATCTAAGCTCCTCTTCGGGCAAGATTTTCCCTGTTCCTCAGCCTCGTTTATAATTCCTGCTCTCAGAGAGTCTATTTATGACAGCCTAACCCATCTTGGCCTGTGCACTGTGTCTCAGTATGAGGAACCCGAACCGTCTGTGCAAGGCGGCTCTCTGGAGGAGACCACACTGTTGACAGAGTCATGCCACCACCCCGTGGGTGGTCAGAGGCAGGGAAATCTGAGCTTTTGAGTGCTGGCCTGTCATGTGCCAGCACATTTAGACTCTGGAAGCTGTTATCTATTACGGCTGTGAATCTCCTGAAAACCAGAATTACAGGTAACTAATATTCGTTCTGCATGCCAAAGCAAATGCAAACCCTTAATCCCCAAATGACTGAGCTATTAGTATTAAAATCGTTTCTTTTATATAGCATGTGTAACAATTTGTTAGTCGCTGGGCCAGAGCAATAAAAACACCATTGAAGGAATTTCTGCTCTGAAGCACCTCTAAATTAACAAGAAGGGGCAATGGGCTATCTGCTGGGGACAAGGGGGCTTTCTGGAGGAGTTAGTTCATTGTGAAGGAGACAAGATGAGGTTTCTTGGGAGCCAGCTAGGTTTTACAGGTTTACCAGAAGGAGCCAAGGCAGCGTTAGAGCAAGGCAGGCCTAATTTTGAATCCTGCTTGAAACTGGGCATCCTTGGGTAAGTTCCCGAACTTTCTGGCCCTTTCTTTCCTCATCTAAAAAAACTGGAGCTAATAATAACTGCTTTTCACAGTAGATATAGAAAGAACAGGAAAATGCATATGAAGTGGCTTGCTCCTGCACTGTGCATTTTACATACATATTCTGTCTTAATGGGAACCTTGGTAGTAGAGTGGTTAAGAGCTAGGACTGCTAAGCAAAAGGTCTGCAATTCAAACTCACCAAGTGCTCCTTGGAACCACTATAGGGGTGTTCTACTCTGCATAGAGTCATTACAGATCGGAATTGTGTCGATGGCGATGGGTTTGTTTTTTTGTTTTGTTTTGTCCTATTATTTCATTGCTTCCACCCATCTGAACCAATTTAGCCTTACCAGGAAAATGTACTTCTCACTTGGTAATAGTTAAGAATGCAACAACGTGTAATTGGCTATGGCCATCTTAGTTTTGGAACAATTGCTCCCTATTTTTTCTGCCAGTATATAAACAGATACTAATATCAATATGGAAACCCTGATGACATAGTGGTTAAGTGCCACAGCTACTAACCAAATGGTTGGCAGTCCATATCCACCAGGCACCTCTTGGAAACTCTATAGGCAGTTCTATGCTGTCCTATAGGGTCACTATGAATTGGAATGAACTCAAGAGCCAAGAATAGTAATGATATATGTGTGCTATCCCCCTTGTCCTCACCCTGCTCTCGCAAATTCTTCTGTGGCCAACAGAAAGCCCAGTAACAGGATGTTGGTGCTGCACCTGATACAGCCCACACTCCGCTCATTCCATTATACTCTGTAGAAATGATTTTCCAAGCTGTAATAAAAGTAAATGCCTGGGCTTCTCTATATGTGAAAGAAATTTGTGATGCAAGAAAATATTTTATGGTCAGGAAAGAGTGTGCCCTCGAGTTCATGTAGTATGTCTGGAAGATAGATTATGATGTGGGGAAGAAAAAAAGGTAAATATAGAGGACACAGTCTCAAAGATGGAACAATGCACATACAGCGTTTTCTGTATTAAAAATGCACCAGGTTCATCTGCACTAAACCTTTTGTGTATACTTACCTGTCTTGGAGGGCCTGAGTTTCTGAGTGCCCACCCCTCAGACTTTCTGATGCAATAAGTCTGGGAAAGGGCCTGGTCGTTTGCATATCTAACAAGTTGCTGGGTGACACCGTGCTGGTCAAGGCAACATGTTTAAGAGAACTCAGCTGAATAACGCATGAGACAAATTTAGGAGAATTTTTGGTTTATCCTGTGGTCTACGATAGTTTAAGTAGCGTCAGAGTCATATGTTCTTTCCAAGTTCAAAAGAACCCAGCTCTGAAATTATTTAGTTCTGGTACACCCCCACCGTCCTTAATGAAAGACCTTTAATCACCATTTCATTGTCTTTCGACTAAATTTTCTGCACCTACTTGGGTCACTTAAATCCTGTTTTTCCAAAGAATCATCCATTTCCTCTACGTTTGCAGATCTGTTGCCGATAGTATTCAATGTAGTTCTCTCTTATAATGATATGTGTGCGTGCTTGTGTGTAATTGTATCTCTCATGTCAGTCCTAATCTTACATAGTTTCCTTCCTTAATTATGCTCCAGGGATGGTTACATATTTTATCAGTCTTTTTAAAAGAACTGGCTTTTGAAATCATTTGTTCTTTCCACCACTTTGTTTCGCATTTTACTTATTTTAGTATTTATCTGTATTAGTTCCTTCTTCTTGCTTTATTTTTTTTGTTGTTTATGAAATTTCTTTAGATAATATCATGTTCATTTGTTAACAGTCTAATGATGAAGCTATTATTAGCCATAAGACATACATTTTCCTCTGTGTGCAGCTTTAGCTGTGGTCTGTAAGTTTTGGTAGAAAATAGTCTCCTTTTCATTGGTTTTGTATAGTTTATAATTTCACTTTCAATCCTGGAATTAGTTTTGATGGATGTTTCTTATTTTTCAGGTGGTTAAGATTTTTCTGTTGCTTTAGTATTTAAAATCCATCATATTGGGTTATGATTTAAGGTGACATCTATTAAAACCTTTACGTTTTGAAGTAAGTGCAAGTTTTCTTTTTCGCCTAGTAACTTACATTGTGTTAACGATTCCACAGACATCTAGTTTATTAATATATAGGGTTTGAGTTCCGTGTACAAATCTATTAGACTCAGTTGGTAGATTGCTGTTCAAATCTATGTCCTTCCTTGTATTCAGGCTCCTTGATCAATTCTGAAATCAATATAACCTTTATTCTAAAACCTTATAAAGAAAATACAAAGCAACTGTGGACAAATTTCACTTACACACATAAGTGTAAGGTTTTTTAATAAAATATTACCAAATAAAAACCCAGAGGTGTATCAAAAGAATAATACAGTATGACCAAGAAAAATGTATTCTTTAAATACAAATATGGTTAAAAGGATACTATTGAAATAATTCACCTCATCAATAAACTAGAGGAGGAAAAAGTGGAGTGTAATAATACAGAGAGAAAAGACCTTTGTAAAATGTAGCTGCCATTTTTAATAAAAAATATTTTCTTTTCTGTTTTACTTAAATGTCTGTGGTAGACTGCCCACAAAAAAAACTAACAAACTGCAAAATTCTAACTAGTTAAAATCTAAGGTTGTTTCTGTTAAAATCAGGTACAGGAGAATGTCCCAAATATCCATTGCCACGATAATGTATGACAAACAACTACCAGACATCAGTGACACATAACCGTAGGCGTTTACGTAATTTACTGCCTGTAGAGATCAGCAGATCTGAGCTGGGCTTGCTTACATGTCTGTGGTCAGCTATAGATCACTGAGGCTCTGTGATCTCGAATGAGCTTGTGCTATACCTGGGACCAGCTGGCTGTGAGCTGATTTAGGATGGTCTCTGCTGGAACGGTGGTCTCATCTTCCAGCAGCTAGCCCAGGCATGCTTTCATGGCTGGGCCAGAGCAGCAAGATCAAGCACAACTTCCCAAGAAATTTTTAGGGCTGTCATTACATCATTTACTAATATCCCATTGGCCAAAGCACCTACCTGGCTAAGCCCAGAATATGAAGGTATTGCAAAGTTTGATGGTCAAGGGCAGGGGCCGTTGAAAACCCTGTGAAGCTCCGTTCTACCCTGAAACGTGTAGGATCTCATGAGTCATCATCCACTCCACAGCAACAGTCTTGGTTTTATTTTATTTTTTTAAGGAGATGAGATTTTATTAGATTAATTAACAAAAACTGAAAAAGTAAAATTATCTTTCTGTTTAAAAAATTCGATGATGTGATCACATTTCTATAAAAATCAACAGACTCAAGTAAAAAACTGCTACATTTAATAATATTTGTCCAGAAAGTCGGGTTAAAATAGGAGAGCAGAGCCATCAGTAAATTTTCCTGATAGGCATTCATTCAACACATATTCACTGAAAACTGACTATAAGCGAGTGAGTGTTCCTCTGCTCGCTGGAGCTATGGTGGTGAACACAAGAGGCATAATCTTTGCCTGAATGGGACTGATGTTCTAGTTGGGAGAAGTGGAAACTCATCCACAAATGAGTCAATGAGAGGTCAGATGGCAGTAAGTGCTATGGAGAAAAATATAAAGTCAGAGAAGATGTATACTAACTGTGTCGCAGGTAGGACAGGTGATATTGAATGTGATGATCAGGGAAGGCCTTATTGCTAAGTCACCCTCCAGGTAGAGACTTGAGGTCAGTGAAGAAGCTGGCCATGCAGACGACTGTGACAAGCGTGTTCTGGGCAATGGGAACAGCCACTGCAAACTTAGGACTTACATGATGCGTTTTATTTACAAGATTTATCAGTTACAAGTGGGTATGAAATTGTCACTATAGCAACACAAATTGTAAAGTAGTTAAGAATACGCTTTACAAGAAAGACCTAAAAGATCATCTGGGAAGATCCAAGGAAAGGATTTTAAAAAAACAGTGGGGTACAGTAACTTGGCTCACCAGATATTTGGACATACTGAACCGACTGTATCAAAATAACAAGTTGTTGGCAAAGGAGTTGTTTTAGCTAGTGTTGCTGTAACATAAATACTACAAGCAGGTGGCTCTGCTTGTAATATTTGGTCATTCCTTAGTTCTTGGTGATACTCACTTGGCATCTGTTTTCCCCAATATATGCTTGCTTTTGTATCTTTGGTGAAAGCCAGGTGAAATTGTGCACTAGCAATGAGTAAGCAAGCACAACTAAGCCCACGTGTACCTTGCTTCTTGGGTAATGCAGCCCTGTTTATGCCGCTGTGTGTAACTTGAAAGTGACTGGGTTTAGGATCCGCCTTGAATTCAACTGATTTGGTTGACTATATGACATTAGACTGTTTTATGGAAGAGTGATTACATTATATTAGATTACATTGTGGAAAGTAATGACATTAAATTCCATTATGCTGTAAGTATAGAGCTTAGAATTCAAACGCATAGTTTGAGAGGACACAATCAAATCCATAACAGGAGTACAGCATATTGGAAAGTCCATAAGAACTACAGTTATACCCTTCCTTGCTAACATATTCAAAAGTAAATTACAAGTGGGTAAATGTATGTATTTAAAAAATAAGCGATAAACATGTATTATTTTTCTGTTGTCTTAACTAACCACAAATTGGCAATTTAAACAACATAAATTTATTATCGTACCATTCAGTATATCAGAAATCTGATACGAGTCTCACTGGGGTAAAATCAAGGTGTCAGCAAGGCTATGTTCCTTTCTGGGAGCTCTGAGAGAGAATCAGTTTTCCTGAGACATTCCCAGCATGTAGGGTTTGCCAGCGTTCCTTGGCTTGTAGCCTCTTCAGCTAGCTTCAAAGGCAGCCGTGGTACATCTCTTTGACCCTTCTTATGTAGCATCATCTCCCTCTGACCACAACTGGGAAAAGTTCTCTGCTTTTAGGGATTTGTGTAATGACACTGGGTCCACCTGGATAATTTAGGACATGCTCCTCTTCTCAAGGTCTGTACCCTCGATCATGTCTACAACATCCTTTGTCCCATCTAAGATAATATATTCTCAGGCTCCAGGGCATGAGGGTATAGACATCTTTGGGGAACCATCTTTGTGCCCACCAGAAAATGCTTTAGAGAAAAGTTGGGGGAATGTATTTATAAACCAGGTGTCAGGGAAACATTTATAATCAGAGAACTAACGCCTAAGGGACAAAAGATGGGCAAGCTATGCCACGTATTTTTTAGTTCTGTGACCAAACAGACTGTAAACAAACTTAAAGGACATAAGCTAGATGTCTTACAGCATGTGAATGACAGGGTGTTAGCTGAAAGACAGGATGTTAATGTCTGCATTTTTTATAGAGTTCATAAGGCTTAATAACCCAAAACCAAATCCACTGCTATCGAGTCAATTCCAACTCACAGTGACTGTATAGGACAGAGTAGAACTGTCCCATAGAATTTCCAAGGAGTGCCTGGTGGATTCAAACTACTGATCTTTTGGTTAGTTGCCATAGCACTTAACCACTATGCCACTAGAGTTTCCAGGAAAGAATATGGATTCTGAGGAGTGCCCTGTATGGATTCTGAGGAGTGGCTGGTAGATTCCAACTGCTGACCTTTTGGTTAGCAGCCAAGCTGTTAACCACTGTACTGTCATAGCTGCAGATGGAGATGTACAGACACTCAGAGTTTTTTAGAATATATTTACCATTGTTGTTAGGTGCCACCCCATTCTGAATCATAACACCCCTATAAAATACCTAAACCAACCCTGCTGCCATTGAGTCCATTCCATCTCATAGCAACCCTATGGGACAGAGTAGAACTGCCTCATAGACTTTCTAGGGAGTACCTGATGGATTTGAACTGCCAGCATTTGGGTTAGCAGCCAAAATCACTTAACCACCGTGCCACCAAGGTTTCCAAGACTTGACAGAAAAAAGAATAACCTTTGAAAAATGGGAAAGAGGTATGAATAGTTGTATCACAGAAAAGCAAATTCTATTGGCCAATAAAACCCACACAAAAATATGCTGAAACTCAGTAGCTTTTAGGAAAATACAAGCTTATGAGAACAGTGAGTGTATTAATGTTAAAATATATATGTTATGCCAAGCCAAGTGCCATCAAGTCGGAGAAATATGTTATAAATCCCAACCTCTTTGTTTATGATTATACCCTATTTGAGAATGGGTTATCTTTGTTATGCTAATGAAACAAGATTAGTGTAGCATGTATCTTGAGTCAGTCTCTTTTGAGATGTAAAAAGATTATAACAGGTGAGAAGAGAGAAAGCTGGGGAAAGACAGATGCTGAGTCACATGGAAATCTCCAAGTTTCCAAAAAGCAGAAGCTGAGGAGACAAGGACCTTCCTCCAGAGCCAAGAGAGAAGAAAAGCCTTCCCCTAGAGCCAGCACTCTGAGTTTACACTTGTAGCCTCTGAAGGTGTGAGAGGAAACCCTGGCGACCTAGTGGTTAAGAGCCTCAGCTACTATTTTAGTCATAGTGCTGCCTTAACAGAAATACCGCAAGTGGATGGCTTTAAAAAGGGAGATTTCATTTGCCACAGTCCTGTTAAGCTGAAAGTCGAAATCCAGGATGTCAGCTTCAGGTGAAGGCTTTCTCTGCTGGCTCTGGAGGGAGGTCCTTGTCATCAGTTTTCCGGACTGAGAGCTTCTGAGGCACAGGGACCCTGAGTCCTTTCCAAAGGATGCACTCAGCTCCTGTCAGTGTTTATTGGTGGTATGAGGTCCCCAGCTTTCTGTTTGCTACTTGCTTTCCTTTCTATCTCAAGAGATCACGTCAAGGCACAGAACAATCTTACACCCTGAGTCCTGTACCACCAACACAATTGCCACCCATCCTCTGTCATTAACGTCATAGATATAGGCTTGACAATGTGGAGGAACAGCACACAATCCCAGGAGTTCTGGCACAGCCAAACTGCCAGACACATTTGTAGGGGAACACAATTCAATCCTTGACAGCCACCAAGACAAACTTCAGCAATTCAAATCCACCAAGTGCTCTGTGGAAACCATAGGAAGCAGTTCTACTCTACCTGTAGGGTCTCTATGAGTTGGAATCGACTCAATGGCAACCCATCAGGCAATCTGTGAGAAAATACATGTCTGTTTGTTCAAACCATCTACCTGTGGTTTTTCTGTTACAGCGGCACTAGATAACTAAGACAATATCTTATATGACTCAGCTTCTGGGAAACTAGCCCATAAAAATAAAAACAACAGTGTGTTAGACTCTGAATACAAGAATTTTATTGCATCATTGCAGTGGTGAGAGACAGAAAATTTGGAAATCGAATGTGTGCCCTGTAATAGGGGAATGATTGAAAGAAAGTGCGGCATATCTGTAGGGTGGAGATACAAATATATACGAGATTCAAGATCCATAAGAAAGGAGCTGTATCTAATTGTGTGATGGGTGGAGCAATCCACAACACTAGCCAGAATTCATGTTTGGGAGTTCAAGAGGGAAATCTCACTTCGTAAACGGGCAATCACTTCGTAAAACTGTTAGTTTTGTCTCTGATTCCAACAGGGCATGGTAACTGGTGCCACTGGGACTCAGGTTGCTGGGCTTCAGGTGAAGGAGTGCATGGCCCCTGCTGACCCCTAAACCTCTTTGATTCACTAGATCTATGCCGTAATTTCAGGAAGAACAAAGGGTTTGGGTTGTGCCTCCCTGAGAGGTGGTGAGAATATTGTTTTGTGATTTGACTGGACGTATCTAGAGATGTAATCAGTACCTCTGGACCGAGTCATTGCTGAGTAAGTGAGAAAACGTCTGGGCCATTTGATTCAGGAACTGAGAGTCAGTGTCAGAAGAATGTAGTTCCAAGGTGCCTTGCCTACACTCCCTGGATCCCTCCAGAATATTCTGAGCAGTGGGAGCACACCAAAAAAGGTAACTGGCTTCCTCCTCCTGAGAGAACCACATACATTTTTAGGGTATAAAATCTGGTATGTTTGCTTTAAGAGAAAAATAAAAAAAAAAAAAAGATGGAATTGCTCAGAAACCTCAGGGCTTCCTGGAATTTCTGTTAAGAATTCAGCTGTCCTGATGATAAATTTCTAAATACCATCACTTCAGCCAATATTATTCAGAGCAGCGAAATGGGGAAAGATCATTTCCTTGGTCATAAGAACTGTGTGAAAAGATTATGTGGAAAATGCAGTTATGCCTGAGAATATGTGAAAAGCCGAAATCAGACATAGGTATTAATCGACTTTCAAATTATTTGCTGACTGTATGGGATGAATTTCCAGGTCTGTGCCAACTACAGGATAATCAGAAATATGTTACCCGTCAAAGGTCCACTCTTTGGACAGGAATGGATTGAACTTGGCGATGCAGAGTGACCATATATTGGGTACACTTTATGGTTCTGTGCATCTATAGGGTATCATCCTGCTGAGGTCTGGCTGGAGGAAGGAGAGTGGGTGGAGAGGAGCGGAAAGGAGGCCGTTGGAAGGATGAGACATGTATGGAGCAGAGAGGAATAGTGTGCTGTCACCGGACAGGGAGAGCAGTCTGCATATAGGTGGGCATGTAAATTTGTATGGGAACGTACATTTTCACTCAGTCATGTTAAATAAAAAAGAAATATGTTATTCATATCAGATCTCTAAATGCATCCCAAGATCAAGAAATGCGTTCTCCTTCTCCAGGAAATTCGGAGACCTACACAGCCATAGCTCTTGCAAATCTATCTTACTGTTAAAGAACCCTAAGGCTTCATGCGTGGTTATCAGTTTATTCTATTTTTTCATTTTACCCTATAATGAACACAAATGACCGTTCTAATCAGAGAAGAGCAGGGGAATTTAAAAACTCATCTGTGTGACTTGAAAATCACAGCTCATTAAGGATTTGAGTTTCTGGATTTTTGTTCTCTACTCCTGGCCCCGAGGCTAATGGTTGGAGTCCACCCACTGACACTGGGGAAGAAAGGCTTGGCCATCTGCTTCGCAAAAGATAACAACCAAGAAAAGACCTGTAATATATGAGATCGATATGAGTTGGACTTGACTCTACGGCCGTGGGTTTAAGTTGTCCTTTTAGATTATTGTTCTTGTCTTTGGTTTGAAGGGAAACCCTGGTGGTTTAGTGGTTTAGTGCTGTGTCTGCTTACCGAAAGGTTAGCAGTTCAAATCCACCATGCGCTCTTTAGAAACTCTATTGGGCAGTTCCACTCTGTCCTATAGGGTCTTTATGAGTCTGAATCAACTGGACAGCAGCGGGTTTGGTTTGAAGCAATTTTGACTTTTTCTTTTTTTAAAGAAACAGTCCAATTTTATTATGTAAGCGCTCAGAAACCTTTTACACACGGATATTTATAGAAAGTTAAACTGTCATTTGGTTACAAATGGGAGAGAGAATGTGCAGTGGAGGGAGGAAACTCTTCAACTCACAAGGACTTGAGGCCGAATCTTGACAAGTCCCTGCATCTCTAAGGCTCCGTTCCCTTGACTGTCGAGTAGAGATGATGACTCTTATGTTTGTAGAGTTGCTGTGAGGCTTACAGTTAATGTCATATATTTACTGTTTGAAAGTTGCATGCAGTAACTAACAATACATGAAAATGAGAGATAGTGTTCCTTTCTGGACTCCTTCTATTCTTCCTTGTTGAAAATAGCCTTATATAACCCAAAGCAATCCACAAAGTATCAAGCCTTTTGTCCTCAAAAAACGATTGGCCTCTTCATTATCTTTTAATAATTATTGGCATCAAAATAAGCCAACTTGACTGCTTATTTGATATTACGAGCAAATATAACTTTAAAAGGAAGAAAAAGTGTTAGAAGGCAGATTCAACAATTCCCTTGGGGTGTGGATAGGGACAGAAAGAGAAGGTTTCTGGGGGACTTGGAAGATTCAGGGTGTTCATCATAGTTTGTGATCATTCATCAGGGGGTACACTGAAAATGTGTGCATGCATCCATCAATGTGTTACATTTTAAGGAGAAGTCAAAGCAAAAGAGAAAAAAAGATGCCCTGCCAGGAAAACATTCTCGGTGACAGCTTTTGAAGTCTCTCATTCCTTACTTGCAAACTTTCTCACGTTTCACATACACAGTCAGAGGAAAAAATGGAAACTGGATGCTTTAGAGCTTGGGCTGGGCGTCAGATTGGCCTTTGAGCTTTTAAAACATGGAGATGAGATCCAGCCCCTAGACATAATGTCTCTGTCGGACAAGGGTGGGGCCCAGGAATCTGTATTTTTTTTTTTTTAGATTCCAAATTAAGAAACCACTGCTTTGAAGTCTAAATCCAAATGACAGTTGCTGTCAAGTCATGTCCAACTCATGGCCACCTCATGCGTGTCAGACAGAGTAGAACTGTGCTCCATAATATTTTCAGTGGCTGATTTTTCAGAAGTTGATTGCCAGATCTTTCCTTCCAGGCGTCTCTGGGTGGACTCGAACCCCTAGCCTTTCGGTTAGCATATGAACCATTTGCCTTGCTCACGCATTTCAATGTCTAAAGCTAAGTTTCTTAAACTTTGCTCTGTGTTGGCATTCCTGAAATATTACAGAAATATTGAGGACAAAATTCCATCCTCCTCACCCAGAGCTTCCAATTTAATTGATCTGGGATGTGACCTGGGTATCCAGATTTTTAAAATCTCCCCAGGTGACTCTGATGTGTAGCAATGTGTGTGACCCACTGTCTAACACGGAGGGAAGGAGCTTGGAACTCCACATAGGGGAGTTTATCCACAGCAGGTGGACTCCCAGGAGTAGTTGGTATCCTTTAACAGCCTTAGAAACAAATGCTCCAGCAACCTATCATTTACCCTGGGCTGTGGCTTCCACGTAAGGCAAATATTGATTGTGTGTTTTTGTAATGAGCTTGTATTTGTTCATAGGGCCTTAATGTCCTGTCTGGATCACTGTTCTCTTTTAGCCTATAAATTTCTCAACAACAGAGATGAGGGCTGGGTCAACTGCTTGTGCAATGAGCTAAATGGGGCAGTTAAAGAGACTATCACGGGGATTTGGAAAAACTGTCCCGCAGCTTGCTGCAGGAGCAGAAACCCCAGAACTCGGTGTCATGTCTGCCCTGGTGATTGTACTTTAGGAGGAAACAATGGCAGGAACACAAGCTGTTCTTGGAGAGCAAATGTCTCTGTTTCACGGAGGTCAGCCTTAGACTCTCAGAGTCAACCATTCTGGTGATAAGAGAAAAGAGTTGTATTTTTGTTTCAAAGTCAGCCCTCCAGATAACTAGACTCACTGTAGAGACGACTTCCTGATTCAACCTTGCAATCAGCACCTTCCAGAGACATCTTCTGCCAGATACTTCTTACAACTTCTCTAAGTATTTTTCACTTACTTAGACCTACTTATAAACCCTTTGAACCTATTGCCAATGAGAGGATTTTGATACACAGCAACCCTATAGGACAGAGTAGAAGTGCCCCACAGAGTTTCCAAGGCACAGCTATTGGATTTGAACTGCCAACATTTCGGTTAGCAGCCAGAGACTTAACCATTGCTCCACCAAGGTTCCATAATTTGTCATAAATGTTATTTAAATGCTTCTTGTAACTTCCTATATGGTGTCCAAGAGGTAGAACTCGATGGAATTAAAAGTGCCAGGGTCAGAGCTGTGACCAGCACTGAAGCCAGCACTTCAAAGAATGGACTGCATTTGGGGACATAGAGTGATGCATGTGGTATGTCTACTTTATGGTTTAATATGTATATACATATATATATATGAGGCTGTCCTACTGGTTTCTTTTTAGAGCAGAGAGGAGAGGGTGTAGAGGAGGGGACAAGTGTTGGTTGAGTGGATACTGCCAGTAAGGAGTGCAAAAGAAAAATGTGCTATCACAAGGTGGAGAGAGTTGCAGAGGTGGGTACTCTGGGTTTTATATGGAAAACTGACTTGGGTTGTCAACTTTTGCTTAATCACAATAGAAAAATTTTTTAGAAACTGGCAGAGCCCCTCTTCATGTATCAAGGAAGTGAAAGGCGCTGCTTCAGAAAATCAGCAAAGATGCAGAAGCCAAAGCGTGAATCATTTTACCTGCTGGAGAAATAAATCACTTAGCTCAAGGGCTCTTTGGTGAGAGGTGGTGGAGTCAGCGCCCGTTTCTTGCTGTGTTCTCTGGAACTTCAGTGTAGCACTCTTCACTCAACACCCGGCCGAAGCCATGCTCCTCAGGGTCCCTGTGACTCTCTAAGTGCAGGGCCTTCTCGAGGAAGGCCTTCTCCTCTCCAGTGGTGAAGTGCTATATCCACTAGCCGAAAGGTTTGCGGTTCTAATCTGCCAGCAGCTCCTGGGAAACTCTGTAGAGCGGTTCTGCTCAGACCTACAGGGTCTCTAAGAGTCAGAAGCTACTCAGTGGCAGTGGATTGGTTTTGGTTTGGGTTTTGGTTTTTTTTCCTTCTCCTTGATGCTGCAGTAAATGCCTAATCACACTCCTGTCTCAAACTGTCCCCCAGCCTGCCAGGCAAAGGGATCAGGATTTGCTTGAGTTGGAATCCGCTTGATGGCAACAGGCTTGATTTTTGAGTCTTGGTTCTTGTTTTTGGTTTTTGGCTAAAAGATCCATGATTAGAAACCACCAGCAGCTCTGCATGAGAAAGATGTGGCCGACTGCTTCCTTCCCTAGAGATTTACAGCCTTGGGACCTCCTTGGGGACACTGTGAGTTGGAATCAATGTGACAGCAGTGGCTGTTTGGGGGCTGTTTTAGGTTGGTTCTTCGTACCGTGCATTGTTCACATACTGATTATAGGATATCTCATCGTGGGTTGTAATTATTGAAGACAACCTGGTAGTACATCAGTTATAGCACTCAACTGCTGGTTGAAATGTCGGCGATTGGAACCTACTAGAGGAAGGCGCAGCAGTCTGCTTCCGTAAGGTTTTACAGCCTCGGAAACCCCGTGAGGCAATTCTTTTTGGTCCTACAGGGCCACTAGGAGTCAAAGCTCACTCAGTGGCAGTGGGTGGGTCAAGTGATTTATGCTCTGGCTTCTGTGATGAAGCTGGACTCTTCCTAGGAGTAGGGAGGGCAGGTACCCATATTCCAGGCCTCAGAACTTAAACGTATGCCCTTGGCATGTAGTAGGAATTACACTGTGCAATAGCAGTAGATTAGACTAGCAAATGAAGGTCCCATCTAACAGTAAACCAAAACCAAACCCAGCACTGTTGAGTCAATTCCGACTCATAGCGTCCCTATAGGTCACGGCAGAACCGCCTCATAGAGTTTCCCAGGAGCAGCTGGTGGATTTGAACTGCCAACCTTCTGGTTAGCAGAACCACTATGCCCTCAGGGTTTCCATCAGCGCCACGGTATTTATTAGCTAACTGATTATAACATAGACAGTAAAGCTGACATCGTAAAGATAGGAAGCCACATCAACACTGCCTTTTGGCTCGATCAGTGTTGGATCTTCTTCCATGCAAATAACTCTTGGCACTTTGGCTGGACTCTAACGGAAGATCCCAGAGTCTTCAGACCCAGTCCTTATCTGCATTCCAAAAAACAGATGAATGTCGCAAGTTAATTTGGAGCTCTTGAATGTAAGCTGGAATGGCAATGGAGGTGTCTCTGGGTTTTAATTCTAAATGAAATAAAAAGGCAATGAATGGAGAGTTACTGGAGAGGTGGGTGTAGAGAAAACCAAGTGGACATTTGGGATAAATGGGAACAAACAACATTTAGATAAGAAGGGACCGAGGTCATCTATCTGCTAGCCATTATTGCAGTCACTCACTGCGTGTAGCTAGTTACATTTAAATTTAAATTAATAAAACTAAACAAAATTAAAGAATCCTACCCCTCATCCGCAGTAGCCACATTTTAAGTGCTCAAGAGCCACATGTGGCTAACAGCTACTACTCTGAAGAGTGTATGTGTAGAATACTGCCACTGTCACTGCCGACACCATCATCATCACAAGGTGCCATCAGGTCAGTTCTGACTCCTGGCAACCCAAAGTGTGTGTCAGAGTACAGCTGGGCTCAATGGCCAACTTCTTTTTCTAGTAGATTGCCCGGCCTTTCTTCCTAGGTGCCTCTGAGTGGACTTGAACCTACAGCCTCTTGGTTACCAGTCCAACATGGTAACTGTTTGCACCACCCAGGGACTTGATCCATTGTCACAGAAAGTTCTACTGGGCCACACTGGATAAACTCCATCCTTTTACTGGTAGGAAACCCCACAGCTGGAGAAGTTCATAGGCTTGTCAAAGATACACAGTAGGCCTGAATCCAGGACCTGTGTCTCAGGATATGTTACAAGGCTTGCCTCATAACACCCCATGCTGTGAGATTTGCCCCCTTCCACTGTATGATTCTCAGTGTAAGCCAAAGAACATGAAAAAGGCTAGCAAGTTTCAGTTGAAATGAAAAATCAAAAGTAGCCAGTCTATGGTGTTACACTGAGCAAACTTACTGGACAAAATTTTTTTAGTAAAAATTTAGTGGCATAGTAGTGTCTTAAATGAAAAACTTCTGAACAAAACTCATCTTTATATTTGAGTCAAAAGGCTAAGTTATATCACTCTTAAAAGCATCGTCCAGTTGCTCATCTTTATTGTCAGGTGAAGAAGCGGCTAAGCTATTTAGCTTCCTGTTGCTGTGTAGTTAAGTATCTATTGTTGTGTAGTAAAATATTCCCTAAGGAAGATGTCCATTTGCGTGTTCTGAGGATACATGGCTGTCCCTCAGTATTCACTGACGTGAATAAGTTGGTTTTCAAAAAGTTTCTTATATGTATGTTCTCAGATCTGGTTTTTATACTTCAGCTTGAGCTACTTTCAACAATACAATGCTGTGTCCATATTTGATCTTCCACAAAGAGTACCAGCTTCCTCTATACATTAAGAGCCCAGGTGGCACACTGGTTAAGAGCTTGGCTGGAACCAAGAGGTTGGCAGTTTGAATCCACCAGATGCTCCTTAGAAACTCTACAAGGCAATTCTACTCTGTCTTGTGGGGCTGCTATGAGTCATAATTGACTTGCCGGCAATGGGTTTGGGTTTGAGGGATTATTAGTTTAAATTGGGATTCTTGAAACCAAGGTAGTGAATTATCAGACCTGGGATAGTATTTAAAATATGATTATTTGGAAGAATTTAAGTTAACATGTACTTTGGGCGTCCAATTTACAGGGATGTGTTTTTGGACATGGGACTTCAGAAAGGTAACAGGGCTTTCGCTGGACTCCCATGTAGTTTGTCTTCGTGCGTCTGAGTGGAGACATGTGTCTCCTGTTTCTTTCAGCACCTGGGATGATTGTGGTGAGAGCCAGCTCATTACTAGAAAGCAGCACTGAAGCTAGTGTTAATGGAACACTTCCTCTGCCTTGGCCCAAGTGACATATCAGAAGTATCAGAAGTGTTTGGGTTGTGTGAGTGTATCAGACATTTGAAAACGACAGAATTCCAGACCCAAACATCACTTAAAGATATTTTCTCTTACAAACCAGAGTTCTAGAGGTGGTTTTCCAGTTCTCGCATTTTGTGACAAGATCTTTGCGTTGCCTTTGTCTAGTTACTCTGCTTTTCTTCCCCCGGTTGCTGTTCATTCTTGGGCCTGTCCTCTAGGAGTCACAAGATGTCACATCTCTAGGTGTCTTATCTTCACACAACTATACCCAAAGCCTAGAAGAAAAGCCAAATTTCCCTTAACCTGCCCCTTCATTGCACTGAATAAAATCCTCTTCAGGAAAAGCCTCTTCACCCTACCACTAGCAAACTACCTCTTACCTCTCACTGGCCAGAATTGGGTCACATGTCCAAACCATGCAGTAAGTAAGATTGGATATTTCAGTGGCCCAATGATGTGCAGCAAACCGCTCCCAAACTTGGTACCTGTAGACAACAATTCATTGCTTCTCATGATTCTGCAGTCTGGGCTGAGCTCATCTGAGTTATCCCTGTGGTATCTACTGGGCTGCAACACCCAAGATAGCTTCTTCACTCACGTGTTTTACCTCAGCTTGTTGGCAAGAATACCTGGAGGCTGGCCAGGCATCTTTTTTTTTCAAGGCCTCTCCACATGGTAGCCTGGGCTTCCTCACACTATGGCCGCCTCATTTTCATCTGACATCTTACATAGTGGCTGGTTCAAAAGGAGGATGCAAGGCGAAGGTACGAGGACTTCCGAAGTATAGTCCATAAGCCACGCTAGGCTGTGTCACACACATTCTACTGATCAAAGAAGACACAGAGTCAGCATAGATTCAAAGGGAGAGAGAATCAACTCTACCTTTGAATTCAAGCAGCATGTCTTTACACATAGGGTAAGGGGACTGTTGCGGTCATTTGTGGAAATAATCTGCCACACCAGAGAAGCAAGTATCTGGCATTTTCAAAATCTAGAGAAGAGATTGGGTAAATGATAGGAAAAGTCTAGATACCGAGTGGCAATCCACAGTGAATCTAAACTAGAAGCAGTGGCATCTGCCATGCTGCCTTGGCCACAGACTGGACGTGGCCAATTTCAGTCCAGCCTTACAGATGGCCTTTGGGAATACAGTGCTAACATTGCCAAGCTCAGGAAAATGATACCCTGTTGCTAAATTCCATTGGAGAAAACTGAATTAATCTGGCCTGTCTCTCAAATTGTCTTGGTAAAAGAATAGCATGCCATATATTTATAGTAAAAACATGCATAGGAATGACAGACGTTAAATTCAGCTATATGACAAAATGACAAGATTTGGTTAACCAGAGTGGCATGCCTTTGAATGACGTTATGTTGTCCTTTGTGCTTTTGTAGTACATTCAGCATCATATATCATTTTAAAGAAAAATAATATAGTACCACAGTGAGCTAGAAGCTTCTTTGTGAGAAGGAGGAGGGCATTCCTAGTTGAGTTTTAATGCCTTCTGTATGACTTAAGGTTGTAGACAACTAAAAGTCTCTCTTCCCCAAGGCATGCCCAGGGAAGGGTGGGCCATGAAATGTGATTGGATGATACTGGTGTCAGCCTCTCTGGGAGGCTCAATAGCTTTATTAAAACTGCATCTCAGCATTCTCAAATTCATTCATGAGTCAAAGTATTTGAAAGTCATAAGTCTCTTTCTGAGCATCACCAAATACTAATGTAGGAAAGTTTCAAAAGTAATCAACTCAATTTTGAATGAAATCAGCTGATAGTTTATCTTTAATTCTGAGACAGAACTTTGGTAGCAGTATAAAGAGATATGAGATAGAAGAATCCTGATCAAAAGGGAGAAAATGCAAGACAGAATTTCAGATTTTTATTGAGTTCCTGGAGCCCTCAAGTGGATGAACCCCAGAAACTATTTCCCTGAGACACTTGTTAAAAGTTCAATTAAAAAATTCCCCAAGGTCGTCTTAAAATTAGTTTAGCTTAACTAGTAAAAAAACAAAAAAAAAGGTTCACCTTGAGCATTATCTGTGCTCTTTTAAGAGCCATCTATACGGGATCGTAACTTAGAAGATTGGACAGGAACCTCAGGTGCATTGAGTTGACGGTAATGGGGAAGGCACAACTCAAGAATGGTTGCACAACTCAGAGAATATCATCTATGTCGCATGGTTGTTTATCCAGAAAATGCTGGACGACAAAAAGTTAATTGTCATCTGCAAATTGGTTTTGCTTCCAAAAGGAGTAAGTTTTTATGTCCAAACACTGATTAGGCTTGGAATAAATAAATAGTTCCCATGACTTGCAAAAAAAAAATTTTACAAGAAACAAACAGAAAAATTTCAACTGAGAAATTGTATCAAGTGATTTTTTTGTGTTTGTTTTTTTAAAGAAAACTAATAATATTTGCTAAATGTGACGTAAATTTAAATTTTTAACTTTGGCCAAAAGTTCTGTTTTTGCATCAAAGTGTCTCAGTGTAAGTTATAGGACACCAGTGTTTTGCACAGTCTGAAACTGCTGTGTGATAATCAGTGAGAGACCCGGGAAGCAACAGGAACTCATCCAAATTTACAGCTGAAATCTCATGGTATTACTATTCTGGCACTGACAGTATTACATACAAAAACAAAATTTGTCATAACACCTATTAATGGAACACCGTGAAACTCCTTACAAATCTAGTCTTGTTGAACCTCCACAACCCGTCTGTAAAATGGAGCAGTGAGGCCTCTCCATCAGACTCAAGAGAAAACTGGAGACGAGACAGAAGAATTGGATGGCTTCAGCTTACACATCTAGTAAGTAAAAGGGCTGGATTTGAACCCAGGATGTCTGACTTCAAAGCCACTGTATGATATTGCCTCTCAAATAAAGATCTAGGAGAGTTCCTAATCCCGGATTAGTAAACTTTCTGGATTAGTAAACTTTCTGGAAGAGTTTGGACTACAAGGCAACCCAGTGTTTTTCCTCAGCTTTCCCACTGGCTTTCAGGTATGAAGTGCAATTGTATTCTTTACATGATTCACCGTATTCTCTTGATTTCTCTCTTCTCCTTGCTGCACCCCCACCCCTGGTGAAATCCTACAAGGAGAATAATATCATCTATCTAAAGGGGCATTTGGCCAAAGTCCTTTTTCCAGAATCTCTGGAGAGTAGTTGGATTCCACCAAGCACAATTTTAAATTCCAACAAAACACACACTGCAGGAACATCTGTCCTTTAACGAGGAGACTTGGTGGCCCGGTGGCTAAAGAGCTCAGTTACTAACCAAAGGGTCAGCAGTTCAAACCCTCCAGCTGCTTCCGTGGGAGAAAGACAGTCGTCGTCTTCCATAAAGATCACAGCTGTGAAAACCCTATTGGGCAGTTCTGTTCTGTCTTATAGGGTCACTATGAGTCAGAATAAAATTGACAGCTGTGATTTTTGTTTTATGGTTTCTTGGGGGGTTTGTCCTTTAACACAGAGAGAAGGGAGGCTTTTTAGAACTAGAGGACTATGAAGATGGAAGCAAAGTCTTCAAAAGACTGGCCTCTAGGACCTCCAGATGTTTGCAGCTACTTCTTGTATTCTGAGTTTTTGCCTTATTGTTTTCCAGCTTGATGAATTCCACTAATAACTTCAAAGCAGGGTATGTCCCCCTGCAAATGATTTTTTTTAATCTACTATTTAATGATCTTATCAGAATTGTAGAGCCCTGGTGGCCCACTGGTTAAGAATTTGACTGCTAACCAAAAAGGTTGTCAGTCAGTATCCACCAGCTGTTCCTTGGATACACTATGGGACAGTTCTACTCTGTCCTATGGGGACACTATGAGTCAGAATCAACTCGATGGCAATCAGTTTGGGATTTGGGGTTTTATTATTAGAGCTGTGAGTGAGATGAGGCCAGTGACCTCTTTATTCAAGATTTATTGAGTGTCCAGTATTTTCCAGCCCTGTGCTGGGCACCAAGAATTCGCTAATGAGGACATAGTGGTTCCTGCATCCAAGGGCAGAGATCTCACCATCCACCAGGGAGAGGAGCGCCGAGCTGGGTGGTGAGAGGGACCCAGTGCCCTGGACACTCAGAGAAGGAACCAGCTAATGCTCTTTGGGGTTGGCATCTCTGTGTCAGCTCAAAGGCTCACTTCGTCCAAAATACAAGTTTTCAGAATTAGATATGTTCCCAATGTCACTAGGGTCTGAAAGGCACAATTTTTTGTAGTTACTTATGACTATGGAGCTCTTTAAAAAATCATTGTGATAGTAGTATTGTCTGTTGATGGTTAGAGGTACCATAATTTACCATGTATTCCATAAAAAGACTTTTACATTGTTCCCATGTTTTTTGTAATTCTACACAATCCACAATGAAAAAATATATATAATATACAAATATAAACATATATGTGCCATTAGGGAATGTGTCTGTAGGATAAAATCCAAGAGGTAGAATTACAGGTGTGCCCCCTCACGTACCAAGGATATATGCGTTTGGGGTTTTGATAAATATTGCCACAATGTTGGACTAGTTGACATGCCTATTAGCAGAGAGCCTTGGTTTTCTTTTTCAAGAAATACGCTTGAGACCAACCTGTGTGTTCACGGGATCACCGATCAAGCTTTGGAAACAGGAGAAGTTTTCACTTCTATTTAAGATAGGACTTAAATAGAGCCCCGTGTCGTTTGCTAGTAAGAGGAAGTGGCAGAGGCCCCTACTCAGAATGCCTCCAATTTTCAGTCTTTCTTCTGCAGTCTCTAAACTGCTGCATCTGAGGAGTTTAGTTTGGGAGTCTCCTTGAACTTGGCTTCACACATCACCTGACTTCTCATCTCCTGTTGTGGAGGGAAGATGACAGTAGCAACGTTATTTGTTGATCTCCTCTGTCAAGTAAGGACAACCCTGGTGGCATAGTGGTCAAGTGCTACGTCTGCTAACTAGAAGTTTGGCAGTTCGAATCCACCAGGTGCTGCTTGGAAACTGTGTGGGGCAATTCTCCTTTGTCCTGTAGGGTTGCTATGAGTTAGAATTGACTCCACGGCAGTGGGTAGACTCATTAAGTAAGACCCTCAGCAGGAAAAGTGTGAGTGGTGACCTGGAGGGCAAATGAGGACCAGCAGACCGGAGTCTTGTGCTTAATTCATCACATCAGGCGCCTTGCACAGTCCTGGCGTGTCCCAGAGGCTGGGCTTGATTTGCAGTTGATCTGCCCAAGCCACTGCACTTTGGGAGGGAAATTCATGGGAACAGGCCTTCTTGAGTAACTCATGGCACCTCCCTAAAGTCGGCTTATTCAGGAAAAACATATCCAAGAATCATTTTATGCTCTTTTATTCCATGCCTGCCAGAGTGTAGGAAAATATTAGCTTCTAGGGCTAGACAGTTGCTTTGGGATTTCTGAAGAAAAGGTTTCAAGGTCAGTCATTGCTCTGTGATTCTGCCGCTGTGACTGATTTGTAAACCGGCCCAGGCTGAACAGTTCCTAGAAAAATCAGGCCTTTTATTTTCCTTTCTTTTGTCCGAAAGAAGATTTTTTTTTGGTTATTGTCATGAACTGAACAGTGTCCCTCCAAAAAATGTGTATAGCCATGTGGCTGGGCCATGATTCCCAATATTTTGTTGATTGTCCTCCGTTTTGTAATTTTCCTATGCTGTATGTTAGAGGATTAGGGTGGGACTGTAAATCCCTTCATAGGATCACCCCCCTGCTCTACTGTAAAGGGACTTTCCCTGGAGTGTGGCTTGCCCCACCCTTTAGCCTTTCATCCTATAAGAGGTAAAAGGAAAGGGAAGCAAGCAGAGAGTTGGGAACTTCACACCATCAAGAAAGAAGCACCGGGAGACGAGCGTGTCCCTCAGACCTGAGGTTCCTGCACCCAAAATGCTCCCTGGACAAAGACTAATGCCACATGAGGACTTTGCTCCAGAGCCGACAAGGGGGAAAGCCTTCCCCTGGAGCAGACATCCTGAATTCGGACTTGTAGCCTACCGGACTGTGTAAGAATAAATCTTTCTTTGTTAAAGCCATCCGCTCTGGTATTTCTGTTAGAGCAGCCCTAGCTGACTAAAACTGTTGTGGTGGTTGCTTCTAATTTATAATTAACTAGGATATTTTAACCGCTAAATACTGTAGGAAGTCTCTTGGAGCAGAAACTAAATTCCTTTGTCAGAAGACCACTTGATGGCAAGATTCCTTTTGAGCGTGTGCAAGGAGAAAGTTGGGTTCATAATCGTTTTGCTTCCCTATACTGAGCGTACTAAGTCAGAATTGATGGCACTCTGTTTTTTTTATACTGAGTGTAGCTTTTAAAATTTGCAATGAACATGATGTTGACTTGAAAGGACATTTTATTTACCAAATGCCTCTGGATGTGAACTTGGACATTTCAGAAGGACCCAGAGAGGGATTCGACCCAGTGCATACAGACTGTGGCGGCGACAGTCGCCCACCCCATAGAGAGAGACCCATGCACTCTGTTGTCGTTAAAATGGTTTTGTAAACTTTCTGGAAGATTTCTTTTCTTTGTAGCTAAAAGAGCAACATAACTGAGCACCAAGTACATTTCTTTCTGCCAGCATTTTGGGTTTTTTCTTGGCTCTTTTCTTCCAGCACAGACATTATGGAAAACTCGATTGCCTTGCAGACGTGTTTCTGGGTGGCTGAGGAAATAAAAAGGAAGCAGGACCTCATTCCTTTCCTTTCAACTAGGAAATAACATGCAGAAGGGTGCATGCTATCTGCAACAGTGCAAAGTCGAGAGGGAGACCCTAAGCGCTGCCTTTGAGAATAAGGACGTTGTATATGAAAGACACTGTGAAGCCTTTGCTGGGGACACAGGATCTTGAGGCAGAGGTGAAGAGACTTCCAGTGTGTATTCTTGTAAGAGGAACAGCCCATTACTCTGAGTTTTCATTTGTTTGGTGTGTGTGTCTATGTGTTTATGTGTGTGTGTGTATGTTCTGTCTTATTTTTTTAAGAAGAAAGAATGCTTAGTCATGAAAAAGGAGACTGATTCAGTCTCAGGACATGTACAAATATTTTAGAGGGATTTCATGAAGAAGAAAAAAAAGAGAGCCTTTTCAGATGCTTTAGTCTAGGCTACATTTAATATTTACTAATCAAGAATCCCTGGTGCTGTAGTCGTTAAGAGATATAGTTACTAGCCAAGAGGTTGGCAGTTTGAATCCTTCAGATGCTCCTTGGGAAGTGTGGGGGCAGTTCTACTCTGTCCTATAAGAGTTCAACTGGATGGGAACAGGAAACAGAGCAATAGTGGTTCAGTGGTAGTATTCTCGCCTTCCATGTAGGAGACCTGGGTTCAGTTCCCCACTAGTGCATCTTGTGTGCATCCACCACTCTCTCAGTGGAAGCTTGTGTGTTGCTGTGTTGCGAAGACCGTGTTGGTGGGGCTTCCAACCTAAGACAGACGAGGAAGAAAGGCTTGGGGATCTACTTTCAAAAATCAGCCGGTGAAAACCCCGTGAATCTCACCAGTAGGGGGCTGACTGGATGGTAGCAAATGACCGCCACCAAGAAACAAGCCCCCCAAGGTAATTGGGTTTTCTTTAAGTAGATGCTATTAGGAATGGCCCCATGATATATTATCTTTATTGAAGTTAGCTTCACTTCTAAGAGGCAGTTTATCTTTTAATCCTTAACCGCCAACTAAGAAAAAATTTTTTTTAATGGCTGATGGTTAAGGGGATTGATGAATCAGAAATGGATGGCTACATGCCAGCTATATTTGAAGAAAAATTGGAATGCATGTTATTTGAACCAAAACCAAATCCAGTGCCATTGAGTGTATTCCAACTCATAGCAACCCTGTAGGACAGGGTAGAACTGACCCATAGAGTTTCCAAGGAGCACCTGGTGGATTTGAACTGCTGATTTTTTGGTTAGCAGCCACAGCACTTAACCACTACACCACCAGGGTTTCCTTCTTTGAACCAAAAAAAAAAAAAAAAAACACCGCTGCCATCAAGTCAGGCCCGACTCATAGCGACCCTAGAGGTCAGAGTAGGACTGCCCCATAGAGTTTCCAAGGAGTGCCTGGTTGACTTGAACTGCTGACCTTCCAGTTAGCAGAAGCAGCACTTAACCACGACACCACCAGGGTTTCCTTATTCTAACCACGACATGTGAAATTGCCATTTCTGTAGGCCAAAATGGCCAGATCTTGGCGATTTTTTGTTTCAACCTGCTAAGAGTTTGCATCTGCTGCACAGTTGGGCTTCTGTTTGCATTACTACACATTTAGAACCTGGTGCAAATCATCAATCACATGGCTGATGAAACGTCTTTCTTAAAGTAAACTTGAATACCTGAAGCCCTTGGGTGCTTCAGATGTTAGGTCTTGAGTACTTTAAAAATTCTTTAGTTGTCATACAGCTAATAGGCGGCAGTAATAAAGCCTTTGTTTGTCCCCTTGCCAGCCCTTTCCCTTGGCCAAGCAGGCTCTGGCTTGAAACCCCACACTGGGCTCCTGTCCATTTTTCATGAGTCTCCCTGTCTCCTCCCTTTGCTTAGCTAGCACTCTGGAAGACAGTCAGAAATCAGACAGGCTTTATTTCCTTCAGCAAGACACTTCTTCCCATGTTTCTGGCATTGCTTTGATGCAGTGGTTTTCAAATCGTTGACCGCAGCCTGCAGTAAAAAGTACAATATACTTGAGGACCAACCTGGCGTACAGGCGGTGTGTGTCTGTAACTCAAACAAAGGTTTCACAAAGCGGATCTTATCTTGAGTAAATGCAATGAATTTTGATGCTTTCTAATCTATTTACTTCATTAAAGAAAGAAAGAAAAGGCATCAGTGCTGCCTGTTTATGGGTTGGGATCCATAATTTGAAAAACACTGTTTCAGTGTCTTTGTTTCAGCCCACTGGGAGTCGATCATAGGCTTGCTTCTATCTACAGAAAAAGGCAGGGCTGTTCATTGCTGGGAGCCCTGGTGGTCCAGTGTTTCAGTGCTCGGCTGCTAACTGCAAGGTCAGTGGTTCGAACTCACCAGGCGCTCACTCCTCAGCAGAAAGATGTGGCCGTCCTTTCCCATGAAGATGACAGCTTTGGAAGCACTATGGGGAAGTTCTGCTGTGCCCTACTGAGTCACTGTGATTTGGAATGGACTCGACAGCACACAACACACACATTCATTGCTAAGACCGTGGTGAAAACATTCTTTGGAAGCTTTCAGATTTTTTTTTCCTAGCAGTGGAAATAAACAGGCATTAAAAATAGCAAGAAGTTAAAAAGAGAATTGCCACCCACTCTCAGAAGGTACATGGAACCCTGCAGGACCTAGTTCCAGAACTTTGCATCCAAATGCCTCTCTGAGCTGGTAGAAAAAGATTGGCCTGTTTGCTGGGTGGTGGGGAATGGAGGTGGAGGAGAAGATCTTTGCTGTTGCTTTAAAAAGCCTGATTCTGCGACTTCTAATTCTTTGCTTCCTGTTGAGGCCAGGAACTGAATCTTCTCTTGGCTTCCAGCCACTCTCTTTATGCACCATCTCCCTGCCTTCACTTTGTCTTTCCTTTTCTACATCAGGCTATCACTTGTTCTGCTGTGGCCACTTAGGGGAAAACGTGTCCTCTAGATTTATTTGAGATGAACTAAAAAAGATGCCCTCAAAACCTAATGGAAATTAAATTTTGGGTGCTCCTTCTACCAAAAAAAAAAAAAAATTGTCATGGAGTCACTTCTGACTCACAGCAACCCTACAGGACAGAGTAGAACTGCCTGATAGAGTTTCCAAGGAGCACTTGGCAGATTTGAACTGCCGACCCTTTGGTTATCAGCTGTGGCACTTAACCACTGCACCACCAGGGTTTCCTCCCCTTGTACCAGCATGTATTAATGAATTGTATCAGAATCTGATTCCATACAGCTCAGAGCCGCAGCTGTCATGAAAGCGTGAATGCTGAAAAATTCAAGATAAATGACGGTGTAGGCTGTGGTGGGCAGTTTTCCTTATTTGTATGAGTAAATACAAATCGTCCTGGCCTTTGGCTACTGATGTTTCCTTTTTTCAGTTCATGCCCGAGGCGGATGGGAATTTATCTAATGACAACAGAAAGTGGACTTGGGTCAAATCAGTCCAAGAGTCTAAATTTGAACTATTTTCTGACAATGCAAAGTCAAATCCAACCTCCTATGGGCCACTGCGGGTGATCTGCTCACCACATCATTCACCGAACATGGAAAAGACCATCCAGACAACTTCCTAAAAATAATGATCATTGAGCGTTCTCAAGGACTGCAGATGAAAGCTGGGCTCTGCCTCCCTCTGAAAGTTTTTCTCACTTCTCTCAAAATAGTTCAGGAAGAACATTCCCCAAAGTATCTGAACCCTGAGACATCTCTCATTTGAGTGACAAATGAGGAGACGATGGCCTTGTAGACATTCCACTTGCCTATGACTGATTTTCGTCTTCTGTAGCCTAGGAAAAGCACTGTTGCCCTGCGTGGGTCAGAGCATGGATGCAAGTGAACGTCAAATAAGAGAATTGTTATTGTTAGGTACCATCAACTTGATTCCAACTCATAGTGACTCTCTGCACAGCAGAATGAAACACTACCTGGTCCTGCGCCACGCCCACAGTCGTTTTTATGCTTAAACTCGTGGTTGCAGCCACCATGTCACAGATCTTCTACTTTACCAAGCCTAACGTCCATCTCCAGGGATTGATCCCTCCCGACAACATGTCCAAAATATGTAAGATGCGGTCTCACAGTTCTTGCTTCCAAGGAGCACTCTGGTTGTACTTCTTTTAGGACACATTTGTTTGTCCTTTTGCCAATCCGTGGTACCTTCGATGTTCTTCTACAACACCGCAGTTCAAAGGTGTCAATTCTTCCATCTTCCTTATTCATTGTCCAGCTTTCATATGCGTGTGATGAAGTAAGGTAATACAGGTGAAAATACCGTGACAAACACCGTACAAATGGGAGGTGCTGCTTCTGTGCCCAGTCAGATGGTGCAGAGGAGGGACACTTTGAGTCTCGTGGAGCCCCAGGAACCTGTGATTGTCGTGGTTAACGTGCGGGGCTCAGATCAGAAGAAAGGAGAGAGAGGTTCCTCCAAGGGCAAGAGGTGGAGGGAAGGCAAACAGAGGCGTTCGGTGGCTAAAAAGAGAATATGAAAAGGACGTGTGTCCGCCGCCCTCTACATGGCATTGTGTTTGTGTCCAAAGGTTATAACTGATATTGCAGAAGCTCTCAAGAAAAGCCTGGATTTTAACCAAAAATTGCAGGGACTTTAAAGGGTGCTAGGATGCCTACCTCTCATGAATGTTGAATCTTACTCATTTAAATTGTCCCAACTTCAGTATCTGTCAAACACAGTCTTAGACTTTTTTGATTGACCACCAAAACTACTGCTACCAAGTCGTTTCCAACTCATAGTGACCCTACAGGACAGGGGAGAACTACCCCGTAGAGTTTCCAAGGAGCACCTGGTGGATTTGAACTGCTGACCTTCTGGTTAGCAGCTGTGGCTCCTCACCACTATGCCACAGGCATGTCCTGATTAACCATAGCGCGTTGATATTAACAATGAGAAAAGCGCTTTTCAGCCCTGTTCTGTGTCCCTTTGGTGTCCTACACCCTGTCCCACCCTGAGTAGTGATGTAAAAATGTGAAATATGTGTTTCCTCATGCTTGTTTACCAGTAAGGGGAACATAAAGGTGTGAAGGATGTTTTCATGGAAAAACAGACATGTTGCAATAAGGAAACTTTCTTCTTTTTTGTTCAGTATAAAATTTCTTTTTCTTCCGGTCTCACCCTAGTGTTAGACCTTGAGGCTGTCTGGGTTTCAGTAGGAATAAACAAAGCTGTCAGTGAGATGCCCTGAGCTTGAAGTGAGCGCCCTCGCCTGAAGAGTGGGTAGACTTTCTTCAGCCAAATCTACAACCCATTTGCTAGTTGGTCCAAAGGCCGATTTTTGAGATGTTTAGAGAGGAAACCCAACCAAACCCACTGCTATCAAGTTCATTCCAACTCATAGTGACCCTACAGGGCAGAGTGGAACTGCTGCATACAGTTTCCAAGGAGTGCCTGGCAGATTCGAACTGCCGACCTCTTGGTTAGCAGCTGTGGTAGTGGTTAGTCCAAATGCTTTTAAATATTTAGAGAAGAAACCAAACCAAACCAAACCCACTGCCATCAACCAATTCCAACTCATAATGACACTACATAACAGACTCGAGTTCTGTCCCATAGAGTTTCCCAGAAGTGCGTGGCGGATTTGAACGGGTGACCTGTTGGGTAGCAGCTGTAGCACTTAACCACTGTGTCACCAGGGTTTCCCCGTTTAGAGAAGAAGAACCTGATTAATTGAGGCTGAGATATTAAACCATGTGCGCAGATGTGTATAGGATCGCTACACACAAACCACCCCCCAGCGATGGTGACAGAGGTTAAGTGGCAAAGCAGTAAAGCGTGTCTGGGTTTTTTGTTTTTTTCTTTAGCTCCATGTGCACCTTCTTTCTTCAGTTAAACTGAAAAATGGTATAAAAATATGATTATTGTTATTGTTAGGTACCAACTCATAACAACCCTGTGAACAACAGAGGAAACCCGTGCCCAGTTCTGCGCCATCCTCACCATCACTGTCACGCGTCAGCCCAGCGCTGCAGCCACTGTGTCAGTCCATCTCCTTATGGATCTTCCTCTTTTCCCTGGTGACCCTCTACTTTGCCAAGCATGAGAGTCTCCCGCTGGGACTGGCCCCTTCTGATCACGTGTCCGAAGTGTGTAAGACCTAATCTCACCACCTTTGCTTCTAAAGAGCATTCTGGCTGTACTTCTTCCAGGACAAGTATGTTGTTCTTCTGGAAGCCCATGGTACCTTCAGTACTCTTTGCCAATATGATCATTCCAAGGCATCGATTCTTCTTTGGTCTTTCTTATTCGTTATCCAGCTTTCACTTGCCTATGAGGCCATTGAAACCGCCGTGGCGTGGGTCAGGCACACATTAGCCCTGATGGTGACATCTTTGCTTTTTAACCTCTTAAAGAGGTCTTTTGCAGTGTATTTGACTGATGCAGTATATCATTCGATTTCTTGACTACTGTTTCAACAGTGGGTACTGATTGTAAATCCAAGTGAAATGAAATCCTAGACAACTTCAGTCCTTTTTCTGTTTACTGTGATCTTGCTGATTGGTCCAGTTGTGAGGGTTTTTGTTTTATATTGAGGTGTAATTCATACTGAAGGCTGTAGTCTTGGCTCTTCTTCTGTAAATGCTTCAAGTCCTCTTTGCTTTCATCAAGCAAGGTTGTGTTACCTGCTTATTTCAAGTTGTTAGTGAGTCTTCCTCCAATCCTGACGCTTTCTTTAGAGAGCTGCTGTTATATAAGAATACTGGAATCAGTGAACCCTGTGTAGTTAGTAAAGACTTAACAAATGGTTAGAGAAATAACCTTCAAGGTGAATGTTAAAAAGTTCTAGAAAGTCCAGGTATGACGTGAGATAAAGGAGTTTGCAGATCAAGAGGTCTATTAAAAGATCACACTTGATGGTCCTGGAGGGTCCCCTGAGAACATGGCCACTGGACTTGCTGCTAGCCCAGCACTCAGACCAGTGCTGAAGCCAGAGACTGGGCTGGACTAAGGGACACAGAGTGATGCTGGTGGTGGGTGTAATTTATGGTTTATTATGTATCTATGGAGTGGTCCAACTGGTCTCTTTTCTAGAAGGAAAAGAAGAGGTTGGAGAGGGACAGGTGTCAACTGAGTGGATACTGGAACTAAAGAGTAGAGGGAATGAGTGTGCTGTCACAGGATGAAGAGAGCAGACAGAGTTGCATCGAGGTGGGTGCACAGAGTTTTTTGGTTTTACTTTTGATACAAATTTTTTTTAACTTAATTTTTTTTTTCTTTGCTCTCTGTAAGCGAAAGTTTATAGCCCAAGTCAATTTTCCATATAAAACCCGGATGCTCAGGGTTTTGTATGGCAAATTAGCTAGTGTTGTAAACTTCCATTTAATCACAATAAGAAAGTTTTGTTTTCAAGTGCTAAAAAGCTTCTAAGCACAGTGGTCCATGTAATACAATATTGTATTCTAGGTCAAGAGTGAAAAACATTTAGCGATTGTTTAGATGATAACGTGAGTATTGCTTTCTGGGGTTAGTTCTATTTGATACCTAGGCAATATTCAGGCAGTTAGGGTTAAAATGTTGGTCTGGAAGAAAATAAGCTATCCATGGCTGGGGAAATTGGTTCAATGGCTTATGAGGAGAGACGGGTAATAAACAAGCATCTGTCAGCCAAAACAACGTGGGATTTTTTGTGTGCCATGGACCCATTTCATCATGTGGCAAAGCCTGTAGACCCCTTCTCAGAGAGATACTTCTAAGTGTATCAAAAGAAGTATATAGGATTGCAAATGGAATTACACTGAAATAGAGTTTTATCCCTGGGCCTTTTGGGGGAGATGGTCCTATGGACCCCATCTTACAGACTCCCTTTTCTAGAAGCCCAGAAGATGGGTAAGAAAAGACAAAATGAGAAGTTGAAAAGAAGCAATATTTTCAGGGTATTGTAATTTCTGGCTCTTAAGACAGTGCAGGGATGAAATGCAAAGGTGCGAGTTAATTAGAAGTCGCATCAGGATGCTTGCGTCTCAGAGAGGGCCCCCAGGCATGGCCACAGCTGGGCCTGGAGCTCCTGCAGCTTCTTCATTGACCCTCTTCTCTCCTCTCTCTTAAAGGACTTTCCCGATGGTTGTCAGTATTAGAAGTATTTTTCTCCTGGGCAAGTAGACATGTCCACTTTTCCTATTATAAATATTTCCAGTTTTTCACTTAGCGAGTAAGAAATTAACCAAGTTACACTCTGTGAAAGTTGAAAACTAAAATGTAAACTGGAAAGTGGGCATTCATTTAGTGAGTATCTCTGAGCACTTGCCACATTGTTTGAGGGCACCCTGGGTGGCACAAATGGATTGCACATAACTGCTAAACAAGAAGCTGGTGGTTCAAATCCAACTTCTGCAAGATTACAGTTACTGAAAACCCTGCAGAGCAGTTCTGTGCTGATACGTACATCTGGTCGCCGTGAGTGAAATTCACTTAACAGCAATGAGTCTGTTCAGTCACGTCAGGTGTTGTACTATTTGCTGGAACTGGAGGTTCATGAACCAAGATTCTCTTCCACAAGAAGTTAGAAACTTGGAGGGAGAGACAAATAAAAAGCCATTTCAACACAGTATTGTTAGTGGTATTTTTATCTTACCTTCTCAGACATAGTGACATGAATGAGAGCTGTGATACAGTGTGCCTCCTCCTTCTATAATACTGTATTTGGTTAATGAAATACTTTATTTTCTTGCACTAACTGAAATACACTATAATCTTTGCTTAGTCAGGAAGTGAAAGAAAAATTTTCCTCTAGATAGCTGGGCAGAAGCACATTTTTTTTTTCTCTCTGCTATTGGGCAAGAGCTTCTCTAACTTCACAGGAGAGTGACATTTGCTTGATTTTTTGATACATTACACAAAGTCTCATAGCAAGTCTTACTAGTTTTATCAGTGTTCGAATGATTTCTTAACCACTTTCTCTATACTATAGTTTATGCTTATTTCTGTCAGTTCTGAAAATGGAGACTAGCTGGAGACCATAATAGCCTTTATATAGTTGGTGTATTTTATCAAAGAATAAAAAAGAATGAACTAGTGAGCAAATGCATAAATGTACTTGCAAGACCTTACGAGTGTTTTATATTTCATTCTCCATAAATTTGGCCCCTTTAATTTTCCTGCCTATCTTGTTTTCCAACATTATCATGGATTCCTTTAACCCACTTTAAGTCCCAAACTTCTCTGAAGATGAGAAGAATAGGATGAGACTTCTGCATATTTGGAAGGAAAAGAAAGCTTAAAAAATATATATATCGATGCATGGTGCAAATACCTTAGAACCGTCATTGCCAAGTGCATGCACTGTTAATGCTATCACTCCTTCAGAACTTTGAGAATTTGGTAAATGCCAAAAGACTGACTTATTATAAAGAACTTGAGTTTTAGAGAAAGTGCCAGTAAGCTGTTACACTTCAAGCTTGAATATGATGTTACTGTTGGCCTGGAAAACCAATGAGGGAAAGGACATTAGTGGTCAGCTGCTGAAGTGTGGGGCAGCATGTTGAAGAATTACTTTTCAAATCTAATAAATAGCCTCATTCTGTGTATTCCTAGATCTAGCTGAATGGACTTCATCTCTAAGTTATCATAAACATAACTTTGGCAACTTTTCACCCAAAAGGTTATATAAATGAAAATGTTTGTGTAACTCCTAGATTTTAGGTTATGAAAGAAAAGTAGTTGTTAACTAAACGAGTGGTTCTCATCATGGGATCCCTGAACCGACTCATCGGCATCATCTGGGAGATTGCTACAAATATGAATTCTTGGGTCGTGCATCGCCCCAGGAAAGAAATAATCACCCATGAGTCCATTCTGACTCATAGCCAACCTGTACACGTAAGACAGAGGAGAACCGTGCTGAAGGGTTTCCAAGCCTGTGACCTTTACAAAGGCAGATGGACACACCTTCGTCCCCTGGAGCAGCTGTTGGGTTCAAACCATCAATCTTTCAGTGAGCGGCTTAGCACCTAACCACTGTACTACCAGACCCTTAGTATAGTCTCTGCAGGTAGGCAGGGACCAGCAGTCTTGTTTAACAAGCCCTCCAGGTGATTCTAGTGCAGCCTCCCCTTGAGAATAACTGGTATCAATTGGCACTGTTGACAGCTTGGTCTGGGTTGTTAATGCGAGGGGCTTTCCCGTGCTCTGTAGGATGTTGAACAGCATCCTTGGCCTCTGCCCACTGGGTGCCAAGAGCACCTCCATGGGTGTTGATCATGAGTCTTAGTAAAATGAAATCCTTGACAACTTCAGTCTTTTCTCCATTTATCATGATGTTACTTACTGGTCTAGTTGTGAGAAGTTTTTTTTTCTTGATGTTGAGGCGTAATCCACGCTGAAGGCTGTGGTCTCAGATCTTCCTCAGTAAGTGCTCCTCGGTCAGTGTTTCAAGTCATCTTCACTTTCAGCACGCAGGGTTGTGTCATCTGCATATCACAGGTTGTGAATGAGTCTTCCTGCATTTCTGATGCCACATTCTTCATACAATCCAGCTCCTCGGGTTATTTGCTCTGCATACGGATTGAATAGGTGTGGTAAAAGCATACAACCCTGATGCTTACCTTTCCTGACTTCACACCATGCAGTGTGTCCCCTTGTTCTTTTTGAACAGCTGCCTCTTCATCTATTTACAGGTTCCTTATGAACACAGTGGAAACCTTGGTTGCCTAGTGGTTAAGTTCTATGTCTGCTAACCAACTGGTTGGCAGTCAAATCTGCCAGGCACTCCTTGGCAATTCTATGTGGCAGTTCTACTGTGACCTGTAGGGTCACTATAAGTTGGAATTGACTCAGTGGCAGTGGCTTTTTGGCTATGAACACAATTAAGTGTTCTGGAATTCCTGTTCTTCACAGTGTTATCCGTAATTTGTTATGATCCACACAATTGAATCCCTTTGTAGAGTCAGTAAAGCACAAATAAACATCTTTCTGGTCTTCTCTGCTGTCTGCCAAGATCCATCTCACATTAGCAATGATATCCCTTTTTTCCACATCCTCTCTTGACTCTGACTTCAAGCCAGAGTTCAACTCCTGGCGGTTCCCTGTCAATGTGCTGCAGCAACTGCTTTTGAATGATCTTCAACCAAATTTTACTTGTGTTTGATATTAATGAGGTTGCTTGATAATATTCCTGTTTGTAGGTAAGGAAATTGAGATAGATAAAGTTATACACTTTATTCAAGGTCAAAAAGTTAAGAAAGACAGCTCCCTAGGCCTCGGGTTGTTAGTCCTTACACTATTATAAGTGTTTAATAAATGTTTGATGAGTGCATTCACACTGTAATGAAGAATGAATGGACAAATGAATGAATGAATAATTGACTTGACTATTTAAAGCTTATGGTGAAAGCTTCTAGATGAGTTATTAAAGAGTTCATTCATCACAAATATAGAACACGAATGTCAATTGTTTGACACTAATTAGCAACTTTGGGGGGAATGGTTTAGAAACTACCAGTAGTCCTAACAGTAACAGGACTACTCAGTGAAGTCACATTAATAGAGACAGTTGAGTTGGACCTCACAGTCCTCCCAGTTTGTCAGCTTAACCAGAGTACTGTCTACAAAAGCGTGGGAATTGTTGCCTTCGAGTCAGATTCAACTCTTGTGCCGCACAGTAGAACTGCAACTCCCTATGGCTTTCAAGGCTGCAAAGCAGACAACTAAACCAGTCTTCAGAGGGGCCTCTGGGTGCCTTCAGCCCAGCACTCTTTTGGGGCAATAATTGAGTACTTAACCTTTTGTGTCACCCAGGGCCTCCAAGAAGTAGCATTTCTGTGACTAGTAAATAAGCCTGAGCTTGAGGAAGTGCTCTGAATCCTAACCACTAGACTACCAGGGAGCTGCGAGGTTAATAAAAAGAGTAGGAGCAGTCAGGAGCAGGAGGGCTTCCCAGTCTCTTTTCTTCTGCAGTCCCCAGAGATTTCGGCTCAGCGTAGCTGGCCCTTGAAGGCTGAGTACAAAGCCCAATGTTGTGTCTAGGTCCAGTAGTTATTCAGCCTCTGGTGTATATCAGAACCACTTGGAGAGACCATTTTCGAAACACCAGAGATGTAAGAGGTGCAGAGGGGAACAGCTAGACCTACTGAATCTGAGTATCAAAGGGCATAGCCTCTTCTTTCTTGAGGTGTTTTCAAGTCCCACATGACTCAGCTGCACACTGAAAGCTGAGACCCAACGGATCATCTTCACTCCATCAGATAAAGTATAAGAAGATGGGAGAAAAAAGTTCTGCAAGAATCACAGAGTTAGATCTCTCAAAAGGTCAATCTCAAATGGGCAAACAAAAACATGGGTCTCTGTTCTGCTCTGGTCAGAGCCAAATAGAATGGGAAGGGTCAGACACGGTGCTGTCAGTCAAGCAAGACTCAGAAGCATCACCTGAAACGTCTGCTCCTTTTCCCTTATAAGTGGAATTGTAGGTCAATAGTATTTCCGACAGTAAGACCAGTAGTAGTGTAACAAACTGTAGGTTGACCTTTCAAAGCAGTAAATCCTTTGGAAGAGCCGGAAGTGCGCTACTTCACTTAATAGATCAAAAGGTGAGACCCACTTGGTGTTATCCAAGTTTAGAAGTTTCATAAACGTGTTAGGTGTCCTCAGTGAGGTTAATCAGAGCGACACTGAACTCAACAGAAGGAAACATTGCCTGGTCCTGCACCTTCTCACAACTGTTGTTACATTTGAGCCCATTGTCCGCAGCCACTGTGTCAGTCTGTCTCATTAAAGGTCTTCCTCTTTTTTTGGCTGACCCTCTACTTTACCAAGCACGATGTCCTTGTCCAAGGGTTGATCCCTCTTGATAACATGTCCAAAGTATGTGAGACACTCTGTTGCTGTTCTGTCTAATGAGAATACTGGCTGTACTTCTTCGAAGACAGATAGCTTCATCTTCTGGCAATCCATAGTATGTGCAATACTCTCCACCACTAAGGTATCAGTTCTTCTTTCGTATTCCTTATTCATTATATAGCTTTCATAAGCTTGGGGGTGATTATTAATGCTTTACAGCAGGCTTGGTGGCACAGTGGTTGAGCATTCAACTGCTAACCAAAGGTCAGCAGTTCGAACCCACCAGCTGCTCCACAGGATAAAGATAGGACAGACTGTTATTGTAAAGCTTACAGCCTTCTGAAATCCTATGTGGTGGTTCTGCTCTATCCTATAGGGCACCTGTGCACTGGAATCCGTGGCTACAGGTTTGGCTTTTCAGTCATTAAAACTCTGGGCAAACTTCTCCAAAATTATAAATATTTTTGCAAAAGAAACCAATGGTGTTTTATTTATCCTTGTGTGACTTTAAAATGTAGTGATGCATGTTGCTTTCCATATTCCTTTTCCAAACAAATATTCCTATTCATTTTGAAGCCCAAGATGTAAAGTTCTTACTTCAGAAATGCCTAGAGAGGAAAGGTGGCATATTGGGTTAAGTGCTATGGCTGCTAACCAAAAGGTCGCAGTTCAAATCCTCCAGGTGCTCTTTGGAAACTCTGTGGGGCAGTTCTCCTCTGACCTCCAGGGTTGCTATGAGTTGGACCTTGCTCAAAGACAGTGGGTTTGGTTATTTTGCTTTGCTGGAGAGGAAAGTGTCAGTCAGTAACCTAGTGGTTTGCTGAAAAAAGCCAATTTTCTGTTCTTAAAGCATTTTCTCTAATTTGAGCATATCACATAAAGTTGGTGTGCAAACACGTAACAGTACATTCAGTAAGAGCATACGAGAGAGACTTTGATAATACTGTTGTGTGGTTGCGCTTAGTCGCCATCAAGTAGATCCCAACTCATGACAACCCCAGGTGTGCAGAGTAGAAATGCTCCACAGGCTCTTCTTGTCTGTAATCTCAGTCGAAGCAGATCGCCAAGCCTTTTCTTCTGCAGTGCGATGGGGTTTGTTCAAACCACCAACCTTACAGTTAACCATTAGAGGAAGTATTCCTGCGAAGCTATGTTGCTGACATTAAAACATAACCACATCTACCCATGTGAGATCTGATTTGATTATCATGGTTACGTATATGAAATACTTAAAAGGAGGTTGGTGACCTGCTCTTAGAAGTCAGAGCAAAGGGAAACAAAATGGTCTTGGAAGAGATGAAAGTTAACAGTCAGACAGAAAGAAACCTAAAATGCTTTATATCTGACTTATTCGAGGATAGAATATATGTCAAATACCCCAGGTGGCTTGTGAAGTGTCTTGAAGTAAACCAACATATGAGGTATGACAATTAAGTTCACAAACTTGTCCTAGAAAAAGTACTGCCTACCTCATTGCTGAATATCACTATGGTCACCTTCAAAGTCCTCCCACTGGGAAGCTATGCACCAGTGCCAGCACCTAGTCTACCCTTCAAGGCAGTTTTAGAACTCTTTTTCTGGAAAGACCATCAGGGCTGCCATCATATTACCCTTAATGTCCTGAATGTCATCCAAATATCTTGCTTTCATTATTTCTTTTATCTTTGGGTAAAGACAAAAGCCACTGGAGGCCAGATCGTGTGAATAGGTAGTGTGTTCCAATACAGCTGTTTGTTGACTGGCTAAAAACTGCCTCACAGACAACTATACAGTTAAGTTTGCGAACTTGCCACTGTGCCACCATGCGCAATGGCCGTTCAAGAAAGAGTTCTCAAATTGCTCTGAAGTGTGGACTAGGCACTGATGTTGGTGCATGGCCTCCCAAGGGGAGTACTTCCAAAAGGACTGTAATGACATTCAGCTGTGACGTATGTAGCACTTACAATAATTCAGTTTGCAAACTTGTCAGGCCTCGTGTGTTGTTTCTGTCTCCATCACATCCATTTTTCAGCTCCCTTGTATTTACAGCAAACAGTGCTGGTTTTCCAGTTACAGTAGTGATGTAAAGTCTTCCTTTAAAGAATTTGACTTCAGTCACTTCATATTTAAGGAGCCACAATAATTAAATAATAGCGCAGATGGGCCGAGGGTGGAATTGGAGTGACGATGAGGCAGGTTTTCTGGGCTAGGTCACTATCACCCTGAATTCCATATTTCATAGCTGAGCATCCTGTTTCAGAAGACACAGAGGGGAACAGCTGAGTATTGCCAACCTTTGTCTTTGGCCAAATAAGGATGTTTGAAAACAGAACAAAACCAACACTGACTAGCTGATCTCACCACATAAAGAAAAGAATATTTTAATATCCCCAAAAGTAAAAAAGGTAATATCGGAATAAAACATAGGCCTTTTCAAGAAAATATGGTTGGCAACTGTACCAGAATATATACGTTGTTGTTGTTGGATGCTGTCAAGTCTGTTCCGACTCATAGCAACCCTGCACAAAGCAGAACGAAACACTGCCTCGTCCTGTGCCATGCCCACAATCGTTTTATTCTTAAGCCCATCGTTACAGACACCATGTCAGTCCATCTCCTTGAGGGTCTTTCTCTTTTCCCTGACCCTCTTCTTTACCAGGAAACCCTGGTGGCACAGTAGTTAAGTGTTATGACTGCTGACCAAAAGGTTGGCAGCTCGAATACTCCAGGAGCTCCTTGCCAACTCTATGGTGCAGTTCTACTCTCTTCTACAAGGGTCACTATGAGTTAGAATCAACTTGACAGCAGTGGGTTTTCAGTTTTATACTTTACCAAACAGATATACACATACAGGTCCACAATTCCTTATCTAGAAACCTTGGCCAGGCATGTCTTAAAATTTTCATTCTGTAGGCTTTTTTTTTTTTTTTTTTCAGGTGTGGGTAGAGATTCTAAAAAAAATAGTAAGGCATGTATTATGCCCTGGAAGCATCTAAGGAGATACTTCATATCAAAGACATTAATGTCCCTACAGCAAAACATACAAGTATTCACCTCAGGTGGGATCAATAAAGACTAAATAACACTCACGTGACATCAGGTGAGGCATTGCCACCAAAGAGATGCCCTGGTGGGATGGTGATTAAAGCGCTCAGCTACTAACCTAAAGGTCACCGGTTGAACTCACTGGTACTCCACAGGAAAAGGATGTGGTAGTTTGCTTCTGGTAAATATTTACAGTCTTGGAAACCCTATAGGGCAGTTCTGCTCTGTCCTATAGGGCTGCTAAAGAGTCGCTGTGAGTTGGAACTAACTTGTCAGCAGTGGGTTTGGGCTGGGGTTGCCACCAAATAAGTTGTCAGAAACTTGGAGCGCTCAGAACCTTTGGCTTTGGGATTGACAAAAAGGAGCTTGGCACTTCTGGATGTCATGTCACTGTCTCTTCTATTTTACTGTGGGCACTGAACATACTGTCGGTGACAGGCACAGCTCTGTGACCTGACATGCAGTAACTCGCAGACCTGGTGGAGTATGGGTTTGGCCTGTGATAATACAGATTCTTCTACTTTTCCGGTTACAACCCCAACCCTGTGATGACGAGATATAGTAATAATATATTAATTAATGTCATCATCTACTTAAGAGACTTCCAAACAACCACCTGTTAGAAGGTAAGCTCCGTGAGGCAAGCATATCTATTGTGTTCACTGCTGCATACAAAGCACTTAGAAGAGCGCCTGGCACCTAATAGCTAACCCACTGCTGTTGAGTCAATTCCAACTCACAGGAACCTGATAGGACAAAGCACAACTACCCCATAGGGGTTCCAAGAAGAGTCTGATGGGTTTGAACTGCCAACCTTTTGGTTAACAGTCACTATGCCACTAGGGGTACTGCACGTAATAGGTGACCAGCGTTTGTCACTTAAATGAAAAATTAGAGAGTAAGAAACCCCTACAAACACTGAAGTTACCATTGACAGCTCACGCACAGAGAGAATTGAGGTGTGTATCTCTGTATGTTGTTGTTATTGTTTTGAATTTACAACAACCTGTTACTTTTTTCTATTTGGGAAAAAAAATGTGTATGGGAGTGCTTCACATTAGTTTTTCAGCTGGAAATAGAATTTGGATAAAGGAGTTCCAGGACATGATGTTGTATATTAAATCATCTGAAATTTGGAGTCAGTGCAAACAAGTATTTGGTCCTGATGTTTATTTTATAAAGACAGAGTATTTAATTTGCTATGCTGTTTTGGATCCAGGTAATCTAAAAATTGGCAAGAGATCAATGAACTTTAATAGGTAAAAAAGACCTGGAGCACAGTCAGATGAGTCAGTGGATGAATGTTTGAAATTTATAAAGAGAAGAATGCTTAGAGACCAAGAATCTAAAATGATTTACATGGTCACAACAAAACATGACCACAGCTAGGTGAAATATGGTGGGAAGACGCAATCAGTGTGGTCTTGGCCTGATCCTTCCAGAAACTAGGTTGATTCATTTTCCTTAACTCATATGGGTATGGTTTGGGCAAAATGATGATTAAATGACCAGAAAGTCATCCACAGCTAAGAGAAAGGCAGTGCTATCATTGGCAGTCTTTTTCAGAACTAAGACACAATCCTGCAGACACATACCAACTTCTGTATACAGTGAATCTTTAAATGCCCCAAGATCCCATCCCTTCGAAAATGAGTCAGTTATAAATAAGCAGCCATTACTTTCTAAATGTAATAACTGGTAGACCACCATAATCCTCACAGCTACTATTTAGGGAGTATTGGTTGTGTGGCAGGCACTGTACAAACCAAAAACCACCCACCGCTGTTGAGTTGATTCCACTCATAGCGACCCTATGGGACAGAGTAGAAGTGCTCCATAGAGTTTCCAAGGAAAGCCTGGTGAATCTGAGCCACCGACCTTTTGGTTAGCAGAAGTAACACTTACCGCTGCACCACCAGGGTTTCTAGGCACCATACAAAAACCAAAAAAACCCACTGCTGTTGAGTCAGGTCCAACCCATAGTGACCCTATAGGTCAGAGCAGATCTTCCCCATAGAGTTTCCAAGGAGCACCTGGCAGATTTGAATTGCCGACCTTTTGATTGGCAGACATAGCACTTAACACACTAGGCCACCAGGGTTTCCAGGCACCTTACACAGTACCTGATAAATACTACATCTTACAAGTTTATGGGGCTGCTGTCATTGGCCTCCTCTCATTTTAATAGTTGAAGAAACTGGAATTCTAACATGCTACATAACTTTCTTGCTTATGCTGCTTTAAGTAGAAAAAGGAAGTCTTGAACCCACATCTGTCAGACCTGCGTTCTTGTCCATTTCCTTCCACGATGTCAGTCATACAAAACTCTAGAAATCTGGCTCTCTGGGCTATTGGGAACTCACACTGAACCACAAGCGATTCCAATGATGGTGATTCATATTCTTTCTGTTGAGTGTTTCCACTGCTCATGGCCAAAACTGTACCCATTGGAAAGCATAAAGTCAAGAACATTTTATTTAGGCTGATAGTCTCTTCAACACGATTGCATTTTCTCGCCTAGTTGTTGAGATTGTTAGTTCTGAAATAGATGTGTAGGTTTTTTTTCAATTGTCCAATTGTTTTGTTGTACTATATTATATTTTAAGTGATGAAACTTTTAGTAATAGATTTATCAAGCCCTGGCTAAAAGAATGAAGGAATTTCTGTAATACCAACTAATTTACTTTAAACAAAGGCTGTTGATATAAACATATCAAAGAAAGAAAATATTGTCCCAGAAGTGGAATGTAATTGAAACTGTCAATCATCAGTTGATGCCTTCAGCAAATCCGCTGAATCTCCCTGGTGTGAGTGAGGCATTGATATAGGTGCTTGGAAGTATATAAAATTCTGTCTAATGAGATTCTGTCTTTGAAGTGAGAAGAGCCGTTAAAGCATCCTGTTAAGGAGAATGATTGAAACATCACCATAAAGGCTAGAGGTTCTTGTGCTTCAATCACAAAATATGTGCGGTAGAGAATGTTGTCATATTTCCCCAGATGGGGGCTTTGCAGTCTTGGTGGTCTGGGAGGTCACTGTAGACATGCCTAGTGCAATTGTAGCTGAAGGAGGCCATGTCCCTGAGGCACACAGCCTTCGATTTCTGTTTCAGTCTGGTTCCATCCAGGAGAAAGTCCAATGTCACTCTAATTACCTTCAACCTAACCCCTGCCTATTTTCTTGCTACCTAGATCAGGCATCTGGCTACTAGCTTGTTGTTTAAAAAAAAAAAAAAAAAAAAACTATATATAACTACATTTTAAAGACATAATTTCGCTTTCAGTGTTATGACAAATGAAACAAGTGTTTCACTTATGTGATATGCTAGTGATGTAAAGGTTCCCTTTTGAATACAAAGTCGAGTCCTTGACATGTGAGAGAAAACGGGGTGCAGATGTAGAGTTCTATTAAAAGACTAGACTTTGATGGTCCAGCATCCTGGAGGGTCCCCTGAGGTAGCCCAGAGCTTAAACCAGTACCAAAGCCAACTCTCCAGACAAAAACTGGGCTTGACTGTAAGACATAGACGATGCTGGTGAGGTCTGTGCTTCTTGGCTTAAATATAGACGTGAGGGTACTGGAGCAGCTCCTGTCTAGAGGTGAGATGAGAGTGTGGAGAGGAGGGGACAGGAGTTAGCTGAATAAATACAAGAAGTAGAGGGTGCAAAGGAAAAGTGTGCTATCACAGAGTGGGTCGAGAGCAGCTAGCGTTGCATAGAGGTGTGCGTGCAGAGTTTTATGTGGCAAACTGACTTGGATTGTAAACGTTCCACGTAAAGCACAATGTTAAACCAAAAACAAAGGGTGCCTTTTTAAATGAATTCAAATTTTAAAAAGTGAGTAGACTTGTGGGGAAGATGTGAACCACTGGTGTTACTCAGATCGGGCCAAAGTGTATCACGGTTTTATTTGAATGGATAACATTTGGAAATACTCCTTTTAAAAAAATGGAATCAAGAGACAAGTATTTTAAACCTTTTGTCTTCTGCCAGTTAGCTGTGTAAGCGGGACCCCATTGTTCACACTCTCCGGGCCTCAGTTTCTTTTAGGGGAAAGTGTGAGAGTCGAACTAGATAAACGCTTAGAGATTTCTAGTTCTGAAATCCTGTGGACATGACTGACTTTGGGGATTATCCAGGGCTGATCCACAGCCCACGGCTCGTTAGATCAGCTTCCTAGCCGACTGGGCATTTGTTTCCCCAGAACCACAGGGGGTTTCATTGGCAGACTTTGGTTATGTTTAAAACAATAGGTAAACCTGCTCATTTCCAACCACAGAAAGCCTCAGTTCCAAAGAGGATAAAATAATAGGTTCCTTTTGAAGGAAAATTGACAGACAGATTTGCTTTAAGACACTGTAACATGAGATTGCCTGAGCAGTGTGTTATCTGGCGCTTTGTATCAGATAATGCTCTTAAGTATAAGGCAGTTCCTTCCAATTCTTAGAGATGGAAGATAAACAGGTATGCCTCATGCGTGTCAAAGCTGGACGGTGCAGAAGGATGATCAGAGAAGAACTGATGCCTTGAAATTCTGGTTTCTGTGAAGACTACTGAATATTCTGTAGACTTCCAGAAGAATGAACAGATCTCTGCTGGAAGACGTATAGCCAGAATCTGTTCCTTAGAAGCAAGGGTAATGAGAGTACATCCCACATACTCTGAATATGTTATCAGGAGGGACTAGTCCCTGGAGAAGGACCTCAACTTGATAAAGGAGAGGGTCAGCGAAAAGGAAGGCCCTCAACCCTCAGGGAGATGGACTGACAAGGTCGCTGCCACAGTGGCTCACACATGACAACAGAGATGGCACACGACTGAGTAATGTTTTGTTCTGTGGTACATAGGATTGCTGTGAATCAGAACCAACCCCAGGGCAGCGAACAACAACAGATTCCTGTGCCATATCTGCATTTGGGACGCTACCTGATTTTTAACACTCTGAAAAGATACCTTTTACGATGATATCCACTCAGTGCTAATATTAGGTTAAAAAATATAAAGACTTTTTTTTCTTTTACCTCCCTTCCTTTAACTAGTTTCTCTAACATCAGCTCCACTTAAATTAATTCCCATTTTCTGTTTGATGTTGGGAGTTTCCCTTCTGCCGGCCAGTGGATTTCACTGGCTTCTTCAGAGTTTGTGTAGATAGCTTGGAGAGCTGAACCTTTGAGAGCCCTGCATATGAAAAAACATGTTCTCTCCCTTTTTCCCTCCTGCGGATTCTGGTGGGGCACTGTGGGCTCATCCTTTGTATTCGCTTCTGTCCGATTTGCATATTGTTTGTGACTTATCTCCCCGAATCACTTTTCCTTTTGCCTGTGCCCTTTATTCCTCTGCTGAGCGGAGCTCTTAAACCTTGCTATTCTAAGCCTCCCTAAGTAACTGAAATCTTAGAATCACTCCTGGCTTAGTGGAAACATATCTACTTGAATATCTCTGGGGAGCAAACATTTATTCTGGCAGTCAGAGGGGCATCTCATGGGCAGATTACAGCACAGTAAGAAATTGACCCTTAAGTAAGATTTTTGCCATTTTGCTGAAGAATTTTAACTCTATAGTCTTTTCACTGTGCATGGCACAGCTTCATATGACTGGAACTCGAGGTTTATACTTTATTCCAGAAGTTTATGGCAGGTCTGGTGTGTGGCCATTGGTTGACCTGTGACACTGGTACCCAATGGGAGAAGGAAGATACAACTCAGAGCTTCTGCTCCAGGCCAGTATGTTCCATCCCTGGGCATAGACTGGTATCTGCAAGCCAAAGAGGGCACTGTGCGTCCCCTTCTCCAGAGGGTCCCTTCCTCCCGAACCAGCTAAGGGCTGTGTCCTTCCCTAAGTTTTACTATAAGCAGAAAGTTCTGCAGCTTGTGAAAACTTTATTTAGGGCTATAGTCTGAAATATGGTGTTGTGACTAAAATACAAAATTCACACGAACGGTCACCAGTCCCCGCTCCTAACAGTATTAACAAATAACGTGCTTGTCTTTTCAGAAATCTGTTTCTTCACAGAGATGCGGCAATCAGTGTAGGGTAAAGCCTCCGTTAAAATAGCTATTACCCTTGTGTAAGCATAATTTCCTGGGTTGAATTCTTGTGAGAAAGAAGCAAGTGACAGAAAGTGAAGAAACAAAATTCAAGTCGCTGTTCTGTCCTGTCTGTACTCACACACTTTGAACTAGTGTACAAAATCCAGATTTCTGTTAGAGAACTTGAAGGGGGAGTGAAAATGCATGAACATCGGTTAGGGTTCTGCTGTTCAGAACTGTAAGCCCCATAAATGCTTACCAAAGGCTTAAGACCCTGATTAACCTAAGAAAGATTAAACTCGTTGTACTAACTGAGAGTACTGGGTGGGTTGGTTGGTTGGTTGAACTTGCTCCTTTTTCTTTCTTGCCACCTTAGGTAGATATCCCTGCTGCAGCTGTATCTGGTTCTACCCGAAATTATAGATGCTTACGTACTAATATCTTGGTTGTCTACTGTGGCTGTAACAGAAATACCACACGGCTTTAACAAAGAGAAATTCATTCTTTCAGTCTAGTAGGCTAGAAATCCACACTCAGGGTGCCAGCTTCCAGGGAAGGCTTTCTCTCTCTGATAGATCTAGGAGAAAGTTCCTGTCATCAGTCTTTCCCTGGTCCAGGAACTTCTCCCCTCAGGAGCCCAGCTCTAAAGATCTTACTATGATCCCAGTACTGCTTTCTTGGTGGTGGGAGATCCCCTAGTCTCTCTGCTCACTTCAATCCTGTATCTCAAAAGAGAGTCACTTAAAACATGACCTAATGTTTATGAGATTGAGCCCTGCCTCATTTAGGTAACTACCTGTAATCCTGCCTGGCTAAGATCACAGAAGTTAAGATTTACAGCACATAGGAAAATCACATCAGAAGACAGAAGGGTGGACCGTCACTCAGTGTTGGTAATCATGGCCCAGCCACATCAGCCTGCATTTGGGGGACACAGTTCAATCTATGACAACCAGTCTTGTCCACTCAGAGAAACTGTCAGCACCTTAAGGGCTAACATCACTTTTCTAACACTCAGGTGAGAGGTGAGTAGCTACAGGGAGTTGAAACTAAATATTGACTCTGTTGTTCCCCAGACAAGAAAAAGGCTGAGGACAGGGGAAGCGGAAGGAAGGAAAGGCAGGAAAGAAACAGACGGATAGGCAGGTGAATTAACTGGATCTCGGTAAGGTGAGAGTCCCCCGGTGGTTAAGCAGTCGACTGCCAGCAGACAGGTTGGTGGTTTTTGTCTACCCAGAGGCACCTTGGAAGACAGGCCTGGCGATCTGCTTCTGAAAGGTCACAGCCCTGGAAATCCTATGGAGCAGTTCTGCTCTGCACACACGGGGTCGCCAGGAATGCTCTATGGCTGCTGACAGCAGCAACGAGCTCAAAGGAGGAAGGTAAGGAAGTTCACAGAAATAAGCTCAAGGTGTAGTTGCTGCATCAGCCACGTCGGCATCTCCTGAAAAACATGTCCAAAATGCAAAATTTCATGCCCGGGCCCAGACCCACTGAGTCTGAAGCTCAGAATGGAGACAGCAATCTGTGTTTTCCCAAGCCCTGCAGGCATCCTAACGCGGCTGCACGGAAGAGTCACTGGGTGTGTTCATTTCCTAGAGCTGCGGTAACAGAGATATGACAGGCGGGTGGCCTTGGGAACAGAAATTTACTCTCTCACAGTTGAGGAGGCTGCAAATCCAAATTCAGGGCATGGCTCCAGGGAGAGGTCCTTCTGCAGGTCTTTGGCTTCCGGTGGCTGCCAGCAGTCCTTGGTGTTGCCAGACCTGTAGATATGCCCACCTCTGTTGTCTGTCTTCCCCCTATCCCACATGTGCGTGTCTCCATGTCCCTTCTGGTCTTTGTGTGACTCAGAAGAGATTAGGCTTAGGATCCACCCTACACTGGTGTGACCTACTTAGCATAACAAAATCCTATAACCCGACAGGGTCCTATTTCTAGATGCAAGGATTAGGATTTCAAGACTTATTTTGAGGACTCGCAGTTCAGTCTGTACGTAACGCTGGCATAGGCCCACAGCTGTCCCTCTTGTAGGCTTCTCGGACATCCTGGGGCCCGTGAATCCTGGGCATCTTGTTTAAAATGCCAAATCTGAGTCAGGAGGTCTAGGGTGGGACCCTGAGATTCTGCATTTCTAGTAAATCATCAGGTGACACATGTGCTGCTGGCCCGCTCTCTCGAACTCATGTTGTCGCAGCAGATTTTTAAAGGCTAACACTAAGAGTGGGGTACAGAGGGATCAGGGAAAATTCTGACTCCCTGCCACTTCGCCATCCAACTACCTACAGTAAACACTTCTCTAACTTCTCTGGGTGAATCTCTTTTACTTACTGGGCTTCCCATAGCTTTCACATGACGGAAGGAAAAAAGATTGCAAAACCACAGACTTAGGATCGATTGACCAGAACAGCACAAAAAAGAACTTGAGTAGCTTGAATGCTATATGTTGATCTGGCTGTCCCCTTGAAAATCCCAATGGTCTGTTGACTCGGTTACAACTGAAAGATACCAAACATCGAAACTTAAGTTCAAGTAGTTTGCTCAGCTACTGTCTGCGAATGGATCCCTGGTGGCAGAGTGGTTAAGAACTGTGGCTGAGCTATGGCTGCTAACATAACAGCGGGCGGTTCGAATCTACCAGCTGCTCCTCAGAAACCCTATGGGGTGGCTCTACTCTGTCATATGAGGCTGCTGTGAGTTGGAATCAATTTGGCAGTAGTGGGTTTTACTTTTTTTTTTTAATGTGAACAGGATGTTACTGGAAGCAAGTTTTCTCTGGTCATTAGCATGAGGCTAGTGTTTACAAAAGGAATGCTGGTGGTACAATGCTTTAGTGCTCAGCTGCTAATGAAAAGGTTGGCAATTTGAACCCACTACTGGCTCTGCAGGGGAAAATAGACTTGGCAGTCAGCTCTGATGAAGATTGAAAAAACAAAGCTGATGGGTGTCGATGGTAATACCTACAGGACAGGGTAGAACTGCCCTGTAGAGTTTGCAGGCAGCACCTGGTGGATCTGAACTCCAACCTCTTGGTTAGCTGCCGTAGTACTTACCCCCTGTGTCACGGCATTTCTAAACTCCATGGGCTGGTTCTCCTCTGCCCCGTAGCCTTACTATGAGTCGGAATCGACTCAAAGGCAAACAATGACAATATTTGCCAGTGTTGTTTTATGTTTCGTTAGTTCTGCTTTGAACATGGATACTCTGTTTTAAAGGAGCCTTTGAATGTCTATCTTTATTTAAAGAACTAGAGTTAAAATATAGGCGTTAACTTCAGACCTTTATTCTTTCCTCTAGGTCCTTAACTATACGATATTTTGCCTCCACCTTTCAGGGTGGGAAAAAAAAGTTTCCGAGAGCCTAACTTCCTGTATTCAGAGTACTAAATTAGCTTATTTCCGAAGAAAATAGTGACATTGTCCTGAGCACTTCATGAGTTACAGTATGTTCTTGATTGAGACGTTAGGCTGTGAAGTAATCCAGGACATTCTTTTGAACTCAAAAGCTGTTATGAAGTTCTTACCAATTCTGATAAAAGTAAATGAACTTAATTTAATTGGAAGCCAAGATGGCGAGACTGCGCCTTACATACTTTGGACGTGTTGTCAGGAGGGGTCAGTCCCTGGAGCAGGACATCATGGGAGGGTCAGTGAAAAAAGACGGAGACCCTCAAGGAGATGGATCGACGTAGTGGCTGCAACTGGGTTTAAGCATAAAAACAATTGTGGGCATAGCGCTGGAGCAGGCACTGTTTCGTTCTGTTGGCAGCAACTCAACAACACCTTGCATCAACAACAAAAACAAGAGGAACTCAAAAAGGATCCAGTTGGGTTTCTTCTCCGGACAACTTCTGAGAGGAAAAAAATAGTTGTGATCTGTTCCTCCCCAGTCAGTGAGAGCACCGCACCTTGGAGGATGTCCCAGAGGCCCGCCCTCAGCCCTGGAAAAGGCCCGTTACTAGCCTCGCACCGCAGCGTTGGCCCCCACAGCTGTCTGCTTTCCAAATTTAGCCCCATTCAGAAAGGAATATTCTAGAGAAGTTCAAGCCTCACCTTCATTGCTTTCTTGTTTCCCCTTTTCCAGAGCTGCTCACCCCAAGAGGTGACACAGGGAAAAAAGAACAAGTTCTAATGTGTTGTAGGGGGTTACATAAGCCATATGTTTATAGATTCAGGTAATGTCCTCGTGAATATATATGCGTACATGTGCGCGCACGCGTGTGTGTGTGTAGTGACTTGGTTCTGTTAAAAGAAGAAGAAGAAAGCAAAGGCTGGGCACTTTAGTTCCAGATCTGAATGTCCTCCTGGTATACAGAACTTTCTCCCTGCCCCTGATCACACCCTGTTGTTACTGTTGTTGTTGTTAGTGGCCCTGGAGTTGATTCCAACTCGTGGTGACTCCCTGTGTACCGTAGAACTGCTTCAGAAGGTTTGCAAGGCTGCGACCTTTCTGAAGCAGATCGCTAGGCCTGTCTTACAAGGTGCCCCTAGGTGGGTCCCTCTGCCGATCTTGCTGCTAGTGGTCAAGTGCTCAACTGTTGCTGCCCCCCGGGGACTCACTCCGCTCTAGTTATTAAAATAATTTACAGAAATAGTTACTTAAATAATTGTTTATGCCTGTGTACGGATGTGTCTCTTTTAGAGAAAAAACATCTTAGGTCATATAGAAGAAAAAGTATTTTAAAAAAATGGGGACACTTGACTCATCCCAGTGAGCCTGGGATGAGTGAGCCGTGGGGTCCCCAGACAGCAAAGCAGAATATGCGGTAGGATCCTAGACGTTTGTGCAAGTTTAGGTGGAAACTCCGTGTTAGAGACTGTTAGAGAAGAAAAGAGCTTTAGAAATGAATTAGTCAGACCTCCCCATTTGACAAAGGGTCCAAAGAGCAAAGAGACTTGCCCAAGAGTCCCTGACTGCTTGGTGACAGATCAGCCTGGAAGTCATGTCTGCCGGCTCTCAGTCTGGTGCAATTTCCAGCACACTGTGTGACTTAAATCGCCACGTCCTGTTGAATTGACCCATCCCTAGCCTCTACTTTAGAGGCGGTTCTTTCTCAGCCCCCTGCAAGAATTGCACAGAGGCTGGCAATGCTTCTATTAAAGCCCCAGCTGGAAGGGCTGAGAAGTATCTAATTTCTTGCCAGTCTGAGTAATGGCATTATAGATAAGTGCTCATAATGTTAGCACCCAAGAACGCCGGCTCACTTGATTAGATGGCAGCATGGATCCCTTTACATTCTTGTTATTTTGATAATTAGATGGGATTTCCCGTTTATCTCAGGCCTGACGCTTGTATTTCATTTTTAATAAAGTGAGGCAGTAAGCAGTCCATTGTAGTCCTATAGAACAAACTATACCTGTAGCTCATTAAAAGGTGTTTAAATTTTAATAAAATTGCACCCCATCCAGTAATAAACCTACCACATTCTGCATGCTTCAGATAGCCTCTTTGCCTTTCAAAGATGTGAAGCAAGACAAATTGCTGAAAGGAAAAATGCAGTGCTACCTTAGAGCTACAGTTCAAAAAATTGGCTGTTATTAATAGAACTATCTACTGCCTACTGTGCTTCCAAAATATAAATCTCTGATGTTATAGGAACATTAACCAAAAAAAAAATAGTTCCTTTTCAGTTTCTTAGTCTGGTAAATACCACCCATTTGTGAGAGTTAAATAAACCAAAAACAAACCCATCACTGTGGAGTGAATTTTGGCTCATAGTGACTCTGCAGGACAGAGTAGAACTGCCCTCAGAGTTTCCGAGGAGCACTTGGTGGGTAAGAGTTAAATAACATTTCATTCTTCCATGTTATAAATACATTAAATGCTGCTCTCTCCCTACCCCAAGAAAACCTGACAGTTTGGGGCTAATATGATTGAGAAAAAGCCAAATAAGGAAGGATTGAGATTATTCTTCTATAAATCAATGACTATATGTAACAAAAGTTAAAAAAAAAAAATGGTATTGAATTTCATACTGATGAAAAGACATCTCTTTGCCCTAATTGTCAAAAATGAGTAAATTTGAGATAAAACACAAATGCTATGTTGTTACCCTTCAACAGAAATCAGTTTTTTATTGTGATTAAGTGAAAGTATATAATCTAAATTAATTTCTCATTAATGACTTATCTGTAGCTTCTTCTGCTCTCCTTGCCCAGTGACAGCACACTCCTCCTTTTCACTCTATACTTGTCATATCCTCTTAACAAGCTCCTGTCCCCTTCTCTCCACCCTCTTCTCTCCCATCTAGAAAGAGACCGGTAGGAGAGCATCCTATAAATGCATAGAACCATGTAAACACACACCATATGGTCACACTGTGTCCCTTAGTCCAGTCTATTTTTGGCTGAAGACTTGATCTCAGTAAAGTTTTTCTGGACAAGGACAGCAACAGGTCTAGGGGCTATACTCTCAGAGACACCTAGGCTGTCAGACTATCAGTTGTGGTCCTTTAATAGAGTTCTTGAGCTCCACACCTCTTTTTCTTGTCTCGGCACAGGGACTCAACATTGTGTGCTCCATTACAGATGTCTTTGGTGGTGGCCAGGCACCGTCCAACAGAAACGATTTAAAAGTATAGATAGTCATTTTTAAAAGCCTGTGGGAACTTCCGCCCCTATTGATTCGGGGTAGATGTTGACTCTTGCATTGAGATAACATTAACCAAAAAAAAAAAAAAGCTCACTGCTGTCAAGTCCATTCTGACTCCTGGCAACCCTAGATATCGGAGTAGAACAGTAGAACTGGCCCATAGAGTTTCCAAAGAGCACCTGGAAGATTGGAACTGCTGGCCTTTTGGTTTGTAACTGTAGCCCTTAGCCTCTACACTACCAGGATGCCCAGAGATGATGTTAGTAAATAATTAAAACTTTAATCCCAGGCCACCTTGTACTACAAGTTTTTGTTACTTTAATACAAATGGACAACATCCATTAGCTGTGAGGCAGCATTTCATACTTACAGGGAAACGACTGAGACAGTACACTGGCCATGAAGCAATATGTCAATATTGTCGTTGTTCTACGTGATTTCTGTGAGACTAGGTCACCGTGACTCATGGCTGGATAGCTAGTCACCCATGCTCCCCAAAACCAAACAAAACTATTGCCATCAAGTCGATTCCGAATCACAGTGATTCTATAGAGTAGAGTACAAGTGCCATTTAGGGTTTCCAAGGAGCTGCTGGTGGGTTTGAACTGCTGACTTTCTAGTTAGTAGCCTGATGCTTCACCACTACACCATCAAGGCTACTCTCAGCTCACAGCTGGACTTTAAGTAATAATACCAGTGTCAAATGTGTGTAAGACATTACTATTTTCTTTTTATTTTAGTTTTTTTTTTTAGATAAAATACAACATGTATATCATTTAGTAGTGTATATATTAAAATACAACACATATTATTGAAAGTTAAACATAATGGGATAAAAACAAATGAAATAAGGCAAACCATAACCCCAAGTTCCACCACCCAGATATAACCAGAATTAATTATGTAGAGAACATTCTGTCTAGATTGTCTCTCCATGCATATGTTTAAAATAAGAGAAAAGAAGGAGAAAGTATGGATAAACAGGAATAGTGTTCAAAAGTACTATATGGAGTCACATACAAATACAACTTTAGAATAAATGTGAAATGTAATTTTACTTGAATTTATCTAAAGAAAAAGTGAAGAGAAACTAAAAAAAAAAAAAGCTGAATCCCAGTTAAATGTTTCTTCACCCAAGGCATATCAGATCTCAAAACCAAAAAATAAACAAAACAAGCACATTGCCATCAAGTCGATTCTGACCCTGTAGGACAGAGGAGAACTGCCTCATAGGATTTACCAGATCTCAAAAGACCCTCATAAAATTAAATTTTTTTAAAAAGAAGATCCTAGCTTTCACTGATCTGATTTTAAACAACATTACGTATCTATGGGGGGGGGGGACTGTTTCTTCCCCCCTCGTCTTCCAGCTTTAATTTATATTACTTTTACTTCGTCAAGGCTTAGAACATCTTCTAATTTCCTCAGTTGTTTAGTTGTATCCTATACATAAGCGAGCAGTGATCAGCCAGTCCTTTTACCCTCCTTCTGTACTGGAAACCCTAGTGGTATAGTGGTTAAGAGCTATGTCTGCTGACTAAAAAGGTCGGCAGTTTGAGTCCACCAGTTGCTCCTTGGAGACTCTGTGGGTCAGAACTGACTCAATGGCAGTGAGTTTGGTCTGTGTTGCAATCCTAGCTGGATTCTATCATCCAGTTTTTAGTTGGTTTGTTTATTTTTTTCCCCAAGAATCACTCAGGAAAACTTTCAATTCCTGATTTCCACTTACCTGCAACATCATTTCTCCAGCTCTTCTATCTCACTGAGGTTTTCTTGGTCCATGTTATTTTCTTCAGAACTTTCTAAATGATTGCCTTACTGCCTTTGAGATTGAAGGACATCATGGAAAAGTTCTAAATTGCCTGAAATTATCACCTGTATACGTAATTATCTTCTTCCTAACTGCTTAAAGAAGATTTTTTTTTTAACCTTAAAGTTCATAACTTTATAGCAATATTATACAGCTGTTCTTTTGGTATTTTTCCTGGAACTGTGTATGTCATTTTGATATGCAGATTTGAACTTTTCTTTATTTCAGGAAAAAAAATTCCACCATTATACTTTTTTTTTTAATTTTTATTTAACATAACTGAGTGAAAATGTACATTCACATATAAATTTACACACCCTCCTATATGCAGCTTCCACTGCTCTCCCTGTCCGGTGACAGCACACTATTCCTCTCTGCTCCATACATGTCTCATCCTCCCAACAGTCTCCTTTCCCCTCCTGTCCATCCACTCCCCTTCCTCCAGCCACAGGTCAGCAAGAGGATATCCTATAGATGTATAGAACCATAAAGTGCTTCCAATATATGGTCACTCTGCATTGCCCAGTCCAATCCATTCCTGTCCAAAGAGTGGACCTTTGTTATAATTTATGGGTAAGGGCAGCATCAGGGCAGGGGGCTATGCTCTCAGAGGAACTCCAAAACCACTGGACCATCAATTGAGGTCTTTTAGTGGAGATCTCATGATGCACCTCTTTATTCTTGTATTGCCAGTGAGACTCCTCTCTGTGAGCTCCATCGTGGCTATCACTGGTGGTGGCCGGGCACCGTTTCTTCCGGTCCCAAGTCGATGTAGGCACTCACTCTTGTGGGTCTCTCCATCTTCTCGGTTGTCTTTACCGCATGTCATTTTGGTCCTCAGTGAGCATCGATTCCTGTTGAGTTGGGACCATTTGCTGTGTCCTCAGATGGCAGCTTGGCGGCTTTTAAGACCCCAGACGCCACTCACCAATGTGGAGTGCAGAGAGCTCTCTTAGCAAAATGCTAGTTGTGCCAATTGGCCTGGAATTCACCTAAGAGCATGGTCCCCCGCCCCCTGCCCCAGCTACTCTATCCTTGCAGTATTGAGTTAAGATGGAAGGAGTACTGAAGTTATGCTGAAGTCCACTTAATGTTGTTCTTGTTTCTCATGTGTGCTGTAACCGCTTTCTCCCAACTAGATTTCTAGTAACTATCTAAACTAAACCCTCCCCCCCTCACCCTCCCTCCCTCCCCTCCCTTGCAGCTGTCAAAAAGTCTTTTCTTCTATACACAAGTCAATTTTTGAGATCTTATCGTAGAGGTCTCATACAGTATTTGTCCTTTTGTCGCTGACTTTCACTCAACATAATGTCTTCCAGTTGAAACCAGGTTAGGAGATGTTTCCTGGAATCATCATTATTCTTTATCATTGCGTAGTGCTCCATTGAGTATATGTACCACAGTTTACCTATCCATTCTTCTATTGTTGGGCATCTGGGTTGACTCCATCTTTTTGCTATCATGGACTGTGCTGCGATAAACATTCTGGTGCATGTGTCCGTCGGTGTGAAAGGCCTTGAATCTGTAGGATATATTCCAAGTAGTGGAATTACTGGGTCAAATGGTATATCAATATCCATTTTTTTAAGGAAGCGCCAGATTGCCTTCCAAAGAGGCTGGACCATTTTGCAACCCCACCAACAGTGTAGGAGGGTTCCACTTTCTCCACAGCCTCTCCAGCATTTGCTGTTTTGTGTTTTCTGGATCATGGCCAATTTTGTTGGGGTGAGATGGTATCTCATTGTTGTCTTGATTTGAATTTCTTTAATAACTAAAGATCGTGAACATGTCTGCATGTGTTTTTTGGCTGCCTGGATCTCCTCTTTAGTGAAGTGTCTGTCCATCTCCTTTGCCCATCACTTAATTGGATGGTTTATCTTCTTCTTCTTGATATTTTGTAGTATCTTATAGATTATGGAGATCAGGCATCGGTCTGACATAGAGTTGCCAAATATTTTTTCCCATTCTGTGGGTGTTCTTTTAATTCTATTAATAAAGTCTTTGAATGAGCAAAAGTGTTTGATTCGTAATAGTTCCTATTTATCTATTTTCTCTTCTGTTGATTGAGGTTTCTTTGACAGATTCTGGAGTCTGTCCTCATTGTGTATTAAAACTCTCATTGTTGTTCCTACCTTTTCTTGGATGAGCTTTATCATTTTAGGTTTGATATTTAGGTCTTTTATCCAGTTGGAGTTGGTTTTTGTGTAAGGTGTAAGATACGGATCTTGATTCAGTTTATTGCAGATGGATAACCAATTTTGCCAGCACCATTTGTTGAAGATACTGTTTTTACCCCAGTTTAATGTCTTAGGGCCTTTGTCAAATATCAACTGTTCATAGGCAGATAGTGTCATCTCTGGGGTCTCAATTCTGTTCCATTGATCGATCTGTCTGTTCTTGTACCAGTACCAGGCTGTTTTGACCACTGTGGCAGTGTAGTATGTTCTAAGGTCGGGTAATGAGAGGCCTCCCAGTGTGTTCTTCTTCTTTAGTAGTACCTTACTTATTCGGGGCTTCTTCCTTTTCCAAACAAAATTGGTGGTTTGTTTCTCCATCTCATTAAAAAATGATGCTGGAACTTGTATTGGAATTGCATTATATAAATAAATTGCTTTGGGTAAAATAGACATTTTCACAATGTTAAGTCTTCCTATCCATGAGCAGGGTAGGTTTTTCCATTTATCTAAGTCTCTCTTAGTTTCTTGTAGTAAGGGCTTGTAGTTCTCTTTGTAAAAGTCTGTTGTTTCTCTGGTTAGATTAATTCCTAGGTACTTTGTCTTCTTAGGGGCTATCGCAAATGGTATTGATTTAATAATTTCCTCCTTAACAGTCTCGTTGATGGTATATAAGAAACCTACTGATTTACTTATGTTTATCTTGTACCCTGAAACTTTGCTGAACTCTTCTATCAGTTTGAGTAGCTTAGTTATAGATTCCTTGGGGTTCTCTGCATATACAATCATATCATCTGCAAACAGGGAGATTTTAACTTCCTCTTTGCCGATGCAGATGCCCTTTATTTCTTCGTCTTGTCGAATTGCTCTGGCTTGAACTTCTAGCACAATGTTGAATAGGAGAGGTGAGAGTGGGCATCCTTGACTAGTTCCTGATCTCAGAGGAAAGTCTTTCAGTCTCTCTCCATTTAGGATGATGTGGGCAATTGGCTTTGTATAAATGGCCCTTATTGTGTTGAGAATTTGCCGTCTATGCCCATTTTGCTAAGAGTTTTTAGCATGAATGGGTGTTGGACTTTATCAAATGCTTTTCAGCATCAATGGACAAAATCAGGTGATCTTTGTCTTTTGTGTTATTTGTGTGGTTAATCACATTAATTGTTTTCCTGATGTTGAACCAGCCTTACATCCCTGGTATGAATCCCACTTGGTCATGATGGATTATTTTCTTGATATGTTGTTGTATTCTGTTGGCAAGAATTTTGTTGAAGATTTTTGCATCTGGGTTCATGAGTGATATCGGTCTGTAGTTCTCTGTCTTTGTTGGATCTTTCCCTGGCTTAGGTATCAGGGTTATGCTAGCTTCATAGAATGAGTTTGGGAGTACTCCATCCCTTTCTATACTGTGAAATAGTCTCAATAGTATTGGGGATAACTCTTCTCTAAATGCTTGATAGAATTCTGCCATGAAGCCATCTGGGCCCGGACTTTTTTCGGTTGGCAGTGTTTTGATGACATTTTCAATCTCTTCCTTTGTGATGGGTTTATTAAGTTGTTCTGCTTCACGTTGTGATAATTTGGGTAGGTGGTATGAGTCAAGAAATTGGTCCATTTCCCCTAGGTTTTCAAATTTGTTAGAATACAGTCTTTCATAGTATTCTGTTATGATATTTTTGATTTCTGTTGCATCTGTGGTGACAACTCCCCTCTCATTTCTAATTTGGGTTATTTTTTTCCTTTCCTGCTTTTCTTTAGTAAGTTTAGCCAATGGTTTATCAATTTTGTTGATCTTTTCAAAAAACCAGCTTTTGGTCTTTTCAATTTTTTCAATTGTTTTTCTATTCTCTAATTCATTTAGCTCTGCTCTAATCTTTATGATCTCATTTCTTCCAGTGCCCGAGGGGTTCCTCTGTTGTTCTCTTTCTACTTGTTCAAGCTGTAGAGTTAGTTCCTTGATTTGGTTTCTTTCTTCCTTCCAGATTGTGCATTTATGGAGATAAACAGACCTCTGAGCACTGCTTTGGCTGTATCCCATAGGTTCTGGTAGGAAGTGTTTTCGTTCTCATTGGAGACCATGAATTTCTTTAATTCATCCTTGATTTCCTCTATAACCCATGTTTTTTTGAGCAAGATGTTGTTCAGTTTCCAAGAGTTCCACTTTCTATCTATGTTTTTTCTGCTATTGATTTCAACTTAGATGGCTTTATGATCTGAAAAGATGCTTTGCAGTAATTCAATAGTATGGATTTTGTTGAGCATTGCATTATGGCCTATCACGTGGTCAATTCTGGAGAATGTTCCATGTGCACTGGAGAAGAAGGTGTAGTTGTCTGCTGATGGGTGGAAAGTTCTGTATATATCAATGAGGTTTACTTGGTTAATTGTGTCAATGAGGTCTTCTGTATCCTTACTGAGCTTTTTTCTAGATGATCTGTCTAGTAATGAGAGTGGAGTGTTAAAGTCTCCCACTATTATTGTGGAGTCATCTAAGTCTCTTTTGAGCGTAGTCAGTGTTTCTTCAACATATTTAGGTGCTCTGACATTAGGTGCATAAATATTTAATATAGTTAAGTCTTGCTTGTGTACTGAACCTTTCAGCAATAAATAGTGTCCATCTTTGTCCACGATGGTGGATTTGACATTAAAATTGATTTTGTCTGAGATTAGAATTGCCACCCCCGCTCTTCTTTGTTCATTGTTAGCTTGATATATATTCTTCCATCCTTTAATTTTCAGTTTGTTCCTGTCTTTAGGTCTCAAGTGAGTTTCTTGTAGACAACATATGGATGGGTTGTGTCTTTTGATCCAAGATGACACTCAGTGTCTCTTTACTGGAGCATTCGGTCCATTCACATTCAATGTAATTATTGATAGGTATGTGTTCACTGCTGCCATTGTGATATGTTTATTTTTATGTTGATGTTTTCTCTGTTGTTCTTATTAGTCTGTTCTGGGATACTCTTTTTTGTGAGTTGATTTTTCACCTTTTTCAGAGCTGGTTTTATAGTTGTTGAGACTCGTGTGTTAGATTTCTTGAAATGGTATGATACATCTTTGTTGTGCTTTACAGATGCCCCTATGAACCCCCTTAATAAACTATTTATAAACCCAGTTTTAATTACTACCAGTCTTGTCATCTTCCTCTCCATCTGGAAGGACTGTAACGACTGTAGTACATCCCTCTTTTTATTATGATGACACCACAGTTTTCATGATGATCACTAGATTGCTTCTTTCCAAATCAAAGCTGTCATTTACTTTGGAGCCTTCCCTAAATGAGTAGAGTATTGAGTAGTGTGTCGTTCTAAAATATAAAGTTAGTGGTTTCGTTCTTCTAAGCCAAAGCCAAGGACTTCTTTCAGTATTTCTTGTACTTTGGGTTTCGTTTTTACAAAGTCTCTGAGTTTCTGTTTATCTGGGAATGTCTTAATTTTATTTTCGTATTTGAAAGATAGTTTTGCAGGATATATAATTCTTGGTTGGAAGTTCTTCTCCTTCAAGACTTTGAATGTGTCATGCCACTGTCTCCGTGCCAGCATGGTTTCTGCTGAGAAATCTGAAGAGAGCCTACAGGGTTTCCCTCTGAATGTTAGCTTTGCCTTGAGTCTTGCTGCCTTTAAGAGTTGCTGCTTATTTTTCATTTTGTTAAGCTTGGTTATAATATGCCTTGGAGTCTTTCTTTTGAGATCTATATTGGGTGGCGTACGATATGCATCTGAGATGTCTATATTCTCTTCCTTCATGATTTCTGGGAAGTCTTCTTTCAGCAGCTCAGCAACAATACTCTCTGTGTTCTCTGATGTCTCACCCTGTTCAGGGACTCCAATTAATCGAAAGCTGTTCCTCTTAATAGAGTCCCACATGCTTCTTAATGTTTCTTCATTTTTCTTGTTTCTTTTTTCTGATTTCTGCTCATAGACGCTGGCATCAGTAGCTCTGTCTTCCAAGTCAGAAATTCTTTTTTCCATTTGTTCCATTCTGTTTTCTTGGCTTTGCATGGAAGTTTCTATGTCGTTGATTTTCTTCTTGATCTGTTGGATTTCAGAGTACTGGTGTTCCATCAGATCGAACAACTTGCTTAATTTTTCATTTTGTTCTGCTGCATTTTGTATAAGGTCTAGAAGGGCCCTGTATATAATCAATTTGTATTCACTTCCTGATGCTTTCATAAAAGTTTCTTCATCTGGAAAACTCCTTGGTTGCTTTGTTTGGGAGCCTTCTGAAGCCATGAGTGATTGCTTGTATGCCACAATTGTCTGTTGCTTTTTTGGGCCCGTGTGAGTATATAGAGGCTGGAAGAGGTACTATGAGGATGGATTGCAAATGTTTCTCTAGGCTGTCTTCAAATGTAAAGCAAAAGGTATCTGACCACTTCACAAGTCAGTTAGGTTTTCAGGTGTAGAGGTCCCTCTTCTCATCTGACAAAGTAAGCGCCACTATATCCAACCCCAGATGATAACAAACTAGTTCAGAATACAGCAATCCTACTGCCCAGTTGGCCTCTGCTCACAGGGCCTAGCCTTAGCCAACACTGCGTCGAGTACTGGTTTTGTGATAGAAAAGCACTCTCCTGTGGTCAGGCTCTGGCTCCCAAGCTAAGAATTAGGGCCAGTTGCGGCCACCATACCCAAGATGGCGTCCTCCACACAGGCAGCAGACAGAGGGGCTAAAGGTGTCGAGAGGTAGTGATTCCTCTGCTTCTGTTGCAGGGCCCCAATGCAGGCAGCACTGTGCAAAATCACTACTTTTCTGACGGAGAAGTGCTGTCCCGTTTGCAGGCGCTGGCTCCCAGGCTAAGAACGAGGTCCGCTAAAATCTCAGTACCAACATGGCGTCCTGCACCCTGACCGAGGAGCTCCGCACAAACCCCACTGCGGCAGCTACAAAACGAAAGGCTCAAAGTGTCTAGATTAACAGAGTCCCGAGCCTGGCTCTCAGAATATGGGAATTTCGCCTACCTATTCCACCAGCAGCGTGTCTGAGTCCAGCTGCCAGGCAAGACCCAGCTCCACCCGCCAGCCAAGACCGAGGGAAAAAAAGTCACAATGGTGCGTTTACCTTCCGTCCGTGAGAGCCGGGGCTAGCCAGGAGCGGGAGTCAGCGAAAGAGAGGAGGTTTTTCGCTCTGTGGTATGAAGTCCCAACTAATGGACCTGTGCCGTGTCCTGAGGCTGATTAGGTGCTCAGAAGGCTCTGTTTGATTGTCAATTCAGGTCTTGGTTTCCAGAGGGATATAAGGAGACGTGTGCTTAGTCCGCCATCTTGACTCCGCCCCCCCCACCATTATACTTTGAATACCTTTTCTGTTTCCTTTCTATTCTTTGGAAATACCAATTATTGTTCTGTTCTGTTTTTCTTTGTTCTCCATCTCTATCTTCTAGCTAACTGCTATAAACTCTTCCCCATGGATTTACGATTAAATTTTTTCTCTGGTTACTGTAATTATATATGCCTTGCTGAGTCAATACTTTTATTTCTTCGATGATGACATTTTGAGTCTCATTTTGTTTTCTTCGTTCTGCAGTCTCCGCTTTCATCTTACTCAGTTCTTATTATAATCTTGTTTTAATCTCTTGATTTTATTAAACACTCAGTGAAAATTTATTTATTTTTCTTGCGTTATGTCTTCCTCCCAGACGGACCACTTTATTCTCCACTCTCTCTGTCTTTCCTTCTCTCCTTCCCCATTTCTCACTCAGTTTCTTTCTGTACCTGTGCCATGCTGTATCTTTCAATGTTGTTTGTGTTTAATGAAGCAACTTTGCCCAGACCTTTTCATTCAGTCATAGTTGATATTTTCTTGACAGTTGCCCTTCCTCATCACAGAGTCTTTTGTCTTCGTCTTTGAGTTGCACTTCACAGGCTAAGTATTGGCTTCCATCATCTTCTTAGAGTGCAGTGATGCAATGGGGAAAACATCCACTGTGGCATGCCAACTTTGCTGGGGACCTGGGCTCTTCCAATTCCCACTGAATATCCCATAGTGTTGACGGAAGTGGGCTGTGGGCTTCAGTTCCTTCCCCCACTTTGGCTCAGAGCCCTGGAAAACGATAATACCTCTTACTGCCAAGAGTCCATGGTCCTATACCAGAGCTCCTGTTGTCTAAAGTATTTTTCTTAACTTTTGTCAGGACGAGCTCTTTATTTCCCTCAGTTTATCCCTTTCCAAGTCAAAGTTGTCCATAGAGAGTCCCTTGATTTGGCCCACTCCCCTTCTGTGGTGGCATAGTAGTAAGTGCTGCAGCTGCTAATGAAAAGGTCCGCCAGGTGATCCGTGGAAACTCTAGGAGCAGTCCTATTCTGTCTACAGGGTTGCTATGAGTTGGAATCAACTCAGCAGCAGTGACTTTGGTTTGGTTTGCAACTTTTGTATAGCCTTAGAGCAGAGAGGTTGGAGTCACATGACAGCAGTCTAGAGACTTCTCCTCCTCTGCCCACCATGCCATGTCTTACTGTGAGGAGCAGTACACCTTTCTTTGTTTTGTAGCTGTGGCTACATTGCGTTAGTTCTTGCTTTATTGTATGTTTTTTTGTTCATTTCACAAAATATGAAAGGAGGGAGATTTAAGGATCTAACTTCACACAAAGAATTTTTACTCCCTGTTGTCTCAAAACCTGTGTGAACTTCTTTGGGGGAAAAAAAAAGTTCAGAGTGAAATAGTGGTTCAGCGCACAAATGCGAGGGTCAGAAACAAAACAGATACTGAAATTATTCAAATAAGGATTCCAATTTATGTGTCGAAAGTATAAAGTATATTTCACAATTGAATTTAGGAGTATAAAATAATTGCACTCTTTGAAGAAATTTTAATACACAAAGGCATTGTGAAGAAAACACAGACATTCTTATATCAGTGTGGTGCTTTCATTTAGGGTTTTGCTTATTCTCGTATAGTTTTTAAAAATTGAGTTCACCTGTCATATGCAGTTTTTATTTTGTTGCTTGCGTTTCCTTTATGTGTACAAATGAGTATTTAATATAGCATTACATAGTCTCTGAAAACAGAATTTTTATATCATTTTCATGCATCATAATATATTTAAATGATTCCCTATTGTTGGACACTTATGTTATTTATAATTTTTATTAACATTAATGCTGGAATGAATATGCCAATATATAAATCTTTGGATATATTTCCTTCAAAATATTTCAGTAAAACTTTTTTGATGAAGTTATTTCTAAGTACCCTTTTCTGCCTTAGAAAAATAATTTTATGGATCATCACTCTAAACTTTGATTACCGTATAGTGCTATAAAAGTAAATGAAGAGGAATCTTACACCTGATTAAATCTTGAAACATAAAATGTTGAATATATTTTAGTGTATGTCTTTGTGCCTCTTATAAACTTGAGACATAAAATCTCGTGATTTCTGATGAATTATTTAGTGAAAAGTACAGAGGCATTTCCTAAATTTAGAAACAATTTTTCATTGCTTCTAAAAACTACTGTTTTTGATGCCTTGAATAGTGTGCCCTTTGGCTTTTTCCAAGAGTTTAGAGTAACATAGTAGTTCACAGCACAAACTCTGGGGTCAGAAACACCTGGAATCTAATCCCGGCTGTATTACTTACACGGTCTAATGATTTCATCACACCTCTCAGTCTTTACCTCCGTCCTTTTTTGTGGTCCAGCCACACTGGCTTTCTTTCTCTCCTTTAAGTAGGCCAAGATCATGTTCAATTTGTCACTTGCTATTTCTCACAGGTAATACTTTCCCTCTTTATGGCTTACCCTTTCCTACCCAAGGCTCAGTTCTTTGCTTAGCTAGTGTTCCCACTAACTGACCCCCCGTTTTCTGCTTCATAACTGTTTCATGTTCTCTACAGTCTTTGTCATCACTCAACAGTATCTTAATAACTTTTTTTGATGATATTATTAGCTTACCTCAGCACTCAGAGGTACCTTTGACCCACCTCCACCACCATGACTGTTCAGGTGCCGTTCTTCTGTGAAGAAGTCTGCCCTCCTGTGCAATTTTGATTTTAGGGCATTGTTAGTAAGTCCTCAAACCCTGGTAGTACTTTCTGTGCCACATACTTGTTGTGATGGGAGATTCTCTAAGTGTCAAACATTTGAGACTTTGCTATTTTCAGGTATCAAATTTTTGAACTCTTTCTGGAATGGCCACTGGGCACGATGGCATGCTGGCAAGTTTGCAAACTTAATTGTATAGCTGTCTGTGAGGGAGTTTTTAGCCAGTAAACAAATAACCGTGTTGGAACATCCTCCCTACTCACCTGAACTGGCCCCCAGTGACTGTTTTCTTTACCCAAAGATAAAAGAAATATTGAAAGGAAGACATTTGGGTGACACTCAGGACATCAAGGGCAGCATGACGACAGCTCTGATGGCCATTCCAGAAAAAGAGTACCAAAATTGCTTTGACGGGTGGACTAGGCGCTGGTGTTGGTGTATAGCTTCCTAAGGGGAGTACTTCGAAGGTGACCATAGTGATATTCAGCAATGTGAATTGTAGCACTTTTTCTAGGATGAGTTCGCAAACTTAATTATTACTCCTCAGAGTCTTTGAAAGTATTTGGGGAACAGCTAAAATGTGAGAATTTAAATGCTAAGAAATCAGGTATGTTAGGTATGTTATGCATGTGGGTGGCATCATAATATAGTTTTAAAAACATGGGCTTTGGAGTCTAACGTCTTTCTTTTCAACTTCTTAGCTGGGTGATCTTGAGCAAACTACCTTACCTCTTGTTATGCCTGTCTCCTCACTTGATAAACAGAGATAATGCTCTCTAATTTGCAGTGATTTTGTCAGGATTAAGAAAGATAATGTGTGTAAGGAGTCTGGTATATACACTCAATACTGGGTAGCTGTTGGGTGAAAAAGAACAGGAAAAGGGAGAAAAGAAAATTGGAACCATTCCAGTAATCAAGTTGGGATTGGCAGAATGCCAAAAATGGCAAACTTTGCTAATGTTGTTGTACATAAATGGATGAAAGTCATTTTTAAAAAGTCTGAAGAGTAATTTCCTCTTCTGGTATGTTTGAAACTAAAAATGGAATGCTTTGTCCTTCTCTAGCACACTAATACTGACTTTCAATTCTGGGCCCGGGTTGTCTAGAAGACATGTTCTACTTTAGTTAGCCATCTGCACTGATGGAAGAAGAAAGATCTGTAAGAACTAAATTCTGTAAATACATATATCTGGCACCTGCTTAGTGCCCAACACTATTATAGGTGCTAGAGATAGAGCAATCAAGGAAAATAGAAAGAAAAAGGAAGAAAAAAAAACTATCTTCATACTGTTTACAGTCTAATGGCACATTAACAAGAAGTAATAGAATGAAGTTAACCAATTCAGACTAATCCTATTGTACAGAGTAGAACTGTTCCTTAGAGTTTCCAAGGAATGGCTGGTAGATTCAAACTCCTGACCTTCTGGCAACCAAGCTCTTAATCACTGTGCTACCAGGACTCCAAAATCATGTAGTATGTTAGAAAGCAAAAAGTTCTCTGGAGAAAAAATAGGACAATGAGAGTAGGAGTGAAGCATGCACTTATAAATCGGTGATTAGATAAAATCTTACTGAAAAGGTAATATGAGCAAACGTGAAGAAAGTGGGAAGTAAGATCTTCGACAGTATCTGGAGGAAGAGCTTTCCAGAAAGAGCATGTTCAAAGGCTCTGAGACAGCAGCAAGCCTGATGTGCTGGGGAACAACAAGAAGGCCACTGAGACAGAAGTGGAGTGAGTGGCGGGTCCAGAAGCTCAGCAGAGAGAAAATCAGAGATACCAGAGACTTTGACTTTCACCCTGAGTCAAACAGGAAACACTTGCAGGATTTGGTGCGGATCAGTGAAATTCAATGCCATCTAATTTGACCAGTGTTTTCAAAGAAGTGTGCCGGGATGCCGTGTTGGGAGTAAAATGTTGAGGGTCAGTGAAGAAAACAGGAAGAACAGGCTAGCATTGTAATCCAGGTGAGACATGTTAGCAGCAGTGGAAGCAGACAGAATGTTTTGAGTTTGAACAATTGAGAATAGTCATGTACAGTGACAAGGAAGAGAGAGGGTGGAACAAGTGTGTTTCAAAGGGGATCCTCAAGAAGGCCTATAAACCAGTTTTCAACATGTCAAGTTGAAGATGTCCATTAGAGAAGACAGCCATGCAAGTTCAAGGTGTCCTCTGGACTACAGATACAAATTTAGGGATATGTGTAGAATTTGTAAACTCTGGTAGCATAGTAGTTAAGTGCTATGGGCTACTAATGAAAAAGTTCACAATTTGAGTCTACCAGGCTGTCCTTGGAAACTCTATGGGACCATACTACTCTGTCTATCTATAGAGTCAGAATTGACTTAACAGTAATGGGCTTGAGTTTCATGGGTGTAATCTTTAAAGCTATGAGACTGGATGAGACTGCCAAAAGATTGAGTACGTGTAGAGAGCAGAGGACATCAGGTGAATAAGGAGAAACCAGAGGCTGAAAACGAGCAGCCAGTGGGATGGGAGGGAAATCAAGAAACTGTCTTATCCAGGAAGGCACATGAGGAAAGTGCTCCAAGGTGGAGGGAATGATCAGGCTAGCTGCATCAAATCCTGCTAATAGATCAAATAAAACTGACCACAGGATTTTCAGTGTGGGGGTGTTATAAGTGGCCTTAACTAGAGATTTCACGGACAATGTGGGGTCAAGGCTGATTGGAGAGATTTGGAGAGAGAAAGGAGAAAGAAGAATTGGAATACAGAGAGTAAGAACAACTCATTTGCTGCAAAGGGGAACAGAGAAGTTGAGTGAAAGCTGAAGAGTAAAGTAAGATAAGTAGAGTTTTGTGTATCAGTTCCAACTCATGGATGTCCTAAAAGAGAAAGCAGAACTGCCCATAGAATTTCCAAGAAGCACCTGGTGGATTTGAACTGCTGACTTTTTTTGGTTAGCAGCCCTAGCACTTAACCACTATGCCACCAGGGTTTCCATGTATATAACCAACCAATAACATTTATGAGTTGGTAGGAATGACCCAATAAGAAGGAAGGAAAAGAGGAGAATTGCTGGAGCAGTGTCCCTGAGTGGGAGGACGTAGGGTCAGATGCACGGTAGCGAAGATGGCCTTCCACAGGACTATAACTAGACAGACTACAGCTATGGTTCTCAAAGTGTGAGCCCCAAACCAGCATCTTCAGCATCAGTCACCTGGGACTTTATTGGAAACGCAGAAAGCTGCTAAGTCAGAAACAGTGGGAGTGAAGCTCAGCAACCTGGTTTTAGGCAGTCCTTCCGGTGAGTCTTTTTTTTATAATGATGATTGAATGAAAATGTACATTCCCATATAAATTCTCATGCTCGCCTATATGCAGCTCCCACTGCTCTCCCTGCCCGGTGACAGCACACCTTTCTTCCCTGCTCTATACATGTCCTATCTTCCCAGCAGTCTAGTGTCCCCTCCTTTCCACCCACTCCCCTTCCTCCACCAAGAGGTCAGCAGGATGACATCCTATAGGTGCGTAGAACCATAAAGTTCCCAAAAGATGTGGTCACTCTGCGTTGCCAAGTCCAATCCATTGCTGTCCGAAAAGTTGACCTTCATTATGATTTATGGGCAGGGGCAGCATCAGGGCCAGGGGCTGTGCTCCCAGAGGAACCCCCTTCGGGTGATTCTGATGTATAGTGAGGTCTGTGAACTCTTGGTCTATAATAATAGAATATATGGGTACGAATGCTGGTTGGGGAGTAGATGAGGCATAGAAGCCTGGGGAACTTCCTTCTGGTGGTTTTTATTTTCTCAGCCCAATGGGAAGTAAAGGTACTAGCTGAGAGAATTGGGAACAAGTTGCTTTGAGAAGATGGAAGAGGTTTGAATTCATTATCTAGGAGAATGGGAGAGTGAGTGATCTGGGGACTACAGTGAGTGCCTGGAAACAAGAAGGACTCACCTGAGGTTCGCGGTCACGTCTGTATATGGTGGTAAGGCCACCTGGTTGTGTCTTTTTCTCCAGCCAGGTCCAGCAGGACTTGCCATGATGAAAGAGAAATCCAGACAATAAGTAAATATGTACGGTGACTCATGTCTCATGAGTCTGAGCTTTCCAGCTTGGAAACGGTTGTTTCCTGTGGACCAACTGACCTCTTAAAGTCCACAGTCCAGTCTGGAGACCTAGTCTTTTTGTGTCTTGATGGATGAATTGTGTCAACAGTCTTGTCACCATTGTGTAGTGGTTGAACTTCAGGTGCTACACATGGTGACTATGAACACCAAGCTCGCCGCAGCCCTGGGTGGTTGCACAGCTCCATGAATGTACTGAAATCCATTAAGTGCACATTTTATGTGGGTGAATTTCATAGTATGTGGCCTCTATCTCTATAAAGCTATCTTTACAAAACAAACTTGCACAGCCATGCACTTAATTATTTGTATAGATGGAAATCCAAGACTTGTTAATGACGATAAACCGAATCATTTGAACAATGTACAACTAATTTCTTTTGCACCAGCTTTAGAGAACTGCCTTCAGATGCTAAGGACTTTCCTATATAGTTAAGAAAAAAAAAATATTCCAGTCTTTGATATGGAAGATAACTTTCAGGACTTAAACTTTGCTCCCGAAAAAATAATTATAGAAAGAAAGCCAATTCCTGCTCGGTAGTTCCAGTAGTGCTTTGCTGCAGAGACCTTGGACTCAAAGTTGCTATTAGTTCTACTGTGCAAAGCTGTATCTTCTCTGACTATTCAAAACAAATGGCCCCAGGAGACTTCAGGTGATCCTCTTCTCTTTTGTCAAAGTGACATATGCTATTAAGAACACACTCATTTCTCTTTCTGTCAGCTCCCAGCCTGAGTACTAAGTGTCCTGTGTTCAGATTTGCATGCATTCTTTTGTTCTGAACTTAGACAAGCATATGCCTTTCTGCAAGCACTTAAGTCCCTGTTTGCAGTATGCTGGCACTTAGTTATCTCGTGTTCTTAGTGATTTAAAGTGACTCCTGAAGCATTTGTCTTGGCCGCTTCGTCTCAGTGTGAGAAGAATCCCAATACCATGTCGTTTTGCCTTCCAGCACCCTAAGAAAACTGCCGTCTTGCCTGCTCATCTGCTCTGTTTCCGTGGAGGAGTTATTGGATACCCATTGACTAGCATGGGGCTCGCTGGTAGCATTATGGAGAAGACACAAAGCAGCCAAATTCATTCTGATGCCAGTGCCTCTGTGACCTTGGGCAAGCCTTTTAATTTTCCATGTCTAAAAATAAGGTGCTGAATCAAGTGATCTCTAGGGTTCCTGCCAACTCTGAACTCTAGAAAAGGCAGTGTGCTTCTGAGAGGTGAGGAGCTGGGTCCCAGAGGCAAGGCGACTTGTTTTCAATTCTGCTTCTGCTTCTGCTCCTGTTCCTTGCTAGTGGCCTTGTGCAAGCTCTTGAACCTCTCTGTGCCTAAGTTACATTCTGTAGAAAAAAGGAAACAGTAATCACATCTGCTGCCTGGGTACAGCTGCTGATCACGGGGGGATCGCCAGAATCAAAGCTATTGGTATTCATCATTATTTTGTGTCTCAGCACAAAAACTAAAGAGATGCCCCTCCCCACACGTTTAGCTGGGGAGCCAAGCTAGCATGTGTGACATTATTAGCCATAGGCATCCCTGGGTATCACAATGGTTAAGTACTTGGCCATTAGCTGAAAGGTGATTGGAATCCACCCGAGAGGCCTTAAAAGAAGGGCTTGGCAATCTACTTCCAAAAGGTCACAGCCACTGAAAACCCTCTGGAGAACAGCTCCGCTCTAACACACATGGGGACACCATGCATTGTCATCAACTCCACAGTAACTGAGCACAAAGCAACAGCCCTTCTGGACACACTCACATGGCACATGGGAGAGATGGCGTTTCAGGGAGTGTAGCGCAGGGCTGGGAATGTTGGTTGGGAGAAACCGTAAACTGAAGCTCTGTTTGTTTGTTTCCTGCCTTCCTCCCCTCCTGCTCGCCCACATTTATTTTCATTTTGAAATCAGGCCCACCCAAGGGAGCCAGCAGAGCAACAGACCCTCAACCTTTTCCTGTCTCCATGCTCCAGACTGGCGCGACCTTCCCACCCCATTGATTCTCAGGCGTCACATGCATAGCTGGGTGCCCTTTGTACCTTTTCCCTTTTCCCCCCAAATGGTTTCTTGGCCCCAGTCTGGGGGCCTAATCCTGCTTTCCCAGCGGGATTGCTTTTACCTTCTTTTCCGTTGCTCTCGGCTCTGCTCAGAGGAGCACATCCCAGCCTACGCTAAATAAATACAAAGAGAGTGTTCTGTCCTGTTACATCAGCTTGACCTCCAGAGGCTATGGCTTGTGTTTCTCTGTGAGTCTGGTCCACTGTCAGGGTACTCTCTGGGTACCGAATGTTGTGTTGGGTGTGAGGTGCCAACCCACATCCCTGAGTTCCTAGTTGCTGAGTTCTTTGAGCCAAAGAAGGGTACACAGTTCCTGAAGGCTCAGCTCTGCTTTGTGACTCTCAGCACCAAATCATGACAATGGGAGGTCTCCCCTTTTGCTTATAGCAGTGCCCACTGACTTGCTTTGTCATTGTGTTTAATGCAGTGTGTAATTTGTAGCGTAAGAATTGTGGAAAGGTCTTCATTCTTGAGGCTGATCAACAAGATTGGACATTCCCAGTACGACAAACTAGAATATTCCACTATTTAGAACAAGTGTTGGCAAGTCAACAACCTGTAGCCAAATCCTGCCCACTGCCTGTTTTTGTAAATAAAGTTTTGTTGAGCCAAGCTCATTTGTTTATGGGTTGTCTGTGGCCGCTTTAGGGATGTACAACATGGTTAAGCAACTGTAAAAGAGACTTGTTTGGCCCACAAAATCCTAAAACATTTATTAGTTGGCCTTGTTCAGATAAAGCGTGTCAACCTCTGATTTATATGTAGACACATCAGATATGACTGGTCCATTGAGTACGAATATACATTATCAAAGTTTCTTTTTTTCCTATTAAGCATATATTTTTCTATAGATGTGATAAAGAGCCATTTCATTTTCCATTAAAACCTAAGGAAATCACTAGAAAAATCTTGGTAAGTTAAGAGTGTTTCTACATGAATGTTGAAACCATTCATAAAAGTTTCCAGCTGTGAAGAGACTTTATTTAGTATCTGAACTGATCCAATTATTTGATAAATTAAAGAAACAGAAACAGAGAAGGATGTGCCCAGCATCCCTTGACAAGTTGTAACTGTCATGATCAACAACCCAGATCTCCTAACTTCCTTCTCCAGGATTTTGGGTGGCCCTGCTAAAAAAAAGTCACCACAGGGAGCTGGTGGGTGCTGCTGTGAATTCCAATCTTCAGCCTCAATCAGGCCATTATCTTTGTCCTGAAATCCTACTGTCTCTGTTCAACATACTCTTCCACTCTCTAGAATGACCATTTCATACTTCATCACCTTCCACAAACCCCTAATGTTACCATGACCACCCTGATTCTCATCAGATTCCCTCACCTCTTGCTTTAAAGAAAATGGAGCCCATCAGACAGAATTTCTGACTGCAAATTACAAACCCACCTGCATCTGTGACGATCATGCTTTCCTCCTATTACAATAAAAAAATTGTCTCTTCTACTGGAGACAAATATCTCCCCGGGGTAGGACCTTCCTAAGAATCTTTCAGCATCGATTATTCTTCCTCTTTGTCTCTCTTCTCTCTCTCTCTCTCTCCTTTTTTCTCCTTCTTCTATTTCCTCTTTCCTCTCACTCAGACGTTAAACCTTCCCCATGCAACGACGTGCATCCTTCTCATCACCTTTCAAACATGGTCACATCTCCCCTTTAGAAAACCAAGCTACCATATACACAGTCCCTGTAGCTAACTCTCAATTTCTTCTCCTCTTCATGGTGACACTTCTCAAAAGTGTCATCAGTGTGTACTCTCTGTGCGATCATCTCTCATCGCTCTTCAATCCAGTCTTTCTGGCCTCAGCTCCCCTTCCACCAACCAGGTAACACACATTGAGGTCACTGGTGTCCTTCATGGTGTTAAACTCACTGAGTGTTTATCAGACCTCATCTAAACTGACCCCTCAGCAGCGGTCAGCACCACTGATCCCTCTCTCCTTGACACAACACATTTCCTTGGAAGCTGTGACATAATATCCACCTGGATCTCTTTGCATCTCACAGACTCCCTTGCTAGCTTACTTGTTCTCCCTTATTTTCAATATTAGAGTTTCTCTTTGGCACTTGGCTTGGCTGGCTTTTTGTCTTATCTGCAGTCCCAAAACAGTTTCATCCATGTCAACACATTCAGTTACCATATATCTACATGCAGATGAATCACTTATTTTTATGTCTCCCAGACTTCCTGTGATTCATTCCCACACAATAGACACAGGGACCTTTTCAAAAGGCAAATCTGATCAATTCCACTTCACTTAAAACCCTGGACTGGATCCTAATTTAGAATAGATTAAAAAATCTTGCTGGTGGCCTAAAACGCTCTGAACTTCTGTCTGCCCTCCCAGCCTCATCTCTCCCCCATGCTCTGTACCCTCATTTCTTCCACCTACACCAGCCTCGCTCACTCCTTGTCTGGACCACATTCCCTCCCCTCTCTGTAGGGCCTTTGCACATTCCTTTCCTTATACTTGGGATGCCCTTCTCCCCTGTTCTACTGGGTCACTTCTACTCCTTCTTTGATCCCTATCCAGTCTCCTCTTGTAGGAATTGCTTCTTCTAGGAAGGATTCCATGACTAATCACTTACCAAATGCTGACATATTTGTAACACTTAACATAGCTACAATTTACACTGACTTGTATAATTAACTTGATTAATATCCCTTCTCCTCCAATAAACAGTAAACACTGTAAATACAGATACTGTGTATTGTTTTTGTTGCATGCTAGTGCTTGATCCCTAATAGAAGCTCAGTAAATATTTCCTTGCTGGGTGGATAGATACATGGATGGATGGATTCTTGGATGGATGTATCAATGGATACATGGATGGATGGGTGGGTGGGTGGATGACCACATAGACAAATAGATGAACAGATGGCTGCATCTTGTTAGATCTGAAACAGGTTCTTTAGCATAGATACAGTAGAATAGCTGAATGAATATTGTGCAGACTTTGCGTTAAAACATGAGCTTTGACAATAATGGGATTGTTGAAGTCTACATCTGAAGCAGTATCTCCATGCTATTTTTCTGTCTCTCCAAGATGTTCTACTTCTATGAGAATAAGTGAAGTATGTGTTTCCTAACCACCACAAATATTTTTTAAATGCAAACTTGTGACTTCTGATTCATACGTGTTGTGAGGGAGGAAAATCCAAGCTGTCACCAGCTCATAAAAGGCTCTGCATTCTTCCTCACTGTGATTCTATGTGACTAATCTCATTAGCCAACCACAGAAGCTAAGCCATTGGTCACAGGTAAGAAGATAAAGATGGTGTACGTGCTGACCGTGTTTGGCACAGAGCCTTTGTTTGGGCAGAAGTGCATGCCAAGGGTCCCTAGAAAGAAATGCCTTGTAACCATCAGTTGACCCCAAAGAGCTGAGCCCTTACTGGAAGAAAAAACAATTCTCTTATAGCAATCAGCTGAATTCAAGGCACTGAAGCCTTTCCTAAGTCCCTGTGAGGTTGAGAGCTTTGTGTTGACTCTTAGACGTCTACGTGCTATCTTCACCAACCATGGAAGAAGATTTATTTCAGTGATACTGCCTTTATTCTAAATATTTGCTACTCCTCTTTCAGGACTGCCTTCAAAGCCAAGAGCACATTATTTTTATGAAACATATTCTCAGCCTTCTTTTTAGAGTAGATTGGATTTTTTTTTTTTTAATTCTCAACTGTTGTGAAGAATCAGATCTGGTGAATAAAGTCAGGGATGAAAGTGATTAATAGCATTTGGCCCCAAGCTATATATAATGCCAAAATAAAACAGTTGTCTTGTGTGGTGAGCAAACAACTGGCTCTGAGTGAGGAGTTCCAGAAATATCTGGGGAAATGGGAAACTGACATAGCTTCATAAGTTGACAAGGCTTATAAATTCTGGGATGTTTGTTTTAAAACTCCATCTCCTTTCTTCAGGGATTTGAACTGGCTATTACTATGTCCAGGGCCAAGCTGGACCAGCAAAATGTGTTTAGTTTGGCCAAGGGTAGTTTTATTTTAAAAGTGAGTCAAGATTTGAAAGTCAGGAGATTTCCAGTACAAATTTGGCTTTCTGGTTTCCTCTGGAAAATCTGAAGATCTGGCAAAGCATTTCCTACAAGTCCATGTGACAGCTCTTTGCTGGGTAGAGTAGCTGTCATCTTTGTAATCAAGGAGACAGCTAGACTAGTGTCATTCGTTGTCATTCTAATCACACTCCCCTCCCACTTCACTGTTTACCATTCTGTGTGACCTGGATTTGTTTAACTATCTGTCCCACTCTCCTCTAGAACAAAAGTCCCCTGAGAGTAGGGATTACTTCCTGGTTTTGTTCATTGCTGCATCCAGTGCTTGGTACATAGCTGGCACTTGATTCCTGTTTATTGAATGAATGACTTAGGTCTAGCCCCTGTCAATGTCTGAGGTGACAGTTCTTGCGCTAGAAACATACTTAGTAGAAAAGAAGACTAAATGTGGACATTCTGTTATTGATACACAACAATTTATACTATATACACTCGTTTTTCAATATTGTTTATTTTATACCGCTTTGATGAATGGGGAAACTCTGGTGGTATAGCAGTTAAGTGCTGCAGCTGCTAACCAAAAGGTCAGCAGTTCAAATCCACCAGGTGCTCCTTGCAGACCCTATGGGACAGTTCTATTCTGTCCTATAGGGCCACCGCAAGTTGGAATCAAGTCTACAACAATGGGTCTGGTTTTGATTTGGTATGACGAATATTATAGGAGGAATCAATCCCTGGAGAAAGACATCATACTTAGTAAAGGGTCAGCAAGGAAGAGGAAGACCCCCCAAGAAGATGGACTGGCACAGTGGCTGCAGTAAAGGACTCAGTCATATCAATGACTGAGGGCATGTCACAGGACTGGGCAGGGTTTCATTCTGCTGTACGAGCAATCACTGTGAGTTGAACCCGACTCAATAGCACCTAACAACAGCAATAACAAATGTTATTACACTTAGTCTGCACAACAACTGGTCATTATTTTTTTCAACTTTTACATTAGAGTCACTTCATTGTGTTGTGTTGGTTTCACTGTTTGAACAAGCATTACATTCTATACGTGGCTCGGAATTCAGAATGTCTCATGCATTCAGACCTGAATATATAGATCATCTATGTTCCCGCTGTTAACCAAAACATCGGCAGTTCGAGTCCACCAGGCACTCCTTAGAAACTCTATGGGGCAGTTTTAGGATCACTATGAGCCAACATCAACTCAGCAGCACTGGGTTTGGTTTTTTTTTTTTTTTTTTCTGCAATAACAAAATCTTCCTCCGACCCCCAGTCTGTAACCATCCCTTTTCCTCCCTCACAGGCCAACAGTGGGGATGATTTCCTAGGTGGCCATCCATGGATATTCTTTACGTACCCACTGCCATGAAGTCGCATCCGACTCATAGTGACCCTAGAGGTCAGAGTAGAACTGCCCCATAGTTTCCAAGGAGTGCTTGGTGAATTTGAACTGCCAACCTTTTGGTTAGCAGATGTAGCAGTTAATCCACTACACAACCAGGGTTTCCTCTCTGTGCATAGACATTTGTATATTCTCTCCTCTGTGAATACACAGATGTTACATACCGTGTACATTGTTGTACACTTTGCTTTTTTCACTTACTATTTCTTGAAGATGAGTTCGTGTCAACTCATAATTTCCTCCTTTCCATCCCATCATGTGATTATCATGTGGGTTATTTGACAAGAACCTATGGAGGGGCATTTACTTTTTATGTCTCTCCTTTTGTGGGTATTCAAGATGAGCGGTAGAGGTGTTTAAGAAGTGGAATGATGAGTAGTTTCTAGATTTGTGTCATAGTTAGAAAGTCTTTCCTATCTTAAAGCTGTGAATGGATTCTCCTTCAATTTCTTCTACCCACTGCCATCGAGTCAATTATGACTCATAGTGACCCTATAGGACAGAGTGAGAGAATTGCCCCATAGAGTTGCGAAGGAGCACCTGGTAGGTTTGAACTGCTGACTTTTGGGTTAGGAGCGATAGCACTTAACCACTACACCACCAAGATTTCCGTGATTTCTTCTAGGACTTTCATTTGTTACATATAAAATCCTTCATCTATTTGGTATTTATTCAGGTATAAGGTATGAGAGGAAATGCTAGTGGCCTGGTGGTTGAGTGCCATAGCTGCTAAAGAGAAGGTCAGCAGTCTGAATCTACCAGGTACTCTTTGGAACCTGTATGGAACAGTTCCGCTCTGCCCTGCAGGGTCGCTGTGAGTTGAAACTGACTCCATGGCAACAGGCTAAGGTATGAAATACAGATTCTATTTTCATTTCTTCTTTTTTAAAATTCGAACTGTTTTCTATTTTTTTAATATTTTTGATTGTGAATTAAGAACAATTTTACAGTCTATATCATGTTACTATATAACACCCAGAACTTTTACCACTATTGTATTCTAGCTGCCCTCCCCCTCTCCCTGACATGACAACATGCTTCCCCTTTTGTTCGGCACTTCCTGTGACCTTTGGATCAAGGTCTGGCCCTCCTCACCCAGTCGACTCAGCTCTAGCAAAAAGCCTTTCAGACAACCCCATGTACCTGTTTAAGGGTTTGTACAACTCCCGGATCACTCTAGGTTTTGTGTAGTCCAGGTCAGTCTTTGCCTGAGGAGCTGGCCCAGGTGCTGGATATAGTTGGGGGTTAGAAAGTCTAGGGGCCACACTCCCAGGGGGCGTTCCATTCAGAAGGACTATCAAGTGTGATCTTTTGGTAGAGGTCTGGCTGTGCCCTCTACTCCATCATCCACTGTACCAAGAACTCCTTTCCACATACGCTATCCGGGCTGTCACTGGTGGTAGCCAAGCACCATCTAATTCTTCTGGTCCCATGTTGAAGTAGGCTATGACTCATATGGCCCCTTCCATCTAGTGGGCGCATATTTTCCTCCTGTCCTCGATGTCCACCATCTACCTCAGGTCTAGGTGAATTGGAGCCATATGGGGCTATTTAGATGAAGGCTTTCTAGCTTTTAAGACCCTAGTCACCACTCACCCAGATATATGGAGGTATACCGTGAGAGAGGGAGAGAGGAAAACCTTGCATATGCCAGTCAGTTTGGATGTCTCCTGAGAGCGTGGTTCCCTGATCCTGGACCCTTTTTCTCTGTCCTTCTGAAGAGGTGGTCAATGTTCAGAGGACAATTTGGTTTTGAGGTTAAGCAGTTGTGGGTACCCTACTTTTAGTGCATGCTGACACATCCTATACACAACCCATACACAACCCTAATCCTAACCACTGTCTAAATTGAAAAAAATCCCTCTCCCTCCCTCCTAACCCTTGTATCTGTCAGATACTGGTTGCTTCTGTGCTCAAGTGATTTGCTGCACCCTTCTGATAATGATCTCCTACAAAATTTGTCCTTTTGTGTGTGGCTAATTCCACTCAGCATAATTTCCTCTAGGTGGTCCCATGTTGACAGACATTTCTCTAAACCATCTTTGTCTCTTATCATTGTGTAGTATTCCGTTATATAAATATTCCACAATTTGTTTAATCATCTGTTGATGGGCATCTAGGTTGCTTCCAACTTTTTGCTGTTGTGGAGAGAGCTGCAAAAAACATTGGTGTGCATGTATCTTTTTGAGTGGTGTTCATTATTTCTTTGGGATACATTCCAAGGAGTGGGAGTGGGATTGCTGGATCACATGGTATTTCTATTTCTAGTTTTTTAAGAAAGCACCAAATCAATTTTCATGGTGGTTCAGCTATTTTACAGTCCTACCAACACTGTTGAAGAGTTCCAATTTCTCGATATCCTCTCCAGAATTTGTTATTCTGTGTCTTTTAGTTTATTGCCAGCTTCGTTGGGGTGAGATGGTATGTCATTGTAATTTGGATTTGGTTTTCTCTAATGTCTAGCAATCATGAGCATCTCCTCATGTATCTGTTAGCAACCTGTGTATCTCCAGTGAAATGCCTGCTCATGTCATTTGCACATTTTTTAACTGGGTTATTTGTCTTTTTTTGTTGTTTTTGAAGTTTTGCAGTGTCTTGTAGCTTAGAGAGATTAGGTGACAGTCAGAAACATGGTGGACAAATATTCATTCCCATTCTGTAGGCAGTCTTTTTACTCTTTCAATAAAGACTTTGGATGAGCTTAAGTGTTTAATTTTTAAGAGTTCCCAATTATCTGTTTTCATTTCTGATGATTGAGAGTTGGTGGTGGTTTTTGGTAGACTGTTGATGGCATGGGTTAGGACTTCCAGCATCTTCCCAGGTTTTTCTTCTAATACTTTTATTGTTTTAGCTTTTATATTTAGGTCTTTGATCCAATTTGAATTAGTTTTTTGTGTGGTGTGAGGTAAGGCTCTTGTTTCATTTATTTGTAGATGGTTATCCAGTTATGCCCAACTTTCATTTTTTTCTGATTATCCTGTTTCTACAGAAAAAAATGAAAGTTGGTATCAAAGTTATGCTGGTTTCATAAAAATATTTGAGAACGTTGCTTCTTTCTTTGTGCTTTCGAAAGTCTAAATGGCTATATGCTTCTGTGTGTGTATAATACATAATGTGTGACGCGATATATGTGATATAATCCTCCTTTGAAGACATCTGAATTTATATCTTTTCATAGCCTTTTGTTGTTGTTGCTAAGAATATACATAACAAAACGTACACTGTCTCAGCCATTTCTACTTGTATAATTTGGTGACATTGATGACATTCTACAAAGTACATTATCGTTCTCATCCTCATTTTCTGAGTTTTTTCTTCCCCAGTAACACAAACTCATTATGTTTCGAGTTGTTGTTGTCACTTAATTTAATCCCATATAGATAATTCTTAAAACAGTGTAATGCTCATGACAGACATTTTTTGGCTAGTTAAGCTAACCTATTGTCTGATTTTAAAACGACTTCAGGGGATACTTTTAGTTCAAGGTTATCTCAGGGTAGTAGTTTCAGAGACTCATTCACCGCCCCCCAGGGGATTTTTGTAGGAAGGAGAAAAGTTTTTAACAGTATTTTCCTTTTTTAAAAGTATCAGTCCATATGAATTTTTTTTCTACTTTACATTTTTCAAAAAAAAAGAATCCAGCAATTCATCAAAATTTTTAGTATCTTTGTACAGGTACTCAGAGTCATCTTTTAAACAGTTCTGATTTTCAGCATCTGTAACTGATCCCATTTCTTGTTCTTCATCTTGTGAACCTGATCTTTCCCTTTCTTTTTTCTTAATTCAGCTAGCTGGTAGTTCATCTGTGTGTTATATTGTTTTGTTTTCTTCCCAAAGAATCAACTTTTTGATTTATTTATTAGTCCTGGTATAATACTTTCTAATTTAGTTGTATAAGAGTTCTGTCTTTATTAATTCTTCTTCAAGTTGTCTTTTAAAAAAAAAAAAACAAACAATCATTGCTTTCCTAAAGTACCATATATTAACTGCCTGAGTCATGTTTTCTTGAAGTGGCCTTTCTTTTAAATACATCATTGAGGGTTTCATATAGGTTCTGACGTTTATTGTTTAGATCATAATTATTCTTTATATGTTTGGCAATGAGACCCTTGATAACTCTTTGGCAAAGAGTTCAGGAGAGTTTTCTTGGTTTCTAAGTGATTGTGGGTTTTCTTTTTATGTATGTCTGCTTTTTTTTTTTCTTTTTCTTGATTTACTTCTAAGATGATTATATTGTGGGAAGATAACTTGGTCTTTAGGATTTTTACTCTTGGGATATTTCTCTATTGCCTAACATGGCTCACTTTGTAATTATTCTGTTGGATTTGTTTTTTTTTTACCCCCCTGTTATTCTGCAATTATCTGGCTCTCCGGGTATGAGATTTGGTACATAATTATAGATTAGCATTATTAAGAATATTAATCAGATACTGTAGTTTAATTTTCTATCTACCTAACTTTTCAAGGGAAACCCTAGAGGAGTAGTGGGTAAGTGCTACAGCTGCTAACCAATAGGCTGGCAGTTGAAAACTGCAAGGTGCTCCATGCAAACTCTATGGAGCAGCTCTATTCTGTCCTGTAGGGTTGTTGTGAATCAAAATTGACTCGAAGGCACTGGGTTTGGGTTTTTTGCTGTTGCTGTTTAATCTTTCAAGGGGAGGAAGGTGTGCTGATGCCTTCAACTATGTAGTGTTTCCAGCAATCGTTCTCTGAATTTCTGCAGCATTTACTCCAGTGCCATGTGAGCTGAAGCAGAAATCCATGACATTTCTGTTGCACACCACATAGATAGCAAGCAGGGACAGAAGCACTGGACCAATGGACATTTAGTGCTCCCCCAACTTCCGTGAGAAAAATCTCAGTGTTGGAGATTTCCCAAGGGATACAGGGAGTTGGTGACAGGTGTTACCTATGAGTAAGTCACAAACAAATGCAGGTAACAACGAGGTGTTTTATGATGCAGCAGACGCGACATGAGGATGCACGTGCTTGGTCCTTTACTGACATCTTGAAGTTTGGTCCTACTGGCTATGAATTTGGTGACAGCAGGCAGCTGTCGTGGCTTGTTCATGTACCCAGCAGCTGACACAGATGCTCTGCCCTTGCCCTAGAGAGGTGTTCTGGTAGTGATGGTAGATGAAGAAATGAACACACAGGTGCAGAAGTAGAAAAATACTAAGTATGGGTTACAGACCGGGGCCGTTAGCACAGACATTAGTGCCACCCGCCTGTGCAAATATGCAACTCCTTACAGGGCAGACTCCTGCGTTCTGTATCCCTTCAGACATTTTCAGCCGGCACCCTGAGTTCAGCAGACTCCTGTGTTCTGTATCCCTTCAGACGTTTCAGCTGGCACCCCAGGAGCCAGCTGATGACATAGGGAACATTCCTTCTGAATGTGTATAGATGTCTTAGTCACTTTATGACCACAACTGAGAAGACACAGAAGACATACCAGAGATGGCTGCCTGTAAGCCTGGCCTCTGTCTGCTCTCAAGGCCAGAGGTAAGCAGCCCCTGACAGAGAGATCCAGTCTCCAAGCAAGAGAGGCCAGTTGTCCTTGAAATGAAGCAAAATCACACCCTGCTAAGGTGACTTCATCCTATCACCATGAGAAATATTACAGACCCAGTGTTGTCTAAAAAGAATTATTCTTTTAAAATATGTAGAAGAGTAGTAGAAACAAAAGAATATGCCAAATGTTACCAGCCGTTAACTCTCAGGCGTGTTTTAATGTTTTTTTCTCCTTTATGTTTTCTGTATTTGCAAACATGTCCAGTGTGAACAGGTATTATCTTTAGGTTAATATACACATTTTTAAAATGTGGTATGCTTTGAAGCTTTCCATTTCACTGCCCGTCAGATCAGGGTTCTAATTTCTAACATGTGCTCAGCCCTTGACTGAAGATAATAACTTCCCAGGCTTAGCAGGAGCGGGTTTCAGTTCGGTCCACACTGCTTCTAAGGCAGCACTGTTACCAGTCAGTATATGCTGCAGACATGTCACTAACATACAAAAAAGTCAGGGTCCAGGAGGGAAAACAAAGTCACACTAGGTAATTCAAAGACAAGAATTTGGTATGGGAATTGATTATGACATGGGGGCCTAAGTACTAAAAAGCAGAAAGGAATGCCAGGGTAGCTAGTTGCAGGAAACAGCTGTCACCGTTAGGTCTGGAGAGTAAGAGGAAGAGAGAGGGGGTTACTTGTGGGAGCTCAGAGGAGCAGTCCTAGGGAGCTGGTGCTCAGAGCGCTGAGGAAGGAGGCCAGCTGATATTTCTGGACATCTGCAGAGTGCAAAGACACTGGTTTTGGAAATGCTAAGACAGACAGGAGGCTGAAGCCAGCAGCCACTGCTGGAGAAGGGTCCCTTCAAGAAAGCAAAGCAGAAGGAGTCCCCCTCTGCCCTCACCTTCCAGTGTCCCTCTGTTGTTGCTGGGAGCTGCCGGGGTCGAGTCAGCCCCCGACTCATGGCAGAGAAGAACGAAATGCTGCCCAGTCCTCTGCCAGCCCCAGAATCAGTCGCGGATTGGGACCGTTGTGAACTGTAGGGTTTTCGTTGACTGATTTGCAGAAGTAGGTTGCCGGGCTTTTTTCCTACCTGTCTTAGTCTGGAACCTCTTATAGCAACATGTAAGCCTTCACTGATGGATGGCTGGTGTGCACAACGGGTGCACGGACTCGCTGAGGTCTCGTGTGTGCAAAGAGAGAATTCCTCCCCAAACCACTACCGCTGCAGTCTCCCTCTAGTGCCCCCTGTTGGCAAACTCTGATACAAAGCGACTGGCAAGGGATTCTGGGAAGAGTTTGCAAAGGTTCCATCCCAGCATCACAGAGGAGAGGATAGAAGGGAAGAGTTCAGGCTGAGAAACAACGAATAACTAACTGGCACCCAGCTTTTGGATTGGAAAGTCAGTGGTTTTGACTGTAGACGGCTGCCAACTCCATCCACTGTATTATCCCAAATCTCTCCTTTGAACATCTCCCAACTCTAAATTTCTAAAATGCCTCTTGACTTTTCAAGAAAAGAACTGTCCTTAATTAGTGGAGTGTCTGCTGGTAATCCCTTTATATACTTTTCTGTGGGATTGTGCCTGGTAGCTTGTGGAGGGTAGGAATGTAAAGGTAGTTAATTTTACATATTCCTACTGAGTTGAACAAGGAAGACAGGAGCACAATTGATGCCTTTGAATTGTGGTTTTGGAGAATAGTGAATGTACCATGCACCGCCAAAAGAACAAACTGATCTGTTCTGGAAGAAGTACAATCAGAGGGCTCCTTGAAAGCAAAGATGGCAAGACTGCGTCTTACATATTTTGGACATGTTGTCAGGAAGGATCAGTCCCTGGAGAAGGATGTCATGCCTGGTAAAACAGGGTCAGTGAAAAGGAGGAAGCCCCTCAACAAGATGGATTGACACAGTGACAACAACAATGAGCTTAAGCATAAGAATGATTGCGTGCCGGGTGAGGGACCAGGCAGCGTTTCGGTCTGATGTATACAGGTTCATTGTGGGTCAAAACCAACTCGATGGCACCTAACAACAGCAACCCAGTTGCTTATACACTCAACCCCAAAATCATAGAATAGCCTGAATCAAATGGAGCCGTGATTATTAATAGAACCACTAATTTTATGAACAACTGTGTAACCTTTCTTGAACTCAGAAATTATCTCATGTCTGACAAGAAATGCCTGTCTGCTACTTCAGTAATACATGTGTCTCAGCAACCAGGGGCTGGGCATGTGAGGCAGTTTCAAAGTCATCAAGAGTGAATTTGTTGGATAATTTGTGTCAGGCCCTATGTTTTGTACATAAAAATTCTAGCTGCTCAATATTCGGAGCTAGAAATTTCATACTTAAAACACATCCTGTAGGTATGTATCTACCTCAGCTTTTGTCTCCAAAGGTACCAAAACCAAACTAAACACATTGCCGTTGAGTTAATTCCAACTCATAGCAACCCCACCTCCACTAACCCATGAAAGAGACACAGCTTCACATGCCAGCTCTTTGACTGTGTGTAGTGAGGCTGAGGAATCGGAGGACAGATGAAGGAAGAGGATACCAAACCCACTGCCACTGAGTCGATTCCAACTCACAGCAACCCTAGAGGACAGAGTAGAACCCCTCCATAGAGTTTCCAAGGAGCACCTAGGGGATTTGAACTGCCGACTTTTGGGTTAGCAGGCATAGTACTTCACCACTACACCACCAGGGTTTCCATTACAACCACAGACTAGCAGTGTGCACAGTAAGCTATGTACTTGAACCAATGCTTGGACAGATTTGCACGTGGGAAGACAGTCCCTGATACCTTCCAGAGGCAAGTGGTATGGGGCAGAGGGCACTAGACTGGAGAGAGGCCAAGGAAACCTTAGGAGAGAGGGAAGGAGGCAGAGGGCAGAGGGCACATGTGCTTAGGTGATGTCCTTCAGCACCAAGCCGGGAGGCCTCTGGGTCCGAGGGCTCTGAAGAGGAGCAGCAGCTTGAGGTCTGTATACCAACAGGACTTCTCTAATCTGTAGCTACCAGAGGTTGGGCTTGGCTTCACTCAACATGCAAAGCAGGCAGACTCTCAGCAGCTAAATATCTGCCCATCTGAGCCATTTTTAAAACACCTGGATGCATTAAAATTTGCATCTGGCCATGATGGGCTTTCAGGGGTTACGGGCCTCAGCAGCCTGTTAGGAAGACATAAACAGCTTGAGGCCAATACACAGAGTTCGTCTTTGGCTCACTGATGGTAACGCACACAACAAAACAATGTGGACTCTGTGGAATCAGGAGCCCTGGTAGAGCAGTGGTTAAGAGCTGTGGTGAGTTCGAATCCACCGACCGCTCCTTAGAAGTTCTATGGGGCAGTTCTACTCTACCCTATAGAGTTGTTTAGGGTCAGACTCAACAGCAATGGTTTTGGTTTTGGAATGAAGCCTCCAGTGTCCAGAACTCAGCTCTCCAGAAACCAAGATTCACCAAGCGTAGCAGTAACAGCTCGCCTTTACTGCGCACTAACTATGCACCAGGCAGTGTCCTGTGCCCTTTTCTTGTGTGAGCTCATGATGTCCTCATGGCATCACCATGAGGGCCTTACGATCGTCTTCTCTTAGGACAAATGTATGAATGGCACTCAAAGAAGTTCCTGTCGATATTCTGCCCAAGCCACCTGGATTGTACTCTCAGGGCTGACACTTAAGACTTTAGACAACGCCTAACCCAAGAGACCCTTGTCAGTCACATAGATGCTGATGGAGGAGACTGACAGGCCCCTGTGTAACAGGGATGGCATGATGATTTGTGGAGCATCTGTGTTTTGTAAGAGTTTTTGTTTTTGTTTTTTAATTAGTCTTTCCCTCCCACGCCCTCTCGTGGCCCTCAGCACCACTAGCAGAGTACAACACCACTGCCTTTCATTCGAATTGTGGCATGCACTCTGATTTCTACCAGTCAGTGCTTGCCAAGGGGAAGGAGCAGGGCTTAGTCATCCAGGTGTCTACACGGCGGGTGGAAGGTGGCTCAGTAGCTAAGTGCACTAGCACTGGGTTGACGTCCTGACTCCTGTTACCAGCTGGCTGACAACAGAAGAGTCTCTCGGCCCGTGTTTCATCAACTGAGAGCCACTCTGAGCCACATTTCTGATTGTTGGTGACATACCAGCTATCCTCTCCTCAGGAATTCTCTGAGACAGAGCTGGTCTCTCCACCACAGTGTTGCTTATGCCCCAGGGGGTCCCCAGGAAAATGTGGAAGCCAAGACGCTGGGTGGCCCACTGACTCTTCATTTATCCAGACCCTCTGTACTCAGGCACAGTTCAGACATTGGTCAGGGAAATGGACAGGGGACAGAAAGGTTTCCCCGTCCGTTGCTTGACCAGGTGTGCTGTTGGTCTCTGGGAAAGGGAGAAAAGTCTTTATGGAGTTGTTGTCTATTGTTCTCGTTGTAATATGCTGTTACCGTCCCATAAAACACCAAAAGAACCAGACCCGTTGCCGTACAGTCGATTGTGACTCACAGTGATCTTCTGCATGTTATTAAACAGCCCTGTAAGTTGGAGGAAGGCTCCCAGGGATGGTGTTTAACACCGTGGTGTGTGGGGCAGTTGGCCATCAGTAAATGTTAAACAGCGGTGACCTGGTTGGAGCTTTCTCAGCACGAACAGTTCCAAAGAGCCAGACCTACGCAAAGCTCGGCTTCACACAAAGCGTCTGTTGGTTTTTCCAAAGCTTGCACGAAGACGGCAGAATTGGGGGAGATATACAGTCATGAAGGGCAAGGCATTTCATCCAAATTAATTACTGTCTAGGTGAGCCTTGATCAAGAATTTTAAGTTGCTTTTCTTTCTCAACAAACAAATGTTCGTGGCAGCAAATAAGGACCAAGGAAGCCTCTGCTAGCCCCGACTGAGATGGGAGAGCTCCAAACCCCAGCCAAAGAAAACCCATGTGCTTGATAGCAGATAATGAGGTCTCGGCATCCTTTTCAGCCTTAGATTCATCTGTGGAAGATGCTTCAGCAAAGTGGGCATTTCTAACAGCTTTGTTGAGACACAATTTACCTAGCATGAAGTCCACTCATTTAATTATGCAATCCCGTGGGTTTTGGTGTATTTACAGAGTTGTGTGGCCATCACCATCATCTGACCCTAGAACAAATGCATCATCCCAAAAAGCAGTTGTACCCATTAGCAGACCTGGTCTTAGGGGCAGGGCCCTAGCCCTAATGCAACCCACTGCCATCAAGTCAATTCTGGCTCATAGTGACCCTATAGGACAGAGTAGAACTGCCCTTATGGTGTTGAAGGTGTGCTGAGTAGATTTGAACTGCTGACCCTTTGGATTTAGCAGACATAGCACTTAACCACTAGGCCACCAGGTTTTCCAGTGTTTTTACTATGCCCGTAAGTCCAAAGAAATACCAGAAAGTTTTTGTTTATTAAATAATTAGGTCTGGACAACCTCACAGTAGTAGTTCGCATGGTGTCTGACAGACGTTGCTGCGTTTTCCTTGAAATTAAAAATATTCCACTGCATTCCTATGGGTCTGCTGTGACACCCAAGGCTGCTTTGGAACAGCATGGGAGCCGTGGCTCTAACAGCTTTAGAAGTCAAGGCGAAGTTGAAAGGTATGATTTACATTTGTCCTTTTACTGATCTTCACAGGACCATGGTCACACAATTTGACCTGTAAGTTTCAGTACTGTTTAATAGATCTGCCTGGGTTACTACTGCTGAGAATAGGAGATCCAAACTCAAAGTCAAGTCTTAGCAGGATTCAAGCCAGTCCCTGGGAATAATGTAGTGCCATCCATCATTTAACAGTGTTTCCTGAGTCCCCATTCTGTGGTGCAACAGTGATGGAGTCTATGGAAAGAACACAACCCCTACATAGTGTAACAAAGACGCGGTGTGTCATGTCATCACTAGTGCTTACTGGAGCCGAAGAGGCAGAGCAGAGAAGCTGGCAGGGTCCTAAACACTGTGAGTTCTTAGGGAGAAGTCTGACACACGAGTCTGAGACATTAAACCTGCTAGAATACTTGCATAAACATCTCAGTACATTTATAAGTGGCAGGTCACTCACATTTCCATCCTGATCTGTTTCTGACTTAACAAATAGCAAAAAAAAAGGCCTGGCCAGAAGAGCTGATCTACTCTGCAAATATCTGGGCTTCACTCTTGGGGTAGTCAGCCCGTGGGACCCAGACCTGCGTTTCTGGCAGATTCTGAGGTCATCTGGCTACACTTTGCAGGAACCGCACTTTGAGAACCAGACTAAACATATTAGAACATGTAAGAGAACTGAGGTGCCAGCTTGGTTGGCATCCTTCCACTCCAGTCCTGACCACCATGAAGTCAGCCTTGTCTAGAACAGTCCCAGTGACAAGGCACTGACTCTGGCCCACAGTACCCGGTTCTCTTGATGGGGAGTTTTCTTCTTGGTAGGTCACTTGCGTGTTCCAAGCATAGTCTTGAATTTACGACACCACAGTCATATTGTCATACACTGAGAACGAGACATGACGTGGGAGGGATTGTTGCATGTTGCGAAGAGATTGGCTTTGCACTCTGTGGGTGAGTATGGGTGTAGACACTGAGGCTGCAGCCGAATTGGTCCTCAGTTCTCAAAGGAGTGGAAATTCATCACAGAAGCACCCGAGGAGTCTTGCCCGACATCTCCTAGCCTGGGCCCCCAAGTGTGTATGCTTCAAAAGAGCTTCCCAGATGTTTCTGTGAACAACTTCACTTGGGAGAAATGCTTCCGTGTGCACATGAGCATGGGACCAAGTTGTGCTGTCAGCCTCTTACCCGTGAAACCAGTCACTGCTGCTCTGGAAGCCCACACGCACGCCTGTGAGTTGAAATGTCTGGACGCAGCCCTGCTGTGTTATGTCCTGTTCACCCCCTCCACCCTGCAGAGAATCCTCTGCCTTTGACCTTCCTAGTCACGCCTCCTTGGGAAATCGCTGCTGGTTTATCCAAAGGACACTGCTCATTAAAAGCCATTAGCTGGGCGCCTGAGAATGGATTTTAAGAGGCACCTACCAGTGCCCCAACAAACCAAATGCCACCCTTCTAGAAACCCCGGTGGCACAGTAGTTAGGGGCTATAGCTGCTCTCCAAGAGGTTGGCAGTTTGAATCCACCAGGCACTCCTTGGGCGCAGTTCTACGCCGCCCTGCAGGGTCACTGGGAGCTGAAATCTACTTGACGGCAGTGGGTTCGGTTTGGGTTTGGGTTTCTTCCGTGGACTTCTGCTCTCTCTTCCCTTCTCGCCTGCTTCACCTGCCTCTTACAGCAAGATTCTCAAAGCATAGAACCCAGAGCTGCCGTGTCAGTATCATCTGGGACTTGTTAGGAAGGCCCTCCGGTCCCTTCCCGACACAGAGAATCAGAAACTCCAAGGAGGGGGTCAGCAGTCTGTGTTTCATCAAGAAGCCCCCCAGGTAGTTCGGACTGACACTGGAGTCTGAGAACTACCGCCTTCTATGCAGTGTGTGTTCCCCTCATGATAAGGTCCTCCAAAGGCAGGGGGCACTCTTCTTTGTCTGTCCACAAACTAGCACTGTGGTCAGCTCACAGTAGGTGCACAAGAAACCTTAGCTACTTCTTGAAGCTGGGGCAGCTACACTTTTCTGCCCAAACAAGTGAATAAACTCCCCCTTGGCTGGCCACCCTGGGGAGGTTGCCAAGCCTGTGCCTACATCATCTCCCATTTCTTATGGGCTGTATTTTCCATATTTACAAATCAGCTTTCCCTAAATCCTCTCCAAGATTTTTACATTCTTTTCAGCTCAGGAAGCCAAAACAAGATGCCATGTTTTCAGCCAGTGCCTGCTTCCTGCTGGGGGAAACGGTATGTCGGCATGATTCTTAAATTTCATACTCCCAGCATCATGATTATTTTCCAAACAATAGATCGAGATTGCTGATTCATGTTCAGCTCACGGCTTCAAGCATCTTTTCTCTTTTTTTCCCCCCTGCTGTTCTTGTACCCATGCAGCACAATAATGCCCTATTCATCGCTCTGAATTAGAAATGCCAGCAGCTCAGATATGCAGCCGAAGGACCCTACCCCTGCCTGTGGCTTATTTAAAGCCTTCCCACAAATAACACATTTTGAAATCTTAGAAGGCATTCACTCTGAGCCATTTGGCCAGGACAAGGACAATTAGGCCTTACCTTTTTATGAGCAGCCCCTTGCACTATGCCTGGCACACTGTACCTATTGTTCTCCAAAAACGAAAGAGAAAGTTTGTTGATTGACTAGCAGACCCACTCTGCCTTGATACATTACAACAAGGAGGAAAGCCAACTCTTACATTCAAAAGCTTCTCTTTGGGTCTAGCCAAAGATGGGACTGATGTCATGAAGGTCTGATTGTCCAAGTGGGCTCCAGCTGGCCCACCTTGGTTTGCACATGGCATCCCTGGTTCGAGTCTCTACACATCTTTGCCAGTAGACAGCTGGGATCATCTGTAGGTTGCTGCTTCCCAACTATGAAATCAAGCTAGTATGACTCAGTGCTTCTGATTCAAGTGGCCAAGCTGGACTGCACATCAGAATCAGCTTTGAACTATCCCAATACCTGAGCCGCACCCCAGACCGGTTTAGGGTTTTGTAACCCAGCTCTAAGGAAGTGCTGCATTTTCTCCTCCCACGCGGGAGACCTGGGTTCTCTTCCTGGCCCAGACTCCTCGTTTAGAACCACCACATGTCTGTCACCAGAGGCCTGTCTGCTGCTACGATGCATGACAGGTTTCAGTAGAACTTCCAGACTAAGAAGGACTAGGAAGAAAAGGCTTGGTGATCAACTTTTGAAAACCAGCCACTGAAACCCCTTTGAATCACAACAGTCTGATTTGTAACCGATCATGTGGATGGTGCAGGACTAGGCAATGTTTTGTGCCACTGGGTGTCAGGTTGCTGTGAGTCAAGGGCAGACTCAACCACCCACATCCAGGGTGACACCAATGTGCAGCCAAGGTTGAAAAACGATGTCCTAGAGCAGCCTTGAGTCTCTGAGCAGGTCTCCCAGCTTTTGCTACGCCTTGGTTTCTTAGAATCTCCTCTCAACACAGCAGCTACCCTGGTCCTTTGAGAGTCTAAGTCAGCTCATATGACCCCTCTGCTCAAAAGCCCTCAATGGCTGTCATAATCTGCCTGTTTGCTTCTGAGTCCTGACCTCCTGCTGTCTGCTGTTCCTCCCACGTGTCATCCTTGTGTCCAGCAGAGAACCGTGGCACCTGACTTGGCCATTATCGTCCCCCAGACACCGTTCAGCCCCCGTGCTTACCTCCATAACATCGTGCTGATCTTAACTGCTGGGTGATGCCTCTCGTGAACACCACTGTCTTGCTGTAATCTGCCCCACTCCTGGGCACTGGCCTTTCCAGTGCCTCTTCTCCTCCTCTGCTTGTTCCTGTGTTGTTACCTTTTAATCCACAGTCCTTAACATCGTTTACTACACTGCACAGCTTCCTTCTTTTTATTGTTAATGTTCATTTATTGTGTTGTCTTCCTCCGCTAGGAAGTCAGCTCCCTGACAGGCATCTTTGTTGCGTTCGGTAAAGATCCCAAGTGCTCACGCGGTAGGTGGCGTGCACCCGCATACACACACACCGCCAAACTCACTGCCGTAAGTTGGTTCTGACTTACAGTGACCTCATACAACAGAGCACAACTGCACCCCAGAGTTTCCTTGGCCTTAATCTTTACGGCAGCAGATCACCAGGTCTTTCTCCGACAGAGCCGGAACTGTGAACCCCTTATATCGGTAATTGAGTGCAAACCATTTGCACAGGGACCTGGATGGCACACAGTGAACCCTTAAAAAAATACTTGTTGAATCATAACAGAATACTAAAAACAGCTAAACCCAGTGCCATGCAGCCTCACGGAGACGCTATGGGATAGAGGAGAACTACTCCGTGGAGTCTCTAAGGAGCGCCTGGTAGATTGCCGATCTTTTGGTTGGCAGACGTAGCAGTTAACCACTACACCACCACGGTTTCCACAGAGGAGAAAAATCTGACTCCTTTAGGCAGAGAAAGTATTTTTGCACCCATTTGTGATGTCTTTTTTACCATTTGTTTTAAATTCTAACTTGCGTATGCTTCTGTGAGTTTGTATAAACGTATATACTGCTGTGTAACCACCACCAAGTCAAAAGAGTCAAGTTTTAAATTCTGGAGATGTGCTGACGCCCTTTCCTGCTGATGTAAACATAAAGGACTAATTCCTACAAATTTCAACTAATACTTAGAAGAACTCCCCTAGCACATTCCTGAAAATCACTTCCTGAAACAAATGCCTGAGAGACAAAACCCAGGCTGGAACCATTGAACTTGCTGATCAGCTTCGCCAAAAGGGCCTTTATGGAGCACTGTCAAACAGGAGAGCCCCTGGGTGGCGCAAAGGGTTACATGCTCAACTACTAGCCAAAAGCTGGCAGTTGGAACCCATCTAGAGGTGCCTCAGAAGACAGGCCTGGCCCTCTGCTTTGAAGAGGTCGCAGCCTTGAAGAGCTCATGGAGCAGTTCTACTCTGCACACATGGGGTTGCTGTGAATTAGAAATGACTCAGTAGCCACTGGTGGTGTAGTGATTAAGTGCTACATTTGCTAACCAGAAGGTTGGCAGTTCACATCCACCAGGAGCTCCTTGAAAACTCTATGGGGCAGTTCTACGCTGTCCTGTAGGGTCTCTATGAGTCAGAATCGGGTTTGGTTTGGGTTTCCAACAGCCACTAACAGCAATGCCAAACAAGACCCTAATGAAAGGCCAAGAAGGCTGTCGAGATTTTTTAAGTCATTTTCTGTAGGAAGTTTGCAGTAGAATCCCTCCCCTTCCTCACCCACCACATGGCATTTAAGAAGTAGGAAACGATTATGAGTGTATTTATTAGGAGAATGTTTATTTTTCATTCTCAAGGACGTGTTAGAAACAAAGCAATCTTCTTGGTATACCCTCGGGAAGATGATTCTTTTTATACCAGCTGAAACGGCTCCCAAAGTCTACTTTTCAAAGATTAGACAGGCCTATGAAACAGGTCTATGAAACAATTGTGGACATGGCACAAGACCAGGCAGTGTTTCATTCTGTTCTTCATAAGGTCTCTGTGAGTTGGAACCAACTCAGCTCAACGGCACCTAACAACCACAACGTGAAACAAAACAGACAATAATAACACATGTGAGGAACATGCTTCATTCAGTCAAACCTACAAGACTCAGTGGGCAACTCCTGCCCAGAAGCAAGACAAGAAAGTAGGGAGGGACAGGAACTGGATAAATGGACATGGGGAACCCAGAGTAGAAAAGGGGGAGCATGGTGTCACCTTGTGGCAATTGCAACCACTGTCACAAAACAGTATTTATGCATCAGCTTTCTAACAAGAAATTAGCTTCAACTATAAGCTTTCACCTAACCAAAAACCCACTGCCATCAAGTCGAGGCCGACTCACAGTGACCCAATAGGTCACAGTAGAATTGCTCCAGAGAGTTTCCAAGGAGCACGTGGCAGATTAGAACTGCCAGCCTTTGGGTTAGCAGATGTAACGCTTAACCCGCTACAGTGCCACCGGGGTGCCATCTTTTACTGAAAGCACAATTTAAAAAGAAAAAAGTCTGCAAGTATTTTGCCACAGATTCAGAGGCAGCAGAGCACCAGCTCAGAATCAAGGGTATCATCTGCCCAGAAAGAGATTGCATTTAATTTTTTTAAACTAGAGGACACCTCTGTTAAGAGGTCAGGAAGCAGAGCCTTTTCTTAGGAGTCTGTCCCAGGGCGGAGGTTAGGGATTGGGTTCTGTTTTGCTATTGTTGACTTTTGCACGCCCATCAACCACTTGGAATAAATCCTTTGCTTCGATCCTAATGTTTCATTTTCATATTGCCATTTATTGTTTTTCCTGCATGTCCCTCCGTGAGTCACCTAGCCACAATTATGTATGCCGGCATCTGGTGGTTCTGCGTGGTACCCTCGTCCCTCAGGAGTTATTTAATTCCCCTGACATGATGAATGTGTTTCCAGTCCCTGCAACAGCACGCACGTACACACACACAGACGCACACAAGCACAAGCGCGCTGACATACACCCCCACCCACACATCCATGTACTTGAGCTTTTCTGTAACACAAGGAAACTACTCTGCTCTCCACCAGGGGTCAGTAGAGTCAGTTTTAACTGCTGGCTTTGGCCGAAAGAACACACATCTCTGAGTTGTTTCTTGGGCCAGAGGAGAGGAGTCTTCCAACCACGTTTTTCGTGTTAAGAGACGGGTGCCCACTCCTTAGAAGTCCAGAGATACAGTCAACCTGTAGAGAAACGTAGAAGGCAGTCAGGCTTTCTTTCAGAGATGGCCTCATAACACTTCTACTGGCAGTGTCTTACCTTTTTTGTCACTGCCTTTCCTGGCTAAAAAGTGTGCATGCATTCCTTGGTGTGGTCATAAACTAGATGTAGCACAAGGGTCTTCATGGTTTTAAAGCCCACTCTGATCATAAGGGACCCATTCCTACGAGTGTTTTCCTTGCAGTGCAGTCCCGGAGCTGTCTTATAGCTCTGAGGCATACCACTGCCATCATTTGAACCTGTTCAGTCCACACATTCCCCTTATTCCCACTTAGAGAATGGACTCCTGTGTCTGACCATCCCATGCCATTCAGCTTTAAGTGGCAAGGCTTACACAGACACTTTGCTGCAGGGAGCCTAGCGTCCTCTCACACCCCCAGTGATCAAATGATCGTCCCATTTCCTTTTCCTTTTCAGCGTGATCAGCGACGACTTTGCCATCATTTGTATTTCTAAAATAGAAATGCATCTTAGGTGCTGGAGAGGGGGATGTCCCACTCTTCCCTTCCGAGGGGAATAAGCATCATAGCACTTGGACTAGGACTGGCGACAATGGCCGGCGGAGGCAGGCTTCAGCTCTGGGTGCCTCTCAGCACCACCCTCTTGGTGCGTGTCCCCCACTGCTGTGTTTCTAGCTGCTCCTGGCCACGTTGTTCTATCTGCCCAGCCTGCTTGTAAACTGGATTGTAAATTCAGAGAGCGGGTCTTAACTCATTTGCATCCCCAGTGTCTATCCCTGTATGAGACGCTCATATCCTGCTCACTGCCATGCCACTTTATTTCTGCCTCCTGAATGTCACCGGAGCCCCTCACCCTCTCACCACTTCTCTGCTGCCACCTGACTTTCTCACTGTGACTTCTGCCATAGCTTCCTCAGTGGGCTACTCTCCACACCATGGCCTTGTAAAGCCTTGAAAAGCTCACGTCAGTTCATATCACTTCCCTGCTTAAATTCTGCATCATGGAAGGAAAGTGCCTGGTTCTCCCACAGAAGGGGGATTTCGTGTCGAGCTGTGCATCTGCCTCTGGGCCAGAGTCAGAATAAAGGCATAAGTCATCAGTTGTAGAGAACTTACTTAAAATAAGACCTTCAGAGCAAGGGTCACCTCTACTCAGGAGTCTGTCGAGACAGCCCCTAGTAGACATGGCCTCTCTCTCACTCCTTTGGGCCCAGTCTGCCTGGGAAGATACAGCGGTAAAGCCTTTTTACAGTTCTCTGTTGGTATGATTCCTTCCCTTTTAAATTAGAGGTTTTTGGAGAAACTCTGGTGGACTAGTGGTTAAGAGCTATAGCTACTCACCGCAAAGTCAACAGTTCAAATCCACCAGACACTCCTTGAGAACTCCACTGGGGCAGTTCTACTCTGTCCCATAGGTTTGCTATCAGGTGGAATCAACTTGACGGCAATGGGTGTCTTTTAGAGCATGCGGCTGGCACCATCGGCTTCTAATCCTCAGTGCCAGGGCAGCACCTGAACAGACAGATAAGGCCCTCAACCAAAGCCTCCTGACTGAATCAGTGACCCCCGTGAAGGGAATTTTCCACTTCAGGACTCTAGTAAGTATCAAAACTGAATGCCCTGTTTCCCTCAACTGGGGCTAACCTGCTGAGCTGTGAAAGATCGTGATGCTTAGTGGTCCTGTTATCCGGCCCCTCACTGCCTCTAACCGAGGACATTTCCCTTACCAGTGAGCAACAACCCAAACCAGCTGCCTTGCTGTCAAGTCGATTCCAGCTCATAGCGACCCCGTGAGACTCGGTAGAACTGCCCCCCATAGGGTTCGCAAGGAGCGGCTGGTAGATTTGAATTGTTGACCTTTGGGTTAGCAGCCTGAGCTGTTAATCACTGTGCCACCAGGGGCTTCAATGAGTAATTCAAGCTGTTTTAACTAACTGTACGAGGACTGCCAATTAAGTTTGTAAACTCATCCTTAAAAAGTGCTACATGCCTCACTGCTGAATATCACTATGGTCGCCTTCGAAGTGCTCCCCTTGGGAAGTTATGCACCAACACCAGCGCCTAGTCCACTCTTCAAAGCAATTTTGGAACTCTTTCTGGAATGGCCCTCAGAGCTGTTGTATTACCCTTGATGTCCTGAATGTCATCCAGATTCTTCCTTTCAATATTTCCTTTATCTTTGGGTAAAGAAAAAAAGTCATTGGGGTCTAGATTAGGTAAGTAGGGAGGGTGTTCCAATACAGTTATTTGTTTACTGGCTAAAAACTCCTTCACAGACAACTAGACGGTTAAGTTTGCATACTTGTTGCCATGCCACTGTACACAGTGGCCATTCCAGAAAGAGTCCTAGAATTGCTTTGAAGGGTGGACTGGGTGCTAGTGTTAGTGCATAGCTTCCCAAGGGGAGTACTTTGAAGGTGACCATAGTGATGCCCAGCAATGAGGTATGTAGGGCTTAGTTTGCAGAGTTGACCGTTGGCCCCCTTAAACAGAGCTCTGTCTCATTCATTCTGATGCAGAGTGCCAATTGTCAATCCTTCATTAGCATAACCAGCCCTTTCTAGCACAGACTTACTCCTTCTGTATGTTTCTCACCTTTCCTGAAAAACAGATAAGCTAAAGGTCTAAGGGCTCTCCAGAGAAACAGAACCAGCCAGATGTATGGATGGAGAGAGAAGGAAGAAGGAGGAAGATATGGGAGGACCAGCACAAGAAGAAGAGAGAGATTTCCTTCAAGGATTTGCCTTACACACTTGTGAGGTGTTGGCAGGTCCCAAATTCGTAGGTCAGGCAACAGGCTGGAAATTCCTGATGGCTTGTATCCCCAAATCCATAGGTCACAATTAAAAAGCATTCTGGTGAAATGTCTGTTTACAGTCTGGAGCCAGAACACCCCCTAGGGAAAGACCCTTTGTGCTTTTATGGCCTTCAATGCGTTTGTTGAGGCCCTACCACATTATGGCAGGTAATCTGCTTCACTTGAAACCAGCAGACTAAGTCACATGTAACTACCTGGTAAACCCTGGTGGTGTAGCAGTTAAGAGGTATATCTTCACCTACACGTGGGCAGTTCATATCCACCAGGGGCTCCTTGGAAACTGTAGGGAACAGTTCTGTTCTGTCCTATAGGGTCACTATGAGTCAGAGTCAACTCGACAACACTAGCTTTGGTATTCCTTGCATCTACTTTATAAGGTACGCTGGTGGTGCAGTGGTTAAACACACAGCTGCTATCTGAAAGATCAGCAATTTGAACCCACCAGCCACTCTCCATGAGAAAGATATGGCAGTCTGCTTCTGTAAAAATTTACAGCCTTGGAAACTCCATGGGGCAGTTCTATTTTCTCTAATAGTGTCGCTATGAGTAAGAATCAATGGGCAGTGAGTTCAGTTTTTTGTTTTTTCTATTTAACTACTTTGTAACAGCAACTGTTGTTGTTGTTAGAGGCCATCGAGTTGGTTCCAACTCACAGTGACCCTGTGAACAACAGAATGAAGCGCTGCCCAGTCTCACACCATGTCCACAATCATTTTTATACTTAGGCCCGTTGTTGCAGCCACTGTGTCAATCCATCTCATCGAGGGTCTCTCCCTTTTTTGCTGACCCTCCACTCTACCAAGCATGATGTCCTTCTCCAGGGGCTGATCCTTCCTGACAACGTGTCCAAAGTGTGTAAGACATAGTCTTGCCATCTTTGCTTCCAGGGAGCACTCTGGTTGTACTTCTTCCAGGACAGATCTGTTTGTTCTTTTGGCAGTCTATAGTACATTCAACATTCTTCTCCAACACCACAATTCAAAGGCGTCAATTCTTCTTCTGTCTTCTTTGTTCATGGTCCAGCTTTCGCGTGCATAAGATGCAACTGAAAATACCATGGCTTGGGTCAGGCATGTTTTAGTCTTCAAGGTGCCATCCTTACTTTTGAATACTTTAAAGAGGTCCTTGGCAGCAGATTTTCCCAGTGCAATGCATCTTCTGATTTCTTGACTGCTGCTTCCATGGGCGTTGATTGTGGACCCAAGTAAAACGAAATCCTGGACCACCTCAATCCTTTCTCTATTTATGACAGTGTTGCTTACTGGTCGAGTTGTGAGGATTTTTGTTTTCCTGAGGTTGAGGTGCAATCCATACTGAAGGCTATGGTCCTTGATCTTCATCAGTAAGTGTCTCAAATCTTTTTCCTTTCCAGTGGGTAAGATAGTGTCGTCTGCGTAATGAAGGCTGTTAATGATTTGTCCTCCAATTCTGATGCCTCGTTCTTCTTCACATAATCCAGCTTCTCTGACTATTTGCTCGGCATTGTAACAGCAACTAGACTAGTGTTCTACCAAATAACTGGGCACCATGGCCTAGTCAAAGTGACACGTAAAATTAGCCACCACATTCAATTTGTTTTTAAAACCCTTTTGAACTTTATTCTCTTTGTCAGTTCCATGGTCATTCTCCACTGTGCCTCCAGACGGAACCATCTCTGAGGTTCCCCTCCACAGTACAAAACACTCTCTGACACCCACCTAGTGACTGGTGGGTGACTGGAAAATGACACTGGTGAATACCCACCTGCCTTTGAGGATTGTTAGAAGCATTACTGAAATTTTGTTTTTAAAACTCTGAAGCTTTTTGAAGGGAAATAGCTCTATTTGTTCTAAATTGTGTGGTGCTAACATTTTTGTATTTTTAAAGCCTTATGAAGATTATTCTTCTGATCCAAGATACCTGTCTCTTCACACATAATGGCTTTCTGTGGTTTCTATGTGTGTTGAATTGAAAATTTTTAAAATATTGCTCTGTAAATTAATGGCATAGCAAGAGAAGAGCCTAAGTGGGATTCTGTAGTTGCACCTCAGAGGTAATAAAAAATGACCCACAAAACTATTCAGACATGTTGGTATTAATGTGATATTTTAGCATCAGTGTTTTCCAGAAGCTTTGTGAAAAGGGACATATTTTTCTCAGGGTACCCCAAAGGAAGAGTTGAGCAATCAAACCCTTGGAGATGCGGGAAGGAAAACAGCTGGGCCACAGGAAGAATTAAAACCACAGTTGGTGACCGCAGTGTTCTCTTTTCCCCTGAGGGCCTCTGTAAGTCTTGAGTAAACCCTCTTTCTCACCCTCGAACAGGCTTTTTGCATGTGGCTAAGAGATTACATGACCTTAAACAGTTTTAGAACTTCAACTGCCAGCAGAGAGGTACTAAGTAAGCTTTCTCTCTCTGTCTCTGTCTCTCTTTGTCTTACTATCTCTTTTCCTTCCTCTCTCTTCCTTCCTCTTCAGATATCCTGGAAAAAGGCATCATTAGCCCAACTTAGAGCCAACTCAACAGCACTTGGCTTGGCAGGGCTTAGTTTGACCAGAGATGGGACACTGTGGTTGGCCCAGCTGGAGCCAGGTGCCCCATCTTTTCCAAGATCATTCAGGGACAATGTCATGAGAAAACATAACAGCTTCCATGGGTCAGGAAGCGGAAAGGGTTAATGGCAACACTATCTGTAAGATAAGCAGTGGTAACATGGGATACTCAGTACTTAGAGTCCGGCTCAAGAATTGTCTGTGCTTTCACTTAGGACATCTCAGACTTAGTTAGTGCCCTTCATTGCCCTCCTAGATAGTCAACTAAGATGGGCCAGAGGGCCTGTGGTAGCAAGGAAGAGGCATTTTACTAGAGGAGGGGGCAAATGTAGCTAATACTCACCTCTTCTGTTGGATTCAACTCAGATAGGTTATACTTCTGTTAATTTCATTTTATTTATTTATTCAAGACATGTTTATTTATTCAAGAACCTGTTATGCCTCAGACACTCTACCAGATGAGGAAATTGTCAAAGTGAGAAAGACATGGTCCCTACCATGAGGCTAGTGGGAAAGGTAGCCACGTAAACATGTCGTTTCCACAGGATGTGCCCAGGGTTCTGTTCAAGCTGTAAACTCGGTGCTGTAACGTCAGACGTAAAGACAGAGAATAAACCCCCAAAACCAAACCCACTGCCATCAAGTTGATTCTGACTCCTAGAGACCTTAGAAACAGAGTAGAACTGACCCATAGTTTCCAAGGAACACCTGGCAGATTCAATCTGCCAACCTTTTGGTTAACAGCTCTAGCACTTAACCACTATGCAACCAGGGTTTCTGAGACAGAGAATAGACGGCCGTATATAAACTTGGATTATCAACATAATCCACATACCAGCTCTTCTCCAACCAGTTATTTGCATCACGAACATTCTTTCCCTTATCCCATGGCTTTCCTGAGCCCAGAACATCCTAGTTGACCCAGCACTTTTACCACATCATTTTTAAACCTCAGAAACATCAGCCTTATGAAGTAAGCGTAGTATTTCCCTCATTTTACATGCAAAGCAATTGAGATACAAGGGGTTTGAAATTACTACCAAGATCCCCTAGCTAGTAAATGACAGCATTGACCCTCAGACCCTTGTCTTGGGCTTCCATGCAAGTCCTAATCCATCTGCTACCAACACCAACCACGGAACACAGAGCACTCCCCCTTGGAAGAAAGAAACTGGATCCCCCCAACCCCACCACTATGTTGAAGGGCTCTGACCTGTATTCATCAGCCCCTGCATCCATCTGTGCCATCCATCTGTACTGCCTCCTTCCATGTTCTTTCCCTGACACCCACCTTCCAAGACTGAGGGGCATGTCTGTCGACTGTTCTTGGATCTCATTTATATCATGATGAAGGGGAGGAGTTTAAACCAGACCAGAGAAGAGTCTTAAATGGGAAGATGAGAAGATGGACTCCGTCCTCTAAAGCAGTGTCTCAAACTTTAAGATGCATATGAATGGCCCAACGGTTTTGTCCAAATACGGAATCCAATTCACTAGAATTGGGGAGGGTCTGAGATTTTCTGTTCCTAACTAGCTCACAAGTGATGCTGATACTGCTTGTCCACATACCACACTTTGAGTAGCAAGGCTCTAGATTGAGGCTGCTAATACATCTTAACCATTTTGGAGAACAGCACCAAGTCAACAGCCTGGAGACTTTCATAAAAACCAGAAATTGAAAAACTGCTGTGCGTTCTTGAATTAAAAAATGACTTTAAAATACACGTTCATATAAGAGGCAAACATAGACAAATTGGCATACGTTGGATGGCTGCTTGTAGGCTTTTAAGACCCCAGAATGCCTTACTTTTTGACATAGCATTTGGTGAAATGCAAACTTCTACTTTTCTCTTTTAAAAAATCCCATCCTGAATGTGTGTATAACACATTTCTAGATAACACCGTCTTCCTCATACCTTAAATCATGACAGTAATTGAGTAATTTATGGAGAGCTTAGGTGTACATGAAAACCTTGCTGGCACAGTGGTTGACTGCTATGGCTGCTAACCAAAAGGTCAGAAAAAGGTCAGCAGTCCAAATCTCCAGGCATTCCTTGGAAACTCTATGGGGTAGTTCTGTTCTGTCCTGTAGGGTCGCTGTGAGTCGGAATCAACTCAACGGCACTGGGTTTGGTTTTGGGTTTTAGGTATATGTGATTTCTTTTATTTTAAGGGTAAGAAATTAAACAACTTCTGAGACACAGACTGTGATGTTTCTGAGTTCCACATGGAATTAGATACAAATTTTCTAAAAATCACTTTGCAAATCATGTAGATATCCACCGAAGTCTGTAGCCCTCTCTTTAGGGAAGATGTCTGTCTGAGAAAAGAGGTTGACAGTGACATTCAATAGGAAAAGCCCTGAGAAGAAAATTAAGAGATGTGGTAAATGTATGACAGAGGCTGCCTGGGCTTCAGTTTCCCCCGTTCTGAGTTAAGGGTAACAAATCTTACCTAGGGAACGTTATAAGGCAAGTGAGCTAAGTGACACCCGTGATACTGTTTTAGAACAAAAGCATTATGGGAAATGTAGGCCTTTATAACCAACAGTGCTGGTATAACCTGTGGGCATCATTTTTCTTGTCTTTTCTTTGCAGGAGATGTCAGTGAAAAAAAAGGACTCAGAATGATTGCTAACCTATGACTCCCAACAGTATGACAGGTATCTATATTCTTTTACATTCTTATGTGTCTTCACTTTTGTAGTACTGAAAATGAAATGCGGGTTCCTAAGAGGCTCACTCAGATGTCTCAGCCCCCATCATTTCCAAACTAACAAGTGTGGTTAAACCAGTTGCCACCAAATCATTTCTGACTCACGGTGCCTACATGTTTGTCAGAGTAGAATTGTGTTGCAGAAAGTTCTCCGTGGCTGATTTTCCTAAAGCGAATTGTCATATCTTTCTTCTGAGGCATTTCTAGGTGGAGTTGAATTCTACTGCTGGTATGCGAAGTAATACAGTGTCCTCTTCCCTATTTCCCTTGCTGTGGGCTCAGACTGTGGGCTTATCTTAAGAAAGCTAACAAGAGACCAAATTAAGTGGTAAACTGCCGGAAGTAAGTGCTTGTGTTAGGAACATGTTTTAAAGGCTAACTGAGTATTTCTGCACTGGAAACATAATAGGTAATGTTACAGGAAGTCCATTAACATTTATGAAAAGAAATTCCTTTTTTTTAATGAGCGTAAGAACATTGCATCTATTTTCCTAAAACTAAGCAGACCAACCTCTTTACATAAACAGAAAGGTTTTGGTATGTGAAATCTTTCAGCTACAGGCTTATTAAATTGATGGTATTTTGTATTAATTCAAATGACAAATGATTTGGTTTGGGGAGTTGTTTAATTTTGGCTACAGTGGAGTCAGAGCTTGCCAAAGTTTTCTCATTATCTTGCCCCAGCTAATTTAGAACTAGAGACCAGGCATTGTTTCCTCCTGTTGTGCATAAAGTTGCTGTGAGTCCGAACTGTCTGGATAGCACCTAACAACAGCAACACCTTAAAACTAAAAATCCCAGTGGTGTGGTAGTTAAGAGTTCAGCTACTAAACGAAAGGTTGACAGTTTGAGTGTACCAGGCACTCTTTGGAAAACCTGTGGGGTAGTTACTATACTCTGCCCTATAGGGTCGCAATGAGTCAGAATCAACTAGACAGTATGGGGTTTGGGGGGTTACTTTGACTGAAGCCCTGGTAGTACAATGGTTTAAAGGCTAAACCATTTAAGAGCTACGGCAAACTATGGCTGCTGACCAAATGGTCTGCTGCCCACATCTTCCAGCCTCTCCTTGGAAATCCTATGTGGCAGTTTTGTTGTGTCCTGTTACAGGGCTGTCAGGAAACTCTGGTGCCCCAGTGATTAAGAGCTACCATTGCTAACCCACAGGTTGGCAGTCTGAATCCACCAGACACTCCTTGGGAACCCTATGGGGCAGTTCTACTCTGTTCTTTAGGGTTGCTATGAGTCGGAATTGACTTGACGGCAGTGGGTTTGGTTTATTTTTAAAGGGTTGCTCTGAGTCGAAATCGACTCAGTGGCAGTAAGTATTTTGTTTGTTTGATTTGAAACTAGGATTCTACAAAGTCAAATACTGAAAAATACTGGATTTTTAAAAAAGGAAGTTACCTAATACATATTTCATTAGTCTGGAATTAAGCATTGCTCCATAGGTAATCTGAGGGAAATTTTGCTAACATTTATGCATTGTGATGGGCTCTGTTGTGCATAAAACCATGATTCACAGCATAGGGAAGTTTGTTCTAACCTATGAATGCCTCATATTTTAAATACCAAACTTAGAGGCTTTTGCCCTCGATTGAAAAGAAAACTGAGAACTGGAGCTCCTCTGAATGTCCCTGAAGAGACAGGAACAAGAATCCATTATGTCTGCATAGACCCTCACTTTTCTAAAATAAGCATGTGACATAAAATTAGAGTATTGGCATTTTCATTGAAATACAACCCCTGGTCATTTGAAGTCACACTATTATAAATCTTTGCAAAATGAAAAATATATTTTTATGTCATATTTTTCATTTCGTTCTCCAGTTCTTCAGCTTGCACTCGTGAACTAAGTCGTTTAATTCTCTATCACGGTGTTCTCTTTCTTTCCCTTTGTCAAGACACTGTTATTATTGGGAGCCCTGGGGGCCACGTGGTTAAGAGCTAAGGCAAGCTACAGTTGCTAACCAAAAAGGATGGCAGCTCCAATCCACCAGACACTCCTAGGAAGCTCTATGGGGCAGTTCTACTCTGTCCTATAGGGTCACTATGAGTAGCAATGCATTGGGCTTGTATTAGCATTACTGTTGAGTAATCAAAAAAGAGGAAGAGACCAGTAACGAGATGGAGTGACGCAGTGGCTGCCACAAAGGAGCTCAAGCATGACAACAGTTGTGAAGATGTCATAGGACTGGGCAGTGTTTCGTTCTGCTGTACGCAGAGTCACTATGAGTGGGAACCACCTCAAGAGTGCCTAACAACAAATAACCGTGACTGAGCATATCCCAGGTTCCCAGGCAGGAAGGAATAGTGGCAGAGATAAGACAGGAGATTTTGGTTGTTATCCCAGGATTTTCCACTGTCTGATCCTAAGCATACTTTGCATTGTTTAATTTCTTTTATTTGGAGGGGGCAAGTTTGCTAGACAAAAATAAAAATTTTGTACGTTTACTGCTGTTGTTTTAAAATTTACATTTCTCTCCTTCTGAAGTTGGCAGACATCTTACAATGTGACTGTCTAACTTGAATTTCTTCTTTTGTAACTTGCTTATTGATATTTACTACTCATTTTCCTGTTATGGTTTGTTGACTTGCCATTATCTGTAGAAGCTGTTTATATATTGAGGATATTAGCTGAGCATGTCGTTTAATCTCTCTAGAGCTTGGATTCCTTAACAATTGAATGATAAAGTTGGACTAGTTCATCTCTAGCTCTCTTTCCACTTTTTGTTTTAAACATGATGAACATAGTTAATGTTACTGAACAGTACATGTGAAGGTTATTGAAATGACAAACGTTTTGATAACCTATATGTTTACCACAATAATTATTTTTTTAATTGTGATCAAGGGAAAGTATACAGTCCAGTATGAATTTACATGCCCACCTATGTGCAGCTCCCACTGCTTTCCCTGCCCGGTGACGGCACACTCCTGCTGTCTAATCTGTACATGTCATATCCTCCTAACAATCTCCTGTCCCCTCCTCTCCACCCTTCCCCCACCCCCAGTAGGAGGCCAACAGGACGACTTCCTATAGATGCATAGAACCGTGAGTGACCACATCATGGGTGCACTTTATGGTTCTCTTTCAACTTTTAAAATGAGATTGTTTCTATTTCAAATATTTGTTATTATACATCACATTTTCATAAAGTGAGGCATATGTACATTGATGGTAAGTTGTAAAGAAAATGGAAACCCTGGAGAAATAAATGTTGTGGTTTCAGACTATCATAATACACATGGTTTGAGGAGTCAGACAAAACATTTAAGATGGGAAAACAATATTTTCTTGTAAAAATCCATACCACTTTTCAGAAGTAGATCTTCAGCTGTGCCTTGGGCTTTTCACTTGCTCTTCCTGGCCCTTTCATTCCTTCAGAAATAGAGCCACAGCTGTGTTACATCCTGTTACCACTGCAGAATATTCTTTTCATGGCATCAGAAGGTCAAAGCCACTGGAATAATGATACCAAGATAGTTAACAACGTGCGTATTATGAGTCGGACGCGACTCGACAGCGGTGGGTTGGGTTGGGGTATTGCTAATGGTTCCCATTGCTAATAAACATGTTTCCTCTTTCAAAATATGATTGCTTTCATAGCTGTTTAGTTATCTATCATATGGATAGAGGCATACAGTCCCTAACTGTCAGACATTTAACATAAATCGGCCAAAAAACCGCACCCACTGTCACCAAGTTGCTTCCGGCTTATAGTGACCCTATAAGACACAGTAGAACTGCTCCATAGAGTTTCCAAGGAGCACCTGGTAGGTCTGAACTGCGGACCGTTTGGTTAGCAGACATAGCACTTCACTGCTACACCACCAGCTAGGTTTGAACCGCCAACCTTCTGGTTAGCAATCATAGCACTTAACCACTATACCACCAGGGTTTCTCACTTTTAACATAATGTTATTAAAAATAATGGTAGAAAGAACAGCCTCATATGTCATTTTATACTTCTGATCATTGCCTCAGGATAGATCCTACTTAGTAGAAGGAAGCACTGGATTAAAGAAACTGAACATCTCAGCAGACTTTCTCTGTTGCCGGAGGACAGCCAGGTTATTGTACTAGTGGAGACACTCACCAAGAGTGCTCCCTACCCGCTGCTGTCAAGTTGATTCCAACTTACAGAGACCCTACAGGACAGAGTAGAACTGCCCCATAGAGTGTCCAATACCACCTGCACTGCCATCATTACCAATATCACCGCCATCTACATTGTCATTGTCACCAAGACCACCACTGCCGCCGTCACCAACACCAGCTGCACACCAGCACCATTATCCCCGTTCTGATAACTCATCTCAGCTTCGTTCAGGCTGCTGCAGCCAAGAACTGCCCAGCACAGCTTTCTCTGTCTTCTGCCCATGATTGTAGCACAGCAGAGATCTAGTCTGCCAGAACATGTCTTCCTTACTCTTTTCTCAAATACCGTGGAAGTCTACAGGCATTGCATGTATGTAGATACCGGTCCTTCAAAAGAACAGAAAACAGTTCTTAACAAGAGTTGAGTCCCTTAATCAATGTGCAATATTGTTTGTTTGCAATGAGCAAAGAATTACTTCTGTATGGCACCACGACCTGGCACCACCTTCAACTGAAAAGTCGCAGGCTGTTGTCTTGCCTAGTTTTGTTTTTCTTCCGTGTCTTGGCCATGACGACATTCTTTCTCTGGAATTTGCCTGTGCTATAAAGGGAAAACTAGGGTGGAACTCCCAAGTCTGCAGATGGCAGATAAGTTCTTGCCTGGGGGCTGGCACCAAGCTGAGAGTTCTTTTCTCCAAACCTAACTTCCACATTGCCAGGCGAGGTCTGAGTCATCAAATTGACTTTCCCAATGTCACCCCAGCATACTACCAGGTATTTTGACCACCCCTTTCCAGAGCTTTAGAAATTGTGGGTTAAATGACTTCAAAATAGAGATTATGCTTCATTTTAGGTTCTTCACTCAAGTTCTTCTTAATCTTTATTATGCTGATGGGCATCTTGAATCACAGGAAAAGGTGTATTGAGCAATCTTCTCTCAACTTGTTAAAGCAGAACCCCCTCTTTTGTGCAGGACATGGCCTTGTCTTGCCCAAAGATGGTTGTCCATTAAAATCATCCAGGGAGTTCTCAAAAATGCCAATGGCCAGCTCAACCTTAGACCAGTTCAGTCAGAATCTCTAGTGAGGGATCTGGGCCTCAGTACTTTCCATAAGCCACCCAGGTGATCCTGAAGTGCAAGTCCACTTGAGAACCGTGACCAAAACACAGTGATTCTCAGCCTTGCCTGTCTGTTACCATTTCCTGGGGGAGCTTTCAAAACATGCAAAGGCCTGGGCCCGGTTCCCTGGAGATTCTGGTTGAACTAGTCTTGGCTGAGGCTTCCGCCCTCTTTGTTGTTTTACCTTCTCAATTGATTCGAACATGTGTCCAGTGTTGAGAAAAGATACTAGGTGGTGGATATGAGTATCTTGGGAATTTGGTTAAAAACAAACAAAAACACGTCTTAGCTTACTGTCTTACCCAAACCGTGAGCAGTGGCTTCTGGCTTCTTTGTGAATTCTCCAGGTGATTCTGATCCACGCGGAGTTTGGGAACTGCTGATCTAGGCAGTTTTCTTCTGCCTGTGTGTGGAACACATTTTGGAAAATGTTAGGGCATCTGCAGAAAAAGCACCTCAGATATCACCCTTTAACCTGAGTCTAACGTGGCCAAGGGTGACATGGGAAAATGTAAACTGCCACGTTATGCTCTGGTTGATTAGCCACCTGGGTATGTTTTGCTCTTTTCACGTGAAGGACAGACTCACTGTTTCTGCCACCATGCGTTTGGTCACAAGTGTCAGCATGGTCCCTTATATAAATGGCCCATCAGGGCAGCATCTGTTCCAGTTCCAGTGATCAAAAAGTCATTCCCAAATGCACTCCAAGGACAACATCTGTCACTGAAGACACAGATGGGACCAGATAAAACTTGCTTATCTGTCCCATAAATTGCTTGTAAATGATTCTGTCAGATGTTGAAGCCAGGATACCATTCATTACCTTGGTGAGTCATTATTAGCTGTGCAGTGCCTTTGGTTATAAGAGGGTTTTTTTCCCCTAGAAGAGTTTTAAAATCTTTATTAATTAATGCCTTCTACATAGGGGTCTCCATAGAATATAGGTCTCTGGTGAGCAAGAGTCACAAGGTTAAGATTCTTAGCCTGGATCACGCATTCAAAACACTTGGGGCTTTTAAAAATCCTAGTGCCAAATATGCTGAAGTCATCTGGAAGGACTCTGGTGAGGATGTAGGATTTATGTAAATAATTTAACACAGGGTCTGGGGACTTGGGGCACAACCTAGACCAGAAGATGTTCACCAGATATTAATCTAATTTTGCAAATGGCCAATACAATTATTACACTACCTGTAATAATTAAACCTGCCCCCCCAAAAAAGTTGTCAATTAGCATTTGTGTGTGTGTGGATAGATAGATGGTAAGTAGGTAGACAGGTAGGTAGCTAGGTAGGTACAGAGACAGAGACAGAGACAAAAATATATATGGAAACCGAGACGGCATAGTAGTTAAGTGCTATGTCTGCTAACCAAAAGGTCAGCAGTTCAAATCTGGGAGGTGCTCCTTGAAAACTCTGCGAGGCAGTTCTGTTCTGTCCAGTAGGGTTACTATGAGTCAAAACTGACTCAACAGCAGTGGCTTTGTATATGTGTGTATGTGCATGTGCATGCATGTTCACGCATGTGCGTGTGTGTGTATGTTTATACATGCACACACACATATACATCCTTTTTTTTAATTTTTTTTTATTTTAGAAGCTGGTTTTCGTTCTAAAATCCAATTCCTCAAAGATTGAACTAATCTGTAGCACATAAAATGATACTGGTAGAGAAGAGTGTGCTTCGTGGCTTAAGTAGATACAGGAGACTAACTGGGCAGCTCCTGTCCAGAGGTGGGATGAGAAGGCAGAAGGGGCACGAGCTGGTGGAGTGGACATGGGAAATACAGGGCTGAGGATAGGAGTGTTCTGTTCCAGAGTAGGGAGAGCAGCTGGGTCACATAGCAAAGTGCCTATAAGGTTTTGTATGAGAAACTGACTCAAATTATAAGCTTTCACCTAAAACAGTGAAAAAATTGTTTTCAAAAGCTGATTTTGCAGGCAGGCTTTTATACAGTGATATTTTGCTCATTTCCATAATTCATGTTCCCTCTTTAGTGTCACCTGCAAACTTAGCATCCTTTACAGCATTTTCTGAAAGAATTGCCTGTGCTAGATAAGGCCTTCTTTCCTTTTTCCAAAAAATGAGACAAGAGAAGCGGGGGACAGACAAGAAATGTCTTTGTTAATTATCATTTGATGAAAATATATTTTAATGAAGTAGTCGTCTAGATTTGAAATAAACAATTCGTGAAAAAGGAAATCAGTAATTTTTAATACAATCTCTTCCTTTTCGCCAAAACCCATACCTGTTAAGTCAGTTCTGACTCACAGCAACCCTGCAGGACAGAGTAGAATTGCACCACAGAGTTTCCAAGGGGCAGCTGGTAGATTCAAACTGCTAATGTCTTGGTTAGCCTCCAAGCTCCTGACCAATGCACCGCTAGGGCTCCAGTTTTCCTGTCTGCAGTCCGTGATGAAAAGAAGTGTCTCAAGGCCTTTCTGGTATTATTATGGTTATGACTCCATTTCCAAAATTGGCATTTGTCACTGTGACAGACCAGGCAAAGGGCATCCATGCTACAGCTTTCTTGTTGGTGCTTAGCTCTCCTTCAGATGTAGAATGTGGCATGACACCATCTCATAAAGCCACTGCTGTTGAGTTGATTCTGACTCATAACAACCCGGTAGGACAGAGAAGAACTGCTCCATAGAGTTTCCAAGGAGCGCCTGGTGAATTTGAACTGTTGACCTTTTTGGCTAGCAGAGGTAGCACTTAACCACCATATCACCAAGGCTTCTACCACCCCATAATGTGGGAAACGGTGGGAGAAAACCAGGGGGTACGTGGCTGCTCTGTGCAGCCAGTGAAGAAAACCATAAGACAGCACTGATTTCCCCTAATTCAATTTTGTTTTACTTGTACAGTTTCCAGTTTTTTGACTATCAAGATCTTATTTTGTTATCCCCCCGCCCCCACCCCCAGCGCCTTCAGTGATCTGGGTTTTCAAACATGTTACCTGTCAAACTCCATCTACTCCATCATTGACCTATTTTTCGGTAATGAAAAACATTTGTAACTACTAATCTGATATTTTTGATGAGCAGGATCAAATAACCAAGGATGTTTTTTCAAAAACCAAAAGGCTGTCGATTTTTCACGAAAGCTGCATGGGCCGCTTTATCCCAAAGCCAAGGCCATTGCCACTGAATAAACTCTGACTCCTAGCAACCTTGAAGGGCACAGGAGAGTTGTTTCACAGGCATTCCAAGGCTTTCAGTCCATAAGGAAGCTGTGGTCCACAGCTTTCTCCTGCAGTGCTGCGGGAGGGTTTGAACCACTGACCCTTTGGTTAGCGGACGACTGCTAAGCCACTGTACCATCAGGGCTCTTTGGCTGGCTCAGATCAATGTATGATTTTCCTTGGGCCTTTTCAAGCTTTTGAAGTTGCTCATTCTTTCCTCCAGCCCTACTTTTGTAGGCCTCGTGCTGAGAACCATTTAAATAAGGAAATTCAGAATATTCTTATCATCCAGTTTTCTCAACAATAAGTAAGACTTATACTCGTATTGTTTAGCTAAATAAAACTATAAATGAAGCCATTGGAATAGCAATTACAGCTGGCATAACTTTTAATCAAAAAAATATTTCAGTATTATTATAAAATCATTCTTCAAAAATTAATTCAACAGAAATGAATATAAAATGGCCTATCATTCTCCCGGATGCATAATGAAAATATTCGTGAGAGTTTCAATCATTTGATCCATTGTGCCAAATTATATCAAGAAATTATTGGCATCAATTAGAACATAAGTAAATTTTTTAAGTGTTTATGACAGCAAAATTCTAATTAAATTTTTTAAATATCTACACTGTAGCAGATGCTAGTCATAAGTTCTTGATAAAGAAATCATCTTTACCTTTGAGGAGCTCACCATCAAGAGATCAAAGCTTCTGAGCCCATCACCCCCTATTTTTCAATATTAAAGAGATTTATAGAGCTTTAGAATTAGAAGGAACACTAGACACCATCTAGTCCAAACCAAACCCTCTGCCGCTGAGTCGATTCCTGACTCATAGTGACCCTGTAGGCCTCATAGGATTTTCCAAAGAGCAGCCGGTGGATTTGTACTGCTGAATTTTGTGTTAGCAGCTAGCTCTTAACCACTCCCCACTAGGGTTCCTACACCCTGATATTGCATGTGAAGAACATAAGCCCCAAGACTTAAAACGATGTACACATGGCTGTGTGTCAGTTTACCACTGAGGTATCTCAGTGTGTCTCAGGTGCTCGTTCATACCTCTTCCTCATTAAGCTTCCATGAACTCTGATTAGATTTATGAGGAGTTTGATGCTATCAGCGACAGGAAAGAATTCTGGAACCTAAAGTCCCTCTTAGCAAAATAATGATTGAATCTCTAGTGCAACAGGTAAAGGGCAATATCTCAGTGACTTCATCCAACAGAATTTTATTTTTGGCCTGTGATAAGTCTACTGCTACATGTTCTTGGTTAGCTGGTGGTATTTCATGTGATCACTTGGGGACCCTCAGCCTCCTTCTTGTATCCCCATCTTCTTCTAGAACTGCAGAATTTTCTCCATCCAGCAAGAAGAGGGAGAAAGAAAATTAAAGAAGACATAAACCCAAATCCAGTGCCATTGAGTTTATTCCAACTCATAGTGACCCTATAGGACAAAGTAGAACTGCCTCATAGAGTTTCCAAGGAGCTCCTGGGGGATTTGAACTGCTAACAGCTGTAGCACTTAACCACTACACCACAGGGGTTTCCAAAGAAGACAGGAGGTTTACTAGGGTCCAGGCCTGGAAGTTATGCCTGGTGCTTTCATTTATTCCATGGGCTAGAGCTCAGTCCTATGGCCATGTCTCACTGCAGGGAAGGCTGGGAAATGCAGTCTAGTTGTGTGCCCAGGAACAGAACACCGATTTTGATGATACAGCTATGTCATGAAAAGCTACACAAATGCAAGGTATTAGTACTATAGAAGTAAGTGAGGTCTTTATATGGACGTCATCTTCTTTAAAAAAAAAAAAAAAAATGTCAGTTGAAATTGCTGAACTTCTTCCAGCCAGTATTAGCATCTCTAGACAGAGGTGGCTAGAGAGATCAATAGCTGCCATTGATTCAACTTCAAGTCATGGCACCCTTTTAAGCCACAGAGCAAACCATTGCCCAGCCCTGTGTCATCCTCACAGTCAGCAACATGTTCAAGTCCATTGTTGCAAGTGTTGGGCCACTGTGCACACTGTGCCATTGTGCAAGTATTGTGTCATTCCTATTGTCTGAAACCTGATGTCCTGCTCCAACCATTTATGTCTCTGAGTAAAACACGTCCAAGGCAAACAAGTCAGACACTGTTCTGTGGTGATCCATAAGATCTTTCTAGGCTGATTTTCAGAAGTACATCACCAGGCCTTTCTTCCAAAAAAGTCTTAGTCTGGAAGCTCCACCATACTTATCCACTATGGGGGACCCTGCTGATATCTGAAGTACTAGTGACGTGTCTTTGAACATCATCCCCATAACATGCAAGTAACACAGTATGACAAACTGAAGAGTGTGTGGTGGTGACAGGGCTGAGCTCATCGCCATCACATCAACTCCAACTCATAGTGACTTTATGGGACAAATTAGAACGGCCCCTTCAGAACTGCTCCTTTCCAAGGAGCAACTGGTGGATTCAAACTGCCAAGCTTTTGGTTAGCAGGCACACTCTTAACCACTGAGCCAACACGGCTAGGATGATCTGTTTTGCCCCCTTTTCTAGTTGTTTCTGGAGTTGCCTTGGCACTGTAGCGTAAAGACTTTGGAGTCGTGTGTCCTTGGATTCAAATCCAAGCCCGTTTGTAACCTTGCGACCTGGCGCAAGTTGCTGAAACTCTTGGAGTCTCAATCCCCTTATTGTAAAATGAGGCCAGAAAGCATCCTAAGATGGGGTGAGAATCTAATTAGATCATTCTGTAAACATGCCTTGGGAGCCTCCTGGGTGTTAAGTATAGTGTTATACTTCAAGGAAAGAATGAAAGTCAAAAACTTTTTTAAAAAAGTCCTGTATGGACAGTCACAGTCACTGTCTCCAGCAGGCACTCAGTGAGATTAGAGGTCTTTGTTCCACTTATCTTCTCCACCACCCACTCTCAAATACGAGATGATTCCATCGTCTTTTTTTTTTTTTTTTTGGTCCTATGCATGTAAAGTATGGAGATAAGTATATTCCTGGGACTTCCACATAAAATAAACTAATGAGAATCAAGTACCTATAAGGTGAAGAGGTCAGCGGGAAATGTTTCTGTCATTCCTGTTGTTTGAAACTGAGCTGACAGGAAGCATGATTTGAAATAGAAGTCTAGGGAGCATGTTTAATTTGCAAGGGCTTAGCAACATAATGACTTGAGCTGCAAACAACCAGAGTGAACAGAATCTTCAAAGCAAGAGCCCTCTTCACAGGCCGCTGGTGGCAGTTATGTGGCAAAGCCCCCCTGACCATCAGAGAAGGAGGATCTCCAGAGGTGGTGACTGGGCTCCTGAAGACTGGAGGGCAGAGAGGTTGCGGTTGCCTGTCCTGCGTGCTCGTAGGTCAGAGAGGGCTTCAGGGCGTCCCCAAAAGAAGACAGGGACAATGAGAGCTTCCTTGTGAGCCAGAACTTGGCAGGACTGCTGGGTTTTTCTGGGTCTCACAAGTTCTCCACCTTTGGCACAGTGCAGTCTTTCTAGTTGTCTGTCAGTTGTTTTCATGGCAAATGTTTGAGTTTTCCTTCTCTGACAGGTTTCTGCCTCTCACAGGTTCCGCCTCTCACAGGTCTTCCTACCTAACCCTCCAGCTCTGCCACCTAGAAAACTTGGCCTTGTAGGTGAAATGTTCTCCTGAGACCACACCCTGGGTAACCCCTCTTTCCCCTCCTGCTTGACTTGTTCTTGTCTCTGAAGTCATCTTGTATTGTTTCTGTGCTTTCCAAATAGGATAGACAACTTTCGTATTTGTTTGGTTTGCTAGCCTGTCTATTATTTACCCTGTCCCTTCGGTCTTTCTGTGGCGCTCTGTTTTCATTCTCCTTATTCCACTTTTAGTCTTGTCTTTTAAATACAGTATAAGATGTGGAGACAGGAGGACATTAACATGTGTCCCAAGCCAGGACAGTATAACGCATTGCCATCGAGTCGATGTCGACTCACAGCGACCCTGTAAGACAGAGTAGAACTGCTCCATAGAGCTTCCAAGGAGTGCCTGGTAGATTTGAACTACCAACCTTTTGGTTAGCAGCTATGGAACTTAACCAGCACACCACCAGGTTTCCCAGGGAGGTCTAGACCATCTTTATACCCTACACTGTCCCATTTTTTATGCCCCAAACCGTAACTGCATTGCTGACCTTTGTTGCAAAAGAGGGGCTAAAGGCATAGGTCTATGGTCACCTCAACCTAAGAGGGATCCCCTACCTCTCAGGCTGTAACTTTGACCAAGTGGCTTGCCCTTTCTCAAGACTCAATTTCTCCATCTGTAAATCGAGGGTAATGATTATTGCTCAGTTTTAGTGTGAAGGACGATACAGATGATGTCATGTGGCTAGCAAGGAGCCCTCCTGGCACAGCTGTGAAGTGCACGGTTGCCAACTGAATGACAGGTGATTTAAACTCACCTAGTTCCTCCATGGAAACCCCGGTGGCAGAGTGGTTAAGCACAACGTCTGCTAACCAAAAGTTCGGCAATTCGAATCTGCCAGGCACTCCTTGGAAACTCTATGGAGCACTTCTGCTCTGTCCTGTAGGGTCACCAGGAGTTAGAATTGACTCCAGTGGCAGTGGGTATGGTTTGGTTTAGTGCCTCCAAGGGAGAAGGACCTGGCAATGTGCTTCCACAAAGGTTACAGCCAATAAAACCCTGTGGAACAGTTCTGCTCTATCACATGAGGTCACTGTGAGTCGGACTAGATTTGATGGCACCTAACTACAACAGTGCACTTAGCACCATGCCTAGTACGCAGTGAGTCGTAAGAAACAAATGATAGATACCATCGCCATCATCACCACCAGGATATCTCCTGCTCAAATGCACCCCGAGTGCCTCTGCCAGCCTAGCATAAAGGAACAAAGGCAGAGCTAACTGTAGCGTTACGTTACTTTAAACACATCGCAGGGTGGATTCAATACAGCCCATAACCCAGTGCCATCCAACTCTATGGAATAAAGCTTCCCTTTGTCCAAGAAGTAAAGGGGCCTAAGTATAACTCAGAAGTGGGTTTTCTCATCCTATTTTTCAGGCTTGATCTGACAGAATTACCTATTTCATTTTAAGTTCCTTTTAGAATGTTTGTGGCAGAAGACACCACTGAAAGCCTATGACTAAAGTTTTCAGAATCCTTTTACTGCTGGCTTGCCTCCACAATACATCTGCCAATAGTATTTCCTTCTTTTCAGACGGGTGTTTTTTAAAGATGCTTTTGTGTGGGGTTCTTACCTGGTCATTTCTTCTAAGAGAACTCAGAAAATATTGGCCATGGCCAGGATTCACCTGGTACCTGTTTTTAGATAGGGGCAATTGTGTCCATGGTAGATTTTTCCTCATTTCAAAATACACACTCCATAACATCTTTAATTAATAAGGGCCTGGGTATAATTCCGAGTTTCCAAGACTGAGAATGTACTTTGCTTCCTGACCCTGTCAAGCCCCAAGCCTTCACAAGGAATTTCCATGAGCCGTGAATCAGTTGAAAAAAGTCCTTTGATCTCCACATGCACTCGCCAGGAGGACAAGACTCAAACTGGCCAGAGTCTGGAGCCCCTGGACCTAGGACAAGTTGGCCCAGTCTAGTGATAATTTCCCAAACACACTCCTCAGTCAGTAGTCTCAGTTGCTACATTGCTGTCTCTCCAGGATCTCTTGACGTCTAAAGATCTGGTCCACTTGGCACCTTACAGCTTTTCACGACTGTCACCCCACTCCCAGTGTCCACAACAGACCACGTCATCAGAGTCGTACTTCCCCATCGTGTTGATGCACTGCCCCATTTCATTGTTTGCTGCTCCCCAGAAGTGCACTGATGTTGTAAGCCTACTGGTTATCTTAGCACAAGGAATCATGGGAATGCTTCAGCCCCATATAATTTGATTCTAAATAGTCAGCAGCTGCCTTGACCCTCAAGACAAATGGGAGAGTCAGAAGAAAAGGGCTGCGGTTCTAGAAACGAGGTTGGGGGCAATCTTCCTGCACCCCACTTTACCTTAGACTGTGTCATCGCCTGCCTACCTATTGAAATGTTGCTGCAGGGGGGTAACGCCTTGGCTTTGCCTGTAACTCTCTAAGTGTCCTTGAGTAAATCATGCCACCTTCCAGGACCCTGATTTCCTTTTCTGTAAATGAAGCAATGATTCAACAGGAATGAGCCCACAGAGCCTGTATAGACCCCACTGTTCTCTGAATTTGACTACTTAGAGACCATCAGACTGGGGCTAATTGAGCTCTTAATTTGCTTCTGCTCATATCGTGTAGAACAGAGCAGTACAATGAATTTACCATACGTGTCCCTGGCTGAGGATCAGGAGAGCCAAGACTTGGGAATCCAAGGTGAATGAGACACTCTAGTCTGGATTAGCCACACCAGAACACTTTGAGTTTGGAACCATCATAAACTGGCATGCAGAAGAGCAAGGTGTTGCGTATCCTAAGCCTTTAGAATGAAGAGGAAGGAGCTCTGGTGGTACAGTGGTTAGTGCTCAACTGTTAACTGAAGGGTGGGTGATTCAAATCCAAGCAGTCACTCTGGGGGAGAAAGATCTGCTGAGCTGCTCCCATAAGGACTAACCAGAAAACCAAGCCAAACCCAGTGCTGTCGAGTCCATTCTGACTCACAGCGACCTTGTAGGTCACAGTAGAACTGCCACATAGAGTTTCCAAGGAGTGCCTGGAGGATTTGAACTGCCGACCTTGTGGTTGGCACACATAGCACATAACCACTATACCACCAAGATTTTCTCCATAAAGATTACACCAAGAAAACCCTATGGGGCAGTCCTACTCCATCTCATGGGGTTTTTATGAGTCAGAATGGACTTGACAGAACCCAACCACAGCAACAGAGGGAGGAGAACTCTGAAGCTCACCCTTCTTGTAATGGTTTCGCTCATGCTGTGTCTGCTTCACTTGCTTTAAATAAAAGCCTATGCTGCATGCATCCAAATATAGGCCCACAGCAGTCCAGGGAGAAGACAGCCCGGGATTTATGGTGACCTAATTTCAAATACTGAACAAATGGGTTCTATCATATGAAAACCTACCAGTCAAGATTAGCAATGAAAATGAGGATGGTTTGGGGCATAGAAGTTTCTTATTTTGTTTCTTCTCTCCCTGGAAAGCAATGTGATCAACATAAAGTGCAAATAATTACTTGTAATAAAAAATAAATCATTCATGATTATATTTTAATAAAATCATATCACAGATATAACTAGGTGTACTATGATCTTAAAAGGTGAGCAGTGCTGTGTAAATTCCCCCATCTTTCCCATCTGTAACAATAAGCATCCTTGTTATTCTATCTCTCCTACTAAAATTTCACCAATTGGAGATAAATTTAGATTAAATTAATGAGTAATTTTTTTTTAATATAGTTATTTCTGCTAGATGGGGTACTGACAATTCAGTGGTAAAATTTTCCCCTTCCATGAGGGAAACCACATTGAATTTTTGGCCAGTGCATCTCATGTGCAGTTACTACCTATCGGTGGAAGTTTGTGTATTGCTATGATGTTGGACAGGTTTTAGCAGACCTTCTAGACTAAGACAGACTAGGAAGAATGGCCTGGTGATCTACTTCCAAAAGAACCTGTGGATTGCAGCAGTCTAACCTGTAATCTGTCATGGGGATGGCACAGGACAAGGCAGGGAGTCATTCCATCGTGCATGACATTGCTGTGAGTCAGAGCAGCTTGGCGGCAGCTGGAGTGGGTAGTAACTCAATTAGACTTTTTTCCTGGAATCAGTCACACCAGTTCATGGAGAGGAAATGAGACAAGGTGAGGAGGTGACAGCAGGTATAAATAGGGACCTGCAATGCCAGGCAGCCCATGGTCCAGTGAAAGAACGTTAAACGAGGAGCCATGACCAAATCACACTCGCTTACAGTCTTGCCTAAGCTCAACAACAACAACAAAAAGCTGTTGCCCTTGAGTCTCTTCGCACTCATCTTGACTCTGGAGGGACAGAGTGGACTGCCTCACAGGATTGCCAAGGGTGGCTGGTAGATTCAAACTGCCGACCTTTTGGGGTTCGCAGCCAAGCCTAAACCACTACACCACTAAACTCCTTCTCAGCCGCAGCACTGTTGATTTATTGAGGCAGATAGTTCTTTGTTGTAGAAGGATAGGGTCACTGTGAGTCGCAATCGACTCGACAGTTGCAGGTTTGTTTTCTAGAACGTTGAGCAGCATCCTGATGTGTATCAACTCAAGGCCGGTAGCACACACACATGTGTGTCCCAGTTGGGACAATCCAACATGTCTCTAGACATTGCCAAGGGTTCCCTGGTGGGATGGGACGGGACTCACCCAAGTGAGAAAGGCTGGCCCAGGACCACTCCGTAGGCACCTGAGGTAACTGTTGTCTCTGTATCTTCTGAGTCAACATCTGGGTTCTGCGTATCTAGCAGGGATGGATTATCCAATAAGCAAGGTAAACACAGGCTTACTTATGCTTACTTACTGATCTGCACTGAACAATTTCACAAGGGTTTCCCTTTGATATAGTATGGTAAATCCCATGGCAAATAGTTCACTACACATTAGTTGGTAAGCACAAGTAAGCCCATGCTTACCTTGCGTTTTAGTTATCTAGTTCTGCTTCACAGCCACGGTGGTGTAGTGGTTTCTTAACCATTCACCTGCTAACCCAAATGCCAGTAGTTCAAATCCACCAAGTGCTCCTTGGAAACCTTATGGGGCAGTTCTACTCAGTCTTGTAGAGTCACTGTGAGTCGGAATCGACACAAGTGTTTAGTTCTGCTTAACATAAATACCACAGGTGGATGGCTTCAACAAACAGATACTTTATAAATTCCACCTAGTAAGCTAGAAATCCAAATTCAGGATATCAGCTTCAGGGCACTTTCTCTCTCTGTCAGCTCTGGAGGGTGAACTTTTTCATCAGTCTTCTTTTCTGGTCTAGGAGCTTCTCACTGTAGGGATCTCAGGTCTAAAAGACACACTCAACTCCTGGAATTACTCTCTTGGTGGTGTGAGGTTCTCTCTGTCTCTCTGCTTGCTTTTCTCTTTCATCTGTCAGAAGAGATTGACTCAAGACCCAACCTAACCTAGTAGTGTGAGTCCTGCCTCTATAATAGCGTGCAGATAGGATCTACAACACAAAGGAAAATCACATCAGATGCCAAAATGGTGCGCCACCGCACAATACTGAGAACCAGGGTGCAGCCAATGGCATGCACTTTGCAAGGAGACCCAGCTGAATCCATAACACATTGTGTAGTGGATAATCTGCCTCTGAACTCTAGGATCAAGATAGAACATGCAGGAATAGGGCTCTTTCATCTAGAACATCATCCTTCCTTCGGTGATTTCAGTCTCCGTATCCCTTTTCTCAAGGCAAGCTTATTTCTAAAACTAGAGGCAAATGTAATCAGGACAGTCCCAGGAAGTAACCTGGCCCTTCTGTTTGGGGTAGCAAGGCTTGATCATGTGGAGGCACCTCCACTTAACTTGCCAGTTATCTTCAACTGAATAGGACTCCGTGAGACAGGCAAGGAAGATGCCACAATTGGACACTCGGCCCTGCGAGGAGGGCGCGTAGGCACTGCCAGTTGGGTCGTTTGATTCTCTCTGCAGAAGCTGTCACCTATAGACATTTACCAGGAAAACAGGATAATTGCTAACAGCAGAATAGTTTTCTTCTTTTGGTTACTACTCTGGCAGGAAAATCTTAGGCTGGACTTCCTAAAGCTAGAAATGTTTGTATCGTAATGATGACTTTTCTCTGAAAATTCAGAATCATGGCTTTTAACTTCCTAAGCATCACTGTGGCACAACACTATTGTTCCATGGGCCAAACCACAACTTTGGACACAAGGACCTTTCTACCTTTTTAAAGGAAAGTTTAGTTTGCCTTGACTTTTTTTTTGTGGAGAGATTTTGTTTCCTGACGTGGCAAGGGTTTCCTGAGGAAATACAAAGACTTCTCTTAAGTGACGTTTATGTTAGGAGATGCCCATTTATAGTTCCACAGGATGCCCCACTTGCAGAGCTTGGCGCATCATTTTTATTACTATTATTTAATACTTTTATTGTGCTTCAAGTGGAATTTTACAATCCAAGTCAATTGGTCACACAAAAACTTGCGCACACACTGCTGTGTAGCTCCAGCTGCTCCCCCACCCCGTGGTAGCACACTCTTCCTCTCCACCCAACATTTCTTCTGTCCAGTCAGCCAGCTGCTGTGCCCTCTTCTGCCCCCTCACCTTGTTTCCAAACAGGAGCTGACCAGTTAGTCTCATGTATCTAACTGAGCCAAGAAGCACATTTTTTGCCAGCATCCTCATCTTCAATCTTTGTCTGAACAGCTGACTTCAGGACTGGTTTCAGCTCTGGGCTAACAGAGAGTGCAGGGGGCCGTGTCTTCCAGGAACCCTCCAGTCTGTCTGACCATCAGGTCTGGCCTTTTTAGTACAGTTCTAGTTCTACACACCCATTTTTGTCCCCCTACATCAGGGTCTCTATGTTGTATTCCCTGTCAGGGCAGTCATTGGTAGTGGCCTGACACCATCTGACTCTTCTGGTCTCATGGTGATATGGTCTCTGGATTATATGGCCCTTTCTGTCTCTCGGGCTTATATTTTCCTTATGTCTTTGATGCCTTTCATTCTCCCCTGCTCCAGGTGGGTTAGGACCAGTTAATGCTACTTAGACAGCAGTTTGCTAGCTTTTAAGACCCCAGTCACCAGCTTGGCTCATCTCAAGGAAGAGTCCAGTGCTACACTGCCCCTTAGCTAGTTTTGTGTGTCTGTTGGTGCAGCTCTCTGTGCTGTGGTTGCCTCATCTACAGTGTGTAGCCTCGTGGCTATGAGACCAGTGTCTTATTTACCATCTGTAGCTCTCCTAGCCAAGGATTACATGTTTGTAAAACAGGGACAATAACAGCCTCTCCCTAACAGCATTGTTGTAATAAATAAAACACACTAAGACCTGTACCTTGCACATAGTAGGCCCTCCTTATTGAGTTAGCTCTCTGTACGATAAACTCAAAAAGAAATTATCCTTTTGTCGATTCTGAATTATTCTGTGCCTTCTCATCTTCCAGGCAGGCAGCTGGCCAGCAAATCACTTCTTCATTACCTTGCTTGTTCCGTTTGCTTGTTTGTTTTGGCCTTCCCTGTGAGCTTTTAGAACACTTGGAGGCAGAGTCCACACCACTGCAAACAATAACTTTTTTGGAAAAGTCATCATCGGCAGCCAACGTGGAAAATAAAGTCCCACCATGCACATCTGTCTCTAGTTGGGTCAGTCTACTGGAGGGGAAAGAAAAAAGGTTTAATTAACAAAATGGCTCTTAATGTGGGAACTATAGAGTGAAAAATGTCAGCATTCAAAACAGCATTGAGATTGAGCAAGAAATCCTTGTTGTATACCCAAAAGCGTGTGTTTTCAATTACAAGATCTCCGGCTGAAGACTGACAACCCTTCGGAGCTCTTGCACAGTCGAGGAGTCTGGGAGACACTGAGCATGAACATGACCTCTCCAAGCCTTAGTTTCTGTGTATTCCAAACCTCCAGCTATTTATTTGAATCCATGAAATTGAGTTCTTTTGCTTGCAGTGGTCACCTAAGTCACTGGCCGTAGATTTCCCATATGCAGCCTGGACAGCTACTTGGGTCTGGCTCCTGGCTCTGTATTTACCAGCTGTGTGATTTGGGGCTAGTGCTTTAATCTCTGTGTGCCCCAGTTTGCTTCTCTATAACACAGAAATCCTCTTTCGACCTCCTAGGGCTACTGTGACATTTAAATGTAATGGGTACCAGACATATAGTAAAATAGTTACTGTCAAGTTGACTCGGACCCCTGTAGGCCTCAGGTACATCAGGACAGAACTCTGCCCTATGGGGTTTTCAGTGGCTGGTTTGGGGGAAGGAGATCACTGGACTTTTCTTTCAAGTTAGCTCTGAGGGGACACCAACCACTGACCTTTTTGGTCAGCATACAGAAAATGGCAGCTGTTGCTCTTATGACTTCGCTAGGAATCTCTGGAGATAAAAACCTAGGAGATAAAAAAGATGAGATTATAATTAGAAATCACGGTGTTGGGGTTCCTCCACCTCATGGACCAATTTGGAAATAAAGATATTAAATGCCTCCCTTTCATTTCTGGTATTTACAGTATTTTCCCTAGCAAACAGTCCATCAAATACTGCTTTCTCCTCTGAGTCTGAATAGGAAAAGACTGGGTCTTATCTCTATAGAAACCCCAAACCAAACCCATTGCTCTCAAGTCAATTCCAACTCAAAAGGATGCAATAAGACAGAGTAGAACTGCCCTGTAGCTCTTCCAAGGAGTGCCTGGTGGACTCGAACTGCTGAACTTTTCGTTAGCAGCCGTTGCACTTAACCACTATACCACCAGGGTTTCCTGTCTCTATTTGGTAAATATTAAATCCCACTAAAAATTTAAATTCAGTAACCACACATTTACCTAATTCTATCTCCTTATATGGAGTCTGCACCCCAGAAGTAGGATATCCCAAATGTAACTGTGTACAAGGGTCGCCACGAGTCGGATTTGACTCGATGACACTTGGCTGGCTTGGCTACAAGGGGACCTTGTTAAAATACAGATTATTCTGGTTCAGCAGTTCCAAAAACATCCATCGCCATGAAGGCGATTGCCGCTCATAGCAACTCTATAGGACAGAGTAGAATGACCCCACAGAATTTCCAAGGAGCTCCTGATAGATTTGAACTGCCAGCCTTTTGGTTAGCAGCTGTAGCGCTTAACCACTGTGCCACCAAGGTTTCCATTCAGGGGCTAGAAGTTCCACCACCACCACTAGCACCCCTTTTTTCTTTTTCTTTCTAAAAAAATAAAATTAAAACTGAAATTTTGGTAAACTGTATTTAACAAGGAAAACCTGGGAGCATAGTAGTGGTGAAGCACTATGGCTGCTAACTAAGATGCCAGCAGTTTGAATCCATCAGCCACTCTTTAGAAGCACTATGGGGCAGTTCTCCTCTGACCTATAGGGTCACCATGAGTCAGAACCAGCTCAACAGCACCAAACAACATTGTTTAACAAAACTTGCCATTTGAAGGTATAAATCAGGGATATTAATTATAAATGTTTTATAAACATTGCCAATATTGCCAAAACTTTTTCATCCCTTCAAACAGAAGCTCTTTACCCCTTAAGCAGTACCTCCTCAATCCTTCTCTCAGTCTGTGGTGGCCTCTTCTCTACGTCCTGTATCTATAAATTTGCCTTTTCTAGAGAGTTCTTGGACCGCTGGCGGTTAGGAGTTCAGGCTGCTAAGCAAAAAAGAGCTTGGCAGTTCACGTCCAACAGCCGCTGTTTGGAAACCCTGTGGGACCATGCTGCTCTGTCCCACAGAATAACTTTGAGTCAGAATTGATGACCAAAATGAGTTTGGTTTTCTTTTTAGATAGATCTTATAAGTAGAAACAGACACTATCTGTCTTTTTGTATCTAGATTATTTCAATCAGCACAATGTTTTCAGAGTTCATCCATGTCTTTGCATGTATCAGAATTTTATTTCTCTTTATGGTTGAATAATATTCCATTGTACGTGTAGACCATGTGCTGTTTGTCCATTCATCTGTGGATGGATGCCTGGTCATTTCTACCAGGTTATTGCAAATAATGCTACCGTGAACACTGATGTACAGTATCTGTTCGAGTCCCTATTTTCAGTCCTTTTGTGTGTATACCTGGGAGTAGGATTGCTCCTTGCAATAAGACTCATTGCAGTAGGCTTTTTTTAAAAAACAATATTTTATTGTATTTAAGGTGAAGGTTTGCACAGCAAATGCAGTTCCCATTTAACAACTTCTACACAATTTAATCAACAATACTGGTTACATTTTCCACAGTGTGTCATTATCCTCATTTATTCCTTTCAGGTTATACTTTTCTGATACTCTTTTTTCCCTGTCCCCTTACTTTCCCATGATTACTTTACAGTAATTTTTTGACAACTTGGTCTCCTACAGATGATTTTTCTTAAGGAGGTTCGTTACGTAAATGGGGTATTCCTTATGGTATGAGTCCATCTGTTATTTAGCTAAGCAGTGACCTCAAGGGATACAGTCAGGATGATGGTCTTGAGAGTGCTCTAATCTCAACCAGTCCAGCAAATCTGAACTTTTCAAAAATTTGATTTCTGTTCCACAATTTTTTCTTGTTCTCTCCAGAGCCATCTCTTATAGCCCTGATCAGAACAGTTAGTAGCGGTAGCTGGGTACTGTCTAGCTCTCTTCTGGTTTCATCATAAACAAGGCTGTGGTTCATGTAAAAAAATATGTGGCAATATTTTAACATGAATAACATGAGCCTTCTACAGTGGTTTGCCAGCCGTGCCTTCCCCAGCAAGGTATTTTCCTAAGTACACAATGCTAATTCTTTTTTGTAGCAACACATAAAAAAAAAAAGAAGAAGAAAACTGGCCCAGCACTGCTTATGAAAATACCTTGCAGGGGAAGGGTGTGGCTGGCAAACTGACATAGAAAGCACACGTTACTTGCATAAAAACACAACACGAATCCTGTAGACTGCTTTCTCCGCTGAGTCTGGTTTTCTTCTTTCTCTGTTCTTCTGGACTAGAAGAGACCTATTGTACCTCAGACAGCCATTTAGTTTGCAAGCTTTTAAGATCCCAGACACTACTCAACCACGTTTTGTCTTCTTAGCTGAAAAGTTGTAGAACTCCAACATTCATCTTGATCCATAAATTATGTCCGAGGCCCAAATCCTAAAGTTAGAAATGATTCTCACGCGTTTCCTGCTTTCAGAAGGGGCATCTCACGTTTGGGAGAATAACCTGGGGTCAGTCTTACACACTACCTTGTGTTCTTTTAAAAATGTGGGCTCACACTGGCAACAAGAATAAACATTATGCTCTGACCTTTTGCAGAGGAGAAATCTAATCCTGGCAGTAAACATCTGTTCCCTTTTATGTACGTTTGCGACTATTTAATATGAATATTTCTGCTGGAGCTGGAGCTTTTCTAATATCCTAAGTGGAATCTCAGTGGACTTTAATTACCTCAAAGTTTGAGTCATTTAACCTGAAGATTCTTTGATTAAATCTGGTATGAATTATGGAAAACCAAATGACCGTTCCCAGGGGAGGATTCCATTGTGTCCTCTGGAAAATTCTTTCCCAGTCTTGGGGGCTCTGCCCCATGTTCCCACAGCCAGCTTGTTGCTATGTGGTTAAATGATTGTAAGATGCTGTTCATGACCTAATCATTGCCGTGTTCTCCTATGGCCAAGTGGAGTTTCCAGCATGGTCTTTGAACACATGTTATTCTGTGATTTTATTTTTTTAACTTTGTTTCAGGCTAAGCTTTAAAATAGATTAGCATGCATCCCATTTAAAGATTCTAAAACACATGCTTCAAAAACCTTTTAATGGATTTAACTTAATTATCAGGAGATTATCATTGCCGTTTCTGGTTTCAGAATGATTATTTAAAGGTTTCTGGAGCCGTGACGATTGGTTTTCACTGGGATGGTGATTGCCTAATGGAACAGGCAGGAAGACTGGAGAAATGGGAGCAAGCTGATAAGGAAAAGATTTGTTTCTCTCTTAGCAGCTCCCGGATCTCACCCACTTAATGGACTGAGAATTCCTGCCAATGAAACAAGAGAAATCCTCTGTGATAGCAGATTGAAATTATCCTGCTCACAGGAGCAGAGCGGCCAGATCTCAAAAACGGGGAAATTCCTAGGTAGCTCCCTAATAAGAGAAAGACAAGGCCATATAGGAGGCAGTGTACTGAACAAAGAGGCTAATTTTCTTAAGACTTGGCCTACAAGAAGGTATTTCTGAGGTGGCATTTCACATAACTGGGCAAAGGCTAATCAAGGATCTCATCACATACTGATTTATAAAGTCTCCAGAATGAAGCACAAAACTTATTTAGCCAAGTGCACTTTGACTGGTATGTTTGAACACATTCTCACCCCTCTCCAGACATAGACACAGTCCTCTCTTTGTGTCTTTCATTCATTACATAGGTACACGGACACATTATTAACAAAGCTTAGTTTCTTTTTAATGCTTTGATAAAAATATAAATAGATGGTCATCATTTTTTTCCCAGTGTCTTCTTTTTTTACAAACCTCTACTCCAGATCTTGAAATAGCTGCAGACACATATTGCCTGGAAGGAATGAAAGAGTAGTTTGGGGGAACAGGGTGGGGACCAAGAGATGAGGATGAAGGTGAGCAATAGGAGGATAGCACAGCAGAAGGGTGGCGGGAGCCCCTCACAAATGCCTGTGTCTCACAGGGCCATGGAGGAGAAGAGGGAGAGGGCAAGAACTGGAGGGTTTAATTCCGTTCCTCTCAGATCAATGAGCATCCACTAGGGTGCCAGCTGTCCTGATAAATGATGGAGCACAAAGCTAAACAAGCTATGGCTCCTGCTGTTCAGGAGCCCACTGATCTAAGCAGGGGAATCAATAATTACAATACATTATAACACATTCTAAACAGAAACACGGGAATCCATTAATCCTTCTCCCAACACACACCTTTATTTCCTCATTTGTTAAAACAACAAAAACTATGCCTGTCTCTTGGAGTTGTTATGAGTTAGGTGAGATAATATCTGAAAAGTGCTGAAGATGCTACCTGGAACGTAGTAAGTGCTCAATTAGTAGTAGTTTTTTATCTATGGCACCTAATCCAGTAGTGGAAACCATGGCATGATGGGTAAGTGCTATGGCTGCTAACCAAAAGGACTGCTGTTTGGATCCACCGAGCACTCCTTGGACACTCTATGGGGCAGTTCTTCTGTACCCTAGAGGGTCCCTATGAGTTGGAATTGACTCAGTGGCAATGGCTTTGGTTTGGGGCCTGGGGAGTAGGTTGGCATATAGTAAGTGCTCAGTGAATTTTAGCTGTTGTTAACATTAGTAGTATTTTATGCCTGTGAAGGACCTGTACATCGTAATAAACATTGAGTGTCTTCCTTTCTCACCCTTTCTAACCCTGATTTCTTCAGGAGCCAGTGGCCCCTTCCCCAGCTGTGACCCACGTGTCTTGCAACATCTAGAATAGCTCACTCAATTCTGCAGGTCTAACTTGTGGGGCCTGACAAAATAGTGTCCAAATCTTCCTGTTGGGAATACTCACCTTCACAAATAAATTCTCAGAAGTGACGTATGATAGTTTATTATTATTACAAATGATCAGTGTCTTTCAAAGGAAGACAAACTCCCATAGACTAGACTAGGAGGGAAGACTGTGTAGATAGGACCCAAACTGAGGTGGAGCAGTTGTGATGTTTGTGTGGGTTGAGAAAGGAAGAAACATGAGAATGGATCCTATATTGCAACTTTTCAACTGGAAATTATAGAATGAATCCCTGTTAGTCTTAAAAAGAAGGGGACACTTCAAGTACTTACTGTATTTCTACTCAGTGTTAGATCTTGTTTATACATGAGCTCGTTGCTCAGTGTTAGACCTTGTACATATATTAGCTTGCTGCTCAGTGTAAGACCCTGTGTACATGTTAGATCACTGCTCAGTGTTAGACCTTGTCTGCGTGTTCGATCACTACTCAGTGTTAGACCTTGTATGCATGTTAAATAATTGCTCAGTGTTAGACATTGTACATATGTTAGCTCAGTGCTGAGTGTTAGGCCTTGTGTGTATGTTAGCTCATTACTGAGTACGCATGTCAGCTCTTTGCTGAGTGTAGCACCTTGTACGTATGTTAGCTCATTGCTCTGTGTCAGACCCTCTAGTGTGACACACCAACACTGTGAGGTATTTTCACCCCTAGTTTGCTGTGGTACTCAGCAAAGTCATGTTACCCTTCCATCATAATTTTTAAAAGTGGCAATAGTGAATTTCCTTTTAAAAGAGTTTTTTTCCCTGTTTCAGGAAAGTGTCCCTTCTCTATTCCAAATATTCCAATTTGACAAGTCTATTGGTGTCAGCCAGGGAAGTGCTCACTCACAGAGGCCTTCATTAACCAAACCAAACCCACTGCCGTCGAGATGATTCTGACCCACGGTGACCCTATAGAACAGAGTAGAACTGTCCCACAGAATTTCCAAGGAGTGCCTGCTGGATTTGAACTAATAACCTTTTGGTTAGTAGCCATAGCACTTAACCACTACACCACCATGGTTTCCCATCATTAGGGGAAGTAAGTGGCCATACAGATACCGAAACTTCAGGCCAACACTGGAGATTCCCAGGCAAGGCAAAGCCCCCACAGGCCATCCAGCAACTGAAAACTCAATTGTCAAGTGAACTCTAACTCACCATAACCCCATGTGTGGAGAGTAGAACTGTGCTTCATGAGGTTTTTGATGACCGATTTTTTAGAAGTAGATCACCAGCCCTTTCTTCCAAGATGCCTCTGGGTGGACTCGAACCACCAGCCTTTCGGTGAGCAGGAGAGTGCCTAAACCCATTGGCATTACTCTCAGACAATCCAAAGGCCCTGGAGCTCATTGCTCCAGGTCGTCAGCCTGCCCTCCAGCAACCAGCCCAATACATCTCTACCATGACCGGCTTCACAGGAATGTGTCACTGCTTGGAAGGTCCCAAAAAGATGGTGTAAGATGCCAACTGCCTCGCCCTGGCATCTCCTGTTAAGCTCTTCACCAGACACATGTCTAGACAGCAATCAGTGAGCTAAGAACGTGATTTAGGCAGACCGCTTCACGTGATACAAATGCCGAAGTGGAAACTGTCAGTTTATTTCCCCGGTCCAGGGGCTGGCAGAGTAAAACCATCCTGTCACCCTTTCTGTCTTCCTTGCTCACAGCCCACAGGTAGGGCTGCATGGTGGCATCTACGTGTGCCAAGCCTTTCGTTGCAGAACTCTGATGCTAGCCAGTTATGGCTGCCCCTGGCTTTTTCACAGAGCCCCATTATTGCTCAGTGAATAGAAATTCCTGGAAAAATAAAAGACTGTGCTGTGATCAATTTCATGGGTGTTTTGATCTCACTGCATCATGTTCCATTATTTCCAAATAATATTTATTAGGACCCTGTCGTAATAGCACACTGTGCATTGAGTTATGAAGATTGAGAGATGGGCAAGTTGTTTATATATATATGTATATTCATAATTGACATAGTACAAGAAGGCACTGATAAGGTCTTATCTTATGGAAGAGATATTGATAAATATTATAGACCTTCAGGAGACAAATCCAAAGAGATAACAGCAACTATCCCAAAGTCACACAGCTAATAAAAATGGCAAAGTCAGAATTTGAACCTGGACCTATTGTTCAGCAGAGCCATATTCTTAATTATTATCTTATTTCCCCCTTAAAAGGCAAAACAGATTCCATTTCCACCAGCAGTTCTGGGAAGATAATACTATTAGCAGTAGGATATCTGCCTTGAATTGGTTTCAGTAGGATGAGTCCTCCTTGTGACTGACGAGTGGCTTTTTGGATAAGAAAGTAAGCATGGAGTTTGTGCCTAAGAAATCTTTTCCTCTTTGCAAAGTTACTGCGTTATGAAATGCATTGCCTTTGAGTCGGTTCTGACTCAATGAGACTTTATAGGATTCCTTGGAAACCATGGTATTTCCAAGGCTGTAACCTTCAGGGAAGCAGACTGTTTCAGTTAGCAGCTGAGCATTTAACCACTGCATCACCAAGGCTTCCTTCTGGATTATTAGAGAACAATGCGTGTTATTTAGGACATTCTTCTAGGCACTGGTAGAACTGTTATCAAAACAACAACAAAGAAGAAGGAGATTATCTATGTGAATAATTATAGCACAAGGTGATAGTCCCATTTCATAGATAAGGAAACAGAGGTAAAGACAAATCAAGTAACTTGTCTCAGGTCACAGAGACATTGGTGTGTGGGTGAACTGCCCCACAGCGGGGACTGAGCACTCAGCGTACAACGTGAGAAGAGCAAGTAGTTGGGAGGAGGGAGTGAGGGGATGGGAAGAGGGTCCAGGAGGAAGTGGAGGGTGGTCAGAAGCAACCTCATCTCCATCAAGAGTCTGTGCAGGACCAGGTGGTACTGGTAGTGGTGTGGTAGTGGTGGGGATGCTGAGGCAGGTAGTTGTATTCACTAAATACAGATAGTTATTAATAAAAATAACATTGCCTTATTAATGGTATTTTCTCTTTCGACAGAAAGATGTATGGTCATGTACATGATGGAGATTAGATAGGTACAACTCTACACCTGAGTAGCATTGGTTAATACTTTCACATTCACTATTTCAGTTGCTCCTTACAGAAATCCCATGAAAAATATATTATCCTTCTGCAATTTAAAAAAAGAAGAAGAAGAAGACTGTGGTTTGGAGAGAGGAAATGAATTTCCCAAGACTAGGTCCTTCAGCCTGAATAGAAGAGCTAGGACTCATACTTAGATCTTCCAGCCTCTTCAGTCTTCTCTCCACTAAAATAGCACCTCCAGAGCCTGACAGAGCCCATCTGATTTTGCCTCTTCTGTTATGTTCAGTGAGACATGCAACCCCGATGGGTTTTGTTATTTTTTTTTAAAGGAAACTCCGACTTTCATTAAAAAGGAGAGAAGGAGAGGGAGAGAACTAGATCCTAATAGTTGAGTAGTTCCAAGAAAGTTCTAGTGAGCACTGACAAGAAAGTGGCCGTGAGTATTGTGAGGAACACACAGTCGGGGTTAGATGATGGAAATGGTTGGGAAGCTGTTTCATATCCAGCGATCAGGAAAGGTGTCTTGGAAACATAAATGACAGGGAGCTGGTGACGTAAGGATTTGGAAGGGAGCACTCCAGGCTAGGATGGAGCTTCTGCAGAAACCCTGGAGTGGGCATGAGATTCACACATTAGGAGAAAAGCAAACAAGCCCAGCTGGCTGGAGAGGCAGAGCCCAAGCCCGCAGTGGACAAGGGGCTCAGCCAGATGGGCGGGGAGCAGGACCGATCATGGGGGACTTTGGGAACCTTATAATAAGGACTTGGGCTTTGTTCCAGTATCACCTGGAAGTCACTGGAAGATTTTAGGCAGTAGAGCAATATGCTCTGATGTCAGCTCCCTGTGGCCGCCGTGTGGACGGTGAATCTTAGGGAGCTGAGAGTGAAAGTGGGAGGACAAATAAAAGTGAGTAACTGAGAAAACCAAAGAAGACAGTATGTATGGTTTACAAAGAACTATCTAAGTGGTAATCAAAGGATATGCAGAGTTCAGTGGCTACTCAGTAGGGAAAACCAAATAATGAAAATCTGTCCGTTAACAAGCACTCAAGGAACAGAAGAGCACTTGACAGGCTTCCTTGAACTTTTGGTTCCTTGTCAGTTAAGATTTGTACTTCCTGGAATGTTCATGGAGATGAGATAGAAGTGTCTAGCTCAGTACCTAAACCAAAAAAAAAAACCAAACGCACTGCCATCAAGTTGATTCCAAGTCATAGTGACCCTATAGAATGGAGTAGAAGTGCCCCATAGAGTTTCCAAGGAGTGCCTGGTGGATTTGAACTGGTGACTCCTGGCACTTAGGAAGTGCTTAACCACACACTAGTCTCTTTACTTGCATGACTGCAGAAATAAAAGTCAGTGGGTATCTGCATAGGGTTGAAATAAAAAAGTAGAACAGTGGAATGGAAATGAGAGGCCTTATACCTAGCAGCCTGATGGTACAATAATTCTGTATACTCTCTGGATTTGCAGGGCATGTTACATGAATCTCCTTAATATAGAAGATGGTTTGGGATTCCAGTGCCAATGGCAATGGCTTTTTTAATGCAAACTGAACACTCTTCTAAGGAGTACTGTGAAATCTCAGCCAACCCAGTTGGCTGTTTCTGCTCACTTTGTTGTTGTCCTGTTGTCTTCGCCTTGGCTGTTCCCTAAGGTATTAGCTCACTTTCGTGTCTTGAAATACTTGAATATTTTAATACTATTTTCCCTTGACGGGCAGACTTATTTTCTAATCTACCAGCCACTCCGTAAGGGGCAGTTCTCCTCTGTCTTCCAGAGTCAATGTCACAATCAACTTTATGGCTGTGGGTTTGGTTTCATCTGGCTTTTTGGTGCAATTTCCCAAGGTAGGATATAGACAGTTATGGTAATTTATATTTCTGTTTCTCTTTTGTAGAAGAACCCTTTAGAGCAGTCAGTGATGTGTTGTTCAAAGCCATTAGAATTATGGTCATTGAATCCAAAGTCCACAGGCTTTGAGTCACACACGACAGTATGTCTCCAGTTATTTTAGTAGCACTTCAAATATCTCCATCTAAATAGTTTTTCTTTGATTCTTTTTCTTAATTTGCATTGCAACTGAGCAGTTAAATTGGTCAATTGTCTCAGTGTCTACCACGTGAAGTATTACAAGCCAGATGTTAACAGGGATACATTAAACAGGAAAAGAGTCATTTGAAAAGTAACGTATAATCATGTCTGGAACTTTTTTTTTTAATATTATTTCTTCTGCTGTGTGGGTTGTGTCTCCAAAATGCTCAGAACAACAGCTTCTTGAGAAAATTTTTATTTACATCCTTGCCTACAGTCTGAAAAATGATATCTAATTAACATCTGACTTTTGGTGCTTCCATAACTGGATCCCCCCAAAATCAATGAGTTTTTTAAATATAATGCAAATTTATTGTTTTAAAAAGAAATATTCCACTGGTGTGACTTTGATGGGGAACCAAAGGTTATGGGCAAGAGACATAGCAAAAAAGTCCTGGGAAACCACTCCTGCTAATCCTGGTGCATGGAGGACTTGGGAGAATTCTCACCAGGCCAAATTTAAGCAGTTGGGTATAGCAGGTGTCCCAGCCCTCCTTAGGAATGGAACAGGAGTTGTATGTATCCCCTTTGTTCTTAGAAAGAGAGAAACAAGAATTCTCCTTAAATAAATCCCACTTGAGATTCCTCAAGACTCCACTGGGACTTCTCAGTCCCCGGGTTTCCCAGAAGTGCCCCAACCAATAAACCTGCCAATTAAGCAGATGAATATCATTATCATGAATGTAATTACAGACAGTAGTTATGAGTTTGTAAATACCTCCATGAATGGGGTCCTTTTCCTAAACCATCTCAGCTACTTTTCTTGGGAAAGGCAATACTATCCCCTACCTTCACCCCAAATATAACCTCTCTTGCTTAGAAAAAACCCACCTCTTGCTGGCCCAAGGAACATGTTAAGAAGCTTTAAGAGGCTGAGCTTTAAGAGGAATGTCCCCAGGGCGGTGGAGTTCTTCTCAACATCTCTCCTCCAAGCAGTATTTACTGACTCTCTTCACCAGCAAACAGTCACTATAGGGTCTGACTGGATTTCATGATTTCTTTCGGGACAGGGGAATTAATATTAATTTTAAAAATTTTTACAGCAAACTCAAATGTTGGAAGCTTCACAAAATAGTGCAGGAACTTTCATTAAAATGGAATTTTACCGGATGCAGTTTGCCAAGGATTTGGGGAGTCCCTGAAAATGAAGAAGGAAAAAAAAATGCCTGGGTGAAAAGGCTTTTCATGTCTGTAGAAATAAAATTAATCTCTTTGGGTCCAGAATTAACCCGTGTGGTCACTAGCTTTATATTTAGTTTATGAACTCCTCAAACCCTCAGGGGTAATAGGTACATGAATCAGATCTAAAAAAAGACCCAGACCCACTGCTGTCAAGTCGATTCCAACTCATAGCGACCCTATAGGACAGAGTAGAACTGCCCTATAGGGTCGCTATGAGTTGGAATTGACTTGATGGCAGTGGATTGGGGTTTTTTGGTATACACAGGGTGGACTTGGCTCTCTAAACACTAGAGATAATCCATATCCATGGCCTTTTGTTACTTTCCACATAAAAGAAAATCCCCATGTAAATTATAGTTTATAATACCATATGAACTCTGGGAAGAAAGAACCTGTGTTATTTAACTAACTGGGTACAGTGCCTAGCCCAGCCCTTTCCACTGAGTAAACACGGAGGGCTCCTCCCTAAATAAGATCAATCACTGCATCCAAAGGGATCTTACCGCTTAGCGGCCTATTGCAGCCGATTAAACTACTTCAAGCAACAGCATTTCCATTTATTGTGTTACAGAAATCGTGTGTTGAGATTATTACACTGTTGTTGTTGATGATGAAGAGGCTGTTCACAGTCTTCTGGAGTAGAAGCAGACTGTATGAACAGCAAAATTTTCAGTTACTTGAAGTCCCCAAGGGGCCAATGCAGTTCCAAAAGTGACTGAGAAAACATTCTAGCCAACATCAGCCAATGATATCTGGTATCTTTAGAGACCAAACCAAACCCAATGCCACCGAGTCAATGCCAACTCATAGTGACCCTAGCGATGGAGCAGAACTGCTCCATCAAGTTTCCAAGGAGTGCCTGGTGTATTTGAATTGCTGACCTTTTGGTTAGCAGACATAGCATTTACCCACTATGCCACAGGGTTTCCAGTTTAGGGAGAGTGCTTCCAAAAACCTAAGGCATTTTTATCCCTTGTGCTAAATAATTTTAAAATCATTTTGTAAGTTTCAGCAGCAGTTAAAAATTCCCTTTGTTTTTCCCAGATCAGGGTAGACTTGGCTCTGTAAACACCAGAGATATCCATGGGCCTTTGGTGGTTTCTACACACAGGAAAATCCCCATGTAAATTACAGTCACTCATTCACTGTATAAGATCACTTTAAAAGTCAAGATTGTATTTATTTTTGTTTTTTCTAGTCTTAAGAGTCAGTAGCCTAGGAATTGCTGGAAATATCTATGAACAGATGGATTGTGTTTATTTAACCCTTTCTATGCGAAGCCTTTTGCCCTTGGGCAAACTAGAAACTTGATACGACCTTGCATGTATTATGCAAGTTTCTCACAGCTACTTTAAAATGATCTTATACTCAAACAAATGTATACAAATAATATATTTTAACATTTTACATATTTCTACATCTCACAAAACAAAAATCTTTGGAATATTATGCTCTGTGATTGTTTTTTGAATGGTATTTTACGAAACAATCTCTGGGGTGCATCCTCAGTTTGTCAGGGCACGTATCACAGTAAAAAAACACATGACATTTTGCCCTCAAAGCTTTGAAAATACCCTTAACATTTTCTGAGACATTCTGCATGACGGCCCTGCCCTCCAGACTCTAGGTGTTGGCCACACTCTGGATTTTGAGTGGAGACCCCTGGCCCTGTGCTACGACTCTGCCTAGAAAGGCACACTTGGACAGCAGCTCTGCCCCCTCAGCTTTAGGCGCACCCTAGGCCCCAATGAGTGGCAATTCCACCTTTAGGAACACAGAAAGCCCTGTCTCCACCCTTTCAAACCCCAGAGGTCATGGCCACAGCTTTGAGACTGAGGCCGCTCAGCTTGTCAGGCTCTTTTGGTTCTTCGGCTTCGTGGTCCTGTGGCCACGTGCCCTGGGCCTCAGGCCCACATCCGCCCTCCAGGGCGAGTGTTCCAAAGCTCTGTAGCTCCAGGCTTGCTAGAAAGCCTCCTGCCCAAAGGCATTTCAAGATTTTTGCAGAAAACAATTATGTCAAGGCATATTGATCTACTCAGTCAACGCCACCCATGTATTTTATGTGATTTATTATAATACTAGCCTCCTCAACATTGATTTCTACACCAAAATCCTTTTCACGGTAGCCATTCCTGTGTTATCCCAAGTGGTCAAACAGTGATGGTCCTTTTTTATCTTTCCATACTAGAAGTCAAGTGTTGCCTTTTCCATGTGCTACTGTGGATTTTTTTACGAATTTTTTTTTTTTTATTTCCCTTGGTAATTCTTTTCTATTTGTTAAGATCTTCCGGTTGTTTGTCGCCACTCAGTCGCCTGTGACACGGCTCTCAAGTTCTCGCGTGAAACGCCGTGTCGCCTGAGAGGCGCCTCTCGAGTTCTCGCGAGAAACGCCGTGTCACTTTAGAGGCGCTTCTTGAGTTCTCGCGTAAAAGCCGTGTCACCTGAGAGGCACCTCTGGAGTTCTCGCGTGAAACGCCGCGGTGCCTGAGACACGCCTCTCAAGTTATTACCTGAATGCCCTGTTAGCTGAGAGGCGTCTCTCGAGTTCTCGCGTGAAACGCCGCGGTGCCTGAGACACGCCTCTCAAGTTATTACCTGAACGCCCTGTTAGCTGAGAGGCGCCTCTCGAGTTCTCGCGTGAAACGCCGCGGTGCCTGAGACACGCCTCTCAAGTTATTACCTGAACGCCCTGTTAGCTGAGAGGCGCCTCTCGAGTTCTCGCGTGAAACGCCGCGGTGCCTGAGACACGCCTCTCAAGTTATTACCTGAACGCCCTGTTAGCTGAGAGGCGCCTCTCGAGTACTCGCGTGAAATGCCGCGGTGTCTGAGACACGCCTCTCAAGTTACTACCTGAACGCCCTGTTAGCGGAGAGGCGCCTCTCGAGTTCTCGCGTGAAATGCCGCGGTGCCTGAGACACGCCTCTCAAGTTACTACCTGAACGCCCTGTTAGCTGAGAGGCGCCTCTCGAGTTCTCGCGTGAAATGCCGCGGTGCCTGAGACACGCCTCTCAAGTTACTACCTGAACGCCCTGTTAGCTGAGAGGCGCCTCTCGAGTTCTCGCGTGAAACGCCGTGTCACTTGAGAGGCGCTTCTCGAGTTCTCGCATAAACGCCGTGTCACCTGAGAGGCGCCTCTCGAGTTCTCGCGTGAAACGCCGCGGTGCCTGAGACACGCCTCTCGAGTTCTCGCGTGAACACTGTGGTACCCGAGAGGAGCCTTTCTAGTGCAAAGTTAATATACAATAAGATGCATTCAGATGTGTATGTGTATATATGTCTGTTATGTATTTTATACATTAAGGATACTCGGTAATACCGTGTTTAAGCACGCAGCTGCTGAGAGGTTTGTGGTTCTGATCCACTAATGGATCTGTGGGAGGGAAAGACACACCAATCTGTGCCCATAAAGATTACAGCCTAGGAAACCTCATAGGGCGGTTCTGCTTTGCACTGTATGGTTGCTATGAGTTGAGATCGTTTGAATGGCACACAATAGCGAACATATGTGTATATATTAGCTTGCTCCTTGGAAACTGTAGAGAGCAGTTCTCTGTCCTGTAGGGTTGCTATGAATCAGAATCAACTCAGTGGCGGTGGGTTTGTTTTTTGATTGTTTTTTGTAATGAGCTTGCTTACTCTCACCCTATTTTCTCTACGTGTATAGTAAAGACATTCAAAGAGGTAAAATTTACTACCAGGGAAGATCAGTGTGAAAAGCTTTCCTGTATGCTGTTTCTTTCTTCCCCGTTTTCTGAATGTCAGACTTTAAGTCTCTATAAATTAAACAGAAGCCAGGCTAAGTGCTGTCGAGTCAGAAAATAGAAAAGCAATACAATATATATATACATAATCAACTGCCTGATACTCCAGAAAAAGAGATTTGGGGCTTATTCTACCATTTAAAAAAAAAAAAAATACACTGCCGTCAAGTCGATTCCAACTCATAGCAACCCTATAGGACAGAATAGAACTGCCCCATAAGGTTTCCAGGGAGCAGCTGGTGGATTAGAACTACCAACCTTTTGGTTAACAGCTGTATCTCTTGATCACCATATTGTCATAGTCTATCTTTAGGACTCTTAATTTTCCCCACAACTGAAGCACTGTCTGCATTTCGTCTTCTGATCCCGTGTTGCTGGTTCGGGCCTTTATTTAAAAAATAATTTACAGAATTTCCCTTAGTAAGATCCAGTCTTTCTCCCTTGACCTTCAGGAGGAGAAGGCGGTCGTTAGTAGGACAGAGTTGTCGCTCTCCATGTGGCCACGTGAGCAAGGCCACTTAAGTAACAGGGTGCCCCTCAGGTCAGCCTGTGATAAAACCCAAGTCAGTCAAGGCTGGATTCTGGATGTTTTATGTCCTAAGCACCTGAAAACTGTTCACGGCCAGCCCTGACCCTCAAGACCTCACATGGTCACCTAAGCAGTCACATAAATTGGTGTAAACTTGCTCTTGGGCCACTGCTGTGGCGTTGGTACTGGAGAAAGTACAGCCTTCGCATAGAGGAACTAATATCTTTCTAGGCACTATAACAAAGGTGGAAATGTGTTGATGACTCTGTGACAGGCAATCCAACCGCGGTGGCTAAATGCCCAAGGCTGACAAATTCTGCATCTTGTCACTGCTGTCAAGCAGAGGTGCGTGGGAATGCTGTCAGCCTGAAAGAATTGAGAAACAACTTGTGTTCCCAAACCCTGCATCTCAACAAAATCTTGACAATGCCAACAGCTCGCCCTCTCGTCTTTTTCAACCCTCCAGAAAATGGCCTTCCAACCTGGGACAGACGGAAGCATTACCCAGACCGCGACCCCAGCTGGAAGCTAGGAGGGATGTCTGAAGCCTGCCTGCACAGGAAGAGCCACTCAGAGAGACGAAGCGTGTTGAAAAATGAACAGTCGTCTCCACGTCTCCTCCAGGCCACTTGGAGTAGCTCCGTGTTCCATCTGGACCAGGACGAGGTGAACGATCAGAGTGTCTCAAGCGCCCAGACCTTCCAAACAGAAGAAAAGAAATGTAAAGGTAACCAGATTTTCATTAGGCCATAGCAAGTGTTTCAACAAGGATTTAAAAAGCTGTCTCCATTGTAACTTGTACTCGTCGCCCATTTACTCCAATGTGGGGTGTCCATGTTTTCCCCCCGGCTATGCTAAGGCTTCTTTACTCACCAAATCTTCTTTGAAACATAAATAAATGAGTGGGTGCAAAAGAAAATAGTGAATTTCAGCTTCGTGTTATGTTGGGCCACTGGAGAAGACTTTTTGGGTTGTTTAACTAGCAGAAGGGTTGTTAGTTTGGGCTTGAATTCTGTTTCAGAATCTGAGTAGAAACAGACATTGCTATGGTTTTGTAACTACACACTTGCTTAGAAGTGTGTGTGCATGTGTGTGTTTGTACGCCTGCGTGGGCCAGTCCACACTTCTTTCTCCAGTTGTGCCAGCAGATAATGGGATCTCTGTCCTTACCTCTAATCCAAATAGACAATTCATACTCAAAAGCGAGGTTTTAAGTTGTTTTCTTTTACTCATTAACTCCCTGTGTCATCATCCTGAAAGGAGAGATTATGGTGTTAGGAGGTTGTCACCTCATTAAAAAAAAAAAAAAGTTCAACTGCTCTAAGTTCCTGATTGTATTAGATTTAAATGGTCTTCACCTCAGGTCACCGTCGCTCGACAGATGTCTCTGTGCTGATCCTTTTATTGTCTTAGGGATCCCCAAAATCTGTGCTTCTTAAATCAGTTTGTGTTTCTCAGATGTCCATATTCATGTCACTTCCCAATTTCTGTGTTCATTCTTTTCCAGTTTAGTGTTTAGAAAGACACAGAAGGTCTTTTTGATTTTCCATTAAGAATTCTGACTCACCAAAAAGAAAGAAATAAATAGAGTTTTCCCCCATGATTAAATTTATTTGGAAATCTGGCATTCACATACCAAGATACATAATGAAAGTTTGTAAAGACTCCTGTATATGAGCCAGGAAGGACTTCTTCGAACTGTCCTCACTTGAATATAAACACACAATTATATTTATCCCTCTTTCCAAAGAGCTGATCCCTTTAGCTTTTACTGAAAACACTTCAAAAGCTCCTTGAAACTACCAGTTGACCTACGATGTTGAGTGTTCAGATGCTTCAGTGGAAAATTAGATTGGCCAAAAATAACAGTAAAATAGTGGTCCGAGCTCTGACTTGAGTGCAGTCAAACTATACATGTTCCCTTGGAAAAGATTTGTGTTTTGAACTGTCTTTCATCTTTATTATTTGAGATGTTTTGGAAATGGAAAAGGATATTTTGAAAAAGAGGAAAATAGAACTTGGGGGATGAGTCAGTATGTAGGACATGCATGTGTGTGTGTGTGTGTGTGTGTGTTCGAGATATACTTGTGATTTAGCCCTAACGTCTGTGACCAGCTTATGTGCATCTTCTAAGGGTTGACATCAAAACCAAGTTCTTGAATTCTAATGAAAATGCCAATAAGAAACTCAAATATCTTTGTGGCCAAAGAACCTCATAAACAAAATTTGATTCATTCACAAGTGGTACCTGATGGATCTCACTCAGTCATCAGATCCATCTGTCTCTATCAGTGACCAGAAGTCTTGGCCTTGGGTACCGAAGGTTCCTGGCATTGCACGTTTTTCAGTTCATTGATGCAACTTAAAGGCAGGAGGAAACAGTCTCTGCTTGGATCTAAGACCCTAGAAGTGGTTAAGAAGTGGTTAGGGCCACAGACTTGAGAGTCTGATATATCTAAGTTATAATCCTAGCCTTATACTTTCTGTCCCTAAGCAAACTGCCTTATAATATTGTTGGTAAAATTAAATAAGATCATGTATTTAAGCATTTAGTGTAGTATCTGACATGTATTTTGAAAAACAAAAAACCTATTGCAGTTGAGTCAATTGCAACTCATAAGGACCCTTTAGGGCAGAGAAGAACAGCCCCATGGAGTTTCCAAGGAGCACCCAGTGGACTCAAACTCCTGACCTTTTGGTTAACAGCCATAACTCTTAGCCAGTATGCCACTAGGTTTTCCAAAATGGTGTTGTGTGCCATCAAGCGACTTTTAACTCACAGAGACCCTATAGGGCAGAGTGGAACTGCCCCATAGAGTTTTCTCGGCTGTAATCTTATGGGGGCAGATCACCAGGCTTTTTCTCCCAAGGAACAGCTAGCGGGCTCAAACTGTTGACCTTATAGTTAGCAGCCAAGTGTCTAACCATTGCTCCTCATCAATTCAAATCCATTGCCATCAAGTCAATTCTGATAGTGACCGTACAGGACAAAGTAGAACTGCCCTGTAGGGTTTCCAAGGAGTGGTTGGTAGATTCAAACTGTCAGCCTTTTGGTTAGCAGCTGATCTTAACTACAACACCACGAGGGGTCGTAACATATAAAATAAAATTTTAAAAGTCCAAACCTGCTGCTGTCGAGTCAATTCCAATTCATAGCAACCCTCTAGTAGAGTAGAACTCCAGTAGAGTAGAACTGTCCTGAACAGTTTTCGAGGATCACCTGGTGCGTTTGAATTACCAGTCTTGGGGTTAGCAGCCATAGCACCTAACCACTACACCACTGGCATTTCCTGACATGTAGACTCTCTAAATGACAACTATCATCATTTCTCTTATCATTATTGTTAACTATGGATAATTAAATCACATAAATAGCTTGAACAGCACTGTGCACACAGTAAGGAAAGGCGCAAGAGAAGCATGACAGCTGAGATACACCTACGGGTGTATCTGAGATCTGAGATACACCTATGAGACTCAGTCATGACTTCTGAGTATGGGATAAGGCATAACAGTTTAGTGAGATTAGAACTGAAAGCCCATATTTCACTCACTCCTCTCGTTTGCTGCAAGGCAGAGAATCACTTAATGAGAAAATGTAATTCAGTTCTTGAAGGCCTTCCTCAAAATTCTAGCATTAAAAAGAAAACCAAAACCAAAAAACTAAACCCATTGTCACTGAGTTGATCCCAACTTGGGGCCACCTCGTGTGCTTCAGAGTGAAATCGTGCACCAGGGAGTTTTCAGGATCTGTGTTAGGAAACCCTGGTGGTGTGGTGGTTGAGTTCTATGGCTGCTCATCAAACAGCTGGCAGTTTGAATCCACCAGTTGCTCTTTGGAAATTCTGTGGGGCAGTTCTACTCTGTTCTATAGGATGCATTGGAATCAACTTGATGGCATTGGGGTGGGCTGGTTGGTTGGTTGGTTTTGGTGATCGTTCAGAAGTTGATCTCCAAGCTTGTCTTCTAAGTTTCCTCAAGGTGTTTTAGAACCACCGACCCTTTGGTTGGTAGCTAAGCATTTGCCCTTTTGTACCACCCTTGCTAAACTCTCCTGTGGTTCCCACAGTAGCCACCAGGGTCACCTTGACAAAGCCTTAAGACAGTGTCTGAGTTCAACACAAAATGCCCACCAAGAAATGTGTATCATCATGGCTCAAGAACTTTGTAACTAAGTGTTGTTCATTTATTCCTTCACACTGGACACCGAATTTAGTAGGGTACCAGTAGGGCCAGGGAAACAATGTGATAATTTGCTCTCTTCTTCTTAGTTTTGGCTTCTTGTCCTCTGCTCTGCCTGTTGCTGCCTGTGTGTAGTCATTGCAAGGAGAGTTCTATTTTGTTTTGTTTTGTTTTTAATTTTTTATTTAACATGACTGAGTGAAAATGTACATTCCCGTATAAATTTACATGCCCAACTATATGCAGCTTCCACTGCTCTCCCTGCCCGGTGACAGCACACTATTCCTCTCTGCTCCATACATGTCTCATCCTCCCAACAGTCTCCTTTCCCCTCCTCTCCACCTACTCTCCTTCCTCCAGCCAGAGGTCAGCAGGCTGATATCCTATAGATGTATAGAACCATAAAGTGTAACCAATATATGGTCACTCTGTATTGCCAAGTCCAATCCATTGCTGTCCAAAGAGTGGACCTTCGTTATAATTTATGGGTAAGGGCAGCATCAGGGCCGGGGATCATGCTCTCAGGGGAACCCCGAAACTGCTGGACCATCAATTGAGGTCTTTTAGTGGAGATCTCAGGATGCACCCCTTTTTATTCTTGTGTTGCCAGTGAGGCTCAACCTAGTGAGCTCCATCGTAGCTATCACGGTGGTGGCTGGGCACCATCCGGTTCTTCTGGTCCCAAGTCGATGAAGGCACCCACTCTTGTGGGTCTCTCTGTCTTCTAGGTTGTCTTTACCACATGTCATTCTGGTCCTCGGTGAGCATCCATTCCTGCTAAGTTGGGACAATTTGTTGTGTCCTTGGATGGCAGCTTGGCAGCTTTTAAGACCCCAGACGCCACTCACCAATGTGGGGTGCAGAGAGCTCTCTTAGCAAAATGCTAGTTGTGCTAATTGGCCTCGATTTCACCTAAGAGCACGGTCCCCTGCTCCCTGCCCCAGCTACTCTATCCTTGCATTATTGGGTTGAGATGGAAGGAATACTCAAGTTAGGCTGAAGTCCACTTAATGTTGTTCTTGTTTCTAATGTGTGCTATCACCGCTTTCTCCCAATCAGATTTCTAGCAACTATCTAAACTAAACCCTACCCCCTCCTTCCCTCCCTCCATCCCTTGCAGCTGTCAGAGTCTTTTCTTCTATACACAAATCTGTTTTTGAGATCTTATCATAGAAGTGTCATACAGTATTTGTCCCTTTGTCACTGACTACTTTCACTCAACATAATGTCTTCCAGTTGAAACCAGGTTAGGAGATGTTTCCTGGAATCATCATTATTCTTTATCATTGCATAGTGCTCCACTGAGTGTATGTACCATAGTTTACCTATCCATTCTTCTGTTGTTGGGCAGCTGGGTTGATTTCATCTTTTTGCTATCGTGGACTGTGCTGCAATAAACATTCTCGTGCATGTGTCTGTTGGTGTGAAAGGCCTTGATTCTGTAGGATATATTCCAAGTAGTGGAATTACTGGGTCAAATGGTATATTGATATCCATTTTTTTAAGGAAGCACCAGATTGCTTTCCAAAGAGGCTGGACCATTTTGCAACCCCACCAACAGTGTAGGAGGGTTCCTCTTTGTCCACAGCCTCTGAAAGTTCTATTTTGATGTCCATCCATGCTGGCCATTTATATCCTGGCTGACTCTGTCTAACTGATTTATCAATCATGATAAATCAGTCTTGGCTACAGTCCCATGCGTTCATTTCCACAGTATTGATTGAGTGCCTCTGCTCTTTGGCACTCCCTGAGGGAGACACGTAGGATTGAAGGTCTATGGACCAGTACCCTCTGCAAGCATGCTGATGAGGTAAGTGCAGAAACCAAGGGTAAGCTTTTAGAGACAGATAAGGAGCTTTGCTGGCACAATGATTAAGCACTTGCTACTAACCAAAAGGCTGGTAGTTCAAATCCACAACCATTCCAAGGGAGAAAGATGTGGCAGTCTGCTTTCCGTAAAGCTTACAGCCTCAGAAATCCCATGGGGCTGTTCTTCTTTATCCTGTAGAGTTGCTGTAAGTTGGAATTGACTTGATGACAGCAGGTTTGGTTTGGGGTTTTTCAGTGTAACACTGCCACTGACATGGTCACTAGGTTCATCTCACTGAACAGGTCATTGTGCCTGAGCAGTGCTGTGTGGCCAGAGCTGTATTAGAGTCTTGTGTGGTGAAATCGTGGATTGGTTCATACTGCATTAAATATTTTTAAAAACTAGTCCATCTCCTCAGTCTGAGAATTACTGATACACATTTCACTCTTAAATATTTATGCTTTAGGCTTCTTTTTTATTATGTGTCTGATACCAGTTTTTGCTTTTCATCTTTAATCTAAATTAAAAAAAAAAACAACAAACAAATAAACCATTGCCATCGAGTCAATTCCAACTCACAGCAACCCTATAGGACAGAGTAGAAATGCCCTAGAGGGTTTCCAAGTAGTGACTGGGGGATTCAAACTCCCCATCTTTTGGTTAGCAGTGATAGCTCTTAACCAGGCTCCTTGATCTGAATATGACTTTTATTTTAATCTGCACATAACCATACTTCTAAATGCCACTGCATTCTAAGGAAATGAATTGGTACCACACTTAACGGGAATGAGTCCTATAGAGCCTTGACCTTCTGTGGCAGAACCCACAGTTCAAGCCTCCTCGAGTCCCAGAGGCTCTTCCACCGGGAAGAAGGGGGTTCTTTCCCTTCCGCAACTCACACCCACACCCACTCTTCCATCCCAATGCTATACCTGCCCGAGTTTTTGTCACAAGTTTGACTAACGGCACGGTCACGAGCATCACCTCCTACCCACATTCAGCCACCAGCTCCGTTCCCAGAGTCTGAGATGCTGCTTCTCCAGCAGCACCGGCAGCCTGTGGGACATGCAGAATCACAAGGCCCCCTCCACAGGGGTTCAGCTGGAAGCTCTGAGGAAAGGTCCAGGAATCTGTATTTCAACCAGCCTTCCAGATAACTTGTAAAATGGAATTCTAGGGGAGGGCCAGAATAGATTTCTCAGCTGTTGTGCATAGGAAAAGGCCTGACCCCTAGTGGCCACTCAGGGAATGTACACTTTGGGACGGTCGAATGCTGTCAGGAAAACCCTGGTGACCTAGTGATTAAGTGCCACAGCTCCTAACCCCAAGGTCCGCTGTTCAGATCTGCAAGGCACTCCTTGGAAACTCTGTGGGACAGTTCTACTCTGTTCTGTAGAGTCACTGTGAGTGAGAATTGACTCAGCAGTAATGGATTGGGTTTAGGGGGTGGTGATTAATGCAGTCGGATCAGAGATGCCGTTAGGATCCTAGGACCATCATGCTCCCAGTCACTTGGTCCTATCTGTAGGGGTTACCAGCGTGTGCTGCTGCTTTCTTTGTGGCCTAGTTGGTGATTTTTGTCAGATTTCCTGGTGTTTGAGCAACTATATTGTGGTGGTTAGTATTTGGAACCTGTATCAATGATTTTTTTTGACAGTGAAGTAGTAACTGGAGGAAAAGAAGGGGTGACACATGGAAACTGTGATTACTAAGGATTCTGTGTGGTCTGGTGCAGTGTGAGGGGTGGTCCATGGGCTTGGGACAGCATGAGTTATCACACTGGGTGACACCAGTCATAGCGACCGCACTAACAGGAACATTTGCCCTGGAGGTATGTGAGGGAACTTCCCACAGACTGAAACCCAATGGGAGAAAGAAGGCCAGGACTGAGCCCGCTTCCCTAGCTGCATCAGAAAGTGGATAGCAGCCGTCTAGGGATCTCCCTGAAAGGCCTCTGTAAGTGTGCTCCATGTTTAATCTCAGGAAAACGTGGTCTCAGATACTCAGGAAGGCAAAAGAAAATGTTAAAATAGCTTTAACAAGAGGTTGTTGGTTTCTGTCTTACAGAAGCCCCCTGGTTGGTAGGGGCTATCAAGTGGATTACGATTCATAGCAACTGTTTGTACAAAACACTGCCAGGACCTGTACTGTCCTCACAGTTTTTGCGGTGTTTGAGCCCATTGTTGCAGCCACTGTGTCAGTCCATCTCATTAAGAGTGTTCTTCTTTGTCACTGACCTCTGCTTTACCGAGCGTGATGTCCTTTCTCCGGGGACTGGTCCCTCTGGATAACATGTCCAAAGTAGGTGAAATGAAGTTCGCCATCCTTGTCTGTAACGAGCATTTGACTGCACTTCTTCCAAGCCCTGCAGAGTCATAATAGAAAAAAAATGAATAACAATAATGGAGTAGAAGAAATGAAATAGTAGAAAAAGATGAAAATTTCCCAAAAGTTCAACAAAAAATAATTTTTCAAAATCATTTGTAATTGCATCTTTGAAGGACAAACACCCTTAAAGTGTTCATTATATTTCATTCTTTTTCTATGCACATGCATATTTTTTACAAACTTGGGATCCTACTAGGCATATCTTTTTTAACCTGCTTTTAATGCTTTCCAATATAACACAAACATTTTCCCATGTCATTGAATATCATTGTAAATCCTGGCTTCACAGGCCTTCCATTTTTCTTGCTTGTAGATGTGCCATAGTTAACTCAGACAAGGGAAAGTCATTTTTAAAATAATATCTGGTCTCAGCAAAGGCAGACTATTAACTCCGGCTTTTCATAAGGAGAAAAATGAATCGTATCAGTAATGATGATTTTAAGTGACATGCAGTTCTCATTTACCAAAATAACAAAGTATTCTAAATGCGAAAGACATACAGCCAAGTCATCGTGCGCATTATAATCCTTCAAGTCAGATATCCCCATTTGTGGTGGGTGATCACTATCTTTGCCGTAAGTAAAATACAAGGACACCTTCAAATGAGTGAATGTTGTAGAAAGTGGAAGATCAAAAAGCTTGAGCTCCTCAACCAGTGTTACCATCTGTTCCATCCAATTCTGCTGTACACTCTACCCCCACTCACCGTGTATCCAGTTCTGTGGTCATAGCCTAGAGCCACCAGCATGATTCATGATCTTCAAGGGCACTCTGGAGCCTTAGCAATCAACATGAATGTGAATGTAACTACCGGCTTCTAATATATGTAAGAGAGCTGTGTAATTTGATACCCCAAAGATAGGGAAGAGCAGTCCATAACTAGACAAGAGCAAGCAGAAGTAAAAAGGCAAGAGGCCGAAGAAAAGCCATCAGCTGGAGTGGATGAGAGGGGAGAATATTAGCAGCAGTGCGACAGCAAAGGAAGGCAGTTGTTGTTAGTTGATTCTAACGCATGGTGACGCCACATGTGCAGGGCTGTGCTCCATAGAGTTTTCAGGGCCATGACCTTCCAGAAGCAGATCACCAGGCCTGTCTTCCAAGGCGCCTCTGGTAGGTTTGAAGCACCAGTGTCCAGATTGCCATCAGAAGCTTAAATGTTTGTGCCATCCAGGAAGGCAAGCATCAGAAATTTTAAGGCTCTGTTCCGTGCAGGAAATCCTGGTGGTTTGGTGGTTAAATACTAAAGCTGCCAACCAGAAGATTGACAGTTCAAATCTGCCAGACGCTCCTTGGAAACTCTATGGGGCAGTTCTACTCTGACCTACAGGGTCACTCTGAGTCGGAATCAACGCGACAGCCGTAGGTTTGGTTTTCTTTGGTTTGTTCCACTCGGCTTCAGTTCCCAATGAGATGAAAGATTAGTGGTTCAAGTCCACCCAGAAGCATCTTAGAAGAAAACCTTAGTGATCTCCTTCCCACCAATCAGCCATTCAAAACCCCATGAAGCAGTTCTACTCTGATACGTATGGGATCACCATGAGTTGGAATTCCCTTGAGGACAGCTAGCAGATCACAGTGTAAGAGGCAGCTAGGCTTTGACCTGTCCATCCCTTGTACAACACGTACTTCATCCCATAGAAATGCTCACAAAAGGGCATGAAGATGCATGCTTAAAAGTGTGCTTTTATGTCTTTGCTTGCGTTACTGAAAAATGAAACACAATCTATATGTCCATCTACAGGAGAACATTTAAATAAAGTTTGTCATGAGTCAGAATCAACTCAGTAGAAATGGGTTTTATTTTTTCAATCAACCACTAGGAAAATGAAAAGCAGATTTTCTAAACAGGTGTAGTTTGAGGAAGAAAAGCGAGCAGGCATTACATGCATTTGTAATTTAAGAAATCTCTGCAGTTGTGCCTGTACAAGAGTGCTTAGAAAAAGTTCCTGGATACACATCAACCTCTTAGAGGTAGGTCTCTTCAAAAGGACAGGGTGGAATGGAGGAGGATGCTTTATTAACTTGAACTCCAACTACATTCAAAATTTTTTGTAAGAATGCATTCATCAATACCTGGTGTAATCTTTTTTCTGTGTGAAAATCATACTCTTTGCGGTCACAAAGGCTTGGGGTAATTTATTGGTGCTTTATTCAGCGGCTCAGGGCAAATTTTATACGTCTCTAGCCCTCAGTCCATTTGATTTTTGGTGGGGTCATAGTGTCAGTACAGGCTTTCATGTTGCTATGATGCCGAGCAGGTTACAGGAGAGCTTCCAGATAAAACAGACCAGGAAGAAAAGCCTGGTGATCTACTTCCCAAACCTCAATCAGTGAAAACTCAGTGGATCACGATGGTTTAATCCCGTTAATGCATGGGGTCACCTTGAGTCAGGGGTCAGTCTGACGGCAGCTAAGGACAGCAAATAATGTCCAGCTCCCAGGCCTATAGTAAAATGAAAGACAATGTGTATAAAGCACCAAGCGTAGTATCTAACACTTCATTAAAAAACAATCTTGTTGCCATCAAGTCAATTCCCACTCATAGTAACCCTAGAGGACAAAGTAGAATTGCCCCATGGGGTTTCCAAGGAGCAGCTGGTAGATTCAAACTGCCAACCTTTTGATTGGAAGCCAAATGCTTAACCACCGCCCCACCAGGGCCCCATAACCTGGTAATTTTTTTTTTTTAAGTGTTGCTGTCCTTAGGATAGAGCAAAATCTGACGCTGCCTCTTGCCAGCCATTGCCCATTGGGTGAGTCACTTAGTCTTGTGGCCCCTCTTCCAGGTTTTCCACCCTTTGGGACTCTGAAAGACATTGAAGAGCCATGTAAAGAAGAATGAAGGGAAGCAAAACGTCATGTATATCACTCTTGTAGAGGCGTGTACAGTTGAAGAAAGAGGCCGTGGCCACAGTCAACTTACTTTGGTTTTCAAACTCTTTACAGTTTTTGAAAACAAAGCAAGAAAAATATAAAATAGCTGAACTGGAATTCACACTCAGGGAGTCTGGCTCCAGAGTCCGTTAAGAGTGATGCCCTGTTGTCTAGGCAAACATCACGTGCCTCACTGGCTACCAAGCATGGACCCTCAACACAGGGTGAAAGTACCAAGAACTTCCTGTCAAATTTAAACAAGTACGTAATAGCATACTGATGGTGGGAGACCTGATGTCTTTGAATAATCATGTAGGCGAAGAATATTGAATATACCATGGCTTCCCAGAAGAACAAACAAATCTGTCTTGAAAGAAGTGCATCCAGAATGCGCCTTAGAAGCAAGGACAGCAAGACTTCATCTCAAATGGTTTGGACATATTGTCAGGAGGGACTGGTCCCTGATGAAGGACATCGTGCTTGGTAAAACAGAGGGTCAGCACAGTGGCTACAGCAGTGGGCTCACACATGGCCATGATTTGGGAATGGTGCGTGACCAGGCAGTGTTTCATTCTGTTATACATAGGGTCGCTAAGAGTCAGAGCCGACTCTTTGGCACCAAACCGCGTGACTGACTTTGACACAGGGCTGGTTTCTCTCTGCAGATGCTGTATTCTGTGTCTGATTCTAATGATGAACAGTATTTATAGATAAGTCCAATTCGATTATTAAAAAACAGAAGCCAGCTCAAATAGTAATCAGACTTGCTATAAAACAAGTAAAAAACAAGTAGTCTTCGATTCATCCAAAAAGTGCATCATGCTGAGTAATTTTCTTCTTTTTTCATGGTAGAGTCAGAAATCTACCTTGGTCATTCTCCATGGGAGGGCTCTGAAACAGAGTTATCATCTCAGTGAGCCTCTAGCCTATAACAGTTGTCAGTATTGGCTTATAGAAGGAACTTGCCTTTATTAAACTTGACTGCCTCTTAAAAGATAGAATGGTACTGCAAATATGCCTGTTTAACTCAATTATCTATGTGATGAAGTCACTCAGCATTTGAGTTAGAATGTTGTGCGTGGGTTGACAGGTTATTAGTCCAGATGGCAATATTCAGTGAATAGAAGATTTTGCCCTAACTACCCAGAGTTATCCCTTAATATGAAGCTATAAAAGTCATAAGATTAGAAGCCAAGCCATAGACATAATGAAAAGACACTTATTTAGGTCTTTGTTTGCCTAGCTCTAGAAAGAACTTAATATAATAAGCCTAAGATATAAAACTAAAGGTCAAAACTGGAAGTAGAAGAAGCTTTTGCCCTTTAGGGGGAAAAATAATACATGTTAATTTTTACAGCAGTTTCAAATGAATGGGTTTCCAAGGAAACAGGTATCTGTGCTGTGATCCTCCCGGTTAATATTTATGACCGGACATAGGGAATAGTGCTTTCTTGTTATCTATCCCTGGTTACACATGATATGCTCATTCATAACTATCCTTTGAAGGGATCATTATGTATTTCAGTCATTAACCCTTTGTATGCCCACTCTATTATTTTTCTAAAGCAGTGAATAAGAGGTCCTCTGCAAACCAAAAGGTCAGCAGTTCACATCAGTCAGTCACTCCTTGGAAATTCCTTCAGCTGCCTTTGTAATTGAATGGCTTTCTAAGTTGTCTTGGAAAAATCTGCTAAAGTGAACATTTAAATTCCTTTTATGGTTTATTTTGAAGTAATTTCAGGCTAACCAGAAAATCAGCAGTTCAAATCTACCAGTTGCTCCATGGAAAATCTACAGGGCAGTTGTACTCTGCCCTTTAAGGTTGCTGTGATTCAGCATTGACTTGATGGCAATGGGTTTGGTTTGGGCTTTGGTAAAAAGTTGCAAGATTGGGACAAATACTGTATGAGACCTCTATGATAAGATCTCAAAAACAGACTTGTGTATAGAAGAAAAGACTCTTTGACAGCTGCAAGGGAGGGAAGGGTGGGGGGGTGGGTTTAGTTTAGATAGTTGCTAGAAATCTGATTGGGAGAAAGCGGTCATAGCACACATTAGAAACAAGAACAACATTAAGCGAACTTCAGCTTAACTTGAGTACTCCTTCCATCTTAACCCAATATTGCAAGGATAGAGTAGCTGGGGCAGGGGGCAGGGGACCGTGCTCTTAGGTGAAATCGAGGCCAATTGGCACAACTAGCGTTTTGCTAAGAGAGCTCTCTGCACCCCACTTTGGTGAGTGGCGTCTGGGGTCTCAAAAGCTGCCAAGCTGCCATCCGAGGACACAACAAATGGCCCCAACTCAGCAGGAACAGATGCTCACCGAGGACCAAAATGACATGCGGTAAAGACAACCTAGAAGACAGAGAGACCCGCAAGAGTGGGTACCTTCATCAACTAGGGACTGGAAGAACCGGATGGTGCCTGGCCACCACCAGTGATAGCCACGATGGAGCTCACTAGGTTGAGTCTCACTGGCAACACAAGAATAAAAAGGGGTACATCCTGAGATCTCCGCTAAAAGACCTCAATTGATGGTCCAGCGGTTTCGAGGTTCCCCTGAGGGCATGATCCCCGGCCCTGATGCTGCCCTTACCCATAAATTATAACAAAGGTCCACTCTTTGGACAGGAATGGATTGGACTTGTCAATGCAGAGTGACCATATATTGGTTGCACTTTGTGGTTCTATACATCTATAGGATATCATCCTGCTGACCTCTGGCTGGAGGAAGGAGAGTGGGTGGAGAGGAGGGGAAAGGAGGCTGTTGGGAGGATGAGACATGTATGGAGCAGAGAGGAATAGTGTGCTGTCACCGGACAGGGAGAGCAGTGGAAGCTGCATGTAGGTGGGCATGTAAATTTATACGGGAATGTACATTTTCACTCAGTCATGTTAAATAAAAAAGAAAAAAAAAGTTGGAAGGTTAATGCAGATGACTCCCATATAGTCTTTACTGGATTCATTCATTGTTAGTATTTTGCCATGTTTGCCTTATGTTTCCACATGTATGTCCATGTATTTGTATGTGTACATTATTTTTATGATTTAGAACCCATTGAGAGGAAGTGTAGACATACCCCTTTAACTCTAAATACTTCAATTTTTGCTAAAAAATCAAGGAAATTCTCTTAGAAAATCATTGTGCAATTCAGTTATCCAAATCAGTAAATTTAACACTAAGGCATACTGTACTCTACAGACCATTTAAATTTCACTAATTGTCCTTTATAACAACTTTTTTCCTACTCCAGGATCCAAGCCAATTGTGCATGTCTTTTTGTTTCCATGCCTCTTTTGTCTCCGTTAACCTGAAACAATTTCACAGCCTTCCTTTGTCTTCCACAGCATTGACATTTTTCAAGAATGTAGGCCAATTATTTTGTAGACTATCCCTCAGTTTGAGTTGAGCCAATATTTCCTCATGATGAAATTCAGATTATGCATTTGGCACAGAAGTAACAGTAGAATTCTTGTTATATCACATGAGGTTTCTCCCTGTTAAAAATTGTAATTTAAGTATGCTATTCAGAAAAGAGTTTCCTATTCTTCTAGACTATCTCCATCTTCCTGTGAGGGGCCTATGTCTTCATTAATGATCTTGTTTCATTATCGCACTGGGTTGGAAGAAAGTCTATCGTAGAAGTGTATTTATTAAGCACCCACCCAGTGCTCTAAAAGTGAATGTCTCAAGAGTAAGCGTTATTTGTATCTCCACCACGTGTGACGTTTCTCAAGGTTGGCATGACAGGATGACACTTACCTGGGGGGTACAGTTCCCTGTAGTAGAGGTGGGAAGCAGATGCTCCCCAGATTGGAAACGTTTCTGGGGATAACAGAAAGACCTGTCACTGTATTCTCATCTCATTTCCTTGGACATTCTTTTTCTTCCCCTATCCAATCTTGTTAAAATTTGAAAAAACTAAAATCAAGGCTAGAATCTTAAGCTTAATAGTTACCTACCCATCATTTTCCGGCTATTCTGATGTTTGAGATAAAATGAAGAACTTTGAATTTCAATGCAACATTTCTAGATTTGCTTCTCAGGGTACCAACAAAAATTTACAAATTCTCTTCTCTGCTGCTTATACTTAAAGGCCCAGCTCAAATATCACTTCCTCTGTGACTGTTTCTTCAGTTCCCATCCAAAGGAAATGTTCCTTCCAGAGCACTTCCTTTGCTCTGCCTGATGTCTTCTGCCTCCTGAATGTGCGTGTTTTGATTCACTGGAGATTGTGAATGCATCTTGACTTATACCAAAAATGATTTTGAGTATATTTACCGTATGTGCCCATTACTGTTTTGTGTGCTGAGAATAGGAAGTAGAATGACACGCAGCCCCTCCTCCTTCCCAGTGTTTTCAAGCAGAGGTGTTAGAAGAGCTTTGAGTGTAGACTCAAAATGAGCCGTCACTCTGTTGATGACTGAACAACCTGGAAAAGTCTATTGGCCAACATTTTTCTAGAGAACAATGAAGAAGTTAACCTACATGGTTTGAGAAATAATAATTTCATTTTACTTCATGGTCATTTAACCCTCAAAGTTTTCAATGGACAAGACATTTTCTTCCCCTTGGTAGTGTGCCTTCTTAGCTGGGTTGTGAGTTTTGGAGCTAGGTCTCTATCTTCCTCTTATCCCCGTTTCCTCCACTGGATGCAGAAAATTAACACACATAGTACTGATGTACAAATGATATGAATGTTTCATGTCTTATGATGATCAGTTGTAATTAGCTCCAGCTATTTTAAATCCACTTCTATCTTTGTAAAGCTCCATGGAGGTATTTATTTGTGTACCATTGAGTTCCCTTGTTTTAAGTGTATGGTTCTGTGATTGTATATTAAGAGTTGAGCAGCAGTGACCCCAATCTTATTTTAGAACCTGGCCGTCACCTCAAAAAGGTGCTTTTGGAGCTAGTTTGCAGTGGCTTCCCTTTCCTGAATCCAGCCTTAAAATACCCAAACCAAACCCAGTGCCATCAAGACGATTCCCACTCTTGACCCTACAAGACAGAGTAGAACTGTCCCATAGAGTTTTCAAGAAGCACCTGGCAGATTTAAACTGCTGATCTTTGCTTAGTAGCTGTAGCACTTAACCATCAACCACGGTGCCAGGGTTTCTGCATCTAGCCTTAGGCAACTATTTATCTACTTCCTGTCTCAACTGATTTGCCTTTTTGAGCATTCCACAAAAAAGGAATCAAGCAATATGTGGTCTTTGATGACAAGTACCTTTCATTTAGTGTATTGTTTTGGGAATTCATCCACATTGTAGCATGAATTAGTACGTACTTTGACTTTTTACCTTCAGTTTGTCTCCCTAACAATCTCAAGTGTAAGATGGCATTGGAACCTTTTGTGAACAGATTGTACGGCTTTTGAGAGCTACATCAATGGTATCAGAGTCTAGTATTTTCAGTAGTTATTGTTTAAGGTGAAAAAGCAAAGCAAATGAAGATGACTCATTCACTGAGTAATTATTTCTATCATCAGGGAAATTTGTTTTAAAATTATCCTAGATATGTTATTCTGGCATTTTAAAAATGCATACTATGGCTGTGAAATATCCAAATTGTTCCACTCAGACAACCACCCATATTTTCAAATCAAGTCCACTAGTGTGAATTATAATGAAATAATAACCTCAATATATTAAACTAAGGGAAAATATCCTATTTGTTATACCCCAAACCCATTGCTATTGAGTCTATTCTGACTAACAGTGACCCTGTGGTAACCCTATGGATCAGAGTAGGACTGCGCCATAGCATTTCCCGGGAGCCGGAGGAGTAGCTGGAGGATTCAGACTGCAGACGTTTTGGTTAGCAGCCAAGCTCTTATCCACTGCACCAGCCAAGCACTTCTGTTTGTTATGAGTTATTAAAATTTTGACATACAAAAAAATAAGTGACTGTGATAGTCCTGCAAATTATTAATGATATTCATCAGAAACAAAATACTGAAGAGCATGTATTTTTTTTCTAGAGAAGATGGGAAATAAATGTATTGCACAAAATAAATACATGAAGTGGCAATCAATTAAGCACCTCTTTGGAAAAACCTTGCTGGTGTATTGGTTAAGTGCTATAGCTAACCACCAAAAGGTTGGCAGTTCAGATCTACCAGACACTCCTTAGAAACTCAATGGAGCAGCTATACTTTGTCCTCTAAGGTCACTATGGGAATCAACTTGACAGCAATGGGTTTGGTTTGCAGGTTGTAAAAACAAATAGGTTATCACACTGATCTTAGTGTATGTGCTGAAGAATTAGTCACCTGTAACTTTCAAGCATTGAAACACTTATCTACTCAATTATTAAGAAGCAGTGTGACGAAGTGAGACAGGCAAGTTCCAGAACAGAAAATCAAGGGCATGATTTGTGTTTCTATCTTCTTCCTACAGTCACTGTTGTAAACATGAGAAAATTAGCTCCTCAGTTTTCACACACTAAAGTGGAAACACCTCCCTGAGCAGCACTGATGGAAACCCTGGTGGTACAGCGGTTAAGTGCTACAACCACTAACCAAGAGGTTGGCAGTTTGAATCTGCCAGGTGTTCCTTGGAAACTCTATGAAGCAGTTCTCCTCTATCTTATAGGGTCTCTGTGAGTCAGAATCAACTCGATGGGCAGTGAGTGGAGCAGTCTTGTTCAGTTATGAAGATGCTGTGCAGTAGGCTTCATCGTCGTTCCTTAGCCAACAGCTCAGTAATTTAGTGCCCAGATACAAAGTGGAAGGGTTAGGGCTCGTTCCTACTCTGCTGAGAAACGTCTCCACAGGAGAAAAGACCTAGTGATCTGCTCTTGTAAAGATTAAAAAACCCGCTACTGTTGAGATGATTACGACTCGTAGTGACACTATAGGACGAAGTAGAGCAGCCCCATGGAGTTTCAAGAAGCACCTCGTAGGTTTGAACTGCCAACCACTGCGCCCCCAGGATTCCCATAAGTGGCATAAGGAACCTGATAATGGAGATGGGTAAGCAACATAATGAACATAATTTATGTCACCGAAATGTACATGTGAAGAGTGTTGAAGTGGCGTAAATTTTTATATATTTACAGCAATGAAAAAAAAAAGACATGAAGTCAAATGAATGCCTAGAAGACCAGTCGTTGAAAACCCTGTGGATGGAGTCTAGTTTGCTTCTGATGCACATGGGGTAGCCTTGCGTCTGAATCAACTCAACGGCAGCTGGGCAGCTGGTAACACAGCCTAAAAAGTTTAAGGGTTTAAGGGAAAGACCAAGCAGATACACCTGCCAGGATCAGAAGGCTGCAGAAGGCTGAAAGGAGCTATGAAGAGTCAGGGTTCAAGGTGATGGGCTACAGGGCTGAGAACTTGGACAGAGACCAGCTTATGGGACAACGTGAGCCTTCTCTAAAGGGGTAGTTCTCCAACGGTAGCCTGCATCAGAATCCCCTGGAGGGCTTGCTGGCCCCAGCCCCCAGAGCTGCTTATCCAGTTGATATGGGGTCTGTTGCAAATATTTGCATTTTTGATAGGTTCCACCCGAGAAACCAAACCCACTGCCTTTGAGTTGATTTTGACTCATAGTGACCCTGTAGGACAGCATAGAACTGCCCCATAGAGTTTCCAAAGAGTGCTTGGTGGATCTGAACAGCTGACTTTTTGGTTAGCAGCCGTAGCACTTTACCACTACACCACCAGAGTTTCCTTGGTGATGCTAACGCTGCTATTCATTAGACCATACTTAAGAGCTACCAACCTAAGTATTTTGAAGTCTATTCAGTAATCTTTGTGGAATGACCAAAGTTGTTTTCTTTAACCCATTCATTCTATAAACTGACATATTTCATCTAGTGAAAGGCTGTGAGAACGGAGCCTGTGATATCTTTTGCATCAATATGCTAGGGCACCCTTCCTACCTTTATAAAATAAAACCAAAAGCCTCCAAACCTTAGACTTGGACAGAGAGTCATCTGAGTTGAGGGGGCCCCTGAAACTGCCTTGATGAAAGCCTCCTCCCCCTTGGAAATCTGTCGATTGCAGCTGCTTCCATTAGCTTGCACCCTAAGAGTGTCCTGTTCTACTTCAGTGTCGTCACCCCATATCCCCGGAAAAGAATCCATTTCCTTTACAGTAGTAAAACACAGAGCTACTTTTGCAAGCACATTTTAGTAAATGCACCTGGGTAGATACCCTTTTGAAAGCTGGAACTTTCAAAAAGCTTTTACTAAATACCAAAGGAGAAAAAACTAGCAACAAATCTAGAGAGTACAAGATGTTTTGAAAGAACAGAGCTTTGAACATAGGCATTTATATTCTTACCCAAACACGCTCAGCCCCAGAGCCCAGGCGTCCTGGTCTTGTTCTCCCGCGTGCACTTCCACGTGTCCAGCCTGCTTCTTCCCTAAGAAGAGACTGCCCAGTCTTCTGGCCAGTAGCTTTCCTTCTCAGTGAAGGCCAAACAAAAGACACTGCTCCTCAGCAGCTTCCCAGGCTTCTCTTGTCTTTTCTTAGTGTGTCATCTGGAATAACAGCATTCTATAAAGAGCCTTGTTGTGGTTGCTGTTAGGGGCCATTGAGTTGGTTCTCCTAGTGGACAGATGTGCCATGGAATGAAACACTCCCCATCCTGCATCATCCACACTGTTGTCGTCCTACTGGAGTTCAGTGTCGCAACTGCTGTGTCCATCCACCTCGTCGAAGGTCTTCCTCTTTTTTGCTGACCCTGTATTTTACCAAGCATAATGTCCTTCTCCAGTGCCTGGTCCCTCCTGATAACATGTCTAGAGAATGTGAGAGGTAGTCTCAGCATCCTTGTTTTGAAGCAGCGTTCCGGTTATACTTCTTCCAAGACAGATTTGTTGTTCTTTTGGCAGGCCGTGGTGTATCTATTATTCTTCACCAACCCCACAATGCAGTGGCATCCGTTCTTTGGTCTTCCGTATTCATAGTTCAGCTTTCACATGCATATAAGGCAATTGAAAACACCATGGCTTGGGTCAGGCACACCTTGGTGGCTGCACCATACGAGGTCTGACAGTTAAGTCTGTGAACTTAATTGTTCTAAGTGCTATGGACTTCACTGCTGAATATGACTATGGTCACCTTCAAAGTACTCCTCTTGGGAAGCTATGCACCATTGCTAGCACCTAGTCCACCCTTCAAAGCAATTTTGGAACTTCTGGAAAGGCCACTGCACACGGTGGTACAGTGGCAAGTTGGCAAACTTAATTGTATAGTTGTCTGTGAGGGAGTTTTTGCCAGTAAACAAACAACTGTGTTGGAACACCCTCCCAACTCACCTGACCTGGCTCCCAATGACTTTTTTCTTTACCCAAATATAAAGGAAATACTGAAAGGAAGACATTTGGATGACATTCAGGACATCAAGGGTAATATGATGACAGCTCTGATGGCCATTCCAGAAACAGAGTTCCAAAATTGCTTTGAAGGATGGACTAGCCACTGGCGTTAGTGCATAGCTTCCCAAGGGGAAGACTTCGAAGGTGGCTATAGTGATATTCAACAACAAGGTAGGTGGTGCCTTTTCTAGTAAGAGTTGGCAGACTTAATTGGTAGTCCTAGTATGTCCAGGAGAGCACAGCACTGTGTTTTTCAAAGTCTGTTTCACAAAACATTGTTAACAGATGTTACAAGACACACAGGGTTCTATGATCGAAAATGTTTGTGTAACAGAGACTTGTACAAAGTCTTACAGGGTTCAGTAGTCTTCTTCAGGAATCTCCAAGAGTGATATATATAATGTTATTTCCCAACCTCTTGACCAGAGAGCTGCTTTTTATATTTTCTTCAAAGCATCTCTTGGGATGGATATTTTTGAATCTTTGGGAATGCCTTCTGAGTATTACCCAGTGGCCACCATGTTCATTTAAGAATTGTGCAGTTACAGCCACTGAGGGGAGGATGATTTATGCCTGTCGATATGCTTGGGACTGAGGATGTGAAAGATTTTAAAATGGTTAAGAGTTTGACATGATCCTGGCCACCCAAAGTTTTATTTAAAATTTGGCAGAAGACCTGAGGAGGGAGAGTCAGTGACAGAACCTGGGACAAATCCTCTTAAACCCTCCCTCCATGGCAGTTTTGTAAGCCTAAACCACTGGGGCCAACTGAGAAAACAAAGGCCCAACCTGGAACAGGAAGACTGAGACAGTCAAAGCAGAAGTGAGTTCTGGCCTCACTCCTACCACCGACTGTGTGAGAATTAAAAATCTCTTTATCTCTTTAAGACTCAGTGTCCTTCTAAGTCATACAGAATACACGTGGAGTATACAGCTCAGAAATTCCAGCTGTAATATCCTAGGGTCCTAGAGGAAGCCTGAGAGAGGTCTCAACCAAAACCCAAACCCGTTCCCATCAAATTGATTCTGACTCATAGCAGCCCTGTAGGATGGAATAGAACTATCTTACAGGGTTTCCGAGGAGCAACTGGTGGATTCCAACTGCTGATTTTTGGTTAGCAGCTGAGCTCATAATCACTGTACTGCCAGACCTCCATCACCAAAAATTGCACATCTGTGTTTAAGGAGAGGGAGCAGGGAGGGCTGCTTTAAGAAACAGTGTTCCCCAAGTACCAGGCACTTACCCCTGCTCACTTCTCTAGAATCAGATGAATTTGGAGTGCTTTTGAAAAAACAGTGACACGGAAAATTACAGATTTTAAAAGACCAGGAGACATGCTCAGAGTTATTCTTCTTTCTTTTCTTTGTTATTGTCTTTAGATCCGTCATCAACTCCCTTTAATTTCCCAAAATACATATTATATAACATTCACATACACTTTGAGCACTCACGTGGAGAGATCTGGACCGCCACACCTTGACCTTTATAAAGGAATCTGTCCTAGAATTAAGGAAATGGGCAAGTGCTACGTTGACTCTTCTTACAGTGTCTCTCAGAGCAGAGATGATACAAGTTCATCATTCCATACCGCCAACTGAGGCAGGTTTTTTTTAAGCAGACATATCTCTGTTATTCAGTAGCAAATACGTAAAAGTCAACTGGCTTAATTTTAGACAGACAGATGTGTCACAGGAACTTTGCAAGCCTTAGTCTATTTATTGCAATGTATAAAATTTTATCTTTTAAAAAAAAATGCACACAGATCTTGGTGCAACCTACTTGAGACATAGCCGATATTTTTCCTTTTTTTTTTTCTCAGAAAAGCAACATCACTGTATGAGTATTGGGCAACTTCAGGCTTAAAATGGAATCATGGGACTCCTGAAACCCAGAACAAGGGACATTCAAGCTAAGTTCTGAAGGAGGAGAAGGCTCCTATTTTGTGAAGAGCTGAGGGGATGGGCATTTCATATAGAGGGAAGAACTTGTACCCCATCCAGGCAAGAACTTGAGGTGCTCAAGGAGCAACAAGGATGCCATTTTGGCTGGAGTCAAGTGTAAGAGAAGAAGGTGAAGTCTGGCGTGAGGTGGAGAAGGGCCAGCCTGTCACCAAGTTGGTCTTTTATTCTGAATGCAGTGAATCCACTGAAGGTTTTAAGCGGGTCAGTGACATGACCTAAAATGCATTTTTTTTCAAACGTCACTTTTTGATTGCTAGATCAAGTAAGAATTAAAATGGGCCAAGACCAGTTAAAAGACCATCTGAGTGGGAACAGCAAGTGAGAGACGGATGGCAGTTTGGGCCACGATGCTAGCAGCGGAAATAGAGAGACCTGGTTGGATTAAATATGTATTTCAGAGAAAGAACAAACAAAGTAGCTAGTGGATTCATGTGAAAGTAAGGAGAAGAGAGGAGTTAAGGAGGCTCCACGGCTTTTCCTTAGCCCCCAGTGGATGGGGGTACTGACAAGGAGGACCAGCAGGAGCAGATTTTAAAAAGAACTGAGTTGAGGGTGGCCACTGCTTGTATAAGGAAGGTGTGAAGTCACCCATCGGGTATAAAGTTCTGGTTTCAGAGAAGACATCTGGGATAGAGAGATACATTTGGATGTCATCTTCGTAATTGTCACTTAAGATCATGAGAAAGGATGAGATCATCTATAACAAGGGTTAGAAAACTTCTTCTGTATCACGTGAGACAGTGAAATATTTTCAGCAGGCCATCCGGTCTCTGTCACAACTAATCAACTCTGCTGGTTTAGCAGAAAAACAGCTAAGGACAATCTGTAAACAAATAAGTAAGCTGTGTTCCCGTAAAACTTGACAAAAACCATTAGTCAGCCATATGTGATTCACGGTCCTCCGTTTGCTGACCTCTCACTAGAGAAAAAATGAACACTGAGAGAGGGAGTGGGCCAAGACAAAGTCTAAGCCATTTCAGTAATTGTTATTAGGGTCATGTGTACTATGTCAGTCACTATTCTAAGTGTTTTGCTTATTATATTAATTCATCTAATCTTCACAACAGTGTATGAAGTGGGTCTTGTTATCCCTATTTTACCAATGAGAACACTGTGACTTAAATAAGAAGTTTGTTTCTTTCTCTTGAGAAAAAAAATCCAGAAGTTGGCAGTCTGGGTTAGTTGGCAGTCTAGAAGTTTTGTGGACTCCCAGACACCCAGAATCCTGTCAGCTCATTTTGCCACTCTCCCTAGAGTATAGCCCTCATCCTCAAGGACCAAGACGGTGACTGCAGCTCCAGCCATCGTTCACATTCCATGTAGCAGGGAGAAGGAAAAAAGGAGAAGAGTCAAATGGCATGTCCTGGTTGTCTTTGAAGTTGCCTTATTGCAGTCCTTCTTAACATCTGTTTGCTCAGAAGTCCAACAGACACATCTGGGTACAAAGGGACTGGGGGAAAACAGTTATTTTCAGGGGCCATGTACCCAACTACAATGTAGAGGCTCTATTACTAAAGAAGAAAGTAGAAATAATCATTAGAGTAGAAGATAAAAGTCTGGCCAGTTGCCTTAACATTTATCAGTGATCTTTCCTCATGTGTCTTTTGCAAGACTTGTAGATAACACTCCCCGTGCCACCCCACCTTGCAAGACATTTCTGAGGAGCCCTGGCGGGCAGTGGTTAAGCTCGTGGCTGCTCATTGAAGGTGTGGCAATCTGTCTCCATGAAGTTTACAGACTTGGAAACCCTATGGGGCAGTTCTGCTCTGTCGCGTGTCATTGCTAGGAGGCAGAATTGACTGGAGAGTGGTGGGTTTGTTCTGGAATGAAATTAAAGCCCACTTGAGTTTATTTAAGGAAGTTTGATGCACTGTAGGTTAGATAACTCTTAAACATCTCTTTAAGTGATGACATTAAAACAGTCAATCAGGGGAAAAAATTACTAAAGGCCTCATTTTGTGACACATAAACCCTGGTGGCATGATGTTCTACAGCTGCTAACCAAAGGGTTGGCTCTTCACATCCACCAGGCACTCCTTAGAAGCTCTATGGGGCAGTTCTTCTGTGTCCTATAGGGTCGCTATGAGTCAGAATCAACTCAATGGCAGTGGGTTTTGTTTTTGTTTTTGTTTTAGTAGGCAACTTCTTGTGTGGTGTCTGGCATGTGGCACGTGACTCATTCATTAATGTTTACTCTGATTGAAAGAACTGCCAAATGCTATGGAGAGCTATAGATGGGGTACCCAAAACTTATCTGTGTGGTCAAGAAAGAATCCCAGGGGAACAGGAAGGACAGAATGCAACCAGATGACCACAGCTGCAGCAGAAGCCAAATCCATCCAGAATTCTCCAAATGCATATGTACTGAGTGGACCCTAGGCTATTGGGATGGGGCAAGAACTGGGAAACAGAAGGCTGAGGTGGGCTATGGCACTGATGCACTCAGGATTACAACCACTTTCTGAGTTAATCAGCAGTTTACATTTTCCTGGGGAATAAGTAAAATTCACCATGTCATCCTGCTAAGATATACATATAAGTAAAAATATTTCAGGATAGGAAGTGCTGAGTGAAATATGACAGGAATAGAAAAATCAGGTGAAAATTCAAAGTAGGACAAATGGCCTTCCAGCTGTAAGAGCAAGTTGTATGTATCAGACAGGGTCAGTATCTCTATATTGCTTCTGTAAGAACTGAAAGACACTAATATAATTGTCTATTTTAAACTATTGGCTGATTAGGGTCTCTCCAGCAGGAGAAAAATGCCTGGAGAAATCACAAAGGAGGGCAAAAGGTGTAGCAGTTAAGTGCAATGGCTGTTGACCAAGAGGTCAGCAGTTCAAATCTCCCAGATGCTCCTTGGAAACTCTATATGGCAACGAGTTTGTTTGGTTTGGGGAACATGTTTAAATTCCCATACTGACTTTGCAGAGACACATGCAAGATCAATCACAAGTGACATGGTGTGACTGCTTCATTCCGGTGCGGTGGACATATCCCATGTCCAATGTGAGCACTGAACTTCCTTTTCAGTTAATAGTCCCTGGGCAGTGCCAACAGTTTATAGTCAACTACCAACCTAAAGATGGGCTCTTCAGCTCACCCAGCAGCAACACAGGAAAAAGACTGTGACCTGCCCATGAGATTGTTCCATAAAGATTGTTTCGTGCCATTAAGTCATTTCGCACTCGCAGCAAACCTGTATGACAGAGCAGAACTGGCACCCCAGAGGATTTCCTGGGCTGTCATGTTCACAGAGGAACCATGGTGGCACGGTGGGTGAGTGCTCAGCGGCCATCCAGAAGGTCAATGATTCAAAACCATTCGCCGCTCGACAAGAGAAAGACACAGCCCTCGGCTTCTGTAAAGATGACAGTCCTGCAAACCCTGTGAGACAGTTCTACTCCGTCCTGTAGGGTCACTAGGAATCGAAACAGACTTGATGGCAATGGGCTTGTTTTGCTTTGCTTCTCTTGCTTTTGTCTTTACGAGAGCAGACGCCAGGCCTCTGCTCTCACGGAGTATCTGGCGGCTTCGAACCTCAGACCTTTTTCTTAGTCACCAAGTGTTCAACCACTGTGGCAGGAGGGTTCCATTCCCTAAAGATAACAGCTGAGAAAATGCTATGGAGCAGGTCTCCTCTTTAATGCATGAGGTCACCATGAGTTGGAGTTGACGTGACAGCAGTGGCTCAGTTAGTTAAAGAATATTCCCACTGTGTACAGGAACAGTGTATTTAAAAAAACGGAAAAGGTAAAGAGTTAATGGAGGAAATGAGGTCTCTTAAACAGGTTTTGAAACCTTCTCCTATTCCAAGGTGCCAACCCAAAAAAATACTAAAGCCGCTGCCTTTGAGTCAATTCTGACTCATAGCAACCCGCTAGGTCAGCGTAGAACTGCCCCATACAGTTTCCCAGGAGTGCCTGCTGGATTTGAACTGCGGACCTCATGGTTAGCAGCTGTAGCCTGTAGCCACTATAGCACCAGAGATTTCTATTGCAAGATAGGTGAGGAAATTTAGGAATTTTTTAATTCAAGAAAAATTCTGTTAATTCACAGGGATCTTCCAAAGATTTAGTCAAAATTGAAAGCAAGTTTTTCACAGCTACATAGTGGTTAGGAAACCCTGGTGGCATAGTGGGTTAAGTGCTATGGCTGCTAACCGAAAGATCAGCAGTTCAAATCCTCCAGGCAGTCCTTGGAAACTTGATGAGCAGTTCTACTCTGACCTCTAGGGTCGCTATGAATCAGACCCAACTTGATGGCAGTGAATTTTACATAGTGGTTAAGAGCTATGGCTACTAACCAAAAGGTTGGCAGTTTGAATCAACCAGGCGCTCCTTGGAAACTATATGGGGCAGTTCTCCTCTGACCTGTGTTGTCACTGTGAGTTGGAATCAAGTCGGCAGCTATGGATTTGGTTTTATTCTTTTCTTTTACGAATGTGTGTCCAGTTCCAAAGGGAGGAGGCAGAAGGATGACAGTGATTTTTCAAACACATTGAGAGATTACCGAAAATTGTTTTTCAGTGTTCCTTTGGAATGAAAGTTGAGACTCTGGCTTTAGTTGGTATTGTTACCGGTAAAAAGCAAGAAATTGCTTGGATTTATGCCTTCAATGAACTACCGAATGAGCCAGGAAATATACTGGGCAAACTTGCAAAACTAGATGGCTTCAGCATGCAGCTCCCAGCTAGAAAAAGAGGCCTTTGAACGTGTGTATTTGCCAGGAAAGAAAACTGCTTTATTGAAAGGTTAATTTTCAGATTAGTTTTGGGAAATTTGAGATAAATAAATGAGTTCAGACAAAAAACATAAGGCCTGGATCCTTTTTCCTGGAGTTTTCAGAGAAGGAGTTGTTGCTTCCAGTGAAATGTTTTGACGTTTTCAGTCGGGAGAAAATGTTAGTTGTAATGTTATCTGTATGTGTTCCCAACAACACTTGTGTTAGATAAATCTTTGATTTGTTTTCAGAGTAATCAGAATGAAAAACACTATTAAAATTGTTAGTGTGTTCCTGATTCCGTATGCTAACATTCAACTTTCTAGGGTGTTGCAGTTCTCTTTCCAGGTTTAAATTTATCATTTTAGAGAATTATCTCTTTTCCCCCTTGCTTTATAGTTCACTTGCAGTTTTGTAAGGAGTTTTATCACTTAATACTCAACGTGGATCAGCCTGACTTTCTTTCCTCTTTTTTCCCTCTTATCTTTTGCTTTTTCCCTCTAATTCCTCACCTTTTTCCGTGGTGTCAATGGCTCCAAAAGGATAAAGGCACCACATTTATAAAATCCTCATTTAGACCACATTTATAAAATCCTCTATTAACGAAAATGCCGGAGGTTCAACACCACCTCAGAGGAACTGTGGAAGAAAGGCCTGGGAATCTACATCTGAAGAAACAAACATTGAAAACGCTATGGCACACAGTTCCACCCTGACACGTGTGGATCTGGTGGCAACCGGTTTATAAATCCTCAGCAGTCTACCTTGTGTGTAAACTCGCCATCAGTTCAGGGCTCACCTAGACTATCACTGGATTTTGTCAAGTAACAGGAACCTTGCTTGGTTTTTAGGACAGCTGGTCACTGTAGCCACCACCTCCCTACTTTGTACCTGATAGATACTCCCTCCATGTTTCTTTCCTTCATCTCTCACACGTCCCTGCCCTTGAATGTTGGCGGTTGCAACTGACGGGAGCTATGCAGAGCCCTGGTGACGTGGTGGGTAACAGCTCCATGGTAACCCAAAGCCTCACCGTTCAAATCCATCAGCCACACCTTAGAAACCCTATGGGGCAGTTCTGTCTGTCCTAGAGGGTCGCTGTGAGTCAGAATCAACTCAACGGCAGCTGATGTTGGTTTTCTGTGTCCAGAGTGGTCTCCCTTCGAATATTACCATCTTTCATTGTTTGCAGGCCTTTCAGAGAGAAGTACCAATAAGATCGTACACTCAGAGCGAACAGGAGCCCAACTGTAAATGTCACTGCCCGACACCCAGCCCTGCATGCTGAGTCTCCAGAAGAAACAGAAAGAATCCCTGGCTTACAAGAGAACATCTTACTCCCTTATTACATTGTGATTGAGGATACACACACTGATGTGAGCATGCATGCAGGCATACTCCCCACCATCCATCCACAGGAAGAAAATACTCTCAGCAATTTTCTTTGCAAGCACTGACAGTCTAATTCTAGATTTGTTAACTTCTTAGTTAAGAGACGTGCAGACCCTTATAGAAAATATGTTTCCCTTTGAACTATCTTTAAATGCCAAGGATGCAAATAGCACTTAAATCATATTAAAACCTGAAAATAATCTCAGAAGCAGATTTGAATGGGGATCAAGCCATAAACCTACAAGGTTTTCCATAGAGCATTGATCAGAGTGTTGTTAAGTACAATCAAAAAATTCTTTCCTCTAGGGTAATTGGCCCCATGCTCTCTCACCATCATACAAGTACAGACAAAGCAGAAAGACAGAAATGAGCGACGGCATTTTAAGTTTAGGTCTCCTGTAGATTGGTGCTAATTATTTACAGAATTGTCTGTTGTAAGGAGCGAAACAGAAATCCCTCAGAGACTCCAGCAGTATTTTCAAATGTGGCTTCCCGTTGACGTGTTTTAAAAACCAGTGCCATTTCTATGTAATCACAGGTGATTGGCTCCAACTATTAAAAGCACGTCAGTAATGCTGAACAACAGATCTCCCCATTAATGTTGTATAACTGGGTTATGTTTGGGGGTCTAGCACTAGGTTCATTACTACCAGATTTTCTCTGCCTCGTACTAATAAACTAGATTATTGATTTTAGGATTTTCTGTAGATCCACGGATAGTCTCTAAGATGTCTTTGTAAGGCTTCATGCTTAAGTTGTCAACCAAAGTGACATAACAGTGCCCTCGGCTGAGTAATCATTTTCTAATCGTGTTGAAAGGGGTTAAAAAGACCGTATAAAATGAGTCTCTCTGGCATGAGCCTAACGGGAACCTTCTCTCTGTCACTACTGTAACTGAGTAGAGGTCATTCCTACCTGCCCCACCATCTACCCCAGGAATTAGCCACAGTCGCAGCTTAAGACCTCTGATAGTCAGAAATCTGCTTTCTAATATGTCTGAATGGCCGAAGAGCTCAAAAGGCATCTCAGCCTAAATAGGATTGCAGCACCTTGGGTGTTATTCCCAAGCCAAGCAGGCCGGGTGGCTGCATTGGTGGTGGTGGTTATTCATCTGCCTTCTCATTTCATGTGTATGTATGTAAGCGTCTCAGCGTATATGCCCTGCTCACGGGGTGTATGGGGCCGGTGAATGCACACATCAAGTGCGTGTATATGTAAAGTAGAAACTGAACCGGGGTAACAACATGAACTACTGTATGCAAGAAATGTATGAAGTGTGCCCAGCTGCCAGCAGCAATTGCTACATGCAATCCACTGATTATTACGCGTGTTTTGAAGACAGTCCGGCTTACAGTGGTTACGATACTCAGGCTGTGCCCAGTACCAACATATATATGGAACAGGCCTGGGCAGTGAATCAGCCTTATACCTGTAGTTACCCTGGAAACGTGTTTAAAAGCAAGGACTCTGACTTGGACATGGCCTTGAATCAGTACAGCCAACCTGAATATTTCACGGAAGAAAAACCTACTTTTTCTGAAGCGCAGTCGCCATCCTACTCTCCAAAAAAAGGTAGGGACCGTTTTACTCCAGTTTCTGGAAAGTCTCAGTGTCCGTTGCCGTTTCATTCTGCATCAGCCTTGTCATATCTTTGAATGTGAAGGCTGAATGTTGGGAATTAAAAGCAGCAGTAAGCGAGGTTGCTAGGTGATTGAAGAGGTTCTGTGAACAAGCAAGATTCCCAAGCACTTTTTTTCCTTTACATCGGAAAGCTGGGCTGAGTCGCTTTTCTAGACTTTCTTTTGCATGTGCGTGTATATAGATACCGCCCAAAGTGAATATTGTCGTCTCTTTAGCTAAAGAAAATACGTAAAGGATTTCCCCTCGGTCGATAGGCACTGTGGTGTTTGAAATGGGATATATTTCCCCAGTTTGGGTTCAGATTAAAAAGTCATTGGACTCATTCTTGGCCGTCCATATTAAAAGTTTATTTTCATTAGCTCTAAAATATTTTCATGGGTTTTGACAATATAATGTTAATATGTTGGATTTTACAAAAGTGAATTTTAACATGTTTGTTTGCCCATGTAAAACTATAAAGAGTCTACTTGTAGCCCAACCAAGCTGTAAGAATATGAAACTCAAAAGGAAACTTATATACTGATATACTTGACCTTGGCATTCTGCCTGTCTGAAATTGTGTCAGATGAGCTGTATATCAAAGCAAATGAAATGACATTGAAATATACAATATTAAAAACAGTGCGCTATCCATTCACCCAAAGACATTGGGGACTTACAATGCTGTTTCATTTTCTACCAGTAGAACATTTCTTCTATTACAAAAAAAAAAAAAAAAAGAGGTAAAGAGGTAGCCTTTGGGGAACTTGGTAGGAACAGCTAGATAGGAATGGTATTGATAATAGCTTGAATTCTAGTGCAGAGATGCCAGAAACTCATGTAATTTTCTGCATGTCATCCACAGATTATTGCATAGGGAATCAAATGTACTGGTTTCTATAATTTGCAAGAACCTGGATTTCTGTGAAAATAATCTTAAAATATAATGTGCATTCTTTGATTGTGGTTCCTGTAAAAATTATCCCTAGCTCTTCTTCATGCGACTGTCCAACTTAAAGTAGCCTGTTAAGAGAACAAATAAAATCTAACAAAGCAAAACCCAACCTAAAATCCATGTTTAGTTTTTACCTTACACAGTGTTCGTATTTTCTATGCTATTCTATAGCTACCGAAAATGAAATGTGAAAAAGAGTGCCACATGGAACACACTCAGAATCGTTGGTCTGTATTTCCATTTTGTTTCAATTTCTTCTGAAGGGTGTGAGGGCTTCTCGGCTGTTGCACAGTGTGTGTCTCCTGGTGGACGCAATTGAGATCCATCCAGAGTGTGCTATCTTGTTTACTATTCTAAATAAGTTACCTTTGAAAAGAAGAAAGTAGCAGTGCCTCATTCAACGTACCTGAACATTATAGGATCTCAAAAATGCATCACAGTCTGTCTACCTGGGTGTTCTGCTGTTCTTAGAAATTCCTTGCCAAATATCTCAAACTCTTTTAACACTCTTGTGCATTTTCACAATATTTCCTTCCACCAGGGCTGGGGAGCATTTGCTTCTAAGATGCTAACCCGGGGATTCTTTCCTAATTAGTGTGACGCGTGAACTAGAGGGACAGACACATTGTATGCATATATTGATGTAATTTCTCAAAGCCATATGTCATGGAAAGGCTACTGCCACCTGCCAAACTCACTAAATCAAAGCAGGCAAATATTCTTAAATGTGTCTGTATTTACAGTTGTAGGTCTTTAATTAAATCCCAGGAAAACTTATCGCAGCTGTTAACAATCTCTTAGGACAAAAGGTTCTATCCACCGAGTCTATCCATATTGATCCACTATTGGTTTTTGTTGTTTTTGGAAGACCTTCGTAGCATCTCATTAAGACACGATTAAAACTATAAGCAGGTGTTCGGTGGGGCAGGCCTCATTATTGCAATTGAGTTTTCCTATCTGTTTCCATCAAATTCATAATTGCTTCATCTGTGTTTCTTACTGCTGCTACAGCTCTAGAAACTCTTCAATAATGCAACTGGCTTAATTTTTTTTTAACCCTGGCTTATCCTCTAGCCATTAATCAGAGTTGTCTAATATGTAGAGTGATCCTTATCTGGAAGAAAAAAAATTAAGAAGTATATGCGTAGGTGCACATAGCTGAAATTCAGCCCGGTATTCAGGGAAACTGAAGAATGACTCCCAGTTTTCCTTGTGTTGTTTTTCTACATTTTTACATTTAAAGCCAAGGTGGGAAGAAAAACATCATCAAGTTCCTGAAACCTGGAGAACATAAACTCCAGAGTCAGAATTCAGTCTTTTGCATCACATTTAAAGTAAAAAACTTCAAGAAAAGGGAGGGTGGGAGAAATCTGTATAATTCACGCATTCGGGAGAGTGGAACTGCAGAAGATAATATCTGTCTTGTTTTTTTTATTTAAACCAGAATTGAACCTGTGGCTTTTGAGTCAACTCCTATTTGTAGTGTGACCCCGTAAGACAAGAGTAGATCTACTCCATAGGATTTCCAAGGAATAGGTGATGAATTTGAATGGCCAACCTTTTAGTTAGCAGTGTTTTTCGTGAAAAACATGAGAAAGCACATTTTTAATAGTATTTTTTAAAAACTAGGAAAAAATGAAAAGAATCCTAGCAATCACTCAGAAGATATAAGCTGTTTATTGTTTGGCTTTCAAGTCACACACAGCTCTTGTTTGTTAAGTTCAAGTAGTCAGTCTGGTTGCCAGTTCTGGTTACATACGTTTCCCAAGGGGTCTACTCGGGAGGAAGACGGAGGGGAATTGGCAGTAGGGGCCTTTTCTTTGGTGGCAGTGGTTTCAATATAGTTAAAAGTTGACTTCCTTTTGTTTCTTCTTTTTTTTGCCTGGCTGTTCCCACCAGAAATTCCAGCTACATTCCAGAGTCCCTGAACAGCCAGCAACTGGCAGCTCTGAAGGCAGTCAGCTTCTCCTTTTGAACCAAATCCTCCCCAGAGAGTCTACCCTGTCAGATTCTCCCCCGCGGGATCTTTCCTTAACATTCTGCCTGCCTTCTGACTTTATGGAGTCCCGTCTTTAAGTGCTACTAGAGTGCTTGCATTTGAAACAGCTTTCATGGTCAAGAGAATACGAATTTCCTGTTTGGGAGCTGAGATCCAGAAGATACGGGGATGGTTTTGTCCTGTTGCATTTTGATTTTGTTTGAACATACTTTGCTCTGCAGCCGCATTTTCAGTTCTGCAGAAAGAAAAGTTAATAACTGAAGCAGAAACTCCACCGTGAACTGTACACTCTGAAGCTGCTTCCGTTGTCCCCCTGTCTTAGGGACACAGTCGGAAGTCTTTCTTCCTCATGTTCTGTGTTTCTGTTGCTACCACGTGAATAGTTGAGTAGACATTAGAAATGGAAGTTAAATGGTAAATTGGGGGATGATTGGAGTGACCCACATCAAGAGCATTGGATTAAAAGGAAGAGTTAAGCCCCAAAGAAATAAGATCTCTAAGTAGGATTGCTTTGACCTCTTTTAAAGTTAGAGTTACTACGTGGTACAGTTGGGGGAGGGGGGGCTCCCAGAATCAGCCCAGACCAAAAAGGAAACATGTTTCATGAGAAGCAGGTATCCTTCAACCCTACAATGAACTCAGTTTAGTGAGAGGCAAGTTAAAAAGAAAAATGGGAAGGTTTATGAAGCCATTGCACACTCACTGTCAGCCGTGAACTTGAACATAAAATGACCCATAGTTTAAATTCCTCTCTCCTTCCTACCCTTCCATTTTCCCCATCCTTCTGCTCTCTCCCTCTCTCCCCAACCTCTCCATGCCTCCTGCATCAGTTTTTCCATCTTTCTGTGTCTCTTCTTCCTTCCCTCCGTCGTTCATCCTCTTTCTCTCACTCCTCCCTATTTCTACTTCTCCTCTCTGGTTGAATTTAATTTAAGTGCATTATTCTGACTGAATTTAATTTAAGCACCTCAGCCCATCCAATAAACGATTGGACATTGCAGACATGTCCTTAAAATGTAATACTTAAAGAGAATCACAGATTTTCCTACAGTGTTTATGTAATTGTGGAGTTGGTTTCATAAGGCTGTATGAGGCACTGTTCCCCTATACTATGAAGAGATCACCACCTCAGAAAACAATACAACCATTTTCTTGAATGCAGAACATGTTTGCTGCACAAAAGGCTTAAGGAAAGTGTCTCTCAGCACCCAAAAATGAAAACAGAATAAGGAACAGGAGTAGTTTCTCAACTAAGTCCAAGGTCAGACAAAAACCATGAGCTGCTCTTCTTTCCTGATAGTTGGGTGTCTTCTCAAAGGCCTGCCCCTCAGAGATTTCTTTGGGTGCCTGAACCTCATCGCAAAACGTCCATTGCCACTACTCACAATGATAGCTAGGATGGGAGTCCAAGGCATTGTGGTCAAACAAAGGTGGCCACCTGGCAGGCTTGGGAAAGATCCATGGGACCACATCCCTCCATGGCCAAGTTCAAGGCTGTTTCTTATCCCTCGGTACTCAGGTGCATTCAGCCTGAGGACCAGCTGGTCTCCACTTCCACCGTACTCACTGATCTGGCTTTTGTGCCCCAGCTTCCATGTTTCACCCACTTCCGAGATATCTCCCACTTCCCCAGTACCCACTAGCTGTCTGCGAACCTTCCCGGTCTCCAGATCCCTGTGACTGTTGGCCATCCTGTGCTGTCCTTGGTACCACCCTCATCTTGACTCTTCTGCACCTGTGCTTCAAGAATTTTCTGGGTTCTCCTGGAGACTCCCGCAACCCAAGCGCCCTCCCTTCTTCACAGATACCTCCTGCCATACTTTTCTGTCCCTCTCCCCTCCGTGTTCACCCCTCCACTATCATAAGCCTTCTACTCCAGCCACGCAGTAGCAGATCTCCCCTGTCCTGGGCACCCATCGCAGAATACAGGAAGGCAGAACAGAGTGCTCTAGAAGAGTGGTTAAGGGAAAGACAGCACAAAGAATCAACAGAAACCAAACATTTTCTTTCCTAAAATATCAGTCGTGCCGAGGTTGAGAAGCCCTTAGCTGAATACACTTGATGTTTTCAAGAGATTTGCACTAATCATTCAGAGCTAACATCGTTGTTCTATAAGCTGTACCTGTGCAGGTATCCATGCAGGTACATCCTGTGGTCAAGGTCGATAGGCACTTTACATATTGTTAGTTGAGAGAGTCCATTGCCTTATAGTGTTTAGACACCAAAACATCTGTTGCTGTTGAGTCATTTCCAGCTCACAGAGACTACAGTACAAAGACTGCCTCATAGGGGTGCCAGGACTGTAACCTTCTTGGAAGCTGACTGCTAAATCTTTGTCTACCAGAGCTACTGGTGAGTTCAAACCCCCACATTTCAGTGAGCAACTGAGCGCTCAGTGACTGCACCACCATGGCTCCTGCTTGCACACCAGAGAGGAGATAACACCTTACCTTCATTTAGAACAGGGAATGATCTCGTTAGTACCAGGTTGCTAAAACCCTAAAGCCTGCAGGTGCCGGAGAGCTAACACTAATGAGGGAGAGGCAGGATGGTGTCCTAATGGATGCTTAATTTGAATTTTTTAGCCAAGACACACATACATAGTAGTTTTCCATTGTAAGAATATTTCTCCTTTCCATAAAGAAATATATTTGCTTTCATTTTTCTTAAGCTACTTTGGTCTTCCCATTTTTTATAGAGATTAAGTGGGCTATTGAGGGGGGAGACACAAGAGCAAGAATACACAGAAAACCACATGTAGCCCTCGAGCTGGAGCAGGGCATGGAGGGGTGCCAGCTACAGAGAGCCCAGGAGGAAATCATTACAGAGGGGTGGGAGTGCCCTTTGCAAGTCAGATGTTTGTTACCCTGTGGGAATTGGGTCTCAGTATTGCCAGATTTGTTAATTATTCACATGAGGCAAGAAGTCTAGATTTTCTGTGAAATCTCCCGACTTTAAAAATTGGCTCAGATTTTTTTTTCAACACTGTAAACTAAATTGTAGACTGCCAGTGTGTGTGCCCTTTTGATGAAAATTTGCACTGAAACTCATTATACCAATCTATTCCTTCCACTGTAATTTGCATCTTCAAGAGCTTTAACTCCAATTGTGGACTTCACAGTTATGTCAGCTGCTCACAGTTTGAGTCTACAGGGACAAGGAGAAGGAACGATGGACTTCTTTTTGCATGTACAACTGTATTGTGCTTAAGCCTGACCCAAAACATTTATATGTTTTCATTTTCAGGATTCTAGAGTCAGAGGAATCATTTAAAACTCGCTTTGCCTTGCTTTCTGCCCAAAGACTTCCAAGGTGGGGAAATCCCGAGTCCTTTGTCATCTTGTCTTCTTCTTCCTGGATAAACAGCTCTGACCTGGTCCTCCTGCTGCCTCCCCTCCCACCCGCCACCTCCTACACCAGTTCACGGCCTGGTGACTCCAGGGTCTCCTGTCTCCTAGCACCAAGGGCCTAGCCAGCCAGAGGGCAGAGAGGAAAGTAAATCTGCTTGATGAGTCCATGAAGGTGGGGTGGAGGGACAGGAAGGCAATGGTTGGTTTAGAAAAGACTTCAAGAAGTAGGAGCCCTGCTGGGAATACCAGTTGAGAGAAAGGACAGTGGAGGCAAACTTAAACCAGAGAAAGTGGGAATCATGGCATTAGTAGGTATAAGAGAGAGGAGAGGTAGATGGGAAATGATCTATAACGATGATGAAGATGAAGGTCAAGGTGACCGTGATGATGGTGATGATGAAAATGAAGAAGAAAAGAGAGGGAAATTTTGTATTGGTTCTGCAAAACCTTTCAACAAGTTTTTTCAATATGATTTACTTCTGAGGATATGAAAAGCTTCTCAATATGGTTTACTTTTAAAGATATGAAAGGTTTTTCATTATGCTTTACATTTAAAGGTAATGAAACAGAAGGAGACTATGCAAAAATGTCATTTGGCTTTTAAAAATTTGCATAAGTTACAACTCATGTAAGGTACTTTGTCCAGCACTGTCTGTCACAATCAATCATATGTGGCTAGCTCAAATCCTTTGTGGAATGACTTAGGGTTAAGTTAAAGTAGATAAAGAAGACTGCTAAATATGATTCAGATAAACCATATTGTAAGTTTTATTGGACCCAAAGATGTAGGTCTTTGTAATTTATTGTCCTTATGGCTTACCCGTTAACAACTTTTAAGCATCAGAATAGACACTGATGTGGAGACATTACGTTTCTTGAAAACAGCAAAATCCAAGAAGGATATATAACACATTTTCATTTTTTAGCATACAAATATATATCATGATGTATGAAACTTATAACTAAATTTGATACAAGAATAAAGCTCCTGGAAATTTGGAACAGTTTTCACAAAAATAGATGAGTCTGGCTTGCCTGTCTGCTTAAGGGTACGTTTTTATCACCAGATTCTTGTTCTCATCCCAGAGAGTTTTCAGACAACAATGAAAGAAGTTGTTAAAGTTAATGCTGCTTCAAATTGTGCCCAGTATCTTACATATAGTAGGCCCATGCGTATTCGTTACATAAGTACATGGATGGGTGGGTGGGTGGGTGTATTGATGGATGGGTGGATGGATTAATATAGTATTTATCCAAAACCAAACCCACTGCCATCAAGTTGATTTCAACTCATAGCAACCCTATAGGACACAGTAGAACTTCCCCATAGAGTTTCCAAGGAAAGCCTGGTGGATTCAAACTGCCAACCTTTTGGTTAACAGCTGTAGCTCTTAAACTCTATACCACCAAGGTGTCCATAATACTTATCAGAGGTTTAAAACTTAACATGATTAAAGGCTTGGTACCCAATACCAAGAGTTAAATGTAAAAAGAATTAGAATTAATATACTGAGAAAAGCCTAAGATAAACCATTCAAGATTTCTAAGTACATAAGGAAATGGTATAGGGGAAAAAAGAATGTCCTGTACGACAGGATAAACTGAGCAGGTTCCTCATAAAACCCGGAAGGCTGGCTACGTACTCTAATCACTTAGTTTCTGCTGAGGTGTTAAGATAGCGTCTCATCCTTTGTCCTGACCCAAACCACTCTGGGTCCTTTGCTGGGTCTGAGGTGATAGTTCCACAAAATGAACCAGTCATGTGCAACTCTCTGCTCTTCCCAGAGCTGCCCAAAGTACTGCCCAGTACCACTGAAAACAACTGTGCCTTTAGGATGGCGGAACGTGTCTTGCTGGGCAAGTGGCCTTATACAGAAGATAAGATTAGCCAGATTGCACAAGGTCTCTGAATCCAGCTCCTCTCCCCTTCTGCTAGATCCGCCTTCGCAGGCAGTAACTTTGGCTTCATGTCTGCCGTCAAGGTTAATCTGCCTTATGTTCTATTTCCCAAATGGCTGTGTCTCTGCCAAGGTGATGAAAGAACCCATATTTTCCCTCCCAGGATATGAGATACTGTTATTGCCTGCTTGAAAGAGGTAAACTAGCCAGGCTTCTGATTTTGAGGTGTACCTGAAAAACCTTGAATCCAGTGCAAATCAGGAAGCCAAGCTTATACCCTACTGCATGATTTATACAGAAAATGCACAAAACTTCCTCCTCCCATGGACCAGGCTCCTCTACAAATCTTTTTTTTTTTTTAATTAGTTTAGCTACAACATGGATGAACCTCAAAATCACTATGCTAAATGTAAGAAGCCAGTCACAAAAGACCACATATTGCACATACTGTATGACTGCATGTATGTGAAGTGGCCAGAATAAGCAAAGCTGCAGAGACATGAAGAACATAGATTTGGGGTTGCAGAGGCTGAGGTGGGGAGAAGGGCAATGACTGCTAAAAACCAAAACCAAACCCACTGCCATCAAGTTGATTCCAACTCATAGTGACTCCATGGGACAGAGTAGAACTGCCCCATAGAATTTCCAAGGAGGCCTGGCAGATTCAGACTGCTGACCTTTTGGTTAGGAGACATAGCACTTAAACCATGACGCCACCATGGTTTCCTGGTGACTGCTAAAGAGTACAGTATTACTTTTGGGGGTGATGAAATTGTTCTCGAAATAGAAAGTGGCAGTGGTCCAACATACCCTAAACATACTAACCCGCTGCCGTCAAGTCGTTTCCAACTCATAGCGACCCTAAAGGTCAGAGTAGAACTGCACCATAGAGTTTACAAGAAGTGCCCGGTGGATTTGAACGTACTAAGAACCATTGAATTGTACATTTTCAGTGGATGTGTTATATAATAATGTGAGTTAGATCTTCATAAAGTGATTACCCCCCAAAAAGCAAAAAAAAAAACCCAGAATGTTGGTAACATTCTACCGTGTTAGCCTATTTTATCTACCCGATTGTTGTTGTTGTTAGGTGCCGTCAAATTGGTTCTACTTAGCAATTCCTCAGCTGTTGCCAGTGTCAAGTAAACAAAATCTCTAAGCACTTTGTTGAACAAGCAGTTGAACTTTGCTTTCATGAAAATACACTTGATGAAGTGGCATCATCATCTATTAGTGATTAGTCTAAAAACTAATGTATTTGAGCAAGTGACAGCCAGGGAAATGGATCATTCTCGGCCCACCATTTATCACCACGGGTTATGATTGCTTCGGAAGGGTGATGGTCTAGGCTTCTGTAATAGTCCCCTGAGACAACTCGCTGATGCTGTTCCCTGATGAACTCCCAGGGGTTGTGTCTCTCAGCTTTGTGTCCATTACTGGATGGCCAGTGCCTCAGAATTCAGCACTGACCTCATGCATTCCATTCAGAGCCTACTGCTAACAAAGGAACTAGGACTGACTGTGTGTTTCAGCCTGTGACACTTTTGGTGACGGTGAAAAAGAAAAAGGTGAAGGAAGTGAAGTTAAGGAAGCAAGAAATGGCTAAATTCTTTAGAATTCATTAGCGTGTGATGTTGTCAGCTGTGTTCAGTAACCTTAAAAGGATACTCACCTGTCGATTCATTATGTGTGGGATGTTATTCCCTGATGGAAGTTATTTAACAATGAATAATGAACCTGAGCTTAATGACTGATGTATCATTGCCTGTGGTGACTGTTTTGGGTAAATAAGATGGTTCAGAGTTAATATTTTAAAGACAAGAAAGAGGTGGGTGGAGTGAACTAGTGTAATCTCGTAAGCAGCTACCCACCAGCTGAAGTAGATGTTTCCATGGAAGGTTTGGTGATTTAAATAAAGACATATTTGACCTTTGCTGCCCCTGTCTAGAAAACACTACTGAAGTCAACTCTTCAGACAGAAATGGACTAGACTTGGGAACACAGCGTGATCATATTGTGTGTGTGGTTTTATATAGGATTCTGTCCTGCTGGTCTCTTTCTAGATGGGAGAGAGGAGGGTGGAGAGGAGGGGACAGGAGCTTGTTAAGAGGAGTGTGCTGTCATGGGGCAAAGAGAGCAGAAGGAGCTGAAGATAGGCAGGCATCCAAAATTGATTTGGATTGTATACTTCCACTTAATCACAGTTTAAAAGAATACATATTTAACCACCTATTTATCCACCCACCAAGAAGATTCTTTAGGAGAAACAAGAGAACCAAGTAAGCCACCTATCAGACTAGCAGTTAGAAAATGGAATGGACCCATTTCTGTCCATTGCTCCAATTATCATTGAATTTCAGGATTTACAAAAACCTGAAGGTCAAGTAGTCCAACTATCAACATAGATTGCTGAGTTTCAGGGAGGAGAAAATTTTGGTGAACTATTACCGAAGTCAAAAGATAAAGCAGGCAGGTAGTGGTGAAGGAGGGTAAGATGTGGTAAAGGGAAAGTGAAATAACTTGCATCTTTCCAACTCTGGTTGACCTTCTTGGGCTCTCTGTTTTGAGTCAACATTATCCCATGAGGATATAAGTGTCCAGCTGTATTACAGTGGTTCCCACACATGAGATTAGAGGAAAATGATCTATACCTCTTTCATCCTTGTCCCTGCCTGTCACACTTGATGCCAAGAACTCAATAGTCTTTACTCTTTTTGATCACCTGTACATAACCTAGGCATAGTATTCTCAAGGGTCATCTATGTTGTAACATGTATTAGTACTTCATTCTTTTTTATGGCTGAATAATATTCCATTGTATAGATATACCAGATTTAGTTGATTCTTTCATGAGCTGATAGACATGTGAGTTGTTTCTATTTTTTTCATTATTACAAATAATGCTGTTGTGAACATTCATGTATAAGTTTTTGTGTGACATATTTTCAGTTCTCTTGAGTATATGCTAGGAGTGGAATTATTGGGTCATGTCACAACTCTTGCTTCAACTTTTTGAGGAACTACCAAACTGCTTTCTAAAGTGATTGCACCATTTTACTCTTCTACCTGCAGTGTTCAAAGGTTCTAGTATCTTTAGATCTTTATCAACACTTATTATTATCAATCTTTTTTATTGCTGCCATCTTAGTACATTTGATATGGTCTCTCATTGTGTTTTGAGTTTTATTTCCCTAATGACTAACAATGTGGAGCATCTTTTCATGATCTTCCTTCATTTTCTCCTCTCTTTCATCAGAGAATGACCAGGGTTGGAAAAACAGAATTCAATTGCTTGTATGCATGCTTCTCAAAGGAATAAACTGTGTCTTATTTATTTTATATCCTCAGCACCTACCATAATACTAACCCAAAATCAAACCACAGCCATCGCTATCAAGTTGATTCTGACTCATAGTGACCCTACAGAATACAGTAGAACTGCCCCATAGAGTCTCCAAGGAGTGCCTGGTGGATTCAAACTGCCAGCCTTTTCGTTAGCAGCTGTAGGTAGCTCTTAACCAGTATGTCACTAGAGTTTCCTGGTAAAGTACTAGGTACATTAAAAAGAGGAAAAAAAAAATCCTACTGCTACCAAGTCGATTCTAACTCACAGTGACTCTACAGGCATGTAGTAAATGGTAAATAAATGCTTACTGAATTCATGAACGGCTGAATGAATGTGTGAACATACAAACAATTCCGGTTCCTTTTTCCTTCTACTCAAGTCCCTCTTAGGCTTTTCCTTTTCAAAAATGTCTTATGAGATTTTTTAGAGCCCTTTAAGTGAACTCAACCAATGAATCATGTTTTGCATGACATAAAACCAAACTAAGAAAAGCTGTGATATTTAAAAAGATAATCCTGTGTGTTACCAGATCTCACTTTGAAGTCTTTTATCTTCTGCCCAATAAGGAACATTTTTCTAAAATAAAGTCTGAGCAAAGTAATTTCTAAGAAATTGTGAATAGGATTCGTTCTTTTCTGTTTTCTTTATGCCTTGTTTTATTTTGTTTTTTCGGAAAGGTAAGTCCTCAGTGATTTGGTTTACTGTGAAAACATCACAGTAAAACTCATAGTAAGTTACCTTTCATTTCAACCTGACTAATCTTCGCTGACACCATTAAAAGTTTACAGAGTTGAAGAACTTCGTAAGGGTGCCGTGATCTGCCTCTCCTTTCTCCACATCCCCATAGTTCATGACTTCTCTTGATCTTTTGGTTCTGTCTAAAAAGCTCGGCTCAGCCATCTGTGGTAAACTGTTGACTCGTGTAAAGTGTGGTTTGTTTGCCCTTTTGAATTAGTTCTTTGTATGAACATTAGCTACAAATGAGGGGAGAAAGGTGAAGCCAGTGGGAAGTGGGCTCATTCTGGTTTTGATTGTAAACTTCAGCTCCCTGGGTCAAGGAGTTGAAACTAATAAACCAATGAGGGGGGAATTATTATGGTAGGTTTTTTCTTTTCATTTTTTTTTGTATATGTGTTACTAATAGAATCTCTGTTATTTCACATTACCTAATCCTGTTGGGTTATGTTTCAAAATATCACTAGTTTATGTACCTTATTTTAGATGGCCTTATTCATTCTACTTAAAAATAACTCTATTTTTATTTTTATGTTTAAAGCACAACTGATACTGGAGGAACTAGAAGTTAGGAGATCTGGTTTAGAGTTTCTGCCATTAATTTCTACAGTTCTAGTGTCATGCAGAGAGTTAGCATTCTTGGCTGCCGTTCAAAAGACTGGAAGTTGGAGTCCACCCAAAGGTGCTGTGTAAGAAGGGTTTGATGACCCACTTCTGAAAAATCAACTATTGAAAATCCTATGGTGCACAGTTCTGATCTGATACACAAGGCATCACCATGAGTCAGAATCAACTCAATGGCAACTGACTGTTTGTTAATTTCTAGTGTGACCCTGAGGAAGATAAACCTCTGAGGGCCTTTTTCTTCTCCTCAAAAACATCTAGTGGTCTTCCACAACATTTATAGCTATAAAGTTCTGTGAATGTATTGAATGGTGCCTGGATTCCACAGTGGATCAAGTTTTCTATGAATAATTTCTAAAATAAGGTGTGTAGAGGCAATTGTGCTGCCTGAAATTGAGAAAATTCCAGGTGCCTGAAACCCTGGTCTCACTGCATAGTTCACTGGCCTTCCCATTCCCTTCCCACCTGCCCAGCAAGCAGGATCACACTTTTTCAAAGACATCTTGAAATCTTGGGCCTGATATTAATGCTAAAAGTGTTAAGATATTGTTCATTCAGTTTCATTAAGCTTCTCAGAGGGCACTTCCTCTTGGCAAACCAATTTTGTCCCTGGCCTGGTGACCTTAGTGCTAATGTGTGTTTGACTTTCACATGCCAGAGTTTTTTCACATTCCTCTTTTTCCTTCCTTCACAGGGTACATACCCAGTTACTTAGACAAGGACGAGCTATGTGTAGTGTGTGGTGACAAAGCCACTGGGTATCACTACCGCTGCATCACCTGTGAAGGCTGCAAGGTAAATGCCCCCGGGGTCCAGTGAGCATGGAGCTCGCTCAGCTCCAGTCCCTCCCCAGCGTCCGGCCAGAATGCAGCGCTAACATGGTGTTCGCGTTAGGACCCGATTCACACATTCATGGCAGTGATCTTCCAGGTATCTGGTCGTGCTCTTCACATTCAAGAACTGAATTGATTTTCTTTTCCCCCAATTCCTTGCCAGCATGTGATCAGGATCTGATTTCTTCACCTCTGCAATTTTTTTTTAAATTAGGGGTTAAGTAAAATGGGGGGTGCAAGTTAATAAAACTCTTGCTTTAGGCTTAAAAATGTCTCTCTTTTATAACATGTCATCATGCCGACAAATCACCATTTCTCTTCCTACTTTATCTACAATGAATTTGTTCCCCCACAGGCTTTTTTCCATGGTTAATTTAAGTTAATCTTATTTTTCAAGGTTCCATTAAGGAACATCTTTGAGGCTACTTAGATTCAGTTATGCCCTGAAATTATCTAAATTGACTGTTTGCGTAGAGATCAATCAGTAAGAAAATTCTGGTCATCCGTCAGCTAATTTTGTGTTCAGCGATCCGTATTCAGCTGGTACTTGAAAAGAGTCCACTAGGAATCAGCAGTCAGTTCATTTTCCGGAAATGAGCCTGAATTGCCTGAGTTACCATTTCCATCTGCCATATTGAGATGAGTCTTCTGGCGAATATCTTTTTTAGTCCAACAACCTAGCCTAGAAAATAAGGTCTGTTACACAACTAAAGAAAGCTGAAGTCAGGGCTCTCGCCAGCATGCCACTCCTGTTTGTTAAATGAGGATGTATTTTAAGCCAGGGAAGGCTTTTTCTTTTTCTTTTTTTTTTTCTTGTTAAATATTTTTTCACTTTTTATATTTAAAGGTAAATTGTCACAAGATGCAAAACCCGAAATCAAAAATTGTATTAAAGTATATAAAGCAATTCAGTCTTCTCTCTGACTTTCATCTTACCTCCTCCCTTTACCTCTGTCTTTCTACTCTGAGCCCCAGACCCCAAAAATCAACATGTTAGTGTGGTTTCAGACCAAGAGGTTCTCCCTAGTGGAAGATTTTCCATGTAAAAGCCAGTCACTACCATCAATTCCAACACATAGTGATTCTATAGGTCAGAGTAGAACGGCCCCATAGAGTTTCCAAAGAGTGCCTGGTGGGCTTGAACTGCTGACCTTTCCTTGTAAATTCTCTACTTTTTGTGCGTGAAATTGGGGAGCACTTGGCAAAAGTTCACTAGAAATGTGGAGATGATACACCCATTGGGAAGAGGTCATTTCTAAGGTCCCAAGGCCTTCTGTCTGCCGGGTGGAATGTGGATGTCGCCTCTTGTCATTTATCCACATCCCTTTGATCTAAAATTTATAATCCTTTAACAGCAATTGGGCCAAAGGTTGCCAGTATGTCTATAGCCAAGTGCCGTCGAGTCGGATCCGACTCATGACAACCCTAAAAAAACCAAAATTTTTAAGGAACTAACCCATTGAAGCCCATTGCCGTCAACTCATAGAAACCCAAGAAGACAGAGTAGAGCTGCCCCATACGGTTTTCAAGGGGAGCTGGTGGGTGAACTGCCAACCTTTCGGGTAGCAGACATAGCACTTAACCACTGTGCTGCCAAGTCTTCTTTATGGAACTAGCCAGCCAGCCAAGTGCCAACGAGTCAGATCCAACTCATGGAACTAAGTGGAGCTAATTATAAATAAATGCTAACTATTTATTTACTGAATCAACTTGACAGCAGTCGGTTCGGGTTTAGTTTTGGTTTTATTTGTTAATTAGGAGACTCGCAGAATGCCTCTTGAAAGCACATTTTTATTGGCTTGATTTGAAAGTAATAAAACCGCATTAGATACATTCTGTCTTTCCAAAGACTCGTAATTCATACTGGCCCTTTTTCTGAAGTAGCGTCAATTCATAAGACTTTATGTAACTGATTTGCAGCATTAAGATTCTTTTAAATCAGTTTCTGATGGTAAATTTTGAATTCTGGGAGACACTCTAATGAAAATTCCATTTAATACTCAACTCCCAGAGTAGCCCTAATTTAGAATGAATATGCCTTATAGAGGACTTAATGCATTATTACTGATTTACTTAAATAAGAGGAGAATCAAGTCTATTAACCAATGCTTCTGTGTCAATGTGGGTCTTCCTGATGATGAGAAATCTACTTTTCCCTACTAACAAGATCATGTAGGATGTCTCGGACTGGCTTCAGCTATGGTTTTCTTTGAAAGAAGAAATCGTATAGCAAGAGGCTAAATTTCTTCTGGTGGCATACTGGTTAAGTGCTATGTCTCTTAACCAAAATGTCAGTGTCAGTTTGAATCTGCCGGCACTCTTTGGCAATTCTCTGAGGGAGAACTTCTCTGTGTTTTAGGATCAACTAGGAGTCTGAAATGACCCAGCAGCAGTGGGATTTTTGGTTTGGTGCCTTCATCTCAGATCAGAATCTTTTCTAAGTCAGTTGCTTCTCTTTTGCCTATCTTTTGCCCTGTAGACAATGAAATCATTTCAAGATGCTTGCAATAAGCCATTGTTGGTACATTTTTATAGAAAGAATATTGACACTCTCCCCTAGTAAGCCGTTTTTTGTTGAACACTCAAAGCTTTTGTAACAGCTGCCTAACTACTGAACTAAGACTGTGACACTTAGTTCTTTATAAAGCCGATTAGTACATTTTCTCCACAGACTAAGATATGGAGCCAGTTCTTGTCACAATGCAGGGAAGCATGTCTGATGTTGATTGATAAAAGTCTCTGGTCACTAACAAAGTGTCAGTGAGATACAGTATGTCCTCATTCATTCCCTGAGACGTCTCTCTTGTCAGTTCACTTCTAAAAGGATTTTCCTTTTTATAAGTTGACTATTTCAAATGTGAGTTGTATTCAAGTTCACTGCCAGGTATTCATTTTTGTGACTTTTTCCAAGTAAAGAACCCAGCATCTTTACACACTCTAATAACGTGGTTCCTCACATTGTGTCAAATAGGGTTTTATTGTAGCCTTGGGGAGACCAAAGTCTTAAAAGACATGTGGTCCATGAAGTATCCAGGAAAAGTTCTCGGAGGTGGGCCCCAGAAGACATGGTCTGTGAATAACAGAGGCAGCTACCGAAAATCTTTCTTAGAGATAAGCAAAGTATAAATTACTTAATGCAATTTATTCCATTACAAAGTATGCGGTGTAACCATTTTGGAGTAATGGGTGATAGTGATCCTTTCATCTTGACATGCTCGCTTCCTCATGTTGTTAGGCTCTCCTGTAACCTCCCACTCCTGGAATAGCAACCACCATAAGCATAGGAGTGAGGACTCACCCAAACCAAACCCACTGCTGTCGAGTCAATTCTGACTCCTAACAACCCTACAGAATAGAGTAGAACTGCCCCATAGAGTTTCCAAGTAGCACGTGGTAGATTTGAACTGCTGTCCTTTTGGTTAGCAAACATAGCTCTTAACCACTAATGTCCCCAATTTCGGATACAGTAATCTCCTCTTGTCTTGATAACAACAGGCAGCATTCTCACTGGATGTCTTGGGCATTGGTATTTACACCTCCAAGGAAACTTTGCCTCCTTTAGAAGGAGGTGAGCTGCTCTACTCCACTCCTCATCTGCCGCAACTTCTTCCTGCAGGGGATGTCTGGGTTTCTTTTGCCCTCCAGGCAAAGGTAACTCTTAAAAGGTGGATAGGACAAAAGGCAATGGAAGAAGATAAAGGTAGTTCACAGGAAAGGTTCTTCTTCACTTTGTTGACCACCCTGATGTTCGTCTTTTGGCAGGACTTGGCACCTGGCATAACCAAGGAAACCCAGCGAATATCTCAAATAGCTGCTCTGTGTGCAGTTCAGTGATTCTCATAATATCTCACTGTCATGCAAATGAATAGACTCAAATTTTAAGTATGCAAAACCTAAATATATCATGATAGACTTTCTACTAGACCTTGAACGGTAGAAACCATAAAGGATTTGCATACATGCCATAAATCCAGTCCGCTAACCTCTGTAATTGCTGGCATCATCCACCTTTTGTTGCTTTGCCCACTAAAAAATTCCTACCTTTGATCTTTTCACTCTAAGGAAGAGCTCTCAAGTATATCTGAGTCAGGAATATGCAACTGTGTGTATGTACATAATGTAGACCCCAAACCGAACCCATTGCCGTCAAGTCAGTTCCAACTCACAGCCACCCTCTAGGAGTAGAACTACCCACTAGAGTTTCCAGGGAGTACATGATGATTTCAAATAGCTGACCTCTTGATTAGCAGCTCTGTGACTTAACTGCACCACATGATCAAAGCCAAGGAAAATTAAACAGGATAATCAAAATTTGGATGTCATCAAATCAAGGTCAATATCAGTTCCACCATTCATCTACCAAAGTTAGTGATCCCCTTCAAGCTTTAAAGCAGAGCAACCTTTAAACCTTGTTTTTTCTTCTATGCTACCCAAACCAGCTCAAACAAAGGTTTTTTTGAGGGGCAGGTGGGAGAAGACAATTCATAGTTTGTGTGTCTTTAACTTTTTAAATAATACAGTAAAGTTGGCTTACCTTTGCAACATTTAAGCAGTTAAGTAAATAAGATTTGGAGCCTGACTCTCTGGACCCGGCCTGTGTTCAAGCATGTTCTTTCCATGTGATTTGGTGGCAAGTGATTTAGCTACTCAGAAGTTTAGTCTTTTAGCTCCTGCAATAGAGATATTAAGAGTGCCTATCTTGCAAGGTTGTAAGGGAGGTAGAAGCAAAGGAAATGTATCCACAACACTTTGGAGGGTGCTCTCCCAATAAATGCTTCCTGCCATTGTTCATTCCTACCATACACAAGTACAGTTGCCAAAACTTGAAGATCATGTCCAGAAATATTCTAGTATTAAAAAAAATTGCCATTGAGTCCATTCCAGCTCATAGTGACCCTACAGGACAGAGTAGAACTGCTCCATAGAGTTTCTAAGGAGTGCCTGGTGAATCTGAACGTCCGACCTTTGAGTAAGCTGCCACAGCACTTAACCAGTATGCCACCAGGGATAGCATGCTGTTAATTATGTTATATAAATCTTTCCCAAGCCTGGAATAAAAGAGTGTCCTCAGAAACCAGTATAGGCCCTCTCCAGAGTAGCCTGTACCATGTGCCCCCATCTGCCTTAAGAAAGAAAAACAACATATTGAACTTGTCAGGTATATGCCTCGTGTACATTGGAAAAAAAGAATATTATGGTCATGGTAATTATTGCATGGCCCGATGCACTTAGTGAATGCTACTAACTTGTACATGGGAACACTGTTGAAATGGCAAACATTCTGTATTTACTTAGCACACACATGCACACACTTAAAAAAAAGAAAAAAAGTGTTTTAAAAGAAAAACCTTCCTGCCATGAGTTAGGGGACAGCTTTGGTAGAGAACCTGGAATTGTGTAGTCTCCAAGTATTGCTGTTTGAAGAGCTATCTGAGACATTCATGACCATTTCAAAGGTCAAAATAAAGGACTGAACTGAATCTCTAAAGACTGTTATTGCATCTATTTAAGTATTGAGTCAGGAATTTATAAAGTACCACAAGTGCCCAGATTTTTTATTCCCCAGGACAGAGGAGCAAACTTTGTGGCTTAATTAATTTAGCAATGTAGCTATGGAACTCTGTAAAGTGAAATAATATAATTTATTTCTATTTTTTCAGTGTTTAGAACCCCTAATAAGCACAGTGGTTAAGCACTATGACTAGTAACCAAAAGGTCAGCAGTTCACATCCACCAGGCACTCATTGGAAACTCTATGGGGCAGTTCTGCTGTGTCCTATAGGATCCCTATGAGTCAGAATTGACTCCACAGCAGTAGTGTTGGTTTGGAGTTTTATTCAGTGTTTAAAAATAAATAAATAAAAGCATCTGATTCACTCATTAGTCTCTTTTCCCTGGATAAATGCCAAAAGAAATTGAACCTTTATCTCTATGACATCCCTTCACCGTAGACTTGGAATTCTTCACATTCACTTCAGACCAATTGTCTTATATTTCAATACGTAGAGCTAAACCAGAAAACCAGACATCTTGCTGTCAAGTTGATTCTGACTCATAGTGATGCATAGGCAGTGCAGAATGACCCTATAGACAGAATAGAACTGCCTCATACAGTTTCCAGGGAGTGGTTGGTGGATTCGAACTGCCACCCTTTTGGTTAAGCAGCTGAGCTTAACCTATGTGGATCCCATGTAGAGCTAGAGGTCTGAACAATTCATAGTCAGATGGACACAAAATTCCAGAGTCATTTATTTCTGGAAAAAAAAATAATAAAACTGATGTCTTGGGTCTTTGTTTTCCATGTAGGGTTTCTTTAGAAGAACCATTCAGAAAAATCTCCATCCGTCCTATTCCTGTAAATATGAAGGAAAATGTGTCATAGATAAAGTGACGCGAAACCAGTGCCAGGAATGTCGCTTTAAAAAATGCATCTATGTTGGCATGGCAACAGATTGTAAGTAGAGCTTCTTCGTTTGCATCTTATTCAAGGAATGTTGACGGGGGAAGGGTTTGATTCAAGGATATCAACCTGGTAGAAAAGAAAGTCTCAGCTGGTGTGGGCAGAAGGGAGACACCTTGATGCCCTCAGACCGCTCATTCACACCTAGCCTTGCCCAACAAGGTAGGCGGGAGCCTGTTGCTGGCTGGTTTTCACCTGGTAGAACTCTTTCCCTTCTCTGCCCTTGCTACCTCCTATCCCTCCAGGTACCGAGATGATGGGTGTGGGAAGGCAGTTAAATGATCATCCCTCTCATGGCAGCAGGGGCTAATTGGTAGCAACACTGTGTGCATGGAAGATTAAAACTGAACGCTGCTGTCCTTTCACCTTGACAAGCTGTAGTTTTCACACACAGCCATTGTGCAGTGACAGCCTCATAGAGAATTCCTAACACTTTTCAAAAGCAGAGACAGGAATTTGTTTGGTGGACATCTTTGGAGACGGGGCACTGGCAGAAAACATCGCCTTCAGAAACATCTCGAGAATGCGAAGTTGAGTGCTAGGGAGTGAGGCATCCTGCAGTTGGTCGGCTGTGGTATTTTTAGCCGTAAAGACGTTTGAGCTAAAGGAGTCCTCCCCAGTTTCCAAAGTGCCGTAGCATATGGTCACGCGATGAACCCTTGCAGAAGCTTTTCCCCCACACTGTGAAGGGATTCACACCAGTCACTTTGATTAATCTAATAATAAAAATAATAATCACAACATTCAGAATGTGTGGCCTCCCTTTTGTTAGATATTAATGACTTCTACTGGCGAAACTTTAAATCCAGCGATAGGCAGTCTCAACTTTTAGTTAAAAAAGAAGAAAGGAAAAGAGAAATGGAAGGGAAGGAAGGTAGGAGGAAGGAAGAGAGAAAGCAATAATTTTCCTCTTAAAAGAGGAAATAGTTGCAACCTACTCATGTGAGATAAATAGGATTCTCTCAGCTAGGACAGGGAATGTGTGGAATAATCTGGTTTTCCAATTTTGAAAAGCCAGAATGGGCATTTTTTTTGTTCTTTTTTATTTAACATGACTGAGTGAAAATGTACATTCCTGTATAAATTTACATGCCCACCTATATGCAGCTTCCACTGCTCTCCCTGTCCGGTGACAGCACACTCTTCCTCTCTGCTCCATACATGTCTCGTCCTCCCAACAGCCTCCTTTCCCCTCCTCTCCACCCACTCTCCTTCCTCCAGCCAGAGGTCAGCAGGATGATATCCTATAGATATATATTACCATAAAGTGCAACCAATATATGGTCACTCTACATTGACAAGTCCAATCCATTCCTGTCCAAAGAGTGGACCTTTGTTATAATTTATGGGTAAGGGCAGCTTCAGGGCCAGGGGCCATGCTCTCAGGGGAACCCCAAAACTGCTGGACCATCAATTGAGGTCTTTTAATGGAGATCTCAGGATGCACCCCTTTTTATTCTTGTATTGTCAGTGAGACTCAACTTAGTGAGCTCCATCATGGCTATCACAGGTGGTGGCTGGGCACCATCCGATTCTTCCAGTCCCAAGTCGATGTAGGCACCCACTCTTGTGGGTCTCTCTGTCTTCTCGGTTGTCTTTACCGCATGTCATTTTGGTCCTCGGTGAGCATCCGTTCCTGCTGAATTGGGGCCATTTGCTGTGTCGTCGGATGGCAGCTTGGCAGCTTTTAAGACCCCAGACACCACTCACCAATGTGGAGTGCAGAGAGCACTCTTAGCAAAATGCTAGTTGTGCCAATTGGCCTCGATTTCGCCTAAGAGCATGGTCCCCTGCCCCCTGAGAATGGGCATTTTAAGAGAGGCGGAGGGGTTGTATTAGATATCGTGTTGGGAATTGAGTTAATCCCCACCTCTGACTGACACGCTCTTTGTCTGTGTCTTGTATAAGATGTAGACGATCTGGTTTATAAGGATACATGAAAAATGCTTGGGTATAAAGGAGTCTATGACACTGTGATGAGCTGTGAATATTGAATATCCATTTTGTCATTGTATTGAAAAGTTAAATAAATGTGTGTTTATAAAGGTAAAGTATTTGGAGTGTCAATCCAACTGAGTGTGTTTCTAATTAAACTTGCAAGGGATTATAAGAGCTCCAATTTTGTCATCAGAAACTTCTGTTCAAGTCCAGATCTGCCACTACTGGCTGTGTGACTGTCTGAATTCCCTGCCCGTCAAATTGTCACCCTACCCCATAGGGTTATTTTCAGGATTAAATTAGATAACAGGTCAGGTGGAAGAATACCCACCACACTTTTGAAAAATGAGAGTAGTGAGTAGTATTATCCATTCCTCCTCTCTTTAGTAAATGAATCAGAATGAGGTATATAGAGCTCCTTTGTACCTTCCTCACTGTAAATGCGCACACCACAATACAGTCACATCTAGAGGCTCAGGGATTCAATTCTTCTCTTTGTGGGTTAACTGAACACCTTAATGCTCTTCTTCCTGCTTTGTCTACTGCTGTGTTTTCCTACCAGGTCACATCTTCATCAGGAAATGGCCTTAGGACAAAGACCCCAGGTGATCTGTTAAAATGGGAGTCAGTGTTGAAATCTTCCCTTGGCCATCTGCCATGAATTTACTGGGTGATCTAGGGCAAGTCACAACCTCTCTGGATCAGTGTCCTCCCTGTGACATGAGGGAGTTGGGCTACCTGATGCCTAAGGCTCATTCCAGTTCTAAAACTGCTGTAACGCTGTGGTATAAAATGTGAGCCTTTCTGTTCCATTGGTAGGATGAGTGTCTGGTGAAATGGTTAATGTTGGAAATTAATCACAGATGGTTTCTTGCTACCTGACTATTTTCCTTTTACATAAATGATGTAAGTCATGGTTGCATTTATTGAGCACTTACGGTAAACCCTGATGATTCAGTGATTAAATACTATAGCTGCTAACCAAAAGATCAGCAGTTCAAATCCACCGTGTGCTCTTTGGAAACACTATGGAGCAGTTCTACTCTGTCCTGTAGGATCTCTATGAAACAGAATTGAGTCAACAACAATGGGTTTGGTTTTGGTGTTTGGTATAGTAGATATACTGTACACATTACCACACTGAATACCTTGGGGAGAGAGAATTATTGCTCTTATTTAGACATGAATAAATGAAAGCTCAGAGAGCCTAAGTAACTTGCCGGATGTCACGCAGTTAAAATTTGGTAGTGTTAGGGCTCCAACCCAAGTCCTTTTAGATTTCAGAGCCTGAGCTCTTTGGCCACCAATTGAAGTTTAGCCAAGTAGAAAGTACTGCCAAGTGAATAGCTATCAGGCCTTCTTTAGACCTGGTCACATTCCAGTTAACCCTTTAGGGAGCCATGAAGAGTTGAGGTCCTGCTTCCTTGCAGGAGGGGATCGTGAGCTCCCCATTAACACCCCAGAAATTTTCTTAAACATAAAGTTCTCCTTAAAAAAAAAAAAAAATCAGTTGCTATCACATTGACCCCAACTCACACCAGCCCCATGTGTGTCAAAGTAGAATTGTATCCCATAGCATTTTCAGTGTCTGAGCTTTCAGAAATAGATAGTCAGGCTACCCAGGTTGCCTCTGGGTCAACTCAAGTTTCCAACTTTTCAGTTAGCAGTGGAACATGGAAACTATTTGCACATCACCCAGGAACTCTGAAGTTCTCCTGACTGAGAGTCATTTTGGGGAAGTAATGGAGGAGTAGAATCTCTAAGAGCGAGCTCCAATAACTGACTAGACACATCCATCTCTTGTCCTGTGGACAGTGTTGGGTGTTCCTCTCTCTGCTTCCTTCTGATTTAGGATCATCTGTTTTTTGGAGTTGAGGCACCCAGTGTCCACGTTCACCCTGGGCTTTGTTTAGAAAACCTGGCTAGACCTTGGGAATTCAACAGCAGGGCTCCGTGTTGGGAAATGGCGGGTCAAGGACAACACAAAGTTCAAAGTGTGGTTCCACCTCGGCGGGACCCGCTGAGTCGTCCTGCTACAGTGGGCCCACCTCTGAGCCCCACGAGCAGGGGGAGTATTTGTGTGTTTTGTCTCATCTTTCCTCCCCTCCCAGTGGTGCTGGATGACAGCAAGCGGCTGGCAAAGAGGAAGCTGATTGAGGAGAATCGGGAGAAGAGGCGACGGGAGGAGCTGCAGAAAACCATGGGTCACAAGCCGGAGCCCACGGACGAGGAGTGGGAGCTCATCAAAACCGTCACTGAAGCCCACGTGGCTACCAATGCCCAAGGCAGCCACTGGAAGCAGAAGCGGAAATTCCTGGTAAGGCTCCCTTGCATGGCTCAAAGTTGGCTGCATGCCGGGCATTTTCTAACTCAATCACTTAGTCCCTGTCACAATCGTAGGTTGTTGGCATTACTGCTCCCAGTCTGTTGAGCAGGAAACCACAACTTTGGAGGACAGGTAACTTGCAGGGCCAGGATGTAAAGTCAGCTCCTACCTGATTGACTGAGTGCTTCAGCAATTTATTAGGCCACACACATGAATTCAGTGTGCTTTTGCTCTTCAGCAACACCAGCTCTGAAATAGTGACATTATTTTTCCTTTTGTACCCACTCCTTCCCTCACTTGCCTAGTACACCTTTGCTTATTCCCCTAAGCTCTCTCCAAAATAGCCCATTTAATATAATCCCTAAAATTACGTGTCTTCAAATGTATTTTTGTATCAATAGAGATTTAAAAAAATAAAAGAACTTTGCCTTAAAAATCAATGAACTTCGGTCCCTGAAAACAGTGAGAATGGGGAGCCTTAGCATCAGATATTCTCTGGGTCTGTTTATATCTTGGGGAACGGTGGTGGCATAGTGGTTGAGAACTACAGCTGCTAAGCAAAAGGTTGGCAGTTTGAATCCACCAGGCACTCCCAGAAACCACAGGGGCAGTTCTACTGTGACCTGTGGTGTTACTGTGCATCAGAATCAACTCAGTAGCAACGGGTTGTTTTTATTTGTATGTCTAGGGTATATTAGTGTACCACCCCATTGGAAAAAGAAGACACAGTGGTATTATTATCTTTGTAAATCGATACCAGCATTATAAAGGATAGTTATTTTTTTAATTGTTAAAGCCACATAAGAAAGGAAATGTTCAAGGGGAAAATTTTACCCATAATCCACCTGCTCTCAAACAGCTTCTATGACTGTCACAATGAAGTCAGTTCTGATCCACCTTCTGGGTGACCTCCTCTAAAAATAATGTTAGCACACATTTATGTGACCCTTACCATGTGCCACATACTAGCCTAAGCGCTTGACCCACATCAGCCCCCTGGAAACCCTGTTGGCATAGTGGTTAAGAGCTACATCTGCTGACCAAAAGGTCAGCAGTTCAAATCTGCCAGGCACTCCTTGGAGGTTCTCTGTGGCAGTTCTCCTCTGTGCAATAGGTCCACTCTAAGTCAGAATTGACCCGATGGCAGTGGTTTTAGTTTGATTTACCAACCCCGTAGGTAGACGCTGTGAGTAGTTTCAGTGACAGATGAGAGACTGAAGCAGAGGAATGAAGTCAACTTGCCAAAGCTCCTGCAGCTGGTTAATAAGTGCTGACAATGGCAGCCCAGCTCCCAAGTTCTGTGCTCATAACTACTGTACTTTCCCAATTCACCACTTGTACAAACCCAGAAATTCTCAAGACACAAGCTATTGCAGTGGGCAGAGCAGCCTTTTAGAGCCTCCTATGCTGGAATATAGGAACCCTGGTGGCTTAGTGGTTAAGTGCTACAGCTGCTAACCAAAAAGTCAGCAGTTCAAATCCACCAGGCACTCCTTGGAAACTCAATGGAGCAGTTCTGTTCTGTCCTGTAGGGTCACTATGAGTCACAATCAACTCAACAGTAGTGGATTTGGTTTGGTTTTTGGTTTGCCCTAGAATATCTGCCAGGAAACTGAAAAGCAATCATTCTGAATACAGCACTTCTGACCTAATGTATCTGTAGTCCTGCATAACCCTAACCCAAAGGCTGTCCTTTCTCCAGAAGTGTCAGCCATAAATGGACATTGTGGAAACCATATCCAGTCCCAGCCCTGCTGTCTGATTTCACAGCAGTGATCAAGCTGAGTTCCGAGTAGGGTAAAAGATTCGGGGCACATCCTAGACTCCTCCTAGGGAATGTGGCACTTGGTTGTCTTTGTTCCCCTCCAAAAAATGGATAGTAGTATTAACAAAATCATTTGGCCATAATGGTGCTTCTTCCCAGACTCTATAAAGATTTGTTCTTTTAATTAGGAAACATTTTTGCAGCAGCTGCTGTGTGCTAGGAAGTGAACACGTCAGCCGTGGTCCCTGGAGCTTACATTCCAGTGACAGGAGACAGGATGGGAAAGACCGTCTAGATAAACCATGAAAGCAGTACTGATATGGGTCAGAGTGATTTTGAACTGGGGGTAGGAGAGAGACTTCCCTTCTCTAAACAGGGTGGTTAGGGAAGGCTTCTCAGAGGTGGTGACATTTGAGCTGAGCGTGAAAGGTGACCAGTGAATTCTGTAAGGCAAAATATAATGAACTTCTCCCTACTTTGTGGTCTCTTCAGCAAAAAGATCACAACATATAGTCACTGGAAAGAGCCCTGAGGTCTACACCTATGACTCCCAGGCTTCTAATGACTTTTCTTGGTCTGATCACCTGTCAGAAGAACCTGAGGGTACAGGATGGTTTGTCCGCATTTGTGTCAGGGTCATGAGGTTATGCATTCACAAGAGACCTTTATTCCGGAAGCAAACATTTACAGTGCAAGTATTTACCCATTGATCCGTGCTCTCCTGCCCCTGTGGAACTGAAATTAAATACATATTATGTAGACTCTTGATTTGTTCAAGAAATTCTCTCTCTTGATCCAGATATGAGTAACTGCTTCTCTAGACCGTTGTTTCCTAGATGTACATAGAGATCATAATGTCTCTTCTGTCTCAGCTGCCCCTGAAATGAACTTCATTTCTATCAGCCCATCCCCTTCTGATGGAGAACCTGGTGGCATAGTAGTTAAGTGCTACATCTGCTTACCATAAGGTCAGTAGTTCAAATCCACTAGGCACCCCTTGGAAACTCTATAGGGCAGTTCTGCTCTCTCCTATAGGGTTGCTGTGAGTCAGCATCAACTCAGCAGCAGTGGGTTTTTGGAATACCCTTCTGTGCCTGGGTTCATGCCTGTAGCTCTGTGGAGAAAGGACCACATTTCATTCACTTCACTGAATGTCACCAATGACACTGCTGTCACCTTAGTGTCTATCCCATGTGTGGAAATTTGTGGCAGCTTGTCTTCATGCTTGTCACCATCCAATTCTTCCTCCTGTATATGCAGCCATTAAGAAGTGGGGTCTAGTCCTGTGTCCCCTTGAATCTGGCCTGGCTTATGATTCGCGTAAACCATTGGTTTTAGTAGAGGTTGTGCTTGAGTGACTTGTAAGGCTTATAAGAAGCCCTGGAGGGGGAAGCTACCTGATCTCCCTGTAAAAGGCCAATTCCCACAAAAATAAAAAAGTTCAGCTACTGTGAGACAGCCATGCTAGGAGGAAGCCCACACTAGCCTTGTGACAAGATAATGTGGAAAGAGAAATTTCCAGCCAACCTGGGCACCAAAGCTAGATGTGCTGCCATCGAGTCAATTCCAACTCATAGCCACCCTATTGGACAATGTAGAACTGCCTCACAGGGTTTCCAAGGAGCGTCTGGTAGATTCAAACTGCTGGCCTTTTAGTTAGCAGCCACAGCACTTAACCACTATGCCACCAGGGTGTCCAAACCAAACCCACTGCTATTGAGTGGATTCCAACTCATAGCAACCCTATAGGTCGGAGTAGAACTGCCCCCACGGAGTTTCAACTGAGTGCCTGATGGATTCGAACTAGCGACCCTTTGGTTAGCAGCCATAGCTCTTAACCACTACACCACTGAGCTTTCTAGAGTAAGGAAGCCTGCAGATGGCCCTAGACTCAGCTGCTGCTTGTCAGCAGCTAAATGAGAGACCCCAAATGAGAACCACCTGCTTGAACCAATTAATATCCAGAACGCTGAGCCAAGCCAAAGGTAAGTGCCATTGAGTCGCCTGAGAGAGAACAAAAAATTATTTTAAGGCCTTAAGTTTGGGGCTGGTTTGTTTGCACAGAAATAGATAACCAGAGCAGAATTCGGTAAGTATTTGTTAAACTGAACACAGAACTCCACCAGCCCATCCCCCAAGATAGTACAGTTAATCCCCTGTTGTCTCAGCCAGTTGACATGTTTACACACAGCCCTTCCAGAAGGGTGACTCCAATTAAGTAATTTTGCTGAGGATGAAAATTTTATTTGTTGAGTGATGAGTTATTCCTGCAAGGACATTAAGAATCTAGAGTTTAAAATTGCCTCTCTGACTGGTAGCCAGGTACTCAAAGATTTTCACGACTACGTAGGTTTCTGCACGGGGTGGTTAGCACTGTGCATCAGAATCAACAGAATAGGTTTGGGTTTTGGTGATGGTGGTGGTGACTGTATCAGACCAGTAACCCTTTTTGCTTACAGCATTGCCGTGCATGTTATTTATTTTTAGGTGTTGAGGTCCCCTTGTTCTCAGAAAGAATTTGAGGAAGCCTATTCCTGGCGCTATCGTGGCACAGTGGTTAAGAGCTTGGCTGCTAACCAAAAGGTTGGCAGTTTGAATCTGCCAGCAGCTCCTTGGGAACTGTGAGGCTGTTCTGCTCTGTCCTGTAGGGTAGCTATGAGTCAGAATTAACTCAGCAGCAGTGAGTTTTTGTTGGGGTTTCTTTTTGCTGTTATTGTTGCTAATGTATTAAGAATAGTATTATAGTAGAGCATAAGAGATTAAAAGGATACATTGTCATAGAAGGTGGAAATACTCATTCATCAGGAAAGGATGAGATGCTTGTTCTCCAAAGAGGGTAACTGTATCAGTAGAGACTAGTGCTTTTACTTGAGTTTCAAATCTATCTTTGGGTCTGAAGAAATGAACATCATTGACAAATGAGGAACTTTTGCAAAAGCCATTAAGATTTTCATAACAAATCCACAGGCACTCTTTAAAACAACTTCCAAACACATTTAAATCACAAAGATTTCTGATTTTGTCAGATTTGCTGAAGTCCTGTTGTTGTCAGGTACTGCTGAGTCAATTCTGATTTATAGTGACCGTGTGTACAGCAGAACAGAACGCTGCCTGGTCTTGCGTCACGTCCACAATCATTTCTATGCTTAAGCCCATTTTGCAGTCACTGTATCCATGCATCTTGTTAGGGGTCTTCCTCTTTTTTCATCTACTTTACCAAGCATGATGTCCTTCTCCAGGGACTGATCCCCCCTGACAATGTGTCCCAAGTTTGTGAATCGCATTCTTGCCATCCTTGCTTCCAAGGAGCCCTCTGGCTGTACTTCTTCTGGGACAGATCTGTTTGTTCTTTTGGCTGTCCCTGGCATATTCATCATTATTCTCCAGGGCCACAAACACTCAAATCTTGAATGCTATAGAAATGTCCCGTTTGGGCACCAACACTTCGTGTATGACAGGGACAGTGATGATCATAAGTGAATGTGGACGTAGAAGAGAACAGGTAGAATCTGATGACAAGCAGTGGAGAGGAGTTCCACCACCAAGGAGACTCACTTCTACGCCTCCCTGCAGTGGCCCAGGTCCCATATTGCAACAAGACTGTCTGTTGGCCCTGTCTGATTATGTCACCCCCTTACTTTACATACAAAGCTGTGGCTTTGGGTGGATTTTCCATCCAGGTATAAAACCAGACACTTAGAGATAGGCTGACCTGCCTTACTCTCCTCCTAGAACAGCAGAAGTTGGGTTTCACACATTCACATTTGGGGTAGCCCCAGAGAAGGTGTATAAGCCAAGGGTCAGCATGGGTGACTTGGCCTAGGTTGGTCTTGTATGGACAGGTCGTAGGCCAAATGTTAAGTCAAGAAGGCACCTAGCATCCAAAATTATTATAATCCCATCAGAAAGAGGCAAGTAGAAGTGGTTATGTGCATGATCATTGGAATGAGAGGCTCTGGGTTCAATGGCTGCCTCTGTAGCTTCTTGTCAGTCTACCCCAGATTGGGAGGCTCAGGGACCCTGGGTCCTTTCCAAAGGATGCACTCTGCTCCCAGCACTGCTTCCTGGTTCTGTGAGGTCCCAAAATCTCTCTGCTGGCTTCTTCGTTTTATGTCTCAAGCGATTACCGCAAGGCACAACCCAACCTTACACAGTGAGTCCTGCCCCACCAGCCCAACTGCTGCCCACCGTCCCTCACTAACGTCACAGAGGCAGGGTTTCCAACACGTAGGAATGTCACATGGCACTGGAGATCACAGCGTAGCCAAATTGCTGTGCATATGTTTTTATCCATAACAGATGCATACCCATATAACTAAAATAAAAAGTGACTGTAATAACGCCAGACAAGTGATACACACAGGCCCCCATGCATGTGTAGATGAGGTAGACATCATTGCAAACGTAGGTCATCTGGGAAGGCTTTGAGAGAAGACAGAGTTTGAGTTGGCTCTGGAAGAATAGGTGGGCTTTGGAATGGGGAGAGGTGAAAGTAGGAGCTTTAGAGGGAGAAGATGAAGTGGCATGGAGCAAGACAAGTGGGAAGAGACCTGAGGACACCAGCAGGGCTGGCCCGGGCAATCCATTCAGGGCGATCAAGAGCAGGGAGAAAGGACATCAGAATCCATCAGAAGTCCCACCATGAGCAAGGGAAAGCCACGGAGGCCCAAAGCAGGTTTTTCCACAGGTCAACACTTGTGATTCTATGAGCTAGAGACTTCCTAGCATCAGTATCTGAGCTTGATCCTATCTGCATAAACATACGTGTGTGTGAGCAAACATATACCATGGAGTTGATTATGAAACTGTCAGCTGTAATAAGGCATTTAATAGGTTTAATGATATAAACATTTATATGCTTTAATTTGTCACATTTGACTTTTTTCTTTTTTTTATTATGATTGAATGAAAATGTACATTGCCATATAAATTTGCATGCCCACCTATATGCGGCTCCCACTACTCTCCCTGCCCAGTGACAGCACACTCTTCCTCTCCACTCCATACGTGTGCTATCCTCCCAACAATCTCCTGTCTCCTCCTCTCCACCCACTCTCCTTCCTCCAGTAAGAGGTCATCAGGACGACATCCTATTGATGCATAGAACCATAAAGTGCACACATGATATGATTACTCTGCGTCACCACATCCAATCCATTCCTGTCTGAAGAGTTGACCTCCATTATGATTTATGTACAGGGGCAGCATCAGGGCCAGGGGCCATGCTTCCAGGGGAAGTCTGAGGCCCCTGGACCATCAATTGTGGTCTTATAGTGGAGATCTCAAGGTGCACCTCTTTTTATTCTTGTATTGACAAACATTTTTTTAAGTGTTATATTGTCTTCATGTGTGAAAATCTTCAAGAAAGTCACAAATAAGTTTACATTACTCAACCTCAGTTTCTTATGTCTGATGTTAATTCAGGTCACTATATGGTTACCCTGGTGGTATCATGGTTTTGCTAATCAAAAGGTCAGCAGTTTGAATCCATCAGGCTGTCCTTGGAAAACCTATGGGGCAGTTCTGCTCTGTTCTGTAGGGTTGCTGTGACTCAGAATCCACTTAATAGCAACAGGTTTGGGTTTATTTTTTGTTTGGGGTTTTTTTGTTTTGCTTTTTTTATATACATAAAATTGGCATGTTCTAGCATCTAAGATCCATTATGTAATAAATACTAATGATCTAGAATAATGAAAAACTAAACCCCTTACCATCCAGTGGATTCTGACTCTCAGCAACCCCACAGGACAGAGTAGAAGTGCCCCCTAGGATTTCCAAGGAGCACCCGGCAGATTTGAAGTGCCGACTTTTGTGGTTACCAGCCATAATTCTTAACCACTATAGCACTAGGCTTTCCATATATATATATATATGGAAACTATATGGTGACCTGAACTGACATCAGGTATAAAACAGAGGGCTTTTACTCCTAGGAATTGTGTTTGTCATTAATTATCCAAAGGCTGAAAAGAGTATTTTTTCTACTCTGATAACTTTTCCAAGGAAAAGCTTGTGAAGTCGTTACATGGGGAGGAATAAATTAAATTTGTGTTACTCGATTCCCTTGCCTGACTTCCCTCCTTTTTTCAGATACTTTAGAGATGTCACAGATGGTGATTCAAATACCCCTATACCCCCGAGAGTTAATGAGCATCAGTCTACTTTATAGCTCACTTAACATCAATATTAACCTACTGACATACCATGGAAATGCGATCAGATTACATCTCTTGGTATTCACTAAGGAGATGTTTGCATTCCAGCAGGCCAAAACTATGTTAATTAAAATATTTTTATTTCTAAGACATAGTTACCAGTGAGTCGGTCCTGACTCACGGCAACCCCATGTGCGAGAGAAGGAAACTACCCAGTGTTGCATCATCTTCATGGTCACAGACACGCTCAAGTCCACTGTTACAGCCACTGTGTGTTTTGAGTGCCTTCCAACCAAAGGACCTATCTTCCAGTGCTCTGCGACGGTATACTGTTGTGATACAGAGGCTTTTTGTTGGCTAATTTTTGGAAGCAGATTGCCAGGCCATTCTTCCTAGTCTGTCTGAGCGTGGAAGCCCGCCATAGGTGACCATGATGGCATTTGAAACACCAGTAGCGTATCTTCCAGCACAGCAGCAACAGAAAGCTATCTCAGTGTGGCCAACTGACAGATGGGCAGTGGAGGTGACACCCCACCCTTTTAATCATGGGCTAGCATCCCTGTGCTCAGTTTATCTTCATAACAAAGCCATAGAAGGTACAAAGCAGGAAGACGAGCCTCGTTTCTGGGGGTGAAAAACCATTATGAAGGATTTCTGAATGACAAGCGAAGTAGATGGAGTTTCTATCAGGAAGCAAAATAAATAAATGAAAACAAAACCAAACTCATTGCCATGGAAGTGGATTCCAACTCATTACCACCCGGTGTGTTACAGAGTAGAACTTCTGCATAGGGTCCTCTTGGCTCTACTCTTTAGGGAAACAGATCACCAGACCTTTCTTCCGTGGAACAGTTGGATGGCTTTGCACCTCTGACTTTCCGGTTAGCAGCCAATTGCAAAGCTCTCACACTGCTGAGGCTCCTTCTGTTAGGGACCAGCAGAGCTCGACGGAACTGGTGTACCTCTTCCCCTTTGTTCAGTCTGTGAGGGAGAGGGAGAGAAAGGATGGCAGACAGAGAGAGGAGATGCTTATTCGTTGATGATCCCCACTAACTCCATCTGCAAATTCCATCTGCTCTTGCAACGTTAGCAGACAGTGCCCTTCCATGGACCTGCCTGGCCGGCTGTGGGCCCAAAACATCATCATCGGTTTTGAAAACCCATCAGACACCAAGTGTATCTCCTGGCACCTCACTGCTGCTGAAAACAAACATTGAAAAATAAAGAGAAATAAAAGATAAATAGACAAACCCGCTGGGCAATCCAAAAGAGGTAAATGCTGCCAGTCTGTTGTGTAATATTTAGAAGTTCTCCCCGAGGCTGTAACCACTGCTCTTACCACACCCGTAGGGGCCTGGGCTGCTCCTGCTGACCCTGGCAAGCTGACAAGAAAAGAACACAGGAACTGTCTTTGACTTTTCATCCTCCTAAAAATTAGACGTGGAGATTCAGGAGGGAGACCTAAGAAGCAGCAAAGTAACCGAATTGCTCTGAGCTGGACTTGGCTACTGCTGGGCCACTGGTTCTCCATGTGTGTGATCCCCAGACCAGCCACGTCTGTGTCACCTGGGAATTTGTTGGAAATGTGTGTGTTTAGGCTACACCCCAGCTTCCTTCCTGAGTCAGAAACTCTTCAGGGGCAGGAAGAGGCCTCAGATGATTCTGATGCACAGTGTCACTCGGGAACCACTGGGCTAGACTGCGAAGCCCAGGTGGTGCAGTGGTTAGCAGCTCGGCTGCTAACTGAAAGGTCAGCAGTTCGAAACCAACAGGTGCCCCTGGGAAACCCTATGAGGCAGTTCTGCTCTATCCTATAGAGTTGCTGTGGGTAGAAATTGACTTGACAGCAATGGTTTTAGTGGTATTGTTGTGTTTTGTTTTGTTTTGTTTTAGGGTTAGACCAAAATCTAGTCACAGGCAGCCTCCTCACTGCTCAGCAAGGGAGGAATTCTGGCTTGCTTGGAAACCGTGGTGGCATAGTCATTAAGAACTACAGCTGCTAACCAAAAGGTCCGCGGTTTGAATCCACCAGGGGCTCCCTGGAAACCATTCGGGGTAGTTCTGCTCTGTCTGCTAGGGTCACTATGAGTCAAAACAGACTTGACAGCACTGCGTTTGGGTTTGGAGCTATTCAGTGTTACTTCTTCCTGCCCACCACTCACCACTGGTAACTCTAAGCAAAAATGACAGTCGTCCCTCTGGGCCCAAGTGACTGTGATGCCCTTGACTGCATTCATGACTTCCTGAAAGGCACCTGGAGAGACAGACAAGGGGGCGTATCCCCAAAACCAGAACCTGTTGCCAGTGAGTCAGTTCCCACCCACAGCAACCCTATAGGACAGAGAAGAACAGCCCCGTACAGGTTTGCAAGGCTGTAAACCTTTGTGAAGCCGACAGTCACCTCTTCCTCCAGAGGAGCAGCCCAATGCTCACCCACTGCGCCACCATGGCGCCTAAAGGGGACTATGACAAGGAGTACAAATCCTATTTCCTGTAGTCAGGAAGTCATCGGGTGTCACAGAGGCATCTGTCACACAACTGCGACCAGTTCACCTTTCTGCAAGTGTGATCAGCTGTGCGGTGCCATCCTGGGTGGCATGATTTTTCTGTCTCTGCAAGGTGGGGCTCAGTTCTCCATGAGCAGTGAACCCCTCTTTCTGCCCCACCTTACTCTGGTTAGTACTAGTAAACTGTTGTTTTTATTACATGAATAAAAAATGAAAAGCTTCCAAGGCGTGGGACGGCGTATGTGTGCAGTTGGGGCTGCCAGAATTCCAGCCCTGGCTCCCTAACCTCAGGTGACTGTCCTTGAACTTCCTGAGCCCAGTTTGCTCCTCTGTAAGTCAGCACCCTGTCAGGCCCACCTGAGATAATGCTCATACAGGGAGGCGCCAGCTCGGGGAAGGCCACAAGTAAGTGAATGTTATTATTATCATGGTGACAGGAAAGGGCTGCAGAGAGGAATGTTCCCGACCCAAGCATTGGTGACAACAGGAGATGTGCTGAGAGAGCCCACACCATGGCGGTCACTGAATGCTAGGCCCGAGAACTAGATGGCCCCAGCAGAGCTCAGAGTCACAGACTTGGGCTGCTCAAACTTTGAGGTTCCTGACCTTAACTGGGGATCTTGTTAACATGCTAATTATTGCCCATTAGGCCTGGAGGTGCCTAAGGTTTTGCATTTTGAACAGTTTCCCTGGAGACACGCAGGCTGCTACCCATCCTGTGTGCTTTGAGGCCTGAAGTTCTCCTTCAGTAAGCCAGTAGCCAAGTTCCTGGAGACTTGGATTAGTGAATCTTGCACTTTGCCCTGAAGTTTGTCAAGTTTGCACAACACAGTTTGGATGGCCCAGAGTTCCTCCCCTCTGCCTCCTGAGACCACCTTTACCTGGAGGCCGCAGGGCAGAAAGCAGCTCAGAGCCCCAGATACTGGGTCAGAAGCAAGCCTGGGTCCACTGGGCACGGGCAAGCTCCCCCGTGATTCTGGATCGCCACAGCTCCCATTGTGTCCGCCACCTGCCTCGCACCCCATACACACAGAGATGCACACCCAAAGTGCAAGGCTCTGGAAATACCATCACAGCGTCCCATTGATGTCACCTGTTTCCACCCTTTGTGTGTTTAGAAGCAGAACCCAAATTCCTGTTCTCTCTCCCTCTCTCTTTTGGTATATCTCTCTCTATATCTCTTGGTCTCCCTCCATGCTCTCTATCTCTCTCGCCTTTCTTTCCCAACTCTCTCTCTCACTCTTTCTCTCCCTCCCTGCCCAACTCTCTGTTTCTGTCTCTCTCCCTCCACTGCTTTTTCCTTCCCTCCCCAACTCTCTCCTTCACTCCCTCCTCTCTCCCTCCCTCCCCAACTCTCTCTCCCTCTCCCCCCAACAATCCTGTGGGCGTTACCATTTGGGGCCTGTTAAAGCAAGAGCCCTGACTTCTGCCTTTGCTCAGAGAAGTAAGTGGTGGGGGAACTCTACCGCATGTCAGCTCAGCAGACATGTTCTGCCCCATGGGAATTATAATAAACACAGATCCCTTCAAGTCTCTGCTGACGTCTTCTTTATGTCTCCTCCTTAGCCGGAAGATATTGGACAAGCACCGATAGTAAATGCCCCGGAAGGTGGAAAGGTTGACTTGGAAGCCTTCAGCCACTTTACAAAAATCATCACACCAGCAATTACCAGAGTGGTGGATTTTGCCAAAAAGTTGCCTATGTTTTGTGAGGTGAGGAAATTGTTTTGCCTTCTGCATTGTGTTTCATTATAGCTCCACCTGTTTCCAGGAATACTGGGTATTATTTATAATTTCATATTAATTAATAGGGATTTAGTCATATGAAAACAACATCAGTACAAAATGAAAGTGCACTCTATTTAATTTTTATTTTCCCGTCTGCTGTCTTCAGCCAGCCATCCTTCATTAGCTGGTCCATGTGAGTTTGATCGAGGTCCTATCCATCCACCTCCCTGCAGGCGCAGGGAAATAATGATAGAAATAACTGTCATTTATTCAGCACCTTTTGTGCCCCAGGTACCAGGCTCAGAGTCATCCACATTAAATCCAGTTCTTACAACACATATGCAGGTAGCTATTATTAAACCCATTTTACAGACTGGAAAAATTAAAGAGTTTCAGTTAACTTTTCCAAATGTGGTGCCATAGTTTGAACCATGGCCTTTCAGCTACAAAACACCACTTCCTTTATCCTGTCAAGATGGGCCATATGGTCATTGTTTACCGTGAAGAATAAGATTCATGGCATCCACAGAGCAAGGTTCTACTTAGTATCTCCGTAAATCTTCTCTTACAAGCTTACCCTTTCTGTCCCATCTTCAGAAAAGCCTGCATCCATCAGAGTTTACATATTTTCCATTTGGGACACTTCATCTCTAACTTGGGCAGCCCTACTGTGTGGTAGCTAAGGACATAGGCTATGCAGTTAGCTAGTTACGTGGACAAGAATCCTTGTTCTGTGACTTAGCAGTGCAGACAAGTGATTAAGTGTCATCAAACCTCAGTTTTATCATCTTTAAAATGGAAATCATTATTCCACCTACTCATAAGGCTGTCAGGAGAATTAAAACAGGAGACTGTATGTAAAGGACTTGACACAATGCCTGGGTCGTAATAGGTATTCCATAAATTTAAGCTGATAACACTGCCATGATTCCACCTATTAACCTTCCTTTTTTGAATCAAGTGGGGCTGATTATGTTTTCTGGAGAATTTTTCCCATTTAATAACCCTCCTGAGGTACCAACCTATTGCTCTTCACACTTCCAAGGGGACCCGGAAAGAGACCAAACAGAGAGGACCTCGTACTACTGAGAGCCTCTTATGCAAGCTGTCAAGTGATAAGTGGTTCTGGTCTCACCTAGAATGACACTGAGTTTCCTCACCTGGAATGACTCCCTGCCTTTGCTTCTGAGCTCATTTGTGTCTTTGAGTTTGCAATACAAGGCACCCAGCTGGATTTAGAGACACCTCAGATGCTAATTGGAAGACTTTCCATTGTCTTTATCTGGGCCTCCGCAAACATCCTAACCAGGAGGACAAGGCAGGGGCCGTCAGAATGCTGGGAGAGAGCGTCTTCTTCCCTCTTACTCTGACCTTGACCATGGCCAAGGCCATTGTGCTTGATACAACCAGGGACTGTTTATACTACACACCTGAGAGGAGTCCAAGAGAAGGAACTTTGACTCTGTACTAGGTGTGGACCTTTCTATGCCCTTGACATGATCTTTTAAAATTACTGTTGATTAGATAGAGTTTTGATGGCTGTGACAAAAATATACATTTTCATTGAAGACTCACATAACGTAATAAGGACAGTCATCCATGATAACGCAACCCATCTTGGACCCTGTGATAGTCTTTTTTCAAATACATGGTTGTGTGCGTATATCCACATACACACACAATACACACACATACGTATAGGTCTACATTGGGAGAATTCAATGGGATAATATATATAAAGTGTTTGGCACGGTGTCTCAGTCATAGTATTATTATGGTCGTAATATGAAATGTATTAATGTAGTGTTTATCCTAATATGCTTTCTATTTATGAAACCATGTTTCTTTTACTTTTTCGTGAACAATAAACATATATCATGAAAGTACAGCACAATTTCACAAACTGAACACAGCCACAGAATCGATATGGAGAGCAGGCCACAACATTACCGGCGCCCCACTGTAACTGACATACTCCCCTCTTCTGTAGGATGTATCATTTGAGTAGTCTTCTACAGTATGGCTTTTAAAGATCACATAATAGTCCAAAGGCTCTACCAACATCATCAGTTAGCATCGAATCGCTTCTACTCATGGTGGCCCTGGATATCTCAGAGTAGAACTGTGCTGCACTGGGTTTGCAATAGCTGGGCTGTTGTTTTTTTAAAATTACACTGTAGATGAAGGTTTACAAAGCAGAACGATTTCTCATTAAATAATTAATGCACATATTGTTTGATGACATTGGTTGCCAACCCCATTACATGTCACCACTCTCCCCTTTCACCCTGACTGGCTTTCCTGTCCCCTCCTGTCCTCTCATCCTTGCCCTTGGGCTGGTAGGCCCATTTAGTCTCATTTTGTTTTATAAAAGAAAAAATAAAAAACACTGCCATCAAATCAATTTCAACTCATAGCAACCCTATAGACAGAGTAAAACTGCCTCATCAAATTTCCAAGGAGTGCCTGGTAGATTTGAACTGCCAACATTTTGGTTAGCAGCCCCAGCACTTAACCACTATGCCACCAGGGTTTTTTTTTATAGGCCTGTCTAATCTTTGGCTGAAAGGCAAATCTCAGAAGTGACTTTATTACTGAGCTAAAAAGAAGGGGTGTCTTGGGGGCCATACTTCAGAGTTTCTGTAGTCTCTATTAGACCGGTAAGACCGGTCTTCTTTTTGTGTACGTGTCAGAGTTGGAATTTTGTTCTACATTTTTCTTCAGCTCCATCCAAGACCCTCTATGTGATCCCTCTTGTAGCAGTTGGTGGCGGTGGCCAGGCACCATCTGGATTCAGTCTGGTGGAGGCTGTGGGAGTTACAGTCCGTTCCTTCTGTCTTTGATTTTCTTCATTCTCCTTTGCTCCATGTGGAGTGAGACGAGTTGACTATCTGGTGGGCACTCACTAGTTTTTAAGACCCCAGGCACTACTCATCACAGTAGAATATCAAACACTGTCTTTGTAAACTGCATTATGCCAATTGAGCGCAATAGTCCTCGAATAGCTGGTTTTTGAGAAGTACATCACCAGGGCTTTCTTCAGATAGCACCTGAGCATGTCAGCCACTCACTCCACCCAGGACCCCATTCCAAAGAATAAAAAACACCTTTGGCTGCTAACCAAAACGCTGTAGGTTCAAGTCCACTGAGAGACTTTGATGGTCTACTTCTAAAAAATCAGCCACTAAAAACCATGTGGATGTAACCAATGCCACTCAACAAGTTGTGTGCAAATTGTTGGACAGGAACATAATTTGCTGTATAAATTTACATCAAAAGTGCATTAAATATTATTCTAAAAAAGAAAGGAGAATGCTGTGGAGCACAGTTCCACTCTGACACGAGTGAGATCACCATTCTAAAGACTAAATCAGCCATACCCTGAGTTATTTGTGTTTATTGGATCTTTAGCTCATTTTCAGTTTTTCATTAATACAGATGTGCTACCGTGAATATTCTGGTGGTTTTACGCTACTGCCTTTGCTGCCTGTTCCTGCAGGTAATTCCCAGAAGTGGAACTGAGGGACCGTGGTCTATGCACATTTTAAGACTTTCTATATGTAAAACCAAAAATTCTAGTGGCGTAGTGGTTAAGTGCTCCGGCTGCTAACTGAAAGGTCGGCAGTTGGAATCCACGAGGTGCTCCTTGGAAACTATGGGACAGTTCTACCCTGTCCTATAGGGTTGCTGTGAGTCAGAATTGACTTGATGGCAGTGAGTTTTTTATACGTGCTGCCAAATTGCCCACAAGAAAGATTGTACGCTCTAACCTGCTGTGACCACGAATGTTCCCTTCCTCTCTTGTCAACAGTGGGTGTCACCTTCCTTTTTTGTTGGATTGCTCAGCTTTGCTTTCTGGGGCAGCTCTTAGTCCTTCTTTTCTGGGCTATATCAACCAGCCCAAGTCCTGGTGTCTGAAGGAGGATTCCACTGAGTTGGCGACCCCTACACCCTGAGCCGACCTGTACTCCTGCACTCCCTTTGAACGCCCACCAGAAATGTGGGCTTCTTTAACTGTAAAAGTCAAGTAAGCCATCCATCAAGTGGTTCTTCACGCTCATCTCCACCAGAGGAAAAAAGGGCATGGCACAGTTTTTGAACCATTGGCGATGTCTTTGCAAATACTTATTCAACTCTCTATTTATGTTTGAGCAAATTGTCAACATTAACAGGCTTTGGGGTTTGTTTGTTTGTTTGTAAGTTCTACTTTATCTGTAGTCGTACTAGCCTACAAAAGTGAGACCCCACCCCAGTGACAGATACTTTGTGATAGGTAAAAGAATAAAGGGTTGGATCTGATTATTAACTTGTTTTGCTATTCTATGTCAGTGGTTCTCAAAGAGTGGGAGCTGGGGAACCAGCAGCATCAATCTGGGAACTTTTGAGAAATACAGGGTCTTTGGGCTCACCCTAGACATACTGAATGGGAAACACAGGGATTGGAGCCCAGAGAGGAGTGTTCAGCAAACTCTCAGCTACCTCTGATGGAGCTGAACTGGAAGGGCCACTGCCCTTGGTATTAAAGCTATTTTCTGCCTACTTTCTTCAGCCAAATCTCGAGTACTGTAGTGTGCCTACCCAAGCTTGAGATTTCTCTTTCCTACTGTGGAAACCCCGGTGATGTAGTGGTCAAGTGCTACAGCTACCAATCAAAAGGTTGGCAGTTTGAATCTACCAGGTGCTCCTTGGTAGATTCTATAGGGCAGTTCTACTGTGTCCTATAAGGTCACTAGGAGTCAGAGTTGACTGGATGGCTGTGGGTTTACTATGCCCTTGGGCCAAATTTAACATCAAAAGGTCTTCAAATGCAACATATCTTACAGAACCACTTTTGAGTGTTACATTGGGTGGCTTTTGTCCATGTTGACATCTCCCTGTCATGAATACCTAGAGTTTATGTTGAGATGCTGCCATTTTGTGATTCTCTGATTGCAGGAGATGCCCAGAAAGTTAGTAATTCTGGGGAATTTCCGAGAACATCATAACCCTACAAGACAGGAGGACTGAGTTCTGTTCCATGTCTGCAGGCAAATCTTAAAGGGGCAAACTGGCCCCTTTTGATTTTTTTTCTAATGAGTTACAAAATGGCCGACATTTAATCTAACTCAACCCACTGCCTTCCAGGCAATTCTGACTCATAGTGACCCTATAGGGTTTCCAAGGCTGTAGATCTCTCTGGAAGGTAACCGCCGCATCTGTCTTCTGCAGGGCACTGGTGGCTTTGAACCACCAGCCTTTCGGTCAGCAGTTGATTGCTTTAACCACTGCACCACTGGAGCACCTTATTTAGTTGAACAGATACCTATACACAGTGGTTAAGCATTCGTCTGCTAACCAAAAAGGTCAGCAGTTCAAGTCCAGCAACCAGTCATTGGAAATCCTATGGGCAGTTCTACTTTTTTCAAGAAGGTCGTTGTGAGTTGGAATCTCCTCAGTGTCAGTGGGTTTAGTTTGGGGATTTGGGGGAGTAGCAGGCATGGTGCCCTGTGTAAAAGCAAACAGGTGAATTTAACATAAACTCTACCTTCAAGGAATTATCTGTCAGTCAAGAGTTATCATAACAACAACAAACCCATTTCCGTCGAGTCAATTCCAACTCATAGCGACCCTATGGGACACAGTAGAACTGCCCTGTAGTTCAAAGAGCGTCTGGTGAATCTGAACTGCTGGTCTTTCAGTTAGAGGCTGTACCATTTAACCACTATGCCACCATGGTTTCCATCATGCTATAAAGCCCAAACTAAGGGGTGATAACACAATTTCATTACAATGCCACTTGTAGATATATGGCTCTCCTGAAAGAAATGCAGACTACCAAGGTGAAAACTGATGAAGCCTTCAGCCACCTGGGAGCAGTGGAGGTGGTGGCCAAGAGCCTGCATCCAGGTCAGAAAGGCTAAGTCACACTCTCAAGGAATCGAGGACAAATGGTGACCACAGAATACTGTTTCTGGTGCTTTTAAGAGGCTGCATGTTGTTCCTGCCTGATGCTTGTCCACTTGTTCTTTGCTAATGTGGATGGTTCTTTTCAGCTGCCATGTGAAGACCAGATAATCCTGCTCAAAGGCTGCTGCATGGAAATCATGTCTCTCCGCGCTGCGGTGCGCTACGACCCAGAAAGTGAGACGCTGACACTGAATGGCGAAATGGCAGTGACACGGGGCCAGCTGAAGAATGGGGGTCTTGGAGTGGTGTCGGACGCCATCTTTGACCTAGGCATGTCCCTTTCTTCCTTCAATCTGGACGACACCGAGGTGGCTCTTCTTCAGGCAGTTCTGCTAATGTCTTCAGGTGAGTCTGCACACAGTGTTTGCTTGTCTGGGGCTAATTCAAATCATTTGATGAGTTTTCCGTCGCCCTTTAGCTTCAGGGAAACTCTAGTGGCAGAGTGGTTAGGTGCTATGGCTGCTAACCAGTAGGTTGGTTGGCAGTTCAAGTCTGCTAGGCACACCTTGGAAACTCTATGGAGCAGTTCTACTCTGTCTGTAGGGTCACTATGAGTCAGAATCGACTCAGCAGCAGTGGGTTTGGTTTTTATCTTGGTTTAGCTTCAGAATTGCATCTCTGTTTCCTTCAAGGAGCAATTAGCTGGGTTACCAGGGAACTCGGAGCTGAAGGAGGAAGTCAGTTTCTTGTAGTGTCCTGGGATGGTGCAATAGAGCCTGAAAGACCAGCCATCTGAAGGAGTCCTTGAAAGGTCCCACCTTCCATGCATCTATACTACTCAGCCTTCCCAGCACTAGCTGGCCAAGCCTGCCTCCTTCTAGTTTTCCATACATAAAATATGGTGTGAGCAGTGTATTGGAAACCCTGGTGAGATGTAGAAACTGTTATCAGTTTGGCTGCAACTCAAGTCTCAGTTATCTAAGAGCTGTGTAACACACCACCTCAAAACTTGCTAGCTTGAAACATCCAAGGTGGCTGAGACCATGGGCCTCCCTCCGTGTGGTCTCTGTGTAGAGTAGCTGGACTTGTTATGGCTACTAGATTCTAAGAGGAAACATTTCAAGCACTTGAAAAAAGAAGGTGCAGGTCTCTTAAGGTCTAGCCTTCCATCATACTGCATTCCTTCTAGCACATTCTATGAGCCCACACACATGCTAGCACCAGTCCAGATTCAGTAGACCACCTCTAGATAGCAAGAACAGAAAAGAACTTGTAGCCGTCTTTCATTTGCCGTAGCGCTTGATCAAGACCTCTAACTCCCACCATCAAAAGGTGGATAATAGTAACAGTGCTGATGGTCCTTCAGGGACCATGTCATAATCAATAAGAAGTGCAAAATGTACCCCAGCCTTTAAGGAAAGCCAGTCTTTAAGTAGAAGATGGTCCAGAGTCATCTCACGTGTTTTCAGCGCACCGTGAGTTTAGCCCTGCTGGATCGTTTATTGCTGTGTTCTAACTCTACTTCCTTGCCTGTCTCTCCTAGGTGACTCTCTCCAACTGTTCATGATGCAAATAATTATACACTGTGTTTGGTAGAATTCAGGAAATGGTTGACTATCCAGGCAAAATCTCCATCATAAGTAAAATGAGAATTCTTTGCATAGTTGATGCTCCCCTAGTTAACTTGGTAGACAATTATACTTGAAGAATTCAGACTTGCCACTCATCTAAGGACTACCTATGGGACCTTCAGTGAGCCCCCTGGCATCTTTAGGCCTTAGTTGCTTTGAAAATTAACAAATAGACCTAACAAAGTGGAAGTCTGCTTCCCGGGAGGGGAGTCCTTTGGATGACGCAAATAGTTAAAGCGCTTAGCTGCTCGATGGAAGCTTGGAGGTTCAAGTCCCCGTCCAGAGGCATCCTGGAAGAAAGTCCTGGTTATCCTGTTCCCAAAAATCAGACATTGAAAACCCTGTGGAACACAATTGTACTCTGACATACATGGGGTGACCATGAGTCATAATTAACAGGACAGCAACTAGATTTTCTTTTGTTTTGTGTTGGTCTGTTGGGTTTATACTCCTGGAGTAACTCAGGGTGAAATGTTGGCTGAAATTTTGGTGGTGGAATTTTAAAATCATATTAAATCACCTAGAGGCAGTCCTACTGGTTTCTTTCTAGACGGGAGAGGAGAGGGTATAGAGGAAGAGACAGGTGCTCGTTACAAGGATACTAGAAGGAAAGAGTGAAAAGGAGGAGTGCACTGGCACAGGGTGGGGAGAGCAGATGGTGAGGAGATCGTTTGGTGCTAGTCTGGCTCTAACAGCTTTCCAAATCTTGCCAACCTCTCTTCGTAACAGAGAGAGTGAATCTCAGGCACAGTCTTCAGTAAAAAACTTGGAGCTCAAATTTTATAAACTTTTTTGCTTTGTACCTATTTTTGTAGTTCTCTTCATGGCAAATGGATTTTTATTTATTGAGTAATATGACGTTTCCTCTGTAGTGAATGAATTTAAACAATTCACTCAAATTTAAACAAATTTATTAGGTCATCAAAGCAAGGTAGGCACAGAGAATATGTGAAGACGGTAAAAATTATGAACATGATGCCAAACACTGTCAAATGCTTAACTGAATCATTCTTCTCAATTCTGTTTCTATGGGACTGTCGCGGCCTGAGGGTCCCATGATATGCTGTAACCATGTTTTACAGTCTTCTTCATCGTAGTAATCTGGGCACTTTTCGCTGATATTGCTGGGACCAGACAAATTTTATAAGGCACTTTATATTTGGCAGATAATACCTGTTGTTGCTGTTAGATGCCACTGAGTTGATTCTGACTCACAGTAACCCCATGGGACAGAGTAGAACTGCCCCATGGAGCATCCTGCACTATAAATTTTACAGAAGCAGATCGTCAGATGTTTCCCAAGAATTGTATCATTGCTCCACCAAGCTCCCTTCAGGTACCTGTCCCCCCCAAAAAACAAACCCACTGCCGTCGAGTCAATCATGACTCATAGTGACCCTAGAGAACCGAGTAGAACTGCCCCATAGAGTTTCCAAGGCCCACTGGCAGATTTGAACTGCCAACCTTTTGGTTAACAGCCACAGCACTTAACCACTACACCACCAGCAATTCTACTAAAGGTCTGAGGAAAGAGAAAGGAAGGATGGCTACGTCACAGCCTACGAACAACTTCAGTTGGATAGTGTGCATCTCTGTCTTCACAGTCATTTCTGACTATCTGTCATTTCTCCTTTGGCTTCCAGGACTCCATTGATGTTCCTAATGTCTTCTCACATCTCCACCTCCTCCTCACATCCATGCTTGCCCTGCGCTCTCCCAGGAAGTGAGTGCAAGCACACATCCTCCCCTTGTTATACAAAGCATTCTAGCTCCCCATAACAGACACCTCATACTCTACCCCCAAGGGAGGGATCACCTTCCACAACCCAAGGAAGTGACTGGTCTAAACCAAAGATACCTGTCTGAACAAAGCACTGAGTCTCAAATCCATGTAAGTTGTGCCACTAGCCTAGTGTCTTGGCCTCTGAGGTCCCAAGGTTCACAGGTGGCCTCCATGTTCATTCTTAAGACTTGAAACCTCCCAAGATGTGCATCTCAGCCAGTAGCCAAACCAGTCACTGTCAAGTGGGTTCCAACTCACGGCAACTCCATGTGTCTCCAAGTGGAACTCTACTGCATAGGGTTTTCAGTGGCTGATGTTTGGAAGTATCTCTTCCTAGGCAGTTCTAGATGGATTCAAACTTCCTGGTAGTAGTTGAGCGTGTTATATGTTTGCACCTCCTTGGATTGGACAAAGCAGAGCTTTTCCTTTCCTCCTCTGAATTCACATGCACCTTCTTTTGTCCCCTCAGATCGCCCAGGGCTTGCCTGCGTGGACAGAATAGAAAAATACCAAGATAGTTTCCTGCTGGCCTTTGAACACTATATCAATTACCGGAAACACCATGTGACACACTTTTGGCCAAAACTTCTGATGAAGGTGACAGACCTGCGGATGATCGGGGCCTGCCATGCCAGCCGCTTCCTGCACATGAAGGTGGAATGCCCCACGGAACTCTTTCCTCCTTTGTTCTTGGAAGTGTTTGAGGATTAGACAGACTGGATTCATTCTCATAATTCCTACAGCACTACTGAGTGTCATTTCATTCCATTGCCTAGCTCTTTTTTGTTTGTTTGTTTCTTTGTTCCTTTGTGTTGGGGGGATTATTTTGGGAAGAAAGGGAGATAGTTCTTGGCGTAGACATGGCTAAAACTGCCCCTTGAATGCGGGTACTTGGAACTATTGCGTTTTGTTCTTCTGTCCTTTGACGTTGAATGCATTGAAGGCTTTACAGTTGTGGGGGTGGGGTGGGGGGCAATCGTTAATTCACCAGCACCGGCTCCCATCTGGCCCTGATCAGAAACTCAGCAAGTGAAATGGCACTGCAGAAGACTGTTGCTGTCGTTAGTTGTCATCGGGTCAGTTGGGACTCGATGGCGACTCCGTGTGTGCAGAGTAGAACTGCTCCACAGGGTTTTGAAGACTGTGACCTTTTGGAAGCAGATCACCAGTCCTGTCTTTTGAGGTGCCTTTGGGTGGTTTCGAACCGCCAACCTTGCAGCTAGTTGTTGAGCGCTTCGCCATTTGCGTCACCCAGGGCAAAAGACTGAAAAAGCCTTAACACTGAGATGATATTGTCATCTTGACCCTATCCTGATTTTTGCAGGGCTGAAGTTAGCAGGACACAGACCACCTCTAATTAGACAGATAATGGCTTTTAGCTTTGTAGGGGAAAGCCGAGGCCCAGGGGGGACTGTAGCGATTCAAGAGCTTACTGTTTGGGGAGGCCTTCATCCTCTCCTAGGAGCATAACTCAAAATGCACAAGAATATTTGTGCCCTGTGAAATTAGCCATCCTTTTCAATATAAATTTTATAACCGTGTGATTTAATCACATTATACAAGAGAATGGCTCAAAGATATGCGAGTATTTGACTGATAGAGGACAAGGAGAAAAAGAAAGAAAAAAATTTTTTTCAGTGAGCCCAAGGAAATTATAAATCTTCACCAACAACAGTTAACTTGACAGTGTCCCAAAATTCACGCAGCATTACCTCAGAGTAGGAACGCTAAAATTTCCACACAAATCAAACTTCTTTACAGGCTGTTGTCACTTGTCAGTGGCATCAGATCTGACATCACCCCAGTTCCAGAAATTATTTACTCTGCATCTTTGCTGAGCTGACAACAGATCTCCCTGTGGATGAGATCTTCTAATCAAGAGGAGATACTGAGCTGAAATTTAAGGCTCATTCTGGAAGAATGTGAGGAAAGATGAGCACAGTTACGTTTTAGAGTCGAAGGAGAATGCCGTGTTCTGTGATTCCCTTCAGGTACTGATGGTCTGTGACTGTGTCCTGACAGTTCCACATCCTCGAGATCTTCACTTGACTGACAAATGTTTTGCAGGCCCCATCTTCCCTCTGAGTCTGAGGCATTAAATAGCTTGACTATCACTAAACAGAGAGAAGATGCTGGTCCCGCCACTGGCCCTCTTGGACCCTCTTGCAGCCTCATTCTGACTGATGCTACTGCTACTCCCCAGTGTCATCAAGTCAGTATCAATTAATAGTGACTCTGTAGGAAAGAGCAGAACTGCCCCATAGGGTTTCCAAGGTGATAAATCTTTATGGAAGCAAACTACCACATCTTTCTCCTGAAGAGCAGCTGCTGGGTTTGAATCGCTGACCTTTCAGTTAGTGGCCAAGTGCCTAGCAGGGCTCCCACTGACTGATACAGAAAATGCCCACAGACTATATGGACATACTCTCGCCCATTCCCCTACCCAGCCTCGCCTATGCTGGAGTAACTTGTACCCACAAAACAAATGGGGACAACTCCTCACTTCAGCTTCAGAAAACGGGCAAAGGATATACCCTTGTGATTGAATGTACCTCATCTTTCACTGGCGTAGTAGATGTGAACTCTTCCCTTGCCTGCCTTCTACTGCCTTATCCTGGAGAATCTGGGGGGAAATAAGCCATAGCAGTGAGGTTCACCTAAAAACAAAGGAATGTAAGTCACTGTGAAAACCAAGTTTCTTTTTAAGTTCGGTAGAGCAGAACGGACCCAGAAATTGGAGTGCCTGAGTTTTAATTTATGCTCAGTCCATTGACAGATGTATGATTTGGGGGGTTGGTTTTCTCTTCTGCTGAGTAAATCATTTGGATTAGACGATCTCTAAACCCTTCCCAACCTTAATAGTCTACGAATTTCCAGGGGGAGAATCTGGTTCTTTTGATGGCTTCCTTCATGTTTCTTTCACATTCACAAGTCCAGCTCTTTGAGACAAAAGCACAGCCATACCTGAAGTTAAGAAAAGTACATTAGATGTTGGTTCAGATAGTGGTAACAGGGGCATGATGCTATTGACCTGTTTAGAAGATAGTAGCGTGGCCTTAGAGAAAGGAGAGGTCCGGCACTGAAGACCGGTACAGTTGAAAAAATCTGGGGGACGGTTGTGTATTTAATGAATCGAAGTGATTCTTCTGGCTTCTGGGAAAAAAGGAAACAAGAACATCACTGTGGAACTTGCTGACTCACTAGGGAAAGGAAATGGGTGTTGCACTCAAGAATTATAAGCGTGAAGGTCGTAGGTAGGGTACTTGCCGTGACTTTATCTAGGTATAGTTTTTATGGGAGTTGGCTTTTTGTAGTCAGCCTCTAGCCTTGCTTAAGTGCTTACCTTAGTAACATCTCACCTCGCTCTGTTTACTCCCCTTGGAGAAGTGCTCCAAAACAGGAATACTTAACCACCTTCTACTCTCCAGGGTGACTCAGAGATGATTTGGGATATAAGTGATGTCTGCCCTTAGAAGTCAGTGAGAGGAAGGTGAGCAGGCACGGCCTAGAGGGGTTCACGGCCTCCTCAGGCAGGCTTCCTGGCAAGTTCCCTCATTTTGTTTATTTTTTACAAGAATCTTGTACCGCAGACACACCCAGATTCTAACCTGAGTACAGAGCTGTAGCTAAATCAGAATGCGTTGGGGGTTATCTATGACAGGGAATTGGCCAAACGGTACAGTATGTCTACAGTAACCCAGCCAGCCCCAAGGAGAGTCACGTTTGGCCCTCAGCCCCTCAAATGATTGCCTCAAACAGGCAAGCCTCTGGTCCACAAATCATCTTGGAGGCTTAATATTGTAGGCTGAGTGCACTACAGGTCAACAGGAAGGCTACATAGAAGAACTCAAAGGATCAGGATTCTGATGGTCAAAGTCACTAAACTCATTCTGTATAACTAACTGAAGTATGGAGAGCATCTCAAAACCTCCATCTCATACGACTCCATTGTGAGGGATTTGTTTTAAATTTTAATTCCCTTTTTTGTCCCCCATAACATCATCAAGACTTTCCAATCCAGTGTGAACCTGACAGGAACACCCTTCCCCTCCATCTCCCACAGTGGGGAGACGTCCAGTAGAGTAGAACACTTCTATACAACTGGGATTCTTATTTATAAATCACTTAACATTTGGAGATGAGTGGTGTGAGGTGTGTGTGTGTGTGCGTGTGTGTGTCCTTCAAGTGTACTTTGCTCTTCAGTGTAGACCTGCGGTATTTCCAGAAATCGTGAAAAACACAAAAGTGAGATCTTTTCTTCTTCATGGTTCTGCTCAAAACACCACGTGCTGCCTCAGAGCTTTTTCTAGTCACATGATTCTCGGTCCTCAAAGACACACTTGACATGTTGACATCCCAACCTAGCGATGCCTCCTCCCCTGTGTCCTGAGGGCTGACCCTCAGCTGGAAGTGTGGTCCCCCAACGGATGACCACTCCGGCTCTGTCCCCAGCGACACCACTCTAGTTGCTCTCTCGTGAACAGGTGTGCAAGCCTCGTCCCCTCCTCAACACTAAGCCCCGTCCTCAGACTCAGCCCCCGTGGACCTGCTGAGCCCCTTCAAAGCATGTCATTGCCAGTGATACATTTGTATTCTATGAAACTCTAAACTACTCGTGTCATACTGACCTTCTGCTGCATGAGTCATAAATTATGAAATCGGTCTCATGGTTTTTGAAATGTAGCCAGCATTTATAAGGCTAAACCTTTTTCATAAACCGAATTTGAGTGACTAATCCAGCCACAGCCCCTCTCCCAAAGGAGAGTGATGGCAGACAGCAGAATTTCTTTGCCCTTTCCCATGGCGGTAGCATCAGGTTCTAAAGTAAGCTCATCATTTTTCCTGTTATTTTTAATAATATGGAAATATTAGCATAGTGTTTCTTTTGATAGCGATAGACTATAATCCATATTTAAATTTTATAGAGAAGAAATTTTATTGTACTGTGATGTAGATATTTATTACCCAGGTAAGGATTTGCCCGGTGTGTATTTTTTACAATGGAAGCATTTTACTTTAATCTTTAAAAAAAGAAAAAAGAAAAAAAAAAACACACACACATTAAACACACAAAGGCTGGGGGTGGGAAAAAAAGGTTTGGCCTTGTCACAGAATTTTTACTGTGCTGTATAAATGTTTGCAGATGCAAAACGTGTGCATTTCTAATGTATTTCCATGTTCATGAACATTGCCTTTGAGAGCAATATTGTGCAGGTAAAATGCTGTGTGTGGCTTTCAGTTGCACAGTTCAAGCTGACCCACCTTATGCACAAGACAATCAAACAGAAGTCTGTCCTCCTCAGGATGCAGATAACAGTCACGTAAATTACGGAGCACAATGTAAGGTGAAAGAAGATGCTTTATTTACTTATGCAGGTATGGACAACAGAGAAGAGTATCAGGGCATGAACCACTGACCTGACACCCTTTTTTTTCTTTTAGTTCTTTCTAAGTGACCTGGTGGTGCAGTGGTTAAGGACTACAGCTGCTAACCAAAAAGTTGGCAGTTGAGATCCACCAGCAGCAACTTGGAAATCCTATGGGACAGTCCTACTCTGTCCTATAGGGCTGCCGGGAGTTGGAATGTGCTTCACAGCAACAGTTTAACAGGAATTGACTTGCCATTTTTCATTTGAGCATGTAGAGCCAAGTTGATTCTCTATACTGTCTTCAAAGCAAATGCTTTATTCATCCCTAATGTTTTCATGCCCTGAGAATCTGAAAATACTACAGAACAGGAAAAGATTTATGGTCATTGGAAGATTTTTGTTTTGCAAACAGTGTTAAGTGGTATCGCTAGATTGGTAATTTTTTTTTTCCTGCAGCCTACAACTCTGTTGAAATTTGTGATGGAAATGTTTTAAACTATCCAAAAAGAAAATTTGTATATTTGGGAAAAATGGATTTTTACATAGCTTTTGTATGCAGATATTAAATTGTAATTATGAATATAGTGGGCGTAGATAAATTCATAAGCTTAAATTCTAAAAAAAGAGAAAAAAAGAAAAGCTTATAACTGATATACTTTCCTGTCTCTTTCTTTAAATATTATTCTTTCCTAAACAGACACAGTGTTGCTCCCTCTGCTCACCCCAGCTGCTACCAGAAGGGAAGAAAGCAGGGTGTAGGGGCATTTGTATCATAAAAACCAAAACCAAACCCATTGCCATCAAGTTGATTCCAACTCATAGTGACCCCATAGGACACAGTAGGACTGCCCCACGGAGTTTCCAAGGAGCACCTGATGGATTCGAACTGCCAGTCTTTTGGTTAGCAGCTGCAGCACTTAACCACCACATCACCAGGGTTTCCATCTGTATCATAAACATCTAATAAAACAAATTTACCTGGGAAGATGGTGTGTGAGAAGGGGAAAAAAGCAGTACAGAGCTGATGGGTGATTATTTCTTTGGAGTAAGCTGTGGAGATGGGTAGTAGTTAAGCTTTTCTATCTCTAGGACGACATTCATCTTCTTAAATCTTTCAAAATAGGAATGATTTATTGCACTGTACAAACCTCAGTAACCTACATCCATCTCCACCCCATTGCCCTGGACCCAAGTTATTAGGACCTTTTGTGTGAAACGTGACAAAAATTTACTAGCATAAGCATAAAGAGAATTTATTAGTTTTGTATCTGGAAAGCTCAGAAGTAAGACAGCTTCAGGCATGGCTGGACCAGGGTGTCTGTTCATTATTATTAGATGATGCCTCTTCATACTTTCATGTGTATTTTCATCTCTAGAGATTTCTTTCATGTAGACCTCCTGCTCCCTGGCCTTTTGCCTTATGGTGATCCCCAATAGCTCTGAAATTAAGTTCTGTCCCCAAATCCAGTGGGAGAAGAATTTCTTTTCCTCAACAGTTCCAGTGAAACTCCTCAGCCTAATTCTCATTGACCCTAGATTGAGTCGTATCATTTCTGAGCCAGTCACTGTGGTAAGAAGGATGGATATGCTAGTTAGCTTGAGCCTCTGAAATGCACTGGTCCCTAGAACTGGGCAGAGGAAGAGAGGTATAATCAATATCACCCAAGCTATGGACTGAAAAGTGGGCAGGGATTGTTTCTCAAGGAAAATTCTAAGTCTTGTTACCACACAAGAAGTGCGGAAGCATGACGGACAAGCAAGAGCAGCCCATGTCTACAAGAAACGTAAGTTTGAGAGCAGAATCACTTTCAGTACAGCTACCTGGCCTCTTCCACACAGAAGATTCAGCCAGAAGATAAACCAAATAAACACTTTCCAAAAAGTTGTTTTTGTGACATCGTCCCTGGTTCATGAACGAAGCCAGTCCAGGTAAGATGAGGTAAGCATTTACTATTTTGTTGGGCTTGATGAGGTCACCGCACTCTTTTCTGGATTTTCCTGCTCTAGTCAAAGGACTACATATGGTTTTTATGTTCATCTCTTTTCTATATTATTTATTTCCCAGCTGTACTATAATGAACATATTTCCCTCCCCAAGAAATTATTTTATTTTAGAAAATATGTATGCGTGTAAATATAACCAGTTGCCATTAGCTCTAACTCTTGGCAACCACTTGTAGAACTGGGCCCCATAGAGTTTTCAGTGGCTTATTTTTCAGAAGTTGATCACCCGACCTTACTTGGGAGGTGCCTTGGCTAAATTCAACCTTCCAGTCTTTCAGTTCACAGCGGATTTCAAAAATGTGATGTATGAGGATTTTGTGAACATCTCCTTTACCATTTCTATTTTTCTCATTTTAATTTCTTAGGTTTTTTTTTTTTGTTTTTTTCTGCATTTTTGTAGATTAGTATGTTATGTTACCTTGGATCTTTTTCCATTTTTATTTTTTTCCTTTCCTTTTATTCCAGCTCTCTGTTTTTCAACTCCTGCTAACCTTAATATTTAATACCATTTCCTTTTTTAATGTTTTATGATTTCTATTTAAATGGATATTCACACTACATTTAAATACCTTTTCAAGATTCTTTCTCATATCTTTTTATTCTTCTTACTCTAAATTGTCTCTTATGTTTATATTTCATGGGGTCAAATTAGTCCTTTAACTTTTGAGCTTCTGGTTTTGTGTCTTTTTTGTTCCTGCTTTACTGACTGGTGATCTAGCGAAGCAAATCCAAAAGTTTAAATATTAATTTTAAATATAGTGACCTAGAGTTAGAAAAGAACAATGATAAAAAATTTATTTCTAATTAAATCAGACATAAATACTTAATACCATATCTAATTGGTTATTAACAATTCATTAAATAAAAGGTAATTGAAAATAACATATTTTAGTGGAAACACAAAAATTAATGTAATAAATTCAGAAATTGATATGTTACTTGAAGATTGGCATCATTTGTTAATAGTTGAATAAAATATTTATTTAACTTTCTATTAGAATATTGAAATGTGATGGGAAATTTTGGCTACAAGAATAAGCAAACAAGAGCACTAATCAAAATAGCCAGATGATGGAAATAACCTAACTGTCCATCAGTAGATGACTAGGTAAAAAAAATGTGGTACCTACATACAAATGGAATATTACTCAGCTAGAAAGAGAAATGATGTCTTGATACATACTACAACATGGATGAACCTTGAAAATATGTGAAGTGAAATATGTCAGTCATCAAAGGACAAATATTGTAAGATTCCACTTACATGAAATATCTGGAACAGGGTACAGAGGCCTAAGTTAAATAGTGGCTACCAGTGGCCAAAAGAAAGAAGGAAAGACACCCATCGCTTAGGGCACATTGAGTTTCTGTTAAGAGGGGTGGAAAATTTGGAAACAATCGTGACAATGTGATGAACACAATGTCACTAAATTGTATGTGAGAAAATACTGAAATGGCAAATGTTTTCTTATATTACCACAATTTGAAAAAAGAAGAACTGGGAAGACAATAATAAAATAATCTTTTTCAGGAAAAAGAAAGAATAAGCAAGCAAGAATGTAAAAATAAATGTGACGTCTTTTCAAAGAGGTGTTAATGGTTGGATTACCCTAACCCTAAAAAATATATAACGAATTAACAATAACCAAAATGTGTACTGCCAAAAAAAAAAAAAACAGACCCCTTTGGCATCAAGTCCATTCTGACTCATAACAACCCTATAGGATAAAGTAGAACTGCCCCATAGGGTTTCCAAGAAGCAGCTGGTGGACTCAAACTGCCAACCTTTCAGTTAGCAGCCAAGCTCTTTGTAGTAGGGAGTTTATTAAAAAGGAATGGTCTAAACCAAAAAAAACCCACTGCCATCAAGTCGTGTCCAACTCATAGTGACCCTAGAGGTCAGAGCAGAACTGCCCCACAGAGTTTCCAAAGAGTACCTGGAAGATTTGAACTGCCAACCTTTTGGTTAGCGGATGTAGCACTTAATAATCACTTTGCCACCAGGGTTTCCCATGATGTTGTAAGTACACAAAAATTCACAGAATTCTAGGGTTACTTTGTCTAGTTTCCAAGAATTGGAAGAAAACTTCCCAAAGCAATTTCACTTAGATCTGAACAGAAGGCTTTAGCTGACAGCTGATAGACACACTTACTTAAAATCTGCGCACAGACATGAGAATAAATTAATAAAGTGAAGGTCCTTGTGGAAATTTCCACAGGGAAGTCATAAGAGCTTTGTTACCCAACTTCCATTCTCACAACTAAAGAGACAACCAAAGCCTTAAACAAAATATTAGCAAACCAAGTCCAGCTATGTTTGAGAGAAAAAAAATTATAACATATTTACAGTGTCTGTAATGTCATTAATAACAGGAATATAAAGGCAAGTTTTGGAAATCAACCAGAACAAGACATAAAATGTAATGTTTTTAAAAAAGAGTATTTACAGAAGAAGCTCACATGACTAACAAGCTATCAGAAATCAGAACACTCACACCACTTTACACCTACAGGTTAAAAGGACAGAAAACATTTGTTAAGTAAGCAGATTCCCTGCTCGTAAGAGTTCTGAGGCCAGGCTTTCCTGCAACAAAGATTCCATTCCTGGAAAACATCCCAAGCATTTACACAGATCTCCAGGCGTGGTCCTGATGGTGTAGTGGTTAAGCGTTAAGTCTGCTAACCAAAAGTTGGCAGTTTAAATCCACCAGGGGCTCCTTGGAAACTCTGTGTAGCAGTTCTACACTTTCCCGTAGCATCGCTGAGAGTTGGAATCAACTCGACAGCACTGAGTTTGGTTTTTTTTTTTTTTGGTTTATGAACGTGGTCGTCCTAGCATGACAGCCTTTGCAATCTCAGGTCATTGAATGCACACTTTGTCATTGGGTGCCATTGAGTCAACTTGTGACTCGTACCAACCCCACGTGACAAAGGACAGCTGCCCAATGGGGCTTCCGTGTCTATAATCCCTATGGAAGCAAGTCAGCAGGTCTTTCTCCTAAAGAACAGCTGTTTGAGCCTCAAACTTTTGATTAACAGCTGAGTGCTTAACTGTCGCACCACCAGGCCTCCTTCAAACTCAAGCTGGGGAAGAAGAATACTAAAGAGGAGGTCTACAACCCGTGGAAATTCCCACAGCATTAGAAACATTAAAGTAGACAAGTGTGCAGGTGCACATAAGAAAACAGGATCTATATTATTAATTACGCAAACTACAAACCCAAAGGAATGTCATCTATTTTGCATGCAATCACATAACTGAGGAACATGTGTCAAACATATTAGACTGAATCCCTATGTGGGAGAGACACAGAGAAAAACAAAAAGGAATAAGAGAAGAGCCGTAATAGGCCGACAACTACGGCCGTAACGAGGAATGTGGTGATTTCAATTCCCTACACCTGAGGACCGCCCCGAATGCTGCCAGGGGTCAGCATCTGTGTCTTGTCTCACGGAACCACTCACGTTGCGTTTCCTATGGGATGTTGTCCTTGGTGTCCGCTCAGCTCCAACTCCCGGCAAGTGTCATGGATTCAGCTGTGTCCCCCCAAAAATGTATGTAGCCATTTGGTGTTGAGTGACATTCCCGTGTGCCTTACACTCTCCCTCTAGGGTGTTAATGAAGGAGAGGAGCTGCAGCTGTGGTGGGTGGGCAGGACTCTGAGTGAGACTGCACCGTGCCTCGAGGCAGTCACTTGGGATACCAAAGAAAGGAAGCAAGCAGAGAGTTGGGGACCTGGTACCACCAGGAAAGCAGTTCCAGGAGCAGAGTGCGTCCTTTTGAAAGGACCCAGGAACCTTCACCTCAGAAGCTCCCAGTTCAGGGGACAACTGACCACAGGACTTTCCTCCAGAGCAAATAGAGAAAGACTTCTCCTGGAGCCAATGCCCTGAGCTTGGATGTTTAGCCGGCTTCGCTGTGAAAAATTACGTTTCTCTTTGTATTTCCCTTATGGTGGCATTAGATGACTAAGAAAGAATTTGGTACCAAGAGAATGGGGATACCTGAAATGTGGAAGCAGTTTTGAAACTGGGAGTGGATAGAAGACACAGCAGGAGCTGAGGAGAACTGTTAACACCACGGAAGGTGCAAAGGGTGAGAAGCAGCAGCGAACCATCAGACAGAACCAGAAAGCCAGTCAGCTGGAGCTGCCTGTGGAGCGGGAGCAGCTCAGTGCCCGTGCACAGGAGGCTAACAGGCGGAGTGGGGTGCCTCTGGACACTTAGCTGTGGAGCTAGAGAGACAAGGAATGCAAAGAGCTGAGCTACCTCAGTCTCAACAGGTATGGCCATGACCTCAGCAATTTCTAAGGGTGGTGCCACTGCTCAGATGGGCCAGGAAAATAATACAGTACTCCTCTGTCCTACAGGGTCACTCTGAGTCAGAATCTCCTCAAGAGCAGTGGATTGGGGTTTCATTAAAGCTGAGGGAGCAGGGTCACTGTTTCAGTAGCCCTGGAAGGTGAAGCTGTACACCAGGGCCAAGGGGCCTCCACTCAGAACCTAGAAAGTATGGCCAATGCCTAGGGTCTGGATTGCAGGGCCATTGCGTAAAATGTCTCAGGGAATGGAGTAATAGTTTCAAAGCCTTGAGGGCTGATGTAATGTGTTCTGTTAATTTACTTGGTTTCTATTACGCCTTCTTTCCCTGAAGTTTCCCCCACTGGTGATGGAAATGTCTAACTTGTGCCTGTTTTGCCATCATACCTTTGGGAGCAGATAACCTCTATTCTAGATTTCACAGATGAAGAATTTTTTGGATTTTGAACTGAAGTCTTTGTTATGATGGGATGAATCTGTTTTGCGTGTTGCAATGATGTGATTTTGAGGAGGACTAAAGGATAAAACGTTATGGATTCAATTGTGTCCCCCCAAAATATGTAGGCTTTTTTTTTTCTTTTTTTTTTTTGTGATTGAGTGAAAGTATACAATCCAAGTTAAATTTACATGTCCACCTATCTGCAGTTCCCTCTGGTCTCCTCGCCCGGTGACAGCACACTCTTCCTTTCTGTTCTATACATATCATACCCTGCTAACAATCTTCTGTCCTCACCTCTCCACACTCTCCTCTCCCCTCCAGCAAGAGGCCAGTAGGATGGCATCCTGTAGATACATACAGCCACAAAGTGGACACACCATATGGTCAATTTGTGTCCCCAAGTCCAGTCTATTCCTGTGTGAAGAGTTGACTTCAGTAATGATTAATGACCAGGGACAGCAGCAGGTCTAGCGGCCATGCTCCTAGGGGAACCCCAGGCAGCAGACCATCAACTGCAGTCTTTTAGTGGAGTTCTTGAGCTGCACCCCTCTTTTTCTCATGTTGCCACAGGGACTCAAAATTGTGAGCCCCATCACGGCTGTCATTGGTGGTGGCCGGGCACCATCTGGTTCTTCTGATCACATGTTGATACAGTCACCCATGCATATGGGTCCTTCTGTTCTCTGGTCTCTTTTTCTCTCATGTCTCTGTTGTCCTTGGTGATCATCTGATCCAGCTGAGATGGGATCATTTGGTGTACCTCAGATGGCAGCTTGCTAGTTTTTAAGACCCCAGATGCCACTCACCAGTATGCGGTACAGAAGACTTTCTTAGCAATAGGCTAGTTATGCCAATTGGCCTCGATGTCCCCCAAGAGCATGGTCTCCAGGCCCCCATCCCTGCTACTCCATCCTTGCAGTATTAGGCTAGGAATAAAAGACTTTTCCATTTATGTTGAAGTCCAGTTAAGATGATTTTCTTTGTAGTGTGTACTGTCACTGCTTTCACCCAATCAAATTTCTATCAGCTGTCTAATCTACGTGCATCCCTCTCCCTCCCTCACCTCCCTTGTAGCCATCAAAGAGTCTTTTCTTCTGTACACAAGTCTGTTTTTAAGTCCTTATAGAAGGAGTCTCATACAGTATTTGTCCTTGTGCTGCTGACTGATTTCAGTCAACATAATGTCTTCCAGTTGAAACCAGGTTATGAGATGCTTCCTGAAACCATCCTTGTTCTTTATCATTGCATAGTGTCCCCTTGAGTATATGTACCATAGTTTGCTTATCCATTCATCTATTGTTGGACATCTGGGTTGATTCTGTCTTTTTGTAATTGTGGACTGTGCTGCAATAAACATTCATGTGCATGTATCTGTTCATGTGACTGCCCTTGCTTCTATAGGATATATTCTAGGCCATGGGATTACTGGATCAAATGGTGTATCTGTTTCCAGCTTTTTAAGGAAGCGCCAAATTGCTTTCCAAAGAAGAGGTAGTATTTTGCAATCCCACCAGTAGTGTAGGAGAGTTCCTGTTCCTCCACAGCCACTCCAGCATTTGTTGTTTTGTGTTTTTTGGATCATAGCCAACTTTGTTGGAGTAGCTAATGATTGTGAACATTTCCTCACATGTCTTTTGTCTGCCTGGATGTTTTCTTTAGTGAAGTGTCAGCCCATCTCCTTTGCCCGTTGCTTAATTGGGTTATTTACCTTTTTCTTGTTGATATTTTGCAGTACCTTGTAGATCATGGAGATCAGGCATCGATGTGACATATAGTTGCCAAATATTTTTTCCCATTCTGTAGGTGGTCTTTTAATTATTTTGATAAAGTCTTTGGATGAGCAAAAGTATTTGATTCTTAGTAGTTTCCCATTTATCTATTTTCTCTTCTGTTGATCATGCACTGTTTGTCAGATTTTGAAATCTGTTTAAATTGTGTATTAAACCTTCCATTGTTGATCCTATTTTTTCTTGCATAATCTTTATCATTTTAAGTTTGATAGTTTGAGTTGGTTTTTGTGTAAGGTTTCAGATATGAGTCTTATTTCAATTTTTCACAGAGGGATAACCAATTTTACCAGCACTATTTGTTAAAGAGACTGTTTTTACCCCAGTTTACAATCTTAGGGTCTTTGTGAAATACCAACTGTTCGTAGGAGGATGGTGGCATCTCTGGAGTCCCAACTCTATTCCATTGGTCTATATGTCTCTTTTTGTATCAATACCAGACTGTTTTGACTACTGTGGCATATGTGGCCTTTTTGCTAGGTGGTGATTTATGGTATTGTGTGATATTCCTGTATGTTGTAAATTCTGCCTCCCTGATGTTGATGGACAGCAGTTGTGTTGGCGGGGCAGGACCCAATGTGTAAGACCACATTGTGCTTTGAGACAATCTCTTAGGATATAAAGGAAAGGGAAGGAAGCAGAGAGTTGGGGATCCTATACTACCAAGAAATCAGTGGCAGGAGCAGAGTGTAGCCTTTGGAAAGAACCTGGGACTCCTGCACCACAGAATCTCCCAGTCCAGGGGAAGACTGATGACAAGGACCTTCCTCGAGATCTAACAGAGAAAGTCTTTCCCTGGAGCTGTTGCCTTGACTTTAGACTTGTAGACTACTGGACTGTGACCAAACAAATTTTGTAAAGCCATCTACATATGATATCTCTGTTATAGCAGTACTCAGTGACAAAGACAGTGGCCTTATGTACAACATAGAGAACAAAGTATCATCCTGTCCTTATCATCTTTGTAATTAATGGCATGTTTGAGTCCCATGGTGGATTCATAAGGTTTTTCACAAGCTAATTTTCAGAGGTACCTCTGCAGGCCTTGCTTTCCAGTCTGTTCTCATCTAGAAGTTCTGCTGAAACTTATTCACCTTTATCTATTCATCTACCCATTTACCCATCAACCTATCTCTCTAAGTGTCTATCCAACTGTGCATCTATCCAACTGTCCATCTATCTATCCAATTGTCTGTCTATCCAACTGTCTGTCTATCCAACTGTCTCTCTATCCAACTGTCTCTCTATCCTGTTGTCTCTCTATCCAACTGTCTGTCTATCCAAATGTCTCTCTATTCAAATGTCTGTCTATCCAACAGTGCATCCATCCAACTGTCTATCCAACTGTCTGTCTATCCAACTGTCTGTCTGTCCGTCTATGCATCAATTCATCTATTTATCCATCTGTCTATCAGTAAACATACTAGATCAACCTCAAATTTGGCTTCTGGTGCCACTTCAGCGTATAATCATGTTTTGCAAAAAGAGATGAGCCAGTAAAATGAAGTTTACCATCTGTCTCTCCATTTTTTATTTTCAGCAGTCATCCTACCAGTTCTGAAAAAACTTTCTCTGTGCAGCCATGAATCAGGCAGACTAATTTGAAACCGCTACCAAATAAAAGGGTGTGCCAGGATCATGGTGTGACTCCTAAGTGAGACAAAATTTAGCCAATAAATTCTAGGATTTTCTGACAGATGGGGACATTATGTAGCCAAATAGTTTATCAGAATGATATCCAATTCCACAGTCATGATTAAGAATCTGTATTATAAAACAAATCTCGATTTAATTGCTTTGGGATGATACTCTACACATGGAGTTTTTGCCCAAGCACAAACTGATTTTTACCAAAATCAGTCTTAATCAGCCCAGCTGAATAATACGAAATTCAGGACATCAGCTCCAGGGGGTGACTTTCTCTGCTGGCTCTGGAAGAGGGTCCCTGTTGTCAATTTTCTCCTGGACTAGAGGCTTCTGAGGTGCACGCACCCTAGTTCCTTTCTGAAGGATGTACTCTTCTTCCAGCACTGCTTCTTGGTAGAAAGAAGTCCCCAAATCTCTCTGCTAGTTTCTTTCTTTCATATCCCAAGAGACTGCCTCAAGGCACAATAATCTTACACATTGAGTCCAGCCCCACCAACCCAACTGCTGTCCATCCTCCTTCATTAACATCATAGAGACAGGATTTACAATATACAGGAACATTACTTAATACCAGGAACCATGATCCAGGCAAATTGCTACACACATTTGGGGTAGGGGGGGGACAGTTTAATCCATGACAATACAGTAGCCCAAAGACATAGCCAAGGGACACTTTGAGAGGCTTCTCTGCCTACTCCCAGGTAAAAGAAGCACCAACTTTTAAAACTGTTTTACAAGGAATTAATCTTTCCCCTATATTTCAGAATGCTTGTATTCTGCTCACTTATTATTAGCAAAACCTCGTTGTGCACCAAGCAAGAGTGCCCAGGGAATGCAGAGGATGCTGGGGACAGAGGGCACCCAAAAATAGGACTAGCATGACTTGTATGTTGAAATTCTGTAAATTCCTAGTGACTTCTCTGTGAGTCTTTCACTGGGCTTTGGAGCTGAGAATGTGGCTTATTATAAATGTCTATCTAAAGTTGAGCCCTGGTGGTGTGGTGGTGCAGTGGTTAAGAACTTGGCTGTTAAGCAGAAGATTGGCAGTTTAGATCTAGTGCTGCTCCTTGGAAACCCTGTGGGGAAAGTCAGTGTTACACTGAGTCAGAATCAGCTTGCTGGTAACTGAACTGGTTTTTACTGGGATTTTTTTTTTCTTTTTTGGTAGTAGTTTTTTAATCAGAAGTAAGTATGATGAGATTCTGACCCTCTAAATTACTGTCAATTGCAAGCAAGACTAAAAATGTGCTGGTGCAACTCTTTCTTCCAAAATAGTGATTAGGAAGCACGTATTCGCAAGGATTGGGGACATCTAGCTTGCTATAAAAACATTTCAGCTGCAATCAGCCTCATCACTCCAAGAAATCTTTGCATTTCACATCTAACAGCCGTCTTCTTTCTCTCCAAAAAGATAACCATACATTCTTTCGGGGGAAAAAAAAGAGAGAGAGAGAGAGAAATGCACAAACACCTCATCCAGACAGACACTGGAGCAGCTGTGAGAGGAGGACCACAGTTGGGAAAAGCATAGTGTCCACAGCACATAAAAATAAAATTCCTAGTGGCTTAGTGGTTAGGAGTCTGTGCTACTCAAAACATCAGCAGTTGAAATCTACCAGGTGTTCACTGGAAACTCTGTGGGGCAGTTCTACTCTGTCCTATAGGGTCACTATAAGTCAGATTCGACCCAACAACAGCAGCTCTGGCTTTGTTATTTCTTTAAGCCTAGAGAGTCAAAGAAAGTGTATTCCTTTTTTTTTTTTTATTGTGGTTGAATGAAATGTACAATCCCGTATAAATTCACATGCTCACCTACATGCAGCTCCCACTGCTCTCCCTGCCTGGTGACAGCACACGCCTCCTCTCTGCTCCATACATATCCTATTTTCCCAACAGTCTCCTATCCCCTCCTCTCCACCCACTCCCCCTCCTCCAGCAAGAGGTCAGAAGTATAACATCCTATAGATTCATAGAAGCATAAAATTCCCACAAAATACGATCACTCTGCGTCACGAAGTCCGATCCATTACTGTCTGAAAAGTTGACCTTCATTATGATTTATGGACAGGGGCAGCATCAGGGCCAGGGGCCATGCCCCCAGGGGAACCCTGAAGCCCCAGACCATCAGTTGTGGTCTTTTATTGGAGATCTCAGGATGCACCCCTATTTATTCTCTTGTTACTGGTGAGACTCAACTTTGTGAGCTCCATCACGGCTACTGCTGGTGATGGCTGGGCACCATCCAGTTCTTCTGGTCACGAGTTGATGTAGAGACCCACTCACGTGGGTCTCTCTGTCTTCTGTTTTCTCTTTTCCCATGTCGTTCTTGTCCTCAGTGATCATCTGTTCCTGTTGAGCTGGGACCATTTGCTGTACCCTCAGATGGCAGCTTGACAGCTTTTAAGACCCCAGATGCCACTCACTGGTGTGGGGTGCAGAGAGTCACCATTAGCAAAATGCTAATTGTGCCAATTGGCCTTGATTTCACCTGAAAGCGTGGTCCCCAGCCCCACGCCCCAGCTACTCTGTCCTTGCAATATTGGGTTAAGATGGGAGGAGTACTCAAATTGTGTTGAAGTCCGGTTATTATTGATCTTCTTTCTAATGTGTGCCGTCACCGATTTCACCCAACTAAATTTCTATTAACTAATCTAAGCCCTACCCCAACACACCCTCCTCCCTCTGCACCCTTGCAGCCATCAAAGAGTCTTTTCTTCTATGCATGAGTCTGTTTTTAAGTTCTTATCATAGGGGTCTCACACAGTATTTGTCCTTTTGTTTCTGACTACTTTCACTCAGCAGAATGTCCTCCAGTTGAAACCAGGTTAAGAGATGTTTCCTGCTATCATCGTTATTCTTTATCATTGCATAGTGCTCCATTGAGTATATATACCATAGTTTACCTATCCATTTCTCTGTTGTTGGGCATCTGGGTTGACTCCATCTTTTTGCTATTGTGGACTGTGCTGCGATGAACATTCGTGTGCATGTATCGGTTGGTGTGAATGGCCTTGGTTCTGTAGGATATATTCCAAGCAATGGAATTACTGGGTCAAATGATATATCTATATCCATTTTTTAAGGGAGTGCCAGATTGCTTTCCAAAGAGGTTGCACCATTTTGCAATCCCACCAATAGTGTAGGAGAGTTCCAATCTCCCCACGAAAGTGTATTCTTAACTAGAACTCAAGGACCCTGGTGGTTCTAAAGACTTACTCTCAGGAGTCAATCAATTTATTTTTTTATGGAGATTTTTTTTTAATTTCTGTTTGTATTCCAGAAATAATCTTGAAAACTTGCCATAAAATATGTTTTTGATCATCCACATCAGCTCAAAATCCAATGCAAAATTTCAATCTTGTGTTTGCATTGGTATTTACAATGCTTTTAATGTCAAATAAAAACTTCAGTTGAGCAAGCTAATGAGGACAAAAAGGGCAGAATTCATATATAAAGGATGTAATCACACCCCAAACCCCTGGAATTATGGGTCATTTGGCACCTGGAAGATTTTGCAGTAATGCCCCAGAGAAAGACAATGGGGACTAGGACTAACATAGCACATCATTCACAGCTTCCCAAATTAGAGGCCTCTGAGAGGCACCTAGAAGAGGCATTTGGTGCATACATAGACTAACAATTTTACATCAGTTTCTTAAAAAACAAAAAAGAAAAGAAAAGATACTCTGTTAATATTTTGCATTTCATAAGAAGCAGTATAGTTGTTTCATCAGGCGGAAGAAGAGAAGGTAGTGTCTTGATTAATCTTGGTGATGGCTGAAAGTAAGGTTCTTCTAAACATCCAGGTAAGCTAGGAGGACCTGAGGGCAGAGGGAACTCAGACTCCCATCCCTGGTCTGAGACTATGAAAATAGAAGACTGCCAAGGAAGTCCTCCAACTCATCCTAGAAAAAGTGTTATGTATCTCACTGCTGAACAAGGTGACCACAGTCACCTTCTAAGTGGTCCCCTTGGGAAGCTGTGCACTGACACCAGCACCTAGTCCACCATTCAGAGCAATTTGGGGCCTCTCTTTCTGGAATGGCCATCAGAGCTGCTGTCGTATTACCCTCAATGTCCTGAAGGTCATCAAAATGTCTTTCTTTCAATATTTCCTTTATCTTCAGGTAAGAACAAAAGTCATCAGGGGGCAGACCAGGCCTGTAAGGAGGGCATTCCAATACAATTATTTGTTTACTGCCTAAAAGCTCCCTCACAGACAATTAGACAATTAAGTTTGCTAACCTGCCGCCGTGCTGCCATATGCAGTGGTCATTCCAGAAAGAGTTCCAGAATTGCTTTGAAGGGTAGACTGGCATCGGTGCATTGCTTCCCAAGGGGAATACTTCCAAGGTGACTGTAACGACATTCAGCAAGGAGATATGTAGCCCTTAGGACAATTGGTTCACAGACTTAATTGTCAGGCCTGGTAGCTCAACCCCAAAAGAGAAATGGACACACGATGTAGGAGTTCTTCAAGTCTCAAAGTAACATAGAAATGGCAGGGTAACTCCATAAACCTGCCAGCAGCCCCAGAGCAGCCTGGGTTTAGATAGTATTGCCATTATTACCTGTAGCTCAAGTTGACATAAGAGCAGTGGAGTGATCGTGTGCACAGTGCAGCTGAAATGATCTGGGAGAGAAACCTGACTGCAGAGAGTTTACAGTTTGAAACGGCGGACAGGTCAGCTGGGTCCTGCACAGACCAACAGAAGACCAGAGGCCTCAGGTGACAACGCAAACCCACTGCTCCTGCCAGTGACCTCACACCATAACATCAACAACAAAAACAAACCTGCCACCATCTAGTCACCTCCAACTCAGACCAAAATTATGCTCCAATGTTAGTGTGTGTCAGAATGATCTAGAGAGCTTGTTAATACAAAGATTGATGAGCCTGGAGTGGAGGCGGAGAATCTGCATTTTTAACAAATTCCAAGTGATGCTAATGCTATTTCTCAGGGACCCCAATTCTGAGAGCCCACTGCTGTAAATGCACCCTAACTCCTCACTTAGAAGGAACTCGGATTTAAGAGGGGATCCCCCCCAGCATAATGGAACTCATGAAAGAAAGTAAATTTATAGGCAAATAGAGAGTTACATTTCTCATACACCTGTACTTGTGACCGAAGATTTTGTCCATCATGGAAAGAGGGACAAATGGTTTCCTAAATTTATTTGGTTACTTTCCGCTTCAGAAAGCGTTACTTCCTATTCTGTTGCAGTGCTGAATATAGTTCTTTAATAAACAAGTAATTGATTTCTCCAGCAAGCAGAAAAGAATTAAGAATTTGGATCCAACATCTAATGCATTTTAAGTAAATTGACACTGTTCTTCAGAGCCATCAATGGGTCCCAACTCTTATGACCCATGTATAACAGGAAAAACCACTGTGGCATCTTGTGCCATGTGTACAATGGTAGGTATCTTTGAGTTCGTTGATGGAGGCACTCTATGAGTTCATGTCCTTGAGAGTCTTCCTCTTTATCACTGACCCTCTGTGTTACCAAGCCATATGTCCTTCCCCAGTGGTTGGTCTCTCCTGATCGCTTGTCTCGAGTACATGAGACAGGTCTTCTCATCCTCCCTGGTGGACAACTGGAGCTGTAGTTGGATGTAGTCCATGGCTTCTGACTGCACTTCTTCTAAGCTTTGTTCATTTTTCTGGCAGCCCACGGTATATTCAATATTCTTGGCCGGCACCATAATTCAAATTCATCAGTTATCTTTCAGTCTTCCTTTCATTATCAAGCTTTCACATGTATATGAGGCCATTGAAAAGATCACAGCTTGGGTCAGGCGCACCTTGCCACCCAGGTGACATCTTTGCCTTTTGGAGCTCTGAAGCCTTCTTTTGCAGCAGATTTGCTGAACGCATACATCATTTGATTGCTCGATTGCTTCTTCTATAGGCATTGATTATAGATCTGAGTAAAATGGGATCCATGACCACATTGGTCTTTTCTCCAAAATATTTCTCCTACAAATGAATTATAGATAGAATAAAAATGCTTCTCCTAAAATACATCATAACATGTCACTTTTCTGCTCAAAATTCCCCAAGAGCCTCCCATCCCACTCAAGTAATATCTAAAGACCATCGCCACACAGTGACTGCATCGTTTGTATGTTTAATGGCCTGGGCCCAGCCACTCCTCTGTCCTCTTACCACTCCCAGCCCATGAGCTTGGCTCCAGCTGCACAGGACTCACTGCTATTCTTTGCAAAGTCCAGGCACATTCACACCTCAGGATCTGCTGTGCTGTTCCCTCGGCCTGGAATAGCAGCTCCTACCCTCCCTTCCTGCAGGTCTCTACTCAAACACTACCTTATCAGAGTGGGTTTCCCTCATGGCCAAAATTTGTCTTTAATGGCTCCCTTCACCGTAGTCTGCCACCACTCTCCCTCTGGCTTACCCCAGTTTAATTTTCTTCATAGCCACTATCTCAACATGACATAATTTTTTAAATCTATTAATCATCTACCAGAATGCAGAGCAAGGTGACTGAGTGGTAGAATTCTTCTTGAGTTTGATTCCCGGCCAGCGTGCCTTGTGCAAAGCTATCACCTTTCTGTCGGAGGAGACGTGTGTGCTGCTGATTCTGAACAGGTTCTGGTAACGCTTCTGGGTCATCATGGACTGCGAAGAAAGGCCCAACAGCTTCTCAAAGGTCAGCCAGTGCAGACCCTGTGCATTGCAACATTCCAGTCTGAGACAGATGAAGGGAATGGGGGAGCACTGGGTAGTGTTCCCTTCTGTTGCTCACAGCATCACCATGAACAGGGGCCAACTCAAAGCCACTGAAAACATCGACACACAGAAGGAAAGGCAGGATTATGTTTTCTTACTGCTCTGACCCCAGCACCCAAGAAATGCCTAGCACATGGTATCGCTCAGGAAATAATTGTTAAATGACTGAAACAGCAGACCAAAGGAACCAACAACTGAAAGGCTCATATGATCCAGAAAGATGTGAGGGACAGCTGTCAGACCAGGCTGAGAGTTTCTGTTGCTTTCGCATGCCCGATTTCCCTTTCATCTCTCCCCTAAACACTCATTCACCAGCAGTGGAAGAATTATACACTTGCTGTTTACAAGAACAAAGGAGCAACCACACAGGGCTGAGACAAACTGCAAAATGGAAAGTCAAGGGCAGGGGCAGAACTCTTCTCCCCCTCAGCCAGCCCAGCCTCAGGTGAGGATACCAAAGAATTACCTGTGCTGTCTTAGGGGGACACCTCGGTGGTGTTGTGGTTAAGTGCTACATCTGCTAACCAAAAGGCCGGCTGTTCAAATCCACCAGGTGCTCCTTGGAAACTTGATGGAGCAGTTGTACTCTGTCCTTTGGGGTCACTATGAGCTGGAATCAACTCCATGGCAGTGGGGTTTTGGGGTTGGTACTCTCGGGGTCCTTGTTTCCAAGATGACAAAGAAGGAAAAACAGCTGTGCTAGAAAGGGCCACAGCTACATGCAGCCTATTCACTGTCACCCACATGCCCAAGGTCAAGGCCACTAAAAATTCATAATTCAAAACATAGCAGAGGCCACAGTGAGCAGGGCCATTTCTGAAGTATCTTCAACATGTGCGTGCTTCCCTAGCTTTGCACAAAACCACCGTATTGTGTGAGTTGTGCCATTCACAACAAGGTGGTCAGCAGTTATGCCAGTGAAGCCTGGAAGGACAGAGCCACCAGCAGCCCAGTGGGTTCGAACCGCTGACCTTTTGGTTAGCAGTCCAGTGCCTTAAACACTGCACTACAAGGTTCCTGAAAATAGATTGAAGTGACTTTCAGTTTAAAGTGATCTCTTTGTGGGTTATCTGAAATAATAAATACAACAATTGTCTAAAACAACCATGACTAAAATAATTTTTTTTACTTGACAACTTTCTAAATATCAAAGTTCTACAGACTTCCTAGTTTAGAGTTTGGAAATTGAGAAAACTGTTGGACTGAGTGGCACTGAAGCATTCCCTGAACAGTATTTTGTTGCTGGTGTTCTTAAGTTTTTTCTACCTTTCCCTTTACGATTTCTATCCATTCTGCCATCCAAAGGTACATAGTCTTTAGTAAGATTTGTAGCAGAACGAATGAGTATTTTTTATATTGCCATTACAAATCAGAAATCCCATTACTTTCTAGTGATTCTTTTAATATAAAAGTCACATTTGTTGCCTTAGATTTTTAATAAAAGATAAGTGTGACATAATTATTTTTCCAACACCCTTCGTAAGTGGAAAACTGCATGGTAAAAGAATCCTGGAGTTCAGAATATAGATGTGGGTTTCAATCCTAAAATCACACTCCTTGTTAATTGCGTCCTTGATCACATTGTTTAATTTTCTTTAGCACCAATTTTCTTGCTTGTCCAGTAGGGAGAGTATTACCTATTTCGTGTTGAGAAAGACAATCTTCTCTGTGAGTCTCATGTGTTTATAAACAGTATTGTGGACTTTGCCAAGGCCCTGAGTACTCTTTACCCAGGCTATTTCTCAGGGTTGTGTTTACAGGGAAGCACTGAGGGATCAGGAAAAAAAAAAAGTAAGGGATCAGTAACAAAAAGTGTTACTACTTGCTATAAAATTAGAGTTCCCCTAGCTCTCTTGAGCTTCAGATACAACCCACTATGGGGACAGTATCCATCTGGGCTAATGTCACCTTGCTCCTTTGGAACTTGAGTGGCAAAGGACTGATGCAATCATGTTGAGGTTTTCACTGTTTGCTATGCCTGGTATAATAGAGTCATTTGTCTCTGACCCAGCAGGCTCATGTCTTCTGCTAGCATTAAAAATAACAGACTAACATCCCCTGGAAAATCCACTTCAAACATTACCAGGGTAACTTATTAGCTTATAAGTAGGTGAAATCAAACCCCACAGCTCACACTTTACAGGATTATGGAAAGTTTAAACAAGCAGCCTAAACAAAACACCTGGCCCAAACTAGGCGCTAAATGAAGACAAATCACATTTTCCCTTTAATATCTAATCTAAATTTCCTTAATTATTTTAGGTAAATAGCACTTGGCAAAATCGTGATGATGGTAATGGTGCTGCTTTACCTTTCTTGACCTCCTCCTCCCTTTCCCATATAAACTCCCTTTATCTGTCTATGTCGAATGTTCAAGTCATCATATTTTCCTGAAAGAGTTTATAGCAGTTATCTCTCCCTGAGTATAAGTTCTTAGAATGGGGAAAACCTCATGAAAATTAAAAAAGATGCAAGACAAGGGTCTCCAGTAGTAACAAGACACAGCAGGGTGGGGGTAGGTGTTTTCGGGGTAGAGTACCATATGTAAACACTACTTCCCATGTTCATCGTCCTTGCATCCCAATATTAGATCTTTTTCACATTAGGGAAAGACATTTTATTTTTTTTAAAAAAAAGTTTATTTCAAAAAGTAAAAGTGTCTTCCGACAATTGAGAAGATTTATGTGCTACAAAGCAATATAACAAAACAGATTCTTTACTGGATGCTTTTAGTCTAGACTGTACCTCCAAAGCACACCTTAAAGATCTAGAAATAAGAAGTAACTTCCTCTTGGCTCATTAGTTTTCCAATACAAAGTGCAATTTGGTGAGTTAAACATTATGTTACCTTACAGTTCTTTCAGTCCCAAGTCTGGCACCCAGGTCTACCTGGGTAAAACACAGGTGCCAGCAAGATTCTTTCTTTATGGAGACTCTAAGGGAGGATCTGTTTCTTTGCCTTTTCTAGTTTCCACAGATTGCCCACATTCCTTGGCTTGTGTGCCCCTTGCCCTGATCCTCCAATGACAATAGGTTAAGTTCTTCTGACAGTGCCATCTCTCTGGCTCTTTGTAACTGGAGAAGGCTTTCTGCTTTCAAGGACTTGTGTGATTAGATTGGGTGAACTAGACGATCAAGGATAATCTCCCTATTTCAAGATCCTTAACTTTAATCACATCTGCAAAGACCCATTTCCCGTGTAGATTAACATATTCGGAGGTTCTGGAGATTGGGGCATGTCATGGATTGAAATATGTCCCTCCAGAAATGTGTGTTATCCATTTCGCTGGACTATGATTCCCACTGTTGTATGATCAGCCACCCTTTTTTCATGTGATGGGATTTTCCTATGTGTTATAAATTCTATCCCTGTGATTGAATAAAATGGATTAGCAGCAGTCACCTTGACGAGCTCTACAAGACTGAAGAGTCCTCACAATCTGTTTTCAGATATAAAGAGAAAAGTGAGCAGAGAGACATGGAGGCCTCATACTACCAAGAAAGCAGTGCCGGGAGCAGTCTGTCTTTCAGACCTGGTTCCTATGCAGAGAAGCTCCTAGTTCAGGAGAAAACTGATGACAAGAACCTTTTTCCAGAATTGACCGAGAAAGAATCTTTGAGCTGACACCCTAAATTTGGACTCACAGCCTACCAGAATATAAGAGAATAACCTTCTCTTTGTTAAAGCCATCCACTTGTATTTCTGTTATAGCAGCACTAAATGACCAAGACAGGACACAAACATCTTTGAGAACCATGATTTTGCCCACCATACTCTACTTCTAGATGCCCCCTGGGACTTGTTAATTTTCAAAGTTATTCAATTTAACCATTTTTCAGAAAAGTTGAAATTTTTCTAAAGATGGAAAATCTCCACCATGGTGAGGAGACTGAAGAATGCCAAGAGATAGGGAGCTTTTAATTTTTGTTTTCACTTCTACTCATTCTCAAAAAAAAAAAAAAAAGGAATGCTCCTGAGAGTCTACAATAAACCACTCAGTGCCAGGAACCATAGTGATGGAAATTCCGAGAGGAACGCTAACTTCTTTTATGTGGGAGCAGATGAACCCTAAGCCTTGGCCCAGAGAGTCAACCTTCAGGTAGCAACATGCCATACGGGGGCAGAGCTTGAAGTGTCCAGACGGCTTTTGCTTGAAGCATCAAGAATGTCTCAAACAATGCCTACACATGAGACTTTCCTTAATGGTGATATTTGGAGGGCAGGACGGTATGAGGTCTCTGACATCAGTTGGAGAGACACAGCAGGTGATGTAGAGACAGCAGGCAGTTTGAAGAAAATGTATACACACCTTGTAGATAAAGATGGTATCAAATTCACAGTGACTGAAAAATTCATTTAAAGTAATGTAATGCTGACCTATCATTCTTTACCCATCAACTTAGCAAAACGATAGAGATTAAAAATAAATTTTACCAGTGTTTGGGAAATACACACTCTTATACTACTGGTGTTTACACCAATGACCTGGACCTTCTTGAAGAGGAGGCTGGTAGTGTTGATTAATGTGTCTAAGTGTGTACAACAGTTGGCCAAGCAGTTCCACTTGTAGGCACCTGATCTTTCCGCATAGAGAGGCATGTGAAAGGCTGTCTATTGCAGCATCATTTGTGATAAAAGCAAATGGGACACAATACAAAGTCCCATCCAGAACACCTTCTGAAAAACAATGAGGTGTGTTGCAATGTATGACAGTTTTCCATTTAAAAAAAAATGCCGTGGCATACCCTATAGACTGTCACGCTTATTTTTCAAAGATACTTACACAAATAGATGCAGTTATTTGTAGAAATACATTTAAAATGTATAGAAAAGAGGACCAGAAATATACTCGATACTGTTGATGGAGAATTGGTAGAAGGGAGGATATGAAAGGGATTTTTCATATTTCATGCTCAATGCTTCTGTATAGTTTGAATCTTTTACAGTAATAACAGGTTCTTATGTTATTTATTCAATTTAAAATTTGAAAGGATATGTAGATTATTACAAAAGCAGAAAAAGTAGAACTAACATTCTACACTAACAACAGATAAACTTAGTGGCAGGTGACAGATACTACAAACGGACTAATTATAACAATAAATATAAACAAGCAGAACTCTGACATATGAGGTAGGATGGCAGAAATAATAAATCCAGCAACTGGCTGCCTGAAACAGACATGACTAAAATAATTTCTTTTAATTGACAGACAAAATTCAGGGGGAAGATCTAAGGCAAATGCACAAATAAGCAGCTTGCAGCAGATGCAACCTGTGAGGTGTGGGGGTGTCGCTTCAAAGGGCACCCAGGCTGATGAGGTGCTTCTCCTCAGGGCAGGCAGCCCAGTACTGATGCTCTTACCTTTGTCTGCTGCCCACATTTGGGCTGCTGTGTGGCTACTGTAGTCATTTGATTTGCAGAACATTCACCCAGTGAGAAAATCATCAAAGCAAAATTACAAAAGCATAAGGGTAATGATCATCAAAGTAATAATCATAATCCTAAAAAGTAATAAATGTGGTATCCTGGTAAAGATCACTGAGAGATAAAGTGGTCACACGAGGTCTGATGATAAAGTTCACGACTCATCCTAGGAAAAGTGCTACAGACCTCATCGCTGAATATCACTATAGTTACCTGTGAATTACTCCTCTTGGGAAGCTGTGCACGATGTCAGCACCTAGTCCATCCTTCCAAGTATTAGGGGAACTCTTTTTCTGGAGTGGCCACAAGAGCTGTCGTTGTATTACCCTTGACATCCTGAATGTTATCAAAATGCCTTCCTTTCAATATTTCCTTTATTATTGGGTAAAGAAAAAAGTCATTGGGGACCAGGTCAGCTGCGTAGGGAGGGTGTTCCAAGACAGTTACTTTTTACCAGCTAAAAACTCCCTCACAGACAACAATACAGTTAAGTTCATGAACCTGCCACCATCCTGCCATGTGCAGTGGCCACAGCGTCAGTGCACAGCTTCCCAAGGGGAGCATGTCATAGCTGACTGTTGTGATATTCAGCAATAAGGTATGTGGCATTTAGAACAACTAAGAACAATTAATTTAGAACAATTAAGTTCGTGGACTTAATTGTCAGACCTCATATAGTAACCAGAGAGTAAAAAATGAAAATCCAACAATACTGAACTTATATGTCCCAAACAGCAGCTGAACACGTATAGTAATAAATACTTGAAATACAATTATTTCAAAAAAGGAAAGAATAAATTAAAATTGGAGACCTAACTATTCCACTATACAAAGAGCAAAATATACCCCTTGTTGAGATGCTTTATCTGCCTGGGACTGTGCTGAGCATTCTACATTCATTATTTCATTGAATCCTCATAATTCCATGAGCACAAGAGAGTATGTGCTCATACTTTACTGATAAGGAAACAGGTTTAACGTGGTTAAGTGGCTATCCCAAGAAAATCCAGCTAGTACGAGATAAAACTGTAACTTAGTCTCTAATCTATCTAGCTCCACAATCCAGGCACTTAACCATTACATAAATAACAAATTATAAATATAAATTTAATAAAAGAAATTGCAGAGTTGATTAATAGCAACAGTGAGATAGACAATGGAGAGCTGCAGGAATCTCACTAAAATTCATTTTATTATATCCACCTGTGGAAACCCTGTTGGTGTAGTGGCTATGTGCTATGGCTGCTAACCCAAAGGTCAGCAGTTCAAATCCACCAGGTGCTCCTTGGAAACTCCATGGGGCAGTTCTATGCCATCCTATAGAGTCATTATGAGTCGGCATCGACTCGTTGACCGTTGGTTTATACCCACCTGCTGGTATCAAGTTGATTCCAACTCATAGCAACCCTATAGGACAGAGTAGAACTGCTGCATAAAGTTCCAAGGAGCACCTAGTGAATTTCAACTGCTGATCTTTTAGTTAGCAGAGTAGTACATTTAACCAATATGCCACCAGGGTTTCCAATAGATGTAGACAAAAAGAAGCCAGGAAGTCTAACATTCCAGAATGTTAAAAAAAAAAAAAAAAAAATTAGAGATTAAAAGTGAAAACAAAATTTATATCAGTTTTATCTATAAAAGCCAAAAGCTGGAGACAACCCAAATGTTCACTAGCTGGTGAATGGATCCACAAACTGTGGGCACTTTCACACAATGGAGCACCATTCAACGATAATATATATATATACATACACGTATATATGTCCTGCTGATATATGCAACACATGAAGGAATCTCAAAAATATGCTGAGCAAAAGAAGCTAGACACAAATGACTACATACCATATGATTGCCTTTATGTGACATCTTTAAAAAGGTGAAACTGTGGGTGCAGAAAACAGATCAGTGATTGCTGAAGACTGGGAAAGAAGGAATTGATGGAAAAGGAAATTTGGGGGTTGATAGAAATGGTCTCTAAATTGATTGTCCGGTTGTTATACAGTCACGTACATAACTTAAAACTCATTGAGTTGTATGGCTAAGTGGCGTAGGTGTAATGAATCAGAGTTTAAAAATGGAAGCAGAATTTAAAATTTTTGTATCACTTAGAAGTCCTCAGGAAAAAAAAATCTCCTATACAACAAAACGTTTTGAAATTATATGCCTTTGCCATTGAGTCAATTCTGACTCATAGCAACCCTGTAGGGCAGAGTAGAAGTACCCCATAGAGTTTTAAGGATCACCTGGTGGATTGCAACTGCCAGCCTTGTGGTTAGCACGCATAGCCACCAGGGTAGCCATATGCCATCAGGGCATATTTCCATATCAAAATAGATGAGGTGTTCCCAAAGCAGTGCTTAAAAGTAAGGAAGAGACACCATAAAAGCAAAGTCTGTACTGTGAGGAATAACCCCAAACCACATCACTTGCTCACAGTCAATGGTGGCTCATGGAGACCATAGGTGTGACCTAGTAGAACTATGCTTCCTAGGATTTTCAATGGCTGGAATCTTCTGGAAGTCAGTTGCTTCTTCCAAGGCACCTCCAGATGGCCTCAAATCACCAACCTGTCAATCAGTAACAGAGCCTGTCACCAACTGCACCACATGGGTACTTCACCTTGCTGGGAAGAGACTAAAGCAAAAGCCAAAAGAAAAAGATAAATGGAAAAGAACAACACAATGCAAGTGAAAAAAAAAAATTGTTATTAAGTTGATAAATGAAGAGTTGGCTCTTTAAAAGATTAATAAGGTTATGACAATGTTTCAACTAACTAAAAGAAGGGAGAATTCCCAAATTTATTAAAACTGGTAAAACACGGAGTGAAGAAAAAAGATACAGTGAATAGAAATTAGTGTGTTAAAGTAGGGGCAATATCTAAATTATGACTAATAATTATCATTAGCAAGACTCTCATAGTAGCTGCTGAAGTATGTAACAGCAAAATTGAGCCATCATGAAATAAAGAATATAAATAGACCAATAGACTAGTCAAAAGAAGTAGAAATAGCTTAAAAAAGAACTCATCTTCCTGCCCGATTAAAAAGAAAATGGTACTAAGGAGTCACCAAAAATATTTTCTAAAATGTCCAAAAAATAATTGACCCCATTGTTATTACCAATTAAAACCCAAAACCACTGCCATCAAGTCAATTCCAATTCATAGGAACCCTATAGGACAGAGTAGAACTGCCCTATAGTTTCCAAGAAGCAGCAGATTAGAACTGACAATCTTTCTGAGTAACAGTCAAGCTCTTAGCCACAACACCACAGGAATTCCCGTTATTACCAAATCTCCAAAATACAGAGAGCATCATGTCACTGGATTTGTTTTTAACAGGAAAATGTAGTTTTGATCATAAAACAAAAAATTAAATGATGGCTTGCTGTCACTTTTAAACTCACATGCAAAAATCCAAAATAAATTATAGGAGACAAATCATGAGTTTAAAAGACCAACTGGGCAGCAGGAAAAGAAAAGACAGCTCACCCCTTGAGGGTTTGGCTAACAAGACATTAGAACACAAACAGCATACCAAAAAAATAAAAAATAAAAAACAGAACCCGCTGGAGTCTAGTCAATTCTGACTCACAGGGCCCTATAGGACAGAGTGTAACAACCCTCTAAGCTTCCAAGGAGCTCCTGGTAGGTTTGAACTGCCAAACTTTTGGTTAGCAGACACAGCACTTAACCGCTACACCACCAGGGTTTCTGATATAAGAAGGGTGCCGTGTAAACATATGCTGATTCTGTTCATTTTTCTGAAGCTTCTTGCTGCCTTAATTCAGAGTTGAAAAGCAGGGCTTGCTCAGCAATCAAGACTCACTTGTTGAGGTCTTGTTTACTGGGGTGGCCCAAGCGGTGACCCCTAACTAGGTGAGCACTTGTCCAGCATCCTTTAGCCCAACTGTGTGGGCAAAAAGCCTTCTCCGCAGTTGACCAAGCAACAGGGTCTGAGTTTCTCTGATATGTTTGTGTGACTATATAGCCAAGGATTACATTTCCCACTGTGAGAAGAGAAACTCTTTGAAGGTGTATAAACTCTCCAGAGTGCAGCTGATTGATTTTCTGTTCCTTTTGTTTTTCTGTTTACTCTTCCTGTCAGTAAGCTGAGATTGTGTACACATGTAAATATCTAGCCACTTCCCTTCATCTTACATTCAAGAAGAATGTGCATGCCTTCTATAGTACAGAAGTCATTTCCAAACCATTGCCATCAACTCACAGTGACCCTATGGTACCGAGTAGAACTGCCCCCCGGTTTCCAAGGAGCGTCTGGTGGAGTTGAACTGCCGACCTTTTGTTTAGCAGAGGTAGCACTTAACCACTGCACCACCAGCATTCCCAAATAAGTTTCAAGTGATCTAAGACTCATTCCCACCGAGAGGAGTCCAACCCATAGCACAGCAAGCATAGCACAGTGACCCAAAGTGACGCTAAATTCAGACTCCTAATGGAGCAGCGGCTAAGAGCTCAGCTGCTAACCAAAAGGTTGGCAGTTAGAATCCACCAGCCACTTACTGGAAACCCTAAAGGACAGTTCTCCTCTGTCCTATATCACTGAGTCAGAATGGACAGCAGTGCGTCACGTTCTAACACAAGACTGCATTAATTAATGACTGCATTAATACTTAATTTATATCATATATGCCCAAGTCCCTGGGTGATAAAAACGGTTAAAGAGATCAGCTATTAACTTAAAAGTTGAAAGTTTGAGTCTATCCAGATATACCGCAGAAGAAACACCTGGCAATCTACTTCCAAAAAAATCAGCCACTGAAAATGCTGTGGAGCACACATGGAGTGGAGTCGCCATGAGTGCAAACTGACTCCACAGCAACTGGGGTTTTCTGTTGCTGCTGGTGTGGTTTTGTTTTTTTGGTTTGGTTTGGCTTTTTATTCTGTGTGTTGCTTTCCCAAGAGTGTACTCTTTGAGAATGGCGACCACAACTTAAGCTTCTTTGGAACCTCATTGGCTGTATAATAGATCCTTAGATGAGAATACACGGATTCAGGAATATTTTCCCAGAGCTTCTCAAGCCCAAGACTCTTCACTCCACAGAGGGCTTCTCTGGAAGAGATGGCCAAGATTTTAAATGAAATAGTCACAGACCTACGAGAAATTTCATCTCAGCTCAGTGGGTCTCTCGGGGGGATGCTTTGGTTCTGATTCCTTTCGCCTGTATTACATACATCGAGGATGAATACATCCTTGTAAAAGATTCAGGCTATACAGAGTGAAACAAGACCTCCCGGGGCCCCTGTCCTAGCTCCCTGCCCAGTGTTAACCACAGTTTATAGATGAATGTGTAGTCTTCTATTCCTTTTCAATATGTTTGCATAGACATTCACAATCCAACAATTATGTCCGCAAACTTAATTGTTCTAAATTCTATCTCACTGCTGAGTATCACTAGGGTCACCTTTGCAGTCCTCCCCTTGGGAAGTTATGCACTGAAATCAGGGCCTAGTTCACCCTTCAAAGCAATTTTGAAACTCTTTCTGGAATGGCCATTGCACATGGTGATACAGTGGCCTTTTTGTCTGTGAGGAAGTTTTTAGCCAGTAAACAAATAACTGTCTTGGAACATTCTCCCTACTCACCTGGTCTGGCCCCCAGTGACTTTTTTCTTTACTCAGAAATAAAGGAAATATTGAAAGGAAGACATTTGGATGACATACAGGACATCAAGGGTGATCAAGGGTGATCAAGGGTGATGCTGGTTCTGATGGCCATTCCAAAAAAAGAGTTCCCAAATTGCTTTGAAGGGTGGACTGGGCACTGGCTTCAGTGCATAGCTTCCCAAGGGGAGGACTTCGAAGGGGACTGTGGTGACGTTCAGCAATAAGGTATGTAGCACTTTTTCTAGGATGACTTCATGAACTCAAATGTCAGGGCTTGCAGCAAGGCGAATCCAAAGCAGGTACCTCAATGATAGCCTTGGACAGATCACTGCACCCTCCCCTGCTAATTCACAAACTGTTATAATGTTCCAGTAAGGTAACATAGCCTAAAAATAATAATAATTGCATTGAGTTGATGATGATTTATCATGACCCTATAGGACAGATTAGGACTGCCCCAAAGAGTTTCCAAGGAACAGCTGGTGGATTTGAACTGCCAATCTTTTTGTTAGCAGCTGAACACTTAACCACTGTGCCAGCCGGTCCCTCTGGAAGCCATAAACTGTTATATGAATACAAGGAAATGATCACCCAGAGGAGCAAATGTACGTCATTGCATCAATAAACCACACACATTGTACATAGGTGTTTATAACGGACACCATCAAACCAAACCAGACCTCAGGACACTGAGTCAGTTCTGCTCCCTAAGGTCTTGGCAGTGTGCTTTACGGAAGCAGATTGCCAGGGCTTTCTTCCTTAGTGCCACTTAGTGACTTCGAACTGCCAACCGTTAGGTGAATAAACCAAAAAAAAAACCAAACTCACTGCCATCAGATTGGTTTCAACTCCTGGCAACCCCTATAGGACAGGGTAGAACTGCTCCATAGAGTTTCCGAGGCGTGCCTGGTGGATTCAGACTGCCAGTCCTTCGGTTGCAGTCCTCCTGTGCAGCCATAGCACTTAACCACTAGGCCACCAGGGTTTCCATTAGGTGAGCAGTGAAGTGCAAACCAAATGGACCATCTATACCAAGGACTTTAATGGGCACTTTAACCAAAAAAACAAACCCACTGCCATGGAGTTGACTCTGACTCATAGCAACCCTATAGGGCAAAGCAGAACTGCTCCGTGGAGTTTCCAAGAACGCCTGGAACATTCTAACTGTCAAACTTTTGGTTAGCAGCTGTGGCACTTAATCGCTATGCCACCAGGGTGTATGTGCAAATATCCTTCTCGTAAGTCCAACTTCCCTTTCTCTTAGGAATCCCACCCTCTCCAGTTGCAGTCCTGTGGTTCCAGTGAGGGCTACCAGTTACAGCACACAATGACCGGCCCAAGGACAGCCATAAGACTGCGTTCGGTCAGGCCAGTGAGGGCTTTTCCCTCTCTGATGCAGTGTGTTGTTTTGTGTAGTGCGGCCGGTGGTGTGCCTCCAGCCACACGGGCAATGTCCCGCTATGAGGTCCAGGAACGTGGGTCCTGTTGACACGCAACACCCTGACTCTGGTTTCTGGGCTACCGTCACACTGCCTACTATCCCTAAAATATACCTACCTTCTAACGTGTGCTGTTGATTTCAACTCACAGTGGCTGTATGGGACAGAGCAAAACTGTCCCATAGAAGTTCCTAGGCGGGCATCTGTGTGGGAGCAGATCCCAGGTTTTTTCTCCCATGGAGTAGATGGTGGACTCGAACCGCCTCGGTCCCACATAGTAGCCAAGTGTTTAACCGTTGCCCCACCAGGGCCCCTCGTGCCTCCTCCTGTATGCCACGTGAGTTGTGACTCTCTTTCTGCAGCCTCCTTGTCCCTTTCTGTCCATGGCTCTGCTGCTGCCACTGTCTTTCATCCCCTTCCCACCCACCCGCCGGGAGCAAAAGGTTGTTCCTAGCGGCAGGTGACTTCCGTTTGCCTTCCTTGTCTAAGAAAGACACCCACCCCTGTGCCCCAGTGACACAGCAGACAGGAGACTTCTCCAGGTGTGTCGGGCTCCTCTTCATCTCTCCCGTCATCTCCAGGGGGCTGCCTCTCAGCCATGGTGGGGACGAGGATGAAGCCAGTGTAGGAACGGAGCTCCGCGAGTGACTCTCTTCATCGACAGGAGGAATAAAGCCAAGAATTTTCTCAGACTCCAAAATCTGCTTGTCCACTGAACAGTGCACTCTGGTTCTCACAAAATGAGAATGAGGACTATTGCAAACAGTGTTCTCCTTCTGCCCATCCTGGCCAGTTCTCTGAGTTCCTGATAAGGCATCCTGGAGACCAGCCCAAGAGCACCTGTCTGGTCAACCAGTGCGGCTGTCACAGCAATGCCACAAGTGAGTGGCTTTCACACAGAGAAGTTTATTCTCACACAGCCTTGTAGGCTACAAGTCCAAATTCAAGGCGTCAGTGCCAAGGGACGGCTTTCTCTCTGGGTAGACTCTGGAAGAATTCCTTGTGATGCATCCGTCTTTTTTCCTTGGTCTGGGAGCATCTCGGCGCAGGAATCTCTGCTCTTGACGCTGCTGTCCTGGTAGTAGGAGGTGCCCTACTCTCTGCTTGCTTCCCTTTATCTCCTGGAGGGTAAAAGGTGGTACAAGCCCTACTCCAGGGAAACTCCCTTAGAAAGGGTGTTACAGTCCCATCCGGGTCCTCTTTACCATAACCTTCTCTGCCCCATTAACCACAGGCAGAGAGAGGAAAGCCACACAGTGGAAGGCAACAGCACAGTTCTGGGCATCATGACTCACCTCTCTGAGGGGACAGAATTCAATCCATGACAGCACGTGACTGCTTCTCTGCTCCACTGCCCTCTTCCCTTTGGACATGCGCAGTAAGCCACAAAGCTGTCCTGACATGAACTTCCTGCATCACACCCCTCACCCCCCAAAAGCACACACCCCTGGCCATCATACTGCATTCCCCACTGCTCCTCCATACGTGTTAATTTGTTCCTGGAATTGGCTGCCTATTCTCAGAAGCTGCATGAATTATGCATGACATTCTTACCCCGAGCCCCATAACTGACCCAGAATTCCCTTCCTCAGGGAGCTTGATGTAAGACTCAGTCTTAGAGCACCTTGCTCGCCCTGCTTGCAATAAAGCCCGCTTTCTCAAAGGCCTGGTGTCTCTCAATTGACTGGTCATGCCGGGCAGCGCCCACCCTCCTCAGGTTACACTTTCTCCGCATTTTCCAAAAGAAAACATTTCTGTTGGTGGCATGGTGGTTAAGTGCTACAGCTGCTAAATCAGAAAGCCAGCAGTTTGAATCCACCAGGTGCTGCTTGGAAATTCTATGGGGCAGTTAGTTCTCCTCTGTCCTGTAGGGTTGCTATGAGTCTGAATTGATTCAAAGACAATGAGTTGGATTTTTTTTGTTTTTGCTTTTGTTTTTTTTGAGAAGAACACTTACCCTGAACTGCCAACAATCTTGTCAAGAGCATATGTTTAAATATAGTCCAGAAGGCATTCTCCAAAAGAAACTCTGTTTGTCACCATGCCATCTCTGACTTCTGCTTTTTCTGCACTAAAAGAAACACCTCGTCACTTTAGACCCTAATTCAAGGCCTAAGACCCTTGAATTTTCTTTTTTTTAAGGAAAAGCAGAGTTAAATAGTAGCAGCATGCTAGTTAGCAGGGAAATAGAGGACTTTCAGAGCCAGAGAAGCCTGAATGTAATCATCGGGTTCACAGCTTGGGAACCCTGTGGCGTAGTGGGTAAGCACTATGCCTGCTAACTAAAGGGTCAACAGTTCAAGTCCAGCAGGTGTTCCTTGGAAATTCTATGGGGCAGTTCTACTCTGTCCTATGGGGTTGCTGTTAGAATCAACTCTACCACAGAGGACTTGGGTTTTTTTTTCAGGGGGGTCTATGCCACATAAAGCAGAAGTTTTAAAGTTAGCAAGACCTGAAGTGGAATATCCGACCTGCCACTTACTGAATCCGCAATCTCAGAGAAGTCCCTTCATCACCCTGAAGCCTCCATATCTTCATCTGTATCAAAAAAAATCAAAATAAATTTCGAAGCTCAGGTTGTTGTAATGAATAAATAAAATTCTCCACATTTATTCTGTGCATTAAACTGTCAGCAAAGGGCTCAGAGTTCATTGAAATGATAATAAATTAGCAACAAGATTATTACTATATAATTTTCAAAACTAATTCCTTATCCTGAATATTTATTTTCATTTCAATTCTAACAACACTGGTACACAGTACAAGTGATACATGTATGCCCACATAGACGCAAACTGCCCTCAAGATGAGTGGCCCTGTCTTTGACCTCTTGCCCAAGGTACACTGCAAGCTGGCAAGTGGCAAAGCTGAAATACCAACCCAGTCCCTATGAAGCAAGATGCCTTCCCTTGCCCTATGCAATACTTTCCAATAAAGATGAAACATAAATGAAGTTCAAGCACTTGGCTGCTCACCTAAAGTTCGGTGGTTTGAACCTACTAGCCACTCCATGGGTGAAAAATGTGGCAGTTTGCTCCTGTAAAGATTTAACCACCACCCACCTCCATCAGCTCTGGTCTGACTCATTGCAACCCTAGAGGTCAGAGTAGAACTGTCACATAGAGTTTCCAAGGAGCACCTGGCAGATTTGTACCGCCAAACTTTATGGTTAGAAGACATAGCACTTAACCCACTACACCACGAGGTTTTAGCCTTGGACATCCTATGGAGCATTTCCACACTAACCTTTAGGATCACAGAATCAGAAGCAACTAGACAGGAATAGGTAATAGATACCAGGTGCTGTTCTGGACGCTGGGGACACAGAATCAACTAGATGACATAGGCGACAGATGCTAGGTGCTGCTCTAGACACTGAGGACAGGGCCAGGAACAAAACACACAACAGCAGCTGCTTTTTGTGTGCTTGTTGTTGCGATGGCTGTTTTGCTTTGTTTTTTGACTATTTGTAGGGCAAAAAGAGCAAGCCAAGCCAAGTGCCATTGAGTTGAATCAATTCTCTTTTTTATCATCTTTTTTCTGTTTTTAGGTGAAAGTTTGCAGTGCAAATTAGTTAAAAGTCACTGTTCTTGATCTTGGGGGTAGAGACAGTTAAGAACAAATAAAAGGGTGAAAAACAGAGTCTGTTAAAGATGGAGAATGCCCAGGAGACAATTAAAGCCGAGAAAGAGGATGTGGTATGCCTGAGACAGAAGGAAGGAGTGGAGCTGCAGGTAGGAGGGCCCCGGCTGGCTTCACCGAGAGGGTGACGTGTGGTTCAAGACCTGGTAAGGAGAAAGAGAAAGCCACACAAACATCTGGAGGGAAAGCAACGCAGAAAGAGTAAACACGCAGGACAAAGGCCCTGAGATGAGAGGGTGGGTACACCAGAGAATAGCAGAGGCCAGCAAGGCTGAAGCCGCATGAGCCAGGAAGGGAGGCCAGAGAAGTCCTTGGGACTGCGCTGACGGGAGGATCCTGATGACCAGGTAGGACTTTAGCTGTCCCTCTGGTGTAAGAGCCTCCGGAGAGTTCTGTGTAGCAGACTGTCATGGGCTGACTTACGTGTTAAAATGATCGACCTACTGCTCTGCAGAGAATAGATTACAGGGAGACCCAAAGCCCACTGCCACCGAGTTGATTCCGACCCATAGCAACACTAGAGGACAGAGTAGAACTGCCCCATAGAGTTTCCCAGGAGCACCTGGTGGATTCAGACTGCCAGCCTTTCGGTTAGTAGATACAGCACTTAACCACTATGCCATAAGGGTTTCTGGATTACAGAGAGATAAAGGCAAACCAATAACATAACCAGCTGCCATCAATTCTGACTCATAAAACTAAAAAACCAAACTCAGTGCTGTTGAGTCAATTTCCACTCATAGTGACCCTATAGAACAGAGTAGAACTGCTCCACAGGTTCCAAGGAGCACCTAGCGGATTTGAACCGTTGACCTTTTGGTTAGCAGGCATAGCACTTAACCCACTATGCTGCCAGGGTTTCCATGGAGACCTCAAAAACAGGTCCTTACATACATTTCCTCATACACATATATAAGAACTTTGGTTCCAGAGTCTAGGACAGAGGTTAGAAAATTGTTTTCTGTCAAAGACCCAAGAGTAAAGATCTTAGGTTTTGCAGACCATATAGTCTAGGCTGCAACGATTTCACTTTGTCCTTTTAGTGGGGAATAAAAGCCTTGGGCAATATGTAAATGAGTAAGCGTGACCATGTGACGATGAAACTTCATTCACGAAAGCAAGCAGTGCGCCAGATTTGGCCTGGGGGCCTGGGTTCCCCCCAGAATATGTTGTAGCCCTATCCTCTAGCGTCTGTGAAAACAATCTTCTTTGAAAATTAGGACTTGGATGAGGCTATCGATTTGTGAGGCCACACCAGAGCAGAGCAGTTCTGGTCCTACCCGGGAGCTGGTCACAAAGAGACAGAGGAAAGAAGGAAGTCCTGTGTTGCATGAGCTCCAAGCCAAGGAGCCTACAGGCAACAAGGTGAAAGGCATGGGACAGCTTCCCTCTCAGAGCCCTCCGAAGGCGTCGACACTCAGATACTCTGATTTGGACTTCTGGTCTCCAGTGCTACGAAACAGTGCCTTTCTGTTCTTATAACACCCCACTACTGTCGAGTCGATTCTGACTCATAGCAACCCCCACAGGGCAGAGTAGAAGTGACCCCATAGAGTTTCCAAGGAGCATCTGGCAGATTTGAACTGCTGACATTTTGGTTAGCAGACATAGCGCGTAACCACTGTACCACCAGGGTTTACTCTGTTCTTATAAACCACTCCATTTATTGCAGTCCTAAGAAACTAATCCCAGGGCCGATTTTACTGCAACCTGCCCTAAGCTCTAGTATACCAAGTGGGGAGAAGGGACTGCATTCATCTTCAACTTCATTAGACATGACCACTTTTTTCCTCCAAAATAGTTATTCCTTTGTAAACTCCTATCTGAACCCTACTGGCCATTCCCACTCTTGTCTGGATTCTCTGCTCATCTCCCTTGCCCCCTTTTCTTTGCGTTCTTTGCCTTTTCTTGTCAATGGATAGACAAGTATTCTTTTATGTCATCTAGATTCTGTTCCTCTGTTGGTTAGATGCATTGTAAATATCTTCCGATCTGAGCTTGTCTTTGTAGTATCATTTGCTAAGAAGATATTTCTTTTAATGTATGTGGATAAATTAATCCCTCCTTGTGTGTAAGGACCCTGGTGGCATGGTGGTTAAGTGCTATGTCTGCTGACCTTTTGGGCCAAAGCCAGCAGGTGCTCCTTGGAAACTCTATGGGGCAGTTCTACTCTGTCCTACAGGGTCGCTATGAGTCGGCATTGACTCAGTGGCGGTGGTTTGGTTGTTTTAGCGTGTACATGGAAACCCCGGTAGCCTGTTAAATGCTATGGCTGCTAACCCACAGGTTGGCCGTTTGAATCCACCAGACGCTCCTTAGAAACTCTATGAGGTACTTCTACTCTGTCCTATAGGGTCGCTATGAATCGTAATTGACTTGACAGTGTTTGGGTTTGGTTTTTTTTTTTGGTTTCTGTGTTTGTCTTTGGTTGTACATGTGTGTCCTTTTTACACTTGGAATAAGAAAGATTTCCCTATTTTCTAAATACCATCATCGTATCTTTCCGTATTTTCTTGAAAACGTTTTCCTTTTCACATTCAGGTTTCAGTATCTCTGGAATTTATCTTTACATACGGTATGAGACTGAATTTTTAGCCCAGGTTCTAAGCCATTAGATCCATGATCTCCCCTCCACATTTAGCCTGTGTGGTGGTAAGGAAAGCCAATTTAAATGTCAGTAAGCCTTGGGCTCCAGACTTAGTTTTTTTACATACTAGCTGCTTAGATAACGCTGCGGACCTAGTTTCTTTGTCACCCACGTGATCACAAAAATAACTTGTCTCAAGGCTGGGACAGGGTCTTCGCTGTCAACTGTGAAACATCAATTCTGTAAAAGCTCTTCTAAATTTAAGATATTTTGCACTGAAATATTACTGGTTTCTGAATCTCTTTTATCGAATGTAGATCTGAGGCTCTTCAGGGAAGCCGTGTTGTTTTCCTTGAGGTCAAAACAGAAATAGGGAAATACTCTCACTAAAGGTGTTTTGTCTCAAAGGATGATACAGAAACTATTCCCAGTGCAGAGAGAGAACTCCCAGTGTTGCCACAGTCTCCCACCCTGCAGGAAACCCCCCAGGAGAGGAGTGTGGGCCCAGAGGAGGAAAATTCAAACCACTCGGATGCAAAAGTGGATTCCAGATGTGCACAGCAAGTTGCAAAAGTACGCGTAAGACTTTCTAATTTCCTGTAGTCAACATCTTTATACAAACACACAGGTGGCAGCCCCTCTCCGGGGCTTTCTCTTACCAGAGTTAATCTGAGCCAAAGAGAAACCCAGGATCAGACAGTGTGTCTCAGTCTGCACTTGTTTCTCTATTTCTTCCTTCCCGACTTCTGCTTGCCAGAAACAAATGGGAAGCTGTAAAATAAATCATACAAATGAAACAAAAATTAGTTTTTCATGGCTCTCGAGCCGGAGGAAGCACGAACATGCATGGGATATTTGGCCTAAGTCCAGTCGAGAGACAGGTTTACTTACCCAAAGTCCTGCTCCCGTCTGTCCCTCTATGGACCACATTTTGCTTTATGGACAGATGTTGGCTTAGTCAGGTATACTCAGGAGCAGACCCTGAGGAGTCGGGTGCAAGCTATTCAAGGAAATTTTTCATTAATTAAGGAAATAAGTTGCCAGCAATCTCATGTAACCGGGGAGATAAAAATTAGAATTCAAGGTCCATCAGGATGGATGGACCTTGATAAAGACCCCCAGCTCGAAATTGGAAGCTTGTAGGGACTACATGCTTGGATGAGACCAGCCTTACAAAGACTGAAACCCCCACATCAGATCAGCTCCATGGTTGATGGCCTTAAAGGAATGGGCTCTTATGTTAACTGCCTGACAGACACTAAAGAAATCTTTGAGCAAGGATAGCATCACCCAAGGAACTATAATTTTCTTACACAAAGTCTGGCATTTAATTTTCTTAAAAAACTGCCGTGATGCCAAGAAACAGGCCCAAGAGAAGAAACAGAAAATAGAAACAGCCTAACAGATCATCCAAATATCAGCATTCTCAAACTTCAGCTTGAACATAACAAGAAAGCAGAATACCTCTGTCCCACCCTACCCACCCTCTAACACTCACCCCAAAGGAACACTTTCATCTCTTTTAACTCATCTGGTGTGTACCTCCATTTTTTCAAATGATATGCGTATGTTGATATCCACTGGAAATATTATCTATGGACTTCCTATTATGGCTTTTAAGGTTTCAGCTCTCTTCCAACTTCCCTGCCCTGGCAGATCTGTCCTGTGGACCCTCCTTGCTTTTCCTCCAATCATACAACCTAGTTAGAACCACCTTTTTAGTTAAGTCAATCATCAAGGTTCATTAAGATTAAATGAGTGTTCATTTTTAGTGAGCCAATTATTGTACTGTCTTTTCTTTTATGTACAGGTTTTAATTTTCCAGGAGTTAATAATCAGCTTAAGTTTTTGTTTCTATATTTTTGATGTACCTATCACTCATTCTTCCTATCACCCCACAGTAAATTTGTAAGCACCATCAATGCTGTTTTGCACACGGGTAGATGCACATGGTTAATGACCAGTTAATATTTTTTTCTCTAGAAACTTCTTTCTTAGAGTTTTCTGTATCTACCTAATAAAAACCAGACTGCTCTCTAACCTTACTGCACAGCTAGCATCTTAGGACTTCATTATCTACAAAACTAGGCCTACTTTGCCTATATCCTATATTTTGGTTTACCCATGTGTCGTGTTGTAGCTCCTTAAGTGTACATTAGAAATAAAATACTTGAGAGTATCTGAAAATGACCCTATTTGTCCCTTACACTGAATTGATAGTTTTGCTAGGCATAGAATTGAGTTAGAAAAGCATTTCTCTCATAATTCGGAAGAATATCCTTCACTGTCTTCCAGTTTCCTGTGTCTTGGTTGAAATATTTGAAATCTTACTCCTAATTCCTTTAATATAACCTACTTTTTCAATCTCTGAATGCTTTTAAAAATCTTCCTTCTCTCTGTGGTATTCTGAAATTTTATAATAATGTTCCTCTCTAGGGAATATTTTTTATTCACATGGAGACATATGCCATCCAGTTCTAAGAAATTATCTCAAATTATGTCTTTGATAAGTTCCTTCCCACAGATGCTCATTGTCAAATTCTTATTTAGAATTTTGGACATCCTGAAATGATCTTTAATTTTTTGGTTTGCTTTTTCGTTTGTTTGTTTTTGTTTTTTTATCTGCAGGGAAAATCTACTTGTTCTTCCTAGCTTCCATGAAATGGAATTTATATTTTCATTTCTCATTCTCTTTGCTGTTTTGTTAGGATTTTGTGAGAGAAGCGGCTGAAATGTTTTAGTCTACCCTCTTGAACCTGTACAGTGCTGTATTTCTTTTTGTTATTTTAAAAAACCCACAAATGCTAAAGAAAATACTTCATTTAAACTTCAATGAATTGTTCATGATATGTGTTACAAGGGAAGCAATCACTGTGGATCCCCATCTAAGGAAACAGAAGACCATTCAGTCACAGAGACTCCATGAAATATGATCCAGTCCTTCAGAAATGTTCCCACTTCTCCCTTGAGTTGAAGGAAAAGAAAGTCTAGGAAATTTCTTGGGGGAAATAATTGTTTCTCTAATGGGTTGGGAGGTTATATCCTAGATCCTGTTTTCACCCCTGGTCCACCAGGGGTGGACAATTGGCAGTTCCAACCCACCAGCCTCCTTGGAAACCCTATAGAGCAGTTCTACTCTGTCCTATAGGGAAGCTATGTGACAGAATCAACTCCACCCTAATTTTAGTCCTGGTGGCATAGTAGATAAGAGCTATGGCTGCTAACCTAAAGGTCAGCAGTTTGAATACACCAGCCACTCCTTGGGAGCTCTGTGGGGTGGTTCTCTTCTGTCTTATAGGATCCCTGTGTGATGAATCCACTGGGTGGCAATAGTTCTGTTTTTAACCCTTTTTTAGGCTACTGTATTATTGAAATTAGAGCTGTACTTATCAAAAATTACTGAGCATACACTCAAGAAACCAACAGTTGGGGAACTGATGAAAATCCACTGGACTGAGTTCTGACCAGACAGAGGACAACGGTGGCTGGGGTAGGCTTCAAAACAGGCACACAACACTTCTAATCACAGCCACCTTGTGCCAACGCACAGGACTCTGCCAGGCTGTCCAGAAGCCAAAAGAAATTTTTTTTTTTTTTACTGTGAATTTTTGCCAAAAGCAGTATCAGACACTTTCTTAACTACTAAATATAAGTACTGGAAGCTCTTACTTCTTTTAATTGACTTAGTAACTCCCATTTATGAAGGGTTGGGAGAGAACTCTTTGAATTCTTGTCATTTGTTAAAATGTCCCTAAAGTAATTAATTTCTAAGAAGTTCTGCTCTGGCCAAGCAACAGGATTTACTATGATCTTTCATTTAGCTGAGATTCATAAAGAAAAAAGGGTTATGTGTAACTGAGAGGCTGGTGTGGGCTGGCACTCACAGGCAAAAGGGCAGTCAACGCGTGGGTCTCTATGAAGTCAAAAGAGGGGTGGTGGTGCCGTGGTTAAGCCCTGGGCTGCTGACTGGTTCAAACCCACCAGCTACTCAGTGGAAGACAGATGTAGCAGTCTGCCTCCTTAAAGATTTACACCCTTGGGAGCCCAGTGAGGTGGTTCTACTCTGTCCTACAGGGGACCTGTGAGTTAGAACTGACTCAGTGGTAATGGGTTTCTCGTTCAGTCCACCACCTACAGGAAGGCCCAGTTAGGCCAAGCACAGCTGCACAAACCTTGAGGCTGCACCACAGCAGTGGATTGCAAACCTTTCCTACTTTCCCTTTTATAGAGGAAGCGTGGAACTACCTTGTAACAGGCACAAGATGTCTGTATTTGGGTGACACATTTTGGGGAGAAATAAAGGATCACCAGCTAACAAGCCAATATCTACAGACCTTTATGGGAAGCTGCGTTTGCCCCCAGAGCTCCCCTCCTGGGACGAGAGGAAATCCCCAGACCCCAGAAGTGAAATGCCAGGAACCTACTGAGGATCTTTGAGGTTGTTGAAGAAATCTTACTTGTGTCTCCACAAAACCAAAACCAAACTCACTACCATTGAGAGGATGTCAACTCCTAGCAACCCTGTAGGACAGGGTAGAAATGCCCAGTAGGGTTTCCAAGGCTATAAAGCTGTATGGAAGCAGGATGTCACAGCTTTCTCCCTTGGAGCGACTAGTGGGTTCAAAGCACCAGCCTTTCAGCTAGCAACACCTCCAGAGCCGCTGCACCTCCATGATCTTTCTAAAATAAAATTTCTTTTGCTTTATTATAAAGAGTATGCTGAGTCTTCTGGGGTTTTGTACCTGATTTTGTAGTATTTCTGTCGTTTCTAGTGCTTCTCCCTTGCAGTGTCGGCTGTCACTTTCTTATTCTCAGATGTCACCCATCGGCCATCCCCTTGCTTCTGATGATGAAAGAGTCAGAGACCAAACAATCAAGGATGGTGAGATTGCATATAGCATAAGGCTTCTTGGGAGGGCCAGAGAACACTCCTATCATAAAACGGGTAGCACCGGACCCAGTAATATCCCTCTCAACTAGTGAGTCTTTAAGCACAGAGCAGGGCCCCTGAGGACCCCCAAGACCATTTCAGGGAGTCCACAAAGTCACAGTGATTTTCATAGCAAGCCAAGCCAAGTGCCACCAAGTTGGATCCAACTCATGGTGACCGTATGTGCATACATTATTTGCCTTTTTAGATACATTCTCTCATGAATGTCCTAATCCGTTTTCTAGAGACTACATACATGTTACCTCACCATCAACTGAATGCAGGAGCACAGATGAGAACTCAGCTGTCTTCTGTCAAGACACTGAAGTTGTTGTTAGGTATCGTCAAGTTGGTTCTGCGTAGCGACCCTATGGCCAACAGAATGAAACACTGCCTGGTCTCACACCCTGCCCACAATCGGTTTTACACTTCAGCCCATTGCTGTAGCCACTGGGTCAACCCATCTCATCGAGGATATCCCTTTTCTTCACTGACCCTCCACTCTACCAAGCATGATGTCCTTCTCCATGGACTGATCCCTCCTGAAAACATGTCCAAAGTATGTAAGACACAGTCTCTGCCCTCTAGAATCTAACAGTTGGGTGGAGAATATAAAACCTTAAAGGAAAGGTATGAGATTCCTTGTTCCCACAACCCCAAGATTGCTAGGGGCAACCTACGTCCAATGTGGGGAAACCAGCAAAGTCCCACAGAAGCACTAGTGCCTGGTAAGGTGCTTCAAAAATGGAGTAAAAGTTTATGATGAAGAGAAGCATGGGAAACTGCACAAAGAAGAAACTAGATACAGAAATACAAAGTACAGATTATGTTTTGGAAATTCACCTATACTCTAACATACCTGAAGCTTGAAGTAAGCAGCGAGACTTTGCTTGAATCAAAATTGAAAGCATTAAAATGAATTACACTTCCATCATCTCATCTGTGAAACTCATTTTTGTGGAGTCTTTTATTCCTTAGATAACAGTATGGAAAATGATTGGAATTTTAATACATCATTTCAAGATCAGCTGAACTGACAGGCAATCCAGGACAAAGGATGGAAGAATCAACTCTGAGTATTTTTGATCACGGCAAGTTAAAACTTGCTGAAAGAATACGCAATTCTGAGCCTTTATTGGTTTCAGATTTCAGACAATCTTTGAGTGAAATATCATAGTCAACTTCAGAGGTTTAAGTAATTATTATTAGTTTTTTTATTGAGCTTCTACTAGATGCCAAGTATTGTGGATACGAAGATGAATAAATCTCTCGAAGAAAAAATTTAATTTCTCAAATCCCACAAGGACTTGAGTTCAGTCTAGGAATCCCAATTTCATTAAATAGAAATACAGGCTTCTCTGCCTGAGTCTAGATGTCTTCATCTGTAAAACAAGAATAATAATAGTATCTACCTCATATGAGTTTTGTGAGGATTAAAAATGATACATATTTTATGTCTGGCACTACATAAATGTGGGTGTTGTTCTCTTTTAATGGCCACAGATCATAACACTACTTCCATACAGAGGGCAGGGTATGTGGTCTCCACTTTATTGAATTTGGCAGGCCTGTGACTGCTTCTCCCAACAGAGTAGATCTCAGTGATTTCCAAAGCTAAGTCAGAAAGGGCCACGTAGATTCTCCATGGTTCTCTGGGGATGCTTGCTCTGAAAGCTGGAAGCTCCCATGTAAGAAGTCTGACTAACTTAAGAGCATTATGAAAGTGGTGCTCCAGGTAACAGCTCAGGTGAGCTCCCAAAAAACAGCTAACATAAACTGACAGACATACAAGTGAGCCATTGTTGACACTAAGCCCAGAAAAGGCTTCATATGATGAGCATCTGACTGCAAACCAAGTAAGAACCACCCAGCTGAGCACTTCCCAGGCTTCTGACCTACCAAATAATGAGCAAGATAAAATGGCTACTACCCAGATACATCAGGATGCTTTATTATGCAGGAATAACGCCAAGAACAGAGAAAGATAACATTGTTGTTAGGTGCTGTCAAGTCATTTCTGACTCACAACCTTGTGTACAACACAAGAAAATGCTGCTCAGGACTGCACCCATCTGCTCACAGTCATTGTTGTCCTTGAACCCATCCTTGCTGCCACTGTGTCACTTGTTGAGGGGCTTCCTCTCTTCCTCTGTCCCTTTACCAAGACTTGTGTCATTTTCCGTGGACTGAGTCCTCCTGACAACATTACAAAAATCTCACCAATTCTTTAAGGAGAATTCTGGCTGTACTTCTTCCAAGACAGATTTAGTCATTCTTCTGGCAGTTTATGGTATATTCAATATTGTTCATCCACACCATAATTGAAAAGTATCATTTCTTTTTTTGGTCTTTCTTACTCACTCTCCAGCTTTCACATGCATGTAAGATGACTGAAAACACCAGGGCTTGGGTCAGGAGCACTTTGGTCATCAAAGTGACATCTTGCTTTTTAGAACTCTAAAGAAGTCTTGGCAACTGATTTGCCTAGTACAATCTGTCATTTGATTTCTTGACTGCTGCTTCCATAGACGTTGATTATGAATCCAAGTAAAATGAAATCCTTGACAACTTCAGTATTTTCGCTATTTATCATGATGTTGTTTATTGGTCCAGTTATGAGGAATATCTTTTTCTTGATGTGGAGGTCTAATCCATGTTGACGGCTGTGATACTTGGTTGTCATGAGTATATTCTTCAAGTCCTCTTCACTTTCAGCAGGCGTAAGTTGGGTCACCTGCATGTCTCAGCTTGTTGCAAGCCTTCTTCCAACCCTGAGGCCATGCTCTTCTTCATATAAAGTCTAGCTTCTCGTATTACTTGCTCAGCATACAGACTAAGTACGGTAAAAGGACACAACCGGGTGCACACTTTTCCGGATTTTAAACCACTCACTATCCCCTTGTTTTGTTCAAACAGCTGTCTCTTGATCTAGGTGTAGCTTCCTCATGAACACAATTAGTTGTCCCAGAAATCCCATCCTTCACAATGCTATTCATAATTCGTTATGATCCACATAGTCGAATGCCTTTGCAAATTCAATAAAACCCAGATAAACATCTTTCTGGCAGTTCCCAGTTGAAGTACTACTGCAACCACTTTTGAATTACCTTTGGCAAAATTTTACTTGCATATAATATTGATGATACTGTTCAATAATTTCCAAATTCTGTTAGATCACCTTTCTTTGGTATGGACACAACTATGGGTCTCTTCTAGTCTCTTGACCAGATAGCTGTCTTTCAGATTTCTTGGCATAGACAAGTGGATGCCTACAGTGCTGCATCCATCTATTGAAACATTTCAGCAAGTATTCCATCACTTCCCGCAGCCTTGTTTTTTGCCAGTGCCTTCAGTGCAGCTGAAACCTGGTGGCGTAGTGGTTAAGTACTATTTCTGCTAACCACAGGATGAGCAGTTTGAATCTGCCAGGCACTCCTTGGAAACTTTGGAACAGTCCTACTCTGTCCCATAGGGTCGCCATGAGTCAGCTCAACTGGACGCCTCTGGGTTTGGTTTTGTTTGAACTTGGACTTCTGCCTCTACTACCCTTAGTTCTTGATCATGTACTGTCTCCTGAAATGGTTAAATGTCAACAATTCTTTTTGGCACACTGACTCTGAATCCCTTCCCTCTTCTTTTGATGCTTCCTGTGTCATTCAATATCTTGCTGAACAATAGTAAATGATAATTTTAAGATTAACATAATTTCTCATTCATAATCTCTTGAATCTGGCCTTTAGCTTTCCAATCTCCCAGCTGAAACTCCTTCTGGCTAAGAACACCTCTTTAAGTTCCCTCTCTGTAGAGGCTGGTTTCTTTAGTCCTGTGCTAGCTTTCCTGTCTCACTTCTAGATCAAGAGAGTCTGTATAAACTTCAGATAAACACTTTAAAATTATTTCCTGGAAGCTCACCAAACTGAGCATGTGAATTCTCCCTGGTCTGCACAATTGAAAACAAGTTATATAATTTCCGTTTCTAAGGGAGGAATGGGCTGTGCCAAACAGACAGCCCCTGAGACCGTCTCCTGTCGTCGGGACTCACATTGTAAATAAAGAGATGAAGTGAGCGGCACAGAAACAGTGAATAATTCAATGTTAAAACCTGAAATCCAAGGGCAATGGGCCTACAGAAGCTATTTCTGTCTCACTGAGAATTCTAATGGCTTAGGCTAGGTGTTTACAGCTCAGGGAGTGGATTATTTTTAATGTCTTTGAACACAACGCCTCCGTGACATCCATTCTCGCCAAATGTCTACAATGTACTTCTCAGATCTGAACATCGCTGAAGGACGAAGGAACAGCTTGAGATTCACGTTGAATGTGTAGGCTTTTCCTCACTGCTGGTGCCATCAGCTATCTCCATTATTTATGGAACTCGTTCTCCAAAGAGAAAGTTATTCTCTACAAAGACCGCAAGTCTTGTGAATTACCCTTTTTGTCTACTTCCTGCTTTCTTTACTGGCCAGCCATCTCCATTCTGACCATGTAGGAAGTTATCTATCCTCTGAGATGCAATTTAAGGCTTTTAAAAGATGGAAAATAAACAGAGATCGGGTATCTACCTTACCAACATGGTATTTCTGACTCTGCCTTGTGAAATGTTTAAGAAACATCTGCAGATGTGTAAGTGTTTTGGGAACATAGCAGGGTTCTTAAATCCTTATGGAAATCACTGTTCTTAAAAAAATTTAGATGGATATCTAGAAAATTAAACCTGGATGGTTGACTCAGTGATGTCTTAGTTCTCAAACCTGAATAATTACCAGAACCACCAGGTGAGCTTATAAAAATGTCATGTCCTGGGTTTCTGTTAAGAAAATTGGAATCAGAGTTTCTGGCAGAGGGGGCTCAGGAATTCACGTGTATGTGTTAGAAGCTCTCAGCGATTTGAGAGCCAGCCAGGTTTGGTCATTTCAGTCCAACTGCACCTGCCAAACTCATTGCCACTGAGTCAATTCTGATTCATAGAAACTCTATTGGGCAAAGTAGAACTGGCTTATAGGGTTTACGTAGCTGGGATCTTCACCTTGACGGAAGCCAATGGCCATACATTTCTCCCACAGAGGTGATGGTGGTTACGAACAATTGATGTTTCAGACAGCAGCTGAACATGTCACTGGTAAGCCACTAGAACTCCTTACTGTATGCGCGCGCACACACACACACACACACACCAAAGAAAAAAGTCACTGAGTTGATTCCAACTTACATAGACTCTACAGGACAGAGAAGAACTGCCCCATAGGGTTTCCAAGGAATACCTGGTGGATTTGAACTACTGACTTTTGGGTTAGTAGCCAAACTCTTAAGCACTACACACATGGCGCAAAATTTTACGACCCAGGAGCTGCAGCAAACAGGCAAAGGGGAAGTAACAGGGAACAAGATTCACCAAGAAGTGTCCCAGGGCCTCGAATGGACTAATCAGGCTCTTCTTCATCCCACAAGCCAACATTCTAGCAAGGGTCCATGAATGAACTGTAAGGTGGCAGGACTTAGGAGAACTTGACTCATTCTCTACCATCAAGCCTTTCAGATAGTCTACTCATTCATTCACCAATATTAGTTGAGCTCCTGCTATATGCTACGTACTTTTGTAGACACAGTGGTAAACAGGCACAGGTGTGATCCTTTTGGGATAAAGTGTTGTACACAATTTACGTATCATTTTTAGAAACTAAACAGGTACCGTTGAGACTGGCTTTGACAGAAGCATTAGGCAGTTCGTTAGGCAGAAGGAATGACCCTCGCAGTGACTACCCCCTTAAACTCTGCCACCTGGTTGCCTCACCTGCCTCGTCCTAGCTCCACACCGAGACACAGAGGGGTCCTTGATGGGATCACAGCAATGGCAATGGCAAACAGACAATGAAGGGCGTGAAGTGTTCAGAAAAGAATGGATAATGTCAGGTAGCTTGTTGTGGTGGTTAGATGCCATTGAGTGGGGTCTAATTCTCAGCAGCCTTTAGTACAACAGAATGCAACACTTCCTGGTCCTCTGCCATCCTCATAATCGTTATTATGGTCGAGCCCCTTGTTACAGCCATCTTGTTGACAGTATCCTTGTATTTCACCAAGCATGATGTCACTCGCTAGGGGCTAGTCCCTCCTAGTAACGTACCCAAAGTACACAAGACAAAGTCTTGCCATCCTCACCACTAAGGAGCACTGTAGCAATACTTCTTCCACGACAGATTTGTTCATTCTTCTGGCAGTCCGTGGTATATTAGTGTGGCTTAGGTATTGTTAAAACAAAAACAGATGAAGCCAATAATAGAAATTGATTAAACTTTACTAATACAGGAGGATTGTCACGTAAGTTCACGAGCTCATTCTAGGAAAAGTACAACACACCCCATTGCTGAATATCACTATGGTCACCTGCAAAGTACTCTCCTTAGGGAGCTATGTACCAATGCCAATGTCTAGTCCACCCTTGAAAGCAGCTTAGAAACTGTCTTCCTGGAATGGCCATCAGAGCTATGGTTGTATTACCCTTGATGTCCTGAATATCATCAAAATGTTTTCTTTTCAATATTTTCTTTATCTTCAAATAAAAAAAAAAAGTCACAAGGGGCCAGACCAGGTATGTAAGGACAGTGTTCCAATGTAGTTGTTTGTTTACTGGCTAAAAACTCCCTCACAGACAGCTATCCAGTTAAGTTCACAAACTTGTCTCTGTGCGACTGTGTGCAATGGCCTTTCCAGAAAGACTTCCACAAGTGCTTTGAAGAATGAACTAAGCGCTGGTGTTGGTGCATAGCTTCCCAAAGGGAGGACTTCGAAGGTGACCATAGTGACATTCAGCAAATAGGTATGTAGCACTTAGAACAATTGAGTTCATGGACTTGTTGGACCTCATGTATCTGCAAATTGGGAGAACTATTTCCAATTACCTGTTGGCATCAAGTTGATTCCAACTCATAGTGGCCCTATAGGACAGAACTGCTGAAAAGGGTTTACACAAGCAGATTGCTGCATCTTTCTCCCATGGAGCAGCTGGGAATGGCCATCAGAGCCATTCATTTTGATGATATTCGGGACATCAAGGGCAATACAACCATAGCTCTGAGTTAGCAGCCAGCTGCTTAGCCACTGTACTACCAGGGCACCTTACTTCCAAAGTCCAAAATATGCCAAAAAAATATTTGAAGACTCTTGTACCCCAGCTTATTGCTAATAATTACACATTGCCATGGAAACAGGGCCAGAATAATATTTGTATAACAACTTGTGAAGATGCACCATTTCTTGAAGAATAATTCCACTAATTACGAATTTACTCTAAAACATAACTCCTATTCTAACCACTGGAGTTTCTACTGGTGAAACTGCTATAGACAATTCTTTAAAGAGCACAACTGCCATAGAGTGGATTCTGACTCATAACAACCCTATAAGATGGAGAAGAACTGCCCCATAGAGTTTCCAAGGAGTGTCTGGTGGATTTCAATTGCTGACCTTTCGGTTAGCAGCTGTAGCACTTAACCACTACACCACCAGGCTCTCCAAAAAGCACAACGCTCAAGGCAAAACATTCTTTACTAATTAAGCTAGACTATAAAGTCACCATGGAAACCCTGGTGGCATGGTGGTTAAGTGTTGAGTCTGCTAACCAAAATGTCAGCAGTTCAAAAAGGCCAGGCACCCCTTGAAAACTCTACGGAGCAGTTCTACTGTGTCCTATAGAGTTGCCATGAGTCAAAATCAATCACACCCACTATCGCAGTGGGTTTGGTTCTTGTAGATAGGGTCACTATGCTTTGGAACAGACTCAGTGACAATGAGTTTGCTTTATTTTTATTGGAAACCCTGGTAGCATCATTAAGGGCTATGGCTGCTAACTAAAAGTCAGCAGTGTGACTCCACTAGGTGTCCCTTGGAAATTCTATGGGGCAGTTTTATTCCATCCTATAGGGTCACTGTGAGTAGGAATTGATCTGACGGCACCAGTTTGGGTTTTTTTTTTTGTTTGTTTCAACTGTTTGACTTAAAGGTGACCTTTAGAAAATCAGCTTTCCCAAGGCTCCAGGTTCAATGATTATCTCAGGGGAATAGCTTGGGTAGTCACTTCGACCTCCATGAAATCCAGCAATCTGCATTCCATGAGAACCAAAAATTCCATTCCTCGATAGAGAATGCATACGGTAGCTGGAAGTGGCTGGAGATTTTGCTATAGGTGAGATGAAATATCACGTAGAATACAGCCAGTTTGTGAGATTCCTTTAATGCCAAGTTTCTTTCTATATATGACAATCATATAACTCAATTTTTAGAAAGAATACTCTGATGGAGTTGTTAAAAGGGGAGTGAGGGGGAAAGATTTGGAGGCCAAGAAACAACAACAAAGTAGCCTACTGCTCCATGGACACCTCCAAACTTTTGAGGGACCCAGTTACCGGGCTAAGGGCCATGGGGGCCATGAACTTAAGAAACATCTAGCTCAACTTGCATTACATTGTTTATTTAAAATAATAATAATTCTACCTTCTACTCGGGTAAGTAGTGTCTAGGGTCTTAAAAGCTTGTGAGTGGCCATCTAAAGAGGCTCCACTGGTCTCACCCCATTTGGAGCAAGAGAGAACGAAGAAAACCAAAGACTCAAGGGCAAGATTAGTCCAAAGGACTAATGGACCACAACTCGCACATCCTCCACCAGAATCCAGCACAGCTGGGTGGTACCCGGCTGCCACCGCAGACTGCCTGAACACGGATCACAATAGGGGGGCCCAGACAGAGCGGGAGGAGAACGCAGGAAAAAATTCTAACTCACGAAAAAAAAGAAAACAGAAAGGACTTACTGGTCTGACCAGTAACCCCAAAAGCATAGGCCCCCTAGACACTTTTAGCTCAGTAGAGGCTCACCCTTCAGCCAAAGATTAGAGACGCATAAAACAAAACAAGACTAAACGGGCATACCAGTCTGGCAACAGGGACCAGAAGGCAGGGAGAGAAAGGACAGCTGGTAATAGGCAGCCCAAGGAGAAGGGGAGAGTGTTGACACGTTGTGCGGTTGACCACCAGTGACACAAAACAGTACATGTACTAGTTGTTTAGTGAGAATCTAGTTTGTTCTATAAACACTCATCTAAAGGAAAATTTAGAGAAGAAAAAGAAAGTAGTTTTTATAGTAGTTCCAGAAATGAGCGATAAATGTGAGTCAAGGCAATGTCTGATATGCAAAGGAGACCTGGTACCCAAGCTGTAGAGATGTGGGTAAGAGAAGAAAACTTGAGGGGTACGAAAGCTGGTCATCTAATTACACTCCTGTCTGCAAGTGAATAAGAAACAAACAGAATCAAATAAACATGCCTGGTTCATCCCTGGCATTATGTGATAGAAAAAAATATGTATTCATTGCCACATACCAAACCTCACATAGGTCTGGGGTATAAGTTCATGCTAAATCACACACCTTAAGCATAGAATTTAAAATTTGTCCTAGGTAAGCAAGAAACCAAGGCAAATGACAGAAGTCAGCACAGATCTTGTCTAGAGGGACATTCTCAACCTCGGCCTCTGAAAAACCTCAGAGATAAAGTTCCAAGTAAAATTAATAGCTCCCCATATAAAAACAGAAAATGTAGAGAAACAGCAAAGCTTAACTGAAAACCAGGAGAAACAACAGATCATATAACCTATCCCAAAAAGATTTCAGTTGCTGGAACGCCAAGATATGAAATAAAATAAATAACAGTGTTTTACGTGTTTAAGAAAATAAAACAGAAGTTTGAAGGTATACTTGGGGAACAAAAGAGTAACCGAGCAGATCTGAGGAGACAATAAAACTTCTAGGGCAAAGAAAAATGAACGCATTGAAATAAAAAAGAAGGTCAGTAAATGGATTAAATAGCAAATCAAAGAGAACTAAGTAGGTCATCAATGTAAGTGGAGATATATAGAAAGAAATGATCTGAACTCAGCCCAGAGATGCAGACAAATGGAAAACATGAAACCGAGATTTGAAGTCACAGAGAATAGAATGAGAGGCTTCAACTTCTGTCCAGTGAGTCAGGAAGAAATCAGACAAAAATGAGGTTGAAAAACTAATTAAGGAAATCCTGGCTGAGAGTTTTCCAGGATTTTAAAAGGCAGCAATTCTCAAATCCAGAATCTTTTTAAAGAAATTTTTAGCTAGACAAATATGGTAAGCTTCAAACACCAAAGAAAAAGGAAAGGTTAATTCTAAAAGGAGGGGGAAAAAAAGATCATTTACAAAAGAATGGCAATTACACTGACAGCTGAATTTACAGAAGCAAAATGGAAGTCAAAAGACAGTGAAACAAAATCTATCATGTGCAAAAAAAAGTAGTTGTCACCTTAGACACGTGTGTGTACACACATATATATAAAACCATAAAACCAAGCCCACTGCTGTTGAGTTGATTCTGACTCATAGCAACCCTATGGGACAGAGTAGAACTGTTCCATAGAGTTTCCAAGGAGCGCCTGGCAGATTTGAACTGCAGACCTTTTGGTTAGCAGACGGAGCCCTTAACCACTACGCAACCAAGGTTTCTGATACATATACATAATCAAATACATAAATGAATGTAACTAAAGTCTTCAGTCAAAACATAAAGATTAACATGTTGGATTTTAAAACATAAAACATTAAGTACACAAAAAAGAAAAAGCCCGGAATACTGGTCAACGTCCCAGAAAACACACAGAAGGTGTAAACACTCCAGAGGTTAATTGAACAGAGGTGTGGATAGAGGCGAAGGCTGCAACCAGGAATGACAAAGTCGCTGCGGACTTGGAAAGCTAGACAGTTGTCACCTCTGGGTTACTTCTGCTGGACCTAACGGCAAGAAGGGGAGGGGGCAGTTAGGAGAAACTTGAAGCCCCCTGGAGCCTTGCAGGGTCCACTGCTAACCCACAAGACAGCAAGGAGGAAACCAAACAAAGAAGTACCCAACCTCTCTTTTCTCTATTTTTCAGTTCTCCTGATGGGGCAGGAGAACCCAACCCAAAGCCAGAGGACAAAGAAGCCTGGGTTATGCTTGTCCAGAAAGGAAACGAGTGCAGAGAGTATCTAAAAATGCAGATAGATTCGCCAGCTCAGTTGGAAACAGGAATCAGCAAGTAACTGCTAAAAGAAAGTTGGCCTGTCTATATTAATATAATAGAATACAGGCTGCAAATTAAAAAGACTTGCTAATGACAAAAAGGATCACTGCCTAATAAGAAAATGTAGATTTCATCAAGAGGATAATTCCATGATTGTTTTATCTAATACCATTCCTAGTGACATACTCTCAGAACCCAAAACATAAACAGTCTGAAATATACCATGTGATACAAAAAAAAAAATTATTTAGGACTATGGAAAAAAAGGCAAATCTACTATTACAGGAAGAAAAACATCTGTCCCTAATTCCTAAATCAAACTGTCAAAAACTGTTTTCAAAAAATTATGGATGATTGGGTCGCCATGAGTCGGATCCGACTCAATGGCACTTGGCTTGGCTTTTGAAGTGAGCACAAATGTGATCTATTGGGTACATAATAAACATCAAATGCAATAATCAGAAGGTGACCTTTCTTTTCAAGTATACATAGAACACTGATCAGAACATATGACATGACGGTTCACAAAGCTAGCCTCAAATGTCAAGGAATTGGAGACCTACAAATCTGAATCTATGACCATATACCACTGAATTAGACATCAATAATGAAAACGAAGAAAAACCACATTTAAAAATGATATATAAATTTCCAAACCATACTGGAGAATATATTCAGAATCAAATAAATTGCATGGGATGCAACTAAAATAGAAATTAGAGGAAATTTTTTATGTTTGACAGTTTTTAAGAAGACTAAAAATTATTGAGCCAAGATCTACCTTCAAATATTCAAAAGAAAAAAAAAACTGTTACCGTCAAGTCGGTTCAGACTAGAGGTCAGAGTAGAACTGCACCATACAATTTGGCAGGAGTTCCTGGCGGATCTGAACTGCCCCTTTTGGTTAGTAGCCGTAGCACTTAATCACTACACCACCAGGGTTTCCAATATTAGACCTTGCTTAAAGCAACCCAGTTGCCAGTCAAGTTTATCCCCACTGACTGTGGCCCTATAGCACTGAGTAGAACTGCCCCATAGGGTTTCCAAGGAGGAACAGGTGGATTTGAACAGCTGACCTGTTGGTGAGCAGCCAAGCTCATGCTCCCTGCACCAAAGGGAGCTCCAGACTGCGCTCACCCTCAGTGTGCTCTCCCACACTCTTCACTGGCTTCCTGTATCACAAGGAGTAAATGCCAAGGTCCCTCCGATGCTCTGGGTGGCTTGGGGTGCTGTGTCTGTCCCCAGAAGCACTTCTGCCTCTTTGCTCCCCCTTCTGCCTGCAGTGTTTCCTCAGAGATAGCCTCGCAACTTTGCCCTTGATCATCTCCTCTATGTCCTGACTTGAGTTTCAACTTCTCTGTAAGAACTTGCAATTTTTTTCTGCACCACTCCTCCAGCCCTTCCTAGTCCCTTTGTTATTGTAATTGCCTTCCAGCAGGTGCCCGACTTACCCTGCTTTATTTTTTTTCAAACTAGATGTTACCATTTAACACTGAAAGGAGTCCTGGTGGTGATTTGCCAACCTGAAAGGCAGGCAGTTGGATGCCACCTGTGTGGCCCCACTGGAGAAAAGACAGGACAATCAGCTTCCGTAAAGATTACAGTCTTAAAAATCTATGGGCAGTTCTCCTCTGCCCTACTGGGGTCACTATGAGTTGGCAGCAACTCTGCCTGCCACACACAACAGCACTCAATGCCCCTAAAAATGTAAGCTCCATGAGGGCAGGAATTTTTTATTTTACTAACTACTGTATCTTTGGCATCTAGGACTAGCACGTGGCAGACAGAACGTGACAATTACTTGTTAAATGAATGACTAAAGAAGTTAAATGAAAGAATAACAGAATAAACCCAAAGAAAGCCAAAAAAAGAACAGAAATTAATAATAAAAGCATAAAACAAAGGGCACCAACCAAACTCAAAAGCAATTCTTTGAAAAGACCACTGAAATAGACAGATGTCTGTCAAGACTGGTCAAGAAAAATGAAAACACAGATGAGGAATGCCTGGAGTGAATCAGGGTGTGTAACTGCAGACGTAGCAGAGATTAAACAGCTAAGAGGATATTTATTACAAACAATGTATGCATGCCACAGATTTGAGAATGGAGACAACTGGACATGTTCCTAAAATAGAACAAAAGAAAACTTACCAGAATTATCTCAAGTACAGATGATCACCTAAATCTATTTTCCAAAGAAAGAATGAAGGGCCATGGGACCATGGCCCCTCGACCCAATGCTGCCCCTGATCACAGGTCATTACTGAGGTCACTCTTCAGACAGGAATGGAATGGACTCGGGGACACAGAGTGATCATATCGTGTGTGCACTTTCCAGTTCTATGCATCTATAGGATGTCGTCCTACTGGCCTCTTTCTGGAGGGGAGGGGAGAGGGTGGAGAAGAGGGGACAGGAGATTGTTAAGAGGATATGACATGTATGGAACGGAAAGGAGAGTGCTGTCACCGGGCAAGAAGAGCAGAGGGAGCTGCAGATAGGCGGGCATGTGAATTCAAATTATGTTGTAAACTTGCACACAATCACAATTAAAAAAAAAAAAAAATGAAGGGATGAAGGGAGGGAGAAAAGAATGAAGGAAAAAGGGAGGGACAAAGGGACAGGTCAATTTAAAAATCTGCCTATGAAGAAAATACTAGGCCCAGAAAACTTCTTTGGAAAATCCTATTAAATTTCCAGGAACAGATCATTGAAACTAACACAAACTCTTTCAGAAAGGAGAAAAAGAGGGCATTTTTCTACTGTATTAAAAGACAAAAGAAGAAAAAAACATTATGATTATCTCAAAAGATGCAGAAAGAAAGCATCCAACAAGAAGACTAAGAAGTTCAATTGTCTAAAATAAGACAGGTCTTCAAAGTAATGATGAAATTGCGTTATTTAAAAAAGAGTTGCATGTTTTCACCTTCCTGAGTGTACAACTTGAATATTTCTAACTCCTAAAAACATAGTATTAACTTTTCTTACATGTCAGTAAATAAGCACAGATGTACTGTAATATTTTAAGTTAAACATTTTCTTCCATTATGTTAGCAAACTATAATTTGTTGACTTCTCTCTCATCCAAAGACATTTAGGTTATTTCCATTCTTTTATTATAATTTCTGTGTGTGTGTGTGTGTGTGTCTGTGTGGGTGTTTTTGCATCTTTCTGCATTTGTTTCAATACTTACCTAGTATAAATTTCTAAAGGTAAAATTGCTCAGTCAAAGTGATACACATTTGATCCATAGTATCAAACTGACATCCAGGAATTGCTGTTCTGTGAGAAGGAAATGCTTATTTCTCCACATTCTCACCAACCCTGAGTCTTAGCGGGGGGTAGGAGGTGTTTGTTTGTTTGTTTTGTTTTCATTTCAAACTATTGTTTTATAATAAACATTCAGTATGCTGGAGGGTCCTCTGAAGACATGGTCCCTGGTCTCTCTGTTAGCCCAGAGCTGAAACCAGCAGCAAAGCCAGCTCTTCAGACAAAGACTGGACTGAGCTATAAAATACAGAGTGATGCTGGTGAGGAATAAGTTCTTTAACTATGTACACGGGGCTGCACAGCTGCTCTCTAGAGGCAAGATGAGAGGGTGGAGGGGGACAGGGGTTGGTTGAATGGATAGAGAAGTACAGGGTGGGAAGGAGTGTGCTGTCATCTGCTGGGGGGACAGCAGTGACAGAGGCGTAGCAGTATAGATGTAGAGTTTTACGTGGCAAATTGATTTGTGTTGCAAGTGTTTACTCAAAGCACAGTAAAATATCTATTTTTTAATTTTTTATTTATTGTGATTAAGTGAAAGTTTACAGTCCGATTCAGATTTGCATACTTGCCTCTCTATATCTCTGCCTGCTCTTCTCACCCTGTGACAGCACCTTCTTATTTTTCACTGTTTCTTTCCAGTATCCACTCAGACAGCACTTGTCCCCTCCTCTTCACCCTCTCCTCTTCCCTCTAGAAAGGACCAGTAGGACAGCCTCACATATATACGTATATGTGTGTGTGTGTGTGTGTGTGTGTGTAGGTCCTCCTGTCCACTGTCATCAAGTCAGGTCTGACTCATAGCAACCCTAGAGATCAGAGTAAAACTGCCCCCCAGAGTTTCCAAGGATCACCTGCCTGTGTGTGTGTGTGTGTGTGTGTGTGTGTGTGTGTGTAATATAGATACGTATATAGCCCTCAAGTACGCATACCACATGCCTTATTCCGTGTCCCCGAATCCAGTCCATTCTTTGAAGTGTTGACTTTAATATTGGTTTCAGGTCTGGGCTAGCAGCAAGTCTAGGGGCCATGCTCTCAGAGGAACCTGCAGGCTGTTAGACCATTAGTTCTGGCCTTTTCTTTTTTCAGTTATGATTGAGTGAAAATGTACAATCTAGTAAAAACTTGCATGCCTGCCTATCTGCAGCTCCTTCTGCTCTCCTTACCTGGAGACAGCACACTCCTCCTTTCTGTTCTATACATGTACCTCTTAACAATCTCCTGTCCCCTCCTCTCCACCCTGTCCACTCCCCTCTTGTGAGAGGCCGGTAAGATGACATCCTGTAGATGCCTAGGACCATAAAGTGCGCACACGATATGATCACTCTGTGTCCCCAAGTCAATTCCATTCCTGTCAAAGAGCTAACCTCAGTAATAATTTATGATCAGAGGCAGCATCAGGTCTAGGGGCCATGCTCCCAGGGGAACCCCCTGGAGTTTGGGCCTTTTAATAGAGTTCATGATCTGCACACATGTTTTTCTCACACTGCGCCAGGGAGTCTACATTGTGGTCCCTGTCAAGGCTGTCTTTCATGGTGACTGGGCACCAGCTGGTTCTTCCGATCTCATGCTGATGTAGTCTCCTAGATGTACTGGGTCTTGTGTCTCCTGGGCTCATTCTTTTCTCATCTTTTTGATGTCCTTGGTTGTCACGTGTTCCAGGTGGTTTGGGACCATTTCCTGTCCCTCAGATGACACCTTTCTAGCTTCTAAGACCTCAGGTGCCACTCACCAGTATGGGGTACAGAAGACTCTCTTAGCAAAAGACTATTTTTGCCAGTTGACCTCAATGTTCCCTGAGAACATGGTCCCCAGACCCCTGTCCCTGCTGCTCTGTGCTTCGAAATGTTGGGTTTCATTTACTTGGCTTGGCTTTTAGTTTATGATGTAGTCCATTTATGCTGGTCTGGCTTCTACTGGGGGCTGTCACTCCCTTTACCTAACTGAATTCCTATTGACTCTCCAATCTACAAATAACCCTCTCCCTCCCTCCCCACCTTTGTAGCCATCAAAGAGTGTTTTCTTTTGAAGCCAAGCCAGCCAAGTGCCATCAAGTCAGATCCGACTTGAAAGCACAATTATATCTATGTATTTATATATGTGTGTATGTGTGTGTGTGTGTATACATTTTTTTTTTTAACAAAAAGAAGTTTATTTTCTCACAGTCTAATAGGCTACAAGTCTGACTTCAGGGTGCCCACTCCAGGAGAAGGCTTTCTCTCTCTTGGCTCTGGAGGAAGCTTTTTATAGCACATCAGTTTTTCTTTGGTCTGGGAGCATCTCAGCACAGGAACCTCAGGTCCAATGGATGTGCTTTGCTCCTAGCACTGCTTTCTTGGTGGAATGAGGTCCCTGTATCTCTCTGATGAAACCACAGTAAGTTTTGCTTTTTTTTTTTTAAATAATCTACTCCCTTTGAGAAAGCCCCCAGAGGACCATTCATAGGGTCCCCCAGCAACCTCCTCAGGTGATGCTCAGCAGTGTGGCAGCAGAAGCCCAGGAGAAGAGTGTTCAGGCTGGGCCACACCCTGAAAGCTAACCTCACCCTACTGACAACACCCCTATCTCCTTTTACCTGGACCCTTGCAGGCAGGTCTTCAAAAACACAACTACACACATACAAAAAAAAAAACTATGCCCACAATCATTACCACTTGTCCATAAAGGAGAGTTCATAGACTCTTACATATTAATGCTACAAGGGAAGTTAGTGATCACCTGGTTGAATGACTTCATTTGATAAGTGAGACCAGAGAGGGAAATTGACCCACCTCATCTCATTCAGCAATCGCTCATTCCGTGACTACTGTGCACCTAGATTCTGATCCCTACACCATTTATTCTTTCCAGAGATATAACATTTAAACACTGAAGAAGTAGATATTAAAGACAATCATAACTTCCACCATACATTTGGTGCTGACTCTGTGCAAAAGCTAGACGATGAATAAGGAAGACAGAAGAATTGATGCCTTTGAACAACCATGCTGGCAAACAGTACTGAATGTACCATTGCCTGGCCAAAAGAATAAACAGATCTTTCTCAGAAGATATACAAACAGAACGCCCCTTAGAAACAAAGATGGCAAAACTACATCTCCCATACTCTAGATATGTCATCAGTCCTTGGAGAAGGACCTCACGCTTGGTACAGCTGAGGGTCAGCATGAAGAAGGAAGACCCAATGAGGTGGGTTGACACGGTGGCTAAAACAGTGAACTCAAACAGGATAATGACTGTGAGCGCAGTACAGGACCAGGAGGGTTTCACTGTAGGACACATAGCATCACTGTGAACCAACTCAACAGCACCTAACAACATCAACAACTATGTCAAAACCATACAAGGGGCTTCAATGTATTGATTGTAATTTTTAAAACAAACCTGCAAAGTAGACATTAGTCTCAGGCTGCAAATGAGTGAACCAAGGCTCAAGGAGGCAGAGTATACCCCCTAGAATTACAGAGCCAGTAAAATACGGAGTCGAGATCTGAACCCAGGTTTCTTCATCCCAAAGCCCGCGCCTGTGCCACTCTACCTAGGAGCTCAAAGTACAGCCCTAGTACCTATCATTGCAGATTTGAAGTGCCTTGGGTAAGGAATGGAGAGCTGCATTGCTACCCAGGTATCCGAGGGAAAATTCCACCAGGCCAAGAGGAACCTATCCACCTCTGTGTGCCACCCGGCTTGTTAAAAGCTCAATAAACCCAACATTCCTAATGTAAATGCTGTTTGAGGTTTTAACACACTAGATTCTGAGGATAATATTGAGGTATCGAGTCCAAACCAAAGTCTTGCACCAGGGAACGTTAGTGCTGACCCCTCCATCCGTAAAAAGACTGTGCTCTGAGGAGGAACTACTTTGCAAATATTTTCCATCACTTTCCAATTATAAAAATGCATTTCAGACAAAGCTTAGAAAAAAATTGGCTTTTAGTGTCAACTATCTAAACAATGCTCAGTTTTCATTTTCTTGATCCAGAATGCGTCGTTCAACCCGCCCTTTAACTTTTAAGAGATAAAACTTAACAGAAAATTACTGTGAAAACAACGCTAAAAATTCTAACCAGATAAAAATGAACTTCCTCAAAGTTCAAAATGCATTTTTTTTTCCTATCTGCTGTCTACCTCAAGAAAACCCTGGTGGTGTAGTGGTTAAGAGCTACATCTGCTAACCGCAGAAATCAGCAGTTCAAATCCACCAGGCACTCCTTGGAAACTATGGGGCAGTTCCACTGTGGCTACAGAGTCTCTATGAGTCAGAATCGACTTAACTGCAATGGGTTGGCTTTCAGTTTGGTCAAACTCAAGGTGGGATCAACTACCCTTTCTCTTGTTCTTTTATTAGCTTATCACCCTCTCTCCTAGACTATTGACCAATTTTCTTTTGAATATATCTCATCACACTCCATCACGAGATTTTCTGACTCCAAAACCCACTCACTTAACCACTTGCAATCCTCATTCTAGAACATTCTGTAACATCTAAGAATATTCTAAAAGTGGAATTCTCTAACTACTCCAAGATATGGCAATGACCCACTCTCATTTTGCAGCTCAAAAACAAATTTTTTTTCCTAAAACTGTGGCATACAGACACATTCACGTAAAATCCACATGAAAGAATCATGAGCTGATAGATGACAATATGCCATACAGGAAGTGGTCTCTGTTTTGGAAACAGTTGACCCCAAATAAAAATTGCATTCAGTTTGAAAGGGTAGAGTTTTTTGTCTTCAGTTTTCAGAAATCCACAATAATGAGGATGAGGCCTCCAAAGAAGGCAACGTCACTGATTTGTGACAGCTTAGAAAGCAAGGAGGGATGAGGCAGAATTCCATTCTGCAGACCTTATTCCAGGAACAATGGACAGAAGGTGGGACTCTTTGCTTTCTTTTGCAACCTTTTTGAAAAATGTACTCAGTGTCTACTTGACACTAAGAAGAGACTATGCAGTAAGCATAGTCATGCGCTTTGTTTCACTAGATTTACAGACAATGTATTCTGTTTGCAAACTGTTCCTGTTCTCATAATCTGGCAAAGCCTAAGAAACACCCTGTGTGGTCTCACATGCCTTGCAAGTATCTTCATCTATTTAGACACTTCTATGTGCACAGACTTCAAGGTAAGTTCAGATCTTTCTAGACTCTGTACCAGGAAGGATCCTGGGCATCCAGGTAGAAAGATATCTAGCAACCCTGGTGGTGCAGTGGTTAAAGTGCTTGGCTGTTATCTTAGCCAGTCATCTGGTGCTGCACTAGCAGAAATACCACGAGTAGCAGCCTTCAGACAGAGAAATTTCATTTTCACAATCCCGTAGGTGAAGAATTCCCTTTCAATATGAAAGCACCCGGGTGCAGGAACCTCAGGTCCAAAGGATGTGCTCTGCTCTCGATATCACCTCCTTGGTGGCACGAATTTGCCGACACTCACTTCGCTTTCCTTGTATCTCATGTGACGACCTCAACACAATCCAAAGTTGTCAACCGCGTCCCAGCTGCTGCCCATTCTCGCTCATAGAGGCAGCGTTCCCCACACCTGGGAGATATCACACCGTACTGTGGATCACAGCTGAGCCAAACTGACACACCTATTTTGGGGGGCGGACAGTGCCATCCATGACAGCTGTGAACCATGACAGCTGTTTGACCCCACCAGCTGCTCTGTGGGAGGAAGATGTAGAAGTCTGCTTCTGTAAGGTTACAGCCCTGGGAACTCTGTGGGACAGATCTGCTGTGCCCTATGGAGCTGCGGTGAGCTAGAATAGACTAGACTATGATGAGTTTCTTTTGGGGACTAGGTCCAGGCACAACAAGCTGAGAAATTAGCACCACAGCTCAAGCAAGACAAACACAAAGAATGGGGTGACTTCCTCTCCACCACCTTGCCACAGACAGACTGAGAAGCTAACGCCCGCAACCACACCAAAAAAAAAAAAATTAAGAGAAACAATATGAGTGAGACCAAAAGATAAAACCAAAAAACCAGAGTCATTTATTTGCTCAAACTCTTTCCCCCTTAAAAAAAAATGATTTTGCAGGATCTGTGAGATACTATGACATCATAGCATGTGTCCAGACAGACTGGTCCAGACCTTTCCACTTAGTTCTGTGTGACGTTTAGCAAATTTCTTGTCTCCCAAGTTTCAGTTTATCCAGCTGTAAAATGGGTGTGGCAATGCCCTGATTGCAGGGTGATTGTGAGGATTAATAGGGTCTCCTGCCCCTATCTTTAACCACCCAAACACTGTACAGCTGTGCCCAGTCCACTCTAAGCTCTACACGGCCTAAGCGAGGCTCTCTGTCACACACCTAGAAATTTGCTGGATAAAGGTCTCAAAAACACTCATGAGAAAAAAACTGAGTCTTGGTGCCAAACACAGGCCTCCCACTGTATTACAAATGTTCATTTGTAGTTGTGATGGACTGAATTGTGTCCCCCAAAGACACAAGGTCTGACAATTAAGTTCACAAACTCATCCTAGAAACAGTGCTACATACCTCATTGTTGAATGTCACTACAGTCACTTTGAAGGACTCCCCTTGGGAAGCTAGGCACCAGCGCCAGCCCCTAGTCCACCCTTCAAAGCGCTTTTTCTAGGATGAGTTCTCAAACTTAATTGCCAGACCTCATGTGACGACAACTGATTGATGCCAATCCTAGCAATCAAGTTCCCAAATGGCTTTGAATGGTGGACCAGACCCTGGCATCAGTGCACAGCTTCCCAAAGGGAGTCCTTCGAAGGTGACCACAGTGATAGCTAGCAATGAGGTATGTAGCACTTTCTAGGACGAGTTTGTAAACTTCATTGTATGCTGTAAATGCTGACCCCTGTACCAGTAGTTATAATCCCTCTTGGGGAACGAGTTTTCTTTGTTTTTCTAAATGAGAAAGTATGGAGTGTCTTGAGTCAATCTCTTCTGAAATAAAAGCAAAGAAGCTGAGATGAGGGAAGAGAGAGATGTCACACCACAAGAAGATCAGTCACCAAGGAACCAGGGAATAGTCACAGAAAAGACACAAGGACCTTCTCGCAGAATAAACAGGGGAAGAGAGCTTCGCCCTAAAGCCAGCATCTCGACCTCAGACGTCTAGGCTCTTAACTGTGAGAAAATAAATTTGTTTGCTAAGATCACGTCTTTGCAGTATTTCTGTCACGGCAACACTAGAAAACTGTCATGGTTTGAACTGTGTCCCCTGAAGAATGTGTGCCAACTTGGCTAAGCCATGATTCCCAGTACTGTGCAACTGTCGACGGTTTTTACCCTGTAGGACAGACTAGAACTGCCCCGTGGGGTTTCCGGGGAGAGGCTAGTGGATTCCAACTGGTGACCTCTTGGTTAGCAGCCGAACCTTTAACCGCCATGCCACCAGACCTCCAAGTGGGGTACAAAGATAACCATTTCTTCCCTAAACACTCTCCCAGTTGTGCGATGTTACCTTACTCTTTCCAACGTCATCTCCTGCCCGTGTGTAGCTCTGATCATTTCAGTTCTTCCTCTTCCAGTTTTAAACCGCCGTCGTACATGGTCTCTCTTCTCCTGCCCCAGATCAGTCCTGACCACGTGAGTGGCAGGGCTGCACGGGGGCGCGGAGGTGGCGTGGTCAGCCTCGGCGGCACCTTCTGCCTCTCCCTCCCGTGCACTGGCTGGGGAGGATAAAAAAAATAGATCGGGATCACTTATAACTGGCTCTCATTCTCTCGCAAAGTGCACGAGGCACTTTATTTAGGGGACCTGGGGGAGCCTCCCCACTTTGGGGTTCCAACATGGACTCAACTCTGCGAGACGAGCTCTGAAGGGCATGTGAGATTTCTCTGGGTATCCAGTACGGGAAGAAGGTGCCTGGAGAGATAAGAATTCGTGTGGAAGTCTGGAGGAGAGAGCAGCGCCATCCAAGAATTACAAGTTTCTCGTTTAACAAATACTTACAAAAAAAGAAAACCACTGCTATAGAGTCGATTCCGGCTCATAGTGACCCTATAGGCAGAGTAGAACTGCCCCGTAGAGTTTCCAAGGAATGCCTGGTGGATTTGAATGCTGACCTTTTGGTTAGCAGCTGTTGCAATTAACTGCCCCTTTGTTTTGTGTTGCAACGTTTCTGATGAGTAATAGAGAAGCATGCGGATGAGACAAATATAGAATTATAAATTTAAATACAGTGGCTTGTATTCAGAGACATCCATATAAAGGAACCAAGTGGTATTATACCAAACCTAAACCCAACCCACTGCTATCGAGTCAATTCCTACTCACAGAAACCCTATAGGACAGAGTAGAATTGCTCCTACAGAGTTTTCAAGGAGCATCTGGTAGATTTGAACCACCAACCTTTTGGTTAGTAGCCGTGGCACTAACCATTATACCACCGGGGCTTCTAAATAATCACTAGTGCCTACAGTATGCAAGCTGTGCTAACAGTTTGCACTTGTGGAGGTTGGCATCTTGAATCCACCCAGCAGGGCTGAAGAAAAAGATCACAGCCAGGAAAGCCCTATGAAGCACAGTACTCCTTTGTCACACGTGGGGCACCAGGGGTCAGAATCAGCGTGACAGCAATAGATTTGGATTTTTGTGGGGTGTTTTTACAATGTCCTGGTATCTCTGCAAATGGTTACCATTCTTGATGGCTAACCCCAGGTGGAAGGTTCCATTCCACCCAGAGGACCCCCTCCAGAAAGGCTGGTGATCTGCTCCCTGAAAACAGCCCTGGAAAATCCTGTGGAGCTCGGTTCTACCTCGGACACAGCTGGGATTGACAGCAACTGATGCAGTGTTTCATTTGATGCTTCTGCTATTTGTGTAAAAACCCTGGTGGCACAGTGGTTAAGCACTACAGCTGCTAACCAAAAGATCAGCAGTTCAAGTCTGCCAGACGCTCCTTGGAAACTCTATGGGGCAGTTCGACTCTGTCCTATAGGGTCACTATGAGTTGAAATCAACTCAATGGCCAGGGGTTTTTGTATACTTTTTGTATAATTAGGAAGAAAAATCTTGCAAAAGAATTTTTTTTTTTTTAATTCAGGGACAAAGAGTGAGCTCTGTGATGTGTTTGCAAAAAACCTTCCGGCAGATTGGACCATGGACACTTCTCACTTGATGATACTTACTTTGTGCCAGATGTATCATCATCCTTGGATTCCTCACACGTCCTTCAGGAAGATTCTGGAATCCCAGGTTGGTAAAAGGACACCAGTTGAGTGGAAACAGTGGTATTATGTACCAGGCACTGTTCTAGGCACTTTCTGCAGATTATTGAATCTAACCCTCTCAACAGCTCTAAGAGATGAGTATATGCTTATTATTTTACAAACAAGAAAACAAAGCCCAGAAAGATAAAATAACTTGTCTAACATGACACAGGTTTGTTTTTTGTTTGTTTTTAATCATTTACTTAATTACGTTGTTGTGGGGCCTATTGTAAATATGCTCAGCATAGTGTCACACAGTTTTTAGGTGGCCCCTCAGGGGTATGCAAATAACAGCTCTTACATTCAACAATCTATGCACATCCTCGTATAAAAATCAGCTTCCTCCTCCACTTCTAAGAATAAATACACTCGGTTAAATGGCTCCCAAATCCAGAATTTAATTTAATATGCTGGGAAGATACCAACACTGCTGCATGGAAGTGGTCATGCCTTCCCCAGCCTCCTTCAGAGAAGGCCTTGTAGCCCAGAGCCTGGGAGGGCTGTCTGGCTATCTTAGGGAGTGCTCTGGCTATCTTAGGGGGTGCTCTGGCTATCTTAGGGGGTGCTCTGGCTATCTTGGGAAGTACTTGGGGTTCTCCGGCTGCAGACCCAGGGGACGGTAGAGTGAGTCCCCCCGGGCGGCAGTCTGAGCGTCAGTGTAGCAGTGCCAAGAACGTACATTAGGGGGCGCCCTTGATGTCACCACTGGTGGCATTGCAGACAGGGACTGCAGATAGGGAGAAGTCAGCCCTCGACACAGGCTCAAGAACTGCCTCCGCCAACCCCACAGTGAGTTCTGGCGCTAAGAGGGCCCATCAGGACTGCCCCACACAGGCCAGACGAGGCCAAGCTGGGATATCCTCCCTGGGTCCCCAGGGAAGGGCCTGACCTCGGACTGAGACAATCCACCAGGGAACTGACAGCTGAAGGCTGAAAGTCAGGCAAGAACACTTCTAGAAAAAAACCCATTGCCATCAACTCTGACGCATAATGAGCCTCGAGGGCAGAGTAGAACTGCCCCATAGAGTTTCCAAGGAGTGCCTGGTGAATTCGAACTGCTAACCTTTTGGTGAGCAGCGGTAGCTCCTAACCACTACTCTACCAGAGTCATTCCCAGTGGCTGGGCAACCATTCCTTACCCGCAGGGCGATTGGGGCTCACTGGTGAATTCCTGCAGCCCCGCAAGCTCAGCCAGCTGACAGATGTGACGGGGTGGCTGCCGCGATTAAAAATTCAACAGGAAGTTTAGAGAAGTACATTAAAGAGCTCTCCCAGAGGACAGACAGAAACCAAAGAAACATCAAACTGCCTGGTTTCAAGTCATTTCCTATGGGACACAGCTACAACCTCCCCATAGAGTTCAGTGAATTTGAACTGCTGATGTTTTGGAAGGTTTCTAGAGAGAATCGAAAGGAAAGGAAAGACTAAGGAGAACAGAAAATCGCGTGGTGAGACCCCCTGTCTGAATAATTGGAGCTCTAGAAATGAAGACTGGGGAAAAAAGGCACAGGGAGATAAAAACTAAAAAATCTTCCAGAACTGAAGGGTGTGCATCTTTGGCTAGAAACACACCCATTTAGAACCCAGCACAATGAATGAAAAGACACACTCCAAGAGACCTCACTGTGTAATTTCAGACCACTAGGAATTAACAGGAAACCCTGGTAACATAGTGGTTATGTGCCACAACTGCTAACCAAAAGATCAGCAGTTCAAATCCAGCAGGGGCTCCTTGGAAACCCTGTGGGGCAGTTCTACCCTGTAGGGTCACTATGACTCGGAATCAGCTCAACAGTAGTGGGTTATGTGGCTTATACTAAGAATTAAGAATGGAGCCCTGGCAGCATAAATCTTTACATGTTCAGCTGCTTGGCTAAAGGTGAGAGGTTCAAACCCAGCCAGCAGCTCTTTGGGAGAAGGACCCAGTAATCATAAAGATACCATCATAAAGCATTGCTGTGATTTGGAACCAACTCAGTGGCACCTAACAGCAAGAAGGAAAAAGAAAAGATATTAAAAACTTTCAGAGAGGAATGGAGAATAAGCCAAAGCAACAGGATTCAGGAGACAGGACCCAACAGAGGAGCAAGGAAGGAAACCCCTAGGATGACCAAGGAGTGCCAGGGAGAGAGCCGGCCCAGGATCCTGGAGTCCTGACTGCCGCAGAAAGGAGGGTAACCGCAGGAGGGAAGCGGGTGGGGCAAGTGGGTGTCTTAGTTAGCTGGTGCTGCTCTGATAGAAATACCACAAGTGGATGGATGTCTTTAAACTTTTAAACGTTTCTCCCAAAGAAAGTTTGTTCTTACACAATCTGGTAGGCTACAAGTCCAAATTCCGGCTGTCTGCTCCAGGGGAAGCCTCTCTCTCCTTGGGTCTAGAGGACAGTCCTTGTGTTGGTTGCATGAGCCTTGGTCACAGAGCATCTCAGCGCAGAAACCTCAGGTCTGAAGGACACGCTCTGCTCCCAGTCCTGCTTTCTGGATGGCATGAGGTCCCCAACTCTCTGCCTGCAGCTCTTTCTCTTTATCTCTTGTGGGATGAAAGGATAAAAAGTGGTGCAAGCCACACTCTGGGGAAACTCCCTTAGTAAGGGTGTTACAGTCCTGCCCTAATCCTCTTTGAAGATAATCCTATTACCCAGAAAACTTGGTGGCATAGCGATTAAGAGCTATGTCTGCTAACAAAAAAGGTCAGCAGTCTGAATCTGCCATATGCTCCTTGGAAACTCTATGACGCAGTTCTACTCTGTCCTAGAGGGTCTCTGTGAGTCAGAATTGAGAGGACCACAGTGGGTTTGGTTTGAGTTTTTTTTTAAAAGACCTTGATGGGTATACACAGAGAGAGAACAAAGAGGGGTTTTCACTGCCAAAAAGGACATCCGCTGCCTCAGTGTAAACCAACAGAGTCTATAGGCACGCATCAGTTCAATTCAAATATCACCTTTTTTCCTGGACCGAGTTGAAAATAAACACCTTCCCTTTAAAACAAAGCCCAGCTTCAAACCAGTTACTCTGGCACACACTTACATTCATGTTTCTCCTTCAGGGTCAGTTTTTAATTAACAACGCTCTCCACTGCACTTGAATTTTACATGCCCCATCGTTCACAATCATCTAGTTTATTTTCACTAGACAAAGATTTACTCTCTGGCTCTCAATATGCTGGTCCAAATTGACTCCACCCTGAAAGGAAGTGATCTATCAGGACTATGAGATGTCTCGAAGTGAAGACCTTCGTTATCTAAATCAAACTTTGATTAGCAGGAAGCCAACTGGCTGGAATAGGGAAGTCAACTGACTATTTTACTGTGCTCCACTTCTACAGGAAATCCTAGGGCGTGTCACATATACATAGACACGAGAAGAGTTGGTGGTCGAGACAGAATCCCAAAGGACAAGGTTCAAGACCAATCTTAAGTGCATGCATCGGATGGCTTTCCCACCCTGACTCTAACCACTCAGCTTCCTCTTCCCCTTCAGATCGTCATAGGTTTCTACACACCTCACACTAACAGAGTCTTGCCTTGCCCTCTCACTGGAACTTCTCCAACACTCCAGATCCCAGAGATTTCATCAAGCTGTCATTTGAGGAAGTTGTCAATCCCTACGGAAAGTCTCAGCTAATGGGGAACAGGGCTTGTTAACCGATTGAATTGTGTTTGCTATCCCCCAGGAGGGATCAGTCCCTGGAGAAGGACATCATGCTTGGTAGGAGGGAGAGTCAGCAGAAAAAGAGGAAGACCGTCAAGGAGACGGATTGACACAGTGGCCACAACAATGGGCTTAAGCATAAAACCGATTGTGGACATGGCACAAGACCAGGCAGTGTTTCATTCTGTTATGCACAGGGTCACAATGAGTCGGAACTGATTCAATGGCACCTAACAACAACAACCCCCCAAAAATGTAGGTCAGCCTGGCTGGTCCATGATTTCCCGTATTATGTGAGTGTGCGTTATTCTCTCATCTGCTGTGATTTTCCTATGTGTTATAAATCCTACCTCCATCATGCTAATGAGGTGGGGTTATAGGCGGTTATGTTAATGAGGCAGGACACCACATATAAGATTAGATTGTGTCTGAAGTCAATCTGTTTTGAGCTGTAAAAGAAGCAAGCAGAGAGATTTGGGCAGGTCACGCCAGCAAGACAGAAGCACTGGGAACTTAGCACATACTTAGGACAGGCATCCCTGTGCTGAGAAACTCCTTGACCACAAGACTGATGGCAAGGACCTTCCCCTGGAGCTGACAGAGAGAGACAATGCTCTCCTCTGGAGGTGGCACCCTGAATTCAGACTTCTAGCCTCCTAGCTTGTGAGAGAATAAATTTCTCTGTTCAAGTCATACTTGTAATATTTCTGTTACAGCAGTGCTAGCCGACTAAGACAGTACTCAGCGGATAAGTACTTCTCCCAGCCAATTCTCAAGTAGACAATTCGGAGAGGTGTTCTAAACACTAGTAAGAATGTTTGGGTCGTGCCGTCAGTGTGCACCCCAGTCATGCATCCTTTCCCTTCTTCCCTCAGTTTCCTTGGTGACTCACCTCCACTCCCTGGCAGGACCTCACAAATCAAATAGGACCTGCATAATACCCTTGTGTCTGACTTAAGCTAAGAGCTAAGGCTTCCTTTACATGAGTCAGATTGGCAAAGCTCTGAAAGGCAGAGGATAAGTGGTAGACAGGACTCAGTCCTGGAACTCTGCACTAAAGGTAGAGTGAAAATTGGTACAACCATTTTTTTTTAAACTATTTGACATTAACTATAAAATCAAAGATGTTTGTATTCTGTGACCTAGAAGTTGCCCTCCTGAGTATACACCCTAGGGAAATTCTTGCACATTGTGTGAGAATGTTTGTAACAGCATGATTGCTGATAATAGCCTCCAAAATGAACTAACCTAAAGTGCCAGCAAATTCTTTTCAAATAATGGAAATCTATGTAGTAGTGAAAATGAAAGAATTATAGCTAGATGCGTCTGTTCGAAAAACACACACATAATCTGAGCAGAAAGAAAAGTCATAGAAAACGTATTAACACACCATAAATATGTACACATGAAACTTAAGTATCATAAATATAAACATAACAGCACATTATATTACAGTGAAATATTACAATGTAGTAAAAGTTTAAATGAAAGAAAGGGAATCATTAACACAAAAATTCAGCAAGTATATACAGCTGAATTCAAAGAGTTTCAGTTCTTTTTCTTAAATTGGGTGGTGGACACAGACTACTTTTTTGAATATTGTTACACAAACTATACTCAAACATTAAATATACTCTTCAGAATGTACAGTAGATCTGACAGTTTTTTAAAAAGAAGACCACTAATGAGATGAGAGCAGTTTGTAGAATCCCCAGGGAAATTCCTAATTTGGAGTGGCAAATTCGGAGTGACACACGTGTGAAAAGGGGACGAGAACTTTTTGCCAGTTAATCAGGGCAATCAAGACAATCAAGTGGGGATCTACATTTGAAAACCAAGTCAGATGGACACCACCCCGTCCTCTGTGTGTGCTGAGCAACTGATGCCAGGATTCGTCCCCAGAAAAAAAAAAGCCAACGGTTAATTCCCATAAATGATGCGAAGAGTCTGCCCGAGAAGGCTTCTGAAATTGCTATGTCGGTGCTGGACAGCAGCAGATGGAAGCCTGCCTGACTACACGAAGACACAGGGCTGAGGGGATCCGAGATCAGAGACGCAACACAGTGCCCCTGGAAATTCCCAACCCCAAGGAAAAACAGAAGGTCCCTGGGTATCACAAATGGTTTGCACCCAACACTACCTGAAAGGAAGACAATTCCAACCCACGCAGTAGTGCACCACGGAAGGAAGCCTTTTAATCTGCTTCTGTAAAGGTCATAGCCAATTTATGGAGCAGTTCTACTCTGTAACACATGGAATTGCCATGAGTCAAAATCACTCAGTGGATGAGTCTGGTTTTCTTTTTATGAGAAAGAAGTGGGAGAAGATTCTCCACATTCAGAAACCCCCAGATACCCTGCAACGCTGCCCAGGCAGCATGTCCATGGGTATGATTTACCCCTCCACCCCACCTCCCCCAGCCCCACCTCTACCTCCGTACTCTCCAAGCAATCACCAGAAACAGGCTTCTAAAGTAGAAACCTCCTGGTAATTGGGCTATGGAAATAATGCACTTTTTAGCTCCAGACTTCTGCTGTATATAACATGGACAAACAACCAACTACCACTCAGTATTTAAGGAAAAGCAGCACCCAGAAAGAGAAGTACCAAACCAGAAACAGAAGAACTAATCATCAAGGAAATAAAGCTTTGAAATAAGTATAATAACTATTACATTAAAAGATCCAATAGGGTATTAAGGACATAAGAGATAGGCATCTAACTTAAAAATCTGATTGTTATTATATATTACTTTCATATTTTAATAAATAAACTATATAATGGGTAAAAGCTTGACTTAGCAGCTGAAATATCAGAGATTTTCCCAGAACCCATTGTATGAAGGCAAAAGATTAAAAGTAAAAAAAAAAATTTGGATCATATATGCAGAATTTCTAACGGTTACCTCCTAAGGAATTAAGAAGAAAAGAATGGAAAACAATAGACGGGGAGCTTTAAACTATTAAGAAACGAAAAAGGAAATTTTTCAAAGTTGACAAAAAACTCAGTTTGAAAGATCCACTGTTAAGCAGGCAAGAAGAAAACAGTGCACACCTCAGTCAGATTCTAAGAAAATATTTAATAGTACCAGAAGGAAAAAGAAAGAAAATTCTAGAAGCCTAGAGATTCAAAAGAAAGAAAGAGACTTTAGGTGGACACATGTGAGTCATGTAGTTTTACATGTAACTATTTCTCTATCAAAGAATCGCATGCCACCAGGAAAGAAGCAGTGTCAGGACCAGAGTGTGTCCTTTGGACCTGGGATCCCGGTGCCTCAGAAGCTCCCAGTCCAGGGGAAGATTGATGACAAGGACCTTCCTCCAGAACCGGCAGAGAAAGCCTTCCCCTGGAGCCGATGCCCTGAAATTGGACTTGTAGCCTAATGGACTGTGACAGAATAAATTTCTCTTTTGTTAAACCTACCTCTTGTATTTCTGTTACAGCAGCACTAGATGACTAAGATGGAATTTGGTACCGAGAGAGTGGGGTGCCGCACTAACAGGTACCATTAATGAGGTGTCATCTCAGACACCATAGACCTGTCTGGGGTTCTTGACTTTCACTGATCAAGAATGAAAAGGTAAGATACACAGAATCTTTTCCCACAAACATAATTTTATCAACGAAGCTTGCAAACACAGACAGGAGGGCCTACGCTACATTTGTGCCTACCTCCCTAAACAGGGTTTTGTCAGGGCATACCAAGGATTTGGGGAAGGAAGGGTCTCATATTTCACTGATATGGGAGATGGAGATTTCCAAGGAGTGGTGGGGCTAGGGAGATTAGATTACACATGCGTCTTTGCACAAAGTGGAGTTGGTAGCAAAGCATTCTGGGAGGCACTGGCAGGACTTATTATGGGATGTTGTTCATGCATCGTCCTGGGAGATATCGGTTCGAATCCCAGCATCAGCTGTGTACTCCCGGGCTCCTGCCGCAAGGTCACAGAGCGCTCACTCCTGGCACCACCGCGCGTGCTCTTGGCATTAGCAAGTTCTGATTCATCCTAAAGAACAACTGAAAAGAAGTTCTTGTCCTTTTGGTATCTGCGGTGTATTCATCAGTAGTCCCGGGCAGATCTCCCTCCTTCTGTTTATGACATAATCGTCCTTGGGGGTTTCCAAACGACTGACGGGGCCTCATGTGCTTTGCCTGTCGCACTGTCCCAAGATACGATTACTTATTGGGTCCTTTAATCCCTAACCACCTGCTTGTCGTTGGAGGTACAAGGGTCACTGCAGGGTGCTGACAGAGACGGCTGGGCTCCCTGCCTCAGTACCTGCCAAAATGCGAAGTAGTTTTGAATCCTGGCGGCGGGGAGACTCAGACCGAGCCTGGGGAACTGCTCACACCTGGGAAGGCGCGGCTGGCAAGAAGCAAGCAGCGCGCATCAGCCGCGCACAGCCAGCCCGGCCCCAGATCCGGCGAGCTGGGAGCCCGGGCCGGGAGGTGTTCCCTGGCCGAGCGGGGTGCCTCTGGGCTCCCTTGGGTGGAGCTCGAGCTTTGGGACCCTTGCCCCGGCTGGGCAGATGCAGATGCCAGCGCGAGACCCCCGGGCAAGAGGCCACAAGAAGCAGGAGCTGACAGCAAGAGCGGGACACGGTGCTGAACTACCTCATCTCAACAGGTATGGCCATGACCTCAGACGGTGCAACGGTGGCTTCCGTGCTTCCCCGGGGTGGAGATGCCACCCAGTTGGGCTGAGCAAACGGTGCACCTAAAAGCGGAGGGAGCAGAGTTGCTGTCCCAGTGGCCCCAGAAAGCAGGAGCTGTAGCCCAAAACCAAGAGACCCCCACTCAGAACCCGGAGAGTGGGGCCAACATCTGGAGTCTGGAGGGCAGGGCCGTTCCATTGTGTAAAACGTCTCCGAGAAGGGACTACTGTTCCCAAGCCTTGAAGGCTAATATAATGTGTTCTGTTAATTTGCTTGGAATGTCTGTTAGGACTTCTTCTCCTGCCATTTCTCCCGTTTGTAATGAAACGTCCCACTTGTGCGGCCCGTTCTGCCATGGTAGTCGGGAAGCAGATAACTTGTGTTATCGATTCCACAACCTAAGAGGAAGCTACGGATTTGGGACTTGGATTCAAGACTTTTGCTATGTTGGGGTGAATGTGTCTTACCTGTTGCAAGGATGTGATTTTGCCGGGGGGGGGGGTACCAGAGGGTGGAATATCATGGGTTGAATTGTATCCCCTGCAAAAATATGTATAGCAATTGCGCTAGGCCAGACTCCTGGTGTTGTGTGATGTTCCCACCAGCTGCCAACCCTGCCTCTGTGATGTTGATGAGAGAATGGGCAGCAGTTGTGAGTGGGGCTGGCCTCAGTGTAGAAGACTGTAATGTGCCTTGAGGCAATCTCTTGGGATATAAACCCTTGGCCACGGAGTCAATTCCAACTCATAGTGACCCTATAGAACAGAGTAGATCTGCTCTATAGAGTTTCCAAGGAACACCTGGCAGATCTGAACTGCCAACCTTTTGGTTAGCAGAGGTGTAGCACTTAACCATTGAACAGAGTTGGGGCCTCATACCACCAGGAAAGAAGCAGTGCTGGGAGCAGAGTGCTTTCTTTGGACCCAAGGTCCCTCTGCCTCAGAAGATTCCAGTCCAGAGAAAGGTTGACAACCAGGACCTTCCTCCAGAGCCAATAGAGAAAGCCTTCCCCTGGAGCTGATGCCCTAAATTTGGACTTGTAGCCTACTAGACTTTAGCAGAATAAATTTCTCTTCATAAAGCCATCCACCTGTGATATTTCTGCTAGAGCAGCACTAGCTGACAGAGATATTACTATGACTGGAACTCAGAAAAGAGGAAGAACAGCCCTAAAAGATAAGCCGAGAAATACAGATTGAGGCCAGACCCCACAAGCCTTGGAGACCCCAGTGAGGGTTTCACACTGAGGCCCAGAAATTAAGGAATTTGCTTCTGATCAGTCAAGCCAAGTGTGAACTGAGACCTGGGAGAATTCACTAAATCAAATTTCATGGGTTCTTTGAAGTTCTGTTGTATAGTCTTAAGCCATCACACACAACTGGGTCTGAATCCTAGCTCAGCCGCTTGCGAGCTCTCTACCTTGGGCAAGTTTCCCACCTCTTCAAGATTTCAATTTCTGCATGTAAGGAAAGTTAAGTCACACTTTGATTGTCAAGAAGATCAAGTACACAAAGGGCCCAGCATAGAACCAAGTGCTTACTAGGTGTTCAATAAATACTGTCCTTGCAGACTTGGTCCTCCCCCTCTCTCAATCAGGTATGTGAGTCTACCTTAAACGATAGATGGTGAATGCCCAAGCCAGAACCAAATCAAATACAAATTTCTTCAGCAAAAATTGCCAGTAGACCTCGTAGTCTGGCTTTGTTTCCTGGAGCTGCTATCATAGACGTACCAACAGGGAGTGTGTTCAACAAACAGAAATTTTTTTTCTCACAGTTTAGGAGGCTAAAATTCTGGATGCAGGGTGCTGGCTCCAGGGAAAAGCTCTACCTCCCTGTTGGCTGTGGAAAATGTCCTTGTCACTTGCCAGCTTCTCTCCCTCAGTTCCTTGGGGATCTTCATGTGGTGTGTATCTTCCCCGTTTGTGCTTCCTTCTCTGTACTAATGGCCTGTCTGGTATCTCAAAGGTGATTGGTTTAAAATACCCTCTACGTTACTGGCTCAGTGGTTAAGAACTTGGCTGGTAACCAAAAGATCAGCAGTTTGAATCTGCCACGGTAGCTCCTTGGAAAGTCCTTCTCTGTTCTATAGGGTTGGTATGAGTTGGAATTGACTCAGTGATATTGCATTTGGTTTGGATTTTGTACACTAATATGACCTCACTAACCTAACAAGCCAAGAAAAGAAAGTTCTATTTCCAAATGGGATTACGTTCACAGGTTTAGAGGTTTAGGGTTTACAATACATGATTTGGGGGAACAGGTTCACTCCATAACAAGGTCCCTGGACCAACACCACCAGTGTCACCCGAATCTTGTTAGAAATGGCTAATCTGCCCCACCACCCCCACCCCCATCTACTAAATTAGATGGGGCCCTGGGGGTGGAGCCAGCAGTCTGTGTTTTAAAAAGTCTTCCAGATGATTTTGATGCATGCTGAAATTTGAAAAACACTGGTATAATAAGTTTCCTATTATCCTAATTTAATTGAAATGCATAGTTTATGGCTAGGTCCTACAAGTCAGTCAAACAATTAACTTATCCTTTGTACTGTGTAGATTAAGATTCGTTTACTGATTAAAAATCTCTACCAAAAAAAAAAAAAAAAACCTCACTGTCATGGAGTTGATTCCGACCCTATAGGATTGGCTAGAACTGCTCCACAGTTTCCAAGGAGCACCTAGTGGATTCGAACTGCTAGTCTTCTGATGAGCAGACACAGCACTTAACGGCTATGCCACCAGGGTTTCCAAGATCTCTAAAAGAAAGACAAAAAATCAAGTGAAGAGATGCTGCTTTAAAAGCCTTACAAAAAGAGACTTTCTAACCTATTGATTTGCTAGAGAAAAATAAAGGTAGAGAAGCCCTTTTTAAGAAGAGCCATTATGGCCAGGGGGAGGAAGTGAAGCGTAAATTGGGAGCATCTTCTCAAATCCCAATAAAAGGTTCGCACAAAAGACATCTTCAAAAATTCAACCATTTCCACAGTGAATACTTCTCCTTTTTTGTAATTCATCTATTTTCAACCGCAGTCCCTTTGTCCAACCCTAATTTCTAATTCAGCTGTTCTGTTCTCCTAACTTGAAATTTGGGAAAACAAGGAAACGATTTTGATCCCCAAACCAGGCACTTGTCATTAGGTGCAGAAGTGTTTGTGCTGAAGACTTCAAAATTTCGAACGTTATAAAACCAGAGCTGGCTCTGGGCTGGGCAGCTGAAACCAATTACACAGGAAATTCAGCATTTAAAGTAAATGGTACAGCTAAATCACTTAGAACGATTCTCAATTGTATTTCAGTAGTTTTAATTTTGTCCAATTGCAGGACTACTTTCCAGCATCCCTTTGCCAGCACTGTATGCCTCAATCCTTGCTTGCAGAGGATTTAAATTGTTTTCTATTTTCTTAATCTTCTCCTTTATCTCTGCCGGTTTTCTCCCCATCCTGGTTTCACGGTGGTGGTTTGTATTTTTGTGTTTTCTTTTTTTTAAAATCCCCTACAAAGCGCTAACACAGCGTCTGAGGCTCCTACAGCTGCAGAGATTTTTCTTCGTGTCCTTGAAGCGACAGCTTGTCTTTCCCCTCAAGTATCTTTGTCGCAATGCCTGATAAACTGTTTATTTTTCCTAGCAGCTTTCCTTCTTAGCCTGAAAAAACAAACATTAACCGCAGACATCCTTGTTTCCCTAAGGCGATCATTTTGATGCAATCCCTGGTGCTGCAGCGCCGCCTTCTGGGTAAGTGACAAATCGGAGATCTGCGTGCGGTGGCGCGCCACGAAAGCCGTCGGCTGCTCATCAGCTCTTAACAGCGGCACCACTAGGGTTTCCGATCAAATGATGGGCAGCTGGAATCCACCTGCAGCTCCTTGGTAAACCCTAGGGGAGTACTTCTACTCTGCCATGTAGAATTGCTAGGAACCCCTGGTGGTGCAGTGGTTAAAAGCTATGGCTGCTAACCAAAAAGTCAGCAGTTCAAATCCGCCAGGCGCTCCTTGGAAATTCTACGGGAAGTTCTACTCTATCCTATAGGGTTGCTATGAGTTGGAATCAACTGAACTGCAACAGGGTTTTTGTTTTCTTTTGTATTGGGTTACTATGAGCTGGAATAGCAATTGGCTTTGTTTTTGTTTTGTTTTGTTTTGTTGGTCATTTGTCTAAGAACCCTAGTGGTGTGGTGCGATGGTGAACCCCCGAGTTGCTAGCTGACTGGTTGGCAGTTCACTCCCAACAGTGTGGCTTCATGGGAGAAAGACACGGCAATCGGCCCCAGTAAAGACCACCCCAAAAACCCAGTGCTGTTGAGTCGATGTCTACTCATAGCAGTCCTGCAGGATGGAGTAGAATTGCCCCATAGAGTTTCCAAAGAGCACCTGGTGGATTTGAACTGCAGACCTTTTGGTTAGCAGCTGTAGCACTTAACCACTATGCCACCAGGATTTCCTGTAAAGATTACAGCCAAGGAAATCCTATAAGCAGTTCTAATCTGTCATATGGAGTGATTGTGAGTCAGAACCAACAGCTCGAAAAACAACCACCGTTTGGTTTAGCAGGGTATGAAATAATTGGATCTGGGTAACTGTTGTCTCACCCTACTTACAGATTCTTCAGAAATGGCTCGGTAACCATCCCTCTGTGATATATAGTCTGTGGACACAGTCCCGCCCCTAAGTTTCCTGCAGAAATCAGTGTATGTTATCTCTAACAGAAGTATACTACTACTGGGTAATTTTTTCTACTACCTTATACCCAAACCAAAACCACTGCCTCTGTGGCAGAAGTACAGCTGTGCTCCAGAGCGTTTTCAGCAGCTGAATTTTTTCAGCTCCCCAGGATTTTCCTCCTGTGAGCCTCCGGATGGACTCAGACCTCCAACTTTCCCAAGCCCATTCCTACTACCCAGGACTTCAAGTACTTAGCAACAAAGGTGCTCAATAAATGGGCATAAATAAATAGAAGTTAACTGATGGTGCATGAAAGCATTTCTCAAACTTTGTTTACCTCTGTTTTTCTCACTAACTGTGAAGCCTCCAGGAAACCCTGGGGTCACAGTGTTCATGTGCTGCAACTGCTCACCCAAAGGCTGGCAGTTCAAATCCACTGGGTGCTCCTGGGAAACTCTATGCGCAGTTCTACCTGGTCCCATAGGGTTGCTATGAGTCGGAATCGACTCAACAGCCATGGGTTTTGATAAACATTCTTGAAGAAGGAAAAATAAACAGTATATCTTGCACCAGTGAACCCCAGCCCTTAGCTCAACTTGCATGACAGGTACTCGAAACGTATTTGCACAGTTCATACTGATTATGTGACTCGAAATATAGTTACCATTGGACCACACCATGAGGGTTCTTAGACAAATAACCAACAAAACACGTGGACTGCCAGGATTCCATAGCAACTGGTAAGTAACGGTAGATGTGCTCAGAACAGGTCTGGATAGTCAACCAGCATCTTCTCTCATCTTCACAAGCTGCCTGGTTTACAGATGCAGAGGGCAGGTGTCGAGTCAGTTCTGATTCATAGCAGTCCTGCGTACAACAGAAGGAGACACTGTGTGGCGCTGCCTTGCCCTCTCTTTGGGTGACCCAACCCTAGGTGTGTCATGGTCCAAGTGATACTGCTGCTAATCCGAAGGTTGGTAGTTTGAATCCACCAGGTGCTCCTGGGAAACTCTATGGGGCAGTTTTACTGCGTTCTGTAGGGTCACTATGTGTCGGAATCAACTCAGCAGCGGTGGGTTTGATTTGGCTTTCAGTTTTACTTTCCAAGCATGAAGTCTGCCTTCTCCAGGGTCTGGTTCTCCTGAGAGCACATCTAAAGGACATAGGATGAAGTCTTGTCTTCCTCATGTCTAGGGAGCATTCTGGTTGTACCTCTTCCAAGATAGATTTGTATGTTCTTCTGGCCATCCATGGTATGTTCAGTGTTCTTCACCAACACCACAATTCAAAGGTGTGGAGCCTTCTTCAGTTTTCTTTATTAATTGTCCAGCTTTCACATGCATAGGAGGCAACTGAAGACACCATGGCTGGGGTCAGGCACATCTTAGTCTTTAAGGTGACATCATTTTTAAAGAGGTCCTTTGCAGCAGATTTGCCCAGTGCAATGCATCTTTTCGTTTCTTGACTGCTGCTTCCATGGGCATTGACATTGCAGCTAAGTAAAAGGAAATCCTTGACACCTTCAATCTTTTCTGTTTATTATGATGCTGCTTATTGGTCCAGTTTTCAGGATTTTTGTTTTATGTTGAGACGTAATTTGTACCAAAAGCTGTGATTTTTTTCAGCTTCATCAGTTAGTGTTTCCAGTCCTCTTCCCTTTCAGCAAGCAAGGTTGTTTCATCTGCATAACACAGGTTGTTAAAGAATCTTTCTCCAATCCTGATGCCTCCATTCTTCTTCATATAGTCCAGCTTCTGTATCTGCTCAGCATCCAGAATGAATAAATACAGTGAAAGACTACAACCCCAGCACACAACTTTCCTAACTTTAAACCACACTGTATCCACTGGTTCTGTTCGATATCTCTTGATCTATGTACAGATTCCTCACGAGCACAATTAAGTATTCCGGAATTCCTAGTCTTTGCAATATTATTCATAATTTATTAAGATTTGCACAGTCCAATGCCTTTGCATAATCAGTAAAACCCAGGCAAACTCTTTCTGGTATTCTCTGCTTTCAGCCAGGACCCAGTTGACATCAGCAGTGATATCTCTGGTTCCAATGTCCTTTTCAGAACCCAGCTTGAATTTCTGACAGTTGTCTGTCAGTCTACTTATGCAGCTGATTTTGAGTGATCTTCACCAAGCTTTTATTTGTGTGCAATATTAATGAACTGTTCAATAATTTCCACATTCAGCGGGATCACTTTTCTTTGGAATAGGCATCAATGTTGATGTCTTCCCATTGGTTGGCCAGGCAGCTGTCTTCGGAATTCTTTGGCATAGATAAGTCAGCACTTTCCAGCACTGCCTCTGTTTGTTGAACCATCTCAGTTGCTATTCCATTAATTCCTGGAGCCTTGTTTTTCACCAATGCCCTCAGTGCAGCTTGTGCTTCTCCCTTCAGTTCCATCAGTTCCTGATCATATGCAGCCTCCTGAAATGATGAGTCTGAAGCAGACTCAGGGAAGTTAAATAAATTCCTTCTGCCAGGTCATGCATCCAAGAATCAACCCAAATCCGGCTGGCTGTGAAATCTGCCTCTCATAAATCTGAAGTCATGTCTAGGACCGTAAAAGTTTTCCCTTTACAGGAATTTAGAGCTACTGTGCAACCCCACCACCACTACCATCCCTCCCAAAAAATACACTGACACGTCTACACACAAATCACAGACACAGAATTGGTAACAAGTAGGGTCTTTCTCTGAGCCAGCCAATGGTATGGCTCCTCTGATGTCACGTGACTGCCTACATTTTCCCCGCCCCCCACCTCACCACACACCCAAGACAGCCTGTGTGATCCCAAAGGCCTTTCTTGTAAGCCAGGTTTCTGTCTCAAACTCCAAATTTTTCTTACAACAAGGTCGAATTGATTTTCTATGTATGAGTTCTTTGGACGTTTAGAATGTGCTACCATACCCCATTAAATACGGAAACATGAATCTACCTAGAGGAAAGCTTGGTTTTGTGTGTAGCAAATACAAAAGACGGCAGGCCCAGCCACTAAAGAATTATAAAGCAACTCTATGCTACCTAAAACCTAAAAAAAAAAAATTGTTGCCTAGTTAGTACTGACTCATAGCAGCCCTACAGGACACAGTCAGACTACCCCGTAGAATTTCCATGGCTTTAAATCTTTGTTTGGGTAAAAGTTTGGGTAAAAATCTGTGTTTGGGTAAAAGTTTACAGTTACAGTTTCTCATACAGAAACTCACACACACTTTGCCCTGTGACCCTAGCTCCTCTCCCCACCGAGCACAATCTTCCTCTCCAATCGGTATTTCTCACGTCCGTTTGACCAGCTTCTGTACCCCTCCAGGGTTCTCTCTCACCTCCAAGCAGGAGCTGCCCAGTCAGTCTCCCTCTGCCGAGGCCATGAAGCATACTCCCCACCAGCATCGTTTTAAGGCTTAGACATCAGTTCGGTCTTTGTCTGAGAAGCTGGCTTGCCAAATGGTTTCAGTTCCGGGTTAACAGTTTGGGGGCCATGTCTTCCAGGGACCCTGCAAGTCTGTCCGATAATCAAGTTTGGTCTTTTTTTACTAGATTCCAAGTTTTCTATCACATATTTCTCCTGCTCCATCAGGGACCCTTTGTTGAGTTCCCTATAAGGGCAGTCTTTGGTGGTGGTTGGGCACCATCTAGTTCTTCTGGTCTCCTGTTACTGTTGTCTCTCTTTTGTGTTGCCCTGTCTCTTGGACTCACACTTTTCTCTTGTCATTGGTGCTCTTCTTTCTCCCTTACTCGAGGTGGGTGAAGACCAATCACTGCTTCTTACATGGCTGCTTACTAGCTCAGAAGAACCCATACATTGCTCGCTCAAGTAGGATGCAGAACAGTTGTTTAAAAAACTTTGTTATGCCAGTTGACCTCGCTGTCTCCTGAAGCTCATGGTTTTGATCTTTATGGAAGCAGACTGACATATCTTTCTTTCACAGAGTGGCTGGTGGTTTAGTTTGCAGCCAAGTGCTTTACCAGTATGCCACCAAGGCTCTGCTTTACCACACACACAAAACACCCACTGCCATCGAGTCAATGCCAACTAACTCATAGTGACCCTATGGGGCAGACTAGAACTGCTCCATAGAGTCTCCAAGGAGCACCTGGTGGATTTGAACTGCCAGCCTTCTGGTTAGCAGCTGTAGCACTTAACCACTACACCACCAGAGTTTCCCATTTTGCCATAGTCCATTGTCATTGTTAGTTGCTGTCAATTGGTCTTCTGGCAACTTTATGTGTAACACAATAAACTGTGTCATGTTTCAGTTCTATTTCAGCTGCATTTCAGCTCGATTCTATGCCATCTGTTGCTGTGTTCCCCAATTGTATTTTGATTGCCTTCTAACTTGGAGGTGGGGGACACTCAATCTTGCAGCACTGTATTGAGCAATATTCTGTTGCACCCCATAGGATTTTCCAAATGGCCAAACCTTTCTTCCCAGCTCCGTCTTCATTTGTAAACTCCACTGAAATCTGTCCACAATGGGTTACCCTGCTGGTATTTCAAATACCAGTGGCCTATCTTTTGGCCTCAGAGCAGCACACAAGCCACCAGAGCACAACTAAGTGACAGACAAATGACAGGGAAGGCCATATCCCTAGGACATTCTACGCTCTCAAGTTGTGTCCAACAATCACGTCTTTAGATCTAGTTTGCAGTTTACAAGAAATTACAGGGATCAGCAAGCTAACTTCTGTTTGCAAATTAAGCCATGTGTAGATAGACACACACAGATGCACACTCTGCACACACAATGGTTTACACCCTTACCTTACAGTTTAAAGTCAGAGGATGCATTGAGAACCTTTGGTGGCCATTTTTCCAGCTCTTCTGTTCACCCATGCCTAAATTCTAAACTAGTCTAAAAAGCAAGGCAAAGAGAAAAGGTCAAACCAAGTAGCCCAGTTGTCAGTGGAAGACATAAAAGTTGCATCTCAAAGATCCCATGGATTACTGAGGTCCACCACTTTGGACATTTGTCGACATAAACAAATCCAAACTAAACCGACTGCCATCAAGTCGATTCTGACCTACAGTGACCCCAAAGGTCAGAGTAGAACTGTCCGATAGAGTTTCCAAAGGAGTGCCTGGTGGATTTAAACTGCCAACCTTCTGGTTAACGGACGTAGCACTTGCCCTCTATGCCCCCAGGGTTTCCATTTCTCTACAGGCAGCCACTGAATGGCCAATTCTCAGCTCAATCTTTTTTTAGGACTTTTGGCACATTTGGCTTCTAGAGCCCAGCCAAGCTGTCTGACTGAGTCATTCAAAGTCAGAGAAAACCACGAGACCAATCATTAACTCATCTCTCAATTTTATTCACACTGACATAAAGAGGGATGTATCATTAACTTCTGCAAGATGCAAATGATAAATCATCCTTAGGGATCTGAACTAGGGTGGAATATGAGAAGTGTGTGGGTTCATCTGCTATCTGGAATAATTTGAGGTTTTGGAAAAAAAAATTTTAACTGATGTTATGCATTCCCAAAACCCAAAACATATTTTCTTAAGGCTTTTCCTGTTCATTTCTAAATACAAATGTATTACCAGGGAAGATGGAATCCATGTGCTCTTGAATGTATTTATACTGTATTATGTTACACTATACAGTATTGACAGTCTCTGTTATAGGAGGTATTTCAAAGCCCAAATGATTTTGAGGCTGTCTTAGTCATTTAGTGCTGCTGTAACAGCAGAACCACAAGTGGGTGGCTTCAACAAAGAGAAATGTATTTTCTCACAGTCCCGTAGGCTGCAAGTCCAAATTCAAGGTGTCAGTTCCAAGTAAAGGCTTTCTCTTTTGGCTCTGGAGGAAGGTCTTTGTTATCGATCTTCCTTCCAACCATGAGCACCTCTGCATAGGAACCTCAGGTCCAAAAGACATACTCTGCTCCCGGCACTGCTTTCTTGGCGGTATGAGGTCCCCATGTCTCTCTGCTCGCTTCTCTCTTTTACATCTCAAAAGAGGTTGGCTAAAGACACCACCTAGTCTTGCAGATCTCATCAACATAACTGTTGCTAATTCATCTCACTGACATCTTAGTCATACAATTTACAACACATCGAGAAATCACATCAGGTAACAAAAGTCACAGACAGTCATACAGTACTGGGAATCATGAGCTACCCAAATTGACAGATATTTTGGGGGGAAACAATACAATCCACGACAGAGGCTAAAATTTTACAGAACTTTAACCTCCCAGGCCCTCCTAGAGTCTCAAATTTTTGAAATCATATAACTTGACTCTTCACATAGAACATCAAGTTCTTAAAAGTTTTAGTCCAAATTGAGCATGCATATATGGAAAGACTCCCAGGTTAGTGAAACAATTTCTTCTCCTGTCTCCTTTGTCTTTGATTCTGACAGATTTTGACAAAGAAATTGAACTGATTTCTTTAGAAAGCAGCAGTTCATACAATTCTGCAGCCCTCCCAGTGACTAGATGACACAGGGTAACACTGGGAAATCCCCAGCAGGAATGAAAAGCATTGCCAGACTCTTCACAAAGCTTTTTTCAAAATATAATCTGTCCTCAGATGTGGACAGTGTGACAAGTCAGTTGTTACTAATAAAGAAGGAGATTTTTCAGTAACGCATTTTTCAGATATGAGCACAAGTGGATTAGAGGTAAGCCTTAGAAAAATACCCCTCTTCTGAGCACTTTTTTTGATACAGAAGGAAAGGAGGAATTACTACCAGGGTCCTCAAAGTTATGTATGGGTATTCCATTTACTATTACTGCTTAACAAAGAACTCCAAGCTTAGAAGTGTAAAGCAGTGATGATTTTATTTTGCTCACAGATTCTGTAGGTCGGTGAATTCAAGCCAGGCTTGGCCGGGTGGTTCTTACTGGGGTCTTTGCAGAGGTTTTAGTCAAATATCAGCTGCAGATACCTGAAGGATCTAGCCAAGTGGGCTGGATGCAAGATGGCACACCCACATGGCTGGCGGTCCAAGTTGGCCATTGGCTGGGAGCCCATCTGGGACGCCACTGGGCTCCACAGCGCCTATGTGTGGCCTCTGCAACATGAGGCTCTCTGGGTAGCTGGACTTCTCACATAGGAGATCAAGTTTCCCAAGTCAACTGTCCCAGCAGCCGAGGTGGCAGATACGTGGCCTTTCATGACCCAAACTTGGAAGTCACATAGGTTACTTCGGCCATACTCTATTGGTTAAAGCAGCCACAGGTTTGCCCAGGTTCAACGGAAGAAGCCATGGGTCTTCACCTTTCAATGACAGAAGTGTCAGGAATCGCAGATCAGACTTTAAATCCATCGCCATAACACGGGTACTTTCACAGAAGTGTATGATGTGATTGGGAGTTATCAGTTGAAGTCGACATTGGGGTACACATAGAGATGCCCTGCTCCACATCCTACTGGCCCACAATTGAGTTTACCTGTAACTGCAGAGGACAGTCTTCATGACTTTCCATGGCTTGTCACCTCAAGTGTCCAGGTCTCTTTCCCAGGCCAAGGGCTTTCTCCGGGGTGTGGGAGCTTGCTCAGCTCTCAGGGGCATCCCTCAACCAACAAGAGACAGTGAATGAAGATCCCAACTTCCCAGTCCCTTGGGTGGGACAATTTTGAGGCCCATTCAGGGGAACCCAACAGAACTGAGACCCAGTTTCCCTTAATAGTGATGAGTTCCTTGTTTCAGCTGTTAGGCACTGTCAAGTCGATTCAGACTCAAGCTGACCTCACTTGCTATGAGTAGGAGTGTTCCGTAGGCTTTTCTGAGCTGTCGTCTGAACAAGCAGATGGCCAAGCCTTTTCCACAGTGGTACCTCTGCAGAGGCTTGAACTGCCTTGAATAACCTTGAACCACCAACCTTTAGGTTAGCAGTCAAGTGCAAATTGTGCCACCTAAGAACACATGCTTCCTAGCACCACCTTCCTGCTCCTAAATTCTTGCCTTGGAATTTGCTTTGGAGAGGACCCAAACTAAGACATCTATTACGTGAGTCCTGGTGACAGAGAACACTGAGGACTGTCAGGATGGATGATCTCTGAGGTCCCTCCCCAGTGTAAATTTCTGTTCTTGTTACCCATTTGAGAGGTTCTGGAACTTCCCTGGATACCCTGGTGGCTCAGTGGTTAAATGCTATAGCCGCTAACCAAAAGGTTGGCAGTTCAAATTCAACAGGCACTCCTTTGGGTCACTATAGGGTTGCTATGGGTCAGAGTCAACTTAACCGATGGCAGCAGCTTTGGGTTTTTTGGTTAGAACTTCCCTGGAAACCCTGGTTGCTCAGTGGTTAAGTGCTAAATCTGGTAACTAAAAGGTTGGCAGTTCAAATCCACTGGGCTCTCCTTGGAAACTCTGTTGGGGCAGTTCTACCCTGTTCTATAGGGTCACTATGAATTGGAATCAACTGCGTGGTAATTGGTTTGATTTGGGTTTTGGAACTTCCCGTGAGTACTCTAGAGAAGTCCCAGGGTAAAGCCAAAGCCATCCCAATGACAGGTGGTCATCCAGGATTTAATTTCCCAATCTTGCCTTCCAAATACAATGAAGAACTTATAACATCAGAAAGGAAGTCCCTGCTCTCTTTCAAAGCACCATAGAAATCAGCATTGAACCAGTGGTCTAAAGCAAATCAGAGAAAGCTTTTGTGTAATAAGGTAAGTTTTCCTAACTGGCCGATTTCAGACAATTACAAGTTCTGTGGCTGATTGCAGGTTTGTTGTGTTCTTTAACTTCTCAAGCATGCCTTCTGGAAGTATTTCACAACCCAGGCTGAAGGTATGCTCTAAAATTAACTTATCAGATGGTTCAAGCCTTCCCTAGGCCTTCCAGATCTTTTATAATTAGCTTTGTAACCTAATGTGTTTGGTGGCCATGGGCAAAACTCCAAGGAGTGAAAAATCCATCCAAAGCAGCTGCCAGGAGCCCCTGTGTCTCCTTTAACTTAGTCTGCTAATTCAATTTCTCAGCATAACAAGCCTAGATCCTCAGGTCTGCCAGCCCCCAGCTTCACTTAAGTTGGAAATGTCTCAAGAACCAGCATTATTTTGCTTCAGAGCCTTCTTCTGAATGATGTATGGCCATAGAAAGGAGAGTTGATCGTCTGTCATACCTCGGGTTTGAGGTACACAAACACCAGTTGTTAACTACACATACGCCAGTTGTCCCCAAAGCTTCCTTCTAATTCTCACAGTATGCTACTTACCAACAAGGTAGTAAAGCTGTATGGGAGACAGCAGTGTGGCTGTTTGCTTGAAAGAATGCCAGTGACCAAATTATACACTTTTTAACACTGGGCTATTCAGGGGCCTGGTAAACACAGAAACCACAGGAGGGAAGGGAGGAGGAGAAGGCGGGAGCAGGATGTCTGCTGTAATTCACCACTGAATTTGCTCTGCTCTGTTGTATAACAGTGTCTGATCTACGGGTGAAGAGCAAAGGTGGCCCCTGTGTCTTTAAGGCACAGGCGGCTTTGGCAATAGATGGGTTGCCATGGCAATATATAATTCTTCTGTCTATTCCATTGAAGAGCCACAATAGCAAATCCCTAGAAAATAAAGTGTGATAACCTCTCAATGACAATTATCTGCTTATTACAGTCTGGCTCTAAGAGCTTGAAAATACAAACACCTAGAATCCTTTGATTTGTTTGAGTGAAGAGGGTATTTTGCCTTTTCTTAAGCTCTCAAACAGAAAAGAAACAGACAAACAACTTCGTGAAGGAGCTAAATGGCAGTCCTCTTCTCTGGCCCCAAAGAATGCCCACACTATACATACACTACACAAAAGAAGGAGGTAAGATTAAGCCACTTAGAAATCTATAGCCACGAGAGGTATGAAGACCATATCTAATAAGTAGGCTACATCAAACTGCTTTGAGAAAAAAGCCTGCAAGCATATAAAGTCTAGAGATGGGTGTTCGACATATATGCACAAAAATTGTTTTATGATAACCCCAATAAAACATCCAAAAGCCCTTATATAAGTAGCTAATCCAAATAACATTTATTGAGAGACTGTTAGGTATTGTGTCAAACACTAGAACTATAAAAACAGAAAAGGATCTGTGTTTGACCTTCATAAGCTTTCAAGCAAGAAGTAGGGAGAAAGAAACATGAACTAGTACCTGACCAGCTTCCCCAGCTCTTCTTCTAGAGCTGTACATTTCAGTCTCCCCCTCTTTTCCCTTCTAGGCATTCCACTTTTCCCATCTCCTCTATTTCTGGCATTTTCTAAAGCAAAACAATCTGCCAGTGTCTGTAAGCACTTGCTGTTTGCAAAGGGTTTCTGGAGACATCTCTTCTACCACTGGAAACCCTGGTGGCGTACTGGTTAAGTGGTTTATTTGCTAACCAAAAGGTCAGCAGTTCAAATCCACCAGGCACTCCTTGGAAATTCTATGGGGCAGTTCTACTCTGACTTGTAGGATTGCTATGAGTCAGAATCAAATCAACAGCAGTAGGTTTTCTTCTACCACTATATGTTAAATATGTGAAAATTTGATTTAGGAGTTGAAGAAATGATATTAAATGATTTGAAGCACTTATTGATGAAGATCAAAGACTTCAGTCTGAGTATGGGTTACACCTCATCAGAGCAAAAATCTTTACAACTGGACCAATAAGCAACACCATGATAAAGGGAGAAAAGATTGAAGTTGTCAAGGGTTTCATTTTACTTGGATCCACAATTAACGTCCATAGAAGCAACAGTCAAGAAACCAAACACACATTGCACTAGGAAAATCTGCCACAAAGGACCTCTTTAAAGTGTTAATAAGAGGTCACCTTGAAGATTAAAGGAAACCTGACCCAAGTCATGATGTCTTTAACTGCCTCATATGCATGTGAAAGCTGGTCAATGAATAAGGGAGACTGAAGAAGAACTGATGTCTTTGAACTATGGTGCGGGAGAAGAACACTGAATATTCCATGGACCAGAAGAACGAACTAATCGGTCCTGGAAGAAGTATAGGCAGAATGCTCTCTAGCAGCAAAGATGGCAAGACTTCGTCTCACATACTTTGGACATGTTATCAGGAAGAACCAGTCCCTGAGAAGGAGGACATCGTGTTTCGTAAAATAACGGGTCAGGGAAAATGTGCAAGACCCTCGATGGGATGCTTTGATACACTGGCTGCAACAGTGGTCTAAAGCATGACCATGGTGTGCCAGGACTGGGCAGCGTTTGGTTCTGTTGTATGCAATGTCGCTATGAGTCGGAATCAAATCAGTGGCACCTAACAACACGTATTAAATCCTTTACTAGAAGCTTCCCTTTTAACTCATTCACAAAAAACACCATGAGCTGGGTGTTTTCTATGCATGTACAGATTAAGGAAACAGAAGTTCTTGCAACTGGACCATCATGATCAGTGGAGAAAGGAATGAGGTTGTCGAGGATTTCCTTTCACTTTTTTCCACAGTCAATGCCCATGGAAGCAGCAGCGTAAAAATCAAAAGACACATTGCATTGGGGAAATCTGCTGCAAAGGCCCTCTTGAAAATGTTGAAAAGTAAAGATGTCACCTTGGAAACTAAGGTGCACCTGACCCAAGCCATGGTATTTTCAATCCCATCTTATGCATGCAAAAGCCAGATAATGAATAAGGAAGACAGAAGAAGAATTGATGCCTTTGTATTGTTGTGTTGGAGAAGAATATTACATGTACCATGGACTGCCAAAAGAACAAACAGATCTGTTCTGGAAGAAGCACAACCAGAGTGCTCCTTGGAAGCAAAGCTGACAAGTCTGTGTCTTATACACTTTGGACATATCCTCAGAAGGCATCAGTCCCTGGAGGTAGACATCATGCTTGGTAGAGTAGAAGGTCAGCAAAAAAAGGAAGACACTCAATGAGATGGATTGACACAGTGGCCGCAACAATGGTCTTAAGCATGAAAACCACTGGGGTCATGGTGCAGTACCAGGCAGTGTTTTCTTCTGTTGTGCATAGGGTTGCTGTGAGTCAGATCTGACTCAAGGGCACCTAACAACAAATTGGAGAAATGAGACTTACTCAAAACTCTCTGCTAAGGAGATGCCACCCGGTCCAGTGCTCTTTCATAATGGTACAGCACTTGAGAGCAGATTCTGGATTCCAAATATCAGCATTTGAAATCCAGCCCTCCACTTAGCTGTGTGACCTGGAGAAACAAAAACCCTCAAAGCCTTGTTTTCCTCACTTAGAAAATAGTACAACACCATGGGAGTGAGATCAAATAACTATGCAAAAACAGGGGCATGCTGGCAAAGGCTTAACAACTAGCTCTCTGGGAGAGAAGTGTTTTGTTTTTAGAGGTCACGTACTTATTCTTTTTTTTTTTAATTGTGAATAAGTGAAAGTATACAATCCAGATCAATTGTGCATGCCCACATTTCTGAAGCTCCATGTTTTAGTCAGCTAGTGCTGCTCTAACAGAAATACCACAGAGTGGATGGCTTTAACAAAGGAAAAATTCTTACACCGTCTGGTAGGCTACAAGTCCAAATCCAGGATGTCCACTCCAGGGACATCCTTGTTGGCTCTGGAGGAAAGTCCGGTATTGCATCAGTCTTTGTCCAGGGAGAATCTTGGCGCAGGAACCTCAGGTCTAAAGGACATGCTCTTCTTGATGATGTGAGGTGCCTGCTTCCCTTTTTGTCTCTTGCAGGATGCAAGGATTGGGGGTGGGTGGCAAGCCATACTCCAGGGAAACTACCTTTATAGTGGAGCAGGCAGGTGGTCTTATAAAGGGATTTACAGTCCCACAGCACAGCACAGCAAAGTCACAGAATGGAAAACAATCGCAGAATACAGGGAATCGTGGTCACATGGCTACACCTATTTTGGGGGGGACACAATGAGATTCATGACATCCCACCCTTTGGCACCCCCAAAATCACATCTTTGAAACATGTAACACATTCATCCCATATGATAGAAGGCTTAAATCAGTTCCAGGTCCAAAATACAAGAACTCTTTTACATCTGTGAAACCTAGAATGCAAGCTATCAGCTTCTAAAGGTACAACAACAGCAGAACAGGCACAAGTTAGACATTCATTACAAATGGGAGAAATTGTAGAGAAAGAAGGCATTAATAGGCAACAAGCGAGTCAGCAGAACACATTAATTAGCTACCAAAGCTTTGGAAATAATCTTTCGTTTTCTAAGACATTTTACACAATAGCTTTGCCCTCCAGACTCTAGGTATTGGCCAAACTCTCTTGATTTTGAGTGGAGACCCTCAGCCCTGTGTTACAACTCTGCCTTCAAGGCCCACTTGTACAGAAACTCTGTGCCCTTGCCTTTAGGTGCACTCTAAGCCCAACTGAGTGGCAAATCTACTCTTACAAACACAGGACATCAGGGTTCTTACCCTTTCAAACCCTTGAGGTCATGGCCATACCTTGTGAGACTGAGGCAGCTTGGCTTTTCTCACTGTTTGTCTCTTCACCTTCTTCCTATGGCCACAAGGCCCAGGCCTAAGGCCCATACCTGCCCTGTCTGAGCAAGTGTTCCAAAGCTCTGTAGCTCCATTGACTCAAGTGCCTGGGGGCACCCCATTCTTGCTGGAAGGTGTCCTGAACAGAGGCACTCAGTTCTCTGGCTCTGTGGATCAGCAGGGTCCGCCCCACTGATTCAAGTGCCCAGAGGCACCCCGTTCCACGAGGAAAACTCTGTGCACAGGCACTTAGCTTTCTTGCTCCATGGGTTGGCTCCAGTGCTGCCTCTGGTTCTGCTGCTGCGGCTCAATTCTCACCATCTGCACCTTTTTCGGGGTTAACAGTTCTCCTTGGTTCCTTCTGAATCCCATCCATTTACAGTTTGAAAATGACTCCCACATTTTAGGTATTTGCTAGACCAGCACCCCACTCTCACATATATATTCTTTTTTTTTTAATTGTGTGATTAAGTGAAAGTATACAGTCCCGATCAGTTTTGCATGCCCGCCTATCTGAAGCTCCATCTGCTGTCCCCAGCCAGTGACTGTACGTTCTTCCTTTTCACTCTGTGCTACTAGTATCCTCTTAACAAGCACCTGCCCCCTGCTCTCCATCCTCTTCTAGAAAGAAACCAGTAGGACAGCTTCCTATAAATGTATAAAAGCATAAACTACACATACTATATGGTCATGCTGTGTCCCTGAGTCCAGTCCATTCTTGTCTGAAGAGTTGACTTCAGTACTGGTTTCTCTTTAGGACCAGCAGCATGTCTAGGGGCCATGTTCCCAGGGGATCCTCCAGGCTATCAGATCTTCAATTCTGGTCTTTTTGTAGAGTTCTTGAACTGCACACCTCTTTATCTCATGCTGCCTCAGGGTCTCTACATTGTGGCCCCCATCATGGCTGTCTTTGGTGATGGCTGGGCACTATCTAGTTCTTCCAGTCTCATGTTGAAACAGTCTCCCATTCATATGAGTCCTTCTGTCTCCTGAGTTCTTTTGTCACCATGTCTTTGTTGTTCTCAGTCATCCTCTATCCCAGATGGGTTGGGGCTGTTTGGTGTACCTCAGATGACAGCTTGCTAGCTTTTAAGACCCCAGATGCCACTCACCAATATGGCGTGCAGAAGACTCTGAGAGAAGAAAGCTAGTTACATCAATCGACTTTGATGTGCCCTGAAAACATGGTCCCCCAGGCCCCTGTCCCTGTTACTCTATCCTTCGAAATACTGGGTTGAGTTTAGAAAGCCTTTCAATTTATGGTATAGTCTAGTTATGTTGCTCTGCTGTATGCTGTCACTCCCTTCACCTAACCAAATTCCTGTCAACTAATCTATGGCCAACCCTCTCCCTTCCTCCCCATCCTTCTAGCTGTTAAAGAGTCTTTTCTTCTGTACATGAATCTGTCTTTAAGTCCTTATGGCAGAGATTTTATACAATACTTGTCAGTTTTCTGTGGTTCATGCATTGTTTGTCAGATTTTGTAGTCTGCTTAAACCATGTATTAGAACTTCCATTGTTGACCCTATTTTGTCTTGCACGATCTTTATCATTTTAGGTTTGATATTTAGGTCTTTGATCTCTTTTGAGTTAATTTTTGTGCAAGGCGTGAGATATGGGTCTTATTTCAGTTTTTACAGATAGATATCTGGTTTTGCCAAGATTATTTATTTAAGAGATTGTTTTTACCCCAGTTCACAACCTTCGGCACTTTTTCAAATATCAGCTATTCATAAGAGAAGGGTGGCATCTCTGGGGTCTCAATTCTGTTCCATTGGTCTATATGTCCCTTTTTGTAGCAGTACCAGGCTGTTTCAACTACTGTGGCAGTGTAATAAGTTCTAAGGTCGAGTAGTGTGAAGCCACCCACTGTATTTCTGTTCTTCAGTAGTGCTTTACTTACCTGGGTTTCTTCCCTTTCTAAAGTTAGTGGTTTGTTTCTCCATCTCATTAAAAAATGACAATGGAATATGTATAGTGATTGCATTGTATATGTAGATCGCTTTGGGTAAAATAGACATTTTCACAATGTTAAATCTTCCTACCCATGAGCAAGGTGTGTGTGTGTGTATTAGGTGCTGTCGAATTGGTTCCAACTCATAGCCACCCTGTGAACAGCAGAACAAAACACTGCCCAGTCTTGCACCATATCCACAATGGTTTTCATGCTTAAGCCCATTGCTGCGTCCACTGTGTCACTCCATCTTGTTCAGGATCTTTCTCTTCTTCACTGACCCTCCACTCTACCAAGCACGATGTCCTTTATCAGGGACTGATCCTTCCTGACAACATGTCCAAAGTACATAAGACTTAGTCTCACCACCTTTGCTTCCAAGGAGCACTCTGGTTGTGCTTCTTCCAGAACAGATCTATTTGTTCTTTTGACGGTCCATTGTACAGTCAACATTCTTCTCCAACACTGCAATTCAAAGTCATCAATTCTTCTGTCTTCCTTGTTTATGGTCCAACTTTCGCATACATGTGATGAGATTGAAAATACCATGACTTGGGTCAGGCACATTTTAGTCTTCAGGTGACATCTTTACTTTTGAATACTTTAAAGAGGTCCTTTGCAGCAGATTTTCCCAGTGCATCTTGATTTCTTGACTGCTGCTTCCATCGGCGCTGATTGTGGAGCAAGATAAGTTTATGTAAGTCTCTTTTGGTTTCTTGAAGCAAGATCTTGTAATTTTTTCCTGTGTAAGTCTCTCATTTCTCTGGTTGGATTTATTCCTAGGTATTTCATCTTCTTGGCTATCATCAATGATATTGATTTGGTGATTTCCTTTTTGATGTTCTCTTTTTGCTGTAAAAGAATGTTACTGATATACTTATGTTTATGTTATATCCTGAAACTTTGTTGAACTCTTGTATTAGTTACAGTAGTTTATTTATGGATTCTTTAGGGTTCTCTGTGTAAACTATCATATAATCTGCAAATAGGGGATATTTTTACTACTTCTTTGCCCTTTATTTCTTTGTCTTGTCTGATTGCTCTGGCCAGGACCTCTAGCACAATGTTGAATAGAAGTGGTGACAGTGGGCATTCTTGTCTGGTCCCAATTTTCAGGGAGAATTCTTTTAGTCTCTCTCCATTCAGGATGATATTGGTGATTAGCTTTGCACAGATGTCTCTTATTTCATTGAGGAATCTCCCTTCTATTCCTGTTTTGCTAAGAGTATTTTATCATGAATGGGTGTTAGAGTTTCTAACATGCCTTCTCTGCATCCATTGACAGAATCGGGTAATTCTTATCCATTATGTTATTTATGTGGTTGATGACATTGATTGGTTTGTTGCTGTTGAACCACACCTGCATCCCTGGTATGAATCCAACTTGGTTATGATGAATTATTTTTTTGATATGTTGTAGAATTTTATTGGCTAGGGTTTTGTTGAAGCTTTTGCATCTAGGTTCATGAGTGATATGGTCTGTAATTATCTTTTTTTGTGGGATCTTTCCCTGGCTTTTGTATCAGGGTTATGCTGGCTTCATAGAATGAATTTGGGAGTGTTCAGTCCTTTTCTATGCTGTGAAAAAGCCTCAGTAGTATTGGAATTAACTCTCTCTAAAAGCTTGGTAGAATTCTCCAGTAAAGCCACCCAGGCCAGGACTTTTTTTGGCTGGTAAATTTTTTTATTACTTTTTTGATCTCTTCTTTTGTGATGGGTTTATTATGTCATTCCATTTCCTCTCACGATAATTTTGATAGGTGATGTGAATCTAGAAACTTGTCCATTTACTCTAGGTTTTCAAATCAGTTGCCAACCCAAGTGCCGTCGAGTCGGATTAGAGTACAGTTTTGTGTAGTATTCTGTTATACATTCGGTTTTGGTTGGGTCTGTTGTGACATCTCCCAACTCATTTCTTATTCAGATTGTTTTCTCTCCTATTTTTATTCTGTAAGTTTAGCCAATGGCTTATCAATTTTGTTGATCTTTTCAGAAAAACAGATTTTGATTTTGCTCATTCTTTCAATTCTTTTCCTATTCTCTAATTCATTTAGTTCTGTTCTGTTGTTTTAGGTGCTGTCAAGTCTGTTCCAACTCATAGCAACCCTATGAACAACAGAATAAAACACTACCCAGTTTTGCGCCATTTCCACAGTCATTTTTATGCTTAGGCCCATTGCTGTGACCATTGCTCTAAAGTTTATTATCTGTTTTTTTTTCCTGGTGCCTGAGGGATTCATTTGTTGTTCTCTTTCTACTTGTCCAAATTGTAGGTTAATTCTTTGGTTTGGGCCTTTTCTTCATTCTGGATGTGTGCATTCACAGAGATGAATTGACCTCTGAGCACTAGTTTTTCTGTATCCCATAGGTTCTGATAGGATGTGTTTTCATTCTCATTTGATTCCATAAATTTCTTTATTGCATCTTTGGTTTCTTCTATAACCGATGAATTTTTGAGAAAGATGTTGTTCAGTTTCCATGAGTTCACATTTCTACCCATGTTTTTCCTACTGTTGATTTCAACTTTTATGACTTTATGGTCTGAGAAGATGCTTTGCACTAGTTCAATGGTTTGGATTTTGTTAAGACTTGCTTTATGACCTAATATATGGTCTGCTCTTGGAATTGTTCCATGTATATTGGAAAAGAAGGTGTACTTATCTGTTGTTGGGTAAAGAGTTCTGTGTATGTTGATGAGGCCTAGGTGGCTGATTGTCACAATAAGCTCTTCTGTATCTTCACTGAGCTTTTTTCTGGATGATCTGTCCATTACTGAAAGTGGAGTGTTGAAGTCTCCCACTATTATTGTGAAGTGAGCGACCTCATTTTTCAGTGCTGTCAGCATTTGTTCGATGTATTTAGATATTCCTCTATTGGATGCATAAATATTTAATAATTGTTATATGCTGCTTATGTATTGAAAATTTCAGCAATAAATAGTGACCATTCTTGTCCGTGACAGTGGATTTTAAATTAAAATCTGTTATCTAAGTTTAGTAATTACACTCCTGCTCTTCTTTGCATATTGTTAGCTTGGTATATATTTTTCTATTCTTTGACTTTTAGTTTGTTCATATTTTTGAGTCTAAGGTATGTTTCTCATAAACAACTTATAGACAGATTGTGTTTTTTAAATCCAAGCTATTACTTTATGAAGCTACCTCTTTATGAGAGCATTCAATCCATTTACATTCAGTGTAATTATTGATAGGTATGTGTTTAGTGCTTTCATTTTGGTGGCTTTATTTTTGTGTTGTTCTGTTTTCTTTGTTCCTCTTGATATTCTGTTCTGGATCATTTTTCTGTTATGGGTTTACTTTTCATCCTTTTCAGTGTTGGTTTTGTGTTTGCTGAGACTCCTGTATTATGTTTCTTTTTCTGATATGTAGCATTGTTACCAGCTACTCCTTTGGTCCTCCTTAATATTCTAATTTTAAATCAATCTTTAACTTCTGTGTGTCTCCTTGGTTTCCTCTCCATCTGAAAGGGTTGTAACTACTGTAATATATCCCTCTTTATAGTGTGATGATGTCATAATGTTCATGTTAAGATCTCTGGTTCCCTACTTTTTAATATTCTTGCTTTGATTGAACTTTGTGACTTCCCTGAGTAGGACTCCCGATGTTCTGTCCTGCAAAACATCCTTAAGTATACAATTTAAGGATGTTATTGTTTTTATTATTGTTTTTCTAAACAAAGAGCTTCTTTCAGTATTTCTTATAGTTTTCATTTGGTTTTCACAGTCTGTAAGTTCCTTTTTGTTTGAAAATGTCTTCATTTTTCCTTCATATTTGAGAGATAGTTTGGTTTCAAGTTTTTCGCCTTCAAGGACTTGTATGTGTCATCCCACTGTCATCTTGCCAACATGGTTTCTGCCAAGAAGTCAGATGAAAGCCCACAGGGCTTCCCTGTGTATGTTAGTTTTGCTTTAAGCCTTAGTGCTTTAAAGAGCCTCTCTCGTTGTTTCACTTTATTAAGTCTGATTATAATATGTTTTGGTGTCTTTCTTTTAGGGTCTGGTTTTTGTGGTGTTAGATAAGCATCTTGTATATCTATGTTGTCTTCTTTCATGATGTCAGGAGAGTTTTCTGTGAGCAACTCTTCAACAATTTTCTCTGTACTTTCTGCTATCCCTCCCTGTTCAGGAACTCCAATTATTCGTAGATTATTCTTCTTAATAAAGAAGCATTTGGAAATGCTTCTTAACGCTTCTTCATTTTTCTTTTATCTGATTTCTCCTCATAAATGCTGATGTCAGTTGCTTTATCTTCAAGCTCACTAATTCTGCAGTCCAATTCCTCCACTGTGCTCTTTTGGCTTCACATTGAATTGTCTAATTCTTTAATTTTATTATTGACCTGCTGGAATTCAGATCATTGATGTACTAGCAGTTCATATACCTTAATTTTTAATTTGGTTTTTGCTGCCTTTTGTTGACTCTCTGAAAGGTCTCTGTACATAATCCTTTAGTATTCTACCTCTGATAATATCAGAAAGGCTTCTTCATGTGGGAAGTTGTTTGAATCTTTGAGAGTTTTCCAGAGCCATGGTGATCTGCTTCTTTAAAAGGTTAGATATTGATTGTTGTCTTCATGCCATCCAGAAGCTGTTGTTTCTCCAGTGTTAAACCAAAGGGAGCTGTGGCATGGATCTAAGAAGCGAGTAAGGAGACTGCCTGATTTAGTCATCAGCCACCACTCTGTTCTGCCAGTGCAGCTCAGTTATGTATAGCTTCTCTGGCAACACAGACTTTGTAGAGCCCTACAGTGCTGCTCAGCTTGGTGACTGGCCCCAGCTGGTCCTTCAGGGGTGGCAGGCCTCGCCTCCAACTGATAAAGGTGGTGAGCTGCTTCTGCCCACTCTCTGGTGTCACACCAGCTGAGACTATCATGTAGCTCAGAGAAAGAATGAGGGAAGCTTGCCATTACACTCAGCTGCCAGGAACTACCGTGTTCTCTAGATGCACTTAAAAACTTTTTTTCTGCTGAGAGGGGCACTGTCCACCAGCACCCGGGCCTTTAGGAGTGGCAGGTCTCACCTGCTGGTTGGCAAAGACAGCACCCTACTTATGGAGTCTCTGGAGGGCTGTCAGCCAACACTATGATGTGGCTCAGTGAAGGGTGGTGAAAATGGTGCCACCACAGTCAGCTGCCAGACACTGCTGCATTCTCTAACTGCTGTTCACTTTTTTTAATTGTGATTGAGTGGAAGTTTACAAAACAATTCAAATTTGCATGCCCGCCTATCTGCAGCTCCCTCTGCTCTCCTTGCCCGGTGACAGCACACTCTTCCTTTCTGTTCCATATATATTATCCTCTTAACAATCTCCTGTCTCCTCCTCTCCAAACCTCTCTAGTAAGAGGCCAATAGGACAACATCCTACAGATACATAGAACCATAAAGTATACATGTGCTACAGTCACTTTGTGTCCCCAAGTCCAATCTACTCCTATCCAAAGAGGTAACCTCACTAATGATCTATGATCAGGGGCAGCATCAGGTCTGGGGGCCATGCTCCCAGAGGAACTCCCAGGCCTTCAGACCATCAGTTGTGGTCTTTTAGTGCAGTTCTTAGGGTGAACTCCTTTTTTTCTCGTGTTGTCACTGAGAGTAAACATTGTGAGCCCCATCCTAGCTGTCATTGGTGGTGGCCAGGCACCATCTGGTTCTTCTGGTCACATGCGGATATAGTTACCTGTTCATGTGGGTCTTTCTGTCTTCTGGGTTCTTTTTACTTCATGTTGCCCTTGGTGATCATCTGTTCCAGCTGAGGAGGGAGCAGTTGGTGTACCTCAGATGGCAGTTTGCTGGCTTTTAAGATGCCAGATGCCACTCACTGTCATGGGGTGCAGAAGACTCTTTTAGCAATAGGCTAGTCATGCCAGTTGGCCTAGATGTCCCCTGAGAGCATGATCCCTGGGCCCCCACCCCTGCTACTCTATCCTTGCAATATTGGGTTAAGATTGGAAGAGTTTTCAGGTTATGTTGAAGTCCAGTTAAATTGATCTCCTTTCTAATGTGTGCTGTCAGTGGTTTCACTCAACCATCTAATCTATCACCAACTCTCTCCCTCCCTCCCTTGCAGCTGTCAAAGAGTCTTTTTTTCTGAACATGAGTCTGTTTTTAAGTCCTTACAGTAGGGATCTCATACAATATTTGTCCTTGTGCTGCCAACTGATTTCACTCAACATGATGTCTTCCAATTGAAACCAGGTTATCAGATGCTTCCTAAAATCATCATTGTTCTTTATCATTGCATAATGTTCCATTGAATATATATATCAAAGTTTGTTTATCCATTCATCTATTGTTGGGCATCTGGGTTGACTCCAACTTTTTGCTACTGTGGACTGTGCTGCAATAAACATTTGTGTGCATGTATCTGTGTGACTGCCCTTGCTTCTGTAGGATATATTCTAAGCAGTGTGATTACAAGATCAAATGGTATATCTATTTCCAGCTTTTTAAGGAAGCACCAGATTGCTTTCCAAAGAGATTGTACCATTTTACAACCCACCAGCAGTGTAGGAGAGTTCCCATTTCTCCATAGCCTCTCCAGCATTTGTTGTTTTGTGGTTTTTGGATTATGACCAATCTTGTTGGGGTGAGATGTTATCTCTTCGTCATTTTGATCTGGATTTCTTTAATAGATAATGATCGTGAGCAATTCGACATATGTCTTTTGGCTGCCTGGATATCTCCTTTGGAGAAGTGTCTGTCCATCTCCTTTGCCCAATACATTAGGCATTGGGTTATTTATCCTTTTCTTGTTGATACTGTGCAGTACCTTGTAGACTGCAGAGATCAGACATTGGTCTAATATATAGTTGCCAAATGCTTTTTCCTATTCTGTAGGTGGTTTTAAATTCTTTTGATAAAGTCTTTGGATGAGCAAAAGTGTTTCTTAGTAGTTCCCATTTATCTATTTTCTCTTCTGTTGCTCGTGCTTTTTTTGTCAGATTTTGAAGTCTAGGTGGTGCATTAAGAGTTCCATTGTTGATCATATTTTTTCTTGCATGATCTTTATTGTCTTAGTTTGATATTTAGGTCTTTCATCCAATTAGAGTTGGTTTTTGTGTAAGGTGAGAGATATGGGTCTTGTTTCAATTTTTTGCAGATAGGTATCCAATTTTGCCAGCACAGTTTGTTAAATTCTTTTTTTCCAGTTTATAATCTTAGGGTCTTTGTCAAATATCAACTGCTCATAGGAAGACAGTGGCATCTCTGGGGTCTCAGCTCTGTTCTAGGGGTCTATATTTCTCTTTTGTACCAGTACCAGGCTGTTTTAACTACTGTGGCAGTGTAGTAGGTTCTAAAATCGGGTAATGAGAGGCCTCCCAGTGTGTTCTTCTTCAGTAGTGCTTTGCTTATGCAAAGTGTCTTCCCTTTCCAAACAAAGTTGGTCTTTTTTTTTTTCTGTTTCATTAAAGAACGTCATGGAAATTTGTATTGGGATTGCATTGTATAGGTAAACCATTTTGGGTAAAATAAGCATTTTCACAATGTTAAGTCTTCCTATCCATGACCAGGGCAGGTTTCTCCATTTATGTAAGTCTGTCTTGGTTTCTTGCAGTAAGGTCTTGTAGTTCTCTTTGTATAAGTCTCTTATTTCTCTAGTTTGATTTATTCCTGGATATTTTATCTTTTTGAAGGCTATAGTAAAAGGTATTGATTTGGTGGTTTCTTTAATGATCTCTGTTGGTACAAAGGAATCCTACTGATTTACTTACGTGTATCTTGTATCCTGATACTTTGCTGAATTATTCCATGAGTTTGAGTAATGTACTTACGGATTCTTTAGGATTCTCTGTGTATGCAATCATATCACCTGCAAACAGGGAGATTTTTACTTCTTCACCGATGCAGATGCCCTTTATTTCTCTGTCTTGTCTAATTGCTCAGGCCAGAACTTCTAGTTCAGTGTTGAATAGGAGAGGTGACAGTGGGCATCCTTGTCTAGTTCCCATTTTCAAGGGGAATTCTTTCAGTCTTTATCCATTCAGGATGATGTAGGTGGTTGGCTGTGCACAGATGGCCCTATTGCATTGAGCAACTTGCCTTCTATTCCTATTTTGCTGAGAGTTTTTAGCATGAATGGGTGTTGGACTTAGTCAAATACCTTTTCCACATTAATTGACAAAATCAAGTGATTCTTTTCTATTATTTATGTGGTTGATTACATTGTTTTTCTGATGTTGAACCGGCATTATATCCCAGGGGTGAATCCAACTTGGTCATGATGAATTTTTTTTTTTTTTTTGATATGTTGTTGAATTTTATTGTGAAGACTTTTGTTGAATATTTTTGCATCTAGGTTCATGAGTGGTATTGGTCTGCAGTTCTTTTTTTGTTGGGTCTTCCTCTGACTTTGGTATCGGGCTTATGCTGGCCTCATAGCATGAAATTGGGAGTATTCCATCATTTTCTATGTTGTGCAATAGTCTCAGTAGTATTGGAATTAACTTTTCTCTAACGGCTTGGTAAAATTCTGTGGCAAAGCCATCTGGGCCAGGGTTTTTCTTTGGTTGGTAGTTTCTGGATGACTTTCAATCTCTTACTTTGTGATGGGTTTATTGTTCTACTTTTCCCTGTGATGATTTTGGTAGGTGATATGAACCCAGGAATTTGTCCATTTCCTCTTGGTTTTCAAATCTCTTACAGTACAGTCTTTCATAGTATTGTTATGACACTTGATTTCTGATGGATCTGTTGTGACATCTCCCATCTCATTTCTTAGTTGTTTCCTTTCCTGTTTTTTTTTAGTAAGTTTAGCCAATGGTTTGTTGATTTTGTTGATCTTTTCAAAAAACCAGCTTTTGGTCTTATCAATTTTTTCAATTGTTCTTCTGTAATTCATTTAGTTGTGCTCTAATCTTTACTATCTAATTTGTCCTGGTGCCTGAGGGGTCCCTCTGTTGTTCTCTACTTGTCCAAGCTGTAGATGCTCTAGTATTGGGTGCATGAATATTTAATATTGTTAAGTCCTGCTTGTGTATGGAATCTTTCAGCAATAGTGACCATCCTTGTCTACGATAGTGGATTTTACATTAAAATCTATTTTATCTGAGATTAGTTTTGCCACATCTGCCCTTCTTTGTGTCTTATTAGCTTGGTATATATTATTCCATCCTTTAATTTTCAGTTTGCTCATATCTTTAAGTCGTGTTTCTTGTAAGCAACATATAGATAGGCGTGTCTTTTGACCCAAGACGTCACTCCTTGTCTCTTTCCTGCAGTGTCAGTCCATTTACATTCAGTGTAATTATTGATAGGTATATGTTTAGTACTGTCATTTTGATGTATTTATTTTGGTGTTGGTGTTTTCTCTGTTGCTCTTAATGTTCTGTTCTGGGTCACTTTTCTTTATGGGTTGATTTTTTCAGCCTTTTCAGTGTTGGTTTTGTGTTTGTTGAGACACCTATGTTACATTTCTTGTTTTGATATGTTACATCTTTATTGTGCATTATGGCTACTCTGTTATCCTCCTTAATAATCTAAGTTTAAACCCAATTTTAATTTCTACATATCTTATTAACTTCCTCTCAATCTGGAAGGACAATACTGTAGTGTGTCCCTCTTTTTAATGTGATGGTACCATAATTTTCAAGATATGATCACTGGATCCCTTCTTTTAATATTGCAGCTTTGATGGAGTTTTTTGCCTTCCCTAACTGAGTAGGTTTCTGGATGTTGTGTCCTGAATTGCCTCCTTAAATATAAAGTTAATGGTTTAGTTTTTCTAAGCCAGGAGCTTCTTTCAGCAGATCTTGTAGCTTTGGTTTGGTTTTTACGAAGTCTCTAAGTTTCTGTTTATCTGCAAATGTCTTAATTTCATCTTCATATTTGAAAGACAGTTTTGCAGGATATATAATCCTTGGCTGGAAGTTTTTCTCCTTTAGAGCTTTCAATGTGTCATCCCACTGCCTCGATGCCAACATTGTTTCTGCTGAGAAGTCAGATGAAAGCCTACAGGGCCTCCCTCTGAATGTTAGCTTTGCTTTGAGTCTCACTGTCTTTAAGACCTTCTGCTTATGTTTCATTTTATTAAGCTTAATTGTGATGTCTTGGTGTCTTCATTTTAGGGTCTACTTTTTGTGGTTTGATAAACATCTTGGATATCTATGTTCTCTTCTTGCATAATCTCAGGAAAATTTTCTGTCAGCAACTCAAGAACAGTATTCACTGTGTTTTCAGGTATCCCTCGCTGTTTAGAACCCCCAGTTATTCATAGGTTATTTTTCGATAGAGTCCCATATGTTTCTTAACGCTTCTTTGTCTTGTTTCTTTTCTCTGATATCTCCTCATAAATGCTGGTGTCAGTTGCTCTACCTTCAAGGTCAGTAAGTCTAATTTCCAGTTGTCAGGTTCTGCTCTTCTGGCTTTGAATTGTCTAATTCTGTAATTTCATTATTGATTTGTCAGATTTCAGAATGCTGGTGTTCCATCAGTTCAAACAGCTTGTTTAACTTTTCATTTTGCTCTGCTGCATTTTGTATAATGTCTAGGAGGGCTCTATATATAATTCTTTTGTACTTAATGTCCGATTGTTTCAGAAAGGCCTCTTCATCTGAGAAGTTCTTTGATTCTTTATTTTGGGAGTTTTCTGGCACCATGGGTGGAGTTTTTGTGTGTTTGGCTAGGGTTTGTTGCTTATGGGACATCTAGAGACTGTTTAGTTTCTCTGGCATTGCCTTAACAGAAGCTGAGGCGCAGTTCTGAGAAGGAAGTTGATCACCAGCCATCTCTGTGTACTCCAGTGACTGAGGCTAGTGTAATCTCTGGGGTAGCAGGCTCCTCATCCTGCTGCCTCATCCTGGCAGCCCTATTTATGGAATCACTGGGGAGCCATCAGCTGACTCTATGATGTGGGTCAGTAAAGGCTGGGAAAAATGCCGTCGGGCTGCACCACAGTTATTTCTCTAGGCAGTCTTATTTTTCAAAAGTAAAAGCTATTTGACCATTACCAATAGCTGCCACTACTTTCTCTAGGTATGACTGTGTCATAAGCAGCTTGTCTGCTGGGAGAAGTGCTATTCACAGGCCTTGTTGTTCAGCATCAGAATTAGCCTGATTCCACTTCTCAGCTGACCTAGATGGCATCCCGCCTCTCTTACAGTGAGTCAGCCAAACCTGTGGCAGAGCTCAGAGGAGAGGGGATAAGGGCACTCAGTTCATTTAAATGTGGCTGTCCCAAGCACAATCTCTCTGCTGTGGGGTACCGTTTACTTAGACACTGCAGATCAGCAAAGTAGCTGGGCCGTGGCAGGCTCAGATTTGGCAGATGCAGTCCCAGCCTCCCACATGACAAAGAAGGCATCCATACCTGCAATCCTCTCAAGTGCTGCACCATCAGAAGCAGTACTCCCTGTCACACTGTCTGTTGTTGTTGTTAGGTGTCGTCAAGTCAGTGACCCCATGAACAACAGAATGAAACACTGCCAGGTCTCGCACCATGTCCACGGTTGTTTTCATGCCTGAGCCCATTGTTGCAGCTACTGTGTCAGTCCATCTCATCGAGGGTCTTCCTCTTTTTCACTGACTGCCCACTCTACCAATCATGATGTCCTTCTCCAGGGAGTGATCTTTCCTGACAACACGTCCAAAGTTTGTAAGATGCAGTCTTGCCATCTTTGCTTCCAAGGAGCACTCTGGTTGTACTTCTTCCAGAACAGACCCGTTGTTTGTTCTTTTGGCCATCCATGGTAGGTTCAGCATTCCTCTCCAGCACCACAATTCAAAGACATCAATTCTTCCTGTCTTCTTTGTTCATTGTCCAGCTTTCACATGCACATAATGCAATTGAAAATACCACAGCTTGGGTCAGGCCCATTTTAGTCTTCAAGGTGACATCCTTACTTCTGAATACTTTAAAGATATCCTTTGCAGCAGATTTTCCCCATGCAATGTGTCTTTTGATTTCCTGACTGCTGCTTCCATGGGTGTTGACTCTGGACCTGCTGTCTGTCCAGGCACTAACAAGTGTTTTCTCCCTTCCTGTTGCACAATCCAATCTCATGACCCAATGCCTGATCTTGGAGATCCCAGAATGTCCACACTGTTCCATTTACTTTTCCAGGCGTTAGTTCTCAGAGGGAATCAAAGAGATGTCTAGTCTGCCATTTTAGCCCTGCCTCCTATTCATTATTCACTTTATTGAAAGGATGTACAGCACACAATTTATAAACATACACTACCTCTTTGTCAATTCCATAGAGCCAATTCTCATAAAATGCTTTCCTTGATTTTTGCCAAAGCTGTGATTAACAAGTGCAGTTGTGACGTGAATGTTGGTTGATATTTTAACTTGTTACCTATTTCAAAACCAAAATGAAACAGTAAAGATCAGAATGTCACTTGTTCACTGATGATGTAGCTCCTTTGGTGAATCAGGTCATCATTTTCAAATGTTCTATTTTTTCCCAATTTTCTGTGGCACTCACAGTATAATGGCTACAAATGGCATTATGTCCCCCATTGCTTTTTGAGGTGCAGACAGTCAAGAACATAATTTAAATCAAACTTTGATTCAAAGTGGTTGTAGATTTCCATGGTCTAAATAGTCCCACCCGGGCCAATTCTGAGCTACATCAATGAGCCATCATTGAATGGAGAGCTAAGAAGAGAGATGCAGGTGTAACTTAGGAAGTACTTCTACCATATAACTGAAAAAGCAGGTCATTAAGCTGGAAGGTACAAGGAAAAGTGAAATGTAGTAAAATCTTGAGGAAATGATGGGCTGTGAACTTTATCTTTTAAAATAGCATATTGTGTTTATTTTTTTGTGTGCGTGTGATTGAAAGTGTACAATCCACTTTAGATTTGCATGCCCACCTATCTGCAGCTCCTTCTGCTCCTTGTCCAGTGACAGCACACCCCTCCTTTCCGCTCTCTATATGTCATATCCTCTTAACAATCTCCTGTCCCCTTTTCTACTCCCCTCTAATAAGAGGCTAGTAGGACAACATCCTGTAGATGCACAGAACCATAAAGTGCACACACGATATGGTCACTCTGTGTCTCCGAGTCCAATCCATTCCATTCCTGCCCAAACAGTTGACCTCATTACAATGATTTATGATCAGGGGCAGCATCAGGTCTAGGGGCCACACTCCCAGGGGAATCCCCAGGTTTTCAGACAATCAATTGTGACCTTTTAGTGGAGCTCTCAGGGTGCACCCTGCTTTTTCTTGTGTTGCCACTGGGACTCAACACTGAGAGCTACCCCATCACAGCTATCATTGGTGGTGGCTGGGCACCATCTGGTTCTTCTGGCCACATGATGTAGTCACCCATACATGTGGGTCTTTCTTCTGGATTGTCTTTCCCCCATGTTGTTGTTGTCCTTGGTGATCATCTGTTCCAGCTGAGTTGGGACCATTTGGTGTACCTCAGATGGCAGCTTGCTAGCTTTTAAGACCCGAGACGGCACTCACCAATATGGGGTACAGCAGACTCTTAGCAATAGGCTAGTTATGCCAATTGGCCTCAGTGTCCCCTGTGAGCATGGTTCCCGGACCCCTACTCCTGCTACTCTGTCCTTACCATATTAAGATTGGAAGAGTTTTCAGGTTATGCTTAAGTCCAGTTAAACTGATCTTCTAGTGTGTGCTATCACTGATTTCACCCAACCAAATTTTTATCAACTATCTATAAGCAACCCTGTCCCTCCCTCCCTCCTCTCCCTTGCAGCCATCAGTCTTTTCTTCTATACGTAAGTTTACATAATTTTTAATAATCACCGTGTTAATAACTGGCTCCCAAGATTCCTGAAAACGGTAACATATCAGATTTCACAAGCCAGCTCCAACACACCATAGCTAGAATGGCATCACCTGCTGGCTCCTTTTAAAGATGCTGTGATGGACAAGGAAACTCAGATGGCATGGTAGTTAAGTGCAACATCTGCTAGCCAAGAGGCTGGCAGTTAAAACCCTCCAGGTGCTCCCTGAAAACTCGATGGAGAAATTCTCCTCTGTCCTATAGGGTTGCCATGAGTTGGAATCAGCTCAACAGCAGTGGCTTTGGTCAGGTGACATGCAGGCATGAGCTTCCCTGTGCCTGAAGCCCTCATGCTATCGGGATTAGTTTCTTGGTTTTTCCTAGAGCCTCATTTAGCAACTGGATTAACAAAATCCTGACCCCAACCCATACATGTTCAGTAAAGATGTGTGTAGTCAATGAATGGCTCTACCACCATCAGTCTGTTCTTGAAAATCTTGCCAGGTAATAAAACAGCTTAGAAAATAAGCAGTCTTTGTAAGGAGCTACCAGACGAATAAGACAGAATGAAAATAGGTGCTTTCCACTTTGGGAACTCCTCTCTGCCTGTGTCTGTTAACTGCAGTGCCTGGACAGGAAATAAAAGGGTTATTATGGGAGGGTGGAGGGAATTCAATGAAAATTTACAAGCAAAGCCAGCCACAAAGTAACAGGAGGGAACTGCTAAGGAATTTGGAGGAAAATGAGACAATCCAGAACTTACCTCAGAAATAGTGTGTTCCTATTTGTCTTTTCAGACTCCAGTAGGAAAAAGGACAGGGGGCAGGGGGATGTTTAGAAAACCCCACATTTATCTCAGGCATTTTGGTATTTGAGTTCCTTTAAGAACACTGAGCTCTCTCCTCAGTGACTTAAAATGTACAGGAAGTGGTACTTTTGAGAGCCTGTTCACATTCTGGGGGTTGGTCTCTGTTACTCGGTTCTCTATCAAGTAGTTATGACAGGATGCTGCACTTCAAGCCTACCCTGCGGTTCCCAGGTCCTACAGATCCTTGAGTGTTCAAAGGGGACCTAAGACCGGGTATCTGAAAACTGCCTCAAAGCAACTCAACTCACTCACAGAGTGGGTGACACCTGAGGTGGTGACCAGAACCCCGGCCATGGCTGTCCCTAAGCTTTTGGACAGACTGAGAATTAAGAGAAATAAGTGTGACATATTTTAACACAGGCCCAGTTGAGTGTAACTTGTTTGTGAATTGGCAGCCTTCACTCACTCATAACAGATACCATTGTCCAAACTCAGCCAAAGAACTTAACCCGTTTTCTTTTTCCACTACACACACTCATGTACAATTCAGTGTTGCTTGTTAGACTGCGAAACATGGGCAAATAAAACACAAATATATACAACCCCCACCGCACTGGAACGACATCTTGATTACCCTAACTGCACATTCCCCGAGGATCCCCGGAAGTGCTGGGAAAGTCTGGGAAAAACTACATCCTACTGCCCCTACCCTTAAATGATCCACAGCGCATCTTAGCTTTAGAGGACAGGACAGACATCTCCGAGGCCTTGCTTAGTTTCTGTGGTTCTCTCACCTAACTTCCAATTATGACCCACAGACAGTGGTTGGTAGTGCTGGTCTGGGAATCACTGCAAGGCTGCTTCACGTAACTGCCCTAACTGTGTGAGCAGCGACATGACCACTAGGACAGGGGCTGAGACACTGCACCTCAATGGCCAAAGCTGGTTCTTGGCCTGATCAAACACTCGCTTCCTTTGTCGTCACCTCCATCCTGAAAAGACTGCCTGACCCAATGCAGAGAGCCACCATTCCCGTGGAGTTTTAGGAAACAGCAATAGACCTTGCTGGAACCACTCAACTAAAACCTTCATTAAAACAAAACTCTGTACATACAAACTTCCTGTTACGGATTTATGTGAACGACCATCTTAATGCATGTAACGCACAGTGAGTTAATTATAAATGATTTTATAAGAACATCAAGGTAAAAAGCCACCAAGATCCCACATCTGGTTAGAAATCACTTTTATTATCCCCTCCCCCCGTGTACAGGATACTTCTCAGAAACATGTGGGTGGTATCCATATCCTCATCAATCAGTTCATAGGACACCAACTTGACTCATGTGCTGTTCAACAATAGATTCCTACCATCCTTTTTTTTTCTTTTTTTAAACATAGCCATTTTATTTTTTCCATGTGAGTTCAAGAACCACTCCAAGTGTTCTTTTTCAGACCAAATCAAGGCAATCTTTGTTTATAAGTAACAATTTCCTGACAAAGCCCCTCCTCCCCCCAAACCCCTAAAAAAAAAAGTCTATGTCCTAAGTGATAAACTCTTCTCGTACATTCAGCAAACTTTATACTGGAAAAGAAAAAGAGCAATTCAGATGGGTATTTACTTCACTTTCGTGCACAGTAATAAATTCGGCTGAGCTTCTACACCTTGCTTTGCAATGATGTCTGCATAAAATACATCGTATCTTACCGAGTTACAATGGCAATCTCTTGAAATGTATGTATGAAAGCTATACATTTATTCCACAAACATTTCCTTCTCACTTTTTCATCTGTAATTAAATCATCACCACAAGGAAAAAGTCTCATCCCAAGAGATGGGGCCTCTTTTCCTTGACTATTTCTCTCTAAAACACTTGAATCCTCTCTCAGATCATGTAAAAGAGATACATTTAAAACACAGGAAAAAAAACATTTTAGCTTGCTGACATAATGCCCTTAAGGTTGCTGACATAATGCCCATATTTTCACTTTAAAGTATAAAATCAATGTTAAAGCATCAGTTAATTCATACAGTACGTTATTCTTCACTCAACAGTATCTCACCAACTCAAGAAGTTTCCTTACCTGGCTGTCTTTGCCACACTTCCCAAGTTTATAACCAATGACTCTATCAAAGAATGTGCTTGTAATAGGCTGCTGGTTTAACTTTAGAAGTTTCAATATTGGGCTATCTTCAAATATAGAAATGCTATGAGTGGTATAGGAAGTATTCTCTCCCATTATCTAAGACAGGAAGAATTTACTCAAAATTTTATAAGATGAAATGCGAATCTGTATGCCTAGCTATAGATGTGTTCATGCGTATAGTGAACTTTATGACAGTTTCATAAGCAGTACTAACATAGTTCTGATTACACACTCCTAAAGACTTAGTACTTGTTTTATCAAGATACATGTTATAAAGAGCCTGATGCAAAAGGCCCAAATTAAGAATCAACATGATCTTGGAGGTTTTTGATATTACTTCCAAAAGCTGTTTCTATCTTCCACAGGACAAAATTATGCATTGGTTTATCAGTGGGAAAAAAATCATAAAAAGATAATGCTATCCTGTAAAGAACTCACAAAAACTATGCTGAGTTGTTGCCTAAAAGTCAAACCTCCTGAAGGAAAATCACCAGCATGGTTTCTACCGAATCGGAGACATCCCCATCACCGTGTCCTCTTGAATAATGAGAGGGCTTAACTTTTTTTTAACTTCCTTAACTAGTGCCACAGAAATTCAAGTCTCAGCAGCAACAAGTTAAGCAAGATTACAAAATAAGGCATTCTGTTCACATCATGAAAGTTAACATACTTAGTACAGTAAACTGGATTCTTTTCATTTTTGTCATTTTATATCACCCAAAAATTATACAGAAGGCAATCTTTTACCCAGAAGACAAAAAAAATCTCATTAACTGCTATTTTCCAGGGGTACAGAGAAACGTGTACAAAATCCTCAACTTTGGCTAATGTCTTGTAGTGTCATAACAGAGGCTCACCTCTTCTCTTTACTGAAGCCCAATATTAGAAATGCAGCTGAAATGTACTGGAGTAGTCCATGTCTAAGTCTGCAGATCACCAACTAAGTGATTCTTCCAATTGTAAGTTGAATCTAATTTGAGAAAGTGGCAGCAGTTAACATTTAGGGGGAAAGTAGACTCAGAACATATATATGCATGTGTGTACAGGCATGCCCACACACCAACAAAGCGAACAGTTTTCGTCGCTGCTGGTTAGGTCTCCCTAAAGAATTCAAACTCCTCCTCCCCAAGCTGCAGCAAGTCTCCAAAGGGCAGTGACACCACCTTTTGTAGCCCAAGTCTAGAATCCGAAGGACCTTTTGAAACAGCTAGTACCTTTGCAATGATTTTACCCAGATAAATTCTAAAATACATACATTTTAACATTTGGACTCCACTGCCTGTTGCACTTTCACACTAAGTGTTGCTTAAATTAACAAAAATAGAGCATAAATTCAGTATTCTATGGTCTAAACATCCTGAAGCAATGATTATGTCATCAACATGTAAAATGCACCTAATTTGGGTCTTCTGACACCTCTTGTTTTAAGTTGATTGTATGATAAATTCTTCACAGTTTAAAATATTGTGAAGAGATATATTTATGTATAAGTATATTCACATACGTACTATGTACATGTTACGTATTTTATGTACCCATGAACACTGAGTATGTGTCAGGAGGATGTCCCATGCATTACGTGGGAAACCTGAATAACTGATTGGGGTGGGTGGTGAAATGACTCCCCCCAAAATGCTCAGAAGTAAGAAAACAATGTTATGAATAAACCGTCACAAAAATTTCACCTTATTTACATAGTGCCTATCTCCCAAAAGGTGACTATCCTCTCCAGAGAGGTTGCTGTATTTCTGAGGTCAGGCACCAGATGCGATCGGCTCTCATGCTTCACACCCAAGCAGCTGGCCCAGGGTCCCAGCCTTTACAAACCAGAGGCCGAGTGAACCGAGGTGGCCTCCTAACCCCTGGGGTCTCCAATGACCAGGTCGAATGGTCTTGTGGTGAGACCAAAGCTTCTGTCATTTAACAGAACTTCCACCAGGGGGCGGGCTTCTGAGTCCTCGCATCCTTGGGATTGTGCGTTATATTCATACCACAGGGAGAGCAGAATGATTTTTGGTTTCTGGCAGATGAGGAAGTCTGACATTCAGTGTGATGATAATTCAGTGTAACTTCTCCAGTTGAAGTGCGACACAGCTGAGTGGTCTGTGGGGAGAAGGGGCAGCTGACGCCTCGTCAGGGCTGCCGAGGTCTCCAACCAAACGGCCACTGCATGACGCCGGAGAGGCCTACCATTGCAGAGACCGGCTCTGTCTCCACACGCGGGATACACAGATAAGCTTGTTAGCATACGAAACACAGTTCCCAGGAATCAGTTCGTGTGACGGAACTACAGCTTCAGGGGTGAACTTTAAAGGCCAAGAGCTCCTCAGAGTGCATGTTGTTTAAAGACCGCAGGTCTGGCAACTTTAGGAGAAGTTTTGTAAAAATAGAGGCCTCGTTTGGATGGTTTTTCATTATTAAAGTCCTTAGTGCCCGGATGAGGGTTTCCTGCAAAGCCTCCACAGAGTTGACGTTTTCTATCCCAGAACGATCTAGCGTGGAGGAAAGCACAGACAAGAAGGACGTTATTCATGCATTATCATCCACACCAAAGACAGACACAATTCTTGTTCATCAGTCTCATGATTTCAGACAGAGGAGCAAAAGCAACTGGCAGCCACTTAAAAATCTCCACTGTGAAACTTCAAGGTATTTAAAACACAGACATCACATACTCCACTAGGAAAATCAGAATTTCTTGGTGCTTTGGTATTTCTGTTCCCCTAAACTAGAGGTTCTGTTTTTTTTAATTTGATATCATCTACTGATTTCACCTGTTTCTAATTGGCAAAATACAGTAAGGTTGTTTAGAAATATACTTGGTAAGAAACACATACACTTGCATGCTGGAAACCCTGGTGGCATAGTGGTGAAGTGCTACGTCTGCTGACCACAAGGCTGGCCATTTCAAATCCACCAGAAGTTCCTCAGACACTCTATGGGGCAGTTTCACTTTGTCCCGTAGGATCACGAGGAGTCAGACTTGACTCGATGGCAGTGGGCTTGGCTTTTTGGTTTTTATGTGGTACCTGAGCCCTGGGGGTGCAGTGGTTAAGGCACTCAGTTGATGTCATACATTCAACTGTCCCCCCAGAAAGGTATGCAGCCATTTAGCTAGGCCATGACTCCTGCTACTGTACCATGTTCCTGTCCGCTGTCAATCCTGCCTCTGGGATGTTAATGAGGGAAGATGGGCAGCAGCTGGGCTGGGAGGGCAGGACTCGGTCTGTAACAGTGGTGTTCCTGGGGGCAGTCTCGTGGGATCTAAGGGACAGGGACGCAGGCTGAGAGCTGAGGACCCCATACATTGTGGGAAACAGCCGGGCCAGGAGCAGAGTGCACCCCTCAGAGCCAGGGTCCTGAGTCACAGCACAACTCCCAGTCCAGGGAAGGCTGACAAGGACCTTCCCCTGGAGCCGACCAAACCTTCCCCTACAGCCAGCACCCTGAATCCGGCCCTGTAGCCTACTGGACTGTGAGGGAACCAACTTCTCCTCGGTAAAGCCCTCCACTTGTGGTATTTCTGCTACAGCAGCACTAGATGACCATGGGTTTGGCTGTGGGTTTGGCTTCCTGGGTTCTGCGTGGCAGGCGGCCTCTAAGACGGCCTCATTCTAGTACTCACCCCCTTCCCTAATCTCCTCCCTCTTGAGCAGACTGGACCTAATTACTACCAAACCATACTCAGTACCATCAAGTCAATCTGGACTCATAGCAACCCTATAGGACAGAGGAGACCTGCCCTATAGTTTCCAAGGAGCTCCTGGTGCATTTGAACTGCCAACCTTTTGGTGAGCAGCCACAGCACTTAACCATGATGCCACTGGGGTTTCCTGGACCTCATCAATTGATTCCAGTAAGTGTAACATGTCAAAATGATAAGATGTCACTTCTAAGATCAGTGTACAAAGAACTGTAGCTTGCATCTTAGCTGTTTTCTCATTACTGACTAGAAAAGCTTCCCTTTGGCGAGGCCCACAAGTAAGAAACCGAGGTGGTCCCTGGAGGTGAGGAACTCAGGCCTTCAGCCCAACAGCTTGCAAGGGCTTGAATCCTGCCAACAACACTTCAGTCCAGAAGCTGATCCAACAGCTTGAATACCTCCTCCTAAGCTAGACACTGCATCCACACCACACCCCTTCTCCACTCTGTCAAAACTGGGGAATGTTAAATATTTTTGTTTTTGTTTTTAAGCCACCAAGTTTGGGCTAATTTGTTATGCAGTAAAAAGGGGCAAGGACGAGAAGGAAGCAGGACCTAGGAAAGCTGGTACTGGGGACCCAAGGAGGAGACAGTCTTGACATGTCATGTGGCTGGCAACCAGTGTCACAACACAGTAGGTGTACTGTTTAATGAGAAACTAGTTTGCTCCATAAACCTTCATCTAAAGTACAATTCTAAAAAAAAGCAAAAACCATTGCCATCAATTCTGACTCATGGCAACCCCCCGTTTTACAGAGTAGAACTGCTGCTCCGAAGGCTTTTCACAGCTATAGTCTTTCTAGAAGCAGATCACTAGGCCTTTTCCATGGGACTGCTCTGTGAGTCTGAACTGTCAACCTTTAGGTTGGTTTTAAAAAAAAACCATTGAGTCCATTGTGATTCTTAGCAACCCAATCGCTGAAAATGTTTCAGTAGGTTTCCAGGGAATGGCTGGTAGACTCAGACTGTAGACCTCTGGGTTAGCAGTGAGGCTCTTCACAGCTGCTTCAGGTCACTGCACGTGGTCTGCACTGCCTGAGACCATCTCCTCACACAGATGTAACGAGACAGACTGTGCAAAATTGGCCTTTTCCATTCACTGTTTCAAAGACAGTCATGCAACTTACGTCCATGATACATTTTGTGAAATACAACACTGTATGAACCAACACCATACACAGCACCTAACATCTATTTGGCAGTGTCCCACCCACTCAGACATCTGTGGTCCCATGAAGTGATAAAGCAGTGAGAGAAGGGGAAGCCTGTGGCCCTACCCAACACAGGAACAAGAGGAGAAAGGCTCACAGGGACAGAGGGACACACAGGGAGGGGGTGGCTGGGCGCACCTGTGTCCAAGTTAGCAAGCAAGTGGCAAACCAAGGGGCAGGGGGGCCCAGAAGGAGACGACTGTGTAGAGACCACATTTTTACATAAATGCCACACACGCCTTCCAAGTTAGTCTCTCGCACCTTCCCCTCTTGGTATTTTTTTACAGTGCTGCTATATCAATTTTTTTTTTTTTAAAATAGCAAGGTCACAGTTGGCAAATAAACATAGCACTTGTTATTTGTGTAAACATATGATCATGTTTATAAGAATCAATCTCTGGAGGAGGACATCATGCTCGGTGAGGTCAGCCAAAGAGGACGACCCTCAACGAGATGGACAGACACCATGGCTGCGACAATGGACTCAAAGCATATGAGGTCTGACCACAAACTAATCCTAGAGAAAGCGCTACATAGCTCGTTGTTGAGTATCACTACAGCCACCTTTGTAAGCCATGCACTGACCCCAGTGGCTAGTTCACCCTTCACAGATGTCCTTGTGTTACCTTTGATGTCCTGTCATCCAAATGTCGTCCTTTCAGTACTTGCTTTTATCTTTGGGTCAAGACAAAACTCTCTGCAGGACAGATCAGGTGAGTAGGGATGGTACTCCCATACAGTTTTTGTTTACCGGCTACAAACTCCCTCACAGACAGCAATACAAAGAGTTCCAGGACTGCTTTGAGGGTTGACTAGGTGATGGTGTCGGTGCACAGCTTCCCAAGGGAGCACTTCGAAGGTGACCACTGTGATATTCAGCAAGCAGGTATGGTGCACTTAGAACAACTGAGTTCATGGACTTGTCGGACCTTGTAACAAGGATTGTAGGCATGACACAGGACCAGGCAGCATTCCATTCTGTCATATATGGGGTCACTGTGAGTTGATGGCACCTAACACCATCCAAATCTTTCCCAAGACATACAGTGGACATTAGGCAATACAGCTGTATGCCTCTCTCCTGCCCCCAGCTCCTTTTGGGGGGAAGAGGGAACCACATGTAGCGTATGGCAAGACTGACCCCCAGTGTTAACAGTGATGTTCTTCTGATGGTAGTATTAGAATGCTGATTTTTGTCTTGATATGTTCTAATTTTAAAGAACTCATACAGTTTTTTTTAAATACATATTCTATTGTAATTTTAACACAATGGTTTGCTTTCAACAATCTCTGCAGAAACTGTTCAGTAATACTGGTTCCATTTCTTGTACTGGGTCAGGAGTCTCCTGATTTCAGAGACCTCATTCCCCCACACCATCTCATCTCTGCTCAGGAGGACCTATGGACTGTGTGGTACCACACATATCATAGTGATTTTTTTAGCCAAAAGCAGAGTGTCTCAGGGAGATCAAAACAAGATGACACTCATGTTTCTGGTAGAAAATATCAATGACTTGAGTAGCATCATTCATGGCAAACAGTTCTCCCTCTGCGCTATCACACAGTCCCTTCCTTGTCTCCCAGTACAGCCTAGTTCAAGAGGGTTGGTTTGTTCTCTAGCCTCACACGTACTGCGTGCTTCCCTGTGTCACAGGTGAACGGAACAGAACAGAACGTGTAACAGAGACCACTTTTTTAAAATTTCTTTATTGTGACAAAGGTTACAATCCATGTCAATTTTCCACACCCAACTCTAGCTGCCCTCTTCACCCTACGAGGCAGTTCTACCCTGGCCTTACAATTTTAACATTTTACTTAGATTAATATCACTTGGAGTTATGCAAAAAAAAAATCACAGGCTCATCTAATTTAGCAATTTCTGAAGGCCCTTACCTGCAGACACCAGGACAACAGCTGTGAACAAACTCATCTCTTCATCACTGAGCTGGAGGGCATTGAGCTTCTCGCTGAACTCAAACATGGAGTTGAGAAGGTCCCCCGCTCCCATGGAGTGCAGGGCATCCACGCTGTACTTCTTCCCACTTAAAAAGGTGACAGTGCGCTCCTTCGCATCAAACAGGGAGGCAAATCGTACCATTAAAACCTGGAGGAAGAAAAGACTTCTGTATTTCAAGATGCTCAAGATAACTACTAAACAACTTGCTTGAGAATACCTGACTCCTGGCACAAAGGCATTAAAAACCGTTTCCAGGCTGCAAACACACCCCAGGGTCTCTAAGCCCTACACAAAAAGAGCAGTGTTGCAATACACAGCAATACCTGGAAACATTAGAACTCCAAATACAGCCAAAAGCAACAGAGCAGATGGACTGAGTAGTTCAAGAAAAGTGTTCTAAATACACTGTAACTGACACCAAACCCAATCCTTCAACACTTAGACCGCTGACCTGCTGTACTTCCTCTCCTAACCAAAGAACACTAAATAAAAAACAGACTGATTTTTACTAACAGAGGTGAGTCTTCTATGAATTCACTGGTCACTTAACCTCCAAAAGGAACTGCATTAGTCTGTCCTTTCTGGCTTTGATTCATAAACCTTGTGTTTTCCCTTAAGCTGAAAATCCAGACCTCCAGGCACTACCTCCTGAGCTAACTTCACAGCTGCCTGACTGCAGCCTGCTCGTTGCCCCAGCCAAGGCTTCTGCAGGAGCTGCACTGGCCCATGCCAGCAGCAGCAGGAAAGAAAGTGATGAGCCGGGGAACGGGGACAACCACCACATGGGGTATGTTTCTGAGCTGGCCACAACCTGATACCAAGAGCAACTGACAGCTCCATCGAGGGAAACCATCCAGGGGGAAGTGACCAGGTATCCCCGGTACCCCTCTCCTTCTACCTGCTGAACAAGGTTCAGAAGCCTGGCCCACGCGACAGCCTGCATTGCGGGGCTGTGTGTGACTGAGTTCTGAGCAGGTCCAGAGGCTGCCCCTGGGCAGAGTGCAGCACTGCCAGACAGGCTGCGGCGGATGGAGGCGGAGGCCCCAAAGTAGCACTCAGGAGGTGCCTCAACGTCACGTCCCTGAGGCAGCACAAGGGAAAACGGGTGTGCAGGTCAAGAACTCTATTAAAAGACCCGCCTTGGTGGTCCGACAAACTGGAGGGTCCCCTGGGGACATGGCCTCTGGAGCTGCTGCTGGCCCAGAGCTGAAACCAGTACTGAAGCCAACACTTCAGACAAGAAATGGACTGGACTGGACTTGGGGACACAGTGATGCAAGTGGTTGTATGCTCTAACATGTCCATGACGCTGCCCTACTGGTTTTGTTACGGAGGGGAGGGGAGGGGACAGTGCTGGCTGAGTGGGTACTCGCAGCCACCAGTGAGAACGAGCACGCGGTCACAGGGTGAGGAGAGCAGGCGGAGCTGCAGAGAGTCAGGGAGGGAAAATTGACTTGGATTGTAAACTTTTACTTCATCACAATAAAAAAATTTTAAAACAGAAGTGTCTGATATACCCAGTGTTCTATACTCTCCTAAGACGAAGCCACATTCCAATCACCCCTCTTCTCCACCGAGCACAGAGATGCCTGGCCAGCTTTCAGTGGGCACCTGACACTCTGCGGACAGTGCAAAGCCCGCACTTGAGAGCAGTACAAGAACTTGGAGTCAGGTATGCTGGAAACACACAGCATCCCTAGTTCAAGTCTCCAGTAATTCTTAATGTACCTAATCTCTTCCCAAGATCCCAAGGTGGTTAATCTTTTGCTGGGAATTTCAGTTCCTAGACTAGAAACACCTACTACATAGAATAAAAACGTCCGTGAAAATAAACTATCACACACCTTGTTTGAACATGCAGGGTCAACAAAACCTACCTCAAAAGTCCCAGCCTTTAAAAGGTTGACCTGGTCGTGCTGGGAGAGGTCTCGGAACCCGGGAATCCGCTTTGCAAATTCCACCACCTCCTTCACGGCCGGGGTAAAGCTCATGGAGAATTCTTCCCAGACTTCGTGCCCGGATTTGTGAGGGTCCACGTATGGGGACTTACTCATCGGACAAACCTAGGAAACAACAGAAACATCCTTCAGCTGTTACAAGTAACAGCAACTTCAAAAGCAGCATCTCAACTATGAGAAACCCCCAACATGTAAGTAACCCCAGCCAGGAGTAAAATCTACTGACATGAGCACATATGAGCACACGAGGACTTCCGCACTTTCTCCATCTGTTACTTGCCTGATAAAGACAATGAAAACTTGTTACATCAATTTTAACTCACAGTGACCCTACAGGACAGAGTAGAATGGCCCCGTAGAGCTTCCAAGGAGCACCTGGTAGATCTGAACTGCCAATCTTCTGGTGAGCAGCTGCAGCGATTACCCACTGCGCCACCAGTGTTTCCGTAGCCAGGTTCAATTCTCCTCATTTACACAGCACTTCTGGCCATCTGCTTCCATGAAGATTACAGGCAGGAAAACCCTAGGGACAACTCTACTCTGTAACTCGTGGGGTCACCTGGGGTCACCATGAGTCAGAATCAAGACAACAGGTTGGTTTGGGTTTGGGTTTGGCGTAAGCAAAAATGCCATCTACGACAAGCTGTTCTTACAAGTGGTCGCATAGGTTTTCAGCGTTTATTTTGTAATACTGCCTCTTCATGCTGGCATGTAATACTTTATGCTTTTCAAAATAAATTCACACATATGTATTTAATTCTCAACTCTGTTTTTGGTTATACAACGAACCTGGGTTAGAGATACTAGAATTTTCTTAGATGAGGAAACAAGACTCTAAGGGGCTCAGTGACAAATCCGACCACAGAAGTCACAGGCCTAGGACCCACATCTATACTTTTTAGTTAATATTTAGAGAGAACACTTTTTTTCCTAAAAAGACCAAAGTATAATGCTGTACTTCCCAAAAGGAAAGGACAGCAATTGTACCTCACATTTTAAAAAAAGGTCACTAACTATTCATGTCATAAACAATGCAGTGACCAATGACCTCCAGTTGTACAATTTGGAGACAGTGGCTGACGAGGTACGGGGCACCTTCTCAAGGAGGGATCGTGGGGAGAACAGGAAGCCAGACAAATTATAAGAACACTAAAAAGATGATGAAACATGCACATGTACTCTAAAAGTAAAATCTGCCTTTAAAGGCTTGCTAAATCCATAGAAGAGCCAAGAATGGGATGATTCTGTAACCAGGGAGACCACCACAAAGAAAAAACGTCATGCCTACAGATTTGGCCATCCTTAAGGCAACTACTAAACCTAAGAACACGTAGGGTCACCTTTCAGATTCACAGAAACAGTAAGTAATTACAAAGGTTTTTTTGTTTTTTGTTTTTTTTGAAATAAAAAAAGTAGAAAAACCTAACACAAAGACTGGGGTAGAGTTGACCATTCTGAAAAGGGAAAAATGAGGACCTGAATTACCTGGCTGTAGAAAACACCAAGCACTATCAAGGACCCTCATGGTTTATGCCATAAACCGTGCAGTGCTGCTGTGTTCGATGGAATTTTTGGTTGGATATAAACTTTCCTGTATAATGTTGTGAGCATTTGATGGATAAAACAACTTCGATGATACAATGTTAACTTACAGGAGATAAAATCTGAGAAAATCCTTAGAAAGTCCCCTGTTAAAATAATTTTAAACTGCCAAACAATAATATACTTGTGTCCTATATCCAAAGACCTTTTGGCATTACAACTGTTAAAGAAAACCCTTTATCCATAAAAATCAAAGCATTACCGACTGTGGCAAGCTCAAAGAGCAGCCCTCTGAGGAAAATGCCAAAGCTACTAAGGTACTGGCCAATCAGGATGCTTACATTTTGAAAGGATTTCCAGGAATTAATAGGACTGATTCTGCGTGATTCACATTTTACGTTAAATCTGAATCCCAATCATAAGAAAATCAACCCATGGCAGCTGAGTCAATTCTGACTCACAGTGACTCTACAGAACCTATAGGACAGAGAAGAACTGCCTCCAAGAGTTTCCAAGAAGCACCTCAAGAATTCAAACTGCTGACCTTTTGGTCAGCAGCCATCACTCTTAACCACTATGCCACCAGTTCCCATCAGTCAAATCAATATTTCTGTATAAAATTAGGTCATTCAGCAACTGATGTTTATGATGTGCCCTACAAACTGATTCTGCGTATCTCTGAGGTTTTCTGACCCCCACAGGCTGGTATTGGAATGGTGGTTAAGTGCTATGACTACTAATTAAAAGGTCAGCAGTTCAAATCTATCAGGAGCTCCTTGGAAACTCTACTGAACAGTTCTATTCTGTCCTGTAGGGTCACTGTGACTTGGAATTGACTTGAAAACAAGGGGTTTGGTCTGGTTTTTACTGGCTGGTACATTCCCCAAATAAAAGAAAGCTGCCAAGCTTTCAGTCTTGATTCAAGGTGAGCCAAAAAAAAAAAAAAAAGATTTCACTGTAATACCAGATGCATCCTCCCTGCGGTGTTGCACAGGTAACTGTTTCTGTTCTCATTCTGAGAAAATCCATCTACAGGAACTCTATCACATGCTCTCTGAGGATAAGTGTTGGAGAAGTTCATACAATGTCCACTGGCAATGCAAATGCCATGCCCATTTGGGTAATGTATCAGGTTCCTCCCTTTGTACTGTCCGTTGAGAAGCTGCTGGCTGTCACTGCAGGGAAAGGGGCTGCTAAGCCCACTGCCACAACGGTCATGATTTAAGTTATACGGCTCCATGTTCTTGGGGATCCGGTCCCCTCTCAGGGGCTGCATGGGCTCAGCTGGGTTTTCTCGCTGCTCTTGATTATACATAAATGTATCCTTATGGGCGCCAGTCACCATGCCGATGACTTCTTCCTTTGCAAAATCAGCAGAGGGAGAAGAAGAGCTTTTCGCGCGGTCTTGCTCCAGCTGGGGCTTTGGTCGCAGCTGTTCCTGGGCAGGTAAGGCTGTCTGTTCATGACGTTCCACTAACGTGTCATTCTGCAGGTGACCGCTGAACTGGCTGTTCATCATGGTCTTCATCGCACTCTGCATCTCAATCAGCATCCTCTGCTTCTCACGCTTAGGAATACGACCAAACCGAACAGCTGTTGAAGGAAAAGAAATTTCACATCATTCCTGGAAGATGAGTCCCATGAGTACCTAACAACACCACAGAATTCTTACAGGTGTGGCCTCTAGTCACATGAGTCAACAGTGTCTGTATCCACCTAGCCTCAAGGATTCCAAGCTTGCTGGTTATATTTTCTGAAGCATCAAAGGCAGAGGGGAAGAGGTACAAAGATTTTCCATTTTCCTCACACAGCAAAGCTAAAGCAAAGGCCTCTTGGTTATTTTACAAGCTAAGTCTAGGAAAGAAACATGAAATTAACTAATGAAACTACAGTCAGGAGCAGTCTCACATGACTGCACAGCACCTGATTAAAAGGGCTGAGGGCTCATGTCTCAAGAAAGCAGGTGGGATTGTCTGCCCACGCCTACGATCACTAATGGGCCCTAACAGCACCACCACTCCTTGCACAGAACCCTTGCAGGTCACTTATGTAATCTCACTCTCAAGACCGAACTACTACTAAATGAGCTATTCCCTTCTGTTCCAACTTCAACCCTTTCGAGACCCAGTTATTTTCTGCTTTGAAGTTTTGGCTGAGACTATCTATTTTCATTAATGGAAGCAAACTGAATTATTGAGTATTGCTGAGTTTTTCGTAGGTAGTAGGAACTTTTTTTGGTTCCTCCAAGTCCCGCTAGTTCTAATGTATACACCCTAGAGTCAGGAGGGCCAAACAGTGCCCCAAACAAAACTTTTCCAACTTTCTCTTTCTCCTGCCAAAACAAACACTCCTCATACAACACTCAGTAAAAACAGTCATTTGCAGCACATGCCTGCTTTTTCAGTTTCAAACAGTTGTAAAAGCCCTAGCCTTACAGCAGCATGCACTGTCAGTGGGACAGAAGCATCCCAAAGAACCTGAGAGGTTGAAAATGTGGTGGGCAAGATTGAGCCCAACAATCAAGACAGGGCTGAAAAAAAAATCTAAAAACAAAAAACATGTAGTCACTAAAAATGTAGTTACTAGAAAACAAACTTGCTTTATTTTCATTACAGTCAGTGAAACAAATAAAAAGGAGACTGTTTATCCTCCCTTCTCTTAGAATCTGGTTTTAGAATACCCCCTGCTTTTCACAGTCCAAACTCCTGAGGGAAGAAGGCCTGCTGGTGCAGAGGTGAGTGTGCTACGGCCAAAAGGTGGGTGGACTTAGCCCACCAGCCACGCCACGCCACGCCACGCCACACAGAGGTGGCAGCCTGCTTCCTGAAGATGACAGCCTTGGGAGCCCGACGGGGCCATTCTACTCTGTCCTACAGGGTCACTGAGGTGGAATTGACTTAGCAACACTGGGTTTGGTTTGGTTTTTGAACCCCTGAGGTAAAGACAAGGAAAACTTCTTTCTGGTCTATTACCTCAGTACAGAGATAGAACAATCCGTGTGCCCACACACACGAAAGAAATCCATACTTCATCTCACTGCAGCCTCTCACGTGCTCGTTCTCAAAGACAAACCACCTCATCAAGCCTCCTCTTCGCAGGTGACTGCCATCTTTACTATTCTGGAACCAGCACAATATCCATCAACCTTGGATATTAGCATTTCTAGTGCTATTAAAAAAAAAATTCAGGCAATTGAAAATCAAAACGCCAATTGCTCTAAGAACTTACACAATACACTCTCTATTTCTCCACTAGGGAGAAGCCCAAGTCAGGGTAACCTAAATGACTGCTCACATAACCCTGCCCCCTGTAAGCAATGGGCTCATTTTCAGCCATTTTTAAATCAACCCCGCTAGACAAACCCCTCTGAAACCTGTTACGTTTACTTAGAACAAAACAAGACTATCTAGAAATCATTCACCTAAACTCAAGAGAAGAGTCACATCTTCCAAAGCTGTCATCTGCAGGTAACACTAAGAGTTACATAGACATCACAACCTTTCTGTTCCATGAGTGCAGACCAAGCCAGAACCAAGCCAACACCTCCAGGCTGGACAAGACCACTGCTTCTAACTTTGTCTCTCCCTCCATGCCTCCCTAATCCCAGCCCCAGGAGCACAGGATCATCTAAGGGCTGGAAGCGAGAGAAGTCAGTCACATACAAAGACGGGGGTTCCTCGCTGATGCTAAGTAATCACAGGGAAAAACACAAGGATCCCTATATCAAGAAAAACTAAATGTTTTAATGAAAAGATTTAAATGCCACTGCCATCATGTTGCTTCTGACTCACTGCAACCCTACAGGACAGAGCGGAACTGCCACACAGCTCTTCCAGAGAGTGACTGCTAGAGTCAAACAGGCCTCTCGGTTGGCCACCAAGCTCTTAGCCACGGCACCACCAGGGCTCCTGACAAAAGACTCAGTGGGGGAAAGGCTATTTAAATTTCACAGGAAATTTTGTTGTTTACAAAAAACAAGAGAGAAGTTGATTCAGAAGGCACTTCTGGGATGATGATGCTAAAACCTGACTTTAATGAGTTGGGCATCCTACAAGGCATCAGGAAGTATTTTTCTGGAATCAGCTTCTCTCTAAGCACAAGGGGGCCCCAGGCAACCAACTTACGCCCAGAAATAAAGGCCAAGCTCCACAGGTTTTAAAAAGAGCACTGTGTCCACTAGTTATGTACTCTCTCTAGAAATCCCCCCAGACGGGCACTTTGCAGAGGTTACTCTGTCCCCTAGGCACGTACCATCTCTTGACATCCCGACAGACAGACACTTTTTGAAGCGACACTGCTGACATCTGTTCCTGTTCATTCTCATTATAGAGCAGTTCTCATTCTTCAGGCACTTCTTGTACTGGATGTTTTGCTGAATACTTCTTCGAAAGAAACCCTAAGAACAAAGGAAGATGGACACAGACATTTAAAGACAGCCAAATGAACACCTCATAAGCACTGTCCCCAAGACTGACTACCAAGTACAGGACTAGGAAACAATTTTGGCTTAGAACAAAGAGAAATACAACACTGATGCGCAGAATTCAACTGGATTCTCGCCATGACCAGACTCCACAGGGGTGTGGGGCCTCAGTGTGCTTGGCTCCCACAGCACCCCTGTGGTACATGCCACTCTGTCACTAGATGTGCCCACAACTACAGTCCCGTCTTGTACTTGTAATGCCATACAAACTCCAAAAGTACTGAAGCTAGACTGATTCCTGCAGAGCTGATGACGAGGGCTGTTCAACAGCTGGCGAACTCAGTGACCTGCTACAGTGACACAGCTCTGTCTACCTGCTGCCTTACTGTGCCAGAGGTTCCTGGCTACATGCCACCAGCAGGGAGGTGTTTTACTCCACGGCCACTGACCAAGTTATGCCCTAAGGGAAGACAATTCCAGAAGCTAGATGACTATAAACAGCTGCTTTTAATACAAAAGCAGTTTAAATACCTGCTCTGTGATTACAGCGTCAGAGGTCTCCAGCTTAAGGGTTCCGGGGAGAACAGAAAACTCAGGATTACCAAATAATCCTGCCCTTTCCTTAAATATCATTACTAATCATACATTTCACAGATGGAAACCGTCTTCCAAAAACAGTATCCTGTCTTCAAACGTGAATAAAACAGGTTGTGTGAATCATACAGTTTTAGCTGTTTCCTTATTCTGAACAACATCTGGTGGCATTACGTGGGGACAAGAACTATGGGTAAACGGTCGCCACAGCACCTTCCACACGGGGCCAGAAACACTCAGCTATCACAGCCCACTGTGTTTCATCGTTGACAATCACAGCCTCTCCTCATTCATCTTGGGAAAAATAAGGGCCAGGGATTCCACTGGGCCAAAATCCACACCAAACAGTAGCTTTCTGGAGGATGAAGTGGACAATTCTTGAATCTCCACTGGATGCTCATTGCTCCACATGTGGCAGTTTAGTTTGCTAACAAAACCATTCATCCCAAAATGGGCCTCGTCGATGAAGATGTTTTGTGGCCAAAGGCAGAGTTAGCTTCTAACTGTTCCAGAGCCCAGTCTGCAAATGTACAGCGCAATCTATGGCCAGTGCACTTCAGTTCTTCAGTGACATCAAGTCCAGATGCAAAATCTGCCAAACTGTGATAGACGATGACAGGCCCAGCTCTTGTGCTTGGTAGTTTGAAACTGATCGGGATGGAATCTCGCATATACTCTGACAAATGGTGGCGATGTTTTTACTGAACGTGCAGTTTGCTGACATGCAGGTAGGACAATTATGTACGCTGTAAATTTCATGTAATGCATAGAATGTTTAATGAATGCAACACCCATTTTGATAATAAACTTTAATGATTTCTAAGTGTTGTGTAACCATTTAACATTTCATGACTAGTTGCCAAGACTCATCAAAAACACATGATAAATAAATACTGCCGCCATAGCGTCCAAATACGGCCACCGTGAGCTGTCAAAAATAGGACATCCTCACTGGAAAACCCTTTAAATTAAGGCTCTATGGGATACAACAACTTCACATCTTATTACCATGGTACTATGTCATGGATGCCGATTCTGCCTCACAGCAACCCTACGAGACAGAGCAGGACTGTCCCACAGGGCTTCCTGGGCTGAAATCTTTATGGGAGCCAATCACCAGGTCTGTTCTCTCTCAGGGGGGTTCCTACCACCAACTTCTCAGTTACAGCAGCCAAACCCATAACCTGGGTGCTGCCAGCCGTCCCTGGTACTATGCTCTTACTGAGAGGATAACTGGATTTGGACACTGGAAGTTCTAAAGGAGACAGGCTTTAGGACGGTATAAAAGCAGTATGTGCGTCTATCAAGAACATACAATGAAGCTCATTTGTCTCAGGCACTTATTCTTCTATGAAGTGACATCTGCCCAACGTGACATTTTAGTTCAAAAATGAAAAAACAGTATTTACAGAATTTTAAGAACAGTGGGAAATTGCTACATTTACATAAAATACTGACTAGTCTTATGAAAGACGCTCTGGTAGTGCGCTAGCAGTTCAAACCCGGCAGCTCTGGGGGACAAAGCGCTGCCATCACAGCCACAGCTGCAAGGACTCCACAGGCAGCCCTCCGTCACAGGGCCGTTCTCCTCTGACACACGGGATCACCAGGAGTCGGCATTGACTCAGTGGCACCCAGTAACAACAATCTTATGAAGTGACCCAGCCACTGAGGACCACGAGTTTGCTCCGAGCTACCCTAGCAAGTGTTTCCTCTGCACGGTGTGTCTTCAGCATCTCACCCCCCTGACGCACCCTGCTGAACTAGTGTCCCACTTCTGGCTTTAAGTCAGGCAACTGCATGAACAAGTGTCTTGGCATCTCCATTTCTGACACCCAGGAGAAGGGACTACACCAGATAACACAGATTCGGGGGTATAATTAGGGAGGTACAGACTACATCATTTGGAATTACCTGATAAATACTCCACGGTGAGAACTAAGAACCAGCCTCCTAAGCTTACAAATTAAACGGAGCTTTCCCAAGTGTTCAAATTATACCTAAGATTAGTTTCCTTCCTTGGCATGACTCCTGAAGAGACTACATCTTCACCAGGCATCATTCCCGGTTCCCAGTACCTGACATGTCAGAATGTCCAAGTATCTGAGGAGACCTAATTCAACGCTTGGCTTAAATTCCATTCCAGCACAACATTTGTGCCCAGTCCTTGTGCTCCTCACTGCTGCCCTGTCACCTGCAAGGGCAGCTGGTACCCAGTGAGTGAGCATTTCTGCATCTCCTCTCATAGCCCAGTTATGTTCCACTGAGACTGCAAACATGCCATCACGGAAATCTTGAAGAAAAAGGGAGCCCCTTCACTGAATTAAAAAATAACATTTTTCACAACAAGTTTTATATAAAATGTTTTATACACTACATTAACATATATAAAATGTAAAAATGTTTATATACTTTATATAAAAGGCTTAAAACTAAAGTAGTGACCCTGGTCTCTCTGCCGCTCAGTTATTGGAGCTGACAAACTGGCCTTCATGGCTTTAATCTCAAAATCAGTCATCTAAACAAACAAAAGCACGCTTTACCTTACAGCCTTCGCAGGCATGAACTCCATAGTGGAATCCTGATGCCACGTCCCCACAGACTTTACACAGCAGAACCATGCCACTGAACTCTAGGGCACAAACAGACAAGGAGTGAAGAACTGGAAGAAGCATTATTGTGTTTGTGACAACAGTTTTATTTCAAATAAATATTCTGTTCAATTTGTGAGGACATTTAAAAACAAACACGTATCTACTTCTATAAAGTACAAGAAAGATCTTTATACCACATTATCAAATCCAATCAAATCCAAAGAAATCAGTTTTCTTTTAAAGCCATCTTATGGGACTGCCAAAAATACCTCCGAGAGCGAGGTTTTTCCTTTCCTGGTGATTTTAAGCATACACTGAAATTCTCTATATCTGGAGTTACTCTGAATCAGATACACAACCAGAATTAAGAAAACAATCCTCATGGATACGGAAGAAGCCAGTCGGAGAAGCCAATCAACGAAGGATGCCAGGGGATGTCCTACAGCCAGCTGTGCAGAGAGCCAGCCTCCCTGGCCGACAGGAGCCACCAGGTCCCACCCGCTCCTCTCGCTCCTCCACAACCACTGGAGGCGGAGGTCCTGACCCCCCTCTCAGCTGCCTCTCTCCATCACTGTTTCCTGCTCCCACATGTTCCCAGCTCTAACTGCACGCCAGTGAGCCCCTTACCACAAACGAGTACTTTCTTTTGGACAGGAGTCCGTGCTAGAGGTCCAGAAGAAACGTCGTCTGTAAGCAGGTGTCACCAGAGGTACCACAGAGGAAATGTGGCCAGGCAAACGACGTACTCACCCGTCCCGCCCACTGAACTACTGACCCACCACTAGGCAGAGGGAGACAAAACACGGATTGTCAGGGTTTCCCACACGGAAGGCTGGCACAGTAAGCTCCACCTGCATGAGCCACGGCAGCCTCTAGAAAACCCAAGTTGACTTACTTGTCACCCCACTGTGACTCTTTGTCATCCCAGGGACACTGGACTTGCTTGTTTTCAAAGAACAATCTATTCGGTCACTCTTCAGGATGCCTTCAATACTGGAGAGGTCGCCATTCTTGGGATTACCGTTGGTGTCAGAGCTGCAGTTATTTGGAGAAGATGGGACAGAGGAGGAGGACTGGAAACTGTTTTCTGAGCCGTCACTGTGACAAGACGCAGGGCTGGAGGCTGAACTGGAAGAGCTGATGTAGGCGATCACACCTCCTAAAAAAGAGGGGAAATCAGGTCATTAAATGAAGAGAACAAATATTCTCTGTTTGCCAACTTAAGAAGTCTGTAACATTAGAGACGGGCTCCTGACACGAAGTGTCTGTTTACACCAAAAGTAAAAGTAACTGATTTCCCAATTTCCTACCTTCTTCCATGTGGCTTAAGGTGCCCCCAACTCTGACTCCTATCATCTAACGATGGAGAAGGCGCTCACTGGCCCAGGGAGCCTGAGCACAAGCTGGCCCAAACAAAAAGCTTCTCACCTTCTGAGCATGCCCTAAAAGGGTTCAAAACACTCTCTGAAGGACTGCAAGGCTTAAATGTGACAGAATCTGGCTCTGGCTCTCTGTGCTTCCTCCACTATGTCTTTATATGACACGATTCTCAAAACGGTGAGTTCATCCTTTGCCTCCTCCAGCATGGGGACGGAACACAGGTTAGTCAGGAACACAAAGAACATCTGAAACTTGGAATCAAGTCACTGATCTCAAAACAGGGAGCCTGTCACAGCTGCTGCTCCCCTCATCTTTCTGTTTGATGCCCTCAGAAGATTTCCAGGGTCATCCACTAATTCTCAGCTCCATATTCTCCCTTCTCCAGCCAATTCTGCCATTAGACCTACAGACATACTCATCTCTAAGGAGTACGGACACACTACTTGTTCTTCTGACTCACTATTTCCAGTCAGTGACTGAGGCTTGAAGGGAGAATCCACGTTCTAAGAGTAACGTAAGGCTGACACTAACTCCCTCTGCATGGAGCTATTAAACCAAAACTAAAGCCGCTGCCATCAAGCCCAGCACAACTCATACAGAGCAGAACTGGCCCCTAGGGTTTTCGAGGCTGTCATCTTGCCAGAACCAGGCTGCCACATCTTTCTCCCATCGTCTCGTGGGTACCAAGTGCTGACCTGGTTAGCAGCCGCGCGGGCTTCCCCACTGCGCTACCAGGGCCTTGTGACGCACAAACAGCCCTCTCCGTTTTAATTCTCTGGATGCCTAGAAAAGTCCTTCACGGGTAACCAGCCTGTTGAAGACCTACTGCTCTGCCTTAGCAGAAGCCAGATCTAACAACACGGACAGATCCAAAGTAGTATAAACTATGAACATGGTTACAAGACAAAGAGACAGACACGGCCTTTCATACAAGGCTAGACGGCTGTACTGAAGAAGGAAGGGGGGACGTCTGCACAGTCCCCAAGTAACGACAGCAGTTAAACTTCACCCTGAAAACTGCTAAAAAGAAACTGACTCCCCAATTTCTCTTCAGAGCAGAGCAATACTTTTTAAGTAATTTTTTTAGAACTAACAAGCCATACAGTCAAATATTGAAGCTAAAAGCAAGTCCAAAAAACAGAGATTTCCATTTACAGACAAGAAGAAACCAGGCAGAGAACTCTGAAGTCACTAGTAATCTATCATGCTGACACTGGGTACCAGGGACGATATTTAAGCACCACTCACACCCACCTGGGCTGACCGTCCTGAGGGTGAAGGCCATCACAACGCTCAGTGGACTTGCTGACAACAGGACAGCCCTGCTCAGAGGTTAAGAGCTCAGCTGCTAACTAAAAGGCCAGCAGTTCCAATCCACCAGCTACTCCCCAGAAACCCCACGGGGCAGTTCCACTCTATCCCATAGGGTATCTGTAAGTCAGAATCAACTTTAAAGCAACGGGTTTGGTTTAAACTATATCAAGAAATGCACAATGGTATTTGCTATACACACATTTATTATGCTAAGTCCAACTATATATGTAGCTGATTTTTAAACATAAAATACGTAACTTAACACAGACAATTCTACCAATTATACTGCTCTGGTACGGCAAGCTATGGCTAACCAAAAGGTGGGCAACTGAAATCCACCAACTGCTCTCTGCAAACGCTACGGGGCAGTTCCACTTTGTCCTCTAGCGTCACAGTGAGTCCGAATTGACCAGACAGCAGTAGCTATGCCATGTGTTAAGCACACATATTCACATCAATCTGGAGGTGGAAGGTACTTCCACTCTCTACAGCCCGACTCACTCGCCCAACACTCTCTTACTACAGGTAGCTCAGCTGCCCGGCGTGAAGTTGGAGCTTCAAGATCACTATTTTTCTTGCAATGAGGCCCCTAACTACAAATCAATAATTCTCCAAGTATGATCTCCAAACGAGAGCTATCGACACCGCCTGGAAATCAGTCAGAATGCAAACTGTCAACTCCCAACCCAGATACAGTGAATCAGACACTGTGACGTGCCCCACTGGGGATTCCCACTGACGATGGAGAACCACTGCCACAAGCCAACGGCTTCACCTGTGTTCAGTGGAAAGGAGACCACAGAGAGTTCCAACAACTGAATTGTCATCTACCACCGCTTTCAAAGTCTGAAGGCTCTTAACAAATGGTGCTGGCAAAATTGGATGTCCATCCGCAAAAAACTGAAACAAGACCCGTATCTCATCCCTTACACAAAAACCAACTCAAACTGGATAAAAGACCTAAATATCAAACCTAAAACGATAAAGATCATGCAAGAAACAACAGGGTCAACAATGGAAATTTTAATACACAATGTTGATACACTTCAAAATCTGACAAGGCACAGTCAACATAAAGTTTATACAAGAGAACTACTCAGAATCAAACACTTTTGCTCACCCAAAGACTTTACCAAAAGAATTAAAAGACCATCTACAGAATGGGAAAAATATTTGGCAACTGTATGTCACACCAACATCTGATCTCTGTGATCTACAAGGTACTGCAAAATACCAACAAGAAAAGGATAAATAACCCAATGGGATGGACAGATACTTCTTTAAAAGGAGATCCAGGCAGCCAAAAGACACATGTGGAAATGCTCACAATCACTAGTTATTAGAGAAATCCAAATCAAAACGACAATGAGATACCATCTCACCTCAGCAAGACTGGCCATGATCCAAAGAACACAAAACAACAAATGCTGGAGATGCTGTGGAGAAATGGGAACTCTCTTGCTGGTGGGATTGCAAAATGGTACAACCTCTTTGGAAAGCAATCTGGCGCTTCCTTAAAAAGCTGGAAATAGAGATACCATTTGACCCAGTAATTCTACTGCTTGGAATATATCCTACAGAATCAAAGCCATTCACACCAACTGATGCATACACACAAATGTTCATCACAGCACAGTCCACAACAGCAAAAACATGGCATCAACCCAGATGCCCAACAACAGAGGGATGGATAGGTAAACTATGGTATATATACTGAATGGAACACTATGCAATGATAAAGAACAATGATGATTTCAGGAAGCATTTCATCACCTGGTTTCAATTAGAAGACATTATGTAGGGTGAAATCAGTCAGTGGCACCAAGGACAAGTATTGTATGAGACCCCTACTATAAGGGCTTAAAAACAGACTCATGTGTTCAGAAGACGACTCTTTGACAGCGGCAAGGGAGGACAGGGAGGGACAAAGGGAGGGAGTTGGTTACAGATTGGATAGTTCATAGAAATCTGGTTGGGTGAAACCAGTGACAGTCCACATTAGAAAGAAGATCAATTTAACTGGACTTCAACATGACCTGAAAACTCTTCTGATCTTAACACAATATTGCAAGGACAGAGTAGGAGGGGCAGGGGTCTGGGAACCATGCCCTCAGGGGACATCAAGGCCAACTGGCATAACCAGCCTACTGCTAAGAGTCTTCCACACCCCATATTGGTGAGTGGCATCTGGTGTCTTAAAAGCTAGCAAGCTGCCATCTGAGGTACACCAAATGGTCCCACCTCAAGTGGAACAGATGATCACCAAGGACTAAAATGACAGGGGGGAAACAGAAAGACCCACATGAATGGGTGACTATATCCACATGAATAGGTGATTATATCCACACGTGATCAGAACCAGATGGTGCCTGGCCACCACCAATAACAGTCAAGATGGGACTCACAGTGTTGACTCCCAGTGGCAACAAGAGAAAAGGGGTGCACCCTAAAAATGCCACTAAAAGACCGTAACTGATGGTCCAAAGGCCTGGGGGTTCCCCAGGAGCATGACCCCTAGACCTGATGCAGCCACTGATCATAAATCTTTACTGAGGTCAACTCTTTGGACAGGAATGGAATGGACTTTGGGACACAGAGTGACCATATCATATGTGCACTTTATGGTTCTATGCATCTGTAGGATGTCATCCTACTGGCTTCTTACTAGAGGGGAGTGGAGAGAGTGGAGAGGAGTGAGCAGGAGATTGTTGGGAAGATATTGTTGGGAAGGGAGAAGTGTGTTGTCACTGGGCAAGGAGAGCAGAAGGAGCAGCAGCTGGGCGGGCATGCAGATTTAAACTGGACTGTACACTTTCACTCAATCACAATTAAAAAAGAAAGTCTGAAGGTTCCTAAGACTTCAAAATACAAGATGCTTCCCAATTCTGAATTTATTCCCACAGTCTAGAGAGACTATATAAAACATATTTCAGCAGTACTGGCAGACAGCTGCTGTCCAGACAGTGAATTTGGGTACAACAGAGACACTGCCGAGTCCTGCAGCACCCTCCTTATCACTGGCATGTTCCAGGCCACCGCTGTGGCAACTGTGGCGATTCATCACCCCCAGGGTCTTCCTCACCCTTGCAGTCACCAGGACACGATGTCTTCCGCCAGCGATGGACCGCTCCCGACAAGTACACAGAGAGTGGGTGGGACTCTTTCAAAACACATGTTTCCAAGGCCCTGCCCCATCTAGAGAACGTGCCCTCAGTAAATGGGCAGTTAGAGCATGCTCCGCGGGTGGCTCCCTGCCCACTAGGTTTAAGAGTGGCCACAATCAGTAAAGGGAAGCACAGACGGGCCTGCAGTCTTAAAAGGTAGTATTTTTACTGGCAAAGCTGCTTGAAAACTTGTCAATCTACAGAGACCCAATTTTAATTTAGACACTTACTGAATGTCATGTTATTGGGTAAAACCACTGGATGACACCTATCTTTATAAAACTTTAGGAATTTGTGATTCACATTAGAAGTTAGCAAACTGTTTTTCTCACATGTCTCTCTGCTGAGAGTAGCATCCAAAGGAAAACACTCTTAGTTTTCAATGAACTCCCAAGGAATGGTCTCACAGCTGTATGTCTTCTCCTAAAGTACCACCTTGGGTCTTAAATTTACTTTCTAACACCTCAGGAAAAGATGAGACCAGACCAAACCAAACCCACTGCTACTGGATCAACTCTGACTCACAGTGACAGAGGAGAACTGCTCCACAGAGTTTCCAAGGTGCACCTCTTAGATCTGAACTACCAACCTTCTGGTTAGCGAATGTAGTACTTAACCACTACACCACCAGTTTTCCAAAAGATGAGAAAATGATGTTTTTTTCTTAGAAGCAGGTCTTTGGTAGGGCTACATGCAGAGCAGCCAGTTCAGTTCACAAAGTCTTCTGACCTTGACTGAAGATCAGATGGCTTAAAAATTAAGTTAAAAGTGCTAACTGAGCGATAACAAGTATTGTTAATTCATTATCCAAAACACAGCTTCCCTTGCAAAAGCTCCAAGATCCAACCTAAGAAAAACAACTGGGCTACTGCCAGTCTTGAGATTCAATCCCCGTCTCAGAGGAACTCAACAACCACTGGGGGCTGGCACTGGGGGATCACAGACACCATCCAGAAGCCCGCCCCACAACCAACACCGATGGAGTCCTGCTAGGTCTACTCACGTTAGCAGATACCCACCTACCGACACGGTGGCTAGCCACCCACACTGGCTGAACTTTCATTTCCTAGAAGGCAGAGGAGTACATCTAGGAGTTCCTCTACTCAGTGAAGACAGGGAGGTGAAAAGTCACTGAGTACCTGATGGATGCCAAGAATAAAACGACACCATTTCACACCACATTTCACCTTCCCAACAACCCTGTGAATTAACTTCCCTCACCCCATCTTACAGATAAGGAACTCCAAGCAGAAGTAATCCAATTACTCGGCGGCAGGGCCGAGAGCTGACACCACCTAATTTCAAACTGCAGACTTTGCGTTCTTACTGAGAAGACCTGGGCTAGTCAGTCACTTTCAATCTCTCAAACGAGGGTCATTCTCTATAAAACAGGAATACCTGCCCACAGTTATTACGGGACTGAAATGGTATTCATAAGAAAGGATTACCAAAGTGATTCTGCCTGCAGTTTTTTGATGATAAAGCAGGGAAGGTAAAATCCCCGACCCAGCAAGTTCCAACACCTCCAGAAACAGGCAGAACCTACTGCTCAGGCAACTCAAGCTAAAATTAGTCAAGGCACAGTCTTCTCTATTTTTAGTTGAAAGGGACCCTGGAGCTGGGCCAGGTTCCCAGGCTAGGGCATACCCAGTGGTCAGCTTCAGCCAGGCCAGAAGTCAATATCCCATCTTCTGGTGCTAGGAAGCGCTTACTCTCCCTATTTATGCAGGGATTTTCTTACCTGATTGTAAGCTCATCCGTCCTCGAAACCTTCCCTCTCCCATTGGCCACCACCCTGGAAGGTAGGCTTGACTTCAAGTCATGAACGTACATTTCTGCTTTGGGACTTAGAAGATTTTTCTCATCAAAGAGCTTTTTCCCCCACTTTAAAATAATAAATTCTACTGAAAGACTGCTAGAGCAGATCTAACTGAAGCATAAACTTCTGATTGCACCCCAGGTGCCAAAGCTCCATGGCACAGTGTGTCCACTTCCCCAAAAAGCCTTCTGGGCCCATTGGGAAACAGTTATGTTAACCATTCATTCCAGTGTCATGGGTGCCAAGTGTCATACAAATGACCGCATACTGCTGAGGACCACAAAAGAGCACAAGAGAGACAGAACTTTGGAGGGGCAAATGACACAGCCTGAGCAGCAATATCTAAGCAGGGATCTTACAAGATCGCTAAGTCATTAAAGGATGCACTAGGTATGAGGTGATACAGGACAAAAGAATGGAATGACAATGCAAAACAGACTTGTCTCCATGTAAACTGCTGGGAAAGGGATGCCAAGTATAAGCTGGTATCTGAAGAAAAGCTGGAACTGGCGAGCAAGCTGATTATAAAAGAGAAAAATGACTAAGTTGGGAGGTTCTGCAGGGGACTACACTCTCCACCAGCTATGGCCCTACACCACTTCAAACCAAGTCAATTCATACAGGACCACCTGCACCCCTAAGACTGTAAGACCACCACATTATGCACAGTCCATCAAACACTATGTAGGTTTAACCTGATTCCAACACCAGACAGCTTGTGCTCCACATGGGGAGTCCACAGATTCAAATTCTGACTCCCCGACTCACTTGGGCAAGTTACTGAGCCCCTCATCTTTAGGACAGTGGCAAAAATTCCATCCTTCATAAAGGTAAGGTAGGCAAGCAAGGCAATAACACACATAAACCCGCTACCACCAAGTCAATTCTGACTCATAGTGACCCTAAAGACAGAGCAGAACTGCCCTACAGTTTCCAAAGAGTAGATAGACGTGGATTTGAACTCCTGCCGTAACTCGTAACTACTGTTACCGTTTCCTAATACATGTTCAGGGCCTATTAACTGAGTGCTCAAAAGATACTAGTCGATAATTTACCATAATTATAACCAAACCTAACCCATCATTGTCAGGTCAATTTCAACACCTAGCAACGCCATGGGACAGACCAGAAGTATCCCACAGGCTTTCAAGGAGCACCTGGTGAATTCAAACCACCAACCTTTCAGTTAATAGCCACAGCACTTAACCATTATGCCACCCGAGTTACCCTAACTCTAACACAGGAGTTCACTCAGAATATGCAAAGCTAATCTTTCTGTCCCTTGTTTCTTCCTTCATTTTTGAATAGGGACCCTGTCATTTCTCTGCAGGGTCTTTCTCCAATGCTACCTTCCCAGCTCCCCAAGCTGACTCAGAAAGCAATATGCTACTTCACCTGATTCTCCCTGCTGCCTTACTGTTTCTCTCTCAAAAACGAGCATTTCTTTGCTCTCTGCCTACTTCTAAATGGTCTTTCCAAGTTTGCAGAAATACAGTAGGACATCCCAAACCAAACCAAACTCACTGCCATCGACGTGACACCAACTCATAGCAACCCTATAGACAGAGTAGAACTGCTCTATAGTTTCCAAGGAGCACCTGGAGGATCTGAACTGCCGACCTTTAGGTTAGGCGCTGTAGCATAACCACTAACGCCATAACCACTAAAGCCATGCACTGTAGCATAACCACCACAGATTTGTAAAAATAAGAATGGACTATGTGGGAAAGTTGTCCCCATTTCTAAGGTACAAACTGCATGCATGTTTATGAAGTTTGTGAGAGTTATCTTTCATCTGCAAGAACTTGGCATGGTCAATGAAAACCTTCCTGATAATGTATCAACTCAATTTCTCCTATCATTCGCGTTCCTATTAGTCACTGAGTGGGTAGAAAGACATTGTGTAATGGATTATAGGACAGTGACATGTAATGGTCACTGGCTGAGTACATACTGAAAATACACTGGTATGGATCCAACGCGAAGGGCCACAGGCATGCCACAGAGCACTGAATGTGTCCCCGCCCCAGCCAACATCTGCAATGACAATCTGAACAACGGTAAGGAAAATGCTTAACAAAGCTACCTTTGATAGAGAGCAAAAATTGTTAACAGACCAGGTGACAGCATGTAACAGCCTTGAACTTGGGGCCAAAGACAAAAAGAAAAATCTAAGGGAGATACAGGTGATCTTTGTTATACACAGCTGGTATTTACAAATTTGCCTATTAACTGAGGCTTACTTCTAACCCCAAAGTCAACACTCACGGAACCTGGGCAGCCAGGCACGCACACAGCTGGGAGGGAGCTGAGTGACCGACGACACACCTCCTCACTGAGAGTGAACAAGCCAAAGCTCTGCTGTCCTTCCACTCTCATGCTGTAAACAAGTGCTATTTTCCTTTGCTGGTCCATTTAGTGCTATGCTTTTCACTTTTTTTTTGAGCTTTTTGTTGGTGATTTTGTGTTTAAAATGTCCCCAAACATAGTACTGAAATGCTCATCTCGTGTTCCTAAGTGCAAGAGGGCTATGATGTGCGTTATGGAGAAAACACAAGTGTTAGTGAAGCTGTGTTCAGCCTGAATTGTACCATGCTACTCGCCCCGAGTTCAGTGTTAATGAGTTAATTCTACCAAACAAGTACGGAAATATCCGTACTTCTATAAAGGGCTGTATACTGATCCACAGATGACAATATCATGACCAGAGTCTAGCAAGAACTTAATCTTGTATTTTTCCTTGGAATAGTGGTTCAGTATTCCATAATTCCATGTTCCTGGCATTGTAACTACCCCTAACAAGACTCAAATTGCAAATCTCTGTAATTACTGTCAAGCAACTATCTGTACCATGGAGAAGACCTAGCTTCAAAATTAAGGACATGAAAAGGTCATAGCTGAAGGCAAGTTTACTGTGACTCAGCAAAGCAATATACCAAAAACCTTAAACCTGCCAGTGAGTTCACTTACAGCAGGATCCAAAATAAAGGGGGCACTTCCAAAAACACAAACCAAACCCAGCGCTATCTCGTCAGTTCTCATTCACAGCAACCCTACAGGACAGCAGAACTGCCCAGCGCAGTTCCCAACAAGCGCCTGACCACGTTTGAACTGACCACGTTTGAACTGACCACGTTTTGGTTAGCTGCCTTAACACTTAATCACTACACCATCAGGGTTTCCAGGTGTCAACTACAAGCCTGGTAACAATGAAAGGATTTCCGCAATAGCCTGTCCACTACTGAGGGCTGGTCTCCCCAAAAAAACCACCAGGATGGTGACAGATGAGCAAAAACAGCACCAAGTGATGACCGAAAAACCAGAAATGAAAGGACTGAAGAAGCAAAGTCAGCAACCAACCAGAAGCTCCAGTCTGTAGCTCCAAAAGGCAAGATTAAGATGTGTAATTTCATACCCCCGAGAATGACGTGGGATTTCAACCCTCTGCACCAGGCCACCAAACCAGGTTTCAAAGCTGAAAGAATTCATATTAAAGGCTGAGTGACAATGAAATAGCCTGTACCTCTCTTCTGATTCCATGATCAAGTTTCTCCAATTTTCTGAAATATTCTCAAAGGCTACTTAGAGTCCCATGCAACTAAAACACATCTGGAAATCAACTGCATTTTGGCTGTCAATCACTAAGGCATAGTTTTTGGAACGCCGTATGATAAATACAGCATAAATGAAAACTGGCTTCTGTGAAGGTCACTTGCTTTGGGGACGTTGCTGATGGTGCCCTGGAATCTATTTTCGACTCACAGCAACCCCATGTGACAGAGTAGACAGGTAAAAGGGCCATCACTTGCTTGGGAGCAGAAGAAGGAAGAGAATATTGTATTGTTCTGAGATAATACTCTTTGGAAAACAAACAAAAAAATTATAAAGCCAAAGTTCTCTTACTCCGCTTCATGAATGCTCCAGGGACACACTAGCTTAAAAAAAAAAAAAAAAAAAAAGCTTAAATAAATAACGATCAGTCTTGGAGTCACCTATGATCATCTGAGTCATCCTGACTTTGAGCTGAGTGCTTCTCTCTGTGACCCATTTACAGGGAGGATCCCGACCAGAGGGGATTTTCTAACCTTTTTTTTTTTTTCCTTTTAATCACTGAGGGTATATAAAAAACGTTACACCCTACAAGAATTTTTTTTTTTTCTTTTTGGTAAATACTGAAGCATCAGGTAACAGCGGAAAGCCCTGTCCCTTCAGTGGGACAACGCTGAGGACGTCGAGCGCCCTGTCGTTGGGGAAGCCCCGCGCCGTCCTCGAGGCACCTCCCTTAGCTTGGTTCACACCCTCACCCCTCATTTCCTCCTCAAGATCTGCAGCGTCTGTGGCCGCCAGCATCGCTCAAGGCGCCCGTTCACCCCGGCTCAGCACCTCGGGGTCACCTCCCCACACGAGCTGCGGCCGCTGCACTGCGGCGCCCGACTCGGGGCCACCCGTCGCCGGGAGCGCCGCTGCGCACGCGCGTCCTCCTCCGCAGTGTGCAACCCCACGCGGAGGCGGGGGACCGCGGTCACGTCACCGCCCGGAGGGTTCCGGAGGGGCGGGGCCTCCCGGGAGGCCGAGGCGCCCCCCGCCGGAGCGCGCGCGCGCACCCACCCCCACGTGTCCCTGCGGCCCCGGGGAATGTGGGTCACGGAGCCCGGCGGCCTCACGTGTCCCCGCCCGCCGCCGCCGCCTCAGCGCCCATTATGTAATGGAGCGTCACTCGGCCGCCCAGCCAACCGGCGCGCGCGCGCCGCCGAACGTAAACACAGCGCGCACGTGGCTCGCGCGGCCAGGCCATGTGAGGGGGGGCCGGGCCCGGCGGCGCTGCGGCGGTCCCCCGGGCCGGGCGGGCGGGCTCGGGGCGACCCGGGGGCGACGGGCGCCGAGCCGGGGAGGACCCGCGGCGCGAGGCCGCCCGCCCCGCCCGCCCCGGGGCCCTCCGCCGCCGCCCCCCGAGGCGCCCGGGGCTTCCGAGCGTCCCTCAGCCGTCCACACCCGCCGCGGTCTGCCTCTTACCCGCATTCACCTCCATGGCGCCCTCAGGCTGGGGCCGCGGCCGCCCGCTTCCCTCAGCGCGGGGACGGTGCAGCCACCGCTTCAGCGCAGCGCCGCCCCGGGCGGGAGGCGACGGGGGTCGCGGGGCCCCTTCATGGGCAGGGCGAGCGGGGCGCCCGGGAGCCGGGCCCGCAGCCGGCCGGCGAGGGGGCGGGGGCGGCGCGGGGGGCGGCCGGCGCGCGGCGCTCCTCCTCGCGGGGTCCCTGACAACAAAGCGGCGGCCCAGCGGCTTCCTGCAGCCAGCGCACCGCGGCGGCGAGGGCGGCTGACGGGGAGGGCAGCGGCGACCATGTGACCCGCGCACACACCCCCTCCCTCGGCCCGCCCGCCGCGCGGCTCCGCCCCCTCCGCCTTCCCGCCCGGGCTCCCGGCTCCCCGCCCGCCCCACGCCCCCTCTGGGCGTCCCCGGCGGTCGCCTCCCGGGACCCTTTCCTCTCCGCTTCCTGCTGCCTCTTTCCTTCCTCTTCCTCCTGCGCCTCCTGACCTTCCTGCCCCGGGCTGGGCCCCCCCCCCAGCCTCCGACCCGGTGACCTCTCCTATGGCCACCAAGGACCACCGCAGGGCGCCCGGCAGAGCCACTCACAAGGACCCCGGCCTGGGCCAGCGTCCCCGCAGCGGGTTTTACTTGGCCACCCACCAACGTCTGCAAACGCCGGGCTCGTTCGGGCACAGCGCCCTCTCGCCCTGTTATCCCTGGGTGATCTCATCCAATCCCATAGTTTAAATTCAGCTGTGTTCTGTTAATTCTGCTAATTCTCATTCTGTCTGAGCTCCAGATTCCTATAAGCAGCAGCCGGTTTGATGACACCCCTTGGGTGTCCTACAGTTTGCACGCGTAGGCAGGTGTATCCCTGCGTCAAAACTCAGTGAATGTTGCCCTTTTCAACTTGGGTGTAAATTTTACTTTGGGAGAAAAAAAAAAAAAGTGGAAATAAATGACATGCAAGACCAAAAAGCATACGCACTGCCGTCTTGTCGATTCCAACTCGTAAGGACCTTATAGAACAGGGTAGAACTGCACCACGGAGTTTGCAAGAAGTGCCTGGTGGGTTCGGACCACTGGCCTTGATGGTTGGCAACTGTAGCAGTTAACCCACCACGGCTTCTAAAGGCCATGCAGCCGAAGAAAATGAAGTCCGTTGATGTCTGCAGTTTGCTTTGAAATAAGTTACCAAAATAAGATGGACTGAGGGCTGGAGGCCTGGATAGGTGGATAGGAGTTTCGTAGGATGTTAATTGCAGCATCTAGGTGGTAAACACGTAAGTATTGACTCTAAAATTCTTTCCAGTTGGCTCTTCGCTTGGAAATTTTCAGTATAAAATGTTGGGAGAGAATGTAGCACATAAGACGTTTTTATAGGTGAGACACCCGGACTTCCTCCGTTCCCCTCCAAACACACCCATATTCTTTCCTGGGCTCAATATTTACTGTTTCAGCAAATCTGCCAGCTCCTGAGCCCAGCAAATTAGATTTCTTAGGTTTCCTCTTTCTCCATCCCTCCTGCTTCCCAGATCCCATTCAGTCTGTTCACAATCTGAGCTATCTTCCAAATCGGTCTCCAATCCCTGTGCTAACCACTACCATCTCCTGTCCAGGCTGCTGCCATAAATCTTCTCTCACAGGGGACTGTCCTTGGGTCTACCTACAGTCTCTTCTCCAGCCGGCTCTCAGCTATTTTTAAAATGTAAATGAGATTTGATGACTCTGCTAAAAACCCTCACAAGGCTTTCTAATGCTCTTGGCGTCTTGCCCTGACCTATAAAGCCCCACACAGTCTATGGTCCATGCTTTTTCTGTCCAAAGTCTCTCGGCCACCAAACCCCTCTAATCACCATTGCCTCTTCCCTTCCTCATGGTGTTGTCATCCCATGTGACCCTGTTGCCAGAGTTCCTCAAGCCACCCTCTGTAGCTTGCTTTTTTAATTTAATATACCAAACAGCATCTGCTTCTAATAGTCCACTGCCGTCAGGTCAGTCCTGACTCATAGCGACCCTATAGCTTCCACGTGGGTAAAATGAGGCTAAAACGAACAACCTAGGAAACAAAAAAATTCCGAAAGAGTACACCACCATTCAAATCCGAAAAAGAATGTGAAAGTGGGAAGGAACGTTAAAGGAAATAAGACCCTCTTTCTATAATGATGCCTAAAAAATAAAGTCTGTGTCCACGAGACCCAGGTTGTTTTTATAAGACCACGTCTTCACTAGGAGGCTTTGTGGATGACTCTCAGAGGACAGAGAGCCACCACCCCGGTCGGTCACCAGCCAAGCCACTGGCCCCTGGAAACTGAGTTGAGCTCATCCATACCAGAGAAGAAGCCGTCAGAGGAGACAGTCCCCAGAGTGCTGTAGCTTCAGTGGAAATGGCCTTTTGCTGCTGTCACCCCAAGGAGCCTCATTTCTTAGCCCTTTGGCTTGTATGGCTCAGTCTCATTCTGATTCTCAGACTATTCGTAGTGGATTTCTACCACCTCTCCTTCCTCATTCTTCTGACTAAAAGGGTAACTCGACTGAACATGGTGACTGGTTGTATCTTCAAAATTAACTGTTAAGAGAGACCCACATGAGTGGGTGACTACATCAACATGTGACCAGAAGAACCAGATGGTGCCCGGCCACCACCAATGACAGCTGTGATAGGGCTCAAAAAGTTGAGTCTCACTGGCAACACAAGAATAAAAAAGGGGTGCACCCTGAAATCTCCACTGAAAGACTGTAACTGATGGTCCGGGGCCTCGGAGTTCTCCTGGGAGCATGGCTTTTGGCCCTGATGCTGCCCCCCTCCATAAATCATAATGGAGGTCAACTCTTTGGACAGGAATGGATTGGACTTGGTGACATAGAGTGACCATATCTTGTGTACACTTTATGGTTTCATGCATCTACAGGATGTCATCCTGCTGACCTCTTACTGGAGGCGGGGGAGAGGGTGGAGAGGAGGGGATAGGAGACTTTTTGGAGGATATGACATGTATAGAACCCAGAGGAGGAGTGTGCTGTTACTGGGCAGGGGGAGCAGGAGGAGCTGCACACAGGCAGGCACACAAATTTATACGTGATTGTACGTTTTCACTCAATCATAATAAAAAAAAAATTTTTAAATTCACTGTTAAAAACGCAAATCATCACCTGGGAAAGTTACCCAGTGACCTCTTATAATCACCTTCTGAGAAACTGGACACAGTACAAGTCAATCTGGATGTGGGCAAAGGAAGAACCTAAATATTAGAATTTCTAACGCCAAACTCCAGCAAAATAGGCCAAAAGAAGTACTGAGAGAAAGGAGAAGTACTGGGGGAAAAAACACAATGTTTCCTTAAAGACAAGGTAGTTTTTGGGTCATTCCTCATTCTAAAACGTTCTAAAGAATCCTTCTGGTTCCCAATACACAATAATACTCCACCTGAACTTTGTCTTTCTGTATTTGACCTCAATTCTGACTCACAGTAACCCTATAGACAAAGTAAAACTGCCCCAGAGATTTTCCAAGGAGCACCTGGATTTGAACTACCGATCTTCTGCTTAACGGACATAGCACTTAACCACTGGACCACCAGGTTTTCCATATTCTAAATCAGCAGCTCTCAAACACTGCTGTCTCTAGACTCCTTAGTTACTGTTATTGTTACCCCAAATCCCAAAACCAAACTCCCTGCCATCCAGTGGATTTCTGACTCCTAGCGACCCTATAGGACACGGTAGAACTGCACCCTAGGCTTTCCAAGTCTGTGTTTATGGAAGCTGGCCGCCATATCTTTTGACCAAGGAGCAGCCAGTGGTGGGTTCAAACCACAGACCTGCTGGTTCACTGCTGAGCGCTTTAACCGTTGCACCACCAGAGCTCCTTTGGCTGGTGATGGTGGCCGTCATCAAATACATTTCAACTCATGATGAATGCATATGTGTAAAGTAGAACTGCTCCATTGAGTTTTCAAGACTGTGACCTTTCAGAGACAGATAGACAGGTCTGTCCTCTGAGGTGCCTGTGGATTGACTCACACCACCAACCTTCGAGCTAGTGATTGGGCACTTAACCCTTTGTGCCAGCCAGGGACTCCTGAGGACTTCCTTTAGTCTCTTAAAATTACTGAAAGACCACTAAGAGCTTCTTTGCTGGCTCATATCTATTAACACATATCATATTAGCAGTGGAAAACCGTGGTGGCACAGTGGTTAATAGCTACAGCTGCTAACCAGAAGATCAGAAGTCCCAATCTGTCAAGTGCTCCCTGGAAACCTATGAGGTAGTTCTACTCTGTGCTATAGGGTCAAAATGAGTCAGAATCAACTCCATGGCAACAGCTTTCGGGTGTTAGAAGTTGAAAACTGAGAAATCCTTAAAATTATATTTTAATATAATTAAATTAACTGGTTTTAATTAATTTAGTAAAATTAATTACATTTTAATATAATTAAAACATATTACCATAGCAGTTAGACCAATTACATCATCACATGTCAACAAACAGCTCTGACGTTTTGCAGTTGTCCTTCTTCATGACTGGAGCAGTGGTCATGACCGGTGCAGGGCTACAGTGTCTAACTAAAGACTCTTAGGTCAAATGTAAATTGGAAACTCTATGGGGCGGCTTGCCATGTCCCATAAGGTCGCTTTGAGTCACAATTGACTCAAGGGCCATGGGTTTAGTTTTGCATATTCATTCTGACATTTGTCACCTACCTTATTTTTTTTTTTTTTATTGTGAATTAAGAACACTTTTACAGGCTATATCACGTTGCCATATAACACCCAGAACTTTCACCTCTATTGTATTTTAGCTGTCCCCACCCTCTCTTCCTCCCAACCACACCCCGTGACAGCATGCTTCCCCTTTTGTTCGGAACTTCCTGTGACTTTTTGATAAAGGTCGGGCCCTCTTCTCCCAATCAACATGGCTCCAGCCAAGTGTGCCTCAGACAACCCCACGTGCATTTTTAAAGGGTTGATAGCCTCCTGGATCCCTCTGTGTTTTGTAATGTCCAGGCCAGTCTTTGTCTGGGGAGCTGGCCCTGGTGCTGGCTGCAGTCTGGGGTTAGAGAGTCCAGGCGCCACACTCCCAGAGGGCTCTCTGCTCAGAAGAACCATCAGGTGTTCTCCTACCTTCTTCTAGTCTCTTTTTTCTTTCCTGTTCCAGGCATGGTACCAGCTTTGGCATCACCACATACTTATTTAGCAAGAGTATGTTATTATTTTAAAGTCAAATATTTGTCCATGCAAATTTTTTAAACTAGAATAGCTTACTTATGTTTAAAATAATAATACTGCACTTTAATTACCAGTATGATTTACATAGATACCCCTATGTAAATACTGGCTTCTCATTTTATGACTTCATAAAATATTCAAACAAACACATTATAATATTACATCTGTAAACAGAAAGAAAGAATCAAAATTGAATCTACCCATTGACTCTGTTTATGTGCAATACTAGAAATGATGCACACATCCAGCACAAATACTCCAGTGCAACAATAATATCTTACTGGATACAACGAACAAATGCTACACTGTTTTACAATTTAAGTTAATTAAAATTAAATTAAAAATTCAGTCCCTCAGACTGGGATCAGTGATCAGTAGCTACCGGTGACTAGTGGCTGCTCTATCTGTTCCTAAAGATTTATCGCTTTTCATACTCTTTCTGAGCCAGTTTGATAAGTCATTGCTCTAGGAATTTGTGTAAATTGTATGTCTTAGTCATCTAGCACTGCTAATAATAGAAATACTGGATGGATGGCTTCAACAAACAGAAGATTATTCTCTCACCGTCTGCTAGGCTAGAAGTCCACATTCAGGGTGTCAGCTCCAGGGAAAGTCTTAGCACAGGAACCTCCGTCCAAAGGATGTCCTCTGCTGTTGCTGCTGCTTTCTGAATGGTCTGATGTTCCCCCCCATCTCTGTTCTCTTCTCTCCTTTATATCTCAAATGAGACTAGTTTCAACTGTAGATTAATCTCACAGATAGTATTTACATAAGTGCTGCTCATCCCATGTCATTTATATCATAGGAGGAGGATGTATAACACATATGGAAATGACTTTAGAGGATAAAACTGTGGACAATCATACGTACTGCGAATTGTGACCTGGCTAGGTTGACAAATATCGGGGTGGGGGTGGGGGGACACAATTCAATCTGTGATAGTGTGTAAACCCAAAGCAATCCAACCCATAGCCGTTCACTTGACTGCAAGTCATACCAACCCAATAGGAGAGAGTAGAACTGCTCCATAAGGTATCCAAGAAGCAGCTGGTGAATTTGAACTGCTGATCTTTTAGTTAGCAGCCGAGCTCTTAACCACAGGGCCATCAGGCCTCCATGTTGTATCAGTTTGCGAATTCCTTGGAACAAAGTTGTCCGTGACACTCATTTCCACTGAGTCGATTCCAATTCATAGTGATCCTATAAGATAGAGTAGAACTGTCCCATACAGTTTCCAAGGAGTGCCTGGTGGATGTGACCGGCCTACGTTTGGGTTAGCAGCTATAGCACACAGTATTCCCTTACTAGCTCTTTAATTTCTACCGAGTCTGTAATTCTCATCTCTCATTTTGTTTATTTACGCCTTCACCTTTTTTAAAATCAGTCCTACTAGAGACATACCTGTTTTATTAGCTTTTTCAAAGCCCTAGTATTTTCCTTTACTGAGTCATTGTATTTCTTTTAAATTTCACTGAGTTCTACTCTTTATCGTGATCTGCTTCCTTCCATTTTCTCTCTTTTTTTTCTTTCAGGCTCATCTTGTACATTTCCTGTGTCAATTACAAAAACAGTTACTTCTCCAATGAGTCCTGGTTCCTTTTCTTCCTTCTTTCTTCCCTCCCTCCCTTCCTCCCTTCTTTCCCCCCTCCTTTTTAAATCATGGTAAAATATATAACAGTTGTCATTTAACCATTAAGTGTGCAATCCAGCGATATTTATTACATTCACCATGCTGTACAATGATTGCCATCATGTATTTATAAAAATTTTTCATCACCCCAAGCAAAAAACTCTTGGGAATCCTGGTGGCATATGGGGTAAGTTCTACAGCTCCTAAACATAATGTTGATAGCTCAAATCTACCGGGCACTACTTAGAAATGCTACAGGGCCATTCTACTCTGTCCCATAGGGTCACCATGAGTTGGAATCGATCAGGTCTGGGATTTTTTTGAAAGTAAAAACTCAATACCTCTGAAGAAAAACTCTTCACAAACAAAATACCATGGCTGTTGAGCCGATTCTGACTCATAGCAACTCTGCATTAATTATTAATCAACTTTTGTCTCTAGCATTTGCTTATTCTAGAAGTTTCAACTAAGTGGGATTATACAATCTTTGTCCTTTGGGGCCTGGTGCGTTTCACTCAGTGTAATGTTTACCAGCTTCATGTATATGACAGCATGCATCCAAACTTCATTTCTCTTTGTGGCCGAATAATAATACGTCCTTGTACCACACTGTGATTACTTCCATTTTCTTTCAATAAAATTTTTCTAGCTTCTGAATTTGGACATTTTTCTCATCCCTTTTCCTTCAGTTATCCAGCGTCTGTCTCTTATTTTGTGACTGAGGCAACCTCACTGATAGAACTGCCTAAATTCATTCTCCCTGTATTACATACAGAGAATATTCTAGAGACTACTGCTGCATAACAAACTGCCCTCTGATTTAGCAGTTTAAAGTAACTGCCATCATTTTATTGCCTCTGATGGTTTTTCTGAGTCAGGCAATTAGAGAGCGCTGACTCATCATTTCTGTTGCAGGATCTCATGTGGTAGCAACCAGTGGCAGCAGCTGGAATAGCAGGGGCTGGAGTGGCTGAGGGCTGGCTGGGCGGCCAGTTGTCAGCTGCTCTCAAGTGGGTTCCTACTCATAGCGACACTGTGTACAACACAACAAAACACTGCCCAGTCTTGCACCACGCCCTCAATCATTTTTATGCTTAAGCCCATCGCTGCAGCTACCGTGTCAATCCATCTCATCGAGGGTCTTCCTTTTTCACTGATCCGCCACTCTACCTAGCATGATGTCTGTCTCCAGGGACTCATCCCTCCTGATAGCACGGCCAAAGTATGTACGATACAGTCTCACCAACTTTGCTTCCAAGAAGCACTCTGGCTGTACTTCTTCCAGAACAGATCCGTTTGTTCTTTTGGCAGTCCAAGGTACACTCAAATATTCTACTCCAACAGCACAATTCAAAGGCATTAATTCTTCTCCTGTCTTCCTTGTTCATTGTCCAGCTTTTGCATGCATATAACAAAATTGAAAATACCAGGGCTTGGGTCAGGCACACATTAGTCTTCAGATCATCTGAAGTCTTCTAAAGACTTTGAGTACTTAAAAGAGTTCCTTTGCAGCAGATTTTCCCCATGCAATACATCTTTTGATTTCTTGACGGCTGCTTCCATGGGCGGTGAAAGTGGAACAAAGTACAGTGAAATCCTTGACGACCTTAATCCTTTCTCTATTTATCATGATGCTGCTTACTGGTCCAGTCACGAGGATCTTTTTTTTCTTGATGCCGAGGTGCAACCCGTACTGAAGGCCGTGGTCTTTGAGCCTCATTAGCTCACTGCTTACAGAGGTGTAATTGGGGGTGGGGCGGTGTAGGACACAGTGCCCCTGTGTGTGGCGTGCTGCTCGGAGTGCCCCTGAAGGTAGGGTGCTAATTAGCAGTTGCTATTGGCCATCACAGTTCCATTCAACAATTTAACACTAATTGCCCTAGGCATTATTTTTCTGTCATTAGGTTCCTGGGCCAAGCATCTCTCTCTCCAGCTAGTTCCAGCGGTCTGTCTTTCGATGAACCTGTTCAGGCTTCCTCACTGGTTTAAATGACTGATGGACCACAAGCACCACAAATGCCACCGGACTGAGTCCAGCACAACTGGATGATGTCTGGCTACCACTACTAGCTGCCCAACAGGGATCACAGGAGAGGGTCCTGGACAGAGCTGGAGAGCAAATGCAGAACAAAATCCTAACTCTCGCACACACACTGAAGACAAGACTTACTAGTCTCATAGAGACTGGAGAAACCGGAGAACACTGCTCCCTGATATGGTTTCAGCTCTGTGATGAAGTCACCCTGAGGTTCATACTTCATCCAAAGTTTAGACAGACTGCCCCTGCCAAAAAAAAAAAAAAAAGTCAAGAGTAAAGGGGCACACCAGTCCAGGGGCAAGAACTTGAAGGCAGGAGGCAACAGGGCAGCTGGTAATAGGAAATCCAAGGTTGAGAAGGGAAGGAACAGTGTTGACACGTCACGGGGTTAGTAACCAGTGTCACCAAACGTGTACTATTTGTTTAGTGAGAAGCTAGTTTGTTCCTAAACCTTCCTCTAAAGTACAATAAAAAAGAAAGAAAGATAGATTGGCAGTTTGAGCCTAACCAGTGACAATATGTTCCTATAAAGATGACAGCCTTAAAAGTCCTATGGAGTAATTCTCTTCAGTCGCATGGTATCACTATGAGTCGAAATCAATTTCACTACACCCAACAACAACAACATCACATAGCACTTCGTGTTTCTGTTTATCAGTACCTTGCAATGGTTTATATGGTATATACTTGAAGCCTTTTTTAAGGAGAAATAAAAAAGAAATGGATGTCAGAAGAAACTCTGAAACTTGCTCCGGGACGTAGAGCAGCTAAAGCAAACAGAAGAAACAATGAAGTCAAAGAGTGGAACAGAAGAGTTCAAGGGTGGCTCAAGAAGACAGTATTATAATGAAATGTGCAAAGACTCGAGATTTGAAAACCAAAAGGAAGGAATGTATTTGGCATTTCTCAAGCTGAAAGAACTGAAGAAAAGGCTCAAGCCTCAAGTTGCAATATTCAAACATTCTACAGGCAAAAAACCAAATGACAGAGGAGCACCAAAAGCAGATGGAAGGAATATGAGATTTGACGAGTTGACGAGCTCGCCACTGTGTACTTACGTTGGCAGCACTGTGAAAACAACTCAGTGAGGTTTCATGACCTTGTTGTATTAGTGTCTCACAGCTATGTTCGTGACAACATGTCGCGGTGTCTTGCTGAGTGGTGTTCAGCAGTGTTGTTGAATGTTTTTGTGTGCTGTCATGAGAATGTAAGAGCTTGAATGAGAGCAATGAACAAACGTTATATTTCTTGTCACACTTGGCAAGAGTGGAAGTGAAATCATGGGCGTGTCAGCCCACGTTTATGGGAATAATGCCATGAAGAAAACAGCAGTGTACAAATGCACTGAACAGCAGTGGACAGATTTTCTGAGGGGAGAGAAAGCATCGTTGACGAAGAGAGGTCAGGGTGGCCAGTAATGAGCAGAACTAATGAAAACATTGCAAAAATTCATGGAATTGTGCATCAAAATCATCAGCTGACTGTAAGAAGCACAGCAGATCAAGTAAATATTGATAGAGAAACAGGAAAATCTTAACTGAAAATCTTGGCATGAGAAAAGCGTGTGCAAAAATGGTCCCCAAGTAGCTCACGAATGAACAAAAGCAAAGTAGACTTGGAGTTTTCCAAGACCTCTTGGAGAGGCAACATGATGTTTTAGGCTGTTATTGCTGGCGATGAAACATAGGTGTGTACCAATACAACTCTGAAACAAAGCGTCAAAGTGCACAATGGAAGTCAGCCAACTCTCCAGGACCAAAACAGTTCCATTAGTCCAAATCAAGAGTCAGATATCAGACTGACAAAGAGTTAACTAAGTTTACTTATTTAGAATTGCTAAAAAGGCTGCATGAAAAAGATAGACAAAAACAACCTAAACTTTTCACCAACAACTCCTGGCTCTTGCATAACAGCAGTGCACCAAGGTGACACAGCACTGTCTGTGAGGGAGTTTTTAGCCGGTAAACAAATAACCATATTGGAGCACCTTACCTACTCACATGATCTGGCCCCAGTGACTTTTCTCTGTACCCGAAAATAAAGGAAATACTGAAAGGAAGACATTTTAATGACATTCAGGACCTGAAGGGAAATACAACGACAGCTCTGACGACCACTGCAGGAAAAACGTTGCAAAATTGCTTTGAAGAGTGGACTAGGCGCTGGCTTCAGTGCACAGCTTCTCAAGGGGAGTCCTTGGAAGGTGACCTGAGGGATGTTCAGCAGTGAGGCATGTAGCACTTTTTCTAGGATGAGTTCATGAACTTAACCAGCAGGGCTCCTATTTAAATCTTGACAATGTGTGAGAGAGGAGATTTTTAAATTTATCAAAGAATAATAACATAAGGAACAGAACTTTTATTAATGTAAAAGAAATGAGAACATGTGTACGTATACATGCCTTCCTGCCTTCCGTCCCTCCTTCCTTTCTTCCCTTTTTTCCTTTTTCTGTTCCTCCCTTCCATCTATCACGTGTGTACAAATATTTTTTTGCAAAGAAATGCTAAACATTTTCTTACCCGTCCTCACCCCTGAAACAGATTAGTCCAATAAACCCAACCCAAACTGAACTGTATCCTTATGTTTCACGGTGGGTATGAAGTCAGAAGGAAACACACATTTGGGGCAGCTGTGGGCACCGCTGTTATACTGACACCTCTCTTGTGACATCGGTTCTTTGAATGATGAAAACGATTATTCAGTCCTCTGAATGATGTCACATTGCGGCAGTGCCTCTGGGTATTTTGGTTTCCTTTTGCCGCTGTGTTAAGAAGTTCAGTCCCAGCTTGGACGTTTAGTATGCTAGCTCAGCCTTGCGGATGGCCTCATTATACAGTTTCCGCAGTGGCAGCACTTCTGGGCAGGCAGCCAGCACTCTCGGGCTATTTCAGCTCAATTTATAAAGGAAAGAAAGGGATCCGGTTGACCTACAAGGACCAACTCTGCAAGAATTAACGCTAACCACAATGGGTGATTATTCAGAGTTTGTCCGTTTTCCTGAGAAAATAAAACATTCTGCGGGGACTTTTCCCCTCCTTTTAAATAAAGGCATCCATTCTTACTCTCTTGTCAAAAAAGAAAAAATCTCTAAAACAGTTCAGAGACTTATTTTCCAATAGTTTTTTTTTTAATCTATAAAAAGTTTGCTTAAGAGTTCCATGTAATAAATGACTTCTAAATCCTCAAAGAGGGTTGCGTTTGGAACCCTGCTGGCATAATGGTTAAGGGCTACCGCTGCAAACCAAAAGACTGGGAATTCAGATGCACCAGGCACTCCTTGGAAAGTCTATGGGGCAGTTCTGCTCTGTCCTGTAGGGTCACTATGAGTTCCACCCGACTCACTGGCAGTGAGTTTCGTTTGGGGTTAAATCCTCAAAGAATGACAGTCCCGTGGAGACTACCCAGCATGGCCCTCTCTAACCTAACTCACTTCTTTCCTGTTGTACCTTCAAGGTGATCTTAAAATCCCCTAGCTCTTCAGGTAATTGCTTGAATACCGTGCAAATAGAGGTGATCCTTGTGAAGTCAACAGTCCAAGAAGGCTAGAATTCAATCTCTTTGCTGGGTTGCTCGGTGGTAAAGAGTTCAGCTGCTAATCATGAAGCTCAGCAGTCTGAATCCACCAGCTGCTCCTTGGAAACCCCGTAGGGCAGCTCTGCTGTGCCTAGAGGATCACTCTGTGTTTGAAGCTACTCGATAGCAAAAGGCTTGGTTTGGTTGTTGTCAGTTGCCACGAGTTAGTTCAGATTCACAGTGATCCCATGTGTGTAGTCTGCTCCAAAGTCGCTGGGGGCCCTGTCGCCCAAGGTGCCCCTGTGTGGATCTGAACTACCAACCTTTTGGTTACCAGCTGAGCGACTCAGCTTTGGCCATCACCCAGGGACTCCTCAGCTTCTCTAAAACCAAAATAATAAAAATTGAAAGCCAAACCACTGCCTTCAAGTCCACCCTACGGCGGGGAGCAGAACTGCCCCACAAGGGTGTCCAAGGCTGTAAACCTTCGTTCTCGGACCACCTGGCCGGTTCAAACCAATGATCTTCCGGTTAACACCCAAGCGCTTAACAATTGCACCACCAAAGCTCCCCTACAGAGGGCTGGTCTCCTCTGTCCTGGATTTGGTGTTGATAATCCCCATATTAGGAGTCCTGGTGGTACGCTGGTTAAGTGCTCAGCTGCCAACCAAAAAGCGGACAGCCTGAGCCACCAGCTGCTTTAGGGGGAGAAGGCTGCGGCATGGCAGTCAGCGTCTGTAAACATTACAGCCTTGGAAACCCTGTGGGGCCAGGTCTTCTCTGTCCTATAGGGTCACTATGAGTCAGAAGTAACTCGACAGCAAATGAGAGTGCTTACCAGGCATTTCTCACAGGCTGGTCCCTAAACTCTAACTGTAGCTTTGCTTTTCCTGTCCTCAATTTACTCGAGCGAATTTATAGTGTCTGTAACACACAAGTGCAGTGGCTTAACACGATACAAGCTGATTGCTTTGCAGTACTGGAGGTCGGAAGTGCCAAATGGGTGGTGGTGTAGGGGTTAAGTGCTACGACTCCTCATCAAAAGGTCAGCAGTTCAAATCCACCAGGTGCTCCTTGGAAACTCTATGGTGCAGTTCTACTCTGTCCTTCAGGGTTGCTATGGATCAGAATCGACACGACAGAAATGGCTAACCAAAGACCAAACCAAACCCACTGCCCTCTATTCCGATGCGATGGGTGATGGGGCTAAAATCAAGGTGCTGTCAGGGCCATGCTCCTTTCTGGAGACTCTAGGAGAAACCCCATTTTCTTGCTTTTTCCAGTTTCTGGGGGGCATCTAGAGGGCCCTGGTGGTGCAGTGGTTAAGCACTCATTGACTGAGAAACCACAGGTCTGTGGTTGGAAACCCCCAGATGCTCTGTGGGAGAAGGACCTGCTCATCTGCCCCTGTAAAGGTCACACTTTGGGAACCCTCCAGAGCAGCTCTTTTCTGTCCTCTAGGATCACCGTGACTGGGAACGGACTTAACAACAAGCGACTCATGCCCCGTTTCCATCTTTGAAGCCAGAGCAGTGTCAGACCGAGTGCTTCTACGGCTGCGCTACTCTCAGCTTATGCTGTCCAGCCTCTCCCGTATTTAGAGGACTTCTGTGATTATACCGCGCCCACCCAGATCATCCAGGATAATCTCCCCCAAAAAGGTAGTCTCCCCCAAAGATGGGCAGTTTGAACTCACCAGAAGTTCCACAGGAGAAAGACGGAGGCATCTGCTTCTGTCAAGTTGACGGTCTAGAAAACCCTATCAGCAGCAACGGATTAACTGGTCAACACAGCAGACACCGGCGCGGTCAGCACGGGCCTGACTGGCCTTTCCTACTAATCCGGAGTGCAGGATTTCACCTGGCTTTTCCCACACTGGCAACCCAGGTGGGACTGGGTACTACAGATTAGCACGTAAACACAGTGAAACCCATGTGTTCTGGTTTATCTGACAATCTGTCCCTGCCTACGGGGCAGTTCCACTAGGTCCTAGAACGTTGGAATCAACGCATCAGCAATGGGCTATTGACTCTTGCTGCTCCCTAAGACCCACCCTTGTCTCCCCTCCCTTGTCCCCTCCTCTGCCCCTGCTCCCTTTCCCCCTTGGTTCCCCTTCTCTCCCCTCTCTCCTATCTTCTCTGCCCTGTTTCCCTTCTACAAAGTTACTTAACAAAGCCATGGAGCAAAACACAAGAAAGCTTAAAATCTTGAAGTAGCTCAAAAAACATGAAGTAAATCCATAAAGCATAGAGAATGTCAGATGAAAATACTACAGAGAAAAATACAGCAGGAAACAGGAACAGGGTTTGCCAAGGAGGAGGGTGGGGAAATTAGAAAGGTTCAGTAAGGGTGCAGAAGGCCTCACTGAGAAGGCGATGTCTCAGCAAAGATCTCAAGGTGAGGGAGGGAGCAGTGTTTGTATTTGTTGTTGTTAGGTGTCTTTATGTGGGCCCCTGTTTTAGTCAGCTAGGGCTGCTCTAACAGAAATACAACAGAGTGAATGGCTTTAACAAGGGAAAGTTTATTCTTACACAGTAAACTAGGATACAAGTCCATATTCAGGGTGTCTGCTTCAGGGGAAGGCTTTCCCTTTGTCTGCTCAGGAGGAAAGTCTACTGTTGCATCAGTCTTTGTCCAAGGAGCATCTTGGCTCAGGAACCTCAGGTCTGAAGGATGAGCTCTTTTCCCGGTGCTGCTTTCTTGATGGTACGAGGTTCCCAATCCTCTGTCTGCTTCTCTGTCCTTTTGTCTCTTGTAGGATGAAAGGATTAAGGGCGGGGCAAGCCATACTCTAGGGAAACTCCCTTTACAGTGGAGCAGAGAGGTGATCTTATAAAAGGATTTAGAGTCCCACCCTAATCCTTTAACATACAGCAAAGGAAAACCACAAAATGGGGACAGTCACAAGATAGGGGGAATCACGGCCCAGCCACATGGCTACACCTATTTTTGGGGGGACCCAAGTCAATCCGTGACAGCGCCCATCCATAGTAACCCTGGGTACAACAGCACAAAACGCAGCCACTGTGTCAATCCATCTTCTTCCTGAAAGTCTTTCTCTTTTTAGCTGACGCTCTGCATTACCAAGCACAGCGTCCTTCTCCAGGGTCTGGTCTGTCCTGACAACACGTCTGAAGCATGAGACGAAGTCTTGCCACCCTAGAATGTTCTAAGGAACATTCTGGTTGCACTTCTTCCCAAGTAGATCTGCTCATTCTTTTGGCATTTCGTGGTATACTCAGTATTCTTCACTTACACCATCAATGAAAGCCATCAGTTCTTCTTCCGTCATCCTCAGTTATTGCCCAGCTTTCATATGCATGGGAGACAACTGAAAACTCCATGGTTTGGGTCAGCCACATGTTACTCTTCATGGGGACATCTTTGCTTTTTAACACTTTCAAAGAAGTCTGCTGCCACAGATTTGCACAACGTCAGCACTGCACGTCTATACTTCTCTACGTGTATGTGTACGTCTGCATTTAAGGGGAGAGTATTTCAGGTAGAAGGAGAGCCTCTGCAAAATCCTGAAACTGGAACATGCTTAGTGGATTCTGAAGACCAGCAAAAGGAGGGCAGAGTGGCTGCAGAGACAGAATAAGTGATGAAGGAGCACGGTAGCAGCAGTTGGGTCAGAAACGAATCCATACCTCAGATGTCAGGGACCCCAAACTGAAACTTCTGCCATAATTTGATTCTGACTCATAGATGACCCTATAGGACAGAGCAGAATGGCCCCATCGAGTTTCCAAGGTGTGCCGGGTGGCTTCAAACAGCTGTCCTTGTCATTACAGGAGTAGCACTTGGCTACTCTGCCACCAAGGTTTCCAGATGACCGGGAGAGTGATCTCAAAGGTGACTCTTCAGTCTCAGGCACTTTGAACACTGGTGTGGTGTTTCTGATTGACAGTAATTAGGGGCTGCTATGCAGCAGTTCTACTATGACCTAAAGGGTTGCTGTGAGTTGGAACCAACTCGATGGCAGAGGGTTTGGTTTTTGGTTTTTATTGGCATTTTGTGGGTGGGAGACAGGGAGGACCAAAATCCTGCAAATGTGAGTAACAAGATCACTCAGTGAGGGACTGTGCTGTGTTCAGCATGACTTTCAAATGTCTCACCAGACATCTGCAGTGGAGAAAAAGTCTATTATCTAAGCCTAGAACTCAACTGTATTTCCCATATGAAGTATTTGTTTTCACACAGTTTTAATACACCCTGCATTCTCTAGCACTATAACTGGCTTGTGGGTGAGGGGAAGGTTGCTTGTTTGGTCTGGGACATTACCAAGAGCTTTAAAACCATCTCAGATGCCAAGTCACCAATGGCAGCACTGTTCACAGTATCTGAAACACTGACAGTGCATACACCTGTATCAGGCTGTATTCATGACAATTCTACCTAGAGGTGTAAGCATCGTCTTACAACTCATTAGATCTTCCATTACAGTGATTGCCAGAAATTTATATAACCAAGTAAAATTGTTTTCCCTCCCCCAAATGTCTTACCTTTTTTTTTTTTTAAATTGCACTTTAGATGAAGGTTAAGAGCACAAATAAGCTTCCCACTAAATGATGAATACATATCTTGTTTTGTGACATTGGTAGCCAAACTCATGACATGTCAACACTCTTCCCACTCAACCTTGGGTTCTCAGTTACCAGCTTTCCTGCCCCCTCCTGCCTTCTCGCCTTCGCCTCTGGGCTGGTGTGCCCCTTTAGTCTCATTTTGTTTTAAGTGTAATCCTTGACTGAAGGGTGAACCCCAAGAGTGACTTCAGTACTGAGCTATAAGGGTATCTGAGGGTTGCATTCAAGTTACATATTGGTTTTTATTATAGATTACTTTTATTTCTCCTTTGCAATACAGTTTGAGCATTGTATTGATTTTTTTTGAAATTACATTTGCAGGCTAGTTGTCAGCTACATATTGCATTTCACCATAATAAAGGAGGTATGATAAAATCATATTATAAAAAAGGAATGTTAAGTCCTTTCAACCCCCAAATAGGTTGGAAACAGCTAGGGATAATAAGCTTTGGTATAGGTTTTTATCTTTTAAGGGAAACCCTGGTGGTGTAGAGTTTAAGTGCTACAGCTGCTAACATGAAGGCTGGCAGTTCAAATCTACCAGCCGCTCCTTGGAAACTCTATGGGGCAGTTCTGCTTTGTCTATGGGGCCGTTATGAGTCAGAACTGACGTGACAGTAGGAAGTTTTGGTTTATCTTTTATACTGAGTTGAAAGTCTCTGGAGAGTTTTGAGAAGAACAGTACGATCTGACTTGTTTAGGAAACATCCTTTATGCCACTTTGTGGAGAATGGATTGTGGGAGATCCCAAACCACAGTAGAGAAGGTTTATCACCCCTTACTGCTTGGTGGACATAGATTCCCACATTTTTGTCCCTCTTGTCCATGAACTAAAAACTCTGGCAGCATGGTGGCTAAGTGCTATGGCTGTTAACCAAAAGGTTGGCAGTTCAGATCCACCAGGTGCTCCATGGAAACTCTATGGGGCAGTTGTACTCTGTCCTATAGGGTCACTAGGAGTCACCATCAAGTCAACAGCAGTGGGTTGGGGTTTTGTTTTCAGTCCATCAACTACCCTGGTGGTGCCATGGTTACAGTGCTTGGCTACTAACTCAAAGGCTGGCAGTTTGAACTCAGCAGCTGCTCCACCGGAGAAGAGGCGGCAATCTGCTTCCCTGAAGATTACCGCTTTAGGAACCCCATGGGGCAGATCCGCATTGTCAGAGTCAACTAAACCGCAGTGGGTTTGGTGTTGGCTGAGCCCATGGAGGCCATCAGCACAGGGCTTCTCCGTCCCTCATCTATACCTTCTAGATCTGCCAAATACCCCTCGGGGTGGAGCAGCTTCTAATGTTGTACCCTCTCTGAGGTCCCCATATTTTCCCACAACTGGGTTTTGTAATTCATCACTGCTCATTTGCTCTTTGATGCCTTTAAGTAGATCCCCTATATTTTAAAAATATTCTGTATTCTGCCATTTTAGTTGTTCTCAGACAGTTTGTTGAGACCATGTGGTTCACCTCCGTCATTCTGGACTGCTGAGTCAATTCCAATTCACAGCGACCCTACATGACAGAGCAGAGATGCCCTGCAGCCTTTACGGGAGCAGATCCCCAGGTTTGTCTCTCACAGAAGCCCTGGGTGGGCCCCAACCACTGTCTTGGTGAGCAGCCAAGTGCCTAACCACTACTCCACCAGGACTCCTTTCTTAGATTATATATATATATTATTTATTTATTTATTTTTATTTAACATAACTGAGTGAAAATGTACATTCACGTATAAATTTACAAGCCCCCCTATATGCAGCTTCCACTGCTCTCCCTGTCCGGTGACTGCACACTATTCCTCTCTGCTCCATACATGTCTCATCCTCCCAACAACCTCCTTTCCCCTCCTCTCCGTCCACCCCCCTTCCTCCAGCCAGAGGTCAGCAAGATGATATCCTGTAGATGTATAGAACCACAAAGTGCTTCCAATATATGGTCACTCTGCATTGCCAAGTCCAATCCATTGCTGTCCAAAGAGTGGACCTTTGTTATAATTTATGGGAAAGGGCAGCATCAGGGCCGGGGGCCATGCTCTCAGAGGAACCCCCAAACCGCTGGACCATCAATTGAGGTCTTTTAGTGGAGATCTCATGATGCACCCCTTTTTATTCTTGTGTTGCCAGTGAGACTCCTCTCTGTGAGCTCCATCGTGGCTATCACTGGTGGTGGCTGGGCACCATCCAGTTCTTCGGGTCCCAAGTTGATGTAGGCACCCACTCTTGTGGGTCTCTCTGTCTTCTTGGTTGTCTTTACTGCATGTCATTTTGGTCCTCGGTGGGCATCCGTTCCTGCTGAGTTGGGACCAGATTATATATATTTTTTTAATTAAAAGAAAGGAAAAGACTGGAAGTTAATAAGCCTAAATGTTAACATGATTCTCTCTGAATGGTGGACTTCAGATAATTTTTACATCTTCTGTATGTCCTAAATCTCTTGCAATTAAAAAAAAAAATCAGCTGTTCTTTGTTAAAACCCCAAACCAAATATAATCCATGCCACTGAGTCAATTCCAACTCATAACAACCTTATAGGACACAGCAGAACTGCACCATAGAGATTCCAAGGAGTGCCTGATGAGTTTGAACCGCCAATCTTTTCCTTAGCAGGGTGTTCGTGAGCATTAAAGACACTGGAGCACAGTTTGGAGCATGTCATTGATGCCTCTGAGCTGTACCTGTAGAAACCGTTGGTATATGTTTTACTGTGTCTATTTTCAACAACAATTTTTTTAAAAAGATAGACAAAAAAAAATTAAAAAGAAGCTGGACAGCTCCACAACATGGAAAACACATTTCAACATAGACATATATATATATTTTTTGTGGGTAATCTAAAATGTGATTCTTAGTTTTATTTTTAGTTTCAAATATTCTCTTAAATCATGTTGTGAATTTTTTAAAAGCTACTTGTACTACTACTATTCCTTGGGATATTTTCCACACTCGATTAGCCACTAGGTCCAATATATGTTTACTATAGCACCCTCCAGTTGCCACTGAGTCGTTTCCAACTCATAGCAACCCTACAGGACAGAGCAGAACTGCCCCATACAATTCCCATGGAGCAACTAGTTGATTTGAACTGCTGGCCTTTTGGATAGTTGTAGAGCTCTTAACCAGTGCATCACTGGAGCAAGAATGCAAAGCCAATTAAAGGCATAGCTTACACCACAGGGTTCCTTGCAAGATCAGGCAGAAATAACTCCCATAGTATCTGGACTAAAACCACACTCGCAGTTGACTTTACTTTCCTTGTTAGCTTCTCCCAAGAAGACTTGAGGAATAAGTCATGTGCACACAGATCCCTGTCTTGAGGTCAGCATCTATAGATGACATTACCTCAAATTACAAATACTCTAAGGGAAAATATTAGGATAAATTTCTTTTTACCTAAATCATGTTCAAGGTGCAACATGATTTGTTAGGCACAAGTACAACATGACGCACATCAAAATTAAATACATTTTTCCATACTTGGAAACTCACAGTTATCAGTTCACCAGGGATGCAAACCCTGGTGGTGTAGTGGTTAAGTGCTAAGGCTGCTAACTAAAAGGTCGGCAGTTTGAATCCACTAGGCGCTCCTTGGAAACTCTACGGGGCAGTTCTACTCTGTCATACACGGTTGCTGGGACTTAGAAATTGATTGGATGGAAACAAGTTTGTTTTTTTTGGTTTGCTTTGAGAGGTTAATGGGAGGCCTGGCTGTGAGGTAGTTAAGCGTTTGGCTGCTAATCACAGGAGCCCTGGTGGTGCAATGGTTAAGGGCTGAGGCTGTTAACCTAAAGGCTGGCAGCTTGAATCCACTAGCTGCTCATGGGAAGCCCCGTGGGATAGTTCTACTCTGTCTTATAGGATTGCTATGAGTTAGAATCTTGTCTATGGCAATGGGTTTTGTTTTCGGGGAGCATTAATGAGTACGAACAGTATTCAGATGGTACCATTTTAGATCAGCGACATATAAACTGACAATCCAGACCTCTCTTCTGCAGAGAGAGCTATCCCTGGGCTGGTTGGAAGACCAATTATTGATTAAGTGATTGCTTGGGAGAAGTGCAGAATTAGGGGGAAGGGAATTGGCTCTTGACAGAAATTTTATGCAAGCCCTCATGACCTACCAGTTCCCTTTTCCACTCTAATAGTGAGAGATATTTCCCTCTGAAGAGTCTGAAAGAGTCTGACTTAGCCAGCCTCTCAGACCTCCCCTCTCCCACATACGACCAACAAACTCTAGTAGACGTGCTTATGGTTTTACCCATTTTACACAAGTGAATTTAGGCTTGAAGACTTGAGGTCACCGCCAGGAAGCAGGGGCGCAGGAGTTTGAATTCAGGCAGCTGAATCCAGCACCCCTGCCTTAACCACTGCTTAGATAAGACACAGCATCATCTCCCACGTTTGAGACAGAGACAGGTAGAAGACAGAAGCAGCAGCTTGCCTGAGGCGGTGTGGTGAGTTCCCAGAGAGCAATCCTTACCTTATAAATTCAGATTGTCTAATTGGAGGTACACCTAATTGTTTCCCTCTTACTATGTGACCAAGCCCAAAGACCAACCCCGTTGCTGTTGAGTCCATTCTGACTCACAGTGGCCCTGCAGGACAGAGCAGAACTGCTGTGCAGGGTCTCCAAGGAGTGGCTGAAGTGAACTCTTCAGACTAAGATCAGACTAGACTATAAAACCTAAGATGATAAAGGCCAGAGTGTGCTTCTTGGTTTAAGAATATACATGAGGGTCTCCGCGCAGCTCCTCTTCAGAAGCCAGATTAGAGGGCAAAGGGGGAAAGCAGAGGCTTGAATGGATGTGGGAAATACAGGGTGGAAAGGAGAAGTGTGCTGTCACAGGGTGGGGAGAGCACAAGAATGGCAACTGAACTCAACTACTGTACCACCACCGCTTCAGAGTCTAAGAAAGCACTTTCTAAATGATTTTCTCCCCATTCCCACCTCAGACTACGAAGGGAAAGTCATGGGGGTGCAGTAGTGATCACTAAGAGCCCTAGAGAGTCAAGGGTCAAGAGTGTCTTGACCAATCCAACTGCTGATCTGTCTTGGAGAATGTCCCACTTCTACAGACCCTGAGATGAAAGGTTCGTATTATTTAGAGAAGACAATGGTGTCTCTAACAGCTGATTGTGTTCATGAAAGGTCACCAGAAGAAGAGCACCATTTTTAAAGAGTGGTAATGCTATTGCTAAAAGCTTTTTCTGAACTTCAGAGATATTTTACAAGTCACATAAAAGCAATCAATTAGACCACGACCTTATGCATCTCAACTCCCAAATGGCACTGTAGGATGGGTGACACTTGGCTAACCTTCCAACTGGCAGCCAGCACCTTTTGTGGTGGTTTCTTTCCATCTTTGGGGTTAGAACTTCTTGATCTTGTCTTTATGTTTTGGTGTTGGTCTTACTTTGCTAGGCCTCTAATTCTCATCTTATTGCCTACAAGAGCAGAAAAGAACAGAATGAGGACACAGAAGAGAGAGTCCACTGAGCAGTCATTGTATCAATCTGTATCATACAGAAAATATTTTTTTCACTTAAAAAAAACCTTATTGTCCTTTAAGTGGAAGTTTACAATCCAAGTCAACTTGTCACACAGACCCTTGCACACACACTGCTCCATAAGTCTAGTTGCTCTTCCCACCCTATGACAGCACACTCTGCCTCTTCACCCTGTATTTTCAGTATCCATTCAAGCAGCTCCTGTCCCCCTCTGCCCTCTCACTTTGCTTCTGGACAGGAGCTGCCCACTTAGCTTCATGTATACTCTTATGCCAAGAAGCACACTCTGTGCCAATATCATTTTAGGCTTTATAGTCTAGTCTAATCTTTGTCTGAAGAGTCGGCTTCAGGATCAGTGTCAGCTCTGGGCTAACAGTGAGTCCAGGGCTCACGTCTTCCAGGTATCCTCCAGTCTGTTGAACCATCAAGTCTGGTTTTTTAACCAAGTTCTAGTTCTGCACACTCATTTTTCTGCTGCTATGTCAGGGACTCTATAATGTATTCCCTGTCAGGGCGGTCACTGGTGGTTGGCCAAGCACCATCTAGTTCTTCTGGTCTCATGCTTATGCAGTCTCTGGATTCTATGGCCCTTTCTGTCTCTTAAGTTCATGTTTTCCTGCTGACTTTTGATATCTTTCATTCTCCTCTACTCCAGGTGGGTTGGGGCCAATTGATGCTACTTAGATGGCTGCTTGCTAGCTTTTAAGTCCCCAGAAACCACTTATGAAAGTGGAATGCAGAACAAAATTAATGAGGTTTAACAAACTAAAGAACTAGTAAGTGGGAGACAAGGGAGCATTTTTTCTTTTTCCTTTTTAATCTTAATCAAAGTACTAATGCATTTAAAGGTTGACAGCAATGGATTCTCACAGAATCCAGCTGGGGGCTAGTGGACAGAATTCCACAACATGGATGATCACTGTTTGAATGCTTCTTTCTGATCAGTGCAATGTCCTAGCTTAGTTAATAACCAACCTCTGGAATCCAAATGATATGTCTATACTCTCATAGAAAGAAATTGAATGATGACACTATTGATAACTATGTATTCCCCCCTCCACCAAAAACCGATGCCTGCTGCTGTTGAGTTGATTCCGACTCATAGTGACCCTTGAGGACAGAGTAGAGCTGCTCCACAGAGTTTCTACGAAGCGTGGGCAGATCTTAACTGCTGAACTTTTGGTTAGCAGACGTAGCACTTAACCACTACATTGCCACAGTGTCCTCATGTCTTACTGTTCCATCTAATCTCCATCTGAAGAGTTATCTTTGGGAATGGTTTCCAGTTCTGGGCTAAGGAGAGTCCGGGGATCACGTGTTCTGGGGATAAAGTGTTTTCTATTGACAATCTGGGTAACAAGAAAGAACTCATCAGATGTTATAAAGTGGCAGGGGAACTGCCTGCATACTTGTGTGCATATTCTCACAAATGAATTGATTTTATGTTCTTTTATGGAAAGCAAAGATTTTATGCAATATATGAAGTCTGAAAATTAAGTCTGTGAACTTGCTACCACAAGCTTATGCTGGTAGCACTGTACAAACAACTTGGTAAAGTTTCAAAACTTTCGTGTATCAGTGTCTCACAGCTGTGTTCGTGTTGATGTGTGGCAGTGTCTTGCTGAGTAGTGTTCATTATAGTTGTTGCGTGCTTTTGTGTGCTGTCATGAAAATGTCAGCACTTGAATTAGAGCCAGTGAACAAATGTTACATTTCTTGTTAAACTGGACAAAGAGTGGAAGTGAAATCAGGGACATATTAGTCCAAGTTCATGGGGATAATGCCATGAAGAAAACAGCAGTATACAAACAGATTCAATGTTTTTCTGAGGGGAGAGAGCGTCACCAATGGAGAGGTCAGTGTACCCAGTAACGAGCAGAAATTATGACAACATTGCAAAAATTCACTGAACTGTGAGTCAAAATCGTCAGCTAACTGTGAGAAGCATAGCGAACACTGATAAAACGGGAAAATCTAAACTGAAAATAACTCACCACAACAACGCACCAGCTCACATGGCTCTGTCTGTGAGGGACTTTTTAGCCAGTAAACGAATAACTGTATCAGTATACCCTACCTACTCACCCACTCTGGCCATGAATGACTGTTTTCTTTACTTGAAGACAAATATTGAAAGGAAGACAACTGGATGACGTTTGGAACATCAAGGGTAAATACGACAACAGCTCTGATGGCCATTTCACAAAGAGTTTCAGAATTGCTTTGAAGGGTGCACCAGGTGCTGGTGTTGGTGCATCGATTCCCAAGGGGAGTGCTTTGAAGGTGACCGTAGTGACGATCTTCAGCAATTAGGTGTGTAGCACTTTTACTACACTGAGTTCACAGACGTCACTGTCAGACCTTGTATATGCAAAATAAAAGATTCTCCTCTAGTGGCATGCCAGGGTGCGGGCAGCGAGAATGTTCACCTTGGGTACAGGCCTAATAAGCAAAACCAAACCCACTGCCATCAAGTCGATTCCAACTCATAGTAACCCTAGACACAGAATGGAACTGCCTCCTAGAATTTCCGAGGACAGCCTGCCAGGGTGCATACTTCCTAGAGAATTTAGAAATGACAAAAACAGACCGAAGATCAGTGTTATCATCATGTGCAGCCGATCTAAATAATGTTGGTGTCAAGTCCTTCTCTCTGCCAGTGTGGACTGCACTGGGCCCTGCATCCCCCAATACAATGTTGTTCTTCACAATGCCTTAAATGTGTACAAAAAACCCCAAACCAAACCCGTTGTTGCTGAGTCCATTCTGATAGTGACCCTATAGGACAAGGTAGAACGGCTCCATATGGTCCCCAGAAGCCACTGGTGGATTTGAACTGCTAATCTTTCGGCTAGCAGATCCAGCTGTTAAGCATAATCATTGTTCCACCAGGGCTCCAGTGTGTACCAGGGCAAAAAAAAAGAAAAAAGACATTGATCAGTATTTGTGGTAGCCACTAGGGATGTTCAAATATTTCATTTTCTCTGTCCTTTCGGGTAGATGGCAAGATCTACTTCCCGATCTTTCCATCGTTTAGGCTCAGGCAGAGTCCCAGAGCTCGTTTCAGACAACCTGACCTGAAGGTTTCAGAGCCGGGGCACACCATACCAGTCTGTTTGCCCTCTGTCAGGCATTAACTGGCAACGTTCCGGACTGTGGCTACTCCCTCCGACTGGCTCCTCGAGGAAGGACCATGACCAACCCTAGGGACCACACAGCATGAGCGAGGAAGAAATCTGTATTATTTTTAGCCACTGAGATTTAGGAGTTGTTACTTGGTCTAATCTAGACTGCCTGGCTGATACCGTTCACCTACTACTAATTTAACTTAGGAATTTCAGAATTTCCAGATGGAGTCACAGTTGAGGATTGAAAGGATAAAACAAAGAGTGAGAAATTCAAAAATTTCTTCTACATAAAGTCACCTTCAAGAATCTTCAGTGCTGAGACATAATGCAGTGTAGCAGCAAGGAGCGAACAGCCAGCCTTCAATTTATTTAATACAGCTTAGGAGTGTGGATTTGCTGATGGCAAAAAGGACCAAGGTTAGTTAATGGAAGGTCACTGTTGACGGATATAAAACTCTTAAATATATAAATTCTTGAATTAGTCAAGGTCAGGTGAGACTGGGCTGCCATAAGAACTGATGCAGCTGATGCAGGGGCTTATTGGCAATGAAGTCTCAGTTCTCACGCCGTCTGCTGGGGGTGGGATGCTCTACTCCGTCTTGTAGCTATGACATCAGGAGCACTGACCTCCAAAGCTGTTGGCAGTGTGGAAGCATACACCTGTTGCCATCTATTCCCACAACCCCATGTGTCACAGTGGAACTAGGGCCTCACTGGATTTCCAAGGTCATTCATCTTTATGGAAGCAGACTGCCTGTCTTTCTCCCACAGAGGGGCTGGTGAGTTTGAATCAGCAGCTTTTGGTTAGTGGGAAAACTACCACTACGCTGCCAGGGCTCCGACTGGAGGAAGTATTAAAAAAACAAACCCTGCACCTGGTGGACTTGAACCGCCAACCCTCTGGTCTGCAGCTGTAGGCTCACTGCTACACCACCAGTTTCTGGAGGAACTACACCACCTCATAACTGCCTCGGAGGAGGGTATCATTACTTCTCCTCCCCTTCTACTGCCAAGAATAAGGCATAGTACCCTACCTACATGTGTACCCCAAGTCCAAACCCTCTGCCATCAGGTCGATAGTGACGCATGGAGATCCCAACAGGACAGAATAAAACTGTCCAACAGGGTTTCCAAGGCTATAAACCTTGACCGAAGTACAGCGCTATGATAGGTTTGAACTGCTGACCTTTGATGAGCAGGCAAACACTTCACCACTGCCTCACAAGGCTCTGGTCTAAACCGACTGCCATCAAGTGGATTCAGACTCATGCTGACCCTGTAAGGCAGAATAAAAGTGGCCCACAGTTTCCAAGGAGTGCCTGGTGGGTTTGAACTGCCAATCCTTCGATGAAGCTGCCTGAGCCCTTCCCCACTAGGGCACTGGGGCACCCTCAAAGGGAAAAGCCACCACACACACGCAACTTTGTTTCTGCCACACTGAGATGTGTGGAACAAAACCACACAGCAGTATCATTTTCCCCTATCAGACTGGCAGAGATAAAAAAATGATGCGTTGGCAAGACTGTGGATAGAACGTCCCTTCACACACTGATGGGAGTGCAAATTGGTGCAACTTCTATGAAAGACAATGTCAGCAAAATGAAAATAAGAAATTAAAATTGCAATTAAACTAATTTTTAACCCTGCCATCTGCTTACAGGAATTATCCTATGAATAAACTCTGCCTCATGGTGACCTTACAGGACAGACTACAACCGCCCCATAGGGTTTTCTAAGCTTACTGCCTGATCTTTGTTCCCTCAAGGAGGCTGGTACCTTTTAACCAGACTTTCCAGTTTGCAGCTACAGTAGCTATGTCACTACCAGGGTTGTTTACAGGTAAACTTAATCGTTCTAAGCACTGCACACCTCACGGTTGAGTATCAGTGCAGTCACCTTTGAAGTACTTCCCTTGAAAGCTACACACCGCCAGTGCCTAATCTAAAACCTTCTGAACAACTCTGAAACTCTTTCTGGAACTGCTACTGTACACAGTGGCACGGCGGCAAGTTGGCTAACTTAATTGTATAGCTGTCTGTGAGGAAGTTTTTGGCCAGTAAGCAACTTATTGCAACACCTTCTCTGCTCACCTGATCTGGCCCCCAACTGCTTTCTTTACCTGAAGATAAAAGGAAATATTGAAAGGAAGACATTCTGATGACATCCAGGATATCAAGGGTAATAGGATGACAACTAATAGCCATTCCAGAACAAGAGTTCCAAAATTGCTTTGAAGGGTGGACTAGGTGCTGGCATCGGTGCATAGCTTCCTAAGGGGAGTATCTGCAAAGTGACCATAGTGATATATAGCAATAAACCTCTCTTACCTGTGGATTTCTGAACCATGTTTAATACACTGCATAATCAAAAATTTGAATTAAGGCTATAGGAATGGCTTGAATTCAGGCTGCCACCCACTGTGCCGCTGTAGTTGCTCTGGATGCACACTGAACCTGTTTCCTCATTGGCAAAAAGGGGTAACGGTGCCTACACCTCATACAAGGAACTCTCCTGGCACAAAGGTCAGCACTTGTCTGCCAATTGTGGAGCTGGCGACTGGAGCCCAAGACCTGGCCATCTGCTCCAGCAGATGACCACTGAGAAGGCAGGGCGGGGCAGTACTATTCTGTCACATGGCACTGCTGAGTGAAGAAAAGGCTTGACAGCATGTAACAACAGCCCTGGTGGTGCACTGGTTAAGACCTCAACTACCAACCAAAAGGCTGGCAGTTCAAACCCACCAGCTCTATCCTGAGCCAGAGTTTTTACCAGTTGGCATTCACTCTTTGGAAATAATGATTTTGGTTTGCTTAACACACCTCGTGTGGTTGCAATAAGCCATTGTTATTGCTAAACAAAATGTGAATCAACCTTGACGTGTACTCATGCACGGACAGAGAACTACTGGAGCCACTAACGCTTGTAGGGAGGTCAGGGACAGAATCTCTGATGTGACACCTGATACTTACGCAGTTTCCCGGTCACAGACAACAGCCAGGTGCAAACGTACCAAGAATGCCTATGCACTCGAAAACTTGCAAGTAGGCGGACCCTGGATGGAGTGGGGACAGCAGAACACAAAGCCACCAAGTGCCTAAAGGGTGGGAGGATCATGGAGGCGATCATGAGGACTTGGGTTTCCAGTGTACGAACACCACCTTAGACCTAGCGGGGTCTGTCCAGCTGCCAGGTGGCACAAACAGCAAGGACAGGAGCCAGCCTTTCGTGGAGGTTGCTGAACCTTCAGCCTAAATCCTCTGCTTCATTCCTAAATTCAGGGAAGCGTTGGCAGGAAACTTTTTTGTTTTTCATGCAGTGAGCAAAACACCAAAAGGCAGAAACCAAAGACTGATTGTTTTCCTACAAATCATGCTGCTTCTGCCATCAAACTTGGATTTCTTTGTAAGACAGGGTTCAAGTAAGTTATATGACAAAAGATAACAAGGTCCACTTGCTTTAGTTTAATAGACATTTATTCCTTTAGATGAACAACCTCTACACACAATCAGAAGGTAATTAAGACTTTTGAGGAGAAAGGAGTTTTGAAACCCAGACGTTTTATTTGCAGACTGCTACTAACATTTTCTGGAAACCATGTAACTACTTCTTTTGACACCTCAAAAGAAAACACTGCGACATTGATTCAGGGAAACCAGCCATCAGCTTATGACGTATTACCTCTTCAATGGGGAAACTCAGCATTTAATGCAATTGGGGTAATTCCTCCTGTTTCCTGCACGCCCACACACGTCCCAGTCTACATGTGACTTATCATCAACTCAATGTGGTGGTGTATTCAAGGGACCCACAATGGACAGACAAGCACGTTTGTGGAATGGTTAGGAGCTCTGAAGGCAGTCTGACCAGGGACGAGTCACCTGCGAAGGAACACTGAAGGTCAGCTTGGAAATCAGAAGCTGCATGGACACAGCACATGACTTGCCTCAGCAGCCTCAGAGTGGACAGCGGGGGTTCACCAGAGACCATCTCTGAAGGCTGACTGGCCTGAGCAACGACTGCCACTCATAGCCAGTCCTACTTCTCTAAAAATGCTGGAGACCGCACAAGGACCAGTCTTCCCACCTGGCATTATTAGCTTGCAGGTCAAGGTTAAAATCATCTCCTTGCCTTACAAGCCTCCTAATGTTCAATCTCCATCAGCTGTCATCTAGTCCACCAGCCTCCAATACCTCTGTGGAGTACTATGACATGCAGCATCCGACATATCCCAGAAACACAGGCAAGAGATTCAACAAGCCTCTGCCTTTTACGTAAATCTGTGGTACTGCAGACACTAAGGAATTGTTTAGGTTGCTACCCCAGACTGGTTTCACCTGTGAAAACTGCTTACAACATTTAATCTCCCAAAAACAGTGACATGAATACTGCATTAATTACAAGTACGTGGCCTCCAGTCCATCTTCACTTTTCTGCGTACAATCACAACAAAAGGTTAGGATAGTACCCACCTCCTCTTACCAAATCTCCAAGTACAACCCCACTTAGAAAGCTGGTCCTCACTTATCCTTGCCAAACTCCAGAAACACACAGAATAGAGACACCTAGCCACTTGAGGTCGAAACTGCAGAGCATTGCATCACCCAATAAAGCTGCAGGGTTTATTTAGCACATGCACCAAACTCTACAAAGAGCTCATCTCTGTGCTCTTTGCATTTTTTTTATACCTATTATACCACACATGTCATCTTAAACACGGACATATAACTGCCTAACAAGATAAAGCAAAGACAAAAGTGTTTACCTTATTAGAAACAAGATACACTATCACTTATTGTCTTCAAACATTATTGCACTTTTATGATTTGACAATGCATTCAGGCGACAATCTGCAGACAACTACTGTTTTTTTAACAAAGAACACTTTTAAGTAGACATAACTGTCCTAAATTGTTTATTAAGTATGAATTTTACAAGTATTACTTATGTTAGCGGTAGCGGTGCAGCTGGAGAGTATTGCGCCGTCTCCAGGCGGCACGGCGAGAGCCACCAATAGTGTGGTGGAATTTGTGGCCCTTCCCGAGGCCACGGCTCTTGCGGCCTGCAGATGTCAGCCCACGCATCTCCCTGTGCTTGTGGACTGGCTTGGTGATCCATTGGGTGTCAGGGTTTCTTCGAATAGCTTTATGGAATGGATCGATGAGGATCACTTCAAAGAACTTGTATGTGGAATCTTCGCCAACCCAGTAAGAATTTAGGACTCTCAGGGCCCCGCAGTGGCGTCCAGCTCGCTCCTAGAACAGGAAACATGGTCCAGTAAGCCCTCCGTTAGTTCTGTTACCGTAAGAGCCATTCAAGCAGCCAGCTGTCTAACTCCTAACTCTGGTTTACCACTAGACAGGCGACTGAGGCCTGGCAGGTCAGCCTAGGGGTCAGCAGCACAAACAGGAAAAGGTGGACCTGTTACAATCAGATGCGTTCAATGGACCTTCCTCTTTCTGATTATTAGCTCAAGTAAGGCAGGAATATGTGTAAGTAACAGGTTAAGAAAATTTACGATTCTACAACCCTCTTGTTTCTTAGAGAGGTCCACATACTTTCGAGGCTTTCTAAGTACCTTTGATCTTATGTGCTTACTTGCCTTTTTAAAAAAGGTAAACCACCAAAAAAGTCAAAACCACTCTTGTTGTAGCGAAGCCCACAAGCCCTAGTTCACCAGCTCTTACAACACACCACGATTTACTGACTAAAAAGACAACACCTACTACTAGTACGGAGGTCAGCGACATAGGCAGACAGCTTCAGCACACTTCAGGAGCTGGGCTCTTCAAAGTCTCCTGCCTGCCAAGGGCTTACATTCCACAGGTGTGTACCCATCCCAGAAACACACCTTCCAACACACATACAACAAGCACAGATTAGCAACAAACACCGACAAAGTCTTTATGCACTGACAGCAACTGTTCTTTACCAAGATTAGTGCAGCTCCATAAACGCCACTGGATACCCACAGGACTCACAGAGGCGCAGGCAAAAGATGCTCACGTGGTTGTCCCCCACCATCTCCGCGAGGTGACAATGTAACTGACACTCAATGGAAACCACCTACCTCAGCAACAGACTGAAGGCTTCTGGCAAACTTCAGCTGGTTGACACCATGATTGACAGGCTTGCCATAGGTGGCACCCTTAGGCACTGGGCGTTTTCTGCCACCCCTGCGCACGCGAATCCGATAGATGACATAACCTGTACAGAGATATCACAACAGTTTTATGGCAAGCCAGGGGGGTGTTGGACTCCTGAATGCTCCAAAGTTAAGATGATTTCAGGCCGTAAATTATGTATATCCGATGGAAATAATGCAATCCTAGGTTATGAAACTCACTTTAAAGAGGACACACTCCCCTTTTTTCCAAACCAAAAAACCACCCACTGCTGTCAATTCTGACTCATGGCAACCTTATAGGTCAGAACAGGACTGCGCCATAGCGTTTCCAAGGAGCACCTGGGGGATTTGAACTGCTGACCTTTCCTAGCAAATTCTCTACTGTTCGTGCATGAAATAAGTTGAGCACTTTGTAAAAAGTCGCTAGAAATGTGGAGATGATACATCACTGGGAAGACGTGGGACTCAAACCAGTAAGACACCAGTTTCCAAGTACTTTTGATTCCTGAACTGGCTATGAACACTCACAGGAACAAAAAAGTAGATTAATTTCTCATTCTCAATGCACGTAACTGTTTTTAAGCCAAACAGATTTGTAACCTGTAACACACTTGCTACATCAGACAATCACGAGCAGCAATTTACAGTACACGAATCCTATGCACTTCTACTGTCTGCAAAGCCTCTTCGGGATGGAAGCCCGCGATTCCTCCTATTCCTGTTTCTTGCTTTTCTCAGGGAATACGCTACCCCAGCATCCCAGGCACGGACACCACGTACCTTGCTTGGCCTTGTAGCCCAGCCTGCGCGCCTTATCGGGGCGCGTGGGGCGCGGAGCCCTGTGCAGCGCAGACAGCTGACGGTACTGCCAGCAGCGGACTCGCAACAGAAAGCGCATCACATCCGACTGCTTCTTTCGCCATAGCTCCTGGATGTACTTGTAAGCGCCCATCTCCGCTTACCTTCGAGACAAAACACGGGATTAAGAACCTGTCGCTTGAGCCTTAAAGCCAAGCCCCCCTCCGACCATCTTAGTTCTCCAACAAGGCGGCAGCCACCGCGGACGAAAAGGCTCTGCACCAAACGCAGGCGGCAGCCAGCCCCACCCCCGCCTCCGCGCCCCCGGGGAACCGCGCTCGCGCAGTCACCCCTGCACCCCGAGCAGCGACGGGCCGCTGGGAGGCGCTCGGAGTCCTTTCGTTGGACGAATGAATGGAGCTCGGACCCCAAGGGGCGGGTGGGTAGGGCAGGCGGCGTCCCCAGGGCCCAGCCCGCAAGGAGACCTTGCCGGCACCATTACAGCACCAAGTGATAAGCCCCCAGAGATGAACTCTCCAGGAAAAAAGGCTTGCCTTACCGCGTCTCCCCCTACCCACCGGCCTGGCTTGCAGGAACTCCAAGCTAGGCCTCCCATGCCGCCAGCTCCACGTCTCCCTTTTCCTTCACGCTCCAGGCCCATCTCCGATTCACGACGCCATCAAATTTTCCCCCAGCCTGCCCTTCCACTCCCGCGCTGCCCCGCATCCTGACCGAACTCGCGCCGGACAGAAGGAAGAAGGGCCTCCGAGGACACAGGGTCCTCGGACGCGGATGGCTGAGGCAAAAGCTGATTAGTAGCGGATAGAAAAGCAAAGGCTCTCCACACAGCCTACCTGATGGCCGCCGCAAGACGGAAAGGAAGAAGTCTTTCTCCCACAATCCCTTTTGGGCTCCTCCCCCATTCCAGGGACCCTTTTTTCCGGTGGAGAGCGGCGGCCGCCCAGAGCTTCATGGGACTTGTAGTTCGAACCTCTAGCCTGATGGGCGGAGCTCTGTCCGGATTGGGGGCAGCCTGCCCCTTTGTCCCGCCCCCGACTCCGCAGGATTCGAACCCCAGAGCCAGCCGGAGTCCCTAGGGTGCGCGTCGTTGGCGAGACCTCGGCAACAGGGAGTCCCGGAGAGTCCCTCCGCCGGAGGAGGCAAGTTGGGGGCGGGGATCTATAGGCGGCGGACCGCCTGGGGACCGTGCTGCCTGTGCGTCGATGTCTTCGGGGTCCGCAGATGTGTGCGGGGGTTTCCTTTGCGCACCCCGAGCCCCTAATCTGACGAGTGGCTGACCGTTTGAGGTGCAGCTCTGTCTCCCCACTGGGGACGGGCGCCGAAATCTGGGCCCCGAAGCCGCTGAGAGACTCCCCTCGTCCCAAGTCTCCGCAGCCCCGAATTAAGGCCTTCGTGATGGGGGGCCTCCAGGTGGGGGGCCTCGCGTTGAGCCCACTCCGGCCAGTTCCGAATGAAGCCCCCTGCAGTCCTCGGCTCCGAGAGATTTTGCTCTAAAAAAGGGTCTTAGGATCGGGGGAGGACGGCTTGGCGCTTTCCATTTCAGTGTTTTTCCAGGGTGCACGTTTGATTCTAGGTTGCTACATCAGACCCATGGTTTTGTGGAAAAGCAAAATATCTATTTGCCAAGACCTGTTCTGCAGGTAATGGTGTGTTGGAAAGAAATGCCTAGAAAATGCTTGCAAAGGTCATTATTAAAAAGACAGTTGACTAGCTTTTATTGCGTCACCAGAATTTTTCAATTTTGATGCAGTCCTTTGATTGTAATTCCCTTCCAAATACTTTTTTTTTTTTTAATATGGCCAAGATCTACGAAAGAATTGTATTTGCCTTCCACGTTATTAGTGGCTTGGGCTTTCTACGTACTTATTAATATTTTTTAAGGAGCCATGGGGGTGTCATGGTTAAGTGCTTCGCTCTTAACGTCAGGATTGGCAGTTTGCATTCAGCAGCTGCTCTGGGGCAGAAAAAACCCGGCAAGCTGCTTCCTAAAGACTAAAAAAACCCAAACCAAACCCAGTGCTGTTGAGTTGATTCCAACTCATAGCAGCTCTATAGGACAGAGTAGAAATGCTCCATAATTTTCAAGGAGTGGCTGGCTGATCTGAAATGCCAACCTTTTGGGTTAGCAGATTTAACACTTAACCGCTGTGCCACCTGGGTTTCCTCCCAAAGACTACAGCCTAGGAAACACCCTGTGAGGCAGTTCTGTTCTGTCACACGGGTGACTGTAAGTTGGAATCCACTCCAGGGTGAACAACAGTATTTTTCTTTCCATTTTTTAAATTAAATCACAGGTTTACTGTTCTATGAGTCATCACATGATTCATTGATTCTTTCAACAAATACCAAGTGTATAAGGTGCCTAAGGTGTGCCTGACCCAAGCCAAGTAGTGTTTTTCATCATCTCTTATGCATGTGAAAGCTAGTGAGTAAGGAAGACGGAAGAACCGATGCCTTTGAATTACGGTGTTGGCCAAGAATATTGAATATACCGTGGACTGCTGGAAAAACCAATCAATCGGATTTGGAGGAAGTACAGCCTGAATGCACCTTAACAGTGAGGATGGTGAGACAAAGTCTCGCCTACTTGGCACATGTTGTCAGGAGAGACCAATGCCCAGGGAAGAGCATCATGCTTGCTACAGGAGAGGGTCCCCAACAAAAAAGAACACCCTCAGTGAGATGAATCGACCCTGTGGCTGTCATGACAGGCTCAGACACAGCCAAGACTATAAGGATGGTGCTGGTGAGACAGTGGTTAACAGCTACAACTGCTAACCGAAAGGTGCTCCTAGGGAACCCTATGGGGCAGTTCGGCTCTGTCCTGTAGGTCACTATGAGTTGGCCGCTGGTTAGGGTTTTTGTTTTCTGTGAGGATGGTGCAGGATTGGGCAACATTTAGTTTTCATACTCAGGGGTCGCTGTGAGACAGAACAGAGGCGATGGCACCTAACCACCACAGCAACATGCCAGGCGCCAATCTAGCTGGGGAAGATGTAGCAGGGAACAAAGCAGCTGGAAACTCTAGCCTTCCAAATGGGCGATAAGCTTCGTAAGAGATGTACTGCATTGAATGATAGGTGCTAAGGGAACAAAAAAATGAAGGGGGGACAGGCAAAGAGACAGTATTGGGTGGAGGTGGCAATTTTAGATGGGCTGTTTTTGGAAACCGTGGTAGCAGAGTGGTTAAGAGCTGTGTCTGCTAACCACAAGTTCAGTAGTTTGAACCCACCAGGCGCTCCTTGGAAACTCCATGGGGCAGCTCTACTCTGTCCTAGAGGGTCACCGTGAGCCAGAATGGACAGCAGTGGATTTTTTTTTTTAAGACTGGCAAACATTGGAAGGTTCAGAGCAGAAGAGTGACTTGGTGTGATTTACATTTTAAAAGGATCGCTGCTGCTTTGAAGCTAACAGGAAGCCGGGAAACCATTTAGAAGGTCATACTAATTTCCCATTCTTGTAACAAATTATCAGTTGACTGGCCTAAACCAAGGCAATTTATTCTTCTACATTTCTATGGGTCAGATGTCTCATTAGTCTGGAATCCATGTGTCCAGTAGGGCTACTTTCCTTCTGGAGCCTCTAGTGGAGAATTCATCTTCTTGTTTTACCCAGCTTCTAGACAGCCACCTATATTCTTTGGCCAAGGTCCTTTCCATCATCTTCAAAGCTATCAGCAGAGTAGCATAGTATCTTTACATTTCTCTCTCTGCCCCCAAAGCTACTGCCAATCGAGTTGATTCTTACAGTGATCCTGTAGGTCAGGGTAAAACTGACCCATCGTGTTTCCAAGAAGCAGCTGGTGGATCTGAACTGCCGACCTTTCAGTTAGCAGAGGTAGCATTTTAACCACCATGCCTGACACATGATTACACTGTGTTTACCTGAATAATTCCAGATTATCTTCCCATCTCAAGATCCTTAACTTAATCCTACCCGCAAGGTCCCTTTTACCATGTAAAGTGACATATTGGCAAGTTTTGAGGATTAGGATGTGGATGTCTTTGGAGAACCACTGTTCTGGGTCCCGCAGGAACATTACAGTACTCCAGGTGAGAGAAGACAGGGGCTCAGACCACTGCCCCAGCAATGACGGGAGTAAGTGGTGCAGCCCTGGATGTGTTTGGAAGGTAAAGCGAACAGGAGTTACTGCTGGGTCCCATGTAGGAGGTAAGAAATTAATCAACAGTGGCTGCAGAGTTGGAGGAATTGTTCAGAAGGATGATTCTGGTCGTGCGACTAAACAAACAAAACAAACCCACTACCGTTGAGTCGATTCTGACTCATAGCAACCCTACAGGACAGTGCAGAATTGCACTATAGGACTTCCAAGGCTGTAATCTTCACGGAGGAAACCCTGGTGGTGTAGTGGTCAAGTGCCAGGTCTGCTAACCAAAAAGGTCAGCAGTTTGAATCTGCCAGGCGCTCCTTGGAAACTCTATGGGGCAGTTCTGCTCTGTCCTATAGGGTCACTATGAGTTGGAATAGACTCAATGGCAGTGGGCTTGCTTTTTTTCTTTTTTTTGGTTGGCAGTGTTTACAGAAGCACACTGCCACATCTTTTTCCTGCTAAGCAGCTGGTGGGTTAGAACTGCCAGCCTTGTGGTCAGCAGCCAGCACTTAACTCATCTACCACCAGGGCTTCTGAGGACTAGACGTCTCACAGTTTCACTGTCCAACAGTTTCTTACCATAGAGACCAGAAGGAGTAGCCACAGCTTCTGCTTTGTGATTAACCTCGATGTTGATGCTTTGCCTGGATAAGCAGGTTCCTCTCTTGGGAGCCAGGCTGCTAACCAAAAGGTCAGCCATTCAAATCCACCAGGTGCTCCTTGGAAAACCAGTGGGCCAGTTCTGTTGAGTCTTATAGGGTTGCTTTGAGTTGGAGTCTCCTCAGTGGCAACAGATTTGGTTTGGAAACTCTGGCTTCATGGTGGTTAATGCTATAGCTGCTAACCTAAAGTTTGGCAGTTCACATCCACGAGGTGCTCCTTGGAAACTCTGTTGGACAGTTCTTTCCTCTCCTGTAGGGTTGCTATGAGTCAGAATCGACTCACTGGAAATAGATTATTTGGAAGGGAATTAAGAAGTTAGAATGTTTCAGCCGTGTCTAATGTAGGATTAATCATACTTGTCTTTCCATATTTGTTTTCCTTTTGAGGGATAGTGTTAAATAAAGAAGTCTTTGGCATAGTAGTTCAGTGCTACGTCTGTTACAGTCAGAAGTTGGACTCTGCCAGGTGCTCCTTGGAAACCCTATAGAGCAGTTCTCCTCTGGCCTATAGGGTTGCTGTGAGTTGGCATCGACTTGACAGTGGGTTGGGTTTGGTTTTTGTTTATTCTCTCATCTCCTCCCTTCTCTTTCCTTGCTAAAAACCTGTAAAACCCTTTGATAGTATCTTGAGCTACCTCTCTGGCTACTTCAACTATTTGCTCTTGATGGAGACTTCCCTGACAGTACCAAGATGTAGCTTCTTCCATGCTCCCCTAATTTATATAAGCCAGAAAACCAAACCTCTTGCTGTTGATTCCAACTCATAGTGACCCTATAGGACAGAGTAGACCTGCCCCATGGGGTTTCAAGGAGCACTTGATGGATTCCAACTGCTGAGCTTTTGGTTAGCAGGTGAGCTCTTAACCACTGAGCCACCAGGGCTCTGGAATGTGTCTATACATACAAGAAGACATCATCTGTTTTGAAAACAAACTTCCCGTTAATCCTCATCTCAGTGAGATATGAGGGTTAGAGTATGAAGTCGGCTGTGGGTAAAGTTGTAGTGTGCCGCTTTTAAGTGAATACACTAACACCAGGGACCCTGGGGACACTGTTCTGTGTCCTGCAGGGTTGTTGTGAGTTGGAATCAACCCGACAGCAGCGTGTTTATGTTAGGACGGTTCCAGAGCCTCCATGGCCTGTGGGATTTCTGCATCTCTGCCGCGTGCCTCCATCTCCAGTGTTGTGTCTGCCTCCCTGTGATGGAGGTGCTCGTCACTTAGTCACTGGCGTTTTTTCCTTACATCCAGTCTGTCTGCGCCACTCCATCACGGTATGTGTCTGTTCTTTGAAGTCACGTAGGCTTTTTGATCCTTGGTGTCATCCGTGGTAAGGGGTCTTTTTTTTTTTTTGACTGGACAAGAAGTAAAGAGGAACTAGGAACTGGTATTTAGAATGCTCCCGAGACTAAGTCATTTTCCAAGGAAGGGACATAATTGAGGTAACAGAAAAATCGGAAGAGAGCAGAGTTGTGCTGTGCCATCATTTTTCTGTTCTCTGGCAGGCTAACGGCCTTTTCATCCTTCCGCCGGTATCCAGGTAGCAACTTCCTCTAAATTTAAGTGTTATCATTTAAAACCTTTTGAAAGAAAGATCCAGTGGTGTCATGTAACTTAGGTGTCATGACATCCAAGGGATGCGTAGGAAACCTTTTAAAACAGGGCAGAGTTGCACACGTAAGGCAGTGCCACGCTATGAGTGACTACTATTATCGACAGCTCTGTCCTTGTACATAAAAGCTGGGACTTTTTCTAATGAAGCTGTATTGGAAATACAGAGAATATAATGTCCCCCAAGAGAAGCGCTTCTTTGGCAAGCAAGTGATGAGTGTGCCTGGAAGATTTAAAAGGATCCACAGTCCGCCACCTGGGAAATAATGGCTGTGTCACCTAAGTGGTAGCTTTTCCCTTCCAGCGTGTAGCGTGCTGCTGTGGAAGCCAGGGCAGTCTCATTACAGGGTCACAAGAGCAGCACTGCTGTTCTTCTGACCGGCATGTTAGTGTTTTACGACTGCTTTGGGTCCTAAAATGACAGACCATGAGAAAAATAAAGTAGGGAAGACTTCTGAAAAATTCGCTTGTTGCTTCATTTCTTTACTGCTGACAAAAAGCAACACCACTGGAGACTCGATGTGCGACCCTGGTACACACAACTCTAGTTGCTCTTCTGCTATGCCCAGGATGGCTTTGGATTTTTCAATGCCCCAGTTCAGTAAACCCACCCAAACCAAACCCAGTGCCTTCAACTGTGACTCATAGAGATCCCCTAGGACACAGTACAAATGCTCCATAGAGTCTTCAAGGAGCACCTGGTGGATCTGAACTGCTAACCTTTAGATGAGCAGACGTTGCACTTAACCACAGGCTTTCCAGCCCAGACAAGCACAGATAAGCAGCATCCCTTGGATTCAAATGCTTCTTTGAACTTTGTTAAGATTGTTTTCTAACTTCAAGGCTTCGTTCTTGTCTCCCTGTAGCCTGTGCTGCGGTTTGTCTATACCTCTAAAGCAGAAGAGAATTGGGGGTTGGGGGAGGTGGTGAGAGAAAAAGCAGTGTAGAAATCTGACTTCTCTTACCAGGTTATTCTGTTGGATTTAAGTAATTGTAGTTGCAATCAGTAATTAATAATGTATTTTATTATTTGTTTCCACCTTGGCTTCTGGTACCTAGGATAAGAGAATGAAAACTTTCAGGAAAATTCATTGGTTATATCCAGCTTATATGCTGGGAACTAATAAAGATGATTGTTTTCTTTTAAAGTGTATAATTTTTCTAGCTTTAATACTCTTTCTCAAAATCACTGTAACTAAGAGCCTATATGGCTACCAGACTCCTATTTCTCACTCTGGAGAAAAGGCTGACATATATTCAAAGCTTTATCTTTGTTCCTCTTTATAACTTTTTTTTCCCCATGTAAACATGGATGAGTAGGCAGTCTCGTTCAAGGACTGCTTTAGTCTAGGGCTCAGGATTCCTGTTGACTTACCAGTATTGAAATACTCTCTGTATAAAATGTGTTTGTTCTTTTTGAAAACAAACATGCATTCATTATCTCTCTATATATGATGATGATCTGTAATGTCTCTGAAAAGATGTACCGAGTAGTTTTCACCTTAAGGGTCTGTTCTGATAACTCCACGGTAAGGCAGTACGGACATTAAGCCAGACATCTCCTTTTTTTATTATGAGTTTATGATTCCCTTTTAGTATCAGCATCTTTGTAAACCTGACCTTTATTTGTCTCTGGGGGTTGGCATGATGATGGTTAACATCAGCAAGTTGTACACTGCAGCACTGTGTGTAGAACGCATGGCTACTGACAAGCTGCACAAAAAGAGAATCGGTGAACAGTCCTAAGTGCAGTCTGTTCTAACTTGGATGCGTTCTATTCGGGGACCACCTGTACAGAAAACTGCCCAGGTGCTGGCACTGGGGAGCACATGGGAGACTGGGGAGTGGGATTTGAAAGGAAATACTTTCTTCTACACAGTACCTCTTTTTTCAAACCTGAAATTGTTGTGTGTGGATCTGTGATCATTAAATGTAACTACTAGAAGGGAGAAAAGGCTGGTTTCCACAGCGTGTCCCTTTGAAGCTCCCTGTGTTTTCTTCACAGTGACAAGCTAAGGAGATGGGGAAGGGCTGCAAGGTGGTCGTCTGTGGATTGTTATCTGTGGGGAAGACTGCAATTCTGGAGCAGCTCCTTTACGGGAATCATACCATCGGTAAGAGTGTTTTTCTGGGGCTCCTCTCTAGTTGCTGGAAACTGCAAGGGATCCTTTGTTGGTCACGGTAAACCTAAAGATGGGTGGTGGAACACCTCAGCAGGGAGTAATCCAGAAGGACCGAAAGGGCCATAAAAGGTGATGGCACTTGAGAAGGAAAAAAATTCTTAATGTTAGTGAAATTCAGTAGTGCTTCCCATTTGTTTCCATAGCATGTGTAGTGTAGTATAGATGGCATTATCTTCGGAGTCCTGGTGGTGCAGTTCCTAGGTATTGGCGGGTGTGTGTATGTGTGTGTCTGTGTGTGTGTACACACCATGCACACACACACCTGTTGCCTTTGAGACAATTCCAACTCCTAGTGACCTTACAGAGTACAACTGCCCAATAACACTTCCAAGGAGCAGCTGGATTTGAACTGCTGACTGCTGACCTTTGGGTTAGCAGCTGTAGCACTTAATCACTACACTGCACCACCACATGTGGTGGTTTAGTATCACATGTACATATATGTGGTTTCCTGTACGTTCACATAATGAATAGTGGTCCAGGACTACACCAGATGACCTCATATTCTGATTTCAAACATGACTTCCCAGTATGGCTGGGTCGATTTTAAAAAGCTACTTTTGGCAGTGTGACCTAATTTTGTGACGTGCATCATCTCATACACTGAATTAAATTACTACTGAATACTTGGTGTGTGATGCAGGCTGTGAGTAGGGACTGTGGGGAAGCAGAGGTGAAAAGCCTGTCTCTGCCCTGAAGAAGGGCATGCTTTCCTAAGAAGGACATGATATTACAGGTTAGAATCAAATGAGGTTTGTATTAAGAGACATGAGGCAAAGGTCTTTAAAGCAAATAGCATAGAGCACATTTCTGTCTTCTATCAGCTGTTTTGGTGAGCTCTGCTACTGTCTTTGGCTTTGATGGAAAAAAAAATGGGGCCACTTCATTGTGGAAACTACCTTAAAAATCAGACTACTTTTAAGTCTCCAATTTATGTATTAAGTTCTTTGACTTGTATACCAGTTCCTTTTGAAAAATAATGGAGGAGCTCCTTTATGGGAATCGTACCATTGGTAAGAGTATTTTTTCTGGGGTTTCTCTGCTTTTTCTGGGAACTGCAACTAGTAAATCTCATTGCCCCACTGTTACTACTTTTATCAAACGGAATCAGACTTTCTCCTGTCAAGCCGATTCCAACTCCGTGACCCCACAGTATAGAGTAGAACTGCCCCCTGGTTTCCAAGGAAGCCTGGTGGATTCAAATTGCTGACCTTCTGGGTAACAGACGTAGTGGTTAACCACCATGCCATGAGGCTTTCTTTTGTTCAGATGACCTACTTTTCAAAGCCCTTTTTCATTCCTTTACTGTAACAACTACTCCTTTCTTTTAAAAATGCTGCTTTGGGTGAAAAGCTACGCAGCAAAACGGGTGTGTGGTCAGCAATTTCTACGTAACGATGTTCAGTGACCTTCATCACCCTCTTCAGGTGGTGCCAGCGTTCTCATTATTTCTGTGCTGTTTGTTGGGCTCCCATTCATTCTGTCACTGACCCCCAAGCTTCTTGCCTGTGCTTTAGAGTAGCTGTTTTCCATCTGGTCTCACAGACGTGATTTTTGAAAAGAGCACAGCACCGGAGGGTGTGTCTTTTTTTATTTTTTGAGCTATTTAAAGATGACTTCAAGGGGTAGCTGTACCTCAGGGTTTATCTCAGGGCACTAGGCTCCAGTATTCTTCCAGCCACAGTGGTTCAAGTCGGTTTGGACTCTAAGGTTAATTTGAAGTATTTTTCCAAGTTTCCCCCCCTTTCTACCAGGATTCATCTTTTGTGTGCCTGATCAGAACATCTGGTAGTGGGCACTGGAAGCCAGCGAGTCCTTCAGTCTCAAGGTAGAGGAGTGAGTGGTGCGTGGAGACAGCCCTGCAGCCAGGTTCCTGCTCAGGTTCGCGGGCCACCTTCTTTTCTCTCTGGCTCCAGACACAGAGAGACCAATGGTTGTGTCTTAGATGGCGGCCCATAAGATGATGAGACTCCAGACTCTACTCACCAACCTAGGAGGCAGAACATAAGCTGGAAGACAGTTTATCATGCCAGTTGACTGGATCGTCCCACTAGACCATGACCCAGTCTACAACCCCAGAAAATTCATTCTGTGAAGTGACTAGTTATATTTAAATGTCACTGGCGTCTGTAATCCGTTCTCCTTATTCCTTTTGGTTGTGGTCATTGTTGCCAAACCAAACCTAGCGCCTGATCCATCTGCCAACCTGTCCTTTTGTGTGTGTACAGCCTGGTGGCATCAACTGGTCAAGCCGGGCAAACTTCCCCCTTACGCAGTGTCCCCTTTCCCATCACCACAAACAAAACAGGACTACTTCCTAGAGGACGATTCCCCTGCCCACAACCACCCGTAAACAGTGGTCTCTATATGTTGACCAACTCCCGTCATTTGATACAAGTCAAATCATACAATGTTTTTCCATTTGTAGTGACTTATTTTGCTGAGCATAATGGCTTATACACCAAGATGATTTGGGTATTATTTTTTTATGGCTGAGTGGTATCCATTGTTCTGGCTGGGTGGTGGCGAAGTGGTACAGCCCCTAACCAAAAAGGCAGCAGTTTGACTCCACTGCCCTACCCCACAGGGCAGTTCTTGGCTGTCCTATACGGTTGCTATGAGTCAAGACTCAACTCACCAGCAGTGGGCTTTCATATCCATTGTATGGGTGTACCACCTTTTGTCCACTCATCCCTTGACACACTCTCTTTCATCTTCAAGAAGACAGCAGAAGTGCGATCACTGTCTACGGTAGACAGGGAAGCTAGAGAGCCATTTTCTAGAAGACAAGAGAGTGAGTAGAGTGACATCTGATACTGGCTTATAGAAAAAGTCATTTTAACCACAGGAATGGAAGACTGTGAGACCATGGAAGATGTGTACATGGCGTCTGTGGAGACGGATCGGGGCGTGAAGGAGCAGTTACACCTGTATGACACCAGGGGCCTGCAGGAAGGCGTGGAGCTGCCGAAGCATTATTTCTCCTTTGCTGATGGCTTTGTTCTCGTGTACAGTGTGAATAACCTGGAATCCTTTCAAAGAGTGGAGCTTCTAAAGAAAGAAATCGACAAGTTCAAAGACAAAAAAGAGGTAACTGAAGATGTACAGAATACCAAACGTGAGCTACATTGTTATTTAAAAGGTTGCATGAACTTTTGGGAAGCTTAGTTATTTAAACTGTATTCAACTTTTTTCTTAGCACAGGAACTACAAGGTTTGACTAAGTTCCTTTTGCTTTTGAATTTTAAGGATTTCATACCTTGCCTACTAGACAGTCTATTCTGTGTTGTCTGGGACCATTAATTCTTAAGGATCTTTGTGGTCTCATAGGCTGAATAGAATTCTTCTCTTGAGCAAATAAAAAAATAGTCCAATTTGCGTTTCATTCGTTTACGTACCACTTAAAAATTTAAGATCCACATGCCTTGACTTCTGGTCCTGTATAACCTGGCCCTGCTTGCCCTGTCACTGTAGGACATGGGTCTACTTTTTTTCCCCCCATGATTCAGTTCCCTCATCAGCCCTTTGCCTGGAGCACTGGTAGGTCTTTCTCCAGCCTTCAAGTGGCCGACTCATCGTCTAGACAACCATAGAATCATCCGGGTAACTGCACCGGCTGGCAGTACTTCACCTAGATGGTTATATTTTACTTATTTTAATATCAAACGTTCAATTAAGAGCTAATTGTAGGTTCACATGCAGTTATGACAGTGGAGACCGTGCACTCAGTTTCCTAAAGTGCTGACATCTTGCAACACTGAAGGGTCACAACCAGGATATGGACATTGAAACGGACAAGATACTGGGCTTTCCATCACTGTCAGGATCCCTCGTTACCCATTTGTAGGCACACCTACTTCTGCCTCCCTCCTTCAGTACCCTTGGCCACCACTCATCTGTCCTCCATTTATATCACTTTGTCATCTCAAGAATGTTACATGAATGGACCCATACAGTGTGTCATCTTTGGGGATCAACTTTCTGCACTCTGCTGATTCCCTGGAGAGTCATCCAAGTTGCTGGGTGTGCATGAAGAGCATCTGGCTTGGTGGGAAAAGCAGTCATAGTTTTGTTTTTCTGGTGAACAGATTATCGTGTATTCAAATGACTACTTCAAATGACTACTTGGACTGCTCTTTGGCCAATACAGTTGGGGGACAAGGTGAGAAGAAAGGAATTCAGCTCCAAAGTTGGAGTTGAGCACAAACCAGCAAAGGAGTCTTAGAAGTGGGCACTAGGGTGGAAGCGTGTCCCACGAGACAGGGCAGGCCAGTCCTCTAAAAAGGAGGGTGTGATCAAATGAAGGCAAATATTGCACAAAGGTATTGTCTTGGCCCACAGGGACAGCAACTCTGCTCCCTCAGCTTTGGGTGGCGTGGTTCTCCTAGCCCATTTAAGTAGCAACCTCCTTGATTCCTGGCAGGTCCTTTTGGTCTGCCCCTTGGTCATGGGTAGCTCCCCTTCTGCTTTGGGCAGTGACCCCCATCCCTCTGGTACAACAGCAGCCCCACACTCCAGAAGATCCAAGTCTTTGAAAGCTAGGAGATTGTGGTCCCGCTTTTTGATACCAAGGCAGCTCTGCATCCCTGTTCCTTCCAACAGTTCTGCTGTTCTCTGGGCTGCTCCAGGGGTGTCTTTTCTTTTTTTTGGAGGACAACAGATATAGACCTTTTGGCTTGTTTTCTGCCTCTACAATACCAAGAGGCAGGCAGTATTCTTTCTGTTCCCTCTCTGTCGCCTTCAGTCTCAGCTGATGAGTTTTCTGCTGTGCTGATTGGCAGCTCCACCAGTCATAGGTGTAATTTCTTTAAGGAGTTTGTGTAGCCATATCCTTGGTGACCCTTCTAGGATATGTGTCCTTAGTTGGTACAACAGAATTTTCTAGTCTTTACGTTGTTTTCATTTTGCATAGTTCATTTTGAAGTCCATCTGTTTCTTCTCCCATCTTATCATAACTTCTTGAAGATACTTCAATGTACTGGGTGTTTGCATTTTTAAGATCTTGCTTAGAAATCTCAGCTAGATATTCTCATCACTTCTAAGTTCTACCTTCCACCAAACATTTGAACATAATTCAGACATCTTCTCTGCCATGGCATAAGAAGTATTGTTCTTTCTCCATTGTCCAATCACATTCATCATTTTCTATTGAAAACTCACTAGATGTACATTGAAGGTCTGTATTTCTAACACTGTATGGTGTCACCATATGCATTTCCCAAGATAAGAGACGCCCATAGCTCTCCCTACTTCTTTCCATGCTCTTGTCAGCATCACCCTGGACATCTGTGAGTCCGGCAACAATCTTCTAGGCAATCAAGGCTTTTACTATTACATGCGTCCATGCTTCCAGCCTCTACCCAACACCCAATTCCATAACCACTTCCACATGTTAGCTATCTGTTGGAGCAGCACCCTCACTTCTTGGTACCGGATTCTGTCTTAGTTACCTAGTGCCGCTATAGCAGAAGTACCACCAGTGGGTCATTTTAAGAAACAAATTTATTTTCTCACACCTGAGCCAGCCAAAAATCTAAATTTAAGGTGGTGTCTCAAGAGGAAGGTCCTTGTCTGTCCGAGTTTCTCTCCTCCCTGCCCCTCTCTCCTTGTTTCGTCTTTTATGTCACGTTTGAGGAGATTGACTCAGGGTACACCCTGCACTGATCCTGCCTCCGTAACAGTAAAAGACAGAACCCATTCATCAGTGTGATCATAACCACAGGCACTGAGGTGAGGAGTCACGACACATATTTTGGGGAGACAATTCAATCCATGACAGTGAGAGTGATCTTACTCCTTTCCTTTTCAGGTAGCAATTGTTGTGCTAGGAAACAAACTTGACCTTTCTGAGCAGAGACAAGTAGATGCTGAAGTGGCACAGCAATGGGCAAAGAGTGAGAAGGTGCGACTGTGGGAGGTGACTGTCACCGACCGGAGAACCCTGATCGAACCCTTCACCTTACTAGCCAGCAAACTTTCCCAGCCTCAGAGCAAATCCAGCTTTCCTCTGCCTGGCAGGAAAAACAAAGGGAACTCGAGCTCTGAGAACTGAAAATCATTCAGTCCACAGTTGTTTGTGAGACAGTGATTGTCTTTAAGTGTCTGTGAACATGGGCAAGAGAGTATTTCAAACCCCTAAGGAAGTAATTCACAGCACTTTAGTTTGTAAGATCTGCCTCCTGTTTATGATTACTGCCTGATACAAGTTTTCTGATCCTCGTGCTTTGAAACTTATTCCTGAAATTAGCACCTTTATGGTTTGTATTTGTTATGTGTGAAAACAGTTCAATAAAGTCTGTGTGGTATGCAAATGTACCCGTGTGTTCCCTTTTTCTTCCGTTTCACACACTGTCACCCCAGTGCTGTCATAGCTTCAACAAAATGCCTTGTTTTTAAAAGCTCACTAATCATGCAGTATCTCTGGCTATGCAACATAACCTGTTTGTGTGTGTCCATATTGGATCACCAGTCAATTATTCGGGGACTAAGTGAGCTCTACTTTTGCAAAATGGAATGAAACCCACTTAGCTCACACGGTGGTTCTGCAATGACTTGGGATAGGCGGGAAGTAGAGTCATCATCCCAAAACCTTTTTTCCTTCTGCTGGATCCTGTCTGATAAACCAAATAGCAGCAGGCAAGACAGCTGTGTCCTTCTTTGGAAAATGGACAGTAAAGCTTCCACTTTCTGAAGGACTACTATACTTTCTGGATACCTAGCCATTTGGAATACAATGACGTATCGTTAACATACTGGGTTACAGGTAGCCTTAGTGTTAATGTCTGAGTTAGTGCTATGGTTTTCTCAAGATTTTTCAACAGGATTTCAGCCATGGGGTGACAGTATTCAGAAAGCAGACAGCACTGAAACAAATTTAAAAGTAGGAAGCAAGTTAGTTATGGCTGCAACTATGGAGAAAGCCCGAGTTACAAAGCACCTGTTGCACTACTGTGTAATAAATGTATTTTTTGTCCAAAAAGGGGAAAAAAACACAAAAAACTATCACTTGGATATAAGCCACCCTTCTGCCTTCCCAGTTATTGGGTACTGACTCTTCTAACCTTTTTTCCTAGGCATCATACATTCATGAATAATTCAATAAATGACATGCCAAGCCCTCCTACCATTTCCTCCCTTCTTTTTCAACGCTGTAATCACTTTACATGTGTCTTCATCCCTCCCACCCGGTGACTGTTCTGGGGGAGATACAGAGAAGCAGAATGGCTGGGTTACAGAGCGTGGACTCCCGGACACTGCCTAACAACCCATGATGCAGATACACCTCTTAGTCTGTCTACTACCTGTGGGGCAGACGGTCTCCCACATACCAGCTCACCCCAGTATCTATAAGTCAGAAATGCTTTTCAAGAGACGATGTCCTGGAGCTCATCTAGGAAAGACAACAGAGTAGGGCATATACCTTTTCTAAGGCACTTCAAAATCTACCCTGTGAGGGTGTTACATACATTGGAAAAACGTACCAATCCCAATACACATTAAGTCTGCAAATACCTCTGTGCTGCTTTAATAGTCAAGATCGAGCTAATTTACAAGGCAGAATCTGTGAACCGCAGGTGACGTGCACGCGAGAGTGAACGGACACGAGTGCGCCGGGCGGTGGTTTTAATCTCGTTTATTAGCACAGTAACAAATGCAGACTGAAGTCGTCCACAACATAGAACCAATCCACGAGCGGCTCCTACTCCACGCCGTACAGGTAACAGCTTAAGGTATTTCACTACAGGTTGTCACAAGTCCCGACTCACACCTTGACTCTTTTCACAATAAAGTAGATTGGCATATAAAATAAAATACATTAACTACTCATTTCCTAGGTGGTGTCTTACAGCTGTGTGTCCATTTATATATATGAGAGGACAGTCTCCAAAAACTGTTAAATAGCAATATGCTCTCTCAAGGAGGAAAAACAAATTCCAATTTTCTTTCTTTTTTTCCTTTAATAAACAAAAAAGTGTGCTGCCTTGGAAGGACTTTACACATAAATGGCCATGTGTATAACCTGTACAAAATTAAGCTGTTTGGAATTTACACACCACTAGCAACTGAACCCCGGTGCCTACATGTTCGTTCTTCTCTGGACTCCATTCCAGCTAATAGTGCAGAACTAAGGACAGCTTGGAAGGCTGCTATTACCAATTCTGTCTACTGTAGCAAGATACCTTAAGTTACAACAAAATCTTAGGAAATAAGACTGAATAATATCTGTTATAGAAATACCCTACTCTTTACCAACTCCCACCCTCCCCCACCCCCTCAAAATCATAAGCAGCTCTCTTCTGTGACAGACAAATAATGCAAGAACTGTGAGAACTCAGTTTATGTAGCGTATCTCTTGGTCCACTGTCTGGCCATTCTGTCGTGTTCTGCTCTGTTGGTCATATACTGAGTGGCAATGCTTCCCACCAAAGGGTCGGCTGGAAGAAAAGAGGGCAGGTTACTCATCCAGAAGGAAACGAACATTGTCAACTTTAGCCAGTGCACTGAGGAGAAATAGCAACCAAGTACTTGTGACCAAACTCACCCATGAAACCAAAACAGACAAAACAATAAGAACTCCGTTGCTGTCAAGGTGATCCTCAGTTAGACCGTACGTTCAAGAGAACTGTCAAATGGATTTAGGCTCGTAAGTACCCTGTGTGTTATTGACAACTGTCCCGTCGACACCGACTCACGCTTACCCCATGTGTTACAGAGAACTGTCCAAGCTGATTCAGACTCACAGGCACCCTGTGTGTTACAGACAACTGTCCTGTCGATCCTGACTCACGACTACCCCATGCTACAGACAACGGTCCCGTTGATCTGGACCCACGATCACCCCATGCTACAGAAAACGGTCCCGGAGATCTGACTTATGGTTATTCCATGCGACAGAGTACTGTCCTCTCGAGCCTGACTCAAGGTCACCCCCTGTGGTCACACAGAACTGTCCAGTCGATTCTGACTTACGGGTGCCCTGCGTGTTACAGAGCACTGTGAAGTGGATTCTGACGCAGAGCTGCCCTGTGTTAGAGGACTGTCCAGGTGCTCCTGACTCACAGTTACCCCATGTGGTACACAGCACTGTCCCACGGGGTCTCCTGGACTGGCACCTGATGGAAGTGGACCGCCAGGCCTTTCTCCTACAGTGCTCCCGGGTGAGTTCAAATGGCCAGTGCTCTGCGTCTGTGCCTCCCAGGAACTAAAGCCAAACGCTGAGACTTTGGTCCTGATCTGGCTCTGTCTCCTCACCTGATTCCATTTCTTTTCCTAACAACCCACAGCCAGCCGCAGTTGTTCACTCTTGTGTGTCAGGCTCAGCTCAGTAGAGACTGGCCTGTTCAGGGCTCCAGTGAACACCCACGACGCTCTTTCCCTCACTGGTGCCGAAGTGGCACTGTGAGGTTCTTGGGGCTGCTGCGGTCTACACTGCTGACCTCTACGCTGTCTATTACAGCCAAGTGGCCCGGTCAAAACCTGTGCCTCCAGCAGGTACAGTGTTGCTGTGAGACACGCACAGAACCTTTATCAGCGAAATGAGTGTTCTGCAGGTGAGGAAGAATAAACACCTGGAGAATTAGGGACCTTACCAGGATTACAGTCTGTAAGAAGTGAGCAGATAGAAAGGAGGACTTTGGAAATGGTTAGTGCTGGACTCCAATTATCTTTCAAGATGTCCAAGCAGATAACTCCTTGACTGTTAATATTACAGTGATAGATTCTTGTCCGAAATGTAACCTAAAAAAAAAAAAAATAAGGTGGTATCACCTGTATTCAAAGAGTGAACAATGTAACAATTTACACTCTGTTACATCTGCAACTGAGTGGCCTTAATTTAAAACAAAAACAAAACACCCTGCTGTTTCATTCTGAAGGCTAATGAAATGATAGTTGAACCTAAACACTGAATTTAACAAGAGTGGCTGAGAGACTGATGAATGAATCTGAGGCTGTAATTTTGCCTGAGCTCTAATCCCAAAGGTGGCCCATTTTATTTTAGAAGTGACAGCCACTGAAAGACTACAAGGTAAACGCACTATTTCTCAAGTTCATCTTTCGCAGTTTGCAAGTTTTAAATCTGTCCCCAGCACTACGTCTAGGTTTGAATAGCTGTTTGCTGACCTCTTGTGTTGAGGGACAGCACTGCACTAACTCAAAGTGGGCTTCAGGACATTAACCTGTTGCCCCCAATCGATTCTGACTCCCAGCGACTGTACAGAGTTTCCAAGGAGCTGTTGGTGGATTCCAACTGCTGCAGACACACAAAATTAAAATATTTATTTAGCAAATGATAATCACGCATCCAAAAAGCTGTGAACAAACACACACACACCACCTTGAAGGTGAGATCTCTCTGCGTTGGCTGACCCTCTCATGAGATCCCGCAGCTACCCTAAGAACTGACCACGATGGAGCCTCGGTAGCCGGGGAGCAAGTCGTCGGTCCGGACCATGCCATCAACACACCAGGCCAGGCCCCAGCTGCACAGGTGGTTTTGTCTGAATTCCTGATTTTTATTCACGGAACACACTGAAGGAGTGAACTGTCCCATGGGGTTTCCACAGCCCACAGTCGCAAACTGCCACAGCTTTCTCCCAGGGTGCACCGGGCAGGTTCAAATCGCTGACCTTCCAGTTAGCAGCTGGCTGTTCTTTCCTAACTGCTGTATTGTGTGAGTACTCGGACACCATTTTTATCTGTTCATTAACTTTTTTACTATAGTGCCGAAAATAACATATTAATTTTGAGTTGCTGACCACGTTACTATAAAGAGCCTGATTTTAAAGAGCATCCAAACAAAACTGCCTACACCTTTGAAAAGACTTAGCAGATCTGCCCCTACTTCTTACTAATAACTAAATAATTTTCAGATCAGTATGCTCATAAAGGCTTAAGTGCATTTACGGCAAAATAAAACTGTCCATCACCACCCTAACTGGAAAGCGAGCACCGTCCGCCATCCTTAACCACTACACCACCGGTTTTCCAGAAGGTGAGAAAATGACGTAGCACCTAACTACTGCGCTACCGCGGTTTCTACAGAACACTGAACGGAGGAAAAGATCTAAGTCCCTCCCGCTAGAAAGGAGCTCTCAAACTCAGCAAAGCAAGCCTAAGTGAGTGTTTTGCATATCTTCAAATGTAAGCAGATTCATTAGCACATAATAGAAACCTGCCACTTATTTGTGATAAAAAACTCAATTAAAAAAGCCCTCAAGAGTGTCTCTCTTATGGGGGTCAGTCAATTTTAGGTCAGCCAGGGGTGGCACCGCCTACCTTTGGAGGCTTGAATGGATACTCCGGTGTAAAGGTGATATCAAGGAAGAAGACGCCGCCCTCATAGACGGATCCCGGCGGCCCGAGGATGGTGGATCGCCACTCATAGATGTTGTCGCCTTTGGGACCAGCACTGGGAAACAACACAGCAGCAGGTAAGCAGGCGGGTGGGGTGGCACCAGTCCGGTTTTTACAAGGTACCCCCCCCCGCCGCAAAAAAGTAAAGACGGCATCTCCTCTCTCTTTTATTTAATGTGTGGATTTTCTTCATAAAACAAAAGCAATCTTTCAGACAGATTTCAATAAGCACAACAAACCCATCAGCCCTGGGTCAAGAACACTGGGTGATAAAAAGCACATTAAAACCATTCTGAGCCTTTGTAGCTGTCAACAGGCAAGAAATACTCAATTCTCAAATCCCTGCTTTACACAGCATAAGTAAAGGTAAATAGCACTTAAAAAAAAAATAGAGGGGAACACTCCACACAAGCTGAGTTAGTGCCAAATAACTGTTTTTGCTCAGAGCTACACAGCTTCTGGCAACCAGCTTTCACCACAAAAAAGCTTCCTTTCTGTCCCACTAACTATGGCTGGCTCTCCGTCCCTGCCTTTTTTATCTGCATAATCTCACCTAACAAGAGTCCAACAGATGGCCATCCTTTTTATATTATACGCTGTGCTGGCAGGAGGAGGAAAAGGATGACAAATAATCAAATTATAAGGTATTCGATGCTCGTTTCTATATATATTAAACTCTATAATCAAGGTTCTATAGACAGCACAGCTGGGACGTTAACCCTCTCCTCACCTGGTAAACCACTGTCCTTCTCACATGGCAACACCCTAACGGCCACAATACCTTCCAAAGCATCTGCTCTGCCAGTTGTGCTGGTTTCCAAGGTGCTTGTCATTCAAGTAAACTCACATGCAATAGTTTTTTTTTGTAATTTACCCTTCAACTCTTAAATACAAGGACGTTCCCATATCTACCCAAACTACTAAGCACAGCACTCGGTTCGAGGAGAGAGAAAAGGATACTCTGTGACAAATGACCTTCTCAGAGCCTGGCTCCGATAGGGGTAGAGGCAGAGGGGCTAACTTACACACTGTCACTGCGGGTGGCTCCAAGCTTAGCTACTACGCAGCTCCTTCAAGGATAATGGCCCACAGCAGCCAAGCAACAAAAGCCATCCTCTGGAGAGACCTGGGTACCTCCATCAGTACTCAGAACGCTTTCCACAGGGCAGGCAGAGACTGTCCTTTTAAGGAAAGGCGGAATGTGAGTCAGATCTATCCACAGGCACACGACTGATGCCCAGGTACCAGGCAGCACTAAGTGTCGGTGGAACAAGACAACCTCCACGCCTTCAAGGCGCCTGCTGCTAACTGGTCACAAATCAGGTACTTCACGTCAGAGAAAGACGGAGGAAGGAGAGACCGAAACAAACCAGAGAAAAGAAAAAATCCTATCAGCGTCCCCATTTCTTCCCTTATGCCCACCACAGATTGTTTTCTTCCACCTTAAATCTGGTCGGGGGAGAAGGAAACAGAAACACACGTCCTGCCAGTGAGCTTAACAAAGAAAATCAGAGGGAAACAAAACTGGGCAAGAGAACATGAAGCGGGTAGAAAAGGAGGGAAAGCCAGGGACAAGAGGACAGCTACCAGGAGAGGACGTGCGGGCCCACGCAGGCCCAGAGGCGGCAGAAAGCTCAGACCCGACTCTGGCACTGACTGTCTGTTAGGGCCTCGAGTGAGGTACCAAACCTAACCTTCACACTTCATCAGCCTGCCACACACGAGTGGTTTTAGGATTCAAATGCCCATCGGCATCCAACGCAGGTACCTGGCCGACAGCCTATGGACGCTGCTGCGGGAGCTCAGACTGCGGCAAGCTGGAGAGGGAGCTACGTGGGCCAGGACACCGAAACCCGTCAGAGCCGGAACGCGACAGAACTGCCTGGCTTTTCCTACTGGGTTTCGCAAGTTTTCCACTGTTTTAATGGAAAATATTTTCCCTTCTCTGACACGTTTCTGCTTTCACATGCTCTGGCTTCTACAGGCACTGCCAGAGATGAAGACGACACTAATACAGAAGTCACAGAGATAACTGATCTTTTTTTTTAATTATTATTATTTAAATGTAGTTCATGATATCAAAGACTTACAGGCAAAATGCTGTCAACTACCCTAAATGCTTTCTACAGAGGAGGAGGAACCGAGGCGGGGGCTGGGGGGTGCTCTAAAACCAGGGGTTCTGCTGCTCCTGGGCCTTTTTCAGAATGCCACGCTGCCTCCTGAAACACTGGCAGTCCACAGCCCCATGCTTTCTTCATTTGCTGGGACTCAGAAACGACCCAGAGAAAAAACAGAGGTCCATCTGACCCTGGAGGGGATGTGAGGCCTGGGCCCAGTTCTGCAGACCCCTTCTAAGAGGCAGAGGACCGAGGACAGGAGAATACACCAGGGGTGACAATGAGCCACTACAGACTGTATGTATTTCACAGAAATTCAGAGGTCCCAAATGTCACTGTCCATCAAAAGAAGCTGTAGTTTAGACGAAAAAATGAACTATTCCTGGGCCTCTTCCTAGACCTTCTGAGTTTCGACTATCCAGGGGAGACCCAAGAACTGACACCCTGGAAAAGCTCCCCAAGTGACACTGAGGCGGGTAGTACACTGCTGGGAACCACTGCTGGAACTGAGATACCCCGGAGCAGGAGCTTTCCCGTTTTACAGTCTGTCACCCAGGGTGAGCTAGAAATCCCGATCAAGACTGTTACTTGGTGATTCCTTTGGGTCTGAGTGTCCATTTCTCTGAGTTCCATAAACAAGTGTGTGAACAGGGCACTAGGAAACAAAATGAACAACAAATGGAAACTGATGCCCTCGAGTCAATCACGCCTCACAGTTGGACCCTATAGGGTTTCCGCGTCTCTGATCCCTGTGGAAGTCTGTCATCTTCACCCCCTGGAGCGGCTTACACCACTGAAACCAGCAGCCGAGCAGTTAACGGCTGCGCTGCCAGAGCTCTGTAATTATGACATGAAACCAAACTGTTGCCAGCAAGTCGCTTACAGGGGCCTGAACACTGGCTGCTTTTTAAAAAGTCCTCACCAGAAAAGTTAAGCTCCATGGGTCAGAAAGTAGGCAGAAGGAGAGGGGTGAGAGAGGGCTGGGGGCAAGGGGCAGGTGCCTCAGCAGGCCAGGAGGGAACAGCCTGCTTCCAGGAGGCTCTGATCCACACTCCTCCGCTCACCCCGACCCCCATATTCCTAATCAAACTGCTGACACGTTTACCCTCAGGAGCCTAAGGCTGCCTTTACCAAGCATCTGGAAGGTACTTTGGGTTCCACAGTAAGAAATACATGTAAATGTCAACTTCAAGCACTGGTTTAAGTACATTTTAGAACTACAAGGGGGTGTGAGGGCTGCAATTCAGGTGTTAAGGGAGACGGGAGGGGTCAGTTCTGCATGAGTTCTTCTTAAAGAAGACAAAAAAGGCCCACTATTTCTTTATTAATTATTTATGCCACTGGAGATTACGGAGGCTAATGCAAAATTTTGTCCTTGAAAAAAACAGAACACACACACACATCCGTCTGAAGATGCTGGCGGAGCCATGGTGGCACCATCGTTCAGTGCTCAGCTGCTAGTTGGCACGCTGGCAGCCAGAAGCCACCAGCTGCCCCTCGGGAGAACGAGGTGGCCACCTGCTTTTGTGAAGATTTACCGCCCTGGAAACCCTACCCTCCAGCGCTGCTACAAGTCAGAAAGCACCGGATGGTGTTGACTGTCCGTCTGAAGATGCTGAAATGTAACCGTGATGAGAATCTGGACTGGAGGGTGTGATGTAAGAGGGCAAACAGAAGCCACGCCTGTGCCTTTCAGACTTAAACAAAAATCTAAGGTGTATCTGTAACAAAAACATTTTTCAAAATTACAAAAGCATAGAAAACTCTCCCACAGCAAAAAGGATAAAAGTGTCAGCTCCCCTGCTTTCCTTCCAGGCAAAACAAATCTGCTGTGATAAACATTTTAAGAAAAATGGCAGTCATTTCTACTTTTAACACCACATTTTCTTATTTCCATAAGGGCTGCTGACGTCACACAGACCCACAGCTACTGGAGCCTGGCTTGTCACGGTCTGCGGACAGGCAACGCCCCCACTGAGTAAACTCAAGGACAAGGACTCTCCCCTCCGAGGGCCTCCTCTTACAATCCTGGAAACGCTGTCTTCTCACCAATCATTTCTGGACAGGGAGGCTACAGGTCACAATTTTTGTGCTGCTTGAATACCATACTGATGACCATACAAAGTGAGAACTGTCAACTCGCAATACTGTCTGTTTAATTGTCATTGCAAACATAAGAACAGTATGAAATATAATCAATACAAGTCATTTAAGTAGAATCCTAAGAAATTACTAACATATTTTTTAAAACAACTATCATTTAGGCATTACTGGAATTTGATGTGCTCCCTGGAATTATTTAAAATCTCCCTGGGAACTCCATAAAATAATGTTTAATTCCCTTTTTGTAGTTTAAAATCATGCGTTCGTGAGTCCTCCCAGACTCATCCTCGGTGCTTAGTTCTTACAGATACTCCACTGTTGCCTGGTTTCAACAGTGAAAAGACAAGAGGTGTGTTCTAATTTTCCAGTGGTACCACCCATTTCTTACAGAGCCAGCTGGATGCCGAGCAAAAGTTATCACCAACTTGTAAACATCACATTCATGTCTGAGCAACTTAAAAAACAAAGAGTTTTAGAAGAGATAACCTTTGCATATGAACGTAGAAAGCTCTAATACATGTTATTTTAGGTATAATTTAAGAAGCTTATTTACCTGGCCTCTTACTCCTAAAATAAGTAGAGAATGAGAGGCTGGGAAAGATACGAAGGTGAGAAACAAGCCAGAAACCAGGGCCGTGAACCCGCTGGTTCTGGCTCTAGCCTTTACCGAGACTTGGTATTTCCACCCCAGGCACACTGAACTGGTATCTAGTTTTTAACAAGACCCCAGGGGATTATTCTGCAGAACAAATTCTGAGGAACCACTGCTCTCCGAGTGGATCTCAGAATCAGTCCCTAACTAGCAGCAGTAGCAAGCACGGCCTGTCAACTTGGGAGAAAGGCCAGGTCTCAGGTAGCGTCAGTGGCCTGGGAGAAACAAGCGTGCCGACAGCAGCCCAGTGCGAGGGAAGGGGCCGAGGGGCAACGGGGCCAGGGACTGCAAACAGGGGCAGAGGCTCAGGCTTCACTCAGTCAGAAGCTCTGTCCTACCAACATAAAAGTCCCAGTTAATCCCCGGTGCTATACTGCAGCACAATGCTGAACATTTCATAGAAGTAAAGGACTGGTGCTCAGAGGAAGTTTATCTTCATCCCGAGGAAGCCAGACGCAGCAGACTGTGGACGGGACACTCCACATCTTCTTGCTGAGAAGCGGCTTCAATCTACAGCTGGCACCGGCCCACTGAGAGCCGAGGACAAGGCCTCTCTGACTCCCCTGCAGCCAGGCGATGCATATGACTAAGTTTGGGGCAAGTCACACGTAAGTTATGTGACAGCTTCTGGGTATGAAGATAACCAGATTGTGGTGTTGTCAGGTGCTACTGTATTGGTTCTACCCCTGTGTGACAGGTGGCACTGCCTCACAGAGTTTTTTGAGCCACACTCTACAAAGCGGGTTGACAGAGGTCTTTCTTCTACAGAGCTGATCTACGGGTTTGAAGTGACAGTCTTTCCACTTATCGGCCAAGTGCTTAAGCCTAGTGCCATCAGGGCTCCCCAGCTGGTATCTACACATTTACACACACACACACACATACACGGCTGTATAAATCCTTTCTGGAGCAAGAATGGGGGATGATGGGGACAAGAGTCACAGCCAGAGTCACAAGCCAGAAGTGGCTGACACCCCTAATGACTGAGGTAGAAATCATTAGCTGAGAAGTATCATTGGAGGACCGAGGGGGACAGGAGCCAGCTGAAGGGACATGAGAAACACGGGGTTGAGAGGAGGAGTGTGCTGTCACAGGGCAGGGAGAGCAGCTACAGCTACATAAGCAGTATGTGTGTGCAAGGTTTTGTATGGCACATTGATTTGGATTGTGAATTTTCACACAAAGCACAATAAAATTTTGTAAAAATTAACCCCAGATGTACGCCGTAAGAATCTGCATTTAAATTTAACAAGATCCTCAAATGATTCCTATGCAAGTTAACAGTCTGGCAAGCCTGCTGTAAAAATCTTCCTTCTAACTTCTAGCTTTAAACTCACTGTCTGGGCTCTCCAGTTCTCTCCGCAACTGTTTATTATCTCTCCGTAGTAAGAAACAAGTGTCAACTCTGTAAACGCCTAGGCTGCTAAGACCAAAAAAAATCAATATACCCGACATCGAATTAGGACAATGTTTATAAGGAAGAAATCCATAATCAATTCTGTATTCCCTGTAACCAACACTCACAGTATTCACAATCCATTCTTCAGTCTATTCTTCTTTTGCTAAAAAATCACTGCGAGTATGTTAAACAGCACCAAGGTAACTCTCTACCGGGAGGAAATTCTCATCCCCGCGGGTGATCTCCCACCAGGCCTACTGGGGGGGCGGGGGGGGGGGTTATTACAAAAAAAAGGCCTCCGATCCTCAGCAACCTTTATGAACTAGTAGCCATCTGTAGCCCAGAAGTGAGCAGCAGAAAGAACCTGAAAATTTAGAAAGCCACACTAAAGTGACTAACGGGCTGGTGACAGGGCTTGGCAAGTGCTGTTAAATGGTGCACAGCCACCGTCGCAGCCCTAGGAATGAAGTTGGGGACTGTCATACAAGGCAGGAGGAGGAGAGGAGAGTAAGAGAAGAGGCTCCAGGACTGTGAGGGACAGATCACTCAGGTTACTCTTCCTTGGAAAGGACATTCAGACCAAGGGCCAACTTCAAGGCCTCTCCAGAAAAGAGGGTGCCCACGTACAAGTTCCCAGGACCGGCACGCGGTGGGGCTCAGCAGTTATGCTGGAATAGAACAGGCCCACACAGGGTCCCTCTTCCAGCACTTGGGAACAAGAGAGGCTCAGACAACGAGGATCTAAAACATGACTCGGGCCAGTTAAGAAGCCTTTCCACAAAGCCTTAATTGCATCATACCGAAACCACATTCAAGCCTGTAGCTATCGAGTCGATTCTGACTCATGGCAACCTGACGTGTGACACAGCACAGCAGCACTGCTCCCCGGGGTTTTCCTGCCTGCAAGTACGCTTTCACAGGATTACAGCCACGAAGACTCTTTGGGAAGACGAAAAACAATGCACACTCTAGGAAGCTGTCCTACTCTGTAACACTGGAGGTCACCATAAATTGCAGCTGACTCCAGGCAACACACTGGGGTTTGCTTTTTTTAATCTCAAGAAGCCGACAGCCAGGCCACTGCTCTGCAGTGTGCAGGGTGGGGGAGAACTGCTCGGCTCCAGTCTGGAGTCAGGCACGGGCGGTGTGCGCCCCCTCGTGTCCACTCTTCTCTCAGCAGAAAGCCGACGAACCTTCAGGGTTTCCTGGCTGTACTCCTCCAGAAGCACAGGGCTCACCTGTGGCCTACGGGGGTGGGACACGGGGTCGAGTTCCATTTGAAATGTTCTGAGTCTGTCTGCGGATGTCCCACAGGGTGCTGCAGCCACTGAGGTGCATAACCTGACAGCAGACTTTAAGTCTCTGGAGAGAGGAAGGAGTCCCAGTGGTGCTGTGATTAAGACAAAGGGCTACTCTGCTAACCAAAAGGTTGGTGGTTCGAATCCACCAGCCACTCCTTGCAAATCCTTTGGGGCATTTCTAATCTGTCCTATAGGGTCTCTGTGAGTCGGCATCACCTCGACTGTATGGGGGGGTGGGTACAGCAGTAATTTCCCACACTTATACTCCAGAGCTCGGTATATAACAGGGGTTAACAGTATTTAATTAGCTGGTCCAAACACCCAGTACTATTTAGGATTACATGACAACGTTCCCCAATTAGGTGAAAAACAGAAACCACAACTGTTCAATCTTGCTCAGCTAGTCATCCAACTGCAGCCTTACTTTTTATGTTTCTGCTTTAGAAAACAGTCACACTCCACCTCTCCTGGAAATAAACACTCAATACTGAAAAATACAGATGCACATGAAGGGAATAAGGACATGGTTTTCGAAACCACTTTCGGGATAATCTGTAAGTAAAGGGTTAAGGAGGCCCACAGCTGTTACTCCCAGGACCTGTGTGTGCAGAAGAGAACTACCCACAGGGCTCTCAACAGTGGCCTTTCAGAAGCACATCACCATGCCCATCTTCGGAGGCACTCTCTTGGGTGAGTTCAAACTGCCAGCCTGTTGGTTAAAAGTCAACTGCTCAACCATCTGCATCACCCGGGAGAGGCTCCAGCAGGGACAGTGACAGCAGAGCAGACCTAAAGGACCTGGCCATCCCAAGGTCATTATTTTCAACTAGGGATGGCCAAAGTGACCAGTTTTAAGTAAAACCGAGCTTTAACTTCTAGCCTAGGACTTCAGAGAACTGTGTGTCATGTGGGGGAGGGGGTGGGGGAGCTGCTACAGAAAGAATCAGAATTGAAAGATCAACATCTCTCGTGTCTCAAAAGCCATTTTCCTGTACAAGGTGACACAGTGAGTTAACTCAGGAGAAAGGGAAATATGACAATACATCCTCTCTGAGGAACCGCACAAGCCTGATGGGTAATCTGCTCTTTCCCCAGAGAACTGAGAGAAACAGGTTAAGAGCAGAACCAGGTTCCCAAGCTGTGGAGACGACTCCTCTACTCCCACTCAGCACCCCGAGGCCAGCAGATCTGCCCAAGAGCCAGGTAAGGGAGTCCTGCCTTTTTAAGTCGCAGGCTCACATTAGCATATGTAAGTTGCTGTCCCAGACAGGGAACAGAAATGAACTGGTCTCCTGTTCTGACACTGTCGTTCACAGGACCCGACGAGCACGGCCTGCTTCTCTGCTGCGTTAGCTGTGTGTGGGACGACTGTTCAGACTTTCTAAGGGGAAAGGGCACGGCGGCTAATATCTGCAACCTCCACATATTTTGTGCTGACTCTCAAAGGCAAGAGTGTCACAAGCAAGCATTTAAAAGATAACCAACATCTGCCCAAACACCCTTCACAGGGTTTACCCAAGTCTAAGAAACTTCTGGAGCACATTCTGGATTATAAAATTCACTACATGTAGAAGTTTCCTGTTTATGTACACTCGCCTCGTGGATGGTATCTATGCAACTACTGCTGCGTGACTGGGGCTGCAGGTGGCCTGCAGGGGGCTGCACGGTCAGCGACCAACTGGGGTGCAGCCGGGCAGGAAACAGATGCTCCAGACACTCAACACCTTGCTACACAGCAAGTGACAGCTGCCTGAATGCTCTCGCCACAGTAATTTTTCTGGTCACCCACTGTGTGGGGTGCATCTCTCTGTTACTTAGCAATTATGACATTTCTATATTGTTTCCCTTTCACTCTCCGAGAGTCCACTCAGATTTGGCCATTCTCTGTCTGCCCATTCCTGATGCGCTCTCAGGGCACCATCCCGCTCTGCTCTGTGGGCCTGAAGTCCCCTGCTAGTGTCTGAAATCCAGTGTCTTGCTGGCTGTGTCCTGAACCTGAACCCTCCCTCCTCCTAGGTGCAGCCACGCACAAATTCATTCATCACACGATGTGTGGGGATTTGGAGCTTAAGGGTGCCTTCGGCTAAAGCTCACATTTCAAATTGTCAGGGGAAAGCCAGATCAGCGCTTCTTTAAGATCTTTTCAGGTCTAAACTATTTTCATAAATCTCTGACATTGTTCTTTTACTCTCACTCTCATAATTTTATTATGAGGTGTTTAATATGGCAACAGACTGAACACAGACACAGATTAAGAAAATCCAGCTGTCTCATTAAAAGTTAGACACTGCAGCAATCTGCAAATACGTAAAACAGTGCCACTCTTTTTAGTTTGAGAAAATATAGCTGTCACTTAAAAATGTTACTATCTTGACATGTTTTTATGGTATTTCAGATGGCTTGTATTTTTAAAATGTTTCAGGTTTAATTTTGAATACAGTAAAAATCTGTAATTATAGACTGTAACAAAATCTCTTTAAGATCATCAATTACGTTTAAGGAGTGTAAATGGGTCCTACAGCCAAAATGCTTGAGAACCACTGAGTAGAAAAAAGCTAGCACAACTGGCTAACCGTTAAAATACATGTTTGAGTCTTACTCCTACCAGGCATTAAATACAAATTTAGAGCTAAAAACTTCTGGTGACTAGAAGAAAATGTAAGAGAACAGTTTTACATCCTGGGGAGTGGGAAAGCCATTCTTATTTGGATAACCTGAAAGTGCCAAAGTGCCTCCAATTTCCAGCTGTCCCCAGCTGCTGCTTGGCACCTGCAAGCTGCTCTGCCTGTGTTAACAGAAGTGCAGGTAAACTAATTCCCTAAGGTGGTTATGAAAGCCTTGGTGGCACCGTGATTAAGAGCTCAGCTGCTAACCAAGAGTTTTGTAGTTCAAATCCACGAGGCAGTTCTACCCTGCTCTACAGGTTCACTGTGAGTTGGAGCTGACCTGGTGGCAATGGGCTTGGTTTGATTTTTTTAACGGTAGATTTACAAGACAGTCCACAGATTCCTCGATCCCTCCTCTTCCATCTCTCATAGTGATGACGTCTAAGTGACGCAACATGACTTATCCACCCAGGTCCCCCTTTTAAAAGGGAGGATCACTGGGTTGCTTTCTCCACATGCATCCTGGAAACCCTCGTGCACTATGTAAGAAGTTACTCTTAAGCCTACATGCCAAAGAGACGGTGTACAGATCAGATGAAGGTGAGGAGTGCCGGAGGGGCCCCCACTGCTCCAGCCCTCACGTCTAAGAGTCTTCCCAGCCTCAGCACCAGATGTGTGAGGGAGGAAGCCTGCTGGTCACCCCAGTTCCAGCACCTAAGTGAGAACCACCTGCTGAGGCCAGCCCTCCTCGACCCCCCAAACCACAAGAGGCTGTAGTAACAGTAAGTGGTGGCTGCTGGACCATCTTTTCATCTAGCATTGTTACAGAGCAGCCTGCAGCCAGTAACTGATGACTGGATGACATCTCTCCAAGGCAAGTGCTGTCACCACCTTCCTAGCTCCCCGTCCCCTCAACACCTCTCGCTGGGAAGGCGGGCTTAACCGGGGTGCACTCTTTCCTTCCCTGGTCTGGCTGTGTTCCTGTGGCCCTAAATAAGGTACTTGTTTAAAACCTTCATCTTCAGAGTCAGGTTCTAGAGGCACCCACAACGAAAACCACTGAAGTTTCAAAACAAACAAACAAACAAAACCAAAGAAAAGATAAACAGATGTAACTACTTAAAAATTAAAAATTCTTAAGAGAAAGACACTGTGTGAAGATTGCATGCAGTACATAATTAAGGTTACCTTGAATATGAAAACACTTTACACATACTAGTAAGTAGATAAAGTACACAGGCACTTCTCAAAAGAAGACACCTACACAGCCTATAAGCAAACTCTCAATCTCATTTACACTCAAAGACACGGCAATTCAACATACCAGACTGGCAAAAAACAGAACACACAGGCAACCCTGTGTCTGTATGTGACGATACAGAAACTTCCTTCCTCAGCTGGTACCGGAATAAGCTAGCAGTCTCAGATAAATATGCCCCTAGGGATACATGAAGTAGACCCTTTAACCCAGAAATGCTGCTTCTCAGAACTCCTCCTAAGGAAATACCTGGCTCTAGTGTAAGGAGATCAGCAATGACCTTGTGTGTGATGAAGGAGTTCTGGAAGGAGCTAAGGACATTTCAACAGGAGGTTGGTTCAATCATGCGTGGTACACCCATCCACACGGTGGTATACTAAGTGGTTCTTAAGTGAGATGAGGTACGCACACTAAAAGGGCAAGAAATCCACAATGTTCTGTTAAGTAGGAAAGAAAAAAAAGCAGTTATGTAACAATACATAAAACAATCCATTTTTATAAGGCACATGATATAACCAAACCATTAATAGTGGTTATATCTGTAGGATGAGAGGCAAGGGATTTATTTTCTCTTTTTAACAGATCTGAATCATGGAAATTTTAAAATGTAATGATCACAGACTTCTTTATAACAGCAATATCCTTCCATGGTTGAAGAGATGGAATCAAATCCCCGTAATACAGAGACAGTGAAGTGGGTCCACTGGGGTGGCCCTGGGGCAGGCAAGGTTCCGAGCTGAGGGCCAGCGCTTTAGAGACTGGGAACGGGGAGTCAGTCGGAGCATACAGTCAGTCATACAGATCTTTATTTAAGCCCAGTTTTCACAGAATGCTGTGAACCCACTTGCAGAGGATCGGAGAGGAGGCCCCTTGACAGGTTTATTCGTGCTTGAAGGGTCCAAATACTTTTTCAGCAGTGGCCCGCTGCTTTAATGCATTTTCTGATAAAGGATCTAAAACAATCATTCATAACAACTGTTGATGAACTGCTCCCATTACCAACCGCATCCCTGTGAAAACCATTAGCTGTGACTACAAGGAGGTTCCGTTCTCCTGCGGCTCTGTGGTCACATTCAAGGACAGGTTTTGGCCTTGTGATTACAGCTCCCACTGATGCTTCATTTGGAAATACCCACAATGAATGGTACTATCTCACTCTCTCGCCCTCCCATCTCCTGCCTTCCCCTTCCCTCCCCCTATCCTCTTCTCTCTACCATACTTGTAACACCAGGGAGCCTCAAAAGCAGCATACATTCAAAGGGGTCAAGTTCACTGCCACGGCAGCTCTGCTAGGGGCGGGGACACACAGTCGGACAAACGGATGGACGGATGAACAGACACAAGAAGACCCAAGCCACACTGGAGACCTCTATTAATACACGGCCTTCCTCCTCCCATCCTGAATGCAGAAGTATACCTTTTGGCCAAGTTTATAACACTTGTTATCATGATAAATAAAATCTAATTTTTTTAAAAAAAGTATCCAAAATAAGCAAAATGAAGTCTGAATTCAATTCTCCAGAACTTATTAGGAAGTAGTTTGTTCTGGCTCAATATACACAAATATACATTTAGAATATCCATTCCAAGAGTCCAATCAACATAAATCAGAAGCAGAAAAATACCCTCATCACTGCAATCAAATACACACTTTTCAAAGTTTCTTCATAAACTTTTTTCCTGTGTACCTAAATCCTCCCTATTAGGAAAGGTAATACCAGACCCATTTTAAAGATAGGAAAACTGACTGAGGAGAATTTGGTACTGTGTTTCAACAAAGTATTAAAAGCTAGGCCAGAGGCCACAGTTCTGACCAGCACAATCCAGGTTCTCCTGCAGTGGTCTTCTTCCCACTGCATCCATGGAGCTTACAATCAAGCTACCTGCCCTGGGACTGTGACCACAAAAGCTGCTGAATCATATTTACAGTGCCCGACTTTTCTATCTTATTACTTCATGTCTCTTTCACACTGGGATGGAAGCTGGGATGAAACAAGAATTAGAAAATCTTGTGATCCAGCAAGAGCTGACACATGTTGTTAAAAATTTTCACACCAAAAACCAATTCACTTTCTGTGAAGAAATAAACTGAAAATAAACACCCTCTACAAAGGAGTGGTCAGCTCAGAAGAAAGCAGATGTCAGTAACAACATGTCAACTCCACCAGCCGTGTGCTGACAACCAGGATGGCTTTGGGAAACAAGCATCAGTTCAGCTGAGTTAATGGCCCAAACGTGATGCCCCTAGTTGGCACAGAGAGAGCAAGAATGTGGCACAATCCTTTTTTCTTTTTCGGAAGCAACAAGGCAGGTGTAGAGCACGTCTCCCACTGCCCCAGCTCAGAAGTCAGGGTGGTCCCAGGCAGTCCAGGAATCCAGCCCCACTCCTGCCCCTTCCAGTTCCCAGTGGCCCTGGGAGGTCCTGCAATCACTGGAATGACTGCACTGGGACGAGAGATCAGCCCTGCCTGCAGATACAATGTCACCCACTGCTCCCGGCTCTGGTGAGGCTGAGGCCCCTGCCACCCCTTTGTTCCCTCTCTCCACAGCAGGACCCACAACTGGAGCCACCAGGAAATGACTGGCCTAGGAGGTGGGGACAGCGATTTACTGCCCCGGGGGACTCTGATTTCTTTCTTGGCCCTGGCCCCAGCCCCCTGCCTGCCTGGCTGTCGCTATTTATGGCTGAGAGACAGAGGGAGTGAGACTGTGCTCCAGGCCCAAGAAGGGGCTGGGCTTGGGCGGGAGGGTCTGCCCTGCTCATCTCGAAGCCTCTCAACTGCCGCGCCAACTCTTGGTCTGTGGCCACCCTGCTAGCTCAGCAGTGGAGACAAGAGCTTCAGCAAAGCGAAGGGTTTGCAACAGTCTCTACAGAGGCCCAGAGGTGGGCACTCACACGGGACACTTCACAGCCCCCCAAGTCTAGCAAGCACTGGGGCTGGTGAACAGATACACAGCACTGTCACCAGCGGCCACTGACCAGTCACCACTCTGACCTGCCAATTAACACACAGCAGTGCCTGTGACCTCATGCTGGCATCAGTTGTTTCCTGAAATGACTCTCACTGTCAATTAATATTTAAAACCAAGGAAGTGCAGAGCGTTACTCCCAGAAGACAAGGATCCTGACTAACCAGTCACCCGGTAATCCCCAACTTCCTATGCAACACACTCTCTGGGTACGAGCAGGTAAGGTATGTCCCCACTGAGGACAGGCTCTATGGAAATAAAGGCCAAAAGGTGAGAACACCCTGATTCAGAGAGGAGACAGGCATTCCAAGCCTGAGTGAGGTCACGGCACAGAGGTATGAAACTGGCTAAGAATCCGTATATGCAATGGAAAACAAGCAGGTGAAAGAACAGAAACAAAAACTCACGGCCGACCTTCTGACTCACAGTGACCCCACAGGTCAGAGTACAACTGCCCCACAGGGTTTTTCAAGGAGTGTCTGGTGGGCGTGAACTGGAGACCTCTTGGCTACCAGCCCAGCTCGTAACCACTTTACCACCAGGCCTCCAAGAGAAGGGTAGGAATGAAGACGTATATGAGAAAATTTTAACTTTTTATTCCCTTCCTTCTTAGAAGGAAAAGATAATTGTAACTGAAGCTGCTGGGCTACAGGAAAAAAAAAAAAAAAAGATATATCCGAACATAAAAATGGAAGGTTTAATACATATATCCACGTTTATTTCCTCTCCCAACTCCACCAGAATCACAGTAAAAGGTTTTTTTTTAATGGGAACAACAATGGGAAGAATGGGAGGGGGGCAACAGCGCTAACAGCTAGAAGGCTAACGGGTGAGCACGATTTGGCACATGAGCCAGGAAAACGGAATCCTGAAAGGCCAAGAACCGGCCCATGCACACAACATACTCCACGAAACTGCCAAGAACCACGCCCAGGTCCACGACTTACTGCCCTCAAAGACTTCAGAAATCTGTGGCATCCCTGAGATTCGGACGAGGGTTGAAAATAAGGACTGGTTACAGACAGGTTTCCGAAGCAGTCCAATTCCAAGGAAGACAGGGGACGGGGCAGGGGGCTGCTGCCCCTGACGTCACCCCCCTCCACGACTGACCCCGCCTGAGTGTGTGCAGGCACCGCGACCTGCTTCTGCCGAGCAAAATACAGCAGTGGCGATGGAACCCTCCTCCCAAGGTCAGGCTCTGCTTCCTAATCACTACCATGTCCTGGGGCACAGTACTGAAGCGCCTGGCCGCTAACCAGGAGGCCAGCACTGAGCAATCACCGACACTCCTTGGAAACCCCGTGGGGCAGTTCTTATGTCCTCTAGGTCACTGTGAGAGAGAACAGACTCTACAGCAGCGGGTTGGCTTGAGGTTTTTGAGCGTTGAAGAGGGTCCACTGTTACAAGAGACTCAGTGCTACCTGACTGGAGAGGCTCCTCTCCCGTGGAGAAGTGGGGTGCTCTGACACGGGCGGCCTGCAGCAGAAGCTCCGGGTCTCGGGCCTTCCAGCTGCAGGAACTGAACTCTGTGAGCCTGGGAGAGAACTGTGTGCTCCAAGTAAGAACACAGGCCGCAGACCCTGCAAGACCTCAGGAGGCCCTGACCCAGCCACACTGAGTCAGACCCCTGGCCCGAGTCCCTGGCGAGACACTACTCAGGCGCACCATCCTGACCTGTGAGTCTAGGGGAGTTGGCGACACCGCACCAGACAGCCTGCAGGACTCAGGTGTGTGTCCCGCAGAAGTTACAACAGAGGTTTCTGCAGCAGGGGACGAGAATACGGACGAGGCAGAGACGTGCTGAAAACAAGCAGGGAGAGACAGCCGCGTCAGCCAGACAGCAAGCTCCCCTCGTTCCACCCTGACTCGGCTTCCAGAGGACACGCTGGCCCCCACCTGCCAGGAAGTCCCCTCGGGGGAACATGAGAAGCCCAGAGGGAAGACCTGATTGGCAGTGAGGGCTGACCAAGGCGCAGGGAAGGCAAGGACCAACGCAAGGTAAGACGGCAAACCGGAGGCAAAGAGATCGCACAGAGAAAAGAAAACTTCAAAAGAAATCTCACTGGCATCCAGAGAGACAGTATCTATGTAGACAGAGATATATATACGGAGGGGGACGGGGTAGTTTGGGGATATCAGAAATCAAACAACAATATCTCAGCAATTCAATGACGACCACAAAAAAACAAAAAAAACAGAACAAAGAAAAACAGAAAATAGGGAAGAAAGACACCACAACTGGCCAGAAGGCCCAAGATCTAAGTCAGAACAATCCACACAGGGTAAACAGATACGAAGAGACGAAAGCGTACCCAGGACGACAGCTGTGGACCGTTAGCAGGAAGCCTGTCCAGACTAGAAGGCAGCAGGCCCCCAAAAGACTTTCAGAAAGGTGACACTCTTGTCGCACCCAATGCCTAGGAATGTCTCCTGAGGCGGTTTAGCCAACTGCACCAACACTGGGAGTTCAGTGATGAGCAGAGAGAAAGCCAGCAGAGTGGTGGGGAGGTGGTCCCGTGGTGGGATTCTCCCAGTCCACGTGGAAGACAGTCACTTCCTGCATGGCCACCACAAGTCCATCAGTGGAGACCTGTGTGTGCCTGTGACGCTGGACAGGTTTCCAGGAGGTTCCGGACTACGACAACTACGATGTAGGGGCTGGGCCGCGTTCTGTTCTGTTGAGCACGGGGTACCAGGGGTTGGTGGCTGACCTGCCAGCAGTGAGCAAGAACAACATACAGAAAACTAGGGAGTAGGTAGTGTCGTAGTCACCTAGTGCTGCTGTGACAGACATCACACGTAGGTGACTATTACACATGTAAGTTCATTCAATCTTGCCCTGGACTAGCAGCTTCTCCAGGCAGAGACCCTGGGTCCAACACACACACTCTGCTCCTGGATCTGCTTTCCTGGTGATATGAGGTCCCCAACTCTCTGCCTCCCTTTCATCTCTTGTAAGATAAAATGTGATGGAGGCCACATGCCAGGGAAACTCCCTTTACACGGGATCAGGGATGGGAGCTGAGCCAGGGTGTAACATCGCACCCATATCTTCTTTAACCACAGGAAGAGATTATGATGCACACCACACAGGAGAATCAAAAACTGGAGGATGACCATGCTGGGAATCACGGCCAAACCCACGTGACGTATATTTTGGGGGACACAATCCATAACAGTGGGGAAAGGGAGAAAGACAGCTAGGCAGGAAGGGAGGGAGTAACTAGATCTAGAAGGAAAAAGTCACATAGCACAGGAAAGGTAATCATACACGGAGCTACGTGGTGCAGCTTTGAACAACAAACCTAAAAGAGGAATACTCATCGGAATGAAAAACGACGCAGTCCCTGAAGTCCTCAAAGCCTACTGTGGGGACCCAAGAGCTCCTGTCAGAAACGGGGCCGTATCAAGTGATATTAAGTGTGCTACCTGAAAACAGAGAAGTAAACAGCAAAACAGCTCAAGGAGGGCAAGTCCAGGTGCTGCCGGCAGGTGCCGCCCGTTGGCTCCAACTCTCAGTGGCCCTGCGACCGCGCAAAGGGCACCCAGGGCTGCCCACGCAGGACCCAGTCGGAGTCCACCCCTGCGGTGAGCAACACCCAGAGCACACAGGGCCGCGGCACGCACCCTGCTAGGGTACCACTGTCATGCCAATCCCCAAAGTCAAATAAAAATCCAGATTTATGAAGATGCTGCACATAGAAGGCAGTAATAATAAAAACGAGTAGAGACACGCTCAACTTACGTGAGAACCAACTGAGAGAAGATCTGCTGAGACAACAGTGTCGCGGGTCAAGGACAACACGTAATTCCATAGTAAACTGAGGGGAAGGGTGCAGCGGACAGTTTGGGGGGGGGTAACAAATCTTACAGAACCATTAAATTCCTCAAGTTATGTTGGTATAGAATTTTAAAAGAAATATAAACAGAACAACACAGAAGGGAAAAACAAAGCTGTAATGCAGCTCTTGTTTTTAAATTCAAGTTCCTCTGTCCCCTCTAGCGTGTTGTGTTTTAGTTATTTTTCCAAATGATGACGTCTCCGTTACCAGGACCAAAACATGTTAGTGAAACATGATGAATTTACTACACAGAGTTTAACATACGCTGTTCTACACAGTAAGATGCCAACTGAAGTGCTCACAAAAACACTAGGAAGGAACAGATAGGGCACAGAAACTTACTCTCCGGGGAACTGGGATGGCTGCACAGGGTGACAGGAAAGCTGAGCAGGTTTCTAACCACACAGGGGATGAGTGGACGCAGCCACAGTGGAGAAGGCTGGTTCAGAGATGAGAGTCCCTACAGGAACGCAGCAGGAGCTGGACGACAGAGTGAATGGGCACAGATCACCAACAACTTCAATCCTGCTAAGAAACTGACATTCTTCATAGCTGTGCCACCCCGAAGAGTGAAGGACCAAGAAAAACTGTTTAAAGAAACAGAGACCTCAACAGCTTCTGAAAACATCAACTTATTCAGAAAAGGTGCACTCAGCCTTCACTGAGCTTTCTGGAATTTACAGGGAAAACCAGACTCCTTACTCCTTAGGCCCTCTCCTACAGCTGACTCATTCCCACCGAAAGCCAGCTGATTCTGCAAAAACTGAAGTTTGATCCATCACTCCGCACACTCTTCAGCGGCTTTCCTGGCACTCAAGAACAGACGACAAAATCTGGAGCACACAGCACCCAGAAGACCTGGCCCAGCGGCCTCTGCAGCTGCTCCTCCACACACCCAGCTTGCGTCAGCCTTGGTTTCCCCCCACCACCTACTGACTCTGCCAAGTTCTCTGCCCCAACAGCACCGTATCAAGGGAACTCTTCCCAATCATGCTGTAAAACCCAGCATCGCCCGACTCCCAAACCCCCACCCTGCTGGATTTTTATCCGCCAACACTTCACACTCCCTGACCTGTTTACTCAGCTCTTCTTTACGTTTCTTTTCCCTGCAATTCAGGCGCAAACTTCACCAGAGCACAGGCATCATTCTCCGCAGCGTTGTATGCGTAACACCGCGAATGCAGCCTGTAAATAAGACGCGCTCAATCAACACCTGATGAACGGATGAGGAGGACTGCCAAAGGCAGAGGCCAGAGAAATGAATAACCAGGACCCAAACTGCAACAGTAACAACAAAACTGTCCCCGGGGAAACAGTCATTTCATAGCTGACCACTCTAAATAAATGATAACAAGCCACAGGTCCTGGGAAGGACAGGGCTGGCACCACCCCACCCACTACTAGGCAGCGCTTCATTTCTACATACATAAAATGTGAATTTATGTGTATTACCCTATGTCACAGATTGAACTGTGTCCCCCCCAAAATATATGCGATAATTTGGCTGGGCTGGGATTCCCTGTATTCTGCGATTGCCCTCCGTTTTGTGATTTTCTGATGTGGTCAGTCCGAATCTCTGCCTACGTTTAACAGAGTGGATTATGTTAGAGGGGATTAGGGTGGGACTGTCAATCCCTTCCCCAAAGTCACCTCCCTGCTCCACTGGAGTTTCCCTGGGGTGTGGCTTGCACCACCTTTTATCCCTTTATCCTACAAGGGATAAAAAGGAAAGGGCAGCAAGCCAAGTTGGAAACCTCACACTATCAAGAAAACAGCACCGGGAGAAGAGCACGTCCTTCAGACCTGAGGTTCCTGTGCTAAGACGATTCTTGACCACAGACTGATGCCACACAAGGATTTTCCTCTAGAGCTGACAAGGGCGAAAGGTTCTCCTTGAGTGGACATCCTGAATTTGGACTTGCAGCCTAGTGGACAGTGTAAGAATAAACTTTCCCTGTTAAAGCCATCCACTCTGTGGTGTTTCTGTTAGAGCACCACTAGCTGACTAAAACTCCCTATACACTTAGCAGTAATATATAATTTCAAAAACTACTTATTAATACATGTAGGCTAATTGTAGCCCAGAAATAGTTAGCCATTGGTTTTATGTTTAACCAATTTTTCTCTTGTTACATGTAGTAGTTTACAGAAGCGGTATCCTCCCTGTTTCAGATGTTAACAGTTTCATGAGATTAAAAAACAATCAGTTTAATATTCTTTTTAAAACATTATTTAAATGTGTTCAGAGCTTACAGCAAATAAAGGTGTGAGTGCTCTGGAAGGGAAACACATTTATGCAAAATCAGGTATTGAAACCAAATATGATCTGCTTCCCTGACAGCTTGGTCCAGCTCACCAAGGCTCAGAGACCAGGCCCATACAGAAACACACAAAGCATGAGCTGGGTTTATCGACATAAGCTTACCGGCCAGCCACGACAACACAGTGTGTTCTGACACTATGTACACCTCCACCAGCATCCTGTAACAAAGGCATTGTAGTAGCTGGCCATTTCATTGTTTTGTTAATGTGCACGTACACTAACGGTGTGCACCGTGCAAGGTCACAGGGAGGCACGCCACTTCAGACATTATTAAAGAGACAGTGCCAGAACTCTCAAGGTTTGCTGTGCAGAACAGCTAAGCTAGCTCTGGTGTGGTCATGAAGCTACAGCACTCGCCCCGACCCACAGGACATGAGCAGGGGCCCAGTGGTCATCTCCTTGAGGGCTGTGTGAACGCACTGAAGCCAATGAAGAGACCGCTGCTGGAGTGGCCAGTCAAGGACAGGAGCTGACTTCCTCCTGCAGAAGTGATGACGGTGAGACCCATCCCTACTACACACACAACGTGGTTCCTCAGAAGGAAATAAAAAAAGGAAACTCTAGTGGCTCAGGCAGCTGGAGGTGCCAGGCACGCAACAGTAACAGCCTAAGATAAAACCAGCCCTAATGCATTCTGTAACAGAACCAAAGGACCCACACCAAACATCTCACTGTTGGTTGCTGCCAAGCTGATCCCGACACACAGCAATGCCCACCAGTGCCGAGCAGAACTGCTCGTCAGGTTTCCCGGGCCATGACCTTTGGGATCAGCTGGCCTGTCTTCTAAGATGCTTCTGGGAGGGTCCAAGTCTCCAACCTTGGGAGCAACAGGTGAGTGTTTAACCATCTGCGCCACTATTTGGTCACTATTATGTTAGATATGAAAGAGATTTGTCCACTGAATGTGAAGACTGAAGCCTAGCCAAGAAGGGCTTTAAAAACCACAGCAAGATACAACCAGTGTAGAAAACAATACAGGTCTGCCTTCAAAGTTAAGAGATACCCTATGATCCAGCAGGAAATCCTGACGATGTGGTGGGTCAGCAGTTCGACTCCACCAGGCACTCCTTGGAAAGTCCATGGACAGGTCTCCTCTGTCCCATACAGCTGCTAGGAGTTGGAACTGATTCACCGCAATGGGTTTGGTTTTGTATAAACTACCAATCCCACCACTAAGTACATACCCTAGAGAAATAGAGTCAAGACATGCATACACATACGCACACCCACGTTCATCACGTTACCCACAACAGTAAAACGCTAGACAACCTAAGTGCCCAACCACAGACGGATGGAGTAAACAAACCACAGCACATACACACAACAGAGAACTCACAACACCACAGGGTTAGCGACGACTCTATGAAACACTGCACATGACCCTGGAGGACACTACGCTGAATGAAATCAGTCTGTCACACAAGGACAAATACGCTATGAAACCACTACCACAAAAAGTCAAGAGAAGGCAGACACACAGAAAGAAACATTCTTTGACGATTACCAGGGATGGCAAGGGTATGGAAGGGAAATCACTGAGGAGAAACAGACGCCCATTAAGTTGGGTGGAGGAAAAGACAACACACGGGGGGTGGGGGGTGGGGATGCAGGAGCGGGGAGGGGTCAGCACAACATGACCAGGGCTCAGGAAGACACTGGGAGGAATTCAAGTACAGGGAAACAACAATGAATACAGTTACATACACAAGTGTGCAAGAACACTAATACGCAATTACTTACCAGTAGATACAAAGCTATATCCAAGCTGAACAGGTGTGGGAGTGTACCCATAAGCATACACACATTTGGAAGAGGACACTCCTATGCACATATCTGCATGTGCTACAAATATATCCATGTACACAGTGAAGTACATGGGGCAGTGGGCGAAAAACTTAGCCATAACCAAACACCTTGAGGGACTGGGTCATCTGGCCTCAGGGCACAGGGCTACAGTCTCAGGAGGCATCTAGGGCAAGTGGCATAACACAGTCCACAGAGACTACCTCCGACTTTGGTCATGTCTTAAGTCTTAAACATTGCTACTGGCCATCTAGGACACAATTACTTAGTCTCTTCCCATCCGGAAAAAAAGAGTGAAGAAAATCAAAGACTCAAGGAAGTAACTAGTTCAAAGGACTAACGAACCCCAAAACCACAGCCTCCACTACCTGAGACTGGAAGAATGAGGTGGTGTCCAGCTATCATCACTGGCAGATCAAATCAGGAAACCAAAAGAAGGTCCCGGATCGGGTGGGGAAAAAATGTAGAACAAAATTCAAACTCATAAAAACACCAGGCTTACTGCTCTACCAGAGAGTGGTGGCAGTCGTGAGACTGTGGCTCTCAGACACCCTTCAAACCTGGAAGAGCACCCTCCGGAGGTCACCTGTCAGTCAAACAACAGGCAGATCTATAAAGCGCACAGCGACACCCAGGAGGAAGGAGCTTCTCAGGATAATCACCCACACGAGACCAAAGGGGCAGCATCTCCCACACACAAAGCTGAGAAGAAGGAAAGGGCAGGTGAGATGGGCGAGTGGAAACGGGGAGCCCTAGGAGGAGGGGAACAGAGAGCTGTTACACGGAGGCAACTGCAACTAATGCCACACAACATGTGTGAACTGTTGAACGAGAAACTTTGTCAGCCTTCACCCAAACCACAATGTCTGGGAGGCGGGGAGAACCAACAGGGAGAAAGGTTTGCCTTCACAGTAAATTGGGTCAAGTCATAACACGTTCCTTAAAGTGCTGTTCTGGAGAGAACATCTCTGTTTTGCATCAAAGGAAAAGCGAGGCTCAGAACCCTTCTGTAATTGCCGTAACCTAAGGTCACTAAGCTGTTCTGTGGCAGAGGGTGGTGCCACCCTTCGCATTCGGTCCCCTGGTGATAAGCGAAGTGTCACTTAGGCTGATGGTACGGACAGAGACATGTGACTCCATCGATAGAGACCATGACAGTGACAGGAGGAGGGCACACACCATGGAGAAGCACCAGGCATGGGCGCAAGTGAAGAGAGAAGGGTGCTGACAGGTGACAGGAGGACACTTTCCATCTCTCACCATTCCCTCCACTGGAGAGAGAAAGCGAGACTTTAAAAAAAGAAAGTGAAAGGACAGTTGTGGGCACGCATGTTCCTCTGTGGGACACACATTCCTCTGTGGGACGCACATTCCTCTGTGGGACGCATCCGGCCAGGACAGGTGACAGGCAGGCCGAGGAGGAAACAGGCCTCCTCTCCACCAACGGGCGCCCAGAGGGTGAGCAGAGGGTCTGCCTCGGGGAAAGGGGGGCTGAGCCGCAGCGGGCAGGAGGCACTGCTTGGCCAGGGGTGCCCAGCGTGGTCAAGGGGGTGGGAAGGTTAGGTGAGATACCAGTTTCGCTGTCATTTAAAAGCTATGGCAAAATTTTTACAAGGCACACAAAAATGGTTAAAACCTAGCTCCAGTCTCACAAAGCTTAGAGAGGGGCCAATGACAGATGAGAAAAATGAAAAGTAAAATGTCAGAAGGAAACGGGCAAACGGAAAGTGGAACAGATGAGAGCTCAAGGAAGGGGTGCTCAGAGACGGGCCAGTGTCAGACGTCACCCCGGGGCCCTCTCCTTCCCGCCTCTCACAAAGGCACGCCGGGTTCTCAACCACAGGGAGCCACTGTGACGCATGAGGAGCCAAGAACAGAGAACCTTCCATGAAGAGTGGAAGAGGGGAAGAAGGACAAGCCCCCTCACTCCCAAGTGCTGCTCTAGGCCACTGGTTCTTAACTCAAGTCCAGCAGAGTTTGAACAGCAGAAAGTAAGGGAAAAAGATCAAACATTCACGTTTTTCATAAAATTTTAGTTTTGTTCAATACTTCATCATCCACTGGGATATCGTCTTCCACTATGTGATAAATGAAAAGACAAAAACAAAAACACTTCTTCCTTTTATAAAATGATGGTGGCAGCACATGGTGATTTTGTTTTTATGTCCTGACATCAGGACATAAAATCAGCAGCCCATCCAGCTGCCAGCTTGACTCCTGTCACCCAGCTCCACACCTGCCAGAAGCTGCAGTGGCTAAAGTCACGTGACGATGTATTGGCAACAACGAAAGAGCAGTTGCTGCAGCTGTTTCTGTACACCCACACACCTTGTGCAGAGGACGCAGCTTCCTGGTTTCATGGGACATCCCTGTTAATCAAGTTCAGCACTTCTGTTCTACAGACTTGTTTACTGTAGAGGGCCCTGTGATCTTAAAAACTGACAAGTAACCATCCGAGATACAACTAACTCGTCTCTATGTGCCTGGATACTTACCCAATCTGTATGCTGAGCAAATAATTCAAGCAGCTGGACTATAAGGAAGAAGAACAGGGCATCAGGACTGGAGAAAGACTAATCAACAACCCGCCATAAGCAGATGACACAATCTTACTTCCTACAGTGAAGAGGATCTGAAGCACTTCCTGATGAAGATCCAAGACTACAGCCTTTCAATGCGGATTGTACCTCAACATAAAGAGACAAAAATCCTCACAACTGCTTTAACAGACAGCATCCTGACAAAGGGGAAAAACGGAACTTGTCAAGGATTTTCTTTTACCTGGATCTACAATCAACACCAATGAAAGCAGCAATCAAGAATTCAAAAGGATGCACTGTGTTTGGAAAATATGCTGCAAAAGACCTCTCTGAAGTATTAAAAAGCAAGAGCCATCAACCTGAAGATTAAGGTGGACCTGACCATCGTGTTTTCAATTGCCTTACATGCATGTGAAAGCTGGACAATCGTTAAGGGGGGCAGAAGGAGAAGTCACATCTTTGAACGGTGGTACTGTAGAAGATACTGAATATATCATGAACTGCCCAAAGAATAAACAAATCTGTTTGGGAAGATGTACAGCCAGAATGTTCCTTAAAAGTGAGGATGGCAAGACCACATCTCAAAGGAGAAATCAGTCCCTGGGGAAGGACATCGTGTGTGGTAACGTGGAGGGTCAGCAAAAAAAGAGGAACACCCTCAACAAGATGGACCGACACAGTGACTGCAACAATGGGCTTCAACAGAGCAGTGATTCAGAGGGTGGCACTAGGCAGTGTTTCACTCTGCTGGACACAGGGCCACTAGGAGTGAGAATCGCCTCAACAGCACGAGACGACAACCATCTCCTTGAAGCAAGAGAGGAAGCAGACAAGTCAGGAAGAGGAGAAGAAATCAAAGGTATGGCTGTCTCGGAACAACTGCCTTGTCGTAAGACCAGCAGAATGCATGGTGCCCCGCCACCTTTACTGGACATTTTGATTAAATATCCCAACGAATCCTGATCAAAATCAGGTAACTATATCGGGGAATTTCAAATTTTCAGGGGAATCTAAACTTTCTAAACCCTTGAAACTACTACTGAGATAACCTTTACATCTTAAGCCAGAAACATCCCCAGAACTCTTCTTAAAACGCAACAACAGTCTAAGTCCTGTGCTCTTTTATGATTTACCGATAGGGATCAGGACACCCCGGGGCACAGTGGTGAGGCACTATGGCTGTTAACCAGAAGGCTAGCAGTGCAATTCTGCCAGGCGCTCGATGGAAACCGTATGGGACAGTTCCACTGTCTACAGCATTGCTGTGAGTCGGAATCGACTCCATGGCAAGGGCTATGGTTGGGTTTCTATGGGATCCATCTGGTAACAGCAACTGGAAACATCAGACAGGGAATCTAGGGAACACTGACTTTATGTTACTGAAACAGGAAAAAGAAGACAGAGAAAGTTGGCTGCCCGACTTGAAGAGTGTCATCCATGTCCCTGAATTGTACACACATAAATTGTTGAACTGATGTATGTTCTGCCATGTATATTCTCAACAACAAAAAATGAACCAGTTTAAAACAGCAGCCCTATGTCAGCCTCTGTGCTGAAATTTAGAATTTCCTACTGCAGATAAAAGCTTCTATATCCTGGGCGGCACGTGCCATAGCAGTTTCCGCCAAGACCCAAGAAGGCACAAGGATAGGAACCGAGCCCAGAGCTCTGCTCCTGGCGGGGGGGACTCAGCCCTGCCCCCAGCCTCTCACGAGCGCCCCGCCGCGCCGCTGCTGCCCTCTCTGCCCTCTGGACCCGCCATCACTCCAGCGTGCTCTGCAGAGGAAGACGTACCCGAACGTCTCTAGAGCAGAAGAGCGGCACGGGTTGTCCACAGGGAGCTTCCACACCACTGCCCAGCCTGTCCCTAGTACCCGCCAGACCGCACCTGAGAGACAAGCCTTCCCAAGCAGCAGGTGATGTGAACCTTCTGCATGCCACATGTTTTCCTAAATAAATTTAGTGCAATTTTGAGTTGGCAGGTCCACGACTCTGATTTGAAAGGCACTGAAAGAACAGCAGATTGTGGAAATAACATCTTGAAGTATTCCAAGTGCTGTTTATAAGGACTCCCCCTTTATCTTGGTGTCCCTCGCCCCAGCAAACTGCAATCGTCCCCACATAAAAATGTACCGTCAGTCTTCTGCTTTCTCCCTCTCATTTCAGAAATATGTCATCCTTCCCAAGACAAACCTGTGCTTTTCAAATTTCTTGTCCTACTTTATCAACAGATCTGAAACTTGCTTACAGAAAGTTCAAACTTTCCGATGTAGAAAGAAAAAAACTATGAAAAAGGACCTGAAATACATTCCTAAACACCCCAACCTCATTTCTCTTGCCCACTGCGGCTAACTTTCCGCTTCTTCTATCTACACACTGGACCTTTAATGTAATCCAGCTCTGCCCCAACCTGGAAACTGTGGTGGCCTAGTTATTAAGTGCTATGGCTGCTAACCAAAAGGCCGACACAGTTCAAATCCACCAGGAGCTCCTTGGAAACTCCGTGGGGCAGGTCCACACTGTCCCATTGGGTCACTATGAGTCAGAATCAACTCGACAGCAGTGGGTTTGGTTTGGGTTTTTGCTACAACCAAACCTCAACCCAGTTTGCTGCCATCACGTCGATTCTGTCTCATGGTGACCCTATAGGACAGAAGGAGCAGAGTTTCCATGAAGCGGCTGGTAGATTCAAACCAGCAACCTTTGATTAGCAGCCTAAGCTCTTAACCAGTGTGCTACCAGTAATACTTGGCACCGATTTTTTTTTTTTACAGTAAACCGATCTCTTCAAGATCAATAATGACCTGCCAGTGTCAAATGGTATTTTTTTTTCTCCCAATCATCCTTTTAGTCCAGGACTGAGCATGCCACCTCTTTGAAACTTTCTTCCCTTGACAATCAGGACATTAATCCTGTTTCTCCTCTCACCTCCGACTCCCCCTCTCTAGAGCCCTTTCCTTGCCCTCTGAAAGGGTAGCAGATCAAAGGCCACAGAAGCTCCTACTGGAAAGAGATCCAGAGAATGCAGTTCAGAAAAGGGAAGGGGCTGACCACAAGTGAGTAGTTTCATGGGCACGATGGGAGTAGGACTGGGGGGAGAAGTCAGTCAGAATCTGATCTAAATTTCAGGGGGAAATTTTAGTTCACTGTTCTAACAGTGTTGGTCCTTGGCAACACACCAGGAAAATCATGCTTACTACACAACAACGGTTTTCAAACTGTGCTCCAGATGGGAAAGAAGACATTCATGTTTTAAATACCTAGTTTCCACTGCTTTCAGAAATTGTAATACTATGATGTAACTAAGCACACAGAGGACCTGAAATCAGAATAGCGCGCAGATTCTAACTTAGCCCTCGGCTTCCTCTTCAGAAAAATACAGCTATCACTCGACATAAACACCTGACTCAACTGTTGAGGAGCTGAATGAAATACTTTATAAAAAGGCCCTCGGGTGCCAAAGCACTGTTTAAATGCATACATTTTTGAAGCAACAAGTGCTGACACTTCCATGAAAACAACAACTAAGCAACTGAGTATGGAAAACAGCTGTCACAAAAAAGCTGTATGGTCAAGTTACTCTTTTCACTTTCAAGGTCAAAACTGACAGTAAAATTCCATGTAACTACGAAGGTATAATACTAAAATCAAATAATACAAAAAGTTACTTACATTGCATCATTTAAAACGTACTAATTTAATACAATTTTAAAAACATATATTAGTAAGAATGGTAGAAGTGCTTCCTATCGGAGCTTATATAATGGCACCCCTCAGTTATCCCCCAAAACTTGAAACACCCAAACTTATAACAATCAAGCTGATCGCGACTTATAGTGACCCTACAACACAGAGTAGAACTGTTCATAGGGTTTTCAAGCAGCTGCTGGTGGCGGGTGGATTCAATCTGCTGACGTTCTGATTAGCCACCGAACAGTTAATCACTGTGCAAAGGAGGGAAAAGACAAACGTGTTAGTTTTACCCATTTAAGCTCAAAGACTGCTTAAAGAATGTTCTAATTTATTCACTATAGAACGAACTCTGTATTTTTGTAGAAAACAGCTCTGAAAATCTGCCAGTTGAAAACTATTTCCCATTTTAGTTTCAAAGACATAATCTTACCAAATAAGTACAACCCTGAAGTAATAAAAATTATACTTGAAAATCCGCACCTGCCAGGGAAAAAACAGTTTTCCCGAGTGTGGAGCTTATCTACCATGCATGTGGTTCTCCCGTGTTGCTGCTGGGTGCCACCACGTTGGTTCTGACTCACAGAGACCCTTCTGACAAGAGAAGGAAACACTGCCCAGTCCTGCGCCATCTCACAAGCGTTAGGCTTGAGCCCACTGCTGCAGACACTGTCAACCCATCTCGTTAAGGGTTTTCCTTTTTTTTCTCACACTGACCGTCTACTTTACCAAGCACGATGTTCTTCTCCAGGGATTGTTCCCTCCTGATAACATGTCCAATATATGTGAGATACAGTCTTACCATCCGCCTTCCTAAGGATACCATATATTCATTAACAAGGAATATATAAAGACATATCTCTCAAGAAGCAAATAACTTCAGAAGTGAGACAGGCGATTACAACAACAGACTAAACTGAAGTTAAAAGAATCACAACATTATGGCAAAGTCCAACAGCCATTCATGATTTAAAAAAAAACTCTGAGCAAAACTGGAACAGAAGGGAAATTCCTCAATTTAAACGATATTTATGCAAAGCCAATCGCCAACATCATCCTCAACAGGAGAGAATCTGAAAGCATTTGCCTTGAGACAGGGAACCAGATAAGGATGCCCTTCATCACCAGAAGAAATAAGGGGCATCCAGATGGTTAAAGAAGTTAAGTATTCTAAGTAGGAAGTGATGTGATGCTATACACAGAAATCCCCTAAAGAATCCACAAGAAAACTACTGAAAGTAACAAGATTGCGGCAAAAACATCAGCATACAAGATGAACACACAGTAATCAGTTGGACTCCTCTACAAATTTGACAAATTTGAAAACAGACAGTAAATGGACAAATTTCTAAAAAAAGACTACCTACCTAAACTAACAAAAAATGAGGTAGAAAAACTAAATAACCCTATAACAAATGAAAAGACTGAAGAGGTAATAAGAAAAAAAAGGCCCCAGCGAAAAAAAAAAAAAAAAAGGCCCTGACTCTGACAGTGTCACTGGAGAATTCCACCAAATCTTCAGAGAAGGCTTAATACCACTACTACTAAAGGTATTTCAGAGCACAGAGAAGGATGCAATATTCCCAAAACCATTCTATGAAGACAACATCACCAGATACCAAAACTGGGTAAAGATACTACTTAAAAAAATAAAAAGTGACAGACCAGTATCTCTGACAAATATAGATGCAAAAATCTTCGACAAGAGTCAATCAACAGAATTCAACAGCATATTAAAAAAAAATTCCTTATAACCAAGTACATTTATATCTAGTATGCAGGGATGATTCCACATCAGTAAAACAAGAATGAATAATCCACCCCACAAATAAAACAAAAGAACCACAAGATTTTATCAATCGATGCAGACAAGGGATTTGGCAAAGTCCAACAGCCATTCATGATTTAAAAAAAAAGCTCTGAGCAAAACTGGAACAGAAGGGAAATTCCTCAATTTAAACGATATTTATGCAAAGTCAATCGCCAACATCATCCTCAACAGGAGAGAATCTGAAAGCATTTGCCTTGAGACAGGGAACCAGATAAGGATGCCCTTCATCACCAGAAGAAATATGGGGCATCCAGATGGTTAAAGAAGTTAAGTATTCTAACTAGGAAGTGATGTGATGCTATACACAGAAATCCCCTAAAGAATCCACAAGAAAACTACTGAAAGTAACAAGATTGCGGCAAAAACATCAGCATACAAGATGAACACACAGTAATCAGTTGGACTCCTCTACACCAACAAGGAGAACTTCAGTGACGGTATCACCAAATCAATACCATTTACAACAGCCCTCAAGAAGGAAAACACTTAGCAATAAATCTAACCAGGGACACAAAAGATCTATACAAAGAAAACTGCAAGACACTATGGGAAGAAGCTTACATGTTAACTGGAAAAACATACCCTGCTCATGGACAGGAAGACTCAATGTTGTGGAAATGTCAATTCCACTGAAGTGCTCGCCAGATATAATGTGATCCTGATTCAAATTCATTTTTTAAAGAGATGAAGAAAAAAAAAAAAACAACTTCATCAGGAATGGGAAGAAAACTCTAGAGTGAAATATTACTGAAGAAAAGCAAAGCGAGAGGCCTAGTATCAACTGATTTTAGAGCCTGGTAATGCCACCCTGGCAGTCAAATCAGCCTGGTACTGGCACAGCGGACACAAAAGAAGTATCCAAGAGAAGAGAACTGAGAATTCAGACATAAGGTCATCCCCTACGAGCAGCTGATAGATGACAGAATCCCAAAGCTGTTAAATGGGGAAAAGGCAGTTTCTTTAACAAATGGTGATAACTGGTTATCCATCTGAAAAAAAAAAAAAAAGAAAAAAAGAGAGAGAAAGAAGACCTAAACCTCATACCATGTACAAGAACCAATTCAAAATGGACTGAAGACCAAAATACAAACTACAAAATGACAAAGATGATGAGAGAAAAAATAGGGACAACTCTAGGAACCCTAATACATGGCATAAACCAAATACAAAATACTACTAACAATGCACAAACACCAGAAAAGAAACTAGGTAACCGGAGCTCTTAAAAAACCAACATTTACATGCTCATCAAAACACCTTACCAGGAGAGTAAAAGGAGAACCTATGGACTGGGAACAAATTTTTGGCTATGACGTATCTGATAAGGGATGCCTCATCTCTAAAATCTATGAGACACTGAAGGAAAGTTAAAAAAAGGGCAAAGGATATGAACTGATACCTTCAAGAAGACATTCAGGCAGCTCGCAGATACATGGGGCGATGCTCACCACCATGAGCCATTAGAGAAATGCAAATCAAAACCACAGTGAGGTACCATCTGACCCCAATAAAGCTGGCACTAAAATCCAAGGAACACAACAATCAGTGCTGGTGCAGTTGTGGAGAGACAGAACATTCAGACACCGCTAGCAGAAATGGAAAAGGGTACAAACACTTTGGAAATCCATTTGGTGCTCCCTTAAGGAGCCAGAAATAGAAGTACCACATGACCCAGCAATCCTACTCCTTGGAACACATCCTAGAGAAATAAACGCTGCCACGTGACTACATAGACGTACACCCATGTTCACTGGAGGGCTGTTTACAACAGCAGCAGAAAGATGGAATCAACCTAGGTGTCCATCAACAAAACAGGCTACACACACACAATGGAATACCAACAAAGAACAAAAACAAGTCTGTGAAATATTTCACAACACGAAGGAGTCTGGAGGGCATTAGGCTGAATTACATTAGGTACAACAGGACAAATACTGTATCACTACTATAAAAACTCAAGGAATGGTTTACACACAGGAAAAAACCATTCTTGAGTGGTTATGAGGGTGCAGAAGGAGGCAGAGGGGAATTCACTAACCAGATGGCAGACACGAATTACTTCATGTGAAGGGAAGGACAGCACACAGGACAGGCATGTCAGCACAACGGGACTGAAGCACAAGCTAAGGAGTTTCCTGAGCACACTCATAACACTTTAAGGGACGGTTTCAAGGGACATCTTAGGTCCACAGACATGACAAAGTCTATTAAGAAAACATCCTACAACTCACTTTGATGAACTGCATTTGGGATCTTAAAAGCTTGTGAGTAGCTGTTTTAGTCAGCTAGGGCTGCTCCAACGGAAATACCACAGAGTGGATGGCTTTAACAAAGGGAGGTTTATTCTTACACAGTCTGGTAGGCTACATGTCCATTATTCAGGGTGTCCACTCCAGGGGAAAGCTTTCCCCTTGTTGGCTCTGGAAGAAGGTCCAGTATTGCATCAGTCTTTGTCCAGGCAGCATCTTGGTACAGGAACTTCAGGTCTCAAGGACACGCTCTTCTCTTGATGCTGCTTTCTTGATGGTGCGAGGTTCCCAATTCTCTGCCTGCTTCTCTTTCCTTTTATCTCTTGCAGGCTGAACGAATTAAGGGTGGGGCAAGCCATACTCCAGAGAAACTCCCTTTCCAGCAGAGCAGGGAGGTGATCTTACAAAGGGATTTACAGTCCCACCCTCATCCTTTAACATACAGCATAGGAAAACCACAGAATGGAGGAGTCACAAGATAGTGGGAATCATGGCCTAGCCACACAGCTACACATATTTTTGGGGGGACACAATTCTATCCACGACAGTAGGCATCCAGGGTGCATCGACCGACACCAAGCCACCTGAAGCAAAGAAGAATGAAGAACACCAAAGACAGAGCAAAGACTAGTCCAAGAGAGCAAAGGGCCCCATAAACCAGGAAAGACCCGGATGGTGCCTGGCTATCCCCAGGGACTGCCCTGACAGGAACACAACAGAGACTCCCTGGCGGAGCTGGAGAAAAGCGGGCTGCAGAACTCAAATCCACATAAGAAGACCAGACTTAATTGTCTGAGACAGGTGGAACCCCCTAAGCCATGGACTCTCCAGACACTTTGTTAACCCAGAACTAAAACCATTCCTGAGGTCCACTCCTCAGACCAAGAACAGACTGGACTATGGAAAAGAACACTCGGGAGGAATGTGCTTCTCTTAGCTGAAGTAGACAGACTACACCAAAGAGGCAGCTCCCGTCTGGAGGCAGGGTGAGAAGGCAGGATGGGACAGGGGGTATTTAGAGTGACACGGGAAACCCAGAACGGAAAGGGGAAGCGCGCTGTCACATTATAGGGATTGCAACCAGTGTCACCTAACAGTATGCGTATACATTTTAATATGAGACATTAACTTGAGCTGTGGACTTCCACCTAAACCCTCTCAGTTAACTCCAGGTACACATCAGAACTTCCTTGTTTTTGTAAAAGCCACCAGGAGCTGCTGCTCCTCGCAACACACACGGAAGTTACTCCCGCACACCTACTGCCCGCCCACCAGCAGAGGCCCGTGCACAGTCAGGATGGCGAATAGGTCTCAGTAACGCTTCCCCACAGAGAAGTGGACACATGGAGTGGCCACAGGTGACAGCTTGGGAAAGCTGCACATGAGAAGCTTAAGACTCACATGCACCTAACGGTGCTACTTCAGGAAGAGGAATAGAGAGGCCATCCCCAAACCTCTGACGGGCCCAAATTAGGTCAAATGCCATGCTCTAAACCCACCACTGTGGCCACAAGACTGACTTGTATAGGGTGTACCTGGGTCACTACCACCCTTGGATTTCCTGTCACAAAGAAACAGGCTAGCGGTGACCTATGCCTCCACTCTTAGCCAACTTTCCAACACCAATTTAATCTTTAAAACTGAATGGCGAATAGAAATGAATAATGGGCCCAAATGTTGAGTTAAAACTATGAAATTCCTAGAAGAAAATCTTTGACCCTGGGTTAGGCAAAGATTTTTTAAGATACAAAAAGCCTGAACCATGTAAGAAAAAAGTGATACAAAAATGGAACAATACCATCAAGAAAATGAAAATGCAACCCACAGAATGAACAGAGGTGTTTACCAATCTTTTACCCGGTAGTGAACTTTTTATCCGGAATATGTAAAGAAGTCTTAAAACACAATAAAAAGACAAATATCCAAACTTAAAATAGGCAAAGAATCTTGAGACATTTCCCTGAAGATATACAAATGGCCATTACGCACATAAAAAGATGTACCATATCACTTACTGTTAGAAAAATGCAAACCAAAACCACAAGGTACTCTTCACACCCACTAGATTTGCTACAATAAAAAATATAGATAAACAAGTGCTGACTAGGCACGGATGTAAAACATTACAGCTGCTTTAGAAAATTATTTTGTAGTTCCTGAAAATGTCATACAGTTACCACCTGACCAGCAATTCCACTCCCAGAAATTGTTCAAAAGAAATGAAAACATATATTCACATAAAAACGGGTACATAAATGTTCAAAGCACCAGTTTTCGGAACAGGAGGTGGAAACAACGCAAATGCCCATTAAATGCAAATGGATACACAAAGAGTGGTATATCCATACAACAGAATATCATCTATCAATAGACAGAGTGAAGTACTGATACAACCCATATCATCCATGGCCCCTGGGAATATTACGTTAAGTGAAAGAAGCCAGACAAGAAAGGCCATGCCACTCATGGCTTAGTAGCCCACCTGGTGGTGCAGTGGTTTCTTGGATGAATACACTTAGCACGTAAGTTCTGGAAAAAGCATTCAAATATGTGCTAAATTACACTGGGTTCCTATGCACCAATAAAAGAACTATGAAAAGATAATCAGGAACAATACTATTTATAGTAGTCCCTTAAAAACCCTCAGGAATAAATCTAAGGAGGGATTTGAAAGACCTACACCAAGAAAACTATAAAATACTACTACACGCCACGCCTGTGGACACGCAGAGTCAACACTGCGAAAACATCGATTCTACCCAAAGCAATCGACAAACACAATGCAATCCAGATCCAAACGCCGACAGCCTTCTTTAAGGAGATGGAAAAACTCGTCATTAACTTCTTATGGCAAGGAAAAGTGGGCCTGGGTCACTGAAGAGCTACTGACTCTAAAAAAGAATCAAGAGGCCTAACACTACCTGACCTTGGTACCTGCTATACAGCCACTGCAGTCAAAACAACTTGGCTCCGGTCCAACAGCAGACGCACCGACCACAGAACCTAGATGTAAACCCACTCACCTATGGCCATCTTTGATGAAGGCCCAAAGACCATTAAATGGGGAAAAGACGGTCTTTCTAACAATAGTACAGGCAAAACTGAATGTTCGCCTTCAAAAACAAGTCAGAGGACTCAAACCTCATGCCATACACAAAAATTAACTCAGAATGGATCAAAGACCTAAAGACAAAACCAGAAACTATAAAGATCAAAGAAGACAAAATACAGCCAATGTTAGAGGCCCGAATACATCACATAAATAGGATGCTAACTGTAACTAGAAACCTACAAACTTCAGAAGATAATCTGTACAACCAGGATCTTCTAAAAATTAAACACTTAATGCTCATCAAAAGACTTCACCAAAAGAGTAAAAACAGAATCTACAGACTGGGAAATTTTTTTTGGCTATGACAAACCCAGGCAAAAGTCTAATCTCTAAACTCTACAGGAAATTCCCACACCTCTACAATAAAAAGACAGATAACCCAATTAAAAACTGAACTAGGGCTGTGAATAAATACTTCACCAAGGAGACATTCCGGAGATTAACAAACACATCAGGAAATACTCGAAATCACTGTCCATCAGTGAAGTGCAAATGAAAACGACAATGAGGAATGGGAAGAACTACAATGAGATCCCATCTCACCTGACATTACTGGCACAATCAGAAGACGAGAGTAAGAAATGCTGGCAAGACTGCAGGGAGACTGGATCTCTTATGCATGGCTGGTGAGAATGTAAAATAATACAACCATTTTCAAAAACGATAGGGTGCTACCTTAAAAAGCTAGGAACAGAAGTACCATATGATTCAGCAACTCCAATCCCAGGAATATAGCCTCAAGAAATCAAAGCTGTCACGCAAACAGACATAGGCACACCCGTGTTCGCTGCAGCACTGTTCACAACAGCAAAAACACAGAAACAACCTAGGTGCCTGACAACAGATGAAGGGATAAACGAACTGTGCCACACACACACACACACACACGACGGAATCCCAAGCAACAGTAAAGAGTAACAAATTTGTGAAGCGTCTCACAACACAGATGCATCTGCAGGACATTACAGCGAGTGAGGTAAATCAATCACAAAAGGACAAATAAAGTATGAGATGACTATTATAAAAACTCATGAAAAGGTTTACACACAGAAAGAAAAGATCTTTGATGGTTACAGGGAGGGGAGGGAAAAGTACTAACTAGACAGTAAATGGTAATTTGGGTAAAGGGTGAGCCAGTACACAATACAGAGGACATCAGCACAATTCGACCCAGGCAAAGCTTCACAAGCCTATCCAAACTCTGAGGGACCAAATTAATGGACAGAAGGCCAAGGATCATTATCCAGGGGGACATCTAGATCAACTAACAAAACAAAGAAAACGTTCTGTACCCTATTTTGGTGAGGAGCATCTGGGGCCTTAAAGCTTCTGAGTGGCCATCTAACATACTCCACTGATTCCACCCTGTCTAAAGCCGGTGAGAAGGGAAAAGAAAATCAAAGACACAAAGCAAAGATTAGTCCCAACGACCAGTGGACCACAACTACCACAGCCTCCCAAAGAAGAAGTCAGCACAACTAGATGGTGCCCGCCTACCACTGCTGACTGTTGTGACAGATCCCGACAGAGAGCCCCAGGTAGAGCTGGAGAAAAATGTGGAGCAAAATTCTAACTCACAAAAAAAGGACCAGATTTACTGGTCTGACTGAAGAAATCCTGAGAGTATGGCCCCCAGACACTCTTTTAACTCAGCACTAAAGTCACTTCTAAGGTTCAGGCTTCAGCTAAGAGAGAGCCATACCCATAAAACAAGCAATAAACACAGCTCAGCCACGGATAGAATAAATGGGTACACCAGCCCACAGGCAAGGACGAGCAGGCAGGAGGCGACAGGAAAGCTGGACAAAAGCAAAACAGAGAACCCAAGTTGGCACCCAATGTCACAAAACGGTATGTATTAACTGTTTAATGAGAAACTACTGTGCTCTGTAAACCTTCATCTAACGCACAACTTAAGGGCTTAATTACATTGATGAGACAAGACACAATCTAGCAGCATGTGATTTTAAATTTTGTTTAAAGATGTATTCTATCATTACATCTTTACTAAAACTCAGCCTTACAAAAAAAATGCACACAAATAAGAACTTTAGTGTGATACTTTTAGGTGATTAAAAAGTCATACTCAGGCATCCTCTTCACATGCAGTACAGCACCGTGTCCCCTCCCATTTATTCTTTTTTTCTAAGACTTGCTTAGCTATTTGTGGACATATTTCTGCTATATGTCAGTTTAGAGGAAGTTTTTAGAGTTCCCTCAAACCAAATTTAGATTGGGGTTACATTAAATTTATAATAAGAATTAATATCTTGATACTACAGTTAACAGACAGTGGTTAGAGGGGGAGAAGGTATTTGCAAGCTCTAGAACAAAAGCTTAGTATCTCACGTATCCAAGAAATTCCTGTAAAACAAGAGGAAAGGAACTACAATAAAAAAAATGAGAAAATGATATGATTAGGCAATCCACAGAGTATCTGTTTGTGGCTGACTGGGTTCTGACTCACTGCAACCCGACAGGACACAGCAGAAATGTCCCAAGGGTTTCCAAGGAGTGTCGACTAGATCTGAACTGCTGACCCTCTGGTTAACAGCCAAATGTTTAACCACTGTGCTGCTCACGGCTCCAACACAGAGTAGGGTACACAAATAACCCAAGAAGTACACGACAAAAGGCTAATGAGTGGGATAATCCAAACACCAGAAATAAGATGACAAAACCCCACTTTATACCTACAGATATTCTGAACACGCCAAGGGGATACAAGGACACAGCCGTTCTCATGCCCTGCCAGTACTGGTCAGCACAGAGACTGCTGCAGCCATTGGGTACAACACAACATCAAATTTAAGCAAACCCTACCTATGGTCTGATAGGAAATCCTGGTAGTGTAGTGGTTAAGTGCTATGGCTGCTCAACAAAAGGCTGACAACACACATCTACAAGGTGCTCCCTGGAAACCCCATGGGGCAGTCCTACTCTGTCCTGCAGGGTAGCTATGAGTTGGAATTGACTTGATAGTAACGGGTTGTTTTTTTTTTTTTTTTTAATGTCCTGGTGGTGCAGTGGTTAAATGCTATGGTTGCAAATCAAAAGGCAGTTCAAGCCCACTGGATGCTCTCTGGGGCAGTTCTACCTCCATTCTATAGGGTCATGATGAATCAGAAATTGACTCATAGGCAGTGCAGTTTTTATTTCTTATTTTGAAACCCAGGTGGTAGAGTGGTGGAGTGCTACGGCTGCTAACCAAAAGGTTGACAGTTCAAATCTGCCAGGTGCTCCCTGAAAACCCTACAGGGCAGTTCTACTGTCTGTAGGGTCACTACGAGTTGGAATCAACTCGATGTTAGCAGGTTTGGTTTCGGTTTGGTGGTGTAGTGGGTTAAGTGCTATCTCCGCTAACCAAAATGTCAGTGGTTGGAATTTACCAGGTGCTCCTTGGGAATTCTATGGAGCAGTTCTACTCTGTCCTGTAAGGTCATTAGGGTTGCTATGAGTTGGAATCGACTCTACGGCAGCGGGTTTTGTTTTGTTTCATGACCTGCTGAAATTATGCTCCATTATTAAAGACGCCAATTGTGGAAGAACGGGCAGCAGTGGGTATGCCCCGCCGAGTACCACGCGGCAGCAGTTCAAAGCCACAGCTCACTAGCTGTAGCCTGTACCTGGGAGCAGCCACCCCTCGCTCCAACCTCGTGCACCCACTCACAGCGCTGTAGTTCCATGTTCTTGTTTTACGTGTAGAGTCCCGCTGATGCTGTGGTTAACAGCTACAGCTCCCAACCACAAGTTCAAATCCACCAGCCCCTCCTTGGAAACCACAGGCAGCTCCACTCTGCCACACAGGATCACTATGAGCCAGAATCCACTCGATGGCAATGGGTTTTGTTTGGTTTGGGGTTTTCTTTACACAGGTCCTTTATTAAAGGAGTGCTAACTTAAAAGGAGACCTGGTGGTATAGCAGTTAAAGTGCTCAGCTGCTAATCGGAAGATCAGCAGTGCAAACTCATCACTCATTTGCCGGGAGAATGATGTGCCAGTCTGGTCCCGTGAAGACCTACGACCTCGGAAATCCTATGGAGGCAGTTCTACTCTGCTATATAGGGTCGCTATAGGGAGGAATCAACTCAATAGTAGCCGGTTTGGTGTTTACTAGCCTAAAAATATATGCATGGTGAAAAAAATAAAGAAAACATCTTCAGCCAGTACAACTGGAACACAGAATAAAGATGGCGATATCTCTACCCCCCAAAAAATGGGAGCACCAATGAAGAGCTAAACCTCAAATAAAAAATAATCCCCAGAGTCTTCTCCTGTTCTAACCAAACAGCAGTTTAGCTTAACTAGTAAGAAACGCCCACTGTGAGCATTCTACTCTCCTAAGAACTACCGGCAAGGGATCAAGTTGTCAACAGCAACTTGAAGGGTTACACAGAACATTAGGGGACAATGAATTTATGTTAAGTGCAGAGGAACCACCTACTAAAGGTAGGGGAGAATGGCAGCACAATTCAAACAACGTCATGAGGGCCATGTAGAGAACTGGTATATGTTTTTTGTGTATATTCTCAACAGCAACAACTAAATAAAACAAAATGAGGAGATGACAGAACACACGAAAAGCATCTGGTAAAAGAATTAGCTTTCAGACATGCTGAATTTAAGGTCAGTGTGTCATACTGCAATACTGACGGGGGAAGGCAATCAAGAACAGATGAAGACACAGCTGAGTGTCATCAGGCTGCCGACTGTCCCAACTGCCACATGTTACCAAAGGTGACCGTGGCTTGGGGGATGCTCACACTGCTCAAGATGTGGAGTGCTCCGGGGAAGGTGAGAGGTACTGGTTCAAAAGAAACCAAACCAACAGGAAGCAGGGGAGGGGACGGGGGTGACAAGGAGGAGTGGAGAAGGGGTCCATTTTGGGGCTCTCATTGATTAAAAACTACTTGTAATAACAAGTAAATGCATAATTTTGTATTCAAATACCATTATATTATACTCTTAGTAGCAGAACCCCAAAGATTTAACACTGATTCACACAAAGTTAATGCCGAAAAAAATCTAGAGTGTCATTACGCACACAGAGCTTTCACAGCGCTGTACCTAACTCAGTGGCTCTGAGTCATTTAACAGTAAGATACCACGCAGTGAACAGCTGAGATGCTCCTCAGTAAATCTTTCATACACATTACAGTGCTAGGCACTGTGGGAGCCAGTGCACCACCTATGATAAACAGGACTGGCACTGATGCTATAAGTAAACAGACTAAGTAAAGGTATCGTGCGGACCGTAACATCCTCCTCTCTGCCCCCTCTTCTCTCTCTAGCCACAACAAAACTTAGTCTAGGGGAATAGACAGCTTCTCCAAAAAACTCAACTTTAACCTGTGAAGTCTGAAAGGAATTGTCTTCAAACTACGCTCTTGATGGAAATTAGCTTCACTCCAAATAATCATACTATAGGTACCACTGTAACACATACAGGACACACACTATGGTACATCTTCTGGCATAAAGTTAAACCGAGGCTACAATACTCACTGTACCAGAGGGTTCTGTATTCAAGTAATACAAGTCACTGTGTACGTGAGACAGACAGACCCGTTGTCTAGCAGCCCAGTTAGCTATCTGACAAGGAGGGGAAAATCAAGCTCTACGTGATACAGCTGAGTTGCCCCACAGTTTCCTAGGCTGTTATCTTCACAGCAGCAGGTCACCCGTCTTACTGAGGAGTGGCTGGGGGACCAAAACCACCAACCTTTCAGTTGGCAGCCAAGCGCTGTAACCACCGCACCACCAATGCTCCTGACCCCAACATAAAGTTGATTAAGTCTGAGATTTACCAGCCATGACACTCAAACCAAAATTTATACCGCAACTGCTTTTAACGAAACTGTTTTAAGATGTATTCTGATTCAATGTAAAACTCGCCGGGATTATCAAAGTACTAAACTGCAGGCTAGTCCTTAAAGACAGATTCTGTCTGGCTCGCCCTCCAACAGCAGCTGCTCATGTCTCCCAACCAGAACACCTCCACCCTCCTCCTACACAACTCTAAACCTCCTGCTACCAACACCGTCCCACAGACCACGAAGATCCAGGACAGTGACGGAGGACTCACAGCTTCATGCGCCTCTCTTACGGGATTTCAAATTTCTGGGTCGGAATGGTGCGGTACACCACCACACTCAAACTGCGAGTCACACTGTTTTCATGGTGACTACAAGGTGGCTCTAGAACTCCAGAACTGTGAATGGCACTTTTCAAACATGAAAGTGGATGAGGGATGAGTGTAGGACATCCACATTTCCTTCCTTATCAGACAGAGAACATTTCTCGTCTGCAAATCCAACACAATGTGTAGAAATTCAATCGATAATGGTGGTGGTGTTGTAAACCCTACTACAGTCAACACAATGTGAACATTATTCTGATGTGTGTTGACAAGCAATCCTATCAGAATTAATAATATGTACCCAAGTATACCAGATCCCAAATCAGTAGGAGGGGGGAAAAAAAAGTCTATTCTAAAGAAACAGCCTAAAACAATTAAAATTCTAACTCTCAAGTGCTGTTGATACGGCCAAAAATAATACCAGTCTCCCAACGTCAGGATGAATTTTAAAGAAATTCTAACTTACTTGTTTAAAAGCAGATAAAATTTACACAAAAGCTATTTAAGGTGTGCCTAATAACAACAAGACTTTGTCTTTTCTTTCAAATAATTCACCCACATTTCTAAAAGTTAATGTTATCATTACAAATATATAAAACCTGTAATAACGTGCAAATACTGCTTTCTAATTATGAATCTTCATTTACCTCCCCACCAAAAAGTCCCAAGCCTTAAGTTACTTCTTGCCAAGATGGGGCAACAGACAGCTAAGTTACCCTATAACCTTAAACAACTGAAAATATGAACAAATCACATGAAAGAAGACACTGGAATTCAGGCAGAGCAGGACAGTGAATCCAGAGAGAAAGAAAACAGCAAGGGCTCTAAGTGTCCCTGCGGTGAGGGAGAGAGCCCAGGAGAAGCCACAGGCAGTGCACAAGGGGGACAGCTCCAGAAACCAGAACAGGATCCTGTCGAATATCAGGCTGAGTACTGATGAGAACACTTATGGGAAGACCCTGTGAAAGGCCCAAGAAAGAACCAAGCAAAAAGAACAGACCAATACTCTAGCTTGTTTCTCCACCGGTTAGAGAGGAAAAATCTAGTCATTTACGGGGCATGAGAAAGAAGACTCAAAGGGCAAAGCCTCAATAAAGCAAGACCAAACCAAACCCACTGCCATCAAGTCGATTCCAACTCACAGCAACCCTACAGAACAGCAGAACTGTTCTACTGAGTTTCCAAGGACTGCCTGGTGGATCTGAACTTTCAACCTTTTGGTCAGCAGACATCGCACTTAAATGGTATGCCTCAGGCGGGTGGAAAAACGAGCTTCCACGGCTCCTCGGGTGAGTCTTAGCAAACTTGAAAGCCAGAATTGAAAGGGTCAAACTCTTTCCAAGTAACTTAACTGCATCCCACAACAAAGCTCTACAGTATTTTTAGGAACACAAAAATATCCAGCACTCTGAAAGGTAAAATTTACAGTGTCTGGTATGCAATAAAAAAGGCACCAGTCATAGAAAGGAGCTTAAAAGCACGAGGAAAACAACAATCAATAGCAGCCGATCCAGAAATGACACAGGTAATACAGCGGCTGGGTAAAGGCAGTCAACAGTTACAGCCACGTTCCATGAAGCTCGAGAAAACAGCGAAAACACACCACGCGGTCACAGCAGTCAAACTTCTGCACATAAAGCCAGAATATCTGAGATGAAAAATGCACCAAAGGGCAGCATATCAGACACTGAAGAAAGTGATTAATAAACTTGAAGACAGAGCAACAGAAACTTATTTTAAATAAAACAGAGAAAAATGACTTTTAAAAAGTCAACAGACCAAAGTGAGCTGTGAGACAACTTTAAACAGCCTATGAGAAAAAAGGGAGAGGGGGCTCCAAAGAAGAAATTAAAAGCTGCCAATTTTCACATCTGATGAAAATTATGTATCTATACACTCAAGAAGTACACTAAGAAAATGAAACATGGGGGGGAACTACACCAAGGCACATCATAATCAAATTTCTTAGAACCCATAATAAAAAGAAAATCTTCAAAGAAGACAGAGCGGGGGAAAGGTCACATTATACAAAGGAACTAAGGCCAAGATGACGTCTGACCTCTCATCAGAAACAATGCAAACCATGGGCAGTGTAGTGACATGTTCAAGAACTGAAACAGTGACTGCCAATCTAGAATTCTGTACCCAGCAGAAACAGGCTAAAAACCAAGATAACAGACTTTTCTGGATATAAAAAACCAAAAGAAAACATACATCATCAGCAGACCTGACTATAAGAAATGCTCACGTTCCGTTGGCAGAGGACAGTAACACGTGAAAACCTGTATCTCTACGAAGGACTGACACCAACAATGATCATACACTGTGGGAAACATCATTTTTTTTCCTTATTTCTTCTCTTAAAGAGATAATTAACTGTTTAAGGCAAAATTAGTAAATGCTGAAGGGCTTATAACAATATATAGCAATAAAATTCATGGCCCACAACAGCAGACAGGTCAGGAGGGAGCAACTTGGAAGGGAAATGTTCAAATGTATTGTACCTAAAGGTGTAATTTGAAGGACCATTTGAAGGTAGACTGTGTTAGGTTAAAGAAGTGTTCTATAAATTCTAAAGCGATCCACAAAGTTTTGCTCGTAATAAGATCATTTTGACATGAAATAGTATACTACATACTTTCGATACAAGACATTCTGGTTATATGGAGGATACGAGACAACTTTTAAAAACAATCTTCATCCAAAAGAAAACATGAAAAGAGGAAGTGGGGCAAAGAAAACAAACAGTAAGACAGCAGTTTTACCTCCAACCACATCAGCAATAACATTAACTGAAAGTTATCCAAACACTCCAATTTAGACGCAGATTGTCAGATTAGACCAAAAGTCCCAACTGTTCACTGCTTAAAAGAAAACCATGTTAAATCTTTAAAAAGTCACATACCAGCTACTGTTTTTGATTAGATACTTCCAATCAATAAAAAGAACTTCTCCTAAAAGGACTTAAAAGCAACTGTTGTTATTCATATTGCTGGTGTTCAGTGCTGCTGAGCTGATTTCCACTCACAGCAACCTCACGTGGCAGGGATGTGCCCCACAGGGTTCTCCAGGCTGTAATCTTGATGGGAGAAGACCACCGGGTCAGAAGCTCCAGGAGGTCCTGAGTGGATCTGAATTACCAGCCTTTGGGTTTATAGCCAAGCACTTAATCATTACAAACCAGGGCTCCTTGTCATACGAATGCAACATAAATTAGTGGACAAGTGGAAAGAAAGGGAAATTTCCAATAGCATGATGAAGATTTACCATTCTCTATCTTCCATGTAACCAGAGTGCCTTCTACGCAAAGTATTTACTATACTACTTCATTTTCCACATGTCAAAAGTTCCTTACACGATTGTGAATGGTAAACATGCTACTCTTACAAACTGGTCCTCTCGGATTAGATGTGGGCTACTCTCCTAATTAAAAAACAGAAAAACACTATGTCCGGTGCTTTATAGAATACAGCAAAGAGCTTGTCATTTTTAACATAGCACAAACACTCTGAATTTCAAGTTGAGGTCCATCAATGGCTAGAAACAGAAAGATATCACAAGCTGGACCTGGATGAAGTGGCCAACGTTCCCCCAATTTAGTGGCCCCTCTTTTCAGGAAACCCTGGTGGCACAGTGGTTAAGTGCTACCGTCTGCTAACTGAATGATCAGCAGTTTGAATCTGCCAGGCGATCCCTGAAAACTCTACAGGGCAGTTCTACGTTGTTCTATAGGGTTACTGTGATTCTGAATCAACCTGACGGCAGTGGGTTTGGTTTGGGTTTGCTCTTCAAGGAAAAACAGATGTACCACCAAATACTTCACAGTTAACACATTCGTCTCCTTTGGAGACACCAGCACTCAGATGCTCAGAAGTCTGAGATTTTCCAGTCCTGGGGTATGTCTGGAACCAGTCCTCAACTCTCTGACTCAACCCCCCAAATCTGAACAGGGCTCTCCAACACCTGTTAACCGGTGTGTGCAGACAGAGAACTGGCTGTTTTAAGATTAAACTAGCCCTTGAGAGTATGGGATCTAAGGCCGGAAGTCCTCAACTTAAATCCTAGATCCTGAGATTTCCAGCTGTATGATCTTGGGCCAGTTATTTCTGTAACACTGCACTTTTTTAAAGGAACATCTTTTATAGTCATAATAGCTGTTCCACATTGAACGGTTACTAGTGAGAGCCAGGCACCTTTGATAGTACTTACCATATGTTTTTAAATCCTGAAAACAGTGTGAAGCAGGCATTACTATCCTAGTCTAAAAGATGTAGAAACTGAGGTAGAGGGATTTACGTTTCTGAAAAATTTGTATAGCTTGTATTCAGTCAGAAGCTGGGATTTTAACTCATTCTGGTTCCAGAACCTAGCATTTCACAACCCAGATGCTACACAACTCTCTCACACCTGCTCCCCTGTCTTTTCTCCCTACAAAAAGGGCTTAATCTTCACTTCAAGTAATCCTAGTACCTAGAAGAAAGAGAACATAAAGCAGGAATTCACCTACATGTTCCTAAAAAAGCAGATTCCAGATCTTCTCCTGTTTGTGGCGCATTGTTTACTATCGTGCGGCCCTAGAAGCAATGCAGAGTCCCCGCACAGTTAGACGCCAGGTGGCTGGTCCCTGACTACACCACTTCAGAAAAGTCACAGCATCTCACCAAACTCACATCTTCTCATTTGTAAAATGAGGACTCAAACTAGATGTCAGTTCCCTTTCAGCTCTAAAGCTTCCAAGAAAAACCAACAGAGCTCTTCTGCAGAACTAAAGAGTTACCTCACTGGCTGGCTGATGGGACAGAAGCCCCTGGCAGCTTCCACAGTAATCTTCAGAGTTCTTTTCCTTCGTGTTAACACCCTTTCCTTCCTCCTTCCTCCACGAGGGCCTAGACCTAGTCTTCCTACAGTTCAGGTGTATTCCCCAGCACAAGACCCGGGGTGAGGACATACCTGATGTCTAATGAGTGGATGCAGTAGACGTGTAAACTTCTGAGTCCTCCAACGAGACAACGCTTTTTACGTTAACACCTCTGAAGCATTATTTCCTTATTCTATGAACGGATGGCTACTTTTCTTCTATGGGCACTCATTTCAGATGTTCTGCTCACTTCAGGGAAACCGTGCGCACGTAGGGGTTAACGCTATGGCTGCTAACCAAAGGACTGGCAGTTCAAATTCACCAGGCGCTCACTGGAAACTCTATGGGGGCAGTTCTACTCTGTCCTTGTAGGGTTGGTATGAGTCAGAACTGACTTGAGAGCAATGGGTATTCACTTTACAGTAGCTGCTTTACATATCTGTTCACAAGACTATGAAATGTTTTAACCTCTGGCTGTTTCCACGTATTTCATCCACATTCTCAATTTTGTTACAAAAGATCCACTTAATCAACAGTAATCTTAAACTAGAAGTAAAAGCTAGAAAACTCTTTCTGACATAAACACACATCTTGTCTTTGCTACAACCAGACCGCACACAATCAGCAGCCGAAAGCTGGTTAACAGCGTCACATGCAAAGAAACAGAACACCGACCCTCAGTTACATACAGCTATTACATGTTCACATGCAGTTCAAGGACTATTTCTCTAGATTCTCTGCAAAACACCACAGTGAACTTCACTGCAGTCTCAAGTCACTGGGGTTCTTCAAATAGGGACCTATAAACCGATGCAGCTATAGTCATCTTTACCCTACGGTTTTACTTCTAAGGTCTGAAACAAGCCAAGTTTCTCCAACTGAACAAGTATTTGTTTAAATTTTGTTTCACTAATTTATGTTACAAAAGCATTTTTATGGACATTAGGTCCAGAGGTATGCTCTATGCAAAATACGTGTTAATCCCTTAGTTCTTACCCCGCTGGAATCTATTTTATTTTAACACAGATGCCTGGCCGCTCCTTAGAGATAGCTCAGTGAGGTGCCAGGTTTTTAAGACACCTGTAATTGAAATAGCAGCCAGAGTTGAAAACCAATATATTAAGCTGATAAATACTCAGTGTTAGATTATCTTAAATGACAGTAAGTGATCGGGTTAACTCAATATGTAAAACCCCAAAATGTTCTTTTTCCCTTATGGGAAGGGAAAGAGATTACATGTGTGCTTTTTAAAGAATTTAAGAGACTGGGTGGAAAGTTAAAAGGTTTCGGAAACTCAAAAAGTCAACCACATCTGTCCATAATTACAGCCCCTCCCCCCAAAAGCCTTAGTTTCTGAAATATGTCTTCCTCCTACAAAGAAAAGTTTGACAGGTATTAGGTAACTTTTGCTTACATATTAGGCAAAGACTATTGACTGGTACCTAAAAAGTTACGAATGTTATAATTAAAGAAATTTTCTCCAAGTGAAGTCTCCCATCATGAGTATTTTAAGCAAAATTTAAAACAAAACTGGAAGAAAAAAGGTTAACAGTTTCTATTCTCAAAGAACTTCCCTAGCACTGAAGAGTGAGGGGGTAAGTCTGGGTGTTTTTTTTTTGTTTTATTTTAATAAAAAAACTGCCATCAAAGAGTTTTTTCCCCTGTACACGAGTTTGTTTTTAAGCCCTTATCGTAGGAGTCTCATACAGTATTTGTCCTTGTGCTGCTGACTAATTTCACTCAACATAATATCTTCCAATTGAAACCAAGTTATGAGATGCTTCCTAAACTCATCATTGTTCTTTATCACTACATAGTGTCCATTGAGTATATACACTATAGTTTATTTATCCATTTATCTGCTGTTGGGCATCTAGGTTGATCCCATTTTTTTGCTATTGTGGACCATGTCGCAATAAACATTCGTGTACATGTATCTATTTGTGTGAATGCCATTGCTTCTGTAGGATATAGTCCAAGCAGTGGGATTACTGGGTCAGATGGTTGTTATGTATTTCCACGCTTTTAAGGAAGTGCCAGACTGCTTTCCAAAGAGGTTGTACCATTTTGCAATCCCACCAGCAGTGTAGGCGAGTTCCTATTGATGGTCTGAAGGCTTTGGGGTTCCCCTGGAAGCAAGACCCCTAGACCTGATGCTGTCCCTAATTATAAATCACTACTGAGGTCAACTCCTGGGAAAGGAATGGATTGGACCTGGCAACACAGAGCGACCGTACCATGTGTGCACCTTATGGTTCTGTGTGCCTATAGGATGTTGCCCTACTGGTCTCTTACTAGAGGGGAGTGGACAGGAGATTGTTAAGAGGATATGACATGTACAGGAACAGAAAGGAGGAGGCAGACATCCAGATTTAAATAGCACTGTACACTTTCACTCAATCACCAAAAAAAAAACCTGCCAGAAGTAGTTAGCAATTACCATCCATTGAGGGAAAAGCAGCAGTTGGCGGCAGAGAGGTTGGAAATAACTGTCCCAGAATCACAGGGTGATGAGACACATTACAGAAGTGAGTGACACAGATACATTGTTGAGGTGCTACCCAATCTGTTCCGACTCACGGTGACCCCTGCCACACGGCACAAGCGCTGCTCAGTCCTGGGCTGCCCTCCCGTTGTTTCTGTGCTTCAGCCCTCTGTTGCAGCCACTGTGTCAGCCCGCCTTGCTGAGGACCGTCCTCGTTCTTGCGGACCTTCTTCTACCTTACCAAGCATAACGCCCTTTCCCGGGACTGATCTCTCCTGGTAAGACGTCCAAGCACGTGAGTTGCAGTGTCACCATCCGGGCTTCCAAGGTGCACTCTGGCTGTACTTCTTCGTGACAGATCTACTCTTTCTTCTGGAAATCCAAGACACAGTCAATGTTCTAGGCCAACACCATAATTCAAAGGTGTCCATTCTTCTTCAGTCTTCCTTATTTGCTGTCCAGCTTCCACTGGCATATGAGGCAACTGCAAACACCATGGCTTGGGATCAGGGCACTTGAGTCTTGTAAGTGCCATCTTGTGCTTGGTCAAGGGCCTCTTCCAGCCAACGTGCCCAGTGCAATGTGTCATTTGATTTCTTGACGGCTGCTTTAATGGATGTTGACTACAGATCCAAGTAAAACGAAATCATCTCTCTGTTTATCTTGATACCATCTACTGGTCCAGTTGTGAGGACTTTTGTGTTCTTTATGTTGAGGTGGAATTTATACTCTAGGCTGTAGTCTTTTTGATCTTCATCAGTAAGTACTTCAAGTCCTCTTTACTTTCAGCAAAGTTGTGTCATCTGCATAACATAGGTTGTGACTGAGTGTTCTTCCAATCCTGATGCCCCCCTTCTTCATATAGTTCAGATTCTTGATTATCTGCTCAGCATACAGATGGAATAAGTAATAGTGAAAGAATACAACCCCAACATACATCCTTCCTGACTTTAAATCTTGTAGTATCCCTTGTTCTGTTCAAACAACTGCCTCTTGACATACAGGTTCCTCATGAGCATATCAAATGTTCTGTAACTTCCCTTCTTTGCAATAGTATCCATAATTTGTTATGATCCACAGAGCTGAATGCCTCTGCAGAGCCAACACAACACAGGTAAGTATCTTTGTGGCATTCTCTCCTTTTAGCTAGGACCTACCTGACGTCAGCTATGACACGTATAGGAAGGATTTATGTGAAAAAATGAAACACAGATGTATTTTAGTAAAATAACCCTCAACAGTGGCAAACACTTGCCCTTTGAAAGAGAAATCTCATGGATTCAAGTTATGGGTGAGGAAATAAGGCTGTAAGAAGTGGAGTTCAGTGATCACTCAAGTTACAGGGCTATTAAGAGGCGTGGCTAAGGTCTGAACCCACTTTTGAGAGACTCAAACTCAAGCTCTTATGACAGCCAAGATAATCACGTGATCTGAAAATCATGAAGCCATGTGTGGCTCACACATGACCTACAAGGGTCTTAGAAAAGCCACTCCAGAATATGTTCAACAGCGTACCAAGGGTTAGCCTGCTAAGTCATCTACCAAGAATTAAAATAATTACAGTACAAAACTTGACATCTTAAGCCACTCTTATTTTTCTTCAGTCATACCTATAATATTCCCTATATAGACAACAAAATTTGCTATAATATACAAGACATTTTCTTCCCTCTAGCTTTGTGAAGTAACTTTGCCATTGTGCTCCAACAGCCTTCTCATCTGTGTTGAATTTAAACAATGTGTTCAACTACCCACCCCAGGATGGCTTTCAGCCCTCAGGTGGCTTTCTGAATCCATGTTTACGTCCATCTTCAAACTTCACTGTGTATTAGTATTGTGGAAAAAAAGTGTTTAATTCAAGAACATAGCTGTTTCCAAAGACACTTATGAAACAAATGCTTCCCCTGTAGGAAAGTCTATTACATTGTTGCTTTTCACATATGACTGTAAGACAGTTCAGAAGCCCTGGTGGTACAGTGGTTAAGTGCTACAGCTGCTAACCAAAATGTCCCAGTTCAAATCCACCAGGCACTTCTTGGAAACCCTCTCACAGGTCTGACAGGAATTGGAACCGACTCAAGAGGAAACAGCTTTTTTTTTGGTTTGTTTATACAGTGGTTCACTTTTAAGGAAAGGAAACACCATACCCTACTTTTTTTTTCAGGTTAGCAGCAGGTAACACAAAACCAGCATTTCTAAGATACCACAAAAGGTATATACCTACATTTTATACTCTACTAAGACAATGAAGGAAACCCTGATGACATAGTGGTTAAGTGCTGTGGCTGCTAACCAAGCGGATGGCTGTTTGAATTCACTAGGTGCTTCTCAGAAACTACATGGAGCATTGCTGCTCTGTCCTATAGGGTCACTATGAATTGGAACTGACTCAGTGGCAACACATTTAATTTGGTTTAAGAGAAAGAAAAGAGTTAAGGAAAATAAAAGGGTGCTGAGACAAACACAGATAGTGAGATGGGACAGAAAAGGCAAAAAAGGAGACAAAAGGAGAAACAGCACTATACAAGCAAAACAAAGTTTGTCTGTCTTCCCTTACGGGCGCTGGTCTTAAGGAGAGCAGTCCTTTCTCCCTTGCTAAAACTGTGTGTGTGTATCTGAGCTAGTCCCTGGGTGACAATCAGGAAACAGGATTTTATTTTCACAAATTTTCTTTTCTCAGGCAAGTTAGTCATTTGTTTCCTCTTACCGCAAACACTGGAATAGCTACTATTTGCCAAGTATTATGTCATGATCCTGGTCTTCACAGAGCTTAGAGTGCTAAAGATACCAGCATGAGTAATTATTAAAAGCTAAAGAAATACAGTGTCTTTTTTAAAAAGAAACTGGTTTCCATTTTATTAACTACCAGTATTAGTGTTATCTGGACCCCTTCACTTTAATCACCAAAAGAGGGGACTAGTTAAGGAGCTAGTCAACCTAGACTAACTGGCCCCTCACCTAGAAGTTTCAGAATTGGCAAAGACATTTCTCTTTCTCTCTGGGTGTCAGTGGTCACAGTCCTCCAGGAAGGGCAGTGGACAGCAGTCTGCAACATGAGAAAACGAAGCACACTTGCAGAGAGAAGCAGAGATGAGAGCTGGGATGAAATCAGGCTTCTGCCGCTCCTGGAATCCAAACCATTCCATTCTTGGGTCATCAGTCACATATTCTCATATCCTTATAATAACCTCATCTTCTTATTTAAATGAGTTAAAATTTACTATCTGTTGTGAACTGCAGCTGAGTTAACTCCAACTCCTGATAACTCCCTGTGCTGCAGAGCAGACCTGTGGTCTGTAGGGTTTCCAAAGCTGGAACCTTGTGGAAGTGGGCCGCCAGGTCTACTGAGGTGGCTCTGGCAGGCTGGAATCACTGGGTTTTCACCTGTCACCAAGCAATTAACCACCTGTGTCATCCAAATAGCCCTATTCACAACACAGAGAGTGTCACCCAACAACAGCTGTGTTACAATGAACCTCCCCTAACTCTCGAATAGTCAAAGGGTATTGGGCCTGAGGAAACCCTGGTGGCATAGTACTTTAAGTGCTTTGTTCAGCTAACCAAGAGGTTGGCAGTTCAAATCCAGGAGATGCTCCCTGGAAACTCCATGGGGCAGTTCTACTCTGACCTACAGGGTCACTATGGGCTAGAACTGACTTGATGGCAGTGGGTTATAGGGCCTCACGGGGCTTACCTGTGTCCTTCTCCTGGACCCCACTTCTTAGATACATAACCTAATGCCTTCATCATCTGTAAAATGGCTTTACTATTTTCCGCTCTGAATTTTCACATGTTTTCATTAATGCAAACATGCTGTGTCATGGAGTACATTTACATTTTTGGCAAGTAATAGAGATTCTAGGGCCCTGTTGGTGTAATCACGAAGAGCTCAGCTGCTAACCAAAAGGTAAGCAGTTCAAATCCACCAGCCACTCCTTGGAAACCCAGTGAGGCAGTTCTACTGTGTCCTATAGTCACCATAGATCAAAACTGACTCAATGTCAACAGGTTTTACACGGATTTTGGGAAATATTATTTGGAAAGACATGGTCCTACAAACCTGAGAGGGTTCTCAGATGCCAAGATTGGTGGATTCCTGTCTGTCCCGCTGGTCACAGGTGACAGGATTTATCACCATCATCACTCTCTCTTTCTCTCTCTTACACACACACACACACACACACACTGAAACCTTCAGGGTTCCCAAACTATCACAAGAAAACTGTATGTCTGATTAGAAGTCTTACTTAGCTAAGCAAAACAAAATTTCTAGCCAAGCGCACTTACTAGATGTACTACCTCCTACTTAAGGCTGATACCCAAGCTACCTGTGTCAATAAACCTTTCTTTCACCTTTCACCAATATACAGCCACTGATGGAGGGCAATAAATACTTTTAGCAGGAAAAGTGAGTCCCAAGAAACTGGAGAGTCAGAAAAAGTGGGTGGGGTACCATGCATCCCAGGGGTCACGAAAAGGTTAAACAAGCTTCTACATTTAAAGTTGTTAGAATCTGACCTGTTGTAGCCACCTGTCACAGACTAAATCGTGTTCCTCAAAAAATGGGTGTAGGAGGGGACAGAGCCAAGGTGGTGGACTAGACACGCATCTCAATTCCCTCTGAAAACTAAGGCCTGGACTGATAATTGAAAGGAGCACTCTGGACACCATGGGAGCCCTAGGATGTGGCACAGGGTTGTCAGATTGGAATACGTGCCACTAAACAGGAAACTTCCTTTCTCTGGCACCAGCAAGTGCACAATGAGCCCCGTTCCTGCTGACTTGCCACTTGGGCAGAATACAAATACTGACACCTTTTTTTTGTTGTTATCTGGGTAGCATGAGCCGGCAAACATGCTGAACTGCAGTGCTAAAGCAGGCAGCGTCTAGTGCAGCAGAGACACAGGGCAGGAGATAGCCACATTTTGAGAGACCGGCTCCTGACTGAGGACAGCACGGCCCCCTCGCCATCTCTTTTCTGAGCTGTGCCACAGATTCTGCAGTTTCGTGGCAGGAAGGGCAGCTCAGCCAGGAGACAGAATCATCCAACCAGCAGCCTCAGCACGAGATAATTCCCAAGCTCAGAAGCAGTGTCAGTCTGGAAGCGCTTTTCCAGCAGAAAGGCTGTGTTTAGCAGTGAGTTACCTTGCACATAGGGCCTGACTGAAGATGGCAGCAAGGCTGTAACCCCTCCCTGTTTTGAACTACATCAAAGCATCTGCCGGTGGCTGAAGAAGTGTGTCCCTTGTCAGCCAGAAGGCAGGGACTGTCACAGCTGACGGCCTGACTGATTTTGGCAGCTGCTGGTCAGCTCCTAGCTCTTTAAACTAAGACTACTTGGAGAAGTAACTGCTGAAAGGCCCACTGGCATCTCTTCCCGACTTTACTGACCAACATCATACGGTCGGCTGATGGCCGCCCAAGTGACACCCTAAGTATAGGGTGCTGTCTTTGCCAGCCAGGAGGTGGAGCCTGCTACATCACAGAGTCCACTGGAGCCAGTCAGTAGAGTCCACAGAGGCGGCTGGTGACCAACTAGCTTCTCACAACTACCCCTCAGCTCCTACTGAAATAACACCAGAGAAACTAAACAGTCCAAAGCCACCAAATCATCACTGATCATTTAAAGAAACAGTGCGCCATGGCTCCAGAAAACTACCAAAATAAAGAACCAAAAAACTTCCCAGGTGAAGAAGGCTTTCTGAAATGACTAGAGTTGAGTACAAAATAATTACACAGAGAGCCCTCCTAGAGATTAAATGCAGCAGAGTAAAACGAAAAATTAAGCAAGCTGTTTGAACTGATGGGACAGCAATGATCTGAAATCTAGCAGTTCAATAACAAAATGACAGAATTACACAATTCAGTACAAACCCAGAAGAGCAGAATTGGAGATGAAAGCCAGACTTAGTGATCTTGATGATACAGCCACTGACACCAGCATTTATGAGGAGAAATCAGAGAAAAGAAATAAAAGAAAGTGAAGAAGGATTAAAAAACATGTGGGACTCTATTTAAAGAGGAGTAACCTACAATTAATTAAGAGTTCCTGAACAGGACACAGTAGCTGAAAACAGAGAGAGTGTTGTTGTTAAGTTGCTGACACAAAACTTCTGTGAAATTATGAAAGAAGAGAACACAGATATCCAAGAAGTGTATCAAACACCACAAAAACTAGATCCCCCCCATAGGACACCAAGATGCATTATAATCAAGCTTCATAAACAGATTCTCTTAAAGGCAGCGAGGCTCAAAGCAAAGCTAACACTGTGGGGGAAATCCTGTAGGCTTTTGTCTGACTTCTCAGCAGAAACGATGTTGGCAAGGAGGCAGTGGGATGACACATTCAAAGCCTTGAGGGAGAAAAACTTCCAACCAAGAATTACACATCCTGCAAAACTCTCTCTCAAACATTAAGATGAAATTAAGACACTTGCAGATTAACAGAAGATTGGAGACTTTGCAAAATCCAAACCAAAACTACAAGAAACACTGGAAGAGGTTCTTTGCTTAGAAAAACAAAACCATTAGTGTACATTTTAGGAAGCAATGCTGGACACAGCATCCAGAAACCCACTCAGTTAAGGAAGTCATGAAACTCAATCAAAGCTACAGTATTAAAAGAAGGGACTCAGTGATCATATCATGAAAACTATAACATCATCACACTAAAAAAAGGAATATACTACAGTAGTTATAGTCCTTTCTGGTGGCAAGGAAGTTAAAAATAACATGCAGAAGCTAAAATTGGGTTTAAACTTAGACTATTAAGGGGCATCACAGGGGCAGCCACAAAGCACAATGACACTGCAACATTATCAAAACAAGGAACATAATACAGGAGTCTTAACAACCACAAAACCAACACTGAAAAAGATGAAAGGTCAACCCATAAAGAAGAATGACCCAGAACAGAATATTAAGAACATATAAAACACCAACACAAAATAAATACATCAAAACAACAGCATTTAAACACAGATCTATCAATAATTACACTGAATGTAAATAGACTGAACACTCCAATAAGAAGACAATGAGTGATATCATGGATCAAAAGACAAGACCTGTCTATATGCTGCCTACAACAAACACACCTTAAAGACACGAACAAACTGAAAATTAAAGGATGGATACAAATTACATATGCCAAGCTAACAATATACAAAGAAGAGCAAATGTGGCAATACTAATCTCAGATAAAGCAGATTTTAATGTAAAATCCACCATCATGGACAAGGACTGTCACTATTTATTACTGAAAGGTTCAATACACAAGCAGGACTTAACAATACTAAATATTTATGCACCCAATACCTGAGCATCTAAATACATTACACTGACCACACTGAAAAATGAGATAGATCTCCCCACAATAATAGTTGGAGAGTTCAACACTCCACTTTTAGTAATGGACAGATCATCCAGAAAAAAGCTCAGTCAGGACACACAAGATCTCACTGAGACGGTTAACCAACCAGACCTCACTGACATACAGAACTGCTTATCTTCTTCTCCAGTGTACATGGAACATTTTCCAGAATAGACCATGTGTTAGGACATACAACAGATCTCAGCAAAATCCAAAGCACTGAATTACTGCAAAGCATCTTGTTGGACCATAAAGTCATAAAAGTTGAAACCAATAGCAGAAAAAACACAGACAGAAATTGGAACTCATGGAAACTGAACAATAACTTTCTCAAAAAAGCCATGGGTTACAGAAGAAATCAAGGATGATATAAAGAAATTTATGGTTGCAATAAACTGAATCAAGATCCACATCTTACACCTTATACAAAAACCAACTCCAACTGGATAAAAGACCTAAATAACAAACCTAAAACAATAAAGCACATCCAAGCAAAGGTAGGAACAACAATGGAAGTTTTAATACACAATGTGGACAGACTCCAAAATCTGTCAAACAAACCACAATCAACAGAAAACAGATAAATGGGAACTATTAAGAATCAAACACTTTTGCTCATCCAAAGACTTTATTACAGAATTAAGAGAACACCCAAAGAATGGGAAAAAATATTTGGCAACTCTATGTCAGACCGATGCCTGATCTCCATAATCTATAGGATACTACAAAATATCAACACGAGAAGATAAATCATCCAATTAAGCAATGGTCAAAGGAAATGGACAGGCATTTCACTAAAGACGAGATCCAGGCAGCCAAAAAACACATGCGGTCATGTTCACCATCTTTAGTTATTAAAGAAACTCAAATCAAGATGACAATGAGATATTATCTCATATTCATATAAAGAAATTTATGGTTGCAATAAACTGAATCAAGATCCACATCTTACACCTTATACAAAAACCAATGATTATTATTATACAAAAACCCAAGATTGGCCATGATCCAAAAAACACAAAACAACAAATGCCGGAGAGGCTGTGGAGAAAGTGGAACCCTCCTACACTGTTGGCGGGGTTGTAGAATGGTCCAGCCTCTTTGGAAATCAGTCTGGCGCCCCCTTAAAATAATGGATATCGATATACCATTTGACCCAGTAATTCCACTATTTGGAATATATCCTATAGAATCAAGGCCTTTCACACCAACGGACACATATACAAGAATGTTTATTGCAGTACAGTCCACGAAAGCAAGAAGATGGAATCAATCCAGATGCCCAACAACAGAATGGATAGGTAAACTACGGTACATACACTCAATGGAGCACTATGCAATGATAAAGAATAACGATGATTCCAGGAAACACCTCATAACCTGGTTTCAACTGGAAGACATTACATTGAGTGAAAGTAGTCAGCAACAAAAGGACAAATATTGTATGACACCTCTACAATAAGATCTCAAAAACAGACTTGTGTATAGAAGAAAAGACTCTTTGACAGCTGCAAGGGAGGGGAGGGAGAAAGGGCAAGGAGGGGAGGGTTCAGATTAGATAGTTGCTAGAAATCTAGTTGGGCGAAATCGGTGATAGCACACATTAGAAACAAGAACAACATTAAGTGGACTTCAGCATAACTTGAGTACTCCTTCCATCTCAACTCGATATTGCAAGGATAGAGTAGCTGGGGCAGGGGGCATAGGACCATGCTCTTAGACGAGATCGAGGCCAATTGGCACAACTAGTGTTTTGCTAAGAGAGGTCTCTGCACCCCACACTGGTGAGTGGTGTCTGGGGTCTTAAAAGCTGCCAAGTTGCCATCTGAGGACAGAACAAATGGGCCCAACTCAGCCGCAACGGATGACCAAAATGACATGGGGCATAGACAATCCAGAAGATACAGACACCCACATGAGTGGGTGCCTACATCGACTTGGGTCTATAAGAACTGGATGGTGCCTGGCCACCACCAGTGATAGCCACTATGGAGCTCACTAAGTTGAGTCTCACTGGCAACACAAGAATAAAAAGGGGTGCATCCTGAGATCTCCACTAAAAGACCTCAATTGACGGTCCAGTGGTTACGGGGTTCCCCTGGGAGCATGGCCCCTGGCCCTGATGCTGTCCTTGCCCATAAATCATAACGAAGATCCACTCTCTGGACATAAACGGATTGGACTTGGCAATGCAGAGTGACTATATATTGGATGCACTTTATGGTTCTATACATCTATAGGGTATCAGCCTGCTGACCTCTGGTTGGAGGAAGGAGAGTGGTTGGAAAGCAGGGGAAAGGAGACTGTTTGGAGGATGAGACATGTATGGAGCAGAGAAGACTAGTGTGCTGTCACCGGACAGGGAGAGCAGTGGAAACTGCATATAGGTGGGCATGTAAATTTATACGGGAATGTACATTTTCACTCAGTCATATCAAATAAAAAAAAAAAAAAAAGAAATTTATGGAATCAAACGGGAATAAAAACACATCTCACCAGAACCTATGGGCTACAGCCATAGCAGTGCTCAGGTCAATTCATCTCTATAAAGGCACACATCTGGAAGGAAGAAAGGACCCGAAACCAATAATTAACCCTACAGCTTGAACAAGTAGAAAGAGAGCAACAGAGGATCCCCTCAGGCACCAGAAAAAAACAGATCATAAAGATTAGACCAGAACTAAATGAATTAGAGAACAGAAGCACAACTGAAAAAATTAACAAAGCCAAAAACTGATTTTTTTTTAAAAGGTGAACAAAACTGATAAACCATTAACTAAATTTACAAAAGAAAAACAGGAAACTAATAACCCAAGTAAGAGATGAGATGGGAGATGTCACAACACACCCAACTGAAATCAAGTCTTGTTAACATTATTACTGTACTCTAACACACTGGAAAACCTAGAGGAAATGGACAAATTTCTAGATTCATATCACCTACCAAAAGTATCACAAGGAGAAGCAGAACAACTTAATAAACCCATCATAAAGGAAAAGATTGAAAAACTCATCCAAAAACTACCAAGCAAAAAAAGTCCCGGCCCAGATGGCTTCAACAGAGAATTATAAAACTTGTAGAGAAGTGTTAACCCCAATACTACTGAGATCATTTCACAGCATACAAAGGGACAGAATACTCCCAAATTCATTCTATGAAGCCAGCATAACCATGATACCAAAGCCATGGAAAGATCCCACAAAAAAGGGAAATTACAGACCAATATCACTCATGAACCTAGATGCAAAAATCCTCAACAAAATACTTGCCAACAGAATTCAAGAACACATCAAAAGAAATATTCATCATGACCAAGTTGGATTCATACCAGGGATGCAGGGCTGGTTCAACACCAGAAAAACAATTAATGTGATCAACCACATAAATAAGACAAAAGATAAGAATCACCTGATTTTGTCAATTGATGCAGAAAAGGCATATTTAACAAAGTCCAACATCCATTCATGATAAAACACTCTCAGCAAAACAGGAGTAGAAAGGAAATTCCTCAATGCACTAAGGGACATCTTTGCAAAGCCAACTGCCTGTATCACCCTGAATGGGGAGATACTAAAAGAATTCTCTTGAAGTGACCATGTATTGGAAGCATTTTATGGTTCTATACATCTACAGGATATCATCTTGCTGACCTCTGGCTGGAGGAAGGGGAGTGGACGGAGAGGAGGGGAAAGGAGGCTGTTTGGAGGACGAGACAGGTATGGAGCTGAAAGGAATAGTGAGTGTGCAGTCACCGGACAGGGAGAGCAGTGGAAGCTGCATATAGGTGGGCATGTAAATTTATACGTGAATGTACATTTTCACTCAGTTATGTCAAATAAAAATAAAAATTAAAAAAAAAAAAGAATTCTCTTGAGAACCGGACAAGGATGCCCACTCTCACCACTTCTATTCAACATTGTACTAGAAGTTCTGGCCAGAGCCAACTAGACAAGACAAATAAAGGGCATTCACATTGGCCAAGAAATAGTAAAAATCTCCCTATTTGCAGATGATATGACTGCATATACAGAGAATCCTAAAGACTCCATAAGTAAACTACTCAAACTAATAGAATTCAACAAAGTATCAGGATATAAGATAAACATAACTCAATCAGTAGGATTCCTTTATACCAACCAAAGATCATCCAAAAAGAAATCGCCAAATCAATACCATTTACTGCAGCCCCCAAGAAGATAAAATGCCTAGAAATAAATCTAACTAGAGAAATAAGAGACCTGTACAGAGAGAACTACAAGACCCCACTGCAAGAAACCAAGAGAGACTTACACAAACAGGAGAAACCTACTCTGCTCATGGATAGGAAGACTTTAACACTGTGAAAATGTCTATTTTACCCAAAGTGCTCTATAGATACAATGCAATCGCAATACAAATTCCAGTGATATTTTTTAATGAGATGGAGAAACAAATCACCAACTCTGCTGGAAAGGGAGGAAGCCCCAGATAAGCAAAGCACTACGGAAGAACAGGAATACAGTGGGAGGCCTATACTACAGGAACTTAGAACCTATTACACTGCCACAGTAGTTGAAAATAGCCTGGTACAAAAAGAGACACACAAACCAATGGAACACAGCTGAGACCCCAGAGATGCCACCACTGTCTTATGAACAGCTGATATTCAACAAAGGCCGTAAGACTGTAAACTGGGGTAAAAACAGTCTTTAACATATTGTGCTGGCAAAACTGGATATCCATCACCCAAAACTACAAAGACACAAAGGAAAGAGTGTCCAGGAGACAGAAGGACCCCTGTGAACGGGTGACTATCAACATGTGACCAGAAGAACCAGATGGTGCCTGGCTATCACCAAAGACAGCTGTTATGGGACACACAAAGTCGAGTTCCAGTGGCAACACAAGAAAAAGAGGGGTGCACCTCAAAAACTCCACTAAAAGACCACAACTGATGGTCTGGCAGCTTGCAGGTTCCCCTGGGAGCATGGCCCCTAAATCTGCTGCTGCCCCTGACTAGAAAACATTACTGAGGTCAACTCTTCAGACAAGAATGGACTGGACTCGGTGATACAATGTGACTATATGGTGGGTGTAAGTCATTGATCTATAGGATGCTGTCCTACTGGCCTCTTACTAGAAGGGAGAGGAGAAGGTGGAGACAAGGGGACAGGAGACTGGTAAGAGGATATGACACACACAGAACAAAAAGGAGGAGTGCGCTGTCACTGGGCAAGGAGAACAGAAGGGATTACGAAAAGGTGGCCATGCAAATTTAATTTGGATTGCATGCTTTCATTTAATCACACACACATACAAAAAGCAAGCAGCAATGGGGCTAGGCCATGATTCCCACTATTATGTGGCTGTCCTCCATTCTGCGACGTCCCCATGTTGGAAATCCTAACCTGTGCCTGTAGTTAACAGGGCAGGACTGTTCAAGAGGATTAGAGTGAAACTGTAACACCCTTACTAAAGTCACCTCCCTGATTCAACATAAAGGGAGTTTCCCTGGGGTGGCTTACACCACCTTTTACCCCACAAGGGAGAAAAGGAAAAGAAAGGAAGCCGAGGGCATCCTTGGAGGTACCTGCGCGGAGATGCTCTCAGGCCCAGGGAGGACTGATGCACCACAGGGACCGTTCTCCAGAGCTGACAGAGAGAGCCTTCCCCTGGAGCTGGCACCCCAATTTGGGACTGGTAGCCTACTAGACTGTGAATCAACTTCTCTTCATAAAAGCCATCCACTCGTGCTGTTTGTTACAGCAGCCCTAGCTGGCCAGGGCGCCACCTAACAGAAGCCAGCTCCTACTGTCTTTGTGGTTCTCCCACCACCACCTCCATGGGGGACCTAATACTCTAAGATGCTGACTACTGCTATGCCCGAATGGTGATCACTAATCTGACAAGACACAGGCACTGCTGTATGACACACAGCAAGGAATGGCAAGCCCACGGTCCAGGCAGGGCTCTGTTCCATATTTAAGTGACCAGAGAAGAACAGTAACAGAGAAAGCAACGCCATGTTCTCCACAGCTCCAAGCATCACACTGCTTTCTCGTAAGAGGTGTCCATGCAACCCAAACCGAAGCCCACCTCCACCTCAGTGCTGACCCACGCTGCTCTCGCCCTTTCATGCTGGCCTTCTCTACACCGAGGACTTGAATGTGTTTTTTATTCAACAGATGACCTCAGCTTGCCAAAAACGACTCTAAGTCCTGAGCGTACCTAAACACAACAATTCCTCGCTATCTGTGGGTTTTATTGTTGTGTGTAGCGGGGGCAGTACAAGAGATGGCAGCTATTGGCATTTGTGTTCCCTAAATTTGTAAGGCGTGACAATGGAGACTACCCCCCCCCCCACTGGCCCCTTTACAAAAGACTGTATGGGAGGGGCTCAGCATAAATCAGAATACCTGAAAAACTCATGAGAATCTACTTAGTGGGAGCCTGGCCAGAAATCAGTACCTGAATTTTAATATATCAAGGATTCTGAAGGACCAGGAAGTCCCTTCTAAAAAACCACAGAAACAGATTTTCTCCCCCTAAAGTTATCTTCTTGGCAGAAATGCTTCCCGTTATTCTGGAGTCCAAATTCCAGGCAGGTGTCTCGCCTCTAGCTGAGAAGCAGAGCAGGGTGCCTGGGAGGATGGGTGGGGTAGGGAGACATACAGCAGTCATACTCTAGAGACACCACACCTGCTCTGTGAGTGTTCTAAAGCCCAGCAAACCACAGTGATCCCTGCGTCCCAGAATCCCAGAATCCGAGGCCCAGAGGGGACAATCAATCCAAGCTAATGGGTCACATACTCTGGGTTCGGGAGCTTTCTGCTTGCTTACAGCTGTTTTCCCCACTAAGCCTATGGAGGAAACATGCCAAGAACCTCTCTCTGACCTCCCAGCGCATGCCATGTCTCTTGGAGATCATGCGTCTCTGTTCCCTTTTCCCTCAACATTTCTCACTGGCTCATTCAGGCCATTCACAGGCTTCCCCTTTTCCCTCCAATGCCCTGCATCTGTAAACTCCTCCACTTCAGCCCATCCTTTCCCCACTTCCTCTCAAGGAAGAGAAGGAGACTGCTCCTCCAGCTGAACACCGGCAGTCTACAGCTTGTCAGAATCCCTGGAAGGCCCTTCTCTTCCCCTGCCCTTGCTGATACCTCTCTCCCTCCCTCCCCCACAGCGCCCCGTGCACCAGTGGGCACTGCTCAGCCCCTCAGGTGGACTGGATCAGGAATGAAACCAGACACCCCTGTAATGATGTGACAAGGCTCAGATGAAAGGCAGCTAAGGTGGAAATCATCAAGTTGTAAGGCAGGCTGCTGAGGAACCTTCCTACGTGTATCTTGCTCACTAGTGGTTTCATGTTGCTTTTACGGAGGAAGCATCTATCACACTTTCTATCTCTACCCAATCTCGATCAGTGCTATGCACACACAGAGACAGAAGCTGAATGCTTAGCTTCTAAGTTCAGAAGAATGACATTTTCCAAATCCTCTTTTCTTAACAGTGACCATCATCACCCTGAGATTTTATGAACTCTTCACTTACATCGATCTGTAATTTGGCAATTCCAGCGCCCTCACCTGTCACTGCTTCCATCACTATTAGTATTCTGCAGACAATCAGCTCATTTCCTTGTGCAACAGAGACCCTCTTTAATTAAAAAAAAATTAAATCTATTTTTAAAATTTTAAGAACGTTCTAGGTCAACTGGTATGACTAAGTTTTGTCTTCAAGAAAACGTTCTGCATCCCATTTTGATGAATGGTGTCTGGGGTCTTAAAAGCTAGCAAGCTGCCATCTAAGGCACATCAATTGGTCCCAATCCACCTAGAGCAGAGAACAATGTAGGACATCAAAGACAGGGGGAAAATATGAGCCCAGGAGAAAGAAGGGGCCATGTGATCCAGAGACTACATCCACATGAGACCAGGACTGCTAGCTGGTAACCAGCCACTACCAAAGACTGTCTTGACAGGGAACGCAATGTAGACTCCCTGATGTTGCAGGAGAAACTAGGGGTGCAGATCTAGAATTCTACTGTAAGTCCACACTTGACAGTTCAATATCTGGGGGTCCCCCATGAACATGGCCCCCAAACTCATTGCTAGCCCACAGCTGAAACCAGTACCAAAAACAATTCTTTTGACAAAAATTCGACGGGACTGTAAAGACATTAAAACTCTGGTGGCGTAGTGGGTTAAGTGCTACCTCTGCTAACCAAAAGGCTGGCAGCTGAAATCTGCCAGATGCTCCTTGGAAACTCTGCCCTCTAGAGTAGCAATGCACTGGACTCGACTCGAGAGCAGTGGGTTTGGAGCATAAATACATTAAGCTGTTGGAGCAGCTTCTCTATAGAAAGGAGCTGGGAGGATGGGGAGGAGGAGACAGGAGTTGGCTGTTGGAAGTACAGGGTAGAAATGAGAAGTGTGTTGTCACAGGGTGGGGACAGCAGCCAGAGTTGCACAGAGGTGTGTACATGGCGTTTTATAGGGTACATTGACCTGGATTGCAAACTTTCACTTAATAAAAAAAAAAAAGAAATGTCAAATTTATGTTCAACAGCAAACTTCAGGTTTTATATGAAAGAATGATTAAGGTTTATTTAGTGGATTCATTCCTTCAACTGGACTATAGTATTTTTCAGTGACTGATGTCATCACCTGAAGAAACAATCTAATAACTAACTTTACACAACTGCTACTAACCAAACACTACTGTACTCTTAACTTGTTTCAGTAATTCAGACTTTCCAGGTAACTCTGATGTTACGCCCAAGAAATAAGAACAGAACGACTGGTTCAAGAACTCAAGTCTACTGGGGTTCAAGACAAGTGACCCCGAGTATGATGCTGTACTGAGGTATGTATACAGTGTTATGGGGACACAGAGGAGTGGGCTGAGACATTTTTTCAATCTGAGCGCTGATGAAAAACAAGGACGGAGGTTGGGAGAAGGCTGTAAACTCAACATAACAACTTGCATCAGATGCTTGCTGTCAAGTCAATTCAGACTTACGGTGACCTTGTGTGTGTTGGAGAACTGTCATCCATAGGGTTTCACTGGCTGGCATTTGAGAAGTGGACTCTCAAGCCTTTCTCTAAGGAGCCTCTGGGTGGACATGAACCCCCACCGTTTCTGCCAGCAGCCAAGCACTGTCACCATGCGCACCACCAAGGACTCCTACCAAATTTACTGGGTGGGAAGGGTAAATGGATGTGGAGATGGACTGGGATTGGGGTACAAAGAGAGGTGTAGGGCATATAAACAATTCTGAGTAGTTACCTCTCGGGCCAGTTAACCCACTGCCACTGATGCAATTCTGACTCACAGCAACCCAACAGGACAGAAGAAAACTGTCCTATAGGGCTTACCAAGGGGCAGCTGGTGGATTGGTGGATTCCAACCTGAGACCTCCTGGTGAGCAACTGGGCCCTTAAGCACCGTACCACAGGGCTACCGAGCGGGACCTCAGCAGGAGGTGCTGCAGGACTGCTGTGATGGTCGCTGGTTTCTACACTGGCAACTGTGCGGTGGTGGAAGCTCACGCTGATCAAACAATGTCAATGGTTAAACTGCAAGTCTGTCTTTTTAAATTCAGTGTTAAAAGTAATCAAAACCCAACAGAATTTAAATATACACTTTATTCTGAGCAACTATTCTATAAGCATAGAGGGAGTCCATTTTAATTCCAGAAAGCAATGGCTAGATACACTGACGCTTACGCAGACAGGAGGAGGGGGACACTGCAAGACCAGTCGCTGGACAATCTTAACGTGACTGACTGAGCCCTGCCCTCCCCCCTTCACTGAGATTAACTAGTACCAGATTTGTCTCTAGTCATATCTCTGGAAATTTAAAATTAGTAAACTTGGCCTCTAACAGGGAACAAAAAAGATCAGCATCTGCAGGTGAAGGAAAAGTGGTTGGCATGAGTAATTTCTGGCCAGGAATTCCTCTGCAGTGAATACTTGCTCCCATGGCAAGAAAATCTTAAAATCTGAGTAAGATGTCTGCTATTACTTTTTTTCTTTCCAAACTGTTTCACATCTGAACAAAACTTAACAGACAGTAACTCAAAAGTGAGGTCTACACTTCCTAGAGGTCCAAGAGTCAACAGAGCCCAGTGGTTAGACACACAAGGCTTTGAAGCAGGGCCCCAACACCAGCTTCCCGACTTAAGGGCCAAATGACCTCGCGCAAGGTCTATAAGCACGTAAGGCTTCTCCTTCCTCACCCGTAACATCAGAATAACAATCACACTGCCATATGTCAGTAAGTTATGGTTGTTATTTAAGTTAAAGTCAACTTTTAAAATCTTTACAACACACAGTATGAAGCATAAAGCTAAGATTTGTAGTAAGTCTGAAGAGTTGCCCCAAATATTATAAATTAGACTTTCTGTTTCTTTATCTTTTTTGTATACAACGAATACCCAAAATATTGGACACATTCACTTACATCATTTTAAAACTTAACCAACAGAATTCATTTCAAAAGTCAAACATAAATCACCTGTGGTTTTTCTGTATTTTTTGGTTATTTTGCAACTATCAGTGCTATTGTCCCTCTTTGAGCCAATGTTTGCACCAAAATTCTGTCCCTTAATGAATTTTGAATAGCATTATGTGCAGCCTTTCTATAATGATTAAGTGGGAAAAAAAAAGTTCTGAATTGTTAATTAGCTGAGTGGAGGAGGAGATCATGGGAAACTGCTCCTTCAGTTAAAAAGAAAAAAGACTCTTCCGTAAGAACTGATATGCAATTCCTTATCAATATAACCCCAAAATATCACCTAACAGTTTACTAAGATATGCTGGAATTATACTTCCTAAGTCACTTCCATATCACATAAACATATCAAAAGAATATAGTCACTGAAGTTTCAAACACACACTTTAAGAATTCTATCACTACACCAATCTCTTCATTAGCTGTGTCAGCTATTTAGACCACATGTTTCACCTAGCAAAACTAAAAACCATGGCAAAACTATCACCGTGCTGAAGCATCTAGCAAATCAAGGCAACAACCAAGACGTTCTCTCCATCTAGACGTACAGGCGGATGTGGGGCCTCATGCTGACCAGGCCAATCTTTGAAATGCCAGTGGGAACCCAGTGCAGTCCGGCAGAAGATCAATCAAGCTGCCACCCAGCAGACTGCTGAGGTTCCCCGCTGACTTCCAAGCTACCTTACCCTCTCTCCCCAGCTCTTCTTGCTCTGAGGAAGGAGAAGGCCACATTCTTGATGCTTCTCCACTGCCAATTCATGCTGTCTTCACTCCAGACAGAGCCAGCCAGGAACACAGGCAAGCAGGTTACACAGACAGCAATCACTCCCATTTTCATCCCACCTGGTGTCTAGACAAGCCCTCAAGGGTTGAGACACAACTTTTCAGTAGCATGTCTCAATTTTTTTTTTAATGATTGAGTGAAAATGTACATTCTCATACAGATTTCCATGTCCACCTACTATATGCAACTCCCACTGCTCCCCCTGCCCGGTGACAGCACACTCCTCCTCTCCACTCCGTACACGTCCTATCCTCCCAACAATCTCCTATTCCCTCGTCTCCACTCACTCCTCTTCTTCCAGTAAGAGGTCAGCAGGATGACATCCTACAGATGCACAGCACCATAAAGTGCACACACGATACGGTCACTCTGTGTTGTTAAGACCAATCCATTCCTGTCCCAGAGCTCACCTGCATTATGATTTATGGACAGGGGCAGCATCAGGGCCAGGGGCCATGCTCCCAGGAGAACCCCGAGGTCTGTGGACCATCAACTGCAGTCTTTTAGTGGAGATCTCAAGATGCGCCCCTTTTTATTCTTGTGTTGCCAATGAGACTCAACTGTGTGAGCTCCCTCATGGCTATCACTTTGGTGGTGGCCAGGCTCAATTTCTTTACAAAATGTTACTTCTGGATGTACTAGAACTGTTATATAAAGAAATGTCAATGATCCATTCATAACACAAAAATGGATAATAACAGTAATAAAATTTATAAGGAGTAACTCCATCAGCTCTATTTTTATAAGCTGGAAATTTGTGTGATTTATTCCTAAGTACAGGCCAACTCTGGTAGTGTACCACTCTTCCACTGAAAGCTCTCCAGCGGCTTTCTACTGCTATGTAAGAACCCGCACTGCCCCTGCTGACCTCACCCCCCACCTCTCACCCCCCTCGCTGTGTCTAGCCATGCTGGCCTTCCCCAACCCAGCACCTTTCTATTTATTCTTCTTCAGGCTAAAATGCCCTTCTCACGGATGGGTCCTTGTCATCATTTGGGTCCAGCTCCCCAAAGATCTGTCTTACATACTACAGACATGCTGTCATGAAGAAATCAATCCCTGGAGGAGGACATCACGCCTGGTCAAGCAGAGGGTCTGTGAAAAAGAGGAAGAGCCAAGGAGGACGGACAGACACAGCGGCTTCCACAACGGGGCTCAGCATAACGACTGCGGGCATGGCGCGAGACAGGGCAGTGCTGCATTCTGTTGCATTCTGTTGTGCACTGGGTCACAACTGACCTGACAACAGCTAACAACAACCCCAACGTGGCACCCACCAGTGCCCCAGTGCCTTCCTGCTCGATACGCTACTCCCCTTTGTTTTCTTTGTGTTTTTATCTGAAACCACTCTCAGTTGTGTAACTGTCCACCTCCCTCCCTGCATACAAACATAACCACCAAGAGAACAGGGACACTGAGAGCAGGAGCTGGCGGTCCAAGTGCCACACGACGGAGGGAGCTGGGACAGGCTCAGCCCGGGCTATCGGTTTACAGTCCATGATGGCTTGCACTGCTCGCCCGGGTGACTGGGTGACTGACGGGGCGATGGGAGGTCCCACCCACCTCACCCGAGTCACTGAGAACCGGGGGGGCCGGATGGTAAAATGTGTTGGTAGTACAGATAACTCTCAGGATGCAAATGATGTACGTTCAGGATAAAACTCAACCCCAGTGCCATCAAATTGATTTTAGCTCATAATGACTCTATAGGACATAGCAGAACTGCCCCACAGAGTTTCCAAGGAGGGCCTGGTGGATGTGAACTACTGACCTTTTGGTTAGCAGCTGTAGCACTTAACTACTACGCTACCAGGGTTTCATGTTCGGTATATTACACAGTTAAAAACTCATTCAAGGAGTTCAACTACTGACCCTATGGGGTTTGGTCAGTATGTGTGGACGAACGAATCATACCTTCAAAGCTTAGAGCCACAGCAATCCATGTATACGCAATATACACACATGTGTACAGCACAGTGTATATACACATACAGACCTGACACACACAATCCTACGCTCTCCTTGAAAGTGTCATACACTATCTCAAGTAAGCACGTCTAGCAGAAATTTCTGAAAAGCCATCCCTCAGTTGCTCTCTTTTTCTTCTCCCCCTGAAGCAATGGGAAGGGCAGGCTGCGGCACACTGGTGTGAGAGAAGGCCAGAAACGCTCCTGTGAACAAAGAATTCAACAGGAAACTGCCAAGCAAGCCTGCGATAACGTCATTAGCACGTACTGACATTCAACTTAGCCCACTGAACACTGAACAGAAGACGGCATTTCTTCCCAGGTACCTTCAGTTGGAGTGACACCGAGGAATGTTATCCTCCCCAAATGCCATCAGGAGTTGGGGGACAGCAGAGAAGCTTGCAATTGGCCCTGGAGGAACCCACTAAGAACATGGGAAGTCCTAACATGGGGAAGAAAACGCAAGTTTGACTCTAACAAGCCACGAGCTGTAGACAGGTTTCTACAGCAGCTCTGGCCACCAAAGAGGAAGAGAAACCTAGTCAGCACCAGCCACCTGGTGACAGAGAGGAAGGCCAAAATGATGTACTCCTACTTTTCTCTCTGCTAAGTCACCACGTCAAAGGATGCTCATTTCTTCCCACCAACTCACATCGACATACACCTCACACAGTACAAAGCACAGAGACGAGCACAGGGCGCGCAGTCCTTCCCAGCTATAAAACTTCTAAACCAGAAATAAACATACCCTTCAAGATTTTAGAAGCTTTTTCCTTTCCTTCACAATTGTTTGCATTTTGACTTGCAGGTACATACAACCAACCGCCCCTCCCCAATATTTATAAATGTCAACAGTTACAGTGAAATCTAGTAGGAGAAATCCCTACATATACCCAGAATCCAGTAATAGAGTGGAAAGAACAGAAACTTCTAAATTTCGGTTCTCATAAGAACTGTGTCCTGGACAACTGACTTATTTTAGGACTGGTCCATATCCCTTGACAGTGTTTACCAGGTATAAAAACACTTCAGATGGAAAAACATCTCAGGACACTAGGCTCCCAGTGAGAAGTTTCCTGGAGGGCTACTACCAGACTCCCATTTTTTTAAAAAAAGCTGTTAATTTCGGGGAGCTTATCATAAAAAAAGCTACAAAGAAAAATGCACAAGGTCCACACAGTATCCCCTGGTGGTGCTAACAGTTAATGTTAGCTTAGCTGTCAATATAAGGGTTGTAGGTTCGAGTTCACCCACAGGCACCTCAGAAGAAAGGCCTGGCCATCTGCTTCTAGAGAAAACCAGCCACTGACAATAGCTCTCTGCATACACGTGCAGCTGCCACGAGCTGGAACTGACAGGAGCCAAGTGGTTTCTTGTGGCAGACGATCTGCTCACTTCCCTGTTATCCTCGGTACACACACTGCTGCTATCATTTAACTCTAAGCTATTTACTTAATATGTTTTGGAATATTTACTTAAGTTACAAGAAAGTTCTCTCTCATGTTTATTTAAAAAAAAAAGAAATTCTCCTGGCTGTTTGTAGTAAGTGTTTTCTTTTAGGGTCTTTCAGGTACACCAACTGAGTGAATTCTTTTTCTTTAGGAGAAATGCATTCTAGCAAAGTGTGCTAAGCAATCAAGCCAATTCCAATACAGCACTGTAAGAAACTGAGATGCACTCCCACAGGAGGGCAAGGGCCGTCAGGAGTGACAAGGGAAACCTGAATTCTTTGGCAAGCAAAGATCCCATATAGCCAGAACTTGTGGGCTCCACACACGGCCACCTACTTCCCCTGGGCAGTGTCACTCCCTGAATTAAGAGACTGCCTCCAACCCTGAAAGTCCCTCAGCTCTACCAGAACTTCTGTCCCCCTCTTCTGAGTCACTGGCTTGTCCTAAACACCACCGGCTGTGGGTGACCTCCACCTCTCCTAGCAGAATTCAACTCAGCAACGTCAAGCCAGGCAAACAAAACTGACTTTCCTATTTAGAAACTACCTCAGCGTTATATGCAATCGATATATTAGTATATAAATAAATTTCTCCTCTAAGTACTTACTGACTATAAAGTCATAGTGCAAGACAGCCTCTAACTGTAATAAAAGGTGAAAATTATCAACCACAATCCAAAGAACTTACTTCTAAACAAAGTTAATGTCTATCAAGTATACCATATTTCTGAGACTATCAGAAACATAGAGCTGATGGACACCTTTTTTCTTAACAATAAAAAGACACCAGCTAGCTCACTCAGGCCACCATCCACCTGTCGGTGGCTTGTATGTTGCTGTGATGCTGGAAGCTTCGGCACCAGTATTTCACATGTCAGCAGGGTCACCGTGGTGGGCAGCTTTCAGGGGGCTTCCAGGCTGAGACAGGCTAAGAACGCCTAGGGATCTGCTCACAAAGATCAGCCCAGAGAAACCTTACGGATCACAACAGAACACCAGAACACTGCCCAACCCCACTGCTTGGGACACAGCAGCAGCAACCATCCAAAGGAAAGGGGTCTACAAGGGCAGGTCAGGCCCCAGTGAGACGGACAGGCACAGCAGCCCCAACAGTGGCCACACACATGCAGGACCAAGCGACATTCCATTCTGTTGTACACACGGTCACTGTGAGTTGGGGTCAGAGGAGATTCAATGGCAGCTAACAGCAGCTCACTCAGGGTATTTGGGAAACGCTTTTCCCAGAACAGCACACCCCAAATTGGAATGTAAACCCAGTATGTGGATTTCCATGCACAAGCTGCTATGCACACCTTCTACTCTGATGAGAAGCACTGAGGGACCTTTTCTTAGAGGGAACCGTTAACTGCATCCAGCAGGTTATTTTACTGCCTCCTAGCTTAGTGCATGTATTTTACAAGTCTGTGTCTTGACAAGAACACCAGAAAAAGGGGCAACTCCAGCCCCTCAAATCATGCAGAACCAAGAGTAACTGCAAAAATCTCTAAAGAGGTGATCGGTAGACAGCTGGAAATACGATGTTTATATGACGCTCTGAATTCCACGAATATTCAGTGTAAAACACTCACATAATAACTATATAGGAATAAAAAAAAGAGCATGATAAATAACTTAGGCTGTCTTAAAAGAAAACACACACAGCCACTCATCCTACAACATTCACTGGTTTAAAGAGTCGAAAAGGTCAATGCAAATCAAAGCATGTAAAACATTTAACAGGATGGCAGCGGCAGTTTACCCATTTTCCAGTTTACAAGCTGCCCAAGATTCTAAGTTGGGTCCTGTAAAAGGGACTCAGCAAGAGGTGCTGCATGCAGACAGCACCCTTCCGACATTCAGGCAGCCACACAGCAGTGTCAGTAGAAAAATTATGAAGACTTTAATAATGGAGATCTTGCCTTTCTTTTACTGGAGAAGGGAGGAGAAAACCACACATACACAAAATCGTTTGAGAATGATAGATCTCCCCCCAAAAATAATATAAATGTTAAAAACTCTGCCCCAAAGTACAGAAAGCAAGATGACACCAAGTCACTTCCCCGGCTAAGAACAGTGAGCTGTAACTAGGAAGAGTAGCCCAAATCAACATCTCCCACTTCTGAACAATCCTCCGGGTCACAACAGACGTCACATTATAAATCTGATGGTTCCTGTCTCTTTCCATCTCATCTACGTTTCTGATCAATCGACCTCAAAACACTTTCACCTGTCTTCCTGACACCACACTCTCCTGATCCCACTCCTCTTTCTCAGTCTCCTTTGCCGGCTTCTCCCAATCTAGACCACCTCTAAATGTGAGACACCCCAGCATCTCCAGCCTGGGCTGCTCCTCGCCACATCTTTCCTCTCCAGGTGAGCAAGAGGCATTCCAGGGACAGTCAAGAGCTTCTGCGAGCTGACACGCCAAATTAGGTAGTATCTGGAGCTCAAAATACTTTTCAGAGCTCCAATCTACCTAGAGCTTACTTGTTTCTGACACCTTTATGTGGATGCCTCACGGACATCTCTCTCAAACCTAATATAACACTTGAAAAAGGAACTGTCTTCTACCTTGCCCTTGTTCCAACACACACACACAGAGAAGCACACGCACACATGCACTTAAGTGCGCACACACACACCCCTGGTAGTACTGCACTCTCCCCTAAGTTAGAAAAAAGAGCAGGGCCGAAACGCTACAATATGCTGGTCAACAGCAGTATATGATATTACTAACTTTACAGATAGTATACACATTACTACTTCATTCAGCTTCAAGGACATCTGCTTACAAATTATTTTGTCAGATTACAGGAAGGTTACCATCATCTACGCAATGTACCAAAAAGCACAGGAGCTTGGGAGTCTGTTCCGTTTCCTCCCATCCACAGTACCCCATCAACAGGTCCACATGTTCTAACACCATCTCCACCACGACCACCACCCCTTACCTGGCATGGAGAATAGCCTTTCTTTCCTCTTTTCCTTTTTCCACACTTGCGTCCCCCCTCAACTATTTTCCACACAGCAGGGAAGATGTGAAAAGCCTTCAAAATCATTCCTGAGATGATGCCCCCTTCCTGCTTCGAAACCTTTAAGAGCTCCTGGTTGCTCTCAGAAGGAAATCCTGATTTCTCTCTGCCACCGTTCACGTGAACCGGCATCACCTGCTCCTTCCTCCCCTCTCATCATTCAAGGCCCTGCCCCAAGGTCTTTTCAGGACCACCTCTAAGTCATCCCTCTCGTTCTTCTCCATCACTGCACCTGTCCATTTCTGACCTACTGGCCAGCACAACCTACAGTCACTAATCCCTGGTATTCGGAAGCTGTTTGGGTTTCCCACTAAAATTCATGTTCCCCAGGGCGGGGGACGGACAGTGTCTGTTTCCGTCAAACACACCACAATGCCTGGCACAGCCCCGAGGGTACCTGAAATGAATGGACGGGATCCCACTGACTGGCGCTGCACCCTTTCTTGGGCAACACTGCTGCCTGATCATCACCCTGGCTTTTAGGCCACATCATAGCTGAAACTTTCCTCCAAGTGACAGCACTCCAAGCTGCTCTACCCGGCTACTGGAACACGCGCTTCAATGACTTTTTCTGTGGAACTTACTAGAATTCATACCACATTAATACTCTGTCTATCAACTCAAATGATGCCTAATGTCCTGATATTTCAAATGAGACATGCAATGTTCTGACACTTCACTAATGATCATCATTTTAGGGCTGGCAGACCTTCCAGGGACCTCTCCCTTGACTGTCACTATTAAGAGCTGGCAGTAAAACAGGACACTACAGACGAATCAGGGGAAAGACCGGTGGCAATACTGTATAAGAAGTGGATTAACTCAATCCTTCCACTTCGGCCTGGTATCTCACTTGGTCATTTTCAAGTCAGCATGTTCTCTAGGAAAGCAGACTGACTTCTGTCTCAGTCTACTGTCATTTCAAGTATTACTGGACAGTCTGTCACCCAGGTGGCAAAATTCAATGAGACACTTATGGAAATCTTTAGCTTTCTGTAGGACCTTCCCCAACGGCACCAGGGTGGGATAAACCGGCCTCCTGCAGGTCTGTCACCCACGCCAGGTGGCAGGGGCGCTACTAAGCAGCCCATGATCCCATCTTTGTCGCGTGCTCCAAAAGAAGAGCCATTAGCACACAGGCCTTCCTGGATGAGAGTTCTCCAGTAGGAGCTTTGATCAGCCGCTCAGCCTGTAGATTAGGAAGTTTCCCAGAGGATTAGAGGCACATTCGCACAGCAGTTACTAGGTCTTTTGTTCCACTTTTGAGCACAGCTACGTAAGAGAGGCTGAGTAAGAAGGACCTTATTATGAAACCCGGTTCTAGTCCTCGGTGACAGGGAACGTGTCGAATGTCTCAGCTGCCAGAGTCTCACATAGCCAGCTGCCTGGGAGAGCTTCGGGACCTGAGGAGCTTCCCCAGGAGGACAAAGTTCCTTTAACACCCCCAAACTGGGCTCACTTCTTGGCAAACGCTGATCTTATCCAGTCAAAACATGGACACTGGAGGTACTGGTATTTTCTTTAGACATCGTCTCAATCCAGCCTGCACCAGGCTGAAGTCCAGGGAGCTCCTTTGTGACTCCAGGGAGGATGGAAACTGCCAAAACTATCTGGGGGCCAACTGGGACAGACTGCCAGCCATGGACAGCTGTCCAAGGGCGCCACCATTTCTCCAGCTCTTGTTACTATTTTCTAAGAAGGTAATGAAAACATTCTATTAAATTAATAGACTCAAATTACATTTATATCTGTGTTTTAATTCAGCAATATGTATTGCTTCGCTTCTCTACCATTCCTTGGATGCTGTGGGGGTACACAGATACATTCCTGCTCTCAGGGCACTTGAAGTCTACCATAAAGAAGGAACCAAGGAACCCCAGGGACAGAAACGGGTTCAAAATCAATTCGTTGAGTTCAAACCCTGACAAAGACCGGCATTTCCACCCCCGATACACACAATCAGAACCTACAGTTTCACAGGATCTCAGGTGACTCTTTTCTATTAATCAGCCTTGAGAAGCACTGCTCTGCGAGTGGAAACCCTGGTGGCACAGCCGTTTAAGTGCTCCACCTGCTAACCGAGAGGTCAGCAGTTCAAATCCGCCAGGTGCTCCTCAGAAATGCTACAGTGCAGTTCTGTCCTATATGGTCTCTGTTTGGTCGGCATTCACTCGACAGCAGTGGGTTTTGGGTCCCCCCTGTGATTCTCAAAAGTGGTCCCTAAGAAGCAACACTAGCATCACCTGGAGACCTATAAAAGACACAAATCCTCAGCAGGGATCACAATAAAAAACGAGCTGGTACCACACAAGTAGCAGGAGTGCTGGCCCAGTACTAAAACCTACTTCTAACCTTCTAGGAGGCAGTCACTTTGTCCATGTTCTGCACTACTGGCCTTTCTAAATGTCTGTTCTCCACTTGTGACTGCAACTCCCTATTCACCCTCCTCCACAAAGATCAAGGTTACAAAACATTATCTCACTTGGCTTGCAGTTTTACTCTCTCCCATCTCCGGGCTTCCTCTTGGCCTACAAAAACCGAACACCACACCTGCTGCCATGGAGTCATGCTTACAGATTCTTACACTTAAAAGTCCAAAATAAAGTCTACTAGCGTCCCCTAAGGCTTTCATGACCTGTGGCTCTTCCGCTATCTCTCTGCTTCTCCCTTCCATAGGCCCTCATGTGTCAGCACCCCAAAAAAGTATGATTCTCAGTCCTCTTCTGCTAGGCAATCCCACATACTTTTAATATCCTTTACAGGACAGGCCCTTCTCGCACAGAGCTGCTGAGTGGGTGTAAAACACCAATCTTTTGGTTAGCAGCCCAGGGCTTCACCACGGGCATGACTCCCTGAATGCCTCACCAGCCTGCTCCAAGTTCACGGTGTTTGCAGCTGAACTCACTGGGGCAGCATGATGCCTGCGGCTTACCTACTTTACTCAATTTAACAAAATAAAGACACAGAGACACAAGCAAGCAAGGTGAGATTTTAAAAGCTGGTGAATCTAGGGGAATTGTGGGTGTTCACTGTATGTACTCTCTTTTCATCTCTTCTCAAACTTTGAAATTTTTCAAAACGATAAGCTAGGAATAGGGACACAGGCAGGGTCAGCACCAAAGACAGAACTGCGGTCCTGATCTTTCAGAGTTTATGATCTACTTTAACTTCTATAGTATAAAATGTAAAAATTAAGACAGGTAGATCTGACAGTTCAACAACTTATTAATAAACTCAAATATGTAATCAAACTGTAAATATTTACTAAAGGGCCTACCAAGTGGAAACAATATGCCAAGCACCACACATAATCAACAAAACAATTAAGTTATTTTTAACACTGGCAGGGGTGGGGGGGATAACCTCTCTGCCTCCCATAAAACAGCATATCTTCCTACTTCATCTACTTCTGCTAAAGGCATCACCATCTTCTCCAACACCCGAGAGCACTTTTACGTCCTTTCCGGCTCCCCCTGTCTATGTCTGGGGTCAGGTTCTGGGGATGCTACAGCCTTTCGCCCCTCTCTTTCCTCCATTCTCTCTGGTGGCCACCACCTAGATGCAGGGCTCTTCTGACCCCCTTCACACGTGGCCCAGGGCCACAATCTCCAAGTCTGCTGGTTCCCACCGTGTTCTAATGACTCCTAGCTTCATCTCTCTTCTGATACCCAGCTCTAAATGTACTGCATACTTTGCTCAAAAGGTTTCAATGATTCTCTAGCATCTGTAACAACAAAATTCAAAGTCCTAGCCAGACACTAGGAAACACGCGCTGTATCTCCTGCTACTTACCCTCCCCCTTACTCTGACCACCTCCTAATCTTCAGCTAACGCTTTATTCACTGCTGACCCACAGTCCCCTCCAGGTTCCCTCTGCTACGTCTTTACTCAGGGGTGTCCCTTACTCTTCTTCACCATCCTCCTTTTCACCTCTTCCATGGAGCCCTCCCAGATCACTAACTGGCTCCACTTACAACCCTTCACACCCAGGTCCAAATACTCTATCCCATCTCTGAACCTTGATTAACATGTTGTCTGCAGTTACTACTTTCCAAATAGTACTCACATTTCCAGGTACCATCCAAATTCTCCAGGTGCCATGTCCCGCTGCCTTTCCCCCAGTGTGAACTCCCCAAAGGCAGTGTTCGTGCCTACCAGGCACTCAAGGCATGTGAAAGGAATCTGACATCACATCCTCTACAAGAACATTCTCAAAATACTGATAACAAGATGTTAACACAGTCTTGTTTTACCACCCAAGGCCCAGGGTCTCCTGGTCAACACAGCCAGCGGTGAGATCTGTACTTCTTTGGAAACCAATTCGCTTCTGGCTAAGACTCCTCCCTTCCTACCCAATCAGGCCACAAGGGACAGTCCAATTCCCAGGAACCTGACCCTGAGCCATTTCGATGACCGGAGTGCTATTTTAATTGTGCTGCCACTTCAGACTCCCGGTTCTATTTTTCAACCTGGCCTTCACAGGCAGAAAAGGACATACACCGCAGTGACAGCAGTCCAGATGAGAAGTATAGGACAATCCATTCAGATGTTCAAGTCACACTGTCATCCCCAGGGCACTGAGGAGGAGCCTGGAGGTGAGGCAGTCCGGAAAGGTCAGTGTGTCGCTGTCTCCTTCCATACAGATTCGGGCCTTGGAAACCCTAGGGGCAGTTCTCCTGTCTCGCCGGGTCACTGAGTCAGAATCGTCACTGAGTCAGAATCGACTTCACAGCACCCAGCAACAACAGCACATTTAGTACTGTCAGATGAATAAAAGCTATTTAAAAGGAAGCAGACTTTTCAGTAGCGGAGTCAAAATTTTGTGAAGAATGTCTTGGAGAGAAACCCTCAGAGCGATGGACTCATACATGAACTCAAAGATATCAACAATCACACAGATGTCACAGGACCAGGCAATGTTGTGTCCTGTCACACATAAGGTCACCATGAGTCCCAGCCTACTCATGGCAACAACTGTTGAATCCATTTCTTATCCCCAAACAACCACTTAAAACCTATCGAACTTCACCGGTACAAGGAAAGATCTCTTCATTCCAACCACCTCAGCAGCCAAGGACCTTCACCCAGCTGCCTCTCTGACCACCTATCCCAGGCGGCTTGTAAAGCCAGGAACACAAAAGCACCCATCTGGAAGGACGCACACCAAGGGCTCACCCACAGCATCCCTGCACAGGAAGCAGGACTAAAGAGATCACTTGCTACTCCACAAACTTCTACATCTGATTTTTCAATAACTTGCATTCCCCTATTATTGTGTAAAGAGTTACAATTGTACTTAAAACATTAGTGACAAAATGCCACATTAAGAAGAAAGATGAGCTGTAAGACTCCAGGAGGAAAAATCTGGGAATGGTTAAGGGCGATGGTTGCATGACATGATGAACTATTTCATATCACGAAAGTGTACCGGTTCCACTGTCATTCAGAAGACAGCAGAATTGATGCCTTTGAATTGTGGTGCTGGGGAAGAATACTGACCATACCATGGAATGCCAAAAGAACAAACACATCTGTTCTGGAAGAAGTACAACCAGAGTGTTCCTTGGATGCAAAGACGGCAAGACTGCATCTTACAAACTCTGGACATGTTGTCAGGAAGGATCAAGTCCCTAGAGGTCATCATGCTTAGCAGAGCAGAGGGTCAGCAAAAAAGAGGAAGACCCTCAGCATGATAGACTAACACGGCGGCTGCCACAGTGGGCCTAAGCGTACAGTGGGCACGGCACAGGAACAGGCACTGTCTCACGGGCGGCGTCCCGTCCCATCGTGCCCAGGGTCAGTAGGAGCCAGCACCCACTCAACAGCGTTTCACAACCAACTGTACACATCACAGTGGCGGGACTGACAAATGTTTTGCTACCTATATACTTACCACAATATATATAAACACACAAAAAAGAGACTAAAAAGGAAACAGTTCTACTAATACCACCATCTGATAAAACATAAAACTCTAATCTTACTTGAACTCTACAGTACTATAAGACAAAAAAAGCCAGGTATCAGGCCCTTTTAGCAGGAGAGGAAAAAGGTTGAGAAAATTTATCCTCTCAGACTATCTCATTTTTTTTTTAAAAATGGTCTTCCACTTTGCCATTACACCAACTTCTAAAAGTGCAATTTAGTTGTAAAACTTAAAAACTGTGTCTGATTACATGATATATAGTAAAACCCGCGAAGCTGAAGCCTACATACGGCAGAAACCTGTCACAGGAGGGAAACTCCAGCATTTTCCCCTAGCAGACGTTGACAGAGAAGTGGTGAGACTCAAGGTCCGGACCAGCAAGGCAGTCCTCACGAGCGCCCGGTCTCACAGGTTTCACTGTAGTTCTCCCCCCAAAATTAAAAACTTAAAAAAATTCCAAGAAACAAAAATGACAGTTAAAATAAAATTAAAAAGTTTTTTTTTCCTTATTCTCCCTCATTCTGGAAATGTGTTAATGACTTGTCAAAGACATGTTATCCTAAAACAGCTGAATTTTTAGGTGTCAGCTCATTCTGAGGGGCTTACTGATACTACAAATCTGTCTATTACAAAAGTCTGAAGTTGAAAAAGACCTGGGCAAACTACATCATTTATTACATTACGCGCAGACATACTGTCTACACAGAGCTGTGTCCACAGGCCAGCCACGCAGTTCTAACTAGTTGATTCTACAAAACCTGAGCTGCGGGCTAAGAATAATAGCCGCAAAACCAACTTGAGTGGCCCAGAATCCACCAGCTATCTAAAAACTGCCACTTTACAGTCCAAGATAGGGCATGCCTTAAGGAATCATTGCATTAGTCTCTACATGCAAATTATGTGTTTCTCCTAATACAGCCTAACAGCACAAGCAGGAAGAAGCCTAACCAAATGTATGGCGAGTTAACAATAAGACAAAAAACCAAACCAAACCAAAACAACAACCAAACCTGCTGCTGTCGAGTTGATTCCAGCCAACAGCAGCCTTACACGGCAGAGTAGAACTGCCCCAGGGAGTCTACAAGAAGCACCTAGTGGATCTGAACTTATGGTTAGCAGCCGTAGCACTTAACCACTATGCCATCAGGGTTTCCCATATAGGGAGTTAAGAGGAGACTTATTTTGTCTCTATGTACATATACAGTTCAGAGGCAACAAAAAATAAAAATTATTTGTATGCAACATACAGCACTTTTTAAATATTTGCTTAAATAATTCTGACCTGGTCATTGAATATAATCTGCATTTTATGCTTAAAAAGTCTGCTCCACACAACATACAACATTAAACAACATTTAACTTTACCACCTATGTTTTCAGGCAATATAACATTTAACAATTGCAGTTCATTTGAGGCTCTTAAGTCCAGTAACTTCAAATCTAAATCCTTTCGCCAGGTGCTAAAATTAGTTAAGAATACAAAAATGCATCTTCGGGTGAAGCAACCACAAGTACTCTGCAATAACTGACCATGGACCGAGAGGTTTCTGTGTGCCAGATGCCAAATAACAACAACGTTGTGTTACCACTTAAATTTAAAACCCCACATGGCGTACTGATGGAAGAAGGGAAGACCTACAAAGGCTTAACACACAAGCTTCATTAATTGAAAATTAGTAATTCAACTCATTGAAAATATAATTTATAGTCAATAAAATCGCAATGGCAGTAAGAACCAAAATATGAAGCTCTTAGGCTCAGGGCAGCAACATGGTATAAAAGTATAAACATGCACACATTTCAAATACCACTAAAGTCACACATTGTAAATTGGATGCTAACTGCGAACTAAGCTATCCGCCTGCATCTCCAACAATAAAGAACATGAAGATATTGAGTCAACCCCAATAAATACCAACACCAAACATCCTTGGGAGACTACAACGTTGAAATGTTAACACTAGAAAGCCAACCAAAGCAGAAATTGTAATTTCCATTACTCTAACAGTCTCACTGGGCAATGCTGTCAAAAAAGAAATCAGTATTTTTAAAAGACAATATAAATATACATTCTCGTCCAATTGAAACGCTAGCTGTAGTGGAGTTTTTCTAACGGAAGCACTTTTCCTCACAATGTTTATGTCCACGGAGGTTGTACTGCGCTCTCTTGTCCAACAGCCATCAAGCTGGGCTGGGCGTTAGGGCTTGACCTTGACACGTAACTAGGATAGTTTTCTAAAGACAAAAAGTGCTACCTATGTCTCTGACAAAGGCAACTAATAGATAATGCTCTGGAAGTAGAACAGTCCTCATCCTTCTTTCCAAGTGACTGACCTCATTCATGAAAACCTTCCAAAATTGTTTACAATTTTAAATCTGATTGCCCTCACTCACAAGAAAGCCATTATAAATTTGAATAAATGTCATTAGTTTTGAAACTGTGCTTTAAAAACTTCCTCATCTGACCAGTAAGTGGGCCTGAAATCACAGGAGACCCTGTATCGGTGGCAATAACTACGCAGCACAATCTACCAAAAGGAATGCTCCAGGATTCAACACAGCCAAGAGCAGCTACAGGCTAGCAGGCTTCCATCAGAACTACAATGTAAGAAGGTACTACCGTCCAAAGCCTAGCTCACTTCCTCCCTTTCTCAACAATCTGATTTTTACTAGCCAAGGAAGACAGCCTCCAGTGGATGACAAACAGAATGTTTCAGAACACTGCAAACTGAAAATGTCTTCCCTTAAAACACAGGGCAAAATTCTACCAAAAAGTATCCCGCCCAAAGCAATGACTTTAAAAACACAGGTAACCAGAAAGCTCGTTTTAAACTTTGCATTTAATCTACTAACTGTAGTTTGGCAAAGTCCTGTGGTAACAGGAAAAATACTTCATTTGGCTTGTCAACCTGAGTATGTGCACACATTCACCTTAAATTCTGTATAGGGCCACTGAGTGAGTACTTTTTTGGGGGGGGCCACTGAGTATTTTGCCGGTAGCTTCTACCTCAAGCTATAAATTTAAAACACTTGTAAAATCTCATGTACCATTACAATACCAATCCCATACACTGACAAGTAAATCTTACATGTACTTTTTAAATTATGTGAGCTACAGAATCGAACAATTAATCTCCCTTCAATAAACTGCTCCTTCTTCAACTCACCATGGATTTTGTAAAGTGATACAGTCATCCACCTTGACTCATGGGGAGCAAAATGACTCTTCTAAATAAATCAGACTGTCAATAAACCCTTTAAAAGCTGTTTTCAAACTGAAACACACAATCTGCATGAAGCACTGTGGATGAAAAGCATCCATGAAGAGTTTAAATCTATAAAATAATTTAAAACAAAACACTTCCATCAAAGCTACATTATTTCCTAGATTAGGGTGCCAAAAACCCAACACAAATTTATATACACTGGAGTAAGTTCAAGGACCCAGTGAGTGATGCCAACGCTAGCTCTGTTAACAGCTGAAAGAGATCAATGAAGCAAAGCAGTTTACCAAACCAAAACGTACCTGAGCCTTTAAAAGGTCTTATCTCATCCTCAAAGAAAGCCACACACCCACCATTAGATCAGGGTACACCATTCCAAGTATTGGACCACTTTGATCCACATATACCTATGTGGCCACGCCAAATAAACCCATTACTGCTGCTCTTTTCACTTCTCCAGAGCACTGAGCCTGCCAGAGGCTCATCGACACATACCTGGGTTAATAACGTCAACACAACTCGACGGAAGCACCCAAACAAGTTATTAACCAAAAGAGCAAAAGCACAGCTTTACAGTAAGGTTAGAAGAACTTGAAAAAGAAAACAAATATCAAAGCAAACTTGCCTGCAGTTAGGTGGAGGGTCTAAAGTGATGTCTGCCAGTTCCTTCTGAATCCTGGAAGATGGGGGGGGAAGAGAGAGAGAGGGGTACATTAGAACGATGGGAGGCTCCTGCCTGAATGTCCCAGCGAGGTCCCCCCACAGGTTCCGGCAGGAAAACCCACCCAATCCACCACCCGTGGAGTCTACGGCTGGATGGATGGGGAAAAGAGGCATCAAAAGCCTCCTCGGGGTCACTAGTTTAGGGAAGGACTTCGTTCCGTAACAGGCTTGGTTCGAGTCCTGCCTTGCACACCCAGCACGCTCTATCCCCCGGTGTTTGCCATTGGGGGAGGAACTCGTTGCTCGTTTGGGGGCCGATGTCCCAGACCGTATCAGGACGTGTCGGGGCACATTCATCCTTGGCTTGAGCCCCTGGACGGAGAGGTCAGAGCCTTGACGCGCGTGGGAAGGATGCGGCTGCTCGCGGCCTCCCCGCGTCCCTCGGTCCCCTCGGGGTCCGGTGCCTCGAAAGCCCGCCCCGCCCCGTGGAGGCCCGGTCCCCGGCTGCGGGTCCCCGGGCCGGCCCCTCCGAGTGCTCGGGGACGAAGCCAACATGGCCGCTCCCCGCGCGGCCCCCAGGCGCCGACTGACCCGCCCGCCGCGGTGGCGGGTGGCCGGCGCGGGCCCCAGGCCCCGCGGGGGGCAGGCGGGGACCCTCGCGGGCGGCCGCCCCAACGGCCCGGGCCGCCGCCTCCCGCCGCGGCCGCGGGGCCTCCCCGCCCCCGGCGCGCGCCTGACGGCTCGGGGGCGCGCTCGCGGCCGCGCGGCCCAAGTTGCGGGCCGGGAAGCGGGGGCGCGCGCAGGGCCGCCCCGCAACCTCGCAGCCGGCCGCCCCCGCCCCCCGCGTCCCAGCACCCCGGCCCCGAGACCGAACGGGGGGGAGGTGGGGGACACGAGGGCCCTCCTGCAAGGCCGGCCCCAGCGCCTGGCACAGGTGCACCCGGCCGCGGCCTCCGCCCAGCACCCCGGTCCCGACCCGCCACCCCCCCGCCCCAGACCTGCCCCTTCCCTGGACTCGAGCCCCTTCCCGTCCGTTTCCCCTCCAGCCACACGGCCGCCCCCGCGCCCGTGTTTCCCTGCACGGCTGGCCCCGGGTTTCACAAAGAGCGCCCCCCCACCCCTGGCAGGCCGAGGCCTCCACGCAGCTCACACCCAGCCCGGGACCCCGGCCTTTGTCTCCTGCTGACCCAGGCCAGGGGGCACCCAGAGCCACCGCGACGGCAGGGGCCTGTAAAAGCTTCTTGCACCTCCTCAACACGGCCTTCTCTTTTCACCACCTTTCCTCTGCCTATCCCAGAAAGCCCTACAGAGCTACATTACAACTTCAAAAATCTCAGAGGCAGCTCTGTAGTGAAACGCTAACCACCACACACACAACTCCACCATCTGAATCACAAGGGATGCTGTATTTCTTAAAGGTTTTCTGAGGGTAGGCTGGATGCCAGGAGGGAAGAGGTTCTCAAAGGTATTGCTTTTCACCTACGTATAAAATTAAGAGAAATTAAGGATTGCGATGGGCTAAATCTCCATACTTGAGGATATTTCCTGTCCCCTACAAATCTGGTCAACTTCAGAGAGGGGTTTGTTCACCATCTCTACTGAGAGATCTATTTATCTGTACGGCGGCCTTCCGCTAAATTCTACTAATAAACATTTGGGTTCTGAAATATACTGTATGCATTCAAAGTTCAGAATCCTGGTTTCCTGATTCTTTCTTAACCTGTATCCCTTAGAATGACTGTACGGTATAACCTACGTACACAGGCAAAAATCGCCTCCCCTTCCACACAATAGACAGGAAAACACATACTGACTGTACTTCTTGTCCACCTAACTTCTATAAAACAGTCACTACTACTTTAATGCCTAAAAAGCGTAAAGGCAATCTTACCAACTTCACTGCCAAAACAAAAATTTGCATCATTTCCACGGTAGTGGCAACAGATTTGCAAAAGTCACTCATTTCACAAAAATTCACAGTGATTCTTCTCCACATCTCTCTCAATGGGGGCTTTCCTTGATCCGTGGAATAGAAACTGCTTTCCGCTGTACATTTAGTAACCTGTCTCCCAAATCAGGCTTCCTGTTCACTTGATCTCCAGGCATTCATGCCTCTTTCAATTTTACAGGCAACAATTTCCAAACCAATCTGTGGCGATTTCAGAATAGCCTCTACAGAGGCCTACTAATGTCCATTTTCTCTTAGCTCACTCCCAAATACACTGTCCCCCGCCACTTTTTATCTTTACTGTTAATCTCCTGTTGTCAGTTGCCACCGTGTCGATTTAGACTTCAGAGGCGAGGGATCATGTGTGTCAGAGTGGCACTGTAGGGTTTTTTCAGGCTGTGACCTCTCAAGAAGCCGACTGCCTGGCCTGTCCTCCGTGACATCTCTGGGTGGCTTAGAACTGAGAACCTCTTGGCTAAGCGTGGAGTGCTTAACTGTTCGTACAACCCAGGGACCCCTGAATTCACCTCAGCTCTCCCTTAACACCAACAACCACTCTTTTAGCAAGACACAGGGAATGAAATTTACTGCCCCAACAAAACCAAAAAAGCTGTTAACTTTACAGGTAAAATTTCTATTTGTAACTTCCTACTTTTTCTTTTCTGTACCTACCGTCTCTTTCCCACTCAGTTCCAATTTAAATTTTTAGCACCCTTACCATGAATGGGCAATCCGTGTCTAGTGAGAAAAATCCCCCTCTCTGTAATTTGCTGACACAAAGCAGACTATTTGCTATTTTGGCACCTGGATCTCTACTCCCAAATATATTCACATCCACCAAAGATACCCAGCAAATTACAAAATTATCCCATGATCTAAGCTGCCCTAGAGACTTTCTGGAAGGCCCTATCAAAAGTGGGGAGGGCTAGATACCAGGGTTCTTAGACGAACACACACAGTGTTTAGCTGGTTCGGACTCCTGGGAAGCTCACATACCATTAAACAAAGTCTTTGAAAAGGAGAGCAATCTTGCAAAGACATCCTAGCACTTAACTCCTAAACTTTCACTTGATTTAAAATAAAAACTCAGTCCCTTCATTAGCACTCTACCAACTTTTCAAATTTCTAGTCAGCTAAAACGACATCACAAACTTCGGAACTGTATTTCTGGCTTCCCCCTCAGGAGAGAGGACAAGTGTTGTGTTCTCGTTTATTTTAAATTCCTTTAAAAATGACACCCCGGTCTAACGCACCACAGATTCCTTACCATCTTTTGAAACCCAAACCCAACTAAAACCTGTTGCCATCGAGTCCATTCAGACTCACAGTGACCCTGTAAGACACAGTAGGAATGCAAGTTCCCAAGGAGCGGCGGGTAGATTTGAACTGCTGACCTCTTGGTTAACAAACAAGCTCTTAACCTCTGCGCCACCTGAACGTTTCCTGTCTACTTGAGAGCACCAGGAAAGTGTGTCCAGGGGTTCTCAGAAATCCATTATGGATTATTTCAAGAGTTGTGGGAACCACAGGATAATTACTAAAAGATGACAGAGGTGAAAAGTAGCTTTCTCCAGGTACCTAACAGAAAAACAGGGAAAAGAATAGCTGCTTTAATTCAACTTGGAAAATCAAAAACACAGCATGAAAAAACTGAGTCTCCCTGAAAAAAAGGATCCCCAAAACAACCTGATGTACCACCTTAGTCATTCATTGCTTCACTCATTTATCTCACCTCTTCAAACCAGAAATATCCCTTTATATTCCATCAGAAATCCTGTCTCCTAAAATGTCTATCTCACTGATGTATTCCTAAAACGTCTACCCAACAGACGTCTGCCTTTCTTATGCAATTTTTGGAGAAATCTCTATTCAAGGAAGATCCTAAGTGCAACAGGTGAGGAGAAAGAAGACAGCTACAGAATTCACCTTGACAGGGAGTTGTCCGGGCAGGTATTAGTGATTAAGCAGCTCGATGGCAGCCGTGAGGAGAGCGGCAGACTACTGCTTAATAAAAACCAGTAACCTGAAATCAGATTTGGGGGTCACTAGTAAAAGCCAAGAGGATTCCTACAAACTTCAGCCAGAAATGAGAGGCAAGGCTCAGCAGCTGCCTGCAGACAATGATTAAAAGAAAAACAGACGGAGCAATGGAGAAAAGTCAGGAGGGCCTCCAAGCCACTCTTTCGTTTTCAAGGACACAAACCATGAGGGACCCTTCAGCTACCCTCACGGGGTGAAAACCCGAACGGAAGAGGCAGTTTGGGGGGGGCGGGAGGAAACCCGTGGAAAAGAATCCAGTACCTTTTGGCGCTGGTGGAGAGGAGCTTGGAGTTTTTACTCATGCTGACTTTACTGTCCTTCTTCTTGGGGGTGTTTGTTTCTTTCTCGGTTTGCTGGTTGGAGGAAGAAGATGAGGAGGAGCTGGTGCTGGCCCTCGAATCGTCATCCGACATAGCGAACCCCCCACCCCACCCCGCAAACAGCCCCTGCAAGAGGAAGGAAACAAAACAGAAACACGTAAACCAGGCAGGCAGTGTCAATAAAGAAACTTGGGTGCTGTCAGGAGGGCATCGGGTAGGGGTGCACCCAGTCGCCCACCTTCATCTCCCCGTTCTTCCAAGTCTCTAGGCCCATGAAGGGTTTTGCAAATCGGACGTGCCTTGTTTGTTTATTCTGGGCCCCAAGGGGGGACGCCGAGGGATACCGCCCTGAGCAAAGAGAGCGGCCCCTCCCTCGCCCCCCGGGGCTCCCCTCCGGGTAAGGAGGGAAGAGGCCGAGGCGGCCGCGCAGGAGGGCAGGGCGGGGGCGCCACGGTGGGGCAAGGAGGAAGGATCCGGGGGCCGACTGGCCTACGGGCTGTCTTGGGCTCTTTCTGGGGGTCGCGGGGGGCCTCTGGCCCCGGCGAGGCTGCGGGGCCGGGAGCGGAGTTTGGCGAGGTCGGGAAGGAGGGGCGGGAGGAGTAAGAGAGGAAGCCGAAACCGGGGAACGGAGGCGGGGAGCGGGTGCCCGAGTGGGGGAAGGGAGAGGCCGGCGGGGACAGGGGCGACGAGGCCTGTGCACCCCCCCCCGCGCCGCGCCCCGACGCCTTTCCCTGACGGCCTGCCCCTCGGGCACCTTTCTCGGGGCTCCGCGCTCAGGGCGGGGGTCCTGAGCCCACACCCGATCACCACCTCCAGGCGGTGGGGGGTTCGGCTGGGGGGGTGGTCGGTCTCCGCAGCGAAGGAATAACAATGAGCTCTTCCGCCCTGGAGGGGTTAATCCCCGCGGGCCCCCGCCCCGGGGGAAAACGGGGCTCCCTTAACTCCCCCACGCCGGCGCCCGGCCCCCTCTGCGGCCAGTGGGGGCTCCCGGGACAGCGCTGACAGTTCAAGCCACGATGTCCCCCCCTCGCCCCGACGCGGGCGGGCCCCGCACCCCACGCGGCCCGGGGTCCCTGCCCATCCCCCGCGGGCGGGCCCCGGACCCCTGGGGCTCCCCGGCCCCTGTCCTTCCCCAGCCCCGTGCCAGGCGGCCTGGGCGGCGCGGGTCGGGGGAAAGCGGCAAAGGGCGTCCCCAAGGCCCGGCGGCGCGGCCGGGGGGCGGCGGGAGGCGGGGGGGATCCCCGTACCTCTCTTTGTGTCTGGCTCCTCCGTGCCGCCGCGGCGGCTGCTGCTGCTGCGGCTGCGGCCGGGCCTGGCCACTCGTGTCTCTCTCGCTGGGAGAGAAGCGGAAGTGCAGCAACAGCAACTATTAAAGAGGCAATGGCTTCCCCCAGCCACACACGCTCGCACACACACTCCTCCTCCTCCTCACCCCTCCCCCACCGCCCGGTCCCACCCACCCGCGATCCCCTCCCCCTGCGCCTCCGGGTCCGGGGGGAGGAGGAGGATACGGGGGACCCCGGAAAACCCGGTCCCCCTCCCCATCCACACCTGCACCCGCACCCGCTGCCTCCTTCGGACGCCCAGGAAGGGGGCACGGGGTGTGAATTTTCTCTCAAGTGGCTTTGGGACCTGGATCCTGGGCGGGAGAGGGGAAGCTGGTCCGAGATGGGGGCGCTGGGAGCGACTGGTACTAGCCGGAGTGGGGAGGGGGGGCGTCACTAGAGAGGAAGTTCTTTCCAATGAGGGCTTTTGGAAGAGGGGGGGGTGGCAAATTGGTAAAAGGGTAATCTCCTGCCTAGGACTTCAAACTAGAGAATGCCAGGGAACTCGTAAAAAGTGATCAGCTTAAGGAAAAAAGGAAATCCCACAAAAGAAGGATTTTCCCTTTCGGCTGACACTCGCTTTTTTCTCTGGCAATTTACCTGGTTGGAGCAGAGGTCAGTTTAGTTAGGCACGCCTGTGAGGGAATCCCAAACTGTTAAGTTTTCTGCTCCAGGACATGAAGCAGGAACAATTCTGAATTTTTAGATTCTTCATGTCTCTCTCTCTCTCTTTTTTTTTTAATAGAAAATGATGTGGGTTATGAAAAGTACAAACGATTTCATGACAGGTAAGAACGCAGTGGAATAGATTTGCAAATGTGAGAGATCATTGGGAATAAATCATATACACTGAATTAAACTAGATTTAGAGTTTTTGGTGAACGCATGAAAGTTTGATTTCAGGAAATCGGATGGAAAGTCCTGGGGACCCCTGTATGTCCTTCAGATACAAAATAAATGCTATTCAAATAATAATATTTTTAAAATAATCACTCAAGAATTCTTCTGAATGGTTCCTCATTTAGCATTTTAACCAAGATTTAACTTCCTATCATTAAGTCATCAAATTACTATTTAGTTTCTCACCTATTTGCCCTTTTCAGTTGAAGGGGACTGAGGAGATCTATGCCATCTAAATACCACACTGCCACACTTCCAGGAACTTGTCCACTAAAGAGAGAGCTTAGTCACCAGGAAAATTAGCATTCTCACTTCCCAGCCAAATCCCTTCCAACCTTCAGCCTGAAACACCAACATTATCAAACTCATTATGCAATAGTGTACAATTCTTGTTCAGTCCTTACTAGGAAACCTGTATCTACCAAGGATTGCTGTAGAATCAAGGCACCCGAAAGCCAGTTGTAGCCTTACAGTGTCTCATCCAGACAGAGCTATCCCTTACCTACCCAAATGCATATGGATTTTGAAAAGATCCCCAGACATATATAACCTTTTTTAGCGCTTGGTTTCAGGAGTCCTGGTAGAGCCTAAAAAAATAATGACATCTAGTGCTGTATCATATTTAAAGGCAAAAAAAAAAAAAAAAAAAATCCTAGAAAGAAGGTTGTAGACTATAGACATCTGAAGAAAAGGATCACTTCAACAGAAAACAAGAAGCAAACAGGTTAAATAAACTTGGCAGTCAACAAAAGAATGTAAAAAAAAAAAAAATCTAACATGTTATCTAAAAATCCTAGATTTCCTCTTATGAAAATTTGGCTTTCTGAGACTGTAAAATGCATGTATGCGCTAGGATTACAGCCAGTAAAAAAAAAAAAAAAAAAGTATATAATTAAAACCCAAACCCACTGCCGTGGAGTCGATTCTGACTCACAGCAACACTGCGGGACAGAGTAGAACTGCCCCATGGTGTTTCCAAGGAGTACCTGGTGGATTCGAACTGCTGACCTTCTGGTTAGCAGCTGTAGCACTTAACCACCATGCTACCAGGGTTTCTGTGAATGTAATTACATAGATATAAATGCATATATATGTGTAGAGATAGAGAAGATCTGGTAGTGATCACAGGAAAATAAGTTTGATTTGCTGAAGTGAATGGGATGGTAAGTGTATTTTTAAGTTTGGTTTGTATAAATTGTATATTTGGATTCTGTCTTAGTTATCCCTCAGTGCTGCTATATCAGAAATACCACACGTTTGTGGCTTTAACAAACAGAAATGTATTTTCCCAGTTTAGCTTTGAGTCTTCTTCAGCGCTCTCTCTTTGAGCTTCTGCTCCTGGACAATTCTCCTGTGGCTTGGCATGTCTCTGCCCCATCCTTGCTTCTTTCCCTCGCTCCTGTAATCTCTTTTGCGCCTTAAAAGAGATAGATTTAAGACACACCCAATACTAATCCTCTCTCGTTAACATAACACAGACAACGCATTCCCACGTGGGGTTATAACCACAGGCGAAGAGCTTAGGATCTAAAATACAGACTTTTGAGGGACACAATTCAATCTATATGACAGTCACTGTGATGATAATTTTGTTCTTTTTAACCGGGCACGGTATTTTGAGTTTTATCGCTGATGGGGGTTGGACTTGTCCCTGCGGAAATAAAACATGCAATGTAAATATCCCCCTTACATAGAGAGGTGCTCTCCCACACCGTTCCCTCTTAGCTCCAGCACACACTAAACCCCTGTTTAGTGCTTTATGGTTCTGGAATGACCTACTAAGTCAAGGATAAATACCTCAAAATGGGTATAAAAATCTCAAATTGTTTAGAAAATAATTCATGGTTCTCCCAAGCCTAATCTTTACATCACATTATTTGAAATACACGTTTGTGTCATAGAAGGAAAGAAAATTTATTTGCAATCCTCTAGCACTTCTGTAGAAACCCTGATGGCATAGCAGTTAAGTGCTAAGACTGCTAACCAAAACGTTAGTTGTTCAGATCCTCTAGATGCTCCTTGAAAACTCCATGGAGCAGTTCTACTCTGTCCTACAGGGTTGCTATAAGTTGGAACCAACTTAATGCCAGTGTTTGTTTTTTGGGTGTGTGTGTGTGTGTGTGTGTGTGTGTGTGTGTGTGTGTGTGTGTGTGTGTGTGTGTGTGTGTGTGTGTGTGTGTGTGTGTGTGTGTGTGTGTGTGTGGTTTAGCACTTCTACATAACTACAAGGCCCAAGAACTGAAACATACCTCTCTAAGCCTCAGCTGAATTCAGTTCTTGGGGCTTGTAGTTAATAGGCGCAAGTGCTAAACCAAAACTCTACGGCTCAGCTTGGAAACCCTGGTGGAGTAGTGGGTGAAGTGCTACATCTGCTAATCAAAAGGTCACACTTTGCATCTGCCAGGTGCTCTTTGGAAGCTGTATGGGGCTGTTCTACTCTGTCCTTTAGGGGTGCTGTGAGTCCGAATCAACGACAGTGGGTTTTTAAAGCTCGGTTTCCTCATCTCTAAAGAGCAGCCATAGCTGCAGTGTATGGCCCAGTAGAGCCGTTGTAAGGGTCAGTGTGCATCTATAATGAAGGTGGTTTATTAATTGTAATTTAAAGTGTTAACAGTCCCACCCAGGTCCTCCCTCTCTAGAACATTGTTAGGGCATATGAAGACAGTAGGACAAGAGCTTAAGAAACCCTCCTAAGAGAAAGATACTCAAGGAATTATAGGATTTTATACTAGAATAAACCCCAAACCAAACCCTGTTGCCACTGAAGCTATTCCAATTCATAGCAACCCTATAGGACAGAATAGAAATACCCCATAGGGACACAGAGAGATGGAGGTAATGTGTGTACTTTATGGTTTAATATGTATATATGAGGCTGTCCAACCGGTTCCTCTCTAGAGGGGAGAGGAGAGGGTGGAGGGGAGGAAGCAAGCGTTTGGTGAGTAGATACCGGAAGTCCAGACTGGAAAGGAAGAGGGTGCTATCACAGGGTGAAGAGTTAGCGTTGCACAGAGGCAGGTGCTCGGGGTTTTTATGGCAAATTGACCTGGACTGTAAACTCTCACTTAATCACAATAAAAATTTTAAAAAATAAAAGAAAGAAAGAAATACCCCATAGGGTATCTAAGGAGTGGCTGGTGAATTTGAACTGCCCATCTTTGGGCTAGCATCAAAGTCCTTAACCATTGCACCACCAGGGCTCCAGTTGTGGAAAGAGCCTGAGCTATCTCCCAGTTTACACTCCCCATGTTACAAATGAAGAAAATAAGGCAAAGAAAGCCAAGGTCATTCAGTAAGTTGGTGGCACAGTTGTCAGGATGGCCCCCCATGCTGCTCACAGAGGATTTTGTCAGTCCTGGAAAATCAATGAAACATTGGAGAAAGTGTTATACATAAAAGGGTTTTGTAATATTTTCAAGAATGTATTAGTAATTAAGGTACAGTTGGAAAAGGGGGAAATGGGACGGGAATCACTGGATTTTTAACAGTCACTTGAACCAATTAATGACTGGATTGTAGTTCCCCATCGGGAGAATAAACCTCGTTATTTATTTGGGTTGCATTTATGAAAATGTTTTGAATAAGCTATATATTCTCACGCTTCATTATTTGAAATGCACCAAAGGATATGTAAGGGAAAGAGCCCTCCACTCTTCCTCTCTGCCCTTCCAATTCCCCTCTTCCGAGTAGTTTTCTGTGTGTCCTTCCTTGTGTAATCTATGCATGTGCAAACACATTTAAAAGATGCTTCCAACCACAGAAGCCCAGTTGGGACAGCACTGTGACATCCATGGGCTTTGAGAAAGGGGGCTCCTGTGTTTTCATCAGCACCTGTTGATGGAAACCCTGGTGGTGTAGTGCTTAAGTGCTATGTCTCTTAACCAAAAGGTCAGCAGTTCAAATCTGCCGGGTGCTCTTTGGAAATTCAATGCGGCAGTTTTACCCTGACCTCTATGGTCGCTAAGAATCTGCAGTGGGTTTTTCTATTCCTGGTTCTCAGAATGATCTGGCACTCTTCTTCAAGTTGTAGGTTGGTCCCTCGAGGGGAAACAATGAGAATTTCTATCCTTGGGAGGAAATGGCTACCTAAAACAAAAAAACCAACCAACCAACTAACCAAACTTGTTGCCATCAAGTCAATTTTGACTTACAGTGGCCCTGTAGGATGGGCTACAACTGCCCCATAGAGCTTCCTGGTGGATTTGAACTGCTGACTTCTTGGTTAGCACTTAACCACTACTCTACCAGGTTTTCTTTAATGGTTACAGGTGATTTAAAACAAAGAGACTTAGTTTAAATTTTAAGCGCTCTTATTTTGGGGTAATTGCTGATACTGAACTCTTAAATATTTCATAAAGGCGACCATTCTCTTTGGCTAATTTCTCATACAAAGATCTGTTGAGGAAATTAGTATTCATTAATTTTATTTTTTTTAAAGTACTTTATGGCTAGGTAGAAAGGATTTCTTTCTCTGCAAAATAAAAAATGATTTGGAATTAAGAATTTCTGTACAGAATTTCTGGAAGGATGGACTCACCGCAGACTGCAAGACATCCTTTGGTGGAAGAATTCATTCCTTATACATAAAATTAAGGCAAGTCTGCAGAGAAGGGCCAGTTCCATGAGGCCAAGTGAGAGCTGTGACTTTTTATCTTTAATTCAGGTCATTTTCCCATGGACTTGTTTTTAAGAAGCACTGTTGTCTCTTTGAAGGACTCTAAACATTGTCTGACTTCACTGGGCCTGAATATTACTGTCATGGGAAGCTAGGACAGAACTAAGTTATTGTTTCTACCACATGGAGGCATTGAACACCATGTGATTTTCAAAATGTAGCATGCCTTGATAAAAATCAAATGCTTTTTTTCAGGCAGGGGCAAAAAGGTTCATTTGCTGTCCACAAATAGATAGTGGTTAGTGGCAAAGCAATTTTCTCAATTTATAATTTAGCGTTGCTTCTCTAAGATCTCTAAACAAGCTAACCTCTTTCTACCTCGTGTATACTGATCTCATAGGCACAGACTCTACTGAATTAAATTCTAGCAGTTTCAGCAGTTGAGTTCCTCGGTCTCTGAATCCTTTTTCTGACTTTTTAGCTTGTGGACATTTGTAAGAATGAATGAATAGGAGAAAAAGTCCTTTTGTCTATCTATTGTGAAACTTGAATGAATATTAGAAATTACAGAAACTATGATAGTACATATAGCAACTACCTGGTAAGAATTCGATTTTGAATGTATAAAGTAAGTTACTTTCCCCAAAATTTCTCTCAGTAATTGCAGACCCCAGAAGCAATCAACAACAAAGATCTCAATCTTGACTTGGTAAGTCTACAAGGCAAGTTCTATCTTTGCAAGAGAGAGTACTCAGGTCTGAACCTCAAATCAATTAAACCTCCCAAAACCCACCAAACCCATGGCTGTAGAGTAGATTTCTGACTCATAGCAACTCTATAGAATAGAGTAGAACTGCCCTCATGAGACACCAAGGAATGTCTGGTGGATTCGAACTACCAGCCTTTTGGTTAGCAGCTGCAGCACTTAACCACTAGCAATCAGGGTTTCCTCAAATCGATTAATCAAGTATTTCTTTGTTGCTCTGTGTGTAGGAAGCACAGTGCTGGGTGCAGTGGCAGACATACAGTGGGGTGAGAGGCATTCTCTGACCTTCAGCAAGGGCTAGGGGATGGGGGGATGACAACAGAGCCGAGACGGACAAGTAGGTTTCAGGGGTCTAGGGAGTATTGAAACTACCTTTAAAAAGATGCAGAAAAATATCAGACCACAAATGAAGAACATTTGTATAATTATTTTTTTTAAGGGAAGAAAAAACTGGCTTTTAATCTTTAAAAATGTCAGTGACATGAAAAACATTAAAAATGAGAACTAAAGGTACTATATGATCCTCGACCAGATAGCATACTGCACGGAAAAAAAAGGATAAAGGTCATAATTGAGCAATTGAAAAGATGAGTATGGAAACTAGATTAGGTAAAATACTGTATCAATGTTAAATTTCCTCAATTTAAGAACTATAATAAGGATATCTTTTAGGAAAGACACACTAAAATATTAAGGGATAGAAGGGCACGATGTCTGTAAACTCAGATAATTCAGAAAAATAAATAACAATGTGTGGCTAGAGAGAATAAAACAAATGTGACAAAAATGTTATAAATGGTGAACTTGGATAAAAGAATATTCTCTGTATTATTCTTGGGACTGTGCTTCAAAACAAATAAATAAATGGAAACCTTCATTATCGAGTCAATTCTGACTTTCAGTGATCCTGTGAGACAGAGTAGAACTGCCCCATAAAGCTTCCAGGGAGCTCCTGGTGGATTTGAACTACTGATCTTTTGGTGAGCAGACAGAGCTCTTAACCACTATGCCACCAGGGAAAAGACTACTGACTTATTAAATTACTCTGTATTGTTTTACTTATTAAAATGAGTGTGTATTACTTTAGGAATTTTTTTTTTTTAAATCCAACTACTAGATCTGAAGGGAACACAGAAAAAAACAAAAAAAGACAGAAAGGAAAACCACACAGAGAGTGACTGGGGAGACCACGAAGAGCTTAATTTCGCTGGAGGATTCAGAGAAGCCAGTGGTTGAGTAGAAGGATGAAGCTGCCAGGCAGCAGAAATTTGTGGAGGGATTCAATGCTGAACTCAGAAGCCTGGGTTTCATTACAGGATAAAAGGTACCAAGGTAGGGCATTAGAGGCATTTTAGCATCAGGCTTTTTGTTTTTATATATTTATTTATAAAGAAGATTAGTTTGATAGCACAGATTGAAAAGCCGAAAAGAAGAGAAAGAGTCAAGGAGACTTCTTCTATTAAAGAAATCTAAGCTTCAAGGAGATACTCCTAATTCCTAATTCTTCATGCTTACTTTAATCCCTATTTAATGCTGAAATTAAAACCCCAGGGCACCTTAGGGTTCCCCTGGGAGTGTGGCGCCTGGTCCTGACGCTGCCCCGTCCTTAAATCATTACTGAGGTCAACTCTTCGGACAGGAATGGATTGGACTCGGCTACACAGAGTGACCATATTGTGTGTGTACTTTCTGATTCTATGCATCTATTGGATGTCATCCTGTTGGCATCTTGTTGGAGGGGGTGAAGAGGGTGGAGAGGAGGGGACAGGAGATTGTTGAGAGGATATGACATGTATAGAACGAATAGGAGGAGTGCGTGGTCACTGGGCAGGGAGAGCAGCGGGAGCTGCACATAGGTGCGCATGCAAATTTATACGGGATTGTACACTTTCACTCAATTGCAATAAATAAAAAATTTCTAAAAATTAATACCCATGACAGCAGTAATTTGTCTGTTTAGGCTGCTTTTAGGGTAACATGTGGTACTTAGTAGATAGTCAATAAAAAATTCACCAAGGAAGGGAATGACACTCTTCAGTATAGTAATCCTCTTTTCCTTTTTCCATCTTTCACCCATATTTCACCCATAAATGATTATACCACCAAGTGGTTAACAAGAAACGTGTATGATGTGTGGTGTTGCTCTTCCAAGGATTATGGGTGACCACAGGTAAAGCCTGAAAGTGCCCCCCCAAGCCCCTATGGTAGAAAGGAATCTCTAGCTTTGATACCAGAGTTACAGCCTTAAAAAGCAGTACTCTAAACCCCAATGCCACAGAGCTGATTTTGACTCAGTGACCCTATAGGACAGGGCAGAACTGCCCCCATAGGGTTTCCAAGGCTGTAATCTTTATGGAAGCAGATTGCCACACCTGTCTCCCCTAGATGCAGGTTTAAACTGATGGTCTTTTGGTTAATGGCTGAGTACTTCATCCATGGTACCACTAGGCCTCCTTGGGATGCCTTCTAGAGATCATCGAATGTACCGCAGTTACCAGAGGGAGAAGCTGGGGTCCAGAGACAGGAGATGATTTTTATGAGGTCAGGCAACTAGTTAGTGGCAAAGCTAAGACTTTTCCCTTGGGAGAGTCAAAGTAGATTCTGAGGACTTGTGAAAGCTTCATCTTTATACCTCAAACTCAGAACAGAGGCCAGCAACTACAAGCCAGAGTTAACCTCCACGAATGCAAGCAGGCTCTTGTCCTATCCAACACTGCTGGACTAGATTTTAGTTTTGGGGCATCCCTTTAGCAATGAGCACTGGCATAGGAACAGGTTCAGTACTGAAACACACTCACATACCTTATTTCCTAACCCCCAAACAAAACAAAACAAACCCACTGCCATTGAGTCAGTTCTGACTCTTAGCAGCCCTACAGAAGAGAGTAGAAATGTCCATAGGGTTTTCAAGGAGCACCTGGTAGACTGGAACTGTCAGTCTTTTGGTTAGCAGCCATAGATCTTAAACACTACACCACCAGGGTTTAGCTATTTCCTCAAACAGTCCTAAGTCTCACAGTGAAATGGAAGAGACATTTGTCTGAAGTCACTACGTGACTGTGTGGGTAGGAGTGAAGATTTGCTACATCCCCGTCTCCATCCCTAACTTTAGTTACCTTGAGAAGTCTTACTAGGTCTTGGTCAAGTATGATACAGGAAAATAGTCAGGGCTTGTTAGGGACTGATTTGAGTCCCCTAGAAAGATATGTGGAAGTTCTAAAGTGCTCCCCGTCACCTGTGAATGTAGAAACCCTGGTGGTGTAGTGGTTAAGTGCTGTGGCTGCTAACCAAAAGGCTGGCAGTTCAAATCTGCTAAGTGCTCCTGGAAATTCTATGGGGCAGTTCTACTCTGTCCTGCAGGGTCGTCATGACAGCAGTAGGTTTGATCTTTGGTTTGGTACCTGTAAATATGACCTCATTTGGAAACTGTTTGAAGATGTTACAGAAAACCAACCAACCAACCAACAAACCCACTGCTGTAAGTTGATTCCAACTCATAGTAATCCTATAGGACAGAGTAGAACTGCCCCATGGAGTTTTACAAGAGCACTTGGCCGTTCTGAACTGCCAACTTTTTGGTTAGCAGATGTAACTCTTAACCACTATACCACCAGGGTTTCCTTCAAGATGTTAGGATTGGTTACCGTGAGGTCATACTGGAAAAGAGTGGGTTCTAGTCTCATCTCAGTGGTGTTCTTATAAAGAGGAACAGTCACAGAAAGACAGATGGAGTGAAGAAGACACCATCTACCAAAGAAACAAAACCAAACCCACTGCCACTGAGGCGATGTTGACTCATAGCAACCTTACAGGACAGAGCAGAACTGCCCCGCAGAGTTTCCAAGGAGCAGCTGGCGGATTTGAACAGTGGCCCTTTTTGTTAGCAGATGTAGCACTTAACCACCGCACCACCTAAGAAATGCCTCGGGCTATCAGAAGCTGGAAGGAGCTTTGGTGGCTGTCATTACCTAGTGCTGCCATGGCAGAAATACTACAAGTGGATGGCTTTAAAAAAGATACTTCTGTTACAGTTCAATAAGCTACAAGTCCACATTGAGGGCATCAGCTCCAGGGTAAGGCTTTCTGTGTTGGCTCTGGTGGAAGGTCCCTGTCATCTGTCTTCCCCTGGACCGAGAGTTTCTGAGGCACAGGGATTCTGCGTCCTTTTCAAAGCATACCGTCTGCTCCCAGCCTGCTCCCAGCACCACTTCTTTGTTGTATGAAGTTCCCAACTCTATGCTGGCTTCCCTTTCTTTTATAACTCAAGAGATTGCCTCAGGGCACAACAATCTTACACACTGAGTCCTGTCTCACCAATACAACTGCTGCCCATCCTCCCTCATTAACATTCCTAGAGGCAAGATTTGCACGCTGTAGGAATATCTCATCATACCAGCAGTCACGGCCTAGCCAAATTGCTACACGGATTTTTGAAGGTATACAGTTCAATCCCAGACAGTGGTATAATGGAGAAAGGCCCTACTGCTGCTCTCCTATAAAGATTTCAGACTGGGATCCCCTATGGAACAGTTCTACTGTGTCCTACAGGGTCACTATGAGTTGGAATCTACAGGATGGAAAAGAACAACAACCAGAAGCTGGAAGAGACAAGGCAGGTCCTTCCCCCAGCGCAGACTGAGAAAACACAGCTGTGCTAACACCCCAAATTCAGGTGCCTGGCCTCAAGATTTGGGAGATAACAAATTTCTGTTCCTGTCCAAGTCACCTAGCTTGTGGCGTTATGTAAAGCCCGGTACTCTATAGGCAAGATCACTGGCTTGGAGACTGTTGTGGATCGAATTGTGTTGCCCTAAAATAGGTGTAGCCACATGGCTGGGCCATGATTCCCAGTATTTTGTGATTGTCTTCTTCCATTTTGTGGTTTTCCTATGCTGTTTGTTAAAGGATTAGGGTGGAATTGTAAATCCCTTCATAGGATCACCTCCCTGCTCCACTGTAAAGGGAGTTTCCCTGGAGTGTGGCTTGCCTCACCCTTAATCCTTTCATCCTGCAAGAGGTAAAAGGAAAGGGAAGCAGGCAGAGGATTGGGAATCTCAAACCACCAAGAAAGCAGCACCGGGAGAAGAGCGCGTCCTTCAGACCTGAGGTTCCTGCGCCAAGATGCTCTCTGGACAAAGACTGATGCAATACCGGACTTTCCTCCAGAGCTGACAAGGGGGAAAGCCTTCCCCTGGAGTGAACATCCTGAATTGGACTTGTAACCTACCGGACTGCGTAAGAATAAACTTTCCTTTGTTAAAGCCATCCACTCAGTGGTATTTTCTGTCAGAGCGGCACTAGCTGACTGAAACAGAGGCTGAGATTATAAACATCCTTTTGGGGCTTCCTACAGCCTGTAAGGGGCTAAGGCTTTGGGATTGCCCTTGCTTTCTTTTCCCATTACCTCCTTCTTCTCCACTCCCTCATCCTGGAGAGAGGAGTTCAGGGCTGTTAGGAGCAGGAGCAAATCTGATTGTCCACCCTGTCACTGCCACTTACTAAAGGCATGACCTCGGGGAAGTCTTTAAACTCCCGAATCTTGGTCGTGGGAAATGTAAAACTGGGATCGTAAAACTCACTTCATAACATTTTGGGGAGATTAAGTGATAAATGTCTGCCAGGTGCTTGGTTCCAGGCCTATTCTAAATGCCCCATACATGGTAGCTATTTTGAGGTGAGTCTAGCACAAAACCAAACCCACTGCCGTCCAGTTGGTTCTGACTTGGGGTGACCCTACTGGACAGCGTAGAACTGCCCCATAGAGGTTCCGTGGAGCGCCCAGTGGACTCCAACCACTGGCTTTAATTAGCAACCAGAGCATCACCACATAGCCTGAGTTAATTTATTTTCATGGCCCAATTCAGGGACCTCAGTTTCTGGGCTGTTTCAGAACCAACAAATTAGAACAGCAGTGCAGCCAACTGAACTTACGTCTGATTTTTGTGTTACTTCATTTTGGTTGAAAAATTGTAAGCAGAAGGAGGGGCTGTCCCTGCCTTCTCTAAGTGCCAAGTCAATGCCCACATCATGCTAGGAGCTGAGTTAACTACCTGTTGATTGATTGTTACTGTGGCAAAAGCTTCTGAAAGAACACGGAGACGCAGGTAAGCCGGAAAACATGGGTGTTTTGCCCCCTAGTGTTCCACTCTAGGAGGGAGTCAGAAAGGCCCAAGTATGTGAGTGATGCGTGGGCTTAAACTGTTTGGAAAACTGTCTGGTGAAGGATTGTTTTGGAGAATTTGTGTCCATTGCCTGGAATTAGTTCTCCGTAGACGGAAAGTTAGTCCAGTGTCTTCAAAGCATTAAATCAAGAGATGGAAAAGAAAAGTGACTATGGGCAAACTGGAATTTTAGAGCAAGCGGAAAGCACAAGGGACTTCTTTGGGAAGTTTGTCAGTCACCACCTGGGCAAGTGTGAAAAACATTAGCTTTCAAATTCCTTAACATGCTTATTCTTTCCTACTAGAATGTGCCCACTGGTTTCCTGAGAGCAATACAGTTCTGGTTATTGGCACTTTTTGGTTGGAAAGATCCTTTTTCTCAACATCTGTGAGCACTCCAGGTGCTTGTGTCCAATCTGGAGCCCACATAACATTTTTTGAAAAGAGATTTTTTTTCCCATCTATAATTTGAAAAGTAAAGACTTAGATCCTGAAACTCTCAAACAGTGAAAAATCCCCTTCTCTGCAACTCCTGATCACTCTCATGGCCCTCAGTGCTACAGGTGGGAGAATCAAAAAGATCCTTTCTAAAGGATCCAGTATTTAGAGGATGTAGTTCCATTTGTGCCATATCTTAAAATAAATCCTTGGCTTAGCAATTCATCTGTTGGTGGGCATTTAGGTTGTTTCCACTGTGGGGCTATTTTGAATGATGTACAAGTCTCTGCTTGAATATCTGCTTCAAGGCTTTAGAGTACACACCTAGGAGTGGAATTGCTGGATCATCTGGTAGTTCTATTTTTAGTTCTTTGTGCCACATTGTTTGCCACAATGGATGTACCATTTTGTGTTTTCACCAGCAACGGGTCAGGGTTCCAGTTTCTCCCATTATCTTCATGAATATTTATTTTTGAGTTTTCATTATTTTTTATTTTTTTAAATCTTAGCCATCACAGTGAGAGCGATACGGTATATCATTGTGGTTCTGATGGCTGATGATGTTGAGCATCTTTTCATGTGTTTGGTGGTCACTTAAATATCTTCTTTGGTAAAACATCTTTTCAAGTCCTTTACCCATTTTATGGGTGGGTTATTTGTTGTTTCATTTGGTTACCAACATTTTATTTATATTTTCATTATTAGATTCTCGTTGGATGTATGATTTCTCAAGATGTTTTCCTAGTTGGTTTGTCCTTTCACTTTTTTGGTAAAAATCTTTTGATGAACAAAAGTTTTTCATTTTTATGAGGCTCTATTTATTTGCCTTTTGCTCTTTTTATGTTAGATAACCCATTGTTAAAACCTAGGCCTGACAGCACTGTCTCTGCTTTTTCAACTAAGGATTTTATGGTTTCAGTTTGCACATTTAGGTCCGTAATCCATTTTTCATGTGTTTTTATGTATGGCGTGAGGCATGGATCTGGTTTTGTGGTTTTAATTTGGAGCTGGTTTTATTTTTCTGTGTGTGGACATCCAGTTGTCCCAGCACCATTTATTGAACAGGGTCGGTTTTTCCCATCACATGGACTTAGCGCTCTCATAAAAAATCAGTTGACTGTAGACATGTGGCTCACTTCTGGACTCTCCGTTCAGGTCCATTGGTCTATTTATGTGTCATTATAGTACCAGTAGTATGCTGTTTTGATTAATGTAGATGTATAGTTAAGTTAAGTTTTAAAAACAGGTGAGTGGGTAAACAAAAGAGTACCTGTTAGGAGGTGTAGGATTACGGTTACATGGGATATCCCAGTTAATTGGTCTAATAACATGTTTAGTGGTTCAGTTCCACCTGCTAGTTCATTGCGCAATGCCCAGGGTCGTCAAAGCTTACAACTGACCATCTAAGGCCACAATTGGTTTCTACTCACCCGAACAGCAGAGGAAGGAGAGTCAGGAATAGAAGAAGGAAGTGAAATGTGTGGTTAATTGCTTCCATGAATAACTTCTTTTCTCAATGAGACTAGAAGAAGTGGATGATGCTTGGCTACCATTACATTTTGATCAAAGATTGCATACTCAAGCCCAAACCCAAACCCAACCCACTGCTGTCGAGTTGATTCGAACTCATAGTGACCCTAGAGGACAGAGTAAAACTGGCCCATCAAGTTTCCAAGGAGCACCTGGTAGATTTGAACTCCTGACCTTTTTGTTAGTAGACATAGCACTTAACCCACTATACCACCAAAGTTTCCAAAGAGTCTATAGACAACTGCTAATCAAAAGGGGTGAAAATGTAGAGCTGAATTTAAAAATTGTCATGGACTGCAGGCTTTCTAGAGCCATGAAGTTTGGATAAACCCTTGAATCTACTCTTCTGAAATAATCTTTGAACCTTAAACCAAAAAAAAAAAAAAAAATCCCCTGAAGTCTTCTTAAAATCAAACAACAGTTTAGGTTAATTAGTAAAAATGATCTGCCTTGAGCATTAAGCTCTTTTAAGAACTATCTACGTGAGATCAAGTGAACAACAGCAACCTGAAAGATTAGGTAGGAACCTTAGGGAATGGTGAATTTGTGTTAACAGAAGAGGAACAACTCTATAAATGAGGCTGAGAATGGTTGCACCACTTGAAGAATGTCATCAGTGTCACTAAATGGTACCTGTAGAAACTGTTAAATTGGCCTATGTTTTGCTGTGTATGTTCTCAACAATGACAACGAAATAAATAAGTAAGTCCTTGGGGCGCTGGATTGGTTTCAGAGGTATGCATTTAAGATGTTATTTTTGGAAACTGCTAGAGAATGAAATGAAAACTTGTCATTTTCTTAGAACTTGGCTTGAAAGTAAAATAAACATTTTATGAATGGGAAGGTGAACACACTGACTCTTCTCACTTGTCCACGAGGAGCTTAGAGTACAGTCCAGAGGTGGGAATTCAAATTCAATAGACTTTTCTGAGCTCTTCCCTTCTTATAGCTCAATCTTTACTCAAATCACCCAACACCCTCTTACTTAAAACAAAACCCAGTTAGAACTCCGGTGTGTTTACCTGGGAACACACACTGTTATTGATTCTATTCCATTAGTTATTTATTGTACATCTAAGTGCTGCACGGCTCCCTAACTAGACCATTTAGCCTTTGGCCCTTGACAGGAATGGTCAGAGAGGCTCAGCTTGGAAGTAGAAGGTGTTTTATCTTTTGTGTCGTCTTCTTAAAAAGCATACATGGACACCCCAACAGTGTGAGACATGGGAAGCGGAGCTCTGCTGTGCGTCACCATCACTGAATGGACATTTGGACATGGAGCTGTGCCAGGTCACGTCTGAAACAGACAAACATACAACTTCTGATTTCTAGAAAGGTCCTTTCTCCTTTGGTTGGTTTGTGTTTGTGTCTTTATGTGATTACTCTTTATTATGAGGTTTTTTGAGCATTTGTAAAACCAAAAAGATTAGCACAAGAATCCCCATATATTCATCTGACCACCAAGATTCAAGAATTAATAGTATTTTGTCACATCGGCTTTATATTTTTTTATTTCCCTTCCCCTGGATCACTTTAAGGCAAATCATAAATGTGAAATTTTACCCCTAAATTCCTTAGCATGCTTCTCCAAAGTAAACATCATTACCAACTCAACTAAACTAGTGACAGTTTCCTACCAAAAAACAAACCAAGCCCATTGCCACTGAGTCAATTCTGACTGATAAAGACCCTATAGGATGGAGGAGAACTTCCCCACAGGGTTTCCAAGGAACACATGGTGGATATGAACTGCTGACAATTTGGTTAGCAGCCATAGCACTTAACTACTATGCCACCAGGGTTTCCAATAGTTTTCTAGGGTTACCTAAATAGTCTGTCCATATTGAGTTTCCTGATTTTCCCTTTGGTCTGAATCTGATGGCAGACGAGATACATTGCCTTTTTAATGTCTCTCAATCTGCAACAGTCTTCCCATTGCCTTCCTCTCCCTCTTTTAATAGTGACAATGACTTGTTGGAGAGACCCAGCTAGTTTTTATTGCAGAACGCCCCATATTCTAGATTTCCTTGTTTAAACTTGTGAACCATGTAATATTATCCCTCCTTCCCTTCTCTGTTCTGTAAATTTGGGATTTCAGAGACAGGAGTTATTCAGTTCCATGAAAAGACACTTGTCACGATGATAGGTGATGCGGTGTGTGTTTCCCACTGCGTCATGTCAGAAAGCGTGCGATGACGTTATGTCCCTTGAAGGGTGTCTCTTGAGAAGCATTAACATGCAGTATTTCTCACTCTCGTTGAAAAACATCACTGAACCTGAAGCCAGCACCATCCACACCCTTTAACCCTTCTAATCCTCAGTTGTCTTGTGAGAACAAACACAGTCCTAGCCTGTGTAACCTTGCAGGGTTGTGGGAAAGACGGAAGGGGAAAATCAAGGGCAATAACAGCCACCACAACAATAACTACCATTCACTGAGCCATCACTACCCCAAGCACTCACACTTGCAGTTAATCCTCACAATAACCATAAGAGATTAGTACAATGCTTGTCTCCATCACCCAGGAGAGGTAACTGAGGCACAGAATTTAATTTATTTGGCTAAAGTCAAACAGTTGATAAGAGAAGGAGGTAGGAAGTACACCAGCCAACCAACCAACCAACTAGCCAAGCAACTGGCTTGCAAAACTCATGCAGAAAACTGATGTAAGTATCCTACAACAGGGATGTGTGGATGCAGTAATACCAGTTGCTGTGCTGGAGGATGGAAACCTTGGTGGCGTAGTGATTAAGTCTGCTAACCAAAAGATCAGCAGTCTGAATCTGCCAGGTGCTCCCTGGAAACTCTATAGGTCAGCTCTGCTCTGTCTTATAGGGTCGCTATCAATCAGAATCAACTTGATGGCAATGGATTTATGTTAAGAGGACTTGACATGACGGTTTTTCTGTTTTTTCTTTCCTCTTTTTCAGACACTGGTTGATGTCACTCTATTACTTCAATAACCACAGAATAAACAGGTGTTTACAGAGTAAGGTATATGATGTAGACAAAAAATAACAATCAGAAACCTTTATTAAGTACCTGCTCTAGTGGCACTGACAGCAGAATCAAAGGCATCACATCAATAATAAAATGAAAAAACAACAACTTTGTCTGGAGTAGGACAGATGTATGAAGTGACACCATAAACAGTATCTTCTGTTTCTTCTTCACAGTTCTAGTTCTCTTGTCCTATTTAATCTGACATCTGGCTTACTTCATAAAAATGTTTCAGTATCGCTTTCCAGATTGCTTTTATTTGGTCCTAAAACAGTATCAGCAGACCACGTAGTTTCTGGAAAGATCTGTTCTATAGTTTCTCTGAACAATGCTTTCTTGCTTTTCCCTTTTATTTTTCCTGGGCATTTTTGCATCAAGAGAGTCAGCAGGTCAATTATACCTAAATATGGTGACCATGTGCTTTCTTTTTTTGAAGGCTGAGGTTAAAATTATCCAAAGAAGCACAGCGGCCCTCAGTGGATTATCTACGTGAAATCTCTCAGGTAAGCATCTGTCTTCTCCAAGGTGGGAAATCATAGTTGGCAAACAGCATCTGAGCCCCAGAATGGTCACCCGGAGCCAGCAGGTATTTCCTGTCCCAGCCAGCCAAGTGCTGTTGAGTCGGATCCACACTCCAAAAAAATGGCTGTGAGAAAAGTACGCAGTTCTCAAGAGAGCTTGGTCATTGAAATCGCTGAAGCGGCTTCCCATTCTGTTTCGATTATTAGAAACACAAAATGTTTAATTCGGTAGCTGTAATAGTCCTAACTCTGGAAATATTTATGGTAATTTTTATACAAAGGCTACTAGGCTCTTTGACATTGATTTTAAAACATACACATCAAGCCAGTGGAGAGAAAAAAAATCTCAGCAAGCTGCAGTGAGATAACTCTATCCCAAAATTGAAAAATTACGATCATCTTTTATCATGCCCAAATGGTTTTAAAAAATAGTTTTATGAAAATTTCATATAGTCATTTTCCACTCGAAGGCTCCTAAAACTTATCTTTTCTTGGGGTTGTAACAAATCAGTTGCTTTCTGAGTTGACTCTCACTCAGAGTAACCCCATACATGTCAGAGTAGAATTGTATGTCATAGGGTTTTCTATGGCTGATTTTTGGGAAGTAGATTATCAGGCCTTTGTTCTGAGGCACCTCTTGGTGGACTTCAACCTTTGACCTTTTGGCTAGCCACCAAGCACAGTAACTACTGGTGCTACCACTCTGAAGCACTGGAGATCATACCTGGTTATTAATACTAGCTAATATGTGCCAATTGCTTCATTTAATCTTTACAGCTTAAATTTAAGGTAACTGTTTTTATCATCCTCAATTTACAGATGACATAACTGAGGCTTAGAGTATTTAAGCAACTTGAACAATCATACAGCTGTTAGATGGCACAGCCAGAATTCAAATCCAGGACTGTCTGACTCCAGAGACTAAGCTCTCCAGCTGCCCATCAAAAAAAAAAAAAAAAAAAAAAACACCCCAAATCCAGTGTTGTTGAGTCTATTCCGACTCACAGAGAACCTACAGGACAGAGTGGAACAGGCCCACAGAGTTTCTAAGTGGCGCCTGATGGATTTGAACTGCCAACCTTTTGGTTAGCAGACATAGCACTAAACTACTGTGCGACCAGGGTTTCCTCCAGGGCCCACAGGCAATAAATAATGACTGTCATTTTCACTGAGCCCTGGTGGTGCAGTGGCAAAGAGTCTGACTGCTAACCAAAACGTTCCCAGTTCAAATCCACCAGTTGCTCCTTGAAAATGCTGTGCGGCAACTCTGCTCTGTCCCACAGGGTTATTAGGAGTTGGAATCGATTCCGTGGCAATGGATTGGGTTTGGTTGTTACCATTTTCATCAACGGAATCTCTAATCCTAAGAACACACAACTCCCAAATTGGGTAGAATGCTTCGTGCTGAAGAGGATGAATTGTAAAAGGGAGTTTGAGAAGCAGAGACTCAAACTCAGCTCTCATGCGCCAGCATCACTGAAGGCTTCGCACCATTCTCTGGGGATGCTCCTGCCTTCCGAGGTGGCCTGCCGTGAGTCCCTCCTGCAGACCTTCACAGACACCTGGGTGTCTGCAGCTGCCCTACTACCTCTGCACTGTCTGCCTCCCCCTGGCGCAAAGCTCTCTGGTGGGCAGTTCGTTTTCCTTCATATAACCCTTGGGTTAGGAATCAAGGCCTATTTGTTGAATGAATGAAATGAACGAATGAGAGCAAATGAACAGAGAGCGGTCAAACCAACCGCAGATGGAAAAGTATATAAATAGCCAGCCAAACCTCATCCTAAAATAGCCCTAGCCTGCCCAGAATATAAATTCCACCAAACTTCCTGTTACACTGGGGAATGTTTATTCCCTACCAGATCTCTCATTATTTACTTTATGTTTTACACTCGATTGCCTCGCTATTATTTAACACTTTACTTTCTGCGTGGTTAGCTCCAGCCCCTTGAGCTCTCTCATTCTTGTTTTCTCAGCTTTAAAAAGCTGCTATTAAATCTTGATTCTCAGGATGACATGCGGATCAAATGAGGCGCCGGGTCATGGTGCCCTGTGAACTACACGGTGCCTCCTAATGCTGTCATTCTGGAGCAGTTAGCAGACCCTTGTTACTTGTGTTATTCGAGGGCACTGGGTTTGGGTGCATGTTTTCACGGAACCTCAAGAAGGGTGCTGTTGTGGAGAGAATTCAGGGGTCCTGGTGCCATCTCACCAGAATAAACAAGCCACCACCAGAGAAGAAAGACTTTCATGAAGCTCACAAGTTGAGCCCTCAAAGGAAGTGAGGTGAACAGCCAAGCCTCACCTGAGGGATTCAAGAAAAAGCCCCTGCAGGCCCTTTGGAGTCTTAGAATCACCTTACTTCTCCTTGTCTCAAACATCAGCCCTAAGGGTCTGCAGTAAGGGCTCTGTCTAGACAGCCAGCCAGCCACAGACTGGGTCCTGCAGGCATGCAATCGCCCTGGGACGGCTGTCTCACAGGCTGGGCCTGAGCTGTAGCACCTGGGCAGGTGGGCACATTCCACCCGTCATCAGGGTCCTGCCTACCTTCTCCTCTCCATTCAGCCTCCCCTGGGGTGAAGAAGGGGAAGACAAAACTTGGGATGCATTGACTCTCATCCAGAGTCCACCCAAACTTGTTTCCTTGTCCGGGTTGGGGTCCTCCTGAACAGGAGGGACAATGAACTCTCACTCCGGAAGGCCTGGAGAAACGGTGACATAGCAAGCCCAAGAGCTGGTAAGTAGACACTGCTTCTCTCAAGGGTCTCTCCTCCCATCTATTTCCCTCTTCTTTCTACCCCTCTTCTGCTTGTCAACACCCTCTCCTTCAATCTCTGCAAGAGGAAACCCTTTGAAGGATCTCTGAGACAAAAAAAAACTTCCCTCTTTCCTTCCTCCTAGGTTTTTGGCACTAATTTTTAAGACTTGAATGTTCTCAGAACATTAGTTTGTGGGTTCAAGAACATAAAATTTAATTTTAAGCTTCCTCATTCCCCAAGCAAATATTTCAACCAAAGGTCTCATACCTGTTTTAAAAAGTGCAGAGTCAATTTCTCCAGCAAAGAAAGCCCTAGTATTTTCCTGGGCCTTCTTGCAAACAGAGGTCCCTTAGACAATATTTACATCTACGTGTGGGTGAGCTGGGCCTGTGCTTGGAGCATTGGAATAAGAGAGTCATTGATAGATTCCAGTAAGGCTGGCAGGATTGAGGAGAAACGATGGTGTAGCGCTCAGGGTGAGCTCTGGGTTTAGACAAAGTGTCTAACATTTATTCAGCACTCACGTGGACAGGCAGTATGCTCAACACGTTGCAGATGAGGTCTGACCGTTAAGTGTGAACTTCATTGTTCTAAGTGCTACATGCCTCACTGCTGAGTATCACTGCGGTCACCTTCGAAGTCCTCCCCTTGGGAAGCTGTGCACTGACACCAGTGCCTAGTCCACCCTTCAAAGCAATTTTGGAACTCTTTCTGGAATGGCCATTGTGCACGATGGCATGGTGTCAAGTTCATGAACTTAACTGTATAGTTGTCTGTGAGGGAGATTTTAGCCAGTAAATAAATAACTGTATGGCAACACCCTCCCTACTCACCTGACCTTTGGCCCCCAGTGACTTTTTTCTTTACCTGAAGATAAAGGAAATATTGAAAGGGAGACATTTTGATGACATTCAGGACATTAAGGGTAATACAATGACTGCTCTGATGGCCATTCCAGAAAGAGTTCCAAAATTGCTTTGCAGCATGGGCTAGGCACTGATGTCAGTGCATTGCTTCCCGTGGGGAGGACTTTGAAGGTGACTGCAGTGATACTCAGCAGTGAGGTCAGTAGCACTTAATCGAAGATGAGTCTGTGAACAATTGTCAGTCCTCATAAATTATCTTCTCACTTAATCTTCATAACTTCCCCTTGAGGCCGATACGAATATCCCTGATTTACAGATGAGGAAACCGAGACATCAGGGATCTTAAATCTAAAATCTGAGCGCTGGGTCTCTATCACAGTAGCCTTGCCTCCAGACCCTGGCTATTCTTGTGTGGTCTGTCGCACTGAGCTTGTGAGAAATGCAGAATCCCAGGCCTCAGCCCAGATCTGCTGAGTCAAAATCTGTATTTTAGCTGGACCCCCAGGCAATCAAAGCACACATACCAGCGCTGCTTGGAATCATGAAGTGAACTGCCTCTCTGAACCTATCTTCTTATTCAGACCAAAAAAACCCCAAAAAACCCATTTCCATCAAGTCGATTCCAACTCAAAGTGACCCTACAGGACACAGTAGAATTGGCCCGTACAGTTTCCAGAAGGTGCTTGGTGGATTTCAACTGCTGACCTTTTGGTTAGCAGCTGTAGTAAGCACTTCCCTACTACACCACAAGGGTTTCCAGCCAAACACTTAAAAGAGATCCTAGTTTTTTACTATTCCGAGGCTCTGTTGCTCATTTCCAGAATGAAGAGAGGCTCAAGAATGCTGTTTAGAATTCAGTGAGCTAAAATGTGCAAGATGCTAGGAATGTAGCCGTGGCATCCTAAATGTCTCTACAAACCACACCTGTTGCCATCAAGCTGACTCTGGCTCACAGTGACCCCACAGGATGGAGCAGAACTGCCCCATAGGGTTTCCAAGGCTGTAATCTTTATGGAGGAAAGCCTGATGGTGTAGTGGTTAAGAGCCTATGGCTGCTAACTGAGAGGTCAGCAGTTGAAACCTACCAGGTGCTCTTTAGAAACCCTGTGGGGCAGCCCTACTGGGTCCTGTAGGGTTACTGTGAGAGGAATTGACTTGCCCGTAGTTGGTTCGGTTTTTAATCTTTAGGGAAGCAGACTGCCATGTTTTTCTGCTGCAGAGCAGCAGGTGGGATCAAACCACCAACCTTTTAGTTGGCTGCCATTAATAAGACAGGATTAGAGGCAGTTATGTTAATAAGGCAGGACTCAATCTACAGGATTAAACTGCATCTGGAGACAACTACTTTTGAGATATAGGAGACAGACCTAAGCAGAGAGGAGGGGGACCTCCTACTTCTAGGGAAGAAGCACTGGGAGCAGAGTGGGTCCTTTAGACCTGGAGTCCCTGCACTGAGAAGCTCCTGGAGCTGGCACTCTGAATTTGGACTTCTAGCATCCTCAACTGTCAGAGAATAAATTTTTCTTACAACTGTCTGCTTATGGTATTTCTTAATAATATACATAACTAAGACACAGTTGTTTTAGTCATCTAGTGCTGCTATAACAGAAATACCACAAGTAGATGGCTTTAAAAAGAGACATTTTATTCTGTCCTGGTCTAGTAGGTTGCAAATCCAAATTCAAGGCATCAGCTCCAGGCTAAGGCTTTCTCTGTTGGCCCTGGAGGAAGGTTCCGGTGGTCAACCTTCCTTGGACCGGGAGCTTTTGAGGTGCAGGGACCTGGCTCCTTTCCAAAGGACACACCCTGCTCTCGGCACTGCTTCTTAGTGGTATGAGGTCCCCAATTGTCTACTTGCCTCCCTTTCGCTTATATTTCAAGATACCTCCTCAAGGCACAAAACATCTTACACACTGAGTCCTGCCTCACTAACACAACCACTGTCCATCGTCCCACACTAATCTTATTAGGTGAAAGGAAATAAACTCACGTTTAGAGGAACAACACGCAATACTGGGAATCATGGCCTAGCCAAATTGCTACACACATTTTTGGGGGAAAACAATTCGATCCATGACTTCCCACCCTTTACTTCACCCCCAATCACAACCTTGCAACATGCAAAACATATTCATCCCATCACAGCAAAAGTCAAACCAAAAACATACTCACATGATAGCAGAAGTCTTAAGTCTAAGTTCAAAATCCAGAAATTCCACTTCAAGTGTGAAATCTAGAACAGGTCATCTGCTTCCAAAGGTACAATGGCAGACCAGGCACAAGTTAGACATTTCTGCTACCAGTGGGAAAAACTGGAGGGAAAGAAGGGAAAATAGGCAAAAATCAAGTCAGCAGATCACATTACATTAGCCCTCAAGGCTTTGAAAATAATCTTCCATTCTCTAAGACATTTTACACAATGGCTCTGCCCTCTAGACTCTAGATCTTGGCCACACTGTCTGGAAGGCTTTAGTTCTGACTTCTAGCAAACGTTGGTCACATAGTGGTTAAGCACTATGTCTGCTAATCAAAAGGTTAGCAGTTCAAATCTACCAAGGTGCTCCTTGGAAACCCCGTGGGGCAGTTCTACTCTGGGCTATAGAGTTGCTATGAGTCGGAATCAACTCCATGGCCCTGAGTCTTTTCTTTTTTTTTGGTTTTCCAGGCCCAGTGGGACAGCAAGTCTGCTCCCTCAGCTTTACTCACATCATTTTCCTAGTCCAACTGAGTGACAACTCAACCCTTAAAACACCAGAAGTCATAGCTCCACCCTTTGCAACCCCTGAGGTCTTACTTTTTGAGACAGAGGCAGCTCAGCCCCTCCTGTTTCTGCTTCCTGTGGCCTCTCAGCCCAGGCCTCACAACAGTATTTGCCCTGTTGGGGCAAGTGTTCCAGAGCTCTGTGGCTCCACCAATAAGTATCCAGAGGCACCCCACTCTGCCAAGAAGCCTCCTGCACACAGGCATCCAGCAATCTTGCTCCTTGGGTCGGCTCCAACGCTGTCTGGCACCAGTCCCCTGGTTTTGCTGCTGGTCCTCTGCTGCTTGTTTCTTACCATCTGTGCCTTCCATGGTGCTAAAAGTTCTCCTTCGAATACACAAACTGCTTCTCAAGGCTCATACTCTGAACTTCAGTTTATTTCCTTTCACCCAATTTAATTCTTTCAGCTGCAATTTAAAAATTAAGATTGGAACTGCCCTGTACTTAAGTACAGGGCTTTTTGGCTGTACTTAAGTGTTTGAGGAGTAAATCCTTTGTGTTTGGAGATAAAATCACACAGGACTGAGACTGAAGGCAGATCCAGGTGATCACCAGGACTTTGGGGTTCAAAACAGGCTTATGTCTGTTCTGGGCATTGCAGCCCCCTTTTTCTGAAAGAGACATAAGCCTGTTTGGTGTGGGACACAGAATGAAAGGTGGCATTTCAGCTGTGTAAGCTTCTTCAAAGTAGAAATTATCTGAAATTTTTGTTTTTAGGTCTTGGTACCGTGGTGATGTAGTGGTTGAGAGACTGGCTGCTAACCGAAAGTTTGGCAATTGGAAGAATCCACCAGCTGCTCCCTGGAAACCCTGTGGGGCAGTTCCACTTTGTCCTTTAGGGTTGCTATGGGCTGGAATGGACTCAGTGGCAACAGCAAGTACCTCAGGGCTCAGATCCGTGCTGGACACACAGCTGAAAGAATTAAAACTCAGTCCTGATCTGGGACGACAAAGAAAGTGACCCCACAACTTAGGGAATTTCCTTCTAGAAGGGCCAGTGAGAAACCGAGTTGGGGAAGGCTGGGGGCATACCTGAACCGAAAGGTCACTCCCTCAACTTGGGTTTGCTCCGGGCACGTCTTTGTAGAGAAATTGTAATCATACTGACAGCCACAAGGAAGTAAGGGAGGGCCCCAACACTCCCACAGCCTTCACGCTCCCTTCTTAGTTCAGACTGTCACCACCTTTCTCTTGGATTCCTGCCAGGGTCTTCTCATTGGTCTCTCTGCTTCCACTGTGGCCTTTGGCTGTCCTTTATCTACACATTGTCAGTCTGATCATTTCTCTTCTCTGCTCAAAACCCTCTGGTGGCTTTCTACCTCGCTGTGAGCACAATTTGAATTGAAGTAAGTACAAGGTCCTGTGTGATCTGGTGTCCCCTCCACGTGCCCAACTTCCTCTGCTATTATGTGTATTTTTGCTACTCCAGTCCAGCACACTGGCCTCCTGCAGGAAATCTGTTGGCACTGAGTCCGTTAGCGCTCATGGTGACCCAGCGTGGTACAGACTAGAACTGCTCTCTAAGGTCTTCTCGGCTGTAATCGTCCCGGTGGTGCAGTACTTAAGTGCTATGGCTGCCTACCAAAAGGTCGGCAATTTGAATCCACCAGGCACTTCCTGGAAACTCTGTGGGGCAGTTCTACTCTGTCCTACAGGGCCTCTATGAGTTGGAATTGACTTGACAGCAGTGGGTTTTTGGTTTTGGAATCTTTACCAAAGCAAATCACCAGGCCTTTTTGTCATGGCAGCACTGGGCTGGTTCAAACCACCAGGTTGGCAAAAACCACTGGCACCACTCAGGAAACTTCCTGGCGTCTTAAGCTGTCCCTTAATGTACCATGTACTCTCCTGCCTCAGGACTTTTGCCCTCGCTCATCCCTGTGTTGGAAACATTCTCCCCTGTTCTCTGCTTGACTCAGTTCTTTACTTTTTCAGATTTCTCTCAAATGTCACCTTAGCAGACAGGCCTTCCTTGACCAGACCATCTAAAATGGTTAACACTGCCCCCCCAACTGCTGCCCCTCTCCATCCCCTCTCTTTGTTCAATTTTTTTATAACATGCTGTTACCACATCATATTCCATGTATTGATTGATCTTCTCGTCAACTAGAATAAAAGCTCCACGAGAACAAGAATGCTCGTGCAGCTGGATTCACTGCTGCTGCTGCTGAGTGTCCAGAAAGTTGCCTGGATCCTAATAAATTAAAAAAAAAAAGGGAATATTGAATACATCTTAAAGAACAGCAATAGGATAATGTATTGTTATTCTTTTTATGGTTCCATTACCATTCTTGCCATACAATATTCATTTCTATTACTATTACTATTACAGAATTTTTCATGTTAGAAACCCTGGTGGCGTAGTGGTTAAGTGTGACATCTGCTAACCAAAAAGTCAGTAGTGCAAATCCACCAGGCATTCCCTGGAAACTCTATGGGGCAGTTCTATTCTGTCCCATAGGGTCTTGTGAGTTGGAATCGACTTGATAGCAATGGTTTATTTTTTGCTTGTTTGCTTTCCATTTTAAAGGAAAATTCAAACCTAACAATGACTATTGCTGGCAGGTTCCATTGAGCCAGTTCCAACTCATAGTGTCTCTGTGTACAGCAGAACAAAACACTGCCGGGTCCTCCACCATGTCCGTAGTCATTGTTGTTTGAGCTTTGTTGTGGCCACTGTGTCAATCCATCTTGTTGAAGGTCTTCCTCATTTTTGCTGACCCTCCACTTTACCGAGCAAGATGTCTTCCTTCTCCGAGACTGGTCCTTCCTGACACCCTGTCTAGGCAGTTGTAAACAGATTCGGAAGCTTAATAAAGCATGCAATGACTGTTTTCATTTATGTCATGAACCAAAAACCCAAACTCAAGCCCACTGCTGTTGAGTTGATTCCTAAAGGACAGAGTAGAACTGCCCCTTAGAACTTTCTAAGGAGTGTCTGGGGATTTGAACTGCTGAACTTTTGATAAGCAGCTATAGCACATAACTATTATGACACCAGGGTTTCCTGCCATAAACTAGGCTACGTAGTAGCTGGAATCTGATTCGGTCATATGTGCCTGAGTTTCCTGGTATATTTTAAAGGGGACAAAATGCCATGCATGTATGGGGGTGCAGAGCATCTGGCATTATCATTCCAGGTCTAGCCATGGTCCTTGGGACAGGGTACTAGTATTTAATGATTAAATGCCAGGGTATAGAGCTTTGAGCTCTTTTATGAGTTTGGAAACTCATAATTTCATGAAAATAATGTCTTTGCAGATGGAATTAGTTCACATGAGGTCGTATCATACTGAAGTATGATGGGCCTTAATTCAATATGATTGGTGTCCTTGTAAGAGAAAGACAGTTCTAGGCACAGAGAGACGCAGAGGCGAGGGCCAGGTGAAGACAGAGGCAGAGACTGGCATTAAGCTGCCACAAGCCAAGGAATGCCTAGGACTACTAGTAACCAGAACTGACTAGGAAAGTTCTTCCCCTAGAGCCTTCAGAGACAGCATGGCCCTGCTTGCACCTTGCATTCTGACTTGTAGCCTATAGAACTGTGAGAGAATAAATTGCCGAGGTTTTAAGCCACCCAATTTGTGGTGCTTTGCAATGGTAGCACTACAAAACTGATGCATACTCCTGTTTTGCTTATTACCTTCTAAAGAAATTCCTTTTAATCTGATCAAGGCAAATATTACGCTGATAGATTCCTAATGACACTTCCTTTCAAAGTTAGAGAATGTCTTGGCCTACCCGATCAATTATAATGGCTCCTCTGGACCCTTTGTGGTTTCTTGTTGCTCATTTCTGGTATTAGAACAGTGTGTAGGAAGATTAGTGTAACTGCTGTCGAGTTACTGATTTTACAGAATCTATGCCAACCTGTGCACCCCAAGACCTGTTATTGTCTGTGAACATGATCCTGTTAACTGTTGTGATGAGCATGGTGTAACATTATATTGCTGTTGTGTGTGCGTATATTAATCCTGCCAAGCCAAGTGCCGTCGAGTCGGATCCGACTCATGGCGAATCCTATCTTCCATTTTTATTGTTTTAAAATCATGAACATACGTTTACTGTTAAAACAAAAGCAACAACAAATATTTGCTTTTCCAAAGAGAAAATCCCCTCCCATCTCCTTCCCAATTCCATCCTGTTTTAGTCAGCTGGTGCTGCTCTAACAGAATTACCACAGAGTGGAAGTGTGCCTTAACAAAGGAAAGTTTATTCTTACACAGTCTGGTAGGTTACAAGTCCAAATTTAGGATGTCTGCTGCAGGGGAAGGTTTTCTCCCTTGTCCACTCTGTAGGAAAGTCAGGTACTATATCAGTCTTTGTCCAGGGAGCATCTTGGTGCAGGAACCTCAGGTCTCAAAGACCCGTTCTTCTCCTGGTGCTACTTGCTTGATGATGTGAGGTTCCCAATTCTCAGCATTCTTGCCTTTCCTTTTATCTCTTGCAGGAAGAAAGTATTAAGGGTGGGGCAAACCATACTCCAGGGAAACTCCCTTTACAGTGGAGTGGGGAGGTGATCTTATAAAGGGATTTGCAGTCCCACCCTAATCCTTTAACATATAGCATAGGAAAACTACAAAATGAGGACAGTCACAAGATACTGGGAATCTTGGCCCAACCACATGGCTACACCTGTTTTTGGGGGGGGATACAGTTCAATCCATGGCACAGTCCTACCACAGAACATCCATGGTTACTCAACTAGTGGATATTATTTCACACTATTTTCTATACATTAAAAAAGCTTCATGTTCAGACATTCCAGTTAATTGGCCTAATAATATATTTAGTTTCTCTGGTCTACCTCCTAGTTCAGTGCACAGTACCTGGGCTCTTACAAGCCTGCAAGTGGCTGTCCAACTATTGGTCTCTGTTTGCCTGGAACAACAGAGGAAGAAAAAGAGTCAAGAATAGGAGGAGGAAATACAATGTGTGGCTAATTGCCCACATAAACAACTCCCTCCTTTGCCATGAGATCAGAAGAATTGGATGGTGCCCGGCTATCATTACTCAACACTTTGATCAAAGATTCTAAAGAAGAAACCTGATCAAAAGGGAGAAAATGTAGAACAGAATGGAAAATTCTCATGAACTCCAGGCTTCTTGGATCCATGATGGTTTGGTGAACCCTTGAAACTATTGCCATGAGATGATCTTTAAATCTTAAACCAAAAATATCCCTTGAAGTCTTCTTAAAACCAAATAATAGCTTAACTAGTAAAAAACAGTCTACTTCTGGGCATCATGTTCTTTTAAGAACTATCTGTATGGGAACATACTGACATCAGCAGCTCAAAGTAGTACCTAGAAATATCAGGGGGCAGTAAATGTATGTTAAGGAAGGAAGAACAACTGAGAAAAGGAGGGTGAGAATGGTCCTACAGCTCAAAGAATATTATCAGTGTCCTTAAACAGTACATATAGAACTGCTGAACTGATGTATGTTATGCTGTATATATTCTCAACAACAACAAAGTAAATGAAATTTTATATATATTTCCACACATACATGGAAACCCTGGTAGTGTAGTGGTTATGAGCTGGGACAGGTAACCAAGAGCTTGGCAGTTCAAATCCCAACAGGCACTCCTGGGAAGTCATATAGGGCAGGTCTACTTTGTCTTATAGGACCTCTATGGCTCAGAATTCACTCAACAGCAGTGTTTTTTTTTTGTTATGTAAATATATATAAACCATCTTTGTTGAGGTCAGGAGGGGAGAAATATGTTCACTTTGCTCTTCAGAGCTAATGCAAATCATTCCCTCTTTTTCTTCTTTCAAATTCCTAAATGCCTGAATTGTCATGACAACTCACTCTAGTCCCTGGCATCCATCCTGGCAGCTATCAACCTCCTTTTGCTTTATTTTTTGAGCAGTTCATCTTCGGTGCACCGTCTTTCCCTCCATTTGATTCCTGTTCTATGTCTAGATAATGTCAACACCCACATCAGCGATATGGTACCTGAGTACCCCAACTGGCCGGTAACTTGTCCCTCCTCCTCTCACTCCCCTCATCACACCTTTGATTGGTAGCATCTGTGACTGCACCACCTCCAAAACATCCACTTCAGATATTCTGTCCTTGGGCCCGTGTCCCCTGACCCCTGCAGCCTCCTCTCAGGCCACACTTCCTCTCACTGAGTTGTTCCAGTCTCCTTCTCGAACGTGGCAAGCCCTTTCCTCTTTCAGGCTTTTGTACTTCCCCATCTGCCCGGGAAGTCCTTTATTCAGCTCCTCACTGAGCTCTTTTATTCCCATTCTTCAAGGTCTCTTAAAAATGTCTTGCAGATGTCTTTTCAGCGGGCTCTAAAGTGGTCTCCCCAGTAACTCTTTGTTATGGGTTGAATTATGCCCCACCCCCCAAAAGATATGCCTCCAAGGAGAAACTTCCTTTTTAGAAGCAGGTTCTCACAGCTTTTCCTCGGGGGCAAATCCGAGTCAGTCCCTGAGGAGCATGGCCTAGTTTTGCTGCCCTTTAATTAATTACTCAGCCCACCACCCTTGCTCCCTCCTTTTCCCAGAGCTTGTTGCCTGTTTTTCTTGCTTGTGCTTTTTCTGGGAGTCTGCTGGGAAATTTCACTTTTCTGGGAGAGACTCTCTGTGGGATACATGGGGCTATGAGATCTTGAGATCTTGCTGTTCATGAGATCTTGCTATTCATTTCATCTCAAAATTGCTCACTCCCTGTCTGTCTGCTGGTGGCATTCCACTCAGCTCCCAACACTGCCACAGGCTTATGTGATTTTTATATTTCTTCTACCTCTTCACTGGAATGCAGGGAGCGAAGAGATTCAGGCACATGTGTTCTGTCATCTTGAACCAAAATCCCCAGGAAGGGTTTTTAGAAGACATTGAACTTTGACAATTAAATCAGTTTTACTTCAACTAGAATAGGGAAATATTTACAATTATGATCATGGAGACGTCTAACCATCATGACTTTTTTAAATTAAAAAAAAAATCCAGCTTCAATAATGAAATGGAATTACTTCATGGGAATCTCTCTTAGCGCATTTCCAAATGAGTATATTATGGGAAACCTTATCAGCATTACAGCCCTCCCTGTCCTACCATGGAAACCCTGCTAGCATAGTGGTTATGTGCTATGTTTTCTAACCTAAAAGTTGGCAGTTCAAATCTGCCAGGCACATCTTGGAAACTCTGTGGGGCAGTTCTACTCTGTTCTATAGGGTTGCCATGAGTCAGAACCGCCTTGATGGTGGTGGGTTTGGGTTTTTTGCTCATCCTGGGTTTTCAAGTCCCTGTAAAGCGCAGAGCCTAATGCTGCCTGGATGAAAAACTCTACCCCACACACCCGACAAGGAATTCCTGAAATGTGCCCCTGATGCGGAGCAGAATGGCTCCAGCAGGACAAGCAGGCAGGCACCTCTGTCGGGGTATTCCTAGCAGACTCTAGGCTCCCTGAGCAAAAGGGACACTACATCATATTCATTTCTACGTCTACAGATCCGTCATCAGTCCTGTCACCAAGCAGGTACACAAAAACACTCCTTAAATTGGGTACTGGGGTTTATGACCAAGTTGCAGATTCATCAGGAAAATAAATATCATTGTTCTAAGTCACTAAGTCTTAGAGTCATTTTTATGAGTCACAGGAAACTAGAAAAACATATTACGATTCATTAGTTTAACCTGTTGGCCCAGCAGAAAGCAGGACTCACAGGGCATGGAGCAGGGATGAGGAAGAGACTCTTGGGCTAGACCGGAGGGTGTGGAGCTACTCCAGAAGGCAGGAACTAGTGGGCTGGACAATATAGTTCTAGGGGCTGCCAAGGGGTGAGGGCGGGTGCTGGGCTCAAGGGAAAGATTATTTCTAGAGGAGAAGGTACACATTTCAGACACCCAGCCATAGGAACCAACCATTCACCTAACTCGAGCAGACAAGTTTCACTGAATCCTACCAAAACAGTCCACCCTTATTTAGCTCTTTGACCAACCCTGTGCTAGACCTCTGCACATATGATCTCTCATCTTTGCAACCACTCTACCACGAAAAAAAAAACCTATTGGCATTGAGTCGACTCTGACTCATAGTGACCTCACAGGACAGAGTAGAACTGCCCCATAGAGTTTCCAAGGAGCGCCTGGTAGATTTGAATGGCTGACCTTCTGGTTTGCAGCCATGGCACTAAACCACTAAGCCACCAGAGTTTCCACCCCTCTGCTAGCGGGCATCATGTCATCTCTTTTACGTCTGTGGAATCTGAGGCTGGGATTCATTATGCAACCTGCCAGATGTCCCAGAAGCAGGATTTGCAAAATCAGGATTCCCACTGGATTCTGGTTAATATCGGAACCACCATTTCTTGCTGAGCATCTGGGCAGATCATCTCACCTCTTTTAGCCCTGGTTTTCCCATTGGTCAAAAAAGGAATAGTAATGGCTCTCGTCTTGCAGGGAGGACAGAATAAAGACAGGTGAGACCAGCACGGTAGCCACCGACTGTATGTGTTTATACTGAAAACCCCAAAACCATTTCCACTGAGTTGTTTCGGACTTACAGCAACCCGATAGGACAGAGTCGAGCTGCTCCAGCTGCTATTTTACTAGCAGTGCTGGTAATGCAGTGGTTAAGTCCTCAGCTGCTAACTGAAAGGTTAGGGGGTTCAAATCCACCAGCCACCGTTCAAGAGACAGATGTGGCCATCTGTTCCCATAAAGATGACAACCTGGGAACCCCTATAAGGCCATTCTACTGTGTCCCATAGGGTCACAATGAGTCAGAATTGACCCGATGGCCATAGGTTTCTTTTACCAAGTCTTATGGAACTGAATTCTTTTTGTTAGGTGATAGTAGGCAGTTTGCTGTGGTTTCTATGTTGAAGATACCAATTCTAACCCCCCATCCCCAGGAGAACAAAGTAGGCTTCTCTGGAATGAATCATCCATTACGAAGGGAATCACATGCTTTTCTTGGGAAATTTGCAACCTCACACTCAGTCCCTGATGGATGAAGAAGAATGATTTCATGTTGTTCCACTGCTTACACCCCAGTGGTTCTCAAACATGGGTTTTCCCTTGAAAGGAAAGATGTCTTGTCCTTACTAAAGGCTATCACAAGCCTTTCTGTGGCACAGCTCAGCGCTGGCGTCCACCACAAAGACATTTATATGTCCTTTGGGGGCTCTGTGCCAGGCGTGCAGACTGCCCAAACTTTCCGCCCATCTGTTACAGGGAGGGCAGAGCCCCGGCTTCTGCCAAACCCAGGCAACGGGAATGCCTTCTTGGAACAAAGGCCACCATTGCTTCTCTCCCAAGCAGCGGGCGAGCTGCCCAGGTAGGAGCCTCGGACCCCCAAGTGCCCTTCTCACTCCTGAACCACAGCACGCTGAATGGTCAAGTGAGATTACAAAGACCAGGATGTGCAGCTTAGTTGGACAGACAGAGGACAGCGTGCCGCCTGTCAAGGCTGGGATGTGGCACTGCCAGGTATGTCTCTTTGGTTTGGGGTAGCAAGAAAGTGGTGGTGAGTTGGGGGTCCAGATGCAGGACCTTTATAACAGCACCAGATAGAGGACCTTCTGCCCCCACCCCTGAGTCCCTGCCAGCCCAGAGTTCAGGGTGGCCGTGGTAGACCCATGTTGGGGTGGCAGTATATCTTAGCGGCTGTGAGAGTTGGCTCTGGAGAAAGACTTTCCAGTTCCAGCCTTGGCTCTGCTGTTTACTGCCTCTGCAGCTTTTGGCAGGCTATTTAGCCTTTCTTTTTGCTGAGTACCTCCAGAGAAGCCGATGTCAGGATGATGATGAAGTCTGGTCTGTTAATTTGGGAGACGCCGGGAAACCGGCCAGGGAAAGTACAGGAAGAAGTATGCCCTATGAAGCCAGTGGCCACAGTGGGCAACTGCAGTCTAAATTTACAAGAAAGCTCCCAAAATGGTGTAGGACCTCCAGCTCAGAATCATCCCAGCCGGCGGGTAAGGGAGTTGGGGTAGTCACACTCCCACTCCCGTCAGGCATATGTCAAGGGCTTCCTGAGGGGCATTTCCAGCCTGCCATGTTCATGGGAAAGTGGGTTCCCAGCAGCTTGAGGCAGGTCTCAGAAAGATGCAGAGGCTGGCCTTTGGAAATCAGGTCTGGGCACACCAAAATAGTAAGGGGACCGGGGCAGAGTACTGGCAACATTTGCTATAGTCCCAAAGCCTCGTGTCTTAGTCTGAGAAGGGGGTGTAGTCATAGTTATTACAATGAAGGATGAAGCAAAATGATGCCCGTTGGAACCTGAGCGTGACTTGTGGCCCGTTAGCAATGCTTGCTCAGTGTTGGCTGTTTTGTGAGAACGACTCAGCCTGGCACAGTGTGCGTGAGGGTTCTGTTTGCAGGTCCACCAATTCTTTTACTCTGTTGAGAGTTCTCAAGCCTTTGAATCTGAGCAAACACGTGCATATCTGAAGAAAGAGATTTGTGAGATACGAGGTCTGACAATCAAGTCCACGAACTTAACTTGTTGTAAGTGCTACTTACCTCATTGATGAATATCACTACAGTCACGTTCGAAGTACTCCCCTTGGGGAGCTGTGCACTGATGCCGATGCCTAGACCACCCTTCAGAGCAATTTTGAAACTCTTTCTTTGGAATGGCCGTTGTACACAGTGGCAAGTTTGCAAACTTAATTGTGTAGTTGTCTATGACGGAGTTTTTAGCCAGTAAACAAATAAATGTAATGGTATGCCCTCCCTACTCACCTGATCTTGCCCCCAGTGACTTTTTTCATGACCCAAAGAGAAAAGGAATATTCCAAGGAAGATACTTTGATGACATTGAGGACATCAAAGGTAATAAAAAAAAGAGTTCCAAAATTACTTTGAAGAGTGGACTAGGTGCTGGCATCAGTGCATAGCTTCTTAGGGGGAGTACTTTGAAGGTGACCATAGTGATACTCAGCAATGAGGCATGTAGCCTTTTTTCTAGATGTGTTCATGAACTTAATTGTCAGGGCTCGTGTATGTGTGTCTGTACAGACATATATATGGAAAGCCTGGTGGCATAGTGGTTAAGTGCTCCGTCTGCTAGCCAAAAGGTTGGCAGTTAGAATCCCCCTGGCACTCCTTGGAAACTCTATGGAGGAGTTCTACTTTGCTCTATAGGGGCACTGTGAGTCGGAATTGACTCGACGGCAGTGGGTTCTATATGTATATATGAAACTCTCTTGGCATAGTAGTTAAGTGCTGTGGCTGCTAACCTAAAGGTCGGCAGTTCAAATCCACCAGGTGCTGCTTGGAAACTCTATGGGGCAGTTCTATTCTGTCCTATAGGATCGCTATGAGTCGAAATCAGCTTGACGGCAATGGGTAGAATATCCTTCCTCAGGGATACCTGTACTGCTTTCGTCAGGTGCGTTGTGGCAGTGGTGGAGAACCCAGCTAGAAGAGGCCTAAAAACAAGAAACTGTGACTAGCTACAGGACATCTGAACCAAGTCTGCAGGGAAATTGTCATAAACAGAACCTGGTATGTTTGGTTGGGTAATTTTTAAAAATTAATTTTTTTTCTTTTGCAGTAAACAGATTATCTTAATAGTAAAATCAACGGGAGTGAAGTGGGGAGGTGGGGGGTGGGAAATCATGCAAATCTAGCAAATAACAGAATGAAAATAGTCTTTTTCAAACACCTAAGGTCAGACATATGTTATTCTTTGATTCTACGTTATCGTCTTACCATTTTTCCAGCACTGAGAATTAATACAGGAACACAGTAGGATAGATACTTGGAAGCTGCACAAGAAATATATTTTTGTTAGTATGCCCCCCCTTTGGACAATTCACACTGGGGGCAATAAAGATTAATCATATATAGGAAACTGAGTACGTGAAAACAGGTACATTCGTAGCCACAAAACAGCAGCTAGCTGTGCCTCCAAGTTGGACATTATTTATTGTTCTGTTACTCTCTCAGTATTCCTTTTAATTTGGGTCTTATTCCAGCCATTCAAGGAACCAGTCCATTAAAAATATGAAACTAAAACAAAAAAGCAATTACCATTTTAAAAGCCCAAAATATTAAACAGGTTTTACAACAAGAGTCTGAGTGTTAGGCTGTATATTATTATTTCAACTCTTTGCTTGATCCAGCTGAATATTCCAGACTCATTAGTTCTTGTGTTTGCAAGAGCATCTGACAACTGCTTGGTTTCTGTGGCCAAAACCCCATTATACTCTGGCCTCGGTCTGCATACAGCTTTCTCTGACTTTCAGCTTTACAGAACCGACAGAAGAAATAACTGATAATAATGTACGGAATTCATACTCCAAATTGCGAGACTTTGGAATCTGTCTCCTCCCAAAGGCAGTGAGCTCTTTGAGAACAGATAGTATTTTAAATTCATCTTTACATCCTCCTAGGACAGAGTAGAGACTGAATGAATGAATGATAAAAATTACCACTGGCGCCAAAAAATGATTTTACAAATTAGGTCTGTGATACTTTAATAACAGGGTACTCTCTTCCAGTTAAACCCGAGACTCTGGGTAGTGCAAACAGTTAGGTGTGTGGCTACCAACTGACATGCTAGTGACCCGAACACTCCCCAGAAAGACCTGGTGACCTACTTCCAACAAATCAGTAGAGCGCGTTTTTTCCCTGAAGCCTGTAAGGTTGCCTTGAGACGGAACTAACTGGATGGGCGAAGGACACGGAGTTTGGTGTCTCGGGCTTGCTATTAAATCTAAGGAGAAAACCAGCGACTTTACAGTGGAGACACCTGGCGGGCACTACCTAACCCAAATGACTGAAGTCACACTCATCAGTAGTGGGACAAACTGATTTGATTCGTTGAGAAGGTCGGCCTCACTTCCGGGCTGTTGGTGCTCAAGATGCATCGTCTGAGTCTCGTCACCAGGAAAATCAGAGTTAAACGAGAGACGATCTCCAAAAAAAGCAGTTTGAATTCTTAAAAAATGGCAATGTTGGGGAAGACTTGATAAGAAGAGAAAGAAAGAAAAGAAAAGAAAATTTAAAGGCAGCAAAAAAGACTTGACAACTAAATGCATTCCACGACTCTGGATCCTGAACTGGGGGGACATTGCTGCAAGTAATGTCATTGGCACAACTGGCAAAAAATAAAAACGGACTGTAACTTAGATAATAGTATTGCATTAATGTTAACTTTCCTGAATTGGAAAATTTTCACTGGTGGTGTGTAAGAGAATGACCTTGTTCTTAGAGGATACACACTTAAACATTTTTATCGGCATAAATGGTTCAGAAAACACACACACACATACACACGGACATATGAGGACTGCCAATTAAATTCGCAAATTCATCCTAAAAAATGTGCTGCATACCTTATTGCTGAACATCACCATGGTCACCTTCGAAGTACTCCCCTTGGGAAGCAATGCAACGATACCAAAGCCTAACACACACTTCAAAGCAATTTTGGAACTCTTTTTCTGGAATGGCCATCAGAGCTGTCATTGTATTTCCCTTGATGTCCTGAATATCATCAAAATGCCTTCCTTTCAATATTTCCTTTATCTTCACGTAAAGAAAACAGCCCTTGGAGCCAGATCAGGTGAGTAGGAAGGGTACGCCAATACAGTTACGTATCTACTGGCTAAAAACTCCCTCCTAGATGTCTATACAATTAAGTTTGTGAACTTGCCACCATGCCACCATGTGCAATGGCCATATATGGAAACCCAGGTGGTGTATGGTTAAGAGTTATGGCTGCTAACCGAAAGGCTGGCAGTTCAAATCTACCAGGTGCTTCTTGGAAACTCTATGGGGCAGTTCTCCTCTGTCCTCCAGTGCTGCTATGACTTGGAACTGAGGTGGCAACAGACTTGGCTTTTGGGTTTTTTAAATCTATACATATCCCACAAATCTTACTGTAGGTTTTTTTTTAACCGAGGTAAAAGTCACATCACATAAAATGTCTCATGGGGTAGTGTACAGTCCAGCGGCATGTTGCATAACTGCCTCCTTTATCAAGTTCCAAATTATTTTTATCACCTGGAAAGAAAAGCTCATGTATTTTCAGAGTTCATTCGTGTTATGGCATGTGCCAGTAATTCATTTCTTGTTATGATCAAATACTATTTCATCATGTGGACATACCACATTATTTATTTTGCAACTGACAGGCCATTGGATTGGTTCCACTTCTTCGCTATTGTGAATAACGCTGCACTGAACATTTGTGTGGCGATATGTTTTCATTTCCCTTAACCCTGGTGGTGTAGTGGTTGAGGGCTATATCTGCTAACCAAAAGGCCTGCAGTTCAAATCCGCCAGATGCCCCTTGGAAACAAGCAGTTCTACCCTGTTTTACAGGGCTACTATGAGTTGGCACAAACTCAATGGCAGTGGGTTTTTATTTTTAGGTTTTGGGGTATACTTAGAACTGCTGTGTTACTTTTATTTATTTATTGTACTTTAGATGAAACTTTACAGAACAAACTAGTTTCTCATTCAACAGTTAGTACACACATTGTTTTATGACACTGGTTGATAACCCCACTACAGGTCAACACTCTGCCTTCTGAAACTTAGGTTCCTTGTCACCAGTTTTCCTGTCCCCTCCTTCCCTCTAGTCCTTGCCTCTGGGCTGGTGTGCCCTTTTAGTCTTTTTTTGTTTTATTGGTCTGTCTAATCTGTAGCTGAACCTCAGGCGTGACTTGAGTACTGAGCTAAAGGGGTGTTGGGAGGCCACACTCTCATGGTTTCTGCAGTCTCTCTCAGGCCAGCAAGTCTGGTCTTTCTTGTGATTTAGGATTTTGACCTACGTTGTTCTCCAACTCTGTCCAGGACCATCTGTTGTGATCGGTCAGAGCAGTCAGTGGTGGAAGCTGGGCACCATCTAGTTGTTCTTGACTCAGTCTAGTGGAGGCCGTGGTAACTGTGGTCCGTTACTCCTTTGGACTAATCTTTGGTTGGTAGTTTTCTTCATTCTCCGTTGGTCCCAACAGGGTGAGACCATTGGAATATCTTAGATGGACGCTCACAGGCTTTCAAGACCCCAGACCCTATTCACCAAAGTAGGCTACAGTACCCTGTATTTATAAACTATTGGTATGCCAATTGAGATAGCTATTCGCTGAGACCACAGCCCACAGCCCAGATACTGAGTCCCTTGGGGAGCTTGGATGTGTCTACAGAGCTTCCATAACCTCGCTTTGTACAAGTTCAGTTCATGATAACATTTAAATAAATTGCCCCAAATTTTGGTTTCCAAAGTGGCTGCCTCATTTTAACATTTGTCCTCTTGTTGTAAAAATTTTACTTGTTTTTAACTGTGATTAAGTGAAAGTTTACAATCCAAGACAATTTGCCACATAAAACTCCGAGTGCCTACCTCTCTGCAACTCTATCTGCTCTGCTCACCCTGTGACTTCCAGTATCCACTCAACCCACACTTCTCCCCTCCTCTGCACCCTCTCCTCTCCCCTCTAAAAAGAAACCAGTAGGACAGCCTCATATACATATTAAAACATATACGCACACCACATACACCACACTGAGTTCCTAGGTCCAGTCTATTCTGTGTCTGAAGTGTTGGCTCCAGCGCTGGTCTCAGCTCTAGGTTAGCCGCAAGTCCAAGGGCCATGTTCTCAGGGGACCCTCGGGGGTGTCAGACCACCAAGTCGGGTCCTTTAACAGAATTCTTGATCTGCATAGCCCTTTCCTTCATGTTCCATCAGGGACTTAACATTGTGTTGCCTCTCAGGGTTGCCTACGGTGGTGGCCGGGCACCCCGTTTGCATTCTTTGTGTGACTCTTTTGGAAGTCTGAAATTATTTCTAAGGAAGAACTTGGGGGAGGGGGAGTAGCACGCGCACCCAGGCAGACCCAGAAACCAATGTTCACATAGCTGGGGACGCACCGACGGAGACTCATCCAGCTGGGGTGCCACGGCAGCAAAGGGAGGAGGTGGAGAGCATGACAGGCCAGGCAGCCTGAGGGGAGATTCCAGAGTGGAAATTTCTGTCAGAGGTGATGCATTTTGAAAGTGCTACCAAAGCACTTCCATGACCAGAAACGTGGTCCAGGGCGCCAGCGTGCCCAGCCTGCGCCAGCCTGTCCCCCTCAGCCTCCGGAGCAGCCACGGCGGATGGAACCCCACGGACTCCCTCAGGTCCCCCAATGCCTGGGTGAGCTGGGGCAGCCAAGTCCTTTGATGAATGGACCTCTCTAGGAAACTGCCATTTCCCTTGCAAAAAGTCTGCCTGGCTGCCGCCACGCAGCGACCACCCACGTGATTCTCCCGGTTAGACGAGAACAAGAATGTGGAAGTCGTGCATGGCAGTAGTAGCCTGAAGGTTGTATCTAAGGCTTTTGTTCCAGTTATATCAGCTTCTCAGAGTGCTGGCTCCCCAGCCAGGGATCAGGATCTCTCAGAACTGGCTAGAAATGCAGACTGCCAGGCCCACGCTGGCTAGCCCAGCCTGCCCTAGACACCGAACCAGAACCTGCATTTCAACAAGGTCCCCCGTGGACACGGTGAGCACATCAGAGCTTAAGAAGGGCTGCCTCCATGGAGAGTCCCAAACTCTTCTAGTTGTTACAATCACCGTGACTGCTTACAAAAGAATTCATGTTCCCACCAGCCATTATGTTATAGTGTACCCTTGAGTCAACTTCGACTCAGTGTGACTATCATGGATTGAACTGTGTCATCCCATCAAAATGTGTACCAACTTGGTTACACTGTGATTCCCAGTGTTGTGTGGCTCTCCTCCATTGTGTGATTTTCCTATGTGTTATAAATCATCATCTCTGCCTGTGGTTAAAAAGGATTAGGGTGGCATGTGACACCCTTGCTCTGGTCATATCCCTGACCTAATGCTGAGGGAGTTTCTCTGAGGTGGGGTCTGTACCACCTTTTAGCTTACAAGAGACAAAAGGAAAAGGAAGTCTACAGAGAGTTGGGGACCTCACATTACCAAGACAAGAGTGCTGGGAGCAGAGTGCAGCAGCTTTGGGAGCTGAGGTTCCTGGGCGGAGATGCTCCCAGACCAAGGGAACACTAATGAATCACAAGGACCTTCCTCCGCAGCTGACACAGAGATCAAGCTGTCCCCGGGAGCTGGAGCCCTGAATTTGGACTTGTGGCTTCTAAACTGTGAGAGAAGGAATTTCTCTTTATCAAAGCCAGCCCCTTGTGGTATTTCTGTTATCACAGCACTAGATGACTAAGACGTGGCCCTACATGGGAGGGTAGGACTGCCCCATAGGATTTCCTAGGCTACAGTGTTTAGGACAGTATACTGCCAAGTCTTTTGTCCTGTGGAGCATCCCGTGATTAGAAGCACTAGGGCCCTTTCCCATAACCGTTCCCAAACCCAAACCTCACTAGCTCCCATCAAGTCGATACCAGTTCGTGGTGACCCAACAAGACAGAGCAGAACTGCTCTGTATGTCTCCAAAGCTGTACTCTTTATGGACGCAGATAGCCATGACTTTCTCCCATGGCGTAGCTGGTAGGTTCGAACCACTAACGTTTTGGTGGGTTTTGCATGTCTAACGAGTCCCAGGAGATGCTGACGCTGCTGGGTTGGTGACCAGCTCTCCCAGTCCCCAGGAGAGTTGTGGTCCCCAACAGTGGGCAGCTGAGTGCTTTGGCCATTACACTGCCCGGGCCGCTTCACCTGAAAGCCATCCCAAACCGAAACGAAGCCTGCTGCCGCTGAGTTTGCTCCCATTCACAGAGACCTTATATGACAAGACTGTGATCTTTATAGACTGTCACATCTTTCTCCCAGAGCAGCTGGTGGATCTGAACTTAAGACCTTGAGCTCTTAACCATTGAGCTCTTAACCACTGTGCCTGCCAGGGCCATAAAAGATGAATTGAAGTTGTCTAGGGCGAGGCCCTGGAATGTGAGCATTTTTAGCCAACCTGTAAGTGCTCTTCTGCTCAGTTAAGTTTGTTAAACAACACTTCAGATGCTAATTCTAAAGACAAAGGGGAAATCTATGCCCTGAAGGGAGTTGGTGGGTGTTGCAAACAAGGCTTAACAGTTTGTTCTGCTTCAAACTCCTGCTGAGAGATATACTGAATCAGAATCTATGCCTTCATAACCTCCACAGGTTAGTGTTGAGAACCACAGGTCTCCTAGTGGCTCTGAGAATTGGTTACCAACCAGCATCATTAACATCATCACCCAGGAACTCATTAGACATGCAAAGTTTTCGCAGGGGTTCCAACCTGAGGGCCCAGTTGAAAAGAAAACTGGTGCAAACAATTAGCTTGGTAGCTGTCTTAGTAATCTAGTGCTGCTCTAATAAAAATATCACAAGCAGATGGCCTTAAAAAAGAAAAAAAAATGATTCCGTTACAGTCCAGTAGGCTGCAATTCCAAATTCAGGGCATCAGCTCCAGGGGAAGTCTTCCTTTGCTGGCTCTAGAGGAAGCTCTCTGGACTGAGAGCTTCCGGGGCACAGGGATCCCGTGACCTTTCCACAGATGCGCTCTCCTCCCTGCTACCAGCACTGCTTCTCAGTGGTAAGAGGTCCTCAGTTGCCTTGCCTTCCCTTGTATTCCAAGAGATCGCCTCACAGCATAATGCAATCTTACAGATTGAGTCCTGCCCTACTAATACAAACCACCACCCATCCTCCCATGTTAACATCACAGGGGCAGGATTTACAACATAGAGGAACACCACATTAATACTGGGGATCATGGCCTAGCCAAGTTGCTGCATACATTTTGTGGTGGTGGGGTGGGGTGGGGGACCCAATTCAGTGCATGACAACTGCTAACTGGACAGCTGAAGGTTAAGTCTACTCAAAGCGACCTGGAAGAAAAAGGTCTGGTGACCTATGTCTGAGAAATAACCGTGAGAACCCAGTGGAGCACAGTTCTGCACAGACACACGAGTGTGGTTACCGTGAGTTGGAACAGACTCAAAGGCAACTGGTTTGTGTTCTGAAGAGGAGAAGTGTAAGCATTTTTTTTTTTCCAGTGGTTGCATATAATTTTAAGCATTTCTGAAGTGCCCTGGGGTTTCAGGAGAGGCTGCCAGCCTCAAGGTCTGCTTTTTTCCCACCTCAAACAAAGCACTGTGAGGCCTTTGCTGGATGCCAACTCAGCATCTACCTATACCGCACTCTTCACTTAGCAATATCATTAGACATGGCGTGCCTAAGCCAAGCCATGGTCGTTTCAGTTGCTTCGCGTGCTTGTGAAAGCTGGAGGATAAATAACAAAGGCCGCATCTGTTATGGATAACACTGTGAAGAATAGCAATTTCAGAACACTTAACTGTCGTACTGTGGAACCGGTACATAGACCAAGAAGAGACAGTTGGTGGAACAGAACAAGGGGATACTAGGGACACTGTATGGTTTAAAATACAGAAAGTATATACCAGGGGTTGTATCTTTTCACCATACTTATTCAATCTGGATGCTGAACAAACAATCTGAGAAACTAGACTACATGAAGAACAGGTCATCAGGATTGGAGGAAGACTCATAAACAACCTGGGTTACGCAGATAACACAACCCTGCCTGCTGAAAATGAAGCACTTACTGATGAAGATCAAAGGGTTACACCTTAGTAGAAAGGAAAAAAAAAATCCTCACAACTGGAATAATAAGAAATATCATGAAAAAGGGAGAAAAGATTGAAGCTGTCAAAAATTTCATTATACTTCGATCCACAATCAACATCCATTGGAACAGCAGTCAAGAAGTCAAATGACACACTGCATTGGGCCAATCTGCTGCAAAAGACCTCCTTAAAATGTTGAAAAGCAAAGATGTCACTTTGAAGACTAAGGTGTGCCTAAGCCAAGCCATGGCATGCTATTTCCAGTTGCCTCACATGCTTGTGAAAACTGGACAGTGAATAAGAAGACCAAAGAAGGATTGCTGCCTTTGAATTGTGGTGTCAGTGAAGAACACTGAATATATCATGGACTGCCAGATGAATGAACAGCTCTGTCTTGGAAGAAGTATAGCCAGGATGCTCCTTAGAAACAAGGGCTGTGAGGGAGGGACTGCCAGTGACAAAGTCTCACTACCCTTTGGCCATGTTATCAGCCCCTAGAAAAGGACATGATGTGTAGTAAAGACGGTAAGCAAAAAAGAGAAAGACCCTCAACAAGATAGACTGACACAGTGTCTCAAACATGGCAAGGATTGTGTTGTACATGGATCACTGTGAGTCAGAACTGACCTAGTGGGGCCTAGAACAACAACAAAGTTTCAAAGACCAGGTGGTATTTGAAAATCAGGGTTATGCAAAAATGAAGAATGATCATGTCAGATCACAAAACGGAGGATGATTACATCACTGCACAATTACCAAACCACTGAGAATTATGGCCCAGCCAAGCGGACACATAACCATCACAGCCAGTGTTACTCTCACCTTGCACCTCAGCATTCCTCACTGCCCAGTAGGCATCATTAATGGACAAATCAGTCAGACAGTAGATTTTTACTATTGCCCTAAATGGGAAATGTCAGATACCAAGACAGTTGATAAACGAGAAGAAAGTATACTTCAAACCTGGTATGAGACTTGTAGCACTAAAATGCCTGCTGCTCGGAAAAGAATACTGAGGCTCTGAGAGCGTATGTACTTGCCCAAGTTCACTCAGTTGGTAACTAGTGTCAGGGCCCAGACTGAGAAGCATCTTTTTCCTGATTCCAGTGATGCCAAGAAGCCTGGCTCCAACACATGGACATCCCTGGTCCATTGTGGCAACGTGAGATGGACTTTTCCATCTTCTCTGCTGCCTCTGCCACTCAAGAATGTAGAAGCAGGTAACACTGCCACTCTCTTGGGCTGGAGGGTTTTGCTTGATTTCTAGCTCTCGTTGGCTACCTCATTCTCAGGGTCATTAACTGTAAAATGGAGATAACATTATCACTTGATTCAGAGCATTGTGAGGATTTAGTGTAAAACAAACCAACCAAAAAAATCACTTAAAACAATTATTAAACTTCCTGGAACACTGTTGTCATTGGTAGTTGCCATCAGATCGTTTCATCTCATGGTGACCCCATGTGTAACCAAATGCCACTTGGGTTCTTATCCTATCTATTAAGATAGAACAATCAGCTAATAAACCGATCGAAATTAAGATGGACACCAATTACAAAGAAAACAGAAAGTGGTAAGTTTATTGTCCCCACATACAACGAGCAGTGCAGCACAATGCCATGTGCTCATGGTCCCAGGGTTTCAATAGCTTTTTGTTTCCAGTGACATCCAGGGGTTGGGTTTAGTCCCGGAACTTTCTGCCCTTAGCCCTCCCATGTCCACATCTGGAGGTCCAGCTGTTGCATACTTGGTTTCCTGGATGGTCTCAGGTGGAAAGGTTGGCCGGGAAGTGTCTTCCTTTCTGGTGGTGATTGGGTTCAGGGTCGCCTAACCGGCATGATGTCCTCAATGTGCGCATGCTCTAAGGTCCACGGTTGGGTGACACACGATCTTCTTGATCTGCGCATGCTCCGAGGTCTAGGTTGGGCCAGTGTCGCAGATAGAGCCACCTTCTGCAGTGATTTCCTGAAAGCGATTGCTCCAGACAGGTTTGTGGTTAGCAAGACAAAGAAAGGAGGGAAGAAAGGACGGGAGGGGGTGTTGATGGGGGTTTCACACCAACAAAACATTGCCCAGTCCAGAGCTACCTTCACGATCTTGGTAAACTCCAATTCATTGCTGCAGTTCCTGTGACTTTTGAGTGCCTTCCAACCTAAGGGGCTCATGGTCTGGTGCTATAGCAGACAATACTTTGTTGCCATCCATAGGACTCTCACTGGCTAATTTTAGGAAGTAGCTTGCCAGGCCTTTCTTCCTAGTCTGTCTTAGCCTGGAAGCTCTGCAGCCCCTGCTGGTATCTGAAATACCAGTGGCACAGCTTCTAGCATGACATCACACAAGCAAGCCCCCGCAGCACAACAAACTGATAAATGGGGGGGGTGGGGGTGGTGTCCTGGTGCATAGTATGGATAAACGGTAGCTATTTTTGTTATTTTTCAATAGAACTGTAGCAGTCAAATAGAGGTGAAACTAAACAGCTTAGTTTATGGTCACTACTTTTTGGTTGTTGTGTGCTGTTAATTTTGACTCATAGCGACCCCTATAGGGCTTCCACGGCTTAAATCTCTTGGGAAGCCGACTGCCACATCTTTCTCCCTCAGAGTGGCAGATGGATTTGAACCAATGACCTTTAGGTTAGCAGTCGATTGTTTTGACCACTGTACCACCATGGTTCCTTTTTCAGACGGGGTAAAATGTTTCCAAGGAAAGCTTTCTCTTAACTTTTGACATGTCAGCTGCAGTAAAGTGATTTTAATTTGTAAGCTCTATTAGTTTCCTGTGACTCATTAAAAAAAAAACAAACAAAAAACCCCACAAACTTGATGGCTTACCATAGAATTTTTCTTCTTCCCTTGTCGTAGAGGTGAGAAGTCTGAAATCCAGCTGCTGGCAGGGCAGCATTTCCTCTGAAGATCTGGGTGGAAAACCTTTCTCACTTCTTCCAGCTTCTGGGGGCTCCAAGCTTCCCTTGGCTGATGGCTGTGTAATTCCAATCTTGCTTCAGTGTTCATCCAGCCTTCTCCTTTGTGTAAGATTCTCTTTGTCACTGGATTTAAGGCTTAGCCAGTGAGTCTATGACACTCTTATTTTGAGATCCTTATTTTAGTAAGGTCTGCCAAGACCCTTTTCCTAAATAAATAAAGTCACCATCACAGTTCTGGGAGCTGAGATGTAGACATCATTTGTGGTGCACAACTTAATTTATGACACAAGGCAGGAAGTGTCCCTGGTTTCTTCCACCCCGGAAGAAAGGGGTTTGTGTAGGAGAGCAGATTGCTTCCTTGTATTTCCTCCAGCTGTTCCTGCCTCCCACAGCATCGACTTTCTCCCAAATTCAGGGCCCTGTGCTCCTGACTTTCTCCCAAATTCAGAGCCCTGTGCTCCCAATGTCTTGTTGCTTCTGACTCTTTCCTGGCTTATCAATTCAATTCCCCAATATTCAGGTGGCCAGGCAACCTGGGGACGGGCTGGTCCTGTGTCAGGTGACTTTTCCTACCCAAATCACTTGTGGCCTTGGGGAGATGAAAGTGTATACAGAATCGTGTTATTAAAAACATAGTTTCCCAGGAGGTGGGCTCCTTCAGGTCTCTGTCTAGTGGGGCCGGTGGAGCACCTGTCCTTCTTTTTAACCAAACAGGTGCCATCAGGTTGACTTCAACTCATGGTGACCGCATGTATGTCCACGTAGAATTGTGTTCCCTAGAGTTTTCAATGGCTGGTTCTTCAACAATAGCTCACCAGGCTATCCAAGGTATCTCGGGATGGCCTCAAATCACTGACTTTTGGGTTGGCAGTCAAAGGCATCACTGCCTCGTCTCTGGAGGAGGGGGGTTCACAGCTGCCTGATGGCCAGAGTTTCCTTCTTACTAGTTCCGGGGTCTGAAGCTGTGTGGCCTCATCTCTGAATGCAAGGGCTGCCCATTAAATTCACGAACTCATCCTAGAAAAAGTGCTACATACCTTATTGCTGAATATCACTACGGTCACCTGTGAAGTCCTCCTCTTGGGAAGCTGTGCACCAACCCCAGTGCCTAATCTACCCTTCAGAGCAATTTTAGAACTCTTCTGTAATGACTATCAAAGCTGTTGTCACATTACCTTGGATGTCCTGAATGTCATCAGAATGTCTTCCTTTCAAAGAGTGTGCTGTAACTGGGCAGGGGGAGCAGTGAGAGCTGCATATAGGTGGGCATGCAAGTTTATATGGGAATGTACATTTTCATTCAATCATAATAAAATAAAATGTCTTCCTTTCAATATTTCCTTTATCTTTGGGTTAAAGAAAAAGGTCACTGGCGGCCAGGTCAGGTGAGTAAGGAGGGTGTTCCAGTATAGTTATTCACTGAACAAAAACGGCCTCACAGACAACTATACAATTAAGTTTGTGAACTTGCTACTGTGCCACTATGTGCAATGGCCTTTCTGGAAAGACTTCCAAAATTGCTTGAAGGATGGACTAGGCACTGGCATCAGTGCATAGCTTCCCAATAGAAGTACTTCAAAGGTGACCATAGTGATATCCAGCAGCGAAGTACATAGTATTTAGAACACTTAGTTCATGGACTTAATTGTTGGACCTCTGTATTTATAGGGATCTCATAGCTCCATGGTGGTCCTGTCCAGGGGATCTCTGACTTGAGGAAAATAAGACTTTCATTAATTACCTTTACCTATTCTAGAGTTGGAAATCCCGGTGGTATAGTGGTTAAGCGCTGTGCCTGCTAACCAAAAAATGTCAGCAGTTCAGATCTACCAGGTGCTCCTTGGAAGCTCTGTGGGGCAGTTCTACTTTGACCTGTAAGGTTGCTATAGGTTAGAACGGACTTGACAGCAGTGGATTTTTTGGGTTTAGAGTCATCCAGCCAGCCCTCAATGATAATTGCAAGAGAAATGAAAAATGGTGGTGTGTGAGAACAGAAGCATCTTAAATGCTTTGCTGGAAGTGGCAACTTTCCCCAGCACTTATTCTCACACTCCTGTGTTGCCAGGTTCATGATGTTATCATTCCAATCCAGAGGGCCACAAACTTCAGGCCCCCTTTTTCTAGGGTGGTGCCCTTTGCTTTAATTGTAACATGACTTCCAAAGCCAAGTGCCATCGAGTCAGATCCGACTCATGGCGACCCTAGGGGCCCAAAGGGAATGATTTATACAAAACATTGATGACATCAGCCATCATAAAGACACTGCTGTGCTATGCAGGGGACTCATTCCAGGGCTCTGCCTGGGGCCAGTTATTTAGGCTCTGGAACCTGTGATTTCTTACTCCACGAGATGGCACCAATAGGGGGCTGAGGACAGCCCTGCAGCCTTTTGTTATCCAGCTGAAATGACAAAATGAAAGTGTCTGGTACTCCATATATGGAATACACGATTCCAGCCTGCCCTTTGGTACCCACGGCGGATTGGTTCCGGGACCCCTGAGGACACCCCAGTCCCCAGGATGCTCTAGTTGTTATGTAACATGGTGTAGTTCTTGCATATAACCTACCGACGTCCTCTTCCATACTTTAAATCGTCTCTAGATTGCGTATAATACCTGATACAACAGCAATCCATGGAAAGAGCTGTTATACTGTACTGCTGAGGGGATAATGACAAGACAGGAGATGAGCACTGCTCAAACCAGAAAGCTGGAGAGAGGCTGGGTATCTGTGGGAGACGGCTGCGGGGGAAGCCTACACATCACTTCCCTCAGGTGGATTCTCTGCATGCAGCAAATTCAAGTTTTGCTTTTTGCAGCTTTCTTCTTCCCCCTCCCCTCTGGTATCTCCAGTCCGCAGATATGGATGGCTGATTGCATATCATGACCACTGCACCCACATAATGGGACCCCAGGATTCATGCCGCGTGCCCTCCGGAAGTGTGACTATCTTTTCATAAAGAAGAGTTGGGCACTTCGATAAACAGAACCCAGGCTCAGGTATAACTTAAAGATGCCAGGATCGCACCACATTTTCTTCCCAGAGCCTGTGCAGGAGACTTGTGCTCAAATATCCTCCTCTAAAGGTTAACCATTGGAATTCCTCAGTGATGTACACAGTTAACAGGTTTGGCTGTAAACTACAACATTGGAGGTTCAAGTACACCCAGATGCGTCTAGGAAAAAAAGCCTGGTGATCTACTGGGAAGCGAGCTACCAAAAACTCTATGTGTTCTACTCTGAGACACACGGGGTCACCCTGAGCTGGAACTGATTCAAAGGCAACCGCTTTTTAATGGCCTGCTGGGCTCTGTTGGCTGGGTATGCTAAAAATAACTGGAGAAATCAAAACAAAACTGTTGAAGCAGATTGAAGGGTTCTTCTGGAAGGGGAAACACAGGAGCCAGGCCCTAGGAGGTTCTATTTAAGGATGAGCATCTTGTCATTCCTTCCCGTGGACGTCCTTGTGAAAACCTCATTCCTCAGGCAGGGCCGGCAGCTGGGAGGAAGAGGGCCGGGCACTGGGACTCACCTCCTCCCACGGCCCTCTGCGAGGCAGCTGCTGACCGGAGAAAAACAGGGGCGCCGAATGGAGCAGCAGCTCGTTCTGTAGTCCCACAAACGCCCCACTGAAATGGAGAAACACAAAAACCAAAGCTTTCAAGGCCAATTTCCCAACTGCCTGTTCTGGGAATAGCAAAATCAATGAGGCTCTGAAAAATTACAAGCGGTTCCCCTTGGAAACCCAGGTGGTACAGTGGTCAAGTGCTGTGTCTGCAAGCCAACAGATCAGCAGTTCTAATCCACCAGGCGCTCCTTGGAAACTATGGAGGAGTTCCACCTTGTCCTATAGGTTCACCATGAGTCAGAATTGATTTGGTTTGGTTCTTTTCTGGTTCCCTTAGAGAGAGACAGAGAGACAGAGAAAGATATAGAGACACACACAGAGACGAGGAGAGGGAAGGACAGAGGGTGGGGTTGGGTGGGGGAATCAGGATGCTTTGTTAAAGTAACTGCAAGGGCCAACACAAGCTTTCCCTTCCCTGTTTTATTTTTAAAGAACACATCTGGTCTCAATCTTTATACACCAGTGGACAAAAGCAATTAGACAGCTCTGCTTTCCATGTCATAATAATGAAAGTCATATATTTTCCATGGCTGTCTCATTTGGTTGCCCAGCTCGCAGAAAGAGCTTAAGTAGAATTTAAAATGCACGTCTTTGCTTGGCAGTACTGTTAGTGCCCTGAGGGCTGAGCGTTCCAGCATCGTCCAAAACCAGGAGAGGAGACAGGGTAGATACTACAGGTGTGTGCTAATAAACCTCGGAATAATTCACACGCATGTGGGACAGGCCCACAGCACCCGATCTTTCCAACAGGCCCTGGAGGTGGGGGTGGGGGCATATGTTATCAGCACATCTCTGCATCAGTTCTGATTTGGAAAGGTCGCTTGTGAGTCCGCTGCAAGAAGCCAGAGGAGTTTTCTTACAAGGTGACAGATATTTTCACTCTCTCTAGGGAGCCCCTCTTGGCGCTGTGGTTAAAGCGATCAACTGTTAACCGAAGAGGTAGGCAGTTCGAAACCAGTAACGGCTCTGCAGGAGAAAGATATGGCCATCTGCTTCTGTGGAGATTGACTGCCTGGGAAACCCTGTAGGGTTGCTGTGAGCCGGCAGGGGATAGGCTTCTAGCTGTCTCAGCGAGTGAGAGAAGACTCTCAGTGGGACGCAAAGGACAACACTCGGCACAAACTTTTTCCTCCTGCACCCACTGCTGTGATTCTGACTGACAGCGACCCTACAGGACAGAGTGTAGAACTGCACCATGGTATTTTCAAGGGGTGCTTGGTGGATCCCAACTGCTGACCTTTTAGTTAGCAATCGTAGCTCTTAACCACTAGGCCACCAGGGCTGGTCTGAGCAAAAAAAAGAAAATGAAGTGATTCATACCAAACCCACTGTCATCAAGTGTATTCCCACCCACAGCTATCCTCTAGGACAGAGGAGGACCGCCCTAGACGGTTCCCCAGTCTGCAATCTTTACCGAAGCAGCCAGCCACATCTTTCTCTTGAGGAGCGGTCAAAACACTGAGCTTTCGGTTCACAGCCAAGAGCTCAACCAACCGCGCCCTCAGAGCTCCTCATGGGACCCTTATGAGTTAGAAAAAGACACCCCCTCCAGGCTGATGCTGCCTTGGGCCCATGTGGTGAGGGCCCGCCTCACTCTGGGTGGAAGCCGCGTCCTGACCAGAACGCACAGTTCAGGGAACAAAAGCTAGAGCTGGCTACTGGTCCATTTGCCTCTTCCATGGGACACCCTTGTGTGGTCTGACGCCTGAGTAACTGTATGTTGTCGCAAGGTGGGTGGGCCGAGCAGCAGCTGTTCCTTGACACCCACCCAGAACCCTCTTAAAATAAGAGCTCTTGCACATAGGTTACCGGTTTTTCAAGTGTATGTTTGTTCAGACTTGGGGGCATGGTGCTCTTTGGTAGGGAGAGTGTTGGGTGGAAGAGTCCAGGCACGGGGCTGGAGAGGACAGGGTTAACGGCCAGCTCTCTCCTGTGACAGCTAGGCATACTTGTCCTGCCTCTGACACTGTTTTGGTCTCAGTTTCCTCGCCTATGGGACAGGGGAACTCTTCCCGCCACCCTTCCCTCCACCAAAAGTCTAGACTGGGAAGAAGTCTGGTAGTTTAGGGTCTTTCCTGCCCTGCCCCACCCCCTCCGCCCCGCTTGTGTCTACAAATAGAATTTCTCCTCCTCTCCTCCCCGGGCCTCTCCCCAACCGGCTCCTCAGATGTGTGTCGCTGGTGGTTTTACTGCTTTCGTTTGAGACTCAACCACCTCCAGTTGTCTTCAGCTTGTAATTTCCCTCTCCTAAGGCCCTGATGGAACACACACCCCCTTTCTGCCTGTTAGGCAAATTAGCACCCACTCAGCGGCCTGGGCCCCTGCAGAATCTGGCTGGGGCAAACAGAAACGTGTCTGCAGGACTAAGAATGCAAAGCACTGCGGCTGTCCTGTGGGGATTCGGCTTTTGCACGCAGGCTGAGCAGAGAGGATCCCATTCAATGGGGCTGGTCTGCAGCAGGAGGAAGAGACCCTGGCCCGTACACCCAAGGCCTCCTGCTTCTCCCACGCAGCCAAAAGAAGTGCTGAGAACCAGCTCACCATGTGGACAGCGTCTTCCTCTTTTTCCATGGGAGCAGTTCACACCCTGATCTGCGCCTACCAACAGTCAGTTCTAGTTTGCACCACAGAACCCCACAAATATCTTCACTCCTCTGTTATTGAATAGAGACCCAGACTTCCTCTTACGTGGGTGGACAGTCCCACCCTCCTAGGCCTGGGAAAGCCAGGGCAGAGTGATAGAGTTCAGCCTCTGTCAGAGCAGGGGAGGCTGGGACTGTGTTGATGAGTCCTTGTCCAGCGAGGTGACCTGCTCCTCTTTTACGGCTCCTCACCATGCTGGACTTCTGAGGTCCCTAGATCATGGTCATTGATCTGAGTGGGGTTAAGTAATGCCTGTCAAAGCCACTGGGTGACAGTAGTGGAGTGTCCTGGGGCCAAAACAATCAGCCACACACACGAGGAATGCCTGTGAGTCCTCGGTCATCTATTCAGGGTCTTTGGGAGTTCAATGCTTATATGAAGCCTGACAGTTAAGTCCGTGAACTTAATAGTTCTGAAGTGCTACATACCTCATTGCTGAATATCACCGTGGTCACCTTTGAAGCACTCCCCTTGGGAAGCTGTGTACTGATGCCAGCACCTAGTCCACCCTTCAAAGCCATTTGGAACTCCTTCTGGAATGGCCATTGCGCATGGTGCCAAGTTCACGAACTTCATTGCATAGTTGTCTGTGAGGGAGTTTTTAGCGAGTAAACAAAAAACTGTATTGGAACACTCTCCCGACTCACCTGATTTGGTCCCCAGTGACATTTTCTTTACCTGAAGATAAAAGAAATATTGAAAGGAAGGCATTACGGTGACATTCAGGACATCAAAGTAATGCGAAGACAGCTCTGGCGACCATTCCATAAAAAGAGTTCCCAAGTTGCTTTGAAGGGTGGACTAAGCACCGGCATTGGTGCACAGCTTCCCAAGTCGAGTAATTCCAAGGTGACCCTAGAGATATTCAGCAGTGAGGTGTGCAGCACTTTTTCTTGGATGGGTTCGTGAACGTAACTGTCAGATATTTTGCAGGGAAGTATAATAATGTTAATGCCTATTCAGAGCATCGTACAGTCTTCAAAGTCTTTTTCTTATCCAGGATAGAAAAGTGGTTAAGTGCTTGAACTAATGGATTGAAACCTTGATTCCTCTAGTGACTAAAGGATCTCCACTTAATTATGTCACCTTTGGCAGCCTCAGTTTGCCCATCTGTAAAATGGGAGATAAAACAGCCTCTACATTCACAAATCTGGGGAGAATTCAGTGCTTCGCCTGAAGCTCAAAGCGCACAGTCAGATGCAATGGCTCAGTCCTTCTTAGCTACTGTTCTTGCCCGCCAACTCATGTGACCCTAGGAACAACTCAGGCTGAGAGGTTTTTCTCTTTTGATAAATGAGAAGTGAGATCCGAGAGTAAACCAACAGGCAGGCGGGGTGGGGGAGCCTAGGAGGGTGATGTTTTGGGTATTGGGGGCTGGGGTAACAAACATGAGGGGGATGTGGAGGGGGACAAGGAGGTGGGTGGAGGCCCACTCTTACCCTGCTGCTTTGCCTTTCTCTGCTATGGGTGTAGGAAGAGCCACACCCTGAGATAACAGTTCCGTGAGTCCACTCGCAGGAGGGTCTGACACTTCATAGCAAACAGTGAATCAGATATTTGATTGGGATTTTATCCTGAAAAAAATAAAACACCGAACTTACAAAAGCAGCTTTGTTGTTGGGTGTCACGTGTCTACCTCCTAGCGACCCAGTGTGACCGAGTAGTAGGACTGCCCCACAGGGTTTTCTTGGCTGTAACATGGACCGAAGCAGGAAGACCACCAGGTCTTTCTCTGGAGGGGACACAACCCCCAATGTTTTCAGTTACAGCTGAGTGCTTAACTGTTGCACCACCAGGGCTCCTTTAAAGTTTCTTTACCCTCTAAGGAAATTTAGATGATGACTGGAATTATGCGCTCATTTTGAGGGTAAAGAATCTATTTTTTTTAAAATAGCGTTATATGCTATCTTAAACTTACTGATTTTCACATCACACTCATAAAGATGGTCTTCCCCCACCCTCCCCCCATATATATCATGGCCTTATCAAATTTTCAGGTGTTTCCTCCATCCTCTGTTGCTCGCTTTTAACTCATCCTCCTTGTCTGTCTCGTCCCCATCCCTGTCCCTGCAGTTGTTAAGTGGTCTCCAGGCTTTGAGCCGTCTTGCTCTGTGACTTTCACAGACTTCAGGAAGGCCTTTGCAGGCAGTCCAGTGTCAGACTGGTGAACCGATCTGCATAGAATTTGAATCCTCTTTCTGGTTGGTGCTAGAAACCGCAAAGGTGTGGACGTCACGGGTGGGGATGGCTGCTGGTGTGAAACACACGTCATTTGAGTGTGGCCTCAGTTTGGCCCGTCAGCAAATCGTTTCATGCTGTGACTTTGGCCTCGTAAGCACGCCACACCTGCAGGCACTTGGGTCACAAACGCTCAGAGAACAAACACATCCTCTACACGGGAACGCAGCCCAGAGGTTGATGAATATGGGGTTCTGTGGCCAAGAAACAAGTGGCCAGAAACCTCTTTGTGCTGGCAATTGTTGTGGGGTGACCGAGGTGTCAGAGAGCACAAGGAAGTAATGACAGTCACAGACTTATAACACATTGAGTAAAACAGGAAACCACGAGTCCATTCTGACATAAATAAAGGCACGGCTCAATTGAAAGTCTTATGAGGAACGGGATATTTACATAGTTTCAAAACACTTAGGAAAGGGGAAAGAGTCCTAACACAGATGAGAGGCTGGCTGACACCACGCTAATCAAGCGATCCAAACGAAAGCCACCATGAATGAGATAAACGAGACTAATGCACCCCAGGCCGGGATGCAGAGGGAAACTCGGCAACACTGCTCCAACATTCCTGCCCAAGATGCCTTGCTCCTGCGCAGATCTGGTCAAGAGAAAGCATCAAGTCACACCCAAACAGGGGCACATCCTACTAAAGCCTAAGCTGTCATCTTCAAAGATGTGAAGGCATAACAACCAAGGGGCGAATAAAGAGCTATTCATGTTTGAAGTAGCCTAAAGAGAAATGGGAAGCCTGGTGGAGTAGTGGTTAGGTGCTGTATCTGCTAACCAATAGGTTGGCAGTTGAAATCTACCAGGCGCTCCTTAGAAACTCTATGGGGTGTGTTCTGCTCTGTCATATAAAGTTGCTATGAGTTGGAATCAACTCGACGATAGTGGGTTTGGGTTTTTAAATAGCAGTGAGCACTGGACACAAGAATGATTCTAAACTGGATCCTTCTGTTCTAAAATGACACAGGAAGCTAGCTGGCAAAACTTGAGGGAGATCGGAGGGTTAGATGACAATAATATGTCATTTTTAACTTCCTAATTTTAAAAATGTTTGCGTTGTCCTCGTTTGTTGAAAAAACACATTTTCAGGGCTCCTGGTCAGCGACTTGCTCCTCCAAGGGCACAGAAAAAATTACATTGTGTTAAACTTGCCACTTTTCTGTAAGTTTGCCATTTCTTTTTTTTAAGACCAAGGAAGGAGGTCACTGAAGGGCAAATCTGTTGAAGATCTGCCAGAGTGGAGGTTCAGGACACCGACAAACAGATCCCTGCTTCGGGAAGATGCCTGTCAGCTGCGTGTAGGTATGAGTGTTGGGGAAGAAGGCAGAGAAGCAGCTAGAAAAACTGAAGGGCGTGCACTAGTGTCAAGTAGAAACAAATCTGAGACTTGTCGAAGGCAGACACGCCTTAAAATTGAGAGAAAGGGAGGAGGGTAAAATGGTGGTGATTTCCAGTCTTCACAGAGAGGAGGACGGGGGCCCAGGTACTGGGACATGAGAGACAATGAGTGGTGTTTGGAATGAGCTGCATGTGTGACCGGTCAACTGTTGACATTGGGCCCCAATGATCTCCAGGGTATCCATCCACGTGGCTCGTCTTCCCAGACGTGGAATTGACGATGTTGCAGTGACATCCTCACTAAGATGACAGGAAGCAATTAAATACGATCTAGAACCAGAAAGAAAGATGGCACAAGAGACGTGGATTTGGAGAATATGTGTTTGGAACCCAAGAGAACAGTTGAGAGGAGAGAGAGAGGGAGGGAGAGAGGGAAGGAAGGAAGGAGGGAGGGAGAGACAGAGACACTGGAGCAGGGTGAAGGGACAAGCCGGTGAAGGACAGAGAGGGGGACAGACTGGGAGGTGGAAGGGAAACCAGCCTATGTGGCTGTTTAGTCATGTGCACACGGACTCAAAGTTTTGCTTCTGCCCTGCTGAGAACACAACTACCAGCTCACAGAAGGTTTCTGCTTCCTTTCCGACATTCTAGCTTCTGGGCTTTTGTTTTTAATAAACTAACTCCTATGTGTCAAAGTAGAGTCCTGGTGGTACAGTGCTTAGGAGTTTAGCTGTGAAATAAGAGATCAGAAGTTTGAATCCACTAGCCACTTCCTGGAAACACTATGAGGCAGTTCTGCTCTGTCCTCTAGGGGTGCTATGAGTCAGGTTTCTGTTTCTGCTTCTCCATAAACACACCCACAATCTGCATTACCCATTTTACCGACTGCCGTGGAGTCGATTCTCACTCACAGTGACCCTTTAAGGACACAGCAGAATTGCCCCACAGTTTCCAAGGAGCGCCTGGTAGATTTGAACGGCCAACCTTTCCGTTGGTTGCCACAGCTCTTAACCACTAGGACACCAGGGTTTCCACAATTTGCATAATTCCCTCTTTTTCAGGTTCCACAGAAGACACAAAAAAGCAATTGCAGAAGACAGGCACAGTGCAATCATTAAGAGCCTGCAGCCTTACTACTGGGTTCAAATCCTAGCCCTACCACTTACCAGCCATATGACCAATGGCAAGTGACTTCCTCTTTGTGTGCCTCAGTTTTCCCCTCCATAAAATGGGAATAATAATAGTTCCTACTTCTAGGAACTGCTATGAGAGTTAAAGGCGTATTTGATACCTACCTGGACCATTGGCTGGCATTGCATAAGTGAATGAGTTTTGTTAAATAAGTCTGAAGTCCATTACCTTAAAATTTTAATACTAAATGGAGTATTAACTTCCTGTAGTCTAATCAAAAAACAACCAACCCAGTGCTGTCTAGTCGATTCCAACTCATAACAACCTAATAAAAGAGTGGTACTGCTCCATGGAACTTCCAAGTAGCACCTGGTGGATTTGAACCTGACCTTCTGGTTGGCAGATGTTACACTCAACGACCATGCCACCATGTGGTCTAGCCAGAGATATCTAAATGTCATTGCTATAAAAGGAATGACATACAAGCTAATACTTTCACAAGTCTTTCCCTTATTCCTCAAACCTTCCATGGCCAGGGACTGGGTTAGCTGTCCATCTGCAGACAGATCAGAGTCCGAGTGATGGTCTGAGGATGCTAAAATTGCTCCCACCCAAATGACATGTACATGGAGCTTCTCCCAAGGCAGGTGGCTCCAGGAGGAATAAAGAAAGCCTGGATCCCTGTTAGGACTGTCCTCTCGAACTTTACTTTTTCCCCTGTATTAGCTGCCCAGAGAAACCCTGGTGGTGTAGTGGTTAAGTACTATAGCTGCTAACCAAAAAGTCAGCAGTTCTAATCAGCCAGGAGCACCTTGAAAACTCTATGGGTAGTTCTACTCTGTCCTATAAGGTTGCTGAGAGTTGGAATCAACTTAGTGGGCATGGGTTTGGTTTTGGTTCATTAGCCACCAATAATCTAATAGATTCTCCTTTCTCAGGCTTTCAGGAGCATAAGAAACATGACCTGAAGATCTTGCTGAAATGCAAATTCTGATTCAGTGGCTCTGCAGTGAGCCTGAGAGAACGCATTTCTATCCAAGTCCCCAGAGTTGTCTATGCAATTCCAACCTTCCTTTTTGCTAACGAGCACCTCTTGAGTTGCAAGGTAAGTGGAGAGAACAGCCAGTTCCTTCAGTTTCTTTTAACCAGCCCAAGACCTGCTCTACATTAAAGCCTCAGTAACTGCTCAGATGAAATGGAACTGGACTCTAAGCTGTGTGAAAGCTCTGGTCTCTTTCTCTTCTTCTCAGGGCAGCTGCCAAGAAAGCCTGTCTCAACACGGACACAACTGCAGCAACATATGTCTGTAGCTGGAATTACTTTGTGGGCCTCTGGGGCTGGCCTACTTACTAGAAAATTACCGTCCGGCTCAAATACTCACCTAGTCAGTTACTAGGGGGTCCTTAAAATGTGCTTTAACCTGAAACTTTTGTTTGGGGAGCCCATGAAGGCAGGGACCACCTCTGTGATGTTGACTGCAGTATCTCCAGGTCCTAGCACAGTAATCAGCGTGTAGTAGGTGTTTGGGATTTGCTGAATGAAAGATGCACATGTGATGTTTCTAAAGCAATGTTCCGGCTGTGTTATATGGTTATACGGTGGATTATATTTTGGAGATAAGGCCATAAAATGTTTCCCCCCTCTTACACTCTTCTTAAAATGTCACCTTGGCACTTTCTTCATTGAGGACTGGAGTTTATGTCTCTTCCCCTTGAAACTGGGTGGAACTTAGCGATTACTGCCACCGGTAGAGTATGGTGGCCAGTCACCCTACCTGACTTTGGAAATTAGATCATAAAAATGCCAGGTACCTCTGCCCTGGGGCACACATCGTTGGAACTCAGCTGCCATGCCCTGAGGAATCTCTTTCTATCTCATGTGAAACTGTCACCCAGAAAGGCCACATGAAGGTATTCCAACTGACACATGTCTGTGGTCTAAGACAATAGCCAGTATCAACTCCTAGGCATGTGACTCGAGTCTCGCCCCTGGGTCTTAAAGTGTCTCAATGTCTCAGACATCAGGAAGCAGAGACATCTCTGCTCTTTCCAAATCCCTGACCTACTGAATATGTGATCAAAATTAATGGTTATTTTATGCCACTAAGTTTTGGAGTGACTTTGTTAAGCAGCAGTGGTAATGGGAATACTTTATTACAGCTTAATTTATTTAATCCTCTGCGGCATGTGAGATAGATATTTACCATTCCAGTTTTACTGGTAAGAAAATGAGGCACAGAGAAGTTAAATGACATGTCACACAGTAGAGGACACAGCCTGAGCTGAAGGGCTCTTAACAACTATGTTAAATGTTTTCATTTCCAAGTTTTGCCATGATAGAAATTTCCCAAGTTGACAGCTTTAAGGAACAGAAATTTACTTTTTTCACAGTTGTGGAAGCTGAAGTCCAGATGGAGAATCCACTGTATCATCTCCTCTTGAGCCTCTCTCTTCATGTTGGTGTCTGCTGGTGATCTTGGCGTTCTCTGGTTTGTAGACAGCCTCACATGGCATCTGTCTTCCCCTGTGTGTGTGTGGTCTGTCTAGTCTGTTTTTATAACTCAGAGGTGACTAGATTTAGGATGCACCCTACATGGGTGTCACCTCACCTGACTTATTATATTACAACAGATTATACAGTGGAAGGTAATCTACTCTATCCGAGGACGGTGGAGCCAATCACATGTAACTGTGGTTCCAGGAGAACCACCCGACTAGTGTTTGGCCAAACAGCTGGGAATCAAAACCTAGCAAAGCTGACACATAAAATTACCATCACTCTCTGCTACCTTTCAAAAGAAAGAAAGAAGAAGAAACAAATTGTTTGGTCCACAAGAGGCCACATTAGTCTTGAGCCAGTTTTCTACCTTACAAGGAAAGACTTGTGAGGTGCCATGACATTCTGGATGACACAGAACTGTCCCTCTCCACGCTCGACCCCAGACCACCTTCCCTTCCCACTGTAAACAATCCAGAGTCTGAGGTGAGGTGGGAAGGTGAGGAGGGGCAAAGAGTCCAGGACACTCATGTGGTGTTGCAAGGAGCTATCATCTTTTATGGTAATTTTGCCCACAGTGTTTGAGAATGTGGGTTCTAGCAACTTCTGAGGAAGGTTTCTATTGTCCTTTGAGAAGGAGATGTGTAAGATTGTGATTTTCCAGTTCTGGGAGCTTGGGGAAGTCAACTTCACGGCATCTCACCCATCAAAAGAGCAAGACTCAATCTGAAGACCCAATTTGAAACAGACAGTTTCCCTGAGGTAACCAGGGTAAGTCTGATTTCTTTGGGCTGACTCAAGTGGCAGCTTGGAGCCAAGAGACCTGGGAATGTAGCTGGAAGCCTTTGCCTTGCCTGGGATTTGTTGGGAGAGGTAGGTGCCTGTCTCAGCTCAGCTACTCCAGAAGGCTTATGAGCATTTCTCTTGGCCTAATTCCACATAGTTACTGAGCAGCCCTCAGATGTCACAGAATCCAGATCTGGCGTGGACAGAAGAGATGACCAGTTTATAAATAAAGGGTTGGATGCCTTGGCCGAGATCACACAGCTAACTAGCGGCTGAGTCTGTTACTTTTATTTGCTAACAGCCTCAGTCTTCTCTAGCGGCTGAGACACTACAAAACTTTGGTTTCATTTTTCATAAAAATAAGAAAATAAAAATGTAAAAACTATGTTTTCCTATTATGCAACATTGTGTGTTCATTCTAGAAGAAGTGGAAAGTAGCAAAAAGCATAAAGAAGAAAAGGAAAACTACCCACAATTCCACACCTAGAAGTAACCATTGTTAAGTTCTGATGGACATCTTCCAGTCTTTTTTTCCTTGGGCATCAATAAATGTATGTGTTCATAGAGTTATGCATGCATATTGTCCGAAAGTCTGCTTAGAACACTTACTGACATGTGGTGGGATGGGTGTTTCGCACTCCTGCCACTTATTCTTCTCACAGCGAGTTGGCCTTTACTGAGATAGGAGAGTGATGCAGGTGAGTCACTCGTAAAGTCTTCAGTGAGGTGGAGAGAAGACTGAGGCTGTTAGCAAATAAAAGTAACAGACTCAGGCTCTAAAGAGCGAGCAGTGTCAGCAAAAGAAAGGCGTGCCTGTTCCTCTCACGGATGTTTCTCTGGATTGCGGAGGACTAGCCTAGGAAGGACCACTTCTTTGTTTTGATTCTACTTTAGATGAAGGTTTACAGAGCATTCTGGTTTCTCATTAGACAATACACTTGCGTGTGTGTGTGTGTGTGTGACACTGATTGTCAACTGCATGACGTGTCAACACTCTCCCCCTTTTGACCTCGCTTTCCTGTCCCCTCTTGCTTGCTCGTCCTGGCCCCTGGGGTGCTGTGCCCATTTAGTCTCATTTTGTTTCAAGGGCCTGTCTGATCTTTGGCCAAAGGGTGCCCCTCAGGAGTGACTTTAGTACTGAGCTATGAGGGTTCCTGGGGGCCAGCCTCTGGGGGATTCTTCAGTCTCTGTCAGACCAGTAAGTCTGGTCTTTTTTGTTGTTGTTTAATATCTATCTTTAAGAAAGAAAATTGGTCCAGGTTCAGAGTCTTGGTTAGGTAAGGGTATCTAATTAAAATTTACTGACATTGTTTTGGTTTTCTTTTATTTATTTTCAGGATAACTTATATCTGCGACAAGTAACATTGGTTTTCTCATTTATGGTGATGTATTATCTGGAGCTCTGGTGGTACAGTGGTTACGAGCTACAGCTGCTAACCAAAAGGTCTTCGGTTCAAATCCACCAGCCACTCCTTGGACGGTTTCTACAGGGGAATTCTACTTTGTCCTATAAAGTTGCTGTGAGTCATAATGGATCCAACAGCTGTGAGTTTTGTTTTTATTTTTCAAAATCAATTACATACTGTTGTATAACAAACAGCCCAATATTTAGCAGCAGCTTAAAACAATAAACATTTATTCGCTCACTTAGCTAGGTGATCCTGCTTCAAGTGTCTCATAAGGTTGCTGTTAAGATGCTGGCCAGGGATGCAGTCACTGGGCAGTCTGAATCTACCAGCCACTCCTTGGAGACTCTATGGGGCAGTTCTACTCCGTCCTATAGGACTGCTATGAGTCAGGATTGACCCAGTGGTACCTAACAATACCATTACAAAGGTTTATCAGCCGTAACAAACGTACCCCACTAAGGCAAGGTGGTTCATAACAGCAGAAACTCTGCAGGAGGTTAGTGGGTATATGACAGCTCTATATTTTCTGCACAATTTTATTAAAAAACTAAAACATCTCTAAAAAATACAGTGTATTAAGACAAAAACCATCAGTAGGGCTTACAGTGAATTATTTTCTTGGACCCGTGGATTTGCTGGAGAGTTGGTTAAACCAGTCTGTGCTCAGCCGGGATGGTTTGGTTTGGCTCCATATACCTGTCGTCCTGTTCTAGAACCCATGAGCTAGCAGGAGTGTGTTCTTCTTAAGGTGATGGCAGAAGCTCAAGGGAACAAAGCAAATCATGTAAATTGGTTTCGGTCTTCTTTTTTTCACATCTGTTCATATATCCATGGTCAGAACACGCCTCATGGCTGAATCCAGAGTCAAGAGGGGAGGAAGAGTGAATATTTTAAGCAATAATTCAACATACCACATCCCTTCCCAACATTAATGACAGGTTTAGAAGTATTACATGTCCACGGTGACCACTGCCCCATCCCATTCAATACATATAAGGCATCATTTCCAAAGACTGTATGGGACTTCATCATACAAATGTGTTATGAGACATTTCATAAGTCCCTAGCTGTTAGGCACTCAGGTTGCTTCTGTTTATTACTGCTGTGCTGAATACATCACCATGACAACCTGTATCCATCAGTTTTAACGTACACTCCCCTGGTAAGTTTCTTACGAAAAATTCCTAGAAGTAGCATCTCTGGATCAAAGGGACTTGAAATTTTAAGGCTGTGGGAACATGTCAGTAGCAGAGATTTATTTGAAATCTTCTTGGAAAGATCACACGCTGACTGACCTGTATGAATGGAAACTCATTTGCCAGTTAAACTTTTTATTACAAAACATTGAAGGGGACTTGTAGCCTCAAGTGAGTTGGAGTGGTAGAAGCCAGTTTTGCCCAGGATGGATCACCCCAGGAAAATGTCAATTTTGGTTCTACCAGGGAGAGAGATTCTGTGCTCAGACTTATATTCAGAGTCAGCTGATATGTATTTTGCAAAACACTGGGAAGGAGTATAGAAGCAAGCTTCCTGTCCTTGAGAAGTTATTTATTTTTGTAACAGCATTAAATCACTGAACCACACTTGGAAAGCAAGACATTCTACACTTATGTTTGAAAATAAAGGTTCTAGGCTCCTACTTTCAAGGTTGATGAGAAGTCCAACATCAGTCAACTGGAGAGAGTTCACACACACATACACCCCTTACACTGTCCCTAGGCAGGGCCACCTTGTATGTGGTCATTCAGGTTGTACACTGAACAAGTGAAGGAGGAGTGTACCACTGGCTATGAAAGGATGGCCCATTCTGGAGTTACTGTAATGCAGTATACTGCCCTGATGCTTACGTGGACTGTATAAGAACTATGAGGTTTATGCTAGGCAGAATGGAGGTGGGCCCAGGCCTTTGGCTTATGTAGTCCCTGATGCTGTTGTCACTTGCCCATGAAAGTATTTATCTCTGTGGTCATCTGTGGGGAGAGCTCTAGTTCCTCTGGACCCAGTCCAGCTACAGGAATTTTCCCCGAAGCTCCCCAAACGGTCCAGTTATCACAAGCACCTACCCAGCAACATCTACCCAGGTCCTGGTCCCTCAGGAAGGTACGGCAGAGTAGGTCCGGGTTCTAAGGACTCATAGCATGGTCACGCTATCTTTTACTCTTGAAGCTCATTGTCACCATCTCCTTTCTCTGTAAAGCCTCAGATTAATCCCCTCCTGCTGGTGGGTCCAAACTGGGGTTGAAAATTCAGACGTTTACAAGAACAGGCAGAGAAGAGAAAGCTGCAGATGGTACGAATTATCAGTAATAAATTAACCATGGCTATTTATTTTTAGGTCTTATCATCTACAGATAGTTCTTACTTTAAAGTCTTGAAGTTGCCTGCCACAAACCAGAGGTTTTTTTCCTCCACTCAAAGAGGCCTATAAAGCAGACTACACCAGCTACCTGGATATAGACTTCTGAATCGCACTGTTTATGCCATGAGACCGAATCAAAGTTTCTAGAATTCTTACGAAGAGTTTGATGAGTTCACAACTGCTGATCTAGGATAAATGAAACATAAATCAATTACAGGATGGAGTAGACTAGAAGATTATTATGGGTTTTATGTGGGTGGATGTTACTTATCTTTTAATGTTCTGTTTTCTAGATACAAGAAATCATTTTCTCTTTTCTCTTAAACTATATATAACTTATGATTTAATTGACTAGGTTTATATAAACAAAGATGAGACATTATTTCTCTCTGCCCAACCCATCCAGAATTGAAAAACTATCAATGAGTGTTCTTACTTTTTATGGCAATAGAGTTATTTGCATAAGCTCAGTGACAGTCCGTCTTCCTTGTTAAGAGGCCATCTTCTTGTGGTTTTTGGTCAGAGACAAGAAATTTGGCTTCATGGACCAGACTTTCAGACCACTGTCTTATGCATGCTCATTTTGATCTTCTTAGTATAATTTAATATAATATAATCAATATATTTTATTTAATATAATACATTTTAATGTTTATATATTAATATAATATAATTAATATAATTTAATATAAGCTACCATACTGCTTGGTATCTGGTTAGTAAAGTCTTGGGAATGGCCCCTGAAGGTACAGCAAACGGTCTTATCCTGAGTAGAGGAACAAAGAAGAAGCTAAATAACCACGAAGAATAACATACGGTTCACAAATAGATATCTCACAAAGCAGTATCAAGGAGACCTGATTGGCACCCTCTCTAGATCAAAACCCAAGTCCTCAAGGCAGAATCTCATCCACCTTTCTAGGTGACCCACTACAGATTTCATCCAAGTAGGAATCATCTGGGATGAGAATCACACATTCACTGGGTCTCCGGAGCGGCCTCAGATAATAGGCTTATCAGGTCTGTGTTCCTGTTTAACTTTACGATTTCCCATTTTATGATGATCATCAACAGCACAATACTCTTAAAACAGCATAACACAAAACAAGGCAACACATACAAGTAGTTAAGCTGCTTCCATCAGGTTAACGTATCCTAAAATTACTGGAGATCTCCCTTGGATCCACTCCAAGAACCCTTGCCCCCAAAGTGGACAAGCAACCCAGTTTGTCCCCAAACTGGGCAAGTAACTTCTGCCCCCAAACTGAACAAGTAACCCTTATATCTAAACCAGTGCAAGTTGTTTCCTGAGGCCTCATCTAGTTCAAATCTGATATTTTTTATTGAGCTCAGTTTGATGTCTTTTAAACCAGTCCAAGAAGAGAAGTCAGATAATGCAAACGGGAAAATTCCCTAGAAGCCCTAACACCACAGAGAAATTCCCCAAAGTGGAAAGAAGAGAGAAGAGCAGATGTGAACCTGTTCCCCAAACAGACAACAAAATAAGGTAATTTACAAAGGAGGAGGAACACCTGTAACTGCTCAGATATAAACTATGAGTCCAACACAAAATGAGTGGAACTCAAGTTCAGAGTTTTACCAAGTTCCTTGGCCATACTCAAGGAAAAATTAGATGCAAGGGGCCAATGTTTATTACCATATGTTTGATCTCTCACCACAAAACGGGGCATTCAGCTCATCAACCTTCTCTGGATGGATCCCTGATTGTCTCTGAATCCTACTTCTGACACCAAATATTAAAAATAATAATAATAATAAATCCAAATGGGAACATAAAGTTTATTCTGAGCAGTTATTCTATATGCATATTGGGAGACTATTTTTATTCCAGAAAAAATAAATGGTTCATAGAAGCTAGGTTCAATATGCTGATAAGGAAAAGTGGAAGAAATATAGAAGAACAGCCATCTGTTAACGTTAAGACAATTGAGTGAGCCCTTCCTTCTTCTTTTACTGAGATCTACTGAGACTTTTGGCTTGGCTGTTAATAATCTGGCCTGCAGTCATAAGGCTTTTTGAGATTTAAATTAGGAGGCAATGGTTGGACAACTACCCATTTCTAGCAGGTTAAAACACATTTACACTACTATAGAGCAGTTTCTGGCAAGCTTTTGTAGTGTGAATCAGGGTTTTTATGGTTAATATTTGTTTTCATGGATGGGAAAACCTTAAAAAAAGCTAAGTAAGGTGTCCTATTAATTTTCCTCTTCAAAGATAATTCTGTGTAATAATTACATGATGGCATTCATGCAGGCTCAAAAAAATGGACCAGCCTGGCTAGGGGCATGGAATATGTACACGCCCTGAGTGGGAATGCTGGCAGTGGCGAGTGGGAATGCTGGCAGTGGCTGGTCAAAGGGAATACAGCTGCATGGGGAGGCTAAGGGCCAGACTGATCCCAGAGGACTCGACTGGTATGCTAAGGCACATTTGGTTTTTATTCTTCAGGAACGAAGAACCACTAACTTTCAATCAAGGGCACGGTGAGATCAAGGCTGCAGTTCTGTTTATTTTAAATAATACATTTCATTTTTGTCACTGTCACTGAGAATGTGCATGGCAGAACATACACCAGCTCAACAATTTCTACATATAAACTTTGGCAACATTGATTACACATTGAGTTACGTGCAACTGACAAGGTTAGCTAGGGAACATGGTGGCTGCCATATACCACCTCACTGTATGATCACTAAATGCCCAATCAACAATTGAGAAGGATAACTGTAGATATAACAGTTCTTCCTCAGAGTTTGTGATGCAGATATAACAATTCCTCCCGCAGTTTGTGAGGTGGCTACGCATGCGCACCATCTCAGAAGGATGAGCTAGATATGACCTAGCCCTTATTTCTATCCCATCTCCATACTATTACCATTACCATACTCTCTTGGTAGGAGAGACCCATCATGCAATTGCTGAGATATCATCTAGAAATCAGAATCAGGAGTAATGCCACCACTCTCCTCCCTTAGCAATATAAAAGGACCCCCAAAATCTATACTGGGTCTTTCTCCACTTATGGAGAGTGGCTTGTTCCATCTCTGGAACATAGTTGTGCTTAATAAAATTTTCCTACAATTTTCTGCCAAAAAGGTTGCACCCTTATGCTTTGGGAGAGGAGGAGCTGGTCTGCTACCATCAGGAGACCAGGCTTCCCAGCTTGATGTCCTGAACCCAGACCAGGTCACTCAGGGTCCAGTCAGTTACAGGATATCAACACAATCCCTCTCACCCTTCTTTTCTGGGTTAACATAAATTCACTATCTCCTCAGTTTCCTCTCTGATAGTTTGAGTTGCTGTTGTCAGTTTGATCCTATACAGACAGGTTAAAGACCATCATACTCAAGGCATTCTTTACTAGTTAAGCTGAGCTATGATTTTAAGGAGGCTTTATGGAATAGTTTTGGCTTAAGGTGTAAAGATTAGGGCAATAGTTTCAGGTGTTCTCCCAACCTTCACAGCTCCAGGAAATCTGGAGTATGTGAGACTTTGAAATTATGTTCTGCATTTTCCCCCTTTTGATCAGGATTCGACAGAATCTTTGATCACATGTTCAAAGAGATAGCTGTTTTCGGAGGCAATGAGCCACCCATTCCACTGCCTCCTCCTATTCTTTTTTTTGTAATTGTGATTAACTGAAAGTATACAATCCAAATTGGTTTTGTACGCCCACCTATCTGCAGCTCCCTCTGCTCTCCCCACTTGGTGTCAGCACACTCCTCCTTTTCACTTTGTGTATCCAGAATCCTCTTAACAAGCATCTGTACCCACCTTCCACCCTATTCTCTCCCATCTAGAAAGAGATCAGTTGCCTTCTCCTATTCTTGACTCTCCTTCTGCCTCTGTTCCTGGTGAACAGAGGCCAGTTGTACCTTGGATGGTGGCTTGCAACAAGACTGCAAATTTAAGAGTCATCTTGCAGATCCATGCTTGTGTCAGGATGGATCAGGAGGGAGAAGGAAATGGATGTGGAAAGCCTGGTGCAGAAGCTGCGGAAACTGGTCAGTAACGAGCTAAGGGCTCGATGTGGGTGTGGGTAGGGACAAAGGAGGGGCACTCACAGACACTGTTACAGAAGAACTGGCAGGAAGTGAGGCACCAGGGAGGGGAAGCAATCAAGATGGCTATCTGGGCAGCTTGGGTCTCCCTTTCTTTCCCACCTCCCTCAGGAGGGTGACAGGAACAAAGTGACAAAGAGATTTATAGACTGCCATCTTCACCATCACCACATGGAATACAAGTAGAGTCGTCTTCTTTCGAAACCTAACTACATTTTACTGAATGCCCCGGTGTTATAGTGGTTAGGTGCTACAGCTGCTAACCAAAAGGTTGGCAGTTCAAATCCACCAGACGCTCCTTGGAAACTCTATGGTGCCGTTCTGTTCTGTCCTACAGGCTTGCTCTGAGTTGGAATCATCTCAAAGGCAATGAGCTCTTTACTTTTTTAGGTGCAGAGCTTTTCACATTTTAATCTCTTGGACATCAAGATATGTCTGCCAACCCGTGGCATGTCAGAGTTTAACTGGTGGGTTATTTTCATTCTTAATGGTATATAACATAATAAGGTATCTTACAATTGATGTGTCTAAATGTTTTAGTGCCTATGAATCAGGGTGTGTTATCATTTTCCCTTGTCCCTGTCCATTTAAACTTCACTCTGGTTAAAGTAATTGCACAATTTATTGTTCGAACTGAAAAAATTTTAAGGGTGAATGGGGGGATGCTATTAATAATTATGCAAGGACAACAGGTATAAGCTAGCCCTGGCTCCAGCAATCAGGTTAGAATCACCCTAACTTTGACTTTTGAGTGTTGAAAGAGAGGACCGTGTCAGTCATCGCAGAGATGCCTCATCCCTGGATTTCTCTCTGAGTGCCGTGCCCTGGGCCACTATCACCCTAATGACAGGACAAGTAAAGGTATTACTAACAGAAACAAAGAAGGCAGGTGTTCTTTGATGACTTACACAATCCAAGATTCAGGGTGGATCTTATTTGAAATACCAAGAAGACAAAAAAAAAGTTTAGTGGTTTAATTGGATAAACTGCCCGAAGGCCTTGATGTCTGACACACATCTTTCTCAAGTGATCTGCCACAGTGTGGGAAATTCCCACAGGGCTTCCTCTTTTGCATTACAGCAGCAGAGTCTTAAAAAATGTGGAAGCAAAAAAGGGTCCACAAGAAAGTGGTGACACACTGAGCTATATTAAACCCTGAGTTACACAGGTTCATCGTGGAAAACCACTACTTGGCCACTAAACTTGTGTTCTATAACCATCACCTTTTAAATTCTTATAACAAACCTAGTGGGAAAAGTATTACTATCCCATTTTTCACATGAGAAAACTGAGATTCAGAATAAGCAGCTTGTCCAGGACTGCTCAGCTAATGAATAATGGAGCTTGGATTCTGAACTTTCATTGACTTTAAGTTGTGTCTTTTCTGCTGTGGTCACCCGATCCTTCCTTTCATCCTTTCTCTTTCCTTCCCTCCTTACCTGATTTTTCCATGTTTTTCCAGTCGGCTGCTATTTTGTGCTTTTACCAGATTTGGAACTTTATAACAAATTGGGAGGGAAGGTGGAGAACCAAACAGAATGAACTGAAAAAGAGAGCTGAAGGTACAAGTTTCCTGGTTTTGACTAATGCGATCCCTATATTTTTCTCCGTATCCCATCCCAGCAGAATCAGATCTTCTTTACCTGATTTTCTAGATGATACGTGTACAAAATGCAGTGTAGGCTGAAGTTCCCAGAGTAGTTCCAACACTGGTATTTAACACTGAATTGAGGAAGACAGGAACACACTCCCCACATTGTCCTTTCCTTCTAGAAGGCCAATTATCTTATAGTTAACAGTTTAAAAGTTGTACAGGTTAACAGAGGCTCAGAAAATGCACACAGAGGATTCATCAATCACTTTAATGTACTTTTAGCTTACACAACTGGATGGAATTACTGTTCTTTTCCCTCTGCTCTGGTGCAGAAACTTGTTTTAACACCTTCTGGAGTTACAACTGCTGATAATAATAATGATGATCATAAAAAACCTACAGCCGTTGAGTCACAGCAACCCTATAGGGCACAGTAAAACTGCCAACAGAGTTTCCAAGGAGTGCTTGGTAGATTCGAACTGACAACCTCCTAGTTAGCAGCCATGCACTTAACCACCAAGCCGACCACCACTAAGTCAATTCAAACTCATTATGACCCTATAGGATAGAGGAAAACTGCTCCATAGGAGTTTCCAAGGGGTGTCTGATGGTTTCAAACTGCCAACTTTTTGGTTAGCAGCTACAGCACTTAACCACTACACCACCAGTGTTTCAGATAATAAAATGGTAGGGTAGAAATGAAAACAGATACCTGCAAATACAAATTTTCCTTTTTTTACAGTGAGGATCATTTCTTCCTACTATTTCCACATGCTAATTCTGGAGCAAAATTGCCAGTGTCTCCTGATTCATATCCAGTACATGGTTCTGCACTTTCTAACTTACTCTGGCTTCAAGACCACTGTATCACCTGAAGAAATCTTGTCTTAATATTTCCTCTCCCCCCTGCTCCCCCTGACTCACCGAGCTTTGGTTTTTGTTCATTCTTCAGTGACCATGTCAAAAGAGACAAGTTTCAGCTTTCAAAGGGAGACAATATAGGTATTCTGGTTGTTAAAAAAGAAAAAAAAAAAGATATTTAGTAATAGCTACCAAGACAAAGTAGCCCACCTTTGAGTTGTCTTTTCCTCCTGGAATTTAGCTCCAGCCCAGAGCACTACGACTTGGCAGCAACTTTCGCAGAGTTGAGCAGTTCCATGTTTGCTTCCAGACTCCTGGCATTCCAGTACAAGACTGAAGCTATAACTGTGAATGCCCACCGAAGCTTCCAGAAAGGAAAGAAGAAAGGAAGGAAAGGGGAAGAAGGGAAACGTTTTTGGGTAGAGCCCAACTGATTTCCATCTTCAATGGCTAATGTAACCTGGAGGAGTAGAACCCAAACCAGATTTAGTTAAGAATCCCATCCACTTTGAGTCACCGAGGACTTGATTCCCAATCTGTCCCTGTGGACAGCACTCATGTCTCACTCCTACTTCCCCTAATTTCTTCCTTCCTCTGGGGCACGTCATCACTCATTAGCACCTTCACCAGATGGTAGGGCACGAGAAGTGAAACCCAATTCAGTCATTTATTTCTGCGTGGTTCAGCAGCTCGGGGACCTCCTGGTGAAGGAGAAGGTGGAAATTAATGGCTAGAATTAGTTACTTGGATTATCTCTGGTTTCCACATACATTTTTTTTTCCTAATTAGCAGAGTGAGCTATGGAGAGTTGGATTCTTTGAAGAAAGATTCCTATTTTAAATGACTTGAAGGAAGAGAGATCTAGTGAAGAGGAGCCTTGCTTGGGAGTGGAAATGACAAAGAATGAGAATTCATTTTAGGATCTCGAAACCTCCACGAACAGGATGAATCAATCTGACAATTCTGGACAGATCCTCACCAGAGGCATCACATTTTATGAAGTTTTCTTTGCATGCTGGCATTCATTTTTTAACGAGATCGACACAGTGGGAGACTGGAGACTTTACTGTCAGTGGAGAATTACCTGGGCAAAATTTCCAGTATTGAAGCATTCTTTCCAAAGAGGCGCAGTCTACTAAAATGTATTTGTACAGTCCTGGATTTTAGCGAAATTCTGTGATTAGTTCTGGGATTTTGTTTCACAGTATTCTAAAATGATGAGCTTGGTCTGTTTAAATCTGGTATTTTCTTAGGGTGTGGATGGGTGTGTGTGATTGTTATCATTGTTGTGGGGTCAAGGGGGGAATAAAATGTTCACAGATAAGACAAATTAAACCTTTCTCTCCCACCCCACCCTCAAATGTGCTGCCACTGGAAACTGGTGGGAGGTTGGGAGGAGACTAGGAATCTGAATTAATGGGAAAGGACGGCCAATTTCCCCATTTGTCTTTCTTTCTCCTCAGGCATCCCATATACCCCTGCATCCAAACAGTCAGCCTTGTCCAGGCGTCCTGAGTCCCAGTCCTCCCCTTCTGGTTCTCCTCATAATCAGTCACCACTGGGGTGGGGAAGGAAGTCCTCGGCATGGGTCCTACCTTCACCCAAAGACCCAGATTTAGATCCTGTTGACTATTTGAGAGACAAGCTGTTGGCTTTTAGGGAATGGAGCCCTTAATTGGTGACAAAGATGTCACCAGTTTGGGGAGAAAGCAGGGAGGTAGGTAAAAAGGGATTCTCATGGCTTAAATTGTGTTCCCCCCAAAATATACGCCAGGTCATGACTCCTGCTATTACGTGATGTTTCTCCGTGTTGGAATTCCTGCCTCTATCTTGTTGAGGAGAGAGGAAGGGCAACAGTTGGGTTGGTAGGGCAGGACTCAATGTGTAAGACTGTTTTGTGCCTTGAGGCAATCTCTTGAGATATAAAGAAGCTAGCAGAGCCGTTTGGGGACCTCATACCACCAAGAAGCAGTGCCAGGAGTCAAGCACATCCTTTGGGAAGGCCCAGGGTCCCTCTATCTCAGAAGCTTACAGTCCAGAGAAAGACTGAGGAGAAGCACCTTCCTCCAGATCCAGCAGACGAAGACTTCCCCTGGAGCCGACACCTTGAATTTGGACTTTGAGCCTACTGGACCGTGACAGAATAAAATTTCTCTTTTTAAAGCCATCCAGTTGGTTGTGGTGTTTGTGTTAGAGCAGCACTGGATGACTAAGGCAGGACTGTTGAGTTGGCAAGGGAACTCTGGAAGTCCAGACGTGTGCTGTGCAGAGGGAGGGGACTCCTGGCTCATAATACCGACGGACAACGAGCATTACGTAACCTCTGAAACTCACAGGCTTCTATTTTAAGGCTCCATTCTTTTCAGGGTGATGACTGCTTGATCTAAAGAAGTTTCTGCCCTTCTGCACTGTGCAGAGGTACTGTCAAAGTATCGGGTGGCAGGGTTCACTGGGTCCCCTGTCAGCACTCTGCTCAGGTCACCTCAAGATACTGAGGCCTATACTGAACCAGGGACTTCATTTCACTATGCTGTGCTTTCCCTAGCAGCATCATAGTTAAGAATTTGTCTGCTAACCAAAAGGTCAGCAGTTCGAATCCACCAGGTGCCCTCTAGAAATCCTATGGGGGCAGTTCTACTCCATCCTATAAGGACAATGTGAGTTGAAGTCGACCCAACAACAGTGAGTATGCCTTCCTGTGGGGCAGAAATCTCTGAGACACCGAGAACCCTCTACCTGGCCACACCACGGAAGTGTTTCCTCTGTGGGGTCTTTTCACCTGTGAGGGGCTGTAGAGGGAAAAGCACAAGTGCCCCCTGGCTCTTGTATTTCATATACCTTTTATGGTTTTTGCTGCCTCCCTGGGGTTCTGTCAGAAAGCAGGACATAGGGTTGATCTCCGCAGAACCACTCACCTCTCTTCTCTCTCTAGCCCTCTAGGAAACAGTCTTCCCCTCAACATCAATCTCCGAACTTTGGCTTCTGCAAACGCTTTGGTCAGCTCCTGGCATTTAAGCAGGAAGAGGCCTTTGTTTCGGTCTGTCCAGGCACATCCCTCCTCGGAGGCCTTGAACTCACAGTTGCTGGAAGTGCCGGAATTGGTGGGGTGGGGAGGGATTGGGGAAAAACCAGGTGGTGGCGGGGGGCTAGCTGCTTCTCAGAAATATTCACCCCTTCAACTGTAGTGGAGATACGATGTTTGATTCCTCTCTTTCCCCAACTAGACAGGGCACCGTGGAAAGCCGGGCTATGTGTCCTTTCATCTTAACATCAGAGGTTTGGTACTGGCAGCTAAATGCTCTTTTGAGAAGATGAGTGGATACATTCAGGGACAGAAGAAACCAGACACAGTAGGGCTTAGTTCCTTAGACAGGAAAAACCCGGAATCCCAAAGAACTTGTAACTCACAGTTCCAGAGGGGGAAACCCCAGCTCGGAGGCATTACTAATCCAACTAGCATGCCCCAGGGCCAGGTGAGAGATACTCCCACCTGAGGCTGGAGGGTACAGGGAGCCCCTGACAAGCCGGCGCTTGGAGTGCGGGGGTGGGTCTGCCAACAAGCATCGTGGATCTGCATTTAATAAGCTCTCTCTTCCATTATTTTAGGATCACGGTGACAGGTTTACTACACCAAGAATAGGAAATTTCAGGGGGATGTGAGCTCTTCTAAGGAAAGCTCCCACAGTAGCCCACTGCAAACCCAATGATTAACGGATTCAAACAAGCTTGTGAATCCTTCGACAGGAAGAACAGTGCACGTATTCATTAGGTATTTCTTTAAACAGACTCACCACAGTTCTCAACATTTACTTAGCTGTAGATTACAATAGAAGAAAATAAACATAAAAAAAATTGAAGCTGAAGGAATGAATATAACTCAGATAACAAGTGCCTCAGCTTTTCATGGGGAAGATGGCCAAATGATGGATGTTTTGGATTATGTTTTTAAGGGAAAACAAATGAGAGATGACTTAAGTATAGCCTGAGAAACAAGAACTCTCAAAAGGTGGGACGAAACTAATACAGAGTGGTCATCAGGGATTCAAGCCAAGTCTATTGTTTAAAAGTTGGCTACTACAGCCTCAGAGACAAATATTTGTCTCTTTCTGCTGATGTATTTGAAGTACTGATGTATTTGAAGAAAGATTAGCTTGACAAGTCACCAGTTTTAATGCCTGAGGTTTGCTTGAAGCTGGAATTAACAGAAATCACTAAACTTGGGTACAGAATCAAAAGCCTCAGCCTTTGCGTACAGAGATGAGAGGTTATCAGTGAACCTCGGTGGCACAGGGGTGCCACGGGGGTTAAGGGTTCTAGGCTGCTCCTCAAAAGCTCTGCAGTTCAAATCTACCAGGTTCAGATTTTCCAGGTGCTTGGAAAATCTATGGAACAGTTCTACCCCATCCTATAGGGTTGCTATAAGTCGAAATCAACTCCATGGCAGTGGGTTTGGGTTAGAGTTGGATGGGAGGGAGAGGGGAAGGAAAGCACAAAGCTTAGAGGTCAGTCAGTTGCCATTAAACAAACAAACAGCCAAACCCACTGCTGTTTGAGTAGATTAAGACCCATAGCCACCCTACAGGACAAAACAGAAGTGCCCCGTGGAGTTTCCAGGAAACCCTGGTGGTGTAGAGGTTAAGTGTTGTGTCTGACAACCAAAAGGTCAACAGTTCACATTCACCAGACACTCCTTGGAAGCTCTATGGAGCAGTTCCACTCTGTCTATAGGGTTGCTATGAGTCTGAATTGACTCGATGGCACTGTTTTGTTTCGTTTTTAAATAGAGTTTCCAAGGAGCACCTGGTGGATTTGAACTGGAAACCTTGCAGTTACTAGCCAAAGCACATAACGACTATGTCACTAGGGTTTCTTTGAAGGTGCTGAAAAATTTGGAAAGAGTTATTGGTAATGTGTGAATAACATGATGGAGAAATTTAACTTTACTGAACTGCATGTATGAAGATTGTTTAAACGGCAAATTTTTGTTACCTACCTATCTATACACTTAACACAATTTTTAAAAATACAAAAAAAAAAAAAATAAGGCTAAGCCTTGCTATCAAAATTATTTTCAGGCTTGCATGCCTGTCCGCTGGCATTAGGGGTTGCAAGATTGCAAGATCTTTCTGGTACTGAGTTTCCATGCCTGGGAGCCCTGAAAAAACCTCTCTGACTCTGAGCTCGCTGAGGGGATAGCCTGACTCCATAACTTCACTGTTTGATTTACTGAAATAGGTTTTGGATCTCTTTAAGAAGACCCAAACTCTTGACTGAGATCCCTTCCTTGGATTTACCTTGCAAGAAAGATCAGAGTTTATTCATGATCTGCAGCCACATACAAGAGCACCAACTAGGGGGCCCACACTTTTTTTCTTGAAATTGTAATTGTCATGGTTTGAATTGTGTCCCCCCAAAAATGTGTGCAGCCACGTGGCTGGGATATGGTTCCCAGTATCTTGAGACTGTCCTCCATTGTGTGGTTTTGCTAACCTGTATGTTAAAGGATTAGGGTGGGGCTGTGAATTCCTGCTATGGGGGAAGTTTCCCTGGAGTATGGCTTGCCCCACCCTTAATGCTTTTAGCTTGCAAGGAATAAAAGGAAAAAGAACCAAGGACAATTTGAGAACCTCGCTACCATCAAGCAAGCAGCACCGGGAGCAGAGCGCGTCGTTCAGACCAGAGGTTCTTGCGTTAGGTCACTCCCTGGACAATGACTGATGCAATACCGGACTTTCCTCCAGAGCCGTCAAGGGGAAAGTCTTTCCCTGGAGCGGACACCCTGAATATGGACTTGCAACCTACCGGACTGTGTAAGAATAAATCTTTCTTTGTTAAAGCCATCCACTCTGTGGTATTTCTGTTAGAGCAGCCCTAGCTGACTAAAACAGTGATTAAGTGAAAGTTTACAGTCCAAGTCAGTTTACTATATAAAACCCCGAGCACCTGCCTCTAAGGAACTCTATTTGCTCTCCTCACCCTGTGACAGCACACCCCTCCTTTCCACTCTTTACATACTGTATCCACTACACCGACCGCTGTCCCCTCCTCTCCACCCTCTCCTCTCCCCTCTAAAGAGACCAGTAGGACACTTATCTATCTATCTATCTATCTATATATACAAAACTATAAAGTACACATGCCACCTGCATCACTCTGTGTCCCCAAGTCCAGCCCGATCTTAGAAGTGTTGACCTCAGTACTGGTTTCAGTTCTGGGCTAGCAGCAAGTCCAGGGGCCATGTTCTCAGGGGACCCTCTAGGTTGCTGGACCACCAAATCCAGTCTTTTAATAGAGTTCTAGATCTAGACTCCCCTTTTTTTGTGATACATTAGGACCCGCACATTTTTATGTAAAGATCTACCCCTCCGCCTCGTTCCCTTCAGCCTCCCAGCACCCACCTGTGTGCAGAGAGGGTGGTAGCTAGAGAAGGAAGGAAGAAATGCTCTAAAGAGCTCTTGTGCCTCACAGCTGTGTGGGCCACTCCTCAGCTGACAAATCTGAGGCCAAAGACCCAACCTACCGCCATAGAGTCCTTTCCAATTCATAGGGACCCCATAGGACTGGGGACAACTGATCCATAGAGTTTCCAGGAGCATCTGGTAGATTCAAACTGCAGACCTTTTGGTTACTAGACACAGCACTTAACCACTAGGCCATCAGGGTTTCCACAAATCTGAGAGTAGCGTGAAAAAGAATACAGAGTTACTATTACTCCTGGGCAGTCTCAGAGAGAGCCCCAGCTTCCCGTCCTACGTCCCAAAGCTCTACTGACGAAGACAGGGCCCCTTACACTCAGTTTCTCAGAACACCAGTCCCATACGATGGTAACCATACCTCCTCTACCGCCTCCTGCCAAAAAAAAATCCGCAGTAAAATGCTGGTCAAAACAAACCTTAAAAGATTGCTTTTCTCTTCTCTAGAGCTTTTCAGAACGCTTAATATGTAAACATACACAGAAACTCTCCAAGAGGAAAAAGAAGTACTCTTAAAAATATTAGATTTCATGGTTTTAGACATAGATGTGTTTTTCTTCTACATAGTTTATGAAAGTGCTAGTAGAAAGACTTCCTTATGTTGAAAACAAGCTTGTTTCGGAAGCTGGGAAGTCCATTCAGTTGGTTACACAGATATAGTTTTCAGAAAATACAAGAAGAACTCCTTGCTGAGACAGGGCTGGTGCTACGGCAAGCCAAGGAAAGGGGGCCTCGTACCAGGTTCTCAAGACAACTTCCCTCAGGCCCCTCTCTGTACCCGCTGAGCACAATGGCAGTATGGTGGCAGAATTCTCTCCTTCGACACCCGAGACAGGGGTTTTATTCCCAACCACGCACCTTAAGTGCATCTGTCAGTGAAGGTGTGGTTTGCTATGATGTTGGCCAGCATTCACTGGAGCTTTCAGACCAAGATGGACCAGGAAGAAAGGCCTGGCTCTCTACGGCCAAAAATTAGTCACCAAAAACACGATAGATCAAAATAACCTGATGTGGCACACCACTAGGCAATGTGCCCTTTATTGTGCACGGGGCCATTCTGAGTTGAGGGCTGCTGTTAATAATAATAGCTGCTGCTATTCATAAGTTAATAACAACTGCTTATTAACTGCTATGCAGTTAAAAACACATCCTATTTTTAATGACACCTACTTCCAACTTAGGGGCTGAAAGAGCAGGACCATATGAGTAACTTAGGGCTGGGTGGTGAAACCCTGGAGGTAGAGTGGTTAAGTGCTACAGCTGCTAACCAAGAGGTCGGCAGTTCAAATCCTCCAGGCACCCCTCAGAAACTCTACTGGGCAGTTCTACTCTGTCTATAGGGTCGCTACGAGTAGGAATCAACTTGATGGTGATGGGTATGGGGCTAGGTAAGGAGAATGAGGTGTCCTCCTGCAAAATTTAAGGGAGCTCTAGCTCTCAGAGTTGTGCAAATGGCAACCCTGCACTTGCATGAGTCCGAGGGGGAGTGCCTCTTTAAGTCATGTGACCTAGCGGGCTTCCTTTCCTGACCTTAGTTCTGGCCTTGGAATGAGTGGTGTGGATGCAAGGGTAACGAGCTTCCATGGGTAACTCACGATGTACTAAGTCACTTACACTCCTACAAACGGGCATCACTAAGACTGTGTCACCTCATGGAGTAACTCGTGGTATTAACCTCTATAATGATTATCACAATATCCACTGCAGTAGACTCATAGCAATCCTACAGGACAGAGTAGAACTGCCCCCATAGGATTTCAGAGGAGTGCCTGGTGAGTCCAAACTGCTCATCTTTTGGTTAGCAGCTGTAGTTCTTCATCACTAAGCCACCAGGGTTTCCAATTACCACAAAAGTATAGCTAAAACACCATAAAATCTCACCAGACCGATGACCACAAAAACACTGGCAGCAACAAGAACAATAGTGTGTGCGTGTAGCTTGACCGGATAAAAGCATGTGATTTAATGTGTCACAGTAGTCAGGTAATAATGACAGTTCTGACCAGAGCACATTGGAGGGTCCCAAAACTAACTTAGCCCAGAGTTTCAGTCTTTTAAGTCTATCAATGGAAGATGAAAGGAATATACAGAGCCACTGTGCCAGGAAGAACTAGTAGACATTCAACCATTTCAAGAGGTAGCATATGATCGAGAACTGACAGCATTGACAGAAGAAGCGCAAGTCCCCCTGATGGCACTGATGAGGAGCAAGGCTCCAGGAACCGATGGAAAGGCCACCAATAGAATCAGCATCAGAGGTGTCTGTTGATCTGTGGACTCTGGCAGTTAAGTCTGTGAGTTCACCCTAGAAAAAGTGCTGCAGACCTCACTGCTGACTGTCACTATGGTCACCTTCAAAGGACTGCCCTTGGGAAGCTATGCACTGACGCCAGTGCCTAGTCCACTCTTCAAAGCACTTTTGGAACTCTTCTTCTAGAATGGCTGTCAGAGCTGACATCATATTACCCTCGATGTCCTGAAAGTCATCAAAAGGCCTTCCTTTCAACATTTCCTTTATCTTTGGGTAAAGAAGAAAGTCTTTGGGGCAGGGAGGGCATTCCAATACAGTTATCTGTTTATTGGCTAATAACTCCCTCACAGACAACTATACAATTAAGTTTGCAAAATTGCCACTGTGCAACTATGCACAACGACCATTCTAGAAAGAGTTCCAAAATGGCTTTGAAGGGTGGACTTGGCACTGCCACTGGTGCTTGCTTCCCAAGGGGAGTACTTCGAAGGTGACCACAGTGATATTCAGCAATGAGGCAAACAGCACTTAGGACAAAGAAGTTTATGCACTTAATTGTCAGCCCTCGTAAGCCAAGAAATTTGGAGGACAGCTACCCGGTCAACTGATGGGAAGAGATCCGTATTTCTGCCCATTCCAAAGAAAAGAGATCCAACAATAATGCAGAATTATCAGACAATATCATGAATATTACAGACAAGTAAAATTTTAATGAAGATTGTTCAAAAATAATTACAGCCGTACCTTGACAGGTAACTGCCAGAAATTCAAGCAGCATTCAGAGAGAGGAGGATGCGGAACAAGGGATATTATTGCTGATGTCAGACAAATCTTGTACGAAAGGACACAATACCAGAGAGATGTTTATGTGTGTTTTATCGACCATGCAAAGGCATTCAACTGTGTGAATCATAAGCAATTATGGATAACACTGTGAAGAATAAGGATTCCAGAGCAATTCATTGTGCTCACAGACCAAGAAGCAGTTGCTTGAACAGAACATGGAGACACTGTGTTGTTGAAAATTAGGAAAGATGTGCATCCGAGCTGTATTCTTTCACCACACTCATTTAATCTGTATGCTGAGCAAATAATCTGAGAAGGTGGATTACATGAAGAAGAATGCAGCACCAGGATTGGAGGAAGACTCATTAACAACGTGAGACATGCAGATGACGTGACCTTGTTTGCAAAAGTGAAAGGGACTTGAAGCAGTTACTGATAAAGACCAAAGACCACAGCCTTCACGGTGGATTACACATTAATGTGACAAAAATAGAAATCCTCACAACCGGATCATAAACAACGTCATGATCACAAAGACTGAAGTTGTTAAGGATTGCCTTTTAGTTGTATCCAAGATCCACACCCACAGAAGCAGCAGTTAAGAAATCAAATGACACACCGCACTGGGAAAATCTGCTGCAAAAGACCTCTTGAAAATGTTGAAAAGCAGAGATGTCACCTTCAGGACTAGAGCATGTCTGACCCGAGCCATGGTATCTTCAACTGCCTCACGTGCATTCAAAAGCTGGACAGAAGAGACACCTTTGAATTGTGCTATGGACAGAGAACAATGAACTTCTGGAAGAATACACAGAACTGTTTCAGAACTACAGTCAGGATGCTCTTTGGAAGAGAAAATGGTCAGACTTTGTCTCTCCTACTGGACACGTTATCAGAAGGGTCTAGGTCACTGGAGAAGGGGATCATGCTTGGCAGGGCAGAGGGTCAGGGAGAAAGAAGACCCTTGATGAGACAGATTGACGCTGGCTGCCAAGGAGGGCCCAATCATAGCAATGATTGTGAGCACGGCATGGGGCCAGGTGGCATGAGGACCGCCAGAGAAGTTCCTGAACTCATCCTAGAACAAGTGCCATGTACCTCGTGCAGAACATCTCCAAGGTCACCTCCAAAGGACTCCCCTCAGGAAGCTGTGCACTGATAGCAGCTTCTAGTCCACCCTTCAGAGCAATTTTGGAGCTCTTTTTCTGGTACGGCCATCAGAGCTTCATTGTACTACCCTTGATGTCCTGAAGGTCATCCAAATGCCTTCCTTTCAATATTTATCTCATTGGGGGCCAGATCAAGTGAGCAGGCACGGTGTTCCAATACAGTTGTTCACTGGCTAAAAATCCCTCATAGACAACTAGAGAATTAGGGTTGTGAACGTGCCACCTTACTACCACGCACAATGGCCATGCCAGAGAGTGTCCAAATGGCTTTGAAGGGTGGACCAAGCACTGGCATCAGTGCATAGCTTCCCAAGGGAAGTACTTCAAAGGTCACCACGGTGATATTCACTACCAATCAGCTATGGAACAGAACAATTCAGTTTGCAGACCTAATTGTCAGACCTCATTTTTCACTCTGTTGTATAGACAGTCCCTATGAATTAGAACTGACTTCACAGCACTTAAAACCAGGTATATTGACACATGTAAATTGGGCTTATAGAAAAAAAATGTCGTTAGAATTATACAAATATATAAAAAAAATAACAAATTTCTCCTGAAAACACTGCACAAAAATTTTATAGACATTTTAATGTCACTTCCTCTGACAGTGTCACCCCCACCCCACCCCCATCCCCTATAATAAAGACAAATGAGTTGGCCCGGCCAGTTTAACAGGGCATGACCTGGGACCATAGACATCATGATGATAGGACATTGCTGCGAAGACAGGCTGGTCTGCAGACAGAATATCATCTAAAAGATGGTGACATTGTTTCCAGAAGTGCCACCACGGTCACTGTGTGGGGCAAATGGTTACGGTGCTTGGCCACTAACCAAAACGCTGGTGGTTTGGGTGCACCCAGCTGCCCCGTGGAAGAAAGACCTGGTGATCCATATTCAAAACATCAGTCCTTGAAAACTCGGCAGCACACTGCACTTTTCTAGTCTGTCAAACAAGGGTCGTCACGAGTCCAGGTCACCAAGAGTCAAAGTCAACTAGGTTGCCACTAGATGTTTTTTTTTAAAGTGTCATTTTATTTTATTATGTGACTTGGGGAACCCATAGCTGAAAGGGGATGGGAGAAGAAATATCTGAGTCATGAAGGAAGGGGCTGGGCTAAAGGAAAGAATGACTAGCGGACAGAAGGACAGGGCAGACAAGACCAGGCTCCTGATGCACAAAGTCACTCAAAGGTGTCATCTTACCGCTGATTTTTATGGCATCATATTGGAAAGTCTGCTTCACTGCTTAAATGATTCAGAACTGTGCACTATGTATAGATTTTATTAGATAACTTCTTGTTCTTATTTTTACCAACTAGAATTTAGCACCTTGCATTTGCAAAGCAATTAATAGTATATGTATTAGTTAATATCCCATTTTTGGTTCAAGAGCAATATTTTGTTACTTAAAAATTAATAGCAGTCTCACAAAGGGCTTATAAAAAGAGATATATTACTCTGATAGGCAATTCCATATCATGCCAAGTTTTTATTTGCCATTACTTTAATTACTTAGATATTATTTTATATGTTTTCATTATTTTAAAGTGCCTTGGGAGTATGAAAGATGTCTCCCAGATAATGTATTCCATTTTAGCCAGAAGAGCCTAATCATAAGTAGCTCCAGATTAATGCATTTATCACTTGCAATTTCTTTTTAATGTTCTGTAAGCAAGTGAAATTGATGTCTCTGAGAAGACCGATACCTTTTCTGCCATGGAACCCTTCCTCAGCGAATAGTTCTTCATTAGATTAGGAATAAGCCCGGGAAAGGAAAAGACCAAAGTTTAAGACAAGCGCAAGGAGCTGCACAAGTAGCTACCGCTGAGAAAATCATTCACCCTTCAGATACGGGAGCATCTATTTTAAACCAAAGTGAGCCTTAAAATTGCACACGCACAAAGTGTTCTCATTTCCTCATCGGTGGGCTCATGTGACTTTGTTCTCCAGGGGTGGCAACCCTGCAGGAAGGAGCCGTGTGGTTTTCCTCCAGCAGCCAGACTCCGCAGATAAACGTGACTCACGGTCTTGATCCCGGGATGAGGTGTTTTAAAAATAACCTACAGCGTCTATTTTTAGCAAACCTGCCCGGCTGCAGTGTGCCTGGCTCCCTCTTTTATGGAAAGTAATTAACAATCTGTAACCCCCCAGGAGACCAGCTCTCTGAAAATCCCTGATGAAACAAAGATGGGGGGGTTATAACCAGGGTGGGGGGGACGAGGCTGATGAAACAAAGACAGCCATCCACATTCCATTGCCTGCCCTTGAAGAGGAAAAGCAAATATTTTTAAACTTCTAAGAGGGGAAGTGAAGCAAAACTGTTGAAAAAGCAGCTCAGTCCTTTCTCTTTAAACAAGGGTTTCCCCTCTGACTCTACCTCATTTGTTATTCAATTTCACTTTGCAGTCAATGCAAAGGGTGAACGCTTTTGGCAGGTGGTGGTGGAATAATTTTAGTGCCCTAAATAGAAAGACCAGAAGGGCAAGTTCGACAAATTCGTTCTGAGTCAGCCATAAGTTTTAAAAAATAAGGAATTTGTGGTTTGGGAAGAGAGAATATATACCATTAGGAGTGTGTGTTAGCCTAGGATGTCGTTTTTTGATGGGTTTAGACCCTTGATCCAAACCAAAAACCCAAACCCAGTGCCAGTGAGTCAATTTCAACTCACAGCAGCCCTAGAGGCAGAGTAGAATTGCCTGGTAGCGTTTCCAAGGAGTGCCTGATGGATTTGAACTTTACTACGTCACCGGGGTTTCAGCTTGGAGTACGTGGCTCTTCTGGACGTGAATCTGACCCCACCATATACATTCACTTCATTAAACCAAGACTGTGGTGCACCTGTTTCCGTGCCTTTGCCAGTTTTCAGTGGCATCCATTCGAGGCTGCAGAGGGCATCCGTTTGAAAATGTTTGTTGGTTAACATTTTCTCCTAAGCTGATCCTGAAGGAAGCTAACTTACTGCACACGGCACCAAGTTCCGTGAGTGTTCGCACAGTCACTGAGCAATCGATGGGTGTTCAGGTCAACAGGTGTTTCTCTTAATGTTCTGTTTTACCTGCTCAGTTCCTCGCCCCCGCTGCCTATTGCAACTGTCTCCTGCTCTTCTGGAATTGTTTATTGCTTTGTAGAGGTCACTCTCTAACAATGTTTTCCAATAGGTTTTATAGATTATGTATTTTCTGAGTCCTTGCTTGTATGGAAATGCTCCCCAGGTGAATGACAGTTTTGCTTAAATTCTACCTTCACAACCTTTTCCATCCGAACTTTACAGGTATCATTTCACGGTCTTCTTTCATCATTTCTGGCTGATGAGAAGTAAGAGGTCAGTGTGATACACAGCTATGTTTTTCTTTTGTATCATTCAGCTTTTCTCTTTAGGAAGGTTTAGGACTTTCCCTTTTTTCCTTGGTGTTCCAGAATTTCACCACGATGTCACCATGATGTGCATAGTTTTGTTTTTCTAATTTTTCTGCTTGAGTCTTTTTGGATACTTTTATTCTGAAGACTCATGCATTTTTATTAACTTTGGACAGTTTTCTTCTATTACCTCTTTAAGTATTTCTTCTCATCTCTTCTGTGTGTCCTCTTGTCCTGAATATGTTCTCTGCTGGATACAGGAACTTACAGAATTATTTTCCATGTTACTGACTCCCTCAACATACCTGTCAGCTCAGTCTTCTAGCTCTCTAACTTGGTCGTCAGCTCTTTAGCCTAACTTTTCTCTGTTTAATGTCAAGGAACAGTTTTCAAGATCTCCAGCTGATTCATTTTTGTGGCTGTATTATCTGCTTCTATATAATATGCTAGAGTCACATTCTACTTTCTTCAGTTAACTGCAGTTTCTCAGTGTTTTTTCTTACATTGGTTAAATATGATGTCTCCATTCAGGTGATTATCTTACATAAGATTTGGAGCTGGAAGCAAGAGCTGTCCAGGCTCCATTCACCTGCCCTCAAACCCCTTTGTTACTTTAGCCCATAAGGGGTTCGCCTGTGTGATCTCTTCCCAACAGACGGCACCTGTGTTTCTATTGCAGGCACAACTCAGGCAGCCAGAGGGCACCTTGCCAGGGCACACCAAGAGCCAGGAGGTCTGGAAGTGTATGCACGGGCTGATGGGTGCAGGAGATAAGAATCCTTCAGTTCTCTCATCCCTTGATGGGAACACCTCTGAGGTGTGACCTGCACGGTCTCCAGAGCTCCCCAGGTTATTGTTTGAGGAACTCTGCTTGTTCTCACAACTGGGGAGCCTCCTGCTCGGCCTTTTTCCATTTCACACTCCCCTACATGTTAGTCCTGGAAATACTTCCCAATGAATCAACTTCCCACACATTTTCATCTCCGGGTCTGTTTATAAGAACCCTATGTGAGACGGTACTAGCCCTGAAGTCCCAGCGGCTACCAGGCTGGCTGAGAGTACCAGGTTTGTTTCTGTCTGCCTGGGCCCAGTGATGGGAGCCGGGGCGGGAGCAAGGGGGTGGAATGGCTATGTAAACCCATAGACACACAAACACACACCACAAGAATGGACATAGTGCCTAAGATATACTATCTTTTAAGTCTTGTCTGGGGATTTGGAGGGATTGCCAAGGGCTGGACTATGTGCTCAGATTGTCTTTATAACACAGTCTTGACAAACATCTGTCTAGTTGTTTGTTTGTTTGTTTTTAAATCGAAAGTCAAAGCTACAAAAGCACAGTGTTGCAACGTATCCTGGCAAATTTCCGACCTTTGGAGAACAACAAATTCAGCTGCAAATCTCAGAGCTGTAAAACTCGAGCTTGGAAGTCAGTCAATCATTTCATTATTGAGCTCTTATTGCGTGCCAGGCACTGTGTGTACAATGAGGAACAAGACAGACAGTGTCCCCACCCTCAGAGATGATGAGGGCTGGTAATTTTGCTTACTCATTCTTAAACACACACACACACACAGCCATCTACCACTATCTCCTTTTTCTACCTCCTTGGAAAACAACAGGGTAGCTGTTATTCAAAGCTCTAAGTTTCAGTATTCTCTCTGAGAAAGTTTTCTGTCCTTACAGGGAATTCAGCTGGAGGAAGTTATTCAAAAGAACAAGAGGCCAAACACACATATTCCAAGATGTTTATAATCCTAAGAATGAAAATTTGTAAAACAATCGAAATGTGCAACAGCAGAATGGTTAAATAATGTATGTGTTACGTCCACAGAATGGAATATCTGCAGAAATTGAGAATTACAATGTTAGGACTACGCATCATCACAGAAAATGCTTATAATCTGAAGCGAAAAGAGCCGACTACAAAACTATATAGACAATTGATTATCATCAATTATATAAAATACATATGCCTATGGACCCAGACTGAAGGGAATACACTCTGAAAACAGAAGTGGTGTTAAGGCAGTAAAATTACAGGTGATTATGCTGTTTTCAAACATTCTGTAACTATTTGCTATTTGATTTCTTTTTAAAAAATTCTAGCTGTTGAGAAATATTAAATGACTTTACAGTTAAGAATGCTGAATACTGTCCTTCTAGAACCTAGATTGTTTGTCTAATTGCTTCTCGACACTCAGGTCCCAACTCAATTGTGCCACCTTCCACCAGCAGCACCCTCTCCAGCTTCCGGTCTTTCTCCCTCACATTCCAGCTTCCTTTTCTTCATGGCTGAAGGGGTCTGTTGGGAAGTATCTTATTTATATGTTTGTTGACTTGTTTACAATTTACGTCACCCGGCTAGAATGTAAACCCCATGAGAAGAGGCACTGTCTCAGCCACTTGCCTCTTCAGAGGCTTTGGTGTCAAACACTAGAGAGTATTTGTGGAATAAAATGTATTCATCCATTCATTTCATGATCGCCATAAGCTAGGGATAAAACGCCCTTCCCATTATAGACTATAATATTCTCTATTATCTGATGACCTTTGCTTTCCTCTTTACTTCTACCACTCAAGGACTCAGATTTTAAGCTCTCATCATGCTGAGTCAAGTTTTCTCATATACTATGCTGTGTGCATAGAGACGTCCTCTCCCCTCTAACTCTGCTTGTAATTCTACTTGGATCCACGATCAACACCCAAGGAAGCAGCAGTCCAGAAATCAAAAGACACACTGCACTGGGTAAACCTGTTGCAAAAGATCTTTTTAAAGTGCTAAAAAGCAAAGATATCAACTTGAACACTACGATGCACCTAATACAAATCATGGTGTTTTCAGTTACCTCATATGTACGCAAAAGGTGGACAACGAAAAAAGAGGAAGACCCTATGGTCTTTGACGTCTTTGAATTGTGCTGTTGGCAAAGAATACTGAATATACCATGGACTTTTAAAAGACTAAATAAGTCTGTCTTGGAAGAAGTACAATCAGAATGCTCCTTAGAAGTAAGGCTGGGGAGGTTATTTCTTGCATTGGACATGTTATAAGTAGCGATCATCATGCTTGGTGCAGGGTCAGCGAAAAAGAGGAAGATTCTTCATGAGATGGATTGACCCAGTGGCTGCATGGTGCAAGACCAGGCAGTGTTCTGCTGTGTTGTACACGGGGTCACTAGGAGCTGGGACCTACTTAATGCCGCCTACCAACAACAACCCTGTTTAGGCCCTTTTCATTCTCGCTTACCGGGCCAACTTTTATTCCAGATTTAGTGCTGTTTTCATCTTCTCCTCCCTGAACTGCCTAGCTGGACCCAGGTGCTATGGTGAGTGTCAGGACACGTGGTCCCCACCTTCATCATCACACTTCACTAAAGGAATTTGTGGTGTTGCGTCTCCATCAGACTAGGAGCATATGACAGCAAGGCCCGTGTCACCTGTCTTTATATTCACTTTCTCTTTGGAAAACCTGGTGGTACGTTAGCTACAGCTGCTAACCCAAAGTCCAGCAGTTCAAATCCACCAGGTATTCCTTAGAAACTCTATGGGACAGTTCTACTCTGTCTATAGGGTTGCTATGCGTTGGAATCAACTCAACTGCAGTGGGTTTGGAGTGGGTTTCTCTTCGGCCAGTCTGTGGCATATGGTAGGCATTCAATAAATTAAAAATAATATATATTTTTGTTGTTATTGAAAATACACAAAACAGAATATATACCAATCTAACAATTTACCACATGCACAGCTCACTGACACTGAGCGCCTTCAGCAAGTTGTGTGACCATTCTCACCGTCCTTTACGGAGCTGTTCCTGTCATATTAACATAAACTTATTTCATCCTAAGCTTCAATAAATGTTTGTTGAGCTGAAATGAACTGTACTATTGAAGGGTCTAACAGGTGCCAAGCATAGTGCTGATGGAAAGCCTGGTGGAGTAGTGGTTAAGTGCTCCAGGTGCTAACCAAAAGGTCAGTAGTTCGAATCCACCTGGCACTCCTTGGAAGTCCTATGGAGCAGTTCTACCCTGTCCTACAGGATAGCTATTAGTTGGAATTGGATCAATGGCAAGATTTTTGTTTTTTGTATTCATAGTGTGGCTTGTTAGCAAGAGTAACTAGAAATAAAGCAGGTTTTGAAAAAGTAATCAGGATATACTAATTTGCCCTAGAGCAGAGATCATCAACTGGCTAGTATCTCAGTATCAAGAGACTTTGCATAAAAACCCACGTGTGTGGCTGCTTCTGAAAAATCAAGAGCTCTGGCAATAGGACAGCAATTGACTGGAACTAAACAGAAGTGTCTTCCTGATTCCACAGGCATGTCCCAGTCTGTGGTCTTCTGTTACTGTGACTAAGAAAACTTAGAAATAAGGTGACAACATGTCCTTTCTATGCCACATTCAAACACTGTCTATCAGGCCTTGCTGGAGATTACTTAATTCTCCCGAGGTGCACATTCCCATAAGATAGCCATTAGTCGTCTCGGACTGTTTATACAAGATCTGACAATGAAGTGCGTGAGCTCACCCTAGAAGAAGTGCCACACCCCTCACTGCTGAATACTGTTGTGGTCACCTTCGAAGTACTCCCCTTGGGAAGCTATGCACCGAGGCTAGTGCCTAGTCTACCCTTCAAAGAAGTTTTGGAACTCTTTTTCTGGAATGGCCATCACCTATCATCGGACGAGGTCTGACAATTAAGTTAGAGAATTCATCCTAGAAAAACTGCATTTGTGCGTAGGTTCCCAAGGGTGCACTTCAAAGGCGACAGTAGGGATCTTCAGCAGTGAAGTATATACAGCTTTTTCTAGGATGAGTTAGTGAACTTAATTGTCACATCTCGTCCAACAACAGCTTTGATGAACATCCCAGAAAAAGAGCTCCACAATTGCTTTGGGTGCTTTTGGGTGGACCAGGCAGTGGTACTGGTGCACAGCTTCCCAAGGGGGCTACTTTGAATGTGACTGTAGTGCTATTCAGCAATGAGGTACGTAGCACTTTTTCTAGGATGAGTTCATGCACTTGTGGGAGCTCATATTTATCTTTAAATTCAGTGTCTTAGTCTCATTAGCAATATTTCAAGGGCTCACTAACCACATATGACCAACGGCTAATGCAGAATACAGAGTGTTTCTATCATTGCAGAAAATGCTATTAGACAGACGTGCATCTCTTTGGCTTATTATTTACTATTGGTTAGGGCCCAGACTCCGCAAAGTCACATGTTAAAGATTTTCGTCAGAGTAGATTTATGTCAAGGGGAAAGATTACCCCAAAGGTTAGCTTTTCATTGTCTTGTGAGCCATTAACCAGTTTGTCTCTAACTCAGTAAACTAATTTCTGCACACCTTTGGTGACTGGAAGTCCTGGAAAGGCAAGTGCTGCAACTGTTAATCAAAGGGTTGGCAGTTCGACTTCACCATGCACTCCTTGGGAACTCTGTGGGGCAGCTCTACTCTGTCCTATATATAGGGTATAAGCTGGAATTGACCCAACAGCAACAAGTTTGGTTAATTTTTGTTCTCGTTATGCTGGTTGACTAGATGAACCTCTGTTCTTCAGAATCTCCTTGGAATGAGTTTTACTGTTCTGTTGGTGTCCCCGTTGATGCATGTAGTGGATTGGACATCGGCCTCAAAAAAGATATGCCCATGGCCAAATCCCTGGAATGTGACCTTATTTGGAAAAAGGGTATTTGCAGATGTAATTAAGCTAAGGGCCTTGACATGAGATTATTCTGGATTACCCGGGTGAGCCCTACCTCCTGTGACAAGAGTCCTCTTAAGAGGCAGAAAGAGATGAAGAGAAGAAAGCGATTTAAAGATGGAAGCAGAAAGCAAAATATGTGGCCAGGGTTGACACCTTGATTTCAGACTTGTGTGAGAGACAATGGTATCTGTTAAGCCACCAACTTTGTGGTATTTGTCACAGCAGCCAAAGGACACTAACAGTTACATAAATGTCATTTGCTTACTTTATATTTCCATGAGTCGAGTTTTGAATTGAAATTTTTTTTGGCTTTGAGAGTTGCCACTTATCCTCCAGTTTCTGCTCTTCTTTTCTCTTGCATTCTTACCCTCTTGTTTCCTGCCTTCCTGACCCAGGTGATGTTTCAGACTGAGACATCACCCCTGACCTCCAGACACAGCCATGTACAGAGAGTGACCCAGAAAGGCACTAAGTGATGGGACACAGGTGAAGACACCGGGTCTGCAGATTCCAGGACAAGCTGGTCTGGGCCCAGATCTGCCATAAATCGTGTCACCTTCGGATCCGACTCAAGGGCACTTGGCTGGCTTGGCTGGGCCAATCATTTTCCCATCTTTGGTTGTCTCATCTGTAAGAATGGGGATGATGATAGAAACTACCTTAGAGGACTTTTCTTTTTTGGTCTCCAAATGATACTGAGATATGCATAAGCTATTGAGGAATTCATTGATGCCCTATACAATGAATTAATATTTAAAGAAAATTATCCGACAATCGTCATGTGAAAGCACGACACTGCATTGTGCTTTAATGTGTTAAAAATGCCAGCTTGAATGGAAAGCACCTCTGTTTCATAGGTTGGGTTCCTTGGAGTTGGCATTGACAATGTTTATAAGGGAGCGAGTGTGACTTTGGAACGGACACCTGGCGGGGAGAAGCAGCGGCAGCAACAGAGGGGTGGACTTGGGGTGAGCTCCATTTGGCTCTTCAGAGTGACCCCTGGACTGAGACCACCCTGAGAAGGTGTTACCCCTGGGCCAGGAGGCCCTCTGCACAGAGGCAGTTCCTGAGGGAGCCGACAGCTGAAACCCACCCACCAATCGTCCTTCCAGCAGCTGGGCGACAAGTCCCCCATCCAAGGGGGTCTAGGTGGGACATTCCCAAGTCCACCATTCTGTCATCTTCTGTGTCTTCACGTTTCAGTATCCAGGAAGCCTTGATAAAGGAGAGGCCTTGCCACCACCACGCCAATCCCTGGCCACAAGGGACATTTTAGTGTCGTCAACTTCCGCTCACCCATCCCCCTCCTGCTGACAGCCGCCCCCGAGCCCCTACCTCTTGCTTTTCAAGGTCGCCTTGGGGCTGACTGGGACAGAAACACAGGAGGCTAAATCGTGGGAGGAAGAAGCTGAGGGTTGGCTCCCTGCCCACCTACCCAAGGGCTGCTCCAACCACAGCTCCCAGTCCTCAGGGCACGTGGCCCCCCCGGGCCCTGGGGGGGTCCCCCATCACCCCCCGCAGGAAGGGAGTGTGTGAAGGTGCCTTGCCCACACACTACCCTTCAAAAACCCAAGGAGGTACTCTTTAAAAGCTTAAATTCCAAAGGGATTATTCCTGTCAGGGGAAAGGAATAAAAGGAATCCAGGTCTGTAAACATGAAACAAAGATCAGAATACAGATTTAAAAGTAATGCTTTCCTAAGCTGCAGGCAGGCGTGCGAGACTGTACTCCCTGCCTCCTGCTCTGAGTTTTCACTTCAGGTCTGAGGAACAGAGACACAGCGAGCGAGTGGATTCACGGGGGTGCAGAGAGGGTAGGTCTGAGATGGAACAGCCTCCCCCTCCCTGGCTGGCTTTGGTGAGGGAAAACAGAGTTCCCCTGGGGACAGTCCCCCCGTGTTTACCCGCCTGTGAGCAAAAGGTTGGAGACCAAGTCACAGGCCAGTGCAAACGTTACAAAGGTCGGTTTTGATTTTGCCTCCGCATAGAGTGACACTGACTGCTTTCTAATCCTCCCCTGGCCACGTCGTCACCTGTGTGACCTCAGGAGAGTCACTGAACTTGGGCCTTGGTGTTCTCACCTGTGCAGCGGGGATCAGTCAGTCAGTAATGGTCTTGTCTGCAAGGAACAGAAACCCAACCTGCCTGAGTTAAGCAAAAAGGGAGTTGTGGAATTGAACTCGCAGGCGCGGAAAACAGGCAGGAAGCTCGATGATCGAGGGTGCTTGGACCGCAGTCCCCACAGAGGCCACCCAGCAAGAAGACCTTTTGCTGCAGGCTGCAGATGTTCCTGTGTTTAATGATTTCTCCCAGCACATCTGGGTCATTACATCACCCACGCAGGTCCCCAGAGTCTCTGAGGAGAGAGTCAGCTGGCCAGGCCAAAGTCACAGCCCTGGCCTCCACAGCAACTTCATCAAGAAAAGGAGGGATTTGATTTCTTGCACTTTGCCTCCCACCAAAGCCAGAAGGAGAGACCTGAGTGCCAACAGGGCTGCAGGCTGATACTGGACAGCAAAAGACAAAATCGTAAGTGAAGATTCCCCACAAACAGCCGCCATACCCCCTCTCTTTTGGGAGGCGTCCAGCAGAGCATTTTGGTATTAATGAATGCTCACTGGATAGAAGTCACAACTGATGGATTAAAGAATTGTAGAACATTCATGGACTTCTACTTATCAATCAAAAGGAATAAACTATGGGTACTGTAACACATACGAGTCTTAAAAATGTTGGACTAAGAAACCAGAAACACAGAGGTATACATACACTGTTATGATTCCACTTTTATGAAATTCTAGAAGAATCTGGGCTATGGTGATAAAAATGAGAACGGCAGTTGTCACTGGGGCAGGGACTCTCGGTCCAGGTGGATGGCCTGCAAAGGGGCCTACAGGCACTGTCTGGGGTGATCCCCATGTTCTGTATCCTGACTCAGGAGGTGGTTACTCAAGTGTAAGTTCATCAACTATAGCTATGCATTTTCACATATATATTTTATTTCTCAATAAAAACTTTTTCTTTAAAACATGATGTTTTTCTGATCAGTTGATACACAGTGCCTTCTCAGTCTCTGCCATCATTTATGATAAAAAATATGTGTGTAACAAATTTATTTCAAGTTCCACTCAACATTCCCATGTCTCAAATATCATGTGAAACCACAAATTCAAGTCTGAGGAGTTTGTTGAGTGGGTTTGGTTGTTAGCAGGAAGATCTCTTTCCACCAGTACTGCTTACAAGCCAATGCTGCGAGGGCCATATAACGCAGAGACTACATCAGCATGAAACCAGAAAAACCAGCTGGTGCCTGGCTACTACCAATGACGGCCCTGACATGGAACTCAACATAGAATCCCGGACGGAGCAGGAGAAAGCTGGGCGTGCAGAACTAGAACGCCACTGCAGAAAGACCAGACCTGATGTTCTGACCGACCGGAGGTTCTCCAGAAGACACGGCCCCTGGACTCTTAGCCCAGCACGGAGACCATTCCCAAAGCCAACCCTTCAGACAAAGACTGGACTGGACTAGAAGACAAAATGATACTGGTGAAGAGTGTGCTTCTTGGCTTCAGGAGATGCGTGAGGCTGACCGGGCAGCTCCCGTCCTGAGGCAGGAGGAGAGGGCGGCGAGGCACAGGGGTGACTGAATGGACACAGGAAATACAAGGTGGAAAGGAGCAGTGTGCTGGGTCACAGGGTTGGGAGAGCAGACAGAGTTACACAGCAGCATGTGTACAAGGTTTTTCCTTTTTCTAATGACAAATCAACTTAGATTGTAAACGTTCACTTGAAGCACAACACTACATTTACAAACAAAACCGGTGCTGGCCCATGCTGGCTTCTGGTCCCAATGCGGTAAGAAGAGAATCGGAGAGCAAGTGTCTTGTGCTGGGTTCTGTAGCGGAGAAAAACCAGTGAAACATAGACAAACACATAGAGATTTGCTTCAAGGAAATGGGCTGGCAAGCCCCAAATCTGTGGGTCAAGTGGCAGCCTAGAGACTCCTGCTGGCTTATCACCCAATAAAGAACCAGAGAGCAGGTGGCAAGAACAGTGCTGGGTCAAGGCACAGTTTCGTCAGTGCTGTTAAAATGCATCTATGTGACTTGCTTCTGGCCAATACAATGAAGGGCGTGTGTTTTCCAAGCAGGCATTAAAAGGCAGCTGGCTCAGCAGAGGGGGTGCTTTTTGTCTCCCGTCTTCTTCTGGCCCACAACTCCACAGCCTTTCGTGGACCATGAGTCAGCCTTGAGGACAGAAGCCACACGTTAGGATAGAACAGCAGAAAGACAGATGGAGCCTAGGTCCCATCAGCTCTGAAGGCCCGCTTCCGTACTTCCTTACACAACAAAGAGCTAGATTTCTATCGTGGTGTAAGTGAACCAAACCAAACACACTGCTATCAAGTTGATTTCAACTCATAGCGACCCTATAGGACACAGTAGGACTGCCCCACTGAGTTTCCAAGGAGCATCTGGCAGATTTGAACGGCTAACCTTGTGGTTAGCAGCCACAGCACTCATCCACTATGCCACCAGGGTTTCCATCATGGTGAAGCTGTTAGATTTTTCTGTCTCATACAGCCAAATCTAATCCTAACGGATACCTCAGCCATAGTTTCCCTTCTCTTCGTCTTTCACTGACAATTGTCCACACAGCAGCTCTACCGTGTCCAGCCTTCGTTGTTGAGAAAAGTAAACGGACAGGGCAGCAATCTGATCGTACTTTCTTGAGGGCATGTTTGCATTTATAAGAGGCCCACAAGGAACAGCAATGCTTCCCCCAAAAGAAGCATCGTGGTGCAAAGCGGAAGTGAAATTTGGCATCTGACAGCTTTTCTGTGTCAATGCGGATACAGGTGGGACTGTGAAGAAGGATCTTCAACAGCCAAGTGTGGAGACTTGGTCATAGTCATGAGAAGGAAAATAAAGTATAACCAGTTACTTTTAACATCCAGGCACATATGTGTTTGGAGAGGCTATAAATTAATGACTTGTTGGAGGGAAGCCCTAGACAGCTTAAATCTTCCACAGGTTTAAGAAAAATATTTTCAAAGTGACACTGTAGTCTCTTTACAGGGTTACTGAACAAATGCTCGTCTTCTCCAGGACAATGACATATAAATTTGTCCTCTAACAAGAGTAGAATGTTTTGCAGTTAGTACAGACACTTCTTTGGAGTACAGAAGTTGAAAGTTCTCAAATTCACAAATAATTAGAGAAATTTATTTGCCGACAAGCATCCTGCAGGCGTAACCAGAGTATTCATTGCCCCAGACACAGTAATTGATATACAACATGTGGGCACAGTGGCTGATTTATTAAACCTTTCTTATTACCCATGAGCTGTGAGTTTATTTTAAACAAGTGCATAATGGGCTTTTTACAGCTTTGCCTTTACTAATGATGTCATTGTCGCCATGCTAAACTAACACATTTCCAAAATAAAAGAGAAACACAGACACATAATCACTCACTCTCACAGGTTGCTTAATATTGGGCTGAAATGGGTTTTAGAGTAGTCTAACTTTAAAAAATGAATGACTGATGGATACTACCTAATTCAGTTGTACTTCCAGCCACAGACCCATAACCAAACCAAACTCACTGCCAGAGAGTAGATTCCGACTCACAGCAGTCCTACAGATGGAGTACAACTGCCCTATAGAGTTTTCCAAGGAGCACCTGGTGGATTTGAACTGCTGACTTTTTGGTTAGCTGACATAGCACCTAACCACTGTACCACCAGGGTTTCTGCGCACGTGTAAGCCAGTGCAAATTTTATCACAATTCTCTAGAATTATGTGTGTGCAAACGTATATGCCCTTGTTTCTTGTTCATTTGTTTCTTTTAAATTTAATCTCTCAGACTTGCTGAATTTATAAAATCCCGTTTTTCTGTGAGTGGTATACAGAAACTACTACAGATGAGCACAGTAACAGCTGGAAAATAACACTGCAGCCTTCTCCAGGACCTTCCTCTAACTGAAGAGTCCATGAGCCCCTTCTTACAAGTGCACTTTTCCATCTGAAGGACAGATACAGAAGAGACAAAGGAGCCCAGGAGAGACTTTGCAACAGAATGCTTGCTAGAACCACTTAAAATAACATTAAGTTATTTACATTCAACCCCTTGAATGTATTTGCTAGACACTTTTGGCTGATACGGTTTCCTCTTGAACTTGAGATTCCATATAGCCCATCTGCCATAGAAAAGAGGGAGTGGTATAACAAACCAAAAGCCTCAAAGGAGTGTTAGACGTTTCAGTGAGATGTGGTTTAATCTTCTGTGTTCTTTTTTTTCCTAGAATGTTGGTTCTGAGAGCTGGCATGCTTGGAACTCAGCTAAAAATACAACGCAAATATGGAGTAAGACTGCAATTGCTTCATCAAATAAACAAGCTCAGAGTCTGAATGTAAATTCTGTGCCTTTTATTATAACCACGTTGAGCAGGTTTGGCCAGATGTCAGTCATCAATCAATCATCAGCAATTTGTGCTTGACTTTGGGAAGGTTTCACAGACTTAATGCTACCATCGTGTTCCCAGCCCAAGGCCATTCTTTGGTCCTTTTCCTCCCCTCGGTGGTCAGCTTAGTGGGCCCAGGCCTTAGATAGCCATGGCTACCAGCCCTCGCTGGATTTGCAAGGCTAGAAGAGTGAGGGAAGAGCCGTTGGCAATGACCAAGCACTACTGCTGCCTCCCAGGCAGACAAGGGTCTGCCCCACGAGCTCCACTTCTGCCTTTTATTGCTTTTGAAAAGCTTCATTTTTTTGTTGTTACTTGTTTCATTGTTATTTTACATCAATAACGTAGATAAGGCATGAATATATTCTCTTTGTGAAAATGACACCATTACAGTTAAAATTCGTTTTAACCACTGTCCCAAATCTCAGTACTTACTAGAAGGAACCACTGTTCATGGCTGGGTACACATCCTTGCAGAATTTTGTCAGGGCAATTACAGGAAATCGCTAGTTTGGTTACTCCAAGATGGTTGAATATTAGCAATTTCATATCATTTGATCTAATTAATAGACATATAGCTTCTCGGTCATACTAGCTTGCATGTGGCTTCTTGGTCATGTTAGTTTGCATCTTCTGGCCTTTTTTCCACTCAGTGATTTTTCTTGGCATCCTTTTCTAGGCCGGTCCATGTGGTTTTACCTCATTCCTTTTAAATGCCTCGAGGCAGGAGGACTGCCAATTAAGTTTGTGAACTCATCCTAGAAAACATGCGCCATATCTCACTGCTGAGTGTCACTACGGTCACCTTCCAAGTACTCTCCTTGGGAAGCTATGGACTGATGCCAGCGTCTAGTCCACTCTTCGAAGCAATCTTGGAACTCTTTTTCTGAAATAGTCATCAGAGCTGCTGTTGTATTACTCTCAATGTCTTCGATGTCATCAAAATGTCTTCCTTTCAATATTTATCTTTGGATAAAGAAAAAAGTCACTGGGGGCCAGCTCAGGTGAGCACGGAGGGTATTCCAGTACAGTTATTCATTTACTGGTCAAAAACTCCCTCACAGACAAAGATACAATGAAGAGAAGTTGAAACAGTACCACTGTTCACAATGGCCATTCCAGAAAGAGTTCCAAAGTTGCTTTAAAGGGTGGACTAGGTGTTGGCGTTGGTTCATAGCTTCCCAAGGGGAGCATATCAAGGTGACCATAGTGTTAGTCAACAATGAGGTATGGAGCACTTAGGACAACCTAGCTCATGACTTGATCAGAACTCGTGTCATAGCAGAATGGGTCTTATTTCCAAATAACCAGCTGAAGTTCCCATTGATTAACTACTGCTTCTGTTAATTAATTTTCAGGAATGGGGCAATGGAGGGCAAACTTCTCCCCCTCACAAGAATGAAAACAATGACTTGGTCTAGGAAACCTAGTTATAGCTACCTGTGTAGGTCAGCTAAATATAGATTAGACTTAATACAGTTGTTCCTTTTTCTTCCTCATCTGTGTAGTACAGGACAATTTTGTCTGAAGCAATGGCTGTCTTTAACATCTGGTATCCTGTGGTGTAGTGGTTAAGTACTATGGCTGCTGAGCAAAAGGTCAGCAGTTTGAATCTACCAGGTGCTCCTTGGAAACTCTATGAGGCAGTTCTACTCTGACTCATAGGGTCGCTATGAGTTGGAACCGACTTGACGGCACTGTTTTTTTTTCATCCTGAGGATGGGATTGATGTGGTTTTAGCACATTCATCTATGTTCTGTCTACACTTCAAGCCTCAACCTATTTCTGGGTACCAGGTCTTTTTTTGGAAATGCTGGTGGCATAGTGGTTAAGTGCTATGTCTGCTAACCATGAGGTCAGCAGTTCAAACCCACCAGGTGCTCCTTGGAAACTATGAGGCAGTTCTACTATGTCCTATAGGGTTGCTACGAGTTGCAGTTGACTCAACGGCAGTTGGTCGGACTTCGCTTTTGGCATCTGCCCAGCTCTCTCCTTTTGTCCATCTTAAATGGCTCCTCCTCAAAGGACTGGGATAGATCTCGTCCTCCTTTCCTTCCCCAAGCCACCACTTGTACCAAAGCATCAAGGGCATACAGGTATTCACGAGCTCTGCTAGATCTTCAAACACTTTATCACACTGTGTTTCCATACAGCCAGCCTTCCAAAAAGGTAATTGGCATAGTTGTGGCCTCTTGTAGCCAATGAGGATTTCCAAATGGTGCATGATCATCTCTAACTTCTGATTAAACATGGCATTTCCATTACCCATTATCTCTGCTTCCTACTGAAACACTCCTAAAAAGTCAGTAATTAAAAACAATGCTATAAACCCACACGGAAAACAAGAGGAGTCAGCAGCGATGAGCACTGTCAATGAAATTCTAGAAAAGGGAAATCAAATGGAAGAATGATAATTGAGCTAGTCAAAAAGAAAAATGAAATTCACTTCCTGCAGATGGGGGTGCAGATGTGCATGGCGAAACTCCAGAAAATCTCAGGATTTGGAGGATCGGGTACCTCTACATGCTATGGGCTGTAGGTCTCAGGGTGGCACATGGTTTTCTCTCGACTGCTAACCTACAGTTTGATGGTTCCAAGCTACCCAGAGGTAAGATGGAAGGAAAGGTCTGTCAGTCTGCTTCCATTAAGATTACAGCCAAGAAAACCTTACAGGGTAGTTCTTCTCTGTAACACCTGGGGGGTATCGAGTCAGAACTGACTTGACAGCAACTAACAAAACCGAACAAAAACCAAACCCATTGCCATCAAATTGATTTCAACTCATAGCAATCCTATAGGGTGACGTGAAAACCAGAACTGACTGAAAAGTTTAACTGATGAGTAGTTAGGCATTCAGGTTTTTTCCTTCAATCCAAGCAGCTAACTGTCTTTCCTGTTATGAGTTATCAACTGCTCCATAATAAATTAGCTGTGACTTAAAACCAAACTAAACTTTATTATCTCATAGTTTCTGTGGGTCAGGAATTCTGGAGAGGCTTAGCTGGAGAGTTCTGATTCAGGATCTCTCATGAAATTCCACCAGGATGTCATCTGGAACTACAGATGTCTGAAAACTTGACTAGGGCTGAAGGATCATTTCTGTGATAGCTTACTCACATGCCCGGCAAGTTAGTGTTGGCTACTGGCAGGAGACCACAGCTCCTCACCACAAAGACTTTTCCACAGGGCTGCTTGAGTGTCCTTATAACACGGCAGCTGACTTCACCCAGAACAAGTGGTTACAGAAGCAAAGCTAAAGCTGCAATGTCTTCTACGATCTAGCCTTGGAAGTCATACCCAATCACTTCTTCAACATCTTATTAATGACACAGGCCAGCCCTGCTTCATATAGGAGGCAAAACATGAGAGGAAAAATACCAGGAGTTAAGAATCACTGGGAGCCATCTTGGCAAATGACTGCTATACCGCCTTCATTTGTTTGGAGGACAGATTTTAGAGTTAGTCACTCAAGTCACATTTAGGGGAAGGAGACGGTGCCCTAACGGAAAAGAGTTGGATTTTAAATGGAAACCTAGATACTCAGCAACGAGACCTTCCTCCCTCAGTTCACTTCCCCCTTATCAGCTCTAGCGGTTGGCAGGCTGGTTTACTCTCCCAGGCAGCAGAATGAAGGATTCTCGTTTGGGAAAGTTACCCAACCTAAGAGGTAAGAATCAACAACACATGGGGGTCTCCCAATAAAAGTGCCAGGTCCCTGCTTGTTACCTTTAAAATGAGGTGCACCTGTTGACCAAGCTTGTGTCAGACCCTCAGAACATCTAATCATCTGTTTGATATGAACACAGAGTCAGACATTTGAGGAAAGCTTCTAACACGAAAAGAAAGACCAAAAACACACACAGAGAATCAGTGAAATGCTATGGAGAGAGAACATACAGGAATCAGAAGGACATTTTTTAAAAATGTGCTAAATCTTCTGAGAGAAAAGATATCACAACCATGAAACAAGAACAGAACGTAATGATAATGAAAATAAAACCAGACACAGATGCACATACACCCCAACTTTTATGGAGTTTGTATGATGTGTCAGGCACTTTTCTGTACATGTACTAATTCCTTCAGTCCTCAAAACAACCAGGCTATATTATTATTATGTTTATTTCATAGAGATGTTAAGTAACTTTTCTGAGGTTGTGACTGGTAAGCAGAGAAGCCTAGAGTCGAATCCAGAGCCAGAGCTCTTAGAAGTCTACACAAGTGGGATTCATACCAGGTATGCAAGGATGGTTCTATATTAGAAAATCAATCAATGTGATCCCCCATATAAATAAAAACAAAGAAAAGAATTACATGATCATCTCGACTGGCACAGAAAAGGCATTTGACAAAGTCAAACACCCATTCCCGAAAAAAAAAGAAAATTATCAATAAAATAGGTATGAAAGAGAAATTTCTCACCATAAAAAGGGCATCTGTCTCAGAAATCTTGTGCTGCTGTAACAGAAATACCTCAAGTGGACGGCCTTAACAAATGGAAATTTATTTTCTCGCAGAGGAGTACACTAAATGGCCACAATCAGGACATCAGCTCCAGGGAAAATCTTCCTGTTGGTTCTGGAAGAAGGTCCTTGTCATCAATCTTCCCCTGGACTGGGAGTTTCTGAGGTACAGGGGCCCTGGGTCCAAAAGATGTGTTCTGCTCCTGGCATTGTTTCTTTCCTGATGGTATGAGGTTCTCAACTCTCTACTTGCTTCCCTTTCTTTTATATCTTAAGAGACTGTCTGAAGGCATAATATAATTTTATTGATTGACTCTTGCGTCATTAACACAACCACTGCCCACCCTCCCTTATGAACATCACAGAGGCAGGACTTACAGGATATAGGCAGATCATACAATACTGGGAATCATGGCCTAACCAAATTGCTACACACATTTTTGGGGGGGGGGTACAATTCAATCCATGACAGCATCTATGCAAAACCAATGGCTAACATCATTCTTAATGAGAGAGGCTGAAAATATTCCCCTTGAGAACAATAATAAGACAAAGATTCCTTTTATCATGATTCCTATTTTACATTTAGCTAGAAGTCCTAGATGGAGAAATAGGTAACAAAAAGAAAGGACATCCAAATTGATAATGAAGAAGTTAAAACTGTCTGTATCTGTGGATGATGATACTACATGCAGAAAACCCAAGATACTTCCTGAGAAAGCTACTGAAACTAATAAACTGAGTAGAGTAGGCGAATACAAGATAAACAAAAAAATCAGTTGGATTCCAAACACCAAAGAAGAGAATGGTGAAAGGATCAAGAAAAATACCATTTATAATAATTTCTAAAAAAATAAAATTCTTAGGACTAAATCTAGACAGGAATGTAAAGGATCTAAACAAAGAAAACTACAAAATACTACTGCAAGAAACCAAAGGTGATCTACATAAATGGAAGAATATACCATGTTCATGGAAAGGTCAACTCAACATCACGAAAATGTCAAATTCCACCCAAAGCATTCTATAAATGCAATGCAATCCTGATCCAGACACCAACAGCATTCTTCAGTGAGATGGAAAAACTGATCATTAACTTTATATGGAAAGGTAGAGGCTATGGATAAGTAAAGTACTGGTAAAGACTAAAGTAGGAGGACTCACACTACCTGACCACAGAACCTACTATACAGCTACGGTAATCAAAACAGCCTGGTACTAGTATAGTGACAGACAGATTGACCAATGGAACAGACTTGAGAATCCAGATGTAAATCCATGCATCTAAGGTCACCTGATTTTTGACAAGGGCCCAAAGTCCATCATTTAGGGAAAAAGACAATCCTTTTAACAAATGGTGCTGGCAAACCTGGATGTCCACCTAAAAAATGTGAAACAGGACCCATACCTTACACCATACACAAAAACTAATACAAAATGGATTGAAGAGGATTGATGAAAGCTTCTGACATGAAAACAGAGACCAAAACCAAAAATTACAAAGATCATAGAAGAAGTAGGATCAACACTCAAGGCCCTAATACATGACATGTACAGGATACAAAGTATAAGTGACAACACAGAAACTCCAGAAGATAAGCTAGACAATGAAAATCTCCTAAAATTAAACAGTCATGCTCAACAAAAGACTTCACCAGAAGGGTAAAAGGAGAACTTGCAGACAGAGAAAAAAATTTTGTTCTGACAATGCCAACAAAGGTCTAATCTCTGCAATCCACAGGAAGATCCAACCGCTCCACAACAAAAAGATAACAAATAGTCAAAGACAATGAACAGATATTTCACCAAAGAAGATGGTCAAGTCAAAACTACAATGAGATAACATCTCATTCCAGCACTGCCGGTACAAATTTAAAAAACCTGAAAACAACAAATGTTGATAGGCTGTGGGGAGACTGGAACTCTTATGCACTGCTGGTGGGAATGCAAAATGGTAGCACCATTTTGGAAAATGTTATAGCACTTCCTTAGGAAGCTAGAACTTGAAATACGACGCGATTCCAGCAATTCCACTCCTAGGAATATATCCTAGGGAAATAAGAGCTGTCACATGACTAGACATCAAGTATACCCATGTTCACTGCAGCACTGTTCACAACTGCAAAAAAGATGGAAACAATCTAGATGCCCATCAACAGATGAATGGACAAACTATGGTACATACACACAATGGAATACTACATAACGATAGGAACAAAGCCAAATCTGTGAAGCATCTCACAACACAGATGAATCTGGAGGACATTATGCTGAATGAAAGAAGTCAACCACAAAAGGACAAATACTGTATGAGACCATTACTATAAAAATTCGTGAGGAGGTTTACACACAAAAAGAAACAATCTTTGATGATCATGAGAGAGGGGAGTCCTTGCCAAGGGAAGAACACTACATATACAACTGTTAAGTCATAATTTGAGACCAAATTACTGGGCTGAGGGCTGTGGGGACCATGATTTTGGGGAATGTTTAGGTCTAGTGGCAAAATTCAGTTTTTAAAGAAAATGATCTGGATTCCATTTTGGCGAGTAGCATCTGGAGTCTTTAAAGGCTATGAGCTGCCCTGAAAGATATTCCACTGGCCTTACCCTGTCAGGAGCAGGGAGAATGAAGACAAGCAAAGACATAAGGGAAAATCGGTGCAAACTGCCCACTGTCATCAAGTCGATTCCTATTCATAGCAACCCTATAAGACAGAGTAGAACCGCCCCATAGAGTTTCCAATGAGCACCTGGTGGATTTGAACTTCTGACCTTTTGGTTAACAGCTGTAGCATTTAACCACTATGCCACCAGGACGAATGGATCACAACTACCACTGCCTTCACTGGACTGAGTCCAGCACAAATGGTGCCTGGCTTCTCCCACTGGCTGCTCTGACAGGTATCACAACAGAGGGTCCTGGACAGAGCTGGAGAAGACTGTAGAACAAAATTCTAACTCACAAAAAAGACCAGATTTAACGGCCTGACAGAGACAGGAGAAACCCTGAGAGCACAGCCTGCGACAGCCTTTTAGTTCAGTACTGAAGTCACTCCTGAGGTTCACCCTTAAGCTTCAGACAGGGTCATGAAACAAAACAAGACTAAAGGGGCACACCAGTGCAGAGGCAAGGAACTAGACTGCAGAAGGGGATGGGAAAGCTAGTGACAGGGAACCCGAGATCAAGAAAGGAGGCTGTTGACATGCTGCAGGCTAACCAATGGCACAGTGCAATACGTGTACTGTTTAATGAGAAACTAGCTTGTTCCATAAACTTTCATCTAAAATACAGTGATAATAATAAATAAAAAAGAGAGCTACAGATCTTATAAACAGATCCTTTCACAGAGAAAAAAGAGCACTGATTTTAGCAGCAGATTAAACAGCTGAATACTCAGCAGAGCCTTTATAACAGGGTCAGGATAGGGCGCAGAGTCATGGGTGAGCCACCCTGGGGTCCTATCATAATGGAGAGGACCCATCCGGGGCAGAGGAGCAGAAACGCTGACTCAGAACAGAGGTACACCCCCCACCTTCCTCACAGTTGCCTGTACTTCCCTCATTGTATCCCTTTGGCCACATTCCTTACAGAAATCTTACAGTAGGATCACAAGTTTAGGGGTCAGGGGCTGGAAGCTAGAAGTCAGGGCTGTGAACTATTGTTCTTAGGTGCTGTTGAGTTGGTCCTGACTCATTGCGACCCTGTGTATGAACGACACAACAAAACGCTGCCCGGTCTTGTGCCATGCCCACAATCGTTTTTATGTTTAAGCCCATTGTTGCAGCTACTGTGTCAATCCATCTTGTCAAGGGTCTTCCTCTTTTTTGCTGACCCTCCGCTCTACCAAGCATGATGTCCTTCTCCGGGGATAGATCCCTTCTGACAACATGGCTTCCCCCAGATTAAATCTCTGCCTGACCTTAATAACAGCTACCAACTGCAGTCTGAGTCGCAGTGCCCTAACCATCACTGCAGCCCCATTTTACAGATGAGGAAACCGAGGTCCAGAGCGATCATGTGATGTTACCAGGGACCCACACCTGGTGGGTGAGAAAGAGAGGTCAGACCCCAGGCTGACCCGGTTTTTCACTGAGCCTTTTCCCAGTACGAGAAGTTGTTTGGCCCAATTCTTCACCTTTGCTTGTGTTCTATTCACACCCTTTACGATTCCATATTTGACCAAGTGATCTGCTTTGGCTAAGCAATGTCAGTCAGCATGTGAGATGTGACCAAGGGTTTGAAAAGTGCTTGTGTGTTGAGTCTTGCTCGTTGGGCATCCCTATGACAAGGACATGCCTAGGCTAGCCCACAGGTCTCAGGAAAAGCACGAGACACACTGAACAGACAATCCCAGCCGCACCAGCCTAGATCAAGAGACTTCAGTGGCCGCTGAGTTTCAGAATGTTGGCTAAGCAGCATTTCTGGGACCATGGCTAACTGAAACACCATGCCACGGAAGCTCCTGTCATCAAGACAAACAAACATGACTGACAACGGACAGAAAATGAAATGGCTCAAGGTGGCCATATTTAGCAGGTAGCAATACAAGATACCCAGGTAAATTTAAATTTCAGATAAATGCATAATTGTGTAGCGTAAGTAAAGTCCAGGAAATAGCCAGGACACACTTACACTAAAAAAATTATTCATCATTTACCTGAAACTCACATTTCACCGGGTGTACCGTATTTTATGTGACAACTGTACTCTGGCAGATGGGCAAGAGGCCAACTGGGCAGAAAACACCTGTGTAAAAGTTGACCCAGAGGAGAAAGCAAAAGAAAGGAGAAAAAACAAGTAGTCATTTCCTCTACTCTCCAACAGGCGATAAATGTATTTATAGGGCAGGCTTTGAATGTCTGAGGTAGCCTTTCCTAAAGGGATGTAGTCAGAGAAAAAGCTGCCTGGAACACTAACTAGAGTGGGGACCCAAATGGACAGTGTGGTGGCCAGCGGGTAGCCTTGCCATGGTTGGGGGAGACGTCTTTTGCTTTATTAGGGGCCACTTTCAGGCCAGGGAGGCCCTGGTTTTCTTGGCTTCAGCAGCCTGTGGTAGCACAGAGAGCATCCTCTGAACAGCCTAGAGCCTGCATCCCTTTTGCTGGAAACTTGGAAGCGTTTCCTAGGTTACCACACCACCTGGTTGTGAGGTGCTTGTAAGCAAAGGGCATCGTGGGGTAGGGACGTTCTGGGCTGCAGGCCTAGGCCAAGGAAGAGCTGTCCAAGGACTCTTTGTCAAGAGGTCAGGTCAGTCAGAGAGTGGCCAGTGAAACCAGGGGGCTAATGACATCAGAGAGAAGATACCTGATGCCGTGGGAGGTCCTAATGCAGAACAGTCTTGTTGCAGGAGGTCAGTCCGGCCTCTGTCTTCTCTCCCTTTTTAATAGCATCAGGCAAGCACTGTTTTGGGCTTGACGCAGTCTAATTGGCTGTTTCTGTGAGTGATTGCCAGTCTGATCCAGGGAGAGATTCCATGCTGTCAGCCAGCAACACAGACCATTGCCGGAAAAATGACACAACTCCATCCTTTGGGCAAACTTCCAAATTATTACAAATGTCCCAGCTTCCCTCCACATTCACAGCTGGCTGGGGAAGAGTGTAAGTTTTTCCACGGAGTTAGGAGAGGTTATCTACCACCTGCATTCCTGTGATCAGACATATCCCTATGGGTCTTGGTTTCTCTCAATCCTGCTTCCCTTTCCTTTAATATTAAGCAGGCTTTGCTCCTTGGAACTTCTCAGGACCCAGACACCCAGCTGTCCCAGGCCTGGTCTGAGTGCAACGACAAGATTCCCGCAAGGGACACTGGCCAGATAAAACTCTGCACCTCCAGATAAATGAAACCCTGAGAAAGAAACATGTACAATGTGGTCATCAAACACCAATCACAGAACTACATCTTGCCCTTGCAAGGACCAAGACTGACCGAACCAATTCGAACCACGACCCACCCTCCAAGGACCACTAACAGTCTTCAGCATTCTCATGACACATGGTCCTTTCACTAGCCCCTTGCAGATGAGAGCCCCTGGGGGCTGCCGACACTGTGATAAGCTCCAGAAGGCTACTGTAAGAAATAATGCACACGGTCTGGACTTACGAAGCCCACTGTTGGAAGAGAGGAGGACCTGTAAACTACTATAGTGTGAGAAGAGACCAGAACCCACCAACACAGCAGAATGGACAGCTGGGGGACGGCCAACGAGGAGAGAAACTCATTGGCCGGAAAGGCCTGAGGAGGTACCACGGAAAAGGCAGCACTGGAGCTGGGCCATAAAGGCCTTCATTAATGTCTCTGGGTGTTCAGTAGAGTGTAGGACGGGCAAATGTTTAGAGGAAGGGTTACCCCAAAGCATAGGGTCTGTAGGGCAAAAAGAGAGAATGGCAGGTTTTAGTATGAGCTAAGGAACTGGAGCCTCAGAAGCAATTCCTTGGAGGAACTCTGTACCCAAGCGGGCCCCGGTGCTAGTGAGTGTCCCTGCCTCAGTACACAGGTCAATGCCTACTCCTTATCCCTTGGTTGGAAGGCTAGACTCTAAAATTGAGAGTTTAATCAGGCATTCCTTGGAAACACTATGGGGCAGTCCTACTCTGACCTCTAGGGTCACTATGAGTCAGACCCGACTAGATGGCAGTGGGTGATAATTTGAGGGTGTAGCTGGTTGGTGCAAACAGTCGCCGTACTCAGCTGCTAACCAAAAGCTTGGGGGTTTGAGTCCATTCAGAAGCACCTCAGAAGAAAGGCCTGGTGATCTGCTTCTGAAAAATCAAGCACTGAAAACCCTATGGTGCACAGTTCTGCTCTGACTCACGTGAAGTCACCATAACTCAGAGTTCACGTGACGGCTCCTGGTGGGTTGTAGCAGTCTGAAGGACCAATCGTCTATGTATCTGTAAGTTACCACGCTTCTCGAAGGACCTCAAGTAGTTCTGTATGCCAGCTGTCTCTGCCGATAAAGTCAATGCTTTCCACTGCAAAAACTTTTGGAGCAGCAGGAAACCAACCTGTCAACTGAAATTGATTTATTCACTCAGCTAGAATGACCCGACCCACTTAACACATCCCCTGAGAGGGAGCGGTTTACTTCATTCAGCCCATAGGATCAGACTGATTATCACATAACAACGTAACATCCTCTGGAGTAAGTCAGGGTAGAAATTACCATTTCCACTTAATAAATGGAGAAAATTAAGTACAAGATTCACAGCCACATGAGAGGCCCCAATTCCTGGAGCAATAATGGGTTCACCAGATCATCTGAGTCGTTTCTAAGGAGGATCTCTTTTCATACAGGGTGAACTCTACAGTTGCATTCCAGATATAAGTATTTGCTAAAAAAAAAAAACAAACTCACTGCCATCAAGTCAATTCTCACTTACAGTGACCCCTAAAAGGCAGAGTGGAGTTTCCAAGGAGTGCCTAGAGGATTCCAACCACTGATCTCTTGGTTAGCAGACGTGGCACTTAACCACTACACCACCAGGGTTTCTGTACAAACCCATAAGTGGGTGTATTTCCCTTAATCAGAAAGCTAAATGCAAAGATTTATCATCAGAAGGCAAGAGACACCTAGATTTACCCTTTTATCTTCTATGATTCCCAAACACCCGGCACCCTCTGGTTTCTATCCCTGACAATACTTCTAGCTAACCTCTCTTGTTCTTGCTCAGTGTGTTGTTGTTCTTAGGTGCCTCTGACTTGGTTTCAACTCACAGTGACCTGATGTACAACAGAATGAAACACTGCCTGGGCTTGCACCGTGTCCACAATAGTTTTTATGCTTAAGCCTATTGCTACTGTGTTAATTCATCTTGGTGATGGCCTTCCTCTTTTTTTGCTGACCCTCCACTTTACCAAACATGATGTCTTTCTCCACATTCTGCAGACACATTCCAAAGTATGTGAGACATAGTCTCGCTACCTTTGTTTCCAAGGAGCACTCTGGTTGTTCTTCATCCTAATAGATCTGTTTGTTCTTTTGGCAATCCACGGTATTCAGTATTCTTCTCCAACACCACAATTCAAAGGCATCAATTCTTCTTCTGTCTTCTTTATTCATTGTATAGCTTTTGCATGCATACGACGTGATTGAAAATACCATGGCTTGGGTGAGGTGCACCTTAGACTTCAAGGTGACATCTTTACTCTTCAGTACATTAAAGAGATCCGTTGCAGCAGATTTTTCCAACGCAATGCATCTTTTGATTTCTTGACTGCTGATTCCATGGGTGTTGATTGTGGAACCAAGTAAAATGAAATCCTTGACAACCTCAGTCTTTCTCTGTTTGTCATGATGTTGTGTAATAGTCCAGTTGTGAGGATTTTGGTTATCTTGATGTTGAGGTGCAATTCATACTGAAAGCTACAGTCTTGGATCTTCATTAGAGTTTCAAATTCTCTTCGCTTTCAGCAAGCAGGGTTGTGTCATAAACATGATACAGGCTGTTAATGAGCCTTCCTCCAATCCTGATGCCTCATACTTTTTCATAGAGTCCAGCTTCTCAGATTATTTGCTTGACATATAGATTGAAAAGATATGGTGAAAGGATACAACCCTGATGCACACCTTTCCTGACTAAACCATGCAGTGTCCCCTTATTCTGTTCACGTGACTGCTTCTTGATCCATACACAGATTCCTTGTGGGCACAAGTAAGTGTTCTAGAATTCCCATTCTTCACAGTGCTATACATAATTTATCACGATCCACACAGCTGAATGCCTTTGCATAGCCAATGAAATACAAGCCAACATCTTTCTGGTATTCTCTGCTTTCAGCCAAGATCTCTCTGCCATCAGCAATGATATCTCTGGTTCCATGTTCTCTTCTGCATCCAGCTTGAATTTCTGGCATTCTTGTTAATATACTGCTTTAGTTGCTTTTGAACGACCTTTAGCAAAATTTTACTTTCATGTGATGTTAATGATATTGTTTGGTGATTTCTGCATTTGATCGGATCACCTTTCTTTGGAATAGGCATAAATATGGATCTCTTCCAGCCGGTTGGCAGGTAGCTGTCCTCCAAATTTCTTGGCATGATATTCCATCAATTCCTGGAGTCTTGTTTTTCACCAATGGCCTCAGTGAAGCTTCAGCTTCTTCCTCTGTAACCACTGGTTCCTGATCATAGGCTGCTGCTTGAAAGAGTTCAACGTCAACCAATTCTTTCCGGCATAATGACACTGTATATTACTTTGATCTTCTTTTGATACTTCCTGAGTCCTTTAACATTTTTCCTGTAGCATCCTTCACTATTGCAAATCAAGGCTTAATTTTTTCTCTTCAGTTCTTTCAGCCTGCAAAACGCAGAGCATGTTCTTTATCACTTTTGGTTTTCTATTTCCAGCTCTTTGCATTGTCATTATGATACTTCGTCTTCTCGAGCCACCCTTTGAAGTCTTCCGTTCAGTTCTTTCACTTGGTCATTCCTTCCTTTTGCTTTAGCTGCTTGATGTCCAAGAGCATGTTTCAGAGTCTCTTTTGACACCCAATTTGGTCTTTTCTTTCTTTCTTGTCTTTTTAATGATCTGTTGCTTTCTTCATGGATGATGTCTTTGATGTCCTTCCACAACTCCTCTGGTCTTTGGTCATCAGTATTCAACAAATCAAATCGGTTCTTGAGATGGTCTCTAAACTCAGGTGGGATACACTTGGGGTCATACTTTGGCTTTCATGGACTTGTTCTAATTTTCTTCAGTTTCAATTTAAACTTGCAAATTAGCAATTGATCATCTACACCACAGTCAGCACCTGGTTTTGTTCTAACTGCTGATATTGAGCTTTTCCATCATCTCTTTGCATAGATGCAGTTGATTTGATTCCTGTGTATTCCACCTGGCAGGATCCATGTGGACAGGCAGTCGCTGTTTATGTTGGTAAAAAAAGCTATTTGCGATGAAGAAGTTGTCAGTTTTGCAAAATTCTATCATTCAATTTTGGCCTGACTCAAAATGAAAAGAAACAACTGCAAACATCCATTAATAATCAGAATGTGGAATGTATGAAATACGAATTTAGGAAAATTGGAAATCATCAAAAATGAAATGGAATGCATAATCATTGATATCCTAGGCATGAGGAGCTGAAATGGACTGGTATTGTTCATGCTGAATCTGACAGTCATATGGTCTTCTGTGCTAGGAATGACAATTTGAAAAGGAATGGTGTCACACTCATCATCAAAAAAAATTTTGGTGATCTATCCTGAAGTCCAATGCTGTCAGTGATGGGATACCATCCATACGCCCACAAGGAAGGCCAGTTAATATAACTGTTATTCAAATTTACACACCAACCACTAAGGCCAAAGATGAAGAAACTGAAGAATTTTGCCAACTTCTGCAGTCTGAAATTGATCAGACATGTAATCGGGATGCATTGAGAATTATTGGAGATTGGAATTTTAAAAGCTGGAAACAAAGAAAGAGGATTGGCAGTTGGAAAATATGGCCTTGGTGATAGAAATGACTATTTAGAATAATTCTTTGTAAATCCTTTCTGTGTCTCCAGCTTGCAGAACCCTGACAAGCGAAGCTTGATACTGTGACAAGATGCTCCAGGCATTTGGTCCATGAGGGAATGACATATGCAACCATGTCAGCTTCTAAAACTTTTCTCTGGCCTTCATCACCTGGGGTCCCCAGACACTTGCATAGGTTGATCTTGGGCTGCAAAACAGCTGCTAGCTTCTGAGTGTCTTGCTAACCGTGGAGACATGAGGTGAATATAAACATCAATGAACATGTCAGGAAGCAGGTGGCTGGTGTTAGGAGTTAAAATTTCAGTGAGATTGATTCGGCATCATAGTTATGTCTTGCAAATGATAAAAACAGGACTCGCGGGCAAGCCAGTGGGTGGACTGTAACTTTATGGTAAGCTTCCTTCTGCTATGCGTTCATTTTCATCTGATTGCTTATTCATTCATTTTTCCACAAATATTTATTGAAGGGTTGTGTTGGTCCCCTAGTGGCACAGTGGGTAAGAGCTTAGCTGCTACCCCAAAGGTAGCAGAAACTCCTGTAGGGTTTCCTCTAGGGTCACTGTGCGTGAGAATCAACTCAACGACAATAGGTTTGCTTTGGTTTTGGTTTTACTATGTGTTAGGTACTGTTTAAGCCCCAGAGACACAAAGGTAAATAAAACCAATTTCCTGTCCTCAGAAAGCTTACAGTCTAGTAGAGTGACCAACTCTTCCATTTGTCTGTGACTACAGGGGATCTCAGGACTGGGGACTTTCAGAGCAAAAACAGGGGAAATCCTAGGTGAACCAGGAAAAGTGGGCCACCCCCTCCTACCAGGGCAGACAGACCATTAACCAGCACACAAACACAGACAGTAACTGCAGACAGTGATAAACTCAATGAAGAAAATAACCCAAATTAAAAAAAAATACCCAAACCCACTGCCACTGAGTTGATTCCGACTCATAGCAACCTTACAGGAAAGAGGAGAATCGTCTCTTAGGATTTCTAAGGAGTGGCTGGTGGATTCAAACTGCCAACCTTTTTTGGTTAGTAGCCTGAGCTCTTAATCACGTTGCCACCAGAGCCACAGGGAGGAGGCTTTTGTTGGTAGGTGGTCCCGGAGGGCTTCTCTGAGGAAGCAACACTGGAACAAGGCCTGAAGAGCCAGGGAGTAGTAGGGTTTCGGGAAAATGTCCAACAGTGGGATGAAGTGGGCAAGTGTGAGGCAGAGAAGGAGGCCTGGGATGCTGGTGTGAGACACAGGAGGAAGAGTCCCATCACACGTGAGGGTGAGGAGTTGAAACTCCACAGCAATGTTGATCAAGCAGACCCATGCTAACCTCACTATGGCTCACATACTCCTCAAGGAGTCTTAGATATGTTAATCCACCTTATCCACACGACAGAGGACTCATAAATCACTACCCTCCCCCGCTTACAGATGAAGAAAGGAGTCCTAAGAACTCTGCCCTGTTCACTGTTCACGGAGCCATCAGCAGCAGAAACTCAGGCTTCACGGAGGGGGCTTTCAGAGGCTGCCCCCTAGTTGTGTCCCACCCCACCTCAGGTTTCAAGCAGAGGGATTCCACAGTCTGCCACTGTCTAACTTACCTTTTCAAGACACATCAGATCCCAGGATCACGGCAGGTAGGCTGGCAGGCAGGCGGGCAGGCAGGCAGCTGTCCCCAGAGTCAACATGCAACTCATCACGATCTCACATGCCACAGAACAAAATGTCACCTGGTCTTGAATCATTCCCACACAACTGGCAGCATGTTCAAATCCACCACGGTGCCCTCCATCTCCCAGATGGTCTCCCTCACCCTCCCTGCTCTCTCTTTCACCAAACACGTCTTCCTTCAGCAATTACTCCCTCGAGACAACGTGTCCGAAGCAGGCGAGTCACATGATGCTTGGTTGTGATCCATATAGTCCTTGCTGGCTAATTTTTAGAAGTAGATCTTCAGGCCTTTTTCTGCCTGGTCTGACTTAGCCTGAAAGCTCCGCTGAAACCTGTCCACGACAGGTGACCACATTGGTAGTCGACATTGCGGTGGCACAGCTTCCAGCAGCACGGCAACATGCAAACCGTCACCATGGTACACACTGACAGGTAGTGACAGCATCTTGCAGACTGTGCTGAAGTCCCCAATGCCAGTGAGCTCTGCCACTGTTTAATCTTCAAAATGGGCTTCAGAATGGCAGCACCCAAGGAGGCGAAAACATTCTAGTATATTGTCTTTGTAAACTTCCACTAGGCTTCTTTCCAATCACACTCAGTGTGGTACTCTTTCTTGCCCCTTGTCGAATATGGAAAACAACATATCCATCCAGCTGCGAAAGCTGTTACCTGAGCAATCAGAGGACTTTGTCAAGTGCGGCCGACAGTGGGTTTCCTTTCCGCAGTTATTTCTGATGAAATGTTTGCACAGCACCATGTGGGGGAGATGTAGGCCTACAGCAACAAAAATGAACAAGGATACTTTGTGTAAGCATTTCCACAACAGAATGTCAAATATGTCATAGCCCAGTAACAGTGAGCCTGTATACGCTGACTGCTTTCTTTTTAAAATATGTTCTATGTTCATTTTATTATTAATCTTATGTCATCTAGCTAGCTAGCTATATACACATATAAACTTCTTTCACACATGTTTCTCAAACAGTATTTTAAAATAAATACCTCTTGAGCATCCAAAGATACCAGCTCAGGCAAACCTAAGAGGCAGCTGCTACCAGGGGTTTGATCCCATTTGTTTTGGTTCAAATGCCTCCTAAAAATTTGCATCCCCAGATATACTGACTCACAATCAACATTTTTAGATCCTCAGGTAATTCTTAGGTATGACTTCCCAGGTACTTGTTAGAAATGCAAAATTCTCAGGAGGGGTTTGTTCCAGAATGAACTGGTTTGAAGCCTTGGTTGCTACTGCCAGAAAACATTCTTTCTGGAGACCACCCTGCTCTCATTTCGGGTAACATCCTATCCTTTTCAGAGTTCTTTGCAACAACTGCTTTGATGAAGATCTTTTTAGAACATGGTGATCGATCAGTGTGAACTCATTTGTCTCAATACTCTTGTAGTTCTTCACAGGGAAACTTTACAGGTAGGAGATAAGAAATCATCACATCTTAAGAATACTCATAAATCAAACAACTGTAAAATGAGTTGAAAAGTAATCTGCACATATCATTCACATTTTAGGTCTTTTTTTTTCCTCCCCTAAGAGACTATGCTAAATAGACAACAGATACGTAGCAACTTTGGTGAGAAGTACGACAGTACACAGTGCTGGGGAAACCAGTGCCACTCATACAAGGCAAGGTCACAGAAACTCTGTAGACAGATCCAAACTCCCTGAGAGACCCCAGTGCTGGGCCAAGGGCTGTGGGGACCACTGTCTTGGGAAATGTGCAGCTAAACTGGCATAATGTAGTTTATAAAGAAAATGTTCTATATTCTATGAGTAGTGTCTGAGGTCTTAAATGCCTGTGAGTGGCCATTTGAGATACTTCTCGAGCAAGAGAAGAAAAAAGATATAATGGAAAGATTAGTCCACAGGACTAACGGTCCACATCTACAACAGCCTCCACCAGACTGAGACCTAGGCACTAGATGGTGCCCGGCTACCACCACTGCTCTGAAAGGGATCATAAGAGAGGATCCTGGACAGAGCTGGAAAAAAATGTAGAATAAAATTCTAACTCACAAAAAAGACCTGACTTGCCGGCCTGACAGAGACTGGAACGGTCCCCAACACCAATGTAGCTCAGTGATGCTATCATTCCTGAGGCTCACCCTTCATTCAAAGATTAGACTGGCCCATAAAACCAAATGAGACTAAAGGAGCACACCAGCCCAGAGGCAAGGACGAAAAGGCGGGAGAGGACAAGGAACGCCCTTAGCAGGGATCCCGAAATCGAGAAGGCAGAATATTGACAAGTTACATCGTTAAAAACAGGACACAAAACCATTCCCACGGAGCTGATTTTCACTCACAGCAAGCCTGTAGGACAGAACAGAACTGCCCCATAGTTTCCAGAGTGCCTGGTGGATATGAATCACCAATCTTTTGGTTAGCAACTATAGCTCTTAACCACTGTGCAACCATGAGGTTGTTATCCAGGGTCATAAAACAACATGTGTACTAACTGTTTAAAGAGAAACTAGTTTGTTTTGTAAAACATCTAAAGTACAATTTAAAAAAAATGAAATTTGTTGTCTTAGGCATCTAGTGCTCCTATAACAGAAATAGAACAGGTTGAAGGCCTTGAAAAGACAAATTTTATTATGTCATAATCTATTAGACTTCAAGTCCAAATTCAGGGCACCAGCTCAAAGGGAAGGCTTTCTCCGTTGGCTCTGGAAGAAGGTCCTTGTCATCAGTCTTCTCCTCAACTGGGAGCTTCTGAGATACAGGGACGCAGGTCCTTTCCATGCTGAACCCAAAGCAAATCTGTTCCACCTGTCACTGCAGCCAAATTCAGAGATGCTAAGAAAGGTTCAAAATATGCTGGATTAACAGACAAACATGCACGCCTGGGGAACAGTGAGAATAGCTTCTTCAAGACTCTCCCACTTGGGTTACAATTCTAGCAGCTTTTAAAGCCAGATTACAATGGGATTTGCATCGGGAAAATGTCCAACCTTGTCACAGGATGGAACAGGGAGTCACAAGATTCCTTTATATCTTACTGAACAATGTCATTACCTCCCTGAAGGTCTGCATAATTGATTTACTCTCCAGGTGAAGGAATGTAGGGCTGCTGATCCAGTTTTAACAGTCTAGGTGACTATGATTAAGTCCCAGCTACTAACACTTTCCAAAGGACATGCTTTGCTCCTTGCACAGTCTTTCCTGATTATACAAAGTTCCCACCTCCACCTGCTTCTCTTTCCTTTATATTCCAAGAGATTGCCTCATGGCACAATCCAATCTGACACAGTAAGTTCTGCCCCACCAACACAAATGCCACCCATTCTCCCTCATCAACATCACGGATGCCCGGTTTACAGCATGTAAAAACATCACCCAGTACCAGCAATTACAGCCTAGTCAAACAGATACACACTTTTGGGGGGGGGGGCACAATTCAATCTATGACATAGGTTTTAAATTAAACAACATAGATAGACCTTTTAGATGGAAAACTAAAGAGAAATGGGGAACAGGCAAGAAAGACATGTTCCTAACTCTGTTATGTATTCCAGAAATAAGAAATTGGTTTTAAATTAAACAATAAACAGATCTTTTACGTTAAAAAAGCATTGACATCAACAACAACAAAAAGCCAGGTGAGAACTGTATCTGACTCTGTTTTTGCGTTTCACACAAAGAGCCTTCAACAGAACTCTGCTCCCAAGTCTCCACGCAGCATCCACAGATCTGGTGAAGACCGCATGGTTGGTACAGATGCTTGATGCCCATGTTCACTGGTCCAAAGGATATGCGGCCAGAGTTCACCAAGGCCTTCAGAGGAAGAGAGCTTTGGAGCCTGAGGTGAGGTCCTCGGGAACTGCCAATAGGATTGGGTGATAGCAGAAGTGAGCACAAACATCATACTTGGTATCAAACACCGTCAAAAATTTTTTTAATGGGAAAGGAAGAAGTGACACACTGGCAGTCTCCCAGAGGGACCAGTAGGTAAATATGTCATGAACACCTGCCATCTGATAATTGGATACTTGCTACTAAGGTCCCAGAAGTGGAAATTGGGACAGTAGGTGTGGTAGGTTGAAAATGGCCTCTAAAGATGTGTTCACATCCCCATCCTCAGAGCCTATGATTACTACACACATATATCCTATAGAGTTGCCATGAATCCAAATCAACTCAATGGCAATAAATTTGGGTTTATCCTTATAAAACAGAGGCAGAGGAATTTTTTGACGCGGACACACACAGAACAGAAGGAAATGTGAAGGCATAGGCAGAGACTGGAGTGATGCCCCCACAAGCCAAGGAATGCCAACAGCCACCAGAAGCTGGAAAAGGCAAGGAATAGACTGTCGTCCTAGAATTAGCAGAAGGAGCGTAGTCCTCACAACACTCGCTTCTGGACTCAGAGTCCCCCAGAACTTTAACAGAATGCAGTTGTGTTATTTGAAGCCACTGAGCTTGTGGTCACTTGTTACAGCAGCCACAGGAGACTATGACACTGAGTAACAGGTGTGCGGAAGTATACAGAGTAATAGAAATTATTTATTTATGTATTTATTAGCTGTATACCCAGGGAGGCTAGTTCCTTTTCTTTCCATCCTCCTTTACTAGAAGTCACTGTGCCAAGATTCGGGGAGCTGGCAGTCAGCAATGACATCCTGTGGCAGCAGAATTCTAAGTCCCTATGAGCTCCACCCACCACCAGGCATCACTCCTATGATAATGCTCTGTTACATGGCAAGAGGATTTTGCAGATGTAATTAAGATTATTAATCATTTGATCTTAAGTAGGGAGATTATCTGCATGGCCCTAACCTAATCACACGAGCTCTTAAAGAAGGCGGTTTTCTTCACTTTGTCACAACAGAGGAAGTCTGAGAGATGACCTCCAGCTGACCTGGAAGAAAGCAAACACCCAGGTTCTGAACTGCTAACAGAAAAGGGTAGCCACTAGGAACTCAGAGCAATTTCTGGTCAATAGCTAGCAGGAAAATAGAGACCTCAGTCCAGCAGACACCAGCAAATGGATTCTGCCAACAGTCATGAAACTTGGAAGAGGATTGTTAAGTTCACATGAGAAACATACCAAAAACCCACTGCTGTTGAATTGATTCTGACTCATAGTTGACCCTACAGGACAGAGTAGAAGTGCCTCATAGAGTTTCCAAGAAGTGCCTGGTGGATTTGAATGCAACCTTTTGGTTAGCAGACATAGCACTTAACCACTACACCACCAGGGCTTCTGATAAGAAACTTAACTGCAGCCATATTGATTTTAGCCTGTGATACACAGAGCAAGAACTCACTCATGCCATCCTGACTTCTGACCTCTAGAACAGTAAGCCAATGACCATCTAGTCATCTACAGCTGCTATTAACAGAAATACCAGGAGGGGATGGTTTTAACAACCAGAAATGTATTATCTCACAGTTCAGAAAACCTGAAGTCCAAATTCAGGGCAGCAACTCCATGGGAAGCCTTTGTCTCTCTATTGACTGTGGTAGGGAAGGCCCATATCATCCATCTTCCCCTGGGTCTTGGAGTTTCTCAGTGCAGGGACTCCAAGTCCTAAGGACATACTGCGCTCTGGGCTCTTCTTTCTTGGTGTAGGAGTTCCCTCTGCCTGCCTGCCTTTCTCTCCTTTTTATCACTTATAATAGGTGTGGCTTCAGTAATGGCATGACTTGAATAAGGAGAATAAGGGTGATGACTGGAGTCAGGATGGTGACCGCAGTCACACTCCGTAGTAAAGCAGTGACTCAAGACACATTCCACCCTAATCCTGCCTCATTAACCTAAGGAACAACTCACCCCAAATGGGATCACAACCCCAGGCATAGAGGCCGAAATTTACAACACATCACAGGATGGAGGCTAATTTCATCAAGTCATGAAACGAAGGAGAACCACACACTACACGGAATCGTGGCCTAGCAAAGTTGACACACATTTTGGGGGGACACAATTCAATTCATAACATTGGGCATTGCACTAAATCACTAAGTTTGTGGTAATTTGTCATGCAGCATTAGAAAATTAGCAGACATTCTCAGGTATTGAGCTACCTAGAGTACGTAAGCAAGGCCAACACAGCTGTCACCAAGCTCTCTCCACTGTCACGCCTCTACACATTCCCATCTTCCTCCATCCCTCACACATGCACACTGTTTCCCCAGACAGGAACCAACAAAGCCAAACCCACTGCCGCTGAGTCAATTCTGACTCATAGTGACCCTATAGGACCGAGCAGAACATCCCCTTACAGTTCCCAAGGAGTGCCTGGTAGATCTGAACTGCCCACCTTTGGTTACCACTCAACCACTACACTGCCAGGGTTTCCCTAGGAAAGGATCTACCAGAACCCAAGATATATTTTCAATTATTTGAGTTATCAAAGTTAATCATGAAGAAATCAAAGTTTCAGTCTAGTAGATATTCCTGTAGGCAAGTGCTAAAATCATGTGATATTGAGAATAAATTTGCCCAATCCCTAAAAGAATTCCGTACTATGGTACAACACACATACACCAACCCCCCACTGTGGTACACTTAACGTGAAGCTGTACTTTGCCCATTTTCAAGGTGGAAAAATATAAACCCACTGACATTTGGCACAGTGGTTAGTGCTACATCTGCTAACCAAAAGGTCAGCAGTTCAAATCTGCCAGGAGCTCCCTGGAAACTCTAGGAGGCAGTTCTATAAGGATGCTATGAGTTGGAATCAACTTGATGGCATTGGGTTGTTGCTGTTGTAAGCAAGTGGAGGAAGACCACATTAGACTAGCCTCCGAGAATAAATCTTCTCTCTCTCCACGTGTTCTATCCACACTAATTACCCTTCAGTCCCTGGAATGCACCACCTTCTTCCCCCACTGTTCAAGAGGCTGAGTGCTCTTCTTTTAGGTGTCAACTTAAGTACCATCCCCCCAAAGGTTCTTCTGCCCCATTACCCGTTCTAAAGTTGGTCAGCCCTTGTTAGTCTCTCCCAGTTCCTTGTTCTTTTTTGTCATGGCACTTTATCACATTTTATAGTTATATATTGATTTGTCTATTTGCTTGACTACAAGTTTATAGCTTTATGTATTACTCAAAATTCTGCTGGTTGAAAGCAACAGAAACCCCTTCTGGCTTGCTTAAGAAGGTAGAGTAGCTTGTGGGAATCAAAGAAAATGTAGCCTAAAATCTCAGCAAAGACAAGAATAATGACTTCTGTAGCAGTTTTCAGGTCTTCTCTCACAATTGCAGTCTCTCAGAAACTCCTGGGAGAAAGAAGCTGATAGATCATCACGGTGGAAGAGTTGGACATCATGGTAGAAGAGTTCCAGAGATGGGCCCAGCCTGATGTCACAAGAGCACAATCTGTCATTCTGTTAGCAGAGGGAGGCAGGGGTGGAGACAGATGGTCTTAGAAGAGAATACCAGGTCTGACAACTAAGTTCACGAACTTGCCACTGTGCGCTTACATTGGCAGCACTGTACAAACAACTCGACAACGTTTCATAACCTTGGTATATTAGTGTCTCACACCTGTGTTTGTGTCAACATGTGGCTCCAGACAGAAGGACACCAGGATGCCTATCTCACTAGCTGTTGTGGTCACTGGCATGCAGAACCACTCATTTTTCCAAGAACCAGGTGACGATCTGAACTGCTGACCTTTTGGTTGGCAGCTGAGCTCTTAACCACGAGTCAGCAGGGCTCTGAACACAGATGTATATTAGTATTTTTACACATGCATTTTTAATAAGATAAATGGTAGAACATGACACCCTTCTGTACCTTGATTAATTTTTTTCTTACAGCTTTATCAAGATATAATTTACATACTATTCGGCTTACCCATCTAAAGTTGTCTCACTTTTTTACGGTATCATTTATCTCAGTTCTGAGTGAGCTTGGAACAGCTGCCTCTCATCCCACTGTACGGATGTGCCAGTTTGATCTGTTCAGTTCTGCACTGATGGACAGAAGTTCTGGTGGCATGGTCGTTAACTGCTACAGCTGCTAACCAGAAGGTCAGCAGTTCAAATCCATGCAGTGCTCCATAGAAAGTCTATAGGCCGGTTTTACTTGGTGTCATAGGGTCACTAGGAGTTTGAATCGACCCAACAGCAGTGGGTCTGGTTTGCTTTTTGTACTGATGGGCATCGAGGCTGCTGCCCGTGTTACAGTGAATAGCAGGCCTTGGTGGATGTCCACGAATTTCTCTGAAATTCTTCGTCCTGCCCCCCGAGCCCTTTTCCTTCACCAAGAGCATGAGTGTGTTGCTCCGTTCTCATCAATAACAATGTCACTGACAAATCAACATGTGTGTGACACCTGCAAAATACATTTTTCTCTTCTTGTTGGCTTACGCTTTTAACACAGACTGGGGAACTCAGGAATTGTTACCATTATTGATTACTGTCAATGAATCTGAGCACCGTGACAGAAGCTCAGCAGGTAAGGCACAGGGACAATTTGAGGAATCTCTGGAGTTTAATTTTGAGAGAACACTATTTACTCACTGTAAAGCCTGCATTGGCTAGCAGATAATTTTGGATATATCAGATTTCAAAGCTCATTTCTCTCCACCTCCCTTCCTCGCTGTACTTGGGGACACAGTGACCTGGGCTTGCAGGAACCTCATTCTTACTTTCTGGAGCAGTCCTCCTTTGCAACCTGAGGCTGAACTGAGGACCCTGAGAACTTGTCTGACAACTGATTAAAGAAATTTTTGTCTGTGTTATAATAACAGCAGGAAACGCTCACAGAAGCTTTTGTCAATATGTGTCAGGCACCATTAAGTGTTTTGGACATACTAACTCAGTTGCTTTCCAGAACAACCCCAGAAGAGATCTGATGATCACAATCATCCCCACTTTACAGATGAGAAGACTGAAGCATACAGAAGTTGTGTTAAGTTGTCCAAAGTTTTCCAGCAAGTGACTTAGAAGTCAAGAATCAGCTGGTAGTCCTGTCTGCTGTGGCAGAAACTGCAGGAGCAGCCTGCAGGAGGGTAAATCCAGCCACCGTGTGAGGTACCCAGAAGTCACTCCTTACATTCTCACAAGTATGACTATATATTATACACAAATGGGAGCCCTGATGGTACAGTGGTTAAGAGTGAAATCTACTAACTGCTCCTTGGAAACCCTACAGGACAGTTCTACTCAGTCCTATACAGTCACTGTGAGTCAGAACTGACTTAACAGCAAGTGCTTTGGTTCTTTATATATAATACATCTCATATAACATTATTATGGAATCTCTCGTGGTACAGTGGTTAAGAGCTATAGCTGCTAACAAAAAGGCTGGCAGCTCATATCTACCGGGTGCTCTCTGGAAACTCCATGGAGCAGTTCTACTCAGTCCTATAGGGTCATTATGAGTTGGATTCACATGAAGGGATCTAAAGAATTGCTGGGAATCTTTTTCAGCTCAAGAGAGGAGGGAGGAATTTTTCTCCCCAGGACTTGTTTAGTACAACGGTTCTCACACTTGAATATACATCAGGATTCCCTAAAGGGCTTGTAACCAGTCTGATGATTCACTGGTCCTGAGGTAGGCCAGTGAACAAGCATTTCTAACCAGTTCCCAGGTTGCAGGTGGCCTAGGGACCACACTTTGAGAACCACTAGCCTCGTGATGGGAGCCCAGTGGTTAACAGTTTGCCTACTAGCCAAAGGACTGGCAGTATGAACTCACCAGCTGCTCCTTCAAGACCCTATGGAGCCATTCCATCCCGCCCTACAGGTTTGGTAACAGCTGGAATCAACCTGATGGCCAAACAGGTTTTAGCTTTATCACTAAGACCATTGTAGCCACTATGTCCATCCATCTCACTGAGTGTCTCTCGCTTTTTAATTGACCCCCTACTTTACCATAAACCAAGAATTAATAACCCTGGGAGGCAGGAGGGAGACAAGGCATGGTCCAGGAAAAGATGGCTCACACAGGTGTCCTGTACTGCATTTCTGGGATATCTAGTGGATGATCCACAAGTTAACTGCTTCTATCTGATCTTCCAAAGATAGAGGCGTGGAAGATTTTCCAAGCAATTTGCAGGGAGTTACCCTGGTGACATAGAGGTTAAGTTCTATGGCTGCTAACAAAAAGGTCAGCTTAAATCCACCAGGCTCTCCTTGGAAACATTATGGGGATTTACTTCTCTGCCCCATAGGGCCTCGATGAGTTAGAATCAACTTGACGGCAGTCGGTAACCCTGCTCAGCTCCCTTGGCCCCTCCTTTTTGTAGCTTCTTCCCCCTTCCACCTGGTCCAAAGTACTGGCTGAAGCCAGGCAGTTGGTGGGCTTTGCTCCCAGCTGTTCCTGCTGTTACCATGCACAAGTGCAGAGGGATTCACAGGGCACAGGCTGGCCCCCGCCCAAAGCAAAGCCAGAGTCAGCAGGATACCAGGAAAAAGGGTGGATTTTCTCCTCCTCAGTGGAGTCATTTTTACGTATCTAAAGATGTTTTATGGAAACAAAAATGGTACCTGATAAAGTGCCAGCATTAATCCCCTTGATGCGTTTCAACGAGGCCTTTTCATAGCTACACAGCGCGTTAACGTAATGCTGATGGATGAGAAATGACCTTGGATAATTTCAAAAGATTTTGTTTTTAACACAATAGAAAGAGACAGAGAGAGAGGGATTTTCCATTTTATTATTTCCTGTGAACATGTGTATCTTTAATCCTAATAGTGTCTGCTGCAGTGGAGCTGTGGCTACAACCCAGAGGGAGTTTTCAGAGCAGGCCTGTTTCTTCTTACATCTGCTTGGTGGATGCAGCCATCTGACAAGTAGTTCCATTCAGTGAACATTTATTGAGATCCTACTGTGTGCCAGTGATATACTTCTGTGGTCCAAGGAGCCTGCTGGTGAGACAGGTACCCAACAAATGACAGTGATGTGAAAGTCCCTTTTGTTAACTGGAGAAGGACCTCACAGTTGGTAAAGCAGAGCATCGGTGAAAAAGAGGGAGTCCCTCAATGAGAGGGACACAATGGCTGCAACAAGGGGCTCAAACAGAGCAATGACTGTGAGGAAGGCACAGGACAGGACATTGTTTTGCTCTGTTTTGCATAATTTAACAGAGCAAATAACGATGCTTTGTTGGCTTCATGGCAACTAACAACAACAAAACACTATCTCCATTTATCAATTATTCTATTGAACAAATTGTTAACGACCACCCAGTATATTCTACATCTTGCCCTCTGATAAGGAAACACATCATTTACTCAACTTATATTAAATTTTTGAAAAGATTTTGTATTTTTATGGGCATGTCAATCCCTATGAAGTCCCTTATATCTTCACCAAAGGAACACAACATTAGTTAAGGTCCATTTTCAGAGGTGTTTCACACATGTATTCAAGTTTAAGAGGACTCTGGTTTAGGACATCTTGTTGCCTTTGAGTTGATGCCTACTCACAGTGACCTTACAGGACAGAGTGGTACTGCTTCACAGAACAACCCTCCAGGGAGTGCCTGGTGGATTTGAACTTGTATGGTTAGAAGCTGAGCTCTTAACCACTGGGCCCCAGTGGTCCCTCTGGTCTAGAATACATGATGCATTCTGACACATCTTTAGGTCAGAAGTAGTCTTCTAGTTCTAGGCTGACAGCATCACCGGTGTCAAATGATCAGGTTTCGTTTTTTAGATATTAGAGGGATTCAGTGTCTCTCATGCACTTGCCCTGCCATGTACTCATTGGGAGCAGCCCAAGGGCCCCTGTGAGCACTGGTCAGAGGGTGGCCAGAAAGAAACTGTTATTCATTATGTCATCATGGAGACAACTTGGCAGAAAAACAGATCAAAGGCAACTGACTTGGGTGGGACAGGTATGTGTTCCAGGCTGGGATTCTCAACGTTTGATGTGTGTGGTCATTAGTAAAGGAAAGCGAAAGATCTCATTTAATCAACTTACACCAAAAAACATTAAAAAATAAGCCAGTGGTATGGAGAGAGAAACGGCTGCTGTCCATCTGAGATAGGAGAGACAAAATGAAGATTGGGAGAGCTTTGGAGAAGACGAGAGAAAAGTCACAGTGGAAATAACGCTTGCTTCCTCTTCCTTTGTAGTTTCATTCCAGCATGGCAGAAAGGCTGGTTTCTAGAGATATATCTCCCCTCTCCCCAAAAGTACTCATCCTAGTGAGGCATTTACATTCTCATTTCTAATGAAAACTGTTTCCAATCTTTACTTTTTAAAGCAGAGCAATGAGTTTTTGAATAAGATTCGGGTCTTTTGGGTGTTACCAGATAGACAGGATGTGTTTGACAAGCAAGTTTACTGAACTGTCTTTTCATGTTCTGGTGAACTTGAGAGAAAATCTTTGAAGCCTAGAGTACAGACACTGTCTATTGCAGGATTTTGCTTTGTTTTGCTTTTTAATTTTTGCTGAAAATATACACAACAAAACACACACCCATTCAACAACCCTTACGTGTCCAGTTCAATGACAATGGTTACATATTTCACATTGGGTCACCATTCTCATAGTCTTTGTTCTTATTGTTTCACCACCATTAACATCTTGATTCTTTGCTCTTTAAGGTTCTTGTCTGTTATTTAGACTTACTGTTATCAATTGATTTTCTATCAATCCTTCTTTGAAAAACACAATGCTCAAGGCAAACATTTTTATTAATTGAGCTCATCTGTTGTTTAGTTTACACATGACCTCACGGATAGTTTCAGATCAAGGTTAAAAAATTGTTTTCAGGCAATTTCAGGGGTTTCCTGCAGTTTCAGGATATCTAGTAAGTCTGGTTTTCACAAGAATTTGAAGTTCTGTTCCACATTTTCCATCCATTTGATCAATATTCATCCACTGGGTCCCTGATACAGGATGCTTCACAATGAAGAAATGATAACCCTGAAGATCCAAAATGGAATGATCTGACCAAATTTCCTGCCATCCATCATTCAAGCACCTAATTTGTTCCTTCCCTATCTAACTTCTTTCCTCATTCCCTCTTACCTCCCAAGCATGTTTGAACAGTTACTGTGCTAAGGTGAGCTGTCAGCACAACAAAAAGGTTAGCTGGGGAACAGACCTGCCATCTAGGGTGTTCTCACTCAAACTACTGAGTTGGTAGGATGGGGTCAAGGAAGCTTCCAGAGGAGAGTTCAAGTGAACCTTGAAGGAGTTGGCCTGAGAGGCAGATGCAGGAGCAGGACATAGGCCTGCTCCAAATCTAGTGGCTTTAAGGGAGGATCAGATAACCATGGAAGGCAGGAGGTGGGTTGCAGTTTTGTAAAGACTCAGGGAATGTATTCTGAAAGCTATAGGCAGTCAGTGAAGACTTTAAACAAGAGTGCAATTTGATTTTACATTTTAGGAAGAAATTTAAATTTTATGTTTTACAATTATCACTGGGATTAAATATATATCTTATAAATACTAAAACATTAACCATTTAAACTTCTTTTCACATGTACAATTCAGTGACATTAATATTTTGAAAACTGGAAGGCAGGGACCAGTTAGAAGCAAGGAGGCCAGGAAGGTGTCTTTTGTAGGGGTTTGTTTTTGTAGTTGTTGAGATTCCTGTGCTACATTTCTTGAAATGGCATGAGACATCTTTGTTGTGCTTTACAGCTGTCCCTATGGTCCCCTTAATAAAGTATATATAAACCCAATTTTAATTACTACCAGTCTTGTCATCTTCCTCTCCATCTGGAAGGATTATAACAACTGTAGTACATCCCTCTTTTTAATATGATGGCACCATAGTTTTCATGATAATCACTGGATTGCTTCTTTCAGCATTAAAGCTGTGATTGACTTTGGAGCCTTCCCTGAGTAGAGTTCTGAGTAATATGTCGTTCTAAAATATAAAGCTAGTGGTTTTGTTCTTCTAAGCCAAAGCCAAGAACTTCTTTCAGTATTTCTTGTAGTTTTGGTTTGGTTTTTACGAAGTGTCTGAGTTTCTGTTTATCTGGGAATGTCTTAATTTCATTTTCGTATTTGAAAGGTAGTTTGGCAGGATATATAATTCTTGGTTGGAAATTCTTCTCCTTCAAGACTTTGAATGTCTCATGCCACTGTCTCTGTGCTAGAATGGTTTCTACTGAGAAATCTGATGAAAGTTTACAGGGTTTCCCTCTGAATGTTAGCTTTGCTTTGAGTCTTTCTTTTGAGATCTATATTGGGTGGCATACGATATGCATCTGAGATGTCTATATTCTCTTCCTTCATGATTTTTGGGAAGTTTTCTGTCAGCAGCTCAGCAACGATACTCTCTGTGTTCTCAGGTGTCTCATCCTGTTCAGGGACTCTGATTAATCAAAGGTTGTTCCTCTTAATAGAGTCCCACATGCTTCTTAATGCTTCTTCATTTTTCTCGTTTCTTTTTTCTGATTTCTGCTCATAGACACTGGTGTCAGTAGCTCTGTCTTTCAAGTCAGAAATTTTTTTTCCCATTTGTTGCATTCTGTTTTCTTGGCTTTGAATGGAAGTTCTATGTCTTTGATTTTGTTCTTGATCTGTTGGATTTCAGAGTACTGGTGTTCCATCAGATCGAACAGCTTGCTTAATTTTTCATTTTGTTCTGCTGCATTTTGTATAAGGTCTAGAAGGGCTCTGTACATTATCCTTTTGTATTCACCTTCTAATGATTTCAGAAAAGTTTCTTCATCTGGAAAACTCCTTGGTTGCTTTGTTTGGGAGCCGTCTGAAGCCATGGATGATTTCTTGTATGCCACAAGTATCTGTTAATTTTTGGGTCCCATGTGAGTAAGTAGAGGCTGGGAGAGATACTGTGAGGATGGACTGCAGATGTTTCTCTAGGCTGTCTTAAAATGTAAAGCAAAAGGTATCTGACAACTTCCCAAGTCAGTAAGGTTTTCAGGTGTAGAGGTCCCTCTTCCCAAGTGGCAAAATAAGCACCTCTATATCCAACCTCAGATGATACAAACTAGTTCAAAATACAGCAGTGCTACTGCCCTGTTTGGCCTCTGCTGACAGGGCCCAGCCTTAGGCGACACTGTGTAAAGTACTGCTTTTCTGGTACAAAAGTGCTGTCTTGTGGGCAGGCTCTGGCTCCCAAGCTAAGAAATAGGTCCAGCTGCGGCCACCGTATCTAAGATGGCGCCCTCCACACAGGCAGCAGGTAGAGGGGCTAAAGGTGCCGAGAGGTAGTGATTTCTCTGCCTCTGTTGCCGGGCCCCCACTGTAGGTGACACTGCGTAAACTACTGCTTTTCTGTCAGAGAAGCGCTGTCCTGTTTGCAGGCTCTGGCTCCCAGGCTAAGAATTAGGTCCCGCTAAAATCTCTATATCCAACATGGTGTCCTGCCCACTGGCAGTGCGGTTCTGTACAAACCCCACTGTAGCACCGATAAAAAGACAGGCCCAAAGTGGCTAGTTTAACGGAGTTCTAAGCCTGGTTCTCAAAATACGGGAATTTCACCTGCCTATCCCCCCATCAGTGTGTCTGAGTCTAGCCACTAAGCAAGACCCCACTCCAGCCACCAGCCAAGACAGAGGAAAAAAAAGTCAAAATGGTGCATTTACCTTCTGTCTGTGAGAGCCAGGGCTAGCCAGGAGTGGGAGTCAATGAAAGAGAGGAGGTTTTTCGTTCAGTGGTATGAAGTCCAAATTAACAGCCCTGTGCCATGTCCTGGGGGCTCACTAGGTGACCAGAAGGCTCTGTTTGATTATCAGTTCAGGTCTTGGTTTCCAGAGGGATCTAGGGAGACGTGTGCTTAGTCTGCCACCTTGACTCCGCCTCCCCTGTAGGGATTTGTTAGTGATTTAATGTGCTACCTGTCTCAAGAATGTTATGGTTTTTGAAAGGACCTCAAGGAGGGTGTAATGCTTAACTCCCAGCTGCCTTCTCTGCTGCTGTCACTGGAGACAATGCCTGCATCAGGGAAGGGCATTAGTGAGGAAAGGGGGTAGGTGAGGATGGAGGTCAGGAGCTGAGGCTGGAGGGCAGAAGTGGAGATGAATCAAAATTTGTAGGACTGAGGCCCAGGCATGAGCATTTTTCAGCTTCCACAGTGATTTCAATGTACAAGCTAGACTGAGAAGCACTGCTCTAAGACACCAATTCTCAAAGTCGGGTCCTGGCCCAGCAGAACCAGCACTGTCCAAGAGCTTGCTAGAGAACGGAGATGTCTAGAACTCGCCCCAGACCTGCTGTTTCAGAATCTGCATTTTTACCAAGATCTCCTGGTAATCGCTACCACATGGAATGTATATCAGAGTCCTTTGGGAAATGTGAAAAAGCAAGCAAACCAACCAACTCCCAAGGAGTTCTACTTCCAGAAATTTTCACATGATCATTCTAGGGTATGGTCTGGGCATCGGGATTTTTTAAACAATTCCAGGTGATTATCAGGGGCATCCAAGGTGGTCTAAAGCCCAGAGATCCTATCATTGTTAAGCACTGACCTGCAGACTTTGAATAAGAGGCAGGTAGGTTTAGGAGTATACACACCACAATCTTAAAATTAAATGCAAACCGAGTTTCATAAAAGTTTTAAGAGTTTAAAATATTCAAAGGAAATTTGTGTCCTTGGTGGCAAATCATTCCTGGAATTGAAATTCTGGTGACAGATCAGCCAGAATACTTACAATGAAATATCTTCTACCACCTGCTTGCCAAAGAGAAGGTCCTTGACAGTTTGTGCCTGAGCATGTGTATCTTTATAATGGGTCCCTCCATTGATCTTCCGCTGGCAGAACCGACAGGGCAGGCTGTGCTGCAGACCACTTGCTAGGTGGCTCCCAACAATCCTGCCCTTTTGTAATCCCCCCCTGCTTCAGCCTATACCATCCACGGTGACTGCTTCCTCACAACCAGAACACAATGGAAGTTGGAAGGGCACTTCTGAGATCACGTTGCAAAGACTGTGACTTCCCTCTTATGTGCACATGCTTGCACTTGTGCACTTGAGCATTTGTGTGCTTGTGCGTTGTGCACGTGTGCACATGCGCTGTTTTGGCCCCTATTGTGGGGAACGCAGGTGGTAACATCTTGAGTTGTCCCACGGGGAGGCTCGCTCACATGGGCAGGAACTGATCTCCCTGACCAGCCACGTGGTCAAGGGCCACTGAGTAAGCTTGAAAGCATCAGGATGGACCTTCTGCTAGTTGGGCCTGAGATAAATGCATCCTTTTAGAGAGATCCCGAGCCCTTTTTTTGACCTAACATCCGTTATCCTGACTGAACTAGTTCCAAAATGGTGCCTTGTGTGTACTGAGCTCCATCTCAGCAAACTAAAGCCTAAATTGGTATTTTTTGTCAATTTCTCACCTTCCTTGGAGTTGAAATTCTGGCCAATCAGTTGACCATCTTGGAAACAGAAACCTAAGCAAGCAATCAGGATGTGCCTGCTGAGTGTAACTAGCTCAAAATTTCCCCTTAATCACAAATAAGGGGGGGAAAATGCACTGCAACCAATCCAAAATTCGCTGTGGTCTGACTTCCAAATCTGACATTCCTGGAATTACACATAAATTTAATATTGTGAAAACTTTAACATCTCAACAGTTACACAGCATCACTTTCACTGTATTCTGTTGCTTGGAGCAGTTATAGCTCACTCAGGTTAAAAAACGCCCAACCAAACCCACAGCTGCTGGGTTGATTCCAACTCATACTGACGCTGTAGGATAGACTAGAATTGACCCTTAAGATTCCAGTGAGTGGCTAGTGGACTGGAACTGCTTACCTTTTGATTAGCGGCTGAATGCTTAACCATGTGCCACCAGGGCTGAAGACAGACGTATTTTTATACATTAATTACATATATAATTATTTGACTCCACAATCAATGCCCATGGAAGCAGCAGTCAAATTAAAAGATGCAGTGCATTGGGAAAATCTGCTGCAAAGGACCTTTTTAAAGTGTCGAAAAGTAAAGATGTCACCTTGAAGACTACAGTGCACCGGATCTGAGCTATGGTATTTTCAATTGCATCATATGCATGGGAAAGCTAGACAGCGAATAAGGAAGACAGAAGAACTGATGCCTTTGAATTGTGATGTGGGAGAAAAATATTGAGTGTACCAGGGACTGCCAAAAACCCAAATACATCTGTCCTGGAAGAAGTATAACCAGGGTGTTGGAAGCAAAGTTAGCAAAGCTGCATCTCACATACTAAGGACTTGTTGTCAGGAGGGATCGACCCCTGGAGAAGGACAGCATGCTTGGTTGAGTGGAGGGTCAGCGAAAAAGAAGACCCTCAACAAGATGGATTGACACAGTGGCCGCAATAGTGGGCTTAAGCATAAAAACAATTGTGGACGTGGTGCGAGACTGGGTAGTGTTTTGTTCTGCTGTGCATACAGACTCTATGAGTCAGAACCGACTTGATGGCATCTAACAACAATTATGTGTACTGACATAAATGTTTAAGATATACATATTGTTTGTTTCCCCCTTTTCTTAGCTTATAAAACTCAAGGAACTTCTCCGATTGAAAAAGGTTTGTACGTGAGATGGAAGAGGTCCCACAGGACAGGCCTCGTCCACTGATTCTTACTAGCTCTGACCGGAGCTGTGCGTGTTATATTTACGTGTTTAGCCATCTTTGGGAAATGCAGTCTGTCACAGAGCATTTGTTGTTGTTGTGTGCCAGCAAGTCTGTTCCAACTCCTAGTGCCACTACAGGACAGAGGAGAACTGCCCCATGGGGTTTCCTGCACTGTAGTCTTTACAAGGCAGATGCCAGGTGGGTGGGTTGCCACCACGGCTGTTTCACAGAGTATTAGCTGCTCTTCCTACAGGAGCCCTGGTGGCACAGTGGTCAAGTGCTCACCCACGAATCCAAAGGTCAGTAGTTCACATCCACCAACTGCTCCTTGGAAACCTGATGGGGCAGTTCTTCTCTGTCCCATAGGATCACTGAGTTGGAATCTACTTGATGACAACGGTTCGGTTTGATTTTATTAACTTTACTGTCATTAGTAGTAGTAACGGCTGTAGCAATCGGCCTTGAGAACGGTGAGGAGCAGTGTATCAGGCATTAGGGCTTTGGAGCAAGACAAATTTGGGTTAGAATGTCAGGACTATCTCCTGTATCCCAGCCCTGGAAACACCACTGGACTCCCAGCTTCTTCCTCTGTAAAATGGGGATTATGATACCTGCGTAGTAAGTGCTACAGCCGCTAACCAAAAAGTCAGCAGTTCAAATCTGCCTGGTGCTCCTTGGAAACTATGAAGAAGTTCTGTTCTGTCCTATAGGGTCACTATGAGTCGCGCTCAACTCAGAGGCAGTGGGTTTGGTTTTCTGATTTCAGGTTGGGTTGTTGTAAGCATGCAGGTCTTCTATGAAGCCTCTAGTTATGGCTTCCTGCTCCCCCCCCCAAAAAGGGCCTGGATGATTCAGAAATGTCCCTCTTTAGGCTGAGCTGATGGAGAGAGCTTTGCTCCAAGCCTCCCTGACTACCTTCCCTACTTTGAAAAGTCCAAGCTCACTTAAGGGCTGCCAGTGAAATGCCTGACACCAGGTCTGAGCTGGCCGTGTGGCTGAAGGGTTAAGAAGGTCTGCAAGATGCAGAGGACTTGGGGAGGCAGAGGTGGGCTTGGAAGGGCCCAGTGCTGTTAGCACGTCCCTGGTTAGCGCCACCCAGGGCCTCAGCTGGTCCTCCCCCCAGAGCCAAGGAGAAGGATGGGAAACAGCAGCGGGAGCGCTCAGGAATTGGTGGGAGGGGTCTCTATGGGGGCTGCTCAGTCTTGCACACAAGCCCTGATTTAAATTTGAGAGGAGCCCCTCAAGGGGGTTTGGGAGCCAGGCAATGCTGATTAACCCCACTGTTATATTTCGTTTTCAACCTCAGAGTCCCACTAGGGTCGGAGCCGTTCTTCCTCTGGCGAGAATTTCAAATTTTGCATACCAGTGTATAAAAGTCTCGGCCAGGTCTGATGTGGTGGAAGTCTGACCTGCAGGATTTGCTGGGTGAAGAGTCAGGTGCAGAGACACGTCACAGTCAAGCAAGGAGCTGAAGGCACACAGTAACTGGAATCTCCTTTTGATTTTTCATTTTATTTCAACTACCTGACAGCTTCCTGTGTTTTCATGGTTAGGGCTTTTTCAGGCCAGAGAGAGAGAGAGAGAGACAAACCAATGAACTAAACCTTAAGCAAATGGAAGCCTTACGAAGGGTCTCATTAATTTACGCCAAAGTCCTTGCAAAAGCAATTCCAGAAAGTTCCAGCTCCCCTCTGCCAAATGCCTGGGCTGTCTGAGAGCCAAGAAGGCACAGAGAGGCCAGATGAGAAAGAAATCTGGGCAGGGAGCCCTGTTCGGCTAGGCCTAACCAATCTCTCTTCCCCGCCCCAAACTTGATCTGATCCCTGGAGGATCAAATGATTTAAAAGCTAATCAGGAAGCCAATTGTTCCCGGACCTCTGGCTTATTCATAACTCCAGCCCTGACTCACCAAGCTGAGAAGGAGTGGTAGCCTCTGGCTGAGTTCACAGGAATAGCCTGCCAGCCACTGGCAAACCAAGATCTCAATCCAGTTAACACTAACTGTGAATCTGGATTTTTCTTCAATCCCTGGGGCAAAAGATATCTGCAATTTATGGAGGACGCCATCACCCCACCCTCATAGCTCCTCCAGGCCCAGCTGAGGAGACCCAGACATTCCCCAGGGGGCACAACTAGCTTGGCTGCCCAGGAAACCCAAACCATTGCTGCTGAGTTGATTCTGACGCGTGGTGGTGATTCCATGTGTTACAGAGTAGAACTCCGTAGGGTTTTCTTGGCTATGATACCCGGAGAAGCAAGCATTTCTTTCATGGCACTGTTGGGTGGGTCTGAACGGCCGACCTTTAGCTTAGCAGCCTAGCTCCCCAGAGTGTGTGCCATCCAGGGACCTATCTTCATTGGGACAAACCAAAAAATCAAACCCATTACTACTGAGTTCATTCCAACTGACAGTAAAGGTTTATTGTGAGGAGGAAATAAGAGAAGTCTGCCTGGCTATTTGGGTGTCTAGGGGTGACAGTGAGAGATACCTCAGACCTGTGCTGTCAGACACTGTAGTCACTGGCCACAAAGATTCTCAAGCACTTGACATGTGGCTAGTCTAAATTGAGATGTATAAGATACACACTGGATTTCAAAGACTTAGTATGAAAAAAAGGTAAACCATCTATTTAATAATTAATTTTTATAACAATTACATTTGAAACAGACACAATTCTGGATGACTCTCATCACTGACTCACTTTTCATTGCATTGGAGGGTACCCCTTCAGAGTACAGCTGTCCTGAGGCAGAGTGATTAAGAGCAGAGGTTTTGGACCTTGACTTTAAGTTGACTGTGAGATTCGGTCAAGTTACTTAAACTCTCCAGGGTTCAGTTTTCCCATGCTTAAAAGTGAGCTAATACTAGTTGTCTTAGTTATCTAGTGCTTCTACAATAGATGTACTACAAGCTTTAACAAGAACGTTTATTCTATCACAATTTAGGAGGCTAGAAGTCTCCATTAACGGTGCCATCTGGGGGGCGGGGGAAGAGAAGGGTAAGGCTTTCTCTGTCAGCTCTGGGAGAAAGTCATTGTCATACCTCTTCCCATGGTCTAGGAGCTTCTCAGCCTAGGGACCCAGAGTCCAAAAGACACATTCCATTCCTGACTGCTTCTATTTGGCGGTGAGAAGATCCCTCACCTCTCTGTTTTATATCTCAAAAAAAAACCTGACTCAAGATACAACCTAATCCTGTAGATTGTGTCCTGCCTCATTAACGTTGTTATTGTTAGGTGTCATCAAGTTGGTGCCGACGCATAGTGATCCTATACAGAATGACATGCTGCCCAGTTCTGCGCCATGCACGTAATTGTTTTTATGCTTAAGCCCATTGTTGCAGCCACTGTTTCAGTCTATCTCGTGGAGGGTCTTCCTCTTTTTCAGTGATCCTCTAGATTACCAAGCACAATATCCTTCTCCAGGAATCGATCCCTCCTGATAATATGTCCTAAGTAAGACGTTGTCTTCCCATCCTTGCTTCTAAGGAGAACTCTGGCTGTAGTTCTTCCAGGACAGAACTGTTTGTTCTTTTGGTAGTTCATGGTCTATTCAATATTCTTCTCCAACATCACAATTTAAAGGCATTAAGTCCTTTTTTTGTCTTCCTCATTGACTGCCCAGCTTTCACCTGCATATGATACAACTGGAAATACCAGTGTCTGGGTCAGTTAGTCTTCAAGGTGACATCATTTCAACACTTTGAAGATGTCTCTTGCAGCTGATTTTCCCAATGCAATGCATCTTTTGATTTCCTGACTGCTGTTTCCATGGGTGCTGACTGTGGAACCAAGTAAAATGAAACCCTTGACAACCTCAGTCTTTTCTCCATTTGTTATTATGTTGGTTATCGGTCCATGGTGAGGCCTTTTTTTTTAATGTTAACATAACTTATTAACATAGCTACCCATAATCCTTCCTCATTTGCATCACAAGAGGCTAGGATTTACAGAACTTAGGAAAATCACATGAGACCATGAAATAGTGAATTGCACAGCACTGGGTATCCTAGCCTAGCCAAGTTGACACACATTGTTTGAGGACACAATTCAATCCATTACACTAGTAGTTAATAAAACTTAAACAAGGAAATGTACTCAAAGTATGCAAATGAGTGTGAGGTGTACCATAAGCATTCAATACATATTTGCTTTCATTGTGATCTCTGCTTAGAAGTTAAGAATCTTTTGTAAGCTTAAGAGGCAAACTGGGAGGGAGAGGGGGATATGGAAGCATGAGATTTTGTCCTTCACATCCGTCTTCAATTCACTGGTTTCACTGTTTTAAATGGTAAGAAGCAGCTCTCTCCTCATATGGATTTTACTTTTCAAATTTGGAGGCCGAGGGTCAGGGAGGCTGACTTTCTTAGCCAGGCTGAACAACCCACTCAACTTAGAATGCGACATTTGAGGTTCTCCCCTGAAATCAGAGGGCGGACCTGGAAGGCACAGGTACACAGAAGAGACTAGCTGACTTGGTGTATGAAACTTGGGTTGGAATCCTGTTGTTTAATGCCCCATGAAGCTCCCTATCCTCTCTGGGCCTCTCCTGAGCTGTACACAAGGATTCTTGGAAACTTTTCCAGATCTGTACATCTACAAGGTTGCCCTGAGAACCCACTGTGTGCTTGGCACTGTGAGAACACCAGAGATACCACAAGGAGCTTCTAGTCCAACAGGGAAGACACAAAGCAATTAAGTACAAACATTGATTTTTGTCTTTAAAAATTTTTATTGTGGTAAAATAAATATCCTAAGAAGTAAGCCATTTTAACTATTTTTAAGAAAACCACTTTTAGGCACACAATTCAGTGACATTAATTACATTTGCCATATTGTTCAACCATCACCAGGACCCATTTCCAAGTTTTCACCAACCCACACAGAAGCTCAGTATCCCTTAAGCAACACCACCCTCCTCCCCTAGGCACTTGTAATTGCTAATAAACTTCTGTCTCTGCGAATTTGTCTATTCTAAATATTTCATATAAGTGGGATCACATATTTGCCCATGAATTTGTCTATTCTAAATATTTCACATAAGTGGGATCACATATTTGCCCTTGTGTGTTTAACTTATTTCATGCTTCACAATGTTTTTAAAGTTTTTCTATGTTGTAGCATGTAGCAGAACTTCCCTCTAAGGCTGAGTGACATCCCTTTGTATGGATACACTACCTTTTGTCTATCACCCATCTGTTGACGGACACTTGGTTGTTCCTACCTTTTGGCTATCGTGAACAGTTCTGCACTGAACATCGATACACAAGGATCTGTTCGAGTTTCTGCTCTCAAGTCTTTTGGTTATATACCTAGGAGTGGCATTGTTGGGTAATTTTCTGTTTAACTTTTCAAAGATGAGACCAGCTGTTTTCCATGTGGCTATACCATTTTACTTTCCCACCAGCAACGCATGATGGTTCTCCACATCTTCATGAACATTTGTGATTTTCCATTTTTCTGAGAATAGCTATAGCTGCTGTATGGGAAGTGGTATCTCATTATGGTTTGGATTTGCATTTGAAGACTAAGGTGTGCCTGACTGAAGGCACGATATTTTCGACCACCTCATATGCATGTGAAAGCTGGACAGCAAATAAAGAAAAGTGAAGAATTAATGCCTTTGAATTATGGTGTTGGTGAAGGATCTTGAATACACCCATAGACCGCCAGAAAAACAAACAGATCTGTATGGGAAGAAGCACGGCTAGAACGCTCCTCTGAAGCCAGGGCAGTGAGACTGGGTCTTAGGTACTTTGGACATGCTATCAGGAGGGACCAGTCCTGGAGAAAGACAACATGCTGGGTAAAGCAGAGGGTCAGCAAAAAAAAGAGGAACAGTCTCAGTAAGACAGACCGACACAGAGGCTGCAACAATGTGCTGACACACAACAACAGTTGGGAGACTGGTACAGGACTGGGCAGGGTTTCCTGTTCTGTTTGTCACAGGATTGCTATGAGTCTGACCTGATGGGCACCCGACGACAATGATGAGTGATGCTGAACATCTCTTCACGTGTTTATTGGCCACCGATACAGCTCCTTGGGAGAAACGTTTACTTATGTCCTTTGTCTATTTTTTTAAATGGGTTGTTTGTTAATGAGTTGTCTAAGTTCTTTATGTATTCTGGATATTAAACTCATACTAGATTTTCTTCCATTCTGTAGGCTGTCTCTTCATTTTCTTGCTGAAGTCTCTGGATGCACCAAAGTTTAAATTTTGATGAAGTCCAATTTACCTATTTTGTCTCTTGTTGCTTGTGGCTTCATACCTAAAAATCTATTCTCAAAAGCAAGACTCTGAACTTTTAATCTTATGTTTTCTTCTAAGAGTTTATGGCTTTAGTTTTTACATTTAGGACACTGATTCATCTGAATTTTCATATACCATGTGTGATAGGGCTCTGACTTCATTATTTTGCATGTGGTGATCCAGTTGTCCCTGCTTCATTTGTTGGGGAGATAGATTCATTTATGAAAAGTATGCAAAGGATGGGAAAGAAAAGTGCAGGGAGGTGGGTGAGATCATGCTGGTGGGTCCTGGCTAGGTCACAGAAATCACAGAGGGCTTTTCTGGGGTCTGATTCCTATGCTGAGATCCCAGGTAAACAGAGAAGGGGAGAGCATGGTAGGAGAAGAGTGTGTGCAGAGTAAGCACAAGCCCTGAGGTGCCAGGGACTGAGAGATAGTCCAGGCTGGCTTCCAGGGCACAGGAAGGAAAAGGGGGCTCATAACCAAGTGTAGGGCTTTGGAGGTGGAAGGAAGGAGGTGCAAACACAGTGCCTAAGCTCGTAGCTGGAGCAATAAACGGTGGTGAGATTGGAGTACAGAAAATTCAGGGGACGAGAGGCAATGAATTCAATGTTGTAAATAGTTTGTAGTGCCCACAAAATGTGTGTGGGCATTTTGGGTAGAATGTTCCTATTGACGGCTGTAGTTAATTCCCTTCCCTGTACTCACAGCCTTTGCCAGTTTCTCTCATTAAAGAAGCAAGTCTGCTGGTTTTCCCATAGGACCTCGGCTGGCCTTGTAGCTTGCTATGGCCAGTGGGATGGGGTGGAGACGATGGGGGGCCAGTTCTAAGCCTCAGGAGATCCTGCAGGCTTACAATGCATTCTTGTACTTCTGCCATTCCCAGAAGAATACGCCCAGACTAGCCTGCAGGAGGATGAGAGACACGGAAGCGAGTTGTCCCAGTTGTTCATTAGCCAAAACCCAGCTGACCCTAAACATGCAGCCAAGATCAGCCAAGCCTTCCCAGCCACTTGTGCAATAGGTACTTCTTTTCATTTGCCACTAAGGTTTAGTGGTTGACTGTCATGTATCACTATTGTAACAAGAGCACGCTGACACAACATCCACATGGATAAGGAGATAACACACTTGGATATTCCAGTCTGATTGCTTTGAAGTCTGAACAGGTGATGGAGATTTGTGAGCAGATTTGAAGCTGTGGTACTAAACAAAATCACATGGGGAAAATGTCTTGTGAGCATCCAGAGTCCTGAAGAACACGGGCAGTTAGATAGAGGCTGAAGAACCCACAAAGAAGGCAGAAAGGGGAATGGCCAGCCACATAGGAGGAAAGCCAGGAGGAGATGGATCCAGAGAAGCTGAGGAGATTCTGGCACCATAGAGAGAGCCCTGCTTACTAAGGCCATCTAGTTCCCTGTGTCAAGATAACTTGGCTAATGCTTTCCCAGAGAAGTGTCTTCTATTTCACGGTCATGCTTAGTTTCTATATACAGCTAAAGAGGGAAGGCCCTTTCATCATCCATCTAAGACATTCCCATGCCAGGTCTGAAGCGGTGAATTCCAGTCAGTCTCATTCATCAAAGGAAGTAAACGCTTTTTCTTAGCTCGGGTATAGCATTAGGGAAACGAGCAGGTTATTTAATGGAACTTTTTGGAATCAATGGCTCATCTCCAGTGGGGTCACCTTCTCCCAGTCCAATTCCTAACAATGCCATCACAGACTTGATCACGACACTCCTTAAAAAACTCAGGGGCTCCCCAGTGCCAAGAACAGTGATTTTCACTCTGTTCTATGAAAGGGTTTACAAGGTGAAGAGAAATGAATGTGAGTCAAATCAAGGTCCTTCGGAACATGTCATTCCTGCTGCTTAAAATAACCTCTCTACCTATGCCTACTAACAATCCTCCTTGTCCTTCTAGACACGGCTTACATAATACTCCTCTGGTGTCTATAGGAAACCTTGGTGGCTTACTGGTAAGTTCTACATCTGCTAACCGTAAAGGCCGGCAGTTCAGATCCGCCAGGTGTTCCCTGGAAACTCTATGGAGCAGTTTTACTCTGTCCTACAAGGCTGTCATGAATCTGAAGCAACTGGACGGCAGTGGATTTGTGTTTTTTTTTAGTTTTTGTGTATATCAGGAGCCTTGGTGGTACACGGGTCAAGAGCCTGGCTGCTAACTAAAAGGTCTGCAGTCTGAACCCATCAGCTGCTCCATGGGAGAAAGGTGTAGCAACCTGTTTTGGTAAAGACTGATGTTGCTGTGTGCTGTAGAACTGGTTTCAACCCATAATGACCCTACAGGACAGAGGAGATGACCTGCTCCATAGATATCATAGGCTGCAGTCTTTACAAGAATGTATCACCAGCTCTTCTCTCCCATGGAGCTGATGGATAGCAGCCAAGTGCTTTAAGCACTGCGCCACCAGCACTCCTCCTTAAAGATTAGAGCCTTGGAAATCCTATAGGGCAGTTCTACTCTGTCATATAGAGTTATCATTCAGAATTGACTGGAAGGCAGTGAGTTTGTTGGTACCCATGCTTGCTTCCACCTTTGTGTTGACCTATCACGTTAAAACCATTCTCTTAGACCAGTGGTGAAATGAGGATATGTATGTGTATGTATACATACGTATACATGAGTGTATATGTGTGTGTGTATACACATATATATGTGAAAGTAGAATATATAGTAAAGTCTTGTCATACACGTAAGTTAAAATTGGCTGACCTATGAATTGGCTAAACTATTAAAACACAAAATGGCTGTGCTTAAGCTAAGTAAGACTGAGAAAACACAAGGTCATGGTAAAGAAACTAAAGTGAGAAAAACAACTGCCAGATGGACATGGCCACAGACGGTCAGAGAGACAATAAAGACCATAATCAATCAGAAAGAAGTCAACAACTGGAGGTACCAGAAGATAAGACTTATGGACTGACCAATAACAACTAGAACCAAGCAAACAACTTGTATTAAAAACCCAGTACTGGACTTGGGACACAGCAGTCCCCTCTGGGGGTCTGTGCCCCTAGTCTGCTGCCTGGACCTTGTTTGCCTCATCTTCGAAGGCCTGGGGGTGCAGGCTCCTCTGGGAGTCTGTGCCTGCACTTTGTTACTGTGCCTCATCTTCAAAGGTCTGGGGCCCGACCTCCTCCTGAGAGTCTGTGTCCGCTGGTTTGCTCTGCTGCGACCTGATCCTGGGACCTCATCTGCTTGCCATCACAGGTTGTTTTGAGTGGCTGTGACTGTTTTCCTGTTGCTGCCTGAGCCTCCTGGGCTGTCCCTGTTGGCAGATCTACCTCCACGATGCCTTATCCTTCTCTTGATGTCCACTGGCCTGTTTCTGCTGACTGTGACAAGTCTTCTGTTAGTGCCTGAGCCTGGTGTGGTGTTCCTGCCTATTTCAGTTCAGAGATGTCCTGTCGTCATAAAATGTCATCATAAAATTCTAACTCTCCTGACTTTAGAACGGTGAGAGCACAGCAAATCCTTAAATTCCTTAGAGTGAATCCCACTTTTAGGGAAGTGACTGCGTTGACACACTAACGTTTTGAGGGCTGCAGTCCCTGTCGGACCCCATGGAACCTGTGGGGAGTCTTAACTAATGTAGATATGAGTTCCTAACTCATATACCTAACTCATGAGTTCCTAATGTGGATGTAGAGAAAAGTCCTTAAGTAATATAAATAAAAGTGCTTTATGTCCTGGTGCTAGCACCTTCCTTCCCCCTGCTTAACTGTAAATGTGTGGTTTGATTAAATAAAGCTTATTACTGACCTCAAGACTTGTTAGTTATCATTTTCCTCTCGCGAGCACCGACGTTTTTCTGAGTGCTCATGACAACTGGTTCTCAGAGTATAGTCTGAGAGTATAGTCTGAGAGGCGGCAGCCTCCACATCACCTGGGAACTTGTAAGAAATGCACAGTCCTCTGTCCCTGCTGGAGACTTCCTGAGTCAACAGTGCTGAGGGGCTCAGCTCTCAGAGTTTTAACAAGTCTTGTAGGTGATCTGAAAATCACTGCCTAAAAGCCTTCTTCACAACGCTTTGGGACTGTGTGTCTGTTCTCAGGTCTAGAATGAGATCTTCTTGAGGGCAAGGACTGAACCTTTTTTTTTTTTTTTAATGTTTTCATCTCCAGGGCTGGTGCAGTGCCTGACACTTGGTCTACCCTCCATCAAGGCCGATGGTTGGATGAAGGCAATTTAAAGATGGGTGCCATAGGCTGTTTTTCATTTACCTGTGACTGAGAGTCTACCCTTGAGATACAACAGTTTCAGAGACTATGCAATTAAATACAGAGAACCATTAGAGAGACCAGTGGTGGTGCACTGATTAAGCACTCTGCTGTTAACTGGAAGGTTGGTGATTTGCACCCACCAGCAGCTCTGCAGGAGAAAAGACCTGGCAATCTGCTCCTGCCAAGATTATAGAGTAGGGGACACTACGGGACAGTTCTTTTGGGCCATGTAGTGTTACTATGGGCTGGAGTCAACTTCATTACATACAACAACAACAACAAAATAAATTTCATCGACTGCCAGTTGGGTGGTGCATCGGGGTAAGAGAGGCAGAGCTCCAGGAAACTGCTATATCAGTTTTAAAGTAGCTAACATGTAAAAAACAGAAAACAAACCAAACCTGTGACTGAATTGTGACTCATAGTGACCCTACAGGTCAGAGTAGAACTGCTCCATAGAGTTTCCAAGGAGTGCCTGGTGGATTCAAACCGCTGACCTTTTGGTTAGCAGCCATAGCTCTTAACCACTATGCCATCAGGGTTTCCACATAAAATGTAGTACAGAAATAATGTAGCACACCAACTTTTTACATGATTTTTACATGTAGGGATACGTTCGTAATTGCGCAAAAATCATTCAGGAAGCGGCAAATGGAAACACAGCCATTTAGGAACTCCGAACCAAAACAAACAAGCCAGTTGCTGTTAAGTCAATTCTAGGAACTCACTACATCACGCAAGCCCTTTGCCTCAAGAAAGGCTAAAAGGTGTACTTCTGAGAAAAGGGCTGCTCTGGTGTCTGCCTTAGTTAAATGTTGGCTTTACAAGTACCAGAACAAACAGTCACAACTTCAGCTTGTCACTGAGCACACTGCCGCCTGGTTTGTGAGTCCTCTGTTATCACTAGTGAGTTAGTGACACACCAGCCAGGGTTCTCCAATTAGTCCTGTGACATGTAGGCTGGAAACCCCCGTGACTTAGTGTGGAACTGTCTGCAGAGCTGAAACCTGGCTCCCATCTTCCTTCCTTCTGGAGGGCAGGGAAGGACCTGATGGCTGTCCACCTGCTTAGCACACGCGGGGCACTCCAGACCCTCCTCACGGCCTCAGAGGTGCTCATCAGAGGAGGAGGTCTTCAGTACTGAAGTGTGTGTGCATGTGTTAAAGGCCATAGCTGCTAACCAAAAGGTCAGCAGTTCAATTCACCAGGCACTCCTTGAACACTCTCCAAGGGGCAGTTCTGCTCCGTCTGTAGCATTGCTGTGAGTCAGAACGACTCACGGCAGTGTGTTTGGTTGGCTTTGGTGTGTTTGCGTGTGTGTGTGTGTTGTGTAATTTTGGAACTCTTTCTGGAACGGCCACCAGAGCTGTCACTGTATTACCCTTGATGTCTTGCATGTCATCAAAATGTCTTCCTTTTGATATTTCCTTTATCTTCCAATAAAGAAAAAAGTCAGTGGGGGCCAGATCAGATGACTAGGGAGGGTGTTCCAACATAGTTATCTGTTCAATGGTTAAAGACTCCCTCACAGACAACTATACAATTGAGTTTGTGAACTTGCCACCTTGCCACTGTTTACAATGGTTGTTCCAGAAAGAGTTCCCAAATTGCTTTGAAGGGTGGACTAGGTGCTCACGTTGGTGTACAGCTTCCCAAGGTGACCACAGTGATATTCAGCAACGAGGTATGTAGAACTCAGAACAATGAAGTTTGTGATGTTGGCTGCATTCCCTGCCCTGTGTCAGCATTCTCCTCCTTTTTACCCCGGGGGGGGGGGGGGGGACGCAGTACACTGCAGAGAAGGTCTGTAACAGTGGAGGCAGAGATTCTCGGAGTTATGCAATCAGGCACCAAGGAACTCCCAAACTAGTGGAAGAAGGCCAGAGGCAAAAAAAAAAAAAAAAAAAGAATCCTCTCCAGGATCCCACACACAGGGCACAACCCTGTCCTACCTTGCCTTCAGACTTTGAGCCCCCAGAGCAGTGACAGAGTAAGTCTCTGTTGTGAGCCACCTGAGTGTGTGGTCATTTGTCAGGGTGGCATCAGGAGAGGGGTGGACATAAACGCAGGCAAGCATTTACCTTCCTGTTCATCCTGATTCCCACTTCTCTCCACCCTGTTACTACTTGAAAATTGGGAGCATGGCCCCAGTTTGGACCTACATTCTCATGCAAGTAGTTTTTAACACTTTTCCTGCTTTTCTCCTCCATTTGTTTACCTGTTTCAAGACTGTGTTGAGCATGAAATACTGTGTTCCTGCTTGAATACTGAAATTGGTGACAAGTGTCATCACTACCGGAAACCCTGGTGGCATAGTGGTGTAGCTGCTAACCAAAAGGGTGGCAGTTGGATTCTACCAGGCGCTCCTTGGAAACTCTATGGGGCAGTTCTGCTCAGTCCTATAGGCTCGCTGTGAGTTGGAATCGACTCAATGGCAGTGGGTTTGGTTTTACCATCACTACAGACACAACAGTCACTTCTTATGTAGGTACCCTTGCTGCTGGAGAAGCCATTCCCATTTTCTCACAGATATACTGTCTCTATTTTCACGTGGCTAATCTGACATAGGAAATCCCAGTGGAGTAGTGGGGTAAGTGCTATGTCTGCTATCCAAAAGGTTGGCAGTTCAAATCTGCCAGGTGCTCCTTGGAAACTCTATGGGGCAGTTCTGCTTTGACCTCCAGGGTTGCTGTGAGTCAGACCGGACTGGACAGCAGTGGACTGGGGAACCTGACATATGACCATCTGAACAGCTACATTTAGAAGGAGATGACAGAAACATGAGGACTACCGAGCCTCCCTGCATGTACATCAGGAAGTCAGTACCCCACATAAGTGCCAATCTTACACAAAAAAATATATAACCTTATACAGCCATCTTCCCCATAAAACTCGGGGATATTGGGACACTGATGTGAAGCTACTTTTTGAAAAGCTCACAGTTTCTCTTTTCAAGCCCCCCCTGGCCTGAAGCAGCTCGCCCTCTTCATAGTATCCCTCCACCCCACTCAAGTAGAACAAGACAATCTGGTTTGATGACGTGTATTCATGAACAATTCACACTGATGGAAAAGAGTTCTAGCTTGCATAAGGCCAAATGGCCTACCTCCGCTAGCCCAGGACTGTGCATTAAGCAACGTATTGCTCTAAGCTGACTCTCTATCAGGTTGATGTGGGTTAACTGCAGATGAGGGCGCATTTCTGTGGCAGAGTTCCCGCTTTCCAAGGGGGAGAGGCCGGTTCCATTCCCAGTCAAGATACCTCATGTGTAGACACCACCCTTTTGTCAGTGTGAGTGGGTGTGTTGCTGTGACGCTTAACAGGCTCCAGTGGAACCTGCAGGCCACGATGGGCTATGAAGGAAGGCCTGGAGATCTATTCCTGAAAACCCGCCACTGTAAACCTTGTAGATGATGGTGGTCTAACTCCACTGTACACAGGTCACTGGATTCCACAGTAGCAACAACAATTGTGATGAGTGGCATAAACCTTCGGTCCCCAGGCGGGACAAGTGGTTTCAATTTGCCACTTACCTAAAGGCTGGTGGCTCAAGCCTGCACCGTGACCCCACAGAAGAAAGGGCCAGTGAATAACTTCTGTACAGAGTGCAGCCAAGAGAGCCCTGTAACACGTGGGGCTGTCGTGAGTCACAACTGACTTAGCAATGGGTTTGGCCTTGGTTTTTGGCATTCATCCTGGGTAAAAACTTATCTGCAAAGTCCCAACTTCTAGAAACCTTCCCAGGCCAAGAACCGCCTCTAACAGCCATCAGAGCCAAATGTGAGAAAGAAAATGTTTAGGGGTCTAAGTGACGGGTGAGGGGCTCCGCGCCAACACCAGGAAGGCCATCTGATGAGTGCAGTCTACACGGCTAGCCCACTGGACACAGGTCCCCGTGGCTTCACAACTCCAATTGTGTTTTCACAGGGCTCTGAATGAAGGTCACTTCTGAAACTTAAGTCATGTACCTTTTGTTGCCAGCTACCTGAAGAATCAAAAACCAAAGGCTCATCAGCTTCTTTCCTCAACCAAATCCATTTAATGTCTCATTAGCTTTGGAAAATTTCACAGCAAAGTGGCATAAACAGGTGCTCCGGAAAGAGCATCATGCTCTCTGTCTAATAGCTACTGACACGCTTGGCCCTTTTTCGTTTTTTCTTTAGATAGTGCCCTCTGCATAGCAGCTGTATAAAAAGAGGGAGTGGAGCAGGCTCTGCTCCGTTGTTTCTTCCCACCTCGTCTCTGAGATGGATACAGAGGCCTCTCCTTCCACGGCTCTCCTGTCTTCCAGCAACACTGTGGAGACCAGACTTGGTCTTTTTGCTCCCTTAAATTCCAGGTAAAGAAGTTAGGATTCACTCTTGTTGTTGTTAGGTGCCAGTGAGTCAGTTCCAACTCAGAGCCACCCTGTGTTTGACAGAACCCAACACTGCCCAGCTGTGCACCATCCTCATGACCATCGCTCCGTCTGAGCCCACTGGTGCGGCCACTGTGTCTGCCCATCTTGTCCAGGGTCTTCTTTGTCACTGCCCTGCTGCCTTATAAAGCAGGACATCCTTCTCCAGGGACCGGCCCCTCCTGACAACAAGTCTTAAGTACAGAAAACTGAGCGTCGCCATCCTTGCTTCCAGTGAGTACTCGGACTGTATCTCTTCCACGACAGACCTGTCCATTCTTCTGGCATTCCATGGTATATTCAGTATTTCACACCAACACCCAAATTCAAAAGCATCAATTCTTTGGTCTTCCTTTTTGACTATCCAGCATTTGCCCATACATAAGGTAACTAAAAATACCCTGACTTGGGTCAGGCACACCTTGGTCCTCAAAGTGACATCTTTGCCCTTTTCAGCTCTTGAAAGAGAGGTCTTCTGCAGCACATATGCCCAGCGCAATCCATCCTTTGACTTCCTGACTACTGCTGCCATGGGCATTAATTGTGGATCCCAGTAAAATGAAATCCCGAATGTCAGATCCAACTCGACGGCACTTGGCTGGCAACGTCAGCCTTTCTTCCATTTATCAGGACCACCTCTCTGTTTCTCCATTTTTTTATGTTTCATAAAACAAAACAAAGAAAGAAAAAACAAAGCATTGTTGTTGAGTCAGTGCCAACCCTGCCCTACAGGATTTCGAAGGAGTGACTGGTGGATTCAAACTGCTGACTGGTTACCAGCTGAGTTCTTAATCACTGTGCCACCAGGGTCCCATTATGCCTCACAGTACTTATTTATTCAAAACACCTGGCTGCATCCCACTGGTTACTAGGTGAATGAAAATTGCTTGACAGTAACTTCTGCATATTCGGCCATCACAAAGAAAAACCCAGAGCCAGGAAATCTCAGCTCCAGAGATACTGTCAAATCCAGAAGTCTCCATCCAGCAGAAATACATCCCAAACAAAAATAAAAAATCCCCAAACCAAGCCCACTGTCCTTAAGTCAATTCTGACTCAGTGACCCCACAGGACAGAACAGAACTGGCCCATACAGTTTCCAAGGAGCACCTGGTGGATTCCAACTGCCAACCTTTTGGTTGGCAGACATAGCACTTAATAAGTACGCCATGAGGATTTTCAGAAATGCACTGCTACCCCTTAAAAGAAATGTGTTCAATGTCAGACTCTTCTCCAGAGAATGCCGGTGTCTGGTGCCAGGAAGTCTCTTTTTCCCATAGAGCAATCCCGTGTGACACGGTGGAATTGCCCTGTAGGGCTTTGCTAGCTGGGATCTTTGTGGCAGCACAGCCCCCGGTGGAGGAGATGCCACTGACTTCAAACCCCGACCTTTCTGTTAGCAGGGGAGTGCTTAACTGCTGCACCACCAGGGCCCTCTCTCCAGAGAAGAACAAACTGCGAAGTAAGAAATTCCAATTTAGAGGTAGAATGCCTAGAAAAACGCTGGATCACAGACAGGTTTTTATTCTCCTAACGGGAAACCCTGGTGGTGTTGTGGGAAGTGCTACGTCGGCTCATCAGGAGGTCAGCAGATCAAATCCGCCAGACACTCCTTGGACACTACGGAGCAAGTCCACTCTGACCTCCAGGGTCACCGGGAGCTGGACTGGCTGCACAGCAGTGAGTTTGGTTTGGTTTAGTGGTGGTACTGGTCACTGTGAAAGAAGTATAATAGTCTTAAGGGTCAAGGGGAAAAGCCACTCCAGCCCAAACGGCATCACCCAATAAGACGGCACCTGTGCTGTCCTTGGTTTATTTCACTCACAAGCATTCTCAGGGTTTAACAGGCCTGGCTGTCACACCCGCTGTTCTAGAATATTCGAGAGAACGACACACTGATGCAGTAACACAGTTCAGCAAACTGTAACTTTCTTAGAAAAAAAGAGGTGATGAATCCACAGAAGGCAGCTTCTGTGGCGTGCAGATTCGAGGAACTAACTCCTGTTCGAAGCTGAAGCTGCAGTCTTTTATGCTGCCCAGTGCCTATTAATTCAAAGGTCACATTAATATGGAACCAGGAAAAGAAATCTTACTCCTTGGCGTAATCTTGGAAACTTCCTAACTGGTCCTCTCCTCAGAAGTCGGCTATGATGGCATTGACACCACGGCTGATTGTTTGCTTTTTCATCTCATGCTTGACACCCACTCTTAACACTGTTCTTGCTTCCCTTGGTGTTTCACAAGAGGGAAAGTCCTGCCGCCCTCTCCCCTGGTGCAGCCCCGCAGAGTCCCCGACCAAAGTCACATGGGGCCATCTGGTTGGTGCCTAGCTACTCCACTGATGACCACCTCGATAGGGGAGATAAGAGACAGTCCCAGATGGAGCGGGAGACAAGTGGGGGGCAGAACTCACTTTGTCAAAAGAGCTGAAATTTTGTTCTGAGACTGGAGGAACCCCCAAAACTGTGGCCCCCGGATGCTCTGTCAACCCAGAACCACAACCACTCCTGAAGCCCCCCTCCAGACAAATATTAGATAGGCCTACAAAACAAAGGACAAACACGTGAGGGGTGTGTGCTTAGTTCAAACAGAGACACGACAAGGCCGAATGTGAGTCTCCTGTCCGGAGGCAGAAGGAGGATGCAGGAAAGGACAGGAACTGTTTGAATGGACACAGGGAACCTGGGGTGGAAAGAAGCAGTGTGCTGTCACATTGTAGGGATTGGAACTAATGTCACAAAACAGTATCTGGATCCATTTTTGTATGACAAATTAAGCCGAGCTGTAAACTTTCGCCTACAGAACAACAGTTACTTTATAATTGAATTCATACATCAGGATTTAAAAACAGAGGTGCTTTTTGCCAAAGGAAATGCACTTGAGACCTGAGATTAACAGATAAACTTAACAAAGCAGGAGCAAGAGGACTGAGGTTACCGGCAGCACAATAGTTTTAAGCAGAGTTTAGGAAGCAGTACCAACATGGGCTCCTGTGAATCAACTCTGACTCACGGTGATACCTTGTGGGTGAGGGCACAACAGTGCGCCACAGGGCTTTCAGTGGCTGAGTTTCTAGCAGTCGATCCACAGGGCTTCTGAGCAGCCTCTGGGTGGATTCAAACGTCCAACCTTCCAGTTAACAGCCAAGCACAAGACCCACTGGTACCACCTAACATAAGAGCAGACATACCTTTAAGCCTGCACTGTCCAATGCGGGAGAAACCCTGGTAGGGTGGTGCTTAAATGCTATCACTGCTAACCAAAAGGTCAGCAGTTTGAGTCCACCAGGTGTTCCTCGGGAACTCCATGGGGCAGTCTGACTGTCCTATGGCGTCCCCATGAGTCGGCATGACTTGACAGCCATGAGTCTGGTTTTGGAAAACTCAACAGCAATGGGTTGGCTTCGGGTAGTGGTTGAGGGCTATGTATGGCTGCTAACCAAAAAGTTGGCATTTCATATCTGCTAGGCACTCTTTAGAAATTCTGTGATACAGTTCTACACTGTCTATAGGGTCGGAATTGACTCAATAGTGAGCGGGTGTTGGTTTTATGGGTCCAATACGGCAGCCACTTGTAGCTCTTGAACACTTGAAGTGAGGCTGGTCCAGGCTGAGGTGTGGTGTAAAATACACACCAGAGTTGAAGATTCAGAGTGGAAAAAGTATATATAAAATATCTCATTAATAGTTTTCTGTTTGTTTAATATTGATTACATGTTAAGACGATAATATTTTAGCTCCGTTAGCTTAAATAAGATATGGTGTTGTAGTGTTTCAGTCATCTAGTGCTGCTCTAACAGAACTACCATGAGCTCATGGCTTTAGCAATGACAAGTTTATTCTTACGCAGTCCGGTAGGCTACAAGTCCAAATTCAGCGTGCCCCCTCCAGGGGAAGGCTTTCCTCCTGTGACCTCTAGAGGAAGGTCCTTGTGTTACATCGGTCTTCAGTCAGGGGGCATCCTGGTGCAGGAATCTCAGGTCTGAAGGACGCGCTCTACTCCCAGTGCTGCTCTCCTGAAGGTATGAGTTCCCAACTCTGCTTGCTTCCCTTTCATCTGTTGTAAGATACAGAGACAAAAGGTGGTACAAGCCACACTCCAGGGAAACGCCCTCAGCAAAGGTGGTGCAGTCTCACCCTAATCCTCTTTTCACATAAACACCCTATGTAGTAGCCACAGGCAGGAATTAGGATTTACAGCATAGGAAAATTACAAAATATTGGGAATGATGGCCCAGCCAAATGGCTACACACATTTTTGTGGGGACACAGTTCAATCTGTGACATGTGGTTACTGTTTTCAGGGGTCCCTGAGTTGGTTCAGACTCATAGTGGCCCTGTGCACAGCAAAATGAGACACTGCTCGGTCTTGCACCAGGTCCACAATTGTTTTAATGCTTAAGCCCGTCGCTGCAGCCACTGGGTCAATGCAGCTCATTGACGGTCTTCCTGTTCTTCGCTGACTCTCCCCTCTCCCGAGTATAACGTGCTTCTCCCGGGATTGATCCCTCCTGACAGCATGCCTAAAGTATGTACGATGCAGTCTTGCCATCTCTGCTTCCAAGGAGCACTCTGGTTGTACTTCTTCTAGGTCTGTTTTCTTTTTTGGTAGTCTGTGGTACATTCAACATTCTTCTCCCACACCACAATTCATAGGCGTCAATTCTTTTTCTGTCTCCCTTATTCACTGTGGCTAGAAAATTTTAAATGACCTCTGTGAAAAAACTTACCCACGCAGCTCATGTTGCATTTCTATGAGATGATATTTGTCTAAACACTACTCTCCGCGAGAAAGACCCAGCAGAAGGCAGAAGGGCCCTGACTTTGAGACCCGCTGCATCATGGGCTCTGTGCTGGCCCCAACAACCAACCCTGCTGTCAGCAGTACCGTGTCTATTTAGAGATGACCAAGTGGAGGTTCACAGAGGCAGATGGCACACAGTTGCCCTGAACTTTCAGGCTTAGTGAGAGGAAGGAAGGGCTGGCGCTGGAACTGAGGGTTACTGAATTTGAAAGCTCAAGGCTGAGTCATCCTCAGGAGAGGAAACCCACTGGGGAGAAGAGTCAGAACCAATATACCGAGGAAGTGCTATAGGAGTGGGAGGTGTTTATTCTAGAGAAGAAATCACCACAATCACCATCTTCAAATATCGGACGGCTTCCTGGCTGTTAGACTGCTTCTGGGTAGCTTCAAGGGACAGGGGTAGAATCCGTGGGAAGAAACTGTTAGGAGAAGCATTTAAGCACAGACTGGAAGAACCCTCCAGCAGTCCCAGCTGCCCAAATCTGGCTCCTTTGGAAGGTGGTGAGGGCCAGGTGCTGGAGAAGATCAAGCAAAGAATTTGGACATCTGGCAGCATCCTCAAATGATGACACTATCCTAGTTCCCTAGTGCTGCTTTAACAGAAATATCACTAGGGGGTAGCTTTCAAGAACAGAAATTTATTTTCTCAAAATTTAGGGAAGGCTCTCAAGGAAGAGCCTTGTCTCTTCCAGCTTCTGTATCCCCGTGTTTCTCGGCTCTTGGTAGCTTGGCTGACTTAGTGGCAGCGGGCATCCTCTCATCTGTGCCGGCTGCTGCATCTCATCTGCTCTTTCTGTCCTTCAGAGGGGATTAGGTTTAGGACACACCCTACACTGATGCAGCCTCATTAGCTAACAAAGGAACTGCTATTCCCATTCCCAGTGGCCTGTAGGTAGGGGGCTGGGATGCAAGCCACAATTCAGTCTTGAACAGACCCTCTGTGGTAGTTCTCCAGCACCCACCTGTGGAATGGCTGGCATAACCAGTTCTGGGGTGTTACAGGCCTATGGGCTCAGCCCTCAGGAGGCAGGCCAGATGACCTTTATTTTGAACAAGCGCCTCCAGTGATTCTGATGTATAGTCCAGCTTCAGAATCCCTGCCAGGCGTCTGCTGGGCGGCTGGATCAGAGGACATCCAGATCTCTTCTAAAGCTGAAGTTCTATCTCTTCACGTCAGACACAGCTTGCCAATAAAAGCGTGATGCATCAACTTGGCAAGATGAATCGTTTCCTGACTTGGCCTGTTGATTATTTGATGGGGGGACTTCTTTGGACTAAACAAAAGAAACTACTAGTGGCCCACATTAACTGAGATGAATAAGATTTTACTTCCTTTTTACCCTTAGTGAGAGAGGACTTCAGGGTGAAGAGTAAGGTGAAAGAAGAAATATTTTCTCATTGTTTTCCTGGCAAACAGAAATGCCAAATTTCAGCACTCACTACTGGGAATCAATTCCAGGTTTTTTTTATTACAGCTGCTTTGGAAATGTGGGGTGGTGTGAACAGTTAATGTGCTCGGTGGCTAAGTGAATGGGTAGAAGACTGAGTCTACCCAGAGCTGCTGCAGAAGAAAGCCCTGGCAATCCAGTTCTGAAAATCAGCACTATTCCTGGGGTCACTGTGTGAATCCAAACTGACTGGGACAGGAGTCACACATTAGGACAGCAAAGGGCTGAGAAGTTCTGCCTGTGGAATTAGGCTGTGCTAACGCTCTCCAAGGAAGCAATTTTTTCACTCTTTGTCCCTAACACACCAGTGACAAAAAGAGACGAGGAAGTGCCAACCCCGTCAGGCTGAAGTTGTTGAGAACCTAGCTGGCACACAGACTAACTTGGAAAAGGTGATCAGAGGACAGACAACGGCCACCAACTGAGCAGTGGAAAAGGAGCCTTTTATTACCAAGACAAAATTCTGTGGTACTCAGATCAAACAGAAAGCCATCCTCAAGGACAGGATTTAAACCACAGGACATCTGCATCACCAAACCCAAGTGCCTCACGCCCTCCTCTTGGCCAGAGAGACAGCTACAGACAAAGGAGATGACAGCCTCTGTCCAAGAAGCAAATGAAATCTCTGCTCCTCTGCCCAGAAGGATAGAGCAGAGCTGCTCATTTTCCTGCCTCTGTCACGAAAGGACGGCCTGAAGCACGGGAACTGAGCTCAACTAAGGAGGCGGACAGAAGGCCAGATAAGAAGGAGCCCCGGAAGCAAAGGTTTTAACTTGATGAAATTTGAGCCCAAAGCTACTGTGTTCTTCCCAGCAAATGATGCACCTGGACATACAACGTGCATAGCAAGCCTAGGAAAAGAAGGCACCAGGGGGATTGCACAATTGGGGGACACCATAGAACGCGCGTGTTATTTGTGTAAAAATGCAGTACTTGGTCAGGAAGAGTCACAACAGTAGAATGGGCAGTTACTGATTGTTGGTTCTCTATTTCTCTCCAAAGAGCAACATTTTTTTTCTTCATACCACTTAGCTATCAAACAGCTCTTCTGAGAACAAGATCTGGATTTAGCGTGCATGGAATCTTTTGTTTCCCTTAGAATTTCTATCAAGTCATTTGTCTCCACTCTCAGGTTTCCCTATCTTAGCACAGCTATAAGTATTGCTTTACCCTTCCTTGAAGGACACTTAGATTCTAGTCCCTGCAGTCCCTTCCTGGTTGGCATTCTGATCATCTCTAAATGCCTAAAGGGGCCACAGTCATTTCTGACTTCCGTCTGCCATCTGTGTGCTAGATAAGTTACTGTCCTGTGGCCCTGGTTCAGAAGATTCTTCACATCTGGAAAAAGTGGCAAATAGCTCAAGTATGCAGGCAATAATGAATCTATCTGAATATTTCCACACTAGGATTCTTACTGGGAATCCAGAGAAAGCCGACACAGTGTGACTTTTCTTTTTGTTTCAGTAAGTGACTCTCAAAGTGATGGCCCCTGGTGGCTGTGAGCTAATCCATCAGTTTTCAGTTTTACATACCATTCAAGCCACTTACTAGTTATTTATCAACTTAAATTCAGCACCACCGTCAAGTGTGCAGAAGACACTAATTCCTGCTCTCCTCCGAGGTCTGCTCATGACAGCACCTGGCATCACTGCCAAGCTTGTACTGCATGTGGCACGCAGCATGTGCTGGAATTTTCCACAAGACTACTGTCTCAGCCATCTAGTGCTACGATAACAGAAATAACACAGGTGGATGGCTTTAACAAGGAATAATTTATGTTCTCATACCACGAGTCGGATCCGACTTGATGGCACTTGGCTGGCTGGCATAGTAAACTGTAAGTCGTAATTTCAGTGCCAGCTCCAGGGAAAAGCTTTCTGTCTCCACTGGCTCTGGAGGAATGTCCTTCTCATCAATCTTCCCATGGACTAGCAGGTTCTCTGTGGAGGAACCCCACGTCCAAAGGACTACTCTTTTCCTGGCATTGCTTTCTTGATGGCATGAAGTCCCTCTATCTCTCTGCTTGCTTTTCTATTTCTCAAAGGAGGTTGGCTCAAGACACAATCCAGTCTTGTAGGCAGAGCCCTGACTTGTTAACTGCCTCCTATTCTCTCTCATTAGTATCATAAAGGTAGGATTTACAACAAAACGGTGGACCATCACACAATTATGGCCTAGCTAAACTGATACACATTTAGGGGCATACTTCAATCCACAACACTGCATTCTCACTAATGCACCAGTCTGCATGGAGGCATAGTGTGGACATTTGTACCAACTGTACTTATTTTTGTGACTTATTTTTTTTCTCAATAAATAGGTTTTACGAGTTTGTCAATGGCACAGCAGGCACTCGACCACAAGCTGAGAGCAGTTCAAACCCACCCGGAAGTACCTGGGGAGACAGGCTGGCAATCTGCTTCTGGAGAAGTCACAGGCTTGGAAATCCCATGGAGCAGTTCTACTGCAAACACGTGGGGTTGCCACGAGTCGTAATCAACCCAAGGGCAACTCACAGGGACGATGATGATGTGACCTAGTGGCTGCTATGGTTCAAATATAAATCAAACAAGTCTACAGCAAAACACAACTTTACATGTTAGTAGCAATTCCTTGTTGTTACTTGGTTGCTCTTCCACTGGGAGACTGAACGGAAGAGGCACAGCAGTCTTAGGTCTCAACCAAATGGCTGGAACCAGAAAAATCTGCAAGACACTAGCCAAAAACAAACACAGGAGAAAGAGAACAAGTTTTTGGAGTCAGATCCAGTCTGGCAACCACTCAGGCCTTCCAGGTACCCATGGCCCGCTTGTTGCAGAAGGCACCTAGCAGAGGGGCTTATTGGGGATGGAGACCCAGCCTGCACTCCACCGGCCCCACTGTCGGCCCTCACAGGGGGCCGTGTCTCCCCTCAGCAGAGCAGAGGAGTAGAGATGTCTTTTCTGTCTTAACACACGAAGGCGTGTAGGCTAGCTGCAGCCTAGGGGTATGTCTTCATAGCCGTGTGACTTTAGGGACACGCTTACCCCACGAAGCTCAGGTTTCTATTCTGCAGGAGTGTGTTAGTGGCAATGTGACCACGTGTGTTAACTGCCCGCTGCACAGTGACATATGCTTAGCAAATGTGACCCCTGCTGAAGGTCACAGCCTGGTCCCAGTCCTGCAAGCAGTGGCTACGTGGATTGAGGGGAAAAGAGCCTTCTCATCTCAGCGTCAGTTTCTTGGATGAGTGCCGGTTTCCTTCATTTCTGAAGGAGAGAGGCCAAGGGCTCTGGAGACAGACAGGCTTAACTGTCCACCCCAATTCTGCAACTCATTCCCTGTATGACTGTAAGCTAGTGGCAATGAGGCATATTTCCAAGTGCTATCCAGAAGAGGTAACAAGCTAAGCTCAGAACTATGTCCGGTACATTTTACGTGCTTAATAAGCTTGAGGAAACCCTGGTGGCATAGTGATTAAGTGGTCCAGCTGCTACGCTGATGGTTGGCAATTCAAATCCCGACACTCCTTAGAAATTCTACGGGGCAGTTCTACTCTGTTGACAGGGTTGCTATGAGTCGGAATCATTTTGAGGCAGTGAGTTTGGTTTCTAACAAGTTTGCATTCTTTCCTCCTACACGCTAACTCCTCCTAGTAGAATTTTTTGATTTATTGAGAATTTATTAAACCTCATCCAAAGAAAAGCACCATCCCCACTTTCACCAGCATGCTTTTCCTCAAGCCAAGTTACTTGAAGTCTTCCATGTAAATCTCAATTATATCAAGCAGCCACTTTGTAGACATAAAGTCTTTGTATGACTGCTAACCAAAGGGTTGGCAGTTCGAATCCACCCTCGGAAACCAGATGAGGCAGTTCTCCTCTGTACTATAAGGTCACTAGAAGTTGGAATCAACTTTACAACAATGGGCTATATTTTTTATTTGTTCAGACATCCTCTCCTGGCAGTCATGTAGAGATGAACTGAGTAGAAAGGACAGCGGGGAAAAAAAAAAGGTACAGAAAATTGTACTGAGTAGAAAGCCCAGAAACCACCCAAGGGCCCCTTGGAACTTGGGCTGTGACATCAGTGGAGCTGCACGTCAGACACACTGGGATCGTCTGTTACCCAAATGGAAAAAATAAAATTAGATTTGCCCATCATGTGGAAAATAAGTTCCTGATGGGACTAAAGACTTATCACTGAAAAACAAAACGCTAAAATCTTTTCATAACCTTAGGGACGGGCCAGAATTTCTTACACATGACGCAAAAAAGCAGAACTGGATACACCTCAGTTCGTCAAAATGAAAAACATCTGTACTATAAGAGATACCACGAATGTGTTAAAAGGCTGTCGACAGACTTAACAGAAGATGTTTGCATCAAATCAAACAAAGGACTATTATATTCCAAATACACAAAGAACTACAAGTTAATAAGAGAAAGATAAACAGGCCAGCAGAACATTCTCAAAGGACAGGGACAAATGATACATATACAGAGACACCTGGATGTGCTTGACCTCCACAGTCATCGGGGATATGAAAGGGAAAACCACAAAAAGCTCCCATCAGATTAACAGAAATTAAACCATCTGACAACAGCAAGTGTCAGAGGGAACGGCAGTTCTCAGACGCTGCTGTGGGAGTGTGAACTGGCAGTCACTTCGCAGAGTGACCTGGCGGTATCCAGAGAAGCTGACCCCTTGTACGTGCTACGAAGCTGCACGACTATTCTGAATAGTACCAATTGTTAACAACCTCATTGGTCACTGTAGTGGCTTGAACATTGTCCCCATAAAGGCTCTGTCCAAGTCCTAACCCCCAGTACCCATGAACAAAACTTCAGCTGGAAATAGGTGTCACCTTGGTCGTCTACCACTGGTGTAACCAAAGTACCACACGTTGATAGCTCTGTTAAAGGGGGGTTTATTTTCTCACAGTCCAGTAGGCTACAAGCTCAGATTCAGGGCTCCAGGCCCAGGGGAAGGTGCACTCTCTTGCTATTGGCTCTGGAGGAATGGGTGATCTGTGCATCAGTTCTACTTTAGTTTGGGAGCATCACAGCACAGGTACCTTAGGTGGAAAGGAAGTGTTATTCTCTAGGTCCTGTTTACCTGAGGGTATGAGGTTCCCATTTGTTTGCTTGCTTTCCTTTCCTTTTATGTCTTGTAGGATAAAAGGATAGAAGGTGGTGCAAGCTACACTCTAGGGAAACTCCCTTTACACTGGATCAGGAAGGTGACTTTAATAAGGGTGTTCCAATCCCATCCTAATCTTTTTAACATAATCCAATCTTGTTATATTAACCACAGGCAGAAATGAGAGTATAAAACATAGTAAAATCACAAAATAGAAGACAACCACCTACTACTGGGAATTATGGCCCAAACTTCTACATGTTTGCGGGTACATAATTCAATCCATGACAAGGTCTTTGCAGATGTAATCAAATTAAGATGAAGTCACAAAGAGATGGGCCCTAGTCCATCCAATATAACAGGTATCCTTTTCAGAAGAGACAGAGAAACAGACACACAGGGAGGACAGCCAGGTGAAGGCTGAGGCAGAGAGTGGAGTCATGCTTCTACAAACCAGCAAACACCAGGGTCCACCGGAAGCTGGAAGAGGCAAGGAGGTATCTTCCCTTAGAGTTTTCAGAGGGAGGGCTGTCCTGCTGACACCTTCACTTTGGACTTCTGCCTTCTAGAACTATGAGAGGATAAGTCTTTGTTGTTTTACGCCACCATCTGTGTGGTAATTAGTTACAGAAACTCTAGGAAACTGATATAGCTATCTGTATGCTGAGCAAGCAACCCAAGAAGCTGCACTTTATGAAGAACATGGCATCAGGATTGGAGGAAGGCTCACTCACTAACAACCTCAAAGACAGAACCTTGCTTGCTAAAAGCCAAGAAAACCTGAAGCACTACTGATAAAGGTCAAAGGTTGTAGACTTCAGTAGAGATTACACTTTGATAAACAAAAATTCTCACGACTAGACCAATAAGCAACGTCATGATAAATAATGAAAAGACTGAACTTGTTAAGGATTCCATTTACTTGGAACCTCAATCAATCCACATGGAAACAGCAGTCAGGAAATTAAATGACCTATTGCACAGGGCCAATCTTCTGCCAGAAACCTCTTTGAAGTGTTGAAAACCAAAGCTGTCACCGCGAAGACTAAGGTACATCTAGCTTAAGCCATAGTCTTTTCAATTTCCTCATGTGTAAGTGACACCTGGACAGGGAATGAGGACGGGAGGAGAAGACTGATACCTTTGAAGTGAAGCGTTGGTGAAGAAGATTGACTTCACTATGGACTGCCAGAAGAAGGAACAAATCATCTCAGGAGAAGTATAGCCAGAATGCTCCCTGGAAGGAAGGGTGACAAGACTTTGTCTCATGTGCTTTGGACATGTTATCAGGAGGGACCAGTCCCTGGAGAAAACACCATGCTTGATAAAATAGTGGGTCATTGAGAAACAGGAAGAACCCTGTTATGGATTGAACTGTACCCTCCCCAAACATCCATCAGTTTGGCTAGGACATGATTCCCAGTATCAAGTCGTTGTCCTTCCTTTTATGATCTGATACTATTATCCTACGTGCTGTAAAGCCTGACTCTGTAATGTCAGTGAGGTGGTTACATTAATGAAGCAAGACAGAGCCTACAGGATTAGGTCGTATCTTGAGTCGGTGTTTTTTGAGACATAAAAGAAAGAAGCCAGCAGAGAGGTGAAGGACCTCACTGTCACCAAGCGAGACGAGACAGGAGCGGAACGTTCCCTTTGGACTCTGAGTCCTTGCCCTGAGAATCTCCTAGACCAGGGGAAGGCGGACGACAATGACCCGCCCCCAGAGCTGACACAGAGAGAAGGCCTTCCCTTGGAGCTGGCATCCTAAGTTCAGATGGCTGGCCTCCTAGACTACGAGAGAATCAGTTTTTGTTTGTTAAAGCCGTCCACTTGTGGCAGTTGTGTTACAGCAGCACTAGATGACTACGACAACCTTCAACAAGAGGCAATGACACGGTGGCTGCCACAAAGGGCTCAGTCACAGCAACCACTGTGTGGATGGCGCAGGACCAGGCAGTGCTTGGTCCCGTTGTACACAGAGTCACTATGGGTTGAAATCAACTCAACAGCCCCCAACAACAACAAGCCACCCAGCTTGCAGTCATCGGTTACAGCCCCTTTAGGAAACCAATACAGCTGTCAAGTGGGAACGGATACGCTGAAGAATGTTCACACGGGGATGAGGAAACACTGTCGGGGAGTTAACAGAACGAACACAGGTGTCTGCACCCCCAGGCCTGCAGCTCAGTGCTATGTGAAAGAGCAAATTCCAGAAGGATGTGCACATTTGCACACATCGGTGTACCTAAGACTGTGTGCACATAAGAATACCAACAAAGTAGTACTGTGCCCTGTTTATAACACAGATACATGCACTGACAACCCAGTGGTGCAATGGTTAAGAGCTATGGCTGCTCACCAAAAGGTAGGCAGTTCGAATCCACTAGGTGCTCCCTGGAAACTGTACGGAGCAGTTCTACTCTGTCCTTCAGGGTTGTTATGAGTCAGAATTGACTGGATGGCCAAGCTTTCCTTTCTTAAATACATGCAGTAAAAATCTAAAACAAGAACTAGGAGGACTTACCGCATTAATGATGGTGTCAGATATCATAGGGAAGAAGGAAATGAGCCAAAAAAAAGAGAAAGCCAAGCCCACTGCCATCAAGTCGACCATGATTCAAAGCGACCCTACAGTCAGGAGTACAGGGGAGTTTCACTGTGATCGCTAATGTTCTGCTGCTTTTTAATTTTTTTTTTTATAAAAATACCTAACACAAAATTTGCCAGTCCAACACTCATCACGTGCACATTTCGGTGGCAACGGTTACGTCAGGCATGCTATACGAGTATTGCCAAGATTCGCTGCCAGATTTTCCATCACCATGAACAGAAACTCAAAGCTTCCAGAACAATGATTCATCCACCCGATGTTTGTTCACTGGGGGTGGGGGGGTGGGGTAAGGTGTAGGGGTGGGGTAGGGTGTAGGGGTGGGGTAGGGTGTAGGGGTTGGGTAGGGGTGGGCAGGCTCAGGCTTGTACTCTGCATTTTATCTGTCATTTTTTTATTTAAACAAACAAAAGATATCTTAGAGCTATGGAACTCTGAAAATTAACAATGAAACTCAAGTCTGAGGTTTTCCTGGGGGAATTCAATTTAGAACACTTAGAGGATTTCAAAATTTAGAATGAAAAATGGTGTGGGGAACCAAAGAAAAGAGAGGAGAAGGTGAACACAGTGGGGGTAGGCAGATCAGAAGCATTAGGGGGTGGGGGTTCACCCTGCCAACAACGCTGACTTCTGGGAGGGACCACACCACAGCCAGGGACTCAGACCCCAGAGGCCAGGACTCAGTCACTATTGTCTGTCGTCAGTGTGGCTTGCTATTGCTGTGATGTTGGACAAGTATCAGCAAAGCTTCCCGACTAAGACAGACTAGGAAGAAAGGCCTGGCGATCCACTGACAAACACTAAGGATGAGGGTGTGACCCTGAGTGACCAGGGCGCTGGCCTTCTGTTAGGCATGGGGTCAGCATGAGTCACAGAACAACGCAATGGCAGCTAAGAAGCTGTCAAACAGATGCGCAGTCTCCCAGACCTTTTTTGTTTACTGAATGTTTACGCAGACTGCAAGAGCCCTCTTAAAGTGTTAAGAAAGCAAAGATGTCACTTTAAGGACTACGGTGCCCCTGACCCAAGCTGCAATGGTTCCAGTCACATTGTATGCACACAAAAGCTGGCAATGAAGAAGAACCGATGACCTTGAATTACGATGTTGGTGAAGAATATTGAATACATTATGGACTGCCAGAAGAAGGAACAAATCTCTTGTGAAAGAAATATAGCCAGAAGATTCCTTAGAAGCAAGGATGGCAAGACCTCAAGTCACATGCTTAGGACACATCATCAGGAAGGACCAGTGCCTGGAGAAGGACATTATCCTTGGTAAAGTAGAGGGTTAGCAAAAAAGAGGCAGACAGACAGAGGGACAGCAACAATGGGCTCAGAAACAACAGCAGTCATGAGGATGGCCCAGGCCTGCACAGTTTTGCATTTTGTTGTCTGTGTGGTTGTTATGAGTCAGAACTGAGCGGACAGCACCCAGTAACATCATGATGTACTGGGTGTTACGGACAGAATTGTGCTGAAGACTGTTGAAGTTCTCATCACGGCACCAGCGAACATGACTGTCTGGGGAGATTCGCGTTCTTCTTTGCAGGTACACCCTGCTGGGGTGGGGTTCGATCCTAATCCATTCTGAGCGGCATTTTATGAAAGAGAAAGACAGACACAAAAAACAGAGTCACAGACAACAGGAATGCAGCAGGTGAAGATGCACTGACGAGCCAAGGAGAATCAGGAAACGCCTGCAGCTATGGTGAACCTGAAAACTCGGGTGGTTGAGACATCTGGCTACGACCTAAAAGGTCAGCAGTTCAAATCCACCAGGCGCTCCTTGGAAACTTGATGGGTCAGTTCCACTCTGTCCTATAGGGTCACTATGAGCAGGAATTGACTTGATGGCAGCAGGTTTGGTTTTTTTGGGTTACCACAAAGACTTACAGCCTCCAACAACAACAACAAAAAACTCCAAAACCCAAACCCAGTGCCATCGAGTAGATTCCAACTCACAGTGACTCTATAGGATGGAGTAGAACTGCCCAGTAGAGTTTCCAAGGAGCACCTGGCGGATTCAAAGTGCCGACCTTTTGGTCAGCAGACTTAACCACTACACACCAAGGCTTCCTACAGCTTCCAGAACAGAAGAAATTCCTGTTCCTGCAGCTTTCCACTTAATCTTGTTACAGCAGCTCTGAGACCCTAAGACCCTGGCAGCCAAGAGCTTCACTTCCTCTATTTTGTTATCCTTTGATGGTTTTACCTGGTTTCTCTTTTTTTCTTATTTTCCACTTGGTAACTGAGTCTAGGACTAAACCCTTTTCCTTAGCCCCAGGAGTTTTTATATCAGCTGGTGTAAAATCACCCTGTTAATTTATTTTACCACAGAGTTTCTTCAAATGGCATCAGTTCATATTTAACATCCTTTTTATGTTGACGTGCAGCCAGACTGAGAGAATTTAGTAGTGGTCCCATCACCAATACCAGCAGAGCCGGAATGCTTCCTGGGTCCCAGCTCTGGGTGCCATAAATGTAAAACATAGTGTCAGGGCCACGAATATGCATTTATTACTTTATCTCTATTGATACGAAGTGCCTCTCCTTGAAAGGTCCCAGGGATCCACTTACATGGTCATCACCAAGGACTGAAGCACATAATAGATTCAACAGCTTGTTATTAATTCTGTGGATATGGTAACTACTGGCCTAGCTCAGGAGCGCTGCGGAGGATGGCGGCCAAGGCAGGGAGACGAACCCCTCGAGCGCAGGCACCTTCCGCAGCCACACTTGAATAAGTGTGGCCTTAATAAGGTGTTGGATGTCTCAGTACATTCGTGATGGACCAGTAGTTGTTTTTACAGGGTATGATACCCAGTATCATACCAGTAGTAAAATCCAAAGACTGGGATCTTTACTTCATAATTAAATATCTGCAGTTCTAATCTACAGGTCATTTATTGGAGGAGGGTGTTTCATTTTTGCTTCGTGTAAGTTTTTTTCAGATTTAACATAAGTAACCACAGTTTGCCTACTTTTTCTGTCTTTTCTCCCTGAGAAAAGGCTAAGTCCTCTGGTTGTATACCTTTTCCAATTTCCGGCATTTAGCGGAGTTCTATATAGCTGATACACACACACACACAGACACACACACACACACACACACACACACACATATCATGTTTATTCATTGTTGAAGACGATGAGCACTCAGTTAAGAGTTCATTTTTATTTCTTCCATCTTTTTGCTTCTAGCTGATGTTCTTTAAAGAAACCCTGGTGGCACAGTGGCCAGTTAAGAGTTAGAGCTATTAACCAAAAGGCTGGCAGTTCAAATCCTCCAGATGTTCCTTGCACACCCCATGGGGTCATTCCACTCTGCTCTACAGGCTTGTGACATGGTTGTTACGAGTCAGAATTGACCCGATGGCAATGGGTTTGGGTTTTCAGTGCCCTGAAAAAGAAGAAGGGGAAGACTGGAGAAAGAGATAATAAAATCTACCAGAATCTACCAAGTGACAAAATATATTTGGTGGAAACATTTTTAACTTACAAAGCCCACAATTTCATATTCATCGCATGTGTCATGTAGCTATATGGCTTGATGTCTATCCACACAAGACACTGAATTGTTAACTGCTGTCTGTTTAATTTTGCTCCCTTCTCTGGGCTGGAGAACCTCAGGGGGCAGAAGGTTTGCACCCTCGTTGTGGCTGACCAAAAAATGCACTCGTGGTTGACACGGCAGATGTTTTGGTGTACGTGTTCTCCCACAATAATAACAAGAATGCAACCTCCCAACCCCTACGGGGAAGCTTCATCTACAGAGACAGATGCTGGCAATACATGGCTGCCCTCGTAGCCTGTGATTAAGTGCTACATCTGTTAACCAGAAAGTCAGCAGTTCGAATCTGCTGGGTTCTCCTTGGAAGGCTCTATGGTGCAGCTCTACTCTGTCCTATGAGGTCACCAGGGGTCAGCATCGACTAAACGCTACTGGGTTGGGTTTGGTTTTGGATTACAATATGCGAGGGACTTCAAATCTGACCCTACTGTCATTCCCATATACTGGAGTGAGGAAGTTTAATGGGAAGACAAAACTCCCCAGAGGACAAGCATTAGGATGAGATCTCCAGCCAATACGATACTCAGAGAAGTCTTCTTAGTAGTAGTAATCAACCAGAGGGTTGTACAAGGTTTGCCAGGAACCTCACTGGAACAGAGAAGGGCTTGGTCAGCGACGACATCATGCTGATATGTCTTTTCGAGGGGAGCCAGAATCCACAGGGCTTCTGTGGTTGAGCTTGTGCTTGTAAATGTAACCCAGGGAGTGTGTCATAGCAGAAGGGACGGGTATAATCCTGTGTCTACGTAGCACTGAAGTGTTTCCATCTGCTTTCTATACAGTGTTGTTAGCTGCCAGGGAGTTAGTTCCAAGGCATGGTGATTTATGTGTGACAGAATGAAACACTGCCCAGTCACATGCCATGTTTACAATCATGGGAATGTCTGAACTCAGTGTTGTGGTCACTGTCGATTCTGAGAGCCTTCCCACTGGGGGCGCATCTTCTAGCCTTGTGTGAGACAATGTTCTGTTGTGACCCATACAGTTTGCCTTGGCTCATTTTGGGGGGGGGTAGATTGCCAGGCCTTTCTTCCTCATCTTTCTTGGTCTAGAAGTACTCCCTATAACCTGTTCACCATGAGTGACCCTGCTGGTATCTGACATACCATTGGCAGAGCTCCCAGCATCACAGAGACATGCAGACCATTACGGTAGGACAAACCGATAGACGCCTGAGGGTTCTCTATATTATCTCTGCTTTCAGCTTGGGGGAATAAGGCCTGAACAGGTTACGTGACAGCGCCCTAGGTCACAGAACACACAAGGGACAGGTCTTAGACCCAGAACTCCAACCTGACCTCTCTACCCTTCCCACCATGCCACACCTCACGTCCCTGAGTCAGCTTGGCCTGAGTTCTACGGACCATGGCTATGCACTGCGGTCACCTGGGTGTATGGCTCCTTCTCGAACACTCAGCCCTCACTTGTGACTAACTGGCCTTGGCAAGCAGTAGGGCAGAGGGGGTACTGCGGACGGGCTTTTTTTTTTCCACCCTTTTCTGCATTTTGATGCTATGAGCTGTTAGGCAACTAGAAGATAGTTAGGCAGACCTAGATTTTAACCATTAAATGGCTACTTATCTGTTGCATATCCTTGGGAAACTCCTTGGGTCTCAGGTTTTTCTCCTTGATGAAAATAAGACTAGAAATATCTCCTGAGAGAATCAGTGTGACAATTAAACAAGGGATGTCGGTGAGATGCTGGTACTTTTGGTTTTTCTGTTATCTCCACCCCAATGGTTCTCCTGAACATTCAATTTTCCTTTCCACAGATCGAGGGGAAAGGGTACTCTGCCACCACACAATGCCACCTGCTTCCATGGACCATTCTAAATAACAACAATGTCATTGATTTGGACACTATTTAGCCCTGGTTGCAAGTCAGCCAGGAATGTCTCCTTATCTACAAAGAGGGTGTCTGCTCATCACTACCACGACCTTGGCCGGACCAAGCCCAGAACAGCTAGATGGTGCCCGGCTACCACCACTGAGCGCTCTGGCAGGGATCACAGCAGAGTGTCCCATACAGGGCGGGAGCAAAGTCTAGAGCAAAACTCAGAATCACAAAAAAGACCAGAGTCTGACAGAGACGGGAGGAACTCGAGCCCATGGAAACCTTTTAAAGTCAGCACTGAAGTCATTCCCATGATTTGCCTTCAGCCAAAGATTAGACAGTTTACAGCCCCGGTGGTGCAGAGGTTCGAAGTTCAGCTGCTCATGAGAAGGTCAGCCGTTTAAAGCCACCGGCTGTTCCTTAGGTATCCTATGGGGCAGTCCCACTCTGTCCTTACAGGGTTGCTATGAGTCAGAATCAACTCGACAGTACACCGTATCAACAAGAAATAGGGCCAACGATAAGACAGCTGCTTCACGGTTCAACATGTGTACGGGACTAAATGGGCACGCCAGTCCAGGAGCAAAGGCGAGACGTCAGGGAGGGACCAGAAAGTGCAGGAGTGGTGACAGTGAACTGGGGGTAGACGAGAGGGTGTTGACATGTCACAGGACTGGCAGCCCGTGTCACCAAACAATCTGTGGATGAATCATTTAATAGGAAACTGATTTGCTCTGTGAACTTTTACCTAAAGCACAGTTTTAAAGAGAGAGATGAGCAAGAGAGGGTTTGAAAGCTACACCGTGTCCGTCAGAACAGGCTAGGCTTGTGCTGCAGTAACAAACAAGCCCAAATCACGGAAAAGTTTACTTCTAACAGCCGGGAAGTCCACTGTGAGTCACGTGACTCTCTGTGTTAGCTGCTGCCATTTGGTTGTTGTTAAGTGCTGTCAAGTGGATTCTGACTCACGGCGACCCTATAGGACAGAGTCCAACTGCCCAGAGGGTTTCTAAGGAACAGCTGGTTGATTGAAGCTGCCAATCGTTCAATGGCCCCACCTGTTTCGACCCACTGGCTTCAGCGACTCAATCAGGGCCTCTACTCTCATTGTCAAAAGGGTGAGAGAGAGAGACGGAAGAGTAGAGCAGTGGTTTTCTGCTGCCTCCCCAGAAAAATCAAAGTTACCTCGTCTGTTGATGGTGTATTGGCCAAATCTAGCCCTATAGCCCATTTCTCTGTGTTCCCAGGGTGGAAGACTGGGAAGCAGTGTCTGGTGACACAGATCACTGCCTCTTCCAGCTACAGCTGTTCAGGAGTCGAGGAAGAACGCACTGCATTTGAGCAGAAGAAAGCACCTAAACCCAGCTGGTGCAGTGGTTAGGGTTTAGTGCAGTGGCCGCTAACCAAAAGGTCGGTAGTTTGAATCCACCAGGTGCTCCTTGGTAAGCCTGTGTGGCATTCTGCTCTGTCCTAGAGGCTCAGTATGAGTCACTACTGACTCACCAGTAATGGGTTTGGGTTTTTTCAGAAGTACCTAAAAGTCTGCTGTGTGTATACAGACAAAAGTGAAGATCCTACAGTCAGTAATCACCAGGAGGTGAAGGGACAAACAAATGGTGACGAATCCATGCAATGGAATTCTACTTGACAATGAGAGAAGTGATGACCTGTTGATGTGGCAGTGACACGGACCAATCTCAAAATGCTTGTGCTGAGTGAAACCAACCAAAAGAGGTACATACTGTACAGTTTCATTTCTGTAAAATACTCGAAAACGCAAAATCGGTGGGTGGTACACCCTGTTAACACATCTGTCTGCCAGCTGAAAGATTGGAGGTTTGAGTCTACCCAGAGGTGCAGCAGAAGAAAGACCTGGCAATCTGCTTCCAAAAAGCCAGCCACTGAACATGCTACGGAGCACAGTTCTACTTGGACGCACACAGGGTCACTGTGAGTCAGACAAAACTCCACAGTAACTGGTTTCATTAAGAAAATAGAAAGACAAAAACCACAGCGACAGAAAGCAGAACGATGGCTGAGTGGGGACAGGTAGAAGGTGGGATGGATTACAGAAGTCACAAGGAAACTTTTGGGGGTGATGAAAACATCACCTTGATGTGATGCTTTCTTTGGTGCAGACATAACTGAAATGGATCCAATTCTACCATTCAATATGCACAGTTACTATATTAGAATTGTACCTTAGTAAACCAGGAAGGAAACCCTGGTGGCGTAGTGGTTAAGTGCTACTGCTAACCAAAAGGTCGGCAGTTCAAACTCACCATGTGCTTCTTGGAAACCCTATGGAGCAGTTCCACTCAGAACTATAGGGTCGCTGTGAGTCAGAACTGACTCAATGGCAGCAGGTTTTGTTTGGTGGATCTGTAAGTTGGAAAATGTTAGATATTGATTCACAATTATTTTATACATTACTTCTACCTGAAGAACTCACTTGTCCCCTTTGATTTTTATCTGTATTTAAATGCAGTAAGATGAAATTTCATCACACGTATGAGTCATCTGTTCACCTCTTCTGTGCTATGTCTCCTCTTTGCTCCTGATTTACTGCAAAAAAGCCTGTTGCCTAGGGCTCGGCGATGAACAGAGAAATTGGGTTGTAAAACTGGCTCACCTCTCATTAGCTGGGGCAGGCGACTGAACTTCTCTGAGAGGCCAGCATGCTTACCTCTTACAACTATTGTGCCAGGTGTACCAAGACCTTTCTGCCAGGCTGCCACCAAGCGGATACTCTTATCTTAGGTAGTTGTCCCCCAGATACCTTCCTATCTTTCTGTCATGCCGTTGGAAACTTCATCTGGTTTTGAGGACTGTTTATTTTCAACCGGTTTCTTGTTCCAGTATTAAACATCAACCAAACTTTAAAGGTTCCTAAATGACTCAATAATCAAAATAAGCAACATAAAAAAATTAATATAAACATCCATGATGAAGAAAACGTGAAAAATGGAAACAGAGACAGGCTCAGTAGCAGGACAAATTCTTTTTCAAGCCTGTTCCTCAATTCTGACCACCTGGACTGAGTCCAATTCCTTCATGACTTGCTCTTGAAGAAGAACTTGAAAAACTGGAGACATAACTCATTTTATCCCAGAGTCTTTATATCTGATACCTCCAGTGTGATGGAATTCGACAGAGTCCAGATGGCCAGAACTGGAGGAAAGACTTGACAAAGTTCTAGGGGCCAGATTGAGACTACTTTTATTTAGATTTTTGATTATTTGTTCATCGTGGTTTTATTATTATTCATTTGGAGTTAAAAAAATATCATTTATGTTGATTGTGGAACTTTTTGGCAGCCTCTTAAATTCTGTGCCTGAGATATGTGCCTCACTTGCCTCACCCTTGTCCTGGTCTATCAGAGTGACAAACTGGATTGCCCCAATTTTGCCTAGACAGGTAGGAAAGGCAAGTGAACTGGTGTAACATGCAGAGGTGTGCACGACTTCAAAGTAGAGATCTGTGTTTTAATTCCTTTTCTGCCCCCTCACTGGCTGTGTGACCTTCTGTATAAGCTGTGGGTCTCATTTTACCCAACTGTAAAATGGGTACAATGACCACCCCCCGAGAGAAGGAAAGGAATGAAATTTTCACATTGAGGTTAAGAACACAGACACTGGAATTTTTTGTCTAGATTTGAATCTCAGCTAAACCACTTACGAGCCACAGGATCTTAGTTTTCTCATCTGTAAAAAGGGTATGCCAATCTTACCTACGTCAGAGGACAAACTGGGCAGATCAGGAGAGTAACACAGGCAAGGCTCCTAATCAAGTCCTGGCAACAGCACAGCCCAAAGCCACTGCTATCTAGCCTATTCTGACTCATAGTGACCCTATACAAGTCAGAGTAGAACTGACCCCTGTAGAGTTTCCAAGGAGCGTCTGAAGGGTTTGAACTGCCAGACTTCTGGGGAGCAGATGCAGCACTTAACTACTGTGCCACCAGAGTTTCCCGACCATAGCACAGGCACTCAGGAAATACTGGCAACCGTTACTGTCTGGAGCCCCGGTTGTGCAGTGGTTAGACACTACAGCTGCCAGCCAAAAGGCAGGCAGTTTGAATCTGCTAGCCTCTCTCTGAGTCACTATGAATCATAAGAAGTTTGTTTTTTTTTTTTTTTTGGTTTATTTTACTATTACCACCCTGTCACCTTAAGAATGAGCTTTTAAAACATACTTAAAAGCTCTTTTGCAGACTTCAAAATCCTACTCAAATATTAGCTATTATCATTACCCCCAAATGCAAAACCTACTGTCATTGAGTCAATTTCGACTCAAAGAGACCCTATAGGGCAGGGTACAAGTGCTCCATAGAGTTTCCAAGGCACCCCTGGCAGATTCAAACTGCCGACCCTTTTGTTAGCAGATGTAGCACTTAACCCCCACACCACCAAGGTCTCCAGCTATCATCACAGGGCCTGAAAAGCAAAGCTTTGGCTGAGTTTTGGTTGAACCCAATCAACTGCAAAGGCCCAGCTCTCAACGTGACAGATTATGACTCACGTTACCCTTTCAGGAAGACAAGAGGGAAGTCCCCTGTCTGAGAAAACTGCCCCAGAGGCTCCATGGACTTTTTTTTGCATCCCACTCTGGCTTTCCCCTCCTTTGGAGGTGACACTTAGGACATCATTTGCTTTCCTGAATCTCTAAAAGTTTACAGACCCATAAAAGAGCAGCTGGAACCAACAAAACCATGTCACATGAAGTCACCCTAGAAAGGAAAGTGGAAGTGTGCAAATGTCGTAGGCGGCAAATTTTCGTTGATGAGACACTGAAAATCTGAGCCTTTGAAAACCCCGAACACTCAGGTGCTTGCCTTTCTTTCTTTCTACTTTTTAAGCAGTTTGAACACTTCTGTTAATAATGAGGAAGAAAAAAGTTAGTGGGGATTTCCTAGGCCCATCTTCTTCCTATAGATCTTGAAAAATAACCCCAGAAATACAGTTAAATCCCTGTAGGCTTTTGTTTCCGAAAGGATTAACCCCCAAACCAGATCCACTGTCCTCAGGTCAACGCTGAATCGCAGCACCCTACAGGACAGAGGAGAACTGCCCCATAGGGTTTCTAAGGAATGCCTGGCACATGCGAACGGCTGACCTTTTTGTTAGCAACCGTGGCACTTAACCACCACACCACCAGAGTCTCCAAACAAAGGAGGACCACACACTCAAAATTCAGGACATTTTCTCTGTCCAGAGATGAAAATGATAGATACATAGACTGTTATCTATTATACAAATCCATATAACAACAACAAAAAAAACCCCCAAAACCCAGTGCTTTGGAATTGATTGTGACTCACTGCGATCCTATAGGGCAGAGTAGAATTGGCCCATCAGATTTCCAAAGAGCACCTGCCTGGTGGATTTGAACTGCCAGCCTTTTGGTTAGCAGCTGTAGCACTTAACCACTAGGCCACCAGGCATATAGGTAACTTAGTAATAGAATTGTTTCAAAGGCCATCCTATTGTATTTGGTAGGAACTTGGAAAATTTAAGTTTGGACTTGAACTCCTAATTCTTGGAAGCATGCCAACATCTATTTTGAAAACCCACCTAAAAAACTGGTGGCTGGGGAGTGGATTCTGACTCACAACAAGGCCACACGTGTTGGAGCACAACCGCCGCATGGGCTTTCCAAGGGATGCCTTTCCGCAGATCGCCAGGCCTTTCATCAGCAGCATTTTGGGTGGGCTCAAACCTCCAGCCTTGCAGCTACACACTGCATCGCTAACCATCTGCACCACCCCAGGGACAGCTCGTGAACAAGACTCGCTTGGTGACTATTTCTGAGTGAGGTGAGACAACTTCTGAGTCACCTAGTACTGCTCTAACAGAAATACCACAAGTCAGATGGCTTCCACAAAGAAAAGTTTACTCTTACATAGTTCAGGAGTCTACAACTCCAAATTTAGGGTCTCCGCTCCATGGGCGGGCTCTCTCTTTCCTGGCTCTGGGGGAAGGTCCTTGCATCAGTCTTTCCCGGCTCAGGGAGCAGCCTGGCGCAGGAACCTCAGGTCTGAAGGAGGTGCTCTATTCCCATTGCTGCTTTCTTGATGGCGTGAGATTCCTAAGGCTCTGCTTGCTTCCCTTGATCTTTTGTAAGATAAAAGGTGGTGCAAGCCACATTCCAGGGAAACTCCCTTAGTTAGGGTGCTACAACCGCTCTCTTTTAATATAATCCTATCCATTGCCCAAAGGAAACTGTGGGGGTGTAGTGGTTAAGTGCTGCAGCTGCTAGCCAGAAGGCCAGCGGTACAAATCCACCAGGCACTCCTTGTGAACTCTATGGGGCAGTTCTACTCTGGCCTATAGAGTCGCTGTGAGTCACAATCAACTTGACGGCAGCGGGCTTTTTGGATTTATCACCCACGGGTAAAGATTAGGGTTTACAGTATAGAGAAATCGCAAAAGAGAGGGCAATCACACTATACTGGTAATCATGGCCCAGCGACATTTCTATACATATATTTTGGGGGACACAGTTCAATCTATGACAACTCTAAGCCTTCAGTTCCCCTTGGGCAGTGGTGACTCCCAATGCTCCCTGCGCAGCTGGAGTCAACACCGAAAGGTGGGCCTCCCTAGAGGAGGAAGTGGCCTGGGACCTGGTGAGCTGACTGGAAGGGCAATCTCAGAGAACATTCTGGAAAAGCCCAGAAGCTTGCGTAGCAGTGATGCTGGGATGCCAGGCTACTTTTACTACTTTAATCTTTGTGAGACTACTTAGTGGTCCCACTAAGTAGCCTTCTCTTGGAACCCGTTACCTTAGGGCATGGCTTTTCCTATGCTTACAGCAGAGAAACTCAAAGTTGCAGGGTGAGAGTGGGCCTCGGTCTTCCTCAATCTTCCCTTGTGTTTGTCACTCTATTTGGGTGACACAGCTGCTAGACGAGTTCTTTCTTGTAGCAGCCAAGTGCTTAACCATTGGACCACCAGGGCTCCTTAGTTTGTGACTAACTGAAGAACGTTGTCTCAGAGGAGGAAAGCATTGAAACAGGGTGCTTCATACGGCCGTGCCCAGAGCCCAAGAGAAAAGGAAAACCAGAAAAGCTTCTGAAGATTCCCCACACGGTGCAGGCTAGTGGAAGGCTAGCTGGCGTGGTCTTTGGTTCCCTCTCATCTCTTTGATGGTCCGTTCTGCAAAATCTCACCCCTTCTGCCTGGCTGAAGAAAGAAAGGCTCATCCCCTGTGCCCATGTCCTTGTCCCCAACCTGTACAGACTCAGGGCAAATAGCATGTAGTCTAAGTGACTGCATCAGAACTCTCCAGCGAGTCTGCTGGATTTCATCGTGCGGCACGGCTGTCAACAAGATTTCCGTCATCTTCAAAACGGAAATGCTTAACAATAAATAAATAAAATAAACTGTAAGTGCTAAACGTTGACTCAAGCAGGACACGTGAGAGAACTGTCAGGAAGGCAGGAAAGTGAGGGGGCATCATTCGTGGTGGGGGCGGCCCCAGGGAATGGGGTGGGCAGGTGTAATGGTGCTCGACTCTCCTTTTCCGTAATAGAAGAGGGATGCGTGAAGGCTAAAACGGAAATATCAACAAATCACAGCATCAACAGATTATTTAGAAATGTGAGTGTAAATGCCAGAAGGAACAGCTAGAAGATTGGCAGGTGGCCACCTCTGGGAAGCCGGGGTTTAAAGACGAACAGTGAGGCAGGAGACTGCAGTTTTTTTTACTATTAGCTTTGTAAACCAAAACCCTTTGCCAATTAGTCAATTGTGACCCATAAGGACCCCATCAGAGAGAGCAGAAGTGCCCCATAGAGTTTCCAAGGAACATCTGGTGGATTTGAACTACTGATGTTTTGGTTAGCAGCCATAGCAGGGTTTAGCTTTGTAGTACTGTTTAACTCTTCAAACGAAACAAATACGTATCTCTGATAAAAAAATAAATGGAAAACAAAGTTATATCCCCTAGAAGGCCACCTTTTAGCTACACAAAGTCCAGAAGTGACCTCTTGCTTCTCTGTCTTGCTTTACATCAAGTTCAGAGACAGGATGCATTTTCCACTTCTATCCATAGTTAGAGGGCATTTTAGTTTCTTACCATTGTGGCAGTGGAGATACCACAAGGGTAGTTTTCGTGAACAGAAATGTATTTCCTCACAGTTTAGGAGGCCAGCAGTCCAAGTTCATGGGACAGGCTCACCACTTTTCTGTTGCTCTCTGTTAAGAATCCTACCTCATAAATACCCAGAAAATGTTTCTTTTCAATTTTATAGGACTGGAAAAGAAGCCAAACCAAACTTTTTTTTTTTTTTTTTTAACAATTTAGAGATATGTCCAGATAGGTACATATGCTATACTACTCAAACAAACATATTGGTGAAATGCACTTTTCAATAAAAACATCTAATGTCAATCGCTTTGTTGAAGAAATTATTGAAACAAATTTTTAAGTCCGCAGCCTTATCAAAAAACTCTTGGTCTCCTTTGTTGTTGTTAGGTGCTGTTGGGTCAGTTCCGACTCTTAGTGACCCTGTGAACAACAGAACGAAACACTGCCCGGTCTTGCACCAAGTTCACAATCGTTTTTATGCTTAAACCCATTGTTGCAGCCACTATGTCAATCTACCTCATCGAGGCTCTTCCTCTTTTTTGCTGACCCTCCACTCTACCAAGTGTGATGTCCTTCTCCAGGGACTGATCTTTCCTGACAACATGTCCAAAGTACATAAGACAGCCTTGCCACCTTTACTTCCAAGGAGCACGCTGGTTGTACTTTATCCAGAACAGATCTGTCTTCTTTGGCGGTCCATGGTATATTCAACAGTCTTCTCCAGCACCACAATTCAAAGGCATCAATTCTTCTTCTGTCTTCTTTGTTCATGGTCCAGCTTTCATGGTCTCCATTAGCTTTTCCAAATTCCTTCAAAGCCTTGATAGAGTAGAGAACCGTGTTTGACTTCAAGGGTCAAGCTCTTTCAGCAATAATCTACATCATCACCATCTTTACATTGACAGTTGACAATTTCTTGAAGATTTATAGTGTCTATTTCTGTGGCAATCTGTTACTTTGATAGAAGATGTGACACTGACCCTATTTTCTCAAACGCCACTATAAATGTCATTTATTACTGCCTGAATCCGAATGGGAAAGCCTGGTGACATAGTAGTTACGTCCTACAGTTGCTAAACAAAACATTGGTAGTTCTAATCTACCAGACGCTCCTTGGAAACTCTACGGGGCAGCTCTATGCTGTCTATAGGGTCATAATGAGTCAGAACCGACTGGACAGGCCCCAGGTTTGGTTTTTTGTTTGGGTCTGAATCTGCATATAAGGCTTGATAACTGTTTTACTTTGCATACAATCACCACTGCCCAATAAGGAGCAGAATGCATTTTTTAAATGATTTCTTCCTTAATCCTTTTGATAGGTCACTTAACAAATGAAATTATATCAGTGAAATAGATTTTTCCCCAAACGGTTGATTGTTTAAAGGAGCACATCACTCAGCAGTGACAGTTTATGTTACAAGCCAATCTACTATTTGCTTGAAAGGTGACTTGCAGAAGTAGCTTCAAATCCAAGTTCAAAGGGTATCTTAGGGCAGTAGTTGAGGGAGGCCAGAGAAGGGTTCCTCTAGTCTCTATGGGTACAGTGGGTCTGGCCTTTTTTTAGGAATTTGCGTTTTGTTCTTCTGTTGTATCCCTGGTCACAACGGTCAGGAGCAGGAAGTGGGCACCATCTAGTTCCTCTGATCTCAGGTTCAAGGCTGTGATTCACATGGGCTGTTAGTCCTGTGGACCAGTTTCTTCTTTGAGCCTTTGATTTCTTTCATTCTCTTTTGCTCCATATGAATGGAGACCAAGAGTTGTATCTTAGATGGTTGCTCTCAAGTTTTTAAGACCCCAGACTCTATTCACCACATTGGGATACAGAACATTATCTTGGTGATCTATGTTGTACCAATTGACTGAGTTGTCCCCTATGACTATCATCTGGAGCCTTTTAACCCAGTTGTTTGGCTATATCTAGGATGGCTCTGTAACTGTGCCCCCCATGTGGTTTGTCACATATGAGGGTATGTGTTACACACACAAATATGTATATTTATATGCCTATAGATACAAGTATACATGCACATGAATTTTTGTATGTGCAAATACACATATATGCGTTCTTATTTACATATATAACCACATACTTTTTTTTTACTGTTGTTGCAAAGTTGTATATATGGTAGCCTTTACCAAAATTGCCCCCTTTTCTCATGCTCCTTATAGTGTCTTTATTTCCCTCAGTCAAGTCTTTGAACCCGAGCCTGTGGCCTTCTGGACTATCTGCTGACCTTGGCCTCTGCAGGCTGTGAGCCAGCAGCCTGCCGTCTGACCTGTCAATCTTGGATTTGTCAGCTCCTGCAGCTGTGTGTGTCAGGAGATGCTTCTGGCCTGACTCCTGACCTGTAGACATGGGACTTGGTTGCCTCTACAACTCCCTGAGCCATTTCCTTGAGATAAATCTCTCTCTCTGTCTCTACACTTCACTGGTTTGGCTTCTTTGGAGAGCCCAGATGAAGTATCTCTTACATTCTTCTAAACTTACAGATATTGCTCTTCACTGGAAAAAAATGTAAGATGCAAAAATAAGAAGAACAGATGTATTCAGAGCAAAGTATCGAAACAGGCTACATGTAGTAACAGCACAAAAGGAGTTGAAACACTGAGGCTTCATCTCTGACCCTTGTAGCTCTTCAAACTATTTCCAGCCTTTGCACCTGCATGTCCTTGTATGGAGCTGCAGTGCCAGCAATTTTCTGATTCCATTCATGTCTCACAGGTCCTGGCTTTCAGTGACTATCTGTTAGGTGGAAGTGAAGTAGTGATTTTAGCAGGACTTACTCGAGTTTTCCTTCTCTGAGAGTTCTCCACCTTACATAGTGTTGTCTATTGAGTTATGTTCCTCCCCAAAATCTCTGTAGCACTTTAGCTAGGCCATGATTCCTCGCAATGTACCATGTTCCTCTGTGTTGTAAATCTTGCCTCAGTGATACTCATGAGAGTATATGGGCAGCAGTTGTATTGGAGGGGCAGGACTCAGTGTATACGACTGTTTTGTACCTTAAGGCAATCTCTTGAAATATAAAGGAAAGAAGCTAGCACACAGATTTGGGAACCTTTTATCACCAAGAGCTGTGCTGGAAGCTGAGTACTCCTTTGGGAAGGACTGGGGTCCCTGTGCCTGAGAAGTTTCCAGTCCATGAAAAGACTGATGACAAGGACTTTCCTCCAGATTCAGCAAAGAAAGCCTTCCAGAGGTAAGGAGAATTTGGACTTTTAGCCTACTGGACTGTGACAAAATAAAGTTTCTCTGTTAGAGCAGCACTTGCTGACTAAAACACATAGGTTCTGGCTTTCACAGGTTTTACTGTGTGTGTGTGTTTGTATTTACATATATATGGATACACAGATATGTGTGTATATATGTACATATGTGTGCGTCCATATATACACATACATACACTTATATATGTATACACACACACATACATCCAAGCCCAGCTCTACTGAGTCAGTTCTGACTCAGGGCAATCCTGCCTGTCAGAGAGCAGAACGGCTCTACAGCATTTTCTTGGCTGAAATCTTTACGGAAGCAGATCAGCAGGCCTTTCTTCAGCAAGTGCTACGTGGGTGGGTCCAAACCACTGAGCTTTCGGTCAGCAGCCACATGTAAACCTTTTGGGCACATGGTTCTATGTCCCTGGAGAAGCCTGACAACGACTACCAAGAAGGCTGGCGGGTAAGTAGATCTGGTCACCCTGGTTGTCACAGGCAGCCTACCAGACCACCTTCTTGGGAGCAGGACACAGTGACAAAGATAATTTGTCACCATCGGTCTTTCAACAAGCCGGTACTGATCACAGTCTGAAGAAAAGTGCCTTTGTTTATAACAAAATATGAAATCAATGCAGTATCAGGAGCATCCTAGCAACAAGGAAGGAAAATAATACCCTTTACTGGAGCATTTTCAAGGGAAAACTGGGTAACCACCCACTGGGGACTAGAGAAGGGATTCCTACCGTGGGTGGACACCAGGCCAGCTGCCCTCCAAATTCCATCTGATATTCTAAGGTTTTAAGTTATTCTAGATGTACATCTGAGCCCTGGTACCACAGGGGTTAAGAACTCAGCTGCTAACCAAAAGGTTAGGAGTTGGAATCCACCAAGTGTTCCTTGGAAATCCTATGGGGCAGTTCTGCTCTGTCCTAGATGGTCATAATGAGCTGGAATCAAGTGGCTGGCAGTGGGTTTTAGGAGATGCAGGTCTTACACTTTCATTCCTTACACTGCTGTCTTCACAATCCTTTTACCAAGAAGGCTCAGTGACTGTCCCACTCACACCCAAACTCTTCCTGCCAGCTGTGGGACACTTGTCAATGCCTAAGAGAAAACTGGGAGCCACTGCCCAGTATGTATTTGTTTTATACTCCGTCATCATTACTGCCTACTTTAGCAAACAGGAAAAATAGCGACATCACCCTGAAACCTGGTCATAAAGCTGCCTCGTTTGGCATTACCGTGATTTGTAAAAGCCTTTTGATGCTCGGGAGATTCCGGTTACACAGGAAATAGCCCTGCACTGAACTCACTGAGGAAGTGTGAAAACTCAAGTACAAGGTTCTTAGTTAATTAAGCATGTCTGAGCTGTTCTTACAATCTTGAAAGACGTGAAACAGCCTTCCCAGTGAAAAGCCAGATGAACTGCAAGGTATGGAACAAGATTCAGGCTGTGGGCCCCAGCCCAGCTCTGCTACACTAGCTGTATGACCCTGGGCGAGCCACTTAACCTCTCAGGATATCAGTTTCTTCATCTTTGAAGTGGGGAGTGACACCTGGAGCAGTTGGGATGCTTTTAGGGTAACAGAAGCTCCAGCTTCATTGGCTTTCACAACAAAGACGTTCATGAAATTGTATACCTGGGAGTGTACAGCCTGTGAGGTCACAGGGGGGTGTACGGCATCTCAGGGACATCCTCAAAGACCCAGATTCCTTCTGACACCACACTGCTGTCCACAGCTCATGCTAAACCAAGTTCCCTCAGGACCACAGAATGGCAACCAGAAGCCATCAGGACTCCTGGTTTTTGTGTTCATCTCTGGCTGAGGGGGCCTTCTTCTAGTCCAAGACAAAAATTTCCCAGAAAGCCCAGCAGCCTTCCCTTGAATCTCATTGGCCCAAATTGGCCATAAGCTCACTTCTGAACCAATCACTGCCCATGGAATGAGATTACTCTGATTGGCTGGGGTTAATCAAGACCACCCAACAAAACTCACATCCACAAACCAAACCTATGGCTGCTACACAAAGGTGGGGCACAGAGAGTGAAGTAGGTGAAGGAAGAAAACCACCAACGTCTGTGACAGCATCACCTCATGCACACGGTCACTGGGAAGACTAACTGGGCAAATAACAAAAAGTCATCTCCCTCCCAACCAGTTTTAACCCCTCCACAGAAAACTGAAATAACATCCTGGGAGAGAGAAAAGACCTATGTAACTTGTGAGATAGGCTGCACCAAGGTGAACTATTAGAAAGCATTCCATGCCACTTGTGTAACAGAATTCACTAAGATTTGGTGGCCCAGAAGCACGGGACAGCTTCTGCGGGAGGCACAGGATGCTCAGACTTACCTGGCCCAGCGTGGTATCCACAGGGAACAGGAGATGCCAATGGCAGGTCTTCCTTCTGGGCTCAGTGTTATGCATCTGTGGCCGGCATGCCATAGTGGTGGCTGATTGAATGTCCTCTTCCAAACCCTGTCTCTCTGGACCACCTTCCACAGGTGGCCATGTGCCCAATTCTGGTCACCGGGAGGAAGACAAGGCAGCTGAGGCTCTCGGGGAACGTTTTTGCTCTCTTTGTACAGATGCTTCCACTCCACCTTTCTCCTTGCCAACTGTAGATGGGATGGCTAGAGTGGCTGTAGTGATGTCTAGGCCACCATGCCATGTCCAAGGTCTGCAGTGACTCCAGCCCTGACACCAGCAGATGCCCTACTAATTCAAATGTATCATCACATGTTGTTGTTGTTAGGTGCCGTCGAGTTGGTTCTGACTCACAGTGACCCAACGCACAACAGAACGAAACACTGCCCGATCTTGCACCACGCCCACAACTGTTTTTATGTTTAAGCTCATTGTTGCAGCCACTGTGTCAATCCATCTCTTGGGAGTTTTCCTCCTTTTTGCTGACTCTCCACTCTACTAAGTATGATGTTCTTCTCCACGGACTGACCCTCTCCAGACAACATGTCCAAAGTTTGTACCACAAATCAAGCCCATTTTGGCTGAAGCCATGTGATGGTCGCAAAAATCCAGCACACACATCTTTCTGCTGTACGAGCATAACCGAACGCCAGGTTGCCTCCTCTTTGAATCCTGCTGAGGCCACACCTCCTCCAGGCTGCCTCCAGGCTGCCTCCAGGCTGCCTCCTGGCCAGTGACAACACAGGGCCAACCAGCTAAAGCATGCTCACTCTGACGGATCAGCGAGACCCTCCTGCAGGCAACATTGGCCGTACGACACTCTCCTTGCTGGTCTGGCCAGAACTTCTTGGGTCTGGGCTCTTTCTGTCACATTCTCCTTCCGTCACCCTTTCCCACCCAGGGGTCAAACCCACATTGCTCCCTGAAGCCTCTCTTTTCCCTTCTCCACAAGCGCTGCTCCAGGAAATCGCCCACATATCTCCTCCCCTCTTGGCATTGGCTTCTCCAAGGTCCCAGGTGAATGCGATAAAGACAGTCCACATTTCCGGTACTGTAGCTGCGAGCTTCCCTAACTGCCAAAGCTCCAGAAACCCAAACAACCAAATCCACTGCCATCGTGCCAACTCCAACTCAAAAACAAACAAACAAACAAACAAAAAAAAACCCACTGTCGTTGAGTTGATTCCAACTCACAGAGACCCCACAGAACAGAGCAGAACTGCTCCATAGAGTTTCCAAGGAGCATCTGGCAGATTCCAGTTTGCTGACCTTTTGGTAAGCAGCCATAGCATTTAACCACTATGCCACGGGGGGTTCCAAAAGCTCCAGAAGATCCCCTTCAAATAGAAATGTTTATGAGAAGGTAAATCATTAACTGAGATTTTAAGGTATCAGAATACTCACACCCCTTTCCTTCCAGATCCAGAACCATTTGAGAAGCAGATCTCTAAGTCTGTTAGGCGTCAGAACATCAACTTCACTCCTGCAAAAGATGGACCTGAAGCTACAGTGGGTATCCTGTGACTTTCCACCGGTTGATCCAGGCTCCCTTAGGACAGACAGCTGGAAGACCTCAAGCACCTACACTGTTGTCCATCCTCACACCCCACACCAACACAACTGTCCTCACCTCCCCAGGGGTATAGACTACCCTGAGACGAAAGCCCACGTCCTTCCATGTACCCTGTCAACTCTGAGAGCAAGAACCAGCGAAGGGAAAGACCAAGACACCAGCGAGTGACGATGCTTTAAAGAGTTAGCCCCACTGTCCTGGATTGAATTGTGTCCCCCAAAATACGTGTATCAGTGTGACTAGGTTATGATTCCCAGTACTGTGTGACTGTCCACTGTTTTGTCATCTGATGTGATTTTCCTAAGTGTTGTAAATTCTGCCCTGTGATGTTAACGAGGAAAAACTAATGGCAGTTCTGTTAACGAGGCAGGATTCAATCTACATGATTAGGCTGTGTCTCTAGCCAGTCTCTTTTGAGATACAGAGAAGAGCAAGCAGAGATATGGGGAACGCACACCACTGAGAAAGCAGTGCTGAGGGCGTCCTTTGGACTTGGGGATCCTGTGTGGAGAAGCTCCCAGTCCAGGCTCCTCCTCCAGGGCTGAGAGACAAAGCCTTTCCCCGGAGCCAACACCCTCAATTTGGATTTCTAGCCTTCTAGAAATCCATTCACTGGTGGTATTTCCGTCACAGCAGCACTGGGTGACTGAGACACCCACCCTACTGAGAAATGTGGGCCACTCAGGCAGCTCTCAGCACCTCCCCATCAGCTGACTCCCTCCTCTTCCCCAAGGGTGGATCAGTGGGATGAGTAGACAAGGCAAAAACTTGTCTTCCAGGGTCACTAGAAGTAGAGATTCCTGTTTCACCAGCCAGCAGGGCTGAGAGGTCAGCAAGAGGGAGAGGATGCCTGCCCCCGGAAAGGTGGAGTCTTCCTGTATAGTCCTATAGTTACCGTTTTACGCGACGAAGAATGTAGAAGAGACAGAGATGACGACGGTTCATGAGGGGTCTCTGTCCCTGAAATTCAGGGAGGTCACCGAGGGGCCTCTGTCTCTGAAACTCAGGGATATCACTGGAGGATTGTCTCTGAAGTCCAGGGAGGTCATCTTACCCAATGATCAATGAAAACAGCCTGGCATGCATGCCCCACAGAGATGACCCAAACCAGCCTGGTATGCCCCACCCAGCAGAACCATGAAACCATAAATAACTTTCACATCCAATCACCTCTTTCTTATCAAACCATAAACCCCCTCACCCCACACTGCCTGAACGAAACTTTAAAACTATAAAACACTTGCCCTACCGGGGAGAGGCGAGCTGAGTCACTCTTGGCTCAGACCCCACTTTCTTTCTCTTTGAGTGGACTTCACAAGACTCTTGGAATGGTGTCTCTCTGCCTCTGCTTTGGGCTACCCTCTCCCAACAGCTGCCTCTGTCCCAAAGACAGTTGTGGGATTGTGCAACCATCTTTACCCCCCTTTTCTGAGCTGTTTGTTTCCTGTTAACATAAACTCACTGTCCCCCGAGGTTCCTAGCTAACAGTTCAGTGGTGCAGATAAGATGTGCTCACAAATCACTCTGATCACAAATTAATCTTATAGTGATGGCTACAGACAAAAAGTCATTGGTTCTTGCTTTGTGAACAGAGCTCCCCAAGGCTCCACTTGTTCCTTCCTGTCCCTATTGTCCTGTTGTCCTCATTTACTCTCCTGTTGATTTTAAACTTTGTTATTTTTGTGAACAACTATAAATCCATTCTGGAATGAAGCTTGGGTTTATATAACTAAATACATAAGACATTCATGCCAATAAATACATAGCATTAGGTCTTTGGGGTCATGCTGTCTGGGTTCAAAAACCAGCTTTGCTATTTCCCACTGGTGACTTTGGGCAAGTCTGTGTGTGCCTCAGTCTCTTCAGCTGTAGAATGGGGATAATAAAGCTATTGTGTCCATTGTACAAGAATGAGGTTGAATGGGCCAAGCCATGGGAGCTCCAAGCACAGCACTCCATGCATAGCTGGCCTCTCCCAAATGCTACTGCTGGGTTTTATCACGGCAGGCAGATCGCTGTCTATCCTCTTCCCCATGATCCCTGCTCTTAGGAGGACACACAAAAGTTGGTACGTGGATAATCATCACAGTGACACCATTCATTGACCTAGGGACTAGGCTGGCTGGAGGAGAAAAGCCAGTCCCGAGGGAATGATCGAGGAACTCAGAGGGTATTTCCAGGGACTGCAGGTGTTCTAGGTGTTGTAGGTGTTCCATTGCTGTTCTAGAATCAGCTGCCCTTATGGAGACAAAGAACCAGGGCCCAGGAATGGGGGCGGGGCGGGGGAGGTGTCTGCAGCTACTCCAGGTGCCTAATTTAACCTGGGAACAAGGAGGAGCAGCCTCTCTAAGACAGGCAAAGTGCCCTGGAAGAAACAAAGGCACTCCAATCTGAATAGTAATTCTGTTTCAGGTATTATGTAGAAAGGACATTCACAGCTGGGAATGTTGTGGGTTTCTCAAAAGCAGAGAAATTCAGTCAAGGCTCCCCCATCAAGACAACCGAGTGCCCCCTGTTTCGCGTGCAAATTATAGCGGGTTTTGCCATCAGACTGAAGCAGGAACGCACACGCTGCCAACACGGATCTAAGAGCGGCCAGTGAAAAGCAATTTGAGCATGCGCGTGCACTTACAGCTATTTGCAGTGCCTTCCAGAAATAGATGCACCTATAAAAACTCAGTTTAAGATGGCTAAAACCCTTTAAAAGCCCCACCTGGGATATGGGAGGATTCTGCCTCTTCTGGATACAGCCGTTATGTAACTTCCTGCACTGTAAATCACAGTAAACCAAGCAGAATGGGTGAATCATGCTATTTTGACCATAATTGCAAGACATCAATTACTGTAAAGACTTTCAGTTCTCAGATTTCCAGTCGATGCAGTTTGACAGAATGCACATGTCTCTTTTCCCACCTGTGACTCACAAATCTCCATTTTAAAACCTCACACCTCAGTAACTGGGACTGGAAAAAAAAAATTCCTGTCCTTGGAATCACGAAGGCACATGGGGCCCGAGAAGCTAGATTTTCTAATGTTCCATAAGAAACTAGACATTCTGAATTTTTTTTTTAAGAGACTTCTTGATTTTAAAAATTTTATTTGTTTTGTTGTTGGGAATATACATAGCAACACAGACCAATTCAGCCACTTCTACATGTGTAATACACTGACACTGATTTCACGATTTGAGTTGTACAACCATTCTCACTCTCCTTTTCCGAGTTGTTCCTCCCCTATTAACATAAACTCACTGCCCCCTAAAGTTCCTATCTAATCTTTCAAGTTGCTGTTGCCATTCTGATCCCACACAGATACTTCTTTAAAAAGTATAGTACTCAAGGCAGGCACTTTAAAACTGTTGCTTGGTTTTCAGAAGACTTCAGGGGATATTTTTGATTTAAAGTTTAAAGATTACCTCAGGGCAGTAGTTTCGGGGGTTCACCCAGTCTTCGTGGCTCTAAAAATTCTGGAGTCCATGAGAATTTACATCTGTTCTACATTTTCCCCCTTTTGATCAGGATTCTTCTGTCGAATCCGATGGAAATGTTCAGTGATGGTAGCTAGGTACCATCCAGTTCTGATCCCCTGGCAAAGAAAGCAGTTGTTTACCAAGGAGATTAGCCACACTTCTCATATCCTCCTTTTATTCCTGAGTCACCTTCTTCTTCTGTTGCTCCTGGTAAACAGGGAGCTGTTATACTTTGAATGGTTATTAACAAGCTTTTAAGACTTGAGGCTCTACACGATGAACCAGGAGGCAGAACAGAGGCACTAAACATATTATTAGGTCGATTATGAAACCACGACCCTAAACTTTCAAACCAAGGAACCAAATCCATGAAGTGTTTGGTTGTGTCCAGCAACCTCAAAGGCTACTCTCTCCCTCTTTTTGGGGGTCTTTTTTGCAATGTTCTCAAATCAACACAACTTTTGCCAATTTAACTTTTTGTAGATCTACAACCTGTTGGCAACACTTAGAATACTTGGCTATGTAGCCGTACCCTTAATCAACGTGACTTTTCTATCACTGTAAAATAGAACTTGGTCCTGCAGAAGGACTGAAGGCACTGGTGAAAAACAAGAACTGATGAAATATCAATTGAGATGTTTTAGCAAATGGATGCAGCGCTGTTAGTGCTCACTCATCAATGCCAAGAAATTTGGAGGACAGCTACCTGTCCAACTGATTCACAGAGATCCATAGTCCTATTCCTGAGAAAAGTCTGATTGAACTCGATGCAGAAATCATGGAACAATATAAAAAATATCACAAGCAAGTAAAGTTTTGACGAAGATCATTCAAAAGTAGCTGCAGCAGTATATTGACAGAAAACTGCCATAAATTCAGCCTGGAGTCAGAAGAGAACATGGAACCAGGGACACCATTGCTGATGTCAGACAAAACTTGGCTGAAAGCAGAGAATGTCAGAAAGATATTCACCTGTGCGTCTTATTGACTCTGCAAAGGCATTCAGCTGTGCAGGTCATAACAAATTATGGATAACACTGCAGAGAATGGGAATTTCAGAACACTTATTTGTATCCATGAGGAATCTGTATATGGATCAAGAGGCAGTTGTACAAACAGAACAAGGGAACTCTGTATGGTTTAAAGTCAGGAAACACGTGCATCAATCAGTGTTGTGTCCTTTCACCAGACCTTTTCAATCTGTGCGCCAAACAAATAATCTGAGAAGCTGGACTATATGAAGAACAGGGCATCAGGATTGGAGGAAGAATCATTAACAACCATCTGTGTTATGCAGATGATACCTTTTCAATCTGTATGCCGAACAAATGATCCAAGAAGCTGGATTATATGAAGAACACAACATGAGGACTGAAGGAAGAATCATTAACAACAACCTGGGTTATGCAGATGATACAACCTTGCTTGCTGAAAGTGAAGAGGACTTAAAATAGCTCCTGACCAAGATCAAAGACCACAGCCTTCGGTATGGATTACACTCCAACATCAAGAAAACAAAAATTGTTACAACTGGACCAACAAGCAACACCATGATAAACAGAGAAAAAAAATTGACCTTGTCAAGGATTTCATTTTACTTGGATCTGCAAACAACATCTGTTATTAATTAAATTATGTCTCCCCCAAAAATATGTGTAGTAACTTACCTGGGCCAGGATTCCCTGTAGGCGGTGATTGCCTTCCATTACGTGATTTTCTGGTGCTGTAACTCCAATCTCTGCCTGTGGTCAACAGGGTGGATTATGTTAGGAAGGATTAGAATGGAGATTGTAAATCTCCTCATAAGATCACCTCCCTGCCCAATGGTCAAGGGAGTTTCCCTGGAGTATGGATTGCACCACCTTTTATCCTTTCATTCTGTGAGAGATAAAAGGAGAGGGAAGCAAGCAGAGAGTTGGGAACCTCATACCACCAAGAAAGCAGCACTGAGAGAACAGTGGTCCTTCAAACCTGAAGTTCCTGCACCAAGATGCTCCCCGAACAAAGACTGATACAACATAAAGCCTTTCTTGCACAGCCAACCAAGGGAAAGCTTTCCACTGGAGCAGACACCCTGAATTTGGACTTGCAGCCTACCGGACTGTGTAAGAATAAACTTTTCTGTGTTAAAGCCATCCACTTTGTGGTACGTCTGTTGGGGATTTTTGTCACAGCACTACCAGATGACTGAAACAACACCCGTGGTAGCAGCAGTCAAGAAATCAAATGATGCACTGCACTGGGCAAATCAGCTGCAAAAGACCTCTTTAAAATGTTGAAAAGCAAAGACGTTATTTTGAAGAGTAAGGTGCGCTTGACCAAGCCATGTATTTTCAACTGGATCACATGCATGAGAGAGCAGGAGGATGAAGAAGGAAGACAGAAGAATTGATGCTTTTGAATTATAGTGTTGGGAGAGGAATATTGAATATACCATGGACTGCCAAAAGAATGAACAGATCTGTCTTGGAAGAAGTACAACCAGAGTGTTCCTAAGAAGGAAGTATGGTGACACTGTGTCTTAAAATAGTGAGGAAACTCTGTCCCTGAAGCCCAGAGAGGTCACCAAGGGAATTCTGTCCCTGAAATTCAGGGAGGTTGTGTTATCCAATGATCAGACCTCACCATTAGGTGAAGACAGTCTGGTATGCCCCACCTGGCATATAACCATAAAACCATAAGAAACTTTATGCCTGCCACTCCTGGCCTCCTAATCAAAGCCCTTCCCTTATCAAAATATTGACCATAAACAAACCTTACCCCAATCAACCCTTCTTCCTTATCAGACCATAAATTCCCTAACCAGAATTTCCTGTTACCCCTCTTCTCTTTCTTCCCTTATCAAACCATAACCCCCCTCACTGCACACTATCTCATCATAATGTTAAAACCATGAAAAACTTGCCCTACTGGGGAGAAGCAGGCTGAGCCACTCTCCGCTCAGACCCTACTCTCGTCACTGGACACTTGGACCGGTAGGTCTCTGCCTCTGTTCGGGGCTACCCTCACCCCAACATATACTTTGGACAGGTTATCAGGACAGATCAGTCCCTGGAGAAGGACATCATGCTTGACCAAGTGGAGAGTCCCCGTAAAAGAGGAAGATCCTCAGCAAGGTGGGCTGACACAGTGGCTGCCAACAACGGGCGACTAGTGGTGACTCTGGGTGTGGTGCGGGACCAGGTGGGGGTTTGTTCTGCTGCATGTAACGTTGCTGTGTGTCAGAACTGACTAGACGGCACCCAGCAACAGCAGCATGCTGATATTAATGGTTGTGTTCAGTTCAGTGTTAGAGAGTGGAATGGAAAAGGGAGGTGAATTTTAATAGCAGAACAAAAGCCGCATGAGAAGTTTCTTACAGCTTGTATCTTCTCTAGTTCTCCTAGTCTTGATTCGTAATTTTGCTGGTGTGTTCCGATATGGTGGGTGGACACTATAGAAGCAGGTTGTTTTTTATTTTTAGGAGATGTAAGCTATACAGACAAAAACTAGAGAAAACACTCACTATATGGAAAATTTTTGCTGTAACTAAATTCACCATGCGTTTCTATCTTAGTCTATTTAGGAAGCTATGTAAATAATTGTTGCATAGAGATGCCTGGGATAAAAGACATCACTAGAAGTACTTACTGCACACCCTTCTTGCTCTAGGAATTCAAACTACAGCAGCAGTAAGTTGATTTTCACTGTTTATCATGCTGAGACTTGGAAGGAAATAGTATATATATACATACGTATTTTTTTTTTAATAGAGGGAAAATCAAGACATGAAGAGGCAGAAAAATTGGCTCAAAGTCAAAACATTGGTAGACTCTGGGCAGGGCTGTGATGCCTCTGGATGTCCATACTGAGCCATGCCTTTGTGGCAGAGGAGACCCTGCATGCAGGAGGAGACACAAGGGACCCTGACTTGGCACCTATACACCCTGAGGGCAAGACTGTGTCTTGGTCATCTTTATGTCTCCTGAACACCCTGGTGATAAGTGTCTGCTAAACCCCATTGACCTTCATTCTGTGTTCAGAACACAATTTCAGGTGGAGAGACCTCAGTTTATGCCCTGGTTCTTCTATTCTTTGGCTTTGTGATGCTGGGCAGATCACTAAATGTTTGGGAGCCTCAGTTTCCTCACCTTCAGAACAGGACTATTAATACTATTACTACTGCTGCTACTACTATAAAGTGATTACTACTTGTTATCTGCAAGGATGGTGATATTATTGAGAAAATGTGTGTGGAAGTCCTGTCAACTGAAAAGTGCTATGTTATTATTATTAAACGTCCTTTTGTCTATCTAGCATGCTATTTAAGGCCTGAACGTGCCTTACCCAATGCAGGGGAAATGACACTCATGGGAAGTCGGTAGACAGGTCTAGTTTTGCCTCTATTACTACTTATGGTAGTAGAGGCGAGATTGTGTCCCATATGCTTTGGACCGTTTAGGAAGGATCAGCCCCTGGAGAAGGACATTATGCTTAGGAAAATAGAGGTCCCTGTAAAAGAGGAAGACCCTCAAGGAAACCATCTGACACAGCAACTGCAACAATGAGCTTAAGCATAAATGGCAATTGTAGGCATGGCCCAGGACAGGTCAGGGTTTCCTTCTGTTGTGCAGAAGGTTGCTATGAGTTGGAATTGACTTGATGGCACCTAACAACAGCAACAATTACTTATTCGCTCTGGGCCTTGGGAAAAATCAGTCTTTAAGCACTTAGTTTCCCAGAGGTTGCAATCTTTGCAGTGTACGATTTTCTATAACACTCTTTACTTTTAAATGTTTACAGGATGCTATTACTAAGACATGAACAAACAGTGGCCTGGTCACCGATGGCTGAGGTGCTTATGGCCAAGGAAACAACAAAATTATTAGCATTATTTTCAATAAACTGTAGTCCTATCTACACACTGCACTCTTATACAGGCTTAAAAAAACTGTGTTGGGATCCCTGTGAATGTAAATATATTAAAATACACCATTAGCATTGTATCAGTTCTCAAAATTAATTCCCAACTTAAAGAATCAAGTTCTACTATCTCAGAGGAATGAGAATGGTATTAATTATTAAATATTATGATTGTGTCATCCCCAGGGAAGTATTTCCTAAACCTAATGAGTTTTTTTAAAAAACGTATTTGACATGATGACTACTTTTAAGCAGAGAATTATCTCTGTGCTTTAACACATTCCATTCGAGTGCCTTTAGATTTCAAATCATATTCTTCCTCAAACGGAAACTTCAAATTTGTTGCTGATACGAGGGAATATCCTAATTCAGTTCCCTCTCTACTGGGCCCTGCATTTCAGGGAAGAAAATACCTTTTTTTCTGAGAATAGAAAGCTCTGTTATGACACTAGTGGGTTATGAATAATTCGTGCGGCCCAGAAATCCTGCCCTATTTGAAAATACCATTTTCAAGACATCATTTGTTGTTTGCCTACCATTTCCTATTTCCTACAAAAGTGGAAAACCAGAATAGTGAGTTTCAGCCTCTTGAGACTTAGCCTGTCACTTGTTTGACGTCTCTTTCCAACACAGGAATGCCGTGCGTCACGTATTTGCGACATGAAAATGAAAGTGAGCTACCAGCATTCCGTTTGGCCACCTGAGGGTGGGGAAAATGGGGAGAGAGACATTTGCGAAGTAGCTCGCAATCCTAATGGCCACCAGAGTTCGCCCTAAGTGTCTGCTATTTGCAGGTCACAGCCAGGAGTCTGTCTTTTTCGCCCTCACAGCTCCTAATACGTCTCTTACCTTTCAGTCCTCACAAATGCAGCCGTCAAGGGGTCATCAATCCGATTAAACACGGAGGTTTACAAAAACTCAACGTAAGGTACACTTCCAGAATGATGAAGTAAGGAACTCGACGGACCCTTTCTTCAGCAAAATAACAAATTAACAGAGGAAAATTATAGATACACACATACATACACACACACACACACACACACACACACACACACATACATACATGTATTTGAAAAAAGCAATAATCGACAGTCTCTGGAAATTCTTCAAAGGTTATACAACAAATAGAAAAAGTCCATTCATAAAACTGACTAAACCTTGGTAGGAACAGCGACTCGGGGACACCTGAACAGCTAGCCACCCCCTCAGCCACTGCACCCCCTACTCCTATTACAGAAGCTGCTCTGGACAGGTGGAGTCCAGACGGTGGAGCCCCCTTCCCCCCAGCCCTTCACAGGAGGCTTCGGTGTCACCCCAAGGGGGGCAGGGGGCTGGTGCTTCTCAGGCTGCTCTCTGTCCCCACCAGCCCTGAAGCGCGGCAGCTCTATTCCAGGTGGCCCAGCCCCGGAGACCAACCCTCTTATCTGCACCCAGCCTGGACTCACTCTCAGGGGGAAGTGAAACCCCCAATCCACACCCCTTTCCTTACTTTCTTTGTCTTGCTAACCACAGGCTTGTCTGGAGCAATTGCTTTCAGGATCCTGTCCTTCGCCTGACCCCAGACCTAATTATCACCAGAAAGGAAGGTACACGGCAGCCACCCTTTCCATCCGCGGCCCGCCAGCTGGGCAACATCTGGAGCTCCAAACGTGGACATGGGAGAGCTGAGGGTGGGGAGTTCCGGTACTAACCCCCACCCCTGGGTGCCACTGGAAACAAAAAGCTCGGGAAGCCCCCCGGGATGATGAGCATCTGCCCTTACGGTGGCTAGGTCCGGCGTTGCTCTCTGTCTGTGCAGACCATGAACTTGCCACGCTCTGTTTCTCTTGCAACTGGTGCCCATCTTATTTGAAACAGCTAATAGGACAGGACCAGAACCAGAGTGGCGTTTGGTGACAGAGGCTCTTCTCCAGATGTAGCAGGTTGAACAGAAGAGGAGGGAACACTTCCCAACACATTCTATGAGGCCAATGTTATCCCAATACCAAATCAGAGAAAAGCATCACAAGAGAATGTCTATTAATAATGTCCCTCATGAAAAGAGACACGTAAATGATCTACAAAATACCAGCAAACTGAATACAGCAACAGTTAAGAGGATTATACACCAGGAGCAGGCAGGATTGATCCCAAAATTCGAGGCCAGTTGACATCTGGAAATCAATTAATGCTGTACACACCATTAGTAGAATAAAGCATTCCTGTTGGAAACGGAGAATTAAAACTCTATCTATTTGCAGATGACATAATCCTGTACCCAGCGAGTCATAAAGAATCCACTAAAAAACTATTAGAACTAATACACAAGTCCAGTCAGGTAGCAGGATACAAGATGAATATATAAAATCCATTTTATTTCTCTACACTAAAAATGAACACTCCAAAAACAGAGTTGATAAAGCCATTACATTTATAATAGCACCAAAAAGAATAAAATATTTACGTATAAATTTAACAAAGGAGACGAATGATTTGTACAGTGAAAATCACAAAACATTCTTAGAAAGAAATTACAGAAGGCCTGGATTATAATAACCTGAATCATAGATTAGAACATGTAATATCATTAAAATGGCAATACTCTCAAACTGATCTCTAATACAACAGAATCCTGTGTCAAAACCCCAGCAAGCTTTTTGTAGCAGTTGATAAACTGATCTTAAAATTCGTAAGGAAATGCAAGACACCTAGAGTACACAAAACAATTCTGAAAGACAGCTCACACTTCTTGATTTCAAACTACTAAAAAGTTAGTCATAGCTCTGGCTGGAGGAAGGAGAGTGGGTGGAGAGGAGGGGAAAGGAGACTTTTGGGAGGATGAGACATGTACGGAGCAGAGAGGAATAGTGTGCTGTCACCGGGCAGGGGGAGCAGTGGAAGCCGCATATAGGTGGGCATGTAAATTTATACGGGAATGTATATTTTCACTCATATTAAAAAAAAAAAGATAAAAAGTTAGTCCTGAATGCATTGTGGTACTGGCCAAAGCATAATCACACAGATAATAGAATCAAAGTAAGAATTTAGAAACAAACTCATAATCTAAATAAACCAAATTTAAAAAAAGAAAGAAAAGAAAAACCCATACATTTATCATCAGGTAATTTTTGATGAGGTTTAACTCCCCTGTTTTTTTCTTTCATTGCTGTTATATCAAAGAATGCATGACCTAGCTCAAGGTCATGAAAATGACCTCTGTCTTCTTCTAAGACCTTCATAGTTTTAGCTTTTACATTTAAATATCTGATCTATTTTGAGTTCATTTTTATGTATGGTGTGCCCCCTTATGGGGTGAATTGTGTCCCCCTAAATAATGTGTGTGAGGAAACCCTGATGGCGGGAGTAGTGGGTTAAGTGCTATGGCTGCTAACCGAAAGGTCGGCAATTCAAATCCGCCAGGCACTCCTTGGAAACTCTAGGGGGCAGTGCTCCTCTGACCTCTAGGGTCACTATGAGTCGGACAGACTCCACAGCACCTACTCGACAGCACCTAACAACAGCAACAACAAATAATGTGTGCAGCATTTGGCTAGGCCATGGACACTCCCCTCTCCCCTCTCCCCTCTCCACTTACGGTGTTCCTACATACTGTAACTTTTCTCTCTGAGATGTGAATGACGGAGGAGCGGCCACAGTTACGTCGGTGGGGCAGGACTCAATGAAGAAGATCGTTTGGTGCCTTGAGGCAATCGCTTGAGATACAGAAACAGCAGAGACATTTGGGGACCTCGCACCACCAGAAAAGCAGCAGTACTAGGAGCAGAACCCATCCTTCACCTTAGAAACTCCCAATCCAGAGAAGTTTGACCCCAAGGGCCTTCCTCCAGAGCCAGCAGATAAAGATTTCCCAAGGTGTTGATGCCCTGAATTTGGACCTGAAGCCCACTTTTCCGGGAGAAAACAAATTTCTCTTTGTTAAAGAAAAAGAAAAAAAAAACCCTCCTTTGAAAGCCACCCACCTGTGGTGTCTCTGTTACAGCAGCACTAGATGACTAAAACATGCTGAGACAATTCAGTGGAGGAAACAGGAGTCTTCTCAACAAGAAGTGTTGGGGCAACTGGATAGCTCCACAATAAGAATACATTTGGATTTCTACTGCACACCATACATAAAAATGAACTCAAAATAGATCAGATATTTAAATGTAAAAGCTAAAACTATGAAGGTCTTAGAAGAAGACAGAGGTCATTTTCATGACCTTGAGCTAGGTCATGCATTCTTTGATATAACAGCAATGAAAGAAAAAAACAGGAGAGTTAAACCTCATCAAAACGGAAACCTTTCGTGCTTCAGAAGACATCACCAAGTCAGTGGAAAAAACAATCACACAGGCCCACGTTCCGGAAGAAGTACAACCAGAGTGCTCCTTGGAAACAAAGATGACAAGACTGCGGCTTACATAGTTTGGACATGATGTCAGGAAGGATCAGTCCCTGGAGAAGGACATCACGCCTGGTAAAGTGGAGGGTCAGCGAAAAAGAGGAAGACCCTGGAGGAGATGGACTGACACAGTGGCCGCAACGATGGGAGTAAGCATGAAAACCACTGTGGACTTGGCGCAAGACTGGGCGGTGTTTCATTCTGTTGTTAATGGGTCGCTGGGAGTGAGAACCCACGTGACAGCATCTAACAACAATGTGGAAACCCTGGTGGTACAGTGGTTAAGCGGTATGGTTGCTAACCAAAAAGTCAGCAGTTCAAACCCACCAAGCGCTCCGTGGAAACTATGAGGTGGTTCTCCTCTGTCCTATATAGTCACGGTGAGTCAAAATTGACTCGATGGCAACAGCTTTGGTTTGGAGGGTTTTTTGGTATAGGGTAGAGGGGCCCTGATGGCACAGTGGTCAAAAGCTCAGCTGCTAACCACAAGGCCGGCAGTTCAAATCCATCAGCCGCTCCTTGGACACTCTGTGGAGCAGTTCTACTCTGTCCTACAGGGTTGCTATATGTTGGAAGGGGCTCAGGGGCAGTGGGTTTGGTGGTTTTGGTTTGGGCTGGGGTGCTGGGGAGGGGAATAACAACTGCTAAAGGGTGTAGACACCCTGGTGGTTAAGTTCTGTGTCTGCAAACCGAAAGGTCAGAAGTTCTAATCTACCAGGGGCTCCTTTGGAATTTTATGAGGCAGTTCCACTCTGTCCTGTAGAGTTGTTATGAGTCGGAATCAACTCCATGGCAACGAGTTGGGATTTGGTTGCTAAAGGTATGGGATTTCATTCTGGAGGCAAAAAAAAAAAAAACACAGAGAATGCAGGTGATGGCTGCACAACCCTTTAAGTATGCTGAGAAGCAGAGAACTGTATACCTTAAATATAAGTGAACTGTACGGTAGGTTGATCTCAATAAAGCTGTTAAAAAAAATTAAGGTGTTTTCTCTAATGAAGAAAGAACTAACTGTTCATCTTCCAAGCTATTTAAAAATCTTAATGTCCTTTCCTCAAAAAAAAAAAAAACATTCATATTGATGGAAAAACAGTACTTAGAGTTCCAGGATCATCTTCACTGAAGAAGGCGGACTAGAGTGCTTTTCCAGAATGTCAGACTGAGTACCAGTGGTAACAGGTGGCCCAAATTTAGTCCCTCTGACTGCAGCCAGACAGACTGCATGGAAAGCTTTTGGAAAACAATAAATTAGAAGAAAATACCTTATTTGCCTTAAAAATAATGCAATTACCAGGAAGCCAGGAGTTTATATTTGGAAGGATCACTTTACATTACGAGTTCTTGCTATGAACTAGAATCCCTTTCAACTAAAAATTGGGGGCAGATTCCCCCCCTCTTGTGGGGATTTTTACATTCTGTTCACATACTTTTTAAAAAGAGAGAAACTATTCTTTTCCTCAATGTGATGTGTTTCTCATACTTCCCAGGGGCTGATTATATCCACATTTTTAAGCAGATGGCTGTTGAGGATACTAACAAAAAGAAAACATGCTTTAATTTCCTTGATTAAGTCGCGGCAGAACGATAACCTTAGGATGATTAAATTAGAGAACTTAAATAACTCCTTCCTTAGAAAGATGATGGCCCGATTGACATAACTGTTTGTGTAGTGACAGGAGACACAGAAGGGCCACCGGAAACAGGAGGAAAAGGCTTCTTTTCTTTGATAACAAAGAAGCAACGATGCTCCCCAGAGACGGCCATTGTCTCCCCTCCCACATTTCCAGAATAAGACAGCAGTTGCTGACCACACACAGGAGGCGGAAAGCCTTCGTGGGAGACGCAGTTCAACTTAGGGCACCTAGCGCTTTCTGCTGTTACAATTGAAGAAAATCAAAGGGCTTTTACTCGAATTACGTCCACTCAGAAGAGCTCTATGTGTCTGAGGTGACCATTAAGAATGACTCGCCATTCTCTCTCACAGCAAAGCATGCCATAACCTCTTGTTCAAGAGGCTTTTCTGCTTTATTGTGTCTTGGTACTCAGTTCTGGGAAGTAGATATTTTCTATCAGGACAAGGGGAATGAGTATTTTGAGCAGTCAAGTAGGATATTGCCTTCATTTCTCCTAGATATGAATCACGTCTGCCTCATCTCAGGAATATTAAAAAACAAAAAACCAAAGCCACTGCCACTGAATTGGTTCCGCCTCACAGTGACCCCATAAACCAGTCTGATAGTTCCTTCCACAGATGTGCAGGAACAGGGCAGAACCTCGGCCTTTGTCAAGACCTGCTCTGAGTCAGGGGAGTTTACTGAGGAGATGGTGGCCAAGCCAGGACCTGAGACCGTGACAGAACTGTTAACGGTGTGTTCAGGAGACAAACTGAAGCGGGGAGGTAAGGACATGGGGAGTCAGTCCAGAGAAAAACACTGTTGAATTTTAGAAAACAAGACTCAGCTGGATTTTTAAGGCTGGCTGCATATTCAGTATTTTAAGGGCTGATAACATTTGAACAGGCAAAAGTAAAAAGGAGGGAACTGGTCAGATGATGCTTGAAGAATACCTTTTGCTTCTGTTTTGCTTTTGTGGTAGAAAACGGTTGCGTGCCTTCTCAGACATTCCAGTGAGATCCAATTGATTAAAAAGAACCAACTGTCCTTTCATAAGAGAAAGAATGTCTATTATGAAGCCAAAGAAGTCAAAACTGCTGCTGGTGAGTCAACTCCAATTCATAACGACCACCCTGTAGCTCAAAGGAGAACTGCTCCACAGGGTTTCCAAGGAGCTCCTAGTGGGTTTGAACCGCCAAGCTTTTGATTAGCGGCTGTAGCACTTAGCCACTGTGCTACCAGGGTTTCCACATCTATCATATCGTCTGCTTTTTAGGATCTGTGGTAGATGGTATTTTCTAAAGATCTGATACCAGTGTACATCCTACCTGCCTGGTTTTCTTCTGTTGTGATAGTGACAAGCCTCCATTCAGAGATAAGGTCTGTGTTCCCTGGAACCCAGGCCAGTATCCGGAACCCCTGGAACCAAGTACCAGCTGCTGTCCAATCTGTAATGACTCATGGTGACCTGGTGTGTGTCAGAACGCACTGTGCTCCACAGGGCTTTGGTGGTTACCAGGCTTTCCTTCCACGGCACCTCTGGGTGGACTCATGGTGCCAGCCTCTCACGTAGTAGCTGAGTGCACTGACTGTCTGCACCAAGCAGGGGACTCCTGAATCCAGGCAGCCCGCTGTAATCGCCTTGACAAACAGAATGAGATGGAAGTGACACCGTGTGACTTCTGAGGTCATAAAAGGTAACATGAAATCTGACAAGTCCACAGACTTAACTGCTTTAAGTGCTATACACCTCACTGCTGAATATCCATCGCTATGGTCACCTTCACGTACTGTTCCCAGCACCCAGTCCACCCTTCAAAGCAATTCTGGACCTCTCTCTGGGGCTCTGGAAGGATCATTGCGCCTGGTGGCAAGGCTTCCACATGGCTATCTCTGAGTCACTTGGCTTTGGAATTCTACCCGAGGCAGCAGCGGAGCCTGAGCTGGCAGGCCCAGCAGTACCCCCACGCACCTGGGCACAGCTGGCACGCAGGTCAGATGACGTCAGTCCTCGTCTTCAAGCTGTCCGGCTAAGAAGCAGACATTGCGGAGCAGAGACAAGCCATCCCCACTGGGCCCTGTTTGGACCCTTAAACCACAGAGGTTCTGAACAATGATAAGGGACCATCGGGGAAAGCTGGTGACCCAGTGGTTAAGAAGCTGTCGGCTAACCCAAAGGGTGGGAGTGTGACTGGACCAGCTGCTCCTTGGAAACCCTAAGGTGCAGTCCTGCGGGATCACTATGAGTGAGAACGGACTCAACAGCAGCAAGTCTGGATTTTTTTTTTTTTTGTGTGTGTATATATATATATATATATATATATATACACGTATACACACACATATATAGCTTCGATACTTTAAAAAATATTTTTAATTGTGATTAAGTGAAACTTTACAATCCAAATCAATTTTCCATGTGAAACCCCAAGTACCTGCCTCTCTGCAACTCCATCTGCTCTCCTCACCCTGTGACAGCATCTTTTCTTTCTCACTCTTCACTTCCAGTATCTACTTAACCAGCACTGTCCCATCTCTCCACCCTCTCCCTCCCCTCTAAAAGGAAACCAGCAGGACAGCCTCCTATGTATCTATTAAGCCACAAAGTACACACACCACCTGCATCACTCTGTGTCCCCAAGTCCAGTCCATTGCTTGTCTGAAGTGTGGCTTCAGTACTGGTCTCAGCTCTGGGCCAGCAGCCAGTCTAGGGGCCACGCTCTCAGGGGTCCTTCCAGGTTGCTGGACCATCAGCTTGGCCTTTTAATAGAGTTCTTGATCTGCACACCTCTTTCACTCATGCTGTGTCAGAAACTCCACCTTGTGTCCCCCCGTCAGGGCTGTCTCTGGTGGTGGCTGGGTGTGATCTGTTTCTTCTGGTCTCACGCTGATGTAGTCTCCCAGTCATACGTGTCCTTCTCTCGCCTGGGTTCATTTTCCCTCGTGTCTTTGATGTTTTCAGTTGTCATCTGTTCCAGGTGGGTTGGGACCTCAATATTTTTTTTTTAATTGTTCAAACTATTTTATTTAATGGTACTTCCAATGAAGGTTTACAGAAATTTCTCATTAAACACTACACATATTGTTTTATGATATTAGTTAGTAACTCCACAGCACGTCAACACTCTCCCTTCTCAACCTTGAGGTCCCCATTTCCAGCACTCCGGTCCCCTCCCGCCTTCTAGTCCTTGCCCCTAGCTGGTGTGCCTCTTTAGTCTCGTTTTGCTTTACGGGCTTGTTCATTCCTGGGCTGAAGGGTAAACCTCAGGACTTTTATCACTGAGCTGAAGGGTCTCTGGGAGCCACATTCTCTAGGTTTCTCAGTCTTTGTCAGCCAGCAAGTCTAGCCTTTCTTTTTGAGTTAGGATTTTCTTCTACGTCTTTCTTCAGCTCTGTCCAGGACCCTCTGTTGCGATCCCCATCAGAGGAGTCAGTGACGGTAGCTGGGCACCATCTAGTGGCACTGGACTCAGCATGGTGGAAGCCGTCGTCGGTGTGGTCATCTACCTTAGTCATCTGCACTAACCTTTCCCTTGTTTCTTTAGTTCTCCTCGTTCTTCCTTGCTTCTGAAGAGGTGAGACCAGTGGAGTATACCAGACAGCTGCTCACAGGCTAAGACCCATGCCACTGCTCACTAAGGCAGAACACAGAAGGCAGACACTTTCTGTACAAGCTATGCTATGCCAGTTGAGCTAGATGTTACCCTGAGACCATGGTCCCCACGGACTTTAGCCTAATAATTCAGACTCCTGGGGAGTTTGGACGTGGCACTTCCACGACCTCGCCTTGCATCAGCTGTGCCAGCTGTGTACCGTCTTACTCTGCACCAGACTCACTGCCTGCCTACCGTCTCTTCAGTGTTTTTCCCTCCCCACCCCTCCCATTCCTCATAACCCTCCAAGATAGTTTCCATTCGTGTATAAACCTTCTCATAAGGTTTTATGGTAGTGGTCTCATACAATATTTATCCTTTTGTGATTGACTGACTTCACTCAGCATAACACCTTCCAGTTCTCTCCATGTTACGGGATGCTTCCGAGATTCATCATTGTTTTTTATTGTTGCATAATATCCCATCGTATGTACGTACCACAGTTTGTTTGGACTTCTGGATTTGTTGTTGTTAGGCACTTTGGTAGCACAGTGGTTAAACACTTGGCTGCTTACGAAGAGATCCCTGGCTAGGACAATCCTAGTGGCTCCTTGGGGGACACACCTGGTGACATGGTCCTGTAAAGGTTGTTTTCATGGTTCCTGGTGTCACCGAGTGGATTTCAACTCTGTACGATGGAACAAAACAAACTGCCTGGTCCTAAGCCATACCCACAATTGTTATTCTTGAACCGACTGCCGCAGCTACTGTGTCAATCTGTCTTGTTGAGGATGTCCCCTCTTTTACTGATCCACTACCTGCCAAGCATGATGTCCTTCTCCAAAGTCCCCCCTGAAAACATGTCCAAAGTGTATGAGATGAAGTCTTGTTACCCTCCAAGAAGCATTCTGGTTGCACTTCTTACAAGCCAGATTTCTCCCTCTTTCCACAGTCCATGGTATATTCCCTGTTCTTTGTCAGCCTCATAATTCAGAAGCATCAATACTTTCTTTGGTTTCTCTTATTCACTGTCCAGCTTTTACACACCTATAAGGCAACTGAAAATACCGTGGCTTGGGTCGCCATGCGTCGGACCTGACTCGATGGCACTTGGCTGGCTGGGTTAGGCACACCTTGGTCCTCAAAGAGTGACATCGTAGTTCTGTAATACTTTAAAGACGGATTTTGCAGCAGATTGGCCCAGCACACTGTTGCCTGGTTTCTTGACAGCTGCTTCCAGGGGCGTTGACTGTGGATTCAAGTAAAACGAAATCCTTAACAACTTCGGTATTTTCGTCATTCACCATTATGTTGCTTTTTGGTCCAGTTGTGAAGACTTTGGTTTTTCTTTATGTCTAGGTGCAATCCATACTGAAAGCTTTGATATCCATCAGCGAATGCTTCAATTCCTTTTCACTTTCAGCAAACAAGACTGTGTCATTTGCAAGTTGAAGGATTTTAATGAGTCTTCCTCCAGTGTGGATGCCACATTCTTCTTCATATGGTCTGGTTTCTCAGAGTATTTGCACAGCATACAGATAGAATAAGTATGATGAAGTCACACAACCCTGATGTACACTTTTTCTGATTTTGAAACTACTCAGTATTTCCTCATTCTGGTTGAAAGACTGCCTCTGCATCTATAATTGTGCTCCTCATGAGCCCAATTTAATGTTCTGGAATTCCTTATAATATTACCCATAATTTGTTGTGACCCACAACGTTCAATGCCTTTACATGGTCAGTAAGACACAGGTAAACACCTTCTTGGTACCGTCTGCTTTCTATCAAGATCCATGTGACATGAGCAATGATACCCTTTGTTCCCCATCCTCTTCTGAATTTGGCTTGAATTTCTGGCAGTTCCCTGTCACAGTGTACAGCTACAACTGTTTTTTGAATTCTGTTCAACAAAATTGTCCTTGTGTGTGATATTAAGGATATTGTTAGATCATTTCAAAACTATGTTGGATCTCTTTCCTTTGGAAAGGACACAAGTATGAATTTCTCCAGTTGGTTGGCCAGGCAGCTCTCTTCCCAATTTTCTGGCGGGGACCAGCGAGCTCCTCCAGCACGGCATCAATCTGCCGAAATGCCCAGTTGGCATTCCATCTATTTCCGGAGCCTGGCTTTTTGCCAACATCTTCCAGGAAGCTGGGATTTCTTTCTTGACTACCATTGGTTCTTCATCACACGCTACCTCCTGCCACGGCTGAATGATGACCAACTATCTTTGATACAGTGATTCTGTGTATTCCTTCCATCTTCTTTTGGTGCTTCCTGTACTGCTCAATATTTTGCCCATAGTATCCCTCAAGACTGCAACTCAAGGCTTGAATTTTTTTCTTCAGTTCTTTCAGCATGAGAAATTCAAGAGTGTTCTTCCCTCTGGGTTTTCTAACTTCAGGTCTTGACATACTTCATTATAATACTCCGACTTTTCAAACTGACCTTTGAAATCTGCTTAGCTCCTGTATGTGATCATTTTTTTCCTTTCACTTTAGCTACTCTGCATTCAGAAGCAAGTCTCCGGGTCTCTTCGGACATCCGTTTTGGTCTTTTCTTTGTTTCCTGTCTTTTTAATGACTTCTTGCTTTCTTCATGTATGATGTCCTTGATGTCATCCACAACTCATCTGGTCTTCGGTCATTAGTGTTCAATGCATCAAATCTATTCTTGAAAGGGCCCCTAGATTCAGGTGGAACCTACTCACGGTCACACTTTGGCTTCTTTTAATTGTCTTTGGCTTCAGCCTGAATTTGCGTGTGACCACCTGATGGTCTATCTGCGGTTGGTCCCTGGCCTTGTTTTGATTGATGATAGTGAGCTTCTCCATTATCTCTTCCCATAGATGTTGTGAATTTGATTTCTGTGGATTTAATCTGGCAAAGTCCAAGTGTACACTCACCCCACAAAACTCTATGGAGCAGTTCTACTCTGTCCTATAGATAACGATGAGTCAGAATTGACTCTATAACACACAATAACGACAACAACAATCGTTGCTTCAGGCTATTTTGTGCAGCAGTAGGTACCTAATTCAAATTATGCCCCTTGTTGACAGGATGTCACTAAAACAAACAAAGACCCACAGCTGTTTAGTGCATTCTGACCCATAGAGAACCCTACAGGACAGAGTAGAACTGCCTATTATGCAGCAGTAGGTAACTAATTCAAATTATGCCCCTTGTTGGCAGGATGTCACTAAAACAAACAAAGACCCACAGCTGTTTAGTGCATTCTGACCCATAGAGACCCCTATAGGACAGAGTAGAACTGCCCCATGGAATGGCAAGGAGTGCCTGGTGGATTCAAACGGTCAACCTTTTGGTTAGTAGCTGTAGCTTTTAACTACTGCTCCACCAGGGTTTCCACACAGTCAGTACTTACATGTTAGTGTCATTATACTTATTATCATCTGTAATAATTTATTTCTTAAAATAAGACTCAAAGCAAATACGGTAAACTGCTAACATTTGTTAAATCTGCGGGGTATTATATTATCCTGGATGTTTTTCTATATGCTATAAATACTTCATAATCAAATTATGCACAAAATGATACGGTCCCAGTTCTAGAGCTGGTCACATAGTAGGGAGGAAGATACGTAACTTACCCTGGAGAATATTTGTTGTGTTCCACGTGCGAGCGTGTGTGCCAGGGGCCTTGAGGACTCTGTACTGGCAAAAGTTCAAGTATCAAAGAGGAGAATCTGCAGCTCTCCACAAGAAAACGGAGAAAAGGGGAGAGAAGTGAAAGGAAGTAGCAGAAGGAGGGAGGAAAGGACAGGGCTCAGGAACAACAGGACGCGGGGCTTTGGCTGGGGTGACAGTGTACCCACTAGGGATGCACACTTAGAAGCAAGTTATAGACAACAGGGCAAGGGTATAAGCAAACGGAAGTCTTTTTTTTTTTTTTTTTTTATCCTACAGCCAGTATTACAGAGGAAGCTGGTTTTGCACTGGTTTAATAAAAACTGGTGTTGTGAGCCTGGGAAGATGCCTCATGGAGCTCCAGCTACTGGGAATACTACCAACCACTGGCCATAGCTGATACACTTTAAAGTTCCTAGCAATTTTGTGTGAAGGCCCTACCTCCTACAAGTCACTCCCAGCCAATAACGTGGTGTAGCTGAGATACCAAGGCAGTCCCATCCTGGGATGTCTGAGGTTCCACTGACAGCCAGCTTTGGTTTGAAGACCCCCTGATGGCTTTGCTGAATTTTCCATAGATAACACAGCAGTCTAGGATGCCTCCACCCAACCTCTTCACTTCAAGTCACACTTGATCACACTCAAAAGGCTTCCCCGGCCTTCTTCAGCTCTTTCCCTGTTTTCCCTCTCACAGGTATTTGTTCCAATTAAATCTCTGCATAATAATCCCATCTTGGCATGTTCTTGAAGGCCTTAGGTAATACAACTGAGAGCTGTGAGATTCCTTTAGACTTTTCCCTGATGGTTTCTAAAAGCCTTCTGGGGTCCCTACCTTCACATCCACACTGAAGACTAGAAAGGGTGTAAAAAGAAAAGTGCTGTATTGGTTGCATTCAGTCCTTTTATCAGGAAAGCAAATGCCTTCCCAAGAACCTCCATGTACACAGATCTTCACACCCAAAGAAGGCAACTAAGGAGCTTTTCTGTGACAACTTAATTATAACATAAGGCACTGAAACAATAGGTCAATGTACACAAGAATTAATTCCAAGAGCATGTTACACATAGAAAAACTCCTGCCAAAAGAGTATTGTTCATCATAATCCAGCATCTCATCTATCCTTTCTACTTTATTAAGCACCAGCAGTGTGTAACACTCTACCGGATTTTCAGTAATTGTGGGGAATATTCAGTGTTGTTAAAAACAATGAAATACTTTTAAGAACAGTCAGAAGTCAAAAGATTTTCCTGACACTGATGACCCTTACGAAATCTTCACTACATAGCTAGTAGCTGAGAGGGCCAAGGAAATTTGAAAGCAACTGTGTATGTCAACAGGTCCTGGAAAAGATCCCTACATCTAATTTTGCAGCTTTTAAAGCTTCATTAGAGCATTTATCGCTTTGTACAAAAGGCCCCGAAAACCATCGAAAAGCCATCTGACCTGTGGACAGTGCTTTCTGAAATGGAGCCCTAAAAACGTTAAGAGCACAGGGGATCACAAAAATGTAATTTTTCAAGGAACTTGTAATTGGTACCATACACTAAAAATACATAACAGTACAGGCCTTGAAAATAAAAGCTGCTCTTTGGAAAACGTAATTCTGGATTCCACAAATACTTATTGAGAAATTTCCACGTATCTAGTATCTAGTACGGGACTAAACTTGGGATGAAACACACAGACAGGGTCTTTACCCTCAGAGAACTCTGTTGGCAGTAAAGGCAAGATACTAAACAGGCAAATGAATAAATCCCTAAAACAATTAGCACCTTTGCAAGCACACAGAGAGACAGGACCCGGTGCTATGCTGACCCCATATTCAACACATCAAATCTGTCAGGGAAGGAAGGTGTTTCCCAGGAAGTAACACTTAATCTGAAAGAAAAGAAAACCACAGAGGGAATGTCAAAAAGGGGTACTCCCTTGGCATGTTCTAGAAATGAGAGAAAGCTAGGGCCTTGCCTGGGAGAAAACTGGCGTGTCATACTATGTGATTGGCTGCAGTGCGGATCCCCTTCTGCAGGGGCTCCAGAGGCAGCAGGAAGCCCCCTAGGGAGGGCAGCAGGGGAGGTGGAGAGAAGTCCACGGATTCAGGATATAGGCAGGATTCGAGGAAGAGCCAGCTAGACTTGATGAGGGATTGGATGTGTGAGTGGATGTCAATGATAAGTCCCAGGTTTTGGAAAGGAGAACGAGGTGGACGGTGATGCCATTTCCTCAGATGGGAAGGGGTGACATCTGTGTATAGTCATGGTCAGGGGTTCACGGAAGAGCCAAGATTAGAGTAGGAACATGTTTTGTAACTGTCAAGGATTTGGAAGAGTCTGAGATTTTATCCTCCTTGCAAGGTAGCCCATCAATCTTCTGACCCAGGAGACACGAGATGCCTGGGTCAGAGACAAAAGGTAGTTTATTGCTAACAGTAATGACAGCAGCCAGGGTACTACTAGCCTTTACGTTGTTTTCTTAAGCTCTGATCTCCATGGACAATCAGATGAAGGTGACAACTGACCATGCTGTGTGGGTTATGTTAAAAAAAGCCATTTTCCACAGGGTCAACTCAGACTCATGGTGGCCCCATGTTTATCTGAGTAGAACAGTGCTCCGTAAGGTGTTTTTTTTCCTTTTTAAATTGTAAAAGTACAGACAATACAACATCTGCCAATTCAACATTCTGCAGGTGTGCAATTTAGTGATATTACTTTAATCCTGTTGTGAAACCATCACCCGTAATCACTGCCAAATTTCTCATCACGGTAAATACTCACTGCTTCCTAAACAGTGGCCATCCCTTTCCTCCTTCCTCCCACCCATGATAACCATGAATAAACATTGATCTCTATACATGTGCCTCTATTTATTATTTCACAGACATGAGATCATACAGTATTTGTCCTTTTGTAGCTGACGTTTCACTGAGCTGAGGCTTCTGAGGTTCATTCTCACTGCAGCAAGGGCTCCACAGCTTTTCCACAGCTGATTTTTCAGGAGACTGCCAGTCCTTTCTTCTATGGGGCCTCTGGGTAGACTGAGACCTCCAACCTTAGGGTTTGCTGCCGAGTGTGTTAATGCTTTGAACCACCCAGGGACTCTCCTGGGTTGTGTTACAAGAGAGAAACATGAGGTTAAAAAACCTAAATCTTCTATAAAGGCCATGAATCGTGCTTGAATTTTGCCCTGAAGGAAGTATTATCTTTATTACAGTGGGCAGTAAAGACGCCTGCCCTTTGCCCGGGTGGGAGACAGCAGTCAGCGCTTTTGCTTGTGAGACGTGCAGAAACACACACGACCCATGGAGGACTGCCTCCCAACAACGGAGAATCCTTGTTGAGTGGTGACATCACAGGTGGGATATGTGACAGTTAGTGAACTGAGAATTGCTAACTCAAATGTCAGACTTCTCAGTGCCAAGACAAGGCAGTCACAAGTGCACTGAGGCCAACTTCTCTCACCCTACACCCAGATCTTGCAATAGTCTTTTCTGTCTTCAGGAAGCGGGACCACCTCCACCTGCCCAGGAGTGTATGCCTCCTGATGTGATTTCAGTCCTCAAGCTAAAGGCAGAGGAGGTGAGGAGACGCCTCCCTCAGGAAGGATGTCCTTAGCCCTCCACTCTTACCTCACTTCTCTTTCCCTGCTCTCTCCATACTTCCAAGAATTGCAGCAATTAGGGGGCATTCAGCAACCAGCCTAATTGTGAAGGGTAGGGGTCGTGGTGGGAGGCTGGGTGTTTATTTAGTTTTCCTTTTTTAAAATGAAATCTGTTGCATCTGTATGAAAAAGCACTGAACTCATTAAATCCCAAACCAAACCACAGCTGTCGAGTCAATTCCGCCTCATTGTGACCCTATAGGACAGAGCAGAACCACTCCATGAAGTTTCCAAGGAGTGACTGGGTGGATTCAAACTGCTGGCCTTTTGGTTAGCAGATGCAGCACTTAACAACTATGCCACTTCTGCTATGAAGCTGAAGGACAGAGACACAGATTCCTCCCTTTACTGAAAGGAACTGTGCAGTCACATTGCAAAGCACATGCGTGCAGTGAGAGGTGAAGAGTGCGTTTCCTGAGGTGAAGAGTGCGTTTCAGCGTTTCCTGAATACTCATCAGGAATTCACTTTATACACCTGTCTATCCCCAAAGGCAGGCGTGTTAGCAGGATGACCAACATCCTGGCTGGCCTGAGATTTTCCTGCTTTTCCCACTGAAAAGTTCCACATTCCAGAAGAATTTCTTAGCCCTGAGCAAACCCGGGCAGCAGGTCACTCTCAGGTCTGAGACCACCCCATTATCCTCCGGACCACTGCACATCACCCCGAATGTAGCAAATATTACTGGCTACTACTCGGGCCAGGCTCCACCTGAGACACTTGGAACCCAGCAGTGAATGCCGCGGCCAAAGCAGAAGGGAGATATGTGACTCCAGCAGCCGCACAGGCATTTCATTACACACCACTAAAGGGCTCAGGAGCCACAAGATATAGGACCCTGTTGCTATGAAGCTGAAGGACAGAGACACAGATTCTTCCCTTTACTGAAAGGAACTGTGCAGTCACATTGCAAAGCACATGGGTGCAGTGAGAGGTGAAGAGTGCGGGCCATTAACGGAACCTATGACAGGTGAAGTTTTCTGCTAAGGCTGGGTCGTATTTACCCAGGGCCGTGGCACCAACAAGAATACAATTCCACAAGCGGACGGCTTTAAAGAAGAAGAATCTGAATGGTCACACAACTCAAGGTCCCAGATGATAATTTAGTAATCAGGGTCACCGAAGTGCACCTGTAGAAACTGTCAAATCAATGTATGTTCTGCCATGCATATCTCAGTGATAACAAGCAACAGAAAAGAGTTATTAATAGTTATTATAACACTGTGCTGATGTTAGAAAGAACTGTTCACATTTGAGGTGATTTGTTAAAAAATTAAAACCTCCCCAAATAAAACCAGGATGCTCCAGCAGCGGTGGGGCAGCAGGAAAGGGAGGCGAACAGGAATTCACTTCCTCACAGCTCTGGAAGTGGAACCTCCAAAGCGGGGTGTCAGCTGTGCTGATTCATTTGGGGGGCCTCTCTCTTAGATCCTGGCCAGACATCTTTGGAGTGCCTTTTCTTAAAGACCAGTCTTCACACGGTGTTGGTGTTCTCCCTGTCTGTGTCCCTTTGATTCAGCCTTTTTATGACACCACTCAGAACAGCTGATGTTTAAGATACAACCTTACCTTGGCTTTAAAAAAAATACCTTATTAACCTAACAAGAGAAAACTCTTTTTCCAAACAGGCTCTGTCATGGATTGAATTGTGTCCTCCCAAAAATATGTGTAGCAAGTTTGCTAGGCCATGATTCCTGGTACTGTGTGATGTCCCTGTAAATCCTACCTCTATAAAGTTCATGGAGGAGGATGGGGGGATCGCGCTGGTGAAGCAGGACTCGGTCTATACGGCTGTTCTGTGCTTAAGGCAATCTCTTGGGGTACGAGGAAAGGGAGGCAAGAGGAAAGCTGGGGACCTCATGTCATCGAGAAAGAAGCAAAACCAGGAATAGAGCGCATCCTTTGGAGGGGCCCTGAGCCTCAGGAGCTTCTGGTCCAGGGGAAAACTGAAGATAACGATCTTCTTCCAGAGCCAATAGAGACAGACATCCCTGGAGCTGACACCCTGAATTTGGACTTTAGCCTCCTTTTCTGCGAGAAAATAAATTTCTCTTTGTTAAAGTCATCTACTTGTGGTATTTCTATCATAGCAGCACGAAATAATGTCCACGAAACCAAACCCACTGCCACCAAGTGGATTTTGATTCACGGGGACTCTAGAGGACACAGTAAAACTGTCCCATAGTTTCCAAGGAGGAACATGGGTGGATTTGAACTGCCAGCCTTTCAGTTAGCGGACACAGCACTTAACCACGACCCCACCAGGGTTTCCACCAGATGCCTTACACAGGGTCATATTTCTAGGATAAGAGCTTCACCTATCTTTTTTGGGGAAACAATTCAATTGGTAAAGGAGAGTTCCATTATTCAAAATAGGCCACATGCAACATACTGTTTATTCTGACTTGCAAAGACCTTGCTGAGAAGCTGCCTGAGGAAGGGCTGTTTGTCCACGGGGCCCGCAGCAGAGCTGGACACGGTGCTGCCTGAGGCCTGTGCGCAGGGTGCACCACAGCTGACGATGCCTGGCCTTGAGGTTTCTGTCACGGTAAAGGCCCTAACCTCAGGCCTTGAGGACTGGCCCAGTCTGAGAGCACACTAACGGAACAGGCCAAAGCTCAGCAAGCCTGCTGCTGGGGGCACGTGAGCCTTTGAACTCAGGTACAGCTCCACGTGCACTTGCATTGTGAAGACAAGCATCATTTCTCCATCTTTAATTTTTTTAACAGCGTTACTGAGATGCTATTTACAGACCATGACATTCAACCATCTGAAGTATGCAGTGCAATGAGTTTTAGTCCACTTACCCAGCTGCACAACCACACACCAGTTTTAGAACACGTTCACCACCCCAAAAAGTTTCCTCCATTTCCCCTGAACCCGTCAGATGAAGAGGCTGAACAGCCAAGAGCAGGCAAAAGCACCATTTACACACTGAAAGAGCCAAGACGTGCCTGCAGGTCCGGGAAGACCAAGGTGCCAGCATCTGCCAGCCACAGGGGACCAAGATGCCAGCATTTGCCCCAGAACTACCTAACAACTAAATCACACGATAATTCAAACCACCAAAAGGGACCAATGAACAAAAAAAGAACAAAAATTCCAGAGGGAGGGAAAAGCTTGGGTATAAAATTGCAGGGAAGGAAGGGAGCAGAGACTGGGGCTCTCAGATCTTTTCTGAGTAGCCTGCTTGGCACTCCTGGTCAGGTGTACTGTCCTCTATTAAAACTCTTTCACTTGCTTAGCTTTTTGTGCGGATGTCTTTGTTTGAATTCTTTCTCACACTGAAGACAAGAGCCGAAGGACCATCTTCCGGTACAAACCCATGAGCAGTAAGTCCACCTTGCATCCTCCAACCCTAGTCAACCACAATCTAAAATTTCTGTCTCTCCATTTTGCTTTTTCTGGCCAGTTCAAATCGATGAAATTGTACAACCTGTGGACCTGTCCTTAGTTTCTGAAATCCATCCAGAGGGCTGCACGTGTCAGCAGTTTGCTTCTTGTCATTGCCTCTGTGCGGAGCTAGTACCTACCTATTTATTTGAGCAGCAGCTTAAAACAATACGCATCTGTTATCCCACAGTCACGCAGGCTAGAGGTCTGGGCATGGCTGGGTTCTGTGCTCAGGGCCTCACGCAACTGAAATCCAGCTGTCAGCGAGCCTGTGTCCTCACCCTCTTCCAGGCTCACAGCGTTGCTGGCAGAATTCAGTGCCTTGTGGTTATAGGGCCCTTTTTCCTTGCTGATGGAGCTAGTACATTTTGAATAACGGCTAATATTTGGGGTTTTTTTTTTTTTTTTTTGAGCCCTGGTTAACAGCTGCAGCTCCTAACAAAAGGTCAGCAGTATGATTCCACCAGCCGCTCCTCGGAAACGCTATGGGCAGTTTTTTTCTGTGCTATCGGGTTGCTAAGAGTTGGAATTGACTCAGTGGTGACAGGTTTGATTTTTTGTTGTTGTTTGTCTGAATATCTGTTTTTAAGAAAGAGAGGGTTGATCCAAGCTCAGAATCTTGTTTAGGAAAGGATCTCTAACAAAAATTTGATAATACTGTTTTAGGTTTATTCTGTTTTCAGAATACCTTCTATTTGTGGCAAATAACATTAGTTTTCCATTTCTGATGATGTATTGATTCATCTGTTTGAGGGAACTCTGTCCCTGGATTTTAGAGAGGTTTTAGCATGGGCCGTCTTCCCCCTGCTATTATCCCAAAACAGCCCACAGGAATTTGACCACAAACAAAACTTTATGCCTGCCATTCCCGTTCTCCTAACCAAAGCTCTTCCTTAATCAAACTTTGACCATAAACGAACTTACCTCCTCTCCCTTCTAATCCTCACTTCTTCCGTATCAGACCATAAATCCCCTTACAGGAATTTCTTGCAATCCTGTCTTCTCTTTAATTAACATTCTTCCCTATCAATCCATAAATCCCCTCACCCCACACTACTTCATTGGAACTTTAAGGCTATAAAAAATGGCCCTACTGGCGAGGGGCCCGCTGAGCCACCCCTCAGCTCAGACCCTATTCTCTTTCTACTCGAATGAACTTCACCAGACCCTCAGACTGGTGTGTCTCTACCCATTTTGTGCTGTTCTCTCCTCAACATTTTGGTGCTGAAACCCAGGGCAGGGGAGAATGAGGCCCCCAGCTCCAGGGTCCCCTCTTCCCTTGCCGCAGCACTCCAAATAACAAACAGTGCACTGACGGACCTCTAAACCGGTGAGTTGGAGAATGACACGTCCCTCTCCAGGAAAACTTGCCACCTCTCTCGTCTCTACACACCCAGTACTGGCTCAAGGCTCCCCTCAGGGAGCTGAGCACTGGTTCCTTGCCCCTCCGTTTTCACTTTCTGGGGACACCTGGACAGCGAGTTGGGTCTATTAGAACCCAGTCCACAGTGAGATGTGAGGATGCCTGCCTCTCCCTGGTTGGACTAGTCTCCTCCCCCTTTCTCTTGTTCCTTTTCACCCTCTACACTGTGGGGACTAGCCAATATAAGCCCCTTAAGGGCATCCCATCGGGTTGCCTTCTAAAAAATATAGGCATCCCAGGAACATCCCCTGCGATTTAGACAACTTCATAACCTGCAGAGGCACGTGGTCTGAGGTCCCTTATAGCCAGGCTTCCTTTCTCCTTCATAATCACACCTCTCTTCGCCAAACTTGCACCACTTTTCAAATCCTCCTCCTTAATGAAAAACCTCAGCCTTCTAAGCCACTACTTCCTGAGCCTGATTTCGATTTTGCTGACCACGGCTCTCTGCCGCCTCACACTTCCCCTTCTCCCTCAGCTCTGGCAGACTCTCTCCTCTTCAGAAACTCTGCTTTTTCCTTCTAAGTCAACCTCCCCGCCCCCTTCATGCATTCCAAGACCTGCCACCCACCTGAGGTCTGCCTCTGACCCCTCCACCAACCCCCTATCAGCTCTACACACTAGGTCTAGGGGACAACGCCCTGAACCCATTTTACCCCTCTGAGAAGTAGCAGGAGCTGACGGCATCATTCGGGTACACGTTCCCTTCAATCTGGCCCACTTGTCCCAAATTAAAAAGAGGCTTGAGTCTCATCTCACTTCTGTCATTTTCGCAAAGGATTTCAATCCCTAACCCAGTCTTACAACCTCATAGGGCAGGAATTTTATCTGGTCTGTGGCCGTGGCCTGTGCTGATTCACTTCATACCCCAAAAGTCACCCTACCATGGGGCAACAGCAGTGTCCCCCATGGACCCTAAGTGGAACTAAATCACCCAGAAGGCCCATAAAAATCCTGCCGCTTTCCTTAACAGACTCACTGAAACTTTAATCAAAAATACTAATCTAGACCCCACTTCTGAGGCATGACAATTCTACTTAAACACGCATTTTACCTCCTAATGTGCCTCAGACATCCATAAAAAACTCCAAAAGCTTGAGGATGGTCCACAGACTCCTGGAAGGGATCTTTTAAAACTGGCTTTTAGGGTCTTTCACAACTGAGAGGAGGCTGCCAGGAAAAAACAGGCAAAATACCAAATGCTGGCCTCGGTCCTTCAAGGAGAAAGTGGGGACTGCCCTGTAGTCTACAGAGAACCCCACTGTAGCTCCTCCCAGCCTTTAGGCCCTTGTTTCCAATGCGGGAAAGAAGGCCACAGGGCTCAATGTTGCTGAAATCCTTGAGCATCACCAAAGCCATGCCCAGCTTGTTGCGTCCAAGGCCACTGGAAGGACAAGTGTCCTCAGAATGCTGGGTCCAGGGCCACTCCTTCAAAAACAGTGACCAACAATAGAAAGAAGATCAGTACTAACTGGACTTCAACATAACAGGACTACTCCTCCCATCTTAACCCAATGTTGAAAGGACAGAGTAGCTGGGGTGGGGGGCCAGGGACCAGGCTCTCAGAGGAAATCGAGGCCAAATTGGCACAACTAGCATTTTGCTAAGATAGCATTCTGCACCCCCCATGGGTGAGTGGCACTGGGGGTCTTAAAAGCTGCCAAGCTGCCATCTGAGGGAACAGCAAATGGTCCCAACTCAGCAGGAACGGATGATCACCAAGGACCAAAACGACACGGGGGAAAGAGAACCCAGAAGACAGACCCATGTGAGAGCGTGTCTACATCAACTTGTGACCGGAAGAACCGGATGGCGCCTGGCCACCACCAGTGATAGCCGTGATGGATCTCACAAAGTTAAGTGTCACTGGCAACAAGAGAATAAATAGGGGTACACCCCGATATCTCCAATAAAAGACAGCAATTGATGATCTGGAGGCTTCGGAGTTCCCCTGGGAGCATGGCCCGTGGCCCTGATGCTGCCCCCGTCCATAAATCATAATGGAGATCAACTGTTCAGACAGGAATGGATTGCACTTGGCGACACAGAGTGAGCATATCATGTGTGCATTTTATGGTTCTATGCACCCATAGGATGTTGTCCTGCTGACCTCTTACTGGAGGAGGACGAGTGGGTGGAGAAGAGGGGATAGGAGATTGTTGGGAGGATAGGACATGTATGGAGCAGAGAGGAAGAGTGTGCTGTCACTGGGCAGGGAGAGCAGTGGGAGCTGCATGTAGGTGGACATGCAGATTTATATGGGAATGTACACTTTCACTCAATCATAACCAAACCAAACTAAACTAAACCAAAACAAACCAGTGAGCAAGCCAGAGTTTACCCTGCCAAATCTTGGACTGGCTACCGAGGATGGAGGAGGTCCAGTTTCTAATGTCCCCACCATCAGCATCACTGATGGAGCCTCGGGTTTGTCTTTAGGTTGCCAGTAAGTAAATCTCCTTCCTAGTAGATACAAGGGCTACTTACTTGGTATTGGCTCAGTTTTCAGGGAAGCTTCTCCCCTCCTCCATTCCTATTGCTGGTGTAAATGGAATCCTATCAAACTCCCTTAAAACCCCTCCTGTAACCTGCCAATCAGATCACTTAACTTTTTCTCACACCCTTCTGGTAATCCCCAAATGTCATACCCCCTTATTTGGCAGAGACTGTCTTAGTAAGCTTCAGACAATCTTCATGCTGTATCTATCCAACCTGGATGTCATAGATTGAATTGTGTCCCCCCAAAAATATGTGTAGTAATTTGGCTGGGCTAGGATTCCCTGTGTTCTGTGATTGCCCTGTAACTTATGATTATCTGATGCTGCAAATCCTAACCTATGTTTGTGGTTAACAGAGTGGGCTATGTTAGAGAGGATTAAAGTGGGACTGTACACGCCTTCCTAAGGTCACCTCCCTGCTCCAATGTAAAGGGAGTTTCCCTGGAGTGTGGCTTGCACTACCTTTTATCCTTCTATCCTACAAGAGGCAAAAGGGAAGGAAGCAGAGAGCTGGGAACCTCACACCATCAAAAAACCAGCACTGGGAGAAGAGCATGTCCTTTAGTGTTGAGGTTCCTGCACCAAGATGCTCCCCAACCAAGGACTGATACAACACAAGGACTTTCCTCCAGAGCTGATGGAGGGAAAACACTTACCCTGGAGCGGACACCCTGAATTCAGACTTGTAACCTGTTGGACTATATAAGAATAAACTTTTCCTTGCTAAAGCCATCCACTTTGTGGTATTTCTGTTACAGCAGTACTAGATGACTAAAACACCAGACAAACATATGTAAACCCCAACACTGCAACTTCTATCCCCCTCTAACTATAGAGGAACTCCTAACCCATAAGACAAGCCCCACACCTTTGTCCTCTCCAGGAACATTCTAAGTCCTAATCTTAAGCTTACTGCCACTCAACCCACTGGAAACTCCTAAAACTATACTTTCTCTAGTCCAGGATTGGTAGTTACAGAGGGAATTTATTGATTATTCATGGCAAGAAATCTCCCAGTGGTTAGAAACGGGTTCCCCTAACTTGTTATAATCACCCGGCTCTTCATAACCAGCGCCTTCTCTACCAAGGCCTCCACATGTACTTCCTTCCTCCACCTACTTAACACCCTAAATCTAACTTATTCTTTGCTGAACCCCGCTGCTACATTTCAGAGGTGCTGGGTCTGTCTGTCCCTCTCTCTAAGGGCTGACAGTGCACTTTCCGCCCCTAGAGAAACACGGATCCAGGCCACCATCCACCTGACATATGTACTAAAGATAAGAGCTCTGCCTTTCTCAACAGAACCAATACTCTCCTAGGAAATTACCCAACAAACACCTTGGCCAATCGAGCCACGCTACTGTTCCAAACCTCCGTGGGACACATCCAATCCCTCTCCCACACTCCCACTCAAATTGGTCTCAGGATGAATAGCTCCAAGCTTAACTCGTTTAAGGTGAGCTCGGATCCGACTCAACGGCACTTGGCTTGGCTCTTCTGCACGCAACAAACAGACAAAGGGTCAAACCTAGGACACCTAGAGTCTGAACTCTGCAGCAATACCATCAGAATATCAACCTCCACCCCCCACGAGGACCCAGAGTCAAAGGGTAGACTCCTCTTTTTCCCCCTCAGCCAGTGGTATGTTTCTTCAATCAGTACATTTTTCAGGACCACCCCAGCTCCAAGGTGTGTCCTCTGAAATGTGTACTGCATCAAGCCAAAGCCTTTTCCCCTGGATTAATATCCTCTCCTGCTCCTGACAACCTTCCAGAATAATCCCCCTTTCACGGGGAACCCTTACCAACACCTTTTCAGAACCATCCACCAGACAGAGGTCATATGATTTCCTCTACCTTTTCTCTCTACATGTCAGCGTATGTGTCCTAGGAGGAGTTTCTTCTTCTTTTGCAGGGACAAGTCATATTCCTGCCTATCCGTGAACCAGATGGGAACATGCACTCTCATCTACTTATTCCCAAACACTAACATCGCCCTCCTAACCAATCCTTGCTGGTACCTGTATAGGTCTCAGGCCAAAGAGTGTACCCATCTTTATACCTCCATTGACTGCCCTGGGGGTCACGGCAAGTACTGGTCCCAGAGTAGGAGGGCTAAGCTCCTTGTTCTATTATTTCCACCTCCTCTCACAAAACCAATGGGAAATTATGGAGGACATTCCCAAAGGATTGGTAAAAACACAAAACCAAAGAGATTCTCTAGCTGCTGTCACCCTGCAAAACAGACATGCTCTGGATCACTTAGCTGCAAAAAAAGGGGGCACTTGTCTCTTTCTAGATGAAGAATGTTGTTTCTATGTTAACCAATCAGGCCTACTCTGAGAGGCAGCTAAAAATCTTTCAGAGAGCATGGTCAATTTACAAAGACAGCAAGGAGGTGACTGGGATACCTGGTTACAGTCCCTAAAATGGTTTCCGCACCTCATGCACACTCCGACAGCTCCCATGAGGCCCCTCGTATCTGCCCCATCGCCCCTCTCTGGCTGAGCCCTGCTGGGCGACAGCCATGGTCTCCATCAGCTTCAGGTCCTAGCCGTGCATCCTGCTCCATAAAGCGTTGCTGAACAGAAGTCAAATTTAGTTTGTTTCACAATTCTGCCTCTGGTAAGAAATCATTGCTGGATGTTACTTGTTTCAAGAAAACAAGAGAGTGGCCACAAAAGAGGCTGTGTACTGAGCTGAGCAGGTGTGTCCAGCAGCCGATCACATCCTCTACTGCCTCTGATGGAAGATTCTGCAGCACTCGGGAAGCCCTCCTCAGCCTGAGAGCTAAGGGAGATAGCCATTCAGTGACAAGGGTCCCTCCCGTCAGAAGTGAAACTTTGATGCACTCCCTTCCTTATGGTGCCCCCAGTGATTTCAGGGACTGAACTGTTCAGTTTGAAAGAAGCCTTAAAGGAAAACAGGACATAAAATCAAAATGAAGAAGGCCTGGCTCCTGGAGCCAAAGAAGCCAGGATGCTTATTTTCTCTTGTGGGGCATACAATAAATGTCTACTTTCTATTTTTCTTTCTAAAGAGAAAATTTGGGGGGTGGCTTGTTGGTCTTCATATAACGTCTGCTCACCAAGTAAATATGTAGTGTCATCTTATGTGCTGTGAGTTTCAGAGATGAGTGACTGTCTTAGTCACCTGGTGCTGCTGTAACAGAATTATCACAAGTAGACAGCTTTCACAAGGAGAAATTTATTCTCTCATAGTCTAGTGGGCTGCAAGCCCAAGTTCAGGGCACTGGCTCTAGGGGAATGCATTTTCTCTCTGCCAGATCTGGAGAGTGGGCCTTGTCATCAATCTTTCCTGGTCAAGGAGCTTCTCTGCCTAGGAAGCTAGGTACCGAAGGATGCACCCTGCTCCCCACACTGGTTTTTTGGTGGTATAGGGTTCCCCTGTTTCTCTGTTCACTTCTCTCTTTATGTCTCAAAAAAAAGTGACTTGAGACACAATGCAATCTTGTAAAGGATGGCTAATTACCCATCTCATCAACATCATAAAAAAACAAACAAAAAATCCCAAACCTGCAGCTATCAGATCAACTGCAACTTAGTGACCCAACAGGACATAGCAGAATTGCCCTAGAGAGTTTCCACTGGGGGCCTGGTAGATCCTACCTGCTGCCCTTTGGTTGGCAGCCACAGTGCTTAACCACTACACCACCAGAGCTCCCATCAGCATCACAGAGGCAGAAGTTACAACACCTAGGAAAGTCACATCAGGTAACAAAACAGTGAACGATCACACAATACTACAAATCACAACCTAGCCAAAGTGAGGCATTATGGTTTCTGGGGACACAACTCAATCCATGACAGTAATCTAGGAATACTGTCAGATCCATCTGCGAGAGCTACAGGTAGGGAAGGACCTTGTGCTCTGGCAGTCTCAGTGGTCCCTGGGTGGCAGCTATCTGCAATTTGGTGTGCCCATGCCCTGTTGGCCCCCTGTCCTCTCTACAGCCTCTGCTGACACACCAGGCCACAGGGCCCTAGCAGGATGGCTTGAAGGGGAGGCAATTCCCATTTGTCACCATGAAAGTAGTCAACAGGACACAACTTTTGAAATGGGGACAGAGATAAGAGTGGACAAGAAGGAAGCATCAGGCCTCCTCTTATTTCTGCCTGCGGGAGAGTAGGCAGAAATTGGCAGTATTCTGCTCATGTCTTCATATTTTACTGTTGTTTTCCTTCCTGCTGGCCCACTGGCCCACGGGTGTCAGTGTGGCCACAGCTAGTGAATAGGAGAAGTAGTTTCAACACACGTTCAGAGACGATTCACTACAGAGACGTCCTGAGACAGCATCAGCTGTTATCAGCAGGTGAGATACGTCCAGATTCGGCTTCAGCGACTTTAGACACGAGAGGGGTCAGCGTGAGGGCAGGGAGCCCAGGCTGGGGCTACCTGGCATCTCTGCAGTGTCTCCTCCTTCGTGCCAGTGCCAGGCTGAGGGCAGCACCGTTGACATGAGGGACACTGAGTGAAACTTAAAATAGACAGTGAGCCCTCTTCTCCCCGGAAGACGGATGAATGTTCAGCCAGCTTTTTCTGTAGAGGGTCAGAGAGGAAGTGTTTCAGGCTTTACCAGCCAGACGGCTTCTGTGAAAACTACTTGGCTGTGAGGTTGTAGACGGAGAGCAGCTCCAGACAGTATGTAAATGAGTAGGCCTGGCTGTGTACAATAAAATTTTATTTATAAAAACAGGTAGCAGGTTCACTTTGACCGGTGGGTCTTAGTTTGCCCATCGCCATTTAGAAGTATCTCACAGGGGCAGTCGCTCATCTGGGTGGTACAGAGTCACAGAAGGTTTTCTTTGCTGGCAGAGAACAAATAATCCTTTCTCACTGTATCCCCAAAGCATAATCCTACTTTGATTTTGGCTTCTATAGCAATTACATTGATTTTTAAACTGTTTAAGCCCAAAGATCTCATGTATCCATTGGCTTTCTTCCTCTGATCTCTTAGGACTGACACCATTCATAAAAACATGAATAAGAATATTTTGTGGGGAATGTTGGAAGGGACTCCAGAAATACTCAAATCAATTCCTCTGTTTTATAGGCCAAGGTCTCAGCTGGTGACAACAGGGACAAAAAGGCCTTTGGCCTTCCATGTGGGTCACCAGCTCCTGAGTATTATCAAACAATGCCATTTCTACTGGCAACAACCAACACAAGGAAAGCTGTGCTGGCTTACATTTCCATGACATTATAAACTCCCTGAGGAGAACAGCACACCTTACTGTATTTTTACGAAGTTCTTAGATTTAAAAACAATGGAAAAAAATACTTCTTAAAAAATAAAAGTAATAATCAGGCAATGCAGAAGCATAAAGAACAAACAGGCAAAGTTCCCTTACATTCAGCCCTATCTCCTCCCAGACTCCCCAGAGATGAAGCACATTTTTCTCTAGCATTGTATTCAGAAAAATTTCAAATACATCAAATAATAATTCTGTACTCCAAATCAAAAACTCAACCCAGCGCCACCGAGTGAATTTGGACTCATAGTGACCCTACAGAACAGAGCAGAACTGCCCCACAGAGTTTCCAAGGAGCGTCTGGTGGATTTGAACTGCTGACCTTTCGGTTAGCAGATGTAGCACTTAACCATTACACCAATTTTGCACTGACAATCTATAAATCTCTTTTAGTCATCTAGTACTGCTCTAACAGAGATACACAAGTGGATGGCTTTAACAAAGAAAAGTTGATTCTCACACAGCCCAGTAGGCTAGAAATCCTAATTGAGGGTGTTCACTCCAGGGGAACTCACTCTCTTGGTCGGCTCTGGAGGAAGGTACTTGTGTCTCATCAGTCTTTGTGCTGAGAGCATCTCTGTGCAGAAACCTCAGGTCTCAAGGACGTGCTCTACTCCCAGTGCTGCTTTCTTGATGGTGTGATGTCCCCAACTCTTTGCTTCCCTCTCCTTTTATCTCCTGTAGGATAGAAGGTGGTACAAGCCACAATCCAGAGAAAATCCCTTAGTCAGGGTGTTACAGTTGTACTCTAATCCTCTTTAGCATAATCCAATCTATTAACCACAGGTAAAGATTATGACTTAAACCCTAGGAAAGTTGTAGAATGGAGGGCAATCACCCAATACTGGGAATCATGGTCCACCCAAACCAGTACACACAGTTTTTGGGCAGACACAATTTAATCTATGACAACAACTCAAACCTAGATTCTACAATGAACATTTACTATACTTTCACCATCCGTCTGTTGGCTGGTGATAACTGTGGTGGCCTGCATGTTGCTGTGATGCTGACAGCGATGTCACCACTATTCGAAATGCCAACAGGGTCTTCCATGGTGGACAGATTGCAGGAGAACTTCTACCAGCCACCCCACTGTCCTAGATATCCAGTGCTGCTACAGCAGAAACCTCACAGGTGGATGGCTTTAGCAAAGTGAAGGGTACTTTCTCACAGTCTAGGAGGCTAGAAGCTTGCCTTCAGGATGCCAGCTCCAGAGGAAAAGGGTTTCTCTCTGTCTACTCTGGAGGAAAGTTCTTCTCATTAACCTTCCCTGGTCTAGGAGCTTTTCCATGCAGGTACCTTGGATCCAAAAGATGTGCTCTGCTCCCAGCACTTCTTGCTTGGCATTGACGAGGTCCTGAGCCTCTCTGCTTCATTCTTTCTTTCATGTCTCAAAAGAGAGTGACTCAAGACATCACCTCATTCTGCCTCATTAATATAACTGCCTCTAATCCTGCTTCATTAATCCAGAGGGGTTAGGATGACATAAATGACATCAGATCACAAAACAGTGGACAACCACACAACCACGGCCTAGCCAAGCGGACATACTTTTGGGGGAACATAATTCAAACCATGACACCCCCTGAGGACAGACCCCAGGGAAATCCAAACAAGAAGTGCACTCTCTTGAGGGATGCTCAGGGATGGAGAATCCATGTACGTTGCTGGGTCCCATCATAGACCGGGCACCTGCATAAGGAAACACTGACTGGCCATTACCTATGCCTCACTTCAGCCTAGACCTAAACCAGAAATCAAACCAGTTCCCCTTGAGTTGATTCCAACTCATGGTGATCCCCTGAGCATCACAGTAGAGGACTTTCAGTGGCTGATTTTTTGGAAGTAGATCTCCAGGCCTTTCCCCCAAGGGGCCTCCGAGTGGACTTGAACTTGGAGCCTCTCAGTTAGCAGTCAAGTGCTTTAACTGCTGGCGCAACCCAGGACTCCTTCAGCCTAAAAGAAGAGGCCAATATAGGGAAAGCGAGTAAGGCATCTGCCCAGAGGGAGAGAGGATGGAGGGAGGAAGGAAGCAACGGGGCCTGGGGAGAGAGTTGGAGAGTCTGGGAAGCAGATACTGGAAAGTGAATTTGCAGTGTGAAATGATATTCTGAATTGTACTCAATGGATGTTCTATCTTGACAAGTACTTGCTCCCTCCACCTCCAGCAGCCCTGCCCCTTAAAAACTGGAGCTAAGAAGAGGCTTGTTATGCCAGGGAGGATGAAGGAAAGCAAAGGCCTGATGGAACAGGAAACTTTCTGCGGTGATGGGGCCTGTTCCTTGTCTTGACTCTAGAGATGGTTCCACAATGTGTACACATGTCAAATCTCTCCAGACTGTACACTTTAACTCAGTGCAGTTTTTGAAAATGTCTATTGCACTTTAGCCAGGCTGCTAAACAGAATAAAGCCATGGTTTTTGAACTTTTAAATGCACTTTTGAACATGTAAATCAGAGGTAAATTTTGAAAGCGTGGTGCTTGGGAGGAAACTGGTGGCATAGCTGCTGAGTGCTAAGGCTGTTAACCAGAAGGTTGGCAGTTAAAACCTGTCAGGCACTACCCGGAAACTCTATGGGGCAATTCTACTCTGCCCTGTAGGGTCGCTATGAGTCGGAATAGACTCGATGGCAGCAGGTTTGACTTGGTGCTTGGGAACAGGAGAATGGTGGCACAGCGATTAAGTGTGTGGCTCCAGTCCACTAGCTGCTCCGCGAAAGACTTGTCAGGCAGGCAGCTTCCCTAAGAGTCACCGACTCGGAAACCCTATGATGGGGTAGTTCTACTCTGTTCGCTGATGACTGAGAAAGAAAGGGGCTTTCTGAATCCCCAGTTGTTTAAATTGTCAAGAACTGGATGAGGCAGAAGCAGAACATGGGAACTAGAGTAGCAGTCCCGGGGTTCCCGGGCTCATCCCAGGGTCTCCCTCCAATGGACTTGCCGAAGCTCTAGGGCGGAGTCTGAGCATGCGCGGTCCTACCAGGTCCCAGGGCGGCCGAGACGACACGGTGAGGCTGCGCAGAGCTGGCCCAGAACACAGCAGTGAGGCTGCGCGAACTCGTCCGCCCTGCGTCGGACGACGGGCGCCAACTAGCGGAAAAGGGGGGAAGTGCCCTGGCCCGAGCTTAGAGGCCGGGGTGTCGGACGAGTGCCCGCTGCTCTGAGCTCCTGCCTCAGATGCAATCCAAAAGATGGGAGAGAGGGAGGGTTGTGGGTGGGCCCCTTAGATAGGTCTGGGGACCTGAGAACGAAGCTGTTAATCAGCCATTTCCGCAGGGTGTAGCCCGGGACACCCAGCCCTCCCACAGAATCCTGCTTCTCGGGGACTTGGTCAGTGGACAAGCAGTGTGTTGGCGGGTGGACTTGGCAGAGCCTCAGTGGCCTGGGGGCCTCAGCATGGTACGGGGAGAGCCTCCCAGAACCCCCAAGACTCCAGGAACAGGCCTGCTGGACAGGGGTGGGCTAACCAGCAAACCAATGCATACTGGTACCAAACCAATGCATATTGGTTTAACCAGTGAACACACTATGCCCTGCCTTAACTGGTTTCCCATAGGGAAAACTAGGTGCACTACAAGTTAGTAAAACCAACCAATCAACCAACTAAACCACCCACACACCCATCCACTGCTATTTGGTCAATTCTGACTTACAATGACCTAGTAAAACAAACAAACAAAAACCCCAAACCTACTGCCCTCCAGTTGATTTCAACTCATAGTGACCCTATAGAACAGAGTAAAACCATCCATAGGGTTTCCAAAGCAGTGCCTGGTAGACTAGAACTGCCAGTCTTCTGATTAGCAACCACAGCTCTTAATCACTACTCCACCAGCATTTCACAGGTTAGTAAGTAAGCACAGCGAAGTCCGTGCATACTGTGCTTATGGGGTCGCCCGTCCTCACTGGTGGGCCACAGCAGGCGCCTGGTTGGAAAGCGGAGGGCAAGGAGGGCGAGGTCTGACCTCTGTAGGTCTGAGTAGGGCAGAGGACATCAGAAGAAGATGCTGACACCGTCAGGGCACGTGTCACTTGCAGAGGCCAAAGAGGACAGACCGGGCCATGTTGTTTGCCACCTCCTGGGAACTCTCAGCTCACACTGAGAAGCAGCTTCTCCAAGACTGGAAGCAACTGGCTGGTGGCTTTGAATTGCTAGGATGAAGTTTTCTGCCATCAGCACTTAAGAGCTCATTTCAGTAAGGGACAAACAAAGACATCTTTGGGCACTTGAATTGCTGAATGTTTTAGTCAATCTGTGCTGCTTTAACAGAAATTCCCCAAGTGGATAGCTTTAAAAAGAGAAATTTTATTTTGTCACAGTTCAGTAGACTCAAAGTCCAAATTCGGGGTGTCAGATCCAGGGGAAGGCTTTCGCTGCTGGATCTGGAGGAAGGTCCTTGTCATCAATCTTCCCCTGCACTGGCAGCTTCTGCGGTGCAGGGATCCCGTCCTCTCCAAATGATATGCTCAGTTCCGGGCACTGCTTTCTTCCTTGATGGTATGAGGTCCCCAAATCTCTCTACCAGTTTCTATCTCAAGAGACTGTCTCAAGGCACAATCCTACACACTGAGTTCTACCCCTCAGCACAACTGCCACCCATCCTCCCTCATTAACAACAGAGAGGCAGTGTTTAGAGGATGGAGGACAATCACACAATAGCAGGAACCATGGCCAGGCCAAATGGCTACACACATTTTTGGGGGAACACAATCCATGACAGTGGCTTTGGGATTATTCAGGTTTTAATCTGTTAGAAATTAATCAAGTGGGTGTTGCTCTGGGTTGAGGGAAACTAGCACATCTTCTACAGGGGTTGGAAGTCTAGGAGGTTGGGTAGGCCTTTTCGAGACCTATTAGAAGGGGAAATAATACAAGGAGCAGCCTAGAAATGAGAAAGCTCAACCCCTTGCCTTGATATGGTGAAAGAGCTGCAGAGGACTGTCTTCTGTGTCTGTCTCCCCAGCCCCCTGGAGATGCTCTAAGCCAAGGTGGCTGGGTGCTGTGCAGTGGCTCTTGCCAGCTAAATGGAGAGTGTTGAGTCTCCCGTGACAACACAGCTGTCCAGGTGTGAGCTGATGGAGCCTCTTGAGAGGGCTGCAGTTGAGCTGTGAGCACAGGACATGGTATAGGAAACATGGTCCTTCTTGGGATCCAGTAGTCATTACTGAAGTTGGTTTCCTTTAATGGGACTTCAGAGACACATTGTAACATACACACAGAGGACACGTCTTGTGCTGTTAACCTGAAGGACTTAGAAATAAGTTACAGGATATGCAGCAGGAAGATGTTCTGTCAGAGGGGAAAACCAGTAACTTCTATCTGGGAACTTCTACTGATCATCTGTGTGGGCAGGGTGCCTGGAAACCAGAGACAGAGGCAAAAAACCCAGGGCCCTGGGTGCCTTGCAATCTATTCATTTCATCGAAAGCACTTTCTTCACACAATGAGATAACACTTCTCACCCACCAGGATGTCTGTAACTAAAAAGACAGACATAACTGTGGTGATATAGAGAAACTGGAACCCTCATTCATTCCTGGTGGGTTTGTAAAATGGTGCAGGTGCTTTGGAAAAATTTGGCAGTTGCTGAGAAAGTTAAACACAGAATTATCATACGACCCAGCACTTCTACTCCTGTATATCCTGTATTGCCTATATATCCAAGAGCATTCAGACATATGCCCACACTCAAGTTTATTCACAAATGCTTACGGCAGCATTCTTCACAATAGCAAAAAGTGGAAACAACTCAAGTATCCATTAATGAATGAACAGATACATAAAATGTGGTTTAGCCATATAACGGAGTATTATTCAGCCATCAGAAAGACAGACATTCAGATACATGCTACGACCCGGATGAGTCTTCAAAACATGCAGAGGGAAAGAAGCTGACAAAAAAGGCTAGGTATTGTATGATTCCATCTATAAAAACCCTGTCTGTTTTCACAGGACCCGTTTATTGGAAGGAGTCACTGAGTGGCAGAAATGGTTAACTGGCTCACTGTGAACCAACCCATTGGAGGCTCAGTCCCACCCAGAGGCACCTCGCAAGAAAGGCCTGGTGACCTACTTCAAAAATGCGAGCCATTAAAAACTTTACTTGGGGGCACATGGGGTTGCCATGAAATGAGGCAGGTTTCACCACTGCTGTGCTTTCTGTAAACAACTTAAGATCGGTTTTTAACCACTATGGCTGTTAGCCAAAAGGTCAGCAGTTTGAATCCACCAGGTGCTCCTTGGAAACTCAATGGGGCAGTTCAACTCTGTTTATACGGTCACTGTGAGTTGGAATCGTCTTGACAGCAGTGAGTTATCCTGTAACGGCAAATTCATAAGGGAAGGATGTGGCAGAGTGACAGCTAATGGCTTGTAGTTTCTTTTAGGGGTGGTGGTGTCATGAAATGTTCTAGAAATAGTGATAGTTGCGTAACTTCACATATATTAACCACCCCCCCCCACTGAATCTTAAGGTATGACGGTATGTAAATTATATCTCGATTAAAAACGAAAACAAATCAGTCTCTTGAGGACCTGTGTGCACTCAGGTTTGCACACACACACACACACACACACACACACACACACACACACACACACACACAAAGTCTGCGGTAACAATGACAACAGCCACTTTTATTAACAGTTTTTTTTTCCCCTTCCTATTGCAAAAATCCCAAGAGAGGGGGGAGAAACTATGCCTTTCAAAACTGCTCATGAAGAGTGACTGGAATGATAACTAATAAATTCTTTTTTTTCATAATGAACAGGCAAGACATTTCCTTTATAGTTTTCAACAGCTGTTGGATAAGGTGATTGTCTCAGTACCATGTATATGGATTAAAGAGGGAATTAAACTGTCCCTCTGATCTTTTAAATATCCAGAAAGATTATTTTTGAAGCTGATGTTTCTTTCAATGGAGAAAGGAAGATTTCAGAAGTTGGAGCTTCAAAGCTGGGACTCCTGAAGCTGTAAGGATGTTATAACACGGTATCACATAATAAAAATAAGTGCGCTATGCAATTATGAGAGGAGCCTTTTGTGCCTAAAAGAATTTCTTACAGGGTTTAGACATAACTTGTGGATGGAAGAGAAACGGAAAATCATTTTACATGTAGATTTTATTTTATAGGCATGATAGTGCCTGCTGGGTCTTACTTCCCAGGGAATTTGTGAAAACCAAGGAAATATATATAAAGGTGCTTTGCTACCTAGAAGTTTATGTGACATAAATTCAAAACATTATTACCTTAATTCCATGAAAGTTTATGGAAATGATATAAAATCACCTGGTGAATTCTCGTTTGTGTTCCAGTTACCCATACAAAACATTTTTCGCTCACTCCATAAAAAGGTGACGCCCTGTTTCTTTTCATTGGCGAGGGCTGGAAATGACATGGACTGGCTTTTCGGTAAGGGAGAGGTGAGCTGTCGTGTCTGACGAGAGGCTGGTGTAGCCGTGGAAGGAGATGCCAGCTTCACACACACCTGCATCTGTACTGGGTGCAGCACCCCACCTCACAGGACCACACGTGGGAGCAGCTCATTTTTTATGCTCAATTTCTGCTCGAGAAGTCTTATTTATAAAATGTTAAACAATCTAAGTAGGAGCCAATCAATGTCTGCCAGACTTCTCTCTCTCACACCCTCTGTCTGTTGTCATATGACCTGTTTACTGGAAGGAGTCACTGAGCAGCAGAAATGGTTAACTTGCTCACCATGAACCAACACATAGGAGGCTCAGTCCAACCCAGAGGCACCTTGCAAGAAAGGCCTGGTGACCTACTTCAAAAATGGGAGCCATTAAAAACTCTGCTCGGGGGCACGCGGGGTTGCTGTGAAATGAGGCAGGTTTCACCAACTACTGTGCTTTCTTTAAAAAACTTAAGTTTGTTTTTAAAACGTTTGGGGAGACGGAAAGCTGTTGGCAGGGGTCTCCTTGTCTCTCCTCTGGTTCTAAGTAGATGCAGCGGGTCTAAAGTGCAAGGTTCTGGGATTTTCTCTGAGCACTTGTCTGAGCGCTGGGTCACATGGCTCCGCTGGGGCTGGATTGTCAGAACAAAGCCCCAGAGACATCTGCTCCCCGAGGGACACACGCCTGACCAGGTGACAGGTGACTCTGCAGAACCAGCCTTTGCCCAGCCATTCTCTCATGTCACACGGACTCCCGGACCTGAGACCTGGGACTCCCCCAGGCCGTGTGCTTCCAGGCCCACATGTGATGCTACAAGGGGCAGGCCTCTCTCCATCAGCGCCGATGCCCGTGCCTCTCGGCTCCAGGGCCCCATGTTTTCGGGTAACTAAAACAACGCTTCCTTTATATATTCCAGATCGGCGTCCCCTTGCCTAGGCAGGCAGCTTCCATGCTGCCATTCCCGCTCACCTGCCCATCCTTCAGTTGGCACCTTTTCCCCCAAACGCAGCACCACCTACTCAGTCCCCAGTTCCCTAGCAGGCCTTACACCAGGCATTCCTCTTGCAGACCCCCACGGGGAAAGGGACTCATGTGGCCCATACGTTTACTGCAGACAGTCGGTGGCTTGGGAAAACAGTCTTCTTTGGGGGCTGTCCCAAAGCTTAGGCAGGACAGAGAGTTAGCAGCTTCAACAGAGCTTTATCTCAAAGCCAGTCTCCATTTGGGCCGAGGGGACCCCGGCCAGGCGCAGCCAGAGCTCATGCTGTCGAGGCTCGACAAGCACCGACTCCTTCCTTCCCCGGGCTGTGGGGTCCGGTATGGTTTTGACCTTGTCAAATCCTGGCTCAAGTTTGTAACAGCATTGCAAGAATACTAGTAATAATAATAGTGAGTAATAGTAACAGCAGTCCACCCTTCTGCACTTCATGGACCATGTGCCCAGAGCCAGCTAAGTGTGTAACCTAAAAGTTCTCATTTAATCTGCATAAACTTGTAGAAGTTAAATAACGTCCCTTCACCCATGCCAGCTAGTTTTGTCTGGATCCCAAACCCGCAGGGGACTCACTCTTCTGCAAAGGCCGAGACCATGAGAAAACAGGCTGTATTTTCAGATCTCCAGCAAACTGAACTTTTTTTATAAGACCAGCACAGCCCCGGTCTGGAGGCCACGAGGAGGTCACCAAAGGCTGATGTTAAGGACCCCAGGTGGCTGGCTGGGTGGTGCAGTGGTTTAGAGCTAAGGTGAGCTACGGCTACTACTCTACAGGTAGGGAGTTCAAACCCACCAGCTGCTCCTCTGTCCTAGAGAGCCACTGTGGGTCAGAATTGACTTGATGACGCGGCACACGCCGACAGACGGCAGCGCAAAGCTCCTGCTCCTCAAGTCAGGGGTTACGGAGAACCTCAAACTCTCTCAACACGAGAAAGAAACTCGCAAAGCTGTTGACCTGACATCAGAGTCAGGCAAAGTCTGCCTTTCACATAGGGAACACTCAAACCTTTTTCTGTAAGCCGGTGACCCTCCTCCCTCATAAAGCTAGACCTGACCTCCGTTGTGCTCAGAAGACACTTCTGATGTTTCTGTTGTGACAGCCCCCATCATGTCAGTTCTGACTCGTAGCAACTCCACCTTGAACAAAGCTTTGCCAGGTCCTGCACCAGCCTTGTGATCGGTGGTGGGTTTGAGTCCACTGCTGAGGGCACTGTGGATTTGATGTTCCTTCCAGCCCAGGGGTTCATCTTCCAGCACTTTATCAGACAATATTCTGTTGCAATCCCTAGTATGCTCACGGGCTAATTTTCAGGAGCAGATTGCCAGGCCTTTCTTCCTGGTCTGTTTTAATTGGGAAGATCTGCTGAAACCTGTCCACCGCAGGTAACCCTACTAGTATTTGAAATACCAGTGATGTAGCTTCCAGCGCTATGGTGACACACAAACCACTCCAGGGCATCAAACTTTCAGAAGGATGGAGGGTTATTTCTGCAGGGAAGGCATTTTCCAAGTATTTTTTCTTTGGCTGTCAGTCTCAGGAAATGTTGGTGGCACAGTGGTTAAGTGCCATCTCTGTTAACCAAAAGGGCAGCAGTTCCAATCCACCTGCCGCTCCCCGGAAACTCTACGGAGCAGTTTTACTCTGTCCCACAGGGCCGCTATGGGTCAAGGTCAAATCAGTGGTGGTAGCTTTGGCTATTGGGCCAGTCTGAAGTACTAGAGACACAGATTCTGGGCCACGTAAAATGTAGGCGTAAAACAGTTTCATCATCAGTTTCTTTTTCTCTATAATCTTAAAATTTTTTTTACCTGATGGTCTGACAGCCTGGAGGGGTGGGGGGTCCTCTGAGAATATGGTCACTGGACTTGCTGCTAGCCAGAGTGATGCAGGTGGTGTGTGTACTTTATGGTTTAATATACGCCAAACCAAGCCAAGTGCCGTCGAGTCGGTTTAATATATATATATATATATATATATATATATATATATATATATATATGAGGTTGTCCCACTGGTCTCTTTTTAGAGGGGAAAGGACAGGTTGGAGAGGAGGTGACAGGTGTTAGTTGAGTGGATACTGGAAGTTGCAGAGTGAGGAGAGCAGACAGAGTTGCACAGTGGTGGGTGCTCAAGGTTTTGTATAGCAGATTGATTTGGATTGTAAAATTTCACTTATACTCTGTGAATTTCACCTCAATAGAAATTCAAAAAAACTTCTTTTGTTAAGGTGAAATTCACAGAATATAAAATTAACCATTTTAAAGTGAACAATCCAGGGACATTTAGTGAACTCACAAATGTTGTACAACTATCTCCTCTGCCTAGTTCTAAAACATTTCTGTCCCTCCAAAGTCTCTCTTGTCTTCCTATTTAAAAGCCCTTTGGGAGCCTCAACAATTCAGGTGTTTGTGGGCGTGCAATCACAATCACATTAGCTACATATAATTTAAGGGTAAGCTATTTCTTCCAGGGCTGGAACAGACATTGAGATTTCAAAACCTAAATGTTTTCCAAAGAAATTTGCAAATGAGCATCAGCAGAGTCCTTCAGTTCCTTTTAGTGACAGACAGTGAGTCCTCAATCCTTAAATGTTGTCGCTGTTAGGTGCCATCGAGTCTGTTTTGAACCATGGTGACCCCGTGGGCAAGAGAACGAAACATGGCCTGGACCTGAGCCATCCTCACAATCGAGAATATAAATAGCAAACATAAAAATAAGAAAGTCCCTCATCAGAGTCTACTTAAAAGACAATCTAAATATAGGAGCTGCACTTGGGGTTTCTCAACCACATGCTGGCTTTGGGAGACTGGGCTCACTTGGTGGTTCAGCTGTGTTTCTTCCAGGGCCAGTCTCTTGGCAGGGAGCATGGGTTTTCCTCGCCTTCCAGTCCTGCCCTCCAGGTCCCTCCTTGCCAAGAATCCTTTGTAGTTGTACCTTGCTTTCCCCCCAGCCTTGCTAATCTTTATCTGTTTTATTTCTTTGGCTCCATCTGCATGAGTCTGGTGGATCACTCAGACCAAACGGAGCTATCGATTCAGGAAGAGGTTCAGGTCAAGGGACCCAGCTCCATGTGGCTGGCTGGCTTGTCTCCATCCAGCCACAGGATGGGGTAATCACTCAGCTTAAATCTTGGCATGATCTCAAGTGGCTCACAGAACACACACACACACAGATTGAGAGAGAGTGAGGGGGACCCCGTGTGGGTCTGTGCACCGTCAAGGTTTTTAGTGGCTGATTTGCTGGAAGCGGATTGCCTATTAGTTTCCCTCCACTGGGTCACTTTGAAGTCATTCTAGGGTACAACATGATTGACATGCACATGTTTCAGGGTGTATCTCCGATGATTCTTCTTTAAAAAGGCATAGCCACAGTACTAGAATCATACCAAAGACAACGAGCAATTCCTTAAGATCACCAAGGTTCCCCCATTGTCTTAAGAATCTTTTATTTTACGGTTTGTGAACCAGGAACATCTGGTCTGAAAGCCTGAGTCCCGAAGTGCGGTCCAGGTGGGGAGGCTTTTTCAAGGGCAGACAGTCGTCTCTGGCCAGCTTCGGATTCCTTTCCCAGACAGTCAATTGATGGACTTGGATTTCAGTTCCTGGGAAAGTGAGCTCTTTACACGAAATGGAAACTTAGGTTTTGGTCGGCTACCGTGTGGCTTTTGGCACAAGCGACTCCGCCATGGAATTAGTTCAGTCAAGTTATCAAACAGCACCAAGGGGTTTCCAAGCCTGTGACCCCTCAGAAGTAGGTGTCTCTGGGTGGGTTCAACCACCAACCTTTCTGCTAGTAGGGAGCTCTTAATCCTTGATGACTCCAAATGAATCCACCTCCATTGAGTCAATTCTGACTCATAACAACCCTACAGGACAGTGGAGAACTGCCCCACACGGTCAGTTGATGCAGTAGCTGATGGATTCAAATTGCCAACTTTCTGATTAGTGGCCAAACACTTAACCACTGCCATGGTGGATTTGCATGCTAAGCCTCTTTCAATTCATAGCCCTGCTCTTTTTTTCATTTTCTATATAATCTCTGTGGAAGAACCAGGGTCACTTGTCTTGTAGAGTTTCCCAGAGTCTGGACTTCACTGAAGGCATCCTCCCACTTTCTTTAAGGGTCCCTCTGCCCTAGTATTTAACGCCCTGGAGTCAGCAGTTACCATGTGGGGGCTGGTCTTCTCAGCGAGTCTACTGTGCTTTCTTGATAGCACAGGAAGGGCCCAGCAGAAGGCCTGGCACACTGTAAATGCTCCCTAACGGGGCTCGCACAGGGGCGGGGGGCCTGGCTCATCTGCCTGAGGAGATGTCCTCTAATGTCTAAGGCCATCGTGACCTAGGAGCCTGATACTGCAGAACCCACTAGAGCCTCCGCCTGGGGAGGCTCTACTTCAGCTCCCACAGCCTACAAATTCCTGAGCCTCTGCCAAGATGGGCCCCTTGCCAGGTTGCAGGCCTAAGCTAAAAGCCACTCTGGTTGGCTGGGTTATCTGAGGGTAACCCAGGCAAGCGAAATGCCAGGGGCTGCCTCAGTCTGGCCACATGGGTTTCCTTCCATCAGGCTGATGCCCAAGCGTGCACAGGGTGGCCAGAGTCCTAGGCCTGCTCCTCCACTGTGGCACCCTTACTTAGCGCCAAAGCCCGTGAGGGGAAATTACTACTTCTCTGCTTCTTAGTCCCTTTTCTCTCTCCCCCTCCTTTCCACTTCTGGGCCAGACAGAACCGATTGCTCTTACTTTGCCTTTCTGTTTAGATTGCTTTCAGATAAGTTCCCACCGACTGGTAAATCGGAGACAGTCAGGAAGGGATTTTGAATATGAAAGATTACTGTCGAGTTGTGACATCTCAGGAAAGTCAGGAGGTCACCACACCACCTGTCCCTCCCTGTCTGAGTGTATAACTCATTCCTGAAAACCATACTACCACAGGAAACCCGGAAACCCTGGTGTGGTGTAGTGGTTACATTCTATGTCTGCTAACCAACAGGTGGGCAATTCAAATCTGCTGGGTACTCCTTCGAAATTCTACGGGAAAGTTATACTCTGTCCTGTAGGGCTGCTATGAGTAGGAAACAGCATGACGGCTGTGGGTTTCATTTTTTTTGAAGGGAAACTTCGCTTAATGGAAAAAATTCCATTAATTTTAGTGGGAAAAAACTATAGTGTACTCTTCCCCAACTCAGGATATCAATCAGTTTTTGCAATGAAAATCTCTTACCAGTTGAACAACAACATAAATCTACATAAGTGGTAATAATGAAAACCTAAAACCCAAACGCACTACCAATGAGTCATTTCTGATTCACAGCGACCCTACAGAACAGAGCGTAAGTGCCCTATACAGTTTCCCTGGAGGGCCTGGGGGATTCAAACTGCCAAACTTTGGGTTAGCGGCCCTAGCTCTTAAACAATATGCTACCTGCCTTTCCAGTTATATGGAGTTAAACACTAAATCCAGTTTCTAAGTAAAATATAATGAAGATTTGTTTTTGAATTTATCAAGACTGATGACACAAGACGGCTGGGAGGGTTTCATAGATTGAGTTGTGTCCCCCCAAATTATCTGTCAACTTCGGTATGCCACGATTCCTAGCATTGTGTGACGGCTTACCATTTCGTCTTCTGATGTGATTTTCCTGTCACCATGATGTTAACGAGATGGATTAGCAGCAGCTTTGTTGGTGACACCTTCAAGATTAGATGGTATTTTAAGCCAATTTCTTTTGAGGCATAAAAGAGGTGAGCTGAGAGGTGCAGGGCATCTCACACCACCAAGAGCAGCACCAGGAGCCGAGTGCTTCCTTTGGATTGGAGGTCATGCTCAGAGAGGCTCCCACTCAGAAGGAGACTGATGACAAGTGCCTTCCTCCAGAGCTAGCAGAGACAGCCTTCCTCTGGTGATGATCCCCTGAAGCTGGACTTCTAGCCTACTAGACTGTGAGAGCCACATTCTGGTTGTTACAGCCATCTATTTATGGTATTTTTGTTACAGCAGCACCAGATGGCTGAGACAGAGGGTCCACTGGTTTCCTACTGTTGTAATAATCTGGGTGGTTTACAACAGACATTTCTTCTCCCACAATTCTGGGGGCTAGGAGCTCAAAATCAAAGCTCTTCTGAAAGCTCTTGGGGGGAATCTGTCCTTGCTTCTTCCCGCTTCTGGTAGCAGCCAGCATTCCTTGGCTTGTGGCGCATCACTTCCATCTCTGCCTCTACCTTCACTTGGCCTTCTTCTCTGCGTGCATCTTTGTATCCTCTTCTTAGAAGGACACCCGTCATCAGGTTGGGGGCCCACCCTGAACCTGGGATGATCCTTGATAACTACATCAGCAAAGATCCTATCTGAAATCAGGTCACATCCTGAGGTTCCAGGCGGGCATGAATTTGGGGGGTGGAGGGGAGGAATGTTCTTCAAGCCAACTCACCAAGGGAGTCCTTCTTTGGACGGTTTTCAGCCTTTGGGCTCATAACCTCACACTGCACTTCAAGTTACTGCACAGATCAGTATTCTTGGGGAAGAATAAAAGTTGAACATAAAAGTGTTTGGAAACAAGTGCGACAGATGGGGAGTCATAGAAGACAGCAGCTCTTTATCCCTCTTCCCTGGTTTACATTTATAAGGCACAATGTTCTGGGTCCATGCAAACACAGTGCACAATCAATCTGTTCCCTGTGATAATCTTTGACAAGATACTGTTATGTTGCATACAAGCTTGAACCATCAAGTTCACAAACTCATCCTAGAAAAAGTGCCACCACTATAGTATCACTACAGTCACCTTCCAAGTACTTCCCTCATGAAGCTGCTCACTGACACCAGAGCCCAGTCTACCCTTCAAAGCAATTTTGGAACTCTTTTTCTGGAATGGCCATCAGAGCTGTCATTGTATTAGGTCTGACAATTAAGTTCATAGACTCATCCTACAAAAAGTGCTTTGAAGGGTGGACTAGCACTGGTGTTGGTGCCTAGTGTTCCAAGGTGAGTACTATGAAGGTGACCGTGGTGATATTCAGCAATAAGGCAGGTAACACTCTTTCTAGGATGTGTTCATGAGCTTAACTGTCCAACCTCATAAAGTGGTGAGTGCTTTTGTGCCTGCCTGGAATGTCATAGGATCACTGCCAATAGCATATCCGGAAATGCTGGTGGCACAGTGCTTCAAGTGCTACAGCTGCTAACGAAAAGGTTGGTAGCTCAAAATTTGCCAGGCATTCTTTGGAAACTCCATGGGGCAGTTCTACTCTGTCCTATAGGGTCACTATGAGTCAGCATCAACTCAGTGGCAGTAGGTTTGGTTTGGTATATGTCATGGGATGAATTGTGTGCCCCCCAAAACATGTGCAGCCATGTGGCTGTGCCATGATTCCCCTATTTTGATTGTCCTCCATTCTGTGATTTTTCCTATGCTGTATGTTAAAGGATTAGGGTGGGACTGTAAATCTCTTTATAAGATCACCTCCCTGCTCCACTGCAAAGGGAGTTTGGCTTGGAGTATGGCTTGTGCCAATGTCTATCCTTACATCCTACAAGAGATAAAGGGAAAGGGAAGCAAGGAGGGAATTGGGAACTTCACATCATCAAGAAAGCAGAATTGGGAGGAGAGTGGGTCCTTCAGACGTGAGGTTCCTGTGCCAAGATGCTCCCTGGACAAAGACTCATGTAATACTGGACTTTACTCCAGAGTCAAGAAGGGGGAAAGCTTTCCCCTGGAGTGGACATCCTGAACTGGACTTGTAGCCTACCAGACTGTGTAAGAATAAACTTTCTTTTGACAAAGCCATCTACTTTGTGATATTTCTATTACAGCAGCATTAGCTGACTAAAACAGTATAGGATATTCATTTGGAGTACTTCTGGATAAAAATTTCCTGTACTGGAGGAAGAAAAAAAGGTCATTGTTTCCAGCCTAGCTCAAAAGCCACTGTGTTGGAAAGTTAATTCAACAGCTATTATGTATGTCAGTACGTATTACGTATGTTAGTATGTATTACCTCGGTCTTTGTCTTCCTAGCTTTTCTTCCCTAGTGATCCTAATCTCCTCTTAGGCCACGTGGCTGCTTCAGGGAGACCAGAATGAAAGATGTTTTCAGAAAACCAAAGACAAAAGCCTGGTGATACTCTTCAAACTGTTACCAACATTGCCTGCTTCTCAAGGCATCACAGTTCAGTATTTCTTCAAATTACAACAACATGGAATTTTATTACAAAAAACAACACGGAAGAATCTCTCAAAAGCATGGCTGGGTAAAGAAGTCAGACATAACAAAATACATACGGTCTGCTGCTGTTAAATGAAACCTAGAACAGGCAAACCAATCTGTAGAGACAGGTATGAGTACCTGCTACCTGCTCGTTGGAAGGGGGAATTGATGGGAAAGGAGTATAAATAATTTTCTAGGATGAATGAAAGGTTCTAGGTCTTGTTTTGGGAGTATATGCAACGGTCAAAAATCTACCAAACTGAACATCTACATCTGTGCATTTCATTGTACAAAACAAAGGAAAAAGAAATGGCACAGCAATTCATGTTGTCATTAAATGTGTTTTGCAAATGTTCCGAGTTTTGTTCCCCCAGAAGGTGTGCCCACTTGGCTAGGCTATGATTCCTAGCACTGTGTCACAGTCCACCAATTCCCCATTTGATGTGATTTTCCTATGTGGCATAAATCCTGCCTCTAGAATGTTACTGAGGCAGGATTCAATTGATAAGATCAGGTTGACTCTTCTCAGTCACTCTCTTTTGAGATGCAAAAGAGAGGAGAGACAAAGGGACGTCTCACACCAAGAAAGCAGCCCTGGGAGCAGAGTGTATCCTTGAAACTTGAGGTTCCTGCACTGAGAGGCTCCTAGACTACGGGAGGACTGATGACAAGGACCTTTCTCTGGAGCAGACACAGAGAGAAAGACTTCTCTTATAGATGGCACCATGAATTTGGACTTGCAGCCTGCTACGCTGTGAGAGCATACATCTCTTTGTTAAAGCCATCCACCCGTGGTGTTTCTGTTACAGTAACACAAGGTAACTAAGACAACCTCATTTAAAAACCTGGGGGTGCCAAGTAACTAACCTTTCATAAGCCTCTGTTTTCTTAGCTAGAAACCAATGGTGAAAACGGCACAGGTAGTTCCCGATTTATACTGGACTCCATTCTGATGGAAACTCTGCTGGTGTAGTGGTTAAGTGCTACTTTTGCTAACAAAAAGGTCCGCAGTTCAGAACTACCAGGTGCTCCCTGGAAACTCTATGGGGCAGTTCTACCATGTCCTATGTGGTCATTATGAGTCAGAATCAACTCCACGGCAAGCGCTTTGTTTTCTGTCTGGTAGTAAAGAGCACGTTCTAAGAGGGAAGACACTGTATACACTGCTGTCTTTCCTCCTTGGCCATGCACTTAAGAAGTCTTCAACAAATATTGGTGTGTTCTTGGTTTTCTAATTTGAGCACCAGGCTGGGATAATGCCCTGGTGCTCAGTGGTAGCTCAGAGCAAAAAAGGGTGCTGAACTTCATGGCACTTAAAAATACCACTGTGAAAGGAGGAGTATTGTTACTGGATCTTACGGGATCCATGGTAATAACTAGTAGCTTACTAAAATTATTTTACGGGGTCAGTGAAAAAGGGGAAGGCCTTCAACAAGATGGAATGACACAGAGGCTGCAACAATGGGCTTAAGTATAAAAACAATTGTGGGCATGGCACAGGACTGGGCAGTGTTTTGTTCTGTTGTGCACAGGGTTGCTATGAGTCGGAACTGACTTGATGGCACCTAACAGCACAATAACAAAATTATTTTTAAAAATGCTTACTGGTTCTTGATGTGGGGTCCTGGAAAAGTTATGGATGAGGTAAAAAAAAGTTCTAAAGAACTCCAGCTTGGCCCAAACACAGTGAGTATTGGAAAAGAGAATTTGATAAAGTGTCTTAGATGGACAGTTCTTATGTTAAAGCCAGAGGAGGGTCAGTATCCTAGAGAGACCTGCTTTTTCTCATCATGGACAAAATACCCTTCTGTGGTGGCCAATCTTAAGTGTCAACTTGGCTAGGCTTTGGTTCCCAGTGGCTTTCCCACACCCTGGCCTAGCAGTTGTTCCAAAACATAATCTAGTGCTGTATCATCAGTCAGTCAAAAGGGGATTTCTTAGGGTGTTTTATGTCTTCAGACTGTAAATATTCTAGCAGAATTCTCTCTATTACTCTTCATTCTTCCCATTGCCTGACCTATGGATCTCTGGGACTCAAGCCCTCCTAAGTTTCAAGCCTACCACCTGACCTATGGATTTGGGACTTTCCAGCACTCAGTTATGTCAGCCAGTTCCCCGAAGTAAGTATCTGTCTGTCTGTCTGTCTTACTGGTTTTGATCCTCTAGAGAACCTTGAGACAGCTCCCTTGGGGCCATAGGCACTAAAGGCTGACAGAACTCTTGGGGGTTTGAGGGTATCTCTATACTCTGGAAACCCTGGTGGTGTAGTGGCTACTTGGCATAGTAGCTAACCAAAAGACCAGCAGTTTGAATCCACCAAGTGCTCCTTGAAAACTCTATGGGGCAGTTCTACTCTGTCTTATAGGGTTGCTATGATTCAGAATCAACTCAACAGAAACTGGTTTGGTTTCTAAACTCAGCAACTTTCTACTTCCTTTAGGGTTATTTCTTCCCCCAAATCTTTCTTTTGTCGCATTTCTTTAGGTCAATGCCAGCGATCTACCTCGGTGTTCCTCAAACTTCAGTCATTTTAACAACCACCTCTATGACTGTTCTCATGAATAATATGCCAGTTATTCTATTTTATTTGCTATTTGTACTTTTTTGGGGCCTAAAATCACAATACTTTACCACATAAATGAAAACCTAGCATCACAGGGTGTAAATAAATCAACAGTAAACATAACACACATAAAGCTAATCATATACAACATAACATAATACACATACATACATAACTACTAAAATAAAGTGTTTATCAATGTATCACCTTCAATCATTTTCCTATCCCCTGTGGCTGAAAACACCTTTTGGAAAGCACACATCATATTTAATCTTGATGGGGTGTGGTGGTGATTTCTAGAAATAACACTGCAGGTAAGCAAGCAGGTACTCGCAGAACGAGAATTTCTGGCACTTTGAAAGGGTGGCGGCAGAGAAAAGCTGTGGTCTCTTCTGGGCTGAGAGGGGTGTGAAGTGTAATTACTGTGTACTGACACAGTGCCAGAGATCAGACGCTCAGAGAGTATGACCTTACAAACCACATTTTATAGAGCAGAAAAACAAGACCGAGAGAGAGATGGCCAGCCAGGGCCAGGTGGAGTCTGGAATCTGATCCCCTAAATTCCCACTACTAGTGGGGTTTGGTTAAGCTCTCGAGAATCTCAAACCTGTTGCTTTGCAGATTAAAAATGAGGTCTATGGTGCACGTGGGCTGTGTCTTGTGCGTGATGAGGACACCAGGGCTGGATTACTCAATAAACAAAGGATGCAGGAGCCCAGTGGGCCGGTCCCACCAAGCTGCAGTGCACGATTTCACCACCCCCCACCACATCAAAGACGCGGGGAAACCCACATGAAATCACCCGCTTCTGATCAGCAAGCAAATACCATGGAGCACCTACCTTGCTCAGTGCAAGCCGGCGCCCATGGGTTTACTGGTTAACGCATCCCCGAGGACACATCGAGAGTTTGCGACAGCCGCCTGAGGAAGCATCTTCTTGATGGCGTAAATTTGAATCATTCTTATCAAAAGAGAAAAGTATGTTTTGGGTGAGATGACTGTCCTTCAACAGCTTATTGAAGAGAATTCTGTCTTGTTGTTCTGTAGGCAGCTTTTATTTATTTTTAAATCTACTCCTTGCAGATGGCTAAAAAATCACAATGTTGAAGGTATATGGTAACAAGTTTTCCCAGCAGTCCTAACTTTGAATCCCACAATTACCCTCCCTGGAGGCCACTGCTGTGGCTGATACATGCATGTTTTTCCAGAAACTTAAAGGTGGAAGGGTAGCTTAAAATAACGCAAGACAAACCTGCCGTCTTGAGTGGCCTGCGCCTGAGGGCGACCCTATAGGACAGAGCAGAACCGCCCAGTCGAGTTTTCAGAGACTGGTACATTTCCATTGGTGACCTTTTGGTTAGCAGCCAAGCTGTTGATCACTGCGCCACTAGTGCTCCGCTTTAACAGAAGCGCCAGTGAAATATCTGAAATAAATTTCACCAGAATTATAATCTTTGGGGGAAAAAATCCTCCATCTCCACCAAGGCAGTAAAAGGACGGAAGAAAAGTCCCACCGTGGGCACGTGCGCGTGAGTGCGTGCGCGCGCGTGAGTGCGTGCGTGCGCGTGCCCGTGCGCGTGCACAAGACTAATCCACTTTTGTGTTCCCTTTTTTCGCGTTTTCGGGCTCCTGCAACTTTACCGGGCCTTTATTCTGAAGTCTTGCATTTCTCCCAAGAGTGCCACTTTTGTTTAACGAGGGCAACACGAGTGAATCCGCCGGAAAATAAAAAGAAAGTGATATTTTAATTTTCTCCAGCCTGAAACACAATTACACTCAAGGAAAAGTGCCAGTGGTTCTAAATCGTAAGTGTATCCACGCCTCATTTTATGAAACAGAGACGCGTTCTCTCCAAATTGGCTGTGAAGTGAATAAACATTATTGTTCCGCTGAATTGAGCTGTAGAATAACGGGAGCTTCCCATAGGTACTGAAAAGAAAAAGAAAAAAATCTTCTACTAGACAAGGAAGAAATGGCCCCCAAGCTGACTGTGGCTGACATGTGAAGTGTAGAAGTGACTCTGTGCTGTCTGAGACTGAACCACACAGCCTTCTTCCCAAGACCCTAGACCCCAGTTGCTAAGGCTTGCTTGCATTTTTTCCTCCTTTGCTCCTTCCGTTCTCCTAGGGAGGGACTGTTGAGCCAGTGGGCTGCATGTAGTATTTTGCTACCTGTCTTAGTCATTCAGTGCTGCTATAAACAGAAATACATACAAGATATGCTTTTCACAAAGAGAACTTTATTTTCTCATATAAAAGTAGGTTGAAAATACAAACTCAGGGCATCAGCTCCAGGGGAAGTCGTTTTCTGTTGGCTCTGGGGGAACGTCCTTGTCATTGCTCTACCTGGAGGCGCAGGGACACTGGGTGCAAAGGGGTCTTCTTTCCTGATGATATGAGGTCCCCACCTCTCTGCTTGCTTCCCTTTCCTTTATATCCCAAGAGATTGCCTCAAGGAACAATACACTCTTAGAGACTCAGTCCTACTTCACTAATACCACCACTGTCCATCCTCCATCATTAACATCACAGACGCAGAATTTATGGCATATAGGAACATCACACAATATTGGGACTCATGAGTCCTGTGTACAATTTTGCAGGGGACACAGTACAATCCATGATACTACCTGAGAGCCTGGATATTCCTTAAGTTCAAGCATTTTAGTTGTATAAATCCGGTGTATAAATCCTACCTTGTCAACTTGGTAAATTCAGTTACAAGTATCAATTATATATGGCCTGGGAGGCAGTGTTACCCTGTATGTTAGCTTCTGGGTTTCACAGATTCAAAGGCTGACTTGAGACATAGCTTTGCCACTTAGCAGCTAAGTGAGCTTGGATCTTGTAAAGCCTTTGGCTCTTGCTTTCCGTGTCTATATGATGGGGATAATAGTACAATAATACGCACTATATGGGATTATAAAACAGATTAAATGAGATTTTATATAAATACATACAGAGACACATGTTTATGTATATGTGTGTTCTTGCATATACATAGCTGTTGCTGTTGATTCTGACTCATAGCAATCCTACAGGACAGAGTAGAACTGCCCTATAGGGTTTCCACTATACCACCACTGCCCATCCTCCCTCATTAACATCATAGAGGCTGGTGGATTCAAACTGTTGACTTTTTGGTGAGCAGCCAAGCTCATAACCACTATACCACTAGGGTTCCTGCATAGATGAGAATGATCTGCATAGCCCATGCCCTAAGCTAGGATACCCTGGTGGTACAGTGGTAAGTGCTACATCTGTAAACCAAAAGGTCGGCAGTTCAAACCTGCCAGGTTCTCTTTCAAAACTCAATGGAGCAGTTCTACTCTGACTTATAGGGCTCCTATAAGTCGGACTTGAGGGCGGTGGTTTTTTTTTTTAAAGGCTAAATATTTACGGTATGAAAACAGAAATGAGTCGCGATTGTGATGACCGTTGTAATATCATGCATTTATCCCAGTAGATTACCCTTTTTATTTATTAAATCCCAAATAAAAATCAACCAACAAAGGAAATAAAGAAATGCTAAGGGCTCTGACACAGCAATCCATTTTTATTGCCTCAAGATGTTTTCCATGGCTTTCAAGAAGCTCAAGTCTTTTACTTTAGTAGAATTTTTTCCTTCAGTCTGAAGGCCAGGGATGTTTGTTTGTTTTTAACTGACCGAGACGAAATGCTGCCATAGGCTTGAGAATTGCCATCTTCAGCTAGTCACACCGCTAGCCCAGAAGGTCCCATCCACGGTGTCTTGTTAGTTAAGTAAGTGAAATGTGGCCAGACTGGAATGTGTGTGTACGTGTCTTCACATGTGATCACAACCAAGTCGACCTTCTCACCAAGGGAGAAGGGGAGGTGTTAACAACAAGAGTTTGAATCTTAGCAAAGTCAGTTTCTAGCTGGGTGACCTTGGGCTAGTTACCTAACCTTTCTGTGTCTGCTTCCTGACCTGTGAAGTGGAGGCTGATTGTCTCTCTTACAGGTTTTGCTAACAAAATTTATGTCAGAAACCTAGTACAAGGCGGCATGTTGACAAGTGTTCTGTCTCCCTGTCTTCTCAGGGTACCCGGGATTAACCTTTACCAGTGATGCACGTGACAGGATGCCCTCAATGTTTCGGCACTAGCCGGGAGAGAAACAATAGTACACAGTATCCAAACTGCACTGAAAACCTGAATCACGTCTACAGTAACCTCTTTTATTCAAAATGGAAAGAGATCTGTTGTGGTCACAGTCACCGGCCTGACCACTTTGTCAGGAACGAGGCCTCAGAGACCAGCGCGCAATGCGAGGATTCCTGCCACAGCACCGCTTTTTAATCACGACCACCGTCTCTGTCTTTTTCCTGCTGCCCCAACTCATGCTCACTGCCAGCTTCGACTTCAGAACCCGTCACTGAATCTGTTCCTTGCAAACATCCTGAATTGTCTTTCTCACTGCCTTCAGGCCACCTGGAAGCGTCCACTCTTGGTGGCCTGTTGGCCTTCCCTTGCTGGCACCTGAGCCGCTGGCTGTTGCTGGACAAAGCCATAGAATCAGGCGAGCAAGTTTTAGCCTCATGCAGTTCAGGAGCGCACACCACGGCCTGAGCGCTCAACTCTGGCCTTCGGTTCTGCCATGTTTCCATAAGGTCAGCTCTCCCCTTTTTCTTCTCAGATCCCCTGGGTTACCTTCCAACGCCCAGCGCAGGCCGATCTTGCCTCCTTCTTTACTGAGAAAATAAAAGCTGTCTGATAGTGGTGACCTCATTTCCCCACCATCAGATCAACAAAGCTCCCAGCTCTGCCCTTTCCACTCATTCCCATCTTTCACTCCTCCCACTTCCAAGTTTACTCCGTTTTAGTGTTGCTCCAGCTTTAAGATGCCTGTAGATCCATGAGATATAGTTAAAATGTAGATTCTGAGTTACCAAGTAGGAGTGGTGTGGAGTGGGTGAGAGGCCCAGGGCTGTGCATTTCTAACAAGCTCCCCAAACCCACTGCCATCAAGTCGATTCTGAATAAGCTCCCAGGTGATGCTAAGATGGCTGGTCCCTGGACCATACTTTGAGTAGCAAGGCTAGATTCGCATCTCTTCTTTCTTTCTCAAGGTTTTTTGTTTATTCCTTTTATTATCATGTAAGCAGACTCTAGTATCTTCCATTTTTAAAAACTTCCTCTTTGATTACACATCTATCTCCAACTACTATCCTAAATTCTCTGTATGTTCTTTTTATTGAAAGAATTTTCCATCTAAGTTGTCTCCCTTCACTCTAACTTTTACCATCTTCTTTTATGTTTTTACACTTCTTCTGATTATAAAATACCCACTCACCATGAAAAGTTTTTACACTTACTAAAATAGCATATAGAAACAAAACCCTTATCCTCCCTTTATAAGGTTTGCTTATTAGCAGTTTTTTACATTAAAACAAATTTAATTTGGAAAAATATTTATGTATAACTCACGGCTGTTGAGTCAGTTTCGACTCATAGCAACCCTATAGGACAGAGTAGAACTGTTCCGTTGAGTTTCCAATGGGTGCTTGGTGGATTTGAAGTGGCAATATTGTGATTAGCAAATACAGCTCTTAACCACTATGCCACCAGGGTGTGGAGTACAAGTCATAATTTAAGACACTTTTGTGTTCAGTCACCCAGCATGTGTTCACAATTTTCATATTAACTTTCCATTTCTGCTAAAAAAAAACAAAAAAACAAAAAAATAACGGGGGGCGGGGACAACACTACAGATAAAACTGAAACATTTTATGTGTGCCTCTCTAGTGTTGTTTCCTTCCTTTTCCAGGCAACAATCACCAGGAAGTTGGCATATTGGTTAGGCTCAGATCAGCTTCAGGTGTCACAAACTCCAACACAACAGTGATGTAGCCAAAGCCAAGTGCCATCGAGTCGGAGACGTAGACATGACACAAATAGACGCCTCTCTCACATGAAAGTCTGAGAGGGATGTCAGGGGTGCTACAGGGAATCCTAGACTCTAGCTCCTACTATTTTCAAGTCACCACATCTGTAAGTCCAGGATGGCAGTTCTAGCTCCTGCTGTCATTTCGGCATCACAGCAATAAGAAGGGGGTGTACCTCTGGAATGACTGTGTGTACGTCTCTGCTTATGGCGGTGTCTGCAATTCCATCTGCTTTCTCTTTCTGTAATTCTGCAGAATATGTCATCTGCTGATGGTCTGCTTTTTGGTCTTGCTTTTAACAGTACAGATACAGTACTTTATATTTAAAAATGTGTCATCTTTGGACATTTGGGGCCAGAAAGGTGGTCATCCACGAAGTTCATCTTCAAAGCTTGGTTTTGGACTCCTTTCTCTTCTCATTCTTCATTTCTACTTCTTAAATGATTTGATCCCTTACCAATCTCACGTTCTTTTCCCTACTCAGATAATTCTCAGCTTCCTGTCTTCAATCCCGGATGCTGAGTTTTCCTGAATGTAAGATTAGTATCTCCAGTGACCTGAGATTTCTACCTGAATGTGCCAAAGACACTTCAAAGTCAACATGTCCCAAACTGAATTTTCTGCTTGTTGTCCCATGTCCCCTCGGGTACTGCCCTTGCTGACATGGTCTTGGTGGTTTCCCCACCACCACCCCTATATTGTAGACCACAGGGCAGCTAAAGACGGAGCAGAAGGCAAGCACCTTCCTCATATAGGATGAGATCTGGGATTTGCTATCAGTAAGATGTTCACTTCTTTTGGCCCCAATTTAGTGCCATAGCTATGAGTATATTAGTTACTTATTGCTATATAACAAACCACCCCCAAATTTAATAACTTTAAGACAGTGACCATTTATTATTGCTCAAAAATCTAAGGATCTGGTCTTAGTTGGGTTGATGCATCAGTCTGTCATCGGTGGCCCAGCAGGAAGGTGACACTGCTGATCTTCATTGTGCTCCCCTCTCTGTTGGGGGACTGGTTACCCTAGGATTGTCTCAGCTCTTCCCTACATGGTTTCTTATCTTCAGCGGGGTTGCCTGGACTGACTCTCAAGGCGGGAAGGGTTCCAGAGAGTATGTAAGTAAGTGTGTGAGGCTTTCTGAGGTCCAAGGTTGAAACTGGCATGGGATCACTTTGTCACAGTCTGCAGTCCAACCCAGGTCACTACTTCCAGGGGTGTGGGACAGGACTTCACCTTTTCATGGAAGAAACCACAGAGGATGCAGGTACTGGGAAAGATTTAAGATCTGGAGCTGTGTTTTTGTCATCGGCTTGTCACAGAACGAATGGGGAATGCAGTCTTTATCTGGGTGTCAGTGCGCCTAGCTAAAGCTCCAACGGGAATGGCATAATCGGTAGGCTCTGTCTCAGTGCAATTATAGTCCCTATTGATCTTCCCTAAGTGGAGGATGTACTCTCCATCTCTTGCCATAGATAGTGATGCTGCCATTCTGACAGATTTTCTGTTCCTAACGAGGGCATGCTTGAGATTCTTCCAAGGCTCTGCTGACCTAGCAGTCTACTCCTTGACCTCTTACTCTGTAAATCAAATCCAGTTAAATTGCTTAAAAACATATTGTAAGTTTCATCACGTAGACTAGGGGTTCTTTTACAGTGCCTCGCTATGTAGCCTTTTAATATAAGCCTATTTTACATACAATTTTTTTTATTTGTGATTGGAAGTTTATCGTCCAAGTCAACCTGCCATACAGACATCCAAGTACCTGCCTCTCTGTATCTCCTGTCTGCTCTCCTTAACCTTCTGTTCCACTCTTTACTTCCAGTAGCCACTCAAACAATACTTGTCTCCTCCCCTCCACCTTCTCCTCTCACCTGTAAAAAGAAACCAGTAAGACAGCCTCATGTATTCAATTTTTATATTTAAAAGTATTATTTTTAAAGAAGTCTGTTTTCTTTTGTCTCTTATATTAAACTACTAAAACAAAATCCAAACAACAGTTAAGCATTGCCATTCTCCCAAAGTCCAGCAGCCCACATCTGGACTGACATGTCCATCCTGGTTATCTTCTTAAATACCCCTTAACAACACAAATATTTTTGGGATTCCTTAATATGGACATATGTTTTACATTGAAATAAAGATACAGGGTCATATCTGAATTTAAAATTGCTCCCCCTTAAGCCAAAAAACCCACTGCCGTTGAGTCGATTCTGATTCATACTGACCCTTTAGGGCAGAGCAGAACTGCCCAGTAGACCTTCTAAAGAGCACCTGGTGGATTCATACTGCTGACCTTTCGGTTAGCAGCAGTAGCAGCACTTAACCATCATGCCACCAGGGTTCCCCACTTCCCCATAGACTGCCCACAGTGCAGAGGGGCTCTTGGGGATTAAGAATAGCTTTCAGAGTTTATTATAACTTTCCATAACTGCTTTTTTAGGTCACAGTACTTGGCAGCTGTTTGGTGCTAGACGTAAAGTCAGCTGATGGTCTGAAAGACAGTGGCTGACACTGTCCAAGTTCACGTGGTGGCTAGCTTCCTTTGTCGGTTTCAAGTTGGAGCCTGCACAATGAAGAATGTGTTCTATCTTGCTTGAAGGCAGTTTCAGCACAGAGGCTGGTTGTACTGGGAGAGGGGCCCTCTCACTGGCCCTCCTTACCCTTCTTGCACTCTAGATTCAATAGAAGTGTCTGGCGTGGCGTTTCTCAATGTGCTTTATGGCGTGAACTGTAAAGCATTTGTTACTTTTCTGTTGCACAGCTTGACTGGCTTCCTCACGAGCTGAATGTTTTCCTATGAATCAGGATGTCATGGTCATCCTGAACTCTGACCTCCCAGCTAATTATGGACAAGATGGATGGGAGAGCAATGTTGAGTGGGAGGAGGGTGATGAGATGCCTGTGGGGTTAGAGTTGACTCCAGCTCCTAAAGATGCCAGGGTTACTGGGTAAGGTTTTGTCTGTGTGTGTGTGTGTGTGTGTGAGAGAGAGAGAGAGAGAGAGTGTAACTACAACGGAAAACACTGACACACTGAGAGCTCTGGAGGAGTTGGTGTTTGGGTTGGTACTCCATAAGGAGCTCGGTAGTGCAGAGGTTAAGCATCCGCTGCTAAACCCCAAAGGTCAGCAGATCTAATCCAACCAGCTGCTCCTTGGAAACCCTATGGGACAATTCTGCAGGGTCCCTATGAGTGGGAACCAACTCAACAGCAATGGCTTTGGTTTTTTTTTTGACTGCATGGATTTATAAACACATAAGATCAGTTACTGTATAAGTTCTCTATTTCTGTGTATGTGGGCCACATACATGAAGAGATTTGGAAGACTCAGGAATGTTTTCATTAATGGTTTAATTCTCTCACAAGCTCTCCTCTGCCCTGGACTCCTCATTCCTAGAAAGACATACATAGCTTAGGTCATGTGTGGAGATGCAAGGTGGCGGTAGGTTTAGGTCACTCCAATGCCTTCAGAACCAGGAGGGGAGGGACGAGGGCTGGGTGTGAAAGCCATATACAGTGGGGTAGTTCTTTCACACTGCAGAGTGGACATCTCCTCTAAAAGGGTGAGTGGGCATCAAGGAAAACACTGTTTCTCCAGTAAAACATTTTGGTGGGCCACACTGGCCCAGCGTGATCCCAGAAACTATAGACTGAAATTTAGCCCTTGTATAGATGCCTGTGGAAACCTGGGTGGCGTATGGATAAGTGCCACATCTGCTAACCAAAAGATTGGCAGTTCAAATCCACCAGGCACTCCTTTTAAACTCTACTCTGTCCTACAGGGTTGCTATGAGTCAGAATTGACTTGACAGCAGTGGCTTTTGTTGTTTTATAGACATCCACAGAAACAAGAGTCCTGGTGTGCATGGGACTAAAAGTGTTCCTTTCAGTTTTAGAACGGGGAAAGCTGGGAACCCTGGCTCACACCAGCAGTGCTCGCAGAACAGATGGGAGAATGACAAGTACCTAGAAAATGTGCCAGGCCCAGTGGGGAAGTGTGGATGGGAGGAAATACATGTCTACCTTGGAAGGCCTCAGAGGTCACATGGCCCTTAGCCTCATGAAGATCTCAACTCTAAAGAGATTTCAGATATGATGTAGTTTAAGTTGCTACAGCTTATGATTCAACCAGACCTGCTTCAGGTTTTCTCTGAGGATAACTCTAGGAATATCTTGGGATACAGGATATGCCTAGATGGCTTGACATCCCGGTTTCACACACTGGAGAAGCCTTGTATAGAGAGGGACATTCTGACATAGGTATAAAGCCACCTCGATATAAAACACATAGGTAGGCCTAGGGGCTTTCGGTGCAGTTTCAACTGTTTTCAGCTTTTAGCAGGAACATGACTCTCTTTTAAAGCTCAAATATACGTGTATTTAAAAACTGTCATGCCTTATAATTAACGCCCCTTTTATTGCAGAGAAAACCCTGTTGGTACAGTGGTTAAGTACTACAGCTGCTAACCAGTAGGCTGAGAGTTCGAATCCACCAGGCACCCCTTGGGAACTCTATGGGGCAGTTCTACCCTGTCTATAGGGTTGCTAGGAGCTGGAATCGACTCGACAGGAGTGGGACTGGGATTGGGTTTATTGCAGAAGCGAGGTATAGGGAAATTCGGGAGTTTCCAACAGAGCCGTATTTCCCCATGGTGGGCGAAGCTTAAGGAGGCACCTCTAAGATTAGAAGCTTGGTTTCTGCTGTGTGGTCTATGATTTAATGCTGGGCCCACACTTTCTTACACAAAATGCCTGCTGCCTAGGAACTGGATAGTGCCTCTACTCTAAGAGTGAACTGTATCAATGTATTTTCATAGTGTGACTTTGTAATAAAAAGAGAGGTACGTGTATTTTATACTTAAGAGCAAGGATTCTGGCGTGTTACTTAGGTGGGAATCTCAGTTTGGTACCTTGCTAGGTTGTGACTGAGGGCTGCCCTATGAGTTTAAGAGCTGCAGTGAGGTTCTCTTTGATACTTTTTTATTAGATGGGCTGGTATACAGTAGGAGGCCCTGGTGGCATAGTGGTTAAGTGCTATGTCTGTTAACCAAAGGTCAGCAGTTTGAATCCGCCAGGCGCTCCTTGGAAAGAAGATAGGGTAGTTCTATTCTGTCTTATAGGGTTGTTATGAGTTGGAACTGATTTAACGGTGATGAGCTTAGTTTTTGCTTAAGAACATAATACATCCTCAATAAACACTTCCTTTCTTCCTGATTTTCAAACAAGTATTCCAGGATAAACTTCCAAGTTTATATCTCCAGCTTGGAAAAAGGCTACTACTGCATTTGCTATTACCAATAGATCCCTATAGAAAAAAACAAAGAACTGTGCCATTTATTTGCAGTTTGCAGCAAATCAAGGTGACGCTCTTTTGAGTTACGTAACACCAATAGAGAGCATCTCAGACTTTATGCTCCTGATGACCAATATGCCTGGCTCAGATCTGTTGTCGTCAGGGCCATCAAGTTGGTTCCAACTCAATGGTGAACCTACACACAACAGAAGGAAACACTTCCTGGTCCGGTCCCGTGCCCACAATGGCTTTTATGCTTCAGCCCACTGTTGCAGCCACTCTGTCAATCCGCCTCGTTGATGGTCTTCCTCTTTGTCGCTGACCCTCTGCTTTACCAAGCACCGTGTCTTTCTGTTCAGATTCATCTGTTCTGACAATGTGTCCAAAGTTTGTAAGATGCAGTTTCACCATCCTTGCTTGCAACAAGCACTCTGGTTGTACTTCTTCCAGAACAGATCTGTTGGTTAGGCAGTCCATGGTACGTTCCATATTCTTCTCCAACACCACAATTCTTCCTTATTCGTTGTCCAGCTTTTATTTGCATTATGATGCAACTGAAAATGCCATGGGTTGGGTCAGGTGCACCTTTATCTTCAAGGTGACATCTTTACTTTTCAATACCTATAACTTTTATTTAATGTAACTGCAAAATAATCTAACTAGCAATAACTGGTAGGAAAAGGCTACAAAACCGTTCCTAAATTTTGAAATGCTTTCTTCATAATTAGCAAAACTACAGCTTTCAGAGTGCTAAACTATTAATCTTATTTTACAAACATTTTTGAAAATGTTATTGGACTCACATTGCCTCCTGTGATTACTGATTTCAAGTAAAATTATAGTATTGTCTGGAATCCAAGTATAAAAGGCTCAACTAATCAACTAAGAGTTTTGTGTTTTCAGTGTCTCCAGCTTTTCCATCTTGAGTACAGGTCGTATTTGTTTGTCGCATTTAGAGTTCATAAAAACAGGAAGAAAAATTTTATAGCCTCTTTATATCACAGATTGGCACAAAACCTAACAATGACTTGGAGGAAAGCAAATGCAAATTTATGACAGGATTTCCTATGTGTACTGTGATAACCGCTGGCTGTTAAATAGCACACATTTTAAAATGATGTGAAGTGCGACCAGATACATTAAGGCTACTGTTTTGGAGATATTATTTAAAATGTGTGTCCAAGGGAGTTGATCTTGTGTAAGAATGGCAGACTGGATTTAGACGCTGTCTATAAAAGCCAGTGTTAATATCATGGAGTAGGTCTAATCAATCAAAAATTAAAAAAAAAAAAAGGCATATTAACTGGTTCGATGCCAAAATCTAGAATATTCAAGTAAAAATAAAAACCTTGTGGTGAACTGGCAGAGTGTGTGCTTCTTGGCTTAGGTAGATACATGAGGCTAAAACTGGTCAGCTTCTGCTGGGTGAAGATTCGAGGGTGGAGGGGACCAGTAGCTGGTTGAATAGACACAGTAAATAAAAGGTGGAGAGGATGACAGTGCTGTCACAGGGTGGGGAGAGCAGCTAGAGTGACACAGCAGAGTGTGTGTAAGTTTTTGTATGACAAACTGACTTGGACCGTAAAGTTTCACTTAAAGCACAATATTTAAAATAAAGAATTATTAAATTTTATACTAATCAGTAAAAAAAACCTTTGTGGTTAAAAAAAAGTCTGCAGGCAATAAACTGTTCTGAAGAATCTTCAGTGAAGTGCAGTCTTGTATTATAGAAGTTCTATGGAGCAGTACTGCTTTCTCCTAAAACAGGGTCACTATGAGTCAGAACAGACTTGATGGCAGTTGGTTTGTTTTTTTGGTGTTACACTAATGAAAGCTTGCTTTATTTTAAAGAAAGAGATATTAAACACAGGTAGTCCCCAGGTCCCCAACTTACAGTGAGGTTTTGTTCCTAAGACCCTGTCCTAAGTTGGTTCTGATGTTAAGTTGGATACCATATATGTATTTCTTAGTATTACTGCCTTTTAATACTGGTATCTTTACAAATCTGATGTCTTTGAGGGTTGACATGAGAATGATAAAATCAACAAATTACACACTGCAACACTGTATGCAGTACAGCCTACTAATGATAAGGTGTTTAAAAAAAAAGTCATAAGCATGGTTTGTTCCAACTTAAGTAGGCTGTTGTTAGGTACCGTCGAGTTGGTTCTGGCTCAGAGTGACCTTATGAACAACAGAATGAAACACTGCCTGGTCTTGCATCAGGTCCACAATCACTTTTATGCTTAAGCCTGTTGTGGCCACTATGTCAATCCATCTTGTCGACGGTCTTCCTCTTTTTCGCAGACCCTCCACTCTACCAAGTATGATGTCCAAAGTATGTAACACTCAGTCTTGCCATCTTTGCTTCCAAGGAGCACTCTGGTTGTACCTGAACAGATCTGTTGGTTCTTTCGTGGTCTATGGTCCATTCAACATTCTTCTCCAACACCATAATTCAAAGGTATTAATTCTTCTTCAGCCTTCTTTGTTCATGGTCCAGCTTTGATGATGCAATTGAAAATACCATAGCTTGGGTCAGGTGAATTTTAGTCTTCAAGGTGACATCTTTACTTTTGAATACTTTAACGAGGTCCTTTGAATCAGATTTTCCCAATGCAATGCATCTTTTGATTTCTTGACTGCTAGTTTCCATGGGTGTTCCACTCTTCACGACCTCAATCCTTTCTCCATTTATGACAATGTTGCTTACTGGTCCAGTTGTGAGGATTTTTATTTTCTTGAAGTTGAGGTGCAATCCATACTGAAGGCTGTGGTCCTTGATTTTCATCAGTGTCTCATATCTTCATTTCCAGCAGTAAGGTGGTGTCATCTGCATAACATAGGTTGTTAACGAGTCATCCTCTAATCCTGATGCCTCGTTCTTCTTCGTATGATCCAGCTTCTCAGATTATTTGCTCGGCATACAGATTAAAAAGGTCTGGTGAAAGGATACAACCCTGACACATCCCTTTCCTGACTTTCAACCGTGCAGTGCCCCTTTGTTCTGTTCAATATGACTGCCTCTTGATCTATATACAGACTCCTTAAGAGCACAATTAGGTGTTTTGGAATTCCCATTGTCTCAACATTAGCCATAATTTAGTAGGATCCACACAGTCAAATACTTTGCATAGCCAATGAAACACAAGTAAACACCTTGCTGGTATTCTTTGCTTTCAGCCAAGATCCATCTGACATCAGCGATGATATCCCTGGTTCCATGTCCTCTTCTGAATCCAGCTTGAATTTCTGAGAGTTCCTTGTGAATGTACTGTTACAGTCGCTTTTGAATGACAAGGGCTACTAGTATCCAGTTATCTGCCTCCTTTTATTCTTTCACTCTCTGATGGCATAAATCAAGGACTGGCAAACTACAAGACAGGGACTAAATCTGGCCACTGCCTGTTTTTGTCAATAAAGTTTTATTGGGACACAGCCACACTTACTCATGTATGTATTGTCTCTGGTTCTTTTTGCTGTAACCACAGAGTTGAACAGTTGCAAAATAGACTGTCTGGGGTTCTAGGCAGGCTGAAAATGTTTTTAAGTAGGATAAATGGTAAAACTGTTATTAAGAAGGAGAAAAATATCCCCAGGTACTTTGAGTTAAAAGTGGCATTCCCAATATTTAAACGCAATCTCTCTAGGAATTCTTTTAACCAATGAAAAACAACAGAAACCACATCTTTGAGTCATATATTTAAAGTGTTTAGATATCTAGAGGTGAATGACTTACACATGTAAACCCTACTAATTCACAGTCCAGATGTTAACAGTGCCTCAAGAGACCAAGTATGAGGTGCCTGTGCTGGTGATGTGGGGGAGTTCGCAGTGTGCCTCGTGTCACAGCCCTGACATCAGTCAGCATGTCAGTGTGTCTGTTACACTTCACCACCCACATGTTGCCTCTGCCTCCTGCAGCTGCACACCTATAACAGCCTGAAGGTCAAAGCCAGATGGACTTACCCTTGTCACTGAACCTGCTGACCTGATGGTACTCTTTCCACCAAACTTATGGAGGAAACAAGACCAAACTTGACAGGGCCCACACTCCCAAATTTAAGAGAGAAAGGAAGAGAGGGGCCAACTCAAACGTGGCTGAATGCAAGCCACCAGCTCAGACTTCACCTCTACCAGGAGGTTATTCTTGGAGTGACACAGCTGAACTGTTGAGGAACATAAAGGACAGCTAGGACAAAGTCACGTCCAGCCAGTCTGTAAAGTGATAGCTGTCTACCGACACCTATAAATCTGTAGGACGTGAAGAGAGCTGCAGAAAATTCCACATGCTAAGCAACTCAACAGCACAGAAATTATTAGAGGTGTGAGGCGAGAAGTTCCCTTTAATGTCTAATTGAATCAGACAGGGTCACCACACACAGGGGCTACAGGGGTCATCAAGACACAAAGCAAACACGCAGGGTTACCACACGTGTGTTTTACAGCCACAGTGATTTATTGAGTGCTTTCATAATACAAGTGTACATCAACTGATCCACAGGCCAAGGTGGCAGGTCCCTAAGAAATTGACAAGCACTTTTAAGTCAATCCAAATACACATTATTTTGTTCAATCCAGCAGGCTTCTGCGTGGGGTGGGGGCCGAAGGCTGGTGACAAACAGTCTCAGTAATGCACAGTGATTCTGATTGAAGCTTTTGTACAAAAACTTGTTCCCGGTAGCATGCACCCACCAATAAAGACTTCAGTACAAAAAATTAATCCTAAGCACTACATTTAAGTAGAAACGAGAGATAATTCTGAATTTGTGTTTTCCCGGAGACCACATAAAAGGGGAAAAAAGTCAAAATAAACAAACAACGACGAGGGGAAGAAAAACCCAAACCAAACAAAACCACACAGTAATACAAAGCTTTGTAGGAAAGCTTTTACTATTACAGGTCCAACATTGTTTGTTTTTTTTTTTTTTGCTCACAGAAAATAAAAGTTGCCAGCCACTTTGAGGTGGGAAAAAACAAATCCAAATCTTTCAAGTTAAGAAATCAAAAAGGGGAATAAAACGGCAGGGTGGGAAGGAGAGGGCAGGAGGGGACAGATGACATACCGTCACAAAAAACGGTTCCAGCGCTAAAAAAAATAAGAGCATCAGGAGCGAGGGCAGGAGGGCTCTGTCGCACTTGGTGAGTGTGCTTGCACTGGCCAGGTGGGTGGCGGGTGGCGGGTGGCAGGGGCCTATGTGGCGTACCGCTTGGTCCACTGTCTAGCCATTCGGTCGTGCTCTGCTCTGTTGGTCATGTACTGCGTGGCGATGCTGCCTACCAAGGGGTCAGCTGAAAGGCAAGCAGAGTTGGGGTCAGTCAACATCAGCCTTCCTCTGGCTTCTTCTATGAACGGGGACGAAAGCAGTGTCTGGGGAGGAGGACGAGGTGGCCCTTTGAACCTGGACTGGTGTCGCTGCGGCCACAGCTCACACAGGCCACCAGGAGAATCATCTACCTCTGCTTGTCACACTGCTTGACAAGTGTCATTCTCCATCTCTCTCCCTGCAGCCCCCTTTTTTAAAGCAAGTATTTCACTGAGAAAAGGCAGGTAAGATGTGGAGTCGGAGACTCCAGGGTCCTGGAAGGACAGTCCTCAGGAAGCAGCACAGACGCAGTTCCCTCCCTGGAGGGTGCAAATGGTTACCGCGCACAGCTGCCACCTCAAAGGTTAAAGCTCCGAGTCCGCCCAGAGGCTCCTGGGAAGAAAGGCCTGGTGACCTGCTGCCTTCTGGAGCACAGGCCTCTCTAACACACGTGGGGTTGCCGTGAGTCAGAGTCGGCTGGACAGCTGGTACCGTATGGGTCCATACCACAGCAGTCGGTGGCACACGGGTCCCTCACACCTGCTCTGAGGAGCTAGTCAGAGCCTCAGCAGAGCAAGCCAAGGAGCAGACATGATGAAACAGGGAGACGTTTATGTCGCCCACAAAATTCTCAGGGAACACCAAAATCCATGTGTAGGAATTCCTTATGCAAGGATTGACAGATGTTAATGACATCGAACACTCACCGACTGACTAGGTCGTGACCTTTCACATACGGGGCCGCACTACTGGTAAACCTCAACCAGTGAGCTACATGAACCGCTGAGGGGCTGACACGCGAGGAAGAGGAAGGCACAGGAGTCCCGTGTCCACGGCGGAGTGAGGGTCAGCTCAGGGCCCTGGGCCAAGCCCACCTGACCGACTGTTTCCTACCCAGAGTGCGGACCAAAAATCAAATCAACAAAAAAAGGAAATGTAGGTTCTCTCTACACCAGACTTGATCTCTTCTCTCCAAGTCTCTAATTTCACTCCTTCTCTGACTTTATTTCCTGTTTGGGGTGGGGAGAATGTGAGTGGCTAGAGGAGGCAGACAAGAAGGAACCAAAGGGGAAAAGGAAGAGAAAAACCAGTATGCTAAAGCTGAATATAAAAAAGAAAAAGCAAAGAGCATGGAAGTCTGTCTCTGCCCTAAGCCCACTTGTAACTTGGGAAGATTCTGAGACCCTAACTAGGAAGACACTCACAGGCACACCTTCTCAATACAAAGGTGTCACAGAAACACCTTTCCACTTACGTGCTGAGGCTGCTGCTGCTGCTGAAACCTCTGAAAGCCCAGCCAACGTGACCTGGCTTCACGTTTCCTGGGTGTGTGCTAAGCCTCTCATAATTATCCTGGGGAGTGGCCAGCTTCTTGCACTGGCTTACCTCAATAACAATTAACAGAATACCTGATACACAGCTCTGTCCAAAACTTCTCTCACACACAGCAGGGGTGAAGTCAACACAAATGGACTAAATGCAAAACACAAATGGACTAAACGCAAAACTGAGTAGTATTCTAAATAAAGCCTAACACTTCCAGAGTACCAGGGTCATGGCCTTCAGGACCATGGCTCCAGGGGACATTTATGTTGATAAGCTCAACCGAGTTTTTTAAGCCAACGTTCTGCATGCCACTATGGTGAGTGGTGTGTGGGGTCTTAAAGCTAGCAAATGGCCATCTAAGGAGCATTAATTGGTTTCAACCCACGTGGAGCAAAGAAGAAAGGCGAACATCAAAGACACAAGGAGAAGCGTGAGCCCAAGAGACAGAAAGGGCCACATGTACCAGAGACGACATCAACACGCTTGCTGTGAGTGGGAATTGACTTGACAGCACGAGGTTTGGTTTTTTGGTTTGGCACACCAACATGAGACCAGAAGAACTAGATGGTGCCCAGCCACTACCAAAGACTGCCCTTTCAGATAACTCAACAGAGAGTCCCTGATGGAAAGGAAGAAGTGAGGAGTGTAGAACTTGAACTCGAGTAAAAAGACCAGACTCGATGGTCTAACAGACTGGAGGGCCCCCAGAAGACACGGCCTCAGGATGGTTAGCTCAGAACTGAAACCATTCTGGAAGGTAACTCCTCAGACAAAGACTGAAGTGCCATCTAAGACACAAAATGATACTGGTAAAACGTGTGCTTCTTGGCAGACGGATGCAGGAGCCTGGACAGCTCAGCTGAGATGAGAAGACAGACGGGGACAGGAGCTGGATGAACAGACACGGGAAATACGGATCAGGGGGTTGGAGTGTGCTTGTCACAGTGTGGTGAGAGTAGCTACAGTCATATGGCAAACTATGTTTTGTTTTTTTTTAAATGAGAAACTTAACTGTAAACTTTCATTTAAAACACAATGAAAAATAATTTACAGTTAAAAAAAAAATCACAGAGCAGAGTCCTACTCTGGTACCCATGTGGTCACCATGAGCTGAAATCAGCTCATGGCAGCTGAAATCATGGCAGCCTTTTTTTTCCTTCTTCTTTTTTAATGTTGGAAGAGCAACTAGTGACACTAACATCGTACTTCAAATCATATCCTTGCACAGTGTGGCACGCAGGGAACAAGTCTGTCTTTCCAGCTCAAAGCAGGTAGAGAGCCGCAGATGAAAGGGTGAAAAGAAACAGGACAGACGCTGCGGGGTGAGGGCAGGTGCTGCATCCAGTGTCCACAGTGCGGCGGTTAAGGAGAAAGGGGGACAATGTCAACGCAAGTCACAGGGGTAACACAACTGACATGCAACACGGGAACTTTTGCATGTTTAAATAATGAATATTTAATGTCTTCAGCATTCCTTTTACCTCGCCAAGTCTGATTTCCAAAAGAAAAATACTTTCCTCCTGTAAAATCATACATGCAAACTATGGAAGCAAAAATAGTAATAATAATTCAAAACCTCCAGCAGTTTACAAGGCAGAAAGTTATAAATGAATAACATCTGTAAACTGATCCGGACAGAACTATGCTGTAAACCTGGTGTATAGGTTACTGTATGTCTTTTCCACACACATAGTTTTTTAAAAAATCACTATAAGGTAAATTACTCTTCATATCAATAACTACTACTCTACCTATTTTATTTTTTAAATATTAGTAACCAATATCTTGTTTTCAGACATTTGGGTTCTTTCCAAGTTTCTGCAATTATAAAAATGCTGCGAGGAACTTTGCTGCACATGCAGCTTTGTAAAAAGTATGCTCATCTTACATTTCATTACAGTATAAATGAAGGAGTAGAGGTAAATAAAGGCATTTGAGAATTACATTATTAGCCAAAGTTAAGACTGTAAGTAACTGACTGGGACCTACGCAATCTAAGTGTCATCAGCAACCATCACAGTGAATTTAATGGAACCAGAGACTCTTTGTGGTGTATTTCTAGTTACAATTCAGAGTAAGAGAAACTTCTGTTATGGAGTTTTATCTTTCATGGACACAGACATAACCAAATATAACTAAATTCAATGCTGTCCAGTCAGTTCCAACTTCAAGCGACCCTACAGGACAGAGCAGAACTGCCTCACAGAGTTTCCAGAGACAGCCTGGTGGACTGCAAATGCCGGATACAGACAGAGCAGCAACAAAAAAAACAACCTCCAACTGTAAGTTACCCGGCTATTTCACTAACAATTTCTTTCCGAAAGGGAAGGAAGGACTTCTCTCCCATCATTTGGAGTTCTAGACGATTAATACTTTCTCAAATCCTTATTAGCTTTTGAGATTATCATCTATTGGTTTTATTCTTAGCTGCAGAAAAGCCACCAAGTTCATCAGTGGGTAAGTAAACTGCAATCTCAGCCTCCTACATGTTCTGCCTATGCTCAGCAATGATTTGCATTTTTGAAAACAGTAGTATATTTACCCTCAAAGAATAGGGTTAGATGACTGTCAACAATCACCTGCACCAAACAGCAGTGTGGCATGCTTTGGGACAGTCCCCCCAGGGCAGGACCTACAGTGTGGCCAACGTCTGAACACAGGGTGGGGATGGGTATGCAATCCCACCCATCAACCACATCTACCTGACAGGAAGCTTTCTCTAAGTCATAGCACCTCATCTATCACTAAAAATCATGGTGACATCTTCGCTGACAGAATACAAGCCATGAACTACTTCAAGGCCTGAATGCAAGAGTAAGAGGGAAAGGTCACTCAGTGACGATGGGTACCACACCTTCTTCTGAAGCATCTGTTTCCCCTTTGCCATCCTGACTCCCTGCCCGATGTGTGACTCCCTCACACATCGAGGAGGTTCCATTCAGTAAAGGTTTGTTGAGTGAGTAACAATCATTATTTACAAGCGAGGGAAAGATGATCGTTCTGCCCACCTTCCTCCCACCCACCCACCCCACTTTCTTTTTTTAGATCTGTGGGGTGTATACTTCTCCTTCGAGATGGGAAGGTCAAGCCAACTCCCGCGCCTCCTTCTCAAGCCTCACTTCTCCCCCGGCGGGGCTCCGCCAAGGAACCCGGGAGCATCCCCGGGAAAGGCCAGGAAGGGAGACAGAGATGACGACTGGTGGGCTAAGGGGCAGCCGGACGGCACGAAGAGGTGGACACTGAGGGCAGCAGAGAAGCCGGGCAGGCCACCCGACTGAGGATTATTCTGTTCGTGAGGACGGAGATCATCCCACTTTGGTTAGGTGGTGTGGAAGATATTAATTTTCCTTTCTCTTTTCACAGGGAAAGACACGTTCTTAAGGAAATGCTACACTCTCAAGGAAAACACATGGGCTGAGGAGCCAAACTGCCTGGGTTTGCATCTCAGCTGCACAGAGTCAAACTGTATGACTCCAAGATGGGCAATTGTTTCACTTCTGTCTGCCTGTCACAGATTGAACTGTGTCCCCCAAAATGTGCATAGTAATTTGGCTGGGCTGGTGATTCCCACTATGGGTGATGGTCCTCTATTCTGTCACTTTCCAATGCTGTAAATCCTAATCTCTGCCCGTGGGTAATAGAGTGGATTATGTTCTAGAGGATTCGGGTGGGACTCTAACACCCTTCCTAAGGTCACCACCCAGCTCCAATGTAAAGGGAGTTTCCCTGGAGTGTGACTTGCACCACCTTGTATCTTTTCAATCTACAAGAGACGAAAGGGGAGCAAGTGGAGAGCTGGGAACCTCATCCCATCCAGAAAGCAGCAGCAAAAATGAAAGAAAGGCAGCAGCAGGAGCAGAGTGCATCCATCAGACCTGAGGTTCTGCGCCAAGATGCTCCCCAGCCGGAGATGGATGCGACACAAGGAAGGTCCTCTGGACCTGAGAGGGAAGGCCTTTCCCAGGAGCGCACATCCCGAATGCGGACTTGGAGCTTACTGGACGGCGTAAGAACCAACTTTTCTTTGCTAGAGCCACCCGCTCATGGTATTCCTGTCAGAGTAGCCCCAGCGGAGGAGAGCTGTGCCTCTGTGTCTGCAACTGCACAGTGGGGACAGAGACAGCACCCCCACTTCACAGGCTGTTACAAGAAATAAGCGAAGGGACCCTTGTCCAGCCCAGAAGACTTCTGCTGTTATTTTCAAAATGAAGACAGGTGCATGAAACCATGTGTGTCTTATAAAAATGTAAACCTGATGGTTTCATTGGCAATATTCTCTTGAAATCCAATCCAAACCGAGCAGAGCTCCCAAGGTCTTTGGTGATGCAGACCCTCTCCTAGCCTCCTACCCCACATTTTAACCATGAAAGAATCACTGACTGTTCTGTTTAACAAGCCCTGTTCTTTCAGGTTCACGCGTGTGCTGATGTCAGTTTCCTGCCTGGGGTACTGTCCCCACTGCTCCACCTGCCCAGGCTTCAGCTCATTTCTGGACAGCTCAAGCACAGCCCCTTTGGGGACACCTTCTGCTGGCTTCCCAGTGGTCTCATGTGTGCCACCTATGTTTTACCTGTTCCTGCTTCTATCCTTGCACTGATTGCACTGCCTTCTTTAAAAAAAAATTCTGTGTCTGTGGCAAAAGTTTACATAGCAAATTAAGAACCCCTTTAACAATTTTTATGGAAGCTGTTCCATGTCACTGGCTACAATTTATACTACATGTCAGTATTTTCATTATTTCCATTCTGGTGGTCCTGTTTCCCTTGGTCAGGCTTCCCTGCCCCTTCCCTTTTGCCTTCTCATCTTTGCTTTTGAGTAAATGTTTCATTTCAAGGGATAAACTGTTAAAGGAAAAATAGTACTCAAGGGTGATTTTGTTCATTTTATATATAAGCCAATCTATTATTTGGCTGGAAAGTTGACTGCCAGAAGCAGCCTGAGTCCCAATTTCAAAGATTATCTTAGGGCGACAGTCTCTGAGGTCCCTCTACTCTCCAAGAAGTTTGGCCTTCTTTAGGAACTTGAGTTTTCTTCTCCGTTTTTCTCCCATTCTATCTAAGATCTTCTATTGTGTCTCTGGTCAAATACCCAGGAGTGGTAGCCCGGCACCGTCTACATCTTCTCATCTTGGGATTATAGTTTGTACGAGCTGCCTGTCCTGTGGACTAGTTTCTTTTTGAGTCGTTGACTACTTTCCCTCTCTTCTGCTTCCTACAAGTAAAAGAGACTAACAGCTGTATCTTAGATGGCTGCTCTGAAGACCCCAGATACTACTCACCAATCTAGGACCACAGTGCCTTCTGACGATCTCTTTACTTACCCCTATTTCCCAGCGGGCTGCAGCCGACATCTCTTCACTCAAGAAGCATTTACTGAGCCTGTGCTAGGTTTCAGACCCCCTTCCAGGTCCTGGTGAACCGCAGTTACGCCAGCTCCTGCCCCCAGGCACTCTCTAACTTTCTTTTCTCTATCCCGCCCATCACCCCGAGGTTTACAGCAGGATGGACAGATTGAAGAACACAGGGCAATAATGCACACACATAAAATACCAGCGATATGCTGTACAACGGCCTCATGAGGCAGGTGTGCCTCTGCGGCAGTGGCAACACACCTAAGTTTCATCACAGAGGTCAGTCCTCTACACGTGAATTAACAGTGACTCAGAGGAAAGGAAAGATGGTTCTGACGGTCCGTCCTTTCTCCTGACTTCTCTTTTTATTTAATTATTTTACTGATACCTCTAGTCCACACTTTGTCATTTCTCAAATCCCTCAAGGCTGCAGGCCACTGGTTCCACAGCGTCGCCTGCGCTGGTGATGGACATGCAACCTCTCTGCCATCCACCAAGTCACTGGAGGCCTTTGGTGGGTTTGCCTCGCAGTGATGAGGAAGAGCTCACTGCGGTTTCTCTGATGGATGTTTTCGTCCACGGTCTGGGCTAACCTGGTTTTATTTTAAGTCTTTTTTTTTTTTAAATCGAAAACAGATGATAACGCACAGCAATTGTTGGCTACCCATGTGTGCAGAGTAGAACTGCACCCCATAACGGCTTAAGGGCTGTAACCTTTCAGAAGCAATCAAAAGGCCTCCCTTCTGAGGTGCCCCTGAGTGGGTCATCACGAGCTGGCAGTGACAGCGAAAATAACAGGAAGACGCTAATAACAAATTCAAATAAGAAATAAGCACAGAGGTGCCCACGATCCTACACCTTTTGCCCTCACCCTTGCTCTGTCTCAAGGCTCCCTCCATCTCCAGGTAACTACTGCTCATTTTTCTTTACTTACTGTATTTAAATGCGACAGGATTCATCCCATGATACGCACTCTGCGACTTTCCTTCTCCTCTTTCACGACACGCTGTAATTGTTAATCAGTATGGCACACACCGATGCTGTTGTTGTTAGCTGCCGTCAAGAAGGCCTCCCCACCTCTACCTATAAATCTTTCCACTATTCTGCCACACAGATAGGTTGTTCCTGTGACTGCTCGTAGGTAGCTCGTCTGGTTTTGGGGTTTCTGGCTATAGTTCTCTTTGTCAGGGTTATTCTAGTTGATTCATTATGCAAAAGGTTAAGGGCTAACTTTTGCTGTTTTGTACTATAAAATTATCTTTCATCGCTCCCTTATGGTACTGTCTCTATAGTACCGAGTAAATTTTCTATCTCCTATACTTTCAGTAAGCTGCCTTTCAATAAAAGATGTATGTTCACTCACTGCATCCCACGCCCAATGGACTAAGATGCCCCTGGGTCCTGGGCCCTTCCCGTGACTGGCTGTGATCAGACCTCAGCACACATGGTCCTTGACATGACGGCACATACTACTGCCAAGAGCGCACTCAGTCCTAGCTTCTTGTTTTTAATAATTAGGGAACGTTCCCTTGCGTAGTTACACGCCCTCTGCTTTTCCTACTGACGCACGTTTAGCGTTTGACCCACTGTGGCTATAATTAGCATCAGAGACTTGCACATGTCTTTGAGCACATGTCTGAGCATGTCTAGACAGGAGACACCTTTGCGCCTCTCAGTGACAGTGCTGGACCAGAGAGTGCACATTTTAAACTTCTGGTCAACTGCCTTTGAATAAAGGATGTCCAATTCACCCTGTTTCTAGACATTTTTGCCAATGTTGTCTTACCAGTCTTTTAAATTTTGTGCCAAGCTAACAGGGAAACAATACTCTTTCGTTGTTGAAAGGGCATTTCACTTCACGCCTGCCGAGGCTGAGCACCTTTTCACGCCTGCTCACCGTCTGCATTTCATCTGCGAGTCACATGTTCACTCCCTTGTCCAGTTTTTTCTTACTGGCATGAAGGAACACTTCATATATCATCAACACTAACAATGCAGGAAGTGCAGCCCTGACCTTGATACCTGGCCACAATCCACATTAGCTGTAGCTGCTAGAAGACTCAACAGCTCAACAGCATTTCTGGCTCTACTGCAGGGTGGCGATCAGAGGTCACACAGGTTACCATCACATCTAAGGAGCAGGACACCATTATGTGGACTTAACCCTTAGTATGTGAATACCAAACCATCAAAAAACCACCAAACCCTGTGCCATCCAGCTGATTCTGACCTATAGAGGCCCTACAGGACAGAGTAGAACTATCCCATAGAGTTGCCGAGGTGCACCTGGTAGATGTGAACTGTCAACCTTCCGCCTAGCAGCCACGGCATGTAGCCACTAAGCCTCTAGGGTTTCCATACTGGTTTTTAAATGTCGACATGCATTCGGAACGTAACGGAGGACGGAAAGTCTCCGTCGGTCTAAGACAAGCTGGATGGCACACAAGAGAAAGACTTGGAACTGTCATCCTACATATGAAGGCAAGGCGGCCAAGTGAGAGGGAAGAGCAGCTGTCACATGTCAGAAGGCAGCTGGAATAAACAGGCCTTAATACTGTCAGTGCGGACACTATCACTGATGGAGGGTGATGCGGCAGCCCAAAGTATTATTTAAAAAAGATTCACTTACTTGACCACTTAAAAATTTTTAAAAATGTCTAAGAGGCATCCTAAGCTAGCTTAAAGAACACATGATGTGCTGGAAGGAAACATTCACTCTACAAATAACAGATGAAGGGCATTTTCCTTTGGGAGGCACTTAATTCATTTTGGTTGAATACTGACTGGGCAGTGTTCTCAACAGAGGACAGCCTATGTCAAGGCTGGGATAACCACCACAAAATGAACTTCTGAGAGACAAGAATAAATTTACAACATTTTATTCTCAAGAACTGAAGTACTATTGCAGTTTCTCAATATGGCTTTAAAGTGTGTCATTTTGATACAGCGGTATCATTTCTTGGTACTGCCTGCTGCTAGATGAGGTCTTTGCACACTGGCAATACTTCTAGAGTTGACTGTTTTCATCCGATGAGAAGCATGACCTGTTTGGCTAGGTCTGGCCCAATGGGTTCCTGCAGATGGAGGTGCTGCTCCCCAGGACCTAAGCTTTCTGTTTTCTCTAATTGTTACAGAAAGGCCTAGACCTGTCTCCTGGCCTCAAGACCTGAACACCTGGCCAAAGGCAGACCCAAGCCCTGGGCAATGTATGACAAAAACATTCTGAATGTTTTAAAAGTAGACAGAAGATACGTCCTTTGGCAGTTTTATTTCTAATATTTCTGCACGTATGTGTTGCTTTGCACAATCATTGGACAAGCTGCTTTCTCTGCCAGCAGCCACTGGGTACTACTAAGTCCTTTTCTGTGGGTGTTTGCCAAGGATGCAGGCTGTGTGGCACTCCTGGGATGGCAGTAAAGAGACCCTGTTCTCACGTAGGACCTGGCCCTCATGCCCAAAGACGTTAGACCCAAACCGAACCTGTTGCCCTCAAGTCGGTTCCAACACATAGCCATCTGAAGGGACAGAGCAGAACTGTCCCAGGGGGTCTGCAGGGCTGTGGCCTCTGGGAAAGCAGGTTGCCATGCTACTCTCCTACAGGGTGAGGGTGGGTTCCAACTATCAGCCTTTCAATTAGCAGTTGAGTGCTTAACCACCGCACCACTAGGCCTCCTTCCCAAGAGTTGGGCCTTGAAAATGGTGAAGAAGGAGTATCTGGGAATCTGACCATGCTCCACCCACTCGGATGGAGTGAAGGAGGAAATTAAACCTGATGAGAGTTTTTTTCCTCTCTCTATATTTTTAAATTGTGATAAAGTGAAAATTTACAGTCCAAGTCAATCTGCCATATAAAATCCCGAGCACCTGGCTCTACGCAACTCCACCTGTTCTCCTCACCCTGTGACAACATACTCTTCCTTTCCACTCTTCACTTCCAGTATCTACTCAACCAGCACTTGTCCCATCCTCTCCACACTCTCGTCTCACCTCTAAAAAGAAACCAGTTGGACAGCCTCGGACCTATGTAAGGTCAGACAATTAAGTTCACGAACTCATCCTACCAGTTCATGAACTTGCCACCGTGTGCAATGGCCATTCCAGAAAGAGTTCCAAAATGGCTCTGACGGGTGGACTAGGCACTGGCATCGGTGCCCAGCTTCCCCAGGGGAGTACTTGCAGGTGACCACAGTGATAGTCAGCACTGAGACAGGTAGTTCTAAGAGTAATGAAGTTCATGGACTCAATCATCAGACCACATATTGAACCACAAAGTACACACACCACTGGCGTCACTCCGTGTCAAGATGGGAGTTTTGAAATGGCCCAGATAAACCTCCTCATCACTGAAAATCACTTGAAGGCCACCAGGGATGCTACATATTGTTAAGAGACAGAAAAGGAAGATTCAATGAAACACAGCCCAAGACAGCGGCTGGAAGAAATTAAAACTATTCCATATTCATGCTCCCTGGGTTGAGGCTGCTCAATAAAACAGCTACACTGGCTAAAATCTAACACATAACGCTGATAAAATATTAAAAAGACTTTAAAACTCATGCCACAGTCCTACGTAGCAGTGTTACGTACATCACATCCATGTGGGTCCTGAAACAAAAAGGGCCTGTTAGAATAGACCCAGCAGAGACGGCGCCTTCCTACAGTGAAGCTGTCAGACTGCGATTCCAGGTTTAGGTCAGTGAACTTCCCAGAGAACTCTCAGAGGATGTCCTCACAGTAGAGGGCCTGTTCACAGGACATCAGCGAACCACGTCAGTACTTTCCTGAACATACTGACACAAGGAGCTGTGGCCGCACGTATCACAGGAAAGAGTCAGAGATGCCAAGATTTGGAAAGCTACACTTGAAGGAGGAAAAAAAGGCAGCTTTACTGAGACACAATTCAGACGCCATGAAACTCATCCACGTGAAGTGTGCAACACTATGGTTTTTAGTATATTCCCAGAGAGGTGTGCGACCGCTACCACAGTCAGTCAGAGGATATTTTCATCACCCCCAAAAGAAACCTCGTGCCCATCAGCAGTTCACTCTGCGTTCCCCCGACACCCTCCAACCCTAGGCAACCACTCGTCTGCTTCCTGTCTACACGTTTACCAACTCAGGCCATTTCACACACGTGGAATCGCACCGTGTCTACCCTTCTGTGTCTGGCTTATTTCACTCAGTAGAATGCTTTCAACGTTCTTTCACGTAGTGCCACGTACGTGTGTGTCGCGGTCACTCTGTAAGACTAGGTAACACTTCACGGTACGAACGCGGTGCTTTCACACAGGTAACACACACCTTCTGCGTCTGTCTGCCACTGTTCCTTCCCCGTGAGGTGTCTTCATAGACGTGTTATGCGCATTTTTTAATGGAAACCTGTGGAAGGAGGACTGGCACGGTGGCACACGAGAGGGAAAGCACGGTCAGCAAACAAACGCAGAAGGCAAGCATTATCTGCCTAAGATACAGTATACCACATTTCATTTATCCATTCAGCAGTTATGTGCATTTGTGTTTTTTTCACTCTGGCTATTGTGAAGAATGTGGCTACGAACCTTGTGTACGAGTTTCTTCTCTGCAATACGTTCTCCAGAAAAACTTGCTCCTGTCAACCATGGAAGTAAACTCTCTTAAACTGGAATTGATTACTTTTCATGGTCCCTGGCTGTGGGAGACAGAAGATTATCCTCATCCAATCTCCCCTCTGCTCTCCCCAAAGGAAGTAAAAGTCACAATGAGACTTATTTGTAATACACACCTTTCTTCAAAATAAGATTATTTAAGTTTCACAGGCCTTGAATGTACTCCATACACTAGAAACTAGTTCTTGATCAGTTCCCTCGCAAACTGTCCTTTTGGTTCCCAGTCATCTTTTGTGGCGAAGGGTGGGATGGAGCCAGCAGTGACAGTGGGTGTGACTGTGGTGGTCATGTCCCATAGTTGTCACACGTGTCTGGTCCCCATGGCCTCTGGGAATGTGGGCACGGCCCCCCAGACATAGAGTCCCTGACTTGGCCCTCAGTGGCTTCAGTTCACTGGACCGGTCTTTGCAGGCTGGAAACCTGTGAGGTGAGACAGCCTGCTGACTCATGTGGGTCTGGTCCACGCTGAGAAATGACTTTCCACAGAAGGTGCAGGCTTAGGTTTGGGCCAAAGCCTTGTTCTTACCCTTCCCCTGAAGCTGGACTAACCATGGCCTGGGTCGTGGAAGGCACTTATCTCTGCGCTCACCAACTTGCTCCTGTCCCTGAAGGTCGGCAGGGCCTCTCCTTCAGTCTTGCATGACAATATCAGCAAAGTTGCCTGCATGTCCCTTTGATACATAGTGGTTTAATCAATGAGTGATCAGGTCCAGTGTCTAGTCTGTAGGGGTAGCAGGTTCCTGGCTAAGCACTCTTCCTTCCCACGCTTGGTCTTACATGACATTCCCCCTTGCAGGATCGGAGGCTCTCTAAGCCACCGACTTAAGGCAGTAACTACCTGGGTAGCCTTGCTCTCATGTTTTTGTGGTTTGGTATTTAGTAACCTCTGTGTCTAAAGCAGACAATACGATCTCTTTCCTGGAACTGATCTCTTGCTCTGCTTCCCTGCCACCTCCTGATTCTGATTCCTGAGGGCTTCACTTCCTGTAACTGACAGAGGCTCTTACATCTAGTCTACACTCGCTTGTGTCCTATTTCAATGACAGCTTGCCTAAACTTGAACCCACAGTTGTTTTAATCCTGAGGAAACACATCCCGCTACCAGACCAAACCTTTTCTGTTTATCCTGTTTCCCCTCCACGTCTGCTTCTGGGATTCAACTGTTACTCCATCTTCCTGCTGCAGGTAGAAAACGACATCCAAAGCAGCACACCACAGGGACTGAGCTGTGAATCTTGCTGGCAGAAAGCAGGGGACGGCCTGGTGGGGTGACAGCAGGGTCAGCCCACTGGGTACCATGATGTAAGAGGAAGTAGTATTCACTGGTCCTGGAATGCATCCTTCTAGCTCACCAAGACTGGCCTGGAGATGCGGGGGGGGGGGGGGGGCAGGCACAGTCAAGGGAACCTCCTCGTGGTTGGGGTGCACTTGCTGGTGACACTGCCAGTTATTGCCAGAGTCGGCTGTCATCGAGTCAGTCTCGGCTCCCAGTGACCCGGGTACAGAAGACCAGAACCCTGCCGGGTCCTGTGCCACCCTTAGTTGCTCTGCTTGATCCCATTGGTGCAGACACTGCGTCAGTCCATCTCACTGAGGGTCCTCCTCTCTCTGCTGATCCTCTGCCTTACCAAGCATGATGTCCTTCGGGGACTGGTCCCTCCTGACAGCAGGTCCACAGGACATGCGACAGAGTACTGCCATTCTCGCTTCTAAGGAGCTTCTTTGGCTGGACTTATTTCAAGACGGCTTGTTCCCTCCTTGGGCAGCCCACGGTGTACTCTCTGCCTACACTGGCATGCAAAAGCATCGATTCTTCTCCAGTCTTCTCTCTCTCCTGTCCAGCTCCGGCATACTACGACATGACTGCAGACACCGTGACTTGGGTCAGGTGCACCTTAGTCCTCAAAGGGATTTTTTTTTTTAAATACTTCTAAGAGGTCTTCCTCAACAGATTTTCCAAATGCAATGTGTCATTTGATTTCGGACTGCTCCCTCCACTGGCGTTGACTGTGGGTCCAAGTAAAATGAAATCCTTGACAACTTCCGTCTTTTCTCCATTTATCATCCTGGTGTTTCCATTTCCTAAATCTTCTTTCTCTTCCTAGCCTGTCATCTTTTATCTGGGCTGCCAAAATACCCTCTCAAATTTGTCTCCCTGGCTTTAGTCTCTCTACTCCTGGATGCTTTACGCCTTCTTCTTTAAAAACCTTCTGCGTGCCACCCTCCCAAAATAAGAGCCCCCCAGTGGCAAGGCCCACTGCACATGAAGATGTGCTTTTGCCAATGACCTGAATGGTAACCAGGATGCTTTTCACCTGTTATTTTCCCAGTATTCTGAGCACACTGTTGTCCTCTGTAGGAGCTACTGTTTCGCCTTTCTGCTGCATGCACTGTACGGAGCTCTGGTGGTGCAGTGGTTAAGTGCTCAGCTGCTAACCAAAAGGTCGGTGGTTTGAACCAGATGCTCCCCAGGAGGGAGATGTGACCGTCGGCTCCTGTCAGGAAGACAGCATCAGAGACTCTCTGGGGGAAGTTTTACTCTGTCCTACACGGTCACTGTAAGTCAGGGTCGACCCAGCAACCACGGGTTGTGAGCTTATTGTTTCTAGAGGAAACAACAATTCTCAATAGAGGAAAAAAGCAGTATGAAATCACTGTTCAAGAAGGAGAACTTGATGCTTATTAGGTGTGAAGTGCTGGCCATTTACAAAAACGCAGACATCCAAGGGGCTTGCATCTTTGTAGCTCATCAAGGACAATTCCATCTATGTTGTCACTCTGGTCTTCCTTTGGAAGACCTGTCCACGTGAAAGGAGAGAGGAGCAGCCACTGACCTCATGAGGGGGAGCTCTCCACACACAGGGGGAACCAAGAGAAGAGCTGGCAGGAGCACTTGTCAGAGTAACCCACCGGCACACAAACTCCTTTCAAATAATACTCAGCTACTGTCTGAATCATCTTTCCCCAAATGGGAGAGGGAAAACATGCGCTCTCCATCGGGGGCATTTTCTAATCGGTCTTTTTAATTGGATTTTAAATCTTTTCAGAGTTAACCCAACTTCTTCCTCTCTAATTAGATGGCCTCTCTCACCTCTCCAGGGTGGAAATCCCAGTCTTCTGTTTCCTGTTGTTTCCCTGAGTTAAGGGTTTGATGGCTTCTAACAAGCCCCAAGGAAACTCTGGTGGCACAGTGGGTTAAGTGCTCACCAAAAGATCGGCAATTCATATCCACCAGGCGCTCCTCGGAAACTGTGGGGCAGTTCTACTCCGACCTCTAGGGTCGCTACAAGTCCACCAGACTCCACAGCAGTGATTTTTTTTTTTTTTTTAACAAGCCCCAAAGCACTGGGCTCTGTGACTCGATGACCTTTCTTACCTTAACCCCTTCCAGCCCAGCTGCAAACCTCTCTTGCACTCAAAAAAAAAAAAAAAACAAACAATAAAAACAAAAAATGTCAGGCCCCTTTTGGAACAAGGACATACCGCAAATCTCTGTAAGCTTCTCATGATTCATGAGACTGTAGTTAGTAATTCAAAGTCAGATCTCTCTCTGATGGTGCAGCAACTGTCCCAAAAGGTGAAATCTGGTGTGTATCCGGCTGTCTCTCCCCCTTCTGGCTAATTCCCTGGTCCACCTTCCTCCTCCCACATTCACAGACTCTCTGATCCCTGAGGAAACGGTCATATACAGGGAGCCTTATTAGAATGTGACTCTCATCACCTAATGTGACTGTCATATCAAGAGAACCTTTCTTGTCCACAGGGACGTATATTTCCAGAAAGAACTAGTTGGAGAGGCAGTCTTCAGTGGAAAGAAGTCAAACTAATACAAAATAACGGCAAGAGAGTACAGGTTTGTGTATAGGTTGCCAAGCCAAGTGCCGTCGAGTCGGATCCGACTCATTTGTGTATAGGTTAGGTCTACCTATTTCCCATAAGAATTCTTTGGTTCTTCACCCCACGGCTGAAGGCCAGCACCCAGCCAGCAGCTATGAGGCAGTCAGGACAACGTCTGACACAGACCTCTACGCTTCCCTTCCTCTCCTCTGAAGTCTCATTCAGATGATTGTTCTCGGGCAGTCTGTGTCCAACCACACTGCATGGCAGTTTGCCTCTCAGTGCCATCTTCACTTTTAAAAAGCTGCAATTTAACATCTCTATTGTAGTTGTTAGCTACTGTTCTGACTCATAGTGACCGTAAGTGCAACAGAACAGAACACTGCCTGGCTTTGCGCCACGTCCACAGTTGTTTTTATGCTTAAGCCGACTGTTGCAGCCACTGTGTCAGCCCATCCCGCCGAGGGTGTTCCCGCTGACCCTCCACTCTACTGAGCAGGATGTCCTTCTCCAGGGACCGATTCCTCCTGACAGCATTTCCAAAGCATGTCAGGCACAGTCTTGCCATCCTTGCTTCCAAGGAGCACTCCGGTTGTACTTCTTCCAGAACAGATCTGTTGGTTCTCTTGGCAGTCCATGCCACTTTAATTCTTTTTCCAAGCTGCATTATGAGGAACAAGAAAACGGGCTATAGAAACTGGGTTTCCTGGTCGTGGCCATGCAGACCATGGGCAGGTGAGAGGGCACATGTCTGTGACAATGAGGGTGACAGTCTCCACTACGTGGATGTTAAACCTCACCTACCTGTTCATTCCAGACCGACCAAACTGTGGGACTTCCTTCAGAAATTGAGAGCCTGCTCTTCAGGCAGTGTGACGTAGGACATGCTGAGGCCTCTCCTCTGAAACACTGGGGTGGCGGGCATGGGTACGGGCTCCTGGGCCCAGAGAATCTCATCAGGGGCAGGTTTGGGAGGCGGAAGCTTGGTGTTAGAACGGAATTTGGTAACAAGCACTCAACTGCACAGCCATACTTAAATCCTAAAACAGTTATTTTTACAACAGCCTCAGAGACGAGTCACCCCTCTGCCCTGTCGGGGGTGAATGATGAATGCTTCAAACAGCTCCACCTATTTTTCTGTAACTGGCTACATCTGTACCAAGGATAAACACACTGACCACATCTGCGTACTGATCATCTGTGTAGAGCTGTATTTTGGAGGGAAATAAAAAAGAGAGCACTGAACAGACTCAATGCCCCTGTACAGGGATGCGCGCACATTTGCACAATTTTATTCTCACTTGCAGATGAGTTACCCACTTGTACCTATAAATGGTTTCCCTGTTTAGATACGCATTCCTCCCACATAAGGGGATTGTTTTTAGGAGTGATAATCTGTAGAAGCCCTGGTGGTGCAGTGGTTAAAGTGCTCGGCCGGTAGTCAAGGATCAGAAACCACCAGCTTCTCTGCAGCAGAAAGATGTGTCCGTTCATTTCCCTCAAGATCTGCAGCCCTGGGAGCCCTATGGGGGCAGTTCTGCTCTGTCCCAGAGGGTCCCTATGATTTGGGATCAATCTGATGGCAGTGAGATCGACACACAGATGTTAAACCCACCTGTTAGACCTGCAAGTTCTGCTCCTTATTGACAGAAGTTATAAAAGCAAATTCTGAGTCCTCCCGCATGCTATCTTAGTGAGGGCTAAGGAAAACCACGCAAAGAATGCCACCCTATGGAAAATATGTAACTCAATACCTACTTGTAGCTAATTTTATTTATTTTCAATGTTTCATTTACACGGTATTTTCAGTGAAGACATCCCTACATTATCAATTTGGAAAGTATGGAAATTCTCCACAGGATGCAATGCAGCTAAAACACAAAGAAGTCACAAGGTAATAAACAGCAAAAGGAACTCTGGTGGAGCAGTGGTTAAGGCCTGCAGCTGCTAACCAAAAGGCTGGCAGTTCAAATCCACCAGGTGCTCCCTGGAAACAAGGGGGTAGTTCTGCTCAGCCCTAGAGAGTGGCTATGAGTTGAAGCAGACTTGTCGGCACTGAGCTGCAGAAAAAAATTTTTAAGAAAAGAATGATTCCTAACCATATGCCCTGCTCAGCACACCAGGAGATACTTCTACCTCTGTACCAATATGATACCGAGGGACAGAAACACTGCGAGACACCGGACAGCCTCCTGGCTTTTAAATGCGGGCCCACCAGAACTGTAGGGAACAAAGGCGGTATTTTCACTTTTGTAATTAGGTCCGGCCCGTACCTACAGGGTTTACATGTTTACCAGTCAAGGCTAATAATCAAAACCAGTCACATAGGTCAGAATAATAGGGAAGAATTATTCCTATAAAGATAAAAAGGGAAGGTAAGCATCAGCAGTTACCTTCAAAGGTTATTATGAATGTAAATGCCTGGGCCATTATGGAATCAATTTATGTTACATATTTTAACCAGACTTGAATATTATCATTGGTATGACATATAGATGTGTGTGTCCTTAATGCAACACTGTACCAAAAAAAAAAAAAAAGATGTATAACCTGCTGAGGGCAGCAAAAAGAGGCTGCTGGCATTAGTTAAAGGTGACTTGTGGACACATGTATTTAAATTTTTTTAAAATAGGAAATGAAAATTAACTTTGTAATTTAAATCTAATTCTCATTTATTCATGTCTCCAGTACATGGTTATCTGATACAGAAAGCCTCCCAGGTGCTCTAGGGTGGGGTGACAGGTCACAGTGCAGGCTGATTACAGGGTAGAAAACCAGCTGTTTCATGCCTTCTGGGCCCAGTGGCTCCCCGGGAGTGCCTGACCCTGGCAGCGATGCTAAACACTTCATCAAATGCAACATTCAATCTTAAAAATCAAATTACAACTACAAACCAAAATAAAAATAAGTAACTGTTTCTCTAGGGATTATAAGAGTGAAACCTTAGTGGCTTAATTTCATTAGGTGGCCATCTTTAACCTGTCAGTCAAACCTACAGCTCAGAGAACTGGAGTATGTTCAGCCCATACAGGACTGCAAACTCATATTATGCTCTTGCTGAGAATAGCATTACGATGATTTACTTGACTGACCTCATTACAATTTATTAGCGATACTATTAATTTATAATAACAAAAATCAGTAATCAATGGGAATGAAGGTGTTTACAGAAATTTGGTGTCAGCATTTTCACTGGTCAGTAAGTAGCATTTACATACTTTTATGTAAATAAGGCGCACCTTTTATAACTGCTTGCTGGCCATGCCTCCCTCCTGTGAGGTATCTTTGTAAACATGCCATGTTCACTTTTATAGCAGCAGACAGATGACAGGTGGCAGAGCCATACCCTTGAGAATATACCTGGAGGGAGGACACGGTGAGCAAAGACACATAGAAGGCACATGTTATTTGTGTAAAAGTGGTATATGAGTAGATTTTAGTGAACAGAAGTGCCGAGACAGGCCAGTAATGTCCTAGAAGGGCAACAGCCAGCTAATGGATACTAGGAGGCCACCATATGCAAAAGTTCGGACACTTCTTCCTTCTCGTCTACCTCCAATTTACCACAAGTTAGATTAAGGACAAACTCTTATATATTAATTGTGGGTGAATCCACTTTAGGGCAAACCTTCTGAGCGGCTGGTACCCTCAACTTCCTTCCCTCGGACAATGCCTGATTTCAGCACAGTTCAAACACCAAAATTTGAACTGATTTCTCAGACCTGCTTTTACAAAAATCTGTAACTCAGAGAGCCTACTGAAAAGACATACGTATATAATGCCTGTTTGAGCGGTTAGGAACTGGTCTGCAAATCAAAAGGTCAGCTGTTCAAATCCCTCAGCCACTTCTTAGAAGCACTATGGGCCATTTGTACTTTGTCCTATAAGGTTGCACTGAGTTGGAATTGACTCAATGGCGACAGGTCTAGCTATGTCTGTGTGTACAAGCCTACCTACGTGTGTAAAAGAGAGGACGAGAGACGGAGCAGTGACGGGTGGAATACTTTGTGCCCACCACCGGGTTTTCACCCTATACTTACAGAAGAAAAGTTAACAAGCAATGCACTTTTGAGAACTGAGGACGAATGTGCAGACCAGATGTGAGAAGTTTAAGACTTAGCCCGAAGTCGTGGTGAGGTCTTCAGGGCCCCAGGTTTTCTTAGGACATCAAGCTGTTGGTGGCTTTGGAGGACACAGCTCAGTAGGCGGCACCAGCCCTTGCCCAGCTCCTACTGTTGACACGCCTTTGATAAAATAAAGTATAATACGACCTTCAAAGGATGTCGCCCCAAAGTACAACAATGAGAAATGCACTAAGACAGCCAGTTTGACACACTTCTCACAGACGCAGGCTGACCTAGTAGGCTGATGTCAAGAGAGACAAAAAACTGGACTGACTTTCTAATGGCATTTGTCAGGTCCCTATATATTCTAAGGTAGGCTATTCAAGTTTGGTTTGTGAACACAAACCAAATAAAGAACTAACACAAACCTAATAAAGAACTGAGACATCAGCTTTGGAAAAAGTTACAGATGAGCTGGCTACGCTCTTTATCTTGGGGAAATTGAAGGAATGATTGTGAAGTGGAATCTCATCAAAGGTATGAATTATATTACTGACAGGTTACAAAACCCTGGTAAGGAAAGGAATCAATTCTACAGAGCATACCAATTCCAGGTGTGCTACTTCTGGATAACAGAACGTTAGTGTGGGTTTAAAAACTGTATAGGATTTCTGTAGGTTCATTTAAAATATAAACTTTGATAGCACTGAGGGACAAATGCTGGATTCCTGAGATACACATGGTTAAGTCATTTGAGTGGCAAAAAGGGTATAATCCTGAATCACAAGTTTGCATTGCATATCTTAATATGCATCTGTATTACATATTCTAACTTAGTAAAATGGAACAAATGTACATAATACCACTTTCATATGAAATCTAGGATCAGATGGTTTCGAATGTCTATGTCTTATTGATGACTTGGGTTTCTGTTTCTGTGTCCTCTGGAGGACTCCCTGACTTACCAAGTGCAGCTGTTAAACTCTTCTCCACAGGTCTAAACAAATTCAAAGAACAATCGTCAGTGATTGGAAAATGTATATAAGTTGAACAGAGACACTTAGACAACCTAGCCATTTGCTTCAGGAACAACTGTCTAATTTTGGTGGTGAATGAGCAGGCTACTTCCAGATGTGCTAGTTGATTCAGTAAGCAGTGCATTAACCACCACAGACCAAAACAAAACTCCAGGGTTGTGGCGACTTGCATGTTGTGGGTGTTGTATGTTGTTCGTTGAGCTGATTCTGACTCATAGCAACTCTGTGGGACGGAACAGAACCGCCCATTCGATCTCTAAGGTGGTCATCTTTAAGGGGCTGGCTGCCATGACTTTCTCCCAGGGAGTGCCTGGTGGGTTTAAACCCCTGACATGTCACAGCTCAGGGCTTACCCGCAGCACGATCAGGGATCCTGAGCTACTTGCAGGCTGATGTACCAACCTAGGCAAGAGACTGAAAAGTGACACCGATCTGCAACTGGAGATGGCCCCACTCTACATTTGCCGCAAGTCATGCTTCTGGCAATTATCCTCGCCCCCTGAAAAAGTTCAATAATGCACTAAAGTCTTAGGATGCCAGTGACTCTTGATCAGCATTATTAAAATACTTCCAAAGGTACCAATCATCTCATAAGAAATGTAGAAGTTTGTTCTGTATTAACAATGGAAATACATCAAGTAGTTGAGTACTTTTAACTTTAATTAAGTAGCCCATAGGCTAACTTTATGATTAATGTAAAGGAAATGCCCCCCCCCTTAAATCATTCTCAACTTCTATCTGTAAAATTTTGGGATGATTTTAATCAAGGTGACTACGAATCAACAAAACAAGGTTTACTAGAATTCAGAAAACAAAGGATTCCCCCCCTTTACAGTTAAAACACTTTATATGGAAAATACCATTAGTATGTTTTGCATGACTCATTCCGTGATGAGACGCCTCCCTCTGACAGTGGCACGTGAATGTTCCACGAGCTATGAGATGGCCTGAGAACAGCAGGGCACGGTGGGAAACAGGTGTCTGGAGTTTCAGTCAGCTTTGAAAGGTTGGTGTCTCTCTGGGAGACTGAAGGCAGTCGTCGCAGGTTCAAAGCCTCAAACGGTGGAAGCACATTTCAGACTGTGCTCACATTCACAGAGTGAACATGGAGGGAAAGCTGGGATCACCTGACAGAGCCGCCACGAAACCACACATTCGTAAATGCTCAAAATCACGATTAACTGTGAGACCAAGGAATCCATTCTAAAATCAGCAACAGCAATCCGGGGTCTGCTCACAGCACAGCCGGCCACGATTCCCGACTGTGTGGACTCTGAGCTGGGAGTGGGGACACGCAGCTCTGCACACCTCTTTCCTGCCACCTCCCTGCTGCCTACTTCTGACAGCTGCAGAAAGCCTGCAGGACACTGTAGAATTGTGGACACCCAAAAACCTCTCCTCAGTGACTGTCCTTACTTAGGTCCTCTTTCCCTTCTGCCTAGATAACACCTAAACAAAAAACCTAACCCACTGCCGTCAAGTTGATCTCAATTCATAGCGACCCTACAGGACACAGTAAAACTGTCCCATCCAGTTTCCAAGAAGCACCTGGCAGATAAATGAACTGCTGATCTTGTGGTGAGCAGATGTAGCACTTACCCATTACACCAGCAGGGTTTCCATAGCAACATCTTAATTCAGTTAAAGAGATGTGTATCACGGGCCTTTTATAATCCTGGGCATCTTTTTAGGAGTGAGATAAGAAGCAATGATTAATTCCTGCCCTATGCCTACAAGATGGGATAAAACAAACACCAGACTCCCCTTTGAGGTCAGTGAGTCCTTGTTTCCCAACTCAACTGAGGCAATCCACATCTAGTGACATCCTCAGTCCCCTGGAAATGGACACGTGACACAGAATGCTTTTACCAACGTCCTGGCTGGGACTTACATACACTTGCAGAGGCTGCTGTCCCTGGGGCTGGAGGCTGGTCACAAACAGCAAACCCTGGTTCCCATTCCCACAATCCTCTACTGGCACAGAAGGCCCGCCTCTTGGCCACTGTTTTCACACCCCAGCCCCCATTCCTTGTCCTTTACACTTTAGGGGTGATCCTGTCAGCTAGACCCATCCCTGCCAGGCTCCAATGAGGTAATGCTATTTCTGATGGGGGTCTGACAATGAATTCTGCAAACTTAATTGTTCCACGTGCTACATACCTCATTGCTGAGTATCACTAAAGTCACCTTCGACGTCCTCCCCTTGGGAAGCTATGCACTGATGCCAGTACCTAGTCCAACCTTCAAAGCAATTTTGGAACTCTTTCTGGAATGGCCATTGTGCACTGTGGCAAGTTCATGAACTTAAAATATATAGTTGTCTGTGGGGGAGTTTTTAGCCAGTAAACAAGTAATGGTACTGTTACACTCTTCCTACTCACGAGATCTGGCCCCAGTGACTTTTACCTTTACCTGAAGATAAAGAAAATATTGAAAGGGAGACGTTATGATGCCATTCAAGACATCAAGGGTAATATGACAACAGCTCTGATGGCCTGGATTCCAGAAAGAGTTCCCCAATTGCTTTCAAGGGTGGACTAGGTGCTGGTATCAGTGCATAGCTTCCCAAGGGGAGGACTTGGAAGGTGACTGCAGTGATGTTCAGCCACCAGGTATACAGCACTTTTTCTAGGATGAGTCCACAAACTGTAAGACTTTGCACTTCCAGCAGCCCTGCCCACACCCCATTTGACTGACATACTAGCGATCCCTGGCTTTGGTGGTGACGGCGGCAGGTGCCCCTGTAGGTGCCCTGTAGCGCCCAGTACAGTCCTTGCCAACTTTCAGCACTAAAAATAAAGATCTGAATTGAGCGCCAGAGAAATGCTCTAAAATCACAGTAATTAATAATAATTGCAGTGGGTATTTATTAATAGGCCACGTATAATGACTACTTTCATAACGAACAGGAAAACTATTTTGCATTCAGAAATATGTGATAATTGTCTGTGTGAGGGGGGTATGCAAATGGAATACTGTGAAAAAAAATTCGCCAAACGAAGAATAATCTGAAAAGACTGTTTACTGCAGACACTGTTTCACAGAGAGACCTGCAAAGTACTGTGATCACGCCAAGACCAACGTTCCCTGCAGGCAAAGGGACCTCAGAAAAGACACTGGATCCCTGGAAGTGCAAGACGTCAATACTGGCAGCTGTGTTACTGTGTGGAGAACAAACCAGAACGCACAGAATAAATGCAGGGGGCAGAGACACATCAAGCCCGGCTTCTGTGTGCAAGGCTCTCAGGTACTTCAGCATGACTCCAAGTCACCTCCAGCAGGCCCATCCTGAGTCTACCCTGTCTTCCTGCAGATTCTGTGCATGTGTGGGTTATGATGGAGTTTCATTAAGTAGTCAGTCGGTAAGAATTTCACGTCTGAGGGTGATACGTTTTAAACCAGCTTTTGGAAGCCTGCCCACACAGGCCTCCCCTCTTTCTCTGCACGCCCTCTTTGTAGCGACTGCTAGGGTTCCCCAAACAGCGGGCTCCAGGAGACGGGGTACTCACGCTGTGGGAGGCAGGAGGACGGTGTACAGGAGGTGGAAGTCCCCGTGCGACTCTAATGCTGGAAGAGCCAGCCCTCTTCTCCGGAGTCTAATGTGTCTGGAGATTGAGGACCTCCCCCGGGACGGGCTGCTGACCTGGACAGAGCGGAGTGGGTGCTGTATCGTGGCCCCCACATCATGGCTCCACCCTCTGAATTAACCCGGTGGGGAGTCTCCTGCCCAGAGGCAGACACACCCCACAGTAACAGCAGGAGAGCATCTGGGGCTCTCCAACAGGGAACAACCCGTGACCTAGCCACAGGGCTGGGAGGGTGGCGAGTGGCTTCTAATCGCACAGCATCCAGCAGGGCGCCACCCTCAGGCAGGGGGCTGCCAGCAGCGGTCACCATTCCTTCCCGGTGCGCTCGAGTTCGGGGTCCAGCTTTGCCTTGTGTCTGGTGGTTTTCTTCCTCTTTTCTGGCTCTTGTATTTCAGTATCTTCAAGGGCAGAGACCTTGTTCTAAGATTTTTTTTTTTTTTTGGCCTAAACCTCCCCTCCCCTGGCCCAGTGCCCGAATAAGGGCTTGGTAAATGATGAACGACCAAGTGACCGGGCCCAAGGCATCGATCGATGAGGTACCCACATACAGAAACTGCCCCTCTGCTGTTTCACAGAGACCGTGCTTGGGGCAGTATCGTCCAGTGGTCAAGCTTTCAGAGAGTAAATCCCAGTTCTGCTCCACACCTGGATGAGTTAATCTCTCTGAGTCAGCTTTTGCATCTGCAAAGGGCCGAGGACAAGGTGGGACAGGACTAAAGGAGGAAGACTCATCAGGAGCACTAAATACATCCCCTGGGTACACAGCAAGGTCTAAAGTAATTAGCTGTTGTTGTCCTATTCATTATCATGACCATCGCCAAACCTGGCAAGAGAAGAGGAGGAAAGCCAACAGCTATTATTTGCCCTCACTTCCAGCTGGCTGTCACCACCGCTGGAGTCATTCCAATTCAGCTCAGTGGCAGAGCGGGCTGGCCTTCCTCCTTTCCTGTCTTAGGTCAACAAGTCACACACAGGAGAACATGTTTATGGAACACTATCTGGGGTCTCAAGGGAGTTGCTTTGGAAAATGGATGGTGATTTTTTTCTTTTAGCTATATATATACTTTTTATTGTGATTGAGTGAAAGCTTACAATTCATATTTGCATGCCTGCCTATCTGCAGCTCCCTCTGCTCTGACTGCCCACTGACAGCACATGCCTCCTTTCTATTCCATACATGTCATAGCCTCTTAACAATCTCCTGTCCCCTTCTCTCCACCTTCTGCACTCCCCTCTATTAAGAGGCCCGTAGGACGATATCCTATGGATGCATAAAACCATAAACTGCACACAGTATATGGTCACTCTGTGTCCCTGAGTCCAATCCATTCATATTCAAAGAGTTGACCTCAGTAATGGTTTATGATCAGGGGCACCATCCGGTCTAGGAGCCATGCTCCCAAGGGAACCCCCAGGCCTTCAGACCAATGGATGGTGATTTTTGAAAGCAATCTTTTCTGGCATCCCTGGAGACAACTTGTAGGAGTCATCTCTCCTCCTGAGTCCAGGAAGAACCCTCAGAGTGACCCAGGGCCTCCTGGGAATGCTGAAGTATTTGCCTTGGGTCAGGTACTGTACCGTGGTGTGGTCCCACACCTTAGTATTAGCCTAGACTGATGAGGACCTTGATCTAAAAGTCTTCCCATCCCAGTGACATTTATTTTCATGAGCAGTGAAACCTAAAGATGACAGCTGATAAGAACTTCACTGAGGTCATGTGCACACATGATTAGGACGTGAAGTCAGACCTGAGTTTTATTTCCAGGGCCACAAATAGAAAAGCCACACTTTAAATAGATTTTCAGGGGGTGGGATGACAGCAAGGAGATGATGTTATCAGTTATTCGACTACTTAAATTGTACAACACCCACTGCCTCTGAGTACAGAAAGCACACTAGGTTAGGGAACAGTGAAGAAGCAGGCGTCACAGCCGTCTTAAGAATCTCCTTCTTGGGGTTTAAAAAATGGATTTCCACCCTCTCTTCTGGTTGACTACTAAGCCGGCAGTGTATCTCAATAGGATGATCTATTAAAATAGATAGATAATGCACTTAATGAACAAAACCAAAAACTTCTCAAAAAGCAACCGAACAATCCAGAAGAAAACCACAAAAACAGGAGGCTTACTTTTTCTTGCCCATGCCTGCTAAACGGAGGAGGATGTCTGTTCCTGCACTCCCCTGGGCTCGTAAGGGCCATTTCAGGAACTACCCTGTTGCCAGCAAAGAGAAGCTAAACTAATGTTTCCACACGTTACAAAAGAAGAACTGACCACTCTGACAGAGATCACAGCAGAGGATGCAGGGCACAGCACAAGAAAAATGTTGGACAACATTCAAATTTCCAAAAAAGACTTACTGGTCTGACAGAGGCTGATAAAACCCGAGACTACGGCTTCCGGACACCCTGCGAACTGAGAACCGAAGCCACTCCTGGAGCCAGCCTTCCAGCCAGAGTTTAGTAAGGCCTTGAAAGGGAACCCCAGTGGTGTAGTGGTTAAGAACTGCAGCTGCTAACCACAAGGCCAGCAGTTCAAATCTACCAGGTGCTCCCTGGAAACTCTATGGGGCACTTCTACTCTGTCCTATAGGGCCATTATGAGTCAGAATGGCTTGGACAGCAGTTTGGTGGCCGTGGTTAGAAACCAACAATAATATGGCAGGAACATGCTTCTTAGTTCAATCAAACAGTAAGAGACCCAATGGGCAACACCTGCCCAAAAGCAAAGACGGGAAGGGAGATGGGACAGGACACCTGGAGCGCAGAGGGAGAGACAGAGAGGGTGCTGACACACTGCAGGGACTGCAAGTGATGCCACTAAGCAATTTGTCGACAAATTTTTGAATGAGAAACTAATTTGTACTGTAAACTTTCACCTAAAACACACAATAATGGTAAAAGTTTCTTTTCATTCTGAAGGGTTCGTATTTTTATTTCTTATTGAGTTCCTAGTTGTCTCTATAACTGTAACATAGTACAAAAAGCAGCAAATATGTATGTTATTAATAATTCATAAAAAAGACTGGAGTGCAAGGAAACAGACTGATATTTTACGGGTACAGAGAACAGCTGAGTGCAGGTGTGGAGACTGCAGCTGTCTGTACACGTCTATGACAGCCAGTGTCGCGAGTCTGGCCGCTTAACATTAATATCTTGGCTCCAGGAAAGAAGATGTACTCAGTTCCTACATCATTCCTGTGAAGTAGGAATGGACTAAGTCTGCAAACATTAAGTAAACTCTACAACAATGCTCAGGCCACTTAAAAGCACGCCTTTTTGGTCCCAACTCAGCAGGAATGGATGCTCACCGAGGACTAAAATGACATGGGGTGAAGACAACCCAGAAGATAGAGAGACCCACAAGTGGGTGCTACATGGACTTAGGACCAGAAGAACCGGATGGTGCCCAGCCACCACCAGTGATAGCCGCAATGGAGCTCACTAAGTTGAGTCTCGCTGGCAACACAAGAGTAAAAAGGGGTGCATCCTGAGATCTCCACTGAAAGACCTCAATTGATGGCCCAACGATTTTGGTGTTCCCCTGGGAGCACGGCCCCTGGCCCTGATGCTGCCCTTGCCCATAAATCATAACGAAGATCCACTCTTTGGACAGGAATGGATTGGACTTGGTGATGCAGAGTGACCATATATTGGGTGCCCTTTATGGTTCTATACATCTGTAGGATATCATCCTGCTGACCTCTGGCTGGAGGAAGGAGAGTGGGTGGAGAGGAGCGGAAAGGAGGCTGTTGGAAGGATGAGACATGTATGGAGCAGAGAGGAATAGTGTGCTGTCACCGGACAGGGAGAGCAGTGGAAGCTGCATATAGGTGGGCATGTAAATTTATACGGGAATGTACATTTTCACTGTTATATTAAATAATAATAATAAAAAAGCACGGCCTTTTCAGCAACGGGAAACCCTGATGGTGCAGTGGCTAAGGGCTACACCGTGAACCAAAAGGTGTCTGTCTGGTAGTCTGAATCCATCAGGTGCTCCCTGCGAACCCTCTAAGGTAATTCTACTTTGTCCCATGGGTAGCTATGACTCAGAATTGACTTGACACCAACAATTTTTTTTTTTACTAAGGTAGTATCTTTCAAGGTCTACATGATTTTCTGTGTATTATGAGGTCTTTCCACTCACGTGCCAGCTCTCGGACGTCACTGCTTTATAGTGGTTCTCTTCCGATCTTTTTCCAGACACAAACTTAGCCAAACACTGGAGGTGAGCCCTTTGTGGTCTCTATAACTCTCTGTATCGTTTCCACCTCTCTGGGTCTCTGCTCCACAAGCCCAGTCACTTTGATTTTCTTTAATGCCCACCTGCTGTTTCCTCAACTCAGTGAGGCTACCGAGCTCCCTGTGGGGGTCCCCTCCAAGACCCCCCGCCCTGGAGACTGTCTCTAGGCAAGAAGGAAGGGCAACCATAGGGTTCACCTCATGTGTTTCTCTTCGCTGGGGCATTAGTTCTGAGCTGCCTGTCATGCAGCGTCTAGTTAGTTAAGGCAAGAGCGTCAATCCGGTGTCTGTTACTTCTTCATGACCAGAAGCAGAAGTCCATTTTGATGTATTTTAAAAACATGATAAACAAGGTAATAACATATATCTCATCCAGTGATCAAATTTACTTGAACCTACATACAAGTACCATTCATTCTCACCGAAGCTAGTGATAGTCCCTGACATCCGGAGTTTGTTCCGGACACATCTCAAGTTGTCAGTCAGGTCTGAGACTGACATCCTGGAGAAAAGGAGCACTCTGGTGGGTGAGGCACAGCTGCCCGGGGGTCCTCTGCCCAGATCTGGCTGCTGGAGGGGACGCAGTCTGAGCAGGACAGGCGTTGAAAATAAAGAAGTAGATATACCGCTTTTTATAGACAGAAACCCAAACCAATCCCACTGCTGCAGAGTTGATTCTGACTCACAGGGACCCTACAGGGCAGCAGAGAACCACCACATAGAGTTTCCAAGGAGTGTCTGGTGGATTTGGCCTACTGACCTTCACAGCTCTTCACCATTTCACTAGCAAGGGTTCCACAGACCACAGAGGATCACCCTAACCCTTAATTTATCTAGAGACAGGCGGGGGGCCAATGCAAACTGAGATTATCAAGCTCCATCTCTAATTCATTCTTCCCATTATTTCTTACAGAAAGTACATTCCATTACACACAAAATGCCAAATTCACAAAAACAAGAAGAAGTCACTTAAAGATTTTCTGCAGGGACTGAAGTGTAGCCATTTTTCAGGCCAGGTCCTCACACTGCAGAGTTAATGTGAGCCTTCATTTTCCTACATCCCAGGTATCAATGCTCACAGCCTTCTAAGCGTCTGTAGAGGTCTAGACACCCAATTTTGTCTGCATGACAATGTTGCACGGCATCAGCGCTGGGGCATGACTTCAATTCTCAAATCAGGGCACTGACTGATGCAAGGCCACTAGCTAGCGAGAGAACTGGGTCAAGGATCTACTGTTCCTGACAGCTTTAACATTGAGCAACATTTGCTCCTCTGACTTCACCGTTTTGAACGTGACGAGGTCTCACCTTTACTGTCCTCACGAGCTGTGTGACACCTGTCATCTAACAAGGGGCATCATCAAGTTGCCCAAGAAGATGCATGTGTGGCCATGTGACCATTGACTTCCAGGAGACGGGCGTGAAATGCAGTGAAGGTCAAGGAGCCAGCTCAGCGCTAAGGAGCAGGAACTACAGAACATGACAGGTCACTTCCAGTATTTTCATGTTAAGACTGTCGTCTGTATACAGGAAAAGGACGTTCAGGATAGCATATGGGATCCCTGGACTATTTACACACTACTGCCTTGGCAGTGTCTTTACAGAGGACAGCAGCTGAAGGTATTTCCCAGTGTAGGCAACAAACAGCTGTTGTTGAACTGGGGGAAGCGGTCCTGGCCTTCAAGGTATATGCTGGCCAAGAACGGCGACCGTTTCACCAGGACTCACCGAGCCCCGTCCTGTCTTGGTGCTGACACCATAAACCTCTTGAGGGCTGATGGGGCCACTCTTGTCGTGGCACACCAGAACACAAGTGGCCAACCTGGCACGTGAAGTGAAATGGGATGTTCTGAGTTTAAACTGTTGGCTTGTGGGAGCTGGGGAAGCACGTTCCCTAAGTCCCCAGCAGTCCTAAGTCCCCGGCAGTCACGCTTGGCTTGCCTCTCCTCCTCTCAGGAGAGAAGTAACTCGCTTCACCTTGGCTGGGCACTCTTGTTCCCACAAGACACTTTTTCCTGTGTCAGTTGTCCAGCTCGTCAGCTCTCTCGGGGTGTCCACACAAACTGAAAGGCCACCGGGGTCATTTCCAGGCAGGTGTGTGCCACGGGAGTGTCTGTTCCACCGCTCTGAAATCACTGGAGATGGTAGGATTACGAAGCTGCCGTGTGATCACGCCAGGCTGACAGACAGTACCGCAAGCTAAGTCAGATGGTTACGGAGACAACAATAAACAAAGTTCTTTTAAAAGAAAAGTACATTAAAAAGGTATTTTGGATCTCCTTGTGTTTATTTTTTAATATTTTTCTGGGCAAAAGAATGGTTAAGGCATTCAGAGGGGGAGCAGGAGGCAGCCAATAAGGAAAAGAAATGCAGCAGCTGCAGGGAAGTCAGGAGCCTGGAGAGGCAGACGGAAGAGCCTGGCTCTCGGGAAGGAGGAGAACTGCCAAGGAGATGCCACGAAGCTCTGCCCTACGGAAATAAACACGCGGGCCAGTCGACTCCCCTGCGGAGAAATGAACACCACGGGGCCCAGCAGCACAGTCTGTGTGGGTGCTGTGAGTCCACAGAGGAAGGCTCACTCCTGCTGCGGGCGGACTCGGAGCCCAGCTCGGGGGAAGGTGGGGCACCGCGCCTATGCACTCGAGGACCACTTGCAACAGACGGACTGTTTTCATATTACCAACTACAGGAAGTCGAGTGCGACAGAGTCCTCAGGCTCAGGGGACAGGTCTAAGGTACGTGACAAAGCACAGGTCACAAAGGGCTACGAAGCCAGCACACAGAATACTCTCCTATCTGTTGCCTGTGTCTGTTTTGCTCTAAGCTTTGCTGTGGTTCAATCCCTTTCTTGTAACTACTTTTTCAGTCAGGATTCCTGAAAAAGGCTATCTTTGGAAGGCAGGCGTGAACACGGTGTAGTGAGAAATTAAGTCAAAATCCAGTTTAAAAAACAAGAAGTGGTTCCCACGGCTTCTGCTATTTCTGTGTGGAGTCAGGCCAGAGGTTAAGGCTGCTCCTTCAGAGGAGTGGCACTGTCCCTCTGGTGTCAGTCCCCGTCCCTGAGGACACGAGACAACCGGGAGCAAAGCAGGAAAACAGCTTCATTATCAAACAGAAGGCAGAGGAGAGGAGGTGCCCAGGCTTCTGGGCTGCATCTCAGCGAAGGCCGGTGGCCAGTCCACACCCTGAAGGACTTGGTCTGCAGTTGGTCAATTGTATAAATGGATTCGCTTTCTAAGTTTACATCAAGGAAAAGCGGTTCAGGTTCAGGTGTTTCCGACAAAAGCCACCACCACAATGATGACACACTGCACCAACAACAAACTCACTGTGCTGCCACATCACCACACGCAGACGGAATGGGGCCGAAGTGTCACGCTGCCCAACACAGAACAGGCACTCGGAGTTTCAAAACTGGCCAGTGGCGAAGAAGCAGAATTACGCAGCAACGTGGTAATCTCATCATCTCCAGTGATTTCAAACTGGTGGAAAAAGACACTCCTGTGGTATACCCCTGCCTGGGAAGGACCCTGGGGCCCTTTCAATTTGTGTGGAGACCGAGCGAGAGCTAAAGAGCTGGACAACTGACGCGGGAAAAAGTGTCTTGTGGGAACGAGAATGCCCAGCCAAGGTGGAGCGAGTTCTTTCGCCCCTGAGAGAAGTCGGAGCGGAAAGCAAAGCGTGAGTGCCGGGTGGTTACAGAACGTAACCCCACCTCCCACAAGCCCCAAATTTAACCTCTTATTTATATACCTCACTCTGTCAAACAGAAGTCAAAACAGGTTGCAACCAAACATGTACATTTAATGAATTAGTTTTAAGAAAGAAACAGAATAATCTAAGTTATAAAAGTTACTAAAGAATAAGAAGCACGGAGAGAAGCATAGGAAGGAAGCCTGTCCAACCGGCGCCCGTAGTTAACTCTAAGTGTTGGGGAGTTACCACAGTGGAGCACTGAATGTGTGTCGTGTCACCTGATGGCTAGGGTAGGAAAAAAAAATGTGACAAATTTGCCAGCCCTAAGCGTCACAAAAACCAAAACTCTGTGAGATACCACCCAGGAAAACAAGACAGACCTTCAGCTGACCTAAAATACACAATTCTTGCATAATTCTTTCTCTTTTATGAGAACAAACTTCTCTTTACAGTGAAGAAGACTCAACAACCCTCTGGGTTACTTTCCCCAGTGGTACTTTCATCATCTGTTCCTTATCTCCATTTGTAAACCTCGGTGGGGCTACGTCTGCTAACCGCAAGGTCCACAGTTCAGATCCCCCAGGTGCTCCTCCGAAACTCTATGGGGCAGCTCTACTCTGTCCTATAGGGTTGCCATGAGTCGGCATCGACTCAATGGCAGTGAATTTAGTTCAGGTTTTTATTTTCATTTAAAAATTAATAAATAAAAGTTGATTGAAATCTAGACTGAATATTCTTGACTCTTCAGCAATTCCTGAAGGCAGGAAAAGATTATTGGATTACTGGATTATTCTGTGAGTGATTCGTTTTGAGTGAAATACACATTGACATGGGCTTCAAGAACAGTGTTTGCAGATACTCGGAAACTGCTTCATGTGCACCTCTTTTAATTTTTTACTTGTGTTCAAAGCTTTTCATGACAGAGATACAACAGGTAGCTTCAAAAGGCTCCCTGAATTCTCAGGGACACACATCCCTAAAGAGCCTCAGATGGCAAAAGTCTGAGGATAATTTAAGGGGAGGAAAACACCTAATGTACAAAGACACTGACTACACGCTAACACTGGGAAAGACGGTCATTGATTATGATGGAATAAGACAGCAGGCTTGGGAAATACAGCAATGGAAAAGCAGCGATCTGAACACCTCATCCTTTCTTTCTTAACGTTTCTCTGGAAGAACAACTGACCACTGAAAGGACATCTCAACCATGTTTTCTAAGATGTAAGTGGTTATCTTGTGAATTTTATCACTGCAGGGGAAGTACCAGACTTTGTAACAGAACAAAAGATTAGCGACAGCTAATCCATGTTTAGATTTACATTAACTATGGGGCAATAAAATATGCATGGTAATGCTAACTAGAAGCAGGCCAAAGGCAGGGCTAAAAGTCGAGGCCACTGCATCTAAACTGATGCTGAGATTATACAAACTTAACCAACAAATACACTTTGCTGAGTCTTATCCAATGTGAGTTTGCAGCAAAGAGTCTCAAATGAAAATTAAATACTTCTCCTTAAAAGGCAATTAACAAAGTTAAACGTGTATTACTTTTATGAAGAAAAACAATACATCTTCATTTTGGAATAAAAAAAAGAAAAAAGAAAAAAAACAGTACGCACACACTACCCGGGATGACTTCAGGAAGCCCTTCTCTCCCCTGAAGATACCCACTCCACTACACACACCACAGAATGCACACACTGCTGGAGTTCCCCAAATGAAACCTCATCTATGTCTCTCAGAGGACCTTCGCCTAGTAATAATAATTGCGGTTGTAGATTTTACCTTTCCAGAAAATTAAACCAACAAGCAAACCTATAAAACCTGCTGCCCTCAAATCAACTGGGACTCAGAGAGACCCTGTAGAACACAGCAGAACTGCCCACAGGATTTCCTAGTACCTTCGGTGACCAGCTGAGCTGAGCACTTAACCTCTGCATCACCAGGGCTCCTTAACAAGCAAACAATTTCCTCCAAACAATAATCTTTCACTAAATTGCACAAAGACTCGACTTTTTGAAGCCATAGATGACTGACCCCAACTCTAAACTATGGGCAATAATTTAAATTGTATCCACTGAGAAAATGCATCCCAGGAGGCAGGCTGGCATCCTAACATGCACTAGCCCAAGCTGACCCTGAACCAGACGAAAAATACACCTGCCTGAGGTAACTGCGCCCCTTTCTGGAGGACCAGGTGTGGCTGGTCCCCTGTGTATGTGCCTTTGCCCCACGGAGACCGGTTTTGCAGGTGCTGTAGCAGAATGTTATTTCCTGGAGTTTTCCTTGTAAAAATATAATGCTGGCATCCCAAACATGGTCAGCTATAAAAGTATCTATTCCCAACCTCCACTATTCCTGACTTCGCGTCTATGTTTGAATCAGACGGTGTGGGAATTTGTTGTCATCAGGGGAACCAGTCTGGACAAGCAAGTCCGTCACTGGAGTGCAGACAGTCCCTGATACCCAACAACTCCACTGTAAATTGATTGTGACTTAGGTCAAATATCTATCTTGTTTTCACAAATATTTTTTACTTTTCTGGTTAGCATCTTTATAAATCTGATTACTTGTCTTTGCAGGCTGACAGGAGAAGGATACCGTACGCAAGTTACATGCTGCGACACTGTGCACAGAACATACCACTCAGGATAAAACCCAAACCAAAGCCCCTGCTGACGAGTCGATTCCGACGCACAGTGACCATAAGACAGTAGTGCTGCCCCACACAGCTTCCAAGGAGTGCCCGGTGGACTGGAATGGACTGTCCTTTGGTAGGCGGCAGTTGTTGCAGCACTTAACCACCGGGGTACCCTCTACTTATGATGAGATGTACAAAAGGACAGAAACAAATGAACGGGCAGTCCTGAAAGTGTCGGGCTGGGGACTGTCTGGGTGTGGTCAGGATGCTCTGAATAGAAGGGAGGCCGTGCACCTCAGTGGTGGGAGCAGTCTTCACCAGGGGTACCACCCCTGCCCCCGTCTACAGGCACATGGCTGGACAAGCTTTGACTGGCTGACCCGGGCCCTTAGGTCTCCTCACAATATGAGTTACCTCATAACACGTCTCCAGAGGGCAGGCAGTGCTCAATTAGAGGAGAAGACGAACCCCTGCATTTTCAAGCAATGACAAATGGAGGTATGCGTCATCCAATTTACAAATGGTTCATTTCAGAGGGTCCTCAAAGAAGACGGCTCTTTGCATATACTGAAAACACTGATTTATAATTTTTTCCAGGAACACATCTCTTGTGGAAAGACATCTGCCTATAGTTTCAAGGAAGTCCTGTAATGCTTATGATACGAATTCTTCACCAACCGACAGAATCAAGAGGTCAATGTCCGTAACAGGTGCTGAGCTCAGGCCCTGTTACAGTTAGGCCAAGTGGGAAGAAGAAGAAGATGTTCTAACAGCTGTGCAAGAATAATTAGTCTGGAACTTCAAAACTGTCTTCTTTTTTCGCATAAGAAATATTGTCTGTAATTAATAACACTTGCCCGGGCCAGATATCGCCTGGAAGGCTGAGTTAGAAAGGAAGGAAAAGAATGCTAACAGTTCCATTATTAAGGTCTCCAGAGTGAGACACTGGTGAGGTTACATTCATTCTTCATATTTTCATAACAATGATTATTTTCCCCCAAGACATTACACAATCCCAAATATGCAAATTAAACTGGGAAATTGTTATTCAATCATCTGGATGTTTTGCCCACACCAGTCAATTTCTGGAAAATTGGCATGTTGTCACAGAATACTCAAATTTCCATGTTGACACATGGCACGTCATTATTATAATTTCAAATACTCATTATTTAAATATGTTGTTTAAATAATTTATTTTCACTCCTCCTTAGAGAAACAAGAAGGATTTTTACCCAGTGGGCTTTCTCTAGCATCAACTTGTTTCCCCTTTATAACAAATCATTAACTTGACCTTGCTTATTTACTACTAAAAACAACTGTGATGCATCAACGTGTTGTGAAATTTATTTTTCTCTTTTTAAAAACAGGGCTGCTGCGAAAATTAATCATGTCAAGCAATATTACCAGGGATATATGGCCTACCTAAAAAAAAAAAAAAAATCTTTGATCAGCTGTGATAATATGCCAAGAGGTGCTTTGGAAGAAAGCCCTGGTGATCTGCTTCTGGAAGAGCCTAACCTATGAACAGCCTACGGAGTAATGTTCTATTCTGACACCCAAAGGGCTGCTCATGAGCTGGAACTGACTCACCACCATCTTTCTCTCTCCCTCTCTTTTTTAATACAGGTTAAATTTTGAAGCTGGGTGAGGTATGTATTGGGGTTCATTATAATTATTTATTTCTGTCTACGGGTGAAAACCCCCTTATGCCCTTTCTTTGGTATAGCCGACTCTGGAGACTGACTAATGTTCAAGCATTTCACTACTATTTCCTGCCAAGCCAAGTGCCACACGTGCCTAAAAGTATTAAGTCTTCACTCATTTAAAACTTCCTACAATTCATTTAAAAAGAACCAGGCAGGCTGATCTTTTCTCAGTCATAGTGAATTGGTGAGATCGGACTGTACATGCTGTCCTAGGATATGCCAATCAGAATCCTAAAAAGAACGAGAGAGAACTCTGCAATAGAAAACAGAAACAGAAAAAAATTATGCATTATCACTATTTTAACAATGTTGGTAGCCCTGACCACGCCAAACAAAGTTGACGGCCATGCTGTGGGCCAGCGGTAAGGAAAACAGAAGTGGGAAAAAGAAAGCTCAAGATGATAAACATAACACTGTATTCTTTTCTTTACCAAATGGGAGCAATTTCTCCAAAAACCCTTATCTTCTTGAGATAAGGACAAACCTATAAAGCCATGTTCTGAATGCACCCCATGTATCAACAAACAGGGTTAAGTTTAGTTTTCACCATCTTAAGAAGAACTAAGACTTTGTAGGTCAGCATTTCTGGACAAGGCTCTGTATCAAGATAATCAACAGCTAGTGCTGTTTTTTTGTACAGGCCAACTGGTTGTTTAGGGAAGATAAAGGACTGACCTACCCGACTGCCGTCAGGTCAATTCCAACTCACAGCAACCCTGCAGGACAGAAGAGAACCGCTCCATCGCGTTTCCAAGGAGCGTCTGGAGGCTTTGAACTGCCGACCTTTTAGTTAGAGACGTAGCATGTAACTACTACGCCAATCCAGTTTCCAACAATCATGGTAAATAAACACCTGTTCAGAGAAAGGAGGACTACCTGAGGGATACACTGCTGCTTTCTTCCGTGGATCCTCTGGGTGGGTGTGAATCCCTGACTTCCCAGTCGGTAGTTGAGCCTTTAAATGATGCAGCTGCAAGGCTCTTAGCTCCTGCACACTAGAGTTTTCTGTTTTTTGGTAAGTTAACCTCTTCCCAAAAGTTCTGGGTCCGGTTTGTGATCCATTAAGAGCCATCTGGCACACACGGCCTGTTTGTCCTGTGTACCACATCTTTTATTTGGATTGTTCCTTCCCCCACCTCTACAGATTTGAAACAGCCACATACCTAGACCCTGAAGCACCTGCTAGTGTCTGTGAGTTTTGCTTACTTTCAGGTCACCTGTCTCCTATGTGGAAACTATTAACAGAAATAGCTGGAGAAATGTCTTATCAGGGATGCACATCTCACTCACATACTGAAGCCACGAGACCCTTTTTGGTAACTCTTGGACTCAAAAAACAAACAAAAACCAAACCCACAGCCATCAAGTCCATTCTGACCCTACAGGAGACAGCAGAACTGGCCCCTAGAATTTCCAAGGAGCACCTGGTGGATTCAAAAATGCCACCCTTTTGGTTAGCAGACACAGCACTTAACCAGTACACCACCAGCGTTTCCCTGACTCAAAATGAACCCTTTGGAACTGCTTCACTGTATGACAATCCATGATCTAAACCTGTGATCAGACTGTTTCCAAGAAGATGTGCTGTTTGATAAAGTGCTACATACGACTGGATCTTTTGGTCTGCACTATTACTTAGCAGTATCTCTTTAAGAAAACAGGATGTGTTTTCCCACAGTTGGTAAAGTATTCACCCCTTTAACAGCACTTAAAGCCCCAATTTACAAATATATATACACATAGGTCAAGGGGAATATCTCAGAATTGCTATTTTCTGTTTCTAAACCCAATTAAAGATGATTCAGAATGACTGTGAAACTTCAACTTACAAAACAAAAATGTTCTTTTCTTTAACGATGCGTGTTCTCTGAGTTTATTCATCTGCGTCAGGGAATTATCCATTCCTTCAGGACCAGCACAGCACGGACAGCGAATTCCCCAAGTGCTCTGCGTGAGCCTATGAGGGCTGGTGGGGGCGTGAGAGGCTGGTGCATTCTGAGCCTCTAGACACTGCTGAGGACCCCCAAGTTCTTTATGGTTTTTTGGACTTTACTGACACTCCCGGTATTGAAAATGTTAGGGAAATTATCAGCAGCTTTTTAATGTTTACTTACCAATGGAGCCAAGTTGTAACACCCATACACTCTAGCTTTTGATCTTTGTATACACGGTGTCAGAGAGGTAAATGACGTCACTTATACTCTAGCTACATCTATATTTAGAAATGCTGATTAGAATGACTGCTGGAATTCAGCATGTGACAATCTAGAAAAGCAGCTAATTCTTCATGAATAAAGGACACAACCTCACGCTGGCTATACGTTATGCCCTGTATTTCTACTTTGTAAGTTTCTCACTTAAAAAATATATACATATACATATACACACACATATACATATACACACACATATACATATACACACACACATATATATACACGTACACATACATATATACCTGTAGGCATTAGTAGAAACCTAGTGTCTACACAGCCCACTGGCTGTTCCAAGAAAACTTATTTATTTTTTTGCATTTCTGCCAGGGTAGTCTGCTTTGAATAATAGGTAGGTTTATCAGTTTTGTAGCTTTACCTGAACTGTAGGAAAAGAAAACTGTTCTCTGCTGGTTCTCAAGTACTATACAGCAGACCAAGACATACAGGGCTGAGTACAGTTCAGGCTGCTGGAATCCATTCAAGACCCAGCTGTTTTTTTTTTCCTTTTAATGTTTTTGTTGATATTATGTGTTTCCAGCAACAGAGGGCATGCTGAATCAATGAATATGTCTGCCTATTTGGCAGGTACTATGTTTTTGGTTTTAAGACTCACCCCACAAATTTTACCTGTTGGAATCTAGAGGTTCATACATATGTGCACTCCCCCTTACACCCTGAGTCCAGAGGTACATATGTGCACAAAATAAAAAATTTCACAACTTATAGTTTCCTATCAAAAATCCAATGAAAGGACGGATATTGTATGAGACCCTTACAATAAGAACTTAAAAGCAGACTCATGCACAGAAGAAAAGACTCTGATGGCTGCAAGGGTGGGGAGGAAGGGAGGGTGAGGGGGGAGTTTAGATCAGATAGTTAATAGAAATTTGGTTGAGTGAAACTGGTGACAGCACACATTAGAAAGAAGAGCAATAATAACTGGACTTCAACACAATTTGAATACTCCTCCCATCTTAACCCACTGTTGCAAGGACAGAGTAGCCGGGCTGGGGACAATGCTCTCAGGGGAAATCAAGGTCAATTGGCACAGCTAGTGCTTTGCTAACAAGGACGCTTTGTACCCCACATCGGTCAGTGGCGTCTGGGGTCTTAAAAGCTGCTGAAGTGTCACCTGAGGGTACAGCAAATGGTCCCAACTCAACAGGAACAGATGATCACGGGGAAAAGAGAACCCAGAAGACAGAGAGACCCATGTGAGTTGGTCTCTACATCGACTTGTGATCAGAAGCACCGGATGGTGCCCGGCCACCACCAGTGATAGCCATGATGGAGCTCACAAAGTTGAGTCTCACTGGCAACAAGAGAATAAACAGGGGTGCACCCTGAGATCTCCACTAAAAGGCAGTAACTGATGGTCCGGGGGCTTCAGCGTTCACCTGGGAGGATGGCCCCTGGCCCTGATGCTGCCCCTGTCCATAAATCATAATGAAGGTCAACTTTTTGGACAGCAATGGCTTGGAACTGGCAACACAGAGTGACTGTATCTTGTGGGAATTTTATGGTTCTATGCATCTACAGGATGTCATCCTGCTGACCCCTTGCTGAAGGAGGGGCAGTGAGTGGAGCAGAGAGGACAGGAGACTGCTGGGAGGACAGGACATGTATGGAGCAGAGAGGAGGCGTGTGCTGTCACCAGACAGGGAGAGCAGTGGGAGCTGCATGTAGGTGAGCACGCGAATTTATATGGGAATGCACATTTTCATTCAATCATAATTAAAAAAAAAACATGAAAAAAAAAAAATCCAGTGATTCAGCACAATCTCATACAACACCCAGGAAACAACAGTCACGGTGGCACCTGTCTGTTCTCCCCCGTTAGCAGCAGTTACCCAGGGCCTTGCCTGCCCACATCAGGTACCGGCAGGTGCAACGGCTTCCCAGTGAAGCCTAGCGACAGACAAAGTTAAGTGGCTACTATATGTCCTATGAGTCAAAAAAGGGCTAGAAAGAGCTAGATTGTACCTTTCATCCAGCTTACAGAGCACAAACTTAGCATAAGCTATACAAAGATACCCGTGGTGAAATAGTCCCCTCACCTCACCGTCACTCACTATTACTTATAAACTCCCCCCCCCCCCCCACTAAATTGTGCTTGAGGTGAAACCTTACAGGGTGAATTAGTTCCTCATTTGACAATTTACGAAGAAATCGCCTGCAGTGTCAACACTCTGCATCTCCACACCCGAGTCCTCGTTCCCGCCTGCCCGGTTTCTCTGTCCCTTCCTGCCTTCTCGTCACTGCTTTCGGGTAGGTCTCACCTGCAGGACCTGGGTGTTGCTGTGGTCTAGCCCTGCCTCGTCTTTGGCTGAAGGGTGACCTTCAGGAGGGGCTTTAGCTTGAGTTAAACCGGTGTTCAGGGCGCACAGTCTCAGGGTAATTATAAACTTTTAACATCCAGTAACACCACTTACTACCTAATCAGAATAAGCCAAAGACAAGCCCTGAATAACAATCACAGCTAGGTGTCTGAGACAGCTGTAGGACAAGGACTGTGCTGCTAGTTGTTTCAAAAACAAATAGGCTTTACATGATGTGAAACCCACGGCTGTGGTGACAGCCACTGGGAGCTAAGTCCTCTTTTCATGCACTCAGTCCACTGGAGAAGACGAAAACCGTTGTCAGTGACTAGGCAGCTGCACTGCCCCGGCCTGGTCCCAGCGTAAGGCTGAGGGTTAACAAGCCCCCATTCTTCGCGCTACTTCTTGTTCTACTAGAGATGCACAAACATCTAGGACCAGGGGTGAACATACTTGATTTGTAGTTGGGAGCGCCATTTAGGGGAGGGGGAGCAGCTCACCCATCCTGAGTGCTGACGCCTGTGGGGACGCTGAGGGCATGCTCATCTGACCTGACCTGTGTAGCTGTCTGTGTCATGAGTGGCGGACAGAGACGTGATGACTGCTTGTGGATGCCATCCCTGCTGGGCCAGGCTGGCGTGGGGTGCCTATGGTCTGACGGATGATGAGAGGGGAAGGAAGGGCATAGGGCAAGGGGCAGAACCCTGACGATTCCCTCAGAGGGTAAGGAAATAAAGAGAAAAGGGAGGGAAGGCGTTTTCAGTTGGTTAAACTATTGTCATTAGGCAGGCAAGGCCTTTTGTTTTAAAAAATGTGGTCTATTTGAAAGTCAGTGGACCCGGTACTCCTTTCTTTTCCTAGGCCCTCGTTGCCAAAATCTGTGAGGTGAACGTCACTGTCCCCCAAGGCTGGGAAGCTCAGGACCGTTTCCTGGTATGGACATGTCACCTCCATCAGAGTCCTGCTGCCTCCTACGGCATCAGGTGGAAACAGGGAACAGCTGCTGCTGCCACCTCAAGAACCGGCCTCAGCACATCCCACATGTAATCTACTCTCAGTAACTCAGGTGCTCATTTCTGCCGCTTGTGTTCTGCTTGTTTCCCTTCCAGTACTGTAGTTTCCCTACCCCTTTATCTTCTCATCTTTGCTTGTAAGAAATGGTTGACCTTTTGGTCTCATACTGATACTTTTTAAGCAGTGAACTATCTTATGCGTAATGCTACTCTGCTATTTCACTGAGAGCTGATGTCTGGGGACAGGCCTAGTTCTACTTTCTAGGGTCTCAGGGAGTCTCCTGTTCTCTACTGTTTCAGTCTGTATGGCTCATAATTACGATTTTTTAGTAACAATTGGAGCTCTGCTCCACGTTTTTCTGCCAATTCTGTCAGCACAGTGAGTGACGGCAGCCGGGCACCATCTAGCTCTTCTGGTCTCAGGCCTGATGAGATCGTAGTTTTTATAGACTTATTTCTTCCCTGTGCTTTTGCTTAACTTCTTATTGTTTTGTTCTTGACAACTTGAGACCCTGAGGTTGTCTTAGATGGGTGCCCACATGCTTCCAGGTGCTACTCACTTCACTCAGATGCAAATCTTAATTTTTGTAAACTATGGTATACTAAGTGACCGAGTTGTCTCATGAGACCATGGTCCTAAGCCTTCAAACCCAGACAACCAATGTCGGAAGGTATGTGTTTCAGTCTGAGAATCATCAGTGTTTGTATCTCCAATGAATGGGCATGCCCAGGTATTTGTACTTATGTGTACCTAAAGGATACTTCCGTGTGTCCTCACCATTGTGTGCATCTGTACCTGTGTGTTCCAATCTGCCTATACCCATCCGTGCGTGCTCCAACACTCATTATTACCTTGGTTGTCTATGTTCAGTGCTCCCATGTGTCTGTCTGCTGTATTGTGGGGGTTTGTTGTTGTGTATGCTGGAAGCTAAGCCCTAAGTTTTCAAATACTAGCAGGGTTATCCACGGCAGAGAGGTTTCAGCTGAGCTTCCTGATTAAGATAGAATGAGGACGTGGCAGTCTACTTCTGAAAAAGATTTGGTAAGTGAAAACCTTATCAACAGCAGTGGGATGCTATTTGACAGTGCCAGGAGATGAGTCCCTCAGGTTGGAAGACACCGGAAAGGTCAACCAGGGAGCAGCTGCCTCCTCAAAGTGCGGTTGATCTTAATGATATGGCTGGAGTCCAGGACCATCACGTGCTGATGTGGCATGATTCAAAACGAGAAGAAATAGCTGAACACAACCATAAAGAGTCAGAATGCAGAATGTATGAAGTATGAATCCAGGAAAATTGGAAGTCATGGAAAAGGAAAGGGGAACGTATCAACACTGATACCCTAGGCAGTAGTGAGCTGAGATGGACTGGTACTGGACATTCTGAATGTGACAATCACACGGCCTACGACGCTGACAATGACAATTTGAAGAGGAATAATGTTGCATTCATTGTCAAAAAAAAATTTTATCCTGAAGTACAACATCCCTGCCTATCAGTAATAGCAGAAACCACTGTGGCAGAGCAGTTAAGTGCTACGGCTGCCAACCAAAAGGTCAGCAGTTCGAACCCACCAGGCACTCCTTGGAGACTCTATGAGGGCAGTTCTACTCTGTCCTGTAGTGTCAATATGAGTCAGAAGCCAGTTGATGGCAATGAGTTACAAGGAAGACCAGGTAATACAACTATTATTCAAAGTTATGCACTAAGGTCAAAATGAAGAAATTGAAGATTTTTTTTTTACCAGTTTTTGCAGTCTGAAATTGACTGAACATCTATCAGGATGCATAAATAATTACTAAGGATTGCAATGCAAAAGTTAGAAACCCAGAAGATGGAATGGCAGTTGGAAAAGACTGCCTTGGTGACAGAAATGATGCCCGAGATCACAGGGCAGCATTCTGCAAAACTGCCTTTTTTTGCCAGCTTAGATGGTGACTATAGACATGGTCCTTGCCAGATGAGACAGCCAGGATCAAACGGACTACGTCTGTGGGAAGAGACGATGGAAAAGCTCAGTATGGTCATTCAGAACAAGGCCAGGGGCCAAGTGTGGAACAGACCGTCAACTGCTCATGGGTAAACTCAAGCAGAAACTAAAGAGGATTAGAGCAAATCCACCACGGCTAAAGTACAACCTTGAGTATATCCCATCTGAATTCAGAGTACATTTCAAGAATGGATGTGTTTGACACACAAGTTGTAGAAGGACATCAAGGATATAATACATGAACTAAAAAGATAAGAAAGAAAAGACCAAAATGAATGTCAGAGACGCTGAAACTTGTTTTTCTTCCTATTCCTAAAGGAAAGGCTCTCAGTCTTTCTCTGTTGAATATAACATTAGCTGTTCGTTTTGCGCATATACCCTTAATTATGTTGAGAAACTTTCCTTCTATTCCTATTTTGCTGAGAGTTTTCGTCAGGTAAGGATGCTGAATCTTATCAAACGTCTTTTCTGCAGCAATTGATTTATTGTTTTTTCCATAATTTATGTGGTAGATTACATGAACTGATTTTCTACTGACGAACCACCTTTGTAACCCTGGGAGGACTCTCACTTGATCTTGGCATATCAGTTTTTTGATCTGTTGCTGAGGTCTGCTGGGTAGAACTTTGTCAAAGGCTTTTACACCTGTATTCATAAGGGACACTCGTCTGCAGTTTTTCTGTTTGTGCTGACAAATGTTCTGGTATCATGACAGCTTCACAGCTTTGGGACTGGAGAATCTTACTTACGCAAATCCTATCAAAACTGTATCTGAGATAAAATGAAGAGACACTAGATAGAAATTTAACTTTAAATCTACGACAAACACAATATTGCAAGTTTGAGAAATAACAGTATGAAATAAGTAAGTCCATTTAACAACGAATAGATGTTCTGACTAAAGTGAAATCTTTTTAAGGCTCTACAAGTGTCAACATACATATAAATGACAGGCCAATTAGGAAACCTTTTTGTGTGTATTCAAGTATGAACAGTCTGTTCACATGTATTTTACAAATGATATTCTAGTCTTATGTCAGGCAGGCTGTCTCTAGTTGGTGACAGTCTCTGTAGGCTTATTCTTACTATTGAACAGCATTATTCTCACAATCTATTTTTCACAGGTGACTTAGCTTTGGCCAGGGGTAAATTTTTTTTGCAGAATGTGCCTGTAATTTTCTGAGACATGGCTAAAGAAAACTCTGCTTCACTTCACAGTGATCTTGTAGGCTGCTGAGAGAAGGCGAGATTGGCACACACCTGTTTCTCTAGGCAGAAACCTGGACAGACAGACTCGCACCTACAGGCTGACTCACTGGGTCCCACTGGAGAAAGCCAGTGCAGAGCCTTCTCTCTGTGCGTGGGGTAGCACCTTCTTCATGCACAAGAAGTGAAGCTATCTAGTCCTCAAAAGTGCCTCATGCAGAGTAAGGTTTCAAAAGTTTCTTGAATAAATGACTTACCTAGCAAAATGAAGTTTTCTTGTTAAAAAAAAAAAAAAACCAACCAACAAACGCTTCACCACTCTCATATTCCAGCGACACCCCAGGAGTACCCTAGCAGGTGCGGGGGTAAGCCACGTGCTTTTAACATTTCCAGGAGCACCTCTTGGTCTAGGTCTCAAATTAGCCAAGGGGTGGAAATGCCTTTTTGTGACATTACCTACAAATTAGTTGCCAACACAAATGGGATCAAATGAACCAAGCATATATCATTGAACTTGAAGTTGATGCTGCATTACTGGACCTTGCTGGAGTCAACTGTGAATGAAGTGTTAAAATATTTTATAACAACCTAACACAATTACATCTTATTTTCTTCTCTCTGATGTTTAAAACGTTAATTTGCTACATACTAGCACTTTAAATACATCACAGTCTTATTCAATTCTATATCACATCTTCATTTAAAAAAGCTTTTATTGTCAGAAAGGTAACCCAACTGCAAAAGTAGAAAAGATGATCATTTCTTTATCTCAGTTCCACTGTTACTGCTCTTTTGCCTGAAGTTTCACTTATCTAGTAAAATGAAACTCTATTTACTAGGAACATACTCCTACACATGGAAGATGGACTCTGACAAATGAACAAGATGATTAAATATTTAAAGAAAGCTCCACTGAGAACATCAATGAAAACTCTGGGGCCACCTTTGGATTGTTTGTATTTTCTAAAATAAACTGAAATATGTAAAAAATCACCTGCTGGCCTGTCTTTCAGGAGAAACCATCACACATTCAGAGTCACACAGGAAGTAACCCTCAGCTGTAAGCACTCCACATGCCACAAAGGGCTGGCCCTCGGCATCCTTCAGTTCTTCTGAGCAGTAAGTACTGTGTCCCTGTTGACTTCTGGGTATTTCCCAGTTCAAGAGCCCGCAGGCTTTTTGCTCTCACAGCTTGTGAAGATGCAGAGCTGTTATGATGTCACACAGGTCACGTCTGTGGGGTGTTGCCTGGCTGCTATCAGATTTGAACTGCACACATTTCTTAAATTAACATCTTCTGGTAGGCATCTAATTACAGACTCCATTATTCAATTTCAATTTTTATTATTACTTGGCAGCAGCAGTTAATGCATCCTTTAAAGGCACTTTCTCATCTAAAATGATTTTTTCATTTATTTATATCACACTATGATGTTTCCCTTCTTGGCAAATAACAGGTCTTAAAAAGACAAATGTGAATACCTAATTTAAAAAGGAAGCAAGTTCCATACCGCAGCCATTCAGAATTAGCAATGACAACAGCAGCAGTAGTGAACTGTTTCCTACGGTCTGACCTGTAAATTTTGGAAAGCTCTAAGCCAGGACTGGTGTTCATCTCTTACCAGGGTTGCAGTCTGTGAGAAGGGAGCAGATGGAGAGGAGAACTTTTGATATGGTCAGGGCCGGACTCCAGTTGTCCTTCAGGATGTCCAGACAGATCACGCCTTGGCTGTTGATATTACAGTGATAGATCCTTGTTCGGAAGGTAACCTGGAGGAAAGCATTGAAACCTTATAAGCAAACACACCTATTATCTCACAAAAAACCCAAGAGTCATTGGCTGAAACAGACTTAAATCTTTTTTCCTTAGGCACATGAGAAAAGTCAATAAACAAAAATCTTTATATTAAGAATCTCCTTGGGGGACAGACAACTAAAGCCCCAATAGCCAAAGCATGATAGTCTACTTCTGATGAACAGCTCTGGGGATGCTAAATTCACTTAGGATGAAAGAACAGCAGGGTTCCCCAGAGGAAAACAGACGGTGATCGATGGAAAAAATTTCAATGTAAAGATGTGGAATTAAGGAAAAAAAAAAAATTCCCAAAGGAAATGTCTGTTAGATTCTAGTTGTTTTAAGTACTCTGTCTACTGGTAAAATTGAAAAATTAAAAAGCATGAGAAGATTAGTACAGACAGTAAATGTTATTCCGTGTAGTGGTTTAAAAATATGAACCAGGACATGTGTATAAAAAATATACTGGCAAAACTTATTGGTTCTAACTTGCAAGGCTTTTCCTCTTTTAAGTTCTATATTCTGAATGTAATGTTAGTGCAGCCCACCTTTTTCTTGTGATAGCTAGGTCACCACTCTGTTTATTATTTTGAAACGCAGAATATTCTTAAAGAAGTTCAGTTTGAAAAGTGAAGTCCCATCAGTTTTATAACACTCTTTAATAGGTAGTAAGATTTTCCCCTTAAATTTTATTTGCTTTATTGTTGGTGAGAATATAGACAGCAAAAACCAAGAAAACCAGACCTGCTGCTGTTGAGTTGATTAAGACTCACAGACACCTTACAGGACAGAGTAGAACTGTCCCACAGAGTTTCCAACGAGTACCTGGTGGATTTGAACTGCCAATCTTTTGGTTAGCAGATGTAACACTTAAGCACTACACCACCAGGGTTTCCAAAGACAGCAAAACATGCACTAATTCAACCGTTTCTACAGTGACACTGATGAGATTCTTGTAGCTCCTCATTAGCATAAACTCACTGCACCCTAAGGGTCCCAGCTAATTTTTTGAGATGCTGTTGTCAATCAGATCTTATACAGTTTTTTACATAGCATAATGCTCAAGACAGACTTTGTTTTTAAGTGGTTAAGCTAAATTACTGTTCAGTTTTAAGATAACTTCAGAGGACATTTTTGGTTTAAGGATGAAAAATGATCTCAAGGCTATAGTTTCATGGGGTTATCTACTCTCTATGGCTCCAGGAAGTCTAGAGTACATAAGAATTTGAAATTCTGTTCTGTGTCTTCCCCCTTTTGATCAAGATTCTTCTGTGGAATCTGACCAAAAACAGCAGCTTGATATTACCCAGTTCTTCTGGTCTAGTAACAAAATTTTAACGCTATTTATTAACATCATGTTTATAAACCTTATCAAATTTGTAAGTTCAAATATGTAAAACCTGTGGTGCTCTACAGACCAGTCTCCTGGTGTCAAAGCTCAAAATGGGTCAGCACTAAGAAATGCATACATGACAGATGTCTTTAGGTACTGCCACCGCCGAGCCAGGGCATCCAGCAGCCACATCGATTTAATTTATGTGAACTCTCAGAAAAGAGATCCAGAATCTCCTAGAGTTCTCGAGCAATAATATGACACCAGTCATGGATTACAACAGGACTGCCTGTCTAGCAACATGCCAGACCATATAACTTGCTATCTCTTCCCTACACATCTACACATCCCCTGCCCCCAACACCCGGAAATACCTGGCAACACTGAAAAAAAAAACAGAACCAACATTCTTTACAATGCACGGCTGACTTTACAAGGAGGATCCCTTGGGGCGAGAACTGAGATGCCAGCATCACATTTAGCACAGGAGGCTACTGCACAGCGGCCCGGGGCAGGGCTTGGGAAATGCAGGACAGTGGTCAGTCTTCCTGAACCATGGCTTGAGGTTTAACACCCCCAGGGAGAAGGAGAACAAAGCCTTAGTCCTGCCTGCACTGAAGGGTTAGGAACTGGGATACTCTGCACACATTAGGGTGCTTGAACTGCTAAACTTTCAGGTAAGGGATAGACTTGAAAAGTTGCTCCTTATGGGAGACACAGCAGGGAAATCTGCCAGAGAGCGCTTGGGCTCTGGATGAGGTGGGAGAAAAGTGTACCCTGGAGGACCTGGAAACCTCAGCACACACGCTACGCAAACACCAGCTGAAAGAGAGCTCGGTATCTATTTTCCTATTTGGTCACACATTATACTCAAGGTAAAACTACTATTAGAGGCAAAGAAGTTCCCGGAAAATGACAAAATGAACAATTCTTTAGGAAAATACAATCCTTCTAAATTTCCTGTACCTAACAACTTAGCTGAAAATACATAAAGAAAAATGGGCAGAATTACACAGAAAGATGGACAGATCTACAATCTCAGAGTAAGAAGAACTCAACTGCACATCGGTCAGCAGCTGACAGATCAACAAATCAAACCAAACATTAGTGAGGGTACTGAAGACGTGCACACATTAACAAAATCATGGCATGGAATGCTGATGCCCTTGTAGACTTGGCGAGCAATGCTCCCTTCAGATACATGAACACTGGAAAAAAAAAGAACCACAAGCTAAGCCCCAAAGAAAAGTCAATATATTTCAAAGAATGGATATTATGACCATAATGCAAAATGAACCTGTCACATAAAAGACCCTTCGAACAGAAAAACAAATTTGAAACTAATTCTTGGATCAGAGAGAAAGAATCCTCTCTGTTCATGGCTGAAGGGCCACAAAAATGTTAGGATGCCAATACCAAAATATGATTCAAACTCCACAAAGAAATATACAAACCCAAATTACAGCACGAAAACCAGACTTCATGGTCTGACTGAGACTGGGGGAAACCCAGAAGACAGGACCCCGGGACTCTGTTAAGCCACAACTGAAACCATTCCCAAAGCCAACTTTTTAGACAAAGAATAGGCTGGACAAAATGATACTCAGGAAGAGAGTACTTCTTAGTTCAAGCAGGTACAGGAGGCTCAACGGGCACCTCCTGTCTAGAGGCGAGAAGAGAGGGCCGAGGAGGGGAGGACGCAGGAAATCCGAGGCGGGAAGGACGAGTGTGCCGTCACATCATAGCCACTAAAGCTAGGATCAGAACAACATGGGTACACATTTTTGTAGGAGAAACGAACCCAAGCGATAAACTTTCAACTACAGCACAATTAAAAAAGAAAAGTTTCTTTTTTCAAATTCTAAGTGAGAAAAATAGTTTTTTAAATGCATGTGTTAGAAAAAAAGCCATCTAGCGAGTTAAGCGCCTGACTCAGGAAGGTGGGGAAACAAACAAACAACAACCAAGTCAACTCTGTGAAAGCAGAAAGAAAGAAAGACGTGAACAGAAGCTAATGAAAGAGAATACCTACTAATGCTATCTTTTAGGCAAGTCCTAGTAACTCTGAGTGCTGGGTGAAAAGATAAAATACTTTTATAATCCAATGTGAATGATGAGTAATTAGAAATGATGATACTGAAACACCTGTCAGATACCGACAGCTCTGAGTCAGTTTACCCTGGAAACAAGTCCACGACAAAACAGCACTACTGTACCCATTTATAAATGGGTACCCACTGCTCAACGGCTTGCTCCAAGGTCCCTGATTTGAAAGCAGCACACTGAGAATCTGAAGTTTTGGCTATGTTCTCTCTCTTCCTCAGCCTCGATGCTTTTCTTTTTTAATTTTTTAAACTTTGAGATAGTCACAGATTCCCATGCAGCTGTAGAAGTAAAACTGTGGGACCCCACATAACCTCTGCCCAGCGTCTCCTCTGGTAACACTGTGCGTGTTGCTGCTGGGGCTGTCATCCAGTTGGTCCCTAACTCGCAGTGACTCCATGATAACATCCTGCCTGGGTCCAGTATCACAGAAGTTCGATGCTGCTGTAATTAATGTCTGGACCTTTTCCAGATTTCCCCAGTCTTACACATATTCAGCAAGTGTGGGTATCTAGCTCCAATCTCACTGCGCATGTAGATTGCTGGGGCCAGTTAAGATACAGCACAGTTCCGTCACAAACACCCCTCAGGCTTCCCTAAACTACCACAGCTGCCACTTCTCTCCTTCAGTCTCTGGCAACCACTAATCCATTCATCAGTTCTGTAATTCTGTCATTTCAAGACTACAATAAAATGGAATACGAGTAACTGATCTTTTTTTTTTCTTGAGTATTTTATTGTGGTAAAAATATGTGTCACAAAACACATGCCATCTCAATAACCTCCACATTTAGTGATATTATTTCCTTCAAGTTATACATCTGTCCTCCCTATACTTTTCCAGACCATCATAAAACACCTAAGCATAAGCTGTCCCTCCCACCCTGGCAACCACTGGGAATCTCTGGTCTCTCTCTGTATTAGCTTATTTCATGTAAGACACACCATACAGTATTTCTGGTTCATTCTATTTTTACTGGTCCAAACTGCCTGGATCTGTCTGCTGTGACACTCCTTGACAAGAACGTCCCATCAACACTGAACTCAATGGGCTATGACTGCAGTTGTGACTCACTGGTGAGCCATGACCTCTTAGTGGATTGTGTATCACACACAATGAAGGGTATTAAATCACAAATTTTTGTTTCAGTGGTGTGGGCAGTGGGTCCCACTATAACTGTTATCTGTCCCTGTGGATGTGGGTCACATTCACAAGTCAGGTTCACACCGGTTAGAGGACAATTTGCACAGTGCCCTGTCATGCCAATGGCAGAGAGTTCCTAGAACAGGTTCCAGGATCTCAAGAGACAGCTCTTGGTGACAGCACTGTTTCTGACCCTACCCTCTGCTGGGCTCAGCTGGTCAGCCTTGGTACTGTGGCAAAGACCCAACACCGCATGGCCCTGACCTGCTTGCAGTGGCTGAAATAGGTGACCCCGTGGCAGGGATTTCATGGAACAGCCTGGTATCCCCTGAAGGGATGACTGGCCTGGTCTCTTCGGTATCTGGCATTCTGTGATTCTGCTCAAAGACTTGTCTCCCAAGAGGAGGCCCACTGAGGCCCAGCGTGCTCTGCATTTACACCTGGCATCTTGCAAAAGACCAATGACACAAGACTCAAAGCTTCCCTGACACTTCTATGGACAAACCATACCGTGATGACGTCCCTCTAGCCACTCCGGAAACAGCAGGCCTCGCCTGAGATGCATGTGAGGTCCTTGGACTGGGCGGATGCCCATGACTGGCTACAGCACCGACGAGGGACCACGGCCGCCAGCTATGGCTTTTTCTGTGAACCGCACAAAACGTTTCGAAACGATCTTTTTCCTAACTCTGCATAATTCCCCTTGAGATCCAAGTGTTTGCCTGTATCAGCAGTTGGTGCCTTTTTATTGCTGAGCAGTATTACACGGTGTCATGGATTGAACTGTATCCCCCCAAAATATGTGTCACCTTCGCTGGACTACGATTCCCAGTATTGTGTGACTGTCCAGCATTTCTGTCATCTCACTGATTTCGGTAAGTGTTGTAAATCCTACCTCTAGAATGCTAATGAGGCAGGTTATACTTAATGGCCCCTCGGGTGGCCATCGGTCTGATCCCACTCCATGGCACTTGGCTGGCTGGCTGGCTATACTTAATGATGCTAACGCGGCAGGACTTAATCTATAAGACTGGGTTGTATCTTAAGCCAATCTCTTTTGAGATTTAAAAGACAGAAGGAAGTAGATGGGGAGGGGGCCTGATCCCACCAGACAGCAGAGCCAGGAGAGCGGGTACTCTGAAGGGCTCCCAGAGCAGGCAAAGACTGAGGACATGACTTTCCCCAGGAGCTGACAAAGTGTTCCCTTGGAGCTAGCCCATGAATTTGGGCTTCTAACCTCCTGGTCTGCGAGAGAATAAATTTCTCTTTATTAAAGTCATCCACTTGTGGTATTTCTGTTACAGCAACATTAGATAACAAAGCCATATGGAACAGGCATACCATCGTTTAGCCATTTATCTACTGAAAGACATGTGGGTTGTGTCTACATTTCAGCTGTTACAAATAAAGCCACTGTGAACATCTGTGCATTAAGTATTTGGGTGGAGTGTGGTATTCATTTCTTTAGGATAAATGCCCAAGAGTGCAACTCCTGGCTTGCATAGTAAGTGCATATTTAGTTTTGCAGGGAACTGTCAGTCTTTTTCAGAGGGACTGCATCATTTTACATCTCATCACCAGTGGATGAGAGATCCAGTTTCTGTGTATCCTCGCTAGCGATGAGCATCATCACTAGGTTTTATCTGAGCCACCCTGGCACGATGCAGGCTCTGCCACTGCGGTTTCCCTTGCGTTTCCCTAACCGCTGGACAGTCAGCATCTTTTCGTGCACTGATTTTGTACCTGGGTGGTCTCTTTGGCGAAATATCTGCTTGTGTCTTTTCTCCATTTTCTAATTAGACTGTTTCTGACTCTTAACTCTGCAGTTCTAAATCAAACAACAACAACAACAACAAAATGTGAGCCTGCAAAGGATCCTGGGGGTTGCGGGGTGGACAGTGTTTCCACCCTTGAATGTTTCGTAATGCTGACACAAAGGATCTATTATGGCCAGGCTTCAGTCCTGAGAGACATTCCTGAACCAAACAGGCAGGCAGGTTGGCGGTTCTCACAGGTCCTAGTGCTGTAGGTTCCCATAAACACTTTTGAAACCTGGAAAAATGCACAATCCCAAAGTTTTGAGAAGTGTCACCTATTTATCTACTGTCACATAAGCCATCACCTCTTGAGGACTTCCCGATCAAGGTCTTAGTTCTGTCACCACAACTGTTCCCATCAAGCCAAGCCAAGTGCCGCTGAGTCAGATCCGACTCACGGCCCATCAAAGTATTTTCTTTAACATGGTGTCCAACGAGTGCTTGGCACCGAGAGAGTTCACTGTTTGGTGAACAAATGCTAACACACTGCAAGCTAGTGTGCAACAGACAAGTATCTTTCCGTGCAGCTGTTAACATCTTACTGGTCTTTTGGCCAAAGAATCTTCTAGAAACACCTATGACATAAAGTAAAGCAAAAGCTAAAAACTCGTCCTGAAGAAGCAGGAAAAGGGCCTTAATATCTTTCTACCCCATAATGATACTTTACGAAGTTGTTCTACATAGTAGGTATTACTTCAGAAGAGCTTTCATACAATTACAACCCATAAAAATATAAAATATTTAGTGTGCACCCAATAAACGGCAAGAATTCTCACAAACATTTGACTTGTTGCTACTGACTATTTAAATGCTAAAGAAAACCTGAAAAATTGTGTCCTGGTCAAATGAGCGAGCAACAGCGTAAGCGACTGTTTTGTGGGGAAGAAACCAAAGCAGGCAGCATGGTTCCCACTTCTCTCACACTCGCTCAAGATGAAAACATAAACCACCATCAAGGCAAAAGCTCACAAATAAAAGTTGTTGACACAGCCAGTATTCTCTTCTGAATCCTATCAACAAACCTCTAAAAATACCAAAGCTGCTATAGCTGGGTTGACTCCGACTCACAGCGACCCTACAGGACAGGGTAGAACTGTCCCACAGAGTTCCCAGGGAGTGCCTGGTGGAGATGAACTGCCGACCTTACGGTCAGCAGCCGTAGCTCTTACTCACTAAGCCATCAGAGTTTTCCACAACCCTGTGAAAATGAGAAAGAAGAACCCACGCAGACGGCTAGGGAGCTGCCTGCAGCCCCGAGACATCAGTGATGCCAAAGCAGAACGGATGTTTTGACTACCGACAAGTATCCCAGGACTCGGCCACTGTCGGGGGAGATTCTCAGAGACTGAGAAACTAACTCGTTTCCCACCCTCTAACTACAGGAGGCTGCTATGAAGGATCACACTGCGTCTTCCAGAAAGCCCACCATGGTAGCTTGGTCAGGGGGCCAGGCAGCTACACACAGGTCTCCTCCGCTGTCTGTGAGTACAGCGTTCTGATGAAACCTTTCCCAAGCCACAGCAGCACATGCGAAGACGAAGTTACCATCAATTTATTAAGTTTCTGAGCATTCCTAGGCTCAAAAAGAAAACTGACCAAATCACATACTAAGTAACACATAAAACCTAAAGTAACACTAACATGGGTAACAGGAGAAATTACACAATAAACACGCAGCCCACACAAGGCAGAAACAGTGTATGCACAGGGCAGTCCCACAGTCTGGAGCTGTCGGGGCTTCCTGCGGAGAGCAGTTCCCAGGGAAGGAGCTTGGGGTTGTCACCCACGATGTCAGGGTGAGTGCTGCCTCTCCAACCAGAGGCTGGAAAACAAATGGTGACTCCCGTTTCCCCTTTTTTTCATAAAGATGAAAATCCTCTTCAGATTTCTTTCAGTTAGCTGAAAACAGGCACCGATGTAGGTCTTCCGTAAAAGCAAAGGGGTGTAGCGGGAACTCTCAAAAAACTTCCCTTCTGCCCTCCCGACAAAGAGACAAATGATAAAAAATGACGGTAAAGCCTTGTGGGGTCCCACCACCGGGGCTAACGCCCACTGACTCCCGGGTATGGCCTGTTCTACACCTCTATCTGCATTTGCAGCTGTAATGCACAGCTCAGTCACTGAGGCTTACAATGACAGCCATCCTGACTTGAGGAAAGACAAAATTATATGCAGAACAGTGTTTTCAAAGGCAGAGAAGAGGGCACCTTTTACAACAGTCTCCACAAAACAAAAATTTAAAACACATGATTTAGACACAGTGATACAGAAAACTTGTGTATTTAGAATGATGACTCTGGATGAGAAAGGCTTTAATTCAGGTACAATACAGAAACAACTCCAGATGTGTCAGGATGCCTGCCGGCAGAGAGAATAATACACCTTCCCATCCCAAAGATGTCCATGTCCTCATCACTGGGACCTGTGGGTATGCTACTTTACATGATGTCATGGACTGAATAATGTTTCCCCCAAAATATGTGTCAATTTGGCTGGGCCATGATTCCCAGGAACATATGACTGTCCACCATGTGTCACTTGGTGGGACTTTCCTGCGATGTCAACTCCGTCACAGTGATCACGTAAGATGGATTAGCACTGAGGTAGCTACATAATCAGACCTCAGTACACCAAGGTCTACACTGAGGTCTACAGGATTGGACACTGCCTTAAGCCAATCTCTTCTGAGATATAAAAGAGAACAGTGAGTAGAGAGACGGAGGGACCTCATCCTGTCAAGAAAGCAGTGCCAGGAGCAGAGCGGTTCCTCTGGAGCCAAGGTTAGACTGATACAACCCAAGAACCTCCCACCAGAGCTGACAGAGTGCCTTCTGCCGGAGCCAGTGCCCCGAATTCGGACTTCTAGCCTACCGGACTGTGACAGAGTGAAGTTCTCCTTGTTAAAGCTATCCACTGCTGCTATTTCTGTTAGAGCAGCACTAGACGACTAAAAGGGATTCTGCAGACGGAAGTACATCCACAATCCTGAGGTGGGTGGGTCAGCCTGGGTTATCTGAGGAGCAGGCATCATTGCCAGGGTCCTTGTAAGAAGAGGGCAGAAAGGTCAGAGTCAGCGACGCAGAGATGACGGCAGAAGCTGAGGGTGGAGTGGTGCAGAGGCCAGTAGCCAGCGAATGCAGGCAGTCTCCAGAAGCTGAAAAAAGTGAGGAAAATGGATTTTCGTCTGAAGCCTCCAGAAGGAATGCAACTCCGCTGGTAGTTTGAGTTGTCCGACTTTCAGAGGCACAGGCTAGTTGCCTGCTGCTGTCCCAAGCCACCAAGTCTGTGAGACGTCATTACAGCAGCAACACGAAGCCAACTGGACATGTAATACACATTTCCCAACTGTTTTAGTCTTTTGTCTCTAAAGTGCCTTAAGATGCAAGCTGCCCTATTTCTGCACTGTATGACCATGCCTAAAAATAATTTTAGAAGGCATTAACGACATACTTTATGTTGAATATAGCACGGAAGAATGGTCCTCAACAGTGAATGATCCTGGATTATTTTGCTAGTCTGAGTCTTTGTTTCCTGACAAAAGCTGAGACTTAAAGTAGATTATTTCTTAGGTCTGTTTTAGCTCCATGAGCTAAGAGTTACAGTGCAGCACAGATATATGGGTTTGGGAGTTCGCTGGAATCCTGAATTGGGATGAGTCACGTAACACTTTGGAGATTCGGTGTTCTCATCTGTAACAAACAGGGAAAATAACAGCTATCCCCCCAGTGACTATAAAACTCAAGAGCATAACACGTTTTAACACCACGCACTGATCAGGAATTCAATCATGCTCAACTCGATCCCCTGTTCCTCCTAGCTGTTGGCTTTTCAAATGTATTGGCTTAATACCTCCACGTGTTAGAGTGAAGAAGTGCTAACTCTACATACAGATGAAAAGTGACTTTTTAAGTGGACAGAGACCAGGCAGGGCAGGATCACAGAGAGAGAAGAAGATAGCTGTAACAGAGTGTTTCTGACAAAGTGATCCTACACATTACTTTAGAAAACACTGTACAGTAAACAAATACCTCCAAGCTAGACAAATGAAAGCTGATAATCCCATTATAAACAATCATTTAAAAATAACTGTATAAAATGCAGCAACCAGAACATGATTAGAGAGATGGCTGACACATCAGGACAAATGTAACGAATGCCACTGGACATGCTGTACGGGAACTGTCAAAAGGGAACCTAATGTTTGTGTATACTTTCACCAAAAGCATACAAAATTATTTTTAAAAGAAAAGGAACAATGATAACTTCTATTTCACAAATTAACTATCATTCTTCAAAAACATTTGGATCCTCAGACATACAGTACTGTGATTTATGAGATCAGTGAGAAATATATTCCTTTTAAAAATAAATGCTTTTCCACAGAGACCCAGAAAGGAAGTATTTGGAGCCTCTGTGCCACGGTCCGTGAGTCACACAACAAAGACCCACAGACAGCAGGATTCACATCACGCAAGCGCGTCTTTGCCTTGGGCTTGCTCTAAGACTGCAGACAAACAGATTGATGGCATACATTTTTACAATGTCAGTCCCATTGTGCTTGAGATTTCAAGTGATCTTTTCTTAAATCGGATTTAAGAGCACTGTACCAACAACGAACACACCCTAAGATTCTTCTGAATTATCAGAGATACAATAGAAACTGGAAATCCATTAAAAACAAACCCATCAAGCCCAAACCCACCAAACCCAAACCCACTACTGTCGAGCTGATTCTGACTCACGGCGACCCTACAGAGCAGAATTGTCCCATCGAGTTTCCAAGGAGCGCCTGGCGGGTCTGTCTGGTTAGCAGCTGCAAGGCACTCAAGCCACACCGCTGGAGTTTCTATAGCAGAGTTACAAATTTTGAAGGGACACTGAGCAACACATTCCAGCAAATCAAAATCAAATGTAAACACACAAAATCAACCAACCAACCAAAAAGAAAATACATTTGTCCTTGAATAATTAACTGATAGTTAAGAAGTTAAAATATCACCTAGAAATCATAACGTACAAAGATTATATCTGAACTAGAATGAAGAGAAGCTGTGCACCGTGCTGCATTTGACTGTAGGCCATAGAAAAATTTTTTTTTAAGCTTTCAGGTATAATTTTAGTTAATTAAAAAAAAATAAAACTTTAATATAGCTCAGACATTTAAAGTCTTTTTCACTGTACGTACAAAGCAAAAGCCACTGTCAGTGAGTTGATTCCAACTCACAGCAACTCCACAGGTCAGAGCAGAACTGCCCCACAGAGTTTCCAAGGATCTCCTGGTGGATTTGAACTACCAATCTTTTGGTTAGCAGACGTAGCACTTAACCAATCTGTCAGCAGGGTTTCCAGTATAAGTACAGATGTAGAAAATGTAGGCAAATAGGAAATAAGAAGAGGAAACCACCTTATTCAGTTCCCAGGGCCGCGGCGTACCACACAGGCAGATGACTCCCAACTCCTCCAGGAAGGGTGCGTGGTGTGACTGGATGACTAGACCACGTCCACTGCCATGGAGCCAATTCCAACTAACAGCTACCTTAGACCTGTCCTATAAGGTTCCCAATGCTGTGAATCTTCACAGAAGCAGACTGCCACATCTGTCCCCTGCGGAGTGGTTGGTGCTTTAGAATCGTTGATCTTTTGCTTACAGCTGTTGAGTGCTTAACCAGTGCACTACCACGACTCCTACTGAGGTCCAGCTGTGACAGACCTCACCCGATTCGTAACATATGTAACCAATCATAAGGCAATACAATCATCCCTCAGGAAAGGAAAAGTCCATGTATCTAAGTCTTTATAAAATCTCCTATTACAGATGCTTCCTTCATGACTTTATTTTGAGCAGGATGTTGTTTTGTCGCTCTTCTTTGCCATGGGGTCGGCTCTCAAATCATGACAACCTGACGCACAGAGGAACAGGACATCGTCTGGCCGGAACCATTCCCACGGCTGACTGCGGGTCGGACCTCTGATTCACAGGCTTTCCACTAGGCTGAGTTTCAGAAGTAGACCACCAGGCTTTTCTTTTTCGTCCACTTCAGCCTAGAAGCTCCACAATCTGAACGGCAACACCCAGGCCTCCAACGACAGGTGGCGGCCGGGCACGAGGCACACTGGCATGGAACTGAACACGGGTCTCCTGCACGGAAAGCTACAACTGCACTGCTGAACCACCACTGATACTACCTGGTGAGGACACAGTACGCAGGAACCAGCTCAAGCAACACTTGTTTGGCAGGTATGTAGAGAGTTCTTTTCCTAAATCACGTGAAAAACAGGAAGACCTAGGAACATACCCTTAGGAGTGTGACATTCCTAGAACAATTTCACAATCTGAACGTTGGAGATAAAACCAAAAAGCAAAAAAGAAACCCACTGCTGCGCGGTCGATTCTAGCACACATTGACCCTAAAGCACAGAGCGGAACTGCCCCACAAAGCTTCCAAGCAGCACTGGTGGATCTGAACAGCCCATCTTTGGGGTACCTGCCATAGCACTTCACCACTATCCCACCAGGGTTTCCAGAGATCTAGATGGAGAAACCAGATACCACGAATAGCTGCTCATGAACACTGAATTTAAACCACGATGTGGGGCTATGCTGGTCCAACAACATTTATTTAATAGCTAGTACTGTACAGAGGAGACACAATTTAGCAGATGTGCAATGAACCCGCATCTCTAAGGCAAGATGATTCCTTTCTGCTTTGTAACTGCACAAGTGTCCCGTGAAGAAACAACAATCAGCTGCGAAGGACAACAGCCGAGATACTTAATGGATTTCATGCAAAGCGCACAACAAACCATCAGCCACATGACACTTTCTTTTAAATTAAAGGCAGTGACAAAAACACACGAAGAAGGAGAAAGTCCTTCTTTTTACTTATTTAAAAATTGAACAGGCCTCACAGTATCCCAGTCCCTTCTAGATGCTAAGTGCAAGGTGAAGAAAACATACAGGCTTCCTTTATCCTTTGGGAAACAAATAACAATTTTTGCGTATGTAGATAGGAAGTGGCAGTTATTTATCTTGAGAGATTAATAATTCAATATACATACAAAGGCAACGCAGCACTTGTCATAACCAGCCAGAAAAGACAATTCGGCTTTGCGTATAGCCCAAAGTAGCAGAGAAGTAAACTGCATTATCACACTGTCTACAATGAAACAATGACTAACTCCCTTAATGATACGGTAAATAACAGTGATTGTGTAGTTGGCTGAATGCCTACTGTAACAAACAAAAGAGACATTCTGTAAAAGATGTGGAGATTTCAGTAAGTACCATAAATGTTTCCAAACTTTGTGTACTGGAGAGGGGGAATGGTACTTTTTCCTATGTTTACCCAATGAAGTTTGAAAACAATGTGTGTATAAATCACAGAACCTGTAACCGAAACAGGTTTAACAATGATACAATGTTTATGCACCAAGCACTGTTGTGAGCTGCGTTTATTACATAATCTAATCTTCGCAATCACCCTATCGCTCATTTTACAGATAAGAAAACCAACGCACAGCTTCAAAGAACTCAAAAGCTCATATGTGAGGCCACTCTAATACTAAACAAAGAAATTATATGGGGATGGGAAAATATGAAATGATAAATAATAATAAGTATATATATAATAATATAAATATAAAAATAATAAATATAAATAAACAGAAAACCCAAACAAACCCAAGAAAACAACTCACACCCTCAAGATTTTTGGAAATGTCAGGAAAAAACAGTAGAGAACACAATGTCAGTGGTTTGAAGTCACCAGCCACTCTGACAGAGAAAGATGTGGCTGTCCACTTCAGAAATATATGGGGGCAGTTTGACTCTGTCCTACGAGTCACTATGAGTTGGAATCAACTTGATGGCAGTGGGGACATGAATTCTGTATCTCAACAAGTGCCGTTAGACAGCAGAGGTAAGATAGAAGGACTTAGTAGCTTTTTCAGATCCAGTCCTGGTGAAATAAGAACATATATAAACTCTAGCAAAGAGAAAACTTAACAATATTCACTGTTACCATAACAGTTCCTGTTATCTCAACCAAATGACCTTTCACTTCTATGACTGAAGGCAAGAAAAACGAGTCCAAAAAAAAAAAAAAAAAACCCAATGTTTTGACATCACTTGAAAATTGTCGCTTAACATTTCTTTAACCTTTGAATAAAGAAACCTCAGCATTTAGAATAGTGATTATTATTTAAACACTTGTGGTAAACAGATGTAACTAAAGGACCTGCTACTCAAGGTGCCTCTGCTAAAACTCAGCGCTCATCAGGCAGCTTACTGGAGAAATGCCAAAGGCCACTTTTCACTTTTATGAAGTAGGGCAATGTTTCAGCTATGACTGATACTACGTGACAATCCTGTCTGCAATGGATGCTGCACAGCCCTTCTCTATAAATACCGATGACGGTAAGAAAACCACTTGGTCAGACTAGTACTTCCACTTGACAGTGTACTGATTCTAGACGACCAGGCCTCCCTTCAATGAATAATGTGAAATGAACATATTGGTGAGAATACCCACAAATGGTCAGGAAGTAAGGTTATCACTTTGGAAGACAGGAGAGGTGGGTACTGAACTGTAAAGAAGAGCTGGTCTCCCATCCTGCGTGTTCTCAATCGGGAAGGTACTCTGATGAAAGGAGTATTTTAGGAATTTGCAATAGGTTTATGACACAATTCTCACTCTTAAACTACTTGTGGGATGAATCCTTTGTGGTCAACAAAGGTCATTTATTTCTAAATTCACAAACAGCTTTTAAATGATCAACACTGTGGATGCTTTTCCTTGCAACAGTCCTAATAACTGTTGTTATGGGCTGTCGAGTGGATTCCGACTCCTAGCAACCCCACGTACAACAAAACGAAACGCTGCCTGGTCACATGCTATCTGCACAGTCATTGCTAATGCTCGAGACCACTGCTGCAGCCACAGTGTTAGTCCATCTCATTGCCAAGTTCTTCTCTTTATTGCTGACCCTGTGCTTTAACAAGCAGGAAGTCCTTTAGTGACTGACTGGTCCCTCCTGAAGAACGTCCAAAATATACGAAACAGAGTCTGATCATCCTTGCTTTGAAGGAGCAGTCTGGTTGTTGTTCTTTCAAGTCAAATTTGCTGTTCTTCTGCTGTCCCTAGTACATTCAGTATTCTCTGCCAGCACCGTATTTCAAAGGTATCGCTTCTTCTTTGGTCTTCTTTATTTATCACCCATCTTTTGCAGGTGTATGAGGTTAACTGAAAACACCATGGCTTTGGTCAGGTGTACTTTAGTCTTCAAAGGTGGTATCTTTGCTTTTCAACACTTTAAAGAGGTCTTTTGCAGTAGAATTCCCAGTACAACACATTACTGGATTTCTTGACTGCTGCTTCCATGAACGTTAATTGTGGATCCACGTAAAACAAAATCCTTGACAACTTGAATATTGTCTCAGTTTATCATGATGTTGTGATTCATTCTGAAGGCTGTTAGTCTTTGATTTTCACCAGTAAATACTTCAATTCCTCCTCACTTTCAGCAAGTACGGTTGTATCACCTGTATCCTGAAGACGGTTACTAAGTCTTCCTCCAATCCTGAGGCCCCATTCTTTTTCACGTAGTCCAGCTCCCCCGATTATCTGCTCAGCCTACAGACTGAATAACTACAGTGAAGGGACAGAACCACCCTGACACACACTTTTCCTGACTGTCAACCACACAGTATCCCCTTGTTTTGTTCAAACGAGTGGCTTCTTGACTATGTAGCAGGTTCCTCATGGGTACAACGAAATGTTCTGGAATTCCCATTCTTTGTCATGTTATCCATAATTTCTTATGATCCACAGAGTTGAACACGTTTGCACAGCCAACAAAACACAAGTAAACTCCTTTCTGGTATTTTCTCCTTCCAGCTAAGGTATGTCTGACACCAGCACTCATATACCACATTCCACATCCTCTTCTGAATCTGGCTTGAATTTTATGGTACTTCCCTGTCGAAGCACTGCTGCAGATGCTTTCCACCTTTAGCAAAAGGAACTTGTGCGTGATATTAATGTGTGTGAGATAATTTCTGCATTCTAGTCTTAACAGCTGACCAAATCAGGAGCGAAAGCAGTGCAAGTGAAGCAGAAAGACGCAGGGGGAAGTGGAGAACAGATGGGCACCACAGCCTACAACCTGAAGCAGGTATGCCAGAGCGGAGGCACCAGGCACGGTCGCTAAGGAGCCAATACAAGGGGCTGGAAGACCGTTTCTGATCATGTCCTGAAGGGAGCCTATCCGTCAAGATCACGGAGGGAAAGAAACACAGCAGAGGTCCAAGAGAAGACCCCAAGGGCCCTGACTCTGTGAGCTGAGGCACCCTTATCCAGATGGACAGCAGTCTCTCTCTTCACCAAAAATAACAGCGAGAAAAGCATGTGTGTGTCTGTGTGTAAACTGACACTTGTATGAAGAATTCAAGGACTACAACAAACTTGCCTCTTTGCCTTCCCGGCCAAGATTCAAGAAGTCCTTGTTAAGACAGTAAAGTACAGTTAATGACTACTTCCTAGACACACCCCAATATCTTATAGGATTAACCTGCTGGATTTTAAGGCTCTGGACCATAATCTCCTGGGACAACTAGGTCAACTGGCATGCCACAGTTCATAAAGATACAGTCTACATCCTAGTTTGGTGAGCAGCGTCTAGGCTCTTAAAAGCTTGAGTAGCCATCTAGGACACAATTATTAAGACTTTTCCTCACTGGAGTAAAGGAAAATGAAGGAAACCAGAGACTCAAGGTAGAAATCAGTCCACAAGACTAACAGCATATGTGAACCACAGCCTCTTCTAACCTGAGACCACAAAGACTAGGTGGTGGCCAGCTACCACTACTGAGCATTCTGACCAGGAACACAACTGCAGGTCCCAGTTAGAAGGACAGAAAAATGGTAGAACAAAACTCAAATTCATAAGAAAAAGATCAGATTTACTTAGACTGACAGAGATGAGAGGACTCCCAGATACTATCACCCTAAGGCACCCTTTTCACCCGCAACTGAAGGTACTCCTAAAGGTGACCTTTCAGCCAAAGGTGACCTACAAACACCACCACCCTTGACGAATGTGCTCCTTTAAATAATAAACTCTATGAGACCAAATGGTTAGCCCTCACAGAAAACCAAAGACGAGATGGGAAGGAGGAGCAGAGAGGCTGGAGGGACAGAGAGATGGCAGGTGGGGTGGACACGCAGTACTGACACGATGTCACAGCGACTGTAGCCAACGCCACAGCACAGTGTCTGCATGAATTGTTGAATGGAAATCTAAGGTGTTACATAAACCTTCACCTAAAACACAGCCATTGTTTTTTTTTTAAAGAATTAGTTGTTCCATATACGGCATTGTGAGACATAGCTTAAATTGTGTCTTTAGCTAATGATAACTACATAGGTTTTGCACTTAAATTTCCAAGTCAATTTTTCACTTATTCCTTTCCTCCTCTCCCCCTTTCTCCCCTGGTCTTTATTCTCCTCAAATACAATTTCCGCCCAGACTCCAGGACTGCTGACAGTATTTTCCCCAGTTTCTGCTTCCACCTTCTAGATTATCCGGCTTCACTCACAAGCCAGGGCTTCTTAAGCCTGTTATTCTGAATTTATCTTTACTCCTCCAACACAATCTGTAAGACCCTGTAACACTATACCCAAACCCCAAACCAAATCTGTTGCCACTGAGTCAATTCTGACTCACAGCGACCCTATAGGACAGAGCAGAACTGCGCCATAGTTTCCAAGGAGTGCCTGGAGAATTTGAACTGCCAATCTTTTGGTAGGGAGACATAGCACTTAACACCACCACGGTTTCCAAGACGGTATCAGGTGCTGCTCAGCCAATGATGACTCTCGGCAAACCGACGTGGGTCCAAGGAGAGCTGGGCTTCACCAGGTCTCAGTGGCTCCTTTCAGGCATCTCCAGGTCTGTCTTCTGCAGTTCCTCTGGGTGGATTCAAACCTTCCTGTCAGTAGCTGCGAGGGCTACCTGTGTGTACCATCCAGGGACTCTCTCTGTAAGACGCAGTGTCCTAAAAAACCCCCACACAGTTAATTTTCTCTAAGACTGCGTGGAAATGTAACTTGATAGAACCAGGTAAAAAAGGGAGTGGAGAACCAAAAAGCAGTAATTTAGCGGTGTGGACAAAAACACACTCCTGTTTTCTAACGTTCCTCCCTCCCCCGAAAGGCACCCATTCCATGAACTCCCTAGGCGGTTTTCTCCCTTCTCCTGTGACCCGCCGCATTCATCCTGAGACTGTAGAAAATTGGCTGCTGCAGTGCAACGGCAAATCTTACCCTTTAGAAGCAAACAACGGCACCCGTATGTGGCTTTTAAAATAAATAGTGTCAACCTCATTTTATGATACCAACAGCTGTATGTAGAGTTGAAAAAAGATTTCAGAAATGAATTTCTGTAGACAGGCTGGCAACGCAATGTCTGTTTACAAAGGAAAGAAATTTATGTGAGATCCTTAAAGACAGAGGTTACATGTGATACAATTTTTAACGCTTCTAGGGGAGAGCAGGATGTCAGTACATACTCCTTCAACAAACAAACAAGATGTTAAAGTACAGAATCTTTCCACTGGGAAAGAGGCAACATTTACTGTAATTTAGAAGGACAACCGAGTGAAGATCTCTGTTGCTCCAGTGGTTTCCTTTACAGTACCTACTTGCGTGTAAGTGCTGGTGTGTGTCAACTGACGGACATGTGGTGTTCATATAAGGAAATGTGTTGTTCTTCTAATTTTGACTTATGGCAAGTTTCATACTAATGTGATAAATATTTTAGTCAGTAGAGATTATGCAAGTCTCAAATATTAACTGCAGGCTGGGAATTAAAGAGATTTAATAAATCTTTCAAGTTAGAAAAAAAAGCTAATAGAAATCCTAGTAGTACACTGATTACTATTACACTGTATCTGCATCAACTAAACTGCACAAAGAATTAAAAAACCTGATATCAAGATAAAAAGGACTAATGAACTATGATTTATTTTTTCCTCCATAAGAAGATACATGTTCTGTTCTGACAATGTTAGAAAAATCTACTTATATTCCAAAGGCTGTAAGGGTCATTTGTTTGTTATTCTTTTGTGGTCAGAACTATTTAGCGATACATAGGTTAAAGGATAAAAGAAACCAACTTTTATTTGTAGTAAAAATTAATATATCCTCACTCTTTTTCTGGAATGACCATCACAGCTGTCGTATTACCCTTGATGTCTTGAATGTCATCAAAATGTTGTCCTTTTAGTATTTCCTTTATCTTCAGGTAAAGAAAAAAGCCACTGGGGGCCAGATGAGGTGAGGAGGGAGGGTGTTCCAATACATTATTTGTTTACTGGTTAAAATCTCCCTCATAGACAACTAAACAATTAAGTCTGTGACCTTGCCAGCATGCCACTGTGTGCAATGACCACTCTGGAAAGAGTTCCACAGTTGGTCTGAAAGGGTGGACTAGGCACTGGCATTTGTGCCTAGCTTCCCAAGGGGAGTATTTTGAAGGTGACTGCAGTGATACTCAGCAATGAGGTACACAGCACTTAAAAACAATCAAGTTTGTGGACTTATCAGACCTCATATGTACACTTGAGTTTGTATCTGTGTGAGGAAATACTTCCTAGCTCATTTTTATTTTTTTTCAACTTTTTATTTTGACACAACTGAAACCTACACAAAACAGACTCACCATTAGCCTAATCTGCTTCGTCCCCCTCTTTTGTAGAGGCATACTTCTGTCCCTCCTGAAACTGAGAGTGAACTGCAGAGACTGTGAGACTTGGTTCTTCTTCAGTATAAATCACATCATTTCTGACCATGAGTCAGACCCGACTCAATAGCAGCGGGTTTTACGCCAAGTTCAGAGATGTCAACAATTATGACAAATCCGAAATACTGCTATTTGGCATTCCAAAGGACGGAACTAGAGTCAAACCACAGAGACTGTGGCTAGCACTGATGCTGAAGACATACTCCAGAGCATCCCTACTTATTACCTACCTGTAGTTTAATTCCTTAAATCTCATTCTCATTCCTACTTTTATACTTTAATTATACTCTTGGAATTTACCACTCCAACAGCCTGCTCTCAATTTTCAATCCTCTTGATTTCTGACCAGTCCGCTGTCTAGACTTCCTGAGACATTTCTTTCCAAGATGTCTCACCATGACATGCTCCCTTCCCCACCTCTTTGCTCTTTCCCAGTAGTCTCGGATGTCTCCTCCCACTGGTCATTTCTCAGCTGGTCAGGCACCGTGACCCAGTACTTGACCCTCTCCCGACACTGGATCTTTTTCTGTTTTCAAAGCCTCAAGCCCCAAAACGAAACCTACTGCTATGCAGCTGATTCTGACTCACGGTGACCCCACAGGACAGAGCAGAACTGCCCCCTAGAGTTCTCAAGGGGTTCTTGGTGGATTCGAATTGCCAACCTCTTAGCAGCTGTGGCACTAAACCACTGTACCAGCGGGGTTTCCTCAAAGCTTCAAATGACCCCTAAGCACATCGCCCCAGACGTGCTGCCTCTCTGGGCTCTAGCACCACGTACGCGGCAGTCCAGCAGCTCCTCTGTCACACTTCCAGTGTGCCTGGTAGAACACACCGGGCTTCTCTGCGTTCCAAGTTCTGCCATTCTGCATCTGGTCAGCCCAGTGTTTTCTTTTCCCCACTGCAGTGTTCTCCACCCTTTGTGGATACTTCTTTCCCAAAGCTTTCTCCTTCCATGTCAGATCACAAGGCTCAGTCCCTCCTCTGAACTTGTCTTTCACTTTGACTTACTCTTTGGTGCACATGTATTTCTCTTCCTTCCTCTAGCGAAGGCTGTCTGAAAGTGAGACATGCAGGTTTCTTTGCTGCTTCATGGCAACAAACACTGTCACACATCAAACAGGACTTTGACACATATTTATTGTGTAAATACACAGTAATTGTCTGTAAGTAGTCTGTAACTATCGAATATTTGTGTTCCCTTAAGCTCTCAACCAGGGTGGATGGGGGGAGTTGGTGAAAGAAAAGGAAAAGAGTATTTCTTATTTTATCTTTTTATTACGATTGAGTGAAAATGTACAACCCCACATAAATTCACATGCCTGCCTATGTGCAGCTCCCACTGCTCTCCCTGCCCAGTGACAGCACACTCTTCCATTCTGTACATGTCATGCCCTCCTGACAATCTCCTATCCTCTCCTCTCCACTCGCTCCCCTGCCTCCAGTGAGAGGTCAGCAGAACACCATCCTATAGATGCACAGAACCATAAAGTGCACAGATGATATGGCCACTCTGTGTTGCCGAGTCCCACCCATTCCTGTCTGAAGAGTCGACCTCCATTGTGATTTATGGACAGGACCAGTATCAGGGCCAGGGGCCATGCTCCCAGGGGAACCCCAGGGCCTCTGGACCACCAACTGACATTGTTTAGTGGAGATCTCAGGGTGTAGTATTTTTTTTTTAATAAAGTAAATTTAAATTATATCTTAAGTATGTTCAGATGTTAAATCCTGGATGTATACTGATAGGACCACACAGTGATTTTTTATACTGGTTATTAGAGTTACCTCCTCTGCAAAGCAGCCGATCCTGTCCCCCAACTGCCACAGGCCCCCAGTATGTGCTCAGATAGAACTTAACCTGCTTCTTGGTATTTTTATAAGTAAATACAACCTAGAAAGTTGAGAATCCTTTTCTCAGAAGATGTCTCAGTGAATACAGGTCACAAACGTGACTCCCTTCTTCTCTGTCTTTACAGCCAATAACTGATTAGCCCACTGACAAACCAAGGAAGTCTATATTGAGGGCTACAATCTATGTAGATCTCTCCTGGGTTCTAGGAAAGATAACAAGAGAATTATGAGACACTATCTGACTCTGAGGAAGGTTTGCTGCAAACTGTAAAGCTAGAAGACTGGTTTGGAACAAAGGAACCTAACTGTCGCTTTTTATTTCTTTGAGAAACATGTGCTGACCTTTGTTCCACAGTCAAAGCACTGTGCTGAAGTGAGGAGGACAGAGATGACAGGTGGGAGAGAGGAGGACTAAGTCAGGTCCTGGCTCTCAGATGCCTGACTGACCGTCTTGCAGGAAGCGAAGACAACCACACAGACAGCTACCAGAAAGCGTCACATGAGAGGACACAGTGCTCCTGAGTTCAGATCAGAAGAGATGATGCCCAGCTGAGAAGAAGCCAAATTCAACTTGGAAGACTGGGGTAAGCAAGGTTGGATGATTGATTTTTCAAACGTTTATTTCCTAAGTTGCTTGCCAACAGGAAGGTGGACAACTTCACACGGGTCCAGCTAAGAAATTCTTCACTGTCTCAGGCCAGACTGTCCAGCAGTACTGGCTTCACATACAGGCAGCTGCACAGCAATTACTGTGCATAAAAAATCTAGCTCCTCCGAAAAACCATGCGGTGACGTCACGGATCCCGCAAGAAAGGCTTGGGGCACTGACGTGAGAGAAGTGTCTGGGGAACACACAATTATGAGTCAATTATGTCAACGATTAGGCTGTGTCTTGAGTCACTCTCTTTGGAGATGTGAAAGACAGAACTGCGCAGAGAGGAGAGGGAACTTCTATCGCCAAGAACAGGGGCAGGCAAATCAGATCAGCAGAAACAGGGAACTCAGGGTGGAAATGGGGACAGTACTGACAGATTGTGGGGAGTGTAACCAATGTCATGGGACAATCTGTGTATCAACTACAGAAAGGCAAACTAATTTGCTCTGTAAACCATAAAAAGAATCTAAAGAGCACAATTAAAAAAAGAAAAACAACAAAAAAACCTAAGCCAAATCACAGGTTCTTCCTTAATGTTGGTGCTGTACCAACCAGTGACCCGCCTGAGGAGACCACACCACTCCTTGTTCATACTCCGTAATAACTTCTTCCCATGCAAACCAGGTACATACACAATCAAAAGTCTCAGTAGTTTTCTTTTTTTATTACCATCAGTGGCAATGGCCTAGTGCCAAACCATATACTGTAGCAGCTTGGCACTCATAAATTCAAGTTGTATACATAGGGAGAGGCACTATTTATAGCCAGAGAGATAGTAAATAGTTTGGGTCCAAAAGGTCTAAAAGCAAACTGGTGCTATGAACCTCAGCCTGAGGGTGTCCTCCTAGGTGACAGAGCGAGTTCCAGATTGGATGACAACCCAGTTTGGTAGATATAAAACAGAGTCAAGAAAATTCTGGCAAATCTAACTCAATAATCAAATCCAGGTACCAAAGAGCAGCTCTCTAGCAGGGTAAGCTGAGATTGGCCCTGTGGTTTTCAACATTTTACCAATGACTTGAATGAAGACATAAAAAAGTCATGCTTACCCAATTTACTGATCAAACAAAAAAACAGACAGCTCACATGCCAGCCAAAAATGAAAATTAAAAGACCTAAACATGTCAAATTATGACTTAAACAATACAACCTTAACTAAACCAGACAATAAAAAGATCTTCATTTAGGTTCAAAGCAAGAATTTTCACAAGATGAAGACCTGGCCTAAATGCAGTGATAAAGAGCTTTTTAAAGGAAATTACTAAAAAATTAAAAAGTAACACCTATTTTAGCACACAGCTTGATAAATTTTCACAAGGTGAACACACTTGAGCAATCACCACCTACAACAAGATATAGACCACTGTCAGCATCCCAGAAACCTCTGTTGGATTCATCTCAGCTGTCCCAGTTACCTAGCACCGCTGTAACAGAAATACCACAAATGGGTGGCTTTCTCTAACAGAAATTTATTTTCTGATAGTTTGTTGACGTTGCTGGGTGCCATTGAATCCATTCCGACGTAGAAGAGGAGGCGCTGACCAAACAACCAACTGCTGTGAAGTCAATTCTGATTCACAGGGACCCTGTCAGGAAGGGCATGTGTCTGGGTTGTATCTTTTGACCACAGCTTTTAAATCTGTATGCTGAGCAAATAATTTAAGAAGCTGGATTACATGAGAAGGAACCGGCATCAGGACTGGAGGACGACTCATTAACAATCTGCCTCACACGGACAATACCACCTTACTTGCTGGAAGTGAAGAGGATTTATTTAACACACTTACTGATGGAGATCAAGGACCACAGCCTTCAGCGTGGATTGCATCTCAACATCAAGAAAACGAAAATCCTCACAACTGGACCAGTAAGCAACACCATCATAAAGGGAAAGGATTGAAGTTATCAATGATTTCGTTTTACTTAGGTCCACAATCAACATCCATGGAAGCAGCAGTCAAGAAATCAAAAGACACAATGCATTGGGAAAATTTGTTGCTGAAGACCTGTTTCAAATATTGAAAAGTAAAGATGTCACCTTGAAGACTAAGATTCACCTGACCGAAGCCATGGTATTTTCAATCACATCATACGCATGCAAAAGCTGGACCAAGAACAAAGAAGACAGAAGAGAAGAACTGATGCCTTTGAACTGTGGTATCGGGGAAGAAAGTCGAATGCACCACCGACCGCCAGAACAACAAACAGATCTGTTCTGGAAGGAGTACACCAGAGTGCTCCCTGGAAGCAAAGATGGCCAGACTGTATCTTACATATTTTGGACATGTTGTCAGGAAAGATCAGTCCCTGGAGAAGGACATCACATTTGATAGAATGGAGGATCAGCGAACAACAGGAAGACTCTTGACAACACAGATTAACACAGTGGCCACAACAACGGGCTTAAGAATCACAACAACCGTGGACGTGGCGCAAGACCTGGCAGCGTTTCTGGAGACAATACCAAACATGAGGGATGAAGGCCTGGGTTAAAGGCATTCCTGGCAAAAAATTAAGCTCCTGAAAACAGAAGAGAGGCAGAGGAGGGCTGGGGTGTGGTGACGCAAGGGGACTGGGCCTGGAGGGCCTTATAGGACAAGGGGAGAAAGTCTGGATTTTTAATTTTCCTTTTTCAGTGGAAAGCCACAGAAGAGTTTTCAGCAGAAGGGTGACATTATCTGTTTGGAAAAGATGACTGTCTACTTATGGGAGACTCAATAATAGAATCACTGACAGCTGAAGACAAAAAGAATTGAGATTGTTAAACTTTCTCTTTCTACAGATGAAAATACCAAGTCCCAGAGAATTCAGAGTCCTTAAACATGACATGATTGATAAGTATCAAAAATTCTTCTGACACAGAATCTGGAACAGAGATTTCTTCTCCCCCTTTTCAGTAAGAGGCCAACTTTGAGATACATGGAATCAACCACTTGCTGTTGAGTTGGCTCCTATTTACAGCAGCCCCACAGTTTTCCCAGCAGAACCGTGCTCATCAGGCTCCCCTGGCTATGACCTTGTGACAGCTGATGAGCACGGTTTTCTGCTTAGGCCCCTTTGGGTGGGTTCAAGTAGCCAACCTTTTGGTTAGTAGCTTATTGCTAAATGTGTGGGCTGCCCAGAAACACTCTCACATGCGCAAAGGTATTATCTACTCATAATATCTGAAAGGCAATGAAAAGGCCTTTCCCATCAGATCAGGAAAGGTTCAACACTGTATGTCACACAGCACTGACGAGGATATAGGAAAAGGCAAGCTCATCGAACGCGACAGTATAAACTGGGGCCACTTCTCTGTAGAGCAATCTGGGCAAGATCTACTAAAACTGAACATGCATACATCTTGGCCCTTGCAATTCCAGTCCCAGGAATTCACCCTACAGAGACATCTGTACAACCTCACATAGCAATTATGTACAAAGATCCTCAGTGCAACATTATTTGTGATGGCAAAAGACTGGAAAAACCTGTATGTTTACCACAGAAAGGCAGTTAAATAACCTTCATTCAGTGGAATATTATGTAATCATAAAGATGTGGCTGTTTTGCATATGCAAACATAGGACCAACCCTGAGGGTGTTAAATGACAAAAGACCATGCATACAAAAATGCGATTTTTGGTATGCCTTTTGTACCAGCCAGTCCTACAGGATCACCATGAGTCAGAGCTGACTCGATGGCAACAGGTTTGGTTTTTCTGGGTACTGTGAGTTTTTACTGTGCATACATATAATTTATTAAAAGATAATTACACAAATGAAATGGTATGGTTTGAAAAATCAACCATAAAAGAAACAGCGATGTTTTTACAGGAAGGGAAGAAAAAATGGTGGCGGTAATTTGAAATAGACATATTGTTTTACGTACTATTTCCTTGTTACACAAACTGTTGCTTTATGTAGTCTACAGGGATGGAGTTAGAACTAAGGAGCCAAGGATAGGGGAAACATAAATATATAATGTACTATAAAAACAAAGATTTATAACCTTGTAAACGCCAACACAGAAAATCTTATTTAACCATAATTCTCTACAACAGAGGCAAACAAGACTTCGTAACTTCAGGAAAGGAGGGAGGGAGGCAGAGATCTAGACCGAGGCTGCTGGCAATAAATTGAACTACGGTCTGTTTAGTAGGATCATTTCAGAGATCCGCTGCTTCAGACACTAGACTGGAAACTGGGAGGTCTGAGTTCTAACCCCGACCCTGACACTTGTGAGCTATGTGGTTCTAAACAGGTGACTTAATCTCTCTGAGTTTCAGTTACCGTGAAAATGAAACTTGTTCTTGAAGTGAGATAATGGATGTAGAGAAATGCAGTATGATGTCTAATACACGTTTCTCCATCTTCAGTATCACGTCCACACAACGTGAAACTGAAACCAAAGACTCGAGGGAACTCTGAAAGTGTTATTTAGTCCCTTCCCTGACAGGAGTGTGCACGTCTAATCACAAGTAATTATTTTAATTTATTTCAGGCTCAATCCTACCCCCCCATATCCCCAAACTTTAGGGAACTTGTAGAAAATTTAATTTATTCAACTGGTTTAATTGTTCATGCTTTTTAATGATTTCTTAACAATAAATGAGGTTTTTTCTTTTAATAAGAATATGGTATTTTGTGAGCTATTATTGTGTGGGTTTCTCACAGTAAAGTTCTATATGGAAAACCACTTCCCAATTCCAAAGCACCGTGAACACAAAGCACAAGAGAAAACAGGATTTTGTTACTGTTTTTTCAATGATCAGTCTTTTCTGTGAAACTGGTTCTGGAAATTAACGGGTCCGAACCTTCAGTTTGGGCTGAAGATCGAGGCCATTTTCTCTAGGGTTTTAAATGCCACTTATACAGTGCTAGGAAATGTTGGTGGCGTAGTAGGTATGTGCCACGTCTGCTAATCAAAAGGTCAGCAGTTTGAATTCACCAGGCAATCCGTGGAAACTGGATCGGGTGTTTGTACTCTGTTTAATAGAGTAGCTATGAGCTGGAATCGACTTGAAGACAGTGGGTCCCCAGTGCTCACTCCCAAAGCTCTATCTCCAGCTCACCTGTCTCACTGAACTCCAGATCTGTGAAGCTGAATACTGAACATTTCCCACTCAGATGTCCCACAGGTTGCTCACAGACAATGTGTCCCCAGTGGGTCATTCATACCAGAAAACAGGGAGTCCTCACAGATGTCTTCAGTCACCAATGGACATGGCTGCTACCTCAACAAGTGACAGTCTCCCCGACCCCACCAAGGGATATGCAGCAGTATTTGGAGATACTTTGTGGGAAAAGATGCTACTGGCATCTAGTTGGTAGAGGCCAAGGATGCTGTTATGTATCCTGCAAACAACAAAGAATTAATCTGGCCCCAAATGTGAATTGTGCCAAGGTTGAGCAACCATGTTCTCACACATCCGGAAGGTAAGCTCGATGACAGGAGAGCTACTGCCCTTGTCACCTCTGTGTGCTCATGACCTGAAGCATACACATATTCAGTGAATAAAGGGAGGAAAAAAGAGCTGTCACACTGGCCTCCTTGTCTTTACCTCGCAGCTCAACCTTTGGCTCTTTTTTAGCCTTTTCTAGGGCTGTAATTAATTATCTTTCTCTGTTTAAAAAACCCATTGGTAATGAGTTGACTAGGAGTAGCTGGTAGATTCGAACTACTGACCTTTTGTTTAGCAGTCAAATGCTTAACCATTGCTCCACCTCCCCAAAACCAAACGCACTGCTGTCAAGTTGATTCTAACACATATCAACCCAGTAGAAACAGTAGACCTGCCCCACAGCGTTTCCAAGGAGCGCCTGGAGGACACGAACTGGCATCCTTTCGGTTAGCAGCCGTAGTGTAACCACTGTGCCACCAGGGTTTGCCCCCTTAAGGTGTTAAGGGCCTGGAGAGCTATAGGAGTTCAACAAATCTCTGCTTTATAAATCAGCCTTAAAATAGATTTTATCAAATGCAGTCAATGTCCCCCCAAATTTTTTTAAGCCTATCTCTGCTAACGTACTAATACCATTAGCAAAATATGCTTATTTGCCAAGAATAGTTATACCTGGACAAATCAACATTACAACATTTCGTCCTGTCTGACTTTGTTTCTCCTCACTCTGTATAGGGCAAGAGCTGCTCAGTACCTGCAAAGGCCAGCTGATCATAAAGCTAACCAAACTCACTGCCATCTGGTCAATTCTGACTCAGAGCACCCTCCAGTTGATCTTATGTTTCCTGAACAGAGAGACAATCCAGATGGCAAGCTCTGTGCTTAGCTGTCTGTGAAGGGAGAGCATTCTTTCTCCCTACCACATTTTCCTGGGCCTGCCTGAGCAAGTCTCTAAGATGCTGCAACCTTATCAAGAGATTCAGCTCCAACTCAGAAGACAAACAAAACAATCAAAAAGCCCAAAGAAGCTTGATCAGTTGTCATAAAGGGGTTACTGCTTTTGGGCAGTCTTATAAATGAACTTGCACTTGGCTATGTTTCAAGCTTGAAGAAAATAAGATCACATATAAACAGTATCACGCTATCCAAACAACGAATACATTTAAGAAACATAAAAATAAAAAAATCAGTAAAAAAAAACCTGGTGGCACAGTGGGTAAGTACTACGTCTGCTAACCAGTTGGAATCTGCTAGGCACTGAAACTCTATGAAGCTACTCTGTCCTATAGGGTCGCTATGACTTGGAATCAACTCGACGGCAGTGGCTACGGCAGTGGGTTTTGGTTTTGGATAGACAGCTGGGAATGGCAGGATTCTTTCAACATGGCCTAAGTCAAGCTTTCTTTCAGCCAAATGACTGATATCTAATTGGCTCATCAGGCAGATTCAATTTGGTTTAGGAAAAATTTAAAAAGTTGACAGCCCTTGCTCTGAAAACAAAATTCCATCTTCCTTCCTAATAACTCTTTAATTGGTGGTAGCTGGGAATCCCTCGGCGGCGCAAACAGTTAATGCTCCCAGTTGGTAAGTGACAGGTTCCAGTCTGAGGCTATCCAGAGACACCTCAGAAGTAAGGCAGTGATCTACTCCGGAAAAATCAGCTGCTGAAAACCCTACAGCTCACGGCTCTACTCTGACCAAGGCAGGGTGGCGATGGGTCAGAATCAACTTGAAGGCAGCTAATTTTTAGTCAAAGGTGGTGGTGGGACACCCATGTGGAGATGATGCGTATTGTTCTAAAAAGCAGGAAGTCAGTTACCACTGTTTTCATTAGGGGTGGATTACCCCACAAGCATGGTCAGCACCCTGCTCACATGGTTACTCAATCATCTGCAGTGAACAATTCCACGTTTTTTCACCACATCAAAGAACTTCTAGGTATGGTTGGCGTCTGCCTGCTTCCCAGCTCTCCATACCTTCCTGCAGAATCAAAGCCTCTCCTCAAAGTTCCACCCCCGACAGGTGGATGGCCCAGTGAGCAAGGCACTTGAGCTCACCAGTCTGCGGCCAACAGCGTCACACAAGTTTGACCACATCTCTGAACAGTAAACAAGGACAAGGAAGCCCATGCTTATCTAGCTTCTTGCATCACTTGCCCCTGGCTTAGTCTATTTTAAACCACCATATGCATTTCAAAATTTCACACAATATTAAAGGATTTCCCTAATAACCAATCACATTACTTATTTTATTATGCTAAGTAGACATATGACAAAAAGCTGGTCATTGTGACAATTTTTCAGTGCCCAGTTCAGTGACCTGAATTATATTCACTGTGTCGTGAAACCATCATGACCATGATGAGGGCTCATTTCACCTCCAGAAGTTTCTCATCTCCCCAAACAAAAACTCAGGAGCCTCTCTCTAAGCAACAGCCTCCCGTCTGTCCCTCCCCTCCCCCCAGCCCCTGCACCCATGAATGAACTTCAGTCTCGGCACATTTGCTCTTTCTTACAAGTGGGATCCTACGATATCTGTCATTTTAAGTCGACATATCTCACTTAGCACAATGTTTTCAAGGCTGAGCGACATCACAGCCTGGGTCAGGACTTCCTTTCTCCTCACGGCTGAGGAACAGTACACTTTATGCATACACCACACCTAGCGTACTCATTCATCAGTTCCTGGACCCTTGGGTGGTTTCTATACTGAACAAGTGTCTGTTTAAGGCTCTGCTGTGACGTCTCCTGGGTCTACATCTAAGAGTAGAACTGCCTGGTCCTGTGGTGAGCCTGTATTTAACGCTGAGATACTCACTATTTTCCATGGTGGCTGCACCACTTCTCGATTCCACTGTCAACGAACGGGAGTTCTAATTTCTTGCATCCTTACCAACACTTGCTGTTTTCCATTTTCCTGAGAACAGCCATCCTTGTGGGGAACAGTGGTCTTTCACTGTGGTTTCAATTTGCATTTTCCTAGTAACTAACAATATTAAGTATTTCTTCAAGTGCCTGTTGGCCACCTGTATACCTTTTTTGGAGAAATGTCTATCAAGTCCTCTTAAAAAAAAATAAATAAAAAACAAAAAAACCCACTGCTGTCAAGTTGGGTCTGACTCATAGCGACCCTAGAGGTCAGAGTAGAGCTGCCCCATAGACCATCCGAGGAGGGCCTGGTGGATCTGAAACGCCAATCTTTTGGTGAGCAGACGTAGCACTTAAACTACTAAACCATCTCTGGCCACTTTTAAATTCTGTGTGTCTCTGTGTGTGTTGAATCTGTAAATCACTTTGGGTAATACCGACATCTTAAAAATATTAAACTTTCTAATCCATGAACATGGAATATCTTCCTGTTTATTTAGATTGTCTTTAATTTCTGTCAGCAGTGTTTAATAATTTTCAGTGTGTAATTCTTTCAACCCCGGATAAAGTTATTCCTGGATATTTTATTCTTTTAGATGCTTTTGTAAATGAAATGTTTTATTTTCATTTCAGCGTGTTCTTGGCCAGTGTACAGAAACCCAGCAGATGTTTTTGTTCAGACCTGAACCCTGCTACTTTGCTGATTTCATGTAATAGCTTTGGTAGCATTCCTGTGGACCCTTTGGGATTTTCTAAATATGGAATCATGTCATCAGCCAACAGATACAGTTTTACTGCTTTGTTTCCAGTGTGGACGCCATGCACTCATCTATTCCTAAGTGACCTGGCTAGAACGTTCCGGACAATGCTGGATAGCAGTAGTCAGAGAGGGTATCTTTGTCTTGTACCTAATCTTGGAAACCCTGGTGGCCCACTGGTTAAGAACTACGGCTGTTAACCAAAAAGCAAGCCATGTTAGTCCACCAGACACACCTTGGAAACCTGACGGGGAAGCTCTGTTCTGTTCTATAGGGTTGCTATGAGTTGCAATCAACTCAGAGGCCATGGGTTCCTAATCTCAGAGAAACAGCGTCTATTACGTTAGCTGTGTGTTTTATAGAAACATCCTTCTGTTGAGGAATTTCCCTTCTAAGCCTTAGTTTGCTGGGTGCTTTTGTCATAAAAGGACCCTAATCTTGTCAAATGCTTTTTCTGTATCAACTGAGGTCACCATGTGGTTCTTTTTCCTTGTTCTGCCACCATATTTTTACTCAAATAATGCACAAGTGCTACATTTTTTTGCCAAGTGTAACCTACCCCCCCAGGCATTTCTGCAAGTGCACTATGCCATTTTTTTTTAGCAGCAACATCTGAAAAAAAAAAACAGAAATTCACACGGTGCCCTACAAAAATACTCTGTAGGGAGACAGTGGGGTTGGCAACAAAATACATACGACACATTATTTGCATAAAAATACAGTATTTATAGTGACTCACACAGATGGATTTTCTTATGTTACACCAGACTGCAATCCTGGGGCACGTATGACTGGGTCTGTGGTGTGCAACATTTTTAACTTCAGGTACTTTGGTATTTGCATCTGTATTTATAAGGAGTATTGGTCTGTAGTTTCCTTGTGCAGTGTTTATCCAACTCTGGTATGTGGGTAATGTTGGCCTGATAGAATGAATTAGGAGATGTCCTCTTTTTTTCCAGCTTTGTGAAGAGTTTGAGAAGGATCAGAGTTAACTAGCAGCATGAAATTTTTTAAGGTACATGCCACTACGGTTTCCTGTCAGAAGGATCAGGGACTAAAAAGAAAACGTCATGAGTTGCGTTGTGCCGCTATTTCCCTTATCTACTATAATTGAGTTAGTCTAAGCGGATGGATTTAACAAAGAGAAATTTATTCTCTCACCGTTCAGGTGGCTAGAAGTCCAAACTCAGGGTGCCAGCTCTAGGGGCAGGCTTTCTCTCTCTTGGTTCTAGTGAAAGGTCCTTGTAACCAATCTTCCCCTGGTTTAGGAGTTTCTGAGGGCAGGGACCAAAGGACACATTCCATCTTGGCGCCTCTTTCCGGGCGGTACAAGGTCCCTATTCTCTCAGCTCACTTCTCTTCTACATGTTAAGAGAGACTGACTCAAAATACAACCTAACTCTGTAGACTGAGTCCCGTCTCACTGACGTTACTATCTCATTGACACGAGAGAGGTTAAGATTTATAACACATATGGTAATCACAAGAGATCACAAAGGGGTAGGCAATCACCTAATACTGGGATGATGGCCTAGGCAAGGCGACACACATTTTGGGGGAACACAATTTTGTACATAACAGTAGCTCAGTCATAATACTAAGAATACAAGGATGCTGTTTGCCAGTAGATAAGTGTGATGACATGTGAAATGACTTCCTTACAAAACTCCCAAATCAGTATCTACTACCCACTGTGGAATACCTCAGTCCTGTGAATGAGGAACACACTGGAGAGGAACTCAGGTGCCTTTGGAGACACGACCCCAGCAAAATTGAAAGACAGACACTTTCTAAAACCATTCTTTCCCCTCCCCAACAAAACCTGTTCTGAAGAACGCTGAGAGAACTAATTTATACCAGAGTATGAAAACTATTCTCCTTTTGTGGATAAAAGCAATGTAAATCTTCTCTGCAGACTGGTGAACACAAGGTTCAGCTTAGAACTGGGTTTGAGTTCCAATTTGGTTAGCCAAGCCAAGTGCCGTCCTACTTCCTATGTGACCTGTGTGCTACCTGATCTCCAAGGACCTCAGTTTTCTGATCCAAAAAATGGGGAGAATTCAACATTTTCCTCATGGTGGAGTTGTATGCTTTAAATTAATTCACTGAATTTTTATTAAATAACTATGGAATTGCCAGGGCATTGTTCTACATGCCAGGAATATAGATGTGACATCAACATAAACAAAGTCATTGTGTTCATGGAATTTACACACTAAAAAGTCAACATACATGACAAAATATATAATAACCAGGAGAAAAACTGCTCAGTGGAGGATCAACTATGATGGTGGCTGGAAGCTCATAGAAGGTACGGGGAGGGAGGGCTGTCACGGAAGAACCGCTCCAAAAATACAACACCTGAGCAGAGAAGAGAAACTAAGTGAGCTTCGTGGCACAGTGGTGGGGAACACAGGCTGTTAACCAAAAGGTCAACAGTTCCAGGTTACCAGCTGCTCCTGGGAAACTCTGTGGGGAATTTCTACTCTGTCCTATGCAGTTGCTATGAGCCAAAGTGACCTGGCGGCAGTGGGTTGTGTTTTACTTTATGAATTTCTGGGAGAAGACAAACACAGGCAGAAGGCAGAGTATGTGCAAGGGCTCTGGGAAGTAGCGCGCTTCCACGAGTCAAGAACAGCAGCAAACGCCCTTACAACACATACCATGGACAAGTGATCTCATAGGGTTTTACAAGCTTTAACTCTGAACTGAGAATCATGGAACTGTTTTTGGCAAAAGACTGATATATCCTGAGTCACATTATAAAACGATACCTCAGGGTAGGGGGATACCCAGCAGGAGGGAAGGAGGGCCAAGGCAGAAGCTGAGAAACCAGAAAGGGGGGCTCCACAATCATCTGGGGGAAAGGACTGGCTGATGGGAGTGGGGGCCAAGGTGCTACGGAGGGAGGTGATGAGAAGTAGTGAGATTCCAGAATTATTTTGAAGCGTGAGCCCGTGGGACTGGGTCTGGCCAGGCTGTGCGGGTGTGATGTGGCGGGACCAGGTCCAGCCAGGATGTGTGGGTGTAATGTGCCAGGGCCGGGGCCGGCCAGGCTGTGTGGTGTAACGCGGCTTGACCAGGTCTGGCCAAGCTGTGTGCTGCAACATGGTGTAAGAGGAGTCAATTGTGGCTACTTCGGCCACTGGGCATAGGAGGCTGCCACTTACTGGGCCACGAGGAGCTGGTTTGGCTGAAACGGCGAAGGGGTGCATAATCAATAGCTGGGTTTCGGACCTGTTAGGTTTGAAATATTATTGGATGCCCAAGTGAAGACATCAAATAGGCAATCTGTACGTAGGAAAGCACTCGGTCTGTAGCTAACCGAATATATCAGGTTTAGAAGTGTGAAAGGTGACTGCTCCATCTTTCTTCTGTCAAGCTGCTGGCAGGTTCAAACAACTGACCCTCTGTTTTGCAGCTGAGTGCTTAACCACTGCACCATGCTGCTCCATGTGACAAGGATGTGGCCGTCTGCTTCTATGAAGGTAATGGCCATGCAAACCCCATGGAGCAGTTCTACTCTGTCCTACAAGGCTGCTCTGAGTCATACTGTATGCGTTTGTAAAGAGACAGCAATGGGGTGTGTATGTATACGTACACACATACGTCTACACATTTCATTCTGAATTGAGATCTGAATTAAGACGCACTTTCAAATGTAACAGACAAAGACTGTAACAAAGGAACTGTGCCAACCAGCTTTTAAAAATTATTAACAACAATATGACCAGGCCATTCCCCCTCCACCGCCCCAGATACTGCTATATAAAAATATATATATATGTAACTTTTTTTTTTAAAAGCATCTTAGGTCCAAATTTCATCCCTTTTTTTTGAAAACCTCTGATTATAAGTGATTCCACTTTGGCAGTTTTAGACTGGCACCCTAGGGGTGCCACCCAGCTGCATGCTCAGCTCCGGGAACTCCGTGGGGTGTTAGGTGAAAGCAGGAGCCCCTGGGCAGGGTTGACGGTTAACACACTCATCTGCTAACTGAAAGGCTGCATGTTCAGGCCCACTCAGAGGCCACCTGAAATGCCTGGTGGTCTACTCCCCAAAATTCCATCCCTGAAAACCCTGTGATGCACAGCTCTCCTCGGGCATAGACGGCGCTGCCACAAGTTGGCGTCAATTCAACAGAAACTTGGACTAGTAGGTGAAAATGTAACGCTAAGTTAAAAATGTAATTATAAAACCATGTGGAGTACAGACAGATTATAATAAAAGGAAAATATATAAAGGTCCAACAATTAAGTCCGTGAACTTATTATTGTAAGAGCTACATACCTCACCGCTGAACATGACTAAGGTCACGTTTGCAGGACTCCCCTTGGGAAGCTACGCACTGATGCCAGTACCTAGGCCACCCTTCAAAGCAATTTTGGAACTCTTTCTAGAATGGCTATTGCACACAGTGGCATGGTAATAACTTCCAGAACCTAATTGTATAGTTGTCTGTGAAGGGGTTTTTAGCCAGTAAACAACTATATTGGAACACTCTCCCTACTCACCTGATCTGGCCCCCAATGACTTTTTTCTCCATCCGAAGATAAAGTAAATATTGAAGAGATGACATTCAGGACATCGAGGGTAATACGAGGACAGCTCTGATGGCCATTCCAGAAAAAGAATTCCCAAATTGCTTTGAAGGGTGAACTAGGAGCTAGGATCACTGTATAGCTTCCCAAGGGGAGTACTTTGAAGGTAACAGTGATTCTCAGCAATGAAATACATAGCACTTTTTCTAGGACGAGTTTGTGAACGTTGTGTGTGTGTGTGCGCACATATTAATACATGTATACCTATACATGGGAGATACAAATATTCAAGGAGATATCCCAAAAAGGACAGAAACAATTAGCTCTTGTGACAGGACTATACAGGCAGCAGACCCTTGAGGGGAACACACGCTGGGTGAAGCAGAGGTTCAGAGGAGAAGACGAAGACAGTCAGCGACACGGACTGACACAGGGGCTACAACAACGGACTGATATCGCCCACAGCTGGGAGGTGGCGCTGGACCAGGCCATCTTGTGTTCTCTCGTGCAGGGGACCGCTGAGTTGGAACCGACGTGACGGACCCTAACAACAGCCTAACGGTAAGGGGAGACAGGTGCAGGCACTACACTTCTTAACATACTGATGACAAAAGTCTTTCTGACAATTTCACATGAGTTAAGAACACCCACCAACTTCTGCACCCAAGACTGACACACCTGTCTATAAAACCAATTTCTAAAACTGATAAATTAGGAGGGAACAATTTGAAAAAGGCCATATAGCCTTCTATTAAATGTGCATTTAAAATGTGATTCTAAATCGAAAATGTTATCTGTCTTTGTCCTTAAAGGTTGACTTGCAAATTCATTCGATGGAAGAATTTAATGTTTTCTAGTAACATTCTCTCCAAGCAGTCGTTCCAGCTTTTGCTCCAGTACTCCCAGTGAGGCAAAGCACAGGGTCTCGGAAAGAAGCTGCGCCACAGCAGACTGTCCAGCTGAGGATCAGATTCTCCTCACAGAGAACCGACACCCAGATCCCTGTAACCGATACCCTTCTGTTTCTATTTCTGTTCCACCCAGCCACCCATCACGTCTAATCCCAGCCCATACCACAGTCTTTGAAACATCTGAGGATGCATATTGTATTTCCTCCTGTGGCCTCTTTTTACTGGTTGACATCTCCAGGGCAACTGTGTATAATTCAGAGGACAGTACAGGGCCCCGGGAGTCCAGCTGAGCAGACGCCGAGCAGTCTATTCTTGGAAAACTGTGCTAAGTTTTGCCTAAGTCTCATCTGTGACAGAGCGGAGCGAGGCCCAGTGCAGTGCCTGACCCAGCGAAGAAGCTCAAGACAGCTAACAACTCTCTGTCCCCTGGCTTATTCCTGGTCTGTCCTTAAAAGAGGAGTTTACATGTGCACGGGCCATTCCAGATACAAGAGAACTGGTTCAGAGTTCTGGAGACCATGTTCCTAAAAAAGTACCCTGAAGGTGACGAGGTGGCAAGCCCAAAGTGCAAAAATTTTATTTATGTGATAATAAAAGCATGTCTTTCTTTCCTATTTCGTACCTGTATCATGATTTTTTAATTCTCATTCTATATGAGATATTCCACCATCAGCCATGCAAAGTTTCATCTTACTAGTTTGGCCTATCCTTCCAGTCAGTCCATGAAGGCCTTTTTAGAAATGGAATTATTTTGCCCAACTTACTAGTTTTCCAACCTAGCGCTGTTCAGTCTGCAAATGTCCGTCACACAGAACTTGGCTGAACCTACCGATTTTCTGAGACACCTACTGCACACAACAGACTCCACTGGACCTGTAAACACCACACTTGCCCAATTTGAGTCTCCCTTCTTCTTCCTCACTCCACACAAAGGCAGCCAAAGAAAGGTCCCCATGTCACTGGGAGCCCCCACAGGCTACACCAGGTGATACATGGGTGGTCCAGAGTAGAATGGAAAGATTTAAGGTTCCCATGCAGGCAAAGGAGAAAATAAGTATCTGGTTTACTGTGAAAACCAATGAACTGCAACTCTGGGCAGTCACCAGTACGACCAGCCCTGTCAGCTTGGATGGACAGAACACAAGCTTTGAAGGCAGGCTTCCTCGGTTCAAATCCCGGCACTACTATTTGTTTAATACCTTAATTTCTCCATCCCATGGTTCTCTATCTGTAAAATGAGAAGGATCCCAGAATTGAGCTCACAGGGAGGTAGTGAAGGAGAGAACTACAGAAAATCATGGTCATGATCGAGTCTTTCTGTTGCTTTTTAAATTCTTTATTCCTACCTGCAACTCAAACAAGTTTGTTTTTCTTCCACCCCGATAAGCTGAGTTGGGGCAAAGTTAGAATTCTTTCTTGGTAGCCAACACACAGACACTGCAGTGAAGGGTGTTTTCCTCCGCCTGAGTGGAGAACTGACGCTGATGGAGAAGCTCTCTGTAACAGTCCAACAGGAGCAGAAAGGACCGAGGAGTGTGTCACATAAACAGTCTCAGTTTAAATAAATGAGAGGTCTTCCTCCCCACGTTCGGATTACACCGTACTCTTGCACTCTGGACTACTTTCAGAGGTGGCCATGAGGGCATTTTCATCAGTTAATACAGTTTATAACAAACTGCGTATTAATAAATACTCTGTATGTTTTTAAGCTCCTGTGGCTCAGCCTTCCACACGGCACATATGCACTTCTGGGGAAGCAGAACTCTACCAAAGCCAAAGCCAGCGCTGCTGAGCTGATTCCGGCTCACAGCGACCCTACAAGACACAGCAGAACTGCTCCACAGTTTCCAAGCAACAGCTGGCGGATCTGAACTGTAGACTTTTTGGTCAGCAGATGTGTCACTTAACCACGGTGCCACTAGGGCAGCACTCCAGAGCCAGTGCCATAAACCCTGCCTGGGGACACTTTCTCCTTCCAGCTGACTCCTGCAGCTCCAGGTCCAGGCTCTGTCTGCTTCTCCTCTGGGCTCCAGGGCTGGCCCTGGCCCGGCGTCACTCCCCTCTTTTCCCTCCATCCCATGTGGTCTTATGTCACTTTAAAACATACACCACCAGAAGCAGACACTGAGAGCAGAGGAGAAAAAGCAAACCTCTTATTAAGTGAAGGGCCATGGTAGGAGAATCAACTTGCAATCTTTATCAGTTTCCTTTTTACACACAAACAACGCTGGGACGCTGTCCATGTTAACAGAAGAGACATGCATTTCCGGATACGTATATTTAAGAATATGTATATGTCTGCACATATACGACAATACTTATTGCTAAAAATGGATGAATACTTCATACTGACCTTGGGGGGCTTAAACGGATAGTCTGGTGAAAAGGTAATGTCAAGAAAGAACACCCCTCCTTCATAGACAGATCCTGGGGGTCCCAATATAGTTGACCTCCATTCATAAATGTTGTCTCCTTTGGGTCCAGCACTAAAATAAGACATACAAATGAAATGGCTTAGACATTACATAGAGCCTGAAATTTTCAAAATCTACTTACAGCAACAATAAACAGAGCAATTTCATTAAAAACGCAACAAAGTTAACACATTAATTTTGTGTAACAATTCATACATCAGTATCATCAGTATTCTAGAAATGAAACATACTGGCTTTACTTAAGAAAACAGAACCAAGGCGAATTCCCTTACGACAATCACGTTGTGAAACCTATGAAATAAGATTCCAAGGACCAGAGCCCGGAGGTAGGACACAAGCGTTTAATTAAGCATGAGATTATCTGTGAAGTCCTGAAAAGGGTAACAGAATCATAGAGTCAAGGAGACAAAACCTGAAAGGCATTACCACCACTGGAAAACACCCAGTCTAACCCTTTGCTAATGAACTAGAACAAAACCGAGGTCCACAAATAAAGGTCTACCATACTAGTGCTCAGTTTCAATACTGTATCCCATCTGAATTTTTCTTCCTTCTTCTCTAGCACCCCAAGGGCTCCCCACTGCTCCCCATCCACTATGACCAGTATGCTCTGTGGAGAAGGTCTACTACTTTGTTTTATAACTCTGCTGTGTAGCTGTTTCTTTTTCTGCCCCACCTAGAAGTTCCCTGAGGAATGCATCTGCCCTGTCCTTAGCACCTACGGAGTCCCAGTTTGTCGGGTGACGATGCAAGAATAGCAAAGCAAGTAACATCACATGGGTACTAAGCCTCAGAGATACCCACTGAGGAAGAAGAGATCCATGCAAGTCAACTGCATTGTGGAACGAAGAGCAAAACAAGACCAGCATTTAGCTCTCCACTGTTCTTTTTACTACATCAAGATGCTACCTGCATCTAATAACTAGAAATTCTCCTTGCAGACTGAAGCAAAGTATAGCAAAGGTGCCTGGGGACCTTTCATTACCAAAAATGATTTTTCTTCTTCACTCTCTTACTCTGAAATGAGTTTGGCTCATTGAAATGAGTTTGGCTCAAACAATTCATCACTGAATAGATATTATAAAAAGAAAGCACGCATCAAGGCAAAGCTGCGATCATTCCAGCAGTGAAAAGATAGCTTAATAATAGAAAATATATTAATGCAATTCAACTCACTAATAGATTAAAGGAGAAAGAAGTTATAGCCTCAAGATATAAAAAAGCATTCAACAGACATTAATAGCCCCTTATGATAAAAACTCTTAGCAAAATTATAAGAGAAGGAAACTCCTTAAACAAGATGGAGAGCATTTACGAAAAACCTCACAGCAATCCCTGTATAAAATGATAAAACAGTGAAAAAAGTCCCTTTATTTTTTTATTGCATTTGGGGTGACAGTTTACCAAGCTAAATTATTCAATAATTTACACAGTGTCCTGTGACATTGGTTGCTGTCCCTGCAATGTGCCAGTGCTCTCCTTGTTCCCACCCTGAGTTCCCTGATTCCATTCGTCTGGCTTTCCTGTTCCTTCCCGCCTTCTCATCTGTGCCTCTGAGTGGATGCTGCCCCTTTGGGCTCATACAGTTGACTGTACACTTCCTACCCCGACTGTTACCCTGGCAAGCATTCCCTTTAAACTTGAGGAAGGAGAAAAGGGTACTTGTTCTCTAGCCTTCTAATAACTATTTCACTACAGATCACAGTCATCCATGAAAGAATAACACAACCTAAAGAGAAACAAAACAAATGGATTGAAACAGAAGAAATAAAACTGTTGGCATTTACAAGATTTATGTATAGAGAACCTATACCTCCCAAATCCATTCAGAACTTAATAGGAAACTTAAGGGTTTAGCAAAGTGGTTATAGGTTGACGGAAATCTAAAATATCCATTGCATTTCAATAAACTAAGAAAATTAAGAAATGTACCTTAACATATCAGTTACCACAGTATTCAAAATGTACAGAAGCTATGAATAAATCTCATGACAGATTTTTATGGAGGAACTTATAAAACTTGCTTGAAATACATATAAGGGAGTTAACCTTTCAGTGCTGACAGGTACCTGTAGGGGCCAAGGACACTTCCTGCCCCAGAAGGTTTGCCGAGAAGCCGCTGTGGCACAGACTGTGTGCAATGCCACAGTGCAGAGGGCTTTACGACGACCTGAAACCTAAGAAACAGTGCACGCTGCAAATAACTGTTTTCACAGGATATGGTATGAGGCGTCCGGATCTTGCACAGGAAAAAACAGAAATTTTGGAAATGTTTATTTGTTACACAAGCGTACCCAGAGACACCAGTGTAGACTCTGGGGTATAATAAGTGGCACTTCATATGTATTGCTAAGCACTTAGGCTGCCTTGCAGGTGAGGGGTGAGGGGAAAAAAAAAATCCACATTACCTATCAAAAGTTCAGATCCACTCCATGATTCAGCATGCCTCCGTTAACGAAAACTCAGAGTAATCACCAAAAAATTCAAAGCAGAAAACTACTGGTTCATGAAAGGGTTAAATCAAGGGAGAGTAATACCTTGTTCTTGGATAGGGAGACCCAATATCCTACAGACAGATGTCAGTATCCCCCACATTGATCCAATGTAATTCCAATAGAAATTCCAAATGACTTTTTAAAAAATGAAACACAAAAAACTAATTCTACGATTTATATGGAAGATCAAAGAAACTCCTACAGTATTCCCACACACATACAGAAACTTAATATACGTCATCAGAACTGATGGGGCTGTGGAAATTGGTTTTGTGTTTGGAAAACAGACAGTGTGTTTCTACTTCAATAAATGCACAAAACTCAGCTGCAGACAGTTTCACACATAAGTGCAAAAGTCAAGTTTTAGACTTTGTTAAAAGGGAGCATCAAGGCAAGTCACAAACTCAGGAAAGATGTCTTCATCCTATAAAATTAGCAGAGGACTAGGGTTCAGAAGGTACAAATGCCCATAAAGCAAGAAAAGATCAGCAATCCAAAAGAAGACGCAGTCCATGAGTGGCCAATAATCACATAAAAATGTTCAGTATCATTAAGATAAAGGAAGTCAACTCACACTCCAATGACACTTTTCAAAGCCAATACGGAAAAATAAAAGCGGGATGTAAACAAGAGTGGGTGAAGACATGGCAAGACTGGAACCATACACATCGCTGATGACAGGGTGCACTGGAACAGTCATTCTGGATGAGCATGCGGGGTGAATGCACTCTTGCCCTACAACTGTGCTCCTAGGTCTGCACAGCCACTGTGCTCCTAGGCACACCTCCCAGAGAAGGGCATGTCCGTGCACACCAGGGGACATGTTCAAGGATGTTTGTGGCAGTGCTGTCTGTGATAGTGAAACTGCAAACGACACAAATATCCATCGGCAGGAAAATGTGCAACTGTATTTCCTTTGGGTGAATGTCTCACAAATATCACAACAGTAGAAATACTGTACTGGAGTAAAATGTTTATATGGATCAATTACAAAGACAGAATACAGAATAAAAAAAGCAGGTCTGAAAAGAATGTATGGAGTACACTACTACTACTCGAGTTTACAAGCAAGAAAACACTGTTCAGGAACACACACATCTGCAGTGAGTAACAGAGAAAGACAAGAATGTTCTGAAAACTGGATTCACAGCCGGGAGCAGCGGGCAGAGGAGCAGCAGCCCATGGGGCCATGACGGTTCTGGTGATGTTCTACTCTCTCAGTGTACGTGGTCGATTCACGAGGATCTGTTTCATTACCTGGCTCCACAGCTTACCGATGTGTTAGGTGTGTTCTTTTTATAGGTATCCATTTTTATATTAAGAAGAAGTATATAGAAAAAAAATTGCTACACGAGAAGAGCACGTTGAAAGCTATGTGCAGTATGATCCAACTGGTGTCCATTAAAAACATGAACAATACTCTCTATTGCCTATGGACGCATATGCGTGCAAACGTCTTTTGAGAAATGCATAGAAAGATGCACCTAACCTTCTGATTGGCTGTGCCAGCAGCAGGAGGGAAGTGGTGTAGGGAGATGGGATGAAATAGACCTGCAGATGGAGAATGAAAGAGTTTGATTTCTCCTCTGCAGCAAAAAGACGAAGCTAAACAAGCACTCTTGCTCAGGCTTACTGACAAACACTGAAATACACTGAGGAGCACTGGGGCCAGGGGACCAGTGGTCGGAAGTCCTGGCCCTCCTCCCCCTCTGTCCTCCCGCCCATGAAGCTGGCAGGCAGCACAGCCAAGCTTTGCCAACAACAGTCTCTGGCTGCCACACAAGCTCCCTCACTCAGATGAGCGATACACATGGTTACGCCCTGAGCTATAATTAGACTTAATATGAATAGACAAGTTTATCAGAAGGAAGAGCTTAAAAGTAATTATAGGCTCACAGTTATAACATTACTTCAAGGTAAATGAAGATAGTTAAAAAAATAAAACACATACACAGAGTGCAGACTATACAGCTATGAAATGATGAGCAAAGACACATTTCTGAAATATGAAAATGTCCTTTCCCTGAAAACGATGTCTACACCTTGAGAAATCTAAAGACGATCTTCCAAGAATGGGAGGCAATTAATTCTATAATGCAGAGTAATGGAAGGAGTCACCAAAGGGTGCCACCAAAGAAGGGACTCAGAAAAAGGCAGGAGCTTCCTCACCAAGCAGGGCAATGGCTGCAGATAACTTCAATTTGTGCCCATTCCAAATGGTCTCGGGCTCTCAGACTGGACTCCAAATTCTGCTGGTTCTCTGAAGTCAGCTGGTTGTCTGCATGCAGTTAAAATGGACTAAAATAATACAGGCAACTTCATCACTCTGAGGTGGTTCATCCTGCCAAAATATGTCTTTTTAAGAAATACAGGTAGTCCCCAATTTATGACAGGGTTCTATCTTATGTCAGTTCTGATGTAAGTTGAGTATCTCATTTTATTTTTTTAGCTTTCGTTATTTTTGCCTTTTATTATCTGTGGAAAACTTGGTGATACAGTGGTTAAGCAGCAGAGTTGAAAAGCAGGCAGTTCAAATCTACCAGGTGCTCCTTGGAAACTCTATGGGGCCGTTCTACTGTCTGTGCAGTCACTGTGAGTCGAAACCGACTCAGCAGCAGTGGGTTTGGTTTGGGTTCTATTATCTGTATCTTTACAGATCTCATCTATTTGTCTTTGGGGGTTGGAAACATTACATGCAAATTTACAGATATTTTAATACTTACACACACTGAAAAATACACAAACCATGAAATCTTCCTCTAACAAGAAGTGATGGATGACACTGGCATTTTGTCAGTTGTGATAATAACTCCCCTTGTGGAAGGTTCTGGATTATCGGGATGGACCCTGGAATGGGGATGGAGCATCTACTCAAATCAGTGCAAGTGGTCTGCATGGTCCTTTTTTTGGTTTTCATCATATACTTCACGGTAACATCTCATTGCTTCCTGAATGTGCTCATCAACTTCAGCAAAGTGCTTTCACCATTTGGGTTCATGTTTTCACGCAGCTGAAGCCCCTGATTTAGTTCAGGAAAAAAAAAAAAAAAAAAAAACAACTAATCTTTTCACTGTAAGTTTTTATTTTTACAACCTTTCCTTTCTCTTCCTCATTAACTTTCTTCTTCAGCATCTTCTCCCTTTTCAAAATCCACTGTGCCATGATCTATCAATTCTCTCCTTGATGATCTATGAGCTACTTCCCACATCAGTCACAGCAAGTTCTAAATTCACTTGTTCTTGCCATGTGGATGATTTTTCCACTGACTTCTTCCCTCATAGTATCTGATCAAATAAATCAGCATTTATTTTCCCCAGGTATTTTTCATGTATCCCCAGCAAGCATCTTCCTATAACTTCCTCCCAGAAAGATGCAGTGTTCCAGATACACTGAAGAATCTAATCTTCCAGAAATCGTGAGGTGTTACCATGCCACCATCTGCTGCAGCTACAGCTGAGCAAATTTATGTACACAGTATGTCCTGAAGCTGGAATTGCACCTGGATCTGATTCACAGCCTTCATACGGGAAGGCAGATGGATCACTCCCACATCTTGGTTTAGATCATCCAGCTGAGGAGGACGTCCTGGGGCCTTACCAAGAGGCAGGAGAACCTTCCAGAGAATGCTCTTTTCAAGGCAGTGTACCACAGTGGCTAACTGCTACAGCTGTTAACCAGAAGTTCAGTAGTTTGAATCTGCCAGGCACTCCTTGGAAACTCTATGGAGCAGTTCTATTCTGTCCCAGAGGGTCGCTATGTGTTGGAATCAACTTGATGGCAATGATCTTGGTTTTCTGGTTTAGGGGCACATTTGTGGGATAAAAAATTAAAAAACCAGTCTTCGATCACTATAGTCGTCATCCGGGTCTTGGAGCTACCCCTGTAACAGACCAACAGCTTATTTCTGTCAGTGTTTTTAAACGCTCAGGGGTTCTCAGAATGGCAAATCCAGTGGCATCTCTTCCAAGGAGCAGTGTGATTCTCTCTTCAAAGCCCTTCAAACTAGACACTGACTTGGCCACTTTGTGGAGGTATAGTAAGTCAGTTTGAGGTCCTTTTCTAAAATAAGCCCATTTTGTCCATGATGGAAATCTACTCTGGTGGATATTCTTCATCATGCATCATCTTGTCTAGCTCATCCCTGAATTTTTCGGCAGCTTCAACCTTGACGCTTCCTGCTTTTCCAGCCAGCTGCCTGCTCTGTAAGCCAAACCGGTGCTTAAAGCAGTGATGCCAGCCCTTGCTGGCATTCAACTATTGCTGATGCTTCAGGTTTTCAAACAGGTTGAGTGTTTTCACTGGAACCATCAGTAAACTCACAGGAATCTTCTGGTTTTGGTCTCTTATCCAAATCATCAACAGCTTCTCCATCTTGGGGACTGGCCCCGTGTTCTATTCAACTTGGTGACTGTATGCCAATTGCTCCTTTCAAGGCCTCCAAAATCCTATTCTTAATGACTGCTGAAATGGTTGAAAGAGACAGTCCCTCCTCGCACACCATTTGCCGGCTTTCTTTCCACTATCCTAGGCCTTAGTGAACTTCACCTTGAAGTCCATCTCTACAGCCTCCCTCACCTTCTCTCCTGGGTTACAACTTGGGGTGGCATGACTTCTTTTGGTGACGCATTGTTCAGGGCACAAGCAATGCGGTGTCGCAGACTGCCAACAGACGCTTCAGATTACCAGCTGACGCTTCTGAGGTGGTTACTAAGTTGACTGTTGAATAAAACCATGCAACAAGCCTGCTCTAAAGTGAAGCTGGTGTCACTGTTTTAATGAAATGATATCAGAGTGTAATACCTGCTGGGCATGCGCATGGTTCAACCGTCATATCATTAAGAGTTGCATGTCACCCAACTTTCTATCCATTAGCACTCCTGACACTGACTTCATTATAGACCAGGCCAGCAGCGTTCAGAGAATTAAAACATAGAATCAAACATCTGCAAGTTAACATCTGAGAATGATAACATCAGGAAATTACACTCGACATAGTGTGTATATGTAGTATACATTAGTAACAATAATGTGAAAAAGGATGATTGTAAGCATGGTTTGTTGTAACTAGAATACATTGTAAGTTGGGAGTTACTTCAGCTTCGTTAGTGGTAATAAATTACCTTGAAAGTAGATTAGTCTTTTCAAATGAAGTGAAAACTAATATTGCTTCACTAACACACAGACGGGGAGATCCTCACATGTGCCAGCACAGAACTGTGCTCCACTGGGTTTTAAAGGATGATTTTCCAGAAGCAGATCACCAGGCCTTCCTTCAAAGGCACCTCTGGGTGAACGTGAACCTCTGACCTCTGGGTTAGCAGATGGCACATTCACTATTTGTACCTCCCAGGGGCTCCTGGGAAAATCTCTGGTTTAGGAGTCTTGGTTGTTACAAATGGCTAACGTGCCCGGTTCTAAACAAAAAGAGTTTACCCAGAGGCCCCTCGGCAGAAAGGCTTGAAAACCAACTTCTAAAACACCAGCCACTGAAGACACTAAGGTGCACAGTTCTCCTCTGATACCACAGAGCTGCATGAGGCAGAGGTGAGTCCACGGGAGCTGGTGGCGCTGGTGGTGGGGAGTGGCTGCTGCAGGGGGCGGCACAGGCCTGGAGGTTCTGGCAGCCCTTGGGTACCCATGCCGTCTTTAATCCATCAGAAGTGTCTGGATGCATACAGGAGCACAGAGTGGGCTTGGATGTACTTTAACCGAACCCAAGAAGCCAGCAGCAGACATTGCAAATGGCTTTAGATTTTGAGTTACCACTCCTTCCTCAGTGTTGATTACATAAAGCCTAGGTCACTCTCGGTCAGCAAGTCACCCCTCCATGTCTACCTTCCTCATCTGCAAAAGGGGAGAATTACGGCATCAACCTCAGGGAAGCAACTGGGACGCACAGGAAGAGCGTGAACTCAGCAAGTGGAGCTTGTGAGCCTTCCAGCCTGAGTTGCTGTTATTGGTGATGCTTCGTGGGTAATGCGGTCGTTCACAAACACACTCAGAAGGTTAATTCCCTACTGAACTCAGAAGAAGAGCTCTAAGATCCTGGCATTAGAAAACAGGCTATGAAGACCGGTGCTTTACAAAGGGACCCTGCCACCTCATGCTAGGATGCAGGTTTGGGTAAAGCCGAACTCCAGAATCAGATTCCAGGGCTGCCTCTCCCTACAACTCCACTTTTCCACAGAGTATCCACCTAACACCAGAATTTTCACATGTGAGGTTTTCCCCCTTGCACCTGAACTGCACGTGTAGAATACGGAGCACTCTGCACGGCGCATGGGAGCTGCCGTCTGTGGAGTCCGGTGACCCGGAGAGGCTCCAGAGCACAGAAGGCCCCCAGACAGGGAGGTATCTCACATGAAAAGCCAGGGTTCATTCACTGCAGGCCCAATTTAAAATTGAATGAAGAGACGCTGCTGGGGACAGGGGACCGAACAGTGAGGCAGTGGTGCTACGAGGGGATCCTGCAAGTGCTTGAGCAGTCCTGCTGAAATGACAGACCTTCTGTGACTGAAGTCGTCCTTGTCAGAGAAGAGGCTTGCCGTTCACACTCAAGAGGTGAGCTGTGCCTCTGTCCAGCATTGGAGCCAAACAGCTGCGGGAACACTGAGCTCCCAGCTTACACCCCAGTAGCGGGCAGGTTCCCCTAGCTTCACGCTGCGAGGAAAGGGTGGTTCTTGTTCCTTAAAAGAGCACGTGAAGGCAAGACCCAGATCAGTGACAGATAAGGACAGCAGCTAAGACAGCAGAAGGGGGAACTGTCACAAAACTGTCAGAAGCCAACTACCGTGCTGCAGAAAATCTTTCAAACAAGATCTTTTCCTTCCCTGCTTCTTCTGGCTTCTTGCTACTTTCAAGCTCAAGTCTGAACTCCTTAGCAGCACATCAAGTCTTTCACGAAGATCTGGCTCCAGCTCGGTCTCCTCCCTGTCACCCCTCTCTCTCCGCCTCCATCCTCTAACTGCCCTTGCCGCAGCTCCAGGGCTGTGGAGCTCTCTCCTGGCTTTTGGATAAGATGCTCTCTGTGCCTGACCAGCTGATCTGTCAGACAGGTTTTCTTCTAACTAGTCCCGCTCCAGGGTGTCTTCCCTACCTTCCGGAGGAGGCGCGAGGTTCTTCCCGGGAAGGGTTGAACACTCTACAAACAGAAACAAAATCATATACAGGTGTGGGACTTGAAATACTAAGCAGAGAGAGAGGAAAAAAAATAACACTGGTATCTGCATGACAGGAAAAAAGTAATCACTCTGATGGTGACAAGGCATTCCTGGGTCCAGTAGGGTGTGCACATGCATGCACACACGCCCGCACACCTGCGTGTGCCCACACACACACGCCTGCATACACCAGCGCAGGACTGTAGCTCTTGAAAGGACCAATGGAAAATGCTATCTTGTAAGTGACTAAGGGTTCTTATATTTGTATTCAGTAATTTTTTCCCCCTAAAAGATCAATACTTCCAGTGTCTGCCATCCCATCTCAGAAAGTGAGAATAGTGCTGATCAAAAGAAGATCCATTCAACACACCAAACTTCACGTAGAGCTGGAATGTTTTCTCCCAGTATTTATGTCTTTTGTAAGACTTCTTTGTACACTGCAACTGTCTGTTCCAAATTCTTTCACAGAATCCAAGAATGATAATTACTGTATAATTTTTGTGAATGAGCAAATAAATAAATGAGAATGATCTTGATCGTCAATTACACGTTTTGCATTTGTGATGGAAAGATGCACATGACCTCAGCTGAATAGTTACCTTTCACCAAATCATACCTTAAAGTCAATAATGCCATCTCTTTTGTTTATACCTTTTGTGAATATTATCAACCTCTCAGCGGTGAAGGAAAATGAAGAGAAAAAATAAGATTTTTAAACAAAAACAACAGTTACTACCTACTAATCATTGCAGAGCCCTGGGGGTGCGGTGGCCGGGAGCTCAGCTCGTGCCCTGGCCACACGGGCAGGGCACTGAACATGCCCTTGCTCTGAGGAAGCCTGTCTCAGGCAGCACAAAGAGGGCCTGGCTTGGAGCCAGGAGACTCTTCTGTCCTCTTTGTCACTATCTAGTTGGGTGACAGTTCTTGTGGTGCAGTGGTTAAGCCCTGGGCTGCTAATGAGTTCAATCCCACCAGCCACTCTGCAGAAGAAACACATGGCACTCTGTTCCCGTAAAGATCACAGCCTTGGAAACGCTGCGGGATGACTGTACACAGCCCTAAAGGGTCACGTTGAGTCAGAATTGGTTCGACGACAGTGGGGTTGGTTTTAATCACTGTACTTCCTTGTCCCAGGTGAGGCCATAACTAACATAAGAACGCCCTCGGTGAGTAGGTCAGCCTTCGGCAAACCCTGACACCCCACACTTTCTGTATCCGCATGTGGTTCACCTTCCTGGTGTAGGGCTTCTCACACAGAGCGTACAATGATGCAACAGACTCAGAATTTTAAGAGATGTGGCTGTAAGAAATAGTGAGCAGCAGATGACAACAGAGAAACTGGAGGGTAGGAAGGAATACTGCTGTGAAATGTTTTCATTCTAAACTACATTTTGTAATTAACATTTTCTTGGAGGGCCAAAGCAAGTCACTGGGTAAAATACAGGTAGTCCCTGACTTAAACAGTGAACAACACAACGGCTCCTTTTTTTCTTTTTGGTACATCTTATTGTTAGCAATAGTGCAAACCCTGCTGGCATACTGGTTAAGTGCTACATCTGCTAACCACAAGGCCAGTAGTTCAAATCCACCAGGTGCTCCCGGAAACTCTATGGGTAAGTTCTACGCTGTCTTATCGGGTGACTATGAGTTGGAATCGACCTCACAATACTGGGTTTGGTTTTGGGTTTGGATTTTTAGTAACACGTTACATACAGTGTTGCAGTGCATTATTTCATGATGCTATTTTGAGATCCCAAAGACAAATAAAAAATGATTTATAAAAATGCTGACAATAAAAGGTAGTGAAAAAGAAAACTCAAAGAAAAAAAAGAAGTATTCATTTATGTCATTACCAGCTCCACGATGGAGCAGTTCACCAGAATGGAACCTGTCGTAAGCTAGGGGCTTCCTGCAAAACCACATCCTTTATATACAAATACAAACACACGTACACACACACATACGTAGATGGGTTATTAGAAATAAGGTTCTTCTTATAAGTGCTTTGTAAAATATTTAGTTCAACCTTTTCATAACACAGAGCAAGCACTAGAACCAGACTAGAATTCTAATGAGTGAGACACTTTGGCATAAAATCAAAGGCAATTACCGAAAATACAGAACTACAGAACTTCTAGCCCTTTAGCTTGCTGAAGGGACAAAAGCCTTTTTTTCACCTTTCCAATATACATGGTGTCCTTCCAGTAATAGCGCCTGATGGAGCAGCAGTTCCCAGCATGTGCACTGGGGCTAGACGGAAAGAGCACCCTATAACATGAAAGCCTGCTCTCCTATTGAGAGACCACTTATCTCTGCAGCCTGCATCCCAAATGTGGGAAAACTTGGGGGCCAGCTGGTGGGGGGCTTTGCCAGTGATACACTCACAGAAGAAAACACAGACCATCTGCGGGAACTGCACCTTCTCCTTCTGTCATGGGGCTGTCACTTCAGGTATGAAGATTCAACTCAACAATCCCGCATGGTTACCATCAGACTGCCCTGCTTGACCCAGGAGACCTGACATCAAGTCCACCATCCAGAGTTTTCTTTAAGTTCTTCATCCTGAGGATGTTTCAAGGACTAGTTTCAGAGGTTTGGTAATCAGTCATTTGTATTACAGCTACCTTTTTATTTTAACTTTTCAAACTAGAAACTCCATGGCTACCTTTGGTTACTCCCTTCACTTCTTTATCAAACCTCCTGCTCCATTCAACAATGAATTTGCTTCCCGTCTCCCACCTCCAACTCACATGCTTTTTCTCTCTTCTGTGTAAGACAGGAAAGGCCTCAGCTGGTGCTTCCGGAATGAGCCTCTCTTACCCAAACTGACTTGATGGTAATGGCTTTGTTTGATTTATACTGTAAGGAGAACTTGGGCATGTGAGCTAGCCGACACAATGAGCCAAGCTTCCTAACGATTTAAATTTTCCCCACACGTGTGCTAGCTGGAGAAGGATGCATGGCTTTGATTTGTCGTCTGCTGATTTCCTCAGCAGGCAGGCTAAACAAGTTTCTGACAAAAGCACAAGCCCCTGCTGTCCCTACACAGTTTGCAGGAAGCCAACTCCTGCTTCACAAGTTTTCAGTTCTCAAAAAGAACTGTCCCTCTCTGAGGATAGGATGGCAAGTTCCTCAGCGGCCCTTCAGCTGTGGTGTTCCTTCTTTCCAACACCGACAAGACAGCACATCAAAGCAAACACTCCTTTTTGGAAGGTGCAGCAGATCTCAGGGAGTAGACAGGAGAGTTGAGAGTCATTTCTGGGGTACAACGTTACTATCTAGACAGGTGATTCCCCACATTAAGTCAAATCCCCCCAATAGACTCAGTAAACTTTTCACTTAGTGCCAACATCTTTTGTTTCTTGGACAACAAAATCATCAACAACAACGCATTCCAACAGTTGCCTAAGTTATTCCAAAAAGGCTTGACTGCAACACCCTACAATCTCCACGACTTAGCCCTGTGTCCCTGGCACTGCCAGCTAGTAAGACTCATCAACACCCTTCTTGTCTACCAGGTGACTGGAGGAAAGTTCAGTAGAGAGCAGAACCAAAAATCCAACCAAAAATCCAACAGTCACGGAGTCCACTACAACTCATGGCAAACCTACAGGACAGAGTACAACAGCCCTGTAGGGTTTCCAGGGCTGTAAATCCTTCTCCTATGGAGCTGCTGGTGGGTTAGAACGGCCAACATTTTAGTGCAAAAAAAAAAAAAAAAAAAAAAAAAAAAAACCGAGTGCTCTAACCACTGCACCACCGGGGGGGGTCTTCCAAGAGAAGAGGAACAGAAAGACGACTCAGTCTGAAGGTGAACAGCAAGAAGTAAATTGCACAGTTATTTAAAAAAAAAAAGATGTTGAGAAATAAGAAATTAAATATTTTCGTAAAATATTATTAATGTAATACAGTGATTAAGACAGTGGGTTAAAAACCAGAGAGCCAGGGTGGGAATCCAGGCTTGTCCACCGACTACACGACTTAAAGCAAGTGATTTAATCTTTCATGTCTCTGTTCCTTCATCTGTGAAAGACTTGTCTACCTCTGAGGGTTGATAGGAGAATTTAATGAGTTATTACATGTAAAGTGCTTAAAAGAGTGCCTGGCCCTTAGTAAGAATTATACAAATTTATGCTATTAGCATCCAACTAAAGAGCACTGGCAGCCAAGTGGTTAATGAACTTGGCTGCTACCCTACAAGAAGGCAGTTTGAACCCACAAGTGGTTTTGCAGTAGACAGATGTGACCATCTGCTCCCCTAGAGATTTACAGCCTCAGAAACCCCATGGGGAAGTTCTACTCAGTCCTGTAGGGTTCCTATGCGTGGGAATTGACTTGGCGGCAGTGTTTGGTTTTTCTGGGCTTAAGTGAGAAACTGACAGGACTGAAAGAAGGTTCTGCAGCATAAGCTCACCCTGCCCTTCAACCTTGGGCTCTGGAGAGAAGAATGGGATGAGGTTCTCTTCAGGGGCTCTCGCTTCCCTGTTCTGTATCTGCTGTGTAAACCTCACACACTACCGTTTCCTTCTGTTCCCAAACTTCTCCACAGTACTATGAGCTCAAGAAAGAAACTGACAAATGACCAACAAGCCTCGTATTTCCGTGGTTCACTGTCCAGTAACAAACAGCTGCAGTTTTTCCTATCCTCTATCCTGTAATGGATCACACTAAGTCTAATTCCCAAATGCTACTTAACAGGGGCTCTGAAATCCATCCTCTCACCTCCATGACACACATTACACTCCAACAAAAAGACGAGCAAACTAGGCAAACACTCTTTTTTTTCCTCCAAGTTCAGAAGAAACTTGGCTGTGTAGGGGAAGAAAAGTACTAAGTGGTTAAAACAGAACTTAGCGAGCATTCATTCATTCAACACTAAAAGATGCAGACTGATTACTAACCAGAGGTGGTGCTCAGCGGACTTAATTGAGAACTTCCCTATTTACTTATGGGTTCTCCATCACCACAGGACCAAGAGGTCTGCCATACCGCACTAAGCTTACAAGGACCGACAATTAAGTCCATGAACTTCACTGTTCCATGTGCTACATACCTCATTGCTGTGTATCACTGTGGTCATTTTTGAAGCACTCCCTCTGGGAAGCTACGTACCAATGCCAGAGTGATTTGGGAACTCTTTCTGGAGTGGCCACTGTGCACGGTGGCATAGTGCAGTTGTCTTTGAGGGAGTTTTTAGCCAGTAAACAAATAACTGTATAAGAACACCTCCCTGCTCACCTGATCTGCCTCCCAATGACCTTTTTCTTTACCCAAAGATAAAGGAAATATTGAAAGATATTTTGATGACACTGAGGACATCAAGGGTAATATGACGACAGCTCTGATAACCATTCCAGATCGAGAGTTCAAAAACTGCTTTGAAGGGTGGCCCAGGCACTGGTGCCGGTGTACGGCTTCCCCAGGGGAGTACTTCAAAGGGGACTGTTGTGATATTCAGCAATGAGGTAAGTAGCATTTGTCTAGGACGAGTTTGCAGAGTTAACTAGAAGATCTCGTATCTTCACCAGTTAGCAGCCTGTGACACCCACCTTTTCCTCAGTACCTATGACGGGCAGGGCAGTGTACTGTGCTCTGGCAAGACAAAAGACCAATCCTGATTCCCTACGGGGATTCCTGTCTGGGCAACACAAGGGAAGGCAAGGTGTATAGTGCCACGGAATTTGTGATCTAGTCAGGTCCCCGAGGTGCCCTGAGGAAGGATGGACGGACAGGTGTCTCCTCCCTCTTACATTACAGATGTAAAGCTCTCATTCCAGCACTGACCTGAAAACGAAGAAATGCCTCAGTCTCCTAGGAGGACGTGCAATGTGACTAGGTCCCACAGGTTCTGACATGAACTGCACCTTCTCTGAGGAAACCAAATCCCACTGCCGTCTGCTCAGTGCTGACTCGCAGTCACCTTACAGGACAGAGTAGCACTAACTGCCCTATACTGTTTCCAAGGAGCGGCTGGTGGATTTGGATTGCCAGCCCTCTGGTTAGCTGGACACTTAATCACTGTGCCACTGGAGTTCCCTTATAAGGAAAGACTTCCTAAAAGGGATGCAGTGAAGCTGGGCTGGAAAGGTAAACTAAATTTCAACAGAGACAGCCGGGTGTGGTGTAACATGTTAAAGGCACTGTAAGAAAAGCCTGTTGGGGAAACAGGCAATATTCCAGGGCGGCTGAAGGTGGGTGGTGTGGGGCTTTAAATACCTTAATAAGGAAGCTGAAATGCCTTATGGAGACCTGTGACTTTTAAAGTCATTGTAGGACTCTTTGGGGTTCCTTGGGATCAGTGAGATCCTTAATTCCTTCTCACCTGAGAGTCAGTCAGAGAAACTCCACTCGGTTTTACTTAGTGGCGTTCAGCACACAGTATCTTTGAAAACTCTCTGAGTCACTGCAGTCCAGTGCTTTTTAAACAAGTTTGACTTACTCCTGGAACCTGAGAGAACCACAACAGCAACAACAAACCCTAGTCCCTCCACAGACCCATTCATTTAGGATCTGTTGTCCCCTTGGACTGAGATCTCGCCCGAGTGTAGAATCTGAGAGGGCCTCCACCAGCGATCCAAAGAGCAGCAGGCCAATTTCCTGAGCCAGAATCTATCTCACCAGGGCCTCCAGAAGATTCGTGTGTCCATTAACAATGGAGAGACAAGGACTGAGGTTCTAAGCAGTCAACATACAATGGAATCCATGTGCAATGTAAGATCCACCGTGTCCTGAGCCAGACACTGTGTTAGGTATTTTTTATACCTCCCTGAGCCTCCACTTTCTTATCTGTAAAAAGGGAACATTACTCACTTTCTAGGGGCGTTATAAGAATAAGGGGTCAAAGGTCGTATCTGGCCAAGAGTGGGTGCTTTGAAAACGGTAACTCTCACCACCAACACACATCCTTCCGATGACTGCCGCTCTGCAAACTTAGTGCCACCTGCAACGGAGACTCAAGGAAGTGCTGTGGCTTGACAAAGCTTAAAAAGTCAGAGGAGAAACTCAGTTTCGGAGCAGGACCCGCTCCTTCAAAAGCTCCTTTTCTCTTCCCTGCAGCACCACGTGACAGCGAGGCTCGAAGGGAAGAAACAGACCGTGGCGGCACTGACACCAGTCTGAACTGTTCCACTACTAGTCTTCTGCATTTGTTTGAGACCAGAGTTGGCTGGAATTACAAACCAATGCCACTTCGGGTTAGTGTGGGCTAGAACCACACGTGAATGGCCCAACATCATCCAAATGCCTAGCAGTTTAGTCAAATCCAGGGCAGTATTAACAACAACAACATTTACTCTCTGGATGGACTTGAAGAGTTGATGGAACCTTTCACATGCACACTCTCTGTTAACTTTCACAACCACGAGATGAAATGGGATTATTAGTCTCAAAGGACATTGCTTCACTTAATTGTTTTGCTTCTGAAACCCCATTACTGAATTTCATAAGCCTAAGTTTCCTAACATCTTATAGTTACTTGCATGTACAAATCAGGCTTTGAGCTTGAGAAACAAGCCAACAAATCCAGGCCCTTAATACCATGCACAAATTTCTTCAACTGGCTTTCCTTCTTCCCTCCCTTCTGGTCAAAGGGACCAGAACAGAGCAGTAGTCAATACAGGCTCATGTACTGAGGAAACCCTGGTGGTGCAGTGGTTAAGTGCCAACCAGAAGGTTGGCAGTTGGAATCCACCAGGTGCTCCCTGGAAAATCTATGGAGCAGTTCTACTCTGTCCTGTAGGGTCACTACGAGTTGGAATTGACTCAACGGCAGCAGGTTTTTTTTTTTTTCTCCCTCCATAGACAAGGGGTGGAATGCACTTGATTGACTCCTGGGGACCTCGACAGATGTGCTAGCCCCACTGAAAGCCAGTTTTTAAGAAACCAGCCACCGAGAACACCATGGGTGACAGATGAGAATGATTAACCAAACAGAAAACTAACAAGTTACTCTTTGGCTTTTTGGTGGCACTTTCCAAATCTGTCGTCCTTATTAAAATGAGGCCACCCCTCTCCCTATCAATTTAGTGTCTGTTTCTATCAGGTCCCTTTAAGAGTCTACCCAAGAAAGCCCCCAAAATTCCCAGCTAGCTGTAAAGAACGTACATTTTCAAGAAGGAAACAGATGAAAGGATCTAGGTAGGCTTTGTTCTTCACAGCAAGTACACCTGGGTGGCATTAGTGACAGCACTTTCACATAAGGAGTCCTGGTGGTGTAATGGTTAAGTGCTCAACTGCTAACTGAAAAGCAGGTGGCTGGAACCCACCAGAGGCTCCAAGGGAGAAAGAGGTGGCAGTCGGCCTCCAGACAGATTTCATGCTTTAGAGACTCCATGGGGCAGTTCTATGTCTTACAGCATCGCCGTGCATCGGAACTGACTCAATGGCCATGGATTTGGTTTGGGTTTTTTCCTGTCCCATACTCCATTACACAATCTTTGTTTTCCAGCAATGGTCCAGTATGCTCTAGCTTTCACGAGAGTTTCTGCAGTTTGCCTTGGCAAACACTGGTAGAAGTGACTTCGAGTATTCAATGTGCTGACTTACTATTACACAATATTCATTAGCTGTGGCACCTAGATCAATTTTCTACAGTAGATGTTACTGCCTTTCAGATTGCAGACGCTGTCGTTTTCTTTGTAAGCAAAACCCACACGGGCTTTACCGAGTGTCTGTCATTTCACAACCACATGTTTGTCGAATCCTTTACTAATTCCCAGCAACACGGACTATCTTTGAAGGAATTAGTGGTTTCTGCTTTTGGAAGTACTGCAACGGAAACTGCTTACGATGCTTGTCCCCACCTTACAGTCTCTGTTGGTCCCTTGGCATGCTGAGTGCCAATCCGATTTGAGCGACTGCCTTCTTGTGCCTTATCCTCCAAACAGTAAAGCCCAGCGGCGGTGGCTGTAAGAAACAATCCGAGGAAGGGATAACGAGGAACACCCTCCAGGTCTTGGAAATACAAATCCCTAGCCAGTAAGAGGGCTTTATGACTTAACTTCACACTCAAAAGGCTATCTATATTCTTTCTAAACACAATAAACGCTAAGGATGTCAACTGCCTTGTGAATGCAATGTCCCTTGTCCAGTGACTGCTGTGTATATGAAAAGCAAGGCTCTGAAGGTAAAGCTCCCAGTGATTAGTTGACATAAAAAGGGGGGATTTGATTCTAGAGGAAAAAAGAATACTTTTAAAGATGGCCCCTCCTACTGTCTACCAAACCAAACCAAACCCACTGCTGTTGAGTGGATTCCAACTTACGGCAACCCTACAGACAGAGCAGAACTGCCCCAGAGACTTTCCAAGGAGTACCTGGGGGATGTGAGCTTCTGACCTTCTGGGTAGCAGCCACAACTCTTCACCACTGTGCCACCAGGGTTTCCTTACTGTCTATACCCACACTCCAACTGCTAACTTATGGAAAGCTGTTCCTCATCTGATGCACACGGATGGCTTGGAGACGCCCTGGAGGGAAAGAAATGGTGATGCTGAAACAAAACCTTGAGAATCAAATACATCACACACAGCAAAATCCCATCTTCTGTGATTCTCTCAGGTACTTATGTGACTTAGGCTTGTTCTTCATTTTGATGGATCTGAGTTTCCTTGGGGAAGATCAAAACCCAAATCTGACTCTCACACCTATGTGTAAAGGTCATACAACAGTCACTGATAACTTTATATGCTTGCTACAATACCGTTAGCATTCAATATCATTTTCACACCAAAAAGGATCCTACATTTCATGGAAGAGTTGGAAACAATCACTTATCTTGGTTTCTGGCACTCAAAGAAGATGAGGACATCTCCCTAAACCAAAGAAGGCCACTTCCCTCATTGGTGACTTTAAGATTCTACGGACACAAAGCCTTCTAAAGCGTTCCTTCAGAGTACTTATTATTTAATTTTTCTTATACTAAGTGGTTTTTTCCTTATGCTTAGTTTTTATTCTGCTACATTTAAGGCCTTTCCTCTACCTATGTTCCAAAATCCTACTGTCAGTGCCTCTCTGACAACAACCTTCTGGTTACTGGAAAGGTAGGTGGGTGAAACTACTTCTGTACTAAGCAATTTTATGGCTTTTAAAATGAGCTCTATTTTCAATTTTTATGCGTCTTTTAATGCTCTAGATCTTCTTTCATTTTCAGTACATGTGTCTTAAAAGATGATCCCATGTAGGTAACAGCCGAAAAGACGGTCAGGTGAGCACAGAGCTTGATTTGCTACTTCAGTAAAGACCACCTTCCTAGCCAAGAGACAGTACTGTTGTCCTTGTGGTTACAGTGTTTTTATAAATGTTTTATTGGGATTATGCGAAAGTTTGCAGTCCCAGTCTATGTGCCATATAACACCCCAAGCACCTGCCTCCCTGCAACTTTATCTGCTCACCTCACCCTGTGAAAGCAGTCTTCCTTTCCACTCTTTAATTCTAGTATCCATACAACCAACAGTTGTCCCTTCCTCTCCACCCTCTCCTCTCCCCTCTAAAAAGAGACCAATTCATCAGACTCACATATATATTAAACCATAAAGTACACATGTGGTTATATTCTTAATACTTTTCTGTTTCTGTAAGTTCTTGGGGAACCCTGATGGCGAAGCTGTTAAGTGCTACATCTGCTAACCTTTCGGTCAGCAGATCAAATACGGCAGGTGCTCCTCAGAAACTCTGTAGGGCAGTAGTACTCTGTCCTACAGGGTCGCTATGAGTTGGAATTGACTCGGCAGCAGTGGGCTTGGCCTGGTTTGGATCAGTTCTTGCCAGAAGACTAACTGCTGACTTAACACTGACTTTGCTCCCCACTGGGACCTGGAAATCTTTACGTCCCTTTGTTGTTGGACATCATTGGATGATACTTTTGTGCGCTTCTGCCAGGAACCCTGATGGCACAGAGGTTAAGCATTCAGGTGCCAACCAAAAGGCTGGCAGTTGGAACCCACTCAGCAGCTCTGCGGGACAAAGACCTGGCCATCTGCTCCTGTAAAAATTCGAGCCTAGCAAACCTCGTGGAGGCAGGTCTAACGTCACAGGAAGACACTGTGAGTTGAAATGGATTCAGTGGCACTGAACGCACCCTGCTGTTGTTGCTGTGCGGTGCTGTTGAGTCAGTTCTGACTCACATGCACAACAGAATAAAACACTCCCTGGTCTTGTGCCACGTCCACAATCATTTTTACACTTAAGCCCACTGCTGCAGCCACTGAGTCAGTCTGTCTCATCGAGGGTCTTCCTCTTTTTTCACACACACCTTACACCTGTCAAAATACCTCTTCAAATTTCCGCTGACCTCAGAGTTACCCCTTTTGTGATACTTGGTTTCATGGCCCCCCGAAAAACCACGCAGCCCTGGCTTCGCTCTGTTATGGCACTCATACCATTACACCAAGTCATCTGTAACAGGCTCTTTACTAGACCGGAAGCAACTGGAACGCAGGACTGGGTCTGCGTACGCTCACAGGGCGCTTCCTGATGCAACGTGGACATCCGCAAAGAAGAGTCCACGCTAGTACTTCAGATGACTGTTCATAGAGGAAATCAGTTTCCCGTTAAACGATACACACACTGTTTGGTGAGACCGCTTGCCAGCCCTGTAACACGCCAACACTCTCCCCTTCTCCAACCTGGGTTCCTCATCGCCAGCTTTCCTGTCCTCTCCCGCCGAATCGCACCTGGCCCTGAGCAGCCGGGCCCGTTTCGCCTCCTTTTGCTATCTGGACCCATCTGATCTTCAGCTGAGGGGTGAACCCTGGAAGTGACTTCAGCACTGAGGCAAAGGGTATCTGGGGGGCCACGCTTTCAGGGTTTCTCAGTCTCTGTCAGACCAGTAAGTCTGGGTCTTTTATTGTGAGTGAGACTTTTTATTCCACACTGTTCTCTAGCTCTACCCAGAAGCCTCTACTGTGACCCCTGTCCGAGCAGTCGGTGACGGTAGCTGGACACTGTCTCGCTGTGCTGGATTCAGTCTGGTGGAGGCTGTGGTCTGTTCGTCCTTGCTCTCTGCCCTTCCTTTTCTTCCTCCTCCCTTGCTCCAGAGAGGGTGGAACCAGTGGAGGATCTTCAAGGGCCACTCACAAGCTTTTAAGACCTCAGAGGATTTTTTTTTGGTGGGGGATTTTGAAACAGTTTTAGATTTACAGAAAAACCACAAAGGCAGTACAGGGAGTTTCTGTACACCTTACACCCAGTTTCCTGTATTATTCACATCTAGTATGCAGACCCTAGTGACACACAGCGTCCACGGGTCACAACAACAAACCAGTATCAGCACATTGTTGTTAAGTACGCCTCACACTTGATTAAGATTTCCTTTGTTTTACTATTTACATTTAAAGCCCCTGCCATCAAGTCAATCCTGATTCATCGCATAGGGATCCACACTTCAGAGTAAAACAGCCCCAAAGGATTTCCAAGGAGAGCTGGTGGATTCGAACTGCCAATCTTACAATTTAAAAGGAAGTAGAGTTGGATTTGATTGCCCTACTCCAGTTAAGGCCTTGATGAATACAAAACGTACTTTTATTCAGCTAAAAGGTATTCTGTAATCTATACAAAAGGCGAGAAGCTAGTCAACAAAAACCACCCGAAGCTGGGCAGAACTGCGGAGCGGAGGCAGAAAAGCACTAAAAATATCCTAACTGTAGGGTTCGTATTTTACTGACTGAACCCCAAGGCAGGCAACATTAGCTTTCACAGTTGTTGCTAAAAGTTGATAAATACAGCTAGCCAACTGCTGGCTGAAACAGCAACACCAAGAGGAAGTGAATCATGCTGTATTTCACAGGCACGCAGAAACATGACTTCTAACTCCTTCCATAAGAAAGGCTTTTGTCCCAAGAGGGTCACTCACCTTTGAGCCCAACTACTTGCTGGGAAGTAAAATTGGAGAAATAGCTGTATGCTGAACAAAGAAGCAGAGAAGCCAGACTACGTGAGAATGCAGCGTCACGAGAAGAGGAAGCCTCACTAACAGCCTGTGACACGCAGATCACACAACCCTGTGTGCTGAAAACAACGGTGACCTGAGGTACTACTCGAAGACTACAGCCATCAGGAGAGATCACACCCTAACGTGAGAAGAGTAAAACCCTCAAAATCGGACCGATACACAGACAACCTGATGATAAATGAAGAAACTGAAAATGTCAATCAACATTCATGGAAGCAGCAGTCAAGAAATCAATGTCCACTCGGCAAAACTGCTGCAAAAGTCTTCTTTTAAAATCGTTAAACCGCAAAGATGTCACTCTGATGACGAAGGTGCGTCGGATCCAAGCCTGACACGTATGAGAAAGTTGGATGGTGAGAAAGGATGCACGTGAACTGGGCTGTTGGTGAAGAACGCTGAATATTCCGTGTTCTGTCAAAAGAACGAATAAATCAGTCTTAAAAGAACACAACAGAATATTCCTTGGGACACATCACCTGGACAGACCAATCGCTAGAGAAGGACATCATGTTTGACAAAGTAGAATGTCAGCAAAAACAAGTAAACCCCCCAATGAGATGGACTGACACACAGCTGCACAGACTGACTCCAACAAATCGACAATCCTGAAGCCGAGGGAGAGTCTGGCCACACCGCAGTCTAGTGTAGGCAAGGCTGCCAGGAGTCTGACACACAGCTACTAACAACAAAGTCTCGGTCCTTCTAAATGTCCCCTCAAATGGGCTATGGTGACTTAGGGTGCAAAATCTATAAACTATCATTCACAATCTCAGCTTCACAAACATGGTGTGACTGACACATCTCAATCAGACTTGCAAACCTACTGCTTTGGTGTACCACAATGCTCTCACAGCAGGCATCTCACTCTTTGATAACATGAAGAAATGTACAGATTTCTTAAACAAAAAACAAAATTACATGTTCATGTATTCATATATTCAACAAATACATTCTAAGCTCCTCTGTGTGCAGAAAGCACACTGTTGCAGGTTTTGTGGATTCAGCAGTGAGCAAGGTTAACGTCCAGATGCCCACAGAGCTTGTATCTCAGCCGGGGGCAGACAATGACATGTAAACACACACAACAGGCGACGAGAAGCGACGGTGAACAACCAAGCAGGGATGGTAAAGGCAGTGATTCCAAATTACCCCAGAACACAAACTCACAACATTTAGGCAGGATTCTGTCACATCTATCCACTTCCGTGGAGTCCTGGTAGTGTTGTAGTTAAGAGCTGCTGACCAAAAGGTCAGCAGTTGAAATCCACCAAACATTCCTTGGAAACCCTACAGGCTGTTCTATTCTGTTCCTTGAGCTGGAACTGATACAACGGCTTTTTTTTTTTTTTTAAAAATCTACTTCCATAAATCACATTTTTCCATTCTGAAAAACAATCATATTGAAGCACCTAAAAATACATTAGCACGTGATAAACTGCTTTCTCGACGAAGTATAGTTATCATTCAGTTCTATGTTCACAGCAGAAACCCTGGTGGCCTAGTGGATTAAATCCTATGTCTGCTAAGCAGAAGGTCGGCAGTTCAAATCTGCCAAGCGCTCCTTGGGAACTCTATGGAACAGTTGTCCTCTGGCCTATAGAGTCACTGTGAGTTGGATCCAACTTGACGGCACTGCGTTTTGTGTTTGCAGCAGGAGCCCTAGTGGTACAGTGGTTAAGCACTCAGCTGTTAACTAAAAAATAGTTTGAACCCCCGCAGCCGCTCCATGGGAGAAAAGATGTGGCGGTCTGCTTCTGGAAAGATTTACAGCCCCGGAAACCCTCTGGGCAGTTCCACAGTGCCTGACAGGGAGTCTCTAAAAGTCCCTGTCACTTGATAGCAATGGGGTAAGGACATCCACAGCTGGCCAATGACTTGCGAAAAGTATCAGGGAAACTTGTGCTAATTCACATAAGAATCCCCTTTTGGGACAACAATTGATTCCCGGTAAGGACCTGTACCTTTTCTGACCAAAAGGTGCTAAGTATTCACAGCGTAATTTTAAAAGTGCTAATTTTGTCAATGATTACATCTCTTTAGTTCAGCAAAATCATGTTAAAATAAAAACAGTGTTTTTAATAAAAGAAACAAGACTAAATTTAACTGGAGCATCCTGAGTTAAATCAACACCCACAGGTGGAAATACTACACTGCAGATACAAAGGTTCCTGGGCCATCTAGTCAACGGGGAGGTATTCCGACTGATTATTCCCATAACTTCATGGATAACACACATACCAGAAACTCATACAACAGCATGTGTAACAGAAATGACACAAGTACCAAAGAATAACATACTGGCAATTGGACTCTGAACATGGTAAAATTGAACATCAAACCATTTAGGTTCATTAACTTTACAATATAGGCCAGTGTACTTGGTGTTCCAATGCTGACTTCCCAGATCTTAAAGAGTATCTAGCATACTAATTACATTCATATCTATGTCCACAGACGTACTTATCAGTGATAAGAAAGTACTCAAGCTGTGAAACCACAAATGCTATTCCTTAAATTTCAAAAACAGCAGGAGTAACAAAAACCTCCGAGATGGATAATAATCCCACTAGTTAGCTGACACAGAAAGAAACCAGCGTTGATAAAAATGTCACACAAAGGAACAAAAATCCACTTTACCAGCAAATGTGCCAGCAGACCCCTTAGGCAATGCAGAAAACAATACAAGAGAAAGAGGAGATACGTGAATTTCAAACAGCATAAAATAAATTGTAATGCACAGTGCAAGAAAGGGAATCTTTGGGTACTATTTGCTTTTGCGTGGGTTGGCAGTAATCCAGTTTCAAACTTCAATATATTACCACAAGTTGACTTCTCTCATTTTAAATTGGGGTTTTTATCCAGATGGCAGATGAGAGATCAACTTATACTTTTAACTCCTTGGTTTGAAAGGCTGAAACTGTTAGAGACACAGGAGTATTCGAAGAATCATCCGTGATGGTCTGATTGCCAACTTGGTGGCTCTGTGTGGGAACTGGGGTAAGCAGCAGCAGAGGAGAAAAAGGTCTCTGTTCTAGTCGTGACATCATTTTGTTTAGCACGCATCAATGTGTTCTGCTCTTTTGCTACAACAGTGTCAATGCCAGGGAAGAATAAAGACCTGTATTTGTGGAAACTCTGGTGGAGCAATGGTTAAAGAGCTGCAGCTGCTAACCAAAAGGCTGGCAGTTCAAATCCACCAGCTGTTCCCTGGAAACCCTAGGGAACAGTTTTATTCTTGTCCTAAAGGGTCACTATGAGTCTAAATCGACCTGACAGTGATGAGTTTGGATTTTCTAGTTACTGTGTTTGTATAGTGGCTCACAAGGATTTCAGGGGGAGTTGCTTGTGTCCCGCAGAAACGTAGCTTAAAACCACCGGGAACCTACTTTCCTTTCATGACTAATAATGCTTAAGATAGAAACTCTTGGAAAAGTTCACACTCATCTCAGCAGCTTCCCTCTGCCCAACAGTCCTCAGGGAGTCTAGGTTTTGACTTGCTGACCACAATTTCAATAAAGGAATTTCATTCCATTTAACTATGCTACATATCAGAAATAGAGCTAGAAACAAAGACCAAGAGAACATATTAAAGGAAGAAGGGCTGAAAAGACAACAGGATGCTCTTTTTAAGAATGTTGCTGAAGAACTTGAGTTACAAAAACGGTTTCAGGACAAAACTCTGTAATTGGCTTGTTTCCAGAAAGTAGGAACAATGAGACCAAAAGGTGACTAAGAATGGAAAACCTAGATGAGATGCTCATGTGGCTGACTGGCCTTTTTGATATTGTGACAGAAATGTCCAGGGGGCTTGAAAAGCAGTAGGGAGGGCTCTGAGCAAACCAGCGACAAGATGTAGGTGCGGTCCCACCCAGCACGGTAGCAAGAAGTAAGAATTAGGGAACAGAGATAATCAGAACAAAATTTCAGAACAAAATTACTGCTATGCGAAGGAGACACCAGAGGCTCGTGTGGGCCAGAAAGGGGTAGATGGGCCAAAAAGAAAAGAAGATGCTGAAAAGAATGGCCCACCTCAACTTGAGAGAGGAAGGCCTGAAAAGTTACCATTTAAAAGGAGATGCCAGAGGCTTTTCAGAGAGCTCAAGGAGGAAACCTCCCACAGAGTCCACCCCCCAGTGACCCAACCCACAGGAATTGATAAAATAACATTTCTTCCTGTAACTTGAGACAAACGCTTATCTTTACCTCTGCAAGTTTACTGCTGCTAATAGAAAAGCAATATGAAAATTTGTAAACCTGCTAACACCAATAAGGAGACTGTATGGCAATTCCTTTGTCTGTACTCTGTACTAAACTGATCAAAGGAAAAGAACAAAGAACCTCGGTCATTTTGGGACTAGAATCCATTGAGGCTCCGCTGACATGGAAATAAAATGTCCTTACTCGAGGGCACTTGGCTGGCTAATAATTATCGGTGTTCAAGTGATTTCTGCTCTCCAGGGCCTTATACTTGTCTTTCCTACAACAGACTTACAGATACCATGCTTTCAGAGATACTCTCTCCTGCTTTTCAGAGGCTCACAAAGGGTGCATCTCTCACACTCACTCACCTTTCTGTCAAGAGCACTGTTCACTGGTTGTGCTTTGCTTCCTTCTACCATTCGCTGTCAGAGCATCGGCTGCAGTGATGTTTGCTACCGGCTTAGAACAAATATGAAAATTTAACCCGAAGTTACAGGAGCTTAAAGTAACCTCAGGAATGATCAACCAAGTTAGTTTTTCCCACTTGGCCTTAGCTATTTATGGTTTTAAATTCCTTTATTGATAAATCTTTTAAAGGAACAAATTTAGAGAAAAAAAAACTAAAGCGAGACAAAACACCTTGTGACCTGTTTGCGGAAGAAGATGGGTCTGTCCGCCCTATAGCACAAACCATGGTCTCAGGCTTCATTTCATGGGCCTGTCAACCTCTGGGTCAAAAAAATCAGGACCTGTCACCTTTTTTAATGAGAGGACAGCTCTTACCCCAGACTCCAAGCTACCCAGGAAACACGGACGGCAGTTCCATGCTGGGAATTCTGGCAAGTTGTGAAGGAAAAGTGTGGCACACAGGAGCGGTAATTCAGCCGAAAATCTTCAAGGCCCAAGTTCAAGACCTGTCAGTGGATTCTAATCTCACCTGGGCCTCCAGCTTGTCTAGTGATGAGCACAGTCTTTCCCTGAAACCTCTTCTCACTGAAGGTTTTCCAATTCCCAACCTGCCTGAAGATCAGCAGCTTCTTGTACCTGCAGGCTCAGACCAGCACTCGAGCTTCTAACACCCGCCAACACGGTTGCATGCCAGATAAAAAAAGCATAGTAAATCCTTATTAAGTTACCTGATAAAAGGAAAACCTGCCAAAAAGGGACCACGTTCAAGATTGTCTGTGCAGACAGAAAAGTGGTGAAAAAAGAACTGTGATTTTGGAAGTCAGAGAACTTCTAGTACAAAAACCTGAATTACCAATAACCCAGAAAAACCACACCTAGGGCTGTTGAGTTGATGGCAACTCAGTGACCCTATAAGACAGAGCAGAACTGCCCCACAGACAGTTTCCAAGGCGTGGCTGGTGGATTCGAAAAGCACTGAACGCCACCAGGGTTTCCATGTTAGCAACAGATTATATTTTTCTCTTCAGTAGGCAGAATCCTTCACTAAAAAAATGGAATGAATCAATGTTATTGTCTCCTGGAACTTGTTTAATCACATATAATCCAAAGGAGAACTCCAACCTGACATATGTAGCACCATGAAATACAGCTCTTTGTCTGCCACTCAACTGCCTGTCAATTTGTCAGTCCCAACCCTTCCTGCAGTTATTAGTGGGGTACTTAATCACCCTAAGAGTACAATATACAGAAGTTCTTACTGGGCGGTATGGAATGTCAAAAGTTGGGCGGGGGGGAAGCCTCAAACATCCACTGGCATGACTATACAAACATAATGTGCACATTAAAATATACTTAAGAAAGCTTTTTTTAAAGGGGACCACTTTTCTTTCCAGTTTATCTGCTGCAACTGTTTCTTTCAGGTCAGTTACAGATCTCTAGACAGCCAAGCAGCTGCTGTAAATCAGTTCTGACTCTGAGTGGCCCCCTGTGTGCAGAGGAGAACCGTTGTCCGCAGGGTGCTCCGGGCTGTGACCTTGTGGGAGCAAACTGCCAGGCCCAGCATCCACGGCAACTGCGAGCAGGTGTGAGCCAGCAGCCTGAGGTTAGCAGCCCAGTGCTGAACTGGATGCACCCCTCAAGGTTCCTTTAGGAATCCCTAGTGGGCTTAAAAACACCACCACCCCTCCTCTACCTCTCAGTGCTGTGGGGCGACAGACTCGCAGGAGGCTAGAGCTCAACGGGCTCTTGATGCCCATCCAGCTCAAGTTCCTTGTCTTACAGTGGAGACAATGCAGATCTGTAGAGGTCTGTTTGCAATAAACACCACTCAGTACAGGCCCACTCTGTGTAGCAGGCATCAACAAGCACACCTTCTCATTTAATCCTAATAGGCCAGTGAGACAGATGTCACCCCACTCAATTTAGAGGTGAGGAAATCAAGAGGCATGATTTGCCAAGAAAAAATACAAGTCAGTCAGCTCCACACCTAAGACTTAAAGCTGCCTAGTCCAGGTCTGGTGCTTCTTTTTTATTTTTGTTAGCTGTTTGGTTTCATTTGGTTCCCTGCTCCCACTTTTCCCCCACCCCAGTGTCATACACTATGTTAGATGACCTGTCTGAGGCCGTACAATGTGAACCCAGTTCTTCTGACATCAAGGATTTAGTGTATTTCCTCTTTTCCTTATTTCATTGTCCATCACTGGGCAGTTAGGTACCTCCCCCAATTCAGGTGACAGCAATGACTGTTTCCTAGTGACAGCTACAACTGAAACTCTCACATAGCTGCTCAGCGCAGCATCGCAACTCCCAAAGCAAATACCATGATGCACAAGCTCTGAGTTTACTCTAGGACCATTTTACCCACTTTCTCAGTAGATCTAATTTTAAGTCTTTATAAATTGTTGGCATTAAGCCAGACAGCTTTGAAGACTATGAAGGAATCACAGGATACAGTCTTCTTTTCCTTCGAGTAATCATAATTCAGTTAGGGAGGTAAAATTTGCACAAAGAGGAGAAACAACTGCTACACTGTGTGTTAGGAATTGTGAGTCCAGAGAAAACAGCTGTAAAAATTGAAATAAAAACGAAAAAAATGTGTCATGCAGGCCTGACAGGAAAAACTGGACTGGAGAAGACAGAAGGAGAGACCTGTCGACACAGAGTGGGTGAGCAGCAAAACCCAGAATGGTCCATGTGGATCAAGAAAAAAGAGCAGAAGTTTTGGGAAGCCAGGCTGCACAAAAGTAGACAAGGCTTTGAATGGCGGGGTTACAGGCCAGCAGTTTGTGGAGCCCTTACAGAGTGCTAAAAACAAAACACCACCATCACCTACTTACTCTGTCCTAGAACCAAAGTAAGCCCTTTATAGTATCCCATGTTAATCCTGATTGCAAACCTGAGATAAGGATCATTATGCCCACTCTCCAGTTGGTAAAACCGAGGCTGGGTTACATAACCTGCTCAAGGTCACACTGCAAGTTAAGTGGAGGGTGAGGATTTTAGGTCACATCAGATGGCTTCCAAAACCAACACTATTTCTGGCAACATTTTTTCAATTAAAATGAACAGGTAGTCTAACACTGTCAAGTTGAATCCAACTCACAGCAACCCTAAAAGAGAGTGGAGCTCCCCCAAGGGTGTTCGAGGAGCAGCTGGTAAACTTGAACTGCCGACCTTCTGGTTAGCAGCCGAGCTTTAACCACCAGGCTAGACAACAAAAACCTCACCGTGCCATGAGGTTAGACAAAAGAAACTTTCTGAAGCACAGACCTTAGGCCATTCGCTTTAAATTCTTTGCAAACACAATCATAAAGGGAAAAATACACTTAAAAGAGCAAATGTCAAGAAAGCCTGAGGTTTCTCATGTAGCCAAAGTAAAAATAAAAACATAGGTAATCATGTATTTTATCCAATTCAGAATTACATTGAAATCCCAGTGGGGGCTGCACCTGCAGTTAGTAGGATATTTACACATTCCTCGAGGCCGCCCTTATTCGGAGCCTTGGTGGTGCGGTGGTTAAGAGCTCAGCTGCTAAACAAAAGGTCGGCAGTTGGAATCCACCAGCCTCTCCTTGGAAACCCTATCTATGGGGGCGGTTGTCCTCTGTCCTACAGGGGTGCTATGCCTCACAATCAACTCAATGGCAACAAATTTCGTTTTCCATCTTACCTTAATTGCGTTTAGCGGGAACTTTTATCTCAGACATTCCCACGGTGAGATCTCATTTAAATTACCAAGAAAAGCAACTGCCCCTTGGCATTCCTTTTACAAACCCATCCTGGTCAGCTCCATGGAGCCTCTCCCCTAAAGATGCTGGCAAAGAATGCATGCACTGTTCTAAGAGAAATAATCTAACAAAATTTGAGGATTGTCATTTTGAAGCAGGACAAAACATTCTGTCAAGGGCTCACTATAACAAAAACAATGCAAGTGGTCACAACACAGTGCCACGGAAGAAGGGATGAAGACCCTGGTCCTCAGCCACTACGCTGCTGTGTGTTAAGTCCTGTGTATTACAGGCCAGAGTTTCCCAAATCCCACTCATACATGTGCTTGCCTATTCAGGTACCAAGGGCAGCACGCTTCACTTGGTATTTTCTTGAACTTTAAAAAGACTAATGTAAATGCTCTTCAAAAAATGAAACACCTATCAGTCTTTGATTCTAAAATAAAATATAAAATCATGACAACGTGGTTTTGCTACACTATTTATATACTTTTCCTAACATAAATCAAAGTTAATGTATAATTACAGTGAAAGAAAATGTTCATCTATGCTATGAGTAATCACCTTGCATACCCCTGGTGGTAAAGCACCACACACTTTTGGAGATACCTTTATAGGTGCTCTCCTAATAGGGAAATAGTTTAGAAGTATTCCTTTATAATTGTGTTCCACTACCCATCTGCCTGTGTGTCGTGCTGTGGTAGCTTGCGTGTTACCATGCTTGGAGCTGTGCCACCAGTAGTTCAAACACCAGCAGGGTCACCCATGGTGGGCAGTTTTCAACCGAGATTCTAGACTAAGACAGACTAGGACAAAAGGCCTGGTCAGGCACTGTTTCTTCTGTCACACGTGCCAGAGCCAGCCTTGTGGTAACTAAGGACAACGACATCATCATGCTAATTATTACAGATGTTTACTCAACTCTAAAGAACGTGCCTCTGCGTTTCCCAGAAGCAGACCACTGCTGGGATGCTAGAAACCTGGTCAAAGGGATTAGTGTCACAGCGTGAGGCCTACTACTTGACTTGGAGGCATACTACTTGACTCTGAGATACCATTAAAGACATCTCTAAGACCTACTTTGCAAAAGGGCTCTTACAGGCATTCCACAAAACTGGCTTCAGCAGTTCTTTAAATATATCATGAGTTTTTTTCAAGGCTTAAGACAAAAAGCGGGCTGTGTTGGCACTGGCCCTCTGGAGGGTGAGTGGGATCTGGAGACATGGAGAAGGCAGAAAATTCTGCAGGCCCGGCCTGGGGAGCAGCAAAAATGAGGACAGGAGTTAGGACCTTCCCTTGGCTCAGATTTCTTGTTCTGGTCTAAGGAGTTCCAACTCGGGGAGCCTGTAAATACTGGTGGTCTCTGGGAAAGCAGCCAATGAGTGTGTCCTGTACCCTTAATTAGGAAAGCCAGGGAGTTCTTCTGCACTGAGAAAGTTAGAGTACCACTAGTGCCCAAAGTGTTTCATAATGTTAAGTCTTTTAGAAATTTACATCTTTGTGGGGGTTAACATGAGACGAGCTCCACTGTGCCCATGGGTGGTTGATAAGTCAGCCCCTGCCTCCTGGCCACCCCATGCACGACAGAATGAAGCCCTGCCAGGCCCTGTGCCATCCCCATCATCAGCTGTGGGCCAGATCGTTCCCATCCAGAGGGATCCAACTGGTTGACTTCCAGAAACAGGCCGCCAGGCTTTTCTGGCTCGTGTGTCTCAGTCTGGAAAGTCCGCTGACACCTGTTCAGCGTCCCAACAACGCGCAAGCCTCGCTGGCCGGGAACTGACCACGCGTCCTGCACCTGAAAGCAAAAACTGTACCACGGAAGGACCACTGCCTCGTGACACGGCACTGGCTGCTGTTCTCAGCGGCCGCCCCGGGGCCGATTCTGCCTGATGTGACCGAAACGCTACTGCAGGGGCTCTAGAGTCGCTTGGGCCCTGGATTCCCACAGGCCCGAGCTCAGTCTGAGCTGCCACCCCTCAGTTGTGTCACCGTGGAAAATTCTGCCGCTAATTCGACTGCGATTCCCTCAGTGGAGATACCATCACCCATACTGCAGAGCTCCCATGCGGATTAGATGAAATGCAGAAACCAGAGTAGTAGGAATACAATGTAGAATAACAGTAAGAACTTAATAAATGTGAGCTACCAGCTGGGCATGGCGCGAGACTGGGCAGTGTTTCATTCTGCTGGGCTAGGAGTCAGAATTCCCTCCACTGCACCTAACAACACAGCACAACAGGTTAGCTATGAGTTGTACCTGGAAAACCCTATGGGGTGTTTTTATTCTGTCCAACAGGATGGCTGTCAGTCGGAATCAACTCAATGACAATTTTTTTTTTTAAATCAGTTACATGAAGAACCGTCCTTTGGAATGATATAAAAATCAAGATGCATGTTCAAGTTGTCAATAAAACTCAGGACAGAACATGCTTACTTTTAAAGGATATCAGACAAATGACCTTCCACCATACAAATGTATAGAGGCCACTCGGATAATGGGATATCTGATAATTAATGAAACATCTTCTCATACAGTCTCACTGACCCTCACCAAAAAAACCCTACAAGTAAGTAGTGTTGAGTGTTATTCACATTTTATAGATGAGGAAAGGGAAGCCTGAAAGATAAATGAGGATTATTGATGTTGCAACTACTGAACTTGGAGCAGAAATGTCACCAATTGTCTCATAAGCTCCCCCCCCCCCACATTTTAAAGAAACAAATAGGTGTTATATAAATTGAATTCTGATACAAGGTTATTATTAATTTGCCCTAGGGTCACCATGAGTCAGATGCGACTCAATAGCACTTGGCTTCCTAAGTTTAAATAAATTGTATTCTAAATAGAACTTACAAATGCAATTTCCAAATACACTCTTTGAATATAGCTTTCATTATACAACAAACAAACAAACAAAAATCCTCATTAAGTTCCAGAACAGTATCCTGTGCTTAGAAAGCCCTAGAAGTAAATTTTCAAATTTAGTAATGGTATTCAACTCCTAAACAGGCACCCCTTCCAGATTAATTTATGGCTCTAAAGCCAGCCAAGCCAAGTGCCGTCAAGTTGGATCTGACTCTCTAGAAGAGAGTCAATTTAGAGCACTGCAGTGCGTTACACTAGAGTGTAACTAAGGTACTGTAACTAAAGCTACGATCCTGTTTAATTCTGTCTCCTTGGGGGAAAAAAACACCATGTACCTACTAATAATCGACTCAATATCAATCTACTACAAATGATACGAAATATTCCAACAATACTGCTGACTTTAACGGCCAGGTTCCTGCTTAGACTGCAAAGACTCTGCTCATTATTACTACAGATGACTGTTCACTTGTGTTAGCAGGCTGAGGTCCACTGCTTAGAAGGGCTGACTTTTCTGCTAATGAGTCAGGGCTCACACGACCATCAGCCGTGACAAACAGTCACAACAGGGAAATGCAAACACACCATTTTAAAAGAAAGCCCAGTCTCACAGTTCTTATGTTCTACACTTTTCAATCTACCAAGAACATCATGATCTTTATTAATTGTAACTGGCTCAATGCAAATGTCTAGCATTAGTTTTTCTGTTTTGAGTTGTGAGCAGAAGATCATACATGGTTACGATAAATGCCATTCACGAAGCACAGGTGAGGTTTAAAGGTATACTGGTACAAATTTAAAGTGAATTCACTCTGAAACATCCTTCACATGTAACCAATAGCTACTACATGACTGTGGAGGATACTTAAGGGGGACTAACACGTAGTCTGGTAAGCCTGGTGGCGTAGTGGTTGAATGCTATGTCTGCGAACCAGAAAAGGTGGCAGTTGGACTCTACCAGGCCCTCCTTGGAAACTCTGTGGAGCAGTTCTACCCCGTCCTCTAGGGTTGCTAGAGCCAGAATTGACACAAGGGCAGTGGGTTTTTCTTTTCTTTGTTTTTTTCTTAACATGTAGTTTATAGACAATTCTTAAATAGCTGGTGGAACATTCTAGAAAAACAACAGAGAGGGGAGAGGTCAACCCATCAGGTCACGGTGTTGCTTTAAGGCGCTTTCTTTGTGGATTTTTGACTTCTCAGGTTACCGTGAGTCAGAATCCAACTCTGCAGCAGCACATCTGGATTTTTGGGGGGAGGACCCAGGAAGTTAGCCCACCTCCAGCCACTGGCCAGAGGGTCCCATGGCCTAACTGTTCACGAGCCCTGGGGTGATGGTTGTGGATTACTCACAGTTGCTACTGTTGTTGTGCACTGTCTAGTCAAGAGCAACTCATAGCAACCCTACAGGACAGACTAGGAGGGCTCTCCTGGGCTGTAAATCATAGATTTACAGATGTTCAGGTCTTTTCTCCTGTAGAGTAGCTGCTGAGTTTGAACTGCCAATCTAGTGGTGAGCGGCCAAGCTGCCCTACCACTGTGGCACCAGACCTACTTCTCCTCGTTAGCGGGGGTCAGTACGTGGTAGACAGGGAGTCTTGGACCTCTCCAGGCTCCTCATACGGCCGTATTTCTCTGATGTGAGAAGTTAAAATGATTTGAGTACGCAGGTTATAGGTTTGGATCCCTCTTCCTAATTCCAAGTTGCCTAGAACTCCACCAATCAACACGACTTACACAGAAAACATTCCCAGGTTAGGGCTGCGAGTCCTTCCAGCCTTCATGTATCCGGTAACTGTTTACAGACCTTTTCCCTCTTTGACACCTTTCCTTAGCACCATGCCCACTGACAGAGCACCTCTGCTAAGGGACTGACATGCAATTTGGGGGGAAGGGGCATACAGAAGACAAGAAGGTCCTTCAGGGGTGCAGCATTCGGTAAACACAACACTTCCTGAGCCAGAGTGACAGAGTTTACGTTCCGCTAACTGCTACCCTAAGAGTTGGCAGTTCAAACCCAGCCAGGAGTACCCGGAAGGAAGAGCCTGACCATCTGCTTCTGCACAGGTCACACACAGCCAAGAACACCCCACAGAGCAGTTCTGCTCTGTAACATGTGGGGTCGCCACGAGCTGGAATCAACTGGACACCAATGGGTTTGGCTTACAAGGTGTGCACCAGCCTTGATCATTTAAGTTTGTGATGAGAACATTTATTATAACACTACTGCTGCTACCAATCACAGAGCCTGTTAATACACAGGATGCTGCTACAGGCACTTAACACCACAGTGGGGATGGTTTGCTATTACACACAATCTCAATTTTACTTCCAGGGACCTAAGGCCCAGAGAAATTCGGTACCACGTCCAAGGTCACAATGCCAACAAACGGCTCCAGAGTCCCAGCTGGTAACAGTCACCCTCTTCTGTAAAAAACAGCTCTTTCATCAGATATGGAGAAGCAGGAAGATAAGAGATACTGATGGGAGATGGAATATGAGGTGGGAAGGCACAAAGGACAATGTTTCTGCTTTGAAATGTGGCCCAGAATTGGTTTGGTCTGCCCCTTAACATAGAGGTGCCCAGGTATCAGTTAAGCTTTGCCTTGTCCCTGTCCTCAATCCCACTCACTTCCTCCTGCCTGACAAGACTGGTGTTGCCCAGCAAAAGGGTGGCCAGGCAAAGAAGGTTAAAGTTCTCTGAGCCAAGAAGAGAAACCTAAGGGCTCAGGATGGGTCACGCACAGCAAACAGAAGGCATGAGAAGCTGTATTTTTGAATCCCATGCTACCACACCCCTGTGTAGGCTGATAATACACTATCAGTGGAAGCCACCGTGGAGATGTACTGGGCCTTTTAAAGTCAGTTTCACAATTTCAGGAATCTGTTACCATATCATGAAAACTAGCCTTTTAAAGTCCCTCACAAACTGGCAGTCTGAGAGGACGACTTCATTTCCAAAATGGAACAGATGTTCTCGACACTCGCTATCCACTGGTTAACAAAGCCATCTATCCACACAATTCTCAGTCACGTTACGAGGGAAGTGACAGACGATGAAGACATCGAGTTAAATTACTACAACGCAGTGACAGGACCATGGAGAAATTTTTGAATTATGTTGCCTAATAATATAATAAGTCATATGAATGATGTTAATCTTCTATTATTAAAACTGAAAAAATGTTACAATACATTCCAAGTAAGTTCTCGCATGAGATCTTTGTGACAGATCCCTTTAGCTTACTCTCAAGTTTACCACACAACCAGAATGGGCTGGAATTATAATTTCCCAAAAGCCTATACAGCAGATGAAAATCACATTTAATATAAGTGTCACCTCATATAGTCATTTTACTCTTGAACAGCTCTGCTGCCGCAGTTGAAGTTTTCAGAATATGCAATGTAATCAAGCCAATTCAAGTAGAAATACGTTACCTTGATATTTAAAATGTGACAAATAAGTAACACCATAATTACGGGAAACAGACTATATTCTTTTAACACCTGAAATATCTGCCTAGATTTAATGAGAAAACGAGATTTTGTGGAGTACTTGGCTATCGACTAAAATACATTATAAACGCAAGTCATACTACCTTTAGAACAGTAGAAAGCCCTCAAAAAGGAGAGCATGCTAACCATAAATAAGAAAATTTCTCAGAATAGTACGGATTATGATTGTCTATTTTAGTAATTTGACTACTATAAATCTATAATTTACTAGTATCAACCAGGAGTCCTGGCAGAGTGGACATTAAGAGCTTGCCTGCCAACCAAAAGCTCCACAGTTTATATCCACCAGCCGCTCAGCCCCCAGGACAGTTCCACCCTGTTGCACAGAGTTGCTGTGCATCAAAACGGATATTCTACGGCAACCTTTTTTTTTTTTTTTAGCATAAACAAATAAAAATCCTTATTACTTATTTTTCAGCCAAGAGTCAAGAATGGGATCATACTGCAGCATGGCTCTGAGGTCCAATATTCATTTATTGGTCAGTTTCAATTTAATAAACCAAACGCAACAATGTTTCCACTGAAGCTACCTAGTAAACCTGAGACAAGAATTTGGCTCCCTGGAGCAAAACAGAGCAAATACCACACAAGCTGTTAATAAAAACACCCTCTGTGGCACGTGCCTTCAGGTACTTTCAGCAGCCATGCGTGCGTCTGGGGTCACGTTTAGAAGGGCGGTACTGGATTTACATGAAGACGCCTAAGACTCAACAGTCTCTCACTTTTAAGTGAGCAGCTTTGGGCCAAAGGTACAGTTAATAGCTTTGAGATGGTTTCTCCTTCGACTAGCCATCCCAGGGTGATGGAAATACATGAACTTTAGCTCCTCTCCTGGTTCTCTCCCTCCACCAAGCACTGCTGTGAGAAACTCAGTTTCTGTGTCTAAAATGCAGAAATAACAAAACCGATTTTACTGGCCTTCTGTGAACCTAAGAGTACTCTGTAGATTATTAAGTACTCTAAGAGTTTCTAGTACCTGGAACAGCAGGCCATGTGTATGCAGACATACACAGACAGCCTCAAGATAAATAAAAATTTACCAGTAACTTCAAAATACAGCATTTAATTTTATTCATGCTTTTGCTCTGCTTGGCTGAGCCTTTGCCACTTTCAATTCCACCAGCTACAACATGTCCAAATCTTTTTTAGTTTTTACAACCAAACTAAAAAACCCACTTCCTTCAAGAACCCTCCCATGATAATCCAGTGGGAATAATTTCTCCTTTCTATAATTATCAAAGCACTTTTGACTTATGGCATTTACAGCCTTCTATCTTGTATCAGGAGCACCTACGGCACAGTGGTTAAGCGCTACGGCTGCTAACCAAAACCCTGATGGTTCGAGTCCACTAGCTGCTCCTTGGAAGCGCTATGGGGCAGTTGTAACCCCTCCGTCCTGTAGGGTCACTGTGAGTCCACTCAATGGCAACACCTTTTTTACATAATGGGTCCCTGGATGGTGCAAGCACTCAGCGCCCTCAGATGCTAACCCAGAGGTTGGAGTAGGCTGAAGTCCCCACCCCTGACATGTATCATAAGAAAGGCCTGGTAACCTGCTTCTGAAAAACCAGCAGTTAAAAATCCTGTGGGGCACAGTTCTGCTCTGACACACGTGGGGTTGCCATCCATCAGAACTGACTCAGTGACACCTGATTCTATCTTGTATTACAGGAATTCAGGAGTCCCTAGATGGTGCAAAGGTTATGTGCTCTCCAGTAACTGAAAAGTTAGCAGTTTCAATCCATCCCACAGTGCCTCAGAAGAAAGGCCTGCAGGAGGACTTGTCATGGAGCACAACCACGGCAAACCCCGTGGAGCGCAGTTCTATGCTGACACATGGCAGCCACCCAGAGTTGGAATCAGCAACTGGTTACTGGTATTTATCCATGTTGGCTCTCTTCTGATTACATATAGCTGACCTTCAGTACCGGCAGATTCTGCACCTGCAAATTTACCCACTCATTAAAACTTACCTGTAACCCCAAAAATCACGATGAAAGGTCACCTGTGGACAAGCCTGTGCACAGAGCAAGACCGGGTTTCCCGCTGAGATGGCACAAGGCTTGTCCAGTGCTCATTATTTGCTAGTGCAGGGTTTGTGAGTACACAGGACACAGCTACTGTGAATAACAGAAGTTATTTATATGCACAGGCATGTTATTTATATAGTTTAGAAAATACTGTCAAATATCTCATTGACCCTCACAATAACAACAATTAGCAAGTAGCTGCTGTGGCTGCTCCCATCTACAGAAGGCTTATTATACACCAAGAGCCTTACATATTATAAATCTACAATTTACTGACTCCAGCTCTTGGTGACCCACATGTTGTAGACCAGAACTGCATGCCATAAGGTTTTCATAGGCCTTTCTTCTGAGGTACTGTGAGACGGATTTAAACTGCTGTCCCTTCAGTTACAGCAGTATCTGCAGATACTGCATCTGAAAATTTTACGGATGAAAATCTAGAACTGAGACAGCGGAGCTGGGATTTGATCCTAAGTACTGAGCTTTAAAAATACCTGTTGCCATCAAGCCAATTCCAACTCGTAGCGACCCCACAGGGCAGGCCAGAACTGTCCCCGTAGTGTTTCCAAGGCTAAGTACAGCCCTGACGGAGGCAGCCCAGCCAGCCACAATCTTTACCTCACAGAGCAGGTGGCGGGTTGGAGACTGTGACCTCTCAGCCAGTGATCCTGTGCTCGACCACTGTACCACCAGGCTCCTTACTAAGCTAGAGGACTTCTGCGATGAGTATTCTGTATGGCAGACAACAAAGACACAATTTCCACAAGGTCACTGAAGTAGTTAGGATTTAAGAGAGACCTGAATGCCAGCCTTCTGAATTCACCGCCAGTGTCTTCTGAAGAGCTTTATCCTGGTCTGGCTTTTACAGGAAACTCCAGCTGTGAGCCACGGGACCTCTCCAAGGCAGCTCGATGGCTCTAAGTGCCAAGCCATCACATCTAGTCCAAATAATAAAAATAACTCATGAAGTCCTATCCACTGAGCCGCTGCCGCCTGCCGCCGCGTGGACTGGGACAGCTGGCTGAGCCACTTGCCCTCCCTGACCGCAACTCTCCATCTGGGAAACAAAGATAAGCACTTGACCCTACTCCACCACACAGGGTTTGAAATTAGGGGGATAAACACAGTATTCAGTAAATGTTGGTAGTTTTCACATTCTCCTTTCTGCACTGAAAACTAACACAAACACTTGAATTCATTGTCTAGGAAATACACTGAGAAGGGGGCCTCTTTATGGCCTGTGGTTTTTTTATGGATTACGGAGGTCTTAAGAAATATGCAAATGACGACAGGCTAAAGAGCTCTCTACAGCAGCTGGCGGACCCTCTCCAGAAATGTCGTTTGTAAGCTGAGTTTGTGGGGCAGTCCCTGAGGCAACAGAAGGGCACTGGAGCTGTCCTGGGGGGGTGTTCATATAGCTGTCCCATTATAAAACAGCATTTGTGTTTTGGGGGTCCTAGTTTTTTGGTTAGTTTAAATGTCTATTTCGTAAGTACTTGCAATTATAAAAATGCTTTAACTCTTTTACCACTCACATATTTTCTCATTTTTAGAAACTGGAGAACAGTCATATAAGTTATCAGTGAAGGTGCCTTTGGTGACATGCTCAGCTGATGACGGAAGGGTTAAGTCCCCCTAGAGGTATCTTGAAGACAGGCCTGGTCATCTGCTTCTGAAAACCCGGCTACCGACAACCAGCATGGTTCTACACTGACACACACGGAGTCACCACGGGTCTCAATCAATCAGGTGACAAAGGATTTTCACCTAACTGTGACTGCAATCCAACAATGTACATCAGTCGTAAGTTCTGCTAGTAGTATTTCCCAGCTCTCTTAGCCACATCTGCCTCTTCAACAGCCACAATGCTTATGAAATAAAAACACTCATTTTGTTCTATTAGCTATGAAATTACAGAACCATGAAAAAGAAATTTCAAGAGCAATACTCTCAGGAGCTAAAGGTCAGCTCTCACAGAATTTTCCATGGGTAGCTGCTTATTTGATAGGCTTTGAAAGATTACAGAGATCAATAATTAAGGCAGAAAATTGAGTCCCAGTGGAGGCCTATTTCAACCCTCAACTAGAAAAAATGCACCACAATCTGAATTATCAATTCAGAATGTATTTAAACTACAGAGACTCACAACGCCCTTGCCTTCTGATGTGATGACTTTGACTGTGCCTGTCTGGCGGAAATGCAGGCTGTCTCCAACTGAGGCAAAGAGTTCACCACGTGGTAGGCAGCAGCGAACCATGGCTCTGTGGATAGTTCTGCTCCATCTATTTACCTCACATCCTGGGACCCTTATTGGAATCCACACCTTTCCATCTCTCAAAAGGAGGAGAGGGCGAACCTGCACAAAGCTGTTACTGGCAGGTTAAAGGTCAGGGTTAAGAGGAAGGTAAGACAGTTCCAGTCAGTTCCCTGATGACTGAGGAAGCAGGTCTCCACACTAAGCCCTGATCTCGCAGACCTCAACACACTCGCCACAAAACAGCAAAGCACACTGGGAAGCAGAAGCCGGTCAGGGGGAAAATAGTTCAAGGCATTTTCTGCGAGAACTTCCGACTCTGAGTTCAGGGCATCTAAAGTAGTAACTGCACTCTGCAATGGTCTACAGGGAGTCAGTGTTTAATTTTAGGACTTCCGTCTCTGTATTGTTAAAAAGCAATTTCACCATCTTCAGACTTGCACCCAGTTCTGATGTAGCTTTATGAGAGCTGACCTCTAGGTGCATTTACACAGGACAATTTCTCACACGAGCACACCCACGCATCCCCCATATGTGAAAGACAGCTGTGTGACTAGCCTCCTCGTGGACTGGGGTACAAGCCTGTGTTTGCTGGTTTACGAAGGCCCATTTCTTGTTGGATTCTGTAAGCAAAGCCACTGTAGAAATGTTCATTCCCATCACAGCTGCTTGCGAATTTCTTCTAGCCTACAACTCCTGTTTGAGGCTTTCTGGCCATTTACCCCATAACTTCTTGTCTGGAAGTTCTCCGTAAGAATACAGAAGACACAGCAACATGTGACATACATCAAATCTCAGCAGGAGGATAGAAAGCCTCACACAAAAGACCCTTAAAGGTCTGAGTCAGCTCTCAGCTTTTAAAACAGGTGGGAAACACTATGTTCTTCCAAAATAATCTCTTTGTAATACATTCTGAGCTGCTAACCGAAGGGCTGGCAGTCGGAACTCACTGGCCACTTGGCCCGACACAGATGCGGCGCCTCCACGAAGAGCACAGACTCAGAAACCTGTGGGGCGGTTCTCCTCTGCTCTACAGGGTCACCATGTGCGGGAACCAACTGGATGGCTATGGGTTTGGGTTGTGTTTCCAGTGTAGATGGCTTTAAAAAGAGAAATTCTACTTGTCACAGTCCAGTAAGCTAAACGTCCACATTCAGGTGTCGGCTCCGGGGGAAGGCCTTCTCTGCTGGCATCGGAAGAACATCCTTGTCAACCTTCCCCTGGACTCGAAGCTTCCGACGTGCAGGGACCTCCCCTACCCCCGCTCCTTTCCAAAGGATGTGCTCAGCTCCTGGCAATGCTTTTTTTCTTGATGGTACGAGGTCTTCCAAATGTTTCTGGTAGCTTCTGTCCTCTATGTCTCAAGGCACAACACAATCTTACACTTTGAGGCCCGCCCCACCAACTCAACTGCAACCCATTCTCCCTGATTAACATCACCGAGGCAGGGTTTACAGCACGGAGGGACATCGCACAATACCCAGAACCGAGCACAGCCCAGCCAAACTGGTACACAGATTTTCTGGGGAACACAATTTAACCATTCACAGGTTGGAAGAGAGATTCTACTGTAGCTTAACAACAAACATAAGTATGTTGTGACCCTTAAACACTATTACAGCTTTTAAATCAGTTTATCAAGTATCAAAATCAAACCAAATTTAAAAGCAGTTAAGGAGCACCTTAAAAGTCCCTGGGCAGTGCAAACCCTCTGCCCTCAACTACTAACCTACAGTGAACCCACCCAACAGGACCTCCGAAGAAAGGCCTGGTGATCAGCTTCCATAAAGATTAAGGTCAAGAAAACCCAGTGGCACAGCCGTACCCGGAAACACAAATGGGGCTGCCAGGAGGTGGAATCAGCTCTATAGTAACTCTCTCTCTCTTTTTTTTCCTGGCTAACGAGCACCTAAAATTTTAATGCGCTTATAACAGCAAATCAGAGCAAAAAAATGGGAAAAATAAAGCATGCTTTTTTCTTCCCTTTAAAAGTTCTAGTATGCTACAATTCTAACAAGTCAAGGTACCTGAATGTGGCATTACAATTTTACACAATTTGAAAGTTTCTTGGAAACATTGCTTTATATTGTTGTTATACCAAAGAACTAAAGAAACACTGTGCTTTGGGGTTATTTCAGAACCGTTAGCTGGTTACTCTCAGATGTTTATCTTCTCCAGGAGTTTGACACCTCAATAACAAACTCTGGAAAGGGGTTCCTCCCTATTCAAGGTACGAGGATGGCCAATTCAGTTCGGAAACTCATCCTAGAAAAAGTGCTACACACCTCACTGCTGAACATCACTACAGTCACCTTCCAAGGACTCCCCATAGGAAGCCACGCACTGCTGTCAGCACTTAGTCCACACTTCAAAGAATTTTGAACCTATCAGAGCTATCGTCAGACAGTTCATGAACTTATCCTAGATAAAGTGCCACATACCTCATTCCTAAATATCACGACAGTCATCTTCGAAGTAGTATTCCCCTTGGGAAGCTATGAGCAGACACCAGTATCCCAGGCCACCCTTCAAAGCAATTTTTGAATTCCTTTTCCAGAATGGCCATCAGAGCTGTTGTTGTACTACCCTTGATACCCTGAATGTCATCCAGATGTCTACCTTTCAATATTTCTTTTATCTGTGTGTAAAGAAAAAAGTCACTGGTGGCCAGATCATGTGGGTAGGGAGGGGGTTCCAATATAGTTACTTGTTTACTGGCTAAAAACTCACTCACAGGCAACTAGACAATTAAGTTCACAAACCTGTGACCTTGCCACCATGTGCAACGGCCAATCCAGAAAGAGTTCCACAGTAGCTTCGAAGGGTAGACTATGCACTGATGTCAGTGCCTAGCTGCCCAAGGGGAGTACTTTGAAGGCGACCATAGTGATATTCAACAATGAGGTATGTAGCACCTAAGAACAATTAAATTCGTGGACTTAACTGTCAGACCTCGTACTACTTACAACAGCTGAGAAACTTAAGAGAGCTTGCTGGGCTGAGGTACAAACAGACCTTGAAAAGAAAGCTGTAACACTTTTGGCCTGAAAGAAAGCTCTGTGGGTGGCAAAGGATTAGGAAAATCTGTCGTTGATAAATTTATTCTGTTTGCTTCACCATGTGGTATCTATGTAAACACAGTATCTTGATTTATACTTCATCAAGATCTTCAATGATTTCTGTCCCACACTCAAAAAGGCATATAAATGGATTTATAACTCCCCAAATGACAACCCTGTATACCTCAGTTCTGGCCTTCTACACTCTATACCATTCTAAAATGAGGTGTGCAGACGCAGGAAGAGAAAGAATGCCAAAACTTTAGTCTTGCTTTTCTCTCATTGAGACCTAATTGTTCTGCTTAGCTGTCTTTTAAGTCATATCTCCATGCTAACTTTCATTTTTGAAAAAAACAGTTAAAGGCATAAGGTATTTCTTCTTTTGCTGACTGTGAAAAGCAGAAACAAACTGAAAGCTTGAGAACCTGCTGTCTCTGGTAGAAATGGCTCAATTAAAAATACAGTCTTGTGTTCATCTGAAACCAAAAAGAATTGCAAAGTGTCTAATAGCATGCAGAAAGTATGGAAATTTGGCTGACTTGACACATACTTAATACAGTGGCGCTTTAAACCAAGATATACTGTCTCATACAAGGTACCCAAACCACCAAACCCACTGCTGCCAGTCAATTTCTACTCATGGCAACCCTGTAAGACAGAGCAAAATTGCACCACAGTGTTTCTAAGAAGGACCTGCTGGATTTGAACTGCTCACCTTTTGGTTAGCAGACACAGCACTCAACCACTACAACACCAGGGTTAGTACCTGCCGATTATAAAAACAGAGTTTTTATAAAAATGTACGTTTCAGAGACATTCCTGGTGTGAAATGCTCCAAGATGCTTTACCTATCTTTTTTTTTTAACCATAGTAGTCATTTTTCTAAATACGCTGTTTAAAAACTGGGACATATGATTCACATGGTACAAGAGCAGTTAAGAGGAAAACAGAATGGAATAATAGAAATCTGGTCTGTTCTGGAAAATCCAGGACTTACACATGTTTGAGCGAAGGAAATGTGTCCTGTGCTTCAGAGGACACAACCAAAGAGAGGGTCTCTGGGGTCAGAAGAACGTGTCTAACCTTACACTATCGGCAGGTCACCGGCACTCTGGGTTGCATCTTTGTTGTCCTCACCAGACCTTTCAATGTATCTTGCCCTTTTAAAAAAATGGCATTAAAATGCCTTCCTCTAGCAAGAATAAATAAAGCTCCAGTTCTCTGCTCAACATGGAACATGCAAAGCAATGTAATCACCTTAGGTAGCAGCTGTCACCCTTCCTAACGATGACTACAACTAGACTGGGAGACGGTCTCATTCTAAATTAACAACCTAAATTTTAATTGGTCAATATACACCAGAATTTACAATTCCCTTATATCCTCTGACCTGGACTTTCTACATATCCTCACAAATTCTAGTAAAGATTTTAAAATAGCTGTTCCCAGCAAGATAATACCATCCTTCACACTAAAACAATTTGCAAGAATCACTGGAAGTATTGTGGGCTGGTTCAAAAGTGTACACATCACCAGAAAAGGAATGGTTCTGCAGGAAGCGCACCTGCATGTGGTTCAGGGTTTCAGAAAGCACTTCTCGCTGGGCCCCTTTTACTGACCCTAAATCCATGCAGCAGCTATATAGGTCACACTGTTCAAAGCAGAAATCCACCAAAGGGCATTAAAGCACTCAGTGGTCAACTAACATACTTCGACCACAACAGTTTTTTTAAACTATGCAAATATCACTATCTTTTTTTCTTTCCCTATTTTTAAAGAAGATCCAAAATGTTGAAAATTCATCACCAATCTTTCTTGCACTTACATTCTAAGAATGAAATATCTATAATGGTCAGTAAGAATAGCATTCACAGGCACTAGGTAAAGCAACACTGTAACAATTACAGACAGACAGAGAGACAGACAGTATTCTAGGTTGTCAGTGCAAGGTCCTGAAATTCTGTCATGAGAACCTTTAGGTACTGTGGAAACCCTGGGGGCTTAGTGGTTCCGTGCTATGGCTGCTAAGCCAAAGGGCAGCAGTTCAAGTCTGCCAGGCACTCTCTACAACCACCACGGGGCAGTCCTACCCTGTCCTGTGTGGTCACTCGGAGTCAGAATCGGCTAGAAGACAGTGGGTTTGTTTTTACGTAGTGAGTGCACCCTCTGCCCCCCCAACCCCTATCTTGGTCATTATCTTAATGAAACATAAATAAACTTTAAACACAAATAAAACCAAAACCTAACAATCATTTCTTGTCCAGAAAATGTTAATCTAATCCTTACTGATACAAATGATTGATCATTAATGCATAAGAATAAAATCTCAACTACTGCAGGAGAAAGCATACCTCTGTATTTTTCAAGCTGTGAAAAAGTATTATCAGAGTATTAACTTAATTTTGGATGCTTTATAGCAAAAAACATGTCCTGTTAAACTGACAGCAGATGAGTACGGCACACCTTGTTCTCTATAACCGCAACTCTTAGGGAGGGCACGGTGTAGCCAGAAAGTACTGACTCGGTGCCTAACCTGCTGAGATTCGAATCCTGATTCTGTCACTGATCAGGTTAGACTCCTGGCCAAGTTCCTATTCCTCCAGGCCTCCACTTTCTCATCTGTAAAATGGTGCTAACAGTACTTCTCGGGGGGTATTCTGAAGATGTCAGGGAATGAGACCAGATCACTAACAGCTCACACATAGTTGTTCCGATGCTCGCCTGCTAAACTAACAAATACAAAAGGACAGCATGACAGAACTGAACTGCAGGCCATTTTGAACGGCAGCGCAGCAATGGAAGGGCATTTACTCTCTGCGGGGGAAACGAAACATCTAACCCAGCTGTCATTTCAGTGGTCCACCTACCCGAACGCATCTGAGATGGACAAGGAACGTGTCACAGTTGTCATGTACGTCAGGCTGCTTCCAACCCAGAGTGACCCTGTGAGACACAGCACAGCTATCCTGTCGGGGTTTCTTGGGTGCCGTCCTTCTGAGAGCAGATGACTAGGTCTTTTCTCCTCCAAGCCAACAGGTGGGTTCGAGCTGCCTACCTTCGGTTACCCACCACCATGTCACCAAGGCTACTGTCCCAGTTAGGGAATGCTCAGCTAAACGGTTTGGTAATGGCCCTGCACATAATGTGCGAATGCAGGATATTTTATAGTCTCATTAAATAGGAAAATAATATGAGAAAGTTATTCTAACGTGTGTAATTACTTCCACATACATACTGAAGTAGCAAATTAAAACATATAAAGTAGAAAATAAAGCTGGGATATTCAAATACCTATTACTTCATAATTTCAAGAGCAAATAAATTTTCCTAATACTATAAAGTAATTAAAACCAACCACATAAGGGTAATCCAGGTAAATAAATTCTCAAATAAGAAGTCTTAATTTAATTATTTTTTACTATTATGGAAAGATACTTATAATCAATGTAATACAAAGCAAGTTTTTCTGGTACAATTTAGTAGCTGTATTTTAAAAAATAAAAGCAAAAAACAAGATCACTGCTGTCAACTCACAGCAACCCTAGAGGTCAGAGTAGAACTGTCCCATAGAGGATCCAAGGAGTGCCCAGCAGATTTGAACTGCTGATCTTTTTGGTTAACAGACGTAGCACTTAATCTGCTATGCCACCAGGGTTTCCTAGTAGCCATATGCAACAAATCAAATTTAAATGGATGGAAATTACATTAAACATTAAATCACTTGCCCCATTTCATGGGGTCAGTAGCCACATGTGGCTAGTTAGTGGTTACTATATTGGACAGAGCAGAAAAAATATTTCGTATCATTGCACAAAGTTTTATTGACTGTTACCACTCTAGAGGGCAAAGGGCTGGTTCATTAACCACACTTAGCTAAAGACGTAACTAACAGTCCAACTTCTTATTCAAACATTTCTCTTCTTATGAAATCTGCAAAAAGAAGCAGGCTTTTGCTTCCTTTTCTAAATATCTAAGAGGATGGAAAAGGCAGAGGAAGAGCCAATTCTCACATCAGAAAACTGGCCACCAAGACACACAAAAATTGCTGAGGTCCTCAAAGCTACTGCAGGGTACTCACGTGGCAGGGAGCAGGGGGCCCAGTGGCCAGGAGGACTCCTCTTCAGGGGTACCTTTCCTCACTAGGGGTGGGGTCCCCATGTGGGGCCTTCACACTGGTGGGACCTTCCCCATTATGGGGCTGGGGTTCCTGCCAGTGAAAAACGGGAAATTTCACTGTTAGCCAGTTTTGAAACTTTCCCCCTTTGAGATATTAAAAAACACTGCCTACTGGGATTAGCTAGTTAATACAAGGTAGGATTCTATGAGGCTGATTCCTAGTACTGACCGACCACGATGCATAGTCGACAGAACCTGTCCCGCAGACCCCAGGAGAAGTACGCTGGCAGCCTCGCTGGAACCCTGGTCCAAACCTCTGATCCAATCCCCTACTGAAAAGGTGAGGCAGAGCCAGGTCACGATTTTTTCCAATCAAGCTTGAAAAAAGGGGTACTTGTCTTTTAATGATCACTATTTGGTAGTGGTGAAAAAGCGATATAACTGAACATAACAAAAGCTTCCCCAAGTTCCACGGCTTCTCAATCTCATCCTATCCAAACTTTTAAAGAGATCCGAAAACGAGAAGCAAATGTTTGAATTGCACCCACTTGCCTCTCACGACTAATCTGTGATCTGGCTGAAAAGCGATGAAACGGTCCAAAGAAACAAGGACCTCCTGTTGCTGATCCTTCCAAACACACGTCAAGCAGCCTTGTAAGCAGCGGGTGCGCATCTGTGGCTATGGCTAACAGTAAAATCCCCAGGATCCTCTCGCTCCCACAAAGCTTTTCACTTGCCCAAGATGAGCTCTGACATCAATCTGTACACGGACACTGGACAGTGCCAGGTATCGCTCTACTGACATTCTGGAACCCCTAAATGCTCCCCAAGTGCTGCCAGTTCACACTCCTTGTAGCCTACCCTTGGGCAGTCTGAGTCAGAGGCCCACTTCTGCAGAGCCCTGAGGATTCCCCTCGATGACTACGGCCTAACACACCACACCTAAAAAACGGCAAAATCATTACAACACAGAAATTTGTGGTGGACTCTGAGGAGATGAAGCACAAGCAGACAGCGAGCAGCTGTCACCCTAAAACAGAAGACATTATGATTTCCCAAGAAGCACCGCAGATCCTGGTTCTGCCTGCCTGCCTCTCCTAACCTCCTGAGATGCAGTTTTACCATCTAACGTCTTGTAATCACCTGGGCTTCCAGATGCAATCTTGAGGTCAGGTTACTATCAAATGCACAGTTCTGGTTAAGAGCTCAGATGCTAACCAAAAAACGTCAGCAGTGTGAATCCACCAGTTGCATCTTGGGAACTCTACAGGTGTTCTATTCTATCCTAAGGGGAGCTGTGAGCTGGAAATCCACTTGCTGCCTACAGGTTGGGTTGGGTTGCGTGTATATACTCCAGTGGGGCTGGAGGGTAGAGAAAGGAATCACAACTAAAAGAATGGTGGTTTACACTATATTACATGATATGTTTTTGTATCAACTGTATCACTGTAATAGAAATTTATTTCATGTAGTCAGACAGCATCTAGATCCCAATTACTTAATGTAACTGAGTTTTAACGTTCTTCACAACACTGAGTATCATTCTCATCAGCTTCCTATCAGAATCTACACATTCTTAACCGCATTTACACTCTCAGTTACTGTGAATAAATGTGCCCAAAGGCCATGTTTAAGAGTGTGAAAACTAAATTTTTGACATCAGAATGAAATCAGTTCTAGAATACACACATACAAACATTGCAAAAAGACACAAAAATGAAGATGGACATCAGACATCAAAGGTAGGCAGGCAGGCCTATTGGGAGCGGAACAAAGTGCCTGGGAATGGACTGGAGATGCTCTGTGGGCAGAGCTTCCTTCCAAAAAGATGATAAGGTCGCTGACCCAGGCAGAACGTGCACTAGGGACACAGTGGACTCTGCCAGCTGTGTGCCAGAGAAAGGTGTGGCAGTTTGAAGATGTGGCAGATGACAGCCTTGGAAACTATATGGGACAGTTCTACTCTGTCCTACAGAGTGACTGTGAGTCAGAATCCACTTGAAAGTAATGTATGGTTTTGGCTTTTGACCTAGGCAGACTCATTCAAAATTAAGTTCTTCCAGATTTCCAGTCTACTGAGAAACATGCTGGCATTCACTGATAAAGATTTCTTTACAAATGGCTGACCCATTTAAACAGAAGGAAAAAAAAAAGCCGTAGGTCACAGAGATTTTTAAAATAGAAACTTCTTCCTCAGAACACTAATTTATTGTTTGCTTTGCTATATAATCAAAAGTTTCCTGTGACCTTTCTTCTAAATCATACCCTTCAAAGAGAGGGACAAAAATGTGTGACACTGTATATAACGCTCTGTTCCAAATTCTAAGACAATTCCTTATAAAACTGAACATTATCTTACGAACCGCAAAGCTGCCGTGCCAAGCTTCCCCCCTGCAAAGGCAACTGCAGAGGGACTGAAATCTAGCTGGTGCCCCCTCCCCGCAATGCTATAACCTCCTGCAATGGTCTTCTGACTAGAAGGAAAGAGTCTTTTCCTAATTTGCACAAAATACCACATGCATTTTATTTTATGAACCACTAAGAAACAAAGTGCTTTCTGTAGTGACTGTCACATACAACGATTTTATATATACTGAAAGGGCTCTCTTGATAAGTGTAGTATTGATAGATGATAAAACATACCATTCTTGGGTACAAAAGAGTATGGTTAATATTATCAAAACAAACAAACAAAAGATTCCTAAAACATTTGTACATTCAGAGTTCAACTCTTCTGAATCACTTTTCAGCCCAGGGATGGCTATTTCTCCATGCAGTCCAGCTGTCCGTCACAGCAAGAACACGCTGTTGCTGCAGCACAGTGTGAAGTGGGACACCACCACGGCCTCTGGAATTTTCTTTCAAGCTGCTGACACACAGTTTTCGCAAGTTGTTTGTGCATCGTCCACAGACAACGAAGAACTATATCATAACAGCTACCTGGCCCACAGGGATCTTTCCAGAAATGTTAAAATATAGAAAATAAATTTACTTCTTAGAAGCGATGAGAAACAGTAAAGGATCTCCAAGTGCTGGGGTAAAATGCTGTTCAGCTTTCTTTTATCTAGCGGACAATTAACTCATTTCTTAAATATACATTAATCTCCCAGCACTAAGCGAGGGCTGTGTTGCTGCTGTTAAGTTCTGTCAAGAGTCAGTTCTGACTCATAGTGATCCTATGTGGGATGGAATGAAACACTGCCTGGCCCTGAGCCATGCCTACAATTGTCCGCATGCTTAAGCCTGTTGTCTGTCCCTGTAACAACCCATCCTGTTGAGGGTCTTCCTCTTTTTCACTGACCCTCTACTCCACCAAGCATGACGTCCTTTTCCAGAGATTTATCCCTCCTGACCACATGTCCAAAGTCCATGTGATACAGCTCGTCATCCTTCTTTCCAAGAGAAGTCTCTGACAAATGCCACAAGAGAATTCATAATGCAGATCCCCAGAATTCTGTGGGGGGTGGGGGTGGGGACTACATGCTGTTTAGAAAACACCTCGGTATGTTGGAGGAGTTTCTCCTCATCTGCTAACCCAATGGTTGGCGGTTTGAGTGCACCCAGAAGCATCTAGGAAAAACAGGCCTGATCATCTGGTTCCAAAAAGCCAGCCACTGAGAACACTACGGAATCAGACAGGACAACAAAAGCTTGAGCAGCAAAAGACAAAATAGCTCCATGGGACTTCACAAAATCGGACTGCACAAAAATTTTTGTACATCAAAAAGAAGTGTGACAACAGGCATTTAACCTCACCACTTATTCATCTTGCCACATTCTCTTTCATAAAGCGACTGCTGACTCAACAGGTACGTGGAATGGCCTGTTAAAGGGTCAGCTAAAGAGACATCCTGAAGACAGCTTCCTGCAGAGTTGAAGCATTCCAGGTCTGGTGTCTGTTAGGACACAGTGGCTACTACATGGCGCTGTCACCCACAGCTAGAAGGAAAGCAGGAGGGCCTCTCTCGCAATCATTCCCAGTGGCCCACTTGCACAATGTGTTTCCTACTTCGGCAACTGTAACCTCTACCAAATTAGAGATCTCAGGGGACATGTCAGAGTTCTACTAAACCTGAACTTCTGATGAGTTTCTGATCACTTTGAGCTTTCCATGCCATATTATCAAGAAAAAAGGAAGCTGGGTAACTGCTGGAGATATTCAGTCTGATGACCACAAGCAGCAAATAGGCTACCCAATGGGGCACGGAGGGATCTGTTAAGAACCCAGTGGATTCACTGGACTATCTCTTGGGCCTTCTGATACCAGTGAATAACAAATTTCAACTGCGATCCAACAAGAACAAGGCAATCAGGGTCTCAGATACTTGACAGATGAAGGTCTGTGTCACCTCAGCACACAGACAATCCAAATCATGCGACAAACAAACAAGGCCCCGCTGAAGGAGACCTAGAAGGGGTGGAAAAGGAGATGATGCGCATCAGTGACAGTCTCAGGGTCAACCACAGTGGCAGGAAGGCAGTTTGTTACACCAAGTCTCTTGTGAAGTCATTCAGAGATTATGGCAGGGGTTCTACTTTGAAGGGACTGGGTTACTGACTAGTCCTCCTAATCTCAGGGAAGAAGTGAGGACATCTTATTCTCACAAAAAATAAAGCCTTCATGTTATATGGAAGCTAAATATGGAGCATAAGTGGACCTGAGTGGTAAAAGAAGTTCACTGTACTGGACACCTTTTATGCACCACTTCCAACGCTCCGGACCTCACTTGTGTCGTATTGCAGGTTGCCCCATCAGCACCAACTTCCTGCTAGTAAAACCTGAGGCTGTTCTAGCTAATGCCTAAAGAGAATCTCCTCCCTCCCACAACTGAGCCACCCGTGTTGACACCACTTTGGATTTTCAGCCACACACCAGCACATGACCTACTTCATGGAGGAGTTCGTGTCACACAGGTGAAGCTTTGACGGGCACAAGACACCAACTAGTGGAAAAAATTTGTCCTCTTTTCTCCCCCACAACTGTCTTAAGACACAGAATATAAGTTATCACAGGGTACGACGAGCCTATAGAACCAAGCAGTGGCAGGCGGCTCAATAACTTCTCCTTGCCTTGGCTCTCTATTCTTCCAAATGACTCTCTCCTGTTGCTCACTCTACTTCCTGGGAGGAATTCCCTAAGAAACTAAGAGCACACATCCTTCTGCTTCACACTCGTTCCGGGAATCTAAACACAGACAAACCAGCAGCCTGCAGTGCCTGTACAATAGAAGGCATCATATACCTTTGAGGCTCAGAGGTGAGAAGTGACGCCACACGCACAGGTAGGCTCACTTAAAAGAAGAGTGAAAAGAGAGGGTCTAGCACTTGGCCCACAGATGGCCATGAGAAGAATCAAGGCCAAAAAAGAAGGCTGCAGAGTGGCCAGAGAGGAGGGGGAAACATGGGAAACCGTTCTGGTCATTGTGGACGAGTTCAGTGCAGCACAAGACGTACGTCATCTAATGACTTGCTGCTTTTGGATTACTGAATTTGCTCAGATCCTGCTATGGGTATTTGTTTTTGATGCATTATCACAGAAAATTAAATAACATGCAAATGACAGCATGTTGGAGAAAGTTTTCTCAAACCACACTTCTCCGAGGGGAAACCCCAGGCAGAACCACGCAAGTGCTGAGGACTTGCAGAAGTCAGGCTCTCTGGGCCTCTTTGGGGGCCAGAATGGTGGTCACTACAGACAGGCAACAATCTGCCTGATCTATGAACTTACAAAATTCTACCTTTTAAAAACTCCTTTTGGATTAAGAAAAGCTCAGACATCAAGGCTCATAAAACAAGCTTTTGTACTGAGATATTGTCAGAAAAGCACGTAAAGCTCAGTAATCTGAGTAAGCCATTTTAGTTTACCGTGCTTAACACTCTGCGTCATAGCAAAACGTCCTGCCTCACGGATCAAAGACGTTAAGAGTTTGTAAAAATGTTTTATATGTCTTTATGAGCACTTAGGATCAGAAGCCAAATCTTCCTTAACACTCAGAATTCATCACAGGCTAGTAGGTCTGAAATGTCATCAGCTGTTATAAGAAGCCATACAAACCAAAAACCCCACCACTGTTGAGTCAAGTCTGACTCACTCACAGTCACCCTAGAGGACAGAGCAGAATTGCCCCACAGAGTGATCAGCGGCCATAGCACTTAACCACTACAGCTCCAAGATTTCCAAGAAGCACATCATCTCTTCTGTTTTCTAATTAATTCTATACATCCATCAGTTGCAGGGATTCATTTCTTACTTTATAAATGTTTTGGTATTCTTTAGGTTTAAGAACTTTCCTTCAGTTAATTTAGCTTAGTGTTTTTGTTTTGTCTTTTAAAAAAACAGTTCTGCCTGATTTTCTGTCTATATGAGTCAACATTCTTCTTGCTATTAATGTTTCACGAATTCAGGGATGCACCATGTTGTTCCTAAAGTACACGTATGTTCTTTCAACTTTCAGACAGGTTTTATTTTCACAGCACGCATTCCACAGGCCACATTAGGTCTCCAACATGAAAGCCAGACAGCTAATATCTAAATTTACAACCAACGACACGAACGTTGGGGAACCGCAGTCAACACCATAAAGCGATGTTTTATAATGACATTATTAAAGTCCTTAAACAAATGGGAAACGTTCTTGAACAAGAATGACACAGCAACGGTAAACACGAGAGTTTCACAGGGCCGACTGGAGAGTTTTATTTTCTCTCGCTGCTTTTGGGAATTAAAAAATAAAAACAAAAAATGACACCTTTAAATCTGTGGCTCATAATGTTGCCTCAGGTACTATGCAATTAGCAGCTGCCTTTCATAAATGCTAGCACAAAGCTGTACAGAGTACACCGTAACTTAAAAATCAGACAGACCCGTGATGAACCAGAACAATGAAATGGAACCAAACTGACTGCTTTCAAGTCTGTTCTGACTCACAGCCACCCTACAGGGCAGGGGAGAACCAGGCAACGGGGTGTCCAAGGAGCAGCTGGCAGATTCAAACTCCCCACCTCTTGGTGAGCAGCCAAGCTCTTGCCCACTGTGCCACCAGGGCTCCAGGGTCAGTGACAACAAGCAGCAAAGTTCAGGGCCTTCTTGGGCCACATCAGCATCTAAGGAAGACTGGGCTTGATGCCCTTCTTACAGATGGTGGCATAATCTGCACATGCCAGTCAACGTTTTCTTCCCCAATCCTCGGATCCATGTTTAAGTCGGTGGACTGCATTGTACTTCAACAAAGTGGATACCGGTTCTCATCTGATGCTTCAGAATCTGTAGGTGACACAACATGCCCGGTCAAATGGCTTCAGAGGCTTTCAAGTCAGGCAAAGAGACCCAGCACTTTTACAGTGGGCCTCAATGTCTACAGAGCCCATTCTCACTTTAGAATTTCAGCTAAAATGTCAGCAGCCACAGGGTTTAAAAAGTTTCGAGGTGTTTCCAATGTCCTGTGCTTGTTGCAGCAGACTGCTGACCAGCCTGACAATAAGCAGGTCTCTCAGGCATACCACACCCAGCTACGAGACCGGGAATCAATGAGAGCCAGTTCTAGGGACATGGAGAAATGAAATGACAAAAACGCCTTCCAGACAGTCTTAAAAAAAAACAAAAACTCAAGCCCAACAACAGCTCAAGCTTTTTATATTTAAATCTGAACAATGCTCTTCTTAAAGTGAAATTTTCATAAGCAGTATACAAATCAACAGAACTAGACGGAAACACTGAAACTGATCTGATTTCATCCTGTCTCAGTATTTCACCAACAACTCTGTAGCTCAGAACTCCAACAGACAGGTCGGGCTGTCATGTTCTGGGACTACTTCCTTTCTATAAAGAAACACAATGTTTTCTTTCGATGCAAAAGGTTTTTGTTCATACACTATGAACCCAGGCCTGTTTAGATTCTCCGCTGGAAATGTGAACATGGATAGATAATGCATGCCATTCTTTTATATTATGCGATGTATTATTTCTTTTAAAAAAAAGTAAGGATGTTTAGAACGAATAAATACAGCTTCTCTGTCTCCCCGGGCAATGAGCACTGAGAGAAACCTGTGGATACGACAGCAATCCGACCAGGACAAGGGGAAACCGGGCCCATCACGGACAGCCGTGGTCCTGTAGTCACACAGCGGGACGGGGTGGGGGAACAGGAAATATACAGAGCATTTCAGCCGAAGGTGTTAATCTATGAAACATATTAAAAGTGTTCCTATTTTTAAAATCTAGTGTTATATACGATGAGAGTTTCAAATTGCTTGAAGGTGAGGGTGGAGACAGCTGTTACGGAGTCAGCTAGGCAAGGGTCACTGTAAGTGCGTATAATTCGTTCCAGACCTCCTTGGATTTCCCTCTGGTATTTCTTGGGGTTTTAGAGGCCTTGGGCAACTAGCCAGCCAAGTTTCACTGAAAACTCTTAATTCCATTCCCCAGATCTACCGTAATCAAAACATTCCCCCACGAGAACCCCTAGCACGATTCCAGAGCTCAGACCTGGAGGGAGAGGGTGCCTATGAGCTGGATGTGTCTCTGGGCACGGGTGCTGCGACACATACCCTTTTTCCCTTTAGTCTTTAGGCTCTGGCATCTGTTGGGCAGCAATCAGTAAGGAACTGACACACGTGACTTCACTCTGCAGTGTGAGGAACCTGCACGGTGAACAGTGTCTTGTGTTTAAAGTCTAGCGGCGTTCCCTAAGTAAATAACAGGTGTATTTTTTTTTTTTAAATCACACTTAAAAAGCAAAAGATGACAAACTCAGTTACAAAACCAAAAAATAAACACATTTGTTTTGATCAACCTATTTGTAGGTATTATTGAGTTTCAATCCCAGCTCTTGTACTCCACCCACACTTCCTTGCTGGCTAAAACAACTGGTACTCAATTTTTGAAGGAGGCAAATTGAAGAATATTCATGACTTCCTTAAAATGGAGACAACTGTTAACCGTTACCTGGTGTGGTGAGTATTCAAAACTGGATGCCAAGTATAGTCTTTGAATACTGAGATACAGTTATGGGAAAATCTGTGGCTGTGGCGTTAAGGCTAACAACCATAAACCTACAATCATTCTGCTTCTTTTATGGTTTCAATCTGAATACAGTTGAAACCAAATGTTTCAATTTATGTACTACGGTAAGTTTCTCCTCTACACTTACAGGTGAATGGGCCACAAGCAGGAGCATCTAATTTACTAGGTATTTTAAGAATGTAGCCAGCTCACAATGCACAAAATACAATGAAAAGGACACATTTAACTACTTTAAATATTACTCAAGTAAAGAGTATAACATTAAGCCCTGAATGGCTGGCTGCCACCAAGTTATCACAATGCTGTAAAAAATTTACCTAGCACCAACTAATGAAAGCTCAAAATCACACAACTAGTAAAGTGCCTGACACATAATTTGAGAATATTTGCTCTTTTTAATTCACATCTTTTCAAACTTAGATTCTAGGAATTTGTAACAATAGGGAAAGGCAGAAATGTGTTATTTAATTCTGAATACTACTTCGCTAACCCTTTGTTAAAACATTCCGTGTTTACAGAATCAAATTCTAGTTCTATAGAATAACCAACCTTTTGTTAGCAGACATAGGTAGCACTTAACTACCATGCCACCAGGGTTTCTGCCTTTTAAATAAAACCTGGTAATTACGTCATTTGTATCTCCCCCTGTAGTGTCTACCCCTGTTACGATTCGTTTTAATATTCATGTGTATAAGACACTGCAAGCTGGGGCAGGCGACAGGGTAGGAAAGGCCTTAAATAAAATCAGCCACACATCTACCACTGCACTAGATGCTTTACACAACGCTCACAGTCCCTATGAGAATATATATACATACGTGTGTGTGTACATAAAATCTATATTCTAGTTCTATAGCATAAAGAATCTAGTTCTGGTACCCCAAATACTCTGTAATTTGGGTGGCTTCTTTCCAGTCTCCTTTTTTCCTGCTGGAGCATTCCCTGCAAACCCATGGAATTATTCAAAGGAGGCAATCGCATCCTCCCGTGGGAAACCGATGGCACTGCACCCTCTGCGAACTAGAAAGCCTGCCTCCGACGCCCCCTGGTTGTTCCTTTTCTTCCAGATGGCGAGCCCCGTGTGGCCCTGTATGGCAAGCAGTGTCTTCTTCCCCCACCTGTGAGTGTATGTGACCCATAAACCACAGCAGTCTCATCTGCCAGGGTCAGGTGTCACATGCTGGGTCATTCCTCTAATTCTAGCGCAGGACTTTCTGCCTCACCAACCAGGGACGAGGAAGTGATCAGAACTGCCACTTACCGTGTGTGTGTGTGTGTGTGTGTGTGTGTGTGTGTGTGTGTGTGTGTGTGTGTACGCACGTGTGCACACTGTACGCTTCAGGCAAGATTACATAACTTTTATGCAAGCTTTTTATTCTGAGGTGGAGAATTAACAGCGTCTACCCTGCAGGGCACTGTGAGAGTTGTCTAAAGCATCTAGTGCAGTGGTAGATGCGTGGCTGATTTTATTTAAGGCGTTTCCATCCCTGTCGTCTGCCCCAGCTTGCAGTGTCTTATACACATGAATACTAAACAAATCGTAACTGGGGTACACACTACAGGTGGAGACACAAATGACATAATTGCCAGATTTTATTTAAAAGACAGAAACTCTGGTGGCACAGTAGTTAAGTGCTAACTACGTCTGCTAACCAAAAGGCCGGCCGTTCAAATCTGCCAGGTGCCCCTTGGAAATTCAATGGGTTAGTTCTACTCTGTCCTGTAGGGTTGCTATGAGTTGGAATCAACTTGATGGCAGTTGAGTTTGGTTTTTTGGTTTTATTTTAAAGCAATCTGGCTTCCTTATTGAAAGTAATTACTAATTCTAATTCCAATCAGGACAAAAACTACAAGAAAATCATAAAAGAGTTCTGGGCAAATAACGAAAGTAGACATGAAACAGCCCGATTTCAAGGGAATGAACATTTCGTTCTGCTGTACTTTGATTCTGTGATACTGGACATACAAATGAGGCAATAATTTATGGAAATAAAAGATCTCTTAATAAACTAACATTTTTCAATACAAATTTAAAAATTAGATGCTTTAGATTGGGAACGGGGGGAGGGGGGAGAGGAATGGAGCTAATTAGAGTTTTACTCTGGGAGAATTTTCTTTTCTTCGGTTTTTTCTCCTTTGTCACATCTCAAATTTGTTTCAACACACACAAGAGTCCCTTCAACACATCCAGGTTTCCTGAACTGAGGTGTACATTCTCATGCCTTTCAATTTTTATCTAATTAATTTATAGAAGTTTATGTATTTGGAGAAGGCCAAGCCAAGTGCCGTCGAGTTGGATCCGACTCAATATGTATCCTAAGTTGAAATTTTATATTAAAATGAAATTGCAGAGCTAGTAAAAACCAGGAGATGTAGACAATATAGTCGAAACTCCTTTGGACATACTGAGATGATAATCTCTGGAGAATTTTCTGTGTACGAAGGATTTTTCACTTTAGATTCTGGCTGATTTAGTAGAGCTGACCCACAATAGATTTATTTTGGGGATGCAAACTTTATTTGCTTTAGCATTCCGCCTTGCAACTGAAATTTTGCTTATTATTACAAAGTCTGAGACAAACCATAATCCAGGTCATGTTGTTCAGTAAGCAAGCACGTGCCATACCATACTGAGACATCACTTCTTATGTGTCTTTTAAACACAGATTCTTGGCGACCACATTCAATTTGTATTTGAGCACTAGCTTGAAGAGGATTATTGTTAACATGCTGTAAGAAAATTGCACAGTGGATATAGCTTGTAACAAAAATAAGCAGAACACCCACTGTTCATATACTATAATTAAGTGTATTAGCTGGTCTCAAAAGCATTAACTTCTATTCAAACAGCAGTGGTGTTCAGTCCAATAATCTATTAGCCTCAGACAGTGCATATTAGCTACAGACAATTGGAAATCTTCACGTTCGTGTGTTCGAAGAAAATGGTTTTTGCTGTATTAGGAGACAGTTACATAGAATATTGCAGATGTATCTTAAATGCAAATGAGGAAAATAGGGAAAATCTCTTTCTTTTTTCTTACAAATAAGATTTTTCTAAAAAATTACCATTCCTAGTCTCAGAGTATTCCTGTTACTTCACATCTCAGGGAAAACGCAAAGCATGATGTGCTTCCATTAATTAGCTTTTCTCGAGGGACACAAATTTACAAGAGGAGACCACTGATGAGCCAGGCTCCTCTTTTACTTTGATTCTGTTAACTGTCTTTCCCTTGGGCAGAATTGTTTGGGAGCATTAAACAAAGCCATCAATGTTCTGTTGTTTTGTTTCCCCTTTTTTTTAAAGCAGGAAAAAAAAAAAAAAAAAAAAAAAAAACCAGCCATGAAGAGAAGCCATTTTCTTGATTCTTAAATATTACATGGTAATTTCAGCATTTCAGACTATAAGTATTCTGGTTACTTACAGACAATACAATGCCACCAGCCCATACAAGTCAGTATCAGTTTATTTAAAAAAATAAAAAGCAACCAAGGTTTAGTGCTAAAAAAAACCACGTATGTTTATGGTTGAAACCAGTCCTGAATATTCACCTGTATTAAAACATTTCATTTGCTCTTCCAGAACCTCTATCACCAGGTACAGAGACCCACACAGAAAATGGACTCATGCTTCACACATGACAAAATTTAAACTGGCTTTCAAGGTTGGTGATTTTTTTTCCAAAGTAGGAAATCATTTTGTTTTTATTTACTGTCACGAAGCCAGTTCTCTGATAACACAGCAGTTCAGCTGGGGGTAAGATCCACTCGTGCAAGAAAGACTTTGATCCATTAGTACACTGCGGTGCCCTGGGTGCCTGGAACAGTGCCTGTCGCTCAGAACTGGCTTCAGCAACTGTTTGTTGAACGAATACATACAAGGATAGAATTGTTGCATCCCAAATTTCTCTTACGTCCATTAATAGCTCATTACATAGTTCATGTTCCACAAATAATGTGTAAATAACTCTCCCACATATAACACCCAGGAAAATATTGTGCAAGGGTGCTCCGCAGTTGGAAAAAAGTATAAACACACATTATAGGCATAAAATACTGAATATGATCAGAGTGCTGTTGTTACATGGCATCAGACCTAAAAATTTCAGTGTCTGATATTCTTAGATGTAGCATAATCAGGAATCTTTATCACGACTTAAGATGATTATCTAATGCTTACAAGATAACCTTAAATATGGGTCTGTAAGAATTAGACACTGATACCTATTAATTTCACTATCAACTGAAAGAAAACAGCAACAGAAAAGGAGTCTCTGTGTTACTGTTACCTGGAAACAGATTCATTAATAAATGCATCTCTATTGGGCTAACTAGGGGAGGGGGGTTTTAAATAACTTCAAACGAAATATTAAAAATTGAGAAAAACTACCACCAAATTGGGACAAAGTAACAGCAAGTATTATTCTCAGGTACTGAACTTAGAGAAAAAAATGTGTGTGTGTGTATATATATAAATATATAATAGTTGTGATGAGATTCATAGTTAGCAATTTACCAACAAGGTATAGCTGTAACACTGATATATGTACTTATATAATAAAAGCCTTTTAAACACAGGAAAATTTAAAATCGTCTCACCTAAGACAAATCCATTGCTGTCAAGTCAATTCTGACTCCCAGCGGCCCTTACATGAGGGAACAGAACTGCCCTTGAGGTTTGCCAAGGAGCAGCTCGGATTCACACTGCTGACCTGGGGGGCAGCCACACTCTGACCCACTGGAACACCAGGGCTTCTCATAATAAAGTGGCTTGTTTCAAGGCCAGCACAATAATCACTGTTAGAAATCTGCCTTTAAATGTTGCTATGATTGGTTACAGTTTTTTTTCCCTTTTACACTATTTAAGCATGACAAGTGTTCATATAGCAGACAGTGACTTGCACTTAATGGCAACATCTAGCCCGCAATCCTACGCCACTGATGACTCACATGATAAGGAACTGTTGGCTTCCTTCCAGCCAGCTTGGGACTCATGCTGACCTCAGGTACAACAGAAGAAGACACTGCTTGGCCCAGTGTCATCCCATCGCCAGGTGCACATCAGACCTCTGAGGTTCACAGGGTTTTCCACTGACTGGTTTTCAGAAGCAGATGGCCAGGCCTTTCTTCCTCACCCACTTTACTCTGGAAGTTCTGCTGACATCTGTTCAGCATCAGAGTAGCACACACGTCGGAGGCTGACCGACAGGCAGTAGCTATGCAGGAGGAGTACTGGCCAGGAACCAACAACGGGTCTCCCATCTGCCCAAACCAAGCCCAGTATCACAGAGTCGAATTTGAATCATAGCAACCTGTGGGAGAGAGTAGGGACTGCCCTACACCAAAAACCCAAAACCACAGCCTCTGAGTTGATTCTAACTCCTAAGGACCCTACAGGACAGAACAGAACTGCCCCACAGAGTTTCCAAGGAGCACCTGGTGGATTTGAACTGCCAACCTTTTGGTTAGCAGCTATAGCACTTATCCACTACACCACCAGTTTCCAGGACTGCCCCATAAAAAAAAAAAAAAACTGCTGCTGTTGAGTCGGTCCAAGTCACCGCAACCCTAGAGATGAGAGTACAACTTCCCCACAGGAGGTGAGAATTCTAACACTGAACCACCAATGGCACTACAACTTAAATCAGCCTCGCCAGAATCAACAACGATTTGGTTGTTTTTCTCCTATATATACTGCGTCATTTTGGAACTTGACATTGCTTATGATATAAAGGGAAATCCCGGTGGCTTAGTGGTTAAGTGTTGTATCTGCTAACAAAAATGCTGGCAGTTCAAATCCCCCAGGCTCTCCTTGGAAACTCTAAGGGACAGTTCTACTCTGTCCTACAGGGACACTAGAAGTTGGAATCAACATGACAACAGCAGGTTTTTTGTGTTTCTGACACAAAAGGAGCCCTTGTTGCACAGTGCTTAAGAATTCAGTTGCCAGCCAAAAGGTCAGCAGTTCAAATTCACCTTGGAACGCCTGTAAGGCAGCTGTGTGCTGTCCTGGAGTCTTGCTATGAGTTGGAATTGACGTCACGACAAGAAGTGTATGATACAATTACGCTATCTGATAAAATACACGTGCTACTTTAGAGAAATTACTGAAAAGCTGATCTCTGGATACGGCTGCCGACAGTTCATATAAACCCTCTGGACCATAAATTGTATTTTACCGTGTAATCTTGATTAGTAAGGGTTTACCTACATGCTACTTACTACATTATTAGATTTAAATGTGGCTTTACATAATGAGTTGTTTCATGAGAATTTATTTAGTAGTTTTACATAGTAATCTCCTGATGACTACTTACCAACATGCACTACAGAACACGGATCAACTTGGTTATATCCTATTCAAGCTGCTGAATTCCTACATATTGAGGTTTTATCATCACTGAGTATCACCTAATAGCATTTCCACAAATGTCACCATTTAGGATAACAAAATTACCCAGCTGGTGGGCCCTGACGTCCACCTTCAGGGCTTGGTAATTCAAAAGAGTTCTGACTTGGAAAAGGGAGGTCCTTCTATATACCATGCTAATGCAAATAAAGGGGTTTTGAGAGGCTGAAACTCTGTTTCTGCTAATTGTGTTTCTTGATGCAAGGCCCTAGTTTGTATTTTTTTAATAGGAGATCCAAAGATGTATGCCAGGATGATGACAAACCCATAAACCCCATCATGCAACCTATAAAGAATCCAAAAACTACACCCACTTTTGTTGAGTCGATTCCAACTCACAGTAACCCTGTAAGACAGACGAGAACTGCCCCACAGAGTTTCTAACGAGTGTCTAGTGGATTTGAACTATACAGGTATTAAATACAATGTTACATGTACTTTACCAATGCCATTTTCAAACAGAATGAAAAATTGAAGACTGTCTCTCCCTTTAAGAAAAAGAACAATCCTAGCCAGGAGAACATGGAAAATGGATACTGTAGTTCCTTCAGACTCTAAATTCACCAAGTCATGTTTCTGATGCCTTACACACAACAGCCTCTCAAACAAAAATCTGCTGCTTTCCTCAGAAGTATCAGGTCTGTGCTACGCCCCGGTGGCACAGACGGTTAAATGCCTGACCAGCACTGGGGCTGCCTTGAGCTGGGAGTCACTGTACCCTGGCCCCCTGGGGCTGCCTTGAGCTGGGAGTCACTGTACCCTGGCCCCCTGGGGCTGCTCTGAGGCAGAATAGACAATGGCAAGCAACGACATGATGTTCAGGAGGATGATTTTTTAGACAGTGTCATGGAATGAATTGTGTCCCCCCTAAAATGCAGGCAGCAATTTGGCTGGGCCATGACTCCCGGTATTCTGTGACTCTTCTCCACTTTGTGATTTTGCTGTGTTATAAATCCTATTCTCTGCCTGTGGTTAACAGGGCAAGACTGGATTACGGTAAAGAGGATTAGGGTGGGACTGTAACACCCTTACTCAGGGAGTTTCCCTGGAATACGGCTTGTATCATCTTTTTACCCTACAAGAGATAAAAGGAAAGGGAAGCAAGTGAGAGTTGAGGACCTCACACAAGGAGCACAGTATGTCCTTCAGACCTGAGACTCCTGTGCTAAGACGCTCCCAGACCAAAGAAAGACTGATGCAACACATGGACCTTCCTCCAGAGCTAACGGTGCATTGCCCTGGAGCCAGCATCCAGAATCTGGACTTCTACCCTTACCGCATGCGAGAGAATCAAGGTCCCTTTTTTTCTGCTATAACAGCACTGGATGGCTAAGACAAACAGTACAAACCCGTCTTTCTCTACACGGGACTCAGTCTGGATGTCACAACAAAGCACACAGCTTCAGTGCACAGCAGTGACTTTCAAACAGTGTTCCTGGAACTTGTTTAAAAGCTACCACTTTCCACCTCTACCCCCCTTTACTCAGATGGGGCGCAGGACAGGGCTCATTCGGTGCTCCCGTTCTAAACAGAGCAGCTCAGCTTCTACGTATTCCGGAGTTGGGGATCCAATTTTGTTTGAACAAAGCATTCCGCAGTTAAAAGCAAACCATTTTAAACCATTTAAAAACAATGATTTTTCCTTTCTCTAGTTTCCCCCAGCCCCAACCCACTGCCCTCTGTTACAGCTTCACATTCCCCACTTTCCAGATACCTGACGGCTTGAGGGGCAAGACGAGGACTCGGAGGTCCCAGCCGGTGGAGGGGAGGAAGGTGGGGATGGCACTGCTGGGGAACTCAAGAGAAACAGCATCAGCCTGTTGTGACCCGGCAGACCCCACTGCTGCAGTGGTGGAGTGCTACGTCTGCTAATCAAAGGGTCAGCAATTTGAATCCAGCATGTGCTCCCTGGACACTGTACAAAGCAGTTCTACTACATCCTATAGGGTTGCTAGGAGTCAGAATCAACCTGATGGCAATGGGTTTGGGTTGGTTTATCTAAGAGGGAGTCTCTAGGTGGTGCAACGTTAACATGCTCGGCTGCTAACCCAAAGGTCGGAGGTTTGAATCCACATTGAATCCACACAAACGGGCCTGGAAGAAAGGCCTGGCAATATAGTTCTGAAAAATCGATGCAGACAGCAGCATCACTGCAAAATGGGGTCAGCTTCACCAACCTGTGTTTGACCTCTGCTCACCAGCAGAGCGGCAAGAGCCGCACTGAGAACACGAGCTTACAGAAAGTGAGGCAAGGGACTGGCACTATCACTGCTGGTCTGTCTATGTTGCTAATGGAAGGAGCAAAAGTCCTGTCTGCACAGATCCTTTTTTCCCCAAAGAACCTTAAAGAAAACTCAATTCCATTAATTCTGTAAAAGTCGGGACAAGGTCCTAGGTTATCTTTTCAATGCATCACAAATACTTTAGAAACACACACACACATTCTGTTAAGCATGTGAGAATTATCACTCATTCCACAATGTGCTTTTTTAAATACCTCGGGGGCTTAGGAAATCGATTTAAATCTTAGCGATATTAAAAAGGGGAAAAAAAAGTTCACTATTACATTAAAGCAAACCCTCATGGTGTAATGGTTAAGAGCTCAGGCTGCTAACCAAAAGGTTGACAGTTCAAATCTACCAGGTGCTTCTAGGAAAGAAACTCTATGGGGCAGTTCTCCTCTGTCATATAAGGTCACTATGAGCCAGAACTGACTTTACAACAATAGGTTTTAACAGATTAAAAACTCTTTTAAGTATCTGAAATTCAGGTACAAACTTTATGTATGTTCAGAGGATTTCTTTTCCTTTTCTCCAATGTCAAAAAGAAATGAATTTCTTTTTTCAGAAACGGAAGCAAGTTTTTAGATTTCATGGCCAGATTTTGCTTTTCTGTATCCTTAATCATGAAAGAAGGGTTCATTCTTATGGTTATTTTTTAAGGGGGCAAAAGGGGGAGGGAGAAATAAGAGTAATAATCTATCGGGGGCAAAAAAGCACATTGTTCACTAAAATGGAAGAGACTATGAAATATGAATATAAAAGTTAAGACAATCAGATAATAACTTTTCGCCATGAGTCGAATCCAACTCGATGGCACTTGGCTTTTGGCAATGAAAAGGCAAAACGGACATGTTATGATCTATTGTTCTGGATAATCCATCAATAATATCTTGCTGCCATATGCAACCTGAAAAAAAGCAGAAAATCACTAAATGAAAAGTCCCTTCATAGATTTCAAAGACATGTGAAGCGTGGTTAAGCAGTCCTGTGCAGACCCATGCCTAAACGTGTGAGCGGAAACCTCGTAAGAACAAGGACTACAGAGACAGACCTCAGCCTGAATCCTAGCTGAGCAGCCTGAGAGCTGCATGACCTTGGGGGAGTCAATTCAACCTGTTTCAGTCTTGTTTTTCTCATCTACAAAAGAGGGAGGCTTACCTTGCAAGGCTATTGGGCAGATTATAAGTAATGTGTATCAGATGTCCAGTAAACTGTATGGGAGCAGAGCTGAAGGCACAGTGGTTAAAGCACTGAGTGGCTAACTAAAAAGTCAATGGTTCAAACACACCAGCTGTTCTAAAGGACAAAGATGTGGTAGTCTGCTTCCATAAAGATTTGATACAATAGCCTCGGGAACCTATGGAGCAAAGGCAGTTCTCCTCTGTCCAATCGGGTCACTGTGAGGGCAAGGGCAGTTCTACTTCATCCCCATAGGGTTGCTATGAGGGTAAGGGCAGTTCTACTCTCTTCTATAGGGTCGTTATGAGGGCGAGGGCAGTTCTACTCTGTACTACAGGGTCACTATGAGGGCAAGGACAGTTTTACTCTACCCCTCTATAGGGTCACTACGTGGGCAAGGGCAGTTCTACTCTGTCCCATAGGGCCTCTATGGGTTGGAACCAATTCAACAGGTTTGGTTTTTAGTTTAATAGTATATGTGGCAGGTTCTTAGAAAAAGGTAATAACAAAATTAACAGGTTTATTTGGACTTTAGATGAAAGTTTACAGAACAAACCAGTTTCTCATTAAACAGTTAGTACACACACTATTTCACAGCAAGTGTTAACAACCTCACAGCTGGCTGACACTCTCCTTTCTCAGCCCTGGGTTCCCTATTACCAGCTTTCTGGTTCTTGCCCTGAACTAGCGTGCCCCTTTAGTCTCATTTTGTTTTATGGGCCTGGCCAACCTTTGGCCGAAGGGTGAGCCTTAGGAATGATGTCATTACTGAGCTGAAGGACTGCCATGGGCCATACTCTCAAGGTTTCCCCAGTCTCTGTCAGGCCGGCAATTCTGGCTTTTCCTTTCTGAGTCAGAGTTATGTTCTGTATTTGCCTCCAGGTCTGTCCACAATGCTCGGCTGCGATTCTTCCCACGGCAGTCAGTGGTGGTAGCCGGGCACCACCTACCTGTACCTCACTCAGTCTGCGAGAGGCTATAACAAACGTCTATAGTTAACAGGTTCTTCAGTAAGCAATAAGAGAACGGCACATTATGGAAAGATTATTACAACTTCAGTAAACACCAACAGTAATAGTACAATGACACAGAATTTGAAGCATGGCAATCCCCACGTCGGCACCTGAGAGGTTGTACATGGATGATTCTAGACGCAGGAATGTATCTGAGAGGTGGGAAAGGCTGACTGGGGGCAGCCACTCTCCGAGGCGGATCCCTGTTCCTCTGGTCTTGCCCTGGAGAAATCCTCAGGCCACGGCCAACAGAAGACCGTTGTCACACTGTGCACTACAGGTCCTCAGCAAACTCAGCTTCATGACTTTTTCTTGTCCTTTCAGTGGTACCATCTTTCTTTTTGAGTTACACAGGTTCAAAGTTTCAAAGTAGTTTCTCATGCCAAAGCTTGTCAATTTTTCCTTTGTTATATCTCAAACTACCCATGTCAATAGCTTTTATTTCTATTCTCCAAATCCCAATGTACTGTAAAGGCAGCAAACAGATCAATTTTCCCAAGAGGCCATTCGTCTACCAGATTCTACTGTTGAAAGCAGAGCCTTTCAAAAGCTGTATTCCTTCATTTACAAAATACTTTGTATTATCTGAAACTAGAATGTTAAAGGAAACCGTGGTAATGTTGTGGTTAAGAGGTCACCAAAACGTTGGCAGTGTGAACCCACCAAGTGCTCCCTGGAAACCCTATGGAGCAGTTCTCCTTTGCCCTAGAGAGTTGCCCTCGGTTGAAATTGACTTGATGGCACTTAGGTTTTTGGCTTAGAACATTAAAAACTTCCCATTTTACACATGGCACAATTAAACTACTAAGTGATTCAGAGACTTTCCTAATGCAAATTCATCAATATGTTTCCATGGGCCAATGGTTTAATTTGTTTTTTATGCAGATTCTTCATTTATTTTTCATCTCTCCTTCTGGCTATTTCATACGTCTTCCAAAAGAGAGTAAGAAGGAAAAGAATGATACAGCAAAGCGTAACATTAAGTCATTTTACTTTTAAGTTACACATTTTTAAGAAAGATGGGACTTTAGACAACTTAATTTCCTCTTTTAGAAGAGAGAAAGGGCAAATGACTTGTCCCAGTACTTAGAACTAAATTTATGTCACTGACACCTGGTTAGACCCCAGTGCTCCCGCAGCCACTCTGAAGAAGCTCTGTTTAAAGGTACTGTGGTTTCGATTTTATGTTTAATGAATACTTACTTATAGAGATGTACACTGAAGTATTTACCATGAAATGATTTGATGTTTGGGCTTTTCCTTAAAATCAGTGGCCAGGGTGAAGGCTGGGTGAGGTACAGTCGAAACAGACTGATACTGTGTCAACAAAATGGGATGGGAAAATAGACTGCAATATAGCAATCTACCTCGCATGTAACTAAAATTTTCCATAATCAAATGTTAAAAAGATGATAAAAGTAGAAAAGCATTAAACGACTGTTAATTATGACTTTAACTACCTATTCATTACTAGTAAGGAATTAATAGTACTATCAGAAAGCTTGGAAACTCTGGTAGCACAGTGTGTCAAGTGCTACGTCTGCTACGTCTGCTCCCGAAGAGGCTGGCAGTGCAAATCTGCCAGGAGCTCCTTGGAAACTCCACGGAGCAGTTCTACTCTGACCTCTAGGGTCGCTATGCATCAGATCCGACCTGACAGCAGTTCATCAGAAAGCTTGTCAGAAAACATGAACTGAAATTAGATACCAAACTTAAAAGTTACTTGGTCTAGTATATCTGCCAAACCACACACTGTAAAAACAAATTCTATTTTTCCAACTACAAAATTCACTGTTGTCATACTGCTCTGAACTTCCCCGTTATTCGAATGTCTCATAGCCATTACAGTAGCTTAGCTCCAGCTGAGATGAAACAAACATCCTCTTCTACGCTTAACATGAGCCTCCTGCGCACTGTTTCAGCTCAGTCTGCTTTTTCATTCTCTAATGAAATATTCTGCCTGCAGCAGAGGCAGTTTTATTAATGATACAATTTGCATAAGCTTGTAAAAAGAGTGCTCATTAATCTAAACAGTAGGATTAAATTTCCTATATTTTACTCTTATAAACTAGGGGAAAAAAGCCATCAAATGTAGTATCAATTAAGGCAAAGACGAGAAAAATCAAAAGATTTCAAGCCAGTTAAAGCTAATATTTGCTCTCGACCAAGGACAGCTTCCCACCCCCTGGGGAAGCAGCTACCTCGGCGGACCACCTCTTTGGTGCCAGACAAGTAGATCAATGAATTGCCAGGGAATCATCTGTATATAAATAATCACAACTGCAAGACTTTATGATTTTTTCATTAACATTATACTGCCAATTAGGTACCCTTTGCTCTATTTCTCAGATGCAATCTGGTTGACTACAGAAAAGAAGCTTCATAAAAATTTATGTCTTATTCAATTTAGTATTTTCTGCAGATCCGGCAAGATAAAGAAAGAAAGAAATGCTGTATTACCTAAAATCACCATACATTACTTATCTTTACAAACTCGTCAGGGAAAGAAAGCTTAAACCAGCCACTCATGTTCTACACTCTCAGAATTCTCCACAGTGTCTCCTCCCACTGCTCACGAGGCCAAGTGCCAGACAGGTAAACTAACTGAGCCAGCAGGCAAAAGACCCCTGTCTGAGGATCGCAGAATTAAAGACGGCCTGCAAGGGGCGGGGGGAGCTAAGGCCTGCTGCTAAGGCAAAGTCTCCATGCTTATTACACATAGGTGGCAACAGGTCCTCTGTTCTACTGATCTTAAACTCAAGACAGAGGTGTGGGATTTACGACCGCACTCTCCCTGATAACTTTCATGAGCACCACAATATCAACTTCATAAGCTTAGAAAAAATGTAACTGAACATGTTACAGTTTAAATATGTGTTTTAAGCACCTGGTATCTATTGTGATAACTGATTCAGAAGTGAATATACTGGGCGTGCAAGCATTATACAGTTTGTAACATGAGTCTCTAAAAGTCAATTAAAAGTAGCTGTAAGTAAAAGAAGACCAAGAGCTCTTATCTAGGTTGGGAGTGCATCAACCGTCACGCTGATAAGAAATAAACAATCGTGAACCATTCAAACAAGGCATGTTATGACAGGTAAGCAATTTCAATGTCAACTATTAGCAAAAGGTTACGTATACAGAAAAGAGAAATAAAATAACATGGTTCTATTTTCACGTCCTCACTACTAAGGTGAAGTGAGCAACAATTCTAGTTAGTCAAGCCAAGTGTCGTCAAGTCCGCTCTGACTCATGGCGACCGTAGGGGCTGGGGTAGAACTGACCCCCAGAGTATTCAAGGAGTGCCTGGTGGATTTGAACTGCTGACCCTGTGGTTACCAGTGGTAGCACTTAACCCGCTACACCACCAGGGTTTCAACAATTCTAGTTAAAGATTTCTTTTTTAAAATCAGCTATCTTTAGTTGCTATCCTTTTGCACTGCTGGTCCTCTGCAGGGTTAGAAAAAGGTGAATGAACCGGCTCTAGTTCAAGCACCAATGATCAGACTGTTCTGTGTATTAGCTGGGAGAATACAATTACAGCTTCAGAGACTAGACTCCAAGGCTCTTCCTGAAAATGAGGCTTCGAATGCCGCTATTCATTAAATGAAAGAGACATTTTGAACAACAATTACAAGCCACCGAACCTTCATCATCTTCTGGAAACAGACACCGAGAGGAAAACCAAGCCTTAAGGAGCACAGTGTGCCTGCCTGGTAGAAGAGAGTGTTAACACACTTGTGACCACAACAGTGAGCACTTGGAGACCATGTGGACAGGAGTCTAATCATTGGTGAGTCACGAAACTCAGGATAAAAAGGAACTTGAAGTATCACCTGGTCTGGAAACCCTGGTGGTACAGCAGTTAAATGCTGTGTCTGCTACCCCAAACGGTATCAGTCCGAACCCACCTTGGAAACTCCATGGGGCAGTTCTCCTCTCTCCTATATAGTTGCAATGAGTCGGAATTGACCTGATGGCAACAAGTTTTTCTGGGTTCAGACCCTTCACTGGACGCTCCTGACAATTCGTCATCCGCCGTCTTCTGAACAACACCTTCTGGAAACAAGCATTTTCAAGCAGACAGCCTATTTCAGGACTGTTCCGTTAGCGCTTCCAGGAGTCAAATTTGCCTTCCTGCAGCTTTCTTCCATGACTCCCTGTTCTGCCTTCTGGAGACAGAACAAGCCCATTGGTCTTCCACCTCATCACCTTGGTCCCTTCCCATAACCCAACAATCTCAGTTCTGGCAAAGGGAACAAACTGACAGCTAGGTAAGAACACTGAGTCTCCAGACAAGGTTGCCTGCCTGCTCAATATTTCAGAAATTTCACAGGCAGTCATAGATTTTTGGCTTCTCTGGAAAAGTGGAAGACCCGGAAGCATGACACTGGTGACAGGGAGCTGGAAGGGAGTAGTGACAAAGCAGACTCTCTTCAGATGGGTGCGTTCCACACCAGCTCCCCACCATCTCCCCACCAAGTCTCAAGTATCTAAAAGCCACTTTATGTCCCCCTGTCCGTCTTGGACACGCCAGTGGTGTAGTGGTTGGGTGAATGCCACGTCTGCTAGCAAAAAAAGACTGGCAGTTTCAATCTATCAATTGCTCCTTGAAAACCCCATCAACCAGTTCTCTTGTGTCCTACACGGTCGCTTGGAGTCGGAATCGACTCAGCGGGCAGTGGGTTTGTTTCTTGGCCTGTTTCTTTATCCATGTTTCTCTTCAAGTAACTAAAAGCAGGATGTCTTAAAGACTCTGGTGTGGTCTGGATAACACGAAGTGCCAATTTCCGCTAATGTCCCTTGATTTGGAATATAAATCAAGAATGGATTATTCATTCATTCAGTATTACATCACATCTAATTAGTTTCTTGGCAGCTCCATTAATGTTCTGAATCAACAAATCTCCTGGTTTTCAGTCAGCAAAGAAAACAAATGTACCGCTATCATTACACAGAGTGCCTCTCCCTCAGTAACTGCACCAGCAGATGGCAAGGCCGTACCTGCATTTACCTCTGCTCTCCTTCATTTTCTAGATAAACGGATGAGTCATCTACTAAGCCGGGGAATGTCAGACTAAGTTATCACCCAACTACATAGCGTCTGTGCTTACCACAAACATGGCATTTTCTGTAAAACCCCGGAGTTACAAGTTCTCACAGCATTTGTGGCCCTTCACAGTAATGAAAGCCCTGGTGGTGTAATGGTTAAGGACGGCTAAGACGGCTAACCAAAGAAGTCGGCAGTTCAAATCAGCCAGGCACTCCTTAGAAACTCGATGGAACAGTTCGTCTGTCCCATAGGTTCACCATGAATCAGAAGGGATTCAACAGCAACAGGTTTTCGGTTGTTACAGAAACATCTTCCGTAACAATCCTTATTAGATGCTTAAACATTCCTAGGTCACAGGTTATAAAGGAGACCATGCCCATTCAGAAGAGTTCTAATCTTCAAAAAGTTCTCCCTAATAATAAACTAAAATCTCACCTCATTTCATTTTTGCTCTTAAACATTCGAAAGTGAAAGGAAAAAGGAAACTACCTCTGCTACCTAATCCACAGGTTGTATTTTTATGCATCTAAAGGAAACCCTGGCTGTGTGGTGGTGAAGTGCGAGGTCGGCAGATCAAATCAACCAGGCCCTCCGTGGAAATTCTATGGGGCAGTTCTACTCCAACCTATAAGGTTGCTATGAGTTTGAGTCGACTTGACAGCAGTGGGTTGGTTGGCTGGTTTGTTTGTCTGTTTTTAAAGACAGTTCTGCCTCCTGGGTAGAATTCCTAGATGAGGCCAGATGCCACAGGGGTTCAAATACTTGGCCAGTAACCGAAAGGTTGGCAGTTTCACTCCAACAGTTGCTCGGCTGCAGGAAGAAGTGGCAGTCGGCTCCCACAGAGATTTACAGCCTCAGAAACCCCATGGGCAGTTCTACTCTGTCCTATAGGGTTGCTGTGAGTTGGAATCAACTTGACAGTAATGTACTTAGTTTGGGTCAAAGACAGTTTCTACAGTTACTTCTGCTCCAAACCAGGCAACCTCTACTCCTTCAATTATTTCTCAAGTGACACAAACGTCCCCCTGTTGTACTCCATCATGAACCAATGAATACATTTAAAAACTCCAAATTCCTCTTTGTAGTTTAATTCTATCATTGACCCCATGAAGGTAGACCCAGCCATCCTTTCTGGTTTCACTAAAGGAGACAATGAGGTGCAGAGTGGTCAAGCAACCTCCCCTAGGGCGCACAGCCACAGAGTGGCTGGTAAATACAAACTGCTAATAAGTAAACGGATCTTCTTTTTCAGGGATGGAACACAGGTTGCCAAGGGCACAAGAAGAAAAACTGGAGGGGTAGGAAGATGACTTGAGATAATAATCTCAAGTGAGATAATAATCTCACAGCCAGACAGTCAGCCTCAACAGGGAAAGAGAACACAGAGTGCAGGCCTTCTGTGGGGGGACTGTCACCAACCTAGCTTCAAAAGCCGACCTCTCACTTTGCATGATTTATTAAGGGGGTTTCAGTTTATTTTTAAATCAGGCTGACATTTTTACAGAGGAGCTTCTTAGGGAACTCACAATCACAGGAGTATTCTACAGACTAAGTTCGACACTTTTCAACATTTCAGGACCTGGCTTTACAGGTGAAAACACATATTTAAACAAAACAAAACAAACCCACTGCTGCTGAGTCAGTTCTGATTCCCAGTGACCCTTGTAGGACAGGGTAGGCCTGCTTCACAGAGTTCCCACGGAGCCCCTGGTAGATTCGAACTGCCAACCTCTTGGGTAGCAGAAGTAGCACTTAACCACTATGCCACCGCGGTTTCCGCAAACGTATCAGGCAAGTCTGTCTTATGGGTCTGCCAGGAAATAGGGCACTGGTAGGTGACATTAACAGAATTTAAAATGTGAACCATGCCTTATCACCCATTTAAAGATGTATATATTTTATACTAAAACTGTACTAGACACCATTCTCTCTAGTGTGTTAGGTGTTTATTCCACACTTCTGTTGTCGGCTATGCCATGGGTACAGCAGAGACGACTTCAAGTAAGTAGAGAAAGGTCTTTTCCCTCACAGAGCACGGGGACTGGCGGCAGGAGGCAGAAGCCAGACTTAGAAATCACACATCAAGGACAGTAAGACTAACTCTAGGTATGCTTTACATAGCACTGTTCAAGTCCAGAAAAAGGCAGCAGGTGTCACAGGACAGCATACGGGGTGCACAGAGAGCCCACCGGGAGGGCAACCACAGCTCTACAGGTGGGGCAGACATGAAGAGAGACCCCAGCAGTGACAACCAGGGAACTAGGCTTCCACGCCAACGGGCTTAATCCAAACCAAACCACCGCTGTGGCTGTCGCTTTGACTCCATCTCAGTACAGCTACGGGCTGGCTGAGGTGTTGCCCCAACCCCTCTTGGCAGCAACAGGATTAGTTCTAAAATCTAGAGGAGAACTACACCTAGAGCAGTCCCTGGGTGAGTAAATGGTTAGGGACTCTGCCACTAGACGAAAAGCTGGTGCCTTGAATCCACCTGGAGGCACGTTGGAAGACAGGCCTGGTGATCTGTTTCTGAAAGGGCACACTGCCTTAGAAAGCTAACAACCCGTGCCCATCTACACATGTGAGGTCAGCAGTTGGAATCTACTTGACAGTCCCTGACAAGAAGAAACCTAGAGGAGAGGCTTTTGCAGGCTGATTAGAAAGGCGGAAAAATGCCCAGTAAAGATGCTTCCTTTCCTGGGAAGAAAAGGAGAGTCGGAGGTGAGAAGGCTGCATGGCCAAAGCAGGATTTCAACTACATTTTCAAGTCTGTGTATCAACGGATACACCACCATTCAGTATGGGACAACAGTCTTTCTGCAGGGGTGGCAGTGCAGACGACTGTCAAGATTGAGGCGCTGTCCTGTCCTGGTGGATGCTACTGTGGAGACGAGCTGCCCCAGGGCCGGAGGTGCAAGGCCCCGAGGTGACCGAGGACCTGGCCCATCAGACTGCCTGGCAGCCACAGCGTCCCTGGTACTTCCAGTTCCTTACGCTTTATCTCCAGCACCTACACTGAAAAGCCCTGTTTAACTTACACACACCGCTAAGAACATGAAGTGGTTCTCCAATGGGACTCTCAATTGAAACTATTTTTCCAAATCACAGAATAAAGGGCGAAAGAAAAAAAAAAACAGAAGGGACCTCTACCAGAAGCTGTCTAGTCCGATTCCTTCACTTTATTCAAGATGGAACTCAGGAAGCATCTGCGGGGTTCCCTCTTGGCCATCTGCTCTCTTTGTACCTTCACTTAACACTCACTGGTAGCCTACAAGGTACGATGACTCACTATGTCACACACTGTGAGGTCACAAACACAAGTTCTGCCTCAAGGCACTTGCATTCAGCAGGCAACTGAAACTACTACATAATGACTCAGAAAAACCTAGGTTGTATAGCAGAGATACAGATGACGGCTACCTGTTCTAGTTTTTCACCATAGAATCCTTCTGTCAAGCAGGTTTCCACCAAAATGCCTTAAAAACAAACAAACAAAAAACAATTTGTTGTCCTTGTGTTTACATATGCCCAGGCTTAGCAAGGCCTGCACAAAAATCAAAATAAACCAACCAACCCAAATTCATGGCCTGTTGACTGTGACTCACAGCAACCCTGTAGGCAGAGCAGAACTGCCCCATAGGGTCTCCAAGGAGCAGCTGGCGGATCCCAACAGCTAACCTTTTGGTCAGCAGCTGAGCTCTCCAACCACTGCACCACCAGGGCTGCAGCCTCTCACCAGCAGTGGGAAATCCATCAGCACCCATACAGCTAGGTCTGATGGCTGCTTTCAAGGACCCTAATTGAGGAGCTGGGCAAAAGTCATCCGGCTTCTGCACCCCTGAGCAAGAGGTGGCTCCCTCCTGCATCTGTACTACGCAGCTCCATCACTTGAGCATGTGCATTCAGAGGAGGAAATGCCAATGAAATCAATGATTCACTCATTCATTTAGCAAACACGTGAGCATCTGCCAGCTGCTACACCACACACAAAGGCCACGATGTTACAGAAAGGGGGGCACATCCCTGCTGCCACAGAGCGCACCCTCCAGCTCGAGTTTCTGGCAAAGCTCTGCACAGCAAGCCCGTGGGAAGACGGCCCACAACTTATGAAAGGCTTTCCAGGTGATTCTCATGAGGCACCTGCCATGTCATTTCAAGCTCTGAGGGTCGCAGCTAGGAAATCTGGTAAGAGAAAGCATGTCACAGATGACAAACCATTACTACTGTACAAAGGCACAAGAGAAAGATGGTGAGGGTGGGAACCTCTCTCTGCCCGAAGCACAGCCCAACAGCAAAGCTCAGAAGTTACGGAGTGTAAATTAGGAAAGCATTACTGGTGAGAGGGAACATCGGGAAGACTGGAGCAGGTGCTAAGGCCTTTAATCTACCATCTTCATTGTCAAGGGTATTTTACCCGTATTACAGTATCATCTGCAAAGTAACAGCATGACTTAAGTACTGCGAAATCTGGCACTTAGAGCCATCACTGCTGTAATCATCGCATCACATCTTCCCTCTTTACTGTTGTTTTGAAGATTCAGGGAGTCTAGCGAGATGCTAGCATAAAAGATCTATCATAACAGTGATTTTTAACACCTCCAGAATATAGTCTGTTGTTGACAGAATGCCTGGCTTAAGATCTGTTTTTCAACAAACACAACTTTTTCATTCTCAGTTACTGTCTTGGCTGAGAGTGACTCTACACTAGAATAACGTCATCTCAGCAATATGGGCAAGCTTTAGGTTTTGTTTGCTAAAATCACCCTCAAGAAGTTAGTCGATTCCATTCCGTTATACCCTGGGAGGAAACGCTGGTGGCGCAGTGGTTAAGTGCTACATCTGCTAACAAAAAGGTTGGCAGGTGCTCCTTGGAAACTCTATGGGACAGTTCTACTTGGTGCGGTAGGGTTAGTATGAGTTGGATGAGTCTGGAAAGAAGAGCACAAGCCCAGTAATTCAGCTTCAGCGAATGCTCAGGAAACTGAAAAGCAGCCAAGCTGGCATCAAAAAGGCAGCCGCGGGATGGGGACGAAGACAGAAGCAGAACTGCATCATGGAGCCTACAGAAGAAAATCCGCTTTAAGGCGGCACTGATGTCCCACAGTGCAAAATGCACAGGAAGATCAAGGAGAACAGGGCTCTGGAAAGGTTACTCTAGGTCTGACGGGACCAGAGACATCAGCAAGATCACACACGTGGTGTTTTTTTTTGCAAGATGTACTAAAAGCTAGAAGAGTGGGAAAGAGTTTGAGATGTTGGAGCAGAACGTGACAAATGTCACTGGGGAGAGACTTATGTCTGGCTTCCACATCTGCTTAAATCTACCTCAATTGGTTGACAACACAGGATAGACTCAAATTGATAGCCAGGGGCCATCAAGCTGGCTCCAACTCATGAGGACCTTACGTACAACAGAAGGAAATGCTACCTGGCCCAGCCTGCGGGAGCCCACGGTTGTGGGGACTGCGCCAGTCTGTCCCACGGAGGGCCTCCCTCGCTCTTGCTGGCCCTCTACTTCACCAAACACGAGGTGGTCTTCCAGCCTCTGACCACTCCTAAGGACGCGTCCAAAGCAAGTGAGGTGGACAACGTTTTGCCGTGATCCTTAAGGTTTAAACTGACTCTTTTTCAGACGTAGATCACCAGGTCTTCCTGGTCTTAGTCTGGAAGCTCCATGGAACCCTGTTACCATGGGTGGCCCTAGCGGTATTTGAAATACCGGCGGTGTAACTCCCAACATTACAGCCACAGACAAATCACCACCGTACAACACACTGACAGAGACGTGTTGGAGACACACACAACTAACGATGAAGTTTACACTCGGCACACTTCTTTACTCATGCCTTGAAAACCTGCTATCACAATTACGTCTTTCCTTCATCTATACATTTTTCTTTCACCTAACTGGGGATCCTGGTGGCGCAGTGGTTTAAGTGCCACAGCTGCTAAACAGAAGGTCGGCAGGTCACATCCACCAGGGGTTCTTTGGAAGCTCTAAGGAGCAGCTCTATTCTGTCCTACAGGGTCGCTGTGAGTGGGAATCAACTCCACAGCACTGGGTCTGGTTCCTCTAAATACTTGATAAATCACTTTCATCTAACTTGGGACAAATCAAAATGCAGAGGAAGGTGATGTGTTTTGTGTTCACCCCTTCTTCCCAGCCCTCTCCCTTTCCAGTGGCCCCAGCCACCAGCACTTCTGTTCCCTCAAGTCTCTCACATGCTTTGTTCTCTGCTTTGCAGTCAGGACCCCAGGGAGCGGATTAAGTTGGTGAACTCATTCACCAAAAAAAAAAGGCAGTGATTTGACATATTACCCTTCACTAACCTTCCACAAAAGACCACAGGAAGGAAACACTTAGCCTAAAGACCCAGTTCTAAGGGTGCCACTGCCAGCCCTAACAGGAGTTCTGAGGAGTGAGAGGGGTGTGGGGAGCAGGAAACCGCCCCAAGGCTCACTTTTATCTGCTGCTGGTTTCCTATTTCATGCATTCATAAGGGTAGCCTTGGCTTGATGCAAGTTCTGTAACTCTGCCAGATTTAGGATTATACAGCAGAACTATGGTTTTACCAGGTAGCCCCCAAATGTTCTTCTACAAATATCAGTAAAATAAATTTCCAAAAAACTTCTTTGTTAAATCCAGTTCTCCCTGACTACTTGGTTAGAGGTAGAGGCCTGGTGGAGCAGTGCATAAGATCTATAGCTACAAACCAAAAAGCTAGCAGTTCAAATCCACCAGCCACTACTTGGAAACCTTTGGGGGTAGGCAGTTCTGCTCTGCCTCATTAACGCCACTTTGAGTTGAAATCGATTAGATGGCAAAGGGGTGTTAGTGTACTGAGTTTGGAAGAGGCATTGGTGGTTCAGTGGTAGAATTCCCACCTCAGATGAGGAAAACACAAGTTCGATTCCTGGTCAGTGCACCTAACACGCCATCACCAGCCAGATATCAATGGAGGCACATGACAAGATTCACAAATGCAAGCTCCAGATTAAAAAATTTCATCCCTACTCAAAAAATGTCATTAGCATGAAATGCTTCAGGCTCAGTTGTTCTACCACCTCCAGTTGGGTCCCGTGTATGCCCTTTCAAAACATGGATAAATGGGATGAGGCACTCAGAGTTCCTAAGGAAGGGATGCAGCAAGATGTGATAAATTTTACTTGCAAACTATGACGGACTAGAACAGCCCTATAGGATATGGGAAACCTTGGTGTCATCATGGTTAAGTGCTAGGTCTGGTTAACCAAAAGAATGGCAGTTCCAATCCACCAGACACTCCTTGGAAACTCTATGCGGCAGTTCTACTGTGTCGTATGGTGTCGCTGTGAGTCAGAATCAACTCAATGGCAATAGATTTGGTTTGGTACCAGCATGTACACGTCAATACACATGCATCTGCATTGCTGTCCTGAATGGCTGGTTGGTAGTCACTTGGTGGGGTGACGACTGCTGTGTTCAATTATCAGCGAATGTGACAAATCCCTGCTAACGTACCAGGCCCTGTGGTAGCTGCTGCAGGGAAGCCACCAGAACCTTACAGAGCTGTATCAGAGGCTACAGAGCAAGACACAGGCAATGACTCAACGCCTCCACACTGGTGCGATGCGGGGCAAGTGGAAGGAGAGGCGCCTGTGGGAATGTTTACCTCAAAAGACAGTCAGTCTAAGCTACAAGGGAAGAGGGCCAAGGGGAGAGTTGAGGGGAGGGGTGTTTCCAGGCAGCTGGTGCAGGGTCTTCAACAGAAGGAAAGCAAGGAGCAGGGAGAGTTCAGGGAGCAACTGACAGGAGCGGGGGCTGCCCGAGGCTCTCATCTGGCAGGGCGGGGTGCGGCACAGTGGGCGGGGGGAGGACGAGTGCCTAAAGACAGGAGCCTCAACTGATTTTCAACAGTAGAGATGGAATTTGGAATTTAACACTTTCAGTCTCTACCCTCAAGGTTTACCATTAAAATATTCTGGGAAAAAGATAAAGCTGAAGGATAGTAACCATATCATGGCAACAACTGGAAACCCTGGTGGAGCAGCTGGGTTTGGCTAACTGAAAGGGAGGCAGTTTAAATCCCCCCGGTGCTCCTTGGAAACTGTGGGGGAGTTCTAGCCTGTTCTGTGGGGTTGCTATGAGTCAGAATCGTTTCGACAGCAGTGGGGATGGTGGCGATCAAACACAGTACACATGTCCTATCAATGGTCTGATTCAGTTACGTGTTTCTGCTATGGAGCTGTAGGAATATTTTTTACCAAACTACGGTTAACCACATAAAGCACTAAAGTTTAACTCTTCAATAAGCCTCTTTGTTCCTCATCTATGAAACAATAATTCCTCTAATTTGTCCATTTTTCCTGATTTAAATTTCCATCAAATTGCCTAAGAGCCAATACGAGGCAGTGATGTACCAACCTGAGCTAGGAAGCTGTGTTTCTACTAACAACCCTCCCCTCCAACCTGCCAGGCAGTGCTGATGCTGGGGACACAGGTCACACGGCGGGGGCGGAGCTAGAACATCATGTGGTCAGTGCCCTCGAGAACAGGCTTGAGGAAAGAGAAGCTGTTCCTGAAATCGGGTCTTTAAAGGAGAATACTAATAGCTAGGTGGCCAAATTGCACTCGACGTCCGAGTCCAAGCTTCAGCGACTTTTCCAAGGATCTTGAGGAACTGACACCCCAATCTTCCTGCCTGAATTTACTCCTTTGAATATGAAGCAGCAGGAATCCTACAAACAGCATCACGAGGCGTAGTTAAACAGCTCGTGCGGCCAGAAACCTGAGCTGAGAATGACAGCGTCCTGAAACCAACTGTGTCTTGCTGCTGCCCCCACTACCGCCACCACCTCTAACTCGATTCTTCTGTCACGATCTACTGCACACAAAACCTCCTTTAGAAGGCCAAAGGATTTCTGTATGAACAACATCTGGTTAAACATACAGCAAGGAAACCTTAAGATGGTGAAAACAGACACTATAAATAACTGCAATGCATTTATCTTAGTTGTAAGGTCAATATTTGCAAACATTTGATTTACAGCCTATCTAATTAAAATCAGTGATTATAATAATTGGTCATTTATCCTGCATCTCTAGGGAGCTTGCCATGTCCTTGAATGCAAGTTGGCTGTATATAGGTTCATGTTCTTGTTGTTAGGTGCTGTTGAGCTGACTCTGGACTCACAGCAATCCTATGTGACAGAGAAGGAAACTTCCCCGTAGGGTTTCCTGGGCTGAAATATTCCTGGGAGCCAACTGCCAGCTCTCAACAACTTTTCTGACTAGAAGCGCCAGCCCCACCCCCAAGGGAGTTTTTACCAAAACGGATTGACAGTACCAGTGTCATCCCACTCTTCTTCACTGTCATTACCAAGCGACTGTCAGGTGAGTTCAAACCACAACCTTCTAATTCGCAACCGAGTGCTTAACTGTTGCACCACCAGGGCTCTTTAAAGAATCACCTAAATGTATTGTTTACATTAATTTTACAACCAGTCAGTTTAATTAACTATTCTCACACACACACACACACAACACCATGGATTAGCAAATACAACTTCACTTCTGCTTCATTAGAAGTACAGGTATCCCCCAATTTATGACATGGTTCTGTTTTGATGACTGTATCATAAATCAGTTCTGACGTAAGTCAGATACCTCATCCATCTTTTAGTTTTCAGTATCATTGCCTTTTATTATCAGTATCACTATAAACCTGATCATTACTTGCCCCTGGGCTTCAGAAACATTACATATAAACATACAGACAGATTTCCATCCATCCATCCATCCATAAAAAAACCCAGAAAATTAATTTGTAAAAGTTTACTCGGAAACAGAAGAAGAGCTGGGCACTAGGTATTCTGTTAGCTTTGGTCACAACTGCCCTGAGAACGTGGCTAGCTTTTCTAGTCAGAAAACTAGTTGACAGCAGTCTGTGGGGTCCTTTCCTTTTTCCCTTCATATATTTAGTGGTAACACGTCACCACTTCCCAAACCTGCCTATCAACATTAGCAAAGCAATCATCAGCCATTGGGTCCATGTTTTCAAGTAACTGAAGCCCCTAATTGAGTTCAGAGAGCTAAATTCACACAGCAGTGTTTGAACAGTAAATTATAACATCTGCGGGTAAATATCTGAGAATGATAACATCAGCAAATTACACATTGCATTACTCTGTGCAGTACATACTACTAATAAGCTGTACAGGGAAAAAAAGACAGAGAAGGAAAAAAACCCAATAAACTAACAGTTGTGTGATTCATCTTACCCCCAAACAAACAAAAAAAAATCTCACTGCCATCGAGTTAATTCCACCTCAGAGACCCTATAGGACAGAGTGTAGCTGCCCCACAGAGTTTCCAAGGAGCGCCTGGAGGATCTGAACTGCTGACTTTCTGGTTAGCAGCCGGAGCACTTAGCCGGAGCACTAGGCCACCACGGTTTCCATCTTCAACCAAATGCTATGTCATAAACCGAGACTACCAGAATGACTCTTTGTCACAACCCGCATTCTTAATGATGACGCTTCAAAGATTTTTTGTGTAGTGACTGAAGTAAAAGTAGGCATGGTAACTGTAACAGCCGGCAGCACCCACCGGTCAGCCGCCACCGGACCACGAGAGGGTGCCTGCACGGCAGCCAGCATGTCACTCTCACGCTGTCTCAGTCGTGGAACTAAAGGAGACGGTCCACGGGAGACTTAGGGAACCTGCCTAAAATCACAGACACAGCCATCGAGTGGACAGCCAGGGTATCCTGACCCTGCTTTTGAGACATCGTCACAAAAGAAACTTCTCGACTACTTGTAATAACTGTAAAATTAAGACACTTAATTTAGCAAATAAAAATCTGACCTCATACCCGTTTTCCACCCTCTTCCCCTAAGAGCCTGAACAATCAGTAGACACGCTGGTGACGTCTGGCACCCTCCTGAGTATTTTTCCTCAAGACTTTGCATTCATTTGAAGTCAAAGCATCTTATTTGCTACCACAGCACCCCTACAGACAGCTGTCATTAACACTACATTACATGGAACTAATGGTCACCAGCTGGCACCTCTCCAGATTATAAATGCTTTCTGAGTATTATTTATTCGATGTTTGCTGCCTGTATGTTATCTATACATAGATCTCTGCACAGAGCACTATACAGAATCCATAACCTATACAACTAAAACCAAACCCAGTGCTGTCAAGTCAATTCTCCCTCATAACAACCCTACATGACAGAGAAAAGCTGCCCCATGGGGTTTCCATGGAACATCTGGTGGATTCAAGCTGCCAATCTTCTGGCTAGCAGCTGTAGCACGTAACCACCACATCACCACGGTTTCCTTCATATATATTTCAGTATTTCCATCTTGTAAGTGGAGATAATACATATGTGATAACTTACCTCCCAGGGCTGTTGCCAGGGTAAAATCATTCATTTGAAAAAAAAAAGGCAGTGAAAGATGCTTCCCTAGCACCTTCAGAAGGAAGACGGCCCTGCCAACACCTTGATTTCAGACTTCCAGCCTCCAGAATGGTGAGAGAATAAATCTGTGCTGTTCTAAGCCATCAAGTTTGTGTCACTTTGTTATAGGTGCTCTAGGAAACTAACACTGCCTCTCAAGGAGGAACACACAGCAGTAACAGCACATAGAGCACACAGCACAGACACAGTCATAGCATCATTTTACCCATTGCCTTGGACAGATAAAGTATTTAGGGTAAACCACATATCGTCTTTTCATCTTCCATTCAAGTTAGAGCCTGTTAAGCTGAGAGCAGACAGCTATCAGGCTTACTTCTAGAAAATTCTACCCTAGGGTTCTAGACTCTGCCTACATCCTACCAATAACTGATTGTGTTTGTGTTCACTGTGAAGCACTCTGATTTTTGATTCAGCATTATATGACAGCCATAGAAATTCGTCTTTCTGTGATTTAATCTCAATTTTCTAACCATCAGGGGTATAACCCTCTCCTTCAGGCTATTTTCCCTGCCTCACTTGTGTGTTAAACAGCAAAAATGCACTGTAGAAATGCACAGACAAAACCTGAACCATTTCAGGTAGGAGGCTGCGAAAAACAACACACAATAGAGAACAATCGGCTTTCCACTGCTCCTGGCCAAGGCAAGCCAATGGTTGAAAATGAAGCCCAATAAATAAGAATGCCATCGGCATCACCCTCTTTAATTATCAAGCTCAATAAACTACACTGATCACTGTGTAATGATCACTCATCTCTGGGTACTGTGGGTATTCAGATCCAGCAATCGTTTACTACAAAAGTAGACATGATGCCCTACTCCGGACACAAGGACCCATTCTTTGAGCTACACAAAAGTCAGTGCTGATCTCTGATGGTACAACTTATGATCTTCTAGGAAACATCATCTCAGACCTATGCATTTGCTGGTGGTTGGTATTACTTTCTGGGAAATCAAAGGAACAAAAACTAATAAGCATAGTCCACTTAACAACTATACTTCTACAGGCAAAGAAAACAAGTCTGTAGAATGCTGGCAGTTACTCTGCCAACTGTGACTCGCAGGGACTCAGTCGGCGAGGCCCAGTGGTGCTGCCCTGCTGGGCAGCGTTCCCAGCTGTGTCAAGCTCTGCTCTCAACTTCCGAGTCTGGTGTTAAATTAGCCAAAGTTGATTTTTCACTCAAGTCCTTTACTTCTTCACCTAAAGACTTATGACCTGTTAAGAGGTGGCCATCGGAGAGTCGTACACTCCAAGAGATCTAAAGCCTTACCAAGGCACGGCACACTGAACAAGCGTTAAAGTTACATCCAACTCTCCACTGGGGAAATCTTCTGCAGGAAAAAGTGGCAGCGTGAATGTCAATTTACAGATTTGGATGTCCAGTGTGACCTATGCTTAAGGACTGTTCAGATAAATTACATCTCTTTTTGAAACAACTAAAGTTACTATTGTTGTGAAAGAGCCGACTGTGACTCATGGGGACCTCACATGTGCAAGGCAGAGCTGCTGCATGGGGTTTCAAGGCTGCAACACGGGGTTTCAAGGCTGCGACCTTTCAGAAGCAGATCACCAGGTCTGTCTTCCGAGGCATCTTTGTGTGGGCTCAAACCTCCAACCTTCCAGTCAGTACTCGTGTGCTTAACTGTCTGCGCCACCCAGGGGCTCCCAAACAATTAAAGTACCCAATCCAAATCAATACTAACTGACTTTCTGTCAAAAACATTTTGAGTAGCTCAAAAAAGCTTTATTTCTTTACAAATACAAGAACAGACTGGTAACTTGATATTGAAGCCATAAATAATTAATAACTAGCTCTAAATAAACCTGAACAAATCTGTCTTGGCAGAAGTCCAGAATACTCCCTTGGAAGGGAGAATGGTAAGACTTGTCCTACGTACTTTCAACAGGTGATGAGGAGGGACAGTCCCTGGAGAAAGACACCATGCTTGGTCAAGTACAGGGTCAGCCAAAAAGAGGGAGACCCTCCAAGAGATGGACCTATGCAGCGGCTGCAACAACTGGCTCAGGCACGGCCGTGACGGTGAGCACGGCGCAGGACCAGGCGGGGTTTCCTTCTGCGCACAAGGCAGCACCGTGAGTCAGCACCTGACACAACAGCCCTAAATACACAAGCGTAAAGAATGTGTGCAACACGTTGACTGATGGTGTATCTTTTAAAATGGCCTTGTTTTACGAACCTCAGGGCTGTTAAGTAGAACTACCTCCATTCCATGCTACAGAGACAGTACCATTTGCTATTGCCCATGTGCTATCTTCTACATATCAATTCATGCAGGGTCCCTGAATCTGGTGGAGACCGTACATATTCCAGCTTCCAAGTCTCTGGGCCAGAAACTCCTGTGAGATGCTCGGATACAGTGTCATCTCATGCCGCCACCACAAAAGAAGGGACTAATACACACACGAACAGCTGCATTTAACTTCAGAAGGTTCTCATATGCACCAGGGGTTCCATACACTTCAAATGATGAATGACTGAAGTAGGATCATTACAGACTCAGAAATCTCTACAAAATAAGACTCTTACAAAAATGATTTCTGTATTACTGGTATTTGCCTCTAAAGGAAAATAAATAGGAAAGATGTGCTATAGAACAAGTTTTAGGTGAGATGCAGAGTGAAACATAGAAGGAAACGGCATGACAACTGAGATTTTCTCTAAAACACGCCACCAAAAAACCATGACGCCGGAGGAAGGACGAAGACGGACAGATGATTCCACAAACACCGACGGCTGTGCACGCTAAAAGATGGGCACCTGGGGGGTTAACTCCGTTCTCAGCAGCTTTCGACGGAGCCGCTAAAGCTCAAGATCGCTCAGAAAAAAAAAATCTTTCAATTAAACGAGACATCAAGATGGTATCACAGCACTGTTTTACAAACACGGACGCTGAGACAGGGCGGAAGGTCAGGACCAGGGCTAGAACGACATACAGCTGCTCTCCTATAGGGTTCTCTCAGCTCTCACTGGCATCTTTCGATTCTTTCTAAAAGAAATACAGAATAAATAAATAAATAAAAGTGCAGCAAGTGAGTACTCGCGAACGAGACAAGAGAGGGCAGCTGGAAGGAAAGACAGGAACCAAGTTAGCTGCCCACTGGCATCAACGGTCCAGTCCTCTTTTTCAGCCCTTTCTGACAGTCAGGGTTCTCCACAGTAAAAAACAAGACCAAACTATCTTGGTGACCCCTCTTAGGAGAATGTCTTACATTGTCTAAAGCTGAAGAATTTAAAAAAAAAAAAAAAGGTCTACGAAATGGTTGAGGAATTTGGGGGGAAAAAAAGCCCGTGTATTAAAAATATCACTAAATATGGTCACTTTCAGATTTGGAATGGGCTTCCCTGCTGACCTCTGCCCCCTTCACCCCCCAGTGTGAGTGCAGTGACAGACACTGTAGGGAAATCATGCCAAGAGAGATAAGCAACTTGAGTGAAAGCTCTGCAGCTGAGGTTAGCAAGCAATTCATCACGGGAAGCCTCGGGCACTGCTGGCTGAATTTGAAAGCACTTTCTCCAGCAAGGCTGGACACGCCCGCCTCGGAGCACACACATTTTCTCCAAGCTGGCAGACAAGTGTTTCCTCATTCCATCTTCTGGGCTCTCAGCTCAGTTACCATGGTCACAGGGTTACCAGGGATAACCCCTCGGATCAGCTTTTGGAAATCTCATGTAATGATTTGTTCCCATCTCTGTTTAACCCAACCTTAAACTCATAAACCACAAACTGTTTTATCTGAGCTTTATTATGTCTTGGCACTCTGAACAAGTTGAGCTTATGCACAATAATAATAATAATAATCAACAAACAAACAAAAGCTGCTGTCAACAAGTCGATTCCGACTCATAGTGATAGGACAGGACAGAACAGAACTGCCCTACAGGGCTTCCAGGGAGCGGCTGGCAGATTCAAACTGCTGGCCTTCGGGTCAGCAGCCAAGCTCTTAACCACTGGGCCACAAGGGTTTCCAAATGTTTATTATTAACAGTAACAGTAAGAATTAAAAAATACTGTTAAATGAATGCGTTCTTTAAATCTCTTTTCTCACTTCTTCAATAACCTCATAAAACCCAAACCCACTGCCATCAGGCAAATTTCAACTCACAGTTACCCCACAGGACAGAGCAGAACTGCCACACAGAGTTTCCAAAAAGGGGCTGGTGGATTCAAACGGTGAGCATGGCTCTCAATCACTGCATCGCCAGGGCCCCAAAGCGGCCTAAGGAGGCAGTATTCTACTTCACAGATGGAAAAACGCAGAGCTGTGCTCTGAGTTAAATAAAGCAGTTTTCGGTCACACAAGTAGTACGTGACAGACACAGGATCTGAATCCAGGTCCGTCTGACGTGCCCATTCCAGTATGCTGCATCATTTCTCCTGAGAAGAAAGCAATCAAAACATAAGGTAGCAAGAGAAAGAAAGACTGAAAAATCCATCAGCAAATCTCTCAGAACTGACTGACTGTGGAAAGACTAACACTGCCTTTTCCGTTCCGCCTGCCGCACAGTCAGCTTACACTCACAGAACTTTTAAGAAGCCTAGAAAATCTTTATAGAGAAAACAGTCATTATTCTAAAGACTGAGATTTTGACTTGGCCTTACTTATGGAAAACTCAATAGACAGGTCATTTCTTTTGAGTGACCAACTCATGGCATCAGAAACAGTACTGCCAAGGACTCTGTCCTAGATTTGCACTGATAATAAAAGGCAGTCTCCAGAAGAGACTTATGCAAATTTTAGAACACCCTAAAATGAGCAACACAGGCTGCAAAACTTTGTACATAAAGGTTACAAATGAACAGAAAGCTAAAGGCACGGATCAATGAACTCACCCAAGTCCCACTAAGACCTGCTGTTTTCCTTCCTGCATTTCAGGGGATGGCCCCATTATTAACAGTCACCTGAGCTGAAAGTGAATATCCTTCAACTCCCCCTTGTCCTCTTTTCACCTAACTCTTACACACTTCTTAGAATTCTTGAGGAAAGTCTCTAACAGAATCGTATATGGAAAACTTACCCCTCCCCCCCAAAACCTAGCTCTGTATAGCCATTTGCCAGTACCCAGAATCGGTGAGCAGTCAAAAGACAAAAAGCGGTGTGGCTGAAAACCACTTCCGTCAGTTAAATAACCTGAGTTTTGACAGATGTTCTGCCACTCATTAGCCCTGGGACTTCTAAACTGAAGGCACGCACCAGACCTGTGCAAAGTGATTTGCCTAACTTCACTTCACTCTTAAAACTCAACAGGTAGATTATATAACTTGCATTTTCAAAAATGGATATACACAGGCTGAAATACAATGCGAGAGAAAGCTGGCATTTTAAATGACAGCTGAAGCCACTATAGTCAATGCAGTTGTGAAAAACTATCACAGCAAGTGTCTTACACACCATGTCTAACCGTCCTTAAGTGATCGATTTATCAAATAACAAACGTAGTAGCCTCAGATGGTTAGAGGCCCTGTTCAAGTCTACAGAACTCTAAGAGACAGACTTGGAATCCAAACTGAGATTTGTCTAGTACATATACTGTTCCGTGTGACTTCCCATCTAAAATCTTAAAAGGAAGGCAAGCCCACACATACTGTTAAGAAACTGCTGCCGTGACGTGTTTTTCACGACTGCGTTGGTTAAAGCAGCATTGGCATCACTGGTCGTTTCACACGGCAGCTCTGCCTCGCACCTTATTTCAGCATCACAAACACACCTTCACACCTGCGCCAGAGTGGCAGATCTGATTTCACAGTGCTAACAACGCGGCTCAACTGAATAGAGTATCATAATTTTACGCATACGACACGCATCTTTTACGTGTGTTTGTCAACTGCATCCTCTCCCAGTGAGATGTTTTCGTCAGGGTATGATGAAATACACACAGAGGATGTGCTGTTTACATAAAAATACAGTAGAAGGAATGGACTGTGGTAAACTGTTCATCTCAGAATTCTCTTGTATTCAATATACCCACAGCTGCATAATGTAATTCTGACAATGTAGCAAGGTGATGGAAATTTATGGGCCAGTCCTCTCTGTTGCCACAGAAGTACTGGGCAAAGACAGACACATCCAGCTCGACAGGTATCAGAATGCTCAAACTGGCATTTTCCTTAAACCCAAAGCACAAAAAAAATGATGTTTCTTAAATAGCAAAAGAATACTGACCTGCACAAGAATCTAGAAGCAGTCGCACATTATTATATAGCAAACCCACTGAACACAGTAGAACGGGCCAGTAGGGTTTCCAAGGAGTACCTGGTGGATTTAAACTTCCGACTTTTTGGTTAGCAGCTACAGTTCTTAACCCACTGTACCACCAGGGCTCCAGTACAAGGTCTTAACAACCCATTATTTGTTTCATTCCAAATGCCGTGTTTCTAATAGCCCTCAAGTGATCTGTATTTATCAAAGAACAAGCTCCCAGTCATCAAATAACAAGCAAAGTGAACTCCGAGTTCAATCTCTACAAATGCAGGGACACTGGGGTTATCTGAGAAATAACAACAGACTGTGGGCTATGGGTAATAAATCTAAAGGAATTACACTACCTTCTACAGAAACATTCCACAGATTTGAGTATTTATTTTTTATAACAGGTGTCATGTGGCAGAGCCAGGATGGAGAGGACAGTTCAAAACACAGGCACACAATCTCTCTACAGCCACAGAAAACACCAATGTGCAATAAAGACCTGCGGTACGGGTATTTCTCATGACATACTCTATGAAATGCAGCCTTTCCATAGTACTGAATTTATAAATACCTAAGTTATTATCGCCCTACCCCGCCCTGCACGCATATACAAAATCCAGCACACTACTCTTTCAGGAAATAATGCAAAAGGAGCAGGAAAAAGAGAACTGAGCAGGGGTTTCTGTTTCTCATTTATGGTCACCACTACTCTGCATCTAGTTTTTGCTCATCATGGCAGAGTACAGGGGACCACTGGAGAGAAGGCAGGAAGAAAAAGATACACAAGAGAAGCAAAGATGGAAGTTTACAGCCATAACCCACTTTTCAGTTACTGACATAATCCATTCTATGGGCTCCAAACAGAAGTGCTTCTTGTTTGCATTCGATGTTTAATTTTAAAGCCACTACCATTCTATTTTGACACTGATTGCATATAATCACGCTGACGTTTTAATTGGCTCAAGACAGAGTTCTGCTATATGGCTATAACATTATTCCATGCAAAGCTAAACATGGTATCCTGAGCCAGCACACAATTTTGCAACAATTTACAAACCATGAAGGAAAACAAAAGGTAGAACTGAAAAAGTAGTAGCCCAACAGTCATTTGACCAGATCCCACAAGACAGAAACTGAAGGTATGGGAAGATGGGAAAGTTTCATCTGCTTTTACAGCCTCGGCAGCATCTGTAAAAGTCAGCCCACGGGCATTTCTCTAAGTGCCAAAGAACTACATCTGTTCAAAAAATCAAATTCTTTTGGGTTTTATGAAATTTTTTTTAATCTACACCAAATTTTATGAACAGGATTCCAAGTAAGTGCATACCCTCTACATAGCAAGATCCACAGCAAATCAGCCTGCTACTTTCTAAAAGCAGCTCCCAATCTATGTACCCCAGCCCACCACACACCCTCCCTCGGGCAGCCCATAGCCCAGCAGGCTTCCAGCACGTCAGGGGTGGCTACCCTGTGCCTGTACTTCAGCTGGGGCTCAACTCCATCTCTAGCTTCTTGTCCTAACAGCCATCGATCAAGGCCACAGCCTCATCATGAGCATTACATGAGTGACATGGGTGTCATAACCACTAATTGCTTTGTGCTGGATCATATCCAATATGTTTAAATTGCAGTAATTAAAATGAGCTTCCGTGCTGCAGCTAATATATTCCCATTTAAAAGCATGTAACAGAATATTTACTTTATGTAATATATGATAATCCTGAGGCAGCAGAGTTATATAACTAGCAACTAATTGGAGGTTTTTTTTTTTTTTTTCTGTTGAGGGTGTAGCTAATGAAAGGTGGTCATACACGCTGTTTACAAATGCTTTCCAAAGTTATGTTGGTTGAGGATCTGGAGGGCATTGTGTATTCAAGTCCTTTTCGGTTTTTGGATTAAAGTTCTTAAAACAGTTCCTAAACTTTACCAGTCCTTTCATCTAGGACTCACTCATGAGATTGTCCGCTAAATTTCTGGTAAAAGTAGAAAATCTAATTTTTCAGATTTCTACCTTTTTTCTACATTTCCTTCTGGCAAACTCATTCTGAAACACTTGTGATGAAGGGCTGACATGCCAGGAAAGTTGTTTTGCCAGGTCCTGTTCTTTTATGAGGGCATACAGTTTGAAAACAAACATAACATGACTATGTTCGCAAGTAAAGCACCTAAACTGACAAGTGTAAGAAATAAAATAAAAACGAATATAAGCTCGGAAGGCAATTAGAAATAACATACACAGTGCGTGTGCGCACACGTGTAGTAAAATCTAGATAACATTTGCCATTTCCAGGTTGTTTATTGTGCTATTCAATGACACTAAGTGTATTCATATGACGCAGCCATGACCACCACCCCTGTCCAATTTGTTTCATCACCCTCAACAGAAGCCTGGTGCCTCTTAACCATTAAGTCTCCTTTTCCACTTCCTCCCGCCTCTGGTTCCACTAATAAACTCTGATACTTAGGTCTCTGCCTTCTCTAGACATTTCATAATCAATAAATTATGGATACCACTACTGGTATCAGATGGACCCTGGATGAAACAAGAGAATACCATGAAAGATGCCTTCCTGTCTTTTATTTACTTTGCCAAAGGCATTAGACTGTATGGACCGCAACAAATTATGATTAACACTGCAAAGAATGGGAATTCCAGAATGTTTACTTGTGTGTGAAGAACCTGTACAGAGATCAAAAGGCAGTTGTTTAAAAAGAACAAAGGACGCTTTGTGGTTTAAGGTCGAGAATGGCGTATGTCACAGTTGTATCCTTTCACCGTATCTCTTCAGTCTTTATGCAGAGCAAATAATTCAAAAAGCTGGATTGTGCAAAGAAGTGGCATCAGGATCAGAGAAAGATCCCCGTAACAAAATGCACCATGCAGGTGACACAATCGTGCATGCTGAAAGTGAAGAGAACTCGAAATACATACTGATGAAGATCAAGTATCACAGCCTTCAGTACAGATTACATCTCAAAGTAAAAAAACCAAAATCCACACAGCTAGATCAATAAGCAACATCATGATAAGTGGAGCAAACAATGAACTTGTCAAGATTTCACTTCATGTGGATCCATCCACATGCAACAACCGTGGACGCAGCAGTCAAGGAATCAAAAGATGCACTGCACCGGGCAAATCGGCGGCAAAAGATCTCTCTGAAGTATTGAAAAGCAAAGATATCATCTTGAAGACTAAGGTGCACCTGACTCAAGCCATGCGGTGGTGTTTTCAGTCACGTCATATGCATGTGAAAGCTGAACAATGAATAAAACAGGCTGAAGAAAAACCGATGCCTTTGTGTTGTGCTGACACAGGTTACTGAATATGCCATGGACTACCAAAAAAATAAATATATGTCTCCTGGAAGTAATACAGCCAGAGTACTCCTTAGAAGCAAAAATAGCAAGAGTATGTCTCACATCTTTAAACATGCCATCAGGGAGGATCAGTCCCTGAAGAAGGACACCATGCTTGATAAGGTAGAGGGTCATCAAAAAAGCAGGAGACCTTCACTTGGACAGACTGACAGAGTGGCTGCAACAGTGGGCTCAATCATAGTGATGGGGTTGCTAGGAAATGGAACTGACTTGATGCACCTAACAACAGACATACCATATACACGGGATCACACAGTATTTCTCCCTCTGTGACTGCCAGATCCCTTTTATGGGTATGATAATCAAGTGATAAATAGCTCCTTCTAGAGTTCTTTTTTTTTTTTTTTTATTTAAATTCAGGGGGCAAGGCCAAGATGACTGACTAGTCACACATCTCTCCGATTCCCTCTGGGAAATAACTGAACAGAGCAACGTGAACATTCTAGGAGTTCCCAGACCAGGCACAGGGTTATGAGACTGGACTAGGTGACAGGATGGGGAAAACTGCCCTTGATGGAGGTGAGGCAGCAGCACAGTGAGTCCCACTTCTGCTGGTGTCGTGGCCAAGAGAATCGCAGGTATGAACTCCTGTCTTTGTTAACCAGGAGGCTGGGACTGCCAAGTCTGGGAGACTGGCAGGAGCCAGCCACTGTATTGCACTGCAGTGCCTAAGGAAAGAACATCTCCCACAGTAGAGAGGCTATGCTTGGGACAGTCACATCTAGAGAACCCCAGCAGCACCTGGTGACTGATGATGCCAGTGCCTCTCTCTCTTCTTTGAGCTGTGTCATAGATACTACTGAGTCACTGCAGGGGAGGTGGCTCAGGCAGAACGTCATTTTGGCCAGCTGAGAGGTGGACTCAGCCCTGCCAGAGGCTAACTCCCACACTGGGCAACAGTACCCATCTCAACAGTGGTTCTCACAGCAGAAAAGCTGTTTTTAAGACAACCTTACCTAGGGAACGCAGTGGCAGCTGGTGGCCAAGTGTGGTGGTGCCCTAATCCCTCCCTTCTTTGAGCCATGTCACAGTGTCTGTGGACAGACCCAAGAGACTCTACAAGTATGGTGTCATTTTTGTTAGCCAGGAGGCAGGGATGGCCATCCCTCAGGGCCTGGCTGCTATCAGTGGCTGCTGGTCAACACCTCTCTCAGCAGAAAAGCAGCTTTTAAGAGCATCTGGAGAACACAGCAGTGACTCGCGGCTGAGTGTGGTGATGCCATTCCCACAGCCCTTCACTGAGCCACAGCATAGTGTTTGCAGATGGCCCCCAAGAGACTCCCTAAGTAGGGTGCCACTAGGTGAGGACAGCACATGGAGCCACAGACAGGCAGCAGGCAAAATTGATTTAGACTGTATACTTTCACGCCAGGAGCCAGCCTCAGCAGGGTCTGGGATCACAAAGGGATGGGTGGCGTCGGCAAAGGAAGAAATGTTGAGACACAGACAAGCAGGCATCTGGAGATCGGCAGCCTGCTAGGGCCTGTCTTTCTTTATTTTTTTATACAATCAGTAACGTGAATTCACTCTGTCCCCCAGACCACACAAGCTGTTGGCTAACAAAGACCTGATACCTTCTGGCTTTTTTTCGTGTTGATTATTGGGGCCTACTGGATAATGGCCTGAGACAAGTGGTCTCTTTACATGTTAATCATTAGGGCCTCCTAGGTAATGGCCCAAGACAAGTATATTGTGACTATAATCAACAATGAAAACAAAAGTTATGCCTTGAGCTTAATCAGCTCTATCTATGCTTCAAGGTCAAGAGGTGCAGGGAGTGGAAAGACTGTGTAGGGGGTCGTCCCTGAGGAGCTTCCCAGGGCCTTCCTGCAATCTTGTATTTCACATGTGGAGGGGGATGTGCAGTTGGGGGAAGCCAGCGGGGCTGGGCCAGCCTTGGCATTTCCAGGCTGGGCGTTCTTAGAAGGCATCTTCCTTAATCCTTGTGCTGGGAGATGAGGGTGTATTTTTGAGGAAGATTTAATTAGGATGCAAAATATCATCAGGGAGAGTATGGCCAAAAATACGTCACGGGTGAGATGCCTCCACCCGCCATCACACAGGCTTGTAGCTTTGCTCACAGAGGCCTTTGTGGGTGAAGGGCCTCGACACTTTCACTTACTCGCAATTTAAAAATAAATAAATAAATTCTCTACTTTTAACGGAGTAAAATCTCCCAGATAAAAACATTTAATTAAATGCATTTCTGGCAATGTTTTCATTCTCCGTTTTCTTATCTGAGGATGACATTTAATTGTGTTTTACCCACTCTGACTAACTTTTAAAGTTATTAACGAGAAGCAGTATTCTGAGGCTGACACTCAAGCTCAGTTTCTGTCCTTTTAGAATACTGTATGTACACTCATTCATGATCTCTGGGCTAATGCTACTTTGCGTCCTCCAATCAAACTTTCAATTTTGTTGAGTGAGATCATATATCACTATCATATAAAGGGCTTTTCTATGTTCTGGTACCAGCACAAGTGAAGAAGTTATGTGGGCAGAGGAAGGGAACAAGAAGGTGACCTGAAGACCCACACTGACTGCTTACTGCACAGTGGTTGACAAGCAGTGGTTTTGGAATATCTCAGAGAGGCTCAGAGAAAAATCCCCATTTTTTCCTCTTCACAGATACGTGACCTTGAGAAAAATGGACTCTGAGCCTGCTTTCTCATGTGAAACATGAAGGTGACAATATTTACCTTGCAGAAGTGTGCAAATTAAACTGGATAATGCAAGGTAATGTCCTCGGCAGAGTACATGGCACACAGTCAAGTGAGTCAAGGAACAACAGCTGCTGTGCTACTCTGTGGAAATCCTGGTGGCCTAGTGGTTAAGAGCTATATGGCTGCCAATCAAAAGGTCAGCAGTTCCAATCTACTGAGCTCCTTGGAAATTCTGTGAGGCAGCTCTACTCTGTCAAAATCAACTCCATGGCAATCAGTTTGGTTTTTGGTTATTAGGCAGGAGTTGTAGTTTTCTATATAAATGGACAGGAAATGAATTGCTGCAGCACAGTAGAGTACTGCAAACCATGGAATCGTGTCTATAGGTTTACTTCTCTATTTGCAGGATCTGGGAAATGTAGCATGAACTTTGAGAGTCAACTGCTGGCTGTATGCTCCTATCCACGAGATATGCAAACTCATCCATTTTTCTTCTGCACACAGAAATTATACAGCTTGTGTGATCCCTTTCTGTTTTTGTTTTCCGTTCCAATCAAATCCCATTTCTTAGACAAAGAGACAGTCTGGAGTTCTAAACAATAGGAAAGTTTATGTTTGTTCCAATAGGAACACGACTTCCCTATTTGAATATTCTGATAAAGCAGAAGCTTGCCAAACCAAGTGCCATCAAGTCGGATCAGAAGCTCAGAATTCCCATAAACTACATCAGCAGCATTTACCAGTGGCATTTTTATTGGGCTTGTGTATGATGGTGTTTCAATGGAATGGCTAGGACTGGCCAGAAGAGTTCCCATAGAGAGACATGGTGCCTTCTCAGGCTCCAAAATACTGCAGTATTTACAGGAAGGGATAACTGAAATGGGCCTGCTGTGAAGTAGTAAGGAGTATGATTCTCATTCAAAGGCCAAATGGGAGACAACTAACTGCTTCAGCAAAGTGAGGAAGAGTCCACAAATCCTTTATATAATACTTTCTGCTTGTATTCTGACCCTATTAATACGTTAATATAAATAGTGGACAGTGACTTCTAATGCAAAGGTACTGCTTAGCAGATGAAAAACTGGTATGTATGCATGGTTTTGTATTGAATTGCTTTTTACCTGTTATATTTCTAAATTTTCACAGTGAGCACATGCAATTTTTATTTTTATCTGGAAAAAATAAAACCTTCACATTTTACTTGCTTTCTAAAACATACACAAATATTTAATAAAATATGTGGTTTGTTAAGTTTGTATTTCTGGGGCGATTTCAAGGTTTTAAGAAACAAGATGTATCGTCTATGTATAGCAGCTGCTATGAAACTCCCCTTCGTCTTCAGAAATTTTTGAAACCTTCTAGCAGAAAGACAGCACTTCTACCAGTTTTCAGAAGACCTGCACTGTATGAGTGAGCAGAGTTTTGCTTTGTTGTGCACAGAGTCGCTATGAGTCGGAATCGACTCGGCGTCACTTAACAACAACACTACAGGTAGGGAACTTAAAACACTACCTAGAGAAATACCACTTTATGTCAATGCAGGGGGCATGCTGAAAACACTGACTTCAGCGCCCATCCTTCTGGTATACATCACTAAGCTGTATACTAAGTTCTCCAAAGTACGCATGGAAAAAGCAGAATTTGTCTTCCAACTTTTCCCATCCCAAGTTATCACTATTTCATCTCCCTGAACACCTGGAATTTTAGGCTCTTGGTGGTATGTCAGCCAGTACCAAAACTGGACAAACCAGAAAGACCAACACAATGAGATCATACATTTCAAGTTTCTTCAGAGTTCAATTAAATAATATAAGCCAACCAGCAAGATGTAGCTGCATGATAACTCCAAATTTTGCAGTTGAGGAAAAATACAAGGGTGGGGGGAAAATGACAAGATTTATCCTTCTATCACACTAGAAAAAACTATATACAAACTAGGCTGTGTCTTTTTCTACTTCACACTTGGAAATACGTATGTATCATAAAAAATACTCAAATAAATGGAAGTAACAACATCTGAGGATGGAAAGGGAAACAAGTATTTTCTGGACTCGGAAGCTTAGAGAAGCCACAGCATTTAAATATCCATCAACAGTAGAATGGATGAAGTAAATATGGAGTACTACAAAAAGGTAAGATAATGGACAACCACTCCATACAATACAGACAAATCCTAAAGACTACTACCAGAAAAGAATCAGACATCAATATATAGCTGGTGTATGAGTCCATAGATAGAAGTCAAGCACAGGTAAAACTAAATCATAATATTCAGAAACGCACTCTGCGATGGTAAGACTATGAAGAAAATCCAGGAAGTGACTGTCATAAATGTGGCAGGGAAAGGGACTGTGGGGACATGCTGGGGGAGAAGGAGGAGGGGAGAAAAGAAAGAACAATTTCTTGATCTCTGTGGTGGCGAACACAAGATCACTCAATAATCATTCATCACGCCATACACCTATGTTGTTTTCACCTTTGTAAATGTGTTGTCATCATCAGAGTTACGAAAAGCAAAAGTTCACCAAAAATATTAACACAATTATGCGTGGAGTCTGCATGGCCTTCTTTTACTATTTAGCCACTCCATCCACACATTCAGGTCTCTCATGACAACTACGCCTTCCATTTCCCACGTATTCTCCCAGGGAGATTCCCAATGCTTTATCCCCTTTATAAATGCTCAAAACAACAACAACTTAGTGCAGTTTACTTTTCCTGACACTCACCATAAAACCACACATGAAGGCTGGAAATGCAAGGACTGAAATTCCAACCATCACCCTCTCTGGATCTGAAACAGGGAATAATCAGACTCTGGGGAAGGGTCAGAAGATGAATTAAGGTAATACGAGAATGAACCCTTCCTTACATGAGGGACACAGCACACTGCCCCAACCCTTTACTTACAGGTGTCCCGTCTCCTACTTGTCCATCCAAATTTGACTGAAGTAATAAATATCATAGTTTTAATATCAAGAATAACTACTTTTACTGAGTGCTTATTATATACCAAACATTGTCCTACGTGCTTTGCCTGCTGCTTCTGTCGAGCGCACTGAAATTGACTCTGACTCACGGTGATTTTACAGCACAAAGTGGGGCTTTTCTACTGGGTCTCCTAGGCTGTAAGCTTTCCCTACAGGCGTGGCTTGCTAAGTGTTCTCTCCGAGAGAGCAGGAGCTGCTGCAGGCTCCAACTACCAGCCAAGGACTTTAATCATTACGCCACCAGGGCTCTTTCAAGTACCATTCATGTAGTATGATTTTATTTACTTCTATGAGGAAGGTACTGTAATTATTTCCATTTTACAGGGAAGCCGAGGCACAAGCGGGGTTATGTAACTTGCCTGAGCCCATGCCAACCAAACATGGTATACCTAGGAATGGAAGTCAGGTCTACCAACCTACTGGCATCCTCCGATGGCACTCTTCACACTGAATCACGTGCTACTATGCTATGAGGCCTCAGGGGACTCAATAAAACCTATTTGGGATTACAGTTTTTACAAATACCTGAAAAAGGAGAGACATTACGTTCCGGCCCCAATTCCAAGTTTTCAACCAAATTTTAAGATATTCTGTCCTCTAGAAACGTTGATAAAATCACCGGCAAAAATTAGGTTTTACATATACTAGAAAAAGCTATAATCATAGCCATTATACTAATTTCTGAAATGAATTACAGAAGAACACTGAGAAGCTCAGTTAATTAAAGAGAACGATTCTTCAAACTACAGAAGAGATGATCACTTTTAACACTGTATCTAAAGTAACGATGTGAGAAAATCTTCCAAATTTATCAATTAAAAAAAAATCTGGATAATGAATATGGTAATAGCCAGATAACTGATTCCGTGAAACCCACTGTGGTCATTCTAGCCCGTGTCCTCAGTGAAGGTAAAATTCCACTGGCGACAGCCAAATGACCTGTACCTTGGAAGGCTCTGTATCCGCTCTGACCCGATGCTCACATACTCCTGTTACCGTCTTCCTCTGCTTCCTGTCACATGGAGTGACAGAGAGCACTGACTTCTAGATTCTCCATTCCAGTTTCGTACATCTCCAAAGAATAGAGTCAGCAGAAGATGAGAATTTACACTTGGCCCTTCTTGGCATCAGAGATTACAGAGGGTTCTAGGTTCATTCTCACAAAAAAAAAGAAAGAAAGAAAGAAAGAAAGAAAGAAAGAAAAAGAAGGGCCTGTCTTCCAAGATACAGAGTAAGGAGAGAATCAGGGTGAGGATGACCCAAACCAAAAACACGACAAAGTCCAGAAGTCTACCAATCAGAGAAACTAACTTTATCCTCATTCACTCAAATGCATGATTGAAGAACGCTTCTTTGTTAGTTTGGTTAATATAAAGACAGTTTATTTTAATATTCCATAACCAACCCAGGTCCCTGGGTGTTGCTAACGGTTTATGTTCATTTACTAACCTAAAGATGGGTGGTTTGAACATACCCAGAGGGCACCTGGCGAGCTGTTTCCAGCAAAACCACAGCCAAGAAAATCCTATGGAGCAGTTCTCCTCTGCACATGTTTCAAAAAAATTAAGTCCTTTTTCTCAAGCTGAAACAAAAAGGAAGAAACAGAAATCATGCCAAGGGTCTCGTCTTACTCATCATCATGGCCCCAAGGTGACTTTCAAGGGCTGAGATCAAGGTAGTTCTCAACACAACACCTACACAAGCCAGAGTTACACAGTCTTAGACACTTCCCATGCTTAGGGGCCATGGCCCCAGAAGACGCAGATTTGCTCATGCATTCAACCGTCTGCATCTCCTGCTGCAGCTGCTTCTTAAACAGAGAGCATTTCTTCTCCTGCAGCGTGATTATTCCCACAGTCTGGAGGAGACCTAAGACGCGGTCAGCAGGGACTGCTGCTTATTTAGGTGATGATATGAGAGCTACCTTTTCTTCTCTGAGACCCCAGCCCCCCGCAGTCCCCTCACTGCTTTACGTCTTCTTCAATGCCTTCAAACAGATCTGTTGTATTTTGTTTTATCCAGCTTTTCTACTTGCTCTTGGCAGGAAGGTTGGTATACAACAAGCTTAGCCACCATTAACCAACACAACATTTTCCAAAGTTCAGTGTTTTCCTTGACAGGACTAGGACTTACCTATAAAGGCAGACTCATGGGCCTGCTTGAGAACCTCAAAAGACTAGCATTTACACATTTAAGTGAAAGCAGAGAACATTTTTAGATGCTACATTCACTTCCAAGGTAATACCACTGTACAAAAGAACCAATATTGCATCATTTCCCTGAAAACTTCTGTCACGGGTTGAATTGTGTGTCCCCAGAAACGTATGTACCAGTTTGACTAGGCCATGGTTCCCAGGACTTCGTGATGTTCCTGTATGTTGTAAATCCCGCCTCTCTGATGCTGAAGGAGGACGGGTAGCATCTGTGTTGGTGTGGCTGGACTCTTCTCTAAGACTGTCCCGAGCCTTGAGGCGATTTCTTGGATATAAAGGAAAGGAAAGCCAGCAGAGAACTGGGGACCTCATACCACTAAGAAAGAAGTGCTGGAAGCAGAGCTTGTATTTTGGACCTGCTGTCCTCGTGCCTCAGAAGCTCCCAGTCCAGAGGAAGACTGACCAAGGACCATCCTTCTGAGCTAAAGAAGAAAGTCCTCTCCATGGAGCTGATGCCCTGAATGTGGACTGAAGCTAACCTGTTTGTAAGAAAATAAATTTCTCTTCATTAAAGCCATCCACTGTGGTATCTCTGTCACAGCTGCACCAGATAACTAACACAACTAATGTCTTCTATCTTTTACTCTGTCTCTCAAGATGATGACACACCACACTGGCAAAGTTGCTGCCTCCGCCTATGAGGGTCAAAGCTGCAGGCTCTAGAATGCAGGACCCTCTAACCACTGACTCAAGGCCATGTGGTCTCCAGCTGTCATCTCAGAACAAGCACACTCTCTGTCCACCAGGCTCAGATGCCATCCTCTGCCCACAGATACACTTTAAATACAAAACCTAGAGCATGAAACTCCCTACGTGGCTCTTTTCTGTTTTCAGCAATCACCAAATAAAGGGCATTTCAATGCTCTAAGACAAGTGTCACGGATTCAATTGTGTCCCCAGAGATGTGTGCTGGTGTGTCCGGGCCATCACTTCCATTATTGTGTGACTGTCCACCCTTTTGTCATCTGATGTGATTTTCCCAGTCATGTTGACGAGGCAGGGCTCAATCTACAAGATTAGAGTGCAATCAAGTCAATCTCTTTTGAAATACAAAAGAGAGAAGCAAGCAGAGAGACAGGGGACCTCATACAACCAAGAAAGAAGGACCAGAAAGTTGAGAAACTCCTTGACCGGTAGAAGACTGATGAGAAGGACATTCCTGCCTCTTGAGCCAACACAATCCCAAGACCATATCGAGATTCCCTCAATGGGCAATCTCTCTAAGCATCTGTATCTCTACTGTAACACTTCTGCTAGGCACTGTCCTAGGCCCTTCATACATGAGGTTATTTAATCTTCCTAACACTCCACAAGGAAGATGCTCTAAGAGTCCTCTTATTGCTGGTTTTTGTTTTGTTTGTAATAAAATACATGAAGACATGAGGCATAAAGAAGTTAACTAATTCACCCAAGATCAAGCAGCCAGGAATGGAGGATCTAGAATGAAAAGTGAAACTGCCCGTCTTCAGAAGGCACACACCGCCTCTGACCTGTCAGGAACGTCACTAGATTTTGAATTCCTTGTAACCAAGAAAAGAGCTCACACAGACTCTGGCATATATCAGGTAGTCAGTGTGTTGAATGAACAAATCGACTGTACTCTTATCAAATATTATATATTTGATTTACTGGATTCTATCATTAGTAGCCCTGGTGGAACAGTGTTTAAGAGCTCAGCTGCGAGCCAAAAGGTCAGCGATTCAATTATCAAGGCTTATTTCAAAACTGGGGTTTTCTGCTCTGCCACAGGTCTCAGCATTAACCATAGAAGACTCTATCTTTAAACAACTACAGGTAGTCACTGCCTTAGGACACGGCTCTGCCGCGGACTCTGTCATACGTTGCTTCTAAGTCAAATACCTCTTCTTTTTCCTGCCCCCACCTAAGTTTTCATTATTACTGCCTCTTATTACCAGCATCTTTATAAATCCAATCTTCATCTTTGAGGAGTTGGAAAGAGTACACATAGTCTTACAGATACGTTTTCACATTGTAGGCTGTACATCTTACTGACAATGCCCTGGACCATGGACCATCTCCCACAGCGGACCACAAAGAACCCCAGTATACCTGTAAACTGTAATTTCCATACACGACTGAACATAATGGCAATGGCAGTGACACAGAAAAGTAGCAAAAATTGAAATTATACTTTACATTACAACATCATATGTGGAGCCTCAAAAGAGTTACATTTATAGAGATTCACGTGCTTAAACTGAAAATCAGGTAAGTTTTCTTCTCCCTTAATGACTCCTCTCATTCTCAAAAAAGTTAACAAGCTCATAAATACTACTGACCGTAACATTGTACCTAAAACGTCAGAAATTTTGGCAAAAGCTGTGACTATAAAAACAACACAGCTTGTACTGCGCCCACACAAAAAGTATGTGATTCGAAATATTGTTGGATTTGGGCCCAACGATGGCTCTGACCAGGGTACGTTACAGTTGTTGTTAGGGGCTGCTGAGCTGGTTCCGACTCATAGCAACCAAACGTACAACAGAATGAAACACCGCCTGCGCCATGCCCACAGCTGTGGCTACCTATGCTTCAGGTTACTGTTGCAGCCACTGTGTCAATCTATCGCATCTGGGGTCTTCCTCTTTATTGCTGACCCTCTGCTTTACCAAGCATGATGCCCTTCTCCATGGATGTTTCACCAAGCATGATGTCCTTCTCCACGAACTGATCCCTCCTGACAACATGGCCAAAGTACGTAAGACCCAGTCTCCCCATCCTTTTTCTAAGGGGCACCCTGGTGGTTGTTTTCGCCAAGAGATCTGCTTGTCCTTTTGGCAGTTCACAGTATATTCAACATTCCTCTGCAATACCACAATTCAAAGGCTCATTAGAAGCTTCAAAAAGTAAGTCAGCATACACTTTTGGCCTTGTAGGTATACTGACACATGCAAGATGGGCTTATGAAAAAAGCCGTTGTTTTAACTAACTACAGGGATAATTTCATTAAAAAAAAAAACCAATAAATTTCTGCTGGAACACTGCAAAAAACAACAACAAAAAAAAACACTTTATAGCCATTTTGGTATCATCCCTTCCGAAAGTGCCACTTAGTGTGGCCCACAGCCCCATACCCCTTAGCAACGCTGATTCTAAGTGTGAATGCTCGAAGTAAGGATATAGTGTTTCTTGACATTAGCACATGAAAAATAAAAAAACTGCAATAGTAATCAAAATTTTACAGACTTTTTCAATAGGTGGAAACTCTAGTAGCACAGGTATTAGCATCTAGGACTGCTAACCGAAAGGCTGGCAGTTCAAACCCACCAGGTTCCTTAAAAACTCTACGGGGCAGTTCTACTCTGTCCCACAGGGTGACTATGCAGTGAAATCTACTTGACAGCAAGCTGGTTGGTTTCAATGAGTAGGTGGTTCAAAGCAGAAAAATACCTACAAAGCTGAGCCAGAAGTGCTTTTTACAGAGATGTTTTAAAGCATTGCATCTTGTTGGAGTCTGCTAAATCATACACTGAGGAAAAAACTATTACGCTAGCTAAAGAAAAATATACCAGCATGAAAAGATCTTCATATTCTTAGGAAGTTAGTCTCACAAGATTTATTTTACAGTCTTCGGGGTGAAAACAGTAGGAACTGACAGCAGTTGGTAACACTAAAACAGAACCTATAATGTTAGAAAATTTATAGAGTTTTAGAAAATTCTGGGCTCAGAATTGTAACAAAATAATTTCAGTGTTTTTAGAAAAGTCCTTTTTCCAACTTTTAACAGGTACATAATTTATTAACAGCAATTACAATAACTGGCTGTGCAACTTTACACCCTGAATCAGTGTGGTATTTCCATCACCATTAACCCCCCTTCTCACCTCCCTCCCACCCTGGGAACTCCTATGCATTTGTTTCTTTCTTGTCTTTTTCACATAAGTAAGGTCAAACCATCAATATTTGTCCTCCCAGCTTCCCCGTACTGTAGCATGATCAAGACTTCATTTCTCCTATTGGCTGAGCAGTGCTGCATTATATACATACTTACGTACATTTTGTTCATCCATTCAATCTACCGATGGGCTTTTAGGTTGTTCTCACCTTTTGGATTCTGTGAATAGTGATACAGTGAACACTGGTGTACAAGTTTCCATTTAAGTCTCCCCTTTTTCAAAATTTTCCAAACTTTTGACTAGAAGTGGAATTGCTGGGAGAACAATATATTATAATGATTTAACAAAAAGCCTGTGAACACAGTTCTTTTCAGGAAACAAGCATTCTTGGATACGAGGTATGGAAAGCTCAGCCTGGAAGGCCAGTTCAGGTGTGCTCCCAGATGGTCTTTATGACTTGGACAGCTACTGTTTGCTCAGCTCTCAGCCTGAAGAGATGGTTAAAGACTGCCAAATGGCTCTGGGCCATTATGGATTTGCTCTCACTTGGCTGCCTGTTTTGGCTTCTTGCAGATGAATGGTCTCTCCAGCGTTCTGCTTACTCTCAAGGGAGGACTGACAACTTGTATTGACTTTACCTGGTTACATCACCTGGTATGAGTAGATTATGAAATCGTTAGATTATTCCCACTACAATACACCCTTCACCCATCACTAAAAATCTAGCAGACTTCCATAAACTCTTAGACCACATATAATATTCGGTATGATTCAAGATGCAGGGATTCCTGATGTATGACACACACTTTCGTGTACCTTTGATAATTTTCTCACCTTTGCCTACTTGTGTTGTATCTTCAATATCCTGACACTATTCCCAGTCAAACACAACTCTTGGTTAAAAAGACTGGTAAAACAGTCTCACCACATGAACTAATCAATCACTTCCACTTACTAAATGTCACTCATATCAAAACAAAAGTGAAGCCTGTACTTCCTACCCAAAACATCTCCAGTTATTCAATTCTCTCATCTCATGGTTGCTCCGTAATAGCCATTTGTCACTGAGTCATACAGCGTTTCAATTGCCTTGACTTTCAGAATTGCTGCTTCATGCTCCGAAACAGATCTTTATTTCTTCTGATAGGTGACCCTGGTTTGGCAGCTCTGATTAAAATGACATACATGACACTCAAAGAATTTACAAGGGACCAGTATATTTTTAAGAGAACTGTGGAGAACATCAGGGCACCATGGGAAGCAAATTAAACAAATACCTGAACTTTAAAAATGATGAGTTTTGTCCACTCTTACAAAAGAAAAACAATTCTAATTGCAATAATTTAATTTAGCAATAATGCTAGACTATTAGGACCTAGGTATACATTTTTTAAAGATATCACATTACTTGATCCTAATTTTCTTCCTGTAGTAGGGCTATCAGACTGACAGCTGAAGGAATTCTGCGGGCATGTCATACTGAGATGATTTCTGCAAGGCATTCGCTAAGCTGCCATCTGATGTTCAGCACAGACAAATATTCAGATTTGTAGCTAACTGATGAACCAAACCCAGACAGTGCTAATCAACAGTTTGGGATCTACCTGAAGGCATGGCAACACCTTGAATCTTGTTCAGTCTCCTTAACAAAAAATTCTCAGGAAAGCACAAACACATATGCGAAGTCCGACAATCAAGTTCACAAACCTAACTGTTCTAAGTGCTACAAACATCACTGCTGAGTATCACTATGGTCACCTTTGAAGTACCCCCCTCAGGAAGCTATGCACCGATCCCAGCACCCAGTCCACCCTTAAAAGCAATTCTGGAACTCTTTCTGGAATGGCCACTGCACACAGTGGGATGGTGGCAAGTTCATCAACTTAACTGTATAGTTGTCTGTGAGGGAGTTTTCAGCCACTAAACTAACTGCTGGAACACCCTCCCTACTCACACGATCTGGCCCCCCAATGCCTTTTTTCTTTACCCGACGATACAGGAAATATAGAAAGGAAGACATTCTGATGACACTCAGGACATTAAGGGTAATACGACGGCAGCTCTGATGGTCATTCCGGAAAAAGACTTTTAAAGTTGCCTTGAGCGTGGACTAAGTGTTTGCCTTGATGCATAATTTCCCAAGGTGAGTACTTTCAAGGTGACCATAGTAATATTCAGCAATGAGGTATGTAGCATTTTTTTCTATGATGAGTTCAGGAATTTAACTGGCAGTCTTCATATATAATTTAGGCAGTGGGACTCCAACACCGTGCCTCCCATACTAAATTGTGCTTTACTGTGTTTTTGGTGAAGGCTTACACAGTGGTCTAGGTTCCCATTCAGCAACTCCTCCATAAACCGTCCTTGACTTTGGTCACATTCTTTCCTCTGTCCTTTGAACACGTAACAGCTGGTCTTCCAGCACCTCCCAGCTCCCCTTAAGCTTTCCCTCCCCACTCCTGGGATCAAACTGTTTCTTCCAGGAGCCTAGGTTTCTGCTCCTGGTAATCAGGGAGCAAGGTCTAGGTACCAGCCACATTCACTGCTACTGAGATGTCATTGTTTCAGACTCCTTTTGATGGACAGAACAGGAAATACATTTTTAAAACAGCATGAGTTCCAATTCAGTACCAATTTAAATTTGACTTTATTCAGTATGTCTCTTAATTTCCTTGAATTGATAACTTTCTCCTGCGCTTAGTACCTTGGCTTCTAAAACCAAAGATTTCTGCTCTTATCCATTTCACAGTCTTTAAATTATAATATTATCAGTAACAATAAAACTAAGAAGATTCAAGATTCCTTTGCAGTTTTATATTCTTAACATACTACCCACTAAGCTATCCCATCTTTTGCTCACATCCCATTTCCGTATGTTCTTGGATCTATTCCCAGACCTTTATACTTTGCTCTCCTCTGATCCAATCTTCTGTCTCCCTAGAAATAACTGAATTTTAATAGATGGATGGTAACTCAAGTGAAACTCTAATTAGTTTAATCTAGGGAGTACACAGACATTTTTCTTGATAGAAAAAGCTTTGTTCATACTCTAGCAAAGAGGGGGGGAAAGAAAATACAGTAATCTTCACAGTACTTGAGACTAAGAAACATGAATTAATAAGTAACTAATTCAGCTATAAGCTGTATTTTTAGGGATATCATACCAAAACTTCAATTCCGTAGTACAGGCAGTTCATGGGTTAGGAACGTCTCACTAGTGCAGTTATAAACCAACTCTCATAAAAGCTAGTATACGCAAAACTTGAGATACAACGGTTCGTAATAACAAATGGGAACTACTTTTTGATGCATACCAAGACATTATTATCACTACTGTATTATTAAAGATGCTTTAGTGTATCTGGAAGACTTTCTTCAATGTTTTCCACGCATAGAGAGGTACTAGGTATATTACATAAAGGTACTAAAACTATGGCGGCCAAGTCATGGAGACTCATGTGACCACACCCACACACAGGGAAACACCCCCCACACATGTGGAAACACACACACACACGGAGACACACACGTGGAAGCACACACACAGAAACTCACACACGGAAACCCTGGTGGTGTAGTGGTTAAGAGCTATGGCTGCTAACCAGAAGGTGGTTCTGCTCTGTCCTACAGGGCTGCTATGAGTTGGAATCACCTCAACAACACTGGGTAGATAGGAAGGTGCTATAATGTACTACATGGTAAGACAACCTAACCGCTCTACGTCACGTACAAATGTGACTTAAAGACAAACTAAGGAACAGAACTTGTTAATAACGCAGGGACTACCTGTACTGTACTGAAACTTTGTATACTATTTTCCATTTAAAAAGAACATTTCAAAGTTAAGAAATGCTTAGAATCCCAAAGGAGAGAGATAATCTTTTGCTGATCCTGAATGTATCTTAAAACACAAACAGTTTTCAAAGAAAGAACCACAAAAGCCAAAGCAAACGCGCTGCCATCAAGTCGATTCCAACTCATCACGAGCCTACAGGACGGAGGATAACTGCCCCAGAAAGTTTCGCAGAAGAACCCGGTGGATCTGAACTGCCAATTTTTTGGTTAGCAGCCGTACCACTTAACCCCTTCACTGCCAGGGTTTCTGAAGTAAGAAAAGGACTACAGTGAGTGGCTGGGGTAACATCGGAGGTAAACTGAATATTATCTATCAAATAGCTTTTTGAAAGAAGTCAACTGTTTTAATGGGCCAGGATAGTTTTGTTTAGTGTTTATTACTGAATGTATATAGAAACTAATAAAATGTATGAGAGAATGTCACAGAACCTTCACAAGTGAGATCATACAGCATTTGTTTCTTTGGCTTATTTCACGCACATGATGTTTTCAAGATTCACCCACGCTGTGGCATTCATCAGGACTTCACCTCTCTCTGTGGTTGACCGGTATTCCACCGTGAGCTGGGACCACACTTCCATTTATCCATGTGTTTGTTTATGGTCAGTTTGTTCCTTCCACATTTTGGCTATGATGAAAAGTGCCGCCATGAACATTAGTGTTCAGGTAATACATGGATTTTTAAAGCACTAATAAGAGCTTTAAAATGTCTCATACATTTTTCTGCAAAACTAGTTTACATTTCATTAAAAACACATTCATACCCAGGTACCATCACACTGCCTGAAGTTTTCATGTGAAATTTTTTTCTCTTTTAATATCCTATAATTAGCAGGAATCTCTATTACTAGAGATGTATGAGAAGAAGTAATGTTAATTAGCATAAAGAAAATCCCCCAAACACCAATACTCTAAAACAGGCCAGCAATGAGAATTCCATCTGCGAAATATGCTACACATTTTACTGGTCAACAATGAAAACAATTACCATGTAATTATAGAAGGAGGCAAATACTGAGGAATTCCATCTTAACAGTACAAGCTGTCCTTACTTACTGACAGCTTTATAGTATTTACTGTCTACGTGACTGTGAGGGAAGAATGCAAACACTGGTCATAACACAGATTTGCACAACCTTCATTTCTTAGAAAAAGGTTATGTACATTTCTTCAGAGAGCTGAGGATGACCAGGTGGCTTGGAATAAGTAAGCAGAAGCTCACAATTCATTCATTTCAAAACCTAGTTTCAGTATTTTAGGAAACTTTTATGTATTTGGCTATTACTCCCAGAAACATGACTGTTTTTTCACCAAATGTCTTCTGTGTCATCATTTCAGTGCATCTATTTTGAAGTTGCACTAAAAGGCAATTCTAGATGTGCCACCACCGGCAGCACTAGGGAAAAAAGAAAAGTCCAGCTTCTGTGGAGCGGTGTCACAGGCCACTTGAAAGGTCTAGAAAAATCCACGGACCGCACAGGTGTCAGTGTATCAGCAGGAACAAAGCTGGAAGCTCTGCTGTCTCTGTCACGTACCCGGGTTCATGACTGTCAGGCATTCCACACCCACTTCAGCAGCTGAGTCTTAAAACAGTGCCGTGAACGGTGACAGCACACGCCAACGATTAGGGACGGTAAAGCCAGGGGGACACATAAGCCATGTTTCCAGTATATTTTTATGCCTAGCCCTAATCTTTTCTGATAGGTCACTTCACTTACAAAATACAGACACAGATACACATATATATTCAATCAAGACTGTGACAAGACAAGACAAAGAAGAAAAATCATATCCTAAAGAGAAAGAAGGAAATCACAGTCACAGTCCTCGAGGGATACAGCGGATGCACTGATTGGTTTTCACAGACACGATGAAAGGGTAGATTTTACACAGGGTGAAGGTGGAGGAGTCATTTGAAATAGGATCAGAATCCAACACAAATCACCTTTTCCAAAGAACAGAGAAGAGGAACAGTATAGTGTCCTGTGCTTTTCATGAAGAGGAGCTCACAGCCTCCACGACAAGGTCTGACCTGTACCCACAGGGACGTAGGAAGTTTTCCTTAAATAAACCATCAAGAACACTACACTGAAATCTCCCCAGAATCTAGAGTTTTTTCGGGACACTGGCACACACACAGCTCTCTGCTGCCTTCTGAACCCCACCTCTGCCCTCAAACCAGTCTTCACAGGCGTCTGCCTGAAATTCATTCCCTTTTCATAACCCACCACGGCCGCTTCTCCAATAGCAAGTACTCTGCAGATGCTTTGAGTCAACAACCTGGAGGGATTTTTAACTGTTAAGAAGGCCAGGCAGAAACTCCCACTCGAAACACCATACAATATATATATTTTAAAAAAGACCAGTGGGACCATTAAGAGTAAGAATCATAACCATTTTCTGATCCAAATAACAAGATACTGAGTCTGACAATAGGTTACAGTCCATGAAAACTGAATGACCAGAAAATCCAAGACACAAGCCTTCTATATCTACAGAGAAAAACAAACAAAAAAAAGCTTATCAATTTAAAATTCCACTTCCTATCCTACGTGTATGTGCAGAATTCTTGACTAAATTACACTTATAAGCCTACTTCCAGAAGTAATATCTATGTTAGGACCAGAATTTGACAGTGACTCTTAATATGTAAAAACTCACTTAAATAGGCCTGCCTCACATTAAAAACTCAAAGTACATTTAAATAAATCTATGAAAATAATGTAGCAGCTGAATAATTCTGGTATTATAATACCAGTTAGAGAAACATCATTGTTATTCATCTATGGAATACACTCGTGCCTTTTAAGATGCAAGTGATTTTTATCCCTTTCTGGACAGTCACCACTTACACGTCAACGGCAGCCTGAGCTTTCAGCCCTGACCCAGAGAAGGGGAAATATTTGAGATGCTGTGTGATTTTAACAAACTTTACATCAAATGAGTTGAAAATAAGCTCAGTTTACTTTAAAAAGTCATACCCCAACACACACATAGCAACTTTCCTTTCCAATTTTTCCACAACAACAGGGGTGACGACGATACCGGCTGCGGGCATTGTCAGGAGACAGCCTGGTCACCAGGCACGCACGCACTGTGCTTGAACGTCACGAGCTGCAGGAAGCTTCTTTGGCAATGCTAAGTCTGCACTGGTGGCTTCCCTTAACTGCTGTAACCACCTCTGTCTCTACCCAACCATCTGGCTGTTTCACAATGGCACACTTTTGAAGTTCTGGCTGCTTTTGTAAGTGCAAATCTATTCCCCCCGGAAAATAAGCTCTTTATGGGCCAACACCTGCTCTCTTTCCTGTGCATCTTTCAACCCGACGCATCTCTGGGAAGGGCATACACTTGAACAGCCACTGAACCCCGCACTGTTGGAAACACTTGTTAGGGCTCCCATCACTGTGCTCCCAAATGACCACCATGCTGACCTCAGTACTTTACCAGCAAGTCCTCCCAAAACTGTAATTTGAGAGATACAGTTGAAGCCGACCTGGAAGGAGAAACAGAATACATCGAAAGTGCTAATGAATGTCCAGTGATAACCTTCCTGGTAACATTTCCATCAGGGTTTTTTCAGTATAATTTTAGGAAATTCGATGAGGCTTTTAAAGTAGTAAGTTACCAGCTCCAGAACCTTCACTATTTTGAGGGTGATGCCAACTATAGTACTTGTCTGAATCCAACCAGGAAGGGCATGGAGGAGCGGTCACTCTTCATGATCTCCATTTTACAGACATGGCATCTAAGAAAAAACAAACTTGCTGCTGTCAAGTCAATTCCAACTCACAGCAGCCATACAGGACAGGGCACAACTGCCTCACAGAGTTTCCAAGGAGTGCCTGGTAGATTCAAACTGCTGACCTTTTGGTTAGCAGCTGTAGCGCTTAACCACACCACACCACCAGGATTTCCCTGCTAGCTAAAGAACACAAAAAAGAAGGCTCTGTGACCATCTCTTCGATTCCAATGCACAGTGATCCTTTAGGACACAACAGAACTGTCCACTGGGTTTTCAAGGAGTAGCTGGTGGGTTCGGACTACTGCCTCTTTGGTCAGCAGTCATAGCGCTTTGCCATCGCAAAATATAGAAAGGTTGTTGTTGTTGTTAGGTGCCTGCTCTTGTGCCACGTCCACAATTGTTTTTATGCTTAAGCCCATTGTTGCAACCACTGTGTTGACCATCTTGTCGAGGGTCTTCCTCTTTTTTGCTGATCCTCCACTCTACCAAGCATGATGTCCTTCTCCAGGGACTGATCTTTCCTGACAACCTGTCCAAGTATGGAAGACGCACTCTTGCCATCTTTGCTTCCAAGAAGCACTCTGGTTGTACTTCTTCCAGAACAGATCAGTTTGTTCTTTTGGCGGTCCATCGTATATTCAACATTCTTCTACGACACCACAATTCAAAAGCATCAATCCTTCTTCTGTCTTCTTTGTTCACAGTCCAGCTTTTGCATGCATATGATGCAAATGAAAATACCATGGCTTGGGTCAAGCACACTTTAGTCTCCAAGGTGACATCCTTACTTTTGAATGCTTTGAAGAAGCCCTTTGCAGCACATTTTCCCAGTGCAATGCATCTTTTGATTTCTGGACTGCTGCTTCCAAGGGTACTAATCGTGGACTCAAGTAAAATGAAATCTTTGACAACCTCAACCCTTTCTCCATTTATAGACACATTAACCGTAGAAAGGTTAAATGGCACATAATGAGCTTTTGAAAACTGTCCAACTTGATTTACCAAAGTGAAGGTGCTAAGTAAACTGACGACAAGAAGGAAGATTACAGATTGTCCTGGCTCTTAGTTTAAAGTGTCCTCCCTTAAGACGGCCGAAATCAAAATAAGATGCACACCTACACACATCAAGGAAATATATGCTCTCATGCAAACCTGAGGCACAAAAGATACTCATCTTTTAAAAATCATCTGGATCTCCATCTGTTATAAATTGAATTGTGACATACCCCCCCCCCACCCAATACATATACCAAGTTAGCTAGGCCATGATCCCCTGTAATGTGTGACTGTCCACGATTTTGTCATCTGATGTGATTTTCCCATGTCTTGTAAATCCTGCCACAAAGATGTCAAGCGGGTGGTGGGAGAAACAGCTGGCAGTTACATTAATAAGCCAGGACTCAGTCTACAAGACTGGACCCTGGGTCATTTTCTTCTGGGATATAAAAGAGAAAACTAAGCAGAGACACGGTGACTTCATATCACCGAGAATCCAGCACTGGGAGCAGAGTACTTCCTTTGGGCCTGGAGCTCACACACAGAGAAGTTCTTGGTCTATGGAAAGATTAATTTGATGAAGACTTTCCTCCAGGGCCAACAGGGAAAGCTTTTCTCTGGTGCTGATACCCTGAATTTGGATTTTTAGCCTATCTGACTGTCAAACCATCAATCTGTGTTTGTTGAGACCATCTACATGTGATATTTCTGCCACAGCAGCACAAGATGACTAAGAGGCCATCTCTTCCACAAAATGAAACACTTTCATGATTTCACTAATAATCATGAAAATACACCTAATTAACATAAAACCTCAATGACTCCGGAAAGTCAGTTTGCATTACCTGCTACTTATTCAAGAAAAACAGAACCTTTAATCCCCGGAAAGACTGAAGTTTTTTCCATCCCTAAAACAACTACTTTAAGCAACATCTTTAATAAAGGGACAGTTCTCATCTCTTCAAAAGTTACTGATGAGAAACATTTAGAAACTGAAGCATCCAACTGGGCAACAATGTTGATGATAACCTAAGAGGGGGATCATTTAAGAGCACCTTCCAGAGCGACCCTACAGGACAGAGCACACTGCCCCATCGGAGCCATGGGATTAGAACTACTGATCTTTTGGTTAGCAGGTGAACCCCTGACCACTGTGCCACCAGAGCAGAGTCAACAGCAAACACTAAAGGCAAGCTGATACAATCTGCCCATTGTTCACGGCCTGGGTTTTCTTCTCCACCTTGCTGACACTTTTAGCTATTCAGTCATTCCTTTGCGCTTCCCCAAAAGATGGAAGAGATATGATAAAACTGAAATGGGATAATTCTGCTTCAAGTTCGCAGTTCTTCCAGCAAATTTTGCGGATTTCCATAAACAAAACCAAACCCAAGAAAATGTTTGTTTATAAAGCTGATCCTAATATAACGGCTAGGTGTTGGCTACATGTTGTGTTTGTGTTTTGTTGTCCTTGTTAAGACACCAGCCCACTGATTACAACTCAGGGTGGCTTTCTCTGTTCCGGAACAAGGCACAGTCAGGTCCTGTGCCACCCTCACAGCCCCTGATGTGTGTGAGTCCCCCGCTGCAGCTCTTTCCACTCGCCACCTCCTTTACCTAACATGATACCCTTTATTGCCACTCACCTTTCCTGATCGCACATCCCAAGTCTTGTTATCCTCACTTCTAAGGAACATCCTTAGTATTTCTTCCAAGACTGATCTGTTCGTTCTTTCGACAAGTCATAGCATATTCAATATGTCCAACCCCACAAATCTGAATACATCAATTCTTCTGTCTTCCCTTCACCGTCCAGCTTGTCCATGCATGGGAGGAGACTGGCTACAGAGGAACTGAAATTAAATCAGTCTTCAAGTCACAAAAACCATGATGATGGCAGCATTCTGGCTCTGTTGCAATTTGTAGGCTAAAGCAACACACTGATTGACCTGCTTTCCTTCTTTCTATCACTTTTAAAAAACATCTTTTTTTTTTTTTTTCCTGTTTCCTGTAAGTGGCTCCTAATTAGCAAAGAATTTTAAGTCTCGGTGGAACAAAGAATTTGGTTTAGCCCTTTGACTCTGGTTGCTGGAAATACCCTGAGCAATCAAGATGCCTTTGTTTTCCAAAATAGCTGGGGAGGTGGAGCTCCACAGGGAAGGAAAGGTGCCAATGAGGAAATACACATCCCACCGACTGAACAGATACAGCTACGCATTAGGGTTCCAGCTGCCACCTTCACTGAGGTCCCAACCAATCAGAGGACTCAGGACCATGGAGTGCTCCTCTGCACAGGAAAGGAGTAGAAGGCCCCTAGACACAACGAGACCTCATACCAGGAACTTTTCCAGACCTTGTCTGATGCCTCGCTAAGCTTGTATCTTTTCTGGCGGTAACACGTAGCTAACTGTACACTTAGTGAGAAGTCTCTGTGAGGTGTGCGAGTCATTCTGGAGAATTATAAAACCTACCAGGGCAGTGACAGCCAACAGAGAGCCTACCGAAACCAAACCAAACCAAACCTACTGCCATCAAGTAGAGTCTGGCACACAGCAACCTGACGGGCAGAGGAGAACTGTCCCACAGAGTCTCCAAGGATGGCCTGGCTGATTCTAACTGCTGACCTTTTGGTTAGCAGACACAGCACTTAACCACTACACCACCAGGAACAGAGAGGCCAGCATTTGCCTATTTGGTAGGGACTGGAGGGACAGAGGGAATCCTAGCGGTGCAGCAACAGTCAAGTGCTACGGCTGCTAACCAGAAGGCTGGCAGACGGAGTCCACCAGGGGCTTCTTGGAAACTACGGGGCTATTCTACTCCGTCCTACAGGGCTGCTATGAGTAGGAACTGGCTCAAAGACAAGTGGCTTGGCTGTGCCATGTGGGAAGACGGTGTCAGAGATGGAGAAGTGGGAAGGTAGGATGTGAATTAGGATCACACTGGAAATTAGCACTTATGTTGGCTGTCATTCATACGTTGTCCCCACCACCTCATAAAGGGTCGCTGTGAGTCAGAACTGACTTGACAGCAATGGCTTTGGGTTTTGGTCCCTACTAAAGCTACTAAGGTTGCCAGAGAGAAGCCACTAAGAATGACTGGCAGATAAACTGACTCCCACTTTAAGGAAATTTTTTTTAAACTTTAAAAGGACATATCTATGTATTCTGATACGCAATAATAGCATATATGCTGACCAACAGCATCTGTGGCTTAAACCACACCAGTTGGATTGAGGTTGTTTCCAGGGTTTCAGCCCTAATACAGATCAGAATACATCTTGGAAAGATTGCTGGTCGCACACCGGTTAAGCACTCAGTTGCTAATTGAGAAGCTGGCAACTGGAACCCACCACCCACTCGGTGGGAGCAAGGTGTGGCAGTCAGCTTTCATAAAGATTACAGCCTTGGAAACCCTATGAAATGGTTCTACTGTGTTCTACAGAGTCGTTAGGAGTCAAAATTAATGAGACAGCATGTGTTTTTTTGGTTAATTTGTTTACATTTCATGCATCTCACACCCCAGAAGCATGCGAGAATGGACGGAGGGGTGGAAAAGATGCGAGGGACACACATTAGAAACAGTATCAATATTTATCTTGATGTTAGTCAAAACAGAACCTTACCCTGCTTATTATTATTATTAAGCAAGTGAGACTCAATTCTGCTCAAGATCCTATCTATTTCTTACGCCATTTCCTCAGTGTCAGCTGTGAGATCCACTTCACATGAAATGACAAGGCTGGATTACAGCACAAGCTCCCGAGTCTAGCCCATCTAATATCCTTGAAGCTATGTGGAACACACATCACACACTGAAAACAGATGGCAAAAGGCTGTCCAGGCAGCTGCTGCCTGGTGATCTCTAAGGAGGAGACCACAAACCCGGACAACAGACGAACTGTTTTAAAGGCACACTAAATCACAGCATCACATCATGTGATAAAACACAGCTCAGGGCAGCAGCAATTAACTTTTCCTGTAATTCCTCTCCAACAGTGAGAAACGAACAGAGTCCTTCGCTACCAGGCTCCTGAAAAGACCATGACTCTCAAACAGTGCTTGTTAACAAGCACAGAGTGCACAAGTAATCGCTGCTGTTCCAATCATAGAGCAACTGAATGAAAATATCAAGACAAAGATGAATTAGATCTTTTCTTTAAAGTAATTCACAGGCACTGCCAGAAATAAGATCCTGTCCAGGTATCAGCAATCTTAACCACTTATCAGAAACAGAAATTAAACTTAGGTTAGTTTGGTTTGAATACTAGTATCAAATGCTCAATGTGTCCATTTTCCACCATAAAAATGTTCTTCCCTCCTCCAATATGAGCAAACCCATGGAGCATGTTCACTGCTGTGTAGGTCACGCAGTTGATTTATTCAGCCTTTTTTACGATATAGAATTGTAATCACAACACAAATTACTTTCTTGTTCATTTATTTATGAACAAATTATACTGGTACCATAGATTTATTTAAAAATCCTGTGCCATAGCAGGAGGGACAGCTGAGACAAACGAGGTCTGAAAGAAACTGTGTTTTACAGAAATAGCCAATCTCTGAATTTACAAGATGGTTACATCTCAAGTATTTCTTCAAAATGAGCAACACAAACTCAAAACATATCTTCCCAAAGAAACAGTAAATAATGGTTAGGTTCCCAGCCTGGTCCACTGATGGTACACCTTAGAAAATGCATTGAGAAAAGACAACCACTGCAACACACACTAAAAATTAAACAAAACAGAAAAAAAAAAAGAAGAAGACATAAAGGACTACAATGGTCAGAAACTAAGTGGTTCCCCTGCAGCAAAGCCACTGAAAAGAACATGATTTTAGAACACGTGCTGGCAAACGGGGGCAGAGTACATGAGTAAGGAGCCCAACTCAAAGGCATGATCCTATACAAACAGCACAGAAAAGGGCAACGTACTCAGTGGGACAAAGACCTTCATTAGAGTGATGAGGAATTAGTTGGAAACTTTTGAGAATATTTTGAAATACGAAATGGAAAAGAGGAGGGCAAGTACTTCCAAAATTATTACTTACATCCTTTGAAAATCCTTTTATTTCCATCGATTTTCACATTATGTCCCTCTTTTCTAGTCTATATGCCTGTCACTGGTAACTTCATCTGGTTCTTTGTACCCAATTCCTCCTCCTGCACTTGCAAATCTCCACTCCTTGCCCAGAACCTTCCTCTGCGTCTGCTAATAAACATGTCCAACAACCCCCTGAACATCTCCACTTGGATGTCCCAAAGACAGCTCCAACTCAGGGGGCCCAAAGTTGAATCTACCCCTCTATTTCTTTTAAAACACATCAATCTGTTCTGGAAGAAGTACCAGAGTGCTCCTTGGAAGCAAAGACGGCCACACTGCGTCTTACAGACTTTGGACATGTTGTCAAGAAGGATCAGTCCCTGGAGAAGGACACCAGGCTTGGTAGACTGGAGAGTCTCTGATAAAGAAGAAGACACTCAACGAGACGGACTGACACAGTAGCCGCAACAGTGGGCTTACACAAAAAACTGTTGAGCACATGCGGCAAGACCCGTCAGTGTTTTGTTCTGCTGCGCACAGGGTCACTGAGTTCTAACGGACTCGATGGCACCTAAAAACAACAAAGATACAGGCACCAACTATTCATGGCCTCGGTTCCTTACCCTTCCTCCACTATTTACATACCATCATTTCTCACCCAAATTAATGCAGTAATAGCCTACCTGTTCTTCCCATTTCTATTTTTCTTCCCTCAAATTCATCCGTTGAAGTCTACCAGTAATGTCTAAAACTCCAATCTGAAAATATTGCTCTTAGTTAAAATCCTGCACCCATTCTTTTATCATCAGACAAAACATCAATTCCTTAACATGGATTACAATGTCCTTCATGAGTTGCCCTTGTTTACTAATTTCTCCAGTTACAAGAGCTGCTTTTAAAAAATGGGTTATGTAAAGATCATTCGTATGTTAGAATAAGTACCCGAAGGACTGAGAAGGAGCAAGAAGGTGGAAAGCAGCCTCGGACCAACAAACCTGCGAGATCCCTTGTACTCAGCAGCCTTCCCCAAGACCTCTTTTCCACCTCCTCAATCTATATCTTTCTCACTCTCCAGGTCTTTAACACCAGGAAATCAACATTAAAAAAAAAAAATTTTTTTTTTTAATACAACCAACACCATAACCCCAAATACAAAAAACTCTTACTTTTATCTAAAACTATGTAAGCACACATGAAACTTGGTGTTGTTGCTGTTAGGTGTCAGAGAGCAGGTTGCGACCCATAGTGACCCCCTGTACAACAGAATGAAACCCTGCCTGGTCCTGTACCCGCCTCATAATTGCTGTTACACTTGAGCCCACCGTTGCAGCCACTGTGTCAACCCGTCTCATTGAGGGTCGTCTTCTTTGTCCCTGGGCCTCTACTCTACCAAGCATGATGTCCTTCTTCATGGAATGACCCCTTCTGACAACATGTCCAAAGCATGTGAGATGAGTCTCACCACCGCTGCTTCTAAGGAGCACTCTGGCTGTACTTCTTCCAGGACAGATTTGTCTGTTCTGGCAGTCCACGGTATATTTAACACTGTCTGTCAATGCCATAATTCAAAGGCATCAATCCTTCTTCAGATGTCCTTATTCACTGCCCAGCTTTCCCATGTGTATGAGGAAACTGAAAACACCATGGCTTGGGTCAGCTGCACCTTAGTCTTTAAAATCACATCTTTGCTTTTTAACTCTTTTAAAGAAACTCAGGACTCTAAAATCATGTCTTAATGAGAACGAATTCACTGTGAACTGAATGCTCAGTGACAGAAACAAAGGACAGCAGGAATCTTCTAAGTTATATTCGTAAGATGCTCGGTAGTATCTCATTTTACTAAAAGTTAATTTGCTGCTTCCCGACATTAGTGAAGGCAGAAGGAAAGGAACGTTTTCTTTACCTGAATTTCTCCTGGCTGAGACACAGGCAGGAAGCCCACGCAAAGCAAAGAGGGATCTAAAAGACTAACTCACATACAAAACTTCCATTTTACCAATGTATTCACTAAATCAATTGGATCCTACAATTGAAAAAAATATCTTGGGCCTGTATTCCTCTGAGATATTTCCGTAAAATAATGGCTCATGACCATCTGACATTTCCTTTTCCTCATGGATAGTGAAATTTACAGATTTAATGGAATACTGGATCGCTCTTCTCACTTGGCTGTCACAGTACCTGTCTACACACTTCTCACATCTCCCTTGGAAGAGATCACATATGACCACCTGCTGGGAATCCAGGGCCAACCTACACCCTAACCTCACCCTTCTTAGTTTTAATTGATACTCTCAAGTACCCGAGCATGTCACCTTCAGACTAGTTTTAATGTGGGTGGGGAAAAAAACAAGTGATTGATGAGCAGATTTAGAGAAATATTATTTAAAATCTTTATTGGAATACAAGAATTAAATAAAGCACCCTTTCCAGTTAGGAAGGCAGGATGTACAAAGGCTCTAGTCACTAACACTGAGAAACCATCAATGATGACGCTGTGGACTGTCAGAGATTTCACAAGACAAAACACTGAAAATGAGACTGTAATTCAATTCGAGTAGCTCCCAACTTTTAAACCACTTATATTTCAAAACATGGTCTATCTATCTTAGCTGTTGAGGATCTATAATCCACTTTCCTGATTATTTTATATATAGTCATATTTCCCAGAGTAGTTCCTAAAACACCATTTCAGTGATGATGCACCTGAGATACAGAATATCACTGGAGACTCCAATTCTGAACCAAGTGAAAGCATACCCAACAGCACCATCTAAACAAGGCACTCAGGCCTTCTGTACCAACTAAGAGCCCCCAGATCACAGTCACTGGCCATAGACATGCAGCACTCCTAGAGGACGGAAGTAAAGCACAGGACCAATGACGGTCAGGGAAGTTCTTATCAGACTGAAGCTGTAGAGTGTTGAAGATTAACAAGTCACAGGGTGTGTGTTATAGCGGAAATCAAGTCAGACGGCTATGAGTCCTGTTAAGAAAAGAAATGAAACAGGGGTGAACACAGGACAAAAGCTGTCGGCCACCAGCCTTCCCTTCTTTCCACCGTCACTGATGACCAGTTCTGCATTGCCTTCTAGATTCCAGGTGTGGAACTGTGTTTCCAGGCAGCAGCTTCCCCAGACAGGGAAGGAATGGGAAATTGAAAATATTGTTCCAGATCCCAGGGAATTCCTCAGGTACCTCCCGAGGGGACATCTGCCTGCAGTGAACTAGGTAAGCTCAGTAGTGAGCAACCCTTTGTGCAGCAATTTCAGCTACATGTCTTTTTTATTCCCAATGGAAAAGCTTAGCAATTTTATGGACTTGTTCACGGTACTCAAACTTCTTAGTATTTCCTCCCTTTATATTTGCAGTAAAGAAGTTTGGCCCTGCTGTAGTTTCTCTGAGAGTTCACTTACTAAAGAGATAACATCTGGGAGGAAGACCGGCAGCCTGGATGTTGTCTCCCTTTCCAACCTTCTCTACTGCTGCTCTTCCTCTCCGTCACTAAAGCTCCTGCTCAGCAGGCCAGGAATTCAGGTCTCTGCACCGGATCCTTCCCACATGGACCTGACTCACTTCTTGCTCTTTGGACTTTCAATACCTACCTCCTCAGAGAGGTGCAGTGGATTGTCCAATGCCCACCTCTGTCATTAGCTAGCTGACTGGCCCAGGAGGTGAACAATCCAGTCTCTCTGATGTACTTCTCTATACTTAAGAGTTCAGCATCATGTCTGAGATGTAAGTAGAGCTGAATAAGTTATGTGCCCGTGAAGAAACATGGAAGAAATGCAGGAACACATCTTCAGGTGTGAAGAGCTCCTTCATAATTTGGTATTTTCAAGTTTCTAACACTTCCTGGCATTGATCTTAAGACAAGACAAGTATCCAAACATTTCTGAAAGCCACCTATCCAAAGATACACACAGCAGTAGTAATTTTAGAGAAAACATTTCAGTTGCTAAAAGTGTAAGACTCACAACGTGGGACTTGCACACACGTCCACAAATCACTGCAACTAAAACTGCAACAGCTAAAGGGAGTCAGAGAGATTTGTTATGTATGGTTGCTACTAATGCTATTCTTAGGTAAACCTTTGATCTAAAAAAAAGAAAAATTTAAGTTAAGATGTTAACATTTATTGACTTGTCTGTTTACTAAAGCCCTGGCAGCACAGTCTTTAAAATACTCAGCTGCTAACCAAGAGGCCGATGGTTCAAAGCCACTGTCTGCTCCATAGGACAAAGATGTGGCAGTCTGTGTCCATAAAGATTCCAGCCTTGGAAACCCTGTGGGGCAGTTCCACTCTGTCCTCAAGGCCACTGTGAGTCAGCACTGACTTGATGGCAGTGGGTTTGGTTTTGGTCAGTTTAGAGTCTCCAAAATTTCAGTCACTGCATACAACACTTGTGCTTCTTGTCCTGTTCCCATACTACCTTTCACAATAAATGTTTTAATCAACACCTTTTTAAAATGTAAGTAAAAGTACTTGAAAGAAAAACACGATCACATTCGAAATCAAAAGGCAATTCACCGGCAAGTTCACAGGTGATCATGAAATTTACTACACATGAATCACAGAATTTGAGAGCTACTTACAAACATTTTAAATACATGTACATGTGCTACCAGATCAAGCTTGCAGAAAGCATGGGTTTGTTCCTGGAGAGGACAGACTGCGGCCACATGGGATACATGCTTCTATGGCTTAGAAGGACATAGCAGTCCTGCACATTCAGCTTTAGCTTCATGGACATGTTTTAGGATATAATCAACACTACAGTCCAATTATTTGGTGAGGCACATGTACCTTTGAAAAAACTGTGTCAGTATTTTAATGAGACTCCTGTATGCATCAATGAAAGCGAGATGTGAGTAACCTTCAACTGTGAAACACGTTTGACTCGTCATTTGTGGCTCCTCCTGAGTACATTCTGCTCCCTGATTGTATCTCCTTTTTAGATCTGTAAATAAAAAAACATGTGTCTGAACTTTCTCTGTATTCTTATTTTAAGAAACATGTGTGATTTCCTGTTCTGCTTTTAATACCCCCGAATGGTAGTAATATACCTCACGAATAGCTGATTAAGAAAATGTCAGAGGAGCACTAAGTAGCTTTAAAATATCAAACATAGGTATTAGGAGTACTGTATTTTTACACGGATAACGCTCACCTTCTGCATCGGTTTGCTGACTGTGCCTTCCCCCAGCACACGATTATCCTAAGTGCACTGTGCCTTTTTTTTTTTTCTTTGTTAATGGCTGAGTCTGAGTCTGGAAGAAGGCTGGCTTGGTGGAACTTGCAAGTGTCTTACGGAAAGGGAGGGTGGCCAACAAACAAAGACAGAAGGTATGCATTATGTGTATAAGAATATGGGGGCTGTGGTTATGTGTGTCTCGGTGGGCATACATGTAAGTTTATATATGTAATGAATTTCTAGGGAGAAAAATGAAATTTAATAAAAGGTTTCATTTGCCAATGCACATATGCCAAAAGAATTTACCAAAAAAACTCATCACCATCGAAGGCCAATTCTAACTTACGTACACATACTAGGCCTATAAAAAGTTGTTGAAAACTTGAAATTTCAAATATCATTAACATTAAAACACACACAAACACAATTAGTAATAAATGTATCATCTGCCAGGGTACTATGCAAAGCACTTTACATTCTTTCATTTAATTGTCTCAAAAACTCTAAAGGGTATCAGGAACTGAAGCCTGGAAGGTTCACTTTGCTGGAGGTCAACTCGCCAGTAAGTGCGACAGGTGAAATTCACACTCAACTGCTGGATTTCAGAGTCTGAACTCTGTTCAGTGCTCCATTCTAAAAACCATCCATCAACAGGTCCCCTCAGTGTTCTCCACGGTCCAACCGACAGACCGCTGATGAATGTGACGGGGGACGCTCCTCATCACAGATTCAAGTCTAGCTCTGCCCCTCGCTTTTGAATCATGACTTCTGCACATCTTTCCAATTGTAGTCTCCTTGAGGCAGACACATTAGCTACTTTCACCTACTTCACTGGGAGGACAATCAGGTAACAGCTCCTGCTACCCACACTACCATTAAAAATGACTATTAATAGTGAGCAAAACTACACAGTAACACACCTGAGACGCACACTGAAACATACATGTAAAACGACTCCTGATTCACCAGCCTTGAGAAACGAAACTAGTTTCTCCTCCTTCCAGGCACGCCAGTCCCGAGGCTCGGCGACCCAGTGCACTGCTGGTAACATCAAGGCCAGGGATTTGATTTCCTTGTAGGTTGGTTAGCTTTCTTCCATCTATAATCAGAGACACAACAAGGGCCTTACGCCAGCCCGCTGCCATGGAACACGGAGGGGAACAAAATAATTAGAAACATAATTAGATGGCCACTGACATCCAAGGTCCAATTCTAGGCTAGATGCCTGTGTCTGAAGTTAATAGAAACTAATACAAAAGATATGACATGGACTACAGGGAAGCTGCTCAAAGTACTGCATTCTGCTGGACGATCTGAGCGAGAAGTATCTCAAAACATTTTGTGAGACAGTGGCCCACTTAAAACTTAACACAAAACTGCGAACATGGAGATTACGACAAGACTTGCATGACACACAAACACACGTATATGAAGGATTGTTAGGTGCTGCTGAGCTGATTCTGAGTCATGGTGACCCCATGTTTGTAGGCCAAGAATTGCTCTATAGAGCTGTCAAAGCTCTGACCTTTCAGAAGCCAGTCACCAGGCGTGCCTTCCAAAGTACCTCTTAATGAAACTTCTAGCATTTTGGCCACAAATAAGAGCACTAACCATTCACACCACCCAAGGACTGACTGACTGTGGCTGACTGTGGCTGTTTGTCTCTCTACATGTCTATCTATTTACCAAAATTCCTGTATTAAAATCTTCCTCTAAATTAAAGTGCTATAATAAAAATGCATACTCTTTATTACATATTATGTTTTACTAAACATTATACATTTATATTGCTGAGTATTGCTTTACACAAAAGCCACATTATGCTAATTTACAGGCTACTGGCGGAATTTTTAAGAGCACACTGACTATCTATGTTTGCCTTATGCATTTACTTTAGAATTAATCTCCAAGCTAGCTATGACTCCACAGTACAGAAGAAGCAGATGTTGTAGAAACTGCAGTGAGTGTGGAGTTGTTGTGGATCTGGGCTTCTTAGAGCTTTACAATTCTGGTCGTTATCTCCATAGCGTATGTAGGAGCAAAGATGTGCTCATTACAGATGGCAAAGTTTCTTTACACAGAAACACACAGAGAACAAGGAAAGACAATTTATTAACCAGCAGTGGCTTGAATGCAATATTCCTTAAAAAACATCAATTAAAAGCCTACCTAATGTTGGTTCCCCAAGAGTCCATCTAGCAGAAAGAAAAAATTGGACGTCATCCGTGACTTTCATTCGAGTCTGACCCATATTTTACAGAGTGTTTTCTAAGCCGTCCAACCAGATTATAACCTCAGTGAAGGTGAGGACTCTGTCGCCTCTGCCTTTAGTACAGTGTCTACACTGCGGGTAGTGGGAACTCAAAAACATCTAATAAAGTTTTCTGGGTGTTGGGTTTAGCAACATGCCTATGGTAAATTAAGAAGTGATTTACTAGTTGATCAATGGACCTCTTGTGAGTTTGGTTAGTACAAATGTAACCTAGTGGAGTTTGCTTGCCATGTGTGAACTGGTAAGATCAGATTTCAGGAGAACAGTACACGTAGCAGGAGGGTTGCAAACCCACTGCCATCGAGTCAATTCCTACCCTAGTAGAACTGCCCCAAAGAGTTTCCAAGAAGCACATGGTGGACTTAAAACGTGGAATTTTTCTTTAGCAGACACAGCACTTATACACTACGCCACCAGGGTTTCCAGCAGGATAGTGGGGACAAAATTTCTAGTAATTTTCTGTACACTGTACATCTTTCCAGCATATCTCAACTGGTATTGTGACAAACTAACTCCCTTGCAGCACCACATTCTGTAATGTGTGTTGTACCTTGTGATAGCTAAGCAGGTCTGCTGACACACTGGTGAAAAGCTCGCCTAGTAACCAAAAGGCTGGCAATACCCACCCACCCGCCGCTTCCTGAAAACCCGATGGGGCAGTTCTACTCCGTATTACAGGGTCACCATGAGCTGGAACCCACATGATAGCCAACTAGAAATAAGAGCCCAGGTTTCTTTTGGTTTTGTCTCTTATGGTAGAATAACATAACTCTCTAATAGCTTTTCAAGTACATAAATGTCTGTAATATTGGCTCTAAGTTCATTTATGTCCTTTAACGATGAAGGAAGCTTCCAAGATGAGCCAGTTGAAAGCTATTACCTGCCTACTGAAGACACCAGTCTGCTACCTACACTCACAGTCTACAGATCTGCCAAGACTTTCAGGACAGTTCTATTTTGTCCTATAAGGTCCCTACCGAGTTGAAATCGACTCAGTGGCAATGGGTGTTTTGGTGGGGTTTTTTTTTTTGGCAATTTAAAGGCAAGAAGCAGCAAGCTTTATCCTCGAAGTCCCATCAGATCTTGTTGACTGGGGGTGTAGCCAGCAAGCTGGTGTTTTCTGTAGGCAGATAATGGCTTTTAACTGGCTCATCACTGAACCTTCATCTTGAAAGGAAAGAAATGAACTTAGAGCCAATATTAACAGGTGATAATTAAATCATGGGTTCTGCATACTTAATACCCTAGACTAAGGAAAGCTGAGGCAACCCTAGGCCATTAACTTTAATAATTGGAGTTAGTATCTCTCCTAAGCAGGATTTTATAGCACATTAGCAATGGCTGATTAGTATTAAAGCAGAAAATAAATTGTTTTCTTACCACGATATGTTTTACTTGCTGAACTTCACACCTATTCATTTAAACGTGAAGAATAATTTATATGAAGTAATTTATCTTTCTAAAAGGTCAGTTAAAAGAGAGAGAAATACAAAACACTTATCTCCTAAAATCAATACCTGTATTTTTAATCATTATTTGTTTTCTACATTTAACATGGGTGAAGCAATGTCTAAATGAAGGTCCAAGTCGGTTAACTTTAATTATAACTGAGGGAAAAAGAAAAATTTAAACATGTAATTTTGCTATAAAAAAGATCAAGTACCTACCTAATTGCAACGCTGATGTCTTCAGTTACGAAAATTCTACGCAATGCATTTAACTTACTATTTTAAATATTAGGTGGTTAGGCATCATGTTGGAATTATATCACAGCTGTTTCGTTTTAAAGAAAATTCTACGTACATTTTGTCACTGGACGCCTTCGAGTGAATTCCAGCACATAGTGACGCCATGTGACACAGCAGAAGTGCCCCATAGGGGTTTCTAGGCTGCAACCTTCGCAATGGTGCAGCAGGTTAAGTGCTCTGCTGGTAACCAAAAGGTCAGAACCACCTGGACAGCAATTGGTTTGGGATTTTTTTGGTCATCTTTACAGACAGGTGGCCAGCTCTTTCTCCCACAGAGCAGCTGGCAGGTTCAAACTACCAACCTTTTGGGAAGCACTTGAGTGCTGTGCCACTAAGGTCCCTTCAACAAACATTTACGGTTAGGGTATCAGTGAACTTCACTGTCACGTCAATTTTGAAATACTTACAGCTCTATGTTCACATTCTCAGTTTTTGTTAATTCCTCTCCCTTAAAAAAGTATTTTGTTTTGTAACTACAACCCCCAAAATCCCACTGCCATTGAGTCAATTCTGATTCACAGTGATCCTACAGAACAGGGTCGAACTATCCTACATGGTTTCCAAGGGGCAGTTAGTTGGTTCAGAGTGCTGATCTTGGAGTTCGCAGCTGAGCTTGTACCCACTGGGCCACCAGGGTTCAGAGCTGTAACTGTACTGGCCATGTAATTTATCATACAAGCTTTTATGGAGTAGAAAATGATATTTTCATATTTTAATAAGTATTATGGAAGAACAGCAAGCATAAACCAGGATATACATCATCCTGTTGTTTCTTACTGTCAGGTCAGCTCAGTCTTGAGAAGTTACATAAAACTGGTTGCCTGGTCCCACACCCTCTTCTGATGTTTTAATATGTTTCCGTCCATCGTTTCAGCTATGGTGTCAATCCATCTCACTGAGGGTTTTTCTCCTTTTCATTAGCCTCCTACTTTACCAAACACACTGTCTTTTGTAGGAACTAGTCTTTCCGGGTAATACAGCCAAAGCAAGCGAGATGAAGTCTCACCATCCTGGATGCCTTCAAGTCGACTCCAACTCCTGGAGGCCACCCTCTGACATTGCACAAGTGTCCATAAGGCACATTCTGGCTGCACTTCTTCCAAGACTGCTTTGTTCTTTCTCCTGGCAGCCAACATACGCTTCACCAACACAACAATTCAAACAAATTGATAATTCTTCTGTCTTCCTTTTTTGTTGTCCGGCTTTTACAGGTATATGAAGTGACTGGAAATACCATGGCTCGCCTCAGTCCTCAAAGTAACAGCTTTTAAAATATCACCCTAAACTACTATAATATTTTAGTATAATACTTCTTATACTCACTTCTTATACTTCTTATGATCACCAAAGAAATAGATGTTTTAGAGAAATCCTTTTCAGCATCCCCACTTGGGGTAACAGGAACTTGTGATTCCCTGCTACAAGTGACACCTGGGTTTTCTCCTCACCACTGTGGTGTCTCTCACACCCAACACAGTGCCTGTGACACGCAGATGAAGCCAGAGGAGTCTGGGCTCCCCGGTGGAGGAAGAGCGTGCTAGAGCTGCAGGCCGTGGTGGGAAACGGGAAGGCCTGAGGGTCTGGGAAGTCTGGATCTCTTCCACGTTTTAGGTCCCCTGCAAAGCATCCCACTGGGCCTGTTCTTCCAGGGTTTCCAGGAGCTGAGGCAGCCAGCTCTCCTTTCTATCTACCAGGTCTTTTACTCAGTACTTCCTCAGAGAAAGGCAGACAACTTGTCACAAGAGTAGCCAGTTTTTTTCAGTTTACCAGAAGTCCTCGGAGATTTATTCAGAGGAAGCAGCCTCCGCAGGAGGACGAGGAGGGAGCCCTGAGGTACCCTCTTCAGGCTGTCCCTTCCTCCCTAGCCTGCACCTTAACGAGGTTTAAAAAAAAAAGAAAGAAAAAATGAGGCAGAGGTGAGAAAAGGGTGAAACTGGTGAGATACGGGTGAGAAACTGGTGAGAAACTGGGGAGATTCGGTCTCAGGTGACAATAGATTCCGTAATTTTACTACGAGAGAAGGAAAAGAAGTGTTCCTGGTCAGATGTCCCTCTGCCCACACCAGCTGTAGGACAGAGCAGTTTCAGACATGTCCCTACCCCTGCACATATAATCTATAAGAAATCCATACCCACACAGCTCTTACACATTTTAAACAGGTTTATAATATTCGCAGAAAATAACAGCACGAGCAGGCTGACTCAATTTTTCTCTTGTTCCTATGATTTTCACTCTGTTCCCAGCACTGAAAGAAAGGTCTGCCGGCTTCACCTCAGCTTTTAATGTGCTTTTATTGTGGGCTTCTCTGCACTGGCCTTTCACTGTCCCCACCCCACAGGCGCACACAGGATCTTTAAAATGGGAAATCCATGTAAGGAAGTTAAATGAGGAAAAAGACAAAAATTCAAAACAGAGTACAAACACCAAGGTTAAACTGAGCACTGTTAACCCCCTGCTGGTATCAACTAACGGGGTAGCAGCAGCAGCAGGATCGGAAAGGGAGGTTAGCGTTGGGAAGTTTCAGCTCCAGACAGCTGTAAATGAAATACACTGCCATGCCCTTCTTCCAAAAGCATCACTTTAAACAGCATTTAAAGAGGGACATCAAAGATGTTGCTAGGTATATATTTAGCGGACAATAAACAAAATAAAAGCAACGTATTTCTGTTTGAAGCACTCATAAGAATTCAAAGAGGTTTTTTTCTCCTCCTCTGCACTGAAAAAACTGAGATATAATTCACATACAGCAAAATGTGGCAACGTTAAGGGTCTAGCTCGGTGATTTCTAAGACAGGAGCATACCCGTGCAGGATCAGCCCAGGACCGGCAACCTTTCCGCTTTCCACAACTTCCCTTGCAACTCTCATTGCCCCTGGATTGTTTTTCAGAGTTCTGGTTCTCAAGCTATTCTCAGTTCACTTCCAATTCCACACAAACAACTGCCTCTGCTTCGAAATGGCACGTTCTCTCTTGCTTGCCCCCTCCCCCGATATGTTTTCAGAATAACTCTCTTCTCTTTTGGGGTCTTATTCTCTCATATCCTGTGAACAGATGTGTCATGGATAAGTCACCGACAATTACGTAACAATGGCAGAGCTGCCGTGGGAGACAGCCTGGTCCTCTACGAGCGTACATAACTGAGAAAATATAAAGACCTAAGCAATGACCCTGATTGAAAACTGTCAACTGTCCACAAGGCTGTAGGGTTTCAACGTTCAACAACTCACAAACGATCCGTGAAACAGATGCCCACAACTAGCTGTCGAGTCCATTCTATATGAAAAACACTAGTTACTCATTGCAGTATCTCCAGTTGATCTTTCTAAAATGTTTAGCTATGGTAACCTCCTTTACTCTTCTGTTCCACTTCCCTTCTGTCCCTTTTCATGAGAAAGCTGCCATCTTTCCCTCCCTGTTGTCTTCCACTCAAGAGTCCTCTGACGGTCTTCCTCATCATTTCTTCTTCCCTACTGCAGAGCTCTCACCACAGTCTTCTCACTAGATTCCAGCACCTCCAGGAGTTCCATCTCCACCATTGGTGAATGCCCAGCTTAGGATTCCTATTCCATCTCCACCCCAGTTTCCCTCAACAAGAAATGCAATTCCCACAGACCCCTGGTTTTCTCACTATTTCACAAAACACAGTCATAACATTCCTTGTTTTATACATATCCTAGGAAACTTCAATAAAATTCCTTTAGAACGCTTTTAGCTATCATGTTGAGTCTATCCTATTTCCTACAATCTTTTATACACAAAGGCTACCCCTGTTCCTAAATTCCCATTACTGTAATAGGTTGGTTTTGTTTTTAATTAGTTGATGCTCCTTTAGTTATGTCAACTACCACTGTTATCTATAGTCAGTCTATTTCAAAGATTCATGTTTTACCTCTAAGGAAGGTGGCTGGGATAAGCAGGTGGTGGGGAGAGGTGTCCACCAGGCTCATTTGGGACTTTGTTTCACTAATCTGGCACAAGGAAAGACGATCCTGATTGAAAACTGGGACAAACTAAAGATACAGGCAGAAAAGGAAATCCATGGCAGAAAATACAGAACTGAGAAATGACGGAAAGTTCTTCAAAGAATATGGAAGGGATAAGAGGGGGGAAAACGGGACCAAGTACGGACACTAGGACCACAAAAACAAAACAAAACAAACCCTCTGGTAAACCTCTCGCTTTTGGGTTTTTTTTTTTTTTTTTTTTTTTAATTTTTTACTTTTGGTAAAATGATACAGAAAGAAAACAGAGAAGAGCAGAAATAAGTTTGGGTTACTGAGCTGAAATTTTCACAGCCATAAAACAGTAATTAGCAATAGATACAGCTTACGTTTTTCATTTCCCATATCAGAATTTTAAAAAACAAGAAAACCAGACTCGCAGCCATGAGTCAACTCTGACTCACAGTAACTCCGTAAGACAGAGCAGAATTGCCCCGTACGGCTTCCAAGGAGCACTGGTGGATGTGCAGAACTCTTCATCACAGGGTTTCCACAGCAGTACGTAAAAAAGGCAACACACAGAAAACATCTAACAGGATTTTTTTTTTTTTTTAAAAGAGATTACATAAAATTAACTTAGATTCCCTCTGTGGAAGCGTAGCTTAGGAATTAGGGAACTATACAAGCAGGACTAGAGCTGCAGTTACACTTACAAGGCTAGAATTACCAAAGCTTGGCAAGGAGAGAGGACTGGAAGGGAGCACAGTCACCTTTCTTCCTTCTGCCGGGACCACCTAGGTGGGCAGCTCACAGGGCTTTAACGCCTGGCTCTGAAGGCACAGAGAAACATGTCCGAGGCAGAAAATCAGATGGGATAGCTTCATGGCTCCCTCTGACAGGGTTATTCCCATATTCCTAGGAGTATATCCAAAGAGTATCTTTAAGGCCTCAGTAGGCCTGGTAGTTTCGAGACATGCTGAATGAGAAATAACAATCAAACAAGTCCCTGGAGACACACGGTACCAAGAGTATGATGACATGCATGTGAAATAATAACTCGCAGCTAACCGGCAGCTTTAAAATGTGTAACCCCATCACTTTCCTTAAAAGAGAATATAAGAAACCAAAAGATCTAAGCCTGAAAGGCATGTCAGTGATACCTTATGGCTATATGAATATGCCATATTCAGTCAAACATTCTAGAAGACAACAGTACAAAACCCAAGGCAACAGAGCAGTGACTCCTCATCTTTCACTGATCTCAGGAGATGCACGCCAAGGCAGTGCGTTCTTTGTGGGACCACAGCAGACAGCACAAGACCAAACAGCTAATTGTGGGCTCCTCCCACACACACTGATGTTGAAGAAATTTCTTTAAAAACAAACAAACAAACAACCAGCATCTCTGACCAAAGCCAGGATCAAAGCTGCTCTCTGAATGAGAAATAAAACTGTCAAATGACTGTAAGTTTGCCATAGGCTAAATCAACAACAGTATTTGGAATCCTAGATTCCACAGTCACAGAAGGAATTTAACTATCTGTACTTCCTCCACATATTTCATGCATATGCCAAAGACGCATCCTGATGTTTTAGAGTAAGAGGTCATATAAAAATGTACAGTAACATATATTGTAAAAGACTGCAATTGTAAGGGCAAGCATGAGGTTTCTGTGGCTTGGACAACGGGAAATGATATCGCCATTATCTTAGTTATTTAGTTCTACTACCACAAAGACACCACAAGTGGATGGCTTGACATACAAAAATCATTCTTTCACAGTCTAGGAGGCTAGAAATCTGAATTCAGGGAACCAGCTCCGGGGGCGGGGGGAGCAGGGAGGCTTTCTCTCTCTGTCAGCTCTGGGGGGAACGTCTTTGTCATCAATCTTCCTCTAGTCTGGGAGCTTCTCGGTGTGGGGACCTCAGGGAGGTCCACCAGGTGCCCCCATTACCACTCTCCTCGGTTCAGTCCTCTCTTTTATATCTCAGAAGCGACTGACTCAATACACAACCTTCCCTACTGACTGGGTCTCTCTTTGTTAACACAGCTGACTCTAATTCTGCATCATTATCAAGGTTAGGGTTTACAATGCACAGGATAACCACACAATACTGGGAATCATAGCCTAGACACAATGACACCCATTTCTGGGGGACATAATTCAATCTGCAGCATCCATTCTTTCCTTGACAATAATACACTGTTAGAACTGGATATACTTCATGCATTGAGTCATTTTGCACAACATTACTGCATTGAGAGTTCTGATTCCTAAAAGGAACTGTGCTGTTTTTAATGGTTTATAAGGTTTGTTTTGAGAATTCAATTTGGGCAATTCCACACCTTCTGTTCCATTTGACTCTTGACTCTACTGAAGCAGGGGTATGTATTTATGGACTACCTCTCAATTAAAAACAGGAAGAATAAACATCATTTTTCTAAGATTCTTAGTACTCTCAATATAAATCCAAACCAAATCCACTGCCGTCAAGTTGGGTCTAACTCATAGCGACCTGAGAGGTCAGAGTGGAGTTTGCACAGAGTTTGCAAAAAGTGCCTGGTGGATGTGAAGTACAGACACAGCACTTAACCCACTACGCCACAGGGTTCCCATTCTCTGTACAAGCCTAGAAACATACTACCACAACTTTGAGCTAATCAAACGTTTATAAATTAAATTTTACATTCTTTACACTAAAAAAAATCTATTTTCATTTACAAGAAAAACAATGATGTGTATGTCAAAAACATGGTGAAATAAAAGAGGATCAAAATTTGAGAAGCTCTTCAGAATCGCTTGATTATCAGAGGATGAAAAGACACTATGAGAAAAACTGGTGGAGCACCTTAGCATTTCTTTTCTAAGAACTACGGACTATAATACATGAAAAGTCAAATATACTGTAAAAATACAGCTTAAAATGTGCTATCATAAATATAAAAAATTTTATGCCAATATTATAAACACTCAATTTTCACTCTTCTTCTACTAATTATATGAGGACTGCCAATTAAGTTCACAAACTTATCCTAGAGAAAGCTACATACCTCACTGCTAAATATCACTACTGTCATCTTGAAAGTCCTCCCCTTGGGAAGCTATGCACTGACGCCAATGCCTAGTCCACCCTTCAAAGCAATTTGGGAATTCTTTCCTGGAATGGCCATCAGAGCTGTCATCATATTACCTTTGACATCTTCAATGGCATCAAAGTGTCTTCCTTTCAATATTTTATTTATCTTCGGGTAAAGAAAAAAGTCACTAGGGGCAAGATCAGGTGAACGGGGAGGGTGTTCCAATACAGTTATTTTTTCACTGGCTAAAAGTTCCCTTTCAGACAACTATACAATTAAGTTCTAGAACTTGCCACTGTGCAACTATGTGCACCAGTCATTCCAGAAAGAGTTCCAAAATTGCGGGAAGGATGGACTAGGTGCTGGCACTGGTGCACAGCTCCCCAAGGGCAGTACCTCCAAAGTCACTATTGTGATAGTCAGCAATGCGGTATATAGCATTTAGAACTTTCAGTTCACGGACCTAATTATCGGACTTTGCAATACAGTTTCAATTATAATATGAATTTTATTAAATGAGTTAAAATCAATTGACTTTTCAAACTTTTCATTTAGTTTTTCACAATTTACTCTGAATGTCTGATTCCAATTATAAATGAATTCATTTTAAGGAGCTTCTTTTATGGAATTATCCTCAAATAATAAGTACCTGTTGTTAGCCGCCATCAAACTAATTTCAACTCACAGGAACCCCATGTGACAGAGGAGAACTTCCCTATAGAATTTTCTAGGATGTAATTGTTAAGGGGTAGGAACTCTGGCGGCACAGTAGATAAGTGCCTTGGCTGCTGACCTACATACAGGTCAGTAGTTTGAACACACCAGGCACTCTGTGGGACAAAGAGACAGCAGTCTGCTTCCATAAAGATTTATGGTCTTGGGCACATATTGCTCCCAGTCCACCTGGAACAAAGCAAAATAAGGAACAACAAAGAAAAAAGGAAAATTTGAACCCAAGAGTCTCCCAAGGCCACATAAACCAGAGAGTGCATCAGCTTGAGACCAGAAGAACTAGATGGTGTCTGGCTACCACCAGTTGCCACCCTGCCAGAGAGCCCTTGATGGAGAGGGAGAAAAGTGAGATGCAGAGATCAAAATCTAGCCAAAAAAAAAAAGATCAGACTTGATAGTCTAAGACTGGAGAGATCCCAGAAGACATGATCCCTAGAGACTCTGTTAGCTCAGAACTAAAATAATTCCCAAAGCTACTTTTTCAGACAAAGATAAGATTGGGCTATGTGACATAAGGAAACATAGTGGTTAGGTGCTATGGCTGCTAAACAAAAGGTTAGCAGCTTGCAGCGCAGTTCTGCTCTATCCTGTAGGGCCACCATGAGTCAGAATCAACTCTACAGTAATGTGTTTGGTTTTAGGTTTGGGGGGATGAGCCATAAAATGATACTGGTAAACTATGTGTTTCTTGGTTTAGGGAGATACATAAGACTAAATGGGCAACTCCTACCCACAGGTGAGATGTGAAGCTGGTTTAAGGGACATAGGAAGCACACTGTACAGAGAGCAACTAGGGTCATAAAACAATGTGTCTAAATTTTTGTATAAGAAATTGACTTGAATGGTAAACTTTTACTTCAAGTACAATTTTAAAAAAAGTTATCTACAGTCTTGCAGAACTTACAGGGCAGTTGTACTCTGTTACATAATGTCAACATGAGTTGGAATCAACTGGACAGCCATGGGCTTTGGCAATCTTTATGGGAGTCTGCAGCCAGGTCCTCTGTCCAGTGGAGATACAAAGAGAGTCTGAACGGCCAGCCGTGAGCAGCCACACACATGACTACGGCGCCACTGCTGCTCCTTAGTCAGTATCTTCCACATATAAAACCAAGTTTATAGAAAAACTCTTTACAGTTTAACATTATATAAGGTCGAACCAACAGTACACTGTACTAGCCTCCCTTAATATGCAAACAGATAATGTTAACATGAAATGGTTCTATGGCTACACAAAGAATCTTCAACAATCATTTGCACTCACCCAAAGAAAATTCTTCAGAGAAGTTCAAAATGCTTTATATGAACTTGACAAATGTGGTCAATTTTCAGTTTAAAAGGAAGCCCTGGTGGCACAGAGGTTTAAGTGCTCGGCTGCTAACCAAAAGGTTGCTGGTTCAAAGTCACCTGCCACTCACAGGAGAAAGATCTGGTAGTCTGCATCCATGAAGATTACAGCACTGGGAACACCACAGTACAGTTCCCCTCAGTCCCATGGGGCTGCTTTAAGTCAGAAGCAACTTGATTTGGGGTTTTAGTCTATGATAACTTACAATTTTTTTTTCTCTAATGAAAGTACTTTTCTTCTAAAAATGAGTCATAACAGAACCATGTTAAATCCCAAAACAGCCATCTTTCAAAATGTAGTAGCGTGCCGTTTATCTGACCCTACCAGAAATCTCCATTTTAGCTGGAAAATTCACCATGGATCTGAAGCCAGCCCTAATAGGTGCTCCCTTATTTCCCCAGGCAGATTTCATTATTATTTCATTTTCTACCTTCTCCAGGAGTGCAATGAACACAACCATTAAAATACTACACTGTATTCTAATTATTTGCCTATATGTCTATTCCAATCACTGCACAGTAAACGCTTTAAGGACAGAAAGTATGTTTTATTTATCTTCGAATTCTCAGTATTCAGTAGAGGTCTGGCACACTGCAAAAATGTAATTAATCTCTGTCATAAAAAGGAAGGGAAAGAGTGGGAAGGAAGGGCTCAGACTTGTTTTTTTTTTTAATACACTGACATTTCAAAATAGAAACCTATCTAAATTACAGCAGTTATTTCTTTTTTCCTACTGTACAGAATAAACAAAATATGCTAAACTTCTTTTGTAGACTGACGGTCACAAACTGAAATATCAATCATCACTGAGTGCAGCAGAACAATGCCTTCAGCGCTAATCAAATGCTGAGGTTGGCCGTTCCATGAATGCATCTGCCGTGGGGCTTTTCCCACTGAGGTTACCTGTTCTAATCTCTAGGAAGAACTGAAGGGTTGACAAGGAAATCCAGATAAACAGACGTGATAAACCAGAAACCTTAATAGTCCTGGGTCACCCCTAACACATCAGCTGAGGAGGCTGGCTGTGGGACACCTCCGGGGTCATCTCTGTATTTCTAAAAATTCAGAGGTAGAAAGGTAGTGCATATCTCATTTCATTGTCTATTTTTCATGAATTCTGCCTTCTAAATACAATGGAATTCCAAACTTTCAAAATGGCCTCTAGATGCATGTATAATTTAATAATTAAAATGCTTAATTGTGTGTTTGAAAAATCTTAGTACTCAGCTAAGACCAAACTGTATCATTTTGTAATATCCAGACAGCTCGCAAAAAAGCTCTGCATTTTAAATACTGGGTTTTAACATATCACAACTGTTTATTTTGTAGATCAAAGTCCTTTCCAGATATGCCAACATCAAAGCAGTTTCAAAAGCCACAGCTACAAGTTATAGAGGTCATGAAAAGTCATTGAAAAACTACTTTTCATTAAGTCCAACATCAGGAACAAGCAGACAGTGTTTTGTTTACAAAAGAAACTTGCACAGTGAGTTGACATCAGCCCAGTCATACCCATCTGACTGAGTGCCTAAGGAAAACTAGGTGATCTCTCCAGGCCCCAGTCACCTATGAAAGCCTACTACAAGCTTGAACCATAATAGTCCCATCTAAAAATCTGCCCAAATCCCAAAGCAGATGCCAACACTAGATGTCTTCGACTGGTTTCTCTACAGAAACACAATCAGTAAAGTGTATAAATAGAGAGAGAGAGAGATTTCCATCAAGGAAACGGCGCATGCAGTTGTACAGGCTGGAATGTCCCACGGCTGAAGGTCTGAAAGAAAGTTGCTTCTCCCGATTCACGCAGGCAAAGGGGCTTGCAAGCCCAGGATCAGCAGGTCAGGAAACAAGGCCCTTGCTCACAGGCTGTGTAGATCAACAGAGCTCGAGATCGGCAGGCAAAAATCACAGGTAAAGGGCTAGCTTGTGATCTCTGAAACCAGAGGGCAGAGGAGCCAGCTGCAGGATCCAGAACAAGCGGAAGTCCACAAACCTTGCCAAAATGTCCACTCACACTTGATGCACGCCACCTCCCCAAGGAAACTCCCTTTCAGTTGATTGCTACTCACAGCAGATCCCATCTGGGAGGTGTTCATGTTGTGTCAAATCTTACTGCATGACTGCCATACCACGTCACAACTGATGAACCTCTAAGAACACGCTCCATTCAGACTGACACACAATGCTAATGACCATGGCAGGACCACTGCTGCCACCACTCTGCGGTAAATACCTGTAGCAACGCCACACCATTAACCACCAACCTTTCATTTACGGTTCCTACCAGAGTGGGAGCATGATCTTGAAAGAGTGAAGGAAGCTGCTGCAGGAACTTCTGGATTTCCATTTTCACCTCTCTTCTTCCATTAGTTGGAGGCCCTGTGTGGTGCAAACTGTTACATGCTCAGCTGCTCACTGCAAGGTGAGAGGTTTGAGTCCACCCAGAGAAGACAGCCCTGGCTCTCTACTTCTGAAATTCAGGCACTGAAAACCTCATGGGACACAGTTCTACGGGATACACATGGTATCACCCTGAGTCAGAAGCAACTCCAGGGCAACTGGTTAGTTTGGTCTTCTCTTTGTTAAGTCCCTGCATCGTTCCCTCAGAAGATGAGCTGGTCAGGAGAGACAGCAGCACACAGGCACTTGCTCTGACATCAGGATTTACACTTGACTGACATCCAAAACCCCTAAAGCCAACTGCTGGGAACAGCAAAAGTCAAGTCAAAGAGGAGGCAGCCTCCCTTAGTATTTGCACGTCTTTCCCCCAAACACACTTTCCTGACCACTGAGAGACTCGCCTCTAATAAAGGGAAGCCTGTGGAAAGGCAACAGTACTATCACTTATTAGGAGGCAATCAAATCTGGGCCACATGAAGGAATAATAGTAAAACAGTGAGGTATGATTTTAGCATGCAAGCACACACGCTGACGTCCTAAATACATGTGTGCGTTTATTTCTGCAGTGGGTTAGGAAACCTACTTTCAATTGATGGGTGTGTCTAATTAATGACACCTTCAAAGTAGTATTTCTTGGAACCCTCGGATCAAGAACCCTACCTGTATACTAGAAACCCTGGTAGAAAAGTGGTTAAATGCTATGCCTGCTAACCAAAACGGCAGCAGTTCAAGTCTGCCAGGCCCTCCTTGGAAACTCTGTGGGGCAGTTCTGCTCTGTCCTCTAAGGTCATTATCAGTTGGAAATGACTTAACAGCAGTGGGTATTTTTTTTAATCTGTCTACTAAAAACTCTTGTGCGACAACTTTCAAAGTAAAAAAGCTGTTCCTGAACAGTGAACGTACACCAGAGGGTGATGGAACAATCCATTCAAGGTTGGGCTCCACGCCAACACGAAATGTCAAGGGCTGAGAAGGACGTTCAATATCTACACCTTGGAAGAAAGCTCCTGAGCCACTGCCACCACTCAGCTGGCTCTCATTGATACCAGGCAGAACTCTCCAAGGGGCCAGCTATTTAAGGGTCCACCTACAGATTCTATGCTTTCATTTCAGCTTCTTTTTTCTGCACCCTTGCCTCTTTGGAAGTAGAGAGCCTCGCTGTCACCAGCACTAAATTATCCCAACTCATCCTCAGTCATTAAGTTATCCCTCCATCGTCCTTCCCCCAAACTGAACCATCTCGTATTCTGACAGCTTTTTCCATGGTGTTATTTTCTAACTGGTGCATCATTTTCATTGCTCTCTTCTGAGTTCTCCTTGGTTTTGCCACCTTCTTTCTAAAAATCCTTCCATTGCTTCAGTGACAGTAACAACTCATCACATTTCTGTGTGATTTAACTGATCAAATGGTAACACAAGCACTCTACAAACACAGAGTGTTGTAAAAAAGCCAAATAATTCTAGCGAAGGGTTGCTGTCTGGGAAGATACACTACCATTTGGGCAAATACTTCATTATTACATGTAGTGAGGAAGTGCACATACCACAGGAGGCAAAGGCTACTCTAGGTATGTAAAGAATCGGAAGTCCAAGTACGGACGCAGGAGCAGTCATTTGGCCAGAGTCTACGACAATCGGCAAAGAAAGAACTCTGAAAGAAATACCAGGCTCACGAGGGTGAAGAGCTGAAAGAGAAGACCGAGCAGACGGTGAGATCGGATCACGGCTCCTACAGGACCACCGTCTGGTCCTGCACGACCCCCGCCCCCCGCCACTGCAAACCTGAGAAAATGCAACACTATCACGCAAAGAACATGCATGACAGTTCAAGTGTTGCTTCAAATACTAGCTGTGTGTTCTGGAGCAATCTGTGGAACACAGCTGAGCCTCATTTCTCACAGAGTTACCACACGACTAAATCAGATGCTATACTTAATATGTAGTTACCATGACACGACTCAGGCAGGCACAGAAAGCCCACGTTAATCTGTGGCACATTAATCTAAAGCATATGACGTGCTTTTTCAGTATCTGTTAGTAAAAGATATTTAGATATTTAAAGATCTCATTTTTAGTCCCCTTGTAGCATTCTGACATAATTTTTAAATAAAGGAGATGGATATAAGCAAAACAGAAAAAAAACATGATTATTTTTTAACCATGTAATTTAATAAATTACTCAGTAATTTACAGTTGTAGGAAAAGTATGCTAATTTGATTCTGATAGGTATTTTAAAAACTCCAAAATAAAAGCCGAAACTACCAGCTCAGTATTTTGCAAAGATACTTACTAAGATATTTGGTTGGGCTATTAGAAACTCATTTCACCGTTTCTTGTAAACAGGTTTGTTATATAAAGAGCCCTAGTGGCACAGTGGTTAAAGCCATCAACTGCTTGCTGCAAGCTTAGTAGTTCGAAACCACCCACAGCTCCACGTGAGAAAGATGTGGCAATCTGCTGCCGTGGAACTTTACAGCTGTGGAAACCCTATGGGATTGCTATGAGTTGGGATCAACCCAACGACCGAGGGCTTGGGTTTGGTTTGGGTTACACAGAATATTTTCTTGCAATAGACCCATCAGATGTTTCTAGAGTAATTTTATTGCCAGGGCTTAATAAATGCTTATGAAATCATCATACATTAAAAAATATATACTTTTTTTGGTTCACTATATTTGTGCTTGCTCTGAGCCACTTCAGCAACACTGAGTAACTACTACTCTGTCCACAACACCATACAGACATCTTAACAGAACTTTCTATTAAAAAAAGAAAAAAAAATAAGTCAGTTAATTAAAAAAAAAAAACTCTGGTATAACAACAAAAGACTGATCTGGAATGTATATGTATTTTTCAAGTGGTCTTGCCATCAGTTTTTTCTTGTCTTCACAAGAGAGTTCCTCCTGTCTTGGAAGTGGCAATAATTTCAGGCCAAAATTTTTTACCTAACTGTGGATGACGTATGTTGACGAATCATTCAAGTCCCACGGGATCACTGCAGCCAAATCACCCCTCAGAGACACACCGGCCCCGTCTCTAGCTCTTTTAGCGATCTTCCCATTCAGTGTATTTATTCTGCATAAACAGAACCTGTTGACTGACCTCTCCCATGCGAAGTCATGGGTGTAATGGAAAAACTATGCTCCCAAACTATCCACATCCTTTATGGAATATAACTACACACACACAACTAAAACAGGAAAATAAAAAAACGCATATCCTGAGTCCATCAGTTATACTTGGTACTATGAGGCATGCGCCTGCAATCTGCCTTATGTATATGCACAAATACACAAACACACGTACATTCTTGGAGCCTGGTGGTGCAGCAATTAACAGCTTGCTGTTAACCAAAAGTTCAGCAGTTCAAATCTATCAACTGGTCCGTAGAAACCCTATGGGGCCGTTCTACCCTGTCCTACAGCGTCACTAAGGTCAGAATTAATGCAGCAGCAAATCACTTGGTTCTTTTGGATTATATATGTCACCAGGCATCGGCATCCTTAGATCTCAATGAACAATAATTGGCCCCTTAGAATAAATAACTAAGTGATCAGCCCAGAAATAAAAAATAATTTTTCTACAAAAGCATTTATGGTAGCCAGCATCATTACAAGTTTCTTCTCAGAAGTCAATAATCAGTACACAAACTTTTCACTGTCCTAGCAAGGTGTGCTTTCTATTTACCCACACTGGTTCCCAATGCTTTCTAGTCCATGGAAACATCATACATTCCCATTCCTCCTTGTAGTTAGGTGAAACCTAAAGACTATTTCTGGCTAAAGGGTTTTGGGCAGAAGTCATGTGTCACTACTAAGCCAAACCTTAATTGCTAACAGGAGCTCCTCCACTCACCTTCCCTCCATGGCAATCAGGGGGCCTGGATTACTAAGCCACTAAGACACTCAGTAGCTCTGGAGAGTACCCACAGTGCAGGAGTGAAAAATAAATGTTCATTATGTTAAGTAACTGAAATTCTTGGTGCTGTTTGTTACGTAATAGAACCTAGCCTATCCTGACTGGTAACAGATTCAATGTTTCTGTTCTTCTTCCATCTGGGTGGCACAAGTGGTCTGCAATGGGCAGCTAACCTAAAAGCTGGCAGTTTAAACCTGACCAGCAGCACCAAGAAGAAAGATCTGGCAGTCTGCTTCTGTAAGGTGTATAGCCAAGAAAACCCTATGAAGCAATTCTACTCTGTAATATATGTGGTTTCCATGAATCCGAATCAACCCATGGCAATCGGTTTTTTGCTTCTTCCATCAAGGCATAGTTTCCTGAGCTACACCATGTTTGTATGGGAAGGTTTCTTAGAACAAGGGAACAGTCTTGGGTAAAAATTTTAAAGACACTGGTGAGGAGGAGTAAAAGAAAACTTTTAGGAATACTGAAAACCAAACAAACATGAGGTTAAATCAAGGAATGAACTTAGATGCAAGAGATGAAATAATAGCAAGAGTGAACTCTAGAGAAGAGTTGTTAAGGAACACAGAAGACGCAGTCAGAACGTGTCATTACAGATGGATATCAAGGTGAATCGTAGTCCCATTCTCAAGTCACTCGTCCCTGCCGTAAAGAGTTCCAACTGCAGAGTGTAGTCAGCTCAACTCTTGAAAGAGTGTGAAACACTTCTGTAGTTCAAAACTCAGATTTCCTTTGTTACTAATGATTTTGCTCCTGCCCTGCAGTCCTGTAGGTGCTCGTCTGGCTCAAACTCTCCGCCACGTGAATACGCTGGCTGTGTGGCGTCCTGATCCCTGGCGCTTGGCCTGCTTGCCGTCTCACTGCTGCTGAGGTCAGTTTGGAGCCAACCTGCTTGACTGGCAGGTCCAGACTCCTGACACTCAGGGCACATCTTGGTTTTTCCACGCCCACTTGCCGGTTCAATTGCAATATTCATCACACGCACACTCCCAGCTTGATTAACTCAATCAGCTGGTACCCAGCAGCCTTTATGTAAAATACAAACTTTATGAGATGGCAGAATAGCTAAAAATAAAACTCAGAAAATCTTATGGCATTTACATAAGAGGTACTTTTTCTTAATGCAGTTACAGAGACGGTAGGTATATACCACGTAGACTGCTTTATGTGATTAGTAAACATAAATGACAGCATGCTTTTTTAATCTTTTAAGGGTAATTAGTATAAAAAGGAGCCACAGTATTGTTTGTGCAATACTGTGGTTTATAGAGCAGGAATTTCAGTTTCTACAGAATTATAACACTATGCCGGCCAGCCAAGTGCCATCGAGTTGGATCCGACTCACGGCAACCCTAGGGGTCAGAGTAGAACTGACCCCTAGAGTATTCAAGGAGCGCCTGGTGGATCTGAACTGCCGACCTTGTGGTTAGCAGCGGTAGCACTTAACCCACTACAATAGTAATTTGAAATTTCCTAGCACTCTGCCTCAAAGAGGACATTCCTGAAAGACCCGTCGTCTTTGCAAGCTACAGTCATTAAAACCAAGCACTAGCCTGAACGCTTAGCCTTTCTGTGGTTAAGAGCTCAGCTTCTAACCAAAAGCTCAGCAGTCTGAACCCACCAGTTGCTCCTTGGAAACTCTACAGGGCAGTTCTGCTCTGTCCTACAGAGTCACTGTGAGCTGGAATCAACTCCACGGCAACAGGTTTCTGTTTCTGGTTTGTGACTTCCAAGATCTGTCCCAATCCTTCTGTATGCAAGTTAGCAAGCCTGAAAGGAACTCTGTCACACCTCAGGCCCCAGACAGCATCCTCTCCTTCAGCTCATCGCCTCGGACACCTACTGTGCACCCCAACCCTTCCAGACCAGAAAGGCATGGGGTTTCCTTTCCAAGGCATCCGAAATTCTTCTTCTCACTGCAATTACAATAGTTTATCTTCCAAATTTGTGTTCTGTAACCTAAAAACTCAGTGTTGAAAGTTCTCAGAACTCTGAAACTGTGTATCTTGAAAGTCTAGCCTTGGACTTTAAAAAAAAAGAGGGGGCATTAGATAATCTTCAACAAGCTGTCACACCATCCTAAGTACTAAGGTGCCATCAGAGGACACTACTTTAGAGGAGTGGGGTCTCTGATAATGAACTTTTTGGTGCCCACAAAAATGCCTATGGCGGGCTCACACATAACTTAGTTTTCCTCTATCAGAAAGAAGGTTGACCAACTGATACACGCAGATGAATGTTGATCGCAGCACAGTCCACAATGGCAAAAAGATGGAATCAACTCAGATGCCCAACAACAGAGGAATGGATAGGTAAAATATGGTATATATACTCAGTGGAACACTATGCAATGACAAAGAACAACGATGACTGCATAAAACATCTCTTAACCTGGTTTCAGATGGAGGAGTGGAAGTAGTCAGTGACAAAAGGACAAATACTGTACGAGACCCCTATGGTAAGAACTTAAAAACAGACCCATGCATAGAAGACTCTTTGGCGGCCGCAAGGATGGGGAGGGCAGGAGGGCGAAGGGTTTAGATTAGATAGTTGATAGAAACCTGACTGGGTCAAGTCTGGGACAGCACACATTGGAAAAAAGATCAATGTTAACTGGACTTCAATATGACATGATTACTCCTCCCATCTTACTCCAATACTACAAGGACAGAGCAGCTGGGGTGGGGGGCCAGCGACTATGCTCTCAGGGGAAATTGAGGCCAACTGGCACAACTAGCATTTTGCTAAGAGAGCAGTCTGCACCCCACATTGCTGAGTGGCGTCTGGGTCTGAAACGCTGCCAAGTTGCCATCTGAGGGTACAGTAAATGGTCCCAACTCAGCAGGAATGGATCATCACCAAGGAACAAAATGACAAGGGGGAAAGAGAAACCAGAAGATAGAGACCCACGTGAGTGGGTGACTACATCGACCTGTGACCGCAAGAACCAGATGGTGCCCGGTCACCACCAGTGATGGTCATGATGGAGCTCACAAAGTTGAGTCTCACTGGCAACATAAGAATAAAAAGAGGTGCACCCTGAGAGCTCCACTAAAAGACCACAATTGATGGTCCACAGGCCTTGGGGTTCCCCTGGGAGCATGGCCCCTGGCTCTGATGCTGCCCCTGTCCATAAATCATAATGGAGGTCAACTTTTTGGACAGGAATGGATTGGACTTGGTGACACAGCATGACTATATCATGTGTGCACTTTACAGTTTTATGCATCTAGAAGCTGTTGTACTGCTGACCTCTTTCTGGAGGCAGGGGAGTGGGTAGAGAGAAGGGGATAGGAGATTGCTGCGAGGATGGGACATGTATGGAGCAGAGAGGAAGAGTGTGCTGTCACCAGGCAAGGAGAGCAGTGGGAACTGCATATAGGTGGGCATGCAAATTTATATGTGACTGTACGTTTTCAGTCAATCATAATGATAATAATTATCATTAACTTTTGGTGAAACTGAACAGGCTGCTTGTTTTTCTTTCTTTCTATTAATTATTGGCTTTAAAAGAAACACACTGTCAGAAACTACCTTTTAAGGAAAGGGAAACCCAGTTGCATGGCAGAGAAGTAACTAGACAGCAGAATGCATTCCAACAACACAGGAATCACACACAACTGGAGTTGGTTCACGCACAGAGATCAATTAGATCAGCAGCAGCTGAGAACCATTAGCTGCTGCTGGCTGCAGTGGGGGTGATGTTTTCCTTTCTCCTCTGTTTTCTAGAGAGAGTTTATCATTTTCCTTTGCAAACAGCGCCTGAGGGTCTGCTAACCTTAGAGGCTGGAAAAGGACAACAGAAAACAGCTAAGCAATCAAAAGAAGATTAACACCAGTATCTTGTTCGTGTATTAAGCAATTCTACATCAGTAACAACTGCTCAAAAAAAAGACTGTGAAGAATATTTTATAAAGTCAATTTTAATGCTTAACATGACAATACTATCAATTTAACAACCCTTGGTGTCTACACTTTTTTTTGTTTTAAATTTCAGTGATTTTTTCTTCCTATATCCATTTTCTTCCAGGGCTATTACTACTTTTGTGACTCATTATTTAATGCTATTAAAATGAGGTTAAGTTTCTCTTTAGAAACCCTGGTGGCGCAGATGGCAGTGGGATTTTTTTTTTCTTGGATTGTTTTAGCTAACTAATACCTATGATGTGTTGGTTTTGTGACACCAATTAATTACTATAGTCAAAATTCTGAGAAATACTTTATCATGCTATTTTTTACACTCATATGACAAATGATAATCATGGAACAACATGATTTAAACAACTGCTGCACTGGAGCTCTGTACGAAGCACTGCAGAACTCACAAACTGTTCAATTACGTGTCTTAAATGCTGATAGCCAATAGGAGTGTCATGCAGCGTCTTCAGAAAAAGGTCTCTGTCATGGAGACTGTGCTGACCTGGCCCCTCACCACTGCACAGCAATCAACATCAGCTTTCCATTTGCTACAGCCACACTTAAACACCCAGGTGGCAGAGGCTATGTGCAAGTTTAAGTGCATTTTCAGGAGGTGGTCTTTCAATTCAAATTCCTCACAGTGGGTTTATCTTTTAGAGGCAGAATCAGCCAAGTGAAGTGCCCTGGAGTCGCAGAATTAGGCCTGTGCAAATGTGTGCAGCTATACCCAGCAAACACCTGTTCAAGGACAGAAATGTTTCTCCTCCTCTAGGACCTCTTGAGGATGCTGTTTCCGTCATTTGAACTGCAGGCCTAGGGGAAGGTCTGTAGCTACCTGCCATACGTGCTTTCTTTCTCCCCCCGTGGACTTTTTTCTTTCTGGAAAATACTCCTTTTCTCTTATTTAACTATTCTCATTCATCAAACATTTAATGATCACTTACGTAAGAGATACTCGATACATAAAAGTTAATATTACAATACCCATCCTCCTCAGGGAACTCAGTAACTAGAGGAAAAGACGGTTAACTAACACATTCAGAACAACGTGATGAGTCTATAAAACTGTGGAACACAGATTTTAAAAGAAATAACACTGCACAAGAGCTGCATCCTTTGCAAATCATCACTAAGGATCTGCGTCCAGTGAGTGATGTTTTCCTAAGGGGGACAACAATCAGTACCACCACTAAGCTTTCCCTTTAAGGAGATGTCTTTAGGAGGTTTGTTTTGGTTTTTACTGTTCTTAAGTCACATTTCAATACTTTGTATCAGATCCTAACTGGCCAGACTGTCTCTGGTGAAGGATGTAAGATAATCCTCACTGTGCACTTCCTGACACTTCAGCACTTAACTTACCCCATGCCATCTCATTTAACCCCCGTATTGTAATTCTCAGCCGCTTCATTCACTCGTTTTCTGTGGCACAGCCCTAGTGTAAAGTAACTCACAGGGGTCCTCCCAAGTAAAGCTAGGAGTGAAGACAATTATACTTGCCTATATTTTTCTCTTTAAAAAAAAAAGCTCTAAGGCATTAGCTTTCTTCACGAAATCTGCCCCAAATTATACTATGACCGAGATGCAAGAATCTGGAGCTCTGGGGCTTTTAACATTAGCACTGAGTTGATTACAGACAGTAGGAGTTATGCAGTGATCCCTGGATATACGTTTTCTGAAAGGTTTTCCAGTCTCTGAAGTTTGAAAGGGGAACGGAGCCGGCTGTCTTGTGAAATGCCAAGCCCTCAGTGACAGACAGTGAAGATCTCTGAATCAGGCAGATCAAAGCACTGACATCCACAGACCGAGAAGCGGCATATAACCAACGACATGATTCAAGTCCCAAACCAAATCCAATGCCACTGAGTGGATTCTGACTCACAGTGAACATATACAGAGTAGAACTGTCCCGTGAAGTTTCCAAGGCTGTAAATGTTTATGGCAGCAGGCCGCCACATCTTTCTCCCATGGTGACAGCAGTTCATTTGAAAAAGACGTTTGGTTAGTATTTCTAGGAGTTTTAAATCCATTTTAGTTATAAATGTTATTAACCTAAACTGGAAGCTACTCAAACGTCCCTGAAACAACAGAATGGATAAACTATGATATATTCACACAGTGCAATACTAATCAACAATGAGAATGGATAAACTACAACTACACAGAGCATGGATGATCTCAGAGACAACAGTGCTGAGTAAAAAAAGCCAGGCACAAGACAGTGTATACTATATAAGACCATTTACATAGTCACTTATCTAAGTCAAGACTAATTGACAGTGTTGGAAGTACACCCAGACAGCCCCTAGTCTCTGGAGGGGGTAGGACGCAGGGATTGAGAAAGTGCTGGCACAGGGGAAGGTGCTGGCAGTGTCCCCCCTAAAGCCCAGGAGGAGGGAGCTGGTTACATAGGTGCATTCACCACAAAAGAACTTTTCAAGCTGTATACTGAGGACTGTACACTTCTCTGTTATACTTCAGAGAAGTTAACTAGGAAAGTAACAGACACACTAACTCAAAAAGTCTAACAAAATGGTATGTGTTACATTTTCAGTCTAAAAATTGTTGCTTTCTATTGTGACCGTGTATGCAATGTACCCTGAGCCAACCAAAGAAACAGAGGAGTCCAGCCCAAGAATGCTCCTAAAAGACCTGAATCGATGGTCTGACAGCCTGGAAGCTCCCCTGGGAACGTGGACCCTAGACCACTGCTGTCCCAGAATGGAAACCAGTAATGAGTCAACTCTTCAGACAAGACTGGACTGGACTCCGGGACACAGCATGACTATATGGTGTGCATACTTGATGGTTCCATGCATTTACAGGATGCTGTCCTACTGGTCTCCAAGGAGCCGGAGGGGGTACAGGAAGGGACAGATGCTTGTTAAGAGGATACTAGACATACAGAGTGAAAAGGAGGAGTGTGCTTGTCACGGGGGCGGGGCGGGGAGCAGAGGGGGCTGCAGGTAGGTGGGCATTCAAAATCGATGTGGACTGTAAACTTTCACTTCATCACAACAAAAAAATATTTTTTTTTTGCTTTCTAACTGTGTTCCCACATTCCTTAATGTTTCACGAACACAAATGGTATTACCTTCATGCATCTTGACTTTTTAAGACATTGTGAAAATCACACATCCATTCACATGCAAATGAAACACTAAGCAGGACTTTTTGCTTTAATGTTGAAACTCAGTTAAAAATCGAACATGGAGTAACTTTTGAACATTTTTCTATGTCAGACAACTTGGATTATGCCATCAAAAGCAGGGACCACTGTTTCTCCAACAGCAGTGACAGAAAACGAGGGAAAAACCCGCAGAAGGAAATAACAGTTCTCATGGCCATTCTTCCTGAGAGCAGTTCTTTTATTTCTAAGTGTTCATTGCTACTGCTGCCCACAGCTACAAAGTAGGTAGAAGGCGGATTTATTCTTGGGCCTTGTGTTTGTTAAGCTAAGTTCTCCTTTTCATCTTCTACCAAAGTCATCTCATCAATTAAGGTGAATGCCGAATATCTACATTCCATAATATTTCCAATAAAATGTGTATAAATAAGTGTTTCTGGAGTAAGGAATAAAATAAATCAAAAATTGTTAATTATGCAAATGTAAATACACACTAAAACTGACTACAAATAAACACGCCAGTGCATTACAGAACACATTTGCATTCTATAATCAGAACCATGGTTTATGGGTGCTAATATTCTGTCTCTGACACCAAGTAGTTCACCAAGTTTCATAAAGATTAAATGTTTCTAAAGCTATGAGGGAAGCATGTTTACCTTAGCAAGGAGCGGCTCTCGATCACTATCTCGCCTATGCTAAATGTGTAATGTAATGTAATGTAATGAAATGAGCCAAGACAAAGAACACCACAGGCCTAAATTCCCCTTTCAGTCTAGACAGATGCAAATAAGAGTTTTCATCAACACCCTTTCTTCCCTGTGCCCACAAGCCAATTTCAAATCCAAAGCCTTCATCTGAAACAGCGAACTTTATAAAACGCTTAACGCTGAGGTTAGGAGCCCTGGTGGCTGAGGACTTAGGGACTCAGTCTGAATGAAAAGGTCAGCAATTTGCACCCAACCAACTGCTCCACAGCAGGAGGACCTGGCCATCTGCTTCTGTGAAGATGACAGCCCTGGGACACTACGGGGCAGTTCTCCTCTGTCTTACAGGGTCACTGTAAGTCCAAATCAAAGCAACGAAACACAACGCTTACATCAGAAGTCAACAAATGCTTGTTGCCTTCGCTTTCCTTATCACACATGATCAGATCTGCTACACAGAACTGTACATACATAGTTACTTAGCCCACAGACTCTTGTGGTTTGGTTTCTGGCTTTTTGCTAACTTTTGTATCATCTCATTAATCCTTTTTGAGAATTAAGATAAAGTGATACACAGTTGAATGTTGTTTATCTCAAGGAGGCAAAACTGGCTAGATGCTTTAGCAGAGACAGTTTGATCAATGACTATATTGTTAAAATCATTAAAATTATTTTCTTTTAGAAAAGAAAACAGAGGCAGAGGGAATGGAAAAGTAAAAGGGCACGAAAAAACCAACCAAACCGACTGCCATCAAGTCAATTCCAACTTGCAGTAACCCTACAGAACAGAGTAGAACTGCCCCATCGTTTCCAAGGAGCACCAGCTGGATCTGAATTGCTGATGCTCTGCTTAGCAGTGCTAACACTTAACCACTATATACCCAGGGTATCCAAAAGGGCAGAAGTGAAGGAGAAAAGATCACTCTCTGGAAGACCACTTAATGTCTAATAGTGGCTATGGGAGATACAAAGTTTTAAAATGCAATCTTTAATTTCTGGTCACAGCTTGTTTAGGTGCTCATATTTAGGCCGTATGCCTAAACTTCAATTTTTAGCTTGAGGTCTTCCAGACTGAAGGTGAAAGACACAACTGTTTTCAGTGGCCCATGAGTCAGCACTGAGTTTTCAGCGGCTGATTTTCAGAAGCAGATCACCAGGCCTTTCTTCCTGGTCACTCTTAATCTAGAAGCTCCATGGAAACCTGGTCAGTATCACAGCAACACGATGGCCTCAGTCTCCACTGACAGGTGGGTGGTGAGTCCACAGAAGGTGCACTGGCTGGAAACGGCATTCTGGTCTCCCACCAAAAAATCTGCCACGGACATCTGCGCTCTTACAAGCTACCAAGGCTGCCACCTGAGGTACACCAAATGGTCCCAACTCATACCAGAACAGGTGATCACCAAAAACAAAGACAGGAGGGAAAAAGAGCCCAGGAGACAGAAGAACCCATCTGAATGGGTGACTGAACCAACATGTGACCAGAAGAACCAGATGGCACCTGGCCACCACCAAAGACAGCTGTAACGGGGTACACAATGTTGTACTCCTGCGGCAACTCAAGAAAATGAGGGGGGCACCTCAAGAACTTTACTAAAAGACCACAGCTGATGGTCCAGCAGCCGGGGGGGGGGGGGGTCCCCTGGGAGCACGGCCCTCAGACCTGCTGCTGCCCCTGAGCAGAAAACATTACTGAGGTCAACTCTTCAGACACAAATGGACGGGACTCGAGGACACAATGTAACCACATGGTGTGTGTACTTTATGGTTTACGCATCTACAGGATGCTGTCCTACTGGCCTCTTACAGGAAGAGAGAGGAGGGGGCAGGAGACTGTTAAAGAGGATACGACATGCAGAGAATGAAGAGGAGGCGTGTGCTGTCACAGGGCAAGGAGAGCAGAAGGAGTTGCCAATAGGGCATGCAAATTTAATTTGGATTGTGTAATTCCACTTAATCACAATTAAGAAAAAGAAAAAAAAATTTAAAACAAGAAAACAACAAAAAAAGAAATCTGTCACTGAATCACTAGTGCCCCTAACAAACAAAACTAGGAGAGGAAATTGTGTTTGTCTATCTTCATACACTTACGGGACTCGTAACACTAAAAATGCAATCTATACAGAATCTGAACAGTGTGACTTTAGTTCCCTCATCCATAAAACTGGGACACAGTTAATACCCATGATTGTGAAGATTACAGGAGATCCTATTTGCCAATCAATGAAAACATCACCTGGCACACACGCACCACTCTGAATTTCACCATGATTATTCCAACTAATATCATGACCACAAACTGTGGCTTTGCAGCCTGCTCTCTAAGTCTATAAGCCAACCTCCAATATTTAATTGTCCCCAAATCAAAACCCACAGCCATCAAGTCAATTACGGACTCATGGTGACCCTACAGGACAGAGAAGAACCACCCCAGATGGTTTCCAAGTCTGTAATCCTGGTGGCTTAGTGGTTAGCAGCCACAGCTTGACAGTTCAAATCCACCAGGCACTCACTCTCTAGAAACCACACGGGGCAGGTCAGCTCTGTCCTACAGGGTCACTAGGACTCAGAACCAACTTGACAGCATTTTAATACATTTAAATAAAAACAGGTTTTTATTTGCATTCTTACAGCGTGGAGTGAGTCGCCCTTTCGGTTAGTGCTCGAGTGCTTAACCACTGTGCCACCAGCGCTCCTTTCTAATGCTGCAGTGGGGTGAAAAAGCTGCATTTTAGGCTGTTGGCTACATTCTTACAAGACAGGGCTTCTGATTCTGCGATAATACTCTTCTTGAAACCATGGTCTATATTTCAAACAAGACACGGTCATTTTCATGAGTAAAGACAACTTTACCCAGGGCCGCTAAACCTCTCTCCGTGGTGCTGCTGTCTCACTCCTGATTCTTCTCTCTGTGTGTGTGTGTGTGTGTGCGCGCTGCACGCGCGTGTGTGTGTGCGCTGCGCGCGTGTGTGTAGGGCGATGGGGACTGGTGAAAGAAAAGAGCACAGACAAAGTATAGGAATGAGGACACCTAACAGGACAAAACAGTGGAGTGCCGGGACAGAAGGTAAACAGATGGTGTCATATCTGCCCTGAAAATCCCACTTTAAACCTGATCATCCTTTTCCCATGCTTCCGGTTCTCAGTCAGAACACTGTTACCAGCACACTCATCATATTCCTGGCATTCAACCTTCCTTGTTTTGATTTATTTACAGCACATGAGGAAATTCTTTCCAATGTGTCATTATTCCAGAGGGCTGGGAAGGGCTTCCCGAGCCGGGGGTCTCCTTTTTATACCTACAGTTTGTATCAGCAACTAATCCGGCACCTTTCCCATAAAAGCAGTGCTTTTCATGAGTCTTTTCCTCCAGTTTAACATTTTTAAACATACATTTTTTACCTAAAACAAGTAGGTTAGCACCTTTAAGGAAGATTTACATGTGTGTGTTTTGTGATGGCAAGCAGCAATTACTTTTATAATCACCTGTTTGGATTTCACACTTATTTTTCAAGAGCATGACAGGCACTTGCAATCATTTCACAAGACAAGAAGATCATGGCACCTAGTGAGGCAGGTATTATTTTTCCCCACTTGCTATGAAACAAGTAATTTTCAGAATTTCACTTGTTCAAAATCCACTTATAAATACTCTGTGTCATGGACTGAATTATGTAAGCCCTCCCCAAATGGGTATCAATTCTGCAGGGCCATGATTCTCAGTATTGTGTGACTGCCCTCCACTTTGTGATCTTCCTCTGCTGTAAATTCTAATCTCTGCCAGTGGTCAATACACTGCATTATGTTAAAGAGGATTAGGGTGAGACAGTAACACCCTTCCTAAGGTCACCTCCCTCTTGGAACATAAAGGGAGCCTCCCTGGAGTGTATCTTGCATCACCTTTTACCCTTATATTCTACAAGAGATAAAAGGAAAGAGAAGCCAGCTGAGAGTCGGGGATCTCATACATCCAAGAAGCAGAGCTGGGAGCAGATTATGTCCTTTGGAAAGGACCCAGGGATCCTGCACCTCCGAAGCTTCCAGTCCGGGGGAAGAGTGGTGACAGAGACCTTCCTCCAGCAGAGGAAGACTTTCCCGGGAGCTGATGCCCTGAATGTAGACTTGTAGCCTACTGGACTGTGGCAGAATAAAAACTGTCTTTTCAAAGCCATCCACTTGTGGTATTTCTGTTAGAGCAGCACCAGAGGACTCAGAGAATTTCATACCGAGACAGCAGTGTGCATACAGCTCTAACTGATAGTGTAGAAGCAGTTTTGAAACTATTAATGGATAAAAGACGCAGAAAGAGATGAGGAGAACGTGACACCAAGGAAGGGTGAGAAACAACCAACAGAGGACGGGCAGCAGCAGAACTAGCCCAACACAAGACAGTTCTGGAGCTGACCACGGAGCAAAAGAGCTCAGTGCCTTTGTGCAGAAGGCTTCCGGGAGGAGTTGGGTGCCTCTGGGCAGTTAGACTGGTGGAGCCCCAGAACTGTGGAACACTTGCTCAAGCAGGGCTGATTTGGGAGTGACGCCACGGTCAAGAGGACGCAGGAAGCAGGAGCTGAAGAGACAAGAAACACAAGGAGCTGAGTTGCCCTGGTCTCAACAGGCCAACAATCTTGGCCAACATGGCCAAGATCTCAGAGGTTTCAAAGAGTGAAGCCCTGGCCTCCAGTGTTTCTAAGGATGGAGCTGCCACTCAATTGGGCTCAGAGAACAGTGCCACTTAAGCCAAGGGAGCAGAGCTGCTGTGCCAGTGGGCTTGGAATGCAGAGCTGCAGCCCAAGGCAGGGGGCCTCCACTCAGAATCTCAAGGGTGTAACCAAAACCTCGAGTCTGGAAGACAGGGCCATCATGTAAAATATCTCAGAGACCTGCAGATTATATCCACAGGCTTGAGGGCTAATGCCGTATGTTCTGCTAATTTGCTTGCCTGTTAATTCGTCTTACTCTGCAACTTCTCTAATGTGCAACGGAAATTTGTAACTTGTGCCTGCCTATGCTACCACTGTAGTTTGGAGGCAAGTAACCTGCACTCTTGATTTTACAGTGAAGGGGAACTTTTTACTTTGAACTTGGAGTTAATTTAAGACTTCCGCTATGACATGATGGGGTGAATACGTTTTGCATATTGCAAAAATGTAATTTTTAGGGGGGGCCACAAGGTGGAATATCATGGATTGAATTGTGTCCCCTTAAAAAACAGGTGTAGCAGTTTGGCTGTACTTTAGTTTAAAATGTTATGTAAATGAATGCTGACAATTTTGCATTCTGAAAACCTGATACTAAACGGACAAAAAATTAGAATTTTTTTAAGGGAGTAATTAAAAAAACTGTTGCTGTCAAGGTGATTCCAACTTAACACTGACCCTATAGGACAGAGCATAGACATTCAAAATTTAGCACGCTGGACATGCCCCTTGTTCATTACAGGACTGTGGGAGAAAGGAGAGCCTGAGTGACTTGGGTTCTAATGCTGCTTCCAATATATTTAACTATGTAACTCTGGCAACACAGTTAAGCTTCTACACTTTGGCTTTTAAAAAACAAAACAGGTGCCATCCAGTAGACTCTGATTCATGGAGACCCCATGTCACTCATAGCTTAAATGGAAGTTAACAAAACGAAAATTCACACAATTATGCACATATTTGAAGACTGCAAATACTTCCCCCCTCTTTTCACCCTCTATTTCTCTCAAGTATTTCAATATTTGTAGTTACTCCAGACAATTAAGAAAACTGAAATAAAAACAATCACTTTTACGTCTTCAATTATTTCAAATCAGGATAAAATTAAGCTGTTTTCGGGAGCATACCTACCATATTTTAAGAACAAAATTTATTTAGAGATATATGCTACTAACGCAATAAAAATATACCTTGTTCCCAAATGTTTAACAGGAGAATAGGAAAACTGAATTAATCCTCAAACGAGGTACAAACCCAGGGGCAAGACCAAGATACACAAGCATGGTCAAAAGTCTGAAGAATCTGACAACAGCCTAGAGAATTTCTGAAGTAAATGCTTTCAGAATTATCTGTTTCAATATATGGTTGATTATTATGATTAATGAAATAATGACATGAATTATTAAAAAATGAAAACCAACTAACTCTACCATATCATCCCATCTCATCCCTATTCAAATAAGAAAAAATTAAAATTTTAAAATCGCTGCAGAATTTGGATCCGACTCGACGGCACTTGGCTTGGTTGGTAGAATTTTTTGAAAAGGCTACAAAAAGAATTCCCTCAAAGGATGCCCACAGGCCCTCTGCTCTGCTTCCACCAATGTTAATATCCAATCACATACAATGATGCACATCAGGAGATTAACAATGCCATGATCCTATTAACTAGATCTACAGACCTTATTCCAACTTTACTAACTTCCTTCCGGCACAGGGTCTAACGCTGGAGTTCCTACTGCACAGTTGTCAGGGGTGTCTCCTCAGTTTTCCTTTAACCTGGCACAGTTCCTCTTTCATTGCCTTGACATTTTTTGAAGAATACTGGTAAATCTGTAATATGTCCCTGATACACAACACCTCAAAAGTGATGTGTGTCCTCAGTGAATGCTATCAGGAAGCACGACATTCATGTCTCATTACTGGTGACATCCACCTTGATCACTTGGCTGAGACGATCTCGACTTCCCCTCTTGTAAAGGGACTATTTTTCCCTTTGCACTTAGGGAGCATCTTTTCGTTACCTGGAAACCCTGGTGGTGCAGTGGTTAAGTGCTACGGCTGCTAACCAAATGACCGGCAGTCTGACTCTACCAGGCACTCTTTGGCAACCCTACAGGGCAGTTCCACCTTGTCCTATATGGTCACATGAGTCAGAATCAACTTTTGAAGACAATGGATTTGATTAGCTACTTTGTGACTTTCCTGTTCATAATCACACTACATCTTTCAAAAACTGATGATTCTTGCCTGGAACAATTATCATTATGGTGTTTTTCAAATGGAGCCCTCATTCTTCATTTATTAACTGGAATTCTAAGGCCAGGAAGTGCTTTCTTTTTTCTCTATTTACTTAGTTATATATGGATATTTACTTTGATTCTGTAGGTTGTAATCTATTGTTCCATTATGTATTATATTGCTCAAATTGTCCCCATTTACACCACTGAGCGCTCCTTGACGTTGGCTCTTGTGTTCCTTTGATATGTTCCTCTCCTTTTTTGAGCATTTTCTTACTTCTGGCACACAAGATGTTCCAGCTTCACCTTGTACCTCCCCTACCCCAGTACCAGAATCAACTGTTTCTCCAAGGATCCCTGGTGGCTTTTACTGGGGTTTGGTGTTTACAAACCAAGAGTTGGGCCCCAAGTATCTCACTGATGCTTTTGGGTCCTCTCATGAACCTAGGAAACCTATGAATGTATACACATGCATACTCTCCATCTGTATTTCTGCATCTATAACAGGCTATCAATATATTAAAAAAACAAAAACACTTGTTCACACTCTCATCTGCACTTCCAATCAAATGCCCCATTCTTGTTTCTCCCTTGTCTACCTTGTAGCTCCTTTCCAGGGCATAAAAAACCTCACTTTTAATATCCAGAATATATTCATTTGCTCCATCTTAGAAGACATATAAAGTTGTTTCAGAACTGTTAACCCATACCTCAGATTCTGCTGGGTTTTTATGGAGCTTCGTGACGCTGGTCCTTTGGATCCACACACTGTCGGTGGCTGCAAGTGTAGCAATAAGCATCATTTCCAGCCTGCCCCAACATGGTAACACACGGCCCCATTCAGAAGAAATCGGGAGTCATTTCTCCCAAAGTTAACAAGTCTTGTTTACGTTATCTCCCCAACAGTTCTCAAAAACTGCCTGTTTCTCTTCTTCCAAGGCACTGTATCTCTAAGCTAAGGCACTGCAAAGTCTTCCAACTTTGTTCCCCTGCAATCTGGCGACTCCAGCCAGTGATCCTTTAAATACACACCTCTGATCTTTTTTAATGCTCTGGATCTTTTTAATAATAGCTTTCTCTATATCTCAGATAAAGTCAAAAATGCTCAATTTTGACTAAAACACTGTACATGATCTAATTTCTACCAAACGTTCTAACTTCAAATCAGGCAACAGATGCTTCGTGTTACAGGTTGACCTGGGTCCTCCAAAAAGTTATGTTGAAATCATGGTCCTTAGTGCATCTGAATGTGACCTCCTTTGGAAGCAGGGTCTTTAAAGATGTCCTCAGTTAACATGAAGTCATGCTGTAGCAGGGTGGGTCCAAATCCAATATGCCACAGACAGACACACTGTGAGAAGACTGTCAGGGGAAGAGGAGGCAGGAATTGAAGTTACACTACAAGACAACAAATATCTAGGGCTACCAGGAATCGAACAGGACACGGAAGGCTCTCCCACTGGAGACGTAAGAACGCACCCCCTTTCCTCATGCTCTGTCTAGCTTAGCCTTCTCTCAGTCCCTCTTTTACACTCAAAGTCTTGCATATCTGCTCTCACTACCCTAAAGATGCTCCCATATCCCCCTTAGTCTCGCCATCTGTGCATACCATTCCAGTCTCCACGGAAAGATCATTTCCTCAGTAGTGTGGTCTCTGAACTGTCAAAATAAGTAGTTTAGGCACATTCTATCTGCCCATTTACCAACGGTTTGGGCTTTCAAGTTGGCATGTATAACTCTTTTTTAATTCAACTCGCAAGCAAAGAAGTCTACAAATTTGAGGTAGACTCAAATCACCAATATATATTTCAAATCAATATTTAAGTTTCTGTAACAGTACTGGAACCCCTCGTGGTGTGGTGGTTAAGAGCTATGATGGCTAACCACAAGATGTGCAGTTCAAATCCACCAGGTGATCTTGGAAACTCTATGAGCCAGGCTCTAGTCTGTCCTTTAAGCTTGTTCTGAGTCAAAACTGACTCAATGACAATGAGTTTGGTTTGTTTTTTTATAACAATATTGATTTTCTAAACTGGTTTAAAGGCCTACATTTTCTTAATTTGCAAAAAGGTTAGCAGGTACTCCAAAAACAAGTAAATAAAATGAAAAAATTTAAAAAGTAGTACACTGTGGTGACACAAATTTAATAAAGTGCTTTATAGCATATCCTTTTCTCTAAGCTTTACAATGAACTCTTAATTTATATTTACGAAAAGTCTAATGGTTAAGGCAAATGTTTCAGTTTAACTCCCCGTACTTCAGCTTTTTAAAGATGTATAACATCTCTTAACACCTGCATGAATTGGTGATCTATCTGCTTATCTAAGAAATTACACTTTATATTACTTCGTAAATCTACTAAAAAAGTTTCCAAGGCTTATATGATGTGATCTGGTCAAAATAAATCTGTCTCTGTTTGTCACAGTCATCCAGTGAAATGCCACAAGTGGGCAGCCATAACAGAAAAATTTATTTCCTCACAGAATAGTAGGCTGAAAAGTCTAAATTCAGGGTATCAGTTTCAGGGGAAGTCTTTCTTTGCTGGCTCTGGAAAAAGGTCCTTGTCACCACTCTTCTCCTCGACTGGGGGCTCCTGAGGCTCAAAGACCTCGAGTCCTAAGGACACAGGCTCTGCTCCCCATCCTGCTTACCTGATGCCTTGGGGTCCCCAACTCTCTGCTTGCTTCCTTTTCCTTTGTATCCCAAGAGACTGCCTCAAGAGACAATACAATCTTACAGATGGAGTCCTCGATTCACTAACCCAACCACCGCCTATGCTCCTTCATGAATGTAACATAAGCAGGATTTACAACATATGAACCCCACAGTACCAGGAATCATGGCTCAGCCAAACAGCTACACATTTCTGGGGAGCGATACAATCCAATCTGCAACAGTGTCCTCTATTTAAACTTACACAAAAGACCGGCAAAACAGACCAGACCACCAAAAACCAAAGTCAGTTTCCCTAACGCTGCTGCTTTCGTCTACAACATCATCTATGACTTCTTCTATACAGACTTAGACCAGGGCCAGCAATAGGATGATAAAGTTCCATCTCTTGGTCTTTTTTTTTTTTCCTTTTGTCCACTCAAATCTCTTCCTGTAAGTAGGTAGCACTGATGCAAAAACAGTAACAATAATCTCTCCAAGAGGGTCCCCTAAAAACACTGCCCCTGGACTGGTGGCTCAGAACTGAAACCAGCTCTGAAGCCAACTCCTCGGACAAAGAACAGAGTGGATCTGGGACCACAGAGTGAGGCAGGCGGTGTGAGTGCGTCACAGGTGAATAAGAGGCTGTCCAACTGGTTCCTCTCTAGAGTGGAGCGGAGAGGGTGCAGAGGAGGGGGCAAGTGTTGGGTGGGTGGATACTGGAAGTCCAGGCTGGAAAGGAGGAGTGTGCTGTCACAGGGTGGGGAGAGCAGACAGAGCTGCACAGAGGCAGGTGCTCATGTGTTTATATAGCAAACTCACTTGGATTATAAACTTTCACTAAATCGCAATAAAAATAAAATTTAAAAAATAATAACAATCTCTCCAAGAACACTAGGAAGTTTTACTAAAGATGTAGAAACATTTTAAAACTCCTCTAAAAAGAGAAGTTTGTAATACTACCACTATTCTCAGTACACCTTGCTTTATATGATGGCACACATTTCAATTTAAGGTAAATTGGCATATGGATAAAATCTGTTTCTTTTTTAACTAATATGAAGAGTCAATATCGACTTTTCTGTGTGGACAAAACATACCATCAAACTGAAACTTTTCAGAAATGACACAGCTGAGAGGATAAGGGATTTGCACTCCTATCATCCGAACCTGAGTTTCCAGCTCTAGGAGGCACTAGGGGATGACCCCAGGTTAGTCACTGCGGAGCAATCAATCCCTTAACATGGCCCTCCGAGTCACAGTCGTCGGGGTGGGGGCTGAGTGGTAGGGCTGGGTGCCTGTGGGGTGTCTGTGGGCACTTGGTGGTACAATGGGGTGTCTGTGGGTACCTCGTGGAGCTAAGTTAGCTAACTCCCAGAGCTACATCTGAGTACTCACAGGCCACGGCTTACAGGTGGGATGGGGTGCTGTGAGACACTAGCAGAGGAGCTAAAAGTGCTCCGTAACATCTGCCCGAGCCAGGCAGAGGCCAAGGGGCCAGGAGAGGCAGGACTGCGGGCAGAGCCAGGAAGAAGCCATTCTGATGGAAGACATGTATCCCATGCTCTACTGAACCTGAACAGTAGCCTGTAACTTCCCTAATAAACCCCATAATCATCATTACTGTCCGCAAGGTCTGTGTGCCCACTGCGGTGAACTATCAAACTCAGCAGAGAAGCAAAGAGCACTGTGGGAGGAACAGTTAATACCAGAATTGGTAATAAGGCTGGCGGGTGGAGGCAGGCCTGACCTCCTCTTGTAGGAATCAGCCTTGGGCTGACCCTGAAGGGGATTCTCCCCTTCTGAAGTTGGAGGAGGTCAGAAGCCCCTGACTTGCCATTTTTACTTTACTTAACCTCTGTAAGCCCTGATTTGTTCATCTATTAAAGGAGATGATGACAATAACATCATGTATCTCACAGTTATTCTGAGCATTAACTGGCTACACGGCCCTTGGTAAACTGGAAAGTACCCAACCTCAAATGCTTCTGCTTCTCTTACTGCTCACTGCTAATGTAACACCAAGAAGCTAGGTTTCAAACACTTCTCGATTATTTTAATCCTGTCCTTCACCACAGTCACTGCCCTAATAACAACAAGTAAATGCTAAGGAAGTGTTTTAGAGTCTTCTTAATCTTCTCCCTGCAGGAGGAAAAAAGTGTGAGCTAAACAGGCAGGTGCTGTGGTTCCGAGCCAGAAAATCCATCCTAAGGAACCCCCTCATCTCCATGGGAAACTAAAACATCAACATCTCTTTTAGCTTACTCACACAGTTCTCTGAGAAAACATTCAAGGCTGGCCACTCCGATGTCCTAAAACTTGTTCCCTCTGGCTTTTAGCCCTGTAGAGGGATGGAGAGTTAAATATTATATGTGGTGCATGTTGATAGCCTAGAGACATTATTAGGCATGGTGGTGAAAAATGCGTAAATTGTAATAGAACTCCTTCAAAGATCTAGAAGTTCAAGAGCCCTCTGCATCTGGTATCCTCCCGAGACTCCCTGAACAGTTGGAGACTCACTAGCCTCAAAGAGCCTCCCAGGACCATTACCTATTTCAGATTAAGGATGAAACGATGTTCCAGTCGAGACCAGCAGGAGCCCAGAACTAGTGGCGGGACCGCAAACTGGGGTGAGGAGGGGAGAGAAACAGCAGTCAGCAGCACCACACTCCCTCACCTGCTCCACAGCCCGCAGCCGAGGAAGAGCTGCTTTGCCACCTACGCACCTGCATTTTCCAGAGCTAAGGACCAGGCACACCTGCCATCACTTTCTAAAGTGCCAAAAAACCCTTTAGAAAGTGCTGCTTTTCTCTAAAAGTCAGTGATTTTAAGGTTCAGTACGATACATTTGGTTGGGACTTATGAATAGTCCCCCAAGCACTAAATACGAGCTCTTTCCTGATACCGATAATGTCACCTGATGCGGCTCCTGACACCCGTTACCATGGCACTCAGAGCTCCACTCTGTGACCAGACGCAACAACCCTCCTCAGCCCTGTCCTCTGTCACAACTATTGTCTTCCTTTCATTACAGAGGTCCGGACTGCATACTTTTTCTTTTTTAATGGTGATATTATATGTACAGTTTTTAGATTTTAATGGCACATTTTTCAGAAGTGGCAGGGTGTAAGTAATAACACATTAATCACCCCACACGTACAGCGATGCCATCAGCGAACCCAATCATCCCACAACACATCCCACACTTCTGCATTCAGTTCCCACCTTCCTGCTCTCTTACCCAACAAACCAGACAAGCAGACACCAACTAGCACACGCTCCTTATGAAAAGCTGAGTTACATCCCGTGCTCCTCTCTCAAAGCCCACCAGTGACCTCCTGTCTCACCTATGCCAAAATCCTTACCACAGCCTTCGGGATTCAGCACGACCGAGCCCCTGCTTCCTCTGCACCCTCGTCCCTTCCCAGCATCCTCACGGTCCATGGTTCGTGCCACGGGACCTTCCCTGATGTTCCTCTAAGAAGCGAAGCACATGCTTTTCTCCCTGAGACACTTGTCCCAGGGAGAGTGGCACAGCTTGCCCCTTCATCATCTTCAGATGGTTGCACCAAAATCTCGTACCAGAGAAGACTTCTCTGATCACTCCATCTGAAATCAGAACATCACGATCCCACTTCCCAGGCTGACTGTGCTCCAAAGGTTTGTAGCTCACTGTCTTGTTCCACCACTAGCGTGCACACTCCAGACCACAGGCCTCCTCCCCACACCCTGCGTCTTTCCTGCAGTTACACTGCTGTCTTCTGACCCCAACAATGCCTGGTGCACAGCACAGAGTCGCAACTACTTGCTTAGTAAATAAAAGACTGACCTACCGAGTAAAGCTCCATCTCCCCTCTGCTTTATATCAACACTCCAACTTCTAATTTTTAAAGTAATCAGCACCACTAAGCCACACACATGAGAACACTCGGCATCAACTCAGTGGCAGTGGGTTTTTCCGTTTGGAGGTTCTGGGTTAAATTCTCAGCTTTCATGTGGAATACGTGCCATGCCAACACCCCTCCTGTGCAGCTGTCCCCTGTTTGTCACTGGAGTCTTGAGTGCTGCTGTGACAGTGAACAGGTTTCAGCAGAACTTCCAGGCTGAGGACAGGAAGAAAGGCCTGGTAATCTATTTCGGAAATTCTGGGGATCACAACATTCTGATCTGCAACCAACCAAAGGACGGCAAAGGACTAAGCAGTGCTGCATTCCACAGTGCACGCGGGTGCCACGGGTCAGGGTGGCGCCAACACAGCCTACAAACAACCCCAAGCAAACCCACTGCCACTAAGTCGACTCTAACTCACTGTGGCCCTACAAGACCCAGCAGAACCGCCTCAAAAGAAACCAAAACACTCATCGCCAGTGAGCTGATTCCAAATCATAGTGGCCCCACGGGACCGAGTAGAACTACCTGACTGGAAATAAAAAAAAACTCATTGCCATTGAGTAGATTCTGACTCACAGGAATTCTACATACAGCAAAGGGTAGAAATGCCCCATAGGGTTTTCAAGAAGTGGTTGGTAGATCTGAACTGCTGATCTGCTGGTTAGCAGTTGAGCTTTTAATCACTGTTGCATGAGAGTTTCTCCTACATAATACACAAGCTGATTAAAAAAGCAAAAGCACAGAAAGACAATGCAAACATTACAAAAGAGTGGCTATATTAATACCGAAAACCCTGGTGTCAAAGCAAAAAGGAAAATTAGTAGAGACAAGGAGAGACTATATAACAATAAAAGGATCAACCCATCAAAACAACGTAACAATTCTAAACATGTACACAGCAGACAAGAAAACCTGAACGGAAAACAGGCAAAATCTCAATTATAGTTGGAAACGACAATACCCCACTGCCCGCGATTGAGAGAATGACTTACTAGACAGGATACAGAAGAACTGAACAAAGAAAATCTACCATGAGGACACAGATCAAACACTCCACCCAAGAGGAGTTTTCAAGTGCTTGTGAACATTCACCAAAACAGATCTCACCCTGGGCCATAAAGCAAACTTCAAAGACTGCAGAACAACCGAGGACACCCAGAGCACATTCTACGGCCATAACGGAGACAAAGTAGGTACCCACAGCAGACTGCCAACAGAAAATTCTCCAGTTACAATTAGACAGCACACTTACAGATAATCCATGGGTCAAAGCAGTCTTGAAGCTAAGAAATAGACACAGAAGTGAACGGACACGAAAAGACATCAGTATTAAAGAGCCGGAGGGTAAGGAAAACAGACCAATCTTCAGAGCAGGAGCCTTTCAAATGACTTCTGTCGACTCTGCCCCACCAAGAAGGTGCACCTCACTCTCCATCTCCACAGTGGGAGCCTCCTTGCAAAGACGACAGCGTGGAGAGTGGGTGGAGGGCAACGCGACAGTGGAAAAGCTTCACCAGTCTACCTGTGCCACGTGATCAAGCTCAACACCACCAGTGACGAGCTGTGGTGTCTGCATGTGCACCTTCATGTGACGTGATAAAAGTGGGGCTGTATCACTGCAGTACTCCTGGCAAAAAAACTACTGACTGCAGCCTGAGGTGAGGAAAAAAACAGACAAATACCAGCAGAAGACTATTCCACAAGATACCTGACCAGCATTCCTCAAAACTGGCCAAGTTAGCAAAAACAAGTGTGAGAAACTGTCATTGTCTAGAAAATCCCACAGAGATGTAACAAAGAAATGTAATGTGATTATCTTGGATGGGATCCTGGGACCAAACTCCAAAAAAAGAGGGAAAGGAAGGGAGGCTAAAAACTAGGAAATCTGAATAAAGCGTGCCAGCCAAGTGCCATCAAGTATGGGCTTTATTTAATAATAACGTATCAGCACTGATTCATTAGTTGCGACAAATGGGCCGCACAGACACATCCTTACACCCTTTGCTGCTGTGTTGGTTCTGATTCATAGCGACCCTACAGGACAAGGTGGAACTGCCCCCCTGGGGTTCTAAGGAGCAGCTGGTGGGTCTGAACTACTGACCTCTGGCTAGCAGCTGCAGCTCTTGACCACTGTGACACCAGAGATCCGCACTAACATAAGAAATTAAATTTATAATTTAAAATCTCCACTTTCCCCCTCCTCCTAGAAAAAATAAAAAATCTCCAGACCTAGATGGTTTCACCAAAGGATTCTTCTCAACATGTGAAGAATTAACACAAATTTTACAAAATTTCCTCTAGAGAACAAGAAAACACTTCCCAACTCATCTCGCAAAGCCCCAATGTATCCTTTGAACTTAGATGCAAAACTCCTCAACAAAATATTGGCAAACTGAATCAGCAATGTGTATCTACAAAGAATTGTATACCATGTCAAACCAGGATTTACGCCAGATATGCAAGGCTGGTTCAACATTTGTAAATTAATCAATGCAAGACACTATATTAGAGGACTAAAAACAAAAATTAAAAGATATGAACTGACACAGAAAAAAACATGACAAAATCCCAATGCCAATTTATGATAAAAAACACACAGCAAAGCAAGGAAAGAGGCCAACTTCCTTAACCTGACACAGAGAATTCACCAAAATTCTATAGTTAATAACATACTAAACCAAAAAAATCAAACCTACTGCCACGGAGTCAGGTCCAACTCACAGTGACCCTAGAGGTCAAAGCAAATCATCCCACAGAGTTGCCAAGGAGTACCTGGCATATCTGAACTGCCGATCTTTCAGTTAGCAGAAACAGTACTGAAGCCACTACGCCACCAGGGTTTCCAATACTATACGAGATGGCGAAATCTGAATGCTTTCCCTTTAAGACTGGGAAAGAGGCAAGGATTTTGGCTTTCATCACTCTTATTTAGCATAGTACTGGAAGTTCTAGCCAGTGCAATAAAGCAAGAAAAATAAATAAATAGAAGATGTACAGAGCCAAAAGAAAGAAAACTCTGTAATTGTCAATAATCATCTATACAGAAAATGCCAAGAAATCTACCCCTCCCAAAAGAGTTCTAGAATTAATATGAGAGCTCAATAAGATTGCAAGATACATGACAGCACACAAAAGTCATATTTTTATAACAAGAAAAATGAAGAAACAGAATAGCATTTACTAATTATCCAAAAGAAAATCTAGCTATAAACGCGCAATACTCAATCATATTTTTATACATTAACAAGAAAAACGTGGAAGCAAAAGCAATCATCCCAAAGAAAATGAAATATTTAGGTACAAATCTAATCAAACATTTCCAGAATGCATATTCTGAAAACTTTTATAAAAGGCTGATGAGAGAAATTTTTACAAGTCTTAAATAAATGGAAACACAGGCCATGCTCAAGAATTGAAGGACTCAATCAAGATGTGAATTAGTAAGTTTAACACAATCCCCATCAAAATCTTAGCAATTTTATTTTGTAGGCACAGATAAGCTTATTAAATTTCTATCAAAAGGTGCCATAGATAGAATAGATAAAACGTTTAAAAATAAATGAAGCAGGAAGACAACTCTATCCCATATGAAGGCTTTCTATATATTTACAGGAACTCTGGTGGTGTAGTGGTTACATGATATGGCTGCTAACCAAAAAAGTTGGCAGTTTGAATCTACCAGGTGCTCCTTGGTCACTATGTGGGGTGGTTCTACTCTGTCCTAGAGGGGTTACTATGAGTCAAATTCCACTAGACGGTAGTGGGCACTGGTAGTGGAAATATACATAATAGTTACCAAGGCACTCTGGTGTTGGCAGAAAAGTAAACACAGATTACTAGTACACAACACAGAACCCAGAGATAGAGTCAAATATGACCAGCTGACTTTTGACAATGGTGCAGATGTAATACACAGGAGTGAAGACAGCTTTTCCCACAAATGGCACTGCTGCAATTGAACATCCATTGGCTAAGGAAATAGAAAGACCTAACCTTATGCCTTACACAAGAAGAACACAACACAGACCTTGGACTTACACGAAAACATAAAACTTCTACAGGGTAAAAAAGAAGTAGAAGAAAGTCCTGAAGATCTAATGCTAGGTGAAGAATTTTTAAGTTCTGACATCCAAAGCATGATCCATTAAAGAAACACATATCAAGTTGGCCCCTGTTCAAATTTAAAACTTCTGCTATAGAAAACACCCTGCTAACAGGCAAAAAGACAAGCTACAGACTGGAGTAAAACATTTAATGATGAAGGTCTTGTATCTAGAATGTATTAATGATGCTCCAACTCAACAGTAAAAAAACAAGCAATTTAACGTAAAATGGGCAAAAGGCGTGAGGAGACATTTCGCCAAAGAGCGACAGACAGCAAACACGTTCATTCACTAAAAGGCCGCAACTGACGGTCCAAAGGCCTGGGGGCTTCCCTGGGAACATGGCCCCTAGACCTGATGCTGCCCTGATCATAAATCATTACCAAGGTCAACTCTTCAGCCAGGAACGGAATGGATTCAGGGACTGAGAGTGACCATACCCTGTGTGCACTTTATGGTTCTAGCATCTATCGGATGTCATTCTACTGGCCTGTTACTAGAGGGCAGGGGAGAGGGTGAAGATGAGGGGACAGGGGATTGTTAGGAGGATATGACAGGTACAGAATAGAAAGGAGGAGTGTGCTGTCACCATGCAAGGACAGAAGAAGGAGCTACAGATAGGCGGGCATGCAAATTTAAACTGGACTGCACACTTTCACTCAATCACAATTAAAAAAAACCACATTCATTACCCTTAGAGACATGCAAGCTATAACCACAGAGAAATACCACTGCCCGCCTATCAGGAAGGGCTGAAACAGGAATCGTCAGCACACCAACCGGTAGTAAGGAGACAGAGAAGGAGATCACTGGTACACTGCTGGTGAGAACAGCACATGGTGCACCCACTCTCAGAACAGCTTGGCAGTTTCTTATTATTAAGTGTGCATTTACCCTAGGATCCAACAACTGCATTTATCTCAAGGAAGTGAAAACTTAAGCGGATACAAAAACACAACGTGGAAGTTCCCAGCAGCTTTCTAATAGCTGAAAACTGAAGAAGAAGCACCAACAATGTCCTCCAGCACATGACTGGTTAAATAGTCAGACGGCGGCGCCCCCCACCTCCACACGCCGTCACAGAAAGGACCCAACTACCGACACACACACGGTTCTCAGAAAACGGTACTGACTGGAAAGAAGTCAGTCTCAGTGTCACACACAAGTGACTCCATTTATATAACATTTTTGAAATGACTAAACAATTTGCAGTGGATGTGGCTTTGAGAGGGCTGTCTGGAGGTATTGTTGGGGTGACGGGACAGCTCTGTATCTCCACCATGGTGGTGGTTACAGGAATTTTCACATGTGATCAAACTGCATATAGCTAAACACATATACACACAAATGAGAATAAACTGGTACGAATGGGCATATGGCTTCATCAATGTCCATTTCTCGATTATGACAGTGGATTACTGTCAGGGAAGATGTCACCATTGGGAAAAACTCAGCGAGAGTTCAAGGAACTGCTGTATTGTTTCTTACAACTGCATTTGAATCCATAATTATCTCAAATTAAAGTTTAAATAAAAATCCAATATAATGAAAAGGAGTGCATATTTAACACATTGCTGATTTCTTTCACAATGAATCAGTGTGAAGCACAAAGTGCGAGCCGAGCACAGTGACAGGCACACAGTGACCAGTAAATGTTAGCAAACGCTATTATTACGTGAAAAATCAGGCATTATGTAAACCAGCTTTCAAAGAACTTCTTAGCTGCACTCATTCTTTTCAAAACAAGAACTCATTAATACGCTTCCTGGTGTATGATACCTAAATATCAAAGGATGAACCCAATGTGAAAAATACGAAAAGTATTATTACTAATTATCTAAAATTATTTGCCAAACATTTTCTTAAATTAACATGTTCAGTGCTGAAAACCACCAGTACTAAGTGCATTACGTGGGACCAAGTAATGTTTATCAACTATACAAACAGACCACCCAAGTGTTACAGAGTCACACAGGGACGATTAAGAATAACAGGGTAACAACACTGCTCTAACGTTTGTAAAAAATCTTAAGTCTTTTCCTATCACATGAACTCCTACTGAGAAACAAGTAAGCATTTTCAGCTCAAATATATTTTTTGAGTCTAGGATAAAAATTTGGTCTGATCTCAGAAGCAACTATAAAAACAAATAGAACCGGATAATTTAGCAAATTTTAGAATTCTAATGCATTTACCCCACAACTAATCTGGTCCAATCCCAATACAGCTAAGCAGTCATCTGGACTCTTGGAGTACACCTTGAGGAAAGACCCGCTGCCTTATGCAATCCGTAATAGTTCAGTTAGATCCCTCTTCCTTATACACTACCCAATAAACCACACGGACTACACAAACTCAGTCCAAACTCCCTTCCACTTACAGGATAATTATATTCTAGCCAGCAATGTAGAGGAAGTTTACTTTTGCAAATTCCTATTTATCAAGGACTACTTCTACACCAAGTAAGGGAACAGCCCATTCAAAGTCCTATCTTCTCAAAACCTGGCAGTGTACTAACAGAGACCAGTGAGCTCATGCAGGTGAAATTCTGGCCTTAGCACTGTACCCTGTCAGCTGCTCCCTCCCATTGTGAAGTACCTGATCTACAAACAACATTCACTTCTATTTGCTTTACAAATACTTTACAGTTTTAAAATCATTTCTGATTTTTGAATAACTTAGAAGGTAGCCTCCACTCTAGGGGATGTGGGGAAACGCTGGCTCCTCTACGGGATCTGGGGAAACCCTGGCTCCCGCAGAGTGTGTTTCAACCCATACCTACTTCAAGGGGGGAAAAACCCTGGTGGTGTAATGGTCAGCAGTTCAAACCCACCAGGTGCTCTTTGGAAATTCTACAGCAACATTATGGGACAGTTCTATTCTGTTTATATGGTCACGATGAGTGGGAACTGACCTGACAGCGGTAGGCTTGGTTTCGGTTTTGGGTAGCAGCAGCCTATGGAGGAGCAGTTCTACTCTGTCCTATAGGGTCGCTGTGAGTCAGGAATTGACTCTACAGCAACAGGTATAGTTTTGGGTAGATTTCTAGCACCCTAGGAGACTAAATTTTTAGCAAGATCCCGGAGTGTTCTGGTGCACAATTAAGAATGAAATCAGCTGTTCCGTTATACACTACCAGGAGCAGGATTCTTGGTGATCATTTTTCTTATTGTAAAATAGGAGATCTCTCCATTTTTCTAAAGCAGCAGGGCTTTGAGACTGCTAAAAATATTAAGAGGAGTTAAGTACAAGCTGCACCCAGGCCATGGGCGGTGAAGTGGGGATGACTTCCTGGGGCACTGTCCAGCTCCTCTGCTTTGGACAGGTCATCAAGGAGGGATCAACTGCTGGGGGAGACGGCTTCTCGTTAAGTAGAGGGCCTGCAAGGTAGACCCTCAGTGAGATGCATGGGCAAGGCCACCACGATAATGAACTTGGAAGTGCCAGCAACAGTGACAGTGAGGCAGGAGCAGGCGACGTTCAGCTCTGTAGTGCATGAGGTTGCTAGGGGTCAGAGGCCGCTCAACAGCAGGTACCTACCAATCCAGAGCTTCCTATCATCCAATACAAAACTCACGCATCTCTCAATTCCCACCTTGATTTTTGTATCACTCAACACTCAAATGTCCATCAAAAAAAAACGTGACTTTACCATCTTCTCAAAAGAATGCGGCGTCTACCTTAGCAAATTAAGAGCCAGGAAGGAGATCAGAGGTAACATAGGCAAATCTGATTCAGTGTAATTAGCAGTATGCAAAAATAATACTGCAGCCAGGACAGCTCAGCAAAATTTCAGTAGTCTATTTGATAGACTCAAAGATACAAAGGTAGAAAGTGCTTTTAGAAATTATCTAATCAGATTGTCTTTGTTTTGCAAATTAGGAAATCTCCCTGTCAAGATCACTGGCATGTCTGTTTTCTTTTTTATACCAAATTATTTCGAAATGCTACACAAAAAAGAAAACATTTCATTGCCTCAATATAGATTATGATCATTAGCCTGTTTATGAACTAAGAGATGAGTCAATGATTACACACAATAATCTTTAAACAAAAAAATCAACACAGATCTATCATCCTAAAACTGAGGTTAAAAGAAATCTAGAATGACATTTCATAAATTCAGACCTCTGAAAAAATCGTATCTTCAAAGCTCCTAAACGAAGTCAGCTCCTAATTTGCGCAAATGAGTTTCACTGAGTCTTACGAACAGGTTCATGGAACTTTTCTCAGATCTGTAAAAGACTTCAAGGACTATAAACTTTTGTCTAGCCTTCCCCGAGAGTCAATGAGCTGAAACCACGTTGGAGTCACACGTAATGATTATAACATTTACTTCACCAGAATGCACTCTCTCATCTGAAGTGGCTGGTTTTCCTGACCTTAGCAGGACTATGATTTCACCTTATGTACCACCCCCTACACCTGCAATCTTCCCACCTGATACCTAGCCAACATATCAAATGTGGCTTCCCCTAAATCCAGAGTCGATAGTTTTTCTGGCACATAACCAAGAAGAGACAAGGAGTGGTTTACTGGGCAGCTGCATTTGCCTTGCCAAGGAGGATGGGGACAGAATGAAAAGAAAAGCAACTTCAAATAATTTCTCACTCCGAGTCTCTACCACTAACCATGAACAAACCTGGCTCTAACGATCATAAGCAATCTAATTTGGTATTTGACTACAAAAGTATTTCTCCTACCTGCAACACTGTTTAAAAAGTTTCACGTTAGTGAAATGTGCCATTATGAGAATTCTCAAAAATCTGTGGAACCAAAATTTTATACAACCTCAAAACTTTTTAACAAGCTATGTAATATTAATCATAACCTCTCTCTTAACCAATCATATCGTTATAAAATTAAATGACTAGATACTGATTTCAGTGCTTCTGCTGTACCTCCTAGGTAAGCTATAGAGTGCCAGGGGTCTTAAGAGCTCTCAAGTGGCCAGCCACGGTACCACTGTCTCTGTTCACCTAGGCCCACGGAAAGCGGGACTAGTGACCAGATAGCCAGAACGTGTTGTCTCTAAGGCTTAAGAACCACGTTTAAGATATCTGTTCTTTCTCACCCCTGTGAAAATTAATCTCCATCTCTTCTAAATTTCAGTATTTCATCTTAAGTAGCCAAATGCTTAAATCAGCTGGATATTTATTTAGCGATCATCTATATAACTTATCATCCAAACCAGGACCTGCAAAAGCAAGAGCAGGAGGTATTAACAACCATTCCAGGCCAAAAGGAGTAAAACAAGACATGTGCGCACCCTACGGATTCTCTTAATTCTCCCTCCTTGAATGCTCACCAGTGTGAGGAGACATAAATTCACCATCACTTCTCACGGCAGCACATTACCCTGCACCAACTCAGCATCCAGTCTTGTTGTTGCTAGCTGCTGTGGGGTCAGTCCCTGAGTCACAACAACCCCATACCCAACAAAGGCAAACACTGCCTAGGGTTCTGTGCCATCACCGTAACTGGCTGCAGGCTGGAGAATCCTCATCTACAGAGTTTCCAGCGGTTGATTTTCTGAAGCAGATCACCAGGCCTTTCTTCCCAGCCTGTCTCAGTCTGAAGTCCCAGCGAATCCCGTTAAGCACCACAGCAACACTCACGCCCCCACTGACAGGTAGGTGTGGCTGTGCATGACGTGCACCAGTGCTGACGTCACCCGGTGCTGCTTCAACAGGAGCACCACAAAGCGGATGGCTTCAGAAGGAGGGGCTACAAATCAAAACCAACACGAGAACATATCCCAGTCTGGTAGGCTAGGAGTCTAAATTCAGTATTAGAGCACCCTGGTGCGGGAACCTCAGGTCCAAAGGATGTGCTCTGCTCTTGATGCTGCTCTCCTGGTGGTACGAGGTTCCCAGATCTCAGCCATCCTCCCTTTCCCTTGTAGATCCCAAGAGGATGGTATAAACCACGATACAATCTACACCCTAGACCTGCTCCACCAACTCAACCGCAGGCCATCCACCCTCAGTAATATCACCAGGAATTCCAACATGGAGGAACATCACACCGTAGCAGGAACCACGGCCCGGTCAAACTGCCACACAGAGTTTTGGGGACACCACCACGAAATCCATGACAACTGGTCAGGAAGCTAGCCCAGTCTTCTGCGGGAATAGTGAGAATTCTATCAGTGAACTGCCAGCACCCCCTGTGGAAGTCTTACCTGCTGGAAAAAGGAATGGACAGATGAATTCAAGATGCCTTTGATCACTGCTTAGAGAGCCAAGCCAAGTGCCACTGCTTAGAGAAATACAAGTAATTATACACATTCTGACCACTCTGAATAAAGGCTAAGTTTATAAGTCGACAGGCCTAAGCTTAAATTCCTGAAAAAGACAACAGAAATTACATAGGTGATTCCATTAAATATATGTGAATAGTCTCTCTATAATACTAAAGACTCTGAAAAGTGTTCAGATCCTAATGGTAAATTCTTCGTAGTCACCACCGTTCAAAAAAAAGCTTCTAAAAGAATATCATAATCCTGAAGGTTGAGTAATCTCCTCCTCTGAGACCAGCATCAGATTGGTACATTACTTGTGGAAAGACCACACAAACTGAACACCTTTAGTTGCCCTTCAGTATATATTTCATGAATATTCACTCTATGTTGTTGTTAGGTGCCGCTGAGTGAGTTCTAACTCATGGCGTACAACAAGACACAACACCGCCTGGTCGTGCGCCACGTCCACCACTATATAAATTTTATTATTAAATCTAAAACCCTGTCCCAGAGAAAATAAACTCTGTAGTAGCTATTTTCATTCTTAAGAGAGTCAAGTATTCTAATAGCTGCATGTGTGATGAACCAAATGACTATGTGCCTGCTGGATGCAAAGCTGCTCACATGGGATTGACCAAAAAAGCCCCTGGGTGGTCCTTCCCGTTCCCTGGGTATCGGCGCGTCTGGTTCTGGTTCCCCTCGGGCTGGGCTGGTCGGCAGCAGACAGTACCTGCTGTTACTGACATACTTACAGTTTCATTTCACTTCCACCCTGGCTTGCTGAACAGACATAAAACCACAGTCTTGATCATACGTACTGCTTCCTGTAATTTACAACGGAGCCCAATTCCCCTACTCTATTACAGCACACATTTCAACAAAGCAAAATAACACAGACAAGGAAGACCATCAAAATCCATTCAGGTCTTTTTCTTTCTTTCTTTCTCCAAAAGAAAGGTGTGAAGAAAATCTTGAAAACTTGAGGAAGCATTTTCTTAACTACTTTTCTGCGATTTTAGTCAATCATAGAGAAGTCATCGTTCTCTATGATAACAGGAGGCAGAAGTAATAGGGATGACACATAAATAACCTAACTTTATTTCTATTATTTGGCATACCTGATATTTAAATAATCTGCTAACAAGTAACAAAACTACTGTACATGACACCAACAGAAATGACGCAACACAGTGAAACCTGTGCACGGACACTCACTGGTTGAGTCCAAAGGGAAAACCACCTAAACGTCCATCAACAGATGAACGCGTAAATGAAAACACCGTCTACGTGGTACACAGTAGAAAACTCGGGGGGGGGGGGGTAGCAGGTCAGAGCTACGCCTGCTGATCAAAAGGTTGGCGGCTTGAATTCATCAGGCCCTGCTGGGAACCTTGGGAGGGTAGCTGTACTCTGTCCTGCAGGTTTGCTGTAAGTCAGAATCGACTCAATGGCACGCCTGGTAGTATACAACGGACTATCACCAGACCATTTAATGAACCATCATCTTCTGTAAGGATCGGCACAAGGCAGGTTCCCACGAGGCAGACATTACAGATACCCCTAACATCCAACTTTTCCCACCTCCCGTCTTTGTCACGTCTAACACCAACTACTTCCCTCCCTCTAGTACCCACCCCACACTCCTTTGGGTCCAAAACTCGCTTTACTGGCTCACAGAACTCACAAACTCTATCAAGGAAATGGCTTATGTGGTTGTGGAAGCTGGCAAGTCCGAAATTCACAGGTCAGGCATCCGCTTCTCCCAGCCCACAAGGCTGCAGGTGCTGTGGAACCCAAACCAGCAGGTCAGACCACACAGGCTCTGCTCATGGGACTGCGGGCAGTCCGTGAGTCAGGTCTGAGTCCCGGTTGCTAGCCCCGGGGGTGCAGAAGCCAGCTCAAGTTCCCCGAAACAAAGATGAAGCAGACATGAACTGGGTACAGGATCGAGATGCTCTGCCAACGCATCCATGAACATAACTGCGACGCACATCACACTCCAGGGAAAGGGGTACCTGAGTCACAGCCCCCGACAGGGCAGGGACTCAAAGATACACCCCACATCAATGCTGTCCCAGTAAAAGGTCGGGGATAGCTACACCACACTGGGAACAACGGCCTACACAAGTTGACGCATAACCTCAACCACCACCAGTTCCGCCTGTTTCATCTGCATAGTCCTAGTGTGTGTGAGTCCCAACAACCACAGCCAGAAGGGCTGTGTTAAGTCAGTCACCGCACCACATCCATGAAAAGACATGAAGTCCTGGTACACATTACAGCAAAAACAGCCTGCTGAGTCAAATAAGTCACTCACTGCACCCTGCTCCCCCCTCCAAAAACCCAAACTCAATGCCATGGACTCAATTTTGACTCACAGAGACCCTACAGCACACAGCAGAACTGCCCCAAAGGGTTTCCAAGGAGCTCCTGGTAGATTCGAACTGCCAAGCTTTCAGGTTGGCAGCCACCAAACTCTTAATTACTGTGCCAGTGGGGCTCCAAATACTGTTTGATCCCACTGAGTTTAAACAAATGTACAGAAGTCCAAGTTTATTAGCTGTTACCAGAGGTGGGAGGGAAGGAGCTATAGGGAGCCTGCTTACAGGGTACTGAGCGACGGCAGTATAATTAGGGTACTGCTTACGGGGTACTGAGTGACGGTAGTATAATTAGGGTACTGCTTACGGGGTACTGAGTGACGGTAGTATAATTAGGGTACTGCTTACGGGGTACTGAGTGACGGCAGTATAATCAGGTGGAAACAGTGGTAACAGCTGCATAACAAAATGAACATCGCCAATGGCACTGAATTTTACACGTAAAGAAAAGTTTCATTTGCAAATGTCTTGTTGTATCTATTTTTATGACATTGGAACTATTAAAAATGGGCTAAGCCAAAAGCTAAGATGTTTCCTATATATAACCAAACACTTTGAGGGACAGGGTGGCAGGGGCAGAGGTCTGGGGACCACAGATAGAAGGGACACCCACGTCCACTGGCATAACAAAGTTCATTAAGAAAATGTTCTGCTTCCCACATTCGTGAGTGGTGTCTGGGGTCTTAAAACCTGGCACGGGGCCATCTAAGCAGCACCACTTGGCCCCAACCTACCCAGAACAGAGGAAAACGAAGGACGTCAAACACGTGAGGAAAATACTAGCCCAGGAGACAGAAGGGGCCGCAGAATCCAGAGGTTACATCAGCATGAGACCGGAGAACAAGGGGGTGCCCAGCCACCACCAATGACTGCCGTGACAGGGGAACACAACAAAGAGTCCCTGACACAGAGGGAGAAGAATGGGGTACAGAGCTCAAACTCTATCAAATAAACCAGACTTGGCAGTCCAACAGACTGGAGAGTCCCTGGACTCCGCCAGCCCAGAACTGAAAACATCCTGAAGTCAACTCTTCAGACAACGACTCGACTGGACTGAAGACGTCAAGTGACACTGGCGAAGAGTGTGCTTCTCGGCTTACGTAGATACATGAGATTCAACAGGCCGCTTCTGTGCGGAGGAGCGCTGAGACGGTAGAAGCGGACAGGAGGTGGCTGAATGGACATGGGAGTACAGGGTCGGGAGGAGGAGCGCCCCGTCACATGGAGGGGAGAGCAGCTAGAGTTACTTAACAACATGTAAGTTTTTGCGTGAGAAACTGACGTGAACTGCAAACTTTCACTTAAAGCACAATATTTTAAACACACGCACTACTAAAAAAACAACTTCAGTGACGTGACTTTCTGTTACTGAAGTGGTCAGAGGTGGCTGCTGGAGAGGGGGAGGGGAGAGGACCCCAGAAGACACAGGTGCGGTTCATCAGACCCTGATGAAATTCACAGGGATATCCGGTCCTTTTTAAACAAGCTGGGATAGCACACACTTCGGCTACGATTTTTATTTTTCAATACATTTAGGCAAGTGTGAGAGATCGGAAGCACCAAAACTTCATTTCTGTAAAAAATTGAACTGCAGAAGTAAAGTATTGCCCTGGATAATACTGTTTTAAATAAAACTGCCGAGTCAACAAATGCAATATTAGAATGAAACTGCTTCATTCAGATTCCAAATCACAGTAACTAAGGAGGTGAAGCAGGTATAACTCGGCCCAGCATCAACTAAAGACTTCAAAACACCCATCCAACAAAAACCAGTACTCACACAGTTAGCAGTCAGGCAAACTTGAACAGCGCACACTGTGTGGCTTATACACCCTACAGACACACACACTGAGCTGCGTTCATTTACCCACTACTGAAAACATTTCTTGAACTCCACTACGGTTCAGCCCAGGCCCTAGAGAAGGGAAGAGACCTATCACAATTTGTGCCCTCCAAGAGCTTAATAATCGATCACAGTACTGATCACAGTACCAACAAACAATACTTACAATTTACCAAGTGGTGCTACAATACAGCACTGAGGAAGAAGAGATTTTCGTCTCCTGTGAAAGAAGGCCGCGTCACAGAGAAGGTGACATGTGAGCTAAAACTCACAGGTGGGCAGCAGCTTGTTGGGTAAGAGGGAAAGGAATCGCAGGACACCAGAGTTGAAGGCACATTCCTGCTGCCTGAGCCAGCTCTGGAGCCACGACAAAAAGCCTGGATTATTCCCCTTTGAAGTTTCTAGAATGCTATTCCCTGGAAGAAACAAGACAGCCAGTATTTCCATGGCTGACCAAAAGCCAAATCTGTTTCCACTGGGTCAATTGTGACTCATGGTGACTCTCCGAGACATAGCAGAACTGCCCCAAGGGTTTCAAAGGAGTAGCAGGTAGATTCCAACTGCTGACCTTTTGGTTATGAGCCGAGCAAGCTCTGAACCACTGGGCCACCAAAGCTCCATCCATGACCGACCGGTAACATGCAGAATTTACTGTAGCAGTAAATTATTATGGTCCTAAGATTTATGCAAATTGCTTTAAATTCCAAACCTGTTTCTTCATCTATAAAATGTAAATATAGGTTGTTCAGCCTATTTTAATAAGGTAGCTGTGAAGATCAAACATAATATTTAAAGGACCTGTATCAACTATAGGCCAATAAATGGAAGTATTATCTGTTAAGATCTCTCTCTTTGTCTTACAAATAAATGCACTCAACTTAAAGCACTGCAAGTAGCACTTCCGGGGAAAAACAGCTGAGGCGACATTCAAGAGGATTAACTACAATTTTGTGTGGAACCTGACGGAGGTTCCAGTGACCTCTGCTCCTCTTCTATCTATGCCTACTTTCACTAGCATACATTAACAACTAAAGAGAAGACCCATTTGAGAATATTTCGGACACTGTTGTGGGTCAAAATAGTAGACTCAGTCACAATTCAAGTTACAGTACTCTTCACGGTAGAACAAAATTTCACATTAGCTCTAAACTAACTAACATCAAAACTCTCAGGTTAAAACCGATTCACTGTTTTGCTTCAGTGAATTAAACACGAGAACTCTAAAAGCTGTGCTTATTCTTTCACGGTCATGTCACCTGAGGAAAATGCTATTGGTGTTCATAGAAGCTGAACACTTTTTTTTTTTAACCAAAGACTGTAAAGTTCAGTCCGTGAATGCATTTCTAGATTACATACGAGGTCCGACAATTAAATTTGTGAACTCATCTTGGAAAAAGTGCTAGACAGACTGCGTTGTTGAATACCACTGTGGTCACCTGTGAAGTATTCCCCTTGGGAAGCTATGCACACATGCCAGTGCTTAGTGCACCCTTTAAAGCAATTTTGGAACTCTTTTTCAGGAATGGCCATAAGAGCTGTCGTTGTATTACCCTTGATGTCCTGAGCATCATCAAAATGCTTCTCTTCCTGTATTTCCTCTATCTTTGGGTAAAGAAAAGTCACTGGGGGCTAGATCAGGTGAGTGGGGAGGGTATACGACTAGTTATTTGTTTACTGGCTAAAAACTCCCTCACAACCACTAGACACGGAAGTTCATAAACTTTCCACCATGCAAAATATCCATTTCAGGAAAAAGAGTTCCAAAATTGCTTTGAAGGGTGGAAAAGGCACTGGCATCAGTGTCCAGCTTCCCAAGGGGAGTACTTTGAAGGTGACTGCAGTGATATTCAGCAACGAGGTGTTGAACTTGGAACAATTCAGTTCGTGTACTTGATTGTCAGACCTCATATATATCATTATTTCTTTACAACATCTATTTTATTTTACCCACAAAAAGGAACTCAGACCGTATCAGGAGCATATTTGTAGACTAAGAATGCTTTGATTCATGATATCCTATCTTTTCTATTTCAGATATCAAAATATTTGTGTGACATACAATAAACCCTCCCACTCAACTTTTTTTCTCTAGCTTTACTGTTTAAAACCTTGAAACTATCTAGAACAATAAACCCAGCAAAAAAAATAAATCCACTGCCATCAAGTCGGATCCAACTCACAGCGACCCTAGAGGTCAGAGTAGAACTGCCCTATCGAGTTTCCAAGGATTCTATAGTGCACTCCAAATGTGCTACAGCATGGTGAGAAGGAATGAGAAAGAATTTCTGTACATAAATGCAAAATACCCTCAAAACATTAATCTTGGAGGAAAGCAGTCACTTCCTCAGGAATTATCATGTCACTGTTGCTAAACGAATTCTGTAATCACATGCCAAGAACCTGAGGAGCCAATTAATTTCTGATCCCCCAAATTCAACAAATAAATGAATTATACAGACATCTTATTGTGTATTATATTAATACTATTGATTATTAGATGACTCCTTGGAAACTCTGGGGCACTTCTACTCTGACCTCTAGGGTCGCTATGAGTCAGGATCAGACTCAACAGCAGTGGGTTTTTATGGAACCACATATGTTGAGAAAGTCGACAAATACCTGTCTACCAACCAAACCATAACCTTAAACCCACTGCTATTAAGTCAATTCCAACTCACAGCTACCATACAGGACAGAGTAGAACTGCTCCACAGTTTCTGCCTCTGGCAGATCTGCACTTTCAGGTCAGCAGCTGTAAGCGCTTACCCACTATGCCGCCACGGTTCCCATTTGTCTGCTAGTACAGGGTTAAAAAAAAAAAAAATTCGTGGGTTTTTGTGGCTTGGTTAAGCCTGAACTCAAATTATAAGGAGTCCTCAAATGATGATGTATTCCAGTTACAATGAACCACACTGAGGACTATCTTTTCTGTTTTGTTTTACCGTTTATATATCTTATTACTAACTTGTACTGTATAGAATGTGGTAGCAATTCTTATAATTTACTCATAATACACTCATGGTATCATTCTCAGATATTCAAAGATCGTATTTATAAAGATACTGATTAAAAAAAAAAACACATCAATTGCCAACCAGTCAATTCTGACTCACAGCAACGCTACAGAGCAGAAGAGAACTGCCCTACTGAGTTTCCAACGAGCGCCTGGCGGACTTGAACTGCCGACCTTTGGATTAGCAACCATAGCACTTAACCACTGCAGCACCAGGGCTTCCCGATAATGAAAGGCAATAATAATGCAAACTGGAAAGAAAAAAAAGAAAAAAAGCATTCGATTTATGTCAGAACATACTGACAATGGAGTCCTCCTCAAAACAGAATCCCATCATAAACTGGGGACCACTTGTATTTAAGTATTGGTATCAACTTAATGCTGGACAGAATAATAATGTAATATGAAATTACAGAGAAAATTACATGCTACTTCCTGAAGCTTTCTGAAAATGAAGACTACACTGCTTCCTGAATTTCTGGAACAACCACGGTTTTGTTTAGGCTTAGAAAGTTACATCTTACACACTTCAATTACTCAGTCAAAATAATATGCTTGACAAAATAAAATCTAAGGTCCAAGCTATCCAAATATTCTAATAAAAGTAGTAGTAATAAATAAACATACACAGAGAGGTGGTTAGACACAGCCCACCAAAGTGTAAAGCAAACACAGAAAATAATCCCACAGGATTATCCCTCATTCCCAGCACAGAGTGGCTGCTTGGCTTGAAAAACAGTACTGGGTAAAAGAGAGATATTAGAGATTTACACACAGCACTCAGTGCCAAACGCAGTGCTCAGTTTGGAGAAAACCAGTAGCTATAAAACTCAAAAACAAAACCCAAACTCACCGCCATCGATTCCACCTTATAACGACCCTGTGATGTCTAGCTGACTCCCAGTCACAAAGACCCTATAAGCCAAACCCAAACCAAACCACTGCCACTGAGTCAAGTCTGCCTCACAGTGACCCTATAGGTCAGAGTAGAATACAAGGAGCCTACAGGACAGAGTAAAACTGGCCCCCTCATGAGTATCTGGTGGATTCTAACCACCAATCTTCTGGTTAGCAGCTGAGCTCTTAATTACTGTACCCCCGGGGCTCCAACTGTAAGAATATGTACCCTAAACACACACACTTTTGTGTTTTAACAATAAATATTTTGTCCGTCCTTTCAATGCGAGCAGTTAGTAACAAATGACCAAGAGAGAGATAGATTATAATTTTATCATAAAGAATCCCAGCTTCCAACTAAATGAAGAATTAGTTTATATAATGCAGTCTATTAAACATTTCAAGAATAACTTTACTGGCCGAAAATTGCTAACATGCTTTTCTAAACCACTCATTTTTAAGTTTTTCTTCTATGTTTTGTATGCGGCTGCAAAAAGCAGCCTATTAAATCAAGTAAATAATTTCAATCTTTGTAACAAAGGATTGCAAAACTTGTTAACAGCTAAATATATTGGGAGGGAAAAAAGGTAACATCAGCACGAACAGAAAGTATCCTCCTGTGGTCTGAATTCTAGGTGAGCTATATGCTACCACAATCATGAGTCTGTCTAGCCACTGTACACCTTTGAACATGCTACTTTAAAAATGTTTCGAGGTGTGACCTGCAGAAAGGCAGTACGAAGACCTTGGAGAAAAACCAACCCCCAAACCCACACACTTACTAAAGTGGCCAAAATTCGGGAGGAAAATGATTCAGTCTCTCTAAGGTCACCAAAGGGCTTGGAACAAACTGACACATGTTTATTCAACAAAATCTACAGAAACTCAGTAATCCAACAGTGCCACTTTCAGATACAGCTGCTACTGACGGTATGTGACCAATTTGCTCCTGAGGCTCCCCACCAGTGCTGGCAGGATCCTGCAGACCTCAGCCGCATCCTAAGGCCCAACAACCAGCCTGGAAAACAAAGACGGAGAACAGTCTGTAACTGCAGGGAAGGAGAGCTTCCCGCCACACAGCTGGTGAGAACCGAACGTGTTAGCACACGCACGAGTTCAGAGTCGCGTCTGGCTCAAATGAAGAGGAGAAGGGGAGTTTACGACTGAGGTCAATGCACAAACTCCATTTCCGGAAAGGTCAAGATGAAGACATTTAAGGAAGTCTCGCTCCTTGTAACTGTTCTCACCAAGAACTTCTGCTCTGGCAGACGGTCTAAGAGATGGCCAGTCTCAGAGACGGCAAGTCCGAGAGCCGGGGCTAAAGCAGAGACAGAGCAGCAACAATAAATCCAGATCCTTCCTGTTTACTTTGGAAGATAAGAAGTTTCTAATATCAGGTTTCAGTCAATTTTGGTTAGCATGGTCAATCTGTCTTAGTTACAATACAAATTTGGTTGACAGTTTAAAATAAATAATGGCTCATACATTCTTTCTTCCCTGTAAAATACTAATTTCCCTCTATTTAATGTTCACTGGGTTTCTTAAGAAATTAACAGATACTTGTCTTTCTCATGAAAATAGGTTTTAACAACTGGAAAAATGGAAAGGATGCAATTTCCATTGCATACAACTTGCACACAAAATTGCACACTATTTTCATTTCAGACAACTACGGAAGAAAAAGCTACTTTACAAAATTATATACAAGAAGATTATTATTTAAACAGATATATCAAAAGTTTTAATTCTTGCCTGCTTATAAATTTTGGCAAGTCTTTCTTGGACATCTTCAAATTATAAACCATTTAAGAGTACGTTTTAAGTGTGTATGTATTAATTGAATAGTAACTAGTCATAATTACATTATTTAATTACCTACCAACTTCTATTTGGTGAAAGTTTAGTTCTATCCTTTAAGGACTATCCTTTAGTATTGCTTCTTAAAAATTAAAAACAGAGAAACCCAAATTCAAATTCCTGGGGGAAAAAAGCTAGATTTACTGGAGCAGCTGAGACTAGATAACCCTCCAGGATTATCATCCTGAGATGTTCCTTAGACCTGGAATTCAAACCACTCCCAAGAGGTCATCTTACAGCCAAGTTACAGACTTGGCCATAAAACAAATACCGTCACCTACAAGTACTGCACTTTTCAAAATAATTGTCAAGATGAAACCAAATGGTAAACATTTAACCTAACCACAGTTGAGAAGGCCAGGTGAGACAGAGAAGCTAGATTAACAGAAAGAGAACAGCTAAAATGCAAATACGAATGATGACATTCTGTAAAAAAGTCACTAAACAGTATGCATAGAAACTCTTAAATGAGAATCTAATTTCCTGTGTAAACTTGCACAAAAATCACATTAAGATCTCAAAAGAGAAGCTATTTTCATTACCTTCACATTTGTTAGTGTAAAAATGATTTCTTCGTGTAAAGTCATCTAATTTTGTTATTAACTGAATGCAATACAGTATACAATGGATTCTTCACACTGAGAGATAATTACGGTTATATAAATAAACCATAAGCACTGGGAAAATGACGGGAGAATTAATATACGCCACCCTGAAAGGAAGAAGAACCAGACAGCAGGCTTACAAGGAAAGGAAACCAACATTCGAAGGACCTGGCGTTGTTCCAGCCACTGGACCTATTTTCATTTCACTGAATTCTGACAACAACAGAAAACCCCAAACTCACTTCCATCCTGTCACTTCAAACTCACAGCAACCCCACAGAGCACAAGTGTGTCCACGCACAGGACAGCGGCTTCTCTTCTTGGCTGTGCCTCTCCAGAAACAGATCACCAGGCCTTCCTTCCATGGCTGTACTGGGCGGATTCCAACTGCCAACCTCCTTTCAGTTAGCAGCTAAGAACAAACCATTCGGGCCTAATCCCGACCGCAAAAATTCGTTGCCATTGCCATCAATTCCCACCGACAGGGACCCTATAAGGGAGAGCAGAACTGCCCCACAGTGTTTCCAAGTGAACCACTGATCTTCTGGTTACACAGGCAGAGCTCAGCACCACCAAGGCATTGGCATTGACCCTGACAACCATTCTCCCCTAAAAAGTTATTACTGCCCTTTTGTATCTCGTCTTTCTCCAGAATTCACCAACACTAGTAACAGACTTAGAACCTAAACCCAGGCACATCTGATTGCAAACCTGTGCCAATTCCTTCCAACATCATCTGTGACTACTGTCCTTTGAGAAGTCGGCAAACTGACAAGACTAAGGTTGGTGAAGTTCACTTCCATGGAACGGGAACCTGATTCCTAAGTCAGGAGAAAGCGAAGAGACAGAAATCGTAACCTAAGGTGGCAAACGCACGATTCATTCATTCACTCTGGTCTTTAACAATCATCCAATCCCTCTGCTAACAACAGAGAAAAATGACTAGAACTCAGTGGACAGACCATAGAAGCAGCACAGCTTCCGGGAGACGAAAAGGCAGAAAGAATAGCTGTCTACACAGTAAGGAAAGAAGCACATGATTGGAACCGGTGGGGAGGTGAGACACAGATAAACAGTGCAGTCTGGCCACAGGAAAAGGGTTAAGAGAACAGAGATGAACACATGCGCTGGCCTACATGTACACGTTCATGTTTGTGTTTATCCAGTTACGTGTGTATATGTTCCATGGGGTCCCTGGGTGGTGCAAACAGTTACGTGCCTACCTGCTAACCCAAAGGGTATGAGTTCGAGTCAACCCAGAGGTATCATGAAAGAAAAGCCGGGTGATCTCTCTTCCAGCCACAGAAAACCCTGTGGAGGACAGTTCTACTGTGACACACATGGGTTCACCATGAGTCTGTTCTCTGTTGAATGCGTATCCAGTTACAAATGCAGGTGAAGGCAGCTGGAATACACAAGCGTGTGGGCTGAGTGGTGGCTGCCGGGTAAGGTAGCACCCTCAGGCTGCCGGGGACACGTACGCCCAGCGACTGGTTGTGGAGGAGGCAGGTAAGTGTATCTCCAGTTTCCTGTCACGTGGATACAAGAGACAGAATACATCTATTTCATACTCTCAGAACTCTGTTTGTTTTATAGTCTCACTTACTGGACAATTGAAACATGAATGGAAATTTATTACAAGTTTATCAAATAATAAAATCTGTATTTTAGGAGAAAACAGAAAGGAGATGAAAAAGATACCAGAGCAGAAATTCCAAAAACGGCGCTGTGAACCAGTGTCGCTTGGCTGCCCCCAAGTTACTGTATTTTTACACGAATCATGTGCATCGCCTGCATCTGTTTGCTGGCTGTGCCCTTCCTCTGCCCAGCATTTTCATAAGTGCAGCATGGTCATCTGCCTTTTTAAGCAGGGACATGTGCACGAGTGTTGGCAAGGTGGCACTTGCGAAGGGAGGACACCACAAGCAAACAAAACACAGAAGACGTGCATATAGCACATGAGAAAAGTTTTTAAACGTACATGAATATATGTAAGATGTAATCAATACACAAGTATTTTTTAAACACAAACTAGATGGCATCAAGTTGATTCAACTCACAGTGACCCCATGTGTGCAGAGTAGAACCACACTCCACAGAGTTTCCAGGACCGTTGTGACCTTTCAGAAATCAGCAATCAGGCCATACCCCACCCTCACTCCACCCCTCCACGCCGCTGGGTGGGTTCCAACCACCAACCCCTTCAGTTAACTGTCACGGGATTAACCATTTATATCACCCAACTTGAAGGCAGAGCATGTGAAAAGAGCCCATCAGTCTCTTCTTCAGAGGACATCACTTCGGTGAGTTTACGCTCATTTCACATACAACATCTTTAATAAAATAAATAATCCATATAACCGAAGCAAGGAGATTCCTAGATCTCAACTCTGACCCACTAAGACAGGGTATTCTGGGTCACAGGGTCCTGTAACTTCCACCGACTTCCAGAGAACAGAGGTACAGGGCTTGAGAGCCAAGGCGTCACCACCGCCCCACCAAAAGCAGAGACACAGGGGACATCACTGAGCTTCCCTTTCCAGACCCGCTTCAAAAGGACACTGAGCCCCCGAACTGGGAAAGCACCTTGAGGAACTAAAAACATGGTGGCTGCCCAGTTCTTTGAATAAAAAAGGAAATGACAAGCTTGAGATCTTTGTTATGCCTAAATTCTTTAATTCTCCTTTTTTGGTCATCATGGGTTTCAAATGACAACCTAAATGTTAAGATTGTCATTACCACCTAAATGAGCTTTCATTTTTTTGGACAAAATCTAAGAATCGGTCAAGAAAGCTGAAATAATGTGAAGTTTAAATACACGTTATTTTTCCTGCCATCTGAGGGTACAGCAAATAGTCCCAGCTCAGGAGGAATGGATGATTACTGAGGACCAAAACAACACGGGGGAAAGAGAACCCAGAGGACACAGAGACCCACATGAGTGGATGTCTACATCAACTCCTGATGGTGCCCGGCCACCACCAGTGATAGCGGCAATGGAGCTCACAAAGTTCAATCTCACTGGCAACACAAGAATAAAAAGAGGTGCACCCTGAGATCTCCACTAAAAGACGGCAATTGATGTTCTAGGGGCTTCAGGGTTCCCCTGGGAGCATGGCCCCTGGCTCTGAAGCCACTCCTGCCCATAAATCATAATGAAGGTCCACTCTTCGGACAGGAATGGATTAGACTTGGCGATGCAGAGTGACCATGTCTTGGTTGCACTTTATAGTTCTATGCATCTACAGGCTATCATCCTGTTGACCTCTTACTGGACGAAGGAGAGTGGGTGGAGAGGAGGGGAAAGGAGATTGCTGGCAGGATAAGACATGTATGAAGCAGAGAGGAAGAGTGTGCTGTCACCTGGCAGGGAGAGCAGTGGAAGCTGCATATAGGTGGGTATGCAAATTTACACGGGAATGTACCTTTCCATTCAATCATAATAAAAAAAATGTATATATATACACACTACTTTTTGTATTTTTTCACATATTCAGGGACTTAAATGTTGTGGGGTATCAAATGGCTCACGGAGAACAGAAACGTCTGCCACACTGCTCCCGCCTGGCGAGCCCTGGGAGTCACCACACGGAGGACCTGTGAAGGGGTGCCTCCTCTCTCATTCAGCGACTCACCCACAGGCCATCCAGGAAGGCCTCACAGGGATACGATCTAGCTCCACAGTTAGATTTTCCCTTCCTCAGCCCCTGTTTGGCTGGTTTCCTTTCTCTTGTCAACAGCTGTCCTGAACCATCATGCCTCCCCAGTCCCCTGCTCTGTGACGGATGCCATTCACTCCCGAGGAGATCACCCTGTTTCCTGCCTCACCAGGCAATGAAGCCTTTCAGAAACAAGCTCCTTCAGCTAAAACATACCAGGGGGCCCACTGACAGCCTCTTCTCCCAACTCCCACCCCCTTTCCTTCTCCAGACTCCACCCAGACTCTGCTCTTGCCGCTGTACCTTCTCTCTGCCTTCTGCGACCCTCCCTACATCAGGACTGTTCCCTATTTCCCCTGAACCTGACATACAAACCTACCGTACACTCTCCTGCTGCAAAGAAGAAAAATCTCCCCTCAACCCGCTGCCTAGCTGGGTCCTTTCCTGCAATTTTCTCTGCTTAACTCCAGCAACAAGTCTTGAAGAAAAGTCCACAATCGCTGCCTCCAAATCCTTACCTTCCATTTCTGCCCCTAACAGCAATGTGCCTGGTAACGGCCAAGCCAGATCCTTTCAGACTTATCCTAGGGATGTCCCTGTGAGAGGTACCACTGCTGACCACTTCCTTATCGTAAGCACAGCCTCCTGGTTCTTCTCACTCCCCCGGAAGTTCTTCCAGTTATCAGCCTGACCAGCTGTGGTTCCACATGCTATAGGAACTTCAGCCACCACTTGTACCTGCTGCTACCTCTCCCATCTCCAGCCATTCTCCTACTTATCAGCCTTATGTGTACCTGAATGCACAAATATGCACAATCAAGCACTTGCACAATCAAACTGATGTTTTTAGCCCCCTACAATTCGTTTCAAATTGTGATTTCCAGTTCTGTTCACATTACATGGTCAAGCTAATTCATTAAATAGTTTTATAAAAATGATCACTTGCTTCTCAAACAACTTACACTTGTAAAATCCTAACCTTTTAACAGAAGCAACCTAATTTTATCATTTGTGAGTAACAATGCTGGAATCACACGATTATCTAAAGTAATGGACTGACTTGGGTACAGTGCTGGCAGAACTCAACTCTTGGTTTGAAAAAACGAATGGTGAAAATGCTCTTACTTAAACAAGCACATGCCCCAGTGAAGGCAGAAACAGAACACTCCCATCAAGAACTGCTATTACGGTGATGGCAGAGTAAAACTCGTAAAGAAAAATGCCTAAATGCATCAGTCCAGGGGTCAGGGAAGAGGTGAAAACAACCAACTTTTGGAAGCTAGAAAACACATAAATGAGCAATCACAATTTAGCAGACTCAGGGAAAAAAACTCGGCCCATTCTACAACATAAGCTAGGGACCAAAGATTGCTAGCTAGACACAAAAGACACGAAACAAAAAACAACAACTTCCCTTCCAGAAAGACTACACAGAGAAAAGAAAATCAACCATTAATTTCCTCAAGAGAGAAGCTATTCACAACCACGTAACTGTGAACTACTGAACACACAGGCAGTGCTCTGGCGACAAACAAGGTCGGTTCTTAACTGCGTCTCTGAGTAGCACTGAAGCCTTGACGGTGCAGTGGTTAGGAGTGATGGCAGCTACACAAGAGATCAGCAGTTCACACTCACCAGCCACTCTGCAGAAACCCTACGGGGCAGTTCTGCCCTGCCCTATACAGTGTTGGCATGAGTCAGAATGGACTCGACAGCAAGGCTTCTAGGTCTGCTTTTTGTAGGTACACAATGCTACTATTTTTACAGCAACATGTTAAAAAAAAAAAAGGCAGGCATAACAGCACTTATGAAAATACCTTGCTTGTGAAGTGTGCAGGTGGAAAACACAGACGGTGTACATTATTTGCGTAAAAATACAGTCCCAGTTCATAAAGATGTAATACCCCAAATGTCAGTTTCTCTGCTACTTTCCTTGCAGCGTAAAGCTTACAGTGTCTTTAAATTATTCAACAGAAGGATTCTAAGAAGAATCTTGAAACGTGTCGATGTTCCCTACTTCTTGATTTCCTTATTGAATTAACATTTTGTAATAGGGTTGCCATGAGTTGGATCCAACTCGAAGGCACTTGGCTTGGCTTGGCAATAGGATCTGGCTTAAAGGAAATCTACAACTGAGTAAATAGATCTGTCTGTATTGTTACAAAAATATTCACGCAAACTCTTGCATTGATCAACGGAGCCAGGTTCTCTGCAAATCCATGTCTGTGGTTCAGGGTGCCTCTTTCTCTATAGGCTTCTTTCATTCACAGGTTCATCTGCTTGTCATTTCTGACAGAATAAAGACAGCCACCTGGGAGCACCGAAGTGAAGAAACTGTACACACATGCCTGGCCACAGCTCATAAATCAGTCCCACTAAGCAAAGGTGAAATGTGCAGTATAAACGAAATGGCTCTAACTAGATGATTTAGTCACTTCTCTGATTTGTTTTGAAGGGAATCCATGCTACCAGTATATATAACCCAAATCAGAACATCTTCTTTGAGAGATAGCAGTTTAGTACTCAGACAGATACCATTTCTGCAAATATAATGAACACATGTCCTCTTAAAAAAAAACAAAAACAAAAACCAGACAACTACTTTTTACATCCAGTCTACAACAGGAATATTGTTAGTGGGTTAAGTACAACATTGTGCTTCTTTCAGTGGAGGTGTGGTTTAATTCTTGGATATGTATCCTAGAGATAAAGAATGCTAACTGCTGAGAAAAATGAAGCAGAGACAGGTCAAATGACTTGCTCAGGACAGCAATAAATAAGTTTGCTCACACCAACTGATTCTCAATCACTACTTTCAAATAAAAAGATACACTTCAAAATTTAGCGTATTATTTCAGTGGCTAGGCCGGTTTCTAGCAAAGTTTTCAGAAACACTTTGTTTCCAGTCTCTTTCCTTTTTATTTATGACCTAACTTCTCAAAGTTCATCCAATCATAACTATTAATATGGCTATACCAGCACTTGAACAAAATAATAAAACCTGTAATAAAAACCTAGCCTTAGAAAAGTGAACAAAGTTCTCATGGTAATATTCTTGGGGAATACCTGGGCAAATCAAATAGTACGATAAAACAGTGGTTAGGCTTTTATATCGTTAAAAGAAAAGAACATTAAATATTGTCTTCTACAGAACTTATATCTACAGTTCTCAAAAGCGTCCCACAGAACTCTGAGCACTCCAGACTCTTTTAGGGGGTCAGTGAAATCAAAACTCTTTGTTTAATTAAACTAAGGTCTCATTTGCCTTCTTCACTGTGTTGGCATTTGCACTGACAATGCATACACCATAGTGGGTGTCTTAGCTACCTAGCACGGCTATGACAGAAAGACTCCAAGTGGACGGCTTTAACAGACATTTCTTCTCTCACAGTTTGGGATGCTAGAAATCTGGACTCAGGTGCTAGCTCTGCAAGACAGCTTTATTCCTCTGTCAGCTATGCAAGAAGGTCACTGGCATCCACCTTCCCCTGGTCAAGGAGCTTCTCAGCCCAAGAGTCCTGGGTCCAAAGGATGCACTTTGCTCCCAGTTCGTGCCCAGGGTCAACGAGGTCCCTCTCCTTTCTGCTGGTTTCTCTCTTTTATATCTCAAAAGAGAATGACGCCAGAGACAACCAAGGTTAGTTGGTGTTCCGTCTCATTAACATAACTTCCTCTAATCCTGCTTTGCTGATGTCATGGTAACAAACTGGATATTTACATCAGATAATAAAGTTGAGGTCAACCACACAAGCTGGGCATCATGGCCTTGCCAGGCTGACTAATATTTCAGGAGGACTTAATTCAACTCGCAACAGTGGGTAAAACTGCCAAAACATTATTCTGAATCAAGGCAATGAGAGCAAACCATACCACTTAAATTAACAAAAAGAAATTTTAAAAAGCCAGCTTCCTTTTAAACTGTTGATAAAGCCAAGCCAAAGCCAAGTAAAACAATAAAAATACATTAATTGCATTAAATATTAAATTTTGAGGTTGCATGAAACACTGCTTCTGCACGTCTAGATATGATAGCTGAAGAAAAGCAGCTGTGTATCTGAACTGCAAGATGAAGGAGCTGCTTCTTTTATGGGGCACTGTTTCTACTGGAAAGAATGACTGACAAACTATGCTTACGCAGACTTGAGAAGGCAGAATATTTTTTCTAACAATAACAAATGAAATTAGCCTGTCACATTAGGAAAAACACTGTGACTGTATTTGTTGCCAGTGACAAACTCTGATCTTACAGGTAAAAATAGTTAGAATTTTGGAAAATTCTATCCGGTCACCAATACTTGAAGATTGTTCTGATGAGATTAGTTAAGACATTCAAGAATGAGATTTGTTTAAATTGCATCCAAAAAAAAAAGATTTGGAAGGGATGCATAACTCAGGGAACAAACATTTTCCAAATACCCAATATTCAGTGGTACAAAATCATGCACGGGTAAGAGAGTCATTCAAAGTATAAGAAAAACCACAACTAGAAGTTAAATGGCTATAGTTACACCGAGAAAGTAATGAATACATGAACGTAATGAATGAATGAATGAAAACAAAGTGTAAGAGAGATGGTAGATTCTAACATAATACAGTGTGGGAAGTTCAACAGCATGGTTTCATACTCCACACCACAGTAAATCTATGAAAGATACACTTGTCAATTATTACTACGGAAGAATATACACAACTATCTGAAAAGCTATTTAATATTCTTCCTTTTACAACTACATGTATTTGTGACAATGTTCCTCATGTATTTTAAACAGAGCAATACTTCATAAAAGAAGGATACAAGAGCAGAATCCAGACATCTTCTATTAAGTCAGACAGTAAGGACATCTGTGAAAACGTAACAAATGCAGTCCTTCTAACCAAGTTTTCAAAATACACTTTTCATAGAATGTCATTTATTGTAAAAGGCACTGGATTTAGAATCGTTCTTTTAAAACATTAATACATTTTAAATCTATGTTAATTTTAATACCATAAATATTAATAGATACAATCCAATAATTTTTAAGAGTATAAAAGAATCCTGAGACCAAAAAAAAAAGGCTTGAGAATCTGCTGATTTAATAACATGGCATAAAATAGTTGGTTTTCACTGTCAAAAGCCAAAAGGTCTATGTTTTCAAGCTTGATTCTGGTGTCTTTATTGGAAAATTATTTATCCTTCTTGCTAAATTCCATCAGGCTTACATCTTTGACCTGCCCAAGGTCAAAAGTGACCTGCCAAGATCAGTTTTATTCTCATACAAAGTGAACAGTGAGGTCAAACACACACCACACTGAACACTACGTGCTCCTTCTTACCCAGAAGACAGCGGCTGCTCTTTATCAAGAATGCACACCCAGCAGCCAAAGGCTGGGGACAGAAGGCTCCTTAGAGAAGAGGTGCACTTCACTTACCCTAACTTAACTACATTCAACAGAGGGAATTTAGGTAGGTCTAAGTACAATTCACATTGATCGGAATCTGCCAGGATAACACAGATCACAGTCAAAACCCTATGACAGCAGCCATGGGAACTCTAATGGCCAAGAGTGGTCAGCAAATCCTTGTACCTCAACAGACTAGAAGCCTAAGCAAACTGCTGGTTTTTAAAATATTTTTTAGTGACCCTGGATCAGTAACTTCACATCTATTTAACTCCAAACATCTGGGGTATGAAGAAAAAACAATAATTATGCAGAACAGCAGTAATTATGTGAAAAAGCATCACCACATACCCATGCAAGACACGCTGACTTCACACAGTATAATTAACAGCATCCTTCCTACCTAAGAACGATGTTTTTCAATTCAAAAGAGCCATTACTGTTTTAAGAGGTCTGACAATGAAGTTCTCGAACCCATGCTACAAAAAGTGCTACATACGTCATGTCACATACGCTGAATGTCACTATCATCACCTCTCAAGTCCTCCCCTTGGGAAGCTGGCACCAACACCAGCACCCAGTCTACCCTTCAAAGCAATCTGGGAACTCTTTCTGGAATGGCCACCAACTCTGTGGCTGTAGTACCCTTGATGCCCTCAATGTCATCAAAATGTCTTCCTTTCAATATTACCTTTATCTTGGGGTAAAGAAGAAAGTCACTGGGGTCAGATCAGGTGACTACGTGGGGTATTCCAATACAGTTATTTTTTTACTGGCTAAAAACTCTCTCATAGACAACTACACAATTAAATTCACAAACCTGCCACCTTGCTACCACGCACAATGGCCATTCCAGAAACAGTTCTAAAATTGCTCTGAAGGGTGGACTAGGTGCTAGCATCAGTGCAGAGCTTCCCAAGGGGAGGACTTTGAAGATGACCACAGTGATACTCGGCAATGAGGTATGCAGCACTTAGAACAAATAAGTTTGTGAACTTAACTGTTGGACCCCATATGTTTGTGTATTTGTTTCAGTACTGACTTCTAAAATTGAATTAAATATGAAATTCTTAAATATGAAAATTGATAATGAAAAAATAAATTGCAACTCTTTGATGATGCTTCTAAATCAAAGTTGTTTTTCTATTCAGTGTGTTTAATTCTAAGAATAAAAACAAGAGGAAACAAATTTGCCAGGACAATGTCAGCAAACTACAGCCCATGAGCCATCTGAGGTCCAGAGATTGTTTTCGGTAAATAAAGTTTTATTGGAATAACTGCTTATCAGTTTAAATCCTGTCTATGGCTGCTGGCACATTACTCGGTCAAGTTGTATAGTTGCAACAGGGACCATATGGACTGTAGAACTATTCACCATCTTTACAGAGAAGTCTGTCAGTCCCTGCTCTAAGCGAAAGATATACAGTATAATTTTTAATATACCTTATTTGCTTTTCTAGTTTTTTTGTTTAAAAAAAAAAAAAAACCTCTGGAAGAATAAACACAGGTGAGTAACTTCTGATACCTGGGAAACAGTATCTCAATTCCCCATTATGGTCCTCGTAGGAGTCTATCTTGAATACCCTTGTTGCGCGTTAAGACTATTCTTCATAACGCTATGGGTCTGATGACACTCTTGGAGTGTGACCATGGAGAGTATCTGCTATTTATTAGAAAACATCAGCTTAAGGGGCACAGTACAGAGACTTCTCTCAAACACAGCCAACATCCTGAACGCCTCGGGTGCTACGATGAGTGGCTCAGGCTTAGGCCCATAGTCTAGTGGGACAACTCAGTCATTTGGCATAAAACACGAACCACGGCCTCATTTAGCCCGAGACCAGAAGAGCTGGATGGTGCCTACCTAGCTACTACTGCTTACAGTGAAACACTATAAAATATTATTTGAAAAAAAAAATTCCACTTATACTAGGTTTTACACCACAGAAGTAACTGGGCTGACAACTACATAAATACTACATGGTCCATGGTTTGTGTCTTTGGGCTCCACTGGACCTCTCTGTAGTTAATGAACCAGAGCATTATGATTCATTTTCTCTAATAAAAGAGAGGAGATAACCCTAAAGTAGCCATATGCTTTGAGTGCACACCAAAACAAATAAATAAATCCATTGCCATTGAGTCGATTCTGACTCACAGCAACTCTACAGAACAGAGGAGAACTACGCCACAAGGTTTCGAAGGAGAGACAGTGCATTCAAACTGCTGACCTTCTGGTTAGCAGCAGACCTTAACCACTTAGTGGGCACAGAAGCAACAGCGTTCACCAATGTTGAAGGAAAAACAAGTGATTCGTCTAAGCCAAGGCCCTAATAGTATGGCTTGGAAAACTCATGTGTCACTAGGGAACTCTCATCACCCTTCTGAAAGATGGGACTTAGCAACAGCAGTACACTAAACGGAAGCTTCATGAAGGGCACACAGTCTGGGCTCCTGACGAATATGATCAAGGCAAGTCACAAATCCTCTATCATTCATAAAATGCACAGATGACTAGCTAGCATCTAAGACACTTTTCAGTTCTAAAAGTATGTATGATTTTCTGTGCTAAGCCATGCAGCTCACACTAATCAAAAAACCAAACATGTTGCCATCTGACTCATAGCGATGCTACAGGACAGAGAAGAATGGCCCCACAGTGTCTCCGAGGAGTGCCCGGGCAGTGGCAGCTCTTACCACTATGTCACCAGGGTTTCCCTCGTTGTAATTAAGTGAAGCAGAAATAGGGAGAAGTGAGTGTACGATGGACACTGACAGCAGGCACTGGAGTTGAGCTATCTGTTAACAGTATGCGGGGTTTCCCTAACACCAGTCGACACAGTCAGAAGGAACACAAGGTAACACAACATCTACCCAGTGGGGAGTAAAGGGTGACCACTGCACAGAGAGAAAGACAGCAGGGCACAGCAAGGGCAAGGTTACAGGGGCTCCCAAAATCTGACCCAGAAACCCGAATTTGCTGTGGTTGTGTGGTATCGACTCAATCCATAGGCTGTAATCTTTATGGGGAAACCCTGGTAGTACAGTAGTAAAGGCTGTGTCTAGTAACCAAAAAGTTGGCAGTTTCAATCCATCAGACACTCCTTGGAAACTCTATGGGGCAATTTCTCTCTGTCCTGTAGGGTCACTGTAAGTAAGAATCGACCCAACAGCCGTGGGTGGGCTTAATCTTGATGGGAGCAGATGTCAAGGTCTCGTCTTCCAACAGTGGCTGGTGATTTCAACCCAGAGAACCTTCACTCAGCAACTGAGCACGTAACCACTGCATCACCAGGGTTCCTCAACTCGTCTTTATCGAGGGAACCAGGCCCACTGGGGGCTTGTGAGGAGAAGAGTGGTTAGACGAAACAACAAAAAAACCCACTGACATCTTGCTTCTGACTCACAGTGACCCTATAAGACAGAGTAGAACTGCTACAAAGCGTTTCCAAGGAGCGGTGGATCTGAACTGCCAACCTTCTGTCGAGCAGACATAGCACTTAACAGCTACACCACCAGGGTTTCCAAGATGACAAAGGTAGACGGGAAATGCATGAGAGGGAAACGGTGGATTGAGACACAGGGAGACCGCAGGAGTCCTGGAGATAAACTAGAAGGCGGACGTGGCTGGCAGGTCTCAGGGCGCCCTGGGCACAGGGAGGGGGTACATACAGTAAGATGCAATATATATGCAAGGAAAAAAACAGGGGGAGGAAGATGAGTGGCATGAGTCTGCAGTAACGGCTCACAATTCTGAATTTCCAGGAAGGTTATTAAAGATAAAAAGATTTAGAAGAAACAGGGGTTCAATTTGAGACAGGTTTATTTGAAGTTATCAGAGCAAGGCACCATGCTTAGCAAAGCAGAGGGCCAGTGGCAAAGAGGAAGACCATCAACAAGAAGCATTGCCCGGTGGCTGCTGCGACAGGCTTACACACAGCAAGGAGTGAGGATGGCGCAGGACACGCCTCGCCTCGCTGTGCTGCACGTGGGCTGGCTGTGAGCTGGGACCAACTCAACAGCAGGGAACAACAGCAGCAATTTTACATGGGTCAAGAAACACGAAGGCACCCTGATGGAGAGACGGGTAACCACCAGCCTGCTAACCCAAAGGCTGACAGCTGGGAGCACCCCCTAGCCCCCTTTCCAGGGGCTCCACGGGAAAGACATCTGGAGACAGGCTTCCATAAAGATGAGAGCCAAGCAAACCCTACGGGGCAGTTCCATTGGCACACCAGGTCACTGTGAATTGAAAATGACTTGATGGCACCCAATAGCAACAACAGAAACACTATGGTAGAGAAATATTCCAGAAGTAGCAGGAAACTGAACACAAAAACCACCATGGGAAGTCAAAACAAAGAGTGTTAGCAACTATGCATGAGGCAGCTGGCAGACAGGTGGGAGCAGCTCAGCCTTAAATTAGACCAAGAAGAGAAACGGATTCTGCTTTTGAAAAAAAAAAGCCAGGATTGCAGCATGTCATGCACACACAGAAGGGCATTTTTCACATATTAACAACCCTGTTTATATAGAGACTTTTAACCCCAGACAGAGTGAGGACATAAACAAGACTCCTTCAACCAAGATGAATTTATCAACACGAAAACCTCACGACACGGCCTTATGCTTCTCATTTTGCCTAGTATCACACACATAGGAACACTCCTAAAATTCCACTCCTCAGAGACTGTGACTATTTTCTAAGGTAACACATCAGTAGTGTGCGGCTTATGCATGTTCTCTGGATTTTATTTGACCTATATCTGAGTTTACAGCAACATTATTGATTTTTAAGCATATTAAAATTGTGAAGTCATATTGAAACAAAACAGCTTATTACAATCTGATAATGAAAAGTTCTCTAACTGTAATGTCACAGGCAGGCATACTTCTTTACCACTTCAGAGCTCAGGTGCAACTAAATATTAAGTAACACTTTGACATTTCAAAACTAATAATCTATTGCCACCAACTTGATTCTGACTCATAGAGATCCTATAGGACAGAGCAGAACTGCCCCACAGGGTTTCCAAAGAGCAGCTGGTGGACATGAACTGCCCATCTTTGGGTCAGCAGCCATAGCTTTTAACTACTGCACTATCTTTTTAAAGCTAAACACTTAGTATTTAAAATAGCCCGCATTCAGCTAATATATATATTTAAAAATGTCAAGAAACAGCCTAACGAGAAACAAAATGAAATGCATCCTCTGTTATCATTTATGGTAACATAATATGGCATACTATGGTATTTAGAGTGATATTTTTAACAGTTTTTCTCCCTGATTTGCTTTTGTTTGCTAACTTCCTAGTCATATACCACATTTGAAAAATTATATATGGAAGTAGCAATGTGTCCAACTGCTTTTTGCTCAGGAAAGTTTTCTTTTTACATTAAGATATGTATGCCGGGAAGTCAGCCAAAGTTAAAAATCCTTCATTGTGTGAGAATGGTTCTGAGCTGGTTACCACTGTTGCTTTTTATCTCAAGTCTTACACGAGAGATTTCAAACTCGCAAAATTAGAAGGAGCGGTAAAATGAACCCCTTATACGCCCTTTAGTACGCTTCAACGGTTCTCAGCTCACGGGGGACTATGTTCCCACTCTAACCCAACTTACAACAGCTCCAACTATATTCAAAGACAAATCCCAAATACATACTAAAATACTTACTGATGATACGGTATGTTTAAAAACTCCCATTAATCACAGCCAAAGTACCAAGTTTACTCTGGCTCTTCACACACACACAGACAGACACACAGACAGACACAAATAAAGATAATTCCTTAAAATCAAGATCCAGTCAGCTGAAAGACTCTCTACCGAGAATTAACCAAAGCACAGGCGGAGGGGGGATTTGAGGGGTTGTCGCCTTACTATTTAAAAAAAATTTCCTAACAAAATGTCCAAATATTTTATAAGCACAAACAAGGCCAACAAGAAATTATATTTTTAAATCACATGTAATTCACTCATTGAAATTAAACATTGCAAAAGTGAAAAAAAGGTGAAATTATAAAAAAGACATGTGACATACGTATTTTTAACAGCAACAAAAAACAGTGGCCACTTATGGACAACCAAACACCTCACAGGATTTGGTTCCTTGGTCTGCAGGTTTAGGGTCATGGTTTTAACTGACGTCCCAATTAACTAATAATGTGTTTCGTGCTTCTGTTCTCCCTTATAGTTCCACTGAGTAGTACCTGAGGATCTAAAAGCTTGCAAGGTGGCCGTTCAAGGTTCCACAATAGGTATCTATTTGTCTGGAACAATAAGAAGTGTCAGGAACAGGAGGAAAAGATGGAATGTGCAGGTAGCTGCCTCTATGAGCAACTGCCCCTGCTGCCACAAAGTCAGAAGGGGATGGTGCCCAGCTACCACTACTGAACGTTTTGATCAAAGATTCTACAGAATCCTGATCAAAACAGGGAATGGAAGGGAACAAAATTTTAAACTGTCATGGAATCCAGAATTCTGGAGCTATGGAGGCTGGATAAATCCCTGAAATTATTGCTCTGAGGCAGTATTTAAACCTTAAACCAAACACAGTGGAAGTCCGCTTAAAACCACAGTTTAGCTAACTGGTCAAGAATGTGGGCTTTGAGCAGAGTGCTCTTTTAAGATCTATCCAGGGGGGATCAAAGTGGCGGCAGTAACCCAGAAGACCAGACAGGGAACTTGGAGGGCAGTGATTTTATATTAACAGGAACACAACAACTCAGAAAAGGGTGAGAACGGTGACACCATGGAGTCAATGTCCCCGAATCACACACATAGAAACTGAACTGGCATACATGCTGCTTTGCATGTTCTCAACAAAAATACATTATTTTTTAAGAAAAGATGTTTCTTTGAAGAATATGTTATGCACTTCACATGCAAAATCTACCTCTCTCAACACGGCTAAGTTCAGAACTAACAGAAACACTAAGGCTTTTGAAAACAAACCAACCAAAAAACCCCAGTAAACTAGATGAATCCAATTTTGGCCACATTACTCTTTAATGAAAAGGTCAAAAAAATCAAAATCAGTGTCTGAATGATTTAAAAACTCCTATAGGAGACTAGAACTGTTAATTCAGGCAAGTGAGTTAACCACAATCAACCAGTCACAGATCTGGCTCACCCAGACACAGCCAAATCCACCGGTCTTTCTGGGACAGACACTGCAGTGCACAGAACCTGACCTCTCCGTCAGGAAGGGTTCTCACTACAGAGACAGCTAAGGCAGTGGCTCCTTACTGCTACCCATGGGAGTCACCTGGGGGAATCACTGACACAGTGCTGGCTCCACCTCCAGAGTTTCTCTGGGTCACTGGTGGGACCCAAAAACCTGTATTTCTAACAAATTCCTAGGTCCTCTTACAGCTGGTCCAAAGCCCATACTTTGAGAACGCTGATCTAAGTTTTCAAAAATCTTAAATTGGCCTATTTAAGCAGCCACCAAAACCCAAACCAAACCCACTGCCGCTGAGCCAAGTCCGACTCGTAGAGACACTGTTGGTCAGAGCAGAACTGCCCCATAGAGTTTCCAAGAAGTGCCTGGCAGATCTGAACCGCCGGCCTTTTGGTTAGCAGACATAGATAGCACTTAACTCACTACGCCACCAGGGTTTCCACAGGCAGAAACATTTGCTGTCAATCCCACACAGCACACGGGTTTTGAAATAAGATTATATGGATTCAAGTCTCAGCACTTCCTTCTTGCTAATTACAAAACTTTGAGAGCGAGTGAGGAAACCCTGGTCGTGCAGTGGTTAGGTGCTACCTCTGCTAACAAAAAAGCGAACAGCCTGAATCCACCAGGTGCTCCTTGGAAACTCTATGGGGCCATTCTACTCTGCCCTACAGGGTCGCTATGGGTTAGGATCGACTCAATGACACCGGGTTTGGTTTAATACTAGAATAATATCATGGGAGGACAGCAAAAATTGTTTGTAATATAATAGAAACCAAAAAACCAAACTTGTTCCTGGCGAGGCAAGGCAGACTCACAGTGACCCTGTATGACCTCTAGGGTTTCCAAGGAGTGATCGCCTGGTAGATTCGAACTGCTGACCTTTTGGTTAGTAGCCATAGGACTTAACTACTGTACCACCAGGACTCCCTAACAGCATAGAAACTGGTAAGGACTGCATTAAAAGGTGGGCCCATGTCATCCAAGGGATGATTATACGTCACCGTTTTCATCCCACTGGCAGCTACACGTCAGTGACAGAACCACCTAGAATGAGAGCTCACAAAACACGCTGTAAAAAAACAGGATTTTTCAGAGGCTCCAAAGTGGCACTATTTTTTTAATTGCATTCACTACAGCATGGCCATTTACACACTGTTTTTGTGAGCAGCCACTGAGTCACTGGTACTGTTGCTGTCCTGACTCATGGCAACCCCACGTACGCAGAATGAAACCACACTCCACACACAGCATTTTCCAGGCTATGACCTCTCGGAAGCAGATCACCAGGCCTGTCTTCCAAGGCACTTCTTGTGCGGGTTTGAACTGGCAGCTGTCACATTCCTAGTCCGGCATTTAACCATCTGTGCCAACAGGGCAGTGGAAACTAACCACAGCATAGAGAAAAGGGTATGAGACGGAGGCAGGTTCAAGTCTCAGCTCGTCCTCCTCACTTTGAGAGCAAGCACTCACACTGCAAAACCTGAGTGTTGCCTGCAAAGCTTAGACTATTCTCCCAACCCTTCAGAAACACTTTGAAGACTGGGTTAAACACACATACACACACACACATCCCAAGTGTGTGTGAGGCACAAAGACAGTACTTGATAAATGGGCAGCTGAAACTTTATTTCATTAATAAACAATAAACCTAATCCAACTGTTGTGTATTTCATAAGCTTCTAGGGAATTCAACAGATTTCTAATGTTTCTGCTAATGGAATTCTCAGAAAGTTTTCTAGTCACAAGATTTTTCCAGTTATTTATTTCTAATATAAAAATAAATGATGTATACATAATATAGTCTTTAAAAGTGTATTTTTAATAAAACGTTTAGATCTTTAATACTGGATCACAAATGCACTTTTTTCTATTATGAAGGTTTTTCATGTCCACAGTTATGAGCTGCTGTTCTTGGGTGCTATCGACTCCATTCCAACTCACAGCCACCCAGTGCCCAACAGAATGAAACACTGCCCGGCCCCATGTCATACCCACAACCACTGGTACACTTGGGCACCCACTGTTGCAGCCACTGTGTAAGTTCGTATCGTTGATGGTATTCTTCTTTCCCACTGAGTCCTTCTCCAGGGATTGATCCCACCTAACAGTACGTCCAAAGTATTTAAGATGTTGTCTTGCCATCCTTGCTTCTAAGGAGCAATCTAGTTGTATTTCTTTTAAGACGCATCTGTTTGCTCTTTTGGCATTTCATAGTACAGACAATATTTTTCTCCACGACCACAACTCAAAGGTATCCATTCTTCCCCCTTCCTTATTCACTGTCCATCTTTTGCATGCATATGATGGAACTGAAAACATCATGGCTTGGGTCAGGCCCACCTCAGTCTTCAAGCTGACATCTTTGTTTTTCAAGTGGTTATGAGTAGATATATCTAAAACAGATATGAAATCCTCAAAAAACAAAAACTGCTTCTACACAAAAACATAACTTTTAATTAAAAGTTTTAATTTCAAGCTTCATAATATAGTATATAAATTTTCTGTACAGCCACACTCACTACTACTGAGTTGATTCTCACTCACAGGGACCCTATACAACAGAGCAGAACTGCCCTGTAGGGTTTCCAAGGAGCAGCTGGTGTATGTGAAGACCCTCTTAACCACTGTGTCACCAGGGTGCCTTATATGCACACACCTCCCCAGATGGAACCTGATGTTGGTGCTGAATGCATTTGTAAGTAGGACATTTGAAAGAGAAAATAAATTTTTCACTTAAAATAGCCAACCATAGCGTTCCTAAGTGATACAAGCATTAAGTGCTCAGCTGCTCATCAAAACATTGGTGGCTTTTGTGCATCTAAAGGGACAGATGGCCACATGTATCACAGCCTGGACCTGACGGGAAGAGGGACCCGCTCAAGAACAAGCAGGAACACAGCCGCAAGCGGAAGGCAGACAAGACTTGCAGGAAGCTCCTGGCTGAGCCTACTGAGGCTGCAGGTCTAAAACCAACACAGAAGTACCATGAAGAGCAGCTCCAAGCCAAGAAAGGTCATCAGGACTCTGTTCCAGGAGGACGAGACCAAGAAAGAAAGCTGTACCCTCTCTTGTCTGCACATAAGGGCCTCAGCAATTACACGGATGTATCATTCAATAAAACAAGCCTTTATCTGGTTTGGACCCACCCAGGAATACTCTGAAAGAAAGGCCTGGCAATGTGCTTCCAAAAGGTCACGGCCCTGAAAACCCAACAGAGCACAGTTCTAGCCTGTAATACACCGGGTCACTACCAGCTGGAACTGACTCAAAGGTCACAGCTATGACAACCCTACGGAGCATAGTTCTAGCGTGCAACACACGAGGTTACCACCAGTCAAAACTGATTCAAATGCAACCGGGTTGGTGGGTTTTTTTTTGTTTGTTTGTTTTGTTTTGTTTTAATTTATTTTTATTAACCGTCACAGTACTTCTTTATCCACCCATGAGTGACTGATTTGTCAGATCATGAGTCAGGCAGCCATCTGTCCAAGTCACAGCTAGTGAGAAGACTCTGTCTTCTAGTCAAAGACAACACACTGAAGGTTGAACAGAAAAACCACTAAGGGCGTTAGAGACAATTTGGGGTGAGGATCAAACTCATCAGGTCACTCAGATTGAGGCAGTGACTCACCAACCAAGACAGCAGCTCTAAGGAAATTCTGAGTATGTAACACGAGAGTGAAAATTATTAGGGAAGAAAAGAAGAATCTGTAAAAATAGAAAGGACCACAAGAAGCAGACACAGAAAAGTTGGATCTCAGGTACTCCTTAAAGCAACAAATATTTACTCATTCCCTTCTCTGCGCCAAGGAGTGTGTTAGGAATTATGACAAGTGCCACCCAACAAAGGCAGCATCTCTGATGACCAAGCGTGAGGATAAAAGCACCAAAGCAACTGTGTGCTCATATCCAGTCCTGTTCATCATCCCCTAACACACCCAGTCAAGTTCAAGGGGCTCCAGTCTGACCCATAATCAGACGTTTTCTACAGGGAGGAAAAAAAAGGTCTGTCACCATCAAACAGATTTCACCTCACAGTGACTCTACAGAACAGACCAGAACTGTTCCACAGAGTTTCCACAGAACACCTGGTGAATTCCAACTGTCGACCTTTTCTATAGGAAGAAGGGAGGCGTGTTATGTGTAGAATGTTTATGTTTCCTGAGGAATGTCAGCACTACCTAAACTCTAAATGTCAACAAAGTAGACTGAGAGGCTGCTACTCTGAATGAAAAACCTGCAAACATGAAGGTGTCATAGATTGAATTATGTGCCCCTCTCCCCAAAAACATGTGTGTCAATTTGACTGAGTCATGATTCCCCGTGTGGTTGCCCTCCCTTCTATGATTATAATTTTATGCCAAAGAGGACTACGGCACCAGTATAACAGCCTTATCCAGGTCATATGCCTGATCCAGTGTAAAGGGAGTTTCCTGGCGGTGTAGGCTGCACCACCTTTTTATCTCTCTAGAGAGAAAAAGGGAAAAGAAATAAGCAGAAAATTGGGAACCTCGCACCACCAAGAAAGCAGTGACCAGAGCAGTGCGTGTCCTTTGGACCCAGAGTCCCTGCATGGAGAATCTCCTAGTCCAGGGGAACACTGGTAAGAAGGCGAGCAGAGAGACAAAGCCTTCCCCTGGAGGTGACAGCCGGAATTTGGACTCTTAGCGTACTTTACTAGGAGGAAATAAATTTCTCTTTCAAATCCTGGAAACCCCATTGGCGCAGTGGTTAAGTGCTACATCTGCTAATCAAAAAATTGGCAGTTTAAATCCACCAGGCACTCCTTAGAAACTCTATGGGGCAGTTCTACGCTGGCCCATAGGGTCACTGGGAGTCGGTACCAACTCGACGACAATGGGTTTGGTTTGTTTTACAAACCCTGGTGGCCTGGTGCTTAGCTGCTACAGGCTGTTAATCAAAAGGTCAGCAGTTTAAATCCACCAGGTGCTCCCTGGAAACTCTCTGGGGCAGTTCTACTCTGTCCTACAGGGTTGCTGTGATTTGGAATGGACTTGACAGCAACGGCTTTCGTTTTTTTTTTTTTTAGTTTTGTTAAAGCCATCCACTTGGAACTTTACTAGATGAGTACGACAAAGGGTTAGTAAAAACATCTCCCAAACTGTTTAAGGAGCTTAACCAGAGATGGCCCCTGCAAACTCTAACAGTATTATTACTGGGTCTTTCTTTTTGGACCCACAGCTGACATGTGTGACAGCCCCATCGTACCCCACCACGTTCTCTTTGTCGAGTTTCCTAAGAACCTGGTATGACAGGAAGGAACCTTTGTGAGGTAGTAAGTCAAGTGTGTTTCCTCTCCCGGGCCTATTTGCATTTATGGCCTGCTAGTAGCTGGAGGAAAAGCAAAGTGGGTTATAAAACTGATTTTAAGCATCAGTCAGTGGTGACAGAGGAAATGGACAGCGGAAGATACACATCCTTTGAACCAATCTGTCCATTTATCACCTGAACATTAAAAAACGGTACGATTATAAAAAATGACAGCTGTCTGAAAAGTATGTTTAAGATAACAAACAATAACTTAAATGGTGAGACTCTTATACCCGCCCTTCTGATTTTAAAATTGTACTCAGTGATTCACGTCCTAATCACGCAATCTCCATAAATTCTAATTCCAAGAGCGACAGTTTAGTATATGAAATAGTTTATCACCACACAGTCCAAACCAATCATGAAATAAATAGATGAATATCTATTTACATAATACTATCAATAAGTCATAAATCATATCTAGTATTAATCTGATTCCAAACTGCGGGGAGTTTGGTGATTTAAATTTGAACAGCACATTTATGTAAAATGCATTGCTGAATTCAACCACAAATCAATTCTTTTACTACAAAATGGTTTCTGCATCCATTCATTAATACTTGATCAGTTGATTACTGTTTATAATTCAATGCAGTCTCACAAGTGTTCAGCAAAGCTACATCTAGGAGGCACACAATTAGTTAAAAAACACATCTGTGTTCTTCCACCATGTCCTAGATATACTGTACATCAGAATAAAGCTACAGTGACAGTTCAATAACATGTTTATTATAATCTTCTGTTTATTGGCACTTAAAATTCCTTGAAATAACTCCTCTTGGATCTGGAATATTTTTCATCTTATCTCCATCTGCAAGGCTACAGTTTAAAGAAGGTTAAATTTGAGTAAATCATCTAATTTCATAGACTCCAGAAGTCATCCAACTTTTGCAAATTATATTGTCTTACAAGGAAGACTTGTTACAGGTTACTATAAGCTAAAATGACAGCAAATGCATTTTTCTACATTAAATATATTTATTAACTTTTCTGGATTCAAACATCCTGACACTGAAGTGATGAAGTTAGAAATGGTGAGCAGGGTAAGAAATTTAATACATATTTCTTCCACATGTATATGACTTAAAGGTTATTTGTTAATATACAAGGGAATTCAGCAGGCTTATCTGGAAAATCGCTTTCTGAAATACAGCTGATGGTTCCCCACAAGGTGAGAACCGATTCCTGTTGTTTGCCTGCCTTTTCCACTCTCTTATCAGCTTACCTGTCACCTTAACCCCAGATGACAACACCTCTCTGGCTAATACAGGAATTATTAGCTTAACAGCTTTTGAACGCTGACCCAAAGCTGGTTGCCACACCTGTTGGAATACAGCAACCCCGTGCTAACAGTTCATGCAACACACTCTGAAAGGCCACAATGTTCCCGCCAGGTCCACTCCTCACGAGTCTGGAAACAAGGGCACAGGCTTCCTATAGTGAATGACTGTCGTCCTAATCGGAGTTCTCAGCATATGAAAACTGTGCTTTGAATGGGACCATATCTTCGCTGTTTTGGTCACTAATTAGCAGCCTTAAAGCTGTGAATAACCTGCAACTAGTATCTGTCCATTAAGTGTGTGGTGAATAAATCTAATGAAATCCTAAAGCCCAGGCCACAATTAAAAGCAGAATTAGAATCAATCACATCGCCTTCTTTAGGTCTCTCTTTCTTATGCATCATTTTATTAACATTTCATGACTATGTTTTCCAAAAGCAGAGGGGTTGGGGAAGTAACTAGTACAATGACTAACTTCTTCACGAAATATTTATGTTGATCCCAGGAAAAGTCAGCAGTGGTTTGGGCTCCAGTTCTGAGAGGGGCTGTACAGTCTGAGGTTCACACAGTCAACACAACATGCAGATAAAAACACCGACCTTTGAAGCCTGCAGGAAATCCTAACTGCCTGAAAGCCCACACCATCAATTACCAAATAAAAATCTTATTACCGGCACATCGAGCTTCTGGCAGGAGCCAATCTTTGAAAATATTAAGTCAGCATGGTTTTGAGAAAGCTACTGAGTGAATACAACAGTTTCACATGTCCCTGAGAAATAACAAGGAAACACCGGTGGCGCAGTACTTAAAAGCTGTGGCTGCTGACCAAAAGACTGGCAGTTCAAATCCACCAGCTGCTCCTGGAAATTCGGTGAGGGAGTTCCCCTCTGTCCAACAGGTTCACTAGAGTCAGAACTCAACAGACAGCAAAAGGCTGTTTATGTGTGTCTGTGTGTAATAATGGATACTTTTGATTTAGTTTTGAATACAGCTTATTAAAACAGGTTTCATTCCCCCACTACACTACTATTATCCTACTGTACAGTTGCCGTCCATACTTCAATCTGATTACAGCCCATGCTGAGTTAATCAATTTGATAATGTCAGACACTATCAAGGAAGCATACATGATGTGGTCACACTGTCTGCTATGGAGGCACGTAAACCAAGGCCTTTGTTTTCCCAGAACACTAACTGCTGAAATTAGCTCAGAGTTTTATTTTGCTTATTCATAAAGAATTAAAGAAAGGAAAAAAAGGGGAGAGGGGGAGAAACCGTTTCTTTTTCTTAGATAGGTACAAAAAAAAATTCTGTAAAAATATTAACACTATAAAAACTAAATCTTCATCAAGTCATATGAGGTAAATAATCTTAAAATCACAATCAAGATCAGAAATAAAAACAAAAGTTTGCAACTAAAGCACAATGCTCATGATGTAAAGTAGTACCTCTAGTATCCTGAAATCATTATTTCCTATTTAATTTGTGTACATGATAGTTAAAAGACCTAGAAAAACTCCCCCCACTCTCCTCCTGGGGTTTTTATATCTCGGCTGCACTCAAGCTTTACTGTAGGCAAAGACAAAAGCTACATGGCCATTTAAACCCAGGCGCCTGTGCCCTGTTCCTACTACAAGACAAGACAGATAAATCTTAGAGGGCAGAAGGTGCTATGACATATATTTGTGTTTTTAAAAACGCTTTCTCCCCCTCCTGAGAACATGAAAAGATTCAATAAAGGTACATTAAAAAGAGTATTGAACCACTGCCTACATTAGACAGAAGCCCTGCTGGCCCAATGGGTAAGAGCTACAGGGTGAGCTAAAGCCTGCGGTTCAAATCCCCCAGCAGCCCCCTGGAAGCCCTAGGGAGCACTTCTACCTTGTCCTGTACAGTCGTTATGAGTCGGAATCAACTTGACAGCAGTGGTTTGGTTTACATATTAGAAATTTTAATTAAAAATTATTTTTAACTTACTCAAGAGCCGTTATCTTAGTTTTCTAATATTGTAGTTTTCTACCAGTTTCTAACATTTACTTTTAAAAGGTTGTTTCTTAAGACTACAATATAAAGTCAAAGGCAAAAGTGAGAAATAAAATGTGCCTTTTCTATAAGTGTAACTCTAAGAAATGTGTTGTGGTTTGCTGTCTGTGTCTCAGGGCAAACCAAGCAGGACAGAGTCAGCCTCTTGGGAAGGAGCTCGCCAAAGGGAACGCGTGCCTGAACATCACAGAGCCTCTCTACAGCCCACCTGTGCACGTGCCAGAAAGCTGGCTTACTTTCTCTGACATCACAAGGCAGACAAAAAGGGGCAGAAACGCAGTAATTACTAAGTTTACCTCTACTTTTCTCCCCCATCCCATGTCTTATCAGTCTACAAAGCCCTTAGCGCCTTTCAGTGAGTCCCTTAAGTGACATTTCGCAGACATGGTCTGGAAATCAGATGAGATGTAGACAAGAACGAGAAACTCAAATTCATACTTTCACTGATCTCCATCTACTGGGCAGCATGTTCGGTGCCAAAAAACAAACCCAGTCTTCTGGACACTCCATTCCCATGATCATGACTTTTTGTTCTGGTTTCTTTTTAACTACAAAATTCAAGTGTCTCCACCTATCTGACAATAACAAGGTTGCTAAAAACCATAACCCAAACCCACTGCTGTCGCCTTGATTCCAATTCAGAGCAATGAGAGACAAACAGAGAGACAGAGAGAGACAGAGACAGCAGAACTGCCCACATCGGGAGATGTGAACTGCTGACCCCGGGGTTAGCAGCTAAAGCACTTAACCACTATGCCACCAGGGTTTCCGCTGAAACCACAGGACCTAGAAAACTTCTTCATTACAAACCCATCATCCACAGAGCAGCCAGTGTTCTTTTTTTTAAGAGTCAATCACCTTGAGATTCCTCCATCTAAAACAGTTCAAAGGCTTCCCTCTGTTCCCAGGAAACAGGAGCAAAATACTTCATGTGGCCAGAAAGACCTCGGACGCTCTAGGTCCAGCCTCATCCTGAGCCACCCTACCTGTACAGACAGGGCAGGGTGCCAGCCATACCCTTCCCAATTTCAGTTCCCAGTGCTGTCCACCTTCTACGCACCTTCAGGGCTCCTGTGACACTGCCTCCTCCGCCTGTCACCTCTGCCTCCCTGACATGGACTACTCACCCTTCAAAGCTAGGATTCCACACAGCACCCCATTCTTTCACTCCTTCTTCTACGGTCTTTCCCCACCATGGCCAGTTAAATACACTGAGAGTCAGTGCTGCCCCTCAGTCTCTCCCTCCAGAATGTGGCCGTCCGTTCCAGCGTCTCACTCACGACAGGAGCCCCTGGCTGGCTGCCCTCTGCCTATCACAGGGGCTCTGTATCCAGTAAGCATTCAGCTGTTTCCCAACAGGGAGACTAGTAAGGCCTTTGTTACAAGGTGATTTTGAGGATTAAATTGAACAGTGCACATAAAGTCCAGGGCTTGGAAGCTGACCAGCACTTAATATGTGTTAGTTTTTATTATTAATATTGATTTTATATAACAGTGAATAAGTAAGGGCAATTAAGCCGTGTTTATCAAAACTGGTCAAAAAGTGGAAACTCCAATGGTGTACAGGTGAAGTGCTTATGGCTGCAAACAAGAAGCCTGGCAGTTCACATCTGCCGGTGCTCCTTGGAAACTCTACGGGGCAATTCTACTGTCCTATAGGGCTGCTATGAGCTGCAATCGATGTGATGGCAGTGGGTTTGGTTTTGAGTTCAAAAAATGGATACAATTTGACATAGCTCCATTCCTAGACAATGACTATAAAGAAATGAGAGCTAAGCAGAGTATTTATAAAGGACAATCCATGTATCATTATTCTAAAAACTAAGGTATTCTGGTGACAGGGTGCTCATTAAATCAACTATGGATCACACTAGATGAAGGAACACACAGACACTGAAAATCATTTTATGGAGACCAGGCATTCCCTCGGCAATATGCATTTTATTGATCTAAACAGGGTATCACAAGATGTAACTTTTGTGCATGTCCAGACTGCCACTGGTTTTACACATTTTCAAAATCAGAAATCAGTACCATACGCAGGGAGACGAAAACAAAACAGCTGGCAACACACAGCTCTCAAGAAGATGTAATTTGCACCAACAGCCCTGGGCTGTATTGGACTTTTCTTCTGTAACCAAAGCCACTTTTCCCTCCTCATAGTTTGATATGAGGGTTTTCGGAGAAGATTCCATCCGTAAGAAAAGTGAAGCTTTTTTTAAACATTTGAATCATGTGTAAACTTCAAGCAGAAATAATCTTGGAAAGTGGCAGGATGATTCACAATTCAACAAATCTGGAAGTTCATTCACTTCTTCACGATAGTTGAAAATTATGACATTGCTTTTTACACCATGAGATTGTTACAGATGAAACAGCAAGACACGCAAAAGTGCTCAAGAGAAGAACGATTCTGGGATAATCTGACAATTCATTCTCGGAGGCGTGCATCCTGAGATGTGTAACCATCCCACGCTCCCACTTAAAAACCTGCCCTTCCCTCTCCCAGACACAGGCACTGAGTGGCATCTTTTTAAGGTCTGCTGGAATGCAAGTTCTAGAAAGTCAAGCTCACGCCTGCCTTCACGATTGCTGTCATCTTCACTTCTGAATGTCTAATGTATTCTGAGGCGCTCCCTGGAAACCCTATGCAGCCGAGTGCCACCTGACCTGGAGGGTCACTGTGAGTCAGAATCAACTTGAAGGCTACTGTTTTGGGGGGACAGAGGAGGAGGGCTTACCCCGAGGTCAAGAAATAAACTACGAACCAAGCTCTGTATAAGGCCAAGGCTTTTAATGTTCCTTTAAGCCCTAGGGTCACAGTGGTTAAGATCTCAGCTGCTAACCAGAAAGTCAGCAGTTCAAAGCTACCAGATGCTCCCTGGAACTGCTATGCAACAGTTTTACTCTGCCCCATAGGGCTCCTAGGAGTCAGCAATGGCTCAACAGCGACATGTTTTTTGTTTTGGTTTGGTTTTTAAGCTTTGGACATGAGAATGCAGAGGGGGCCAGGAGCTGGCTGAATGGACGTGGGAAACCCAGGGGGCCGAGGTATGCTGTCAACAGTGTCGCGAGAGCAGTTACGGTCACATAACAGAGTGTGTGTAAGGTTCTATAGGAGAAATTGACACAAATTGTAAACTGGAAAACAAAAAAAGAAAAAGAAACCTAAATGGTCCTTTTAATAGACACCTAACAAATCATTAAGCAGCCCTGGTGGTACACTGGTTAAAGGACTCAACTGTGAACCAAATGTTGGCCATTCAAACCAACTGGTTGCTCCTCAGGATAAAGATGTTGCAGTCTTTCTGTCAAGATTACAGCGTTGAAAACTCAATGGAACAGTTCTCCTCTGTCTGTAGGGTCACCATGAGTCAGAGTCAACTGAAAGGCAATGGGTACTAACAAATCGTTACAGCTCCTAAAGGAAAGGGCCCACCCCACTGTAATAAAAACAAAGATAAGCATCCTGCCCTGAGTTGACAACATGACCCTATTATCATGTCCCCAAAAGACCCAAAGAAGCAGCTGAATCTGTTAGCCTATTACTGTCAGAATAAATAAGCATCAGTTACGCCAGAGCCAAATCCACTGTGAATGGCAGATAACTCTTCAGAAATTCTAATCAACACATTAACTTATTTAATAACTTACGAAGGCCAGCCCAAACACACAAAAGACCTTTGTGTAAAAACAGGTGCCGAGTCTCTTTACTTATGACTCTCACACACACACACGAAACTTCACAAACCAACACCTGAGGAAAAGGATTAAAGGCATCGAGAGATGGAAAACCATGGTTCCTTGCCCAGCTAACTCCCCTAGAGTTCAAGTTCCCCACAGGTCCCAGTGGGTCAAGTTCACTAAGTGTAGCTAACTTACGGCTGGATCCCGACCTCCTCTGCTCCGTAAACAACGATGACACCTCCTCTAGCAGTTCATCTGTTTTGTAACATAAATTTCACACCTCCTTTAACTCACAAGAAAGAAATTAGTTCTCTTTGTGTATGTGGAAAAGAACACACTAGGACCGTTCCAAAAGAGCTTTTGGCCTCCTGAAGCTAAAGGCTTTAGATACTGAAATTAAAAAACACAGTAAGGTTTAGATGTTATGCCTGTCTCGATGGTTTGCCTGAACTTCCACACAAAGGATCTCTGGCAGCACAGTGATTAAACACTTGGCTGCTAAGTGAAAGGCTGATGATTCGAATGCGTCCAGCTGCTCTGTGGGAAAAAGCTCCAGCAATCCATGTTTATAAAAATTACAGCCAAGAAAACCCTATGGGGCAGCTCCACCATCACTTGAGGTCACTGTGCTTCTGATTCTGAGTCGGAACTGACTCTAAGGACCCTCCCAAAAGCAAAAACCATACACAAAGAGCTCTCCAGTACCGATGCATTCCAAACAATCTTGCATCTCCCTAGCGTGTGTCATACTTTTAAAGGGACAGTCCAGTGGCTATTCCTAAGGCTTTTTAAAGGATCCCCCCACCCTTTTACATTGCTTACTAAATGTCAACTGCCGAATTCCATCAGATTCACCATGTGTGAGATATCTTTTTCAAAAAAATGCATTTTTATACATGATGAGAGTCAAGAACTCTGTCATTTTCATATCCTACATTTTGTTTTCTGATGTCTTCCTACGTAATCTTTCAATTAAAACTACACGATGAAATATCCTTCTTGGTCAACTGAGAATTCAAGTATAATTTGGCAGCAGTTAATAATTTACAGCTTTTTTTGATTCTTAAAGTACAGAACTGATAACATACAACAGGATAGAAGACAGTGTTTTAAATTATATGATATGTTTAACAGATTGCATTTATAACGACTCCTCAAACACAGAAGGACTAATATCTTAGGAATTCTGTAAGTCAGGTGTTCCCAATGACACACCAATCAGTAGCTTTTATCCCAACAATACTACACATAACTAGGATTCCACTGCGATGAATTAACAAGGATGACAGACTTAACTCCACGATATTATTTTAAAGCCACAAAAAATAGCAACCTAAGACATTATCTTAAAATCACATATAAAACTGGATCCCCAATGATACCATGCTTTAGCCGCTGCTAACCAAAAGGTCAGTGGTTTGAATCTACCAGCCACTCCATGGAGACTCTACAGGGTTGCTCTACTCTGTCCTGTGGAGTAACGAAGAGTCAGAATCGATTCCACAATGGGTTTGTTTTGGTAGCTGACCTTACGTACACCTTGAAATTAACCTGGGAATTAAAAAAAAAAAAACACAGCTAGGTATGACTACCGGAGATTCTAATTTCACCATAGACACTGATCAATTTTCACATAAACTTTTGAATTAAAAAATGATTTGCATTGTTAACTTTGGCCTAAAACACAGCATTTTTTTAACCACACACCAAAAACAGAGTACTTACTTTTGTGAGAAAAGAGAATCCCAGGCAAGCACTACATGTAATGCCAACTAATTGGATTTTGCAACCCGTTGATCTAATTCCATCTATTTTCAGTTCCACAGCCCTTGTCAACCCTTTACAGCTGAGAAATTACACAAAATTGGTGTGTTTTGCTTGTTTTTCTAAACAGGGAAAACTATCTACGGCTCACAACACATCAAATCTTCTGAAGAAATTTTTCACTTCAGAAATTAGGGCTCCATCAATCTCTTCAAAGAGGCCAACTCATCCCAACGATTTCTACAAAGTAGACATGCCAAAAAGCCAAGTGCCACTGAAAGTAGACACAACGTGAGGTAATTTTTCCACACCTTATATGTACCTATGTAATAAACGGTTTGGTTCCTAAATTCTACTTCAAGAAAATTACAGTATTGCTTGATTTTTTTTCTGAAGAAATGACACAGTGGCAAACAATACAGTATTTTCACTAGATACTTACAAAAAAGTGAGAAAGCTTAGTCCGTCACAAAACCAAGCCCAAAAGACAATTTAAAAATGACTTAAAAAATAAGGAAACCCTGGTGGCATAGTGGTTAACTGCTGTGACCGCTACCCAAAAGGCAGGCAATTCAAATCTGCCAGGCACTCCGCGGAAACTCTATGGGGCAGTTCTACTCTGTCTATGGGGTCGCTGTGAGTCACAACTGCACGGCAGGAGGTTTGGTCATTTTAGTTTCAAAAAATGCACGAATCCACTCTGGAAATAGTACCCTGTTCATATACATAGAAAACAGAAGGATTATCAGTGAAACGGATGGTGATTCGGAGATCCCACTGGACAAGGAGAGGCTGCCCTGTTTATTTTCTAGGAGAGGAGATGCTCTTTCAGGAGCTCTCCCCAAGAGGTGCCAGTTGGTAAAATTCATAATCCTGTCTCACACATTTCCCACAATCTACAGTGACTTTTTATGACTTCTTTTCCACTGTGACGTTCATTTAAAAAAACAGGTCTCACGTGTACAAGACTAAACGGGTGCATAAGCCCCAAACCAGAGACAAGAAGGCGGGAAGGGGCAGGAAAATTGAACAAATGGTAACAGGGAGCCCTGGGTGGAGAGAAGGAGAGTGACGACACATCACGAAACCGGCAACCACTGTCACAAAGTAATCTGTGTACTGTTTAATGAGAAACTAACGTGCTTTGTAAACTTATAAAAATGACCATCTTACACGAATAAACTGCCAAGGATTTTGTGATTTCAATACAAGGCCTTTTACTTCAAGCAAGTCAAAATTTCATGACAAATACCTCCTCATTCCTTGAAGTTAGTTCCGTTTTATAAACATGCAGGGAAAATATGTTTATCATCATCAGCATAACGATATAATATTTGCTGGATAGCTCTTTTTACCACTGTTATTAATGAAACTGATACAGAAAGGCAACCTAAATTGCTCCATTCAAAAGCAGTACATGAGGACTCCATCCAGCTAAAGTTGATATAGAAACATTTTTCTTCTTTTCACTGTCACTACCAATCCCACTTACATTGAAATCATCCCCAACACAATGATTCTTACCATCCAACAGGCAACTGTGGGTGACTTTTCTCCATTCTTGCCCTAACACCGGCTGGTCAGCATCTTTGCTCCTCTAGTGAGGCACACAGTGTTTTATCAAACCCCTTGCTCCCACCTTTCTTATCAAACATAACTCTGGGGTGTTTCCTTCAGAAAGCTGAATTACCACGCTATTTTTGCTAGAGTTCCAATCCCACTGGGCGCTAGGCTTAGCCTCCATTAACAGAGTAATTAACTAACACTTTACAACACAGACACAAAGTTTTTATATACAGTCACCTCTTCTCATTAACCATTTCTTTTTAAATTCATTTCTAACACTCATCTCTCCAAGAAAGGATTTTGTTTTTTTTACGGGCATTACTAAATAGATGACAGAGGTAGATCAAAAAAAAAATTTTTAAGGCAAAAATACAGAACATGAGGAATTATATCAGATTTCTTTAAAAAAAAATTTAAGGCAAAAATATAGTACATGAGGAATGATACCGATTTCTTAAAATTCTAATTATTAATTTTATAATACTGGAGGATAAAGCAAGGTAAAACCAATGTTGGCCTGGGTAGGATAAGTTTTTCACTATATCAGTATTCTCTTCCAATAGAAGAAAACAAATTAAGAAGGATGCTGAAATACAAGTGTTTTAGTCAGCTAGGGCTGCTCTAACAGAATTACCACAGAGTGGATGGCTTTAACAAAGAAAGATTTATTCTTACACAGTCCAGTAGGTTGCAAGTCCATATTCAGGGTGTCCGCTCCAGGGGAAGGCTTTCCCCTTGTCGGCTCTGGAGGAAAGTCCGGTATTGCATCAGTCTTTGTCCAGGGAGCATCCTGACGCAAGAACCTCTGGTCTGAAGGACGTGCTCTGCTCCCGGTGCTGCTTGCTTGATGGTAGTGAGGTTCTCAAATTGTCCTTTGTTTCTTTTTCCTTTTATTCCTTGCAAGCTAAAGGCATTAAGGGTGGGGCAAGCCATACTCCAGGGAAACTCCCCCTACAGCAGGAACTTACAGCCCCACCCTAATCCTTTAACATACAGGTTAGCAAAACCACACAATGGAGGACAGTCCCAAGATACTGGGAACCATATCCCAGCCACGTGGCTGCACACATTTTTGGGGGGACACAATTCCAACCATGACAACAAGAAACTAGGTTTTAAGTATGTTATGGTATAAAATGGACCAGAAATCAAAAACAGTGGACAGCCAGAGGGAAATCCTCATATATTAAACTTGTCTTCCCATAAACTGATAAAGCAGCAGAGCTAGCAGTGTTCAGACTTCGACTCCTGACACCGCCTCCACTCCTGACACTGCCCTCAGACAGAACAGAAGAGCAGCAGCTCAGCTCCCAGACTGGGGAGCCAGTGGGGAGCAGTGAGGGGCTGACTCTGCCTGGCTGGACAGGAGCTGCCTGGGAGCAGACCACCAAACAATGTCTTCCCCTGAGCCAGGTGCTTTCCTACACATCCACACATTAGATACGTAGCACTTGGATGACAGCATGAGATGCCAGCACTCCAGTTATGGCTGGGCGTCTCCTGAAAGACAGGCACCCGCCCGGAAGAGCCAGGGTTCTGGAGTCATTATTAACACGGTTTCTGCCATGAGCCATATCCATTCACAGGAAAACAATACAGGGTCTACAGAAGCACCCCCAGAGTCCCTGGATAGTGCAGAGGGTTACTGAGCTCAGTTGCTAACCACCAGGGCCAAGTTCAGATCTCCTCAGAGGCAACTAGGAAGAAAGCCCTGGTGACCTGCTTCTGAAAAATCAGCCACTGCCAACCTTACAGATCACAGTGCTACTCTGACCTGAGTCCCAACTGACGCCATGGCAACTGGCAAAAGCATCCTACCCTCAAGACCTGAGGTTGGAAAACGGGGCAGTAAGCAAGCTGGCTCCAACTCCTTCTTGTCCACAGCACGTAAGTAAGTCGGCATCTATTCTTTTCAGCGTCTGCTGTGGAAACCCAACTGGCATAGCAGCCAAGTGCTATGGCTGCTAACCACAGGGTCAGCAGTTCAAATCTGCCAGGTACTCCTTGGAAACCCTACGGGGCAGTTCTACTCTGTCTATAGGGTTGCTGTGAGTCAGAAGTGACTCTGTGGCAGTGGGTTTGGTTTTTTATCTCCACCGAAACATGACGGCAGGACAGGAACAACGGGAACAGACTGCATAGTATTTTAGCTACATCAGACGCCCCATCAGAACCTCTGGGGAGGATTGGGAAAGAACGGGATGATGGGAATGGACCGTTAAGGGAGATACTGAGTATGTGCCCGTGTGAGATACAGCTCCAAAGCAAACAATTAAAAAAAAAAAAAATCAAAGCAATACCTTAATGCATAATGAAGCCATGCTACTGACTTAATTTACTCTTAATTATGTGGAATTTATATACTGTAATAATTTCAAAGGAACTTACTGTTTTCAAAGAAACTGACATAACCTGAAAAAAATCACACTTTTCTAGCTTTTTAAAAATTTTTTAGCTGAGAATTAAAATGCTCTTGTGACACCAGAAGAACTGGATGGTGCCCAGCTCCTACCAAAGACTGCCCTGACAGGGAGCACAACACAGAGTCCCTGACACAGCAGGAGATAAATGGGGGGCAGAACACAAACTCTATTAAACAGAACTTTATGGTCTGACAGACCGGAGGGTGCCTGGAAGACACGGCTCCTGGACTCTGTCACCCCAGAACTGAAGCCATTCCTGAACCCAACTCCTCAGACACAGACTGAACTGCTATATAAGACCTAAAATGATTCTGGTGAAGTGTCTGCTCCAGTCCCGAGGCAAGATGAGAGGGCAGAGGGGGACAGGTGCTGGATGAATGAACAGAGGAAATACAGAGCATCAAGGAGTGGGCTGTCACCGGGTAAGGGGAGCAGCCAGAGTTACACAGCAACGTGTGCATGAGTTTTCTGTAACTAACTGACTTGGACTGTAAACTTTTACTTAAAGCACAATGAAGTACTGAGGATGAAAAAAATTAAAATGCTCCTGACTGAATCATACACCCTTTAGGAATACAGTTTCAAGTAATCTACTATTTCACTTTTTGAAATCAAAGATTAAAACAAAAGTTTCTTTATATAATAAAAACCTTGCAATTGCATGGGTATTATTATCTCTTTTAGGTGTCTTCTTGTTGTGGAATAGTCTAATAAAAACAGTTCTCTTTCTGTAAATCCCAGAGTGTTCAATGTGACAGGGAAATGCCAATGTTTTACGCAGATACACAAACACGACAGCTGAAACGATTATCATGTGAGAAACACCATGATGTGACTGTAAACGCAATCCTATTCATGTCAGCCCCATTACTCTCCTACAGCCACATTCTCAATTCCCTTTCGTTGTCCCACTAAGTCCCTGAATTCATGCTTCACAGCACGTCACTAATAACGTCTACCTTTTATCTCCCTTTTATAAATTGTGCTGTTTTAAAGTTAAGTAAAAGTTACCCCTTAAACTGCCCTTAGCTCTATTATAACAAATCATTCTTAAGCATCTTGACAATGACATACATGTCATAGACCACAAACACAGAACTGGCTTTTCTTTTCCATGATCATATTTCTTTTAAACATGGTCATATGTTTACTGACATATACTGAACCATAACAAAAAAAAAAAAAAAAAAGGCTTTAATGAAACAAAGTCCCCAAATCCCTTTAACGTGAGATAACTACTGTGAAGAGAATCTATAACCAGTCCTTCCCACTTGCTCTGTCCCCACGACCAGTCTCTCTTCTAACATCTAAGCACCCTTCGAAGCCCAGCTCACATGGCTGCCTGGAGTGAGCCCTCCTGGTTTCACTCCTTCCCACCTCCCTCCTACAGGCCAGCCAGGATCATGCACCCACTGTATAATCCCCTAAGGACCCAAGGTTTTCATTTAGGACAGGACAATGTTTTCAATCAGAATTTTTAAAAAAAACACATCGTAATTAAGTAGATAAATCTTAGCATAACTTTAAGCTAGTGTAGCATGGATTTTAGTCAGTAATTGGTCCACACTCTGGACCACATGTTCCTGGACAGCAGAGACTGTTTCATTTCTATCCTTCCAGTCACTTGTACAACTCAGAAGACAACAGCTTCTCCAACACTGGCTACAGATTCTGTCACTGCCCCACAAACAGCTACCTACTGCAGACACGCAAGGCGACCCGAAGTTCCCTAAATCTCTCCTTCACACACACACACATACACACATACATGCAAACTGCTCCTTGCCTTTGCATGTGCCTTTTCTAGACCCGGAATCTCATTTGTCTTCCTTATTTCACGTATCCTACCACTTCTCCTCAAGCACCCCCCAAGGTGAGAAAATACGACCTATTTTACCTATTTTACGACCTCCGATTAACCTTCCGGGACAGTCAGCCGCCACAGCCTCTGCCGTCTTCCCCAACATCGCTCCAGCCACGGCTGCCGCAATTCCCCACACTGTCACATCCCTCTCGCTGTGAACACCAGCTGGAGTCTTTAGTAAACTGCGACCGGCATCCGAGTCTAACTAGGTACAGAGATGGCTCTCCTCAGCTAATGCCCTGCTCCCTTGAAGCAAGGATCAGGTCATTCATCTGCATGCGTCCCTACCCCCAGACACACGCTGGTGAGACTCAGTAAACACCCCATCAGTCCCCTGTAACCCTAGCCAGCTATCACGCAGCACAGCAGTCTGGAAGGTAAAGTCACAGCTGTGCAGCCAGAAACGCGAATCAAAGAAACCGTCTCTTCTTGTGGACACTTTTATGTTCCTACACACTTTTCAGCACCTTTAAGTTATTTATTTACGAAACACTAACTTGTAAGGTTCACCTGACTCGATAGAAGAGCCAGTATGCAGAAAACTGTATTTTGAGATTTCTTCCCCAAGAATCTGTGTATGATTCTCATGTCAACAGCCTATTTCCTTTTAGTGTGGTTCCATCACACTAGACTAGCAGTTCTTTGAGAACAAGAACTCGCTCTTAGAACACAAGCACCCCGAAATTTTAAATTTTAAAAGTGAGAGAACACCATTTTAAAGAGGCCGGAAGAGAGAGATCACCCGTAATGTCACTAATGCAAGGACAGTATTTTCTTCTTTTCCTTGAGTTTATTTTCACATGTATATTTTATAAACTTATACTCACAGATCAAATATTACTCAGCCTATCCCTGTGTATGTGTATCTTTTCACATTACTAAGAAGTTCCGCAGAAACTCTGGTAGCGCAGTGGTTAAGTGCTACGTCTGCTAACCAAAAGGTCGGCAGTTTGAATCCCCCAGGCGCTCCTTGGAAACTCTGTGGGCCGGTTCTGTCTATAGGGTCACTACGAGTTGGAACCAACTCAATGGCAATGAATTTAGGCTTCATATAGTTCTGCAAATTATTTTTACTGGATGCACAATCATCTAATGAGTGGGCTACTCTCACAATTTATTTAGCTATTTTCCCAAGCATAACAGTATTTACTTCCACACTGTCATCATTACACTAGCTCCTCCTTCAGAAGACTGCCACAGACCAGGGCCTCTTAGGGAGCCCAAGTGGTTAGTCACTGCTAAGCAAAAGGCGGCAATGTGAACATGTCAGGTGCTCCCCGGGAGGAAGAAGGGGCAGTCTGCCTCCATAAAGATTCTAGCCTTGGAAACCCAACAGGGTCATTCCACTCTGCCCAGTGAGGTCACTGGAAGTCAGAATCAACTCAGTGACAACGGTTTGGTTCTGAGGGCGATGGCTCCTTACACTGAGTGAACACAGAGCTGTGCAGTCACACTTGTGTTGCTCCCGAGGCAGAGTGTCGCCGCGCTTTCCGTGAGAGCTGCCTCTCTCACAGCCTTCCAGCAGCAGTCGCGTCAGCAGTGCTGTGTGACTCCTTGTTTTCAGTCACATTCCCTAGATTACTAGCAAGGTCAGACACGTCCCATATGCTGGCTTGCCAGCCGTGCTTTCTCCTTTGTGAACAGGGCCTGTGTGCCGTGCCCCTCCGCCTACTGGACTCACAGGGGCTTGGTTTTCTTACCAGTTCATCACCCTCTGCTTGTCTCAGCGCAAACAGATTTCTCACTTTGTTACTGGCCCCCTGGGGGTATCTTTTCATCTTGCTACCACATACTTTTAGAAGCATTCGAGCTTGCAATTTCATCTAGTCAAGTTCGACGTCTCTTTATGTTTCTTCTATCATTCACAGTAGTTACCCCATTATCCCCCAAATTTAGTTTCTCCTAGTTTCTTTTTCTGTTATATTTAACCTTTTAGCCCACAAGGAATATATTATTCCTGAGTTTCCCTTCCAAGAATCTATTTAAGGTCTTTCCAAACATCCAGTATTAAAAAAAAAAGATTCTTAAATATTCCGCATTAAGAGATAAATTTAGAAAGTATTACCCATTATTGTCTGAGAAACCATGGTGGCATAGTGCTTACATGCTATGTCTGCTAACCAAAAGGTCAGCAGTTTGAATCCACCAGGCGCTCCTTGGAAACTCTATGGGGCAGTTCTACTCTGTCTGATACGGTCACTATGAGTTGAAATCCACTCAGTGCAATGGATGCGGCAGTGAGTTACCCACTACTGTGATCTTACCAGTCTTTTTAGCACTTCAGACACAAAAGTAAAATACAATCTATAATGAATGACAAGACAACGCTGCAGGGTTCGTTTGCTTCTTGTTTTCTCCCTCTATTGTGGGAATATGAACCACATGGTTTAAGAAAATCTGTTTTTTGCTGGCAAACCAAATTTTAATGTCTGTGGTTAAGTCATACAAATTCTTTTTCACATGCACGGCCTGTGGAGTAGCAAGCTGGATAATAATGTTATTCACTTTTCTAAATCATACTCCTTAGATCTCTGCTACACACAAAAATGTTTGGTAACTGTGAAGAACTACTGAATAATTTATTACAGCTCACACCACTACTTACATTGCTGTATAATAATTCATAGAAGCAATCACTTTTATCATAATGGCATGCTGGCTGTATTTTAGTCTGCCATCAACTCTCCGACAGGAAAAAAATATGTCTGTGTGTATACGATATATAGGTTTAAACCAGCAAGGTACTGCAGCAAACAGCTTTATTCCTATTTTCCAGCTTGAGTAACTACACTTTCATTTTGCTGCTGGGTAACAGTCAATTAGGCCAAAAGGCCAACTACAATCAGAAATGTAACACATGTGCCCTCCTGGGTGATAGCACATTTATGCAGAAGACCTGCTCATACAATTTGCATTGGAAAACCTATAAAAATATTGTTAAAATGACAACCGTGGAAATTACTCTGAGTAGTGAGGTTAACGGTGCTGGCTTTATTTTCTTTTAATGGTTATAGCCTTTACCTAAAATGCCTGAGTGTGTTAGATAACAGCTAACAATCCTTCCCTACGTATTCTGGAAGAGTTGTATCTCTTAACACATACATAGATCAGAGAGATGACTGAGATTTTATAATCTCTTCTATTCACCTACAAAGAAGGACAGTGCAGGAAAACTGTTTTCACATAGCATTTATGTGGTTTCAACATGGTATTCTAAATAAACAAACAAACAAAAAAAAAACTCATTGCCTTCAAGTTGGTTCTGACTCATAGTGACCCTGTAGAACAGAGCAGAACTGCCCTCAGGGGGCTTCCAAGACTGCAGTCTTTTACAGAAGCAGGCTGCTGTATCTGTCTCCTGCAAAGCTCTCGGGGCTTCAAACTGCTGACCCTCTGGTTAGCAGCCAAACACTGTAACCACTGTGCCACAGAGTCCCTTTGAAGGAGGATAAGCTCCTTTAATGAGAAGTTAATGTAGCAAGCACATGGTCTGCATGAGAACATCAAACACTCTGACGTTTTCAAGACTGAGTCTTTTACAATTAGAGTCTGTTTTTGAATTTCTTCATGAAACTGAGAAATAGGATGATGATTTCAATATAAAGGTGTAAGTTATAGCCCCACTATTGCCAGAAACGGACACTGGTGGCTTACATCACGGGATTCTATACACTTAGGTCATTAAAACAGAAAGTAAAAAGCAAATTCAGGAAAAAAAAAAGTTATTTATTTTTTAGGGGATTACTGAGAATGTGATCAATGCCAAAGAAACGCCCCCAGATACTCACCTGGACTCACACAACTGTAAGTATCGTTTCAGAGGGATATGTGAACTCCCCAAAGCCCATATAGAGCATGGATTAAAAACTCCTGCCAAAGACAACTGGAGAAGAAATCATCTGTATCAAAAGCTTAGACTAATAAAGTTACTCTAATTAAAATGGAATATAATTCCAAGCTTCCTCTTAGCCAAAGCAAATAGAAAACACAATGGTCTATATAATTCCCAGCAGCTGGTACAAAAAAGTGGGTTAGATCATAAGGAAAGAAACTTCTGTGGGAAGTAAACTCTTTTTTTTTTTATTGTGATTAAGTGAAAGTACACAATCCAAGTTAATTTTGCACGCCTGCCAATCTGCAGCTCCTTCTGCTCTCCTTGCCCAATGACAGCACACTCCTCTGTTTCATGCTATACTTGTCCTGTCCTTGAAAGTAAACTCTTAAAGAACTTAGAAGAACTCTTACAAAAGGAACACTGAGTATCTCGAGACAATGTATTCAACACAGTTTTGTAGGAGATTAAAAAAAAACTATTTCTTATACAACTGCATCTTCTAAAGATGGATAAAATATGACAGACTACTACTAAAATTTACGACTAGATGACCTTCTCTTGATACACTTTGATATACAGCTGAGAATGACATTTGCCACTAATCTCCAGTATCATATACACACAGCACCCCTGACACACAATCCTGACATTGTCCCTACTGTACACTGCAGACCTGGTCTCAGAATCTTCAATACTACATGGTGATCCAAGCAGGGCCTTTCAATAAACTGGAGTGGACTATGAAACTTTTACATACGCGGCAATAAAGCAGCAGAGAATAGAGAATAAGCACAGAAGGCAGGTTCAGGGTACTGAAAATGGACGCAATCAGAACTGAATTCACATCTCGGCTCAAGAGCATAAAACCTGTACGATACTGTAGCTTCTCGTCCCTAAGGCTGTGGGAACTACAGTCCTTATTCTCAAAGTTGTTAGGAATTAAGTGAGTTAACATATATAAAGCTCCTATAACAGTGTCTGCCCATTTGACTAGAACTGTGAAGATAAACAGGCTGGACAGGTAAACCACTTAGATCAGAGCGTGACATATCAGCTTTTATTGTAATTCTTAAAAAAAATATATAGCTTTAAAATTCTGGTTTCGTCCCACTTTGGTCAGTGGAGTCTGGGTCTTAAAAGCTAGAAAGCAGCCATCTGAGACACATCATTTGGTCCCAACCTACCCAGAGCAGAGGAGAATGGAAGACATCAAAGAGATGAGGAAAACAGGAGCCCAAGAGACAAAAAGGCCACATAACCCACAGACTACACTAGCACGAGATGTGAAGAAGTAGATGGTACCAGGCCACCACCAGTGACTGCCCTGACAAGGACCACCACAGAAAGTCCCTGACACAGCAGGAGAAAAATGAGGGTGCAAAACTCAAACCCTATCCAACAGAACAGACTAGATGTCTGACAGACCGGAGGGTCCCAGGAACACACAGCCCCTGGACTCTCTGTTAGCCCAGAGCTGAAATCTTTCCCCAAGTCAACCACACTATACTGGCAAAGAGTAACTAACGAGACTAATTGAGCAGCTCCTGTCCAGAGGCGAGAAGAGAGGGCAGAAGCAGACAGGAGTTGGCTGGACAGAGGAGTACAGGATGGAAGACAGGAATGTACTGTCACAGTCTGGGGACAGCAGCTAGAAGTTACACAGCGATACGTGTTTCCGTATGACCAACTGACTTGGACTGTCAAGTTTTACTAAAAGTACAGTATCTTTTTAAACACGAAAGTATGCCAAATTATATAAATACATAACATTTAGTAATGCATGAATTTCCAAAAACACAGCACTTCAGTTCTGTTATAGCTGTCACTAATTGCTGCCCAGTCAAATCCAACCGATAGCGACTCCACGCGTGACAAGGCAGAAATGTGCTCCACGTAGTTCTGGAAGCCGGACCTTTCAGACGTAGATGGCCAGGCCCATCTCTGAAGGCGCCTCCGGGTGGGTCTAAACTGCCAGCCTTTCAGCTTGTAGCCAAGCACTTAACTGTTGGTGCCACCCAGGGACTAACTTTAATTTTGAGTAGTTTTACTGTCAAACTGTACTTAAATCTTGATTTTCATACTTTTACTATTAATGCAAATTGAAATTCTCACACTCTCAAATTATACTCAAATAAGTTTCTATATAGCTACTACGACATATAAAGTGTGCAAAAATAAAAAAGAAAAACTTCAAATTTTAGTTTAATATGAAGTCTTTATTTTAACCACAAGATTTAATCAATCAGTTGAGTTTTAGTTAATTAATAGAAGCATTTATCGTCTAAGCCCCCCAAAAACCCAAACCCAATGCCAAAAAGTTGATTCTGACTCATGGTAACCCTACAGATAGAGCAGAACTGCCCTACAGAGTTTCCAAGGAGTGCCTAGTGGGTTTCAGCTGCTGATCTCCTGGTTAGCAGCTGTAGTGTTTAACCACTGCGCCACCAGGGTTTCAAAGCTCTGGAATCCCTAATCTTAGCTAACTGAGCGGTACCAGAAGGGTCCCTAAGTGATACAGTTCACGCTGTACTGTTACCCTAAATGGTGGTGTAAACCCACCCAACGCTCCCACGGAAGAAAGGCCTGGTGGTCTGTTCCCATGACGATCACAGCCAAGAAGTCTCTGCAGAGGAATTCAACTCATAATAAACATACAGAGTCGTCACGAGTGGGGGCTGACTTGCAGACATGCTGAATCCACTGTTCTCAGGCACCCCATTTGAAGAATTTGAAAACTAGACCAAGCAGCTTTTAAAGAAAACAGACTGACTACTGGGTTCTTTCTCCACACATATCTTACTAAACATTCAGTATTTTTCAAAGTCACCATTTGCTATCAAATGCTTTCATTTGAGCTCAGCTCACGTGGCACTACAGCAAAGCCGCATCTTACTCCAGAGTTAAGGTCTAAGAAATCATCATAAGAGGAAAAAATCTGTACATACTAAAATAACTTTGGGGCTTTAATGAAGAACAATGATGAATACAGAAAGTATCTCCCAGCATATACGGATGAATCTGGAGGGCATTATACTGACTGAAGTAAGTCAATCACAAAGGAACAAATATTATTAAGAGGCCACTACTACAAAAATCCAAGTAAAAAAACACAGATTGTTTTCTTTCTGCACATAAAACACTCTTTGGTGATTAAAAAAGAGGAGGAGGGGTAGGGAAGCGAAATCACTAGCTAGTGTTGAAAAAACAAACCAACCAACCCACTGTTGTCAAGTCAATTCTGACTCACAGCAACCCTACAGGGCAATGCAGAACCGCCCCACTTTCAAAGAGCCCCTAGTGGACCTGAACTGGTAACACTTTTGTTACCAGTGCAGCCCTTAATCACCACACCACCAGGCTTTCCAACCAGAGATCAGACAAATGTTGAATCTGGTGAAGGGAAAGACCACACACAGCGTCAGCACAACTTGACCAGAGCGAAGTCACAAAAACCTCCCAGACACATCCAGACACCCTCTATGTGGGGTCTTAAGAGCATGTGAGCAGCTATCGAAAACAGTCCACTGGTCTCACTCCATCTACAGCAAGAGATAAAGAAGAACACGAAGGACACAAAGGAAAAATTAGCCCCAAAGACTAACGGATGACAAGAAGCACAGTCACCGCCAGACTGAGTTCAACTAGACGGTGCCCGGCTACCACCACCAACTGCCCCAACATGGGCCACCATCAACTGTCCCGGACAGAGCCGGAGAAAAATGGAGAACAAAACCCTAACTCACAAAAATAAAAAGATGAGACTTAGCTGGTCTCACAAAGACTGGAGAACCCCTGAGACCATGGCCCCTGACACCCTTGCAGCTTAACAGAGAAGTCACTCCTGAGGTTCACCCTTCATCCGAGGACTAAACAGACACATACAATAAAACGAAGCGAAATGAGCAAGCCAGCCGAGGGGAAAGGACAAGACGGCGGGAAGAAATGAAGAGCTGGTGACAGGGAGCCCAAGGTGGAGAAGGGGAGAGTGCAGGCATGTCACAGAGCTGGCAACCCACGTCACAAAACAGTATGTGTACTAATTACTTCATGAGAAACTTGTATGCCCTGTAAACCTTCATCTACAGCACAAGAAGAAAAATAAAGAGGTTTTTCTGTTGGAAAAGAAAAAGCTCTCAGAGATTGAGTTACTCAGGCTGAAAGTTTGGGGACCACAGTCTCTACAGACATCTAGGTCAACTATTGTAACAAAGAACAAAGAAAAATGTTCCCCATTCTACTTTGTTGAGTAGCATCTGCGGTCTTAAAACCTTGGGAGTGGCCCCAGAAGATGCCCCAGAAGATGTATCTATCGGTCCAAAAAGGTTTAGAGCAAAGGAGAATGGAGAAAACCAGAGACACAAGGAAAACATCAATCCACAAGACCAAAAGGCCACAGGAACCACAGCCTCCGCCAGCCAGAGCCCGTAAGAACTAGATGGTGTCTGGCTATCACTGATCACTCTGACAGGGATCACAACAGGGATCTCAGGAAGAACAGCAGAAAAATGAAGAAGAGAACTGAAATTTACAATGACCAAACTCATGGTCTGACAGTAACTGGAGAAACCCCAGAGACGACGGCCCCGACATCCTGCTAACTCAGAACTGACGTGTTCCTGATGTCCATCTCCCAGTGAGGCTGGTCGCAGACAACAAACTCACTGTGATCGTTAGGTCAACCACGTATGCCAGACCAAAGGAGAAGACAAGAAGGTAGGAAGGGACAGGAACACTGGGCAAACGGATACTGAGAAACCCGGGTGGAGATGGAAAGGGCGACTGTGCTGAGACGCTGAAAGCATTTCTACTAATGTCATAAAACAACTTGTGTGTAAATTTTCAGAATGAAAAGCAAACCTGAGCTGTAAACTTTCACCTAAAACACACTAGAATGTTAACAGTCATAACCTCTGAGACCGCCTTAGCCTGTAGAGCGCTGTCCCTCGGTACGCCAGCGCAGTCGCCCTCCCTCCGGCACGGCAGCGGCTCGCTCGGCGGACACCACACGAAGGAGCTGACCCTGCTGGAAAAGGTGACGGCCACAGTGAAAGCCACCTGCGCTGTGAAGCGCAACTGAGATCTGAGTGTGGACGAGCACCTTCCATCTCTCACGCAGAGACACGTTCGTTCACTGATCAGAGTGAGAGGAAAGGCTGACGACGCTTACGGACATTCTCTAAAGTGTTTTTCATAACATAAACCTCTGCTGTTGTCAAAAAGACTGATGACACATTTCATTTCTAATTGATAATAAATAGGCAGCCTATGCTCAAAATATATTTTATTGCCTACTTGGGATAATTGGTGGGTAGGTATATACCTGTGCCTCCTGCTCATCCTTGTGAAACGGGTCCTTCATTTATCCACCCGTTCCAGGTGGGAGGTTGACAGAGGAATGTATGTGAAGAAGCCAAAGACAGTCATTGAACTCAAGGAGGCATTGTTTCTCCTTCAGGGTAGAAAGTTCAAGAGAAAACAAAATCAATTATTCGGTGGATGCACTGAAAGATTCCAGATGCCGGGGCACAGACATAAAAGTGCCTCTAAAACTGTAAAATGCTATTCTAGTGTGAAACCCTACTACTGAACAAAATTTCTTCATTCCTCTGATGACTACAATTGCTCATGCTATTCTTGTGAATAATCTGGAGTCCCCAAATACCTTAATAACTACACTTAAAGTAGTTATTAAGCAGTCTAAAAACCAAATAAAGCCTGTAATACTTTGTTTTGGTAAGCTTAGCTGTACTATTCAATTAAAGATACTTAATACTCTGCCAATTCAGTCAAATTTGCAGCAGCTACTGCCCTTGAGGGTTTCTAGGTAACCCTGGTAGCACAGTGGTTAAGTTCTAAATCTGCTGACCTTTTGGTCAAATCCACCAGGTGCTCCCTGGAAACTTTCTGGAGCAGTTGTACTATGACCTATAAGGTCACTAGGAGTCAGAATCGACTCAACGGCAGTGGGTTAGGTTTTACTGGTATTGTGATATAGGGTCACTGTGAGTCAGAACAGACTTGAGAGCAATGAGTTTAAATGGGTTCTTTTCTTTGTTCTGATTACAGTATAGCAGAAAGCAAACAGGACTCAAAAATTAGGGTTACAATTCTGGCTTCGTATGAATTTTGGTAACATAAACTCTCTGAGATTTCGTCTCCACAACTGTCACATGAGGGTGATGATGCCTACTTGGAACAGCTCAGCAACATGAAATGAGAACAAAAATAACACTATTCAGCATAATTTACCATATATTAAGGACTCAATATTGCCTTTTTCAATGTCCCTCAAACAGCACACAATCTTTTCATCAATTATACATCCTTTTTCCCCAGGCAACAAACCCTCTGTGGCTTTTGTTGGTTTCCCAGCTCCACTTTTATAGAAATGGTACATACACTTCCATCTTTCACCAGCTACACATGTAGATTAAAATACTAGTTAGCTGTATTTACTACGCAAAAAAAAACCCACTGCAGTCGAGTCGAGTGTGACTCACAGTGACCCTGTAGGTCAGAGCAGAACGGCCGCACAGTCTCCAAGGACTGCCTGGCGGATTTCAAATGGCAACCTTTCGGTCAGCAGACACAGCACTCAAACCACTAGGCATCCAGACCACCGTAAGTTGGTCCAAAGGGTATACTGATTTATGAATGTAGTTACAGAAAAAGAAAACAGAGAGGAATGAAAATCTGAAATCAGGACTTTCCCAGAAAATGTGGGAGGCACACAGCCCTAAATTCTCTGTACAGAACTGGCCCAATGGCAAGTGTTCATTCTCTGATTAAATTAATTATTGAAATTTATCCTTCTTCTCTAAGGCTGGTTCTGTTCAACCAGAAATGTAATTTGTACCTTACCTTTTCAATCTCTATCTGCATAAAAGCTCTCAAAGTCTTCCAGAACCAATATTTCCCCATATGTGGATTTTTCTGAGCAAAATTTTCCTTATTTTTTTGATGACAGTGCAAAGGAACTAGCAGTTAAAATTAAACACTTCAGTTCCCATGATCTGAAAAATACAAGCATGTGTTTACAAACTCAAGATCTACCCAACTAAGGCGTCACGACAATTGGCCAGCCTGACACACAGCTCTATTACCTACTAATCTGCTCTGGCTGTTTCCTCTTTGAAGCATGGTTCTGGTGCCCAGCTATAATAAATAAAGCATGTCTCGTTAACTGTGCTGCTGCACCAACAATAAAAAGTTGGCCCTCTTCTACGGTGACTGTAAAATCTTCATTAAGGAGACTAATGAACATTAACACTGTAAACTCTACTGCACAGATGCATGTAACCTGTTTAGAAGGAGCTAATGTATGAGAAAGAACAGAATGCCCCAGAAAAAAACCAAACCACTGCCATGGGGTCAATTCCAACTCAGAGCAACCCTGAAGGACAGAGCAGAAGTATCCCACAGGATTTCCAAGAATATAAATCTTGAGGGAAACAGATGGCCACATCTTTCTCCCACAAAGTGACTGGTTGTTTCAAACTGACGACTTTTTGGTTATCAGCCAAGCCCTTGAACCATTGTGCCCACAAGGGTAGACATTAGTCTATCCTTGTATGTTAACAGCGCATGCAAACATAAATTTGTCAATATATGGTAAGAATATGATAGAAATCATTCTTGATTACAACTTCAACACAAGGCATGTTGTGTTAGGAGCCATCGAGTTGGTTTCAACTCTTAGCAACCCTACGCATAACAGAACGAAACACTGCCTGGTCTTGCGCCATGCCCACAACTGTTCTTACGCATAAGCCCACTGTTGCAGCCACAAGGCATATTCATCTTGAACACATTTCACTTAAACATGTTATCTTTTAAAAGTGTTTAAGTATATTCTGGGAGCCCTGGTGGCATCGGAGGTATGAGTTTGGCTCTTAACTAGGTCCCCAGTTCAAATCCACCAGCTGCTCCTTGGAAACCCTATGGGTCAGTTCACTCTGCCTTCTATGGTCCCCAGGAGTCGTAATCAACTCAACAGGAAGCAGTTTTTAGAAACATGTTCTAAACCTTTCCTACTTTTTTCCTCCTATTAAAGTGAGGGCATTTTTCTCAACCTATAAAATGGCTCTTAATTGACAGAATAATAGCAATAAAAGAAATATTAGTACAGGTTAAAATTCTGCTATGAGTCAGAACCAACTTGATGGCACCCAACAACAACACGTCTTGGGTAGAAATCCTAACCATGAAAGAACAATTTCTGTTCTTACCATGTGTTGACAACAAACAAAAAACCATCTACGGTTGGAGGAGAGAGAAACTATCACAGATTTACACAAACTCCAACAGCAGCAAAAATACCAAAGCAAATAAATAGATGCTTAGGCTAAAGACAGACCCTAAAGCATCATATTTTTACACAAAACACACAATATTCTCTAAACCAGGTGGAACAAGATCTTCTGCATCCTATTTTATTTAAGTATTTTGAAGAGAAAGACTACTTGGTAAAAATCCCATTACTGAAGCCCTAAAGCTAAAAAAAAGAAGTTCAGCCAGAAGACTCATTAGGAACAAGAATCCCAAGACTTTGTCTCATGTACCTTCAACCAGTTATTAGGAGGGACTGGTCCCCTGAGAAGACCCCACGCTTGGTACACTGGAGAGTCAGAGCAGAAGACGAAGACTATCAAAGAGAGAGTGACCATGGCTCCAACCCAGCAGGGACTGTGAAAACACAGCAGGACCCAGCCGGGGCTCGTCCGGCTGTTCCCAGGGCCACTGAGAGTCAGAGCCCACTCGACAGCCCCTAAAACAACAAGCCAAGCCACGTGCCGACAGCAAGGGCCAAAACACAAGCAATACCAGTTGCATACATTGACCAAACTTTCAAAACATCACAAAGGTACTTGGGAAGTCGGACTGGCAATGCTTCAGAGAACGGACTGTGAACTGGCCCAGAGGATTATGTCGGAACTACCTGTTGAATACTTTTTACTGAACCATAAAATGATATTATTCTTACTGCTGAATAGTACAAAAAAAAAAAAAAAGACAACAAGCTGAGACAGGTGGTGGGAATGTAAAATACGGCCAGGTCTGACAGAGACTGAGCTACTTTGGCAAAATGAAACGGCCGTGTCTGCCTTTCAAGGGCTGTTTGCCGTGTAAGACATAACGTAAGAGGCCTGATATATCGTAAGGGCTCAATTAATAATGAAATTATTATTATTATTATTATTAAAACCATCCACAACATTAGCTCTACTACAGCAGGTAAAGAATTTTGTCCACCTCCCAAACCCAAACAACTGGGAGAGTGTCCTCCGCAGCTTTTCTTTACATTCTTCCTTGTTCAAAGGTTCAACCAAGTTTACACAAGGCTATAAGAAATAAGGCAATATTAACTGGTTTACTTACCCCCATTTATTAACTTATACTACTTTGTTTTTTATTGAGCCTTAAGTGAAAGCTTACAAAGTAGTTTCTCATTAAACAAGTAACAACAGACATTGTTTTGTGACACTGGTTGCCAAGCCCTCCACATATCAACACCCTCCCCTTCTCAACTTTGGACTCCCCATTTTCCATACGTCCAGCTTTCCAGTCCCCTCCTGCCTTCTCACCCTTGTCCCTGGGCTGGTGTGCCTATTTATCCTCCTATCTGTGGATAAGCTACGTTTATTATTGTTTGTTTTATGGGTATGTCTTATCTTTACCTGAAGGGTGAACTTGAGGAGTGACTTCAGTACCGAGCTAGAAGGGTGTCTGGAGGCCACAGTCTTGGGGATTTCTCTAGTGTCTATCAGACCAGTAAGCCTGGTGTTTTCTTGTGAGTCAGTATTTTTTTAAACCATCTTCTCCAGCTCCGTCTGGGGCCCTGTGTTGTGCTCCTTACCAGAGTGGAGGTGGTAGCGGGGCACCATTAATTGTGATGGATTTAACTCATACCACTTTAACAGTAATAATTCGATCTTTTTCCACAGAAAGACTCTTGTGCCAGCAGAATGCATTGCTTCAATTTTCCATAGGAGCTCCATCTGCACAGCGCTCCAGACCATCAGCGAAATAAGATGCTCATCTGAAACATGAAGATTCCAGTGGAACAGTGAAGGTTCTCATCCCTGTGACATTTGTATTCTTAAGAAGCAAACATGACTGTAGAAACTACTTAAGACACATTGCCATAAACTTAGCAAAGAGCCTTTCTGTCCGGATATACATTCTGGCTTCACGGGCTGCTCCTGTCTGCGCAGGCAAGTACGAGGCAGAAGGGCGACATCATTAATCAAACACGCGCCTGAAGAAGGCAGCTCCACGTGCCTGGCTGTTCTGCAGCAAATCTTTATGGGTATGAGGATGATATCCAGTCATACCAAAAAAAGAAGAAAAAAAACAACTTTAAAACCTTCAGACATGGAGAGAGGTGAGACAGAAGGGAAAATGAAGAGGTCTTCTGGGGCGCGAGAAATGTTCTGCTTCTTAATTTAAATGGTATTTCCATGGATATATTCAATCTGTGAAAATCCATCTGTGCCTTCCGCTGTGTATTATATAACATACATTAATGTGACATGAATTATATAATTAAGTCCTCAGCATTTGAAAATAAGACTGGATCTGGATTTCCTCTGAAATAGTGCAGGGGAGGGTGGATGCGGTACAGGAACAGATAAAACAGGACAAGACGCAAACTGAAAATCCTGAAACCGGCCAATGAGCACAGGGCAGTTCACGACATTATTCGGCCTAACTCTGCACATACTTGAAATTTTCCAGCACGTTAAACAGTCCCAATGGGCAAAGAACTGGAATGTTTCTCCAAAGAAGATACATAAATGGCCAATAAGTACACGAAAAGATGTTCAATGTCTGTAGTCATTAAATTAAAATTTTTTTTAAAAAAGCCAAATCTGTTGCTGTGGTTCCAATAATACTCACAAAACCACTGTTGTGTCAATTCCAACTCACAGTGACCCTAAAGAATAGAGTAGAACTGCCCAATATTTCCAAAAAGGGCTTAGCAGATTCAAACTGCTGACCTTTTAGTTAGCAGCCCAGCTGCACCACTTAACTTCTATACTGATAGGGTTTCCAACAACAGTCTTTAGGGGAACGTAAACCAAAACCTGTGAATTAAAACCACAAGGAGACACCACTTCACACCCACTACTGTATAGTTAGTTGTCATCCAGTGACCCCTGCCTTCCCACTCATGGTGACCTCCTGCATAACAAAACTAAAGGCTGCCTACTCCTGCCCCGTCCCCACGGCTGGCTATGAATCAGACCACTGTGACCCACGGATCTTCACTGGGTGATTTTCAGTGCAGACAGCCAGGCCTTTCTTCCTAGTCTGCTTTAGATGGAAGCTCCACGGAAACCTACCCAACACGACAGCCGTCACTGAGAGACGGGCGGTAGCCTCGTGTGAGGCTCACTGTCTAGGAAATGAACCACGGTCTCCCCCTACTGAACCACCTGTGGCCTGTTCGTAGCCACGTAACAACGAGTTTTGGTGAGGATGCGGAGAAAGTGGAAGCCGCATCCACCACTGCTGGCAGGAATGTAAAACAGGATCCTAACTGTGGGAAACAATTGTGTGGCAGTTCCCCAAAAAAGTCAAACAAAGAATTACCATGTGACCGGCGATCCGACTCCTAGGTCTAGACCCAGGAGAAGTGCACGCAGGAACACAGACACTTGCAAGCAGTGTGTACAGTCTGCACCACTACCGCAGTGTTCGTCACAAGAGCCAAAAGGTGGAAACAACCTGTATCTCCTTTAACAGATGAATGAAAAAACACGGCATATACAGGCAACAGGATATCCCTCAGCCACAGACAGAAATGATACACACTATCCCAGGGAAAAATCTTGAGAATCTTATGCTGAGTGAAACAAGTCTGACAAGAAAGGACAAATAAAATATGATCCTACTAGAATCCAGACTGACATCTAGAATTTGGCAAAAGCATTGCAACCAAAATGTGTTCGTGGTTCCCAGGGACAGTGGGAGGAGGAGACGGGGAGTTACCGAATAAGGGGTGGCATGTTTCCGAAGAGGGTGGCGAGACACACTGGTGATGGGTATAAAATACGCTGGACATAATCGATGCTGCCGAATTTCACACATAAAAATCATTAAAGCAGCAAGTGTTTTACTCTACGTATAAACATAAGTAACTATGAAGGCTTGAGCCCCTGCTAAAAACCTAAAAGTCACCTGTATATACTGAGAGGACAACAGAAATGTTTAAAAATAATAACTTTATAATCTCATTAAACACACAAAAAAACTGTCTACATATGCATGTAAAGTTATCTGATTCCTTCAACAAATAAAGTTCAAGGAAGATTAGAGATAGAGTATGACTATATAGATTAAAACAGAAACACTAGACATGGATCAATCACTAGACATAGACCTTATTTCCAGACTCAATCCAACTGCTTAAAAAAAAAAAAAAGACATCTGATGATATTAGGGAATTACTGTTATGAAGATGGTTAATTAGATAGCTTGTTAATTTGTTTGAAGAGTTCTCATCTACTCAAATAGTAGAAACTCAGACATCCCAGCAATACAACTGCAGCACTGGGCCAGACAGTATTCAGGTCTGTAGCACACATATAAGGTTTCTCTGGGTCAGGGGGGAACCCACCACAAAAGCAACAACTCAAATATTTAGGGGTTACTTTATTTAAATATTCAAATTAACAGAGGATGGGGAGGGGGTAAAAAATGTTGATTTGGTCTATGTTTAAGCTGGCTGGGAGAAACAGGTGGTTCATTTTATAGTAGTATGTACTTTCTGTTTTAAGAGTTGCTAATATTTTTTAAAAACAGTTTTTTTAAAGTACGTGAATGTGGGCACAAGGAAAACACATTTGGAATATCCATTACACAGCTGACTTCTCCTCCCAAATTGGATGTATAATGCTTTGGGGCAAAAATGCCAAAAAAAGATTGTCAGCATTCATCTCTTCCTTCAGCTGGAGACACAGCCAGCCCTGTAGATTCATAACAGCGTCACAAAGGGTGCTGCGGTGCACTGCAGACACCCAACTACGGAATGACAGGCTTTCTCCCTAAACAAACTCGCCAGCTCAGGACCGCTGTATTCACGCAAATCTGCCGCAGTTCCGTGCATGGCAAGTTAATGTATGCACACTGCCCTACGTGAGCTGCTAAGCCAAACATTCCAAGTGTAGATAAATGAGGGAAATGGGTAAGAGTGGGCACACCATCAGCTTTAAAAAATGGAAAAAGAAAGGAGCTGTTGCGGTTTATGAAATGTAAAGGTTTCATCAATTACCCTGGTCTTATAAACAATAAGGTATGCGGAGAGATGACTGAAATGCCTATTTTCCCAGTCTTCAACGAATTCAACCTGACCGCCTGACATGACACATTAAAAATTAAAGCCAAAGGGGAGACCAACGGCATGAGGCACAAGTCCTCCATGCCTCAATGCGAGCTGGAATCTTACCAGTTAGAAGTTGGTGGTCAATAATAACCTGCTTTCCAACCCCTCCTTCCAACAGTACACTCTGCAACTTTATACATAACAGGATATACGATCCTTTCCATTTCGAGTCCGACGGGTGGAAAAGACAGCGCAGCTTTTAAAAGCTCTTTCGCTTCGTCACCTCATGGACATGCAACGTTGGCTAAATTCCAATTTCATTTGTTTTCTTTTTTCTCCCTCTTACTTCACCTTGCTTCCCTCCTCACATCTCTTCCAGCTCACCCGACCCAATTACCTGAATGCCACTTTTATTACAAAACTGAATGCTTTCATCAAGCCAGGTAAAAAAAGCCACACGTTGTACAGCCCTGTTCAGGTGAAATGGGCGGCACAGGCAACACCACAGAGACGGTGAGCTCAGAGTTCAGACGGGGTAGAAATGACTGGAAAGGGGCCTGGCATTTCTTTCCGGGATCGTGAAAATGGAACTCACAGGAGTGAAGGCTGCACAGCTTTGTAAACATACTAAAAACCACCGAGTCGAGCCTTTTAAAGAGTGAAAACATGGCATGTGAATTATGTCTCATGTTAAAAAAAATGACAGCAACCTGAAGTCCCTTTTTAGGGTACGGCGCAAGAGCCTTCCTCCCCTCAGTAATGTCACGGTCCCCTGTGATGACTACACTGTGGCATCACAACAGACGTTCAGAATGAGATCCTGAACTACAGACAAGAGAGGGTTACACTCAGCCTACCGGGTTTTCGAAGGGAGGGAAATACGCATCTCATTTGAGAAGCACGTTTTATTTTAAATTTCAAAAATATTTTAAAGTTCAAAAACTTTGGCAGCTTGAAGGGACACATTTCAGTTGCTCAACAAATCCATGAATGGAGGACACCTCCCCTTCCAAAAAGACACAACTGGACGATTTTTCCAACTTAGTGAAGAATGGCCGTGCTCCAGCTAATTCATTAAACCTATGGACTGACTTTGGAAAACGGCTCTTCTGCCCATGTTTTTAGGCAGAAAAGTCCACTTATTCTTCCAGGTTCAGTCCTCACTGACTGATTCCTTCTAACTGCTACCACACCTAGGGTCTGCCCTAAATAATCAACATTAAATTATGTAACAATTCTTCATGTTTGCACCACCCTTTAGGCTTCTAGGACCAGACACAGACATTACCACATACACATTGTCACACTGGACGAGAACTCCGGGATTCTAGCTGACGGCTGAGAGGATGCCTGATGCTGAACAAGGCACCCAGACTACCTCGTTTCCCACTACACCACACTCCCTGTGCATTACTAGGTCACATTTTTCTCAAATCATTTCATGTAGGTCAGCCCCTTCCCAACAATGAAGACGACATGCTCCTGGAGCCCAGAGGCCTGTCTTCACCCCGCTCCACCCTTGTCTGCAGGGCACCGGGCACCCACAGGTGCAGTGAGTGCAGGCTACCCACGAACACAGAGTCCACTCATGGCTTTGTGCTGTGCCACCAAAAAGGGAAAGCCAAATGAGATAACATAAAAAAAAAATTTCTACTCTCTGGATTTAAAAAGTTTCCTCAGGAAACAAGCTCATGTTACGAAGACTCAGTAAATGCATAAGGCCCAGTTTATAATTGCACTGTGAAGATTTTTTTTTTTCCTGCTTAAATAAGGGCTTCACCTTTCAAAACAATCATTCTCTTAAACGGTTAAGTGGCAGGAGATCCTGCTGCCAGGTGTGAAGACCCATACATCCATAAACAGAGCGAGTGAAACACGCTGCCTGATCCCACCAGCAGTTAGCATAGCAAACGAGAGATTCCAATTTAAGAATAAAAAATCTTCGCTGCAAAAAAACACGATCCCAATTAATAAATTCTGTAAACATGAAAAACTAATGAGCTCATTTAACAATAAAAGAGTCAATGCAACCTCCTAATGAATTTTCGAATCATCCTTCTTTCACTGACACTGGCCCAGGTGCACAGAAATGGAAAACCTTCATCAACAGACGCTGACAATTAGGGTGGAGGAGAGGTGACTGCAGTCGGCTGAATGAACACAGGGAATACAGGCTGGGAAGTGGGAGTGTGCCGTCACAGGGTGCGGAGAGCAGCTGGAACTGCATAAAGATGTATATGCACGATTTTAAATGGCAAATTGACTCGGACTTCAAACTTTCACTTAATCACCATATTTTAAAAAGAGAGACACTGACAGTCAAGATTCTAAGGTCACACGCCAGTAACAAGACTTCTGTGTGTGCTTGGCCTTCAGAGAAAAATTCAGATGTTCTCACTGACTCAGTGCAATACATCACATTAATAGCTATCACATGCCTTCACTGTCTGCAAAAATAAAGTAGAGGCACGCATCCACAACCAACAATTCCTGAAACCTTATGCGCTGGACACCACTCCAGGTGCTTTATGTATGCTGACCCACATAACCCCCACACAACCCCCGACACCGTACAGATGGTGAAAACGAGGCACAGAGAAGTTAGGTAATTAGACTAAGAGGGTACGGGTACATAACCAAGACACACACTGTCCCGAAGAAACCACTGCCTCTAACTCCGAGTGCCAAAGGCTGTGTATTGTACACTGAGCGCAAGCAATGACACTGTGACAGGAGAAAACCACAGAATGAAAGTGCCACCTTGCCCAGACCCTGACGGCCAAGTGGAAAAGATGCAGAGAAGGCCAGGCTCGCTGACGCGCGCACGGAAAGGCTTTCATTCGCTGCTCCTCCCCTGTGGTCTCTTCACAGGCGACACAGGCAAAAGCAGTTCACACAGCCACAGAAAATGTTTGCCCAAGAACAGGTTCCGAACTCTTCGGTTACTACTGGTTTACTGGTTCACCAGCCACTTTTTACCCGTACGGCGTAGCGGTGAAGTGGTTAAGTGCTACGGCTGCTCACCAAAGCAGCTCAAATCCGCCAGGTGCACCTTGGAAACTCTAGGGGACAGTTCTACTCTGTCCTACAGGGCCACTAAGACTTGGAATCGACTTGATGGCAGTGAGTTCGGTTTCTTTTCAGTTTGGGCCTCCCAGACAGCAAGCATTTGGCACCAACAGGGTCCCCTGTGAAAAGCCTGAAGCTCATCAGACAGAAGTTCAAAATTCATGTATAGAGTGATGGTTCCTCGATGTGGTAGTTTTGTAAACTTTTGCCTTTTTTTTCCTTTATTTCTGTGACACAAATCTTACAAGCACATTTATGGCTTTCCTGTGTGCTACTGGAAAGCCGGGTGGCACAGTAGTTAGGTGCTGTGACTGCTAACCAAAAGGTCGGCAGTTTGAGTCAGCCAGGCGCTTCTTGGAAACTGTGGAGCAGTTCTCCTGGAGGCAGAATCAACTCTAAGGCAGTGGGTTTACTTTTTGGTTTTGGTGTGACGGTTGGAAACCCTGGTGTTGAATGTAGCTTTTGCTCTTCTCCAGAGATCATACTTAATTGTGTGTTTCAAGAAACGGGAGTTAGACATACATGAACTGACATGCTACCAAGAACTTCTCTGTCGGTGACAGGTAACACCAGGATGCTCAGAAGTCTCCCAACTTAATGCGGGCTCTGAGCTTAACCAGGCAACACTCAGATGAGGAGACCCCAGCTTCCCCAGGGAAAAGCCTTTGCTTCTGCACCCAACGACAGAGTCGAGATGGACAGGCAGCACGTAAAATCTTAGAGGATACAAAGGAAATTTGTCTGGGAGCCCCAATAACCAAAACAAACAAACCCAGAGCCATCGAGCGGATCCCGACTCACAGTGACTCTGCACTGCAGAGTGGAACTGCCCCACAGACTTTCCAAGGGGCGCCTACTGGATCTGAACTGCTGACCTTTATTTAGGTTAGCAGCCATAGCAATTAACCACTATGCCACCAGGGTTTCCAGAATCTCAATACCATCTGAGAATCTCTATCCACTGACTAATATCCTGGTGCAGAGAGTAATTACAATCTTATTCCACTTTCCATTCCTTTGAAAATGTCTCTCATGATCAGTATCTGACTGACTCACTAAGAACGGGACATCACGGAACCATCTCCTGACAACAAGTCTCTCCTGGGACTGGCTGGCTGGGGAACTCCTCAGCTCCACTTCCTGCTCCTCCTTCACCATCTTTCAAGGCCATGGTCGCGGGGGCTTGGTACCCTTCTCCGTCTGTACTCTTTTCATGCACGAATTCATCCACCCACGCCTGTGGATTGCGCTATCTTGACAAACACAACTCCAAATCGATGCTTTCAGCTATTCCCTGGGATGCTGCTTGGATCCAATCCCCGACTGAACACCTCCAACAGGACATCTCAGAAAGATTTCACCATCCACATACCCAAGACAGGACTCTCGGTCCTTCCCCCACACCCCTTTTCCCTCACCAGTCTCGCTCATCTCCAAACAGGTGCCCGCACCTGTGCGTTCTTTCTCTCCTCTAACATCTCTGCCCGGCTCCTCTGTCTACTCATCGTGGCAAGCTCTGCCAGTTCTCCTTCAAACAAAACACCACCACTGTCGACTTGATTCCAACTCATGGTGACCCTGTAAGACGGAAAATAAGTCCTCCATGGAGTTTCCAAGGAGCAGCTGGTGGATTTCGACTGCTGCTCCTTCCAATTAGCAGCTGCAGCAATTAGCCACTACGCCAGGAGGGTTTTCCCTTCAAAAAATAGACCTCCAATTACTCTCTTCTCCCCATCTCCACTGCTACCACCAAGATCCAGAACACCATCCTCGGTCCCAAAGGTGATGAGCACCCTCCAGTCCTGGACTCTTCCAAACCAGACGCCAGTGTGCTCTTCCTAAAAGCTAAACTAGTTCATCTGCACCAACCGCTTTTGCCTCACCTTGTGCCACCACGGTGCCCTGCCCCTCTCCGCCCTGCTCAGTCCACGCCAGGCTTCCTCCAGGAACCCAACATCAGAGCCCATTTCTGCTTCAGACCCTCAGCACACGCAGCCTGTCAGGACGACAGTTGTGGAAACTCATTCCTCATTTTCGTCATAGCAGTTAGTGTGTCTGTTTATCCTCCTGTGCCCCTAAACTTTTTTTTTTTTTTAAGTAATTCCCAGACTATCTTCAGAGCTGAAACACACTCCACATGGAGAGGAGCTCCATCCGTCTAGCTCATCACCACACACCCAGGATCCAGCCCCACACTGAGCACATAATAAAAACTGGGGGCATGAGGGGTGGGGGGGGTGGAACCTGTCACCCTTGACTTAGTTCTGACTTACAGCAACCCAACAGGACAGCTGTCCCACTGTGTTTTCAAGGAGTGCCTGGTGGATTCAAACTGCTACTCTTTTGGTTAGCAGCCACAGTACTAGACCACCAAGGTTTCTCATCACATAACAGGCCCTCAGAAAACACCTGTTTAATGTGGAATGGATATTTATCTGCAAATATACATAACCCAGCTTATCTTCATTCACTTAACCTAAAAGGAAAGCAGGAAAAAAAAAAACTGTTGCCAGTGAGTCAATTCCAGCTCAGGGAAACCCTGTGTGTTCAGAACAGCGCTGGGCTCAGGCTTTTCAGTGACTCTGAGCTTCAGGAAGCAAGTCACCAGGCCTTTATTCTGAGGTGTCTCTAGGAAAAGTCAAATGGCCAGCCTTTTGGTTGGTAGTCAAGTGCTTCACCTAAGAGTAGTTACTACTTTCTGAACACACCAGCACCAGGCTGATTTTGCTGTTACTGAGTCAGCTCAGACTCCCAGCAAACCTAGGGGACAGAGCAGAACTGCCCCACAGGCTTTCCAAGGAGCAGCTCTGGACCACTGGACCACCAGGGCTCCATACCAGCACCTTACATATTCTTACTCAAGAATGTCATTTTGTTTTGCTGTTTCCCTAGTCCCAATGTGAGCCTAAACATGGGCTTCCCTATTAAGCATGGACTGAGTGCATCACGACATTTGGTGGCTAGTCTTATCTCCGCGAGGAAAGCAGGGGCTTGCTTGTGCTTACTAACTAACCCGTAATGAACAACCTTACATGAGTTTCACTTGGATGTGGCATGGTAAGGCCTGTGTGAAACAGTCCACTACAGATTAGTAACAGGACTAAGGACAAGTAAACCTACCTCACGTTGCTTACTGGGTCACCCACCCTTTACTCTGAGGCCCTAGGGATCAGTCTAACAACTCACTCCATCTTTCCAAGTTTCCCTGGTGGTGCCGTGGTTAAGTGCTATGGTGATAGTCTAAAGGTCAGCAGTTCAAATCCACCAGGCACTCCTGCATAATGCTATGGTACAGTTCTACTTTGTCCTATAGGATTGCTATGAATCAGAATCTAGGGCAGCAATGAGTTTGGTTTTTGTTTCCTCAAGCTTCAAATGCTCTACGCACCTATCAGTCTAAGCCTGCCTCATCTCTTAGCTTCAAATACGTGCTTAGTAAAACACAGGCTCCCTTTTGTAGCTTATTCAACATCCCCCAGTGGATCTCAAGGTGCTTCCCATCTGGAAAGGCTGACCATGGAGGGGGCAGTGGGTACATATACACGTGTGCATCTGACTAAACATCCATCTCTGGCTACTTTCCACGCAGGAGACTGAACATCTGCTCCACAACATTAACCACATCCAAAATCTATATTCAGGACCAGGGCTTCGAACTACTTCATTCCAGTTTGAATCCCTGCTTGAGGAGCTGATTACTGAGAATCTGCATTTCTAACAAGTCCCTAGAAAGTTATACATAAGAATCGCCTAGGGATCTTGTCAAAACGTAGCCTTTGATTCAGTATATCTGGGATGGAAATGCAAATACTGAGCAGGGAGAGCACTTTCTAGAAATGCAAATTCTAGCAGAGGTTCAGGACAGAGCTGAACTGCTTTAAAGCCCAGATCAGGAGTCCCTGACTGGCTGATGACAAAGCTACAATCCATTTAGTCTCGTTCGTTATGTCCCACTCCAAACCACCGACTTCCTACAACGAAAGCAGGCACGGGGACAAAAGGACATCCAAGTATGGGGAAGGGTAGCATCCGAGACCATGTGCCCCTCCGTTTCTCTGGGCAGAGATTCTGTCAGCAGCCAGCCCTCTAGCTCACACCCCTAGTAAATTCAGGAAATGGAAGAACTGTTAAATGTATTTTTCCCACTCAAAAGCTGGACACAGCTAACCTATATACAATTTGAGGCAGGAAAAACAATTTCAACTACTGTCTAATAAATGTGATATTTATTAAAAGTTTTATGATATCCATATTTACCTATCTGATAAAGGATCTATTTAAAACCTAAATTTTTTATTGAAAACACACTTTCCATTATTATATATTCAGGATACCATGTGTGATTCATATTCCATGCTTTTAAATGTATTGCAACCTTATACTATATAGTAAATTACTGATTTCCCTTTCCCATTAACAGATAACAGAGAATCAAGTACATCTGACCACCTAAGTACTGGAAGTTCTTCTAATGCTGCCTTTAAGGCCCACTTTACCTTTCATATAAGCTAACTTAAAATAAGGTACTCTAGCACTACAGTATGAAAACCTCTTGCAAACAGTCCAAACTACTCAGTCCCAGAAGCACCTTATAACTAAACCCAAATTTAGAAATTTAGAGCAAAACACACAAGGTTTCCTTGCTGTATATTAAGAATCAGTCCAAAGGACAAAGATAGCTGTTATGTGCACTCTCCAAATTCCTGAAGAACATAGTATCTGTCGATACTGAAGGGTAATCAAGGCCATTCTTGTGTTTGTCCCTCTTAAAATAAACTCCGTCCCTTTCCCTCGCCTCCAATTCCAGGTGTTAGCTGTGTAATAAAAGCCTTTATGAACCAGGTTATCACTGATGTCACGTACTAGGGCTTGGATAAGAAGGCAAATCCTTTATCTGATGCCAGAGAAGACAGCAGTTAACTTGCAGGAACAGATGCAAAAACCACTGCTGTCCACCCAATGGGACCAGAAGAACTGGATGGTGCCCGGCCACCATCAGTTACTACCCGGATCAAGTACATGGTATGAAACTCCAGACTTAATAGGAGGATTAGTGGCTAGAGCTAGAACTCTACCAGAAGACCACACTTGATGGTCCATCAGACTGGAGGGCCCCCGGGAGCATAGCCCCCGTAACACCAAATACTATATCCAGCACCAGGGCCAGCTCTCCAGACAAAGACTCAACTAGACTATACAAAACAGAGCGAGGCTGGCAATGAACAGGTCTTTGGACTTAAACATGCACACAGGGCTGTCCTGGAGGCTCATCGCTGGAGCCGAGATGACTGGTGGGTAAGGGAGGTCAGATCTTGGTCAAAGGGTCACAGAAAGTTCCAGACGAAAGGGGAAGCACGCTGTCATGGGAGGTAGGGGCAGTTAAAACAGAATAGAGGTGGAAGTTCCAGATGTTATATGGCAAATTAATATAGACTGTAAAATTATTGTAAAATCACAATAAATTAAAAAAAAAAAAGACGACCACTACTGTTCAATCTTGCCCCATCCCAGTCAAGAAAGCCTGACTCCCAAACCCCTAGAGCCCTCCCTTCCCAGATTCTAGACCATGTCAGGCAGCCCACGCAGGTTCAGGCTTCCGCCAGCAGCGCTCCCCACCCCCATGTCCCATGCCACTCCCCTTACTCACTGCTGGTAACCTGGAATCCAAACACATGGGGCTTCATTCCTCTAAGTGGGGCCTGACACCAAAACGTCAACTGCACAAAGCCAGGAGCAGCTGTGCCCTGGCTTCGGGCAAGGATTTTCCTTCAGCACTTGCAGCTGAATCGCCACTCTTTTCCGGTTCACCTCTCGCACGTGTGGCTCAGATCACCCCGCTCTGAAGCATGAGGCCACGGAATTCTGCCCTTGCCTACAGACATGAATCACTTTTTCAAAAGATGAGCTCAAAGTTTTCAAATAAATCTCTCTTATTAAGTAAGATCATAAACAGGAAAGGTGGCCCCCCTGTACATATGAAGAGCAGTGATGGGTTTCTCAGTGTTCTGTCATTTGAAATCTTAAAAAAAAAAAAAAAATTCAACACTCTTAATCCTAAAATTCCTTGGCTCATAGAATGTTTATGTCAAAAAAAATAAAAATAAAAAGTCCCAAACAAACATGATATTCTTCATTAATACCTCTTCAATTTCTAGGATGCATATTTTTTTTTTTTTTGTCCAGAACCAATGAGCTGAAGGGAGGCCAGGAGGATTCTAAACAGAATTTTTTTAACAGTTTGATAAATGTAAAGGTGTATATACTGACCAAATGAAGAGTCCAAAGATTTGTATTATACAATGAACTCAAATGATGTCAACATCTGATTAACATGTTTTTTCTTGACTATGTCAGGTAGTATAGTTTTCAAAGCCACATGTAATACTCATAAACTTATCAAAAGGATCGATACCAATTTATATCCCTAAAACCATACCAGACTCTTACTTCCTCATGCGATGCCATATGCCCTTCTTTTCCTACAAATGTAAAACTTGTAAAAAATAAACAAAAGCTGCACTTGCCAATTAGGATGTGGAACTGATAAACTAACACAGTGCTTTAAATAGTCAGGCAAGTAAACTAAGTATCACGAGCTCCATCAGGGCAAAAAGCCATAATCTACTGGCAGAGAGAACAGAAACCCCCAAACTAAACATGCTGCTTCTGAGTCAATTTCGACTCACAGTGATGGCAAAGGACCAAGAGAGCTGCCCCCCAGAGTCCCCAGGGAGTGCCTAGGAGATCCGAAACACCGCCCTTTCGGTTAGCAGCCACAGCACTTAACCACCGCATGGTTCTGAGCACAGCTCACCACTGCTGTTGCTGCCTCCTCCCTTCTCCAGGCAACACAACTCCAACTCCTTTCCCATGTACTTCAGAATCATGGACGAGAATTCCCAAAGGTCTGTGCTTATTCTGCAAATGCTGATACTCACCCTGTTACTAACACATGGCTTTGGGAAATTCCCCTTTTCTCTCTGGGCTGCAGACAGTGCCGGACCATAAGTTTCCCACCTTCAGCAGTCTATGAATCTATGATTTGCAGTATTCTTCTCGTTTTGTTTAACCCAATAACACTTAATATTTACAAGGTGCTACTTTATCAAGCGTCACCATGCATAAGGCACTACACCTGATGCTCTAGGATATAAAAATATGTATGATTGCTTAATCAAGGAGCTCAGAAGACAGCAGCGGGAAGGATGAGGGGTGAGACAAACATGAGGTCTGACAATCAAGTCCATCAGCTTACCTATTCTAAGTGCTACACACCTCACTGCTGAACAGCACTACAGTCACCTTCGAAGTACTCCTCCTTGGGAGCTATGCACTGAAACCAGAGCCCAGACCAGGCAATTTTGGAACTCTTTTTTGGAACAGCCATTGCGTACAGTGGCACGATGGCAAGTTAGCGAACTTAACTGTCTAGCTGTCTGTAAAGGAGTTTTTAGCCAGTAAACAAATAACTGTATTGGAATACCCCCCCTACTCACCTGATCTGGCCCCCAATGACTTTTTTCTGTATCTAAAGATAAAGGAAATAGTGAAGATGTTCTGATGACCTTCAGGACCTCAAGGGTAATATGACAACAGCTCTGATGGCTATTCCAGAAAAAGAGTTCCAAACTGCTTTGAAGGGGAACTAGGTGCTAGGAGTGGTGGCCTAGCCTCCCAAGTGGAGTCCTTGGAAGGTGACCATAGTGATATTCAGCAATGAGATATGTAGCACTTTTTCTAGGATGAGTTCATGAACTTAATTGTCAATCTTCATACATGCCTATAATTAGGAATAGAAGCACCTCTGGAAGTGTTACAGTGATCTGACAGTTTATTCTTACTGGAAATTTAAATACATGCATAGCTTAACCTCAGAAAATTCTCTGTCCAGATCAGTGCTATCCAACAAGGGAATCACTAGTTACATGCCGTCACGTAAATACAAATGACTCAAAACTTGGTAAATATAAAAACTGAGTTCCTCAGCTGGACCTATCACCCAGGACAGCACTAATTCTCCTAAATTTATACCACAAATGCAAAACCAGAATAGTGAAACATCAACACCAATGCTGAAATCCTGCTTCCACCAATTACTTGCTGTGTGACTTTGGGCAAGTTACCTAACTTCTTTAGGCCTGCTCCTCACGTATAAAACGCTACCTAAACCTAGTCTCTAAGTCCCAAAAGCAGCCATGAAGACTACACAAGGTAATACAGAGACGGCACCTGGCAAAGTGTCTCCTAAAGCAGACTCATTCACCAACTGTGACTCTTACCATAATTAACTGTATTCACACATTTGTGGGCATACCAAACATCAACCAAATGCTAAAATTTGCAATACAAAAATTAAGAGTGGCTTTTCACCTCCGTGGATGAAAAGATCAAAGAGCTGTAATACAAAGTGTGACGAGCACTGACAACAGTGCACTGGAAAATAATAGGATTTTAGCTTACAGCTTGCTCTGATTCTGTGATACATTTTACATGATGTGCTATTTTGACATAAAATAAGGATATAGATAGACCTTTAAAGGAATCCCAGTAAGAACCTAAAAAGGAGCCTTTTAAGCACTCAGAACCAACAACCACTCCACAACAGAACGATGTGGCAGTCAGTTTCCGTCAAGATTAAAAAAATCCGCTGCCATCAAGTCAATTCCAACTCACAGTGACCGTATAGCAACAGCCTTAGAAAACCTGTAGTCAGAACTGAATGGATGGCACACCGTACCAAGAGCCAAAAGCAGACATTCTATTTGACAGTTCTAAAAAGTACATTTATAAAAAAGTCTAAACAGCAAACTCTGATAACAGAAATTTTAAAATCAGAGTTTGCAACGTTCCCAAAATATACCAACAAAATCAAGTTTCATCTGTCAAGTGCAGTAATGCCTGGTTGTTAATAAACATAGTGAAGGTAATAAATACAGTAATCACTATCAAAACATGCTGTAACAGAAATACATACCAACGGCTTTAACAGAAATCTACTTTCTCCCAGCTTAAAGGCTAGAAGTCTAGACTTTTCACGTGTCAAGCCACTAACCTTCCCATCTCTGCTGGCTTGCTTCTTGAAATCTCTGTCATGTCCCAAAAGAGACTGACTCTAGACCTGCCCTACACTAACCCTGCCTCGTCAAACATCACAAAGACAACCCTTGCCCAAAAGGAATTATGAACATCAGGCACAGAGGTTAGGATTTACAACACATTATTTTGGTGACATAATGGTTAAATGCTACAGTTGCTAACTAAAAGGTCAACAGTTCAAATCTACCAGGTGTTCCTCGGAAACTCCATGGGGACAGTTCTATTTTTGTCCTATAGGGTCGCTGTGAGTCAGAATCAACACAACTGTTTTTTTAATTGGGGGGGTGGCGGCACAATTCAGTCTATTATGGTGGGCAAACTAGTGATAGAGTGTCCTGTTGCTACTGCGTAACACAATCCCAGTGTGATCGTTTAGTACATTTTTAGGCACATTCTTCCACTATTCTTAAAACAGCATCACCACACACACACAAAAAAAGACATAAAAGACCAAAAGTAATAGGCACTAAACCCAGTTATCACTCAATAACTTGTTTGATTAGCAAATACACACTTCAGAATCTACGGTTGAAGGTAGAATGGGGGTAAAAAAACAAACAAACAAACAAAAATCCAGTATTTTGAAATAAGCAAGTAAGGAACCTTCCTGGTGGTTTCACTGAGATAGTGGCAGCAAACAGGGACATACAAAGCTCTCTATCTGAACTAACAGGCGGCCAGCCTGTCAGCTGTCTCGACTGTATCCCAGGTATAAAATCAGCCTCAAGTTAATTAAAAGCAGAAAGAAGACCATAAATACATTCTTGACAGCAATGACGGACCATGTCTTAAAAATCACCAAGTTGGGAAGAGAGAGGTTAAAGGAACCCGAAATGCTGAGCTGCCGATGGGGCGTGACACGAGACCCAGCTTCCTCACACTCTGTCACACGGTCCACTGCTGTGGCTACCCAACCCCCAGGAAGACTCTAAAAAGCCTGTAGCTGTTCTAACCATTTGGTCCACCTCTAATGTTAAAGAGTCTTTTATCTTTGCAATGTCTCTGTAAAACCACACTGCAGCAATGCAGTAAAAACTAGGAACAAGTAAAAATTTCTCCTCAGTGATCTGCACCAAAGGATGAACATGAATAAGGGAGCCCTCTCCAGAACAGAGGCCCTCTCTGTGTACTTAAATTTTAGCACGTTAATGACTCCTCAAAGAGGCATGCCAGCATTCTGCTAACTAACACACATTCCCATCCACTGTCAGTTATTCACACAGTATATTTACTAATAATCTGCCTTGCTCCAAAAGTCTCTGGGTGGTTTACAAAGATTTATGTAGTTTAAAAGAACAAAATGAAGATACAAACTTAGAAGGGAAAATACGGGTAAGACAATAAAACCAAAGTTGAGGTTTCTACAGAAAATGCATCATTTCAGATCTGTACAATTACTGAAGTGGGAAGTAAAGAAGGCTGTGGGCTTCCTGGCAGTCAAAGCAAAGAGGAAAGCGTTAACTGACTGTAAGATGGGTAGTACTCAGAGATTCAAACAAATCAGTTTTCGGCTGCGAATAAAACCAGTTTACAAAAAATCCCACCTCCCCTCTAGTCTACAAAGATCACTCTCCTAAAAGTGGTAAAAGAGGTAAATCTTTGTGACCTTGCACTGGGCAATAACAGCAAAGGCACAAGCAACAAAACAATAAATTTGACTTCATTAAAAATCAAAACTTCTGTGCATCAAAGGACACAATTCAACGAGAAAAAAAGGATGGGAGAAAATATCTGCAAATCATCTCTCTGATTAGCACATGACTTGGGTCCAGTGTATACAAGCAACGTTTACACCCAATAATAAAAACACAATTTGAAAAATGGGCAAAAAAATCTGAATACACATTTCTCCAAAAAATACATAAATGGCCAAAAAAGCACAGGAAGAGATGGTCATCACTTGCCACCAAGGAAATGCAAATTAAAGATACAATGAAATACACGTCATGTCCACTAGGATGGCTATAGTTAATACAAAAGGAACAGTAACAAGTATTGCCAAGGCTGTGGAGAAAGTGGAACCCGCTTACATTGCTGGTAACCAAGAAAAACCAAACGCATGGCCATCAAGCTGATTCGGTCTCACGGCGACCCTACAGAACAGAGTAGAACTGCTCCACAGAGTTTCTAAGGGGCACCTGGCGGATGTGAATGGCAGACCTTTGGGTCAGCAGACGTAGCGCTTAACCACTGCACCACCAGGTTTTCCACACTGCTGGCAGGACGGTAAGATGCTGCGGCCAGTTTGGAAAACAGCCTGGCAGTACCTCAAAGGGTTAAACATGGCTACCACGACGACCAGGAAATTCCACTCCCAGGTACGTAGCTAAGTGAGATGAAAAGGTGTACCACACAAACATCTGTACGGGAATATTCACAGCAACACGATTAAGAGCCACCAATGGAAACAATTCATAGGTTCAACAAGGATGAATGATAAACCAAACGAGGCAGACCTACGCAGTGGAACATTATTTGGAGACGAAAAGGAACAAAGTACAGACACATCCTATAGCCTGGGTGAACCATGAAAACACGACGCTGAGAGACAGCAGCCAGTCACAAAAGAGCACATGCTGTCTGATTCTCTAAGAACTGTCCTGAATGATAAGCTCATCTATATGGAAATGCTTGGCAGTGCAGCGGTTAAGTGCTACCGCTGCTAACCAAAAGGTCTGGAGTTCAAACCCACCAGGTGCTCCCCAGAAACTCTACAGGATTGTTCTACTCTGTCTACAGGGCTGTTATGAGTCAGAATAGACCGAAGGCAGTGGGGTTTGCTGTTCTGGGGTACTGAGACAGAAACTAGCTACGTGGTCACCTGGAGGAGAAGGGCCTGGAGGAAGTGGGTGAGGGGCGGCTGCTAAAAAGGTCTGGGGTGTCTTTCAGGGGTGACGAAGTTGGGATGAAATGTATGGTGATTACAAGTACACAATTCTGCATGTATTAAAAACCAATGAATTTTACACTCCTACACTGTAAAACTTAAACTGTATGCTACGTGAATTATATCTTAATAAAGCGACTTAAAAAAAAGGAAGCCAAACTAGTGCTCAGTGAACAGATCACTGAAGCACATAAAGATGAAAACCGCTGATGCAGCTGAACTGCATCTTCTCTTTGGATTTACCTCCTCCTTTGAAGGAGTGCAGTGGCTCTGTCATTGAGCACTCGGCTGCTAACTGAAAGGTGAGCCGCTGCTACCCACCAGCTGCTCTGCGTGATGGCCATGGGGCAGGCTAGGGCCACGGGGCAGTCTAGGGCCACGGGGCAGCCTAGGGCCACAGGGCAGCCTAGGGCCACATGGAAGTCCAGGGCCACGAGACAGTCCAGGGCCACGGGGCAGTCCAGGGCCACGGGGCAGTCCAGGGCCACGGGGCAGTCCAGGGTCACGGGGCAGTCTAGGGCCACGGGGCAGTCTGCGTCCACAAAAATGAAAGCCCTGGGGAAACCCTCTGGGGGAGGTTCTCCTTTGCCCTACAGGGTTACTATGAGTCATCACCAACTTAAAAGCAATGGGTTGGTCTTTCGGCTTTTCCAGCTTGTTCAATTAGCAGATCAAAAGTCAAAATCGAATCACATCACTTTACCTGAGGTCTCTACTTTGAAAAACTCATCAGGATTTTGTCCTTCTCAGGCTCATGGAGCTTGGGCTTTATAGGATCCTAACAGTAACTGAACTTATTTTCTCTGCAGTACAAAGAATAAACAAGTTATCCTTTCGATGGTAAAAAGTTACACCGTAATCTGGACATTTTCTGGCCTACTCACTATCAGTTTCCCACTAAAACCAAAAAACCAAACCCACTGCCACGGAGTCGACTCTTGACTCTCAGTGAATCTGCAGGACAGAGCGGAACCGGCCCTTGGGGTTTGCGGAGTGGCCAGTGGAGCCAAACTCTGGCCAGTCCATTAGCTGGCAGTTGGGTTCTTTACCACTGCACTACATACAAGTGGGCCCACTGCCATTTACAGATTAAGACTTGTGTTTTCCATCATTTGTGAAAAGTTCTCCAAGTCACTGCCTGCAGTCCTTTACAAGGGACAGTGATTCTATCAGAGCCCTGTTAAGGGGACAGCGTGAATCCCAACCACTCCATCTAGCTCACCTAGTACACAGGTCACTGATGCCATGAACAACTCTGCTCAACACTAACATCTCCAAGGCAGTGGACAGTCTCAGAACATTTATGAATTCTGAAGAGGCCTCAGGATACAAGCCTTGGTAAACGTCAGCAATCTATTATGTTATCCAACAGAAGCACTGCAGCCAATAAAATATCTTCTGCTATTTATAAGAAGTACTCTGAGCATACACCAAATTGCATCTAAATGATGTCTAACTTGCTGCGCTTTCATGAAGAGATTTGTTTTTTCTTAGATGTAGGGAAAAAAAAACCTTTGATTGTTTTTAAACATTTATTCTTCATACTGTGAAGAATGCTATGGGGAAAAAAGGAAAAGAAACAGAGATGGTGAGCCCAGTCCAGCATCAACAACCAAACTACATAAATGGAGTTTATGACATCATTCGAGGACAACAGAGAAGCAAAAAAAAAAAACGGAAAGGTGTGCGGGCCTGTGTCTCCTCTTCAAACTAATGAGTCAAAGTACTCTGCGGAAGCTCTTTTCAAGTGACTCTTAGGCTTACTCAAAATCTGAAAAAAAGATTTTTGATACCACTACTGTAAACTACGAGGCACTCTGGTGATGCAGTGGTTCAAGTGCTCAGTCGTGAACCAAAAGGCTTAGCTGTGCTTTGCTCTGCAGGAGAAAGACGGGCAATTTGCTCCTGTAAAGATTTACAACTTCAGGAAACCCTATGGGGCAGTTCTACTCTGTTCTGCAGGGTCGCTATGAGCCGTAACTGATTCAACAGCAGTGAGTTTTACAGTAGTAAACTAACCTCCCCTAGACATGCCTTTAACATAAACCTAACCATCCACATTGAATGATGGGGTTCAGGAAGGCCTTATATTTCCAATATATTCAAACATCAGCTGTGTACCACACTTAAAAATTCAAGCTGGTTCCTTCAACAGCTAGGCAGCATACAGGAAATGCACCCAAATTCACAAGTCCCGCATCTGACTGGACACACATATAAAATGACTGGGCTGTCCTAGTCTGTTAAATCTGCAGAAGATAAGCATCAACTACACAGACTGCAATGAGGCCCTCTCACCCCAACCATCAATACCTAAGACCCTTCCCCACTCCTAAGTGCCTGAACAGGTGGACCCACCGAGGTCCACTCAAACAGAATCTTTATTCCTGACATCAGGCTTAACAACCATCCTAGGAACTCGAAGGCAGGGAGGCAGCTGTGCCTCGAGAGGTATTAACACACAAAGAGAGTAACAACAGGAATCATTTCTTCTGAAATCAGATACGCCTGATATATTAAGTAAGGGGCTCCGATGCCTTTTTATTGGGCAGACAGCTTTAAGCTGCCATAAAATAATGCACTACAGTCATTAGGCCACACACACAGGCAACACAGAATTTTTTTTAAAAAATTTAAAAAGCACTGTTGATTCTGTGCCCCAAACAGCCACACTGAAGTACGTTCTAAGTTCTCTTTCTGGACACAGCAACTGCATTCTCACTGAAACACAGATGGTTAGATTTACCATAAACCACAAGCAAATATTTGACGCCAAACAATCCAAAGACCACAGTGACCCACTAACAGCATACCAAACATCTAAACAGCTCCAGTAAGCAGCCCAAGCACACAGGGAATGTGAAACTGAGCATGTCCCCCTCAGCCACAGCAGAGGATCCCCTGCTTGCCAAAGGGAAACACCCCATAAAAGAAGATGACCTTTATTTCTGCCCACCCTGGCCCAAGCAACCCCTTCAGGATCCACGAAAACAGACTGCACTGCAGGCCTAGTTTCTAAGTAAACATCCCAGCTACCAAATCTTTCTAAGTGGGTTTTCTTGCAACTTCTTACAAGCAAATTATCTCGTGCTGGTACCTTTCCTGAAAATGTCTTCAGGGTATATTATTTAAAATTGAAAAACTATTCTATACACTTATAAAGAGCTTACATATGAACTCTAATGGTACCATTCATGAAGGCTCCATAAAAAACGTAAACCCCCAAATTTCAGAATACATTAAACCTTTTTTTTTTTTACTTTAAATAGAACTACGGCTTAATTATTTTAGTTTATTTCAGTAATAACCACTATATAATTTCTTTCCTCAGACTCTCAGACTCTCACACATGTTTACAATATTGGTTCAGTCACAGTTAAATCTTTATCCGTAGCAAGTCAAGGCTAACTGAGAATGTCTCATGTATTAGAAAATAAAACATCTGACAGCAAAGTTGCAGTCTACCATCACACATTATTAAATGTGGATTCCATTTATCAAAAGTGAACCTTAATATTTACCCAAATGAGATACAAATGTTATCTCACACAAAAACTTGCACTTGAATGCTAACAGCAGCTTTAGACTTAATTGTCAAAAACTGGAAGCAACCTAGATGTCCTTCAGTGGGTGAAGGAACAGACAATGGAGCATTATTCAGCAGTAAAAAAAAAATAAACTATTACGATACAAAAAGACACAGGAAACGCAAATGCATACTAAGCAACCCAGTTTGGAAAAGCTATACACTGTGTGATTCCAGCCACACGCCATTCTGGAGACGGGAAAACTATAAAGACAACAGAAGGGTAAGTGGTCACCAGGGATGAATAGTTGGGACCCAGGCAGTGAAACCATTCTGTGTCATGTGCCATAACAGTGGACACAGGACAGTAACCATCTGTCAAAACTCCAGTGCATACTGTGAACCTTTATGTGAACCACCAACTCCAGTTAGTAACAATGTATCAATACTGCTTTATCAACCCTCACGAACAGACCACAGGAATGCAGAGGACACCAACTGGAGACAGTACATGGCAGAGGTGTGGGAACTCGCAGGATTTTCTGTACAACTATCCCTTAAACCTAAAAGTTCTATGAAAATTAAAGTTTATGAGGGGCTGGGAGGGGTCAGGTGTTGCTTGAACCGACACAGAAGTATAGGGCGGGAAGGAGGAGTACGCTGTCCCAGGTGGGGAGGGCAGCGAGAGCTGCAGAGTAGTGTAAGTTTGGGGTTTTATAGGACAAATGGATTTAGATGGTCAGCTGGCACTTAAAGCACCATAAACTATTTTACAAAACAAAAATTAAAGTTTACTAAAGTAAGTGAAGCTTAGATGAAACAAGTGTATTAAGACAAAGTCATTAGTTTTCCAAGTCTTGTCAAAATTTAAGTGGTGTATAAATTAAGTTCACACTATGTACCAACTCAGTGGTTTGTAATCAGGTTACAAAAACAACATGTGATAAAATACAATTAAAAGAAATTCAGGGAATTAAACAATTATCATTAAGAAACAACAGATTTTAGGTTTAAAGTGCAGCATTTCCACAAAACAGTCCATTTATATGAACTGGCTGTCAAAGCCTAAACAGCGATCTGCCATCTTAAACAGCTTTGATGTAACAGACTCTTATATATGACAAAAAAGGTTTGGCATTAAACAGTTTTACCTAGCAAGAAAACATTTGTTGTATTTGAGTGAAACATTCTTTGGACGTTATTACCGAAAGTTTATATACCATACATGACACTCTCGTGCAAAGAATCATATGCAACTTACCACAGTTTTTCTGACAGAAAATAGTTGTCAATTAACCAACCACAGTAAAACTGGCAAAAGCCAGAACCTGGGAGAGGCATAAGCCTGTCAGAGAAGGAAAACTCAAACATTCCCCACTAAAATGAGCAGCGAAGTGGAAGGCTGCACCCTGTCAAAGGTGGGAAAGCTGCCTGACCCACAAGAGCAAGGCATGCCGGTAACTTCCAAGATCCACCCCACCAGGACAGCGCCCTGCAGCTCTGACTTTCATCCACACCTACGGTTACTCCTTTCGCCTTGTCATAAAGTGAGATCAGTAAACACTGAAATCATACCAAACAAACTCTACCTGTATTTAATGTTGGAAATATTTTCACTGAATCTACCTTCTCACCGGTAGTGTGAAAGAGCCATCAACTATAAAAAAACTCCAAGCCTGTCCAGTTCAAACACCGACCTCAAATCTAAACAGAAAGAAATGTCCTAAAACAGCCAAACGGTCACCTTCTAAACTGTGCACCAGACCCAACACAGACTATACAGTAGCAGGTAGTCTTACACCTCCTTTTAGTAAGTACTGATCAACAGTCGTTTTCAGGCAAGCACTATTACTGCCTATAAATAAACACGGACCAGAAAGCTGAAGACACACAGTCACAGCGGAGAAAAGGTTTCAAATCTGACATCAACGCCTCAGATCATGTATTCTTCCTTAGTCACAACTGATGACCACAAGAAATAACCTAAAGCCATGAAGAAATTGTTTAATGCCCCTATGCTTTAAAAAAAAAAAATCAATGTCCAACAAGGTAGCAATTGAATAATCTTCCAACAGCAAATATTTTAACCACACTATTATTCTATCATTAAAGAAATCATTCACGTTCCTAATACTTCTTCCACTAAAAGATAATTGCATTTGTTACCCTGTAATTCTGTTATCTCACTGTTACTGTGTTACTCTATTTCTGGCCACTTCACTCTGTCTCTACAAACATGCTTGCGGAATGTTCCCTTTCTGTGCAGAGACAACCGAAAGCACCGACTTTCACAACTATTTAAATCTAAACCACAAGGACACTGGTATTAATTAACGAGACTCCAACAAGAGGTGCCAACAACTGCTGGCCCATGAGGCCAGTGTTCCCCGCATACATTCTGCAAACAATACGAGTGAAATAAAAACCCGCTTAAGTACTTACCTACAGTTGGGAGGAGGGTCCAATGTAATTTCTGCAAGTTCTTTCTGAATTCTTTGAAATACAAAGAAAAGTTATATGAAAATCAGTATGTCTTCCCTCTCATAATAATTTATTTCATTCAAATGTTACACTTCACCACTAATACCTCCCCTTCTGTATGCTTTTAATTTGAGATACTAGCACTGAATAAACACATCATACACAGTAACAATAAAGCAGTGACTTCAGCCACAGAATGATGAGAGACTGGCGATGCCCAGCACATGCAGCCAATGGAGGTAACACTAGGATGGGAGTTCAAAGGTCATGCGACCACTGATGGCGCTGATGCCAACATCTGGTTTAAACTGAAAACACTGTGTAAGAGTCATTTGAACTTTCCCCTCCTCTCCTCTCCTTGTACTGGAAGACCCCCAAATAGGATGGAAAGCTGATCATACTAAGCTGAATCCCAGTTATCTGGACTGGTCCACCCAGCCGAAAACAGGAGCATCACCACCTCATTCCAACACTTGAGAGTGTTACTAAACTACACTGTCTTATCCCTCCCTGAAGCCTCTCAGTTAGAGCAGGTTGCCACTTTCACATCTCCTGCTATTCTTTGCATTAGGGGAGCTATCCTAACAACTTGTGAATGATTATTTTTATGTCACTACATGAGCGTCATACAGAGACAAACAAAACAAGTTCTTTAAAAACTTTCCTTCAGCCTTCACGATGCTATTTTCCACTTTGATTCTTTAATTGTACCTAAACACCCACATACATATACAAAAGGTAACAGTGCTACACTGTTTTTATAAAACTGTATTTAGCAATATCTTCAGTACCCTTCATATCTTATTAAACACTGCCCCCCCTCCCCCGCCCCAAGAAAAACCACTGCCACCAATTCCAACTGACAGGGACCCTACAGGACACAGAAGAACTGCCCCTAGAGTTTCCGGGATCAGCTGGCAGACCTGACCTAAACACAGGCTTTGTTAAACCAGTAACAACAAAACTTTCTCAAGACCACTTCTCCTTCACCTTGTTTATGTTAATGAGATTCATTAACAGCTGGATACCTGCTGCCTAGTAAGGAAGGCAACAGCACATGGACAAAAGTTGACTACCCGACTCGACAGCACTTGGCTTGGCAAAGACCCTTAAGAAAGCTAGAATTTAAATAAAAACATATACTCAAACAATTTCATTCTCCATCTTTTTTAATATTAATTTTGTTGTGCTTTCTGTGAAACTTTACACAGCAGACTAGGTTCCCATTCAATAACTTCCATACACATTGTTCAGTGACACTGGTCACATTCTTTACAATGCATGAAGACTCTCAACATTTCTGTTCTGACTTTTTCATTTCCAGTAATCTAGTTTCCTTGGCTCTTCACCTTCTCATCTTTGTTTTAAAGTACCTGTTGACCATTTGGTCTCTTACAGATGATTTCTTAAAGAAGCACAGTACTCATGAGTGACAGTCTTTATTTTGTGAGCCAAACTGTTACTTAGCTGAAGGATGACCTCAGGGGACAGTCTGATTCAAAGTTTCAATGGTTTCTCAGGGCAGTAGTCTTGAGGAGTCTTCTAGTCTCAACTAGTCCAGAAAGTCTGGATTCCTTAAAAATGTGAAGGTTGGCCATAATCCAAAAAACACAAAACAACAAACACTGGAGAGGCTGTGAAGAGACTGGAACTTTCCTACGCTGCTGGTAGTATTACAAAATTGCACAACCTCTTTGGAAAGCAATTTGGCACTTCCTTAAAAAGCTAGAAATAGAAATACCATTTGATCCAGTAATCTCACTGCTCGGAATATATCCTACAGAAATAAAAGCAGTCACACAAACAGATATGTGCACGCAGACGTTTACTGCAGCACTGTCCACAACAGCAAAAAGATGGAATCAACCTAGGTGCGCATCAACAGATGAATGGATAAACAAACTATGGTACATACACTCAATGGAACACCATGCAATGATAAAGAACAACGATGATTTTAGGAAGCATCTCATAACCTAGTTTCAACTGGAAGACATTATGCTGAGTGAAACCAGTCAGTGGCAAAGGGACAAATATTGTAGGAGATCCCTGCTATAAAGACTTAGAAACAGACTTATGTATAGAAGACTCTTTGACAGCTACAAGAGTGGAGAAGGAGGCAGAGGGTTGGTCACAGATTAGACAGTTGACAGAAACTTGATTAGGTGAAAGCAGTGACAGCACACAGTAGACAGTAGATTAACTTAACTGGACTTCACCATAAGTTGAACGGTTTTCTAAACCCAATCCAGTATTTCAAAGGCTAGAGTAGCAGGGATGGGGGTCTAGGAGCCATGTTTTCCAGGGACATGGAGGCTGATTGGCATAATTTGTCTACTGCTAAGAGAGTCTTCTGCACCTCACATTGGTGACTGGTGTCTGGGTTCTTAAAAGCTAGCAAGCTGCCATCCAAGGTACATCAAATGGTCCCAAATGACTTGGAACAGACGGTAACTGAGAACAAAGAAGACATGAGGAAAAAAGAGCCCAGGAGACAGAACTCACACGAACAAAGACTGTATCAACATGACGGCAGAAGAACCAGATGGTGCGGGGCCGCCACCAAAGGCAGTCATGATGATGGGGGACATAATGTAGAGTCTCTGAGGCAACATGAGAAAAAAAGGGGTGCAGTCCAAGAACTCTACTAAAAGACCAGAATTGATGGCCCAACACCCTGGAGGATCCCCTGAGAACATGATCCCCAGACCTGACACCATCCCTGACTAGAAACCTGTACTGAAGTCAACTTTTCCGAAAAGAATACACTGGACTCGGGGACACAGTGTAACCACATGGTGTGTGTACTGTATGATTCTATGCATTTATAGGACGCTGTCCTACCGGTCTCTTTCTAGATGAGCGAGAAGAGGGTGGAAAGGAAGGGACAGATGCTTGTTAAGAGGATACTATAAATAAGCAGCGAAAAGCACATGTGTGCTATCACTGGGTGAGGAAAGCAGAAGGAGCTGCAGATAAGTGGGCACACAAAACTAACTTGGATTATATACTTTCACTCAATCACAATAAAAAGAAAAAAAAAGTGATGCTCTGTTCCACATTTCTCTCTCACTCTACCAGGATCCATCTACTGTGGCCCTGATTAGAAAGATCAGTGGTAGTAGCTGGGCACTACCTATTTCTTCTGGTCTCGGTGTAGACGGGGCCATGGTTTCTGTAGGCAGTCCTGTAGACTAGTTTCTTCTAGTCTTGGGTTTCCTTCTTTCTGTTTCGTTCCACACAAGTATAGACCAACAACATCTTTTTAACAAATGAAATCACTACTGTTCTAACTTTCTAAAGCAACTGCACACTACTAATATTACTTCCCCTCATCTAAACCATGCAATTCAGGGTCAGGAAGGCATTATGAAGCAGAACGCGATCAATATATACAAAGTCAAATATTTTCATTTTATTTCTGCTATTACACTGAGAATTCCTGGGCAAGATTACTCATACCTGTTCTCTCTTTCTCTCTCTGGGTCAGTTTTCCATACCATAAAATGAAGATTCATTAAAATAAACTCCATGATTTGTTTTCTATTTAAAACACTGTAATTTACTTACAACAGATTCCATGATGTGTTCCCAAGCAAATGAAACACATACGTCTCATTATTAAATGACAGAAGCCTCAAAGAACTGATTAGAGCAACATCTTTGATGAATTTACCAAGGAAGTTTTAAATGGGCACTTTAAATCTGAGTAACTCCAGGGTAAAGATGGCAAACTGAGCACACACCCATTTACCTCTGATCCTTTCAGGGGGAAAAAACTACAAGAAAGCACAGAAAAGGAATAAACCTACTAACAGCAAACAGAACTGAATAGTCACCAGTGGGTAAAAAAGTTCAGTATGTTCCCACGAGACCAAGTGACAGGTATCAATCAAACAGGTTGGGACGCCAAGAGTGGCTGCAGACTGTGTAAGGATGTAATAAAAATGCATATCACCAAGAAACACGGGTCAACAGAAAAACAGAGTCATCTGATCTACTAGGACTGACAATTAAGTCTGCAAACTCATCCTAGAAAAAGTGTTACACTGCTGAATGTCACTTCAGGCACCTCTGAAGTACTCCCCTTGAGATGCTATGCACTGACACCAGTGCCTAATCCACCCTTCAAAACGATTTCGGAACTCTTTTTCTGGAATGGCCATCAGAGCTGACATCATATTACCCTTGACGTCCTCATTGTCATCAAAATGTCTTCCTTTCAATATTTCCTTAATCATCAGAGAAAGAAAAACGTCACTGGGGGCTAGATCAGGTGAGGAGAGAGGGTGTTCCCCCTCACAGACAACTATACAATAAAGTTTGCGAACTTGCCACTGTGCCACCATGTACAATGGCCGTTCCAGAAAGAGTTCCAAAATTGCTCTCTAAAGGGTAGACTAGGCACTGGTGTCAGTGCTGAGCTTCCCAAGGGGTGTACTTTGAAGGTGACCGCAGTGATACTAAGCAATGAATTCTGCAGCACTTGGAACGATTGAGTTTGCAGTTAGTTGTCAGACTTAGTATTCTGCCTAAACACTATGGCTGGCAATGAATACTTAAAATTATAGTAAGTATATAGTTTACTAATCTTTTGTTTACAGAAATAAAGAGCACAGGAAACAGGTTTAGATGTACTACAGATGTGAATTTTATTGGAAACTAACAAATCTGTCTTGGAAGAAATACAGCCAGGATTCTCTTTAGAATCAAGAAAGAAGAAATTGCACCTGACATACTTGGGACATGTCATCAAAAGGGACCATTTTCTGGAAGACATCATGGCTGGTAAAGCTGAGGGTCAATAAAAGAAAGGAAAAAGCTGAGGGACATGGATTGACACAGTGGCTGCAATCACACACTCAAGCATAGTAACAACTGGGAGGACAGTGCAGAACCAGGTAGTGTTTTGTTCTGTGATACACACAGGGCTGTTATGAGTCAGAACCCACTCAACAGCATCTAACACTATGATGTAAGATTAAGTGCAACTAACAGAAATCAGCCTAAAGTACAGCAGGGGAGAGGTGGAAGCAGGTGAAAGGAAGAACTAAGGTGTTACTGTCTCTTATTTTATCAAGTGGAAAATCAAAAAAATTCCGTCAGACCTGGAAGGAACAACAAACAGAGGCTTAAATATAGTATTTAGAGTATAAAGACAAACAAATCCTGACAAAGAACAGCCAGAAATTCAAGCAGGATTCAGAAGACAACGAGGACGCAGGGCTATCACTGCTGATGTCAGATGGACCTCGGCTGAAAGCAGAGAAGACCAGAAAGATGTTCACTGTGTTTCACTGACTATGCAAGGGCATTAGACTGTGTGAATCGTAACAAATTATGGCTAACGTTGCAGAAAACAGGAATTCCAGAACATTTAATTGTGCTCTTAAGGAATCTGTATACTGATCAAGAGGCTGCCATGCGAACAGAACAGTGGGACACTGCATGGTTTAAAGTCAGGAAAGGTGTGCATCAGGGTCGTAACTTTTCACCATACCTTTTCAATCTCTATGCTGAGCAAATAATCTAAAATGCTGGATTACACGAAAAAGTACGAGGTATCAGGATGGGAGGGCGATTCATTAACAACCTGTGTCGTGTAGACGACACCACCTTACTTGCTGGAAGTCAGGAAGACCTGATAAAGATCAAGGGCCACAGCCTTCAGTATGGATTGTATCTCAACAACAAGAAAACAAAAATCCTCGCAACTGGACCAGTAAGCAACGTTGTCACATCATCGCAGATTTCATTTTACTTGGGTTCACAATCAACGCCCATGGAAACAGCAGTCAAGAAATCAAAAGACACACTGCACAGGGAAAATGTGCTACAAAAGATCTGTTTAAAGTACTGAAGAGTAAAGACGTCAAAGATTAAAGTGCGCCTGTCCAAAGCCACACTATTTTCAATCACATCACGCGCATGCGAAAGTTGGACAACAAACAAACAAGACAGAAGAACAACTGATGTCTCTGAATTGCGGTGTTGGAAAAGAATGCTGAAAGGACCACGGACTGCCAGAAGAACAAACAGATCTGTTCTAGAAGAAGTACAACCCGAGTGTTCCCTGGAAGCAAAGATGGTAAAACTACATCTTACATACTTTGGACATGTTGTCCAGAAGGAGAGTCCCTGGAGAAGGACATCATGCTTGACAGAGTGGAGGGTCAGCGAAAAAGAGGAAGACCCTCAATGAGATGGACTGACACAGTGGCCACAACAGTGGTTAGCTTAAGCATAAAAATGATTGCGGACTTGGCACAAGACTGGGTAGTGTTTTGTTCTGTTGTTCACAGGGCTGCTATGAGTTGGAATCGACTCAACGGCACCTAATAACAGCACCTAATAACGGCACCTAATAACATCACCTAATAATGACACCTAGTTAACATCATCATTAACTAGAAATCCTGGTGGTGTAGTGGTTAAGTGTTACCTCTGCTAACCAAAAAGTCTACAGTTCAAATCTACCAGGCAATCCTTGGAAACGCCATGGAGCTGTTCTACTCTGTCGTATAGGGTCGCTGTGAATTGGAATCAACTTGAAGGCAGTGGCTGTGGTTTTGCTTTCGAATCATTAACTAGGAGGAGGGGACAGGAAGGAAGAGCCAAGTAAATAGGTAAGGGTAGGTCAATAGGCTAAATCACAGCAACGAGTTAAACGTGTAATTTAAGGTTAACAATTCAACAAATCAGGTACATGACTTAGAGTCACATAGAGAACAAGTAGGAGAACTAAGAACAGAAATGACTACAAGTGTATGCTTCAAGGGAATGCAACTGGGAAGCTGGAATATCTGAATAGCAGACTGTTGTTTTCCATTAGAAACTTCTCCACACTGTCTGTCACCAGAAACACAAATAACTTTTTTAATTGTTTTTAAACTAAGAGAACCCAAAGAATATGCATTTAAAACAGCAGGCTTAATCCTTCAAAGAAAACCATTTTTTACAATAAAGAACATCTTCCTTTAGGCTCTATTGCCCCTGTTGGTTTAAAAAAGAATTGGTGAATTCTAATTTTCTGTCACAGATGTACATAACAGAATTGAACCCCTCCAGATGCCTGTAATTTCAAACCTGTATTAGTCAATACAAAAAAGCACTGTGCTGATAAATATAACTCTGAGCAGTGTTCCCCATACGAAATGCAGAGCTGCTGTTAACCTAAGAATGGCTGCATGTCTCTCAATAGGAAAAATCAGACTAAGAATTGCTATTTAAATGGCTGTAAGATGTCCCGCTGTGTTCAATGACAGCAATCCCATTCTCTCCCCAAAGCTGTGATCATGCTACGTGTTAGGTTTCTCTGTCTTGACATGTGGCTTAAGGAAGACAGCTATTTCAGGCACTGTCCCGAGGGTGAAGAAAAATGAAAAAGTATCAATAATTCACATTTACGCACTGTACCTTTCACAGGATGATCTTGAGCCATTAAAAGTGATTAAATAATCTCACAGAACTCTCTAAGTATTCTTGCTATCACTCCCCATTTAAACGATGAGAAAACTAGAGCTTGTTCTTACACGCTGGTGGAAGACTAGAGCCAATATCTTGCCAAGTCAAACACAAAACTCCCTTCCTAGAACTTTTAAGACAAAATTATTTCTTTAGACATAAATCAACCAGACAGTTGCCTGAACTGCTGGCTTCTGCCTGTCAGTGCCACTTCTTAGGTTGTAATACAGAAGTCAGCAACGACACAGAGCCAGGCCGAGACCACATTCCAGTTTGTACGACGTTCATGTGACTCCTTAACCACCCTAGGAGTGGTAAGAGTACTACTGTGTGTGACTGCCATCTGTATTGGGGTGGGGGAAAGTCGCACAACAATCATGATTAGATCCATCTCAACAGGAGGCTTGGTGGTGTGTGGTTAGAGCACTCCGCTGCTAACTGAAAGGTGGATGGTCAGAAACCACCAGCTGCCCCTCAGTAGAAAGATGTAGTTTTCTGCTTTCAAAATGACACGCAGCCTTGGAAACCCTACAGGACATTTCTACTCTGTCCCATAAGGTCACTGTGAGTAGCAGTACCAAAATTATACAGAGTGAAGAAAACACAAGACATTCATTGTAACAGTAAACTGGATTCCGAGTTCAGAAAATAAAGTACCGATCTGTTTAAAACACACACACCTAGGTAACAAAAAATACAGGAACTCACTCAGGGCCAAACAGGATCTTAGTCACCTGAGAACTCTTGTTACAAACAACTGAATCAACTGGCTACAACCTTCCCAGAAGAATTTATTCTTAAGAGGAAAACATTACACAAGCAATTACCTTTTTTTTTTTTTACATTTCAAATAGTCCCTAGATTAACCTACAAAACCTAACCAATCCCAAACTTAACTGCCTTCAAATCAATTTCAATTTACAATGACCCTACGGGACAGAGAAGAACTTCCCCATACAGTTTCCAAGGAGTGGCTGGTAGACTCGAACTGCAAACGTTCCAGTTAGCAGCTGAGCTCTTCATTACTGCACTAACACAGCTCAGAAAACATGAAGTCATTTTAAATAATGAGTCTCGAGGGTAATTTTGGATGGTGAGAAGTACTACATATCTACGATTCCAAGAAACCACTAATTTTAAGACACACCATCATTTAAAAATGATTGTGAACTTCAATAAATTGTAAGCCGCATCCCGATTTCAGAAACATTCAACTATCCATCTTGGAATAAGAAAATACGGTAATCACAAAGAATACTTATCTCTGTAAATACTACAACTTCATTTTCATGTAGAAAAATTAACCATGGACAAGCCCACACAATCAACTTCACATTGGAATACACTGGAATCAACTTTGCAACCTAACAAAAATTTAGAGTCTGAAACCAAATGCCACTGGCAGAACAGTGTTATACTGAGTATCCAATAAAGCACCCTGTAGACTCTCAACAAAGTTAATCTGGAATAAATCTAATTTAAAATTCGTATGTGTCAACACATGAAAGCAGCAAGAGAGTCAATTCAGGGAAAATCTCAAAATAGATGTTTTACTGAACTGACTAGTCACTTTAATCAAAATCATCAAGATTTGTCACTGAAGATACAGTCTGACTTCAAGATCTACTTTCCAACCACATACTTGCAAAACAGAGTAAGAGTGATACAGACATATCAAGAGAACAGACTGCCAAGTACACGCCAACTTTTTTTTAAGGCATAAATCCTTCTTGCCAGAGAGTAAAAAGACAGCAAGGCTATAACTATAATCTTTCCTCCCAATTTAAAAAATACATATATATATATATTGCTTAAAGAAAACACCCACGTAAATGTTTTCTGTATCAGAAATCACTTTTCAGGAACACACAAAAACTTAAATTTTCAAGAAAACATACTAATCCACCAAATTATTAACTCTATAATTACAAGACATTCATGGAATTGAGCACCAATGTGCAAAGCACTTTTTCTTCAGCTACTATAAATTGTATATAATTATCTCATATCAGTACTTCTAGTTGAACAATAATATTTATGTCCTCTGAGGTTAATATATACCTCATTTTCCTAAAATTCATGTCAAAAGGACTTACAGTCACAAAACCACAAATATTGTATAAGACCACTAATATAAGAACTCAAGAAAAGGTTTAAGCACAAGATAACATTCTTTGGTGGTTATGGGGCTGGGGAGGGAAGAAGGATAGTCACTAACAGGCTAGCAGACAAGAATCACCTTATGTGACAGGAAGGATGACCACAACATAGAGGAAGTCAGTACCACTAGACTAAACCCAAAGCTAAGAAGTTTACTGAATACAACCAAACACTCCAAGGGACAGTGTAGCAGGGGTATGGGCCTGGGGACCACACTTTCAGGGGACATCTAGGTCAACTGGTACAATGAAGTATATTAAGAAACGGCTCTGCTTTTCACTTTGGTGACCTGTATCTAGGGTCTTAAAAACCAGTAAGTGTCCATCTAAGATGCATCAACTGGTCCCAATTCAGCTGGAGCAGAGGATGAAGACCATCAGAGACCTCACAGACAAAAGGGGGTCACATAAACCAGAGTCTACTACATCAGCCTGAGACTGGAAGAACTAGACAGTGCCCAGCTATTACTAATGACCACCCTGACAGGGAACACCACAGAGAGTCCCTGAAACTCAGGAGGATAAAAGTGGGGTGTAGATCTCAAATTCTAGTGAAAAGACCAGAGTTAATAGTCTGAATGCGACTAGACACTAAAGGAACCTCAGAAGACATGGCCCTTGACTGTCTGTTAACCCAGAACTACAACCATTCCCAAAGCCAACTCTTCAGACAAAGAACAGACTGGATTACAAGATATCCAGTGATACTAACAAAGAGTGTGCTTAAATACACAAGACTAAATGGGCAGCTTCTGTCCAGAAGAGAGATGAGAACAAAGGAGCTAGCTGAATGGACACAGGAAATCTGCAGTGGAAGGGAGGAATATATGGTCACATTACAGAGATAGCAACCAGGGTCACATAACAGTAAGTGCATAAATTTTTGCATGAGAAACTAACTTAAGTGTAAACTTCTACCCAAAGCACAATTAAAAAAAAATACAAAAAGAAAAACATATATACAACTGCAGACTTTAAATGGCACAATACAGTACTGTTCTAGGAATGATAATTGGTTTCAGACACAATTCTTATTAGGCAGAGAATGGCAGAATGGATAACAAAACGTGATCTAATTATCATATTTTTGTACAAATAATGTATGCCTTCCACATTTGTTTTCCATCTATTCCCCCTGTAAAGTACTTTCACTAGTGCCACTGTGCCATTTTTTTAATTTATTACTATTAAAAAAAAATTAGCATATCACACTCAACAAAAGTACTTTGTGGGAGGACAGTACAGCTGGCATGCAAACACAGAAGGCACACGTTATTTTTGTAAAAATACAGTATATACTGCTTACAGAAGACCCAAAGACATTCACAGGTCAAAGGTGACACGACAGAAAAAAACATTCCATGCAAACAGTAGCCAGAAGAGAGTAGGAATAGCTCTATTAGTATCTGACAAAACAGACTTTAAGTCAAAATCTGTTACTAGAAAGAATATTTTATGATGACAAAAGATCGATTCATCAAGATACAACAATGATAAAAAACTAACAACTCAGCCTCAGAATACATGAAGCAAACATTCACAGAAGGCAGAAATAGATAATTCTACAATAATAACTGGAGACATCAATACACCATCTTCAATAAAGGACAGAACATTTAAACAGAGGATGAATAAGGAAAAAGAGAATTTGAATACTATAAACTATTTAAACCTAAAGGATATCAACACACCATCTTATAACGAATGGTAAATGCCCATTCTTCTCCAATGTACATGGATTATTCTCTAGGATACAGCATGTGTTAGGTCACCAAACAAGTCTCCATAAATCTTAAAACACTGAAATTACACAAATTATCTTCTCTGACCACAGTGGGAGTGAAACTAGAAATCAGTAAGAAAGAAAACTAGAACTATTACAAATGTGGGAAATTAAACAACATATTATTAAACCACAAATGGGTCAAAGAAGAAATCACAAGTGAAATTAAAGAACACCTAAAGACAAAAAAATGAAAGCACCGAAGACCAAAACTTAATGCAATGAAGCAAAGGCAGTGCTCAGAGGAAAGTTTATGAACATGTTTACATCAAAAAATAATAATAATAATCACAAATCAATGACTTGACACCTTGAGGAACTGGAAAAAGAAAACAATCTAAACCCAGAGCTACCAGAAGGAAGTAACAAAAATCAGAGCAGAGACAGGAGTGTCAGCAGTGCAACGGTTTCAGAGCTGTGGCTGCTAGCCAAGATGCCAGTGGTCTGGCCTCACTAACAGGTCACCGGAAACCTTATGGGGCAGTTCTGCACTGTCCTATAGAGTGCTGTAAGTTGAAATCGACTCATAAATGTAGAAAAGAAAAATGATACAAAGATTCAATGACACGAAAAGTTGGTTCTTTGAAAAGATCAACAAAACTGACAAACCCTAAACTAGAGCAATTAGGCAAGAAAAAGACATTCAAGGGTCCAGATGAGAAAATTAAAAAACTGCCTATATTTGCAGACATCATGATCCTAGGTACAGGAAAGCCCAAAGAACCTACAACAAAGCTGCTAAAATGAATAAAAGAATTCAGCAAAGTGGCAAAGTACAAGATCAACATGCAAAAATCAGCTGTATAGCTATGCACCATCTATAAAAAACCTGAAGGAAATCAAGAAGACAATCCTATTTTCAACAAAATAAAAAATATTCAGGAATAAATTTAATCAGAAAACAAAAAAACTGCACACTTGAAAACGACCAAATATTTCTGAAAAAATTAAAAACATTTTAAGTAAGTGAAAAGATTATCAGTGTTCATGAACTGGAAGATTTAACATTGATAAGCTGGCATACCAATCAAAGGGACCTGCAGATTCAGTGAAGTCCTATAACATTCCAACAGCCTTTCCTGCAGAAATGGAAAAGTCAGTCACCAAATTCATATGGAATTTTTATAAGGGATCCCAAATAGCCAAAACTATCTTGAAAAACACCAAAACAGGAGGACTCACACTTGCAGATGTCAAAACTGAAGGTACAGTGACCAAACAGTGTGGTACTTGAATGCTGCTGCTGCTGCTGCTGTTGTTAGGTACCATCAAGTCAATTTCAAAAGACAGCCACCCTGTGATAGAATTCCACTGCTCCAGTTTGGAAACCCTGGTAGCACAGTGATTAAGGGCCAAATCTGCTAACCAAAAGTTCAACAATTCCAGTCTCTCAGGAACTCCTTGGAAACTCTATGGGGGCAGTACTACTTTGTCCTACAGGGTCCCTGTGAATCGGAATGGACTCAACGGCAGTGGGTACAGGGTTACCTAGGCTGTAATCCTTATGGGAACAGACTGCCAAGTCTTTCTCCAGCAGGGTGGCTGGGCAGCTTTGAACTGCTGACCTTTTCTGGTTAGCAGTCAAATGCTTGACCACAATACCACCAGAAATACAGACCACAAGAATAGAATAGGAAGTTTGGAACTAAACTCACAGATCTATAACCAACTGATTTTTGACAAACGTGAATATCCACTCAACGGAGAAAGAACAGTCTCATCAATAAATGCTTCTGGAATAACTGAATTTCCAGAGGCAAAAGAATGAAGCTGGACTCGTGTGTTACACCATCTACAAAAATCAAGTCAAAACAGGTCAATGATGTACACACGAGAACTAAAACCACAAAACTTTTTAAAAGAAAACTGTAAGAATTACTGATGCAACTGTGTCCCTGAAAAATATGTTGGAATGCTAACCCCATCCTTGTGGAAACCGTGATGGCAGAGTATTTTAAAGTGCTCTGGTTGCTAAAACGTCCACAGTTCAAATCCCAGCACTCCCTGGAAACTCTATGGGGCAATTCTACTCTGTCTCATGTGGTCACTATGAGTCGGAATCAACTGGACAGCAACAGGTTTGGTTTGTGGTTTATACTTGTGGGAAGAGGGTATTCTGTGCTATGTTCATGATGCCTATCTGTGTATGGTTATGTCCTAATCCTAATCACGTCCAAGCTGTGAAAAGGACAGATTAGACACGGAAGGAAAATCTTACTGGGGAAGACACACGCTACCTCTTCAAAGGGCTTATGAATTTATAAATCCTTATAAACCCAGGAACTCCAAGGATTGCTGACTATCAGAAGGTGAAACAGACAAGGATCTCTCCCTAGAGACACACTGTAGTTTAGATTTCTAGTCTGCTAAGTTGTGAGAGAATACCTATACATCCTTTAATGCCACCCACCAAGGGTATTTCTGTTACAGCAGCACTAGGAAATGAAGACAGAGGTAAAGCTCCAAGAGAACAGATTCCTAGACATGACACCAAAAGCAAGAGAAGCAGTGAAAAAAACTCTGGCTTCATCAAAATGAAAAGTTTTTGTTCATTAAAGGACTTCAGCAAGAAAGTGAAGAAACAACCTATACAATGGGAGAAAATATTGAGGTACTATCTATCTGATTGTAGCCCTGGGAGCATAGCATTTAAGAGCTCAGCTGCTAACCAAATGTTTGAATCCACCAGGGGCTCCTTGGAAACCGTAGGGGGCAGTTCTACTCTACCCTACAGAGTCATTGTGAGTCAGAATCAACTGAACAGCAACACGTTTAGGTTCTTATTTTGGGGTTTTATATACCTGATGAGGCTTTAATACCCAGAAGATATAAAGAATTCCTGCAATTCAAGAATAAAAAGACAAACAACCCAATTAAAGTTAGCCAAGTTCACATATCCTACCATGAATACCATCCAAAAAAAAAAAAAAAGATCTTGAAAGAGGTGGAGAGAAATCTACGAGCCTTAGCCCCAAAGCATTTTCATCTCAGAAAAATGTTTACATGCAACAGGAAATAGAACTTAATTTGATAAATCGACACTAAATACAAAACGATCATAACAGCGGCAGTACCTTTTAGCACTAGTGGACAGTTTCGCCGCCGTCTTGCTGGATATCTTTCCCTCCTTTTTCTTGGGCTGCACTTGCTCCCTCTCTGGTTCCGGCTGAACGCTTTCCCGCTGGTCGCCATCCGAACTGCCTCCACTGGTGCTGGGACTGTCATCCACTCTCTGTGCCTCAGTGGACATTTTAGATCCTGGATTAGAGACAAAAACCACCGATTTAATCCGCAGGAAGGCCTACAGAACAAAGACAATGTTTGCCCCAAAGCGGAACAAGTGAATCATGGGACTAAACCAAAAAAACCCACTGCCGTCAAGTCAACTCCAACTCATAGCGCACCTTAAATAGGTCAGGGCAGAACCGCCCCACAGAGGTCCCAAGGAGCGCCTGGTGGATCTGCACCGCTGACTTCTTGAGTAGCAGACACAGCACTTAACCGCCACACCTTCAGGATTTCAGCAATAGATGTTGAATAAATTGGTCCCTTTACAAATGGCTTTAGGGTTTCCCCAAAACTTTTCTTCATACATTCAAAATGTACAAACCAAAAGAAAACAAGCCCAAGTGCCACCGAGTCAATTCTGACTCATAACAACCCTACAGGGCAGAGCAGAAGTGCCCCAGAGAGTTTCCAAAGAGCAGAAAAAAATGGAAAAAAAAATACAAAACTTGTACATAAAATGTTCACAGCAACATTATTTATAATTGCCAAAAAGTGTAAACCACTCACATGCTCATCAGCTGATGAAGAGATAAACACAATAGTGTACAGGGACACAATGGAGCATTATCCAGCCATCACAAGGAACAAAGTACTGTTACATTCTACAACAGAGGGGAACCCTGACAACACCAAGCTACGTGCAAGCTGCCAGTCACAGAGAGCCCCACGCGTTATGATGTCATTCACGAGACACGTCCAGAAGAGGTAAAAGGTGCATCTGTAGGCAGAAGGCAGAGTAGCTGCTGCAGGTAGGATGGGGTGGCACGTGACTGCTACTGCTAACGGCTACCAGCATGCCTTTCAGGATGATGAGAATGTTCTAAAATTAGCTAACAGTGATGCTGCACAATTCTGTGAACACTCTAAAAACCAGAGCTGCCCATTTTAAAAGGATGAACTTTCTAGGTAGTGAATTACATCTCAGTGACGCTTCTACTTAAAAAAATTTTGAGCACCTCCTACTAGCCCTTAGCACTATGACCACGATGCAGAAATTCAATCTAGCAGGTAGGCCCGCGTGCTCAGTTCTGTAACAGAGGTCAGCACCAAGAGTCACAGAGAGAAATGGGGACATTTTCACATCCACAACCAATCAATATATCCTCAGCAATTGGCAAAGGTTAAAATCCTATCAAGCAGTCAACTGTTTAAAGTAACCTGCGTGGCAGCAGAACACAAAGGTCTGCAGGGACCCTAAATAAAAACTAAACCACCGGACGGCGTCGGCACTGACTCTGCAAACAGCATGACAAGCCACCACATTTCACAAGAGATGGCAATTCTAGGGAAACACTGAAGAGTTCATTCTCTTTTTTACTGTCTGGGTGAAATATCCCTCAGGCTTTCAAATTCCCTGTACCCCCAGCTCACGCTCCCCTGGCAGCTCTGACCACCACCCCAAATTCCACAATTCCTTCATCACTAGGGCGTTGTGACAACCCAGATCACAGATAAAATAAATTCCAGTCTGTGTCAAACATCCGCCTCCACTGTCACTCTATGATAATCAATTTATGGGTTTGATCACTGTGAACACATCCCTTTGTGACCCAACTGGCCTTGAGTGTACTGACCAACAATCCAGAAGGGAGCTGACAGAGGCCATGCCCAGGTTCCAGGAGGTCAGACCTGAGTGCACCATGGTACTGGCACTTACTTGTCTCTCGGAGCACCTCCTCAAACACCAGTCCTTTTAAAACGAAAAAAGAAAGATAGACCCAAAGCTGTTGCAGTTTCTTCTACTTGTCTCAAATCAGTATTTAAGAAGCAAAACTACCTAGAAGTGCAACTAACAAAGTGACATACACCTGTGAATGCCATAAACTGAGCAAACTTCTTTGTAAAAGGACACTGTATTCCTCTTAAGCAAATGAGGATTTGAAATAAAACCATTTCTGATACCTTCAAGAATGGAAATAAGTGAAAAGTACCTCAAAGAAAGTTTCTTTTTTTTTTTAATTTCAATAACTAGTTCACAAGTGCAGCTACATGATGTTTCTTGAAAAGTTGCCGTCACCAAAGATGAAATGGGTAGCCGGCTCTACACCAAAGCAATCTCCTAATACAGGCCGTTAGTGGACTCGGGTAAAAAGAACTACGAAAGACTAGAAGAATCAAGGAACCCAGAAGGGACAAGAGTCGACACAAACATGGAAAGCCACCAGTGAGATGCCGGTCTCACACACGTCCTCTCCCCCACATGCACAAGTGCGTGTGCACACACACACACACACCACCTCCAACTCAGCAGCTCCAGGCCCCCATGCCAAACAAAATGAGGTCCGCCCACACAGCTCTGAAAACACACTGAAGGGAATTGTGACTGCTTTCCTACCTGTTCCGTAAATGGAGATCATCAGTCTCCACAGCTGTGACATCTTTTACGAGCACTCAAGTCACTTAATAGAATACTGAAATTTTATATCTGGATGTTTCATGTCTAGTTCTAACAGACCTAACATCTTTCTTGCTTTTTAGAAGGTTTTACTTCATTGTAGTTCTCATCCTAGTATTCATCAACCACGACTTTTTTCAACATCTTTCGATTCAAATAGACCAGTTTAAAACCTTACTAAGTAATGTACATAAGTGCTTATTAGAGCAGCTATGCAAGAGAGTGAGAAAGAAATGATTCTTAAGGAGAAGCCCTTGGATATAGCACATGCTGCCACCAATATTGTAAGAAATGCAAAATAAGTGAGAAATAATCAATATTCTAAACTAGGAGCAACCCACCACATGACGAATACACGGAAACCTAAAGAAACAAATTTTTTACTGAGGATGCAGTTTCAGATTAATAAATGATGATTTACTAAACTATGCCAAGTTTTAGTTGTATATTACATTAGCTATAAAGCTACACATTCTTCTCAATCTTTACAACGATGTGCAATTACATACTATACCTAGTAACGACATAATTACCTAAAAAGACTATTCAGTAACGCAATCTGAGCCATAACCTGAAACCCAAATTTCATATCATAAAGTCAAAACTAGTCTCACAAGCATTAACAGTAACATTAAACATGCCCAAATAGATGAATAATTTCTACAGTTTCAAAATAAAGAAGAAAAACTATTTCTACTTTTGATGAGGTACTTGATTTTATCCAAATCTTAACCTACTAAATGATAAATTAATCTGAGATCACTGATAACCATGAAATTTATGAATGAAGTCTTTTCATAACTTTTTCAAATATCAAGAATAAGAAGCATTTCTGGTGGCTTTGTGTTTCGAATGCCTGATCAGAGAAAAAGTACAAGGGGACAAATTCTTGTACTACTCAGCTCCAACTAATTTTATGATAAAAAAAAAGTAGTCTACAAATCATCTTACGTACTCATGACTATAAAGTTGGTGTTTTGCCTCTCTGAAGAACAAATGAATGAAAATTTCTGGAGTGAAACTTCAACATGACCTTTTTAAATTCACATTTTAGAATTACCTATGAGTAAAGTCAATTCCTACATAGCTAATCTGATACAATTATCTCATCCAAAGAGAAGATAAACTTAAATCACAAGATTAGAAGGACAGAGCTACTCTCCAATGACAGTTTCCAAGATATTAAGATATTTAAATTGATAGTTACTTTGGACCACAAAACCTTGGCTTCCGAACAAAAGCAAAACAGTATGGAAGACTTCCCCAAAACTTGTATTAAGACTTTACATACTCTTCCTTCTTCAAAGTGCAAATTACCTAAACTTGTATTAGCTCTGCACTCTTCACTGTAATTATGATTCTGGAATTAGCAATACATGAAAATGAAATTTTTTTTCATTTTTATGTAGTGCTCCATACAAACGAAATAATTTGGCTATAAATCTGACTCGTGACACAAAAGCCAACTGTAGTCACTCTATGGGGCCAGACAGACCTCTTCTTGACAGTACCTCACAGTATAAAGCTGGAAAAACAAGTATTCATTTCAGCTTTGTAACAGGAAAATGCTCAATTCCATTTATGTGGTATCTTGCTAGCTGTCTTCCTAGATATGTCTCTAAACTTTTCCAAAACGTACAATGATTTAAAGTATAAGCACAACATCTAGCGATATCCAATTTTTAACTTCACTGTAAAGATATTTAAGCAGGAAATCACAGTGGAACAACTGAATGTTTAAAATGAGAAAAGACATCATGGGACTAGATGCAAGAGTGTTATGTGCTGGAGGAGAAAGAATGGGATTATGAGAAGGGGGGAAAAGACATTATATCATCAGCATCAGCCCACACACCAAACTCTAAAAGAGAATCCAAACCATCTGAGTAAGAATACTGTGATTGCCGAGGTCCAGGCTGAATTATCACACATTCAGACACGCAGTTTTTAAAGACTCAGTGATAAAAATTAAAGAGAGGTGACAATCTTTCTGAAGTGTAAGATAACATGAGGGCCTGTTCAGAGCTTCCTTTTGTACTTTTCAATGAAAATATGTGAGTAGCCTCTCAAGAGTACACAGTACAAAAGCGACGAATCTTGAAAACATGCAAATCGATCCAACAGCCACCGAGGCCAGGATGATGTCTTTCTAAAGCGGCCTTAATTTCCTTAAGGGAAGATGGATTGGACATTTCTGGTTGGTCGTGGGAAGAAAAAACGAAAGCCACAAGAAGCCACACTTTATCTTCATTATAAATGGTAAAGGGCAAAAGGATCAAAACATTATGAGCGAAGACGGAGGGGGTACGCGGAGGGGGTGAGAACAGAGGGAATCCAGTTTCAAACCAGGCCACTGTGGGCTGCAGAAGAGACCAGATAAAAAATGGGATTCGGCTCCAAACTGTGACAAGCGCCAGGCATCACAAAAGACCACTACGACACACACCCCACACCAGGGCAGACACACAAACACACCCCACCAGGTCTTCCCTGGGCGGGCCTCGGGGGTGCGGTGGCGGCGGTGCCAGACCCAGCACTCGCCGGGAGAGACACCATGTGCAGCAATTATGCAATTAGGGAAAATAGCAAAAGATCAAGCCGGGCACTTTCCACCGTGACATTTATCTTGTACTTGTGCAAAGACTTAGTTCCAGGATGCGGCTGAGAGAGGGAAGACGCTGGGAGGGCAATGAAGGATGGGGAACTGAGAGCTGGGGGGAAGCGGGGGGTGAGGGGGGTGGGGAGAAGGGCAGCAGGGAGGGAAGGGGCAGAAAACGGGGGCGGGGATGGGAAGGAGGGGGAGGGGTGGAAAGGGCGAGAAGCCGGGGCTGGAGGCTCGCGGGAGGGGACGCAGGGAAGCCGGCACGCCAGGGAGCGGGAAGGAGGGAAGTAGGGCGCAAGAGGTGTAAGCGAGACCTGCGGCGTGGGGAGGGGGGGCGGCCGGCGGGGGGAAGGGGAGCACTCGGGGGGAGGGGAGCGGAGGGGAGGGCGCCCGCGGAGGGGAGGACGCCGGCGCGGCCCGGGACCATACCTGAAGGAGGGGCGTCTGTGCAGGTCGCAGGCTCGAGCCGAAGCCCAGGAAGCGAGGGTGGCCGAGGCGCGAGGGGAAGGGGGGAGGCCCTGGAGACTGGGTGTCCCCGGCCGGCCGTCCAGTCACCGAAACCCGGACTCATGCACCCGACCGCCCCGCCACGCCTGCCCCCGTCGCGATCACCCCCGCCCGGACTCACCCTCAGCGCCGCCGCTGCCGTCCCCGGCCGCTCCAGCCCCGGCTCCCGAGGCTGCTGCTGCCCGCGGCTGCCGCTGTGGCCGCCCCTGAGTCCTGGAAAGTGAAGCTACCACCTCGGTGAGCCGCCGCCGCCGCCCGGCCGTCCGCGCGCGCGCCCGCCAGTGCGCGTGCCCGCCGGGAGAGACCGCGAGAGCGCGAGCCCCGCGTCGGCCGCGCCGCGCGCCGCCGGCAGAGACCGCGAGAGCGCGAGCCCCACGTCGGCCGCGCCGCGCGCCGCCCGCCCCCGCCCGCTCTCCGCCCCTCCTCCACCCGTCGCGAGGACACGGGGGCGCGCGCACCGCTCGGCTGCCCCGCGGGCCCGGCCCGGGGTGGCGAGGGGCCAGTGCAGAAAAGTAAAGTGACAGTTGAGTCCCGCGTGCCGGTGGTGGCCTGGGTGGGCGAGGGGCCTCCCACCGAGAAGGGATGGCAGGGACTGAGAGAGGTGGAAGGAAACAGAGGCTGACCAGGCAGCTTCGGGGGAGGGGACAGTGGGACCTTGACAGGCGCGCGCATTAAAAGGCTGCCCTGGCTGGGGGTTGCCTTAAAACGATGCGGAGGTGGCGTGAACAGGGAGGCGTTTTCCCCCACCGTCACCCACTGCAACCCTTAACTTTATAGTCTCCACTTAACTCTTGCAAAGCAGCCACAGGGACTGACCTGGTCGGCACACTAACCCCAACTCCGGGTACGTGGTGCCCACATACACGCAAGATGGGAAAACTCTGCACTGGCCTGGGAAGTTCGCCCAGGTTAAGGCTGGCTCTGTAACGGGGAGGACCTGCCTTTGGCCTCACCCTGGTCAGAATGCACGCCCTGAGATAGCAGGGGGGTGGGGGTTTGCAGCACCATCAGAGTGAGTGGGCAGGTCCCCTGTGACCTTCACCCCCAATGTATGAGGTACGCATATAGGGTAGCCAACGACTAGATCGCGGTGGTTTTGCTTTGCTTTTATGTACAAAACTCCCTCATCTCCAAGTAATTGATTGCTGCTCTTAAAAATCCCTTCTATTTAGAGACTGTGGAGCTGGCACTATATGTAGAAGGAGTGTCCTGCTTAGGCACAGCAGAACAGGGTCCCCTAAGGGAAGGAGTATCCCAAAGCGAACCAAACCCACTGCCATCCAGTCGATTCCAATTAATAGTGACTCTAGCGGACAGAGTAGAACTGCCCAATAGGTTTCCAAGGAACACCCCATGGTTAGGAGAGGTAGCCCTTAACCACTAAGTCCCCGGGATTTCCCAGGAAAGGGATAGACCTACTCCATTAGGTGACACACAGATGAGAAAAACCAGGAGACAGATGCCTTACATCCTTCAAGGAGCCATGAGCAGAGTCCAAGTCAGCTTTAGCCACCTAAAGGAATCCCAGAGAATGGAAGCAAGTCAAGATCCGTACATAACCTCTAGGCCATTATCAAGTGCCTTCTTCAAGGTTTGACTTGCCTTGGAAAACCCCTGACAATTGCCAAAAGCAGAAATTAACCTCTAGCCTTGGTCAATTATTGTTAAGCAAAAAGTGAATGAGCGAGTTCTTAGGTTTTATTCAAGGACAGCAGCCAATGCTATTACCTGTGAATGCTTAAATATATATTGAATGTTCATAAATTAGCATATTTGAGGATTATCGTCACTTACATAGGCACCTATTTCTGTCATGGTGCAAAACATTAAGAGGAAAACCTGACATATATCCATCATATTTGCTCCCTAGTATTTAGAATATGACTAAAGTCGACATTTCAGAGACTACATTGAATGTGTGCATACTTTGTTTACCTGACCTCATAAAACTTGTGTTTATAATCTTCATTTCACTGACTGTGTTTGAGGGATGCAGGAATTTCACAGCCTTTAATGTGTTTTCCAACTGTTTACTGAGATAGATAACTGAAATCCCCATTTCCCAGGTCTCTACGCTTTTCTCCAAATAAACTCCTCTATATGTGTATACTGTTGTGATTTTTTGTGTGTGTTTATTTCCTTAAAACTTTATGTAATAAAGTTTTCTGTCACAGAAAGTATCCAAGTTGTCTTTAAGTCCTTGGTCCTGAGGGGTAGTGGGAGAAGGTAGGCCAGGAAGACTGGCATGTTAACTGCTGTCCTTCAGAAAGGACTGAAGAGGTTTGTTTCATCATTTAAATGCTGAAACTGTGGTTTCTCTAGTGCTTCGCTGGGCCATAAATATTTTAACTGCTGTTGACTATTTACTAAGTTCAAGAAGGGGAGTTCCTAGCTGGTACACATGGTTAACATCTCAGCTGTTCTGGTTTGAACCCACCCAGAGATATCTTGGAAGACAGGCCTGGTGACCCGTTTCTAAAAGATCACAGCCCTGGCAACCTATGGAGCAGTTCTACTGCACACGTGGAGTCCACATGAATTGGAATTGACCCAACAGCAACTAACAACAAGTTAAAAGTAGACTACAAATCAGAGTTACTGTTTTCACTCATTTAAAGAATATTTATTCAGTACTACACACGGTCTAGGTGGTGGAGATATACCAGTGAATGAAAGAATAATCGCGGGTCTCCACAGAATTCCCTGTTCTTGACCCATTGTTTTACACCCTATATCCAACCTATCAGACAATTTTGTTGACTCTACCTTCAAAAATATATCTGGAAATTATCTGCATTTTCCCACACCTCTCTTCACCTAGTGTGGTCCAAGCCACCACCATCTCTCTATAACAGCCTCCTACCTAATCTGTCTCTTTCCCTCTGTGCACCTCCACCTTCACCTCTGTGCCCACAACACACACAGCAGCAGCCTTAGTGGTCCTTTAAGACATAGCTCAGCAGAAAGGGCTACATATACCAGAGACTACATCAACAGGAGACCAGAAGAACTAGATGGTGCCCAACCACAACCAAAGACTGCCCTGACAGGGTACTCAGCAAAGAGTCCCTGATGGAGCCAGAGACATGTATGGTGCAGAACTCAAACTCTAGTAAAAAGACCAGACTTGATGATCTCAGGGTCTGGAGGGTCCCCAGAAGACACGCCCCCTAGACTCTGTCAGCCCAGAACTGAAGTCATCATGAAAGCCACCTCCTCAGATAAGGACTGAACTTTTCTATAAGACCTAAAATGATGCTGATGAAGAGTGTGCTTCTCAGCTCAGGTGGATGCAGGAGACTAACTGGGGAGCTCCTGATGGGAGGAGAGAGGAGATGGCAGAGAGGTATAGGAGCTAGTTAGATGGACACAAAAATTACAGGTTGGAAGGGACAACTGTGCTATCACAGTGTGGAGACAGTAGCCAGGGTCACAGAGCACAATGTGTGTGAATTGTATGAGAAACTGGCTGTCATTGTAAACTTTCACTTAAAAAACAATGGAAAAAATAAAATTGTGTATTAAAAAAGGAATGGATCATGTATCACATCTTATCAGAAGCTCCAATAGCTTCCCATCCCAAAGCAACAGCCCAAGTTCTTCTAAAGTCTACGGTCTACCTACACAGCCATGTCTGATGTGCTCTCCAGCCGCTTCTCTCCACCTCCCTCCCCACCAGGACCCGTGTGACCACAAGTAGCTTGACTTCATTTCATCCTCATCACCCTTCATCCACTCTGCACTCCTTGCTGTTGTGGAGCTCACCAAGCATTTGTCAACCTCAAAACTCCCACACTAGACATTCCCTATTTCCAGAACATTCTTTCCTCCCACGCAACACCTCCTATCCCACTGCCCTGCTTTATTTTTCACTATGAACATTACCTGACATAATATATATTTTACTTATTGGTTTAACCAATTCATCCCTGAATATAAGTTCCTTGAGAACAAAGGTTTTGTTGCTTGGGGTACACTGCTATGTATATTCAATAAATATTGGTTTTCTAAATGAAACTGACCTCTTCCAGGTAATATGGCTATAATTTCTTCAATAATAATAATTAGCACTTACTGCATTCTTCATTCATGGCAGGCAAAGTTCTAAGGACTTTACATGTAGTGGCTAATAAACACCCCACAAGCTAGCTTTATTTCATCAACCCATTGTACAGATGAGAACACTGAGGTGCAGAGGGATTATGTCACACGCCCACAGTCATACAGCTGATAAATGGCAGAACTTGGGCTAAAGACTTGGCTTCCAAGCTCACTCTCATGAATGTTAGTGGGAGGCCTCAGTTCCTAGCCTTGTGGGCTTCTTCATAGGACTGCTTACAACATGGTTACAATATGTTTACAGTATGGTAACTGGTCTTCCCCACTCACACACTGTGGTGAGAGAGAGAGGGAGCTGAAATCCACAGTTTGGCTCTTGAATCTGAGACCTTCACCACCCTTTGTCATGAGTCTAGTGATAAAAACAAATTTTACTTGATTTTTCCGGCCTCTCTCCCCCGCCACTCAGAATAGCTTAACTTCCTTCTGTGTCCTTCTCTGGTCCATCAATCCATCATCATGAACTCACTCTCTCCCTTGCTGTACTTATCTCTGGGTTTTAATATAAGGCCTATATTTCCCCCCTAAAATTAGCAAACGGGAACCCTTTTCTGAAGGGGCCTCCTTGTAGCTTTTGTGGATGTCAATGTTCTGAGCAGCAGAGCTATGATTAAGCGTTCCAGTTAGACAGGGAGGGTAATAGAAAAGTCATCTCTGGGGAAAACCAAGCTGAATTTCAGAATGCGCCATATTGGTAGAACCCTGATGCTTATTCTAGTAGCTCCCATTTTTTGTTTAGACACCCAGTGATGGAAGGCTGTGAATTATTTTATTTATACCACAAATGAAACATTCTATTAGCTCAGACTGACCTAAGATTAGCACCCTGAGAAAAATGAGATAGAAGACAACGGTCTTTAGCTTACTCCCTGACTTCAAGGGGGACATAGTGGCTAAGTGCTATGTCTACGAACCAGAAGGTCATCAGTTCAAATCCACTAGGGGCTCCTTGGAAACTCTATGGGAAATAGAGTCTTACAGGGTCACTATGAGTCTGAATCAACTCAATGGCAGTGGCTTTCCTTTGGTTTGGTATAGGCACCTTATGGTCACCGAAGTATCTTGGATACTTTAAGTGAAGGAACACTGATGTGGAAAAATTTAAGCTCCATTAGAGCTGAGACCCTAGGGACTCCATCACCTAGTACAACACCCATACAGAGGCACACAGCAAGTGCTTAACAACTGTTTGGTTGGTTGGTTGGTTGGATGGGTGGGTGGAAGGTGGGTGGGTTGGTTTTAACGAATGCAGTTCCAAGCGGGACTGAAATAGTGGTGAGGGCAAATTCCCCTGACCTCCCTCCCATTTGGTGGGGGACTGCTGTCTGGGCCACATCTATGATTTTATACTTTATATATACTGCAAAACATCAGAGAGCTTCATTATTGTAAATTTGCCCATGGCCTGGCTGTCCTTCCCACCTTATAGTCCTGCCCAAGCAGGAAACCCTGGGGGCATAGTGGTTAAGTGCCACAGCTGCTAACCAAAAAGTCCACCAGGTGCTCCTTGGAAACTCTACGGAGCAGTTCTGGTCTGTCTTACAGGGTTGCTATGAGCTAGAATCTACCTGACCGCAGTGGGTTTGCTTTTTGGTTAAGTGTGGTAGTCAGTCTCTAAGAGAACTTCCAATGATCCTTGACTCCCAACAGTGACAGCATAATTCTTTCCCACATTACACCAGATAGATGTAACGCTGAGAAGCGATCACGTGAGATTTCTGAGTGTAGTTTATAAGAGACATTAGAGCTTCTGTCTTGCTCTCTCTCATCACTGCATGAGTGGGGAAAGCCAGCCTCCACAGTCTGAGCAGTCCCATCAAGAAGCCCAGAAGGTTAGGAACGCACATCCTTCACAAACATCCACGTGAGTGAGCTTTGGGAGGCCACCATCCTTGAGCCCCAGCCAAGTCCTCGGATGAGTCGGCCCTGGTCAACATCTTTACAGCAACCTCATGAGAGACCCTGAGCCAAGTTAGCCAGCTGAGCTACTCTTGAATTCCTGACCCATGTAAACTGCCACACCAGTCAATGAGACAATAAATGTTGACCATTGTAAGCCAGTAACTTCTGAGCATTATTTGTTATGCAACAATTGATAGTGACTACACTATGCTTTCTGCTTTTTAATAATTTCCCTCCCCAGTTCTCTACATGAGAAAAAATGCCATTGCTGTGGTAGTTCCTGGAAACCCTGATGACACAGTGGCTAAGTGCTACCTCTGCTAACCAAAACATCAGCAGTTCAAATCCCAGGCACTCCTTGGAGACTCTATGGAGCATTCTACTTTGTCTTATAGGGTTGTTGTGAGTCTGAATCTACTGGACCACAGTGGGCTGGCAGGTTTTTGTTTTGCTTTGTTTTGTTTTGTTTTAGAGGTAGTTCCCATAGGGTGAGAAATTTCACTGTCTCCTGCAATGGACTATCGCATCTGACTTTCCAGAAACACAAACAGAGGCTTGGGAAGGTGCTAAGATATGGCAAAGGAGCTCTACAGACAGCAGAGGTGAGGGACTGAAAAGAAGAAAAGGGATTCAGACAGACCACGTTTGAGACTCCCGGGAGTAAGAAAGGCCACATCCTCCTCGGAAAGAGACTCTCAAAACAGGAAGAAAAATGACATATGTGAGCCAGAGATTTATGGAGCAAGGAGACTCTGCATGAGATGTTTCTTGTTTTGTTTTCGGTTTTTTGTTGGTCAAACTATAGTGTTACTAGTACAATCAATAAAAATATCTTTACCTTAGGGAAACTAAGGGCAAACATTTCTAAGGACAGAAGGAAAGGAGCAAAGACAGGAATGGCAAAGCCTTGCCCTGATTTGAACCTTCCAACACTTGGGAGCTGGACCCTCTTGATTTCATTCTGGTACTGACTCTTCTTTGCTGTGTGGTCACTGGCAAGCTACTTAACCTCTTGCCACCTCAGATTGCTCTTATATAAATGGGACTTATTTTTAATAGTGAATGCTTTATAGGGTTAGTGCGAAGATTAAGTGGGTTAATACATACAAGCAGCTTGAAGAGAACCTGAGACAAAGCAAGGACTACACGGGTGTGAGCCTTGATAAGTGGGAAGTCAGGTCACCCACATGTCCAGGGGTTATTATCTTACTCGAATTTGCCCTTTTCTCTTGCAAATAGTCTCTAGGGTCAATCACGGCAGTGTGACTTCCTGTATCCTGGACTCTATTTAAAAGCCTGTTTTCCTTACTTTTCTGTGAGCTCTTCAAGCTCAAAGTTCAGGCCTTATCTCTCTCTATATCTACACTTTGTAAAGACCAATGCTGTTGTTGTTAGGTACCATCAAATCAGTTTCGAGTCATCACAACCTTACAGAACAGAGTAGAAGTGCCCCATAGAGTTTCCAAGGAGCACCTAGTGGATTTGAACTGCCGGCCCCTTGATCAGTAGCTGTAGCACTTCACAACTACGTCACCAGGGTTTCCTTGTAAAGAGTAGGTACTCCATAAAAGCTGGTTGAATCAGTGAATGAATGAACATACCTGCCTTTTCAGCTGCCATTTCCCCAAATGATGGACTTCGGGACTGGGAGCCTTTATTCTGTGCTGCTTATATCAACAACTATTTCTTATAAATTCAGAAGGTATATCAGAGGGAACCTGGCAGCATTGTAGTTAGGTACTGGACTGCTAACCAAAAGGTTGGCAGTTCCGATCCACCAGGTGCTTCTTGGAAACTATGGGGACAGTTCTACTCTGTCTTCTAGTGTCACTATCAGTCAGGATCAGCTCAAGGCTAATGCAACATTAATGAATATTTTCCAGCACTTCATGGACATTCTGGCCTTCTCTGCAGATTCCATGAAGAAAAATTGTGAACTTTCCTGACATACAGCAAAGGAAAAATAATCTTGTTAGCTGTCTTCACCTTATCGCTGGTTTTCTTCTACTGTCCATCTTAGTACTCCTTTGTGTACTTAGAAGGAAGCAGTTTTTGTGAATGGAAAAGACAGAGTGTTCCCTCTGCTTCTCTATTCTGTTATATTTATATACTGATCAGGACTTTCTATGAAGGCTCTTTAGGTAAGCGATTTGTTTTTCCTCTGTTAGTACGAAAACCAGGGTCAAATGAAAAGTTAGCACCATCAGAACAGCCAATGTCAAGGACTCCAGCTGTTCATTTGTCTTCCTAGCTTGGTCCTATTCAGGTTGTGTCCTGCAGCCCTCCTGTTGGGGCTGAGTGAAGACACCAAGATTAAGTTACAAACTGAAGAAATTTCTGGGGTTATAGTTGGGGCAAAGGGAATCTTTGTGGCTGTGGTTAAGAGTTCAGCCACTAACCCAAAGGTCGGCAATTCAGATCTACCAGACACTCCTTGGCAAGCCTCTGGGGGCAGTTCTACTCTGTTATATAGGGTCACCGAGAGTCGGAATCATTCAAAGGAAATGGGTTTTAGGTGTCACAAACGATTAACATGGATTCTACCCAGAGGTACTAGGAAGAAAGATCTAGCATCCTACTTCTGGAAAAACAGCTATTGAAATCCCTAAGGTGCACAGCTCTGTTATGACACACATGGAATAAACACAATTGGGAACTGATTTGATGGCCTATGAAAACATAAACAGGGAAAATGAGCAGAAGGAGGTCTGAAAGCCTTCAGGAATCAAGGCTGTCTTGACACTTGGAAAAGGAGGAAGAGGAAAATGGGTAGGAAAAGCCTGAGTGCAGTGCAGGTCACAGGCAATCTTGTCTAGCCTCAAAGCTCTAGTGCAAAGGTTGTTCAGAGAGGTGGCCCATATTAGACAGAAACAGTCTGATCCTGTTGCTCCAATCGTACTTAAGCGACCTTCCAGGAACTGCCTGGGGACAGGATGGGCTTGGCTAAAAGCTAAAACCAGAAAACCAAACTCATTGCCATCAAGTCAATTCCACCTCCTAGCGACCCCATAGGACAGGGTAGAACCAACCCACAGAGTTTCCAAGGGGTGCCTGGGAGATTTGAACTGCTGACCTTTTAGGTTAGCAGTCTTCACACTTAACAACCAGGCTACGCTGTCAGGGTTTCCTCTAAAAGCTGGGGTAACTCCTACAGGCACTCAAAGCTAGAAGGTATCGGTCAACTGGGCCCCCACAGCTGGCAGGCCACTCATTCCCAAAAAGCCTTCAAGCCCTTCATCCCCATAGCAGCTCACTCTTCTTATCCCACGAGTCGGATCTGACTCGACAGTACTTGGCTGGCTTCTCATCCCTTTCTCATCAAAATTCCACATTCATGAACATAACTGGGCCCCTGACCTCAGCTTGTCCTCCTGCCTTGGACTGGTTAAGTTGGATATCTCCTTTTTTCACACTGCTGCTTACCACCTCTCTGTTAGGCCTAGGTTTTGAGTTCGTGTTTTCAGTCACAGCTAGCATCCAGCTTAAAATCCGTCCATTTGATAACAAGCAGAAAACCAAGCCTGTTGCCATCAAGTTATTTCTGACTCAGAGCAGCACCCTGGGACAGAGCAGAACCACCGCATAGGGTGTCTCAGACTGTAATCTTTACCGAAGCAGATTGTCACATTTTTCTCCACATTTGTTTCAAAAACCAAACTCATAGCCATCAAGACAATTCTGATTCATAGCAACCGTACAGAACAGAGTAGAACTGCCCCTTGGGTTTGGGGTAACTGCCCCCATAGAGTTTCCAGGGAGCAGCTGGGGAATTCAAACCGCCGATGTTTGGCTTAGCAGCTGAGCTCTCAACCACTACGCCAACAGGGCTGTGTCCACTTGATTAGTAGTTCATATATTTGATCTTAAGCTGAGTCTTACTTTTCATTCAGTCGGTCTCAGAGAATCAAAACAAAAAGCCTTACTTCATCTTCCGAGTTTTGAAAGTTAGCAGGAGTAAATTGTTGGCTTCTTATTAACTCCTGGCATCTTTTTCTCTCCTATAAAGATTAAAAAAAATGTCAACTAACACATGTTCTAAAGAATGCATAAGCATTCTCACTTCCTCCATTAACCTATTCCAAAGCTATAACCTTGACGGTGAGAGTAGCTGCAGACTTGACGTTCAGAGTACATGTCTCTTCTCTGTCTCTTCTCAGCGTAAATTTGCCCTAGAGGATCACAACAAGCTGCATTGTAATTCATGAGTTAGAGAATATCGGTAAACTGTCTTTGGACTGTGTATATGCAATTTATTTGTAATCCAACTCTCAAAATTTATAATTAACAGTGAACAGATAAACAAACCCATTGCCACTCTAGCACCAAGGCTTCTTAACAATGACTAAACAAAACAAAACAAAACAAACCCAAACCCAGGGCCGTCAAGTCAATTCTGACTCATAGCAACACCGTAGGTCAGAGGATGGAGTAGAACTGCCCCATAGAGTTTCCAAGGAGCACCTGGTGGGACTGACCTGCCACCCTAGCAGCCGTAGTATTTAACCGCTACACCACCAAGGTTTCCAGTATCAACTAAATGATAAAAATTATTTTGCAAAACAATTCTGATTTATAACCTAAATTTACGTCAATGATATCTTAGGAAAGATGGAACCATCACACTATTACTGTGAAATTTTATAAATACCTCTTTCTGTCATACTGTTTAGAAGTCTGTGGGGTGGTGGTTAAGTGCTAAAATGCTAACCGTAAGGTCAGCAGTTCAAATCCACCAGCAGGTCCTTGGAAACTCTACAGAACAGTGCTGCTCTGTCGTATTGGAACTGACTCAATGGCAGTGGGTTTGGTTTTGGTTTATTTAGAAGCATAAACATCAAACTGAATTAAACAAACAAGCAAAAAAACAGCAGCCAGCCAGCCAGTTTTTAAAAACTTTGTTAAGTAATCCCTAGCACATAATTGTTTTCCTCTCCCCTTCCGTGAAATGTTTTTTACCTGTTAGTTTTCTCTTTCTCTGCTCACATCTCTCAGTCACAGTATCATATAAGGCAGGGGTCACACCTGAGAAATGGTAAAGGCAAGGTCACGGCCATCATTTAATCAGCCTTAGGAGTTGGCATGTGACGTTTAGGGCAGGCAAGCCCTTACGGAGAAGCGAGATAATTAAATGAGGGAACAGAAGCATCTTAGAAAGAACTGACTCTAAGGAAAAAAAGAGGGGAGGCACAGAGTATTTAAGGGCAATGAGCACACCATTGTGGATAAAGGCAATTTTAAGCACTGAGTTCCTTCCACATTATTTCAACTCTTCTACAATTTTACCTAAGCCTAAGGGGTAAAGTCTATGACTAAGAAACCCTGATGGCTTAGTGGTTAACTGCTACAACTGCTAACCAAAAGGTCAGCAGTTCCAACCTGCCAGGTGCTCCTTGGAAATTCTATGGGAGCAGATATATGCTGTCCTATAGGGCCACTGTGAGTCAGAATTGACTCGATGACAGTGGGTTTGGTTTTGTAAAGAACTACAGCTATTTGTCTATGAAATCTGTTTGACACCTTAAGGTTCTGATTTGACCACAACTGCACAATATAACACGAAAAGGGAAGATGTCAGGCACTGCTGACTGTTACTGTGGAAAGTGGCATCAGTACCATGGCACCAGGATGGCTTGACATACAGGGTGACTTTTGCACAGAGAGACACTGCACAAAATTATTCAGGTCCCACCCATGCGGGATGACACAAGCCCTCTAGCCAAACAGAGGTGGCACAGTTGAAAACAAATCATCTCTGAGGACTTGTTCATAAGCATTGGAGACTTCAGGAAGTGCTGTAATTTATGGGAGCCAGAAGGAAACGGGGCTATGTCATGAGTACCCATGGGAGCACTATTATGCCTCACAGAAGTGATGGCATGGGAGACCCTGAAGGAGGTCGCTTTACTTGGATCCACAATCAACACCTCAGAAGCAGTAGACATGACATCAAATGACACTGAGAAGAACTAGATGGTGCCCAGCTACTGTCACCGACTGCTGTGACATGGACAGGTATAGAGAATCCCAGACAGACATGGACGAAAATATGGAACAAAATTCAAATTCACACCCAAAGAAGACCAGACTAACTGGTCAGACAGAGACTGGAGGAACCCCTAAAGCTGTGGTCCCTGGATGCCCTGGTAACTCAAAACTGAATCCACTCCCAAAGTCCATCTTTCAAGGCCGAAGCTTAGACAGGCCTACAAAACAAACAAGAACACACACGAGGAATGTGTTTCTTAGGACACTTAAAAATACAAGACCTAAAGGGTGATTCTGCCCATAAGCAAGATGAGAAGGCAGGAAGGGACAGGGAAATGTTAACGGATGTGGGAAACCCAGGGTGGAAAAGGGGAAAGTGCTATCACAAATGCAGGTGTCACAATCGACGTCACAAAACAATAGATGTATAAATTTCTGAATGAGAAACTAACTTTAGCTGTACACATTCTCCTAAAGCACAATAAAATTTAAAAAAGAAAGAAATCAAAGGACATGGTGCCTTGGGCAAATCTGCTGCAAAAGACCTCTTGAAAGCGTTAAAAAGCAAAGATATCATTCTGAGGATTATAAAGGGTGCCTGATCTAAGCCGTGCATGGTATTTTCAATCATCTCATGAGCACGCAAACGCTGGAAAATGAATAAGCAAGACAAGAAAATTTGAGGCATTTGACTTATGGTATCGACAAAGAATAGTGAACATGCACCATGGGTTGCCGGGAGAATGAACAAATCGATCTTGGAAGAAGTACAGCAAGAAGACTCCGGAGAAGTGAAGATGGTGAGACATCATCTCACGTACTCTGGGCACGGCAGGTGCTTTGGGAGAATCCAGTCCCTGCAGCAAAAAAACAGGATGACCCTGCAGGAGATGGACTGAGACAGAGGCTGCAGTGAGGGGCTCAGGCATAACAGTGACTTCTAACACGGTGTAGGATGGGCCAGTCTTTTACTCTATTGTACACAGGGTCATTATGAAAGGGAACCAACTTGACGACACTTACAACAAGCAAGGTCAAAGTTGTGGCACTAGTGAAAAGAGGCCTTGCAGAATGTCTTATCTAGACACCTTCTGATTTAGAATTCTTTGGGGGAAAAAAAAATTGTTGACCATCTCCTGCGACAGGGACTTCCGCCCTCCCAGACAGCAGATCTCATCCTTGGATTTTTTTTTTTTTTTTTACTTTCTTCACTTCACAATTGCTTCCCAGTCTTTTTGTTGTTGTGCTTTTGGGACCACAGGACAACGTCAACAGCTCCTCTGAAGGAAAGTTTACTCAGATCCACATTATTTTTAAAAAATAATAATTATTTAAAAGTGGCTAATGCCAAGCCAGCCAAGTGCCGTCGAGTCAGATCCGACTCATGGCGACCCGTGAAATATCTCCCTTTTCTGATTTTTGTCCCACAGATCAAGCAGGTTTATGTTTCTTTACCATTTCAAAAACTCTCTTCCAAACACATTTTAATTCTATGTTTCTCTCAAAACATGGTGTCAGGAACCGAACACAGTATTCCAAGAAAAGCCAGTTGAAAGCAGAAGGAAGCTATTTGTTGCCTGCTGACACCACCACAGAAATCTCTTATTCCAAGCTGCTAAATGGAATATGAATTCCCATGCTACACAGGGATATTGCTTTGCAACTATGCCTTAAAGTAGGGTCCAAATAGTTAAAATGAAAAAAAAAGAGAATGAAAGACCCACATGTTCAGGAAACAACCTTAGTGTGTAAATGCAATACATTGTAAGCCTTTATCTATCAAATTAGCATGCACTCACCACACCTCAGACCTACAGAAAATAAGGTTGTCAGTTTTAAAGAAGAGTAATAAATGTTATTTCTTCCAGAAGCTCCTTGTCAGTTCCCTTAGCAATGTATGTTTAAAGGACCCCTCCCCCATCAAAGAAAAGGTAGCATTGGCAGGTCAGAATTATGTACTTTCATCCAGTGAAAATGGGGCTTTATCCAGGAAAAGGATCTGATGATCTGTTTCTATAAAGATCATAGCCTAGGAAAACCCTAAGGGGCAGTTCTGCTGTGTCACATAGGGTCTCTGTGAGCCCAAATTTATCCCATGGCACCTAAATAACAACAGCAATCCCTTGTAAATAAACTCCAGTAGGTTTTTAATTTGTCTCTGAAATTATATCATGTTTCCCCTTTGAAAGAAAAACTATAAATTGATTCCTTTTGGAAACTGTCTTCCCAGGCTTCATCTACAGGATATGAGGACTGCCAATGAAGTTCACGAACTCATCCTAGAAAAAAGGCTACATACTTCATTGCTGAATATCACCACAGACGCCTTCAAAGTCTGCCCTTTGGGAAGCTGTGCACTGATGCCATTGCCTAGTCCACCCTTCAGAGCATTTTGGGAACTCTTTCTGGAACGGCCGTCAAAGTTGTTGTTGTATTGCTCTTGATGTCCCAAATGTCATCAGAATGTCTTCCTTTCAATACTTCCTTTATCTTTGGGTAAAGAAAAACATCACTGGGGTCCAGATCAGGTGAGTAGGGAGAGTGTTCCAATACAGTTACTTGTTTAGTGGCTAAAATCTCCCTCATAGACAACTATACATTAAGTGTGCGAACTTGACACCATGCCACCGTGCACAACGGCTATTCCAGAAAGAGTTCTAAAATTGCTTTGAAGGGTAGACTAGGCTCTGGTATCAGTGCATGTCCTCCCATGGGGAGTACTTCAAAGGTGATTGTAGTGACATTTAGCAATGAGTTATGTAGCACTTACAACAATTAAATTGGCAGACTTAATTGTGGGAAAAGTTGGTGATGTAAACCAACAATCACTTATTTAGCTCAGAAATCTGAAATTCGGTTAGGGCTGAGTGGCAATGGCTTATCTCTGCTCCAGACAGTGTCACCTGGAATCATTCCACTGAAGTTTGGAGGAGCTGCCCTCAAGATGACACATTCACATGGGTAGCCGGTTAATGTCAGTTATTACCTAGGAGCTCGGGTGGAGCCGTGGGTGAGCAGCTCAGTTCTTGCTCATCCAAGCCTTTGCAAGGGCTGCTTGGGCTTCCTTCTAGTATGGTGGCTGTATTCCAAAAGCAAATTATCTCAGTAAAACCAGACAGGCACCTTTTCCAATTCTGTCTACGAGGTCATGTATTTTTTTTTTTTATAGAGGATTTGATAGCCTCTAACTTGTGGGTTAAAGCACAGCTCATTGTGATCATCCTTGGCAATGTTGTGCTGAAGGCAGATGGAAGAAGGGAGAACATGTGTCTCCTTGTCCCTCTGTCCCTTCCATGTTGCAGTGTGGAACCCAAACCAAAACTCACTGCTCACTGAGACGATTCCAACACACAGTGACCCTATAGGTTAGAGAAGAACCTCCCCACAGAGTTTCCAAGGAACGCTTGGTGGATTTGAACTGCTGACCTCTTGGTTAGCAGCTGTAGCACTTAACCACTACAACACCAGGGTTTTGAGGCAACTGTAAATCCACCTAGATTCAAGAAGGGAATTAGATTTCACTTCTTGATAGGGGAGTAGAAAGTTTCTAGAAGGTTTTATGGGACTCGAGATATCATTGCAGATATCTTTGGAAAATACCATCTGCTGCAGGCACGCTATTCTTTTTGCCTTGAATGCCCTCTCTTTATTTCCTCTGGAACCCAATCTGCTTCTCAGTACTGTGCACAGTCATTACTTTCTTTGTGAAACATTTTTTTCCCAACAAAGAATTTATCATCACTTCTGTTGTGTCACTGACATGCTTCACGTCTACTTCTTTTATTTCCCTTTATATGATGTCTTGAATTTATTGTTGTCCTACTTGCCCATTAGACTATAAGTGTCTCAAGAGCCTGTTCTATAAACACTGTCAGTTGCTCGGTATCAGCCATTACCAAGCTTCTCAGTCTTAGGTGGTGAAGGCCCAGCCGCTCCAAAGCAACCTCTGAGCCTCTGTTTCCACGGCTGCATTCTTACCTTACAGCCAGTTTGGTGGGGCCCCTGACCTGGGCGACATGTTTTAGAGCCTTGCTCCTCAAAGTGTGGTCCATGGGCCAGCAGCATGGACATTACCTGAAATCTTGTTAGGAATTCAGAGTATCAGGCCTCATTAAAACTTACTGAATCGTTATCTGTATTTTGACGAGATCGCTAGTAATTTGTACACTAAAGTTTGAGAAGCATGACTTTAGAGGATGATACGGATTGCATTATGTTCACCCCCCTGAAAATGTGTGTTGATTTGGCTTGGCCGTAAGTCCCAATATAGTGTGATTTTCCCCAGGCATTGTGAATCCTGCCTCTGTGATACTGATGAGAATGGGCAGTCGTTGTATTGGTGTGGCAGAGCTCAAGCTACAAGCTTGTAGAATAGAAAAGACAGAAGTTAGTGGAGACAGTCAGGAAGCTTGCAGCACCAAGAGGGCAACATTGTGAGCAGAGGACACCGTTTGGACCTGAGGTTCCTAAGCCAGGATGTTCTCACTGAGTTTGGACTCCTAGCTTACCAGACTCTGATAACTTCTCATGCTGAATTTGGATTTTGTAGCTTACCGGAACGTGACAATAAAATTTATCTTCTTGAAGCTATCTACTCATGGTATCTCTGTTAGAGCTGTAGCAGATGACTAAGAGAGAGGGCACTTTTTGGCTTCCTTTTTCAGGGAGGCACTTGGCCTTGGCTTTTCAGGGAGGATTCTGTGAGGTCAAGGGCACAGAGCCAACCGGAGCCTATACCCTCTGCAGGACCATGCTCCAGATAGGTGAGACCCTGGAATTTCCTGCTCAAATGATCCTAACAGAGCCGATTTCTAGCAAAATCTTGGGCCTCTTCTGCTAGTGTGCACAGTTGTAGGCTCAAGGAAGTAATCAGAGGGGAGCTGTTTGCAACAAGGCTGGTGAGGAAGGTTGGTGCCCCCACTTACAGCCTTGACCCCCACCACCCCACAATAATTAGCACAAACATACTTATTTTTCCACTCTTTCTGCTCAGATTTTGATAAGCAGGAGCCCTGGTGATACAGTGCTTAAAACTTCAGCTGCAAATGAAAAGGTTGACAGTTCAAATCCACCCACCAGTTGTTCCTTGGAAACCTTATTGGACAGTTCTACTCTGTCCTGTAGGGTCACTATGGGTCAGAATCAACTCAGTTACAGCAGGTTTGCTTTTTCTTTCTATCTTTTTCGGTTTGTATTGGATTCATGAATCCATATGAGAATCGCCATGTTGACAATATCGAGTATTTTAATCCATGAAAATGAAATGTCTTTCCGTTTATTTACATCTTTAATTTCTTTCTGTGATGTTTTTATAGGTTTCAGTGTGCATGTGTTGGACTTCTTCTGTTAAACTCATGCTTAAATGTTCTATTTGTTTTGCTGTTATTGTGAAAACAACTGTTTTCTTAATTTCAATTTCTGGTTTTTCACTGCTTCTATACAGAAACAACTGATTTTTATATATGGATCTTGTATCCTGAGACTTTGCTCAAGACCTTTACTCCACAAAAACCAAACTTACTGCTTTCAAGTTGATTCTGACTCACTGAGACTCTACTGGTCAGAGTAGAACTGCCCCACAGAGTTTCCAAAGAATGCCTGGTGAATTTGAACTGCCAACGCTTTGGTTAGCAGATGTAGCATTTAACCACTGTGTCACCAGATTCCTAAGACCTTTATTAGGTCTTGTAGTTGGATCCGACCCGACGGCTTGGCTTGGCTCAATCCTTTAGATTTTCCACATAGAATTATCCAGCTTTACTTTTCATTTTTTTGTCTAGATGCCCTTAATTTTTTTCCTTTTCAAAGCACCAAATAGACACTTTATTATAAGACTGAATAAAAAATGGTGATAGTTCTACCTTTGCCTTGTTTCCACTCTTAAAGGAAAATAATCCAGTATTTCACATTAAGTACGACATTAACCGCAGATTTTTGCTTTGTTTTGTTTTGTTTTTAAATCAATGCCTTTATCGGGTTTAGGAAGTTATCTTCTTTTCCTAGTTTACTAAGAGATTTTATCATGAGTGAGAGTTGGATTTTTCTAATGCTTTTTCTTCAACTATTGAGATGATAGTACTTTTTTATTATTCTATGAAGCTAATACATTATGATTTATTTATTTATTTTTAAGACATCCTTTCAGGAACTTTTAGAGCTTCCTGAAGTTTAAAGCCAAAGTTGTTCTGGAGGAAACTCATTTTCCTCCCTGAAATAAAATGATCTGATTGTCAAGTGTTGCTTCCAGCCTTCTGCTCAAGTAAATCTAGTTTCTCTTCCTTCTCTTGGGCTTTACATTATCTGAGGACTTTGCTGAAATATTCTAAAAAGAATTAGACTTTAAAGGAACAAGTCAGTGTAAATTCATATAAAATTTGAACCCAGTCAGTTAAGAACTATCCTTACCCCACTTTTCTCTCTCTCCGCCACAGCTTTTCCAAATTGCATGGAAGCAAGAGAAGAATGAGTCTCCAGACATCAGTGATCTGAAAACAGTTTTGGAAATTGAATTGAAGGCTGAGGGAGTGAGAAGATGCTATATAGATAAGGACTCTGGATAGAAAATTCTGAAGACTTTAATAAACAAAACTCAGAAAGATTCTTCTGGGAGAATTTCTTCTGAAATCACCCACTCAATTCTGCCAAGGACTTTGCAGGACAGCTACCCGGGCAACCTGACTGGAAGGGATCCACATTTATGCCTATTCCCAAGAATGGTGATCCAAACAAGTGCAGAAATTATCAAGCATGATCATTAATATCACATACAAGTAAAATGTTGCTTGCTAAAAGTGAGTAAGACTTGAAACACTTGATGAAGATCAAAAACTATATAGCCAGCAGTATGGATTATATCTCAATATAAAAAAAAAAAAAATCTTGTAACTGGACCAAATAAACAATATCATGATAAATGGATGAAAGATTAATGATGTCAAAGATTTCATTATACTTGGATCCACAATCCAACATGCACAGAAGCAGCAGTCAAGAAATAAAAAGTTACATTGCATTCGGCAAATCTGCTGCCAGAGATCTCTTTAAAGGGTTGAAAAGCAGAGACGTAATCTTGAAAACTAAGATGCACCTGACTCAGACCATGGTATTTTCAGTCGCATCATCTGCATGCAAAAGCTGGACAACACAATAAGAAAGACAGAAGAAATGACACCTACAAATTGTGGTATTGGAGGAGAATGTTGAGTAAACCACGGACTGGCAAAAGAAGGAACAAATCTGTCTAGGAAGAAGTCCAACCAGAGTGTTCCTTAGAAGCAAGGATGGCAAGACTACATCTTATGTACTTTCAATATCTTGCTGGAAAGGATCAATCCCTGGAAAAAGACGTCATCCTCGATATAGAAGAAGGTCATCGAAAAAGAGGAAGACCCTCAACAAGATGGACTAACACAGTGTTTGTAACAGTGAGCCCAAGCATACCAATGACAGTGGGCACGACGCAGGGCCAGGCAGTGTTTTGTTTCATTCTGCAGAGAGGTGCTATGAGCTGGAACTGACTCGACGGCACCCAACAACAGCAACAACAGATTCTTCAGTCTAATTATGGCAAAATAAATAAGTAAACAGATCCGTGAGTGCTCAGTATGTGTCAGAACCATTCAAAATGCTCTCCTTGATCTCATTGAAATACCATCATAGCCCTGTGAGGAAAACATCATTCCCCTGTAGCACAGCAGAGGAAACTGAGGCACAGACTAATCAAGCAATTTGCCCAACTCGTGCATCTAGTAAGTGGTGGAACTGGTATATGCACCTACACTAATGGGTTCTGTATTTTGTGTACCTATTCACTATGGTATGTTGAAGCAAAACAAAACAAAAAACCACTGCCATCGAGTTGATTCCAATTCATAGTGACCCTATAGGACAGAGTAGAACTGCCCCATAGGGTTTCCAAGGAGGGTCTGGCAGATTCAAACTGCCAACCTTTTGATTAGCAGCCATGGCACTTAACCGTGACACCATCAGGGTTTCCAACTGAAACAAAGCAGGAACAGGATTAATATTAGGTTCCAGTACTTCATGGTTTATATGGAATAAAATTCCATTCCCAGTACACAGAAATAGTCTACGACTTTCAAGACTGTGTGTTCCTGACATCTACTATTAGGATCAATCCTTTGAGTTTAGTACCAAAAATCCTATATATATAAATGCACATGTGCACATATACAAATGTATACACAGGTATGTTATACATATGTAGCGTGGAGACAAACGACCCATTTTATAATGAGCAAAAGATTAGAACAGGCATTTTAGAAGGGAAGCTCTGTAATGGGAATAAAACCAAAACCAAACCCACTGCTGTTGAGTTGATTCTGAGTCATAGTGATCCTATAAAGCAGAGAACTGCTCCGTAGAGTTTACAAGGAGTGCCTGGCGGATTCGAACTGCTGACTTTTTGGTTAGCAGCCATAGCACTTAGCCACTATGCCACCAGGGTTTCCAATGGGAATAAACCACATGAAAATATACTCATCATCATTCGTCATCAGAGAAATGCAAATTGAAATTACAATGAGATCCCACTAGACACATATTAGAGTAGCTCAAGTGGAAAAGGTTGACAATACCAAGTATTCATTAGGATATAGGATGATGGGTACACTATCGATGCTGAGAATGTAAAATGATACCACCAATTTGGAGAACTGTTTGGCAGTTAAAAATCCCCCTCAGTTAACATCATTTATTATGTTGAAGGGGGGAATTCCTTTCCTCTAAAAATTCAAGGCGAGGAAGAGACTGTCACCACTTTCATTCAGCCTTGTACTGGAGTTTCTATATAGTACAGTTGAAAAGGAAAAATTTTAAACATGAACTTACTCTCTGGCTCAGGAATTTCACTTTCACCTAAAGACAGCTGAAAATATCCGCAGAAAGAATTTTACACAGTAGTGATAGCAGCTTTGTTTGTAATACTCCCTAACTGAAACAATTCAAATGTCCATCCAAAAGAAAACGGATAAATAAACTGTGGTATACCTATTCACTCAACAATGTGGATGAACCTCAAAAGCATCATGTTGAGTGAAAAAAAGCCAGACACAAATGAGTAACCATGGTATAACTCCACTGATGTCAAACCCTACCGCAGGCAAAATGTAGTCTGTTGTGACCAGTGTGACCAAAAGAGATCATGGTTTTTAGGGGCAGGGTAGGCTGATGTGGGGGTGCAATTAACTGCAAAAATCCAAGAGGAATCTTTTAGGGTGGTGGAAATACATAACTCGATTATAGAGATGTTCGCCTGGATATATATTTCAAAATTCTTTAAATTCTGTGGATGAAACAGCTGTGTTTTACTGTGTGTAAATTATACTTTGAAAAAGTTGATTTAGGAAGACAGGGGATCTTACATATTTATACACACATATATATGTGTATCCGACTCATGGCACTTGGCATATATGTGTACACACACACACAGACACACACAAATACCAGAGGAGAACATTTTCTAGGTGATCAGCCTGTTGGTTTTGTTTGACTAGAAGGTAGTTTTTTATGCAAAAAGGGAAAAACAGAAGGTGTAGTTACTGAAATGCATTGTTCCAGAAGGAAGTTAGGGTGATCCACCATTTGCCGGGCATCCTTTGGGTAAATGGATGGCTGAGGGGAGGGAAGCAAACGCTGAAGAGGTGAGACTCCTGCAGGTGGGATTGTTGCTGTTAGGTGCCGTGGAATCAGTTCCCACTCATAGGGACCTTGTGTACAACAGAACGAAACACTACCAGGTCCTGCGCTGTGCCCTCAATTGTTTTTATGCTTAACTAGATTACAGTTCAGGGTCTTCCTCCTTTCCACTGATTCTCTGTCTTACCAAGCATGACGTCCTTCTCCAGGGACTGATCCCTCCTGACAGGTCCAAAGTTGTGTAAGATGCAGTGTCGCCATCTTTGCTTATAAAGAGCACTGTGGTTTTACCTCTTCCAGAACAGATTGGTGGTTGTTTTAGTGGCCCATGGTACATTCAATATTCTTCACCAACACCACAATTCAAAGGCATCAATTCTTCTGTTGTCTCACTCACTGTCCAGCTTGCAAGGACGTGGTCAGATTGGAAGGGGCTAAAACACACTACCTGCGGCCTAACTGCCCTGGATGCTCAGAAGAGGGTTACTGTTCTACTAGAATTACTTTGTCTTTAGTTTCCCAATTTGTTGCCCTTCACTCTCCACAAGGAAGTGAGGAAGAGATTGCCAGCATAGAATAGAAAAGCTGGAATGGGATAGCCCGAGGGGCCGGAAACACTCAGACACTGACTATCTAATTATGTTGTAAATAATTCCCCACAGAGGAGAAGAATGGGAAAACGATTAAAGAAGTAGAGAGTAGGGGGCTGGGATGCTCCCGCGGTGAGTGAAGTTGGTGAGTCACCTCACCTAATCTTGATGGTTTGGGGATTTTTTTTTAAGGACATCAAGGAGGTCTCAGAAGGGCTGTACCTTTAGTTTATTTAATTTAGCAGGTCAGTGTCATGTAACAGTGACTTCCAAATTTAAATGTACAAGGATCTGTAGTTTGTCCTAGACGGTTGAGATACTTCCTTCATTGACTGCACTTGGAGAAATACGAGCCTAGAAGGTTCTGGATGAGAAAAGGCAAAGTTGCGCCGCTCATATTCAGTCCAGAGAAATGAGAGACAAAGTCAACTCAAGCAATCCTGAAGAAGAGCATCAATGTTTATTTCAGTGAGAGATTTGCATGTGTGTATGAGTGCATGCGTGCATACGTGTGTGTGTGTGTGTGAATAAGAGAGCTGAATAAGATGTTAGGTAGGTGTGAGACCCTTTGATGCAGTGAGCACATATTCCTTGCTAATTATCACACTGACCCAGACCTCATTTTAAAGATTCTGTGCTTTGCTAACATACACCTGAAATGCTTATTCTAAAGCCCATCAAGTCGGTAGCAAATGTGAAGCATCTGCTAGCCTGTCTACCTAATCCATCATAGTACAATACAAAAAGATATGAAGAGACTCAGGTGGATAAAGGAAATCAATACCCGTTTCCTGTTCGTTACCTTGAGGTTCTTTGCCTCGTTTCAGTATGTCTTCAACTGAATAAGAAACATAGCTTGGATTCCCAATCAAAATCAGATAAAACATGAGCGATAAGACAATGGACTTCTCCTTTCTGCAGATAAGAAATTTGATTTATAACAGGCCTACAATATCTACGCTCACTGTAGTTTTATAGTTATCATGGTTTTTATGTGTTTTAATAGTAACTTATAAACTGTTATAAGGTATTTAGAAACAAAGCACATATTCCAACAACATATTAACAAAGCCAAGGCCAAGTGCCGTCGAGAAGGCACGCTCAATACCTAATTCTTCACAAATTATAGATAATTCTGCATACCTTCCAAATTAGATTGTGATCTTTCTTTAAAAATCCCTGCCTACTACTAAACTGCAGAGATAGTTTATTAGTCATTTCTACTCTGCTGGCCTCACAAAACAGTCTTTGCAAAATGTTTTATAAATTGTCACTGAATGATTAGATTATGATTCTTTATTATTGTAATTTTTTATAAATCATACTGTTAAAAAATGCATATAGACTGCTTATCTACTTAGAAAATAGCACACTTATTATGGTGACCCTAAACTTTTCAAATAAATTATGATAAGCCAAGCCAAGTGCCGTTGAGTCAGAAATTATGGTAAAGATTAAGTAAAAATGATCAATTACTGGACTATTTCATTTTCCATATGACAAGGAAGTTGCTGCTTGGTATCACACACGAGTCATTTCTTCCAAATGGTCATATGGTGAAAGAGAAGACACTCTCTTCCTCGGCTTTTGCAGAGATGTATTCCATATTACACTTACAGACAGGACTGATCAAATTATGGGCAATCCTGAGAAGTGTGGTGCCATAGCTAAGTGCTCTGCTGGTAATTGACAGGCTGTCCATTTGAACTCATCCATGGCTTTAGACACATGGAAGAAAGACCTGGCGATCTGCTTTGGTGATATATACCGCCAAGAAAACCCTACGGTGCAGTTCCACTGCATCCCTGGGTTTCTATGAGTTAAAAATCAAATCAACTGCACCGGATAACAAGGTGGAGAGAAAAAGCTTATTTATAGCAGGTCTAATAAGGTCTCTTCCCTCAGGCACATGGACACCCACGCTTCAATGACATTAGTGTTGGCTTCTTTTAAATTCATACACAAAGTAAGTGTGTAATCCCCAAGTTGTCCTGTACAAAAGACAGAGTTGTATAATATTCAAGTCCTCACAGTGTTTCTCCTGCTGTGGCTCTCTCTCTCTGAGCAATAAGCTACTATTCGGGAATGAGGTATCACCCCAAAATTACCCTGTTTGACATGAGGCTTGGATGCTGGCAGCAGTCTCCTGTTAAGTTAATATTTTTGAAAGAAGGCAAATAAATTTAGCAAATATAGTAATTAACACTGCGGGCATAACCTCACAAATACAAGTGTTAGATGTCATCTTAAGAAGCTCTTTACAATCTTTTAAAAAAGAGATTCAGAAAGCGACTACATTGAGGAGGTCACTAGCACACACTTATGAGATAAACGAAAAAGAAACCTTTCAAATATCATCTAAGTAGGCATTTGTGATTTAGAATAAATTCTCTAAGAACATCATCCCTGAATTTCAAAAACCTACTTGGAAGTGAAGATGATATATTCTGAAAAACTGTTAGATGAATTCAAGATTAGTTCTAGTCATGACATTGATGTTGTATTTCATTAATCTGGATTAGCGCTGCCTTCATCTAAAAATTATTGCTTGTCCTTGAGACCACTATAACTGGGAGCGTTCAGGCAGGTGTTTGCCTGTGGGGGAATGTGTTACCGGGATACTGATGCCCTGATTAAGACTTTTGGCTGGCAGGACGGTGAGAAAATAAATTTCTGGTCTTTCAAACCAGCTACTTTGTGGTGCTTTGTTTTCACTCTTTGTAACTAAGACACATAAGAAGTTGAAAGTGCCTGGGAGCTTGTGGTCTCCCAAAGATAGTTTCTAATGAACAACTGACAAGCACCAAAACCAAACCAAATCCACCGCCGTTGATTCTGACCCATAGTGACCACACAGGACGGAGGAGAACTGCCCCACGAGATTTTCAAGGCTTCAGTCTTTTATGCAAGCAGTTCGCCACTTCTCTTCTCCTGGGAGCAGCTGGGGGGTTCCAACCATAGACCTGTCAGTTAGCAGCCGAGCACTCCAACCATGGTGCCACCAGGGCTCCTTACCAATGGGTGCCGGGTATAACTATGCCAGCTCCCTCGCCATTGACGGGAACATCTCTGAGGCAGCTCCCAAATCTCCCTGTGTGGAATTGAGTCGAAGTTACCAGCTCCCAGTTTCTGCCTGATATCCTTTCTTGGTCTCCTTCCCTTCCTGGTCTCCCTTCCCAACTCCTCACTACTCTATTTTTCTTTTTATTTTTTTGGAGACGCTGGTGACATAGTGATTCAGTGTTATGTCGTCTGCTCACCAAAAGGTCAGCCATTCGAATCCACCAGGTGCTCCTTGGGCCAGTTCTGCTCTGTCCTACAGGGTTGCTATGAGATAACCCACTCAACAGTGATGGGTTTGGTGTTTGTTTCTCTGCTTGTTTGTCCTGGAAACACATTTAACTACCTCACTTTCACATGAATCTTTGTTTCAGGATCTGTTTCCAGGGACTTCCTCTGAAGACACGGGTTCACTGTGGACCTTCACAGCGACCGTCTTGTCTGTGTCTTGGTGGTCGTGTACCACACAGCCTTGTGATTGAGAAATAGGAATCCCTCCCAAGGGAAAGGGACACTCCTTCTGGAGTTGGAAATATACTGAGCTCTCTCCTCTTTGTAGTGGACACACTCCCCAAGTCTCCCTTTCAGGACTCAGACAGGGACACTTAGTCTCCCAGCTACAGGAGATTGGACAGCTGGACACCTTTCTCTGTGGATTAACTTGAGATAAATGATGTCCACATCCATGATTGGTCACTGTGGGAGTACCAAGGCCAGACTTCTTGCCTTCACTTGGGAAAGCTGGAGCGCTAGCCCCACTCCAGAGCTCTCAGGGATGCTGGCTGAAGCCTCTGTCGTACTTACAATTTAGCGCTCTTCTCCTCCCTGGCTCAACCCTGCTACTCTTAGTTCCTGACAAGTGTTCTGCAGTGCGTTCTTCCATGCACTTCAGCTACTAAGTCTGTATCTTAGAGTCTGCCTCCCTGGGAAACTGACCCAAGGTATTCCTACACCCAGATGGAGAAGGAGGGAAACCTGAACCCTGAGTTTAGAGATATCTGGAAACAAAGTTTCAGAGAGGTGAAGCCACTTGCCCAAGGATCACACAGTTTATAAAGACAGGTTACCAGTCTAACTCTGACCACTTGGGTTTTATTCTGGAGGCCTTTTCTTTTCACACATAAAACACCCAAAATATGTGACTATATTTTATTTTTGGAGACCAGTAGTGGTTTACTTTTATTATCTTTAGCTCAACATTATTTCAGAATACTTCATTTGTTTTGTTTTCACCAAAGGAAAACAAGCCCTGACTAAATGGTCTTCCAAAATGATGGATCCTGTTAGCCTCCTCTCTACCAAGTACACTTCTCTTTATTACCAACACAGGAGCATTCTAGCAGTTGATACTTAGAACAATACCCAGAGAAATACTGTGTGATCTCAGAACAAGCTTCTGTAAGCTGGAAGAAGGTTCTCATCATGTACTAATGATAGAATTTCCCTTTGGAGCAGATGCCCAGGAGAATAGCTGCTTAATGGGAGAACTTTCATTAACTGCCCAGACAAATTTCTGTCAACTCCGATTAATGTTAAAAGATGCACATGGGTGTGAACATGGGGTACAGGAACACAGACACACAGAACCTCTTTTCCTTTCCCTATTTTATGTCTGACTCTGTCAACCTATGAGCAAATAGAGTTAAATAAAAGTGTCCATATGTTATCTATTATCCCTGCTGTGCTATGGCTGCAGAAAATGAATATGATCATATCCAGCATTTTCCCAGATATGACATAGTATTAATAAAAAGAAAGACATAATCTGCTCTGCTGTAAAGCCTTAGAAGAGAATAAATTCTGAAGAAATCACTCTAGATAACATTTAAAATTAGATCCACAATATTTTATTGATATATATTAAATACATTTCATTAGTAGTATAGAGATGAGAGAGGATGTAGTAAAAGAGAAAAATCAAATGTGAGAACACAGAGTGGCTGGCCAGAATGAGAATGTGAGATTGATCAAGAGGCTGAAGCTGCTGGTGAGTGGTTTTCCCGAATCTAAGCAGTCTGACTTACTGTGGTAACTCCGATCTCCTGAGTTTGTGTACAAATGGTAATAATAATGCTCTATCCTGGTCAAATAGAACTTTCCTATGTGTTATAGATTGAACTGTGTCCCCCTAGAATGTACGTCAACTTGAGCAGGCCATGATTCCCATGATTCCCAATACTATGTGGTTGTCCTCCAGTTTGTGATCTAATTACCCATTGTGCTGTAAATCCTAAACTCTAGGATATTAGCGAGGCAGGATTAGAGCGAGTTGTGTTAAGGAGGCAGGACACAGTCCAGAGGGTTAGGCTGCAGGTTGAGTCAATCTCTTTTGAGATGTAAGAGACAAGTGAGCAGAGAGGAGAAGAATCTCATTAAAAAAAACAAAAAACAAAAACAAAAACCTAGTGCTGTCAAGTTTATTCTGACTCATAGTGATCCTATAGGGATAAAGTAGAACTGCCCCATAGAGTTTCTGGGGAGCGCCTGGTGGATTTGAACTACTGATCTCTTGGTTAGCAGCCATAGCACCACTGAACAAAAAGAGCCAGGAGCAGAGATTGTCCTTTGGATCTGGAGTCCCCATGCTGAGAAGCTCCCAGACCAGGAGAGGACAAGGACCTTCCCTAGAACCAACAGAGAGAGAAAGCCTTCTCCTGGAGCTGGTGTCCTGAGTTCACATTTCTAGCTTCTTAAACTGTGAGAGAATAAATTTTTGTTTGTTAAAGCCATCTCCTTTTGGTATTTCTGTTACAGCAACACTAGATAACTAAGATACTATATCCAGCATGGTAGCTAATAGCCACATATAGTTATTGAGCATTTGAAATTTAACCAGTGCAAAGGAGGAGTCTGATTACCTTTATGGGGCAAGTAGTGACTACATTGGACAGGACAGTCTAAAATTATAGAAGGACTTCTGATTTAAGTTTGCAAACTCATTCCAGAAATAGTGCTACATACCTCATTGCTGAATGTCACTATGGTCACCTTCAAAGTACTCGCCTTGGGAAGCTATGAACCAATGCCAGCATCTAGTCCATCCTTCAAAGCAATTTGGGAACTCTTTTTCTGGAATGGCCATCAGAGCTGTCATTGTATTACCCTTGATGTCCTGAAGGTCATCCAAATGTCTTCCTTTCAATATTTCCTTTATCTTTGGGCAAAGAGAAAAGTCACTGGGGGCCAGAAAAGTGAGCAGGGAGGGTGTTCCGATACAGTTATTTGTTTACTGGTTAAAAACTCCCTCACAGATGACAACACAATGAAGTTTGAGAACTTTCCACTATGGCACTGTGTGCAATGGCTATTCTAGAAAGAGTTCCAAAACTGCTTTGAAGGGTGGACGAGATACTGGCATGGGTGCACAGCTTCCCAAGACAAGTCCTTCAAAGGTGATATTCAGTAATGAGGCATGGGGCACTTAGAAAAATTAAGTTTGCAGACTTAATTGTCAGATCACTATAACAAGTTAAAAACTCTATTTCTTAACATCTGTCATCAGAATTCCTTTTAGAGAAGAAAATGTCTTTCTTCTGGGTCACAGATGCCAAGTTCATTTGGGATAAGTGCTACACTTCGGATGTATTCATTTATTTAATTCTCAGATTAACCCAGTGAGATAGTTATTATCTCCTTTTCAGTGGCAATGAGTCTGAGTCACCAAAAATTAAATAATTTGCCATGAGTCACACAATTCACAGAGATCTAACAGCATGGCCGTCACCAGGTGCTAAGGCATGGTGGCAAGAGTAAACTCTTTGGCATGAATTAGGGAAGGTCTGAAAAGATGATGAGAGTGAGACAATGGAGAGTCTGGGAGTCAATGGAAATCCTGGTGGTGTTGTGGTTCAGTGCTACGTCTGCTAACCGAAAGGGTTGGCAGTTCTGATCTGCCAAGGGATCCTTGGAAACTCTGGAGCAGTTCTACTCTGTCCCATAGGGTCGCTATGAATCAGAATTGACTCGATGGCAGGGGGTTTGCTTTTCAGGTGAGAGTCCATGGGGTAACAAGCTCTTGAAGCTGCGTTGGAAGGGTTCAAGCTTTGTTAAAAATATGGTAGTCAGTACTTACACAAAGCAAACCAACTCCACTGCTGTCAAGCTGATTCCAGCACATATCTGTATATGGCTATTTACATGTCAATACATTAAATTTAAATACATTTAAAATTTAATTTCTTAGTCACATTGACCACATTTCATTTTTCAGTAGCTACAGGTGGCTAAAGGCCACTGTCCTTAGGCAGCACAGAGGTAGAATATACCCATCTTCATAGAAAGTTCCGTTAGACAGCCCTGAGCCAACAGAGAGTGCCCAGCAGCGAGGTGGTTTTCACTGATGGGAGGTAAGCCTCTATTTCATCTTTCCCCCAAACTGCCAGTAAAGCCTACCGAATCTGCGGTCGCTCAGAGAGAGTGAGAAAAAGGGCTGTGTGTCTGACTTAAATCAGAACGATGTGGTTTGTGGAATGGACTTGAAAAGCAAGAGATTGGAGTTTGGTGGTCATGAGAAGCTGAAAAAGCCTTGTTGGGGTGAGGGAGGAGGTGGCTCTGGAGTTTTATATGTGAAACTGGAGAAGTGCTGGTAATTGTGACCACTTTATGCCAAGATATCTGGCATATATAGTGACACCCTCCTGACTCCTCGCCCAACCTCTAGCTGACAGTATTCTTGTGACTGACATGACAGTGAAAAAAGGGTGATTCTTGATCCTGGAGTCCTTAGAATATTGGTTGAGGTCTTTTGAAAGCTGCAATTTATAGTGTACTGGCATCCACCTATCCTGTTATTGATTTGAAGTCATCACACAAGTGACATTCCTGGCCCTAAATAAAAATACCAGCAAGGAATCTAAGCATGAAATACTCTTTGAAGTATTTTGTATGTATGAAATGTATTTGATCTTCGGAGTAACTCAATGAGTTAGTTGCTATAAATATAGCAATCTCATTTTAGAGGCAAGGAATCTCAGGTACAAACAAATTAGGTAACCTGCCACAAGTCACATGGCAACTGAGAGAGTCAGAATCTGAATGAATTTGTCCCTAGGCTGCAATAAATGCCTTCCTTACGCTCCAACAGGCAGATAACTATAGTGACTCTCTTGTTGGCGTGCCTCCTGAATCTCACGGTACTTCAAAGCAGGAAGAGCCCACTCTGCAGGTGAATTTCAAACTTGAATCCATATGCCCATCATACCTAGGTGTGTAGAACTGGAAGACTGAACAGCCTCAGAGGCATCCTGAACTTTTCGTGAGCCTGAAGGTACCAACTTTCAGCCTTTGTCTGGAAAACGAAAGTGTGCCAGGCCAGGTGAGCAGCTCTCTGTGAGCATGGGCTACTGAGCTATAGAGGACATCTGGATGGTCTCTAAGCCTCTAGTTGGCACCATTTCACTGGCCAGGAGAGCAGGGAGTAGCAACAGAAGCAGTGTACAATGATCTGAGCATTACAGACTTACAGAACGTCAGTGGTGGGATGAGCTTCAGCAGTCATCTGGTTACAGACATTCTGAATAACTGGTTTGTAGACAAGCACTCAGATTCACTCGGGGAGATTCTGACACATTGACTGGCATAATCTCATTGTTGGAGACTCTGATTCAGCAGGTTTGTAGGACCAGGATACCTGTACTTTTAAGGAGATGTTCGCTATAAGAAATTCATTGAAATGGAACAACCAAAACATAAAGAGAATGCTGATACATTGTGGAAATTTAATGTCACTGAACAATTTGTGTGTAAGCTGTCAAATGGGAACCAAACTTTCCCCCAAAACACAATGAAATGATAGCTTTTTTAAACGAAGAAACTCTCTCTGTCTCCTTTGGATGATCTCAGTGGTGCAGATGGTTAATGTGCTAGGCTACTAACTCAAAGGTTGGAGGTTCCAGTTCACCCAGAAATGCCTCAGAAGAAAGATCGGGTGATTTACCTCAGGAAAATTAGTAATGGAAAACCCTACCGAGCACAGTCCTTCTCTGACACACAGGGGACTCCCCATGAGTCAGAATCAACTCAATAATATCTATAAAGGCAAACAACTTATTAATTTAAAATCTGGCAAACAAAGAGAAAAATTCCTGCATGGATCTTGCTTTCCATTTGCCACTTCTATATTAGGAAAATTAAATAGCTGTTTGGGGAAAGTTTCTTTTTTTACAGAAATAGTGCTGCTAACAAGTAAATGAAAACTACCTGAATTAGAACATCAGCATTGTAAAACTCTGAGCGAATCAGTGGATCTGAGCAATGATGATTAATAGACTCATAAGTAACACAAAATGGGTCTCTTGATAGAAAGACACAAGGCCACATGGTAAGTATTCTCACCAAAAACATCAAACTGAAATCTCACCAGATCTCTACCTCTCACTTGTAATTCATAGAAAATACAGGGGACAGAAGAACATGCTAAGTGACACCAGTGGGGTTTAATAATCAAAACTCAAACTTCATGAAACTCTGAAAGTTGAAAGATCTTTTTTATTATTGTCACTGAGTGAAAGTGTACAATCCAGTTTAAATTTGCATTTAAATCTGCAGCTGAGCTCCTTGTCTAGTGACAGCACACTCCTCCTTTCCCTTCTATATATCTCATATCCTCCTAACAGTCTCCTGTTTCCTCCTCTCTACCCTCTTCACTCCCCTCTAGTAAGAGGCCGGTAGAATGACATCCTATAGATTGCACACACTGAATGATCTATTTTCTTCATCAAATATCTTGCAAGAGCTCCTGGCCCTGATGCTGCCCCTGCCCATAAATCATAATGAAGGTCCACTATTCAGACAGGGTGGATTGGACTTGGTGATGCAGAGTGACCATATCTTGGGTGCACTTTATGATTCTAGGCATCTATAGGATATCATCCTGCTGACCTCTTACTGGAGGAAGGAGAGTGGTTGGACAGGAGGGGAAAGGAGACTGTTGGGAGGACGGGACACGTAGGGAGCAAAGAGGAAGAGTGTGCTGTCACTGGGCAGGAAGAGCAGTGGAAGCTGCATATAGGTGGGCATGCAAATTTACATGGGAATGTACATTTTCATTCAATCATAATAAAAAAAAATCTTGCAAGATAAAAGAAGAGGAGAACCCATAGAGTAAAAGTGACCTATCCATCAATCAAAAATTAGGATTATAATTCGATTACGGAAAACAAAAGTTCTCACAACTGGACCACTAAGCAACATTGTCATAAACATAGAAAGGATTGAAGTTGTCAAAGATTTCATTTTACTTGGGTCTACTATCAATGCCCTTGGAAGCAGCAGTCCAGAAATCAAAAGATGCATTGCACTGGGAAAATCTGCTGCGAAGGACCTCTTCAAAGTATTCAAAAGTGAGGATGTCATCTTGAAGACTAATGACCCAAGCCATGGTATTTTCAATTGTGTCATACGCATGCAAAAGCTGGACTATGAACAAAGAAGACAGAAGAAGAATTAATGCCTTTGAATTGTGATGTTAGAGAACAAACAGATCTGTTCTGGAACAAGCACAATCAGAGTGCTTCTTGGAAGCAAAGACAGCAAGACTGCTTCTTACATACTTTGGCCATGTTGTCTGGAAAGATCAGTCCCTGGAGAAGGACATCATGCCTGATAGAGTGGAGGGTGAGCGAAAAAGAGGAATACCCTTGACAAGAAGATCAACACAGCGTTTGCAACAATAGGCTTAAGCATAAAAACGATTGTGGACACGGCGCAAGACCGGGCAGTGTTTCATTCTGTTATTCATAGGGTCGCTATGAGGTGAAACTGACTCAATGCCACCCAACAATAACAACAACAATTTGATCATGCAAGTTGTTAACAAAACTGTATCCTTGTAAAATGGATATGTCTTTAGAGATACCTATGGAAATATTTTGGGTGAACTGAATATGAATATTTATGAATACAATAAAATGACTTACTTTAAAATAGTCTGAGGGAAGTTAAGTTGGATAGCGAAACAAGATGAAACAAGATCTGTCTGAGGTTGATAATTGCTGAAGCTGGGTGATGGATCCATTGAGAATTCATTATCCTATTCTTTCAAGTTTTATTTATGGTTGAAGTTTTCCATTGTAAAAGAAGACTCCAAAATTTGTCTCCAAAAATGCAAAGACTTTGGTTACATCAAGAGGTGGCAACCTACAGCTTTTATGGTAAATCTGGTCTGCTAATTGTTTTTGTAAACAAAGTTTTATTAAAACACAATAAACTGTACTTATTTTTATTTTGTCTATGGCTGTTGTCATGCTACAGAGGAAGAGGTGAGTAGGTGCAACAAAGACTGCCTGGCCTTCAAAGCCAGACAAGAAATTTGGGGCCCTTTACACAAAAAGTTTGCCAGCTCCTGAGTTAAACGAAGTTTTAAACTGAAAAAAGAATTAAACACATTTTTTTGGTTACTATAATATATAACATTTCTTGTGTGTGTTTGTTTAGGAAACCCTGGTGGCATAGTGGGTTAAGTTCTACGTCTGCAGTTCAAAACCACCAGACGCTCCTTAGAAACCCTATGGAGGCAGTTCTACTCTGATCTATAGGGTGACTGTGAGTCGGACCCAACTCAGTGGCAGTGAGTTTGGGTTGTGGTTTTGGTGGTATAGTGGTTAAGTGCTACAGCTGCTAACTGGAAAGTTGGCAGTTTGATTCTACCAGGCACTCCTTGTAAACTCTAGGGGGCAGTTCTGCTCCGTCTGTAGAGCTGCAATAAGTGAGAATTGACTCGATGGCACTGGGTGTTTCAGTCTACATAACAGTTCTTGTGTGTGTGTTTGTTTAAGCTTCTTCAGCTTCTTAACTAGTGTTAGAAGGATACTAGGATAAACCATTGTTCTACAAGTCCTAATAAGCCAATGTGTCTAGGCAATGATCATCAATAACTAAAGACCTAGGCATTTATCATCAGTGAGTAACACAGAAAAGTTCTGATGCAACTTTTAAGACTACGTGTGAAAAAGAACTTGGAGCGCAGATAATTCCAATGACTGGCCCAAATATAAGGCATTAATTTCCATTCCCTCTGTTATTTGTATGAGGAAAGAAAACAGCTAAGTTATGGAGCAGATACCAAGATATGACCCCTACTCAGAGTCCCAAATGTGTTTCGTCATACAGGATTTTTGCTATTTGTTCTAAAGTGGTAACTTCCTATTATTTTCTTGACATTTAAAAAATACTAGTATGAGAATTCCTACAAGATATGTTTTCTATCAATTTTCTCTATCTCAATCTTTGTGGTCTCTACTATTTTGGTCAGGAAAACACTGTGCCTCGTAGCATTATTGTCTGCTGAGTAGAGAGAGGAAGCCCAAATCTCCAAACCCGCTGCTGCTGAGTCATTTCTGACTCATACTGACTCATAGGACAGAGTAGAGCTGCTGTATAGTGTTTCCAAGGAATGCTTGGCAGTTTCGAACTGCCAATCTTTTGGTCAGCAGATGTAGCACTTATCTATTACACCACCAGGAGTTTCAGAGAAAGAAAAGAAGGTAGGTAACATAAGCCCTGCTTCTACAGTGAGGATCCATAGATCACCTGTCTTCATTTTCTACTGAACTGGAGGGTGTAGATTATAGAGGAAGTCATCATCATCCAAAGACTATTTTCTGAAGGACAATTACTTTGCTGATTTAGGCAGTGGCTGAAGTTGAGAAGCGGGAGGGGAATTGGTAGAACACTGCTTCCCAAATTCAGGATGGAGGAGATGAAAGACTTGAGTTCAAGTACTTGCTCTACCACAAGCCACTTCTCTGAGCCTCAGTTCACTCTGCTTTGGCAGATCAACCTCGTAGGATTAGTGTGAAGATGAGATAGAATGACATACGTGAAATAATTTGACAGACTCTAAGATACCAGGTAAATATAAAGGGTCATTACCTAAACTCATTCTGAATAAGTCCTTCACTCTGTCAGTGAACTTGATCTTAGACAGTTGTGTAATAGGATGGCATCCTCTGAATCTAGCCTGTTAGCACCTCCTTCATCTCTGGTAATACAATCCAGAATGTCTTTTTAGACCAAAAAGCTTGATTTCTATTTATTCTGCTGTTCCCAGGAACCAGAAAAAGACGGGGGTTAAACGAGACATCATGGAGAGGAAACAGAGAATAAAAGCAGAAGCAAGAGTTCAGGCTGCTGCACGTCTCTTTTAAAAAGCAGTATTTCTCTGTAGTTTGGTAAAGAGTAGAAAACAGAAAAAAGATGCGTGCTGTAAAACAGCACCAAGAAGTAACGTCTGCAATAAAATAGAAGTGAAGAAGACAGAGAAGGAAGGTGCATTTCCAGATTGACTTGGGTTGTGGTCCTCCACAGCTGGACAGTTGGAAGCCGAAGTTTCTTGGTATCATTCACATCCCTGGTGTCCTCCAAGCCTGTTTGCTCCTCTGGGTTCTGCCTGGTACCCGACAAAGTGCTATGCCCAGAGCCAGAGCTCTGTAAGTATTTGTGCAACCAATAGTCCTTCCATTGGAGTTGAGAATGGAGAGTTGACTACACAAACCTTTTTCTTTCTGAAAACGGACTTCATAGCTTGGAGGAGAGCTGAGTCATTAAAACAGCATGGAGAATTCAGTCCAGGTTTGAGGTGATTGTCATCCTGTTTTCTCTGGGCTGGCCAGACACCCTAACTACTTTTGAGCATTTTAGAAAGCTAGTGTCCAGCCAGCAGCTTCTGGCAGACTGTAGGGCAGCTCAGGATACCAATACTGTTATCTAAAAATTTTGCAAAGCTGTATTTTTGGTAATTTGTTAGCAGTAGAATTCTTGCTCTGTATACAGTCTAATTGCTCCGCAGAGTATTTAAAATCAGTGCATCCTTTCCACCTTACCTGCCTTCAAATACACTAGTGAAAGCTTTTGTTACTTAAAAAAAGATTTCTCCTCAAGGTCACTGCTGCACTAAAATCTTCTAGTGTCCCAGATATTAAATAATTTTGTATCAAAAACCAAACCCATTGCTGTCAAGTCAGGTCCAACTCATAGTGACCCTAGAGGTCAAAGTAGAACTGCCCCGTAGAGCTTCCAGACAGCACGTGGTGGGCTTGAACTGCTGATCTTTCGGTTAGCAGACGTAACACTCAATCCACTATACCACCATGGTTTCCAGACAATTCTACAGATATTAGGTAATATTATACCAAACCCACTGCCATCAAGTTGATTCTAACTCACAGCAAACCTATAGGACAAAGTAGAACTGCCCCTCAGATTTTCCAAGGAGCTTCTGGCAGATTTGAACTATGGCTCTTTTGGTTAGCAATCGTATCACTTAATCACTATGGCATCAGAGTTTGCAAATAATATTACAGATACAAAAACATGGATATCAAATATATTTTTTTATTATATAGACACTAATTTTGTTTCTTGTCATATTTGTTGCTGAGTTGATTCTGATTCATGGCCAATGTATGTACGAGAACACCACCTTTGCTATTTCAGTCAATTCCAACTCACAGTGACCCTGTAAGACAGAGCAGAACTGCCCTTTAAAGTTTTCAAGGAGCATCTGGTGGATGTGAACCGCTGACCTTCTGGTTAGCACTTAACCACTACATGACCAGGTTTCTCCCCTTACGGAGAGCAGTACCAAATGTTGCCTGGTCAGGTAGCATCTTCATGATCACTGGAATGTTTGAGCCCGTTGTTGCAGTTTACTGTGTATGATTTTCCAACCCAGGGGTCTCATCTTCCAGCACTGGGTCATATAACAGTCTGCTGTCATCCATCAGGTTTCCCTGGCTCATTTTTTAAAAAGTAGACAGTCAGCCCTGTCGTACTCTGGAGGCACCCCAGAAACTTGTCCACAGTTTGAAACAATAATGGCATAGCTTCCAATATCATGGCAACATGTAAGCCACCACAGTATGACAAGCTGGCAATTTTAGCAACTGTATAATGCTGAGAAAGCTGGCATTCTTTTTTTTCCAGGTGATCCAGGCAGGAATAGTTTTCTTTGAGATCTGGTGGGGTTTTTTTTTGCTTAGGACTTAAGTCAGATTACTTAGAAGTAGAGTGTGGGAGGGGAGTGAGCAACAGAGGACTGGGTAAGGCTTCAGCTTAATCCCATCCAGGAAGGTCTGAAACGCACACTGCAGCACAAATTACGCGTCTCACCTTGACGCAAGGTTTCTCAGGGCGTTATCTTCACAGAAGGATCCCTAGCGGTGCCGCAGTTAAGAGCTCAGCTGCTAACCCAGATGTCTGTGGTTCGAACCCACCGGCCACTCCAGGGGAGAAAGATGTGGCATCCGCTTCTGTAAAGATTACAGCTTTGCAAACCCTCTGAGGCAGCTCTCCTCTGTCCTACGGGGTCACCGTGGGTTTGAATCGACTTGATGGCGATGGATCTATTTATTTGTTTATTTGGTAATCTTTCTGGAAGCAGGTTGCCACAACTTTCTTCCTCATGTGGCTAGTGGGTGAGAACGATCCCACTTCAGTTCACAGCTGAGTGCTTAAGCATTGTGCTGCGGGGCTCCTTAAGATATACGTACAGATATACGGACATACGTATATGCATATATGCCATTTCATTTCATAGCCACTTTGCTGCCAGCACCGAAATGTAAATAACTTTTGTTACCCAAGTGGGATCATGGACAAAATAGATTAGACTTCATACAACATTTTAGGTGTGCTAATGTGATGGACCTTGTTGAAACTATACATTTTCTCTGCTTTTCTTACCTCTTTTTAATTTGTACCTAGTAACCAAAACCAAACCCACTGCCGTCGAGTCGGGTCCAACTCATTGCAACCCTACAGGTCAGAGGAGAACCACCCCATAGAGTTTCCAAGAAATGCCTGGTGAAACCAAACTGCTAACCTTTTGGTTAGCAGCTGAAGCACTTAAACACTATGCCCCTTGAGTTTCAAAATATATCTAGTAGGTTATGGTATTTCTAAAAGTGCCATTTACTGAGTTTTGCGTTTTAATTTTTCCACGAATTATTTTTATTATTTGAGAAGTCTTTTTTTTTTAACACATGCACAAGAAAAGGTATGAAAGCCACCTGCATGAAGCAAATAAACAAAAATCTTAAATATATCTAACACAATTCAAAGTATTTTCTAATACTATGTACTCATGGAAAGATAAAAACAGGCAGACATGTATCTGGACTCCAGAAAAAAATACATTTTCCTGTAAGCAATTAAATATTCTTGAAGATACGGGAATATGAAATGGAGGATTTGTAGGCAAGAAGGAGTATGTAAAATATTACCATGAGTCCCAGCTGAAGGTACCTTAGAAAAGATCAGAAAGGCAACGGTTTACTAAGGCAAGCGGTACTATGAGTGACAACCCCGGGGAACCAGTAAAATGCTGAGATCAAAAGGGAGTTGCAATACAGAGGAAGGAAGCTGAAGGCTTCCAGAAGAATCTGTGGGTAGAAAAGAGTTCAGAAACTTGCAAGGGAACAGAGCTTAAACCAGGTTGGATAGAAGATTCCTGCTGGTACTGTACAATTTCCTGTGGTGTACAACCTAACCAGAAGCTTTGTAGCTTGCTTAATAAAAAAAAATAACAAAGAAATAAACAATCCTTTCCCAGAACTGGACGCTTGACTTGGTTCTGTCTCCTGGGACTCACCAAAACTGTTCCTTCCAGGGCTGTTGCTTCCACAAGTAGCTGAATGCCTGCCCGGAAGTTAACTTTGTTCCCTGGTCTCTACTTGAGCAGGAGACACAAGGTACTATTTGAAGGAATGACTCACAGCCGAGTCAGCCACAGTCATAGACACCCCTCTCTCCACCCAAGTTTGTGTTTCAAGGTCAAAAAAAGGGGAAGGTGCTCAGTGTGGGCTCTCTGAGAACATGCTGGCATTTCTTTCTTTCTTCTTTTTACACTGTACTATAGATAAAGGTTTGCAGAGCAAATTAGTTTCTCATTAAACATATGTCCACTGTTTTGTGATACTGGTTGCCAATCCCATGACATGTCAACCCTGTCCCCTTTTGGCCTTGGGTTCCCTGTCACCATCTTTCCTGCCCCGTCCTGCCTTCTCGTCCTTGCCCCAGGGCTGGTGTGCCCATTTAGTCTCATTTTGTTTTATGAGCCTGTCTGATCTTTGGATCAGGACTGCGACTTTAGTACTGAGCTGAAAGGATGCCCAGGGAGGCCACAGTCCCAGGGTTTCTCCAGTCTCTGTTGGACTAGTAAGTATGGCCTTTCTTTGAATTAGATTTTCATTCCACATTTTTCTCCAGTCTGTCTGGCCTCAGATACAGTCTTTGTCAGAGCTGTCACTGGTGGTAGCCAGGCACAATCTAGTTGTACTGAGCCGGGCACAATCTAGTTGTACTGGACTCGGTCTTGTAAACGCTGTGGTCACTGTAGTCCATTAGTCCTCTGGACTGTTGTTTCTCTAGTGTCTTTGATTTTCCTCATTCTCCTTTATTCTGGGCAGGACGAGACCAGCAGAGTATCTTAGATGGCCACTCACAAGCTTTTAAGACTGCAGACAGTACTCACCAAAGTAGGATGTAGAATACTTTCTTTATAAACTATGCTATGTTGGTTTAGATGTCCCTTGAGACCACGGTCCCCACAGCCCTCAGCCCAGCAATTTGGTCTGTCAGGGAGGTCGCAGAATGTCCAGGCATTTCGAGGGCAGTTGAGTGCTGGTGGACCAGCTGAGCCTGGTGGGGCAGATGCTAAAATGGTTCTGCAAAGCGGAGTGCAATCACAGCAGCAGTTACAACGCCCAGGTCCATTCCTGGGGCAGTGTAAGAGATGACCCCACAGGAGGTGGGCAGAAAATGGAAAATGTTAGCACTTGGACTTTTTTTTTAATTTAAAATTAAGCTTTACTGATGATGAATACACATATTGACATTGGTACCTTTAGTGTATATCAGCTGATTACATGCTACCTACCATTTTTGAGGTATCTGAAGGCGTGAGCTGGAGTGTATTATATTCAGAGAACTTGACCTTGGCACTCTCATTTGCTTTCAGAGCATTGTGATGTGGTGTAGTTTATGCATACCAAGTGCATTAATTAACTTGTAGCTACTTCTGCAAAATGGCTCTGTCTCAGAGAAAAAAGAGGCAAGAATCTTTCATGACTGGTGCTGCTGTGGTTCTGTCTTGGTGAATGCTGCCTGGCCATCATGCTTTCTGTTAGCAGGCTCCCATATGGTGGTTCTTTTATGAGGGTGTTAGTCAGTTCTTGTAAACATCGGGGGGATGTCAAGGTCACCTGTGAGATACATTGTACTACTAACTTCTTGGGTCCCATCCTTTCGGCTCTAGTTTTTGGCAGTCCATTCCACAGCTTCTAGCTCCTGAGGTTTCCTTTGCCTCATGAGCTACTTTCTGAGATCCCATCAAGGTGGCTTGAATCTACTTGTTTCCCACACAATCCTGTTAAGTCCATGAGAAAGAACTGTACCTTTGCCCCTAAATGGTGAAAGTGCAGATTGCTCCAGTTGCTCTCCCCTCTCCTTTTTCCATGGCAAATGGCTCTGTAACCAAATGCCTCTTGGGTTCTTGTCCTATCTTATTAGCTGATGGAAATAAGATGGACAAAGACTGCAAAGGAAACAGAAAGTGGCAAGTTTATTGTCTACACAGACAAAGGGTAATGTGGGGCCAAGCCAACATAACGCCATGTGCTCATGGTCCCAGGGGCTTCGAGAGCTTTTTGTTTCCAATTGCAGGCAAGGGGTGGGTTTGGTACCAGAACTATCTGCTGTTAGCTCTCCCATGTCCACATCTAGAGGTCCACACATTGCACCATCTTCCCTCTGGGTTTCTTAGATGGTCTTCGGTGGAAAGGTTGGCTGGGAAGTATCTTCCTTTCTGGTGATAATTGATTTGAGTAAAGGACATGATCTCCTCCATCTGAGCATGCTCCAAAGTCTAGGTTGGGCAGGTGTAGTGGAAGGCGCCACCACCCGCTGTGATTTCTTGAAAGAGATTGCTCCAGACAGGCTTGTGATTAGCAAGACAAAGAAAGGCGGGGAAAGGATGTTGATTGGGTGTTTCAGCTCCACCCATTGTAGTTTCCCATTGGTAGGCAGATACCAGTTCTGTGTTTCTTTTTTAACCCTCCTTCCCATCTAATCAATTCCCAAAAAGTTCTGATTTTCCCTCCTAAATTTTTCTCAAATCTAATATTTTTTTTATCATTCCTTGGTGCCATTTTCATAGTTTAGTTTTTCATCTATTTCCTCCCTGGTTTACCTTGTCCTCTTAAAATCTATCCTCTACACAGCTGCCAGAATGATTTAGCAAAAATGCAAACTGGATGACATCACTATAAACTGCATAAATGTGTTGATAGTGCTTCGTGGGCCTTGACTACAGAATCAGTTCCAAGTTTCTTCACTTGGCCTCAAAGCTTCTACACAATCTGGCCTCTGTTGCACTGACCAGGCGCCACTTTTCCATGCCAAGCTTGGTGGCCTTGAGTTTTGCCAACTGACTCATTCTTTGAAACTCAGTTCACTTTCACGTCTCTTGGGATGGATTCCTTGAGAGGACACCCTCGCCTGTACTCCCACCCCCCTGAGCTGTGAAAGGCTTCCTTCTCCAACCTTCTTTAATCTCCTGTCTCCACTAGTTCTGCGACCACACGCAGTGCACATCCCAGCTTGTCTACTCCCCCACTAGACCTTGAGAGTCCGGAGGAAGGACAGGGTCTTTTTCATTTGGGAGTTGCCTTGTTCCTGACATATGATAGGAACTAGATAAATCTTTGCAACAGAAATAAATGCAACAACAGAATAAGGGTTTAGAATAACAAAAGACAAGAGCTGAGACTGGGTGAAATGATTTTTTCTTTTTCCTTTATTATTCCTGCAGCTGTTCTAAGTCACCTCCAGTAAGGCTTTCTCAATAGCAATGGGATTGCCATCTGCACTTCCATCACTTGTCTGCAAATCTTTCATCCTCCTTAGAAACATAGAGCCAAAGTAGGGGATATAGAGATTGCCTCAATGCACAATACGATTTTATACATTGAATCTTGCCCATCCAAGATAACCGCTGTTCATCCTCTCTCAATTACTATCATACAGGCAGGATTTATACCACAAGGAACATCACACAATACTAGGAATTGTGACCTAGTCAAATGGCTACACATATTTTTGGGGGGACAGAATTCAATCCGTGACAAGCAACACGATTCCTTGTCCTAGAAGACCATGATGGTTTACCCAATCTTTTTAAAAACAAAAGAAAAAATCTGAGCTGGTACTTGGAAATTTTCTTGTTGGATTCCAGAAGTATGTGCAATGTAGGGTTAGACTCATGGTAAGTCAAATTTCTCTTTCTGAGAAATTTCTAGATTTCCGAGTTGGAATCTGAAGGTCCCAAAGCTTTCAAAGCCCTATCATTGACTTTCCACAACTTGCTGCTGCCAACAGGAAAGAGTGAGTCAGCCGACCCTGGGCAGGATGAGGGCAGGCAGGGGAACCTGGGCCAGGACAGGTGGAAGACCTGGAAACAGAGTGTGCAATATATTGCCACTTGATAAGCCCCTAAATAGGTGTATGGGCAAGGCAGGGAAAGGCATGGCCATGGTGTCCATGGCTTGCCTTGTCTGTGTTCCTGTTCTACCTTGTGTCTCATCCTGAATCTAGGAACTGTCAGGCATCTGCTAAGGGGGAAGGTGACACAGGACTCAGAAGTGTACAGGATTATTTAAGAAAGAAAAACTTGTCCTTAACTATGTGATCACTGAAAATAACACACTCTTGTAAAAGTATGGACTCTCTAAATTAAGATAAACATTTTTTGGCCTTTACTTTTTGCATATTCCTAAGAACACTGTTATATAAGCAGTAAGATTCTGTCCTATAAAACGCTGAAAAAAAAAAAAAAAACAATACACTTTTGTAGCTTCCTCAGTATCCATCTCCCCTTTTGTATTAAAAGAACACAAGTTTTTTCCTCTGGGGACTCAGACTACTCCACAATCAGTCCTTGCAGGGTGTGAGCCATCTTCTGGCTCTAGTAGTGGACACGGGTACAAGACCCAGGATGAGACAGTTAGAGGCCTACATGCCCTGCCCATGGTGATTTGTTTAGGGGAGATGATACGACTCAATTCAAGCAAAGAGAGAGGCAAGTCTGTAACTTATCTTGGAGTGATTGGCAAAGATGCTTCTTCTGCTGGGGGAGCAATATGAAAAATGTAAGCCTTGAGGTTGTGGGGGCCATACTTGGGGAAAACCTGCCAGGACATGATGCAAACATACAGGAAAACAAAGCCTACTGATGAACAAAATAAGATTCCTTATGATACTGCATGTGTGTCTAGATCAAACCAGACCTGAAACCCTAGATATTACATCCCACAAGCCAATAAGCCCTTCTGTGCCCTTTTTAAAGGCACCCTTAATTTGGTTTTCTGTTGCTGTTTACACAAAGGGTCCTGTCATTCTGAATCCTTGTAATTCTGCCTTGAGTAGATGAAGTCTAGTGTTTCCACCTATGCATGCCTTCTTAGGTATGCCTTTCGGATTCAAGCAAAAACAATTCAGGAGCCCAAATTATGAACAATTACAATGGTTCTTAGGTCAGAAGCTGGTCTTACTTTTTTCATAGGTAAGATACAGAAGGTAAAGAAACTAATATCCATTTGAGAAATAATGCATGTTTTAAGATGACTGTAAAACTCTAAATGCTTTCAGAAAGTAATTTTGCATTTCCCCCATATGGTCTATTTCTTCTCTGAGAACAGTGGTAAGAGAAGCTCTTCTACTTTGCATCTTGGGTGTTGTCTCTAGTTACCCTTCTCTACGTATGTCCACCCCGCATCCCACTCCCCTCAGTCTTCACAGCCCCGCTTTTCTCATCACCAGGATCCAGCCATCTTCCAGAGCTTTCGTTCTGAAACCACTCTGTTGAGTGGTCATTATTCTGGCTTTCAGTGTCTTTTGTCTTCTTGTTTCCACTGGACTCATTTCTGCCCCTGATTCATTCCACAAGCATTTACTCAGCACCTCTAATGTGTCAAACATAGGCTGGGGCACTTTGGATACCTTAGTGAACAAAATGTCCAACATCTGTATCTCGCAGGACTTACGTTCTAGTGGGGTGAGATAAACAGTCAATAACAAATGCAACCAACCCCCAAACCCACTGCCGGTGAGTGGATTCCAACTCATAACAACCCTACAGGTCAGAGTAGAACAGTCCCATAGAGTTTCCACGGAGCACCTGACAGACTTCAACTGTTGACCCTTTGGTTAGTAGATGTACCACTTAACCCACTGCACCACCAAGGTTTCCAATAAATACAACAAATAAGTTAATCATGTGCAGTTTTAGAAAGATTCTGAGAAAAACATGTATATAAAACAGCAGGAAAAAATAGAATAGAGGAAATCAGGATTTCTGGTGCTACCCGTGGTTATAACAAAAGTTGCCAGTTCAAATCCACCAGCCACTTCCTGGAAACCCTGTGGGACAGTTCTACTCTGTCCTACAGGGTTGCTTTGGGTCAGAATTGACTGGAGGACAACGGGTTTATTGAGAAAAGTAAGTGTGAGCAAACACTCGAAAGAGAGGAACAATTCACCATTAGGCTGTGGAGAAAGAGTGAATCAGAGGCAGAAATGAGTCCAGTGGAAACAAGAAGATGCTGGGCTAGGGAGCCGAGCACTGGATTTCAGATGAAGACATGTCTAGAAGTTGCTGGCATCTAATTTGTGCTTAGAGCCTCGTTGTGAACTATAGGTTCTTCTTATCTTCCTAGTCTTCCAGTTCCTTCCTGAATTTACAGGTAGAGATTACACTGAGGGGGTAACACAGTGGGAGAAACGTGAACTTTGGATTCCGGTAGATTTGGGTCAGAGTACCAGTGTCGCTGCCTTACTAGTTGCATGGCTTTGAACAAGTTCCTTGCTTCTCTGAACTGCAGTTTCCTCATCTGAAAATCATATACCATGTACCTCCCAGATAATGCTTCTGAAACTTATATAGTAGACACTCAAAGATTAACGTTCTTGGATGATTGCCACTCACCACAGCTGTGTGCTTGGTTCCCCAGACCACTGCTATTCCAATGCAGTTCTTGAACTAGCGACATTAGCATCATTTGGGAACTTGTTAGAAACTCTTAGGCCTCATCACCTCAGACATACTGGATCAGAAACATCTGGAATGGGACCCAGCCATCTCTGTCGGAACAAGCCCTCCAGGAGATTCTGACACTCGCTAGAACTTAAGAACCACAATGTCAGTGTCTGTCCTTTCATAAACTTCTGCCTCACCCCTGAATATACCCGTCTTTCTGAGTTCATTGTCCTGCATATTAGTTTGTTGCCAAAAAAGGTTATATGAACCAAATTAAATTACTTTATTATGAATTCATTCTATGGGTCCTTTAGCCCTGAGTTTAGTCCAGAGGAACACTTCCAACTTTCTCCACATTAAACAAAGCTCTACTAGAAAAGACTCAACATAACGCTAACAACTCGTTCTTCCCTGCCCCTCATCCCCTTCAAAGCCAAAGCAGAAGAGCAATAACTCGGACTTTTCTCTTACCTCCTGTTGTTGGGCGCTTCTGAGACCCTTTGGACTCAAAGTGACCCTGTACACAACAGAGCAAAACACTGCTCGGTTGGGCACCATCTGTACAGTCACTACTGTACGCACCCACTGTTGCAGCCATGCTGCCAACCCATCTCCTTGAGGGCATTCCTTTTTCAGTGACCCTCTACCAAGCATGATGTCCCTCTCTGGGAACCATCCCTTTGGATAACCTGTTCAAAGTGCACGAGACATAGTCTTGCCATTCTTCTGGCTGTACTTCTTCTAAGACAGATTTGTTCATTCTTCTGACAGTCCACGATACAGCCAATGTTCTTGGCCAACATCATTCCAACTCATCAAGTTGGTTTTCTGTAGAAGCTTTGAGGCCAAGTGAAGAAACTTGGAACTGATTCTGTAGTCAAGGCCCACGAAGCACTATCAACACATTTATGCAGTTTATAGTGATGTCATCCAGTTTGCATTTTTGCTAAATCATTCTGGCATCTGTGTAGAGGATAGATTTTAAGAGGACAAGGTAAACCAGGGAGGAAATAGATGAAAAACTAAACTATGAAAATGGCACCAAGGGATGATAAAAAAAATAGTTTAAAGGCTTCAATTCTTCTTCAGTCTTATTTGTTGCACAGTTTTCGCATCTGTACGAAGCAACTGAAAATACCGCGGCTTGGGTTGGCGCACCTTCGTCCTTGAAGCAGCATCTTTGCTTTTTAATATTTTAAAGAGGTCTTTGTAGTAAAACTGTCCCATGCAGTACATCATTTGATTTCTTGACTGCTGCTTCCCTGGTAGTTGATTGTGAAGCCAATTAAAATGAATTCCTTGACAACTTCAGTCTTCTCTCCATTTATCATGACAGTGCTTGTTGATCCAGCTGTGAGGATTTTTGTTTTCTTAATGTTGAGGTGCAATCCATCCCGAAGGCTGTAATCTTCGATCTACATTGGTAAACACTTCAAGTTGTCTTCACCAAGAACAAACACGTTCGTGTCATCTGTATAAGGTCCCTAGTTTAATAATAATTAGAGAGACTGCTAACCACAAGGTCGGCAGTTCAAATCCACCAGGTGCTCCTTGAATACTCTGGGGGTCAGTTCTACCCTGGCCCCTAGGGTCACCACGAGTCGGACCCAACTCGACGACACTTGGTTATATACCGAAACCTCGCTCTGTGTGCCACATTATATGTGTCATTTGATTGACCTCTCCAGAGAACTCCACAAGGTAGAATTAATGTTAGGTCCCGTCCAACAGAGGAAGAACTTGAGGAAACCAAATAGTTAACCCAATGGTTTGCAAGTTATGTCAATCAGAGGGTATTAGAGGGAGACTACAAAGTCTGGAGGGGGAAGAAAGGACTTGTTCTTTCTTGTTTGTTTCCTGTAACTGAAACTGTTATCCTTGCAACGCTTCTTCACCCAGGCAGAGACAATTTGTTCTAATTACAGCAGTCAATCCAACCTGCAATTTTCCTAACCCTTGCAGAACTATCTCACGGCAACCCTTTTCCAGACACCAGTACCACTGACTGCAATGCCCTCCTCAGCAGGTTGGGTTCCAGCCCCATGGGGACCCCTCCAAGTTCAGAAATAGTAACACCGTTTGGAGAACATCCACTCTTGAAGGTTGATATTCCAGATGTGTGGAGCCTTTCTGCCAAACTTGTCTCCATAATTACAGTCTATTGTCTTTGTTCCCCCAACCCTAGGGATGCTAACTGCTTCCTTCACTTGCTACCGTTGCAGTATCTTAGAACTCCCCTCTTACCTTGTGGCTCCCCAAACCTGTTATGTTCTGTTTTGTCAGCTAAAGTAGCTGATGTCATTTCTGTCTTTGACTGGTTTCTGGTCGATACATCTCAACACTGTGCCACTTCTCTTGTTGTTGGCTGTCTCCATTCTCCATGGCTGGAAATCTTATAATTGGTTTCATTTGCTTTGTGTCTAAATCACTCACATCATTATTCACTGAAACTAGGTGAGTTGCTTTATGAAGTCCCTCAATTTCTTCTTTCCAGTCTCTCTGCCATCATTGTATCGTGTGATCCTCATCATCTTTTTCTTTTGACTGCTCTTCTGGAATGACCTTTTAACGTATGTCTGCCATTTATCTTGTCTCATTTTAAGTCATTTTCCCCCCTGGTTGCCTGCGTTCCTTTCCCCTAGCACAATTAAAATCACCCCACTCATATTCTAACAAACCTCAGACTCCTTTGTGTGCCATTCAAAACCTCTAGAGCATAGCCCAAACTCAGGGGTGTCTTACTCAATGAGCAAAGTAAACACGAGTTTACTTGTACCTACTTCCTGTTCTGTAGTGACCGATGTCACCCTGCTTTCACATGTTAAAGATGTAGTGAAACCCAGGTGACATTGGTTGCTACAGATTAGGAAGTCAGTTAATCTTGCTTACTCGGTAATTGTCCCTGGGCCTCCGTCAACCCCACCGTAAGATCTGAGGCTCAGGCAGTCCTTCAAGATTGTTCCAAGTTGGAGTGAAAAGGCAGGCTCTTTATACTGTCTTGTCAACCAGTCATTCCCCCTTGGGACAGGCTGTTCCTGGGGAGGAAACTTGTCCTCTGACAAGGCCACAATCTGTTCCCAAAGGCCATTCTCAGAGAATGCTGACAGCTGAGGCCTGTCAGCAGGCACACCCCCAGCAACCAGGGGAGTAGAGCACGCAGTCCTAAATGAGAGGACTGGGAGCACACTGCTGCAGCCACTAGAGCCTCGTATGACTCTACTGTGTCTGCTAAACAAGTCACCAAACTCAGTTATGTCTCCTAGACGTTATCCCATGATTATACCTGCTGAAGATCTCCCTGTTTTTCCATGATCCTTTTTGAAAGACCACTTTCTGTGAAACTATTAATCACCTGGAAACCTTGGTGGTGTAATGGTTAAGTGCTATGGCTACTAACCAAAAGGTCAGTGGTTCATATCCGCTAGGCACTCCTTGGGAGCTCTATGGGGAAGTTCTATTCTGTCCATAGGATCGCTATGAGTAGGAATTGACTCAAAAACAGTGGGTTTGATTTTTTGGTTAGTTAGTTACCTTTCCATGTTCTGAGTCCTCTCCTTTCCCATTACAATTAAATGTTCTGTCTGTATATACTGTCAGAACTTTGTTGTGATTGTTTGAGTCTCTCCCATAGAGTCTTATAATGTTGTTGAAGGGGACATGTCTGTTTTTACACATGACCACCTCACATCTCGAAAGGTATTCTCCTTTCTGGGTGGAACCAGCCCTCCCACACACTTAGCCTACTGGCCTCATCAAGTGACAAATCCTATCACTGTAGCCACATTGATCAGTTCAGGCATGGGAATGTGACTCAAACCATCAGTTTTTGGACCTTTGCTGAAACTATTAGACAAAAACCTCTCTCATGCTGGTGACATGTAAGCCTGGAGCCATGGGTGGCCTTGACACCCCCGTAACATGGAACCTGCCTGAGAATGAGGTCAGCTGAGAGGAAAGCACAGCCATCCAAAAGAAGGAGACATACTGCCTGCTGACTTGGCTGGACCCAGCTCTGCCTGGAGTCTACATCTGGAACTTCAAGTTACACAAGCCAATCAATTCCCAGCAAATAAATTATTGTGAAGTAAGCTTCTGTCACATCTAATACAAAGAATCTTAAGCAATAGAGTGTTTAATTGCATATTCCCTTTCTCCTTCCACTGGATTATAAAGTCCTAAAGGGAGGGAATGTGTCTTAGTCATTTTAGTTACGGTGTTTGCAATCAAATGGCTAGTGAATGTGTCATGGATTGAATTGCGTAACAAATGTATGTGGCATGATTTCTGGTATTGTGTGATGTTCCTTCATTTTGTAAACCCTGCCTCTAGGATGTTAATGAGGGTGGATTGGTGGCAGTTGGGTCTCTAGGGCAGGACTCAGTGTGTAAGACTGTTTTGACCCTTGAGGCAGTCTCTTGAAATAACAAAGGAGAGAAGCTGGCAGAGAGATTGGAGGGCTTCCTGCCACCAAGAAGCTGTGCCAGATGCTGAACACATCCTTTGGAAAGGACTGGGGTCCCTGCACCACGGAAGCTTCCAGTCCATGGGGATACTGACAAAAAGTACCTTCCTCCAGATCCAGAAAAGAAAGCCTTTTCTGGAGCAGACACCCTGAATTTGGACTTTTAGCCTACTGGATTGTGACCCAAAAAAAAAAAATTTTTCTCTTTTTTAAAAGCCATCCACCTGTGGTGTTTCTGTTAAAGCAGCACTAGATGGCTCTGACAAGATGGCCAGTAAATAAAAGAATGAACCGGAAGGATTCCATGTCTCCCTCACTGCGTGGAACCACATCCTGTCACTCATGACCAGCAGCAGGTCTTTCTCTTCCTTCATACAGAAAGAAAGGGGCTTTTGTGCGTGCGTGCGTGCGTGCGTGTGTGTGCGTGTGTGTGTGTGTGTGTGTGTTTCCCTCCAAGTTCAAGAAGACAGAATTGAACTTTCTCCTAGTGGGAAATCCCGGTGGTGTAGCGGTTAAGTGCTACAACCACTAACCAGAGGCCAGAGGGTCAACGGTTCAAATCTACCAGGTGCTCCTTAGAAACTGTATGAGGTACTACTGTTCTGTTCTGTCCTGTCTTGCGGGATTGTTAATGAGTCAGAACTGACGCAATGGCAATGGGTTTGGTGTTATTTTGTTTTAATAGTGGGTGTTGGAAGCCCTGGTGGTGTAGAGGTTAAGTGCCACAGCTGCTAATCAAAAGGTCAGCCGTTCAAATCCTCCAGTCACTCCTTGGAAGCTCTATGGGGCAGTTCTCCTCTGACTTATAGGGTTGCTATGAGTCAGAATCGACTCAATGGTAGTGGCTTTGGCTTTGGCATTGGGGGTACTGGTGACAGACATTCATGACAGAACTTCAGTTCCTCTCTTTTGGGCTGCTCACATGCTCTTGAGCAATCAGTGAAGGACTGTAAATAGGTTGTCTGCCACTTTATGTTATTGTTAGTTTATTTCTACAATTTAACTTTTGAAATATGGAAATGATGGTCTATTTTCCTCATTACTTGTGAAAACAAGAGCTTATTTCTTGATTCTAACTCTTTAAATATATAAAACAAAATTATTCAAGAAACAAGTAGGAGTTTTCACAAGCGGTGCTATGTAGTAGAATAAATTCAAAGATGCAGGAGAAGATAAGTGTGGCAAAAAGAAAGCTGTCACAAATAACAAGAACATCTGGAGTGTAGACTTGGGTAATTTTTGGTACTCTCATTTGCATTTTACATGGGTGAGCAATAAAACAGCAGCTATTCATATATGCTTTTATAAAGCCTGACCTACAGTACACAATTGTGGTTTCACCCATAGACTGGGGAGTTTGCAAAGCCTCAGATTGTCCACTTCTCTGCCTCCAAGATGCACTGGGTTGAAGTGAAACAGAGGATTTTCAGGGCCAATAGCTACAGAAAGGCAGTTGTACAAAGCCACAGGACTAGAAAACTCAGAATTAGGTTTCTTCTTTTCCCTGCACAGAGATGAGATCTTTATTTCACGCCATAGCTGTTCAGACTCTGTGGACTGACAAGAGCAGAACAGACAGGGTACTTGGAAAGTAGTGATTCTCTCTACTTAGCTGTCAGATTATATTTTTTTTCCTTTCTTATCGATGCATTAAAGGCTTATACTTCGGAAAATAAATGTCTCTGGGGAATATGATCTAACCCTAATGACTCACTTGAGAGATTCTTCAAGTAAGGCAATATTCCTTAAAATAGAAGGGAATTTTCACTTTCGGGGCTAGAAGGTTTTCCCCCCTTACTGTTAGTCATAGAGCCTGTGCTATGCTTGACGTGTCATGGTTCTGCTGAAGAAGAAAACACACACTTAAAATTGTGTTACTTAAAAAGAAAACACACACACATCAGCAAATATGTGTTTGTGAGATTACTTTCCCAATGCATTTGATTAAAGGCTGATACTTTCTGTTGATACCAAAATGTTTTTATAGTAGTTCAGTGCAGAGACTACATATGGAGTATATCTGGGACAGATCCTTATATCAAAAAAAAAAAAGAAAGAAAGAAAGAGAAAAGCAAACCTATTGCCATTGAACTGGTTTCAGTGTACAGTGACCCTATAAGGACAGAATAGAAGTGCCCACAGAGTTTCCAAGGAGCACCCAGTGGATTCAAACTGCTGACCTTTTGGTTAGCAGCTATGGCTCTTAACCAGTAAGCTACCAGGGTTTCCAGAATGATGGTAAAAGGTCTATTGGTTATTGCTAATGGTAAGGAAAAAAACCTCAGTAGATTAGCTCCATTCAAACCTGCTGAAGGATATTTCCCAGGTAGAGTGTTCCACCAATCATTCTGCTCCATGGGAATATTGTCTAGTTGCCTGTGTTGCCAGGACGGCATCTATTCTCTTATCCTTTCTTATGTAGTTATCAAAAGCACTTAACTTCCTTTCTATTCATTCTCATACCAGCTATGCGAGGTTTGGCAGGTCTTTTAATACCCTCGGACTTCTGTTTCCTTTAAGATGTTACCTTTAAAATCTTCTGCTCTAAAGTTCTATGGTTTCTTATCTAAGTCTACTGGGTTCTAACACATTAGATTCTAGTTTTAACTCTTAAGCTAATCTTGGTATTTAGCTCTCATTTAAGATGAATCTCACAAGCAGAGATGGAAGGAAATGGTATCTTAGTGTCTTAAATACACGAATTAAAAGTCCAGGAATTATGACAAACCTTAATAGCTGAAGAAGTTACCTTTATATCACTTGCCTCAGAGGACCCGTATTTAAAAGGAAGATAAAACTATTGGGGGGGGTCAACGAATTACTACTGAATATAATTATGAATACTATACAAAGAATGGATGCAAGGGTAGTGGTAACATAGGAACCCTCATGGCATAGGGGTTAACTGTCACTGCTGCTAACCAAAAGATTGGCAGTTCAGATCCATCAGGTGCTCCTTGGAAACTCTTTGGGAAAGTTCTACTCTGTCCTATAAGGTCACTATGAGTCAGAATTAACTTGACCATGGCAAAGGGTTTGGTTGATCATATAAAAGCTACTATTAATGGAATTGTATCATCTTTTGCCAAGGGCTAAAAAATAGTGGAATGCTATCTGCAAAAAACTGAAACAAGACCCATATCTCACACCTTACACAAAAACTAACTCAAAATGGATCAAAGACCAAAATATCAAACCTAAAACAATAAATACCACACAAGCATAGGATTAACAATAGAAGCTCTAATACACGGTTTAGACAGACTTTAAAATCTGAGAAACAAAGCATGATCAACAGAAGAGAAAATAGGTAAATAGGAACTACTAAGAATCAAACACTTTGGCTCATCCAAAGACTTTATCAAAAGAGTTAAGAGACCACCTACAAAATGGGAAAAAATATTTGGCAACTACATGTTAGACCAACATCTGATCTCCATAATCTACACAGTACTGCAAAATATCAACAACAAAAAGGTAAATAACCCAATTAAGCAGTAGGCAAAGAAGATGCACAGACACTCCACTAAGGAGAATGTCCAGGCAACCAAAAGATGCATGAGGAAACACTTGCAATCATTAGCTACTGGGGAAACCCAAATCAAGACTCCAGTGAGATTCCATCTTACCCAACAAGGTTGGCCATAATCCAAAAAACACAGAACGACAAATGCTGTAGAGACTGTAGGAATTCTCGTACACTGCTGGTTGGATTGCAAAATGGTATAACCTCTTTGGAAAGCAATCTAGCACTTCCTTAAAAATCTGGAAATAAATATACCTTTTGATCCAGTAATACCACTGCTTGGAATAAATCCTACATAAAAAAGTGCTGTCACATGAACAGATACATGCACATGAACGTTTATTGCAGCACAGTCCACAACAGCAAAAAGATAGAATCAACCTAGAAGCGTATCAACAGGGGAATGGATAAACAAACTATGGTGCATGTACTCAATGGAACATTACTCAATGATAAAGAACAATAATGATTTTAGGAAGCATCTCGTAACCTGATTTCAACTGGAAGACATTATGCTGAGCGAAATCAGTCAGCAGCAAAAGGACAAATATTGTACGAGACCCCTGATATAAGGACTTAAAAATAGACTAATGCAGAGAAGAAAGGCTCTTTGACAGCTACAAGGCTAGGGAGGGAGGGGGACAGTTGGTCATAGACTACACAGTTGATAGAAATTTGGTTAGTTGACACCAGTGATAGCACACAGTAGGAAGTGGACCAATTTAACTAGATTTCACCATAAACTGAAAGCCCTTCTAATCTCAACCTAATATTGCAAGAGTAGAGTAGCAGGGGTAGGGGGCTGGAAACCATGCTTTTGGGGGACATTGAGGCCAATCTGCATAGCTAGTCTATTGCTAAGAGAGTCTTCTGCACCCTATATTGGTGAGCGGTATCTTGGGTCTTAAAAGCCAGCAAGCTGCCATCTGAGGTACACCACATGGTCCCAACTCATCAAAAACAGATGACCACTGAGAACAACAAAGACACGAGGTAAAAAGAGCCCAGGAGACAGAAGGAATGGGTGACTGTATCAACACGTGACCAGAAGAACACGATGGTGCCTTGACATTACCAAAAACTGCTGTGATAGGGCACACGAAGTACACTCCCTGTGGCAACATAAGAAAAAGAAGGGGGCAGCTCAACAACTCTACTAAAAGACCAGAACTGATGGTCCCACGACCTGGAAGATCCCCTGGGAGCATAGCCCCTAGACCTGTTGCCGCCCCTGACCAGAAAACACTAGTGAGGTCAACTCTTCAGACAAAAATGGACTGGACTGGGTGACACGATGTGACCATATGATGTGTGTACTTTATGGTTCTACACATTTATAGGATGCTGTCTTTCTGGTCTCTTTCTAGATGGGAGAGAAGAGAGTGGGGAGGAGGAGACAGGAGGATATGACAAATGAAAAAGCAGTGTGCTATCACCAGGCGAGGAAAGCAGAAGGAGCTGCAGATAGGTGAGCATGCAAAATTAATTTGGATTGCATACTTTCATGTAATCACACACATGAAAAAGTGAGATGTTTTACTAGAAGTCTGTGTGTGCACTTGAAATAAACTTCATCATAAATTAAAATGAAGGACACCATTTATTTTAGATGCTTATATAAATGCAGATGGAGCCATCACTTGTCAGTTATAATTTTACATGTCTTAAGAACAACTGTATATCACTCTGTGTCAGTACTGTCGTTCAACCTTTAAATCAGTACCTTTGAAACTAGGACAAATTTCCATTAACAAATCATATAGATCAACTGTAACATTTGTAAAAGTAAAAGAATTTTTACATGGGAAGAAAAATCAGCATTTGACTTAACATTTTATTTCATTCAAAACCAAAACCAAACATGTGGTTATCGAGTCAAGTCCAACTCATAACAACCCTACAGGACGGAGTAGAACTGGCCTATAGGGTTTGCAAGGAGTGCCTGGTAGATTTTCACTACCAACCATTTGGTTAGCAGCTGTTGCTCTTAATCACTGTACCACCAGGTTTTCCTTTACTCTGTTATTGCCTTTAAATACCCTCACTGACTTCACTGTATACTGATAGAATGCTAGACAATAATTGGTGTTGTTTGGAAAATTAAAGTAATGTTGTGTGAGATAGCTATTTTGAAGAATGTCCATACTTGGTCATAAAATAAAGTACTGATACTGAAGTCAACATGTCAAAGATTAGACTGGACTAAGTAACACAAAGTGATGCAGATGGTATGTGTACTTCATGATTTAATGTATACCTGAGGCTCTCCAAGCAGTCTCTTTTAGGAGGGGAGAGGAAATGTTGGAGAGGAGGGGACAGGTGTTGATTGAACGGATACTGGACACAAAGAGTGAAGGGGATGTGTGTGCTATCAGAGGGTAAGGAGAGCAGACAGTTTCACAGTGGTGGGTGCTCAGGGTTTTCTATGGCAAATTGACTTGGATTGTAAACTTTCACTTCATCACAATAAAAAATTAAAAAAAATAATCTACTGAAAGAAAAAATAAACGAGTTCTTTAGCAAAGACCATTATAGGCTACCTGACAGTCAGAAAACCACAGGGTTATCTTCAAAGTCAGCTGCAGTGACTGTTAAGGTTGGTGGTTTGTATCTGAAACAATCTGAGAATATTGGGTGTGTTTACCAAGCAAGAGTTTTAAAACATCCATAAATACGTATTCCCAAGATATAGCTATTAGAGAAAATGTTGTCAACTTCCATGCACTTTTATGACAGATTGTTTTTCTTCTCCACACAAAGGATACATGGCTGATTCAAAGCTCGGAACAGTTCAATAGTGGTTATGTGATACTGTGACAAGTTCTATCTAAGCTTGTTTGAAAATATTCCTCAGGGAATGCTTCAAAGAATGGCACACAGTGACAACTGGAAGCAGACTGCTTTATTAATAGTTGGCAATTCTTATGAATTCCAGGCATGTTGCAGAGCATCAGCCCAGTCAGCTGACAGAGTCCCCATCCGTTTCTAAAAGGACTGCCTTAATCTTGCACAAGTGTTAAAGAGTACTTTCAGGCAAGCTCAGTTTATCTTAAAATAAACTTTCATTAAGCAAACAGAAGCAATGGGAAATACAGAAATTGGTCGTTTCTGATTAAGAATTCAGTACTGTCTTTTATACAAGTGGAAACCCAGGCAGTATAGTGGTTAAGTGCTACATCTGCTAACCAAAAGGTTGCCAGTTTGAATCCACCAGGAGCTCTTTGGAAACTCTGTCGAGCAGTTCTACTCTGTCCTATAGGGTCGCTATGAATCGAACTTGACAGCAGTGGATTTTTGGTTTTGCACAAAAGCAAATCAGGCAATTCCAGCTCAGGACCTCTTCAACAGCCCTGCAGGTAATAAATTTTCATCTTCCACTTTCCATTTCTCTCCTCAATCTCACTGACTCTTTCTTTTCTTTTTTGAATATGTTTTATTTTTCTTCCCACTGATATTCTGTTTTTCCTTCATCTTCTCTTTTCTCCTCTGTTCTTTCTCCTTTCTTGGGTTTACTTTCTTCCCACAGTACTTTTAATTCTTTCTGTTATCTTCCTTCTAATGTAGAAATCATTGCACATTAATTTAAAAAAAAAAAAAAACCCACTGCCATTTAGTTGATTCCAACTCATAATGACCCTACAGGATAGAGTAGAAACTGCCCCCACAGAACTTCCAAGGACCACCTGGTGGATTGGAACTTCCAGGCTTTTGGATCGCAGTGTAGCTCTTAACCCCTCCACCACCGGAGTTTCCTGCATGTTAACAGAGCCAAGTAAATTGCCACTGAAGAACAGGGCCTGATGTCTACAGCAGAAAATTTATAAAGTATGAATTCTCCTTTTGCTTCTGCAGGCAGTTATGGGAAATGCAACATTAACTTTATAAAGTCTTGCCTTAATCAGAGGTGTTTTTATAGAAATCCACTACACGTGAAACATAGATTGGCATTTTAAAAAATAAACCTTTTAAAATACAAATAGAATGTCCTTTACCCATGGCCACTAATGGTTATTTAGACTTAGTCTGTTAGGTAAACAAGGAAACAATTAGCTCATTTGTTCGAAGTACAAATAGCAGAATAATTCATAGATAAGTAAATTGTACTTTCTTATTCAAGTATAAAACAAAATTCCCTGTCATTGAGCCAATTCCAACTCATAGTAACCAGGCAGGACAAAACAGAACTGCCTCACAGGGTTTCCAACAAGTGCCTGGTGAATTCAAACTGTTGTCCTTCTTGTTAGCAGCTGTAGCACCTAACCACTGTACCACTGGGACTCCGTGCTGTGCCATAGTGCTTCAGTATGTTAGGAGAAAGTTGTAACAAATCAGTTTCCTTTAAAATAAAACACAAACAAAAAAGCAAACTATTAGGTTGTGTACCACAAACTAAGCTTTGGGATGGATCTGGTCAAATAGTCTCAGCTTACTTAGAGGAGTTATAGCTGGCCTGCAAATGTAAGCTATCTCTAAATGGAGGATGAGTCCCTAAAAAGCAAATGTTGAAATAAAAATGTTGTGTCTTCAAGAATAAAAAGAGGTGCATCCTGATATCTCCACTAAAAGACCGCAATTGATAGTCCAGCGGTTTTGGGGTTCCCCTGAGAGCAAGGCCCCTGGCCCTGATGCTGCCCTTACCCATAAATTATAACGAAGGTCCACTCTTTGGACAGGAATGGATTGGACTTGGCAATGCAGAGTGACCATATATTGGATACACTTTATGGTTCTGTACATCTATAGAATATCATCTTGCTGACCTCTGGCTGGTGGAAGGAGAGTGGGTGGAGAGGAGGGGAAAGGAGACTGTTGGGAGGATGAGACATGTATGGAGCAGAGAGGAATAGTGTGCAGTCACCGGACAGGGAGAGCAGTGGAAGCTGCATATAGATGGGCATGTAAATTTATACGGGAATGTACATTTTCACTCAGTCATGTTAAATAAAAAAATGAAAAAAAATGAGGCACAAAATAAAACAGTATTTATACTAAAAAAAAAAAAATGTGTCTTCAGCCTTTGTATCTCCATGTGAACTAAGGACACCAAGTTTTCCAAGAGCCTTCTGTATCCCATGCCCCTCCAAATCTTGATGTTAATGTCTAAGCAAATGTGAGTGCTAAAAAGTGAAATTAAAGGCTGCTGTTGGGGTTGCTGGAAATGCCGGTGGCCTAGTGGCTAAGTGCTCTGTCTGCTAACCAAAAATGTGAGCAGCTCAAATTCTCCAAGTGTTCCTTGGAAACTCTATGGACAGTTCTACTCTGACCTATAGAGTTGCTATAAGTTGGAATTGACTCAGTGGCAGTGGGTTTGGTTGTTTTTTGATTGGGGTTGTTATAGGGTTCCTATGAGTTGAGATCTGCTTGATAGCAATGGTTCTTTTGCGTGGGTTGTGGGTCTCTGAGCTGGGTCTCAGACATAGTTTTAAAATAAGAAAAAGAAATGTGATGTGATTTTAAAATAATGTTCTGAACATTTGCGTTTCAAATCTATAAAGGCTGCTGATTACACACTTTAATATTTTTCTGATTACTAAGTAGGTCTTCTTTACAAGGCTTCTGGGAAGCAACCCAGTTAATTATAGCATATGGCTACGTTATTGTCATTTATGAAAACATACCCTTCTACATTGATTGTACTGTAGTGTGTAAACTATCTTATTAAAACCTTTTCGATGTATGGTCTTCTGAATGTTAAATAATGAAATAGTTTGAGCAACATTTGCTGACAATTTTTTTCAGGTAAGAATTAAGATGAATTTCTATCTTATTTTGCTATTAGCCTCTATTATTTTTGGCCAAGCCGATTTTTCTGTCTTTTCTAAATCAAGCTAATAAAACCCACTGCCGTCGAGTTGATTCCGACTTACAGTGATCCTATAGGTCAGAGTAGAACTGCCCCACAGAGTTTCAAAGGAACACCTGGCGGATCTGAACTGCTGACCTTTGGATGAGCAGACGTGGTACTTAACCACTATGCTACCAGTGTTTCTAACCAAGTTGATAGCATGCTGCTTTTTAAAAAATAATTTTTATTTGAAAATAAGTGTACAAAGAACTCCAATATATCCTTTACCCAGGTTTATCTGTTAACATTATAACTCATTTGCTTTATGACATGCATGTGTCCCTGTGCACCAGTGTGTATGTGCCTGTATATGTGTGTTTTTGTTACATAGATGTGCATAGATCTTTTTTCTCTGGATCATCTGAGGGTTGGTTGCACATGCGACCTATGGCTGTTTACCCCTAAATACACAGCATGTGTTTCTTAAGAAGAGGGCTAGCCTCTTAGCTAATCACAACACAGTTAAAATCTCAGTAAACACATTGATATAGTTCTTTTGTCTAATACGTGTTTGAATTTTGTCTCTTGACCCAGTGATGTCTTTCATAATATTCCACACCCAACTCTTCCTCAGTTCAAGATGCACTCTAGGACAGGGTATTGATCAAGTTGTCATGTCAGAAAAAAACATCCATTACCAAGGAATCAATTCTAACACACTGCAACTCTATAGGACAGAGAAGAAATGCTCCATCGAGTTTCCAAGGAGTTCCTGATGGACTCAGACTGCTGACATTGTAGTTAGCAGTCACCTCACTTAACCACTATGCCACCAAGAGCTCCCATATCTCTTTAATTTCTCTCGATGTGAAACATTTTCATAGCCTTTATCTTTCATGACAAATGTTCCTTCTATTTGGCTTGCCTGCTGTTTCCCAGCCATTAGACTTAGCTTACACGTTCCCGGGTGGTGGCATATGACATAACAGATACTGTGTCCTTCTCAAGGGACTGTGTAGAGGCACACAGTGTTCATCTGGTCTACCATGGTGATGTTCATTTTGACCATTCAGTCAAATCTTGTTCTATTTCTCCACTGTGAAGTGACTTAAATTTTTTTTTGTCTTTGTCTTGAAACTTGGCTTGGCTTGTCTTGAAACTAATAATCATGTAGGGAGACACATGAAGGCCATCCAATTATTCTGCTTCACATCCAACTTCCCCTGGATTTAGAATCCACTGACGAGTCTTGCTTGAAACTGTCTTCTCTTTGCAGATTGCAAAATTGTGTTTTTCTAAACTGCCATCTGAGGTTCACCAAACAGTCCCAACTGAGCTCCAACAGATGATCATCAAGGACAATGACATGAGGGAAAAACAGCCCGGAAGATAGAAGGACCCATGTGAATGGGTGACTATATCAACATGTGACTGGAGGAACCAGATGGTGCCCAGCCATCACCAATGGCAGCTGTGATGGGGCTCACAAGTTGAGTCCCAGGGGCAACACAAGAAAAAAAAACATGTGCACCCTAAGAACTTCACTAAAACACCTCAGCTGATGGTCCAAAGACCTGAGAGTTCCCCTGGGAGCATGGTCCCTAGACCTGATGCTGCCCCAGATCAAAAATCATTACTGAGTTTAACTCTTCAGACAGGAATGGAGATTGGACTCAGGGACACAGACTGACCATATTGTGTGTGTACTTTATGGTTCTCTGCATCTATAGGATGTTATCCTACTGGCCTCTTACTAGAGGGGAGTGGAAAGGGTGGAGAAGAGGGGACAGGAGATTGTTAAGAGGATATGACATGCATAGAATGGAAGAGAGGAGTGTGTTATCACCGGGCAAGGCGAGCAGAAAGAGCTGCAGATAGGCGGGCATGCAAATTTAAACTGGATTGTACACTTCCACTCAATCACAATAAAAAAAAAAGTGATTTTCTAACTTCCGTATTATGCATGTACCAGTTGGCTCTTGATATTCTACTGTAAACAACAGTCTTCTGTTCCCCCTTACTTCTTCATGTGTTTATTAACAGTATAGAGTTATAGATCCTTATCATTTTTGTGAGCATTTCCTTGTAAGATGTGCCAGGATTATCTTCTACCTACCTTTCTCCGGCCCCAGAATTGGCTATTTCCCTGAGGAGTACCGGTTCCTTTTTGCCCTGGTTCAGTTGAAAATAAAGATCTGTGCCATGGATTGAATTGTGTCCCTCCCCAAAATATGTGTCACTTGGTTAGTCCATGATTCTCAGTATTGTCTGGTTGTCCTCCATTTGGTGATTGTGATATTACGTTAAAGACACTCGGTGTAGGGTTGTAACCCCCTTACTGAGGTCACGGCCCTGATCCAATGTACAGGGAATTTCATTAGGGTGTGACCTATATCACCTTTTTATCTTACAAGAGTTAAAAGCAAAGAAGTGAACAGAGAGAGAGAAGGGACCTGATGCTATGAACAGTGCGAAGGACCCTCCTCCAGAGCTGAAAGAGACAAAATGCCTTCCCCCAGAGCGGACACCCCGAATTTGTACCTCTAGCCTACTAAAAAAACCCCCACTGCCATTGAGTCGGGTTGACTCATAGTGTACTGCCAAGTGCCGTCGAGTCGGATTTAGACTGTGGGAAATACCTTTCTCTTTGTTAAAGCGAGAAACCGTGGTGGTGTGATGGTTAAATACTGTCTGCTAATCAAAAAGATTGGCAGTTAGAATCCTCCAGGTACTCCTTAGAAACGCTGTAGGGCAGTTCTACTCCATCTTATCACTATGAGTCACAATCAACTTGACCGTGGGTTTGGTTTTTGGTTTGTTAAAGCCATCCACTTATACTTTTTGTTACACTAGCACTAGATGACAAAGACAATTTGGATGACATGTGGGTTTCCTGTTACTGAAATATCTTTGCTTCTCAGTCTTTTCAGCAGATACCCCAAACCCACTGCTGTCAAGTCAGGCCTGACTTACAGCCACCCTAGAGGTCAGAGTAGAACTGCCCCATAGAGTTTCCAAGGAGCACCTGGCAGATTTAAACCACCAACCTTTAGGTTAGCAGACATAGCACTTAGCATACCATGCCACCAGGGTTTCTTTTCAGCAGAGTTAGGAAATATGTCCTTTAAGGGAGGGGGGGAATCGTTAAGTTTAGTGAAGCAAAAAGAAAGTTTTATTTGGTATATTTTCAAAAGGCCAAAAATAGGAAAGCAGACAAGTTTGTTCCTAGAGTCATGTCTGCCCAAATCCAAGGAAATTACGCAATGGACAAAAGTGGGAAAAGGGAGAAGCCTGTTGCTGCAGCCGTGTCTGTGTGAATCCAAGTAATATTTCAGACTAGGCGAGAATGGGAAAAGGTATAAGCATGCTCCCATGGCCACGTCTGTCCCAGTCCAAGGAACAGGTACAAAACTGTCATGCTGTCTGCGTGCTACAACTGGGCAGAACTACCGAGAGCTTCCCTTTTCCACCGACTGGCTAGAAAGTGTTATCTTACATTTTGAATGTCTTTCTTAACAATCATTGGTCCAGGTTTCGGTAACAACAGTCAGGAAGCTCTATACTGGTGCGACAAACTTTTTATTCACTGACTGTTAATGGAAAAAGATAAGTGGAAAGTTTCTTGTGCTCTGTTTCACAGGCTTATGTGAAAGGCTCCCTCAAACATATTTTCCAAGATTGTCACATCTATTGTCGTTACCGCAGGGCCCAATTGTGAGTCCTTGTGAGGACAGTTACAGCTGGGTCACATTCTCTATGCTCAAGGACAGGGAATAAGGATTTCAGTATTATTTTCTAAATCAGTATGCGTGTACGTCTAATCTCCGATCAATGCCCCTTCCCCTCCTGTCTTTGTCTTGCTAACCACCAGTTCTTCTGGAGCAATGGCTTTCCCGAAGTCGCAGCAGGTGGTGGCTCCTTCTACTGCTGCCCCACCTAGACCTTAGAGCACGCGCAGATTAGATCATGTCCTTCACCTGACCCTGGGCCCAGTTATCACGGGAAAGGAAGACTCTTTTCAGTCAACCTTTCCACCCGAGACCGAAAAAGCCACGAGGATAGATGATGCAACAGCTGGACCTCCAAACACGGACGTGGGTAGGCTAAGAGGGGAGAGCGCTGGTACCAAACCCAACCCCTGGGATTGGCCGTTGGGAGGATGGTGCCCTGAAGCCCCTGGGATGACGAGTAGGTGGTGTTATGGTCCTGTTGCTACTTGTATGTGTAGACAACGGACTGCAGTTTTCTGTCTCCCGTGTAATTGGTGGCCACTATTTTATTTCAGTCGAATAGCGAGAAAGGACAAAAACTCATGCAGCATTGGCTTACAGCTATACATATAAAGAGGCACATGCTTGATATATACATAAATGCCGCCTTCGCTTCCAAGGACAACCATACCAAAATACCGCAAAATGAGTGGCTTTAAAGAACACAATTTTATTTCATTATATTTAGTTCAGGACTAGAGCTCAAGTATCAGCTATGTTAATTGCTTCTGAGCATTCTGAGAGTATTACTTGGGGGGGGGGTGTCACTGAAGGGTCCTTGTCAGACCTGCAAGAAAGAATAACTCTGGAGGGGAGCCTTGTTCGGCCCACGAGAGAAATCTTTTTGGGAAAATGAAAGCACCTCAAAGTCGGGCAGCAGTAGGGTGTATAGCGCTCCAGCAGGCTGCACCCCGGAGCGAGTTCAGGGTTGGGTGTTGATAGTCTGTGCTCAGGTTATAGCTGGAGACAACAAACCAGTGGCTGGGATCTGAAGTATTTCTTTTTTGGCAGGTGGCTGCTTGTCCCTTTGCTGCCTGGCGTCTGGGACTGTTGGCAGGACTCAGTGAGCTGTGTTGCGCATGCTCAGTCTCTTGCTACCCTGGTTTGATCTCCCAGTCCTAATTGCAGCTCTCTGGTGCCCCTACTGGAAGGACATGTCACAGCTAAAACAGGACATCTGCACCGGTCCCCGGAACCCAGGAATGGGTTCCATCTGGTTCCTTCGGAAAAAGAACTCTGAGGGCATTGACGCTTTTTGGGAGGACTTATCTCTGGGTCTTAGGATGTAGTTAATCATCAGATCCGTCACACTATTTACAGAGGCCCTCAGGCTCCTTGTCTTACTCCCAGTTGTTGACTCCAAAGAGATCCTGCCTTGTCCTTAAGGTTTCCGTGGTGTGTTTCCCCACAGACTACTCTGGCTGCCTCAAGAGGAGCTGCTCCTTTCTTCTCTCCTAGCTTCTAGTGGCCATTGACAATCTTTGCCGATAGCAGATCTATCTTTACACGGTACCGTCTGCCTTAGGTTTTTTTCCCCCCTGATATGAGCCAAGCCAAGTGCCGTCGAGTCGGATCCGATTCATAGTCCCCCCTGGTATATATTTTGATTTAAGATATATAGTAGAAAAAACAAGAAACTTAAATCGTGCGAGACAGGGAAAGTAACATTTTGAACTGCGTTCCAGGTACCACTAAACTGTGCAGAGTGTTATTTCAGTTTCAAAACAATTATGAGGTGATTGATTTTTCTTTCTACATATTATGGATGAGAGTACTGTTTAAAAGAGATTAATCAACTTCCCTAAGAACAGTTAATGAACAGCAAGAGTGAGACTCAGGCCCTGTTCTGTGTGCCTTCAATGCTCATTTCCTTTTAAGTTAATTACCTGCTAAAAACTAACATTGTGTCATTCTTCAAGTTAAGAGAGAGAGAGAGAGAGAGAGAGAGAGAAAACCCTGAAAATATAAAAGGTACACACGGTCTTCTTCTTCGATTTTTAAAACTACCTGTGAAGTCAATAAGGCTTTATTATTACAACACAATTATGCAGATAAGGAACCAGAGGCTCAAGAAGGAGTTAAACATCACCAGATTCTGATGAATAGCTTTCAGAGCTGATTCTGAAGCATATGACCTTGAACTCTTTTTCAGGATACCCCATGAAGTCTGAAGAAATCCAAAGGGAGGTAATTATATCTCGTGCTGTAAATCTTAGACATGGATGACTTATATATAGTTCTTCAAAATGGGACAGCAAGGCACTCCACATTTGTCTCATGATGGGTAGACACCTTCCCTTGTTCTCTGTGTGTTGAAAGGTGGCAGACATATCCCCTGATACTCTCATTTTTTTCCTACTGTCACAGCTCTCTAACAAAATATAAAAAACCGGACTCAAATCAACAAACCTCAACTTTTCTGTAGCAAACCAAAGATCACTGCCATCAAGTTGATTCTGACTCGTAGCAACCCTGTAGGACAGAGTAGAATTGCCCCACAGAGTTTCCAAGGAGCACTTGGTGGATTTGAACTGCCGGCCTTTTGGTTAGCAGGTGTAGCCCTTAACCACCGTGCCACCAGGTTTTCTTTTTCTGTACAGAAGCTTCAAAAAACGAAAACAACAAAAAATGAAAAAGACTTCAGGGTCATCACCCCAGAGATTATGTAATTGGCCTGAGGTGTGGCCTAGTCTTTGGAATTAAAAAAAAAAAAGAAATACTCATAATGCTAACGTGGGAAACCCTGGTGGTATAGTGGGTTAAGTGCTACCACTGCTAACCACAAGGTCAGCAGTTCAAATCCACCAGGCGCTCCTTGAATACTCTAGGGGTCAGTTCTACTCTCGTCCCTAGGGTCGCCATGAGTCGGACCCTACTCGACAGCATTTGGCTGGCTGGCAATGCTAACGTATATCAAAGGTGGAAAACCCCTAGTTTAAATAATTTTCAAGGTACCGTGAATCCTGATATTCTATGATTCTGAGATATTTTTGTTCCATACAAGTTAAGAGGACAAATTCTGGTATGAAGTGCTAAGGACTAGAGTCTTTCTCTGCGACAGTTAGATCTTAGATGAATTATTTGGCCTCTTTAATTCTCAATTTGCCCATCTTTAAAATGGGCAGTTATGCTTAGTTTGTAGACTTTTGTAAAGAATTATGTGATAATGTTGTTAAAGCACTCAACACAGAGCCCTGTGCATAGCAAGTGCTTAGTGAATGCTAGTCACTGCTTTCTCTGTGACGACCTGATTTCTCCTGGTAATGCTGATTTTGAAGGAAGGAGAGTGAACCCCACCCTGGAAGATAAATAAGGGTATTTTGAGTGGTGTAGTGGTTAAGTACTATGTCAGCCAACCAAAAAGATCAGCGGTTCAAATCCACCAGGTGCTCCTTGGAAACTCTATGGGGCCGTTCTACCCTGTTCTCTAGGGTCACTATAAGTCTGAATGGACTCGACAGCAGTGGGTTTGGGTGGACTATGGTTACATTGTGTTAAAAGAACACTGAATTCTCAGGGGCAAGCACTGGCAAGTACTCCTGGGAAAAACCAAAGAAAAGGCAGCCGACTAGAAGACCGCCCACTGTGGGCGGAGTCTTAAGACCAAGGCCAAAAGCCTCAATGAGCATCTGAACTTTGGAGAGTGTGTGTCTCTGTGTCTGTGTGTGCACGTGTGCACCCGCTCCTTGGGAGTACACATGTCTGTTTAAGTGTAACTCCGTATGTGTCAGGAAACAGATAAGGGCAAGCCAGGAGAAAATCAAGGGATTGAGGAAGTGAGGAAGGAAAAGTGAGGTCAAAAAAGGAAATAGTTTTATTTCCCAACTTTTCACCACTCACAGAATCTTGGCCCCTTTCTTGCATTCCCCTGTTCGTATTGTTTCTTGGCCACTGTTGGAAGAATGGGAAAAAATGAAATACGGACTTTTAGAAGTCTGGCATGGCTTTGAAACCACAGAACTAACTTTCTATCTCTCCTCCCTCTCTTCCTCCCTCCCCTTCTGTTCTTTCTTTCTCCATTTCCTTTCTAAACATAATGTGCTAATCTTTAAATATTCAGTAAATGTTTAGTAAATTATAATTAGAATTTGCATCTACAGCAATCTAAAAAATTAAAAAACAGCTTATATCCTAGAAAAGCTTATAATTTCTAAATTTCATGATGAGGACTACTTCACTGAGTTGATACTTTAATAGACTTGTTTCCTGATTTTAGTCTATTATAGTGGTTCTTCTACTTCAGAACATTTCAAGATCTGTCCTGAAACACAACACAGTCAGTGAGGATAATATCCCCGTGCTCATAAGGAACACAAGGTAATACAACTGTTATTCAAATTAAAACAAAATGTGCTAAGACTTGTTAGAAACCCAAAAGACAAGAACATGCTCAGTGCTTCTCAAGCTGAAAACACTGAAGAAGGAATGCAAAGCTTGGGTAGCACTACTAAAGTGTTCCTTGGTGACATCGTGGTGAAGTCCTTCACCAGGTGTTCCTTGGAAACTCTATGGAGCAGTTCTACTCTGACCTACAGGGTCACTATGAGTCAGAACCAACTCAACAGCACCTAACAACAACAACAGCTGTGCAGAAAGGAGTCCTGGTGGCACTGTAATCTCATAAGACTTATGTTAGCTCATCTCCTAAGACCTGTGTTAGCTCATCTCCTAAGACCTGTGTTAGCTCATCTCCTAAGACCTGTGTTAGTTCATCTCCTAAGACCTATGTGAGCTCATCAAAAGATCAACAGTTTGAATTCACCAGCTGCTCCCAGGAAACCCAATGGGGGCAGTTCTACTCTGTTCTGCCGGGTTGCTATCAGTCAGAATTGACTCAGTGGCCACAGGCTTAGTATTTTTAGTTTTATAGCAAAATATTAAATGATGCAGGAAGCATCAAAAGATGGAAGAAATACACTGAGTCACCGTACAAGAAAGAATTGGTGGTTCAACCATTTTAGAAGGTAACACATGATTAAGAACCAACAGTATTAAAGGAAGACATCAAAGCTGCGTTGCAGCAGTACATCAACAGGGAACACCAGAAATTCAGACTGGATTCAGAAAAGGACATAGAATGAAGGATACCATCTTGGATGAAAGCAGAGAATACCAGAAAGATGGTTTACCTGTCTTTCAGTGAGTATGCAAAGGCATTTGACTATGTAGATCATAACAAATAATGGACAATGTTACAAATAATGGAAATTCTAGAATACTTAATTGTGCTTATATGGGACCTATACATGGACCAAGAGTTAGTCGTTTGAATTGGAGAGGTTTCGGGTTTCATTTTACTTGGATCCACAATCAATGCCCATGGAAGCAGCAGTCATGAAATCAAACTACACAACTTCATCAGACAAATCTGCTGTAAAAAAAACCTTTTAAAAATATTCAAAAGTAAAGATGTAACTTTAACGACTAAGTTGCGCATGACTCAAGCTATTTTTAATCACCTCAAATCCATGTGAAAGCTGGATAATGAATAAGGGAGATAGAAGAAGAATTCATGCCTTTGAATTATGGTGTTGGTGTATTATATTGAAAGCACCACGACTGCGAAAAGTACACACAAATCAGTCTTGGAAGAGGTACTGCCAGAATGTTCCTTAAAAAACAAGTATAGTGAGACTTTGTCTCATGTATCTTTGACATGTTATCAGGAGGGACCAGTCCCTGGATAAGGACGTCATGGTTGGTAGAGTAGAGGGTCAGTGAAAAAGAGGAAGGCCTTCAACAAGACAGACTTACACAGTGGCTAGAACAGTGGGCTCAAATGTAACAATAGCTGTGAAGGTGGTATAGGACTGAACAGACTTTCATTGTGGTTTATACAGGACCGATAAGACTCAGATTCAACTTGGCGGCATACCACAATGACATGCTTTATTTAGTATGCATCAGAATCCGCTGGACAACTTGTTTAAACACAGATTTCTGGCCACCCAGCTCTAATTTATGATTCAGTGAAGACCCATCAATCTGTAATTCTAACAAGTTCTCAGGTGATGCTGATACCGCTGACTGTTCGATATCCACTGCTTCTCTTAGAATTCTAACCAATTGTCTTAGAAAAAGTCCAATCTGGAGCTACAAAGATTAGCTATTTGAACAGAGAGAATATAACGTAAAGAACTTTACATTTGGAATAAAGTCAACTACACAATCCATCACTGTTGATTCTGATTTAGAGCAGCCCTGTAGGCCAGAAGAGAACAGACCTGTAGTGTTTCCAAGGAGCATCTGGTGAACCTGAACTGCTGACCTTTTGGTTAGTAGCTGCAGTACTTAACCACTACATCATCTAGTTGTTAACTAGGTAACCAAAATGATGAAAAGAAAACTCTAACGTACCATGGTGGTAGCAGCTGAAGGAATCATTTACCACCTGTAGGGCTAGTAAAACCAAGAAAGGAAGACCAGGAGTATTAAAACCTTAGAAACTGAAAAGCCGAAGCTTGGGTCTCTGAGGAGAGAGTGTGCTGTTAAGTCTGCGCCGGTGTACCTGGGGATGGATGAGCTGAAACTGGATCTATAGACGTTGGAAAAACTGCAAAGTGAATTTATCTGCTGCTACAGGTTGGTACTTCGTTTGCCAAATTAAAGAAGTGGTACCGGATGATGTTTCTAAGAGCAGGAGCCACGCAGGAAGGAGAAAGTCTTTCCTTCCTCCTCCATAAGGGTAGCTACTTCTATTGTTCTCTATTGGCAGAATCTAATCATAGTGCCAAGTGGCAAAGAAAAAACCCAGCTCAGAGGCTAGTAGGATGAGTTTGCAATTGAGCAACAAACCAAAGTGCTAAAATACCAATACTTTAAATGCTGATACTTTTATGAGTAGATGGCTTTTTAGAGATGATTGTCTTAGTCATCTAGTGCTGCTTTAACAGAAATGCTACAAGTGGATGACTTTAAAAAGAAAATTTTGTTTTGTCATGGTCTACTAGGCTTAAAGTCCAAATTCAGGGTAATAGCTGTAGGGGCAGGCATTCTCTGCTAGCTCTGGAAGAAGGTCCTTGTTGACAATCTTCCCCTGGACTGGGAGCTTCTGATATGCAGAACCCCCAGCCCTTTCTGAAGGACATGCTCTGCTCCCAGCACTGCTTCTTGGTGGCATGAGCCCCCCTGCCCCACCCCCCCGTTTGTTTCTCTTTTCTTTATATTCCAAGAGATTGCCTCAAGCCACAATACAATCTATACACTGAGTCCTGTCTCCTCCAACATAACTGCTGCTCATCGCCCCTCACTAACATCATAGAGGCAGGATTTACAAAATATAGGAACATCACACTATACTGGGAATCAGGGCCTAGCCAAATTGCTACACACACTGCTGTGGGGACACAATTCAAAAAACACAAGAATATTCATTAGAAAACAATTAAATCTGGTTTCAAAAAAATAAACCTTTGAAAAAGAATAATAAGTTGAGGATTAAACTACTTGTTTTGAGACTTGTCATAAAACAGGAAGAATCAAGACCTTTTAATACTGACATCAAGGAAAACAACAGACTAGTGGAACAGAATAGAGAATCTACAGATAGGTCCACATGGATGAGGACAATCGACCTCCAACAAAGACCATCTAGTGGAAAATGGGTAGTCTTTTCAGCAAATGGCATCTGAAAACTTAGAGGTCTATATCTAAGGGCAAAACAAATAATAAATTAACTTTGATTCACACTTTGTATCACATTAAAAAATTAAGTCAAATTGAATCACAAATCTAAATATAAAACCTAAAGCTATAAAACTTCTAAAACGATACAAGGAGAAAACATTTGTAAGTAGACAAAGATTTCTTAGACAAAATAGGAAAAGTCTGAGCACATACCATGGGATTCCATTGGCAAAACATTCTAGAAAATGCAAAAAGAAATAAAATAAAAAAAGTTAAGTTGGATTTTATCAAAATTAAAAAGTTCTGCTAATCAAAAGTTATCACTAGGAGAACAAAAAGCTGCAGAAGAAAATGCAATTGTCTGCAGACATATGTTTGATAAAGAACTTGTATCTGGAATGCATTAAAGAATTCTTAAATCTCAAGAAAATAAACAACCAAGTTGAAAATGGGCAAGAGATCGGAACAGACCCTTCACCAAAAGCAATATACAGATGGCAAGTAAGCTTATGAAAAGATGCTCAATATCATCAGTCCTTAAAAAAAAAACAAAAAACTGCTGTTGATTCTGACTCATAGCAACCCTATAGGACAGAGTAGTGTTATAGAATTTCCAAGGAGCACCTGTGGATTCAGACTGGCGACCTTTTGGTTAGCAGCTGTAGCGTTTGACCATTATGCCACCAGAGTGTCATCAGTCCTTAGGGAAATGCAACTTAAAACCACAATGAGACATCACTACAAACCTATCAGAATGTCTAACATTAACACGACGAACCGCGTGCTGCCAAGAATGTAGAGTAACTGGAATCTTATATGCTGTTCATAGACTTATAAAATAGCCTAGCCATCCAAGAAAACAGTCTGGCAGTTTCTTGAAAAGTTCAAAATCTATGCAACCTAACCGTTCTACTCTAAGGTATTTTCTTATTTGTAATCTCCCCAAACTGGATACAATCCAAATGTCCATCAGCAGATGACTGGATAAACATGGTATACAAAGGAATACCACTTAGCAGTAAAAGGTAAGGAAATTTTGATATACATTACTGTATAAATGATTGTCAAAATAATTATGCTGAAAGCAAGGGGCTAGATGAAAGAGTACACACTGTGTGACTCCACTGGTAAAAAAATTCTAGAAAATGCAAAACTAGTGTTAGTGACAGAATGCAGATCAATGGTTGTCTGAGAAAATCAACAAACCAAAAGTCTATTCTCTGTAAAAATCAACAAAACTGACAAAACTTTAGCGAGACTGACCAAGAAAGAAAATACAAATTACTAATATTTGTAACAAAATAGGGGACAGTAATACCAACAACACAGAAGTAAAAAGGATTACACTAGATAAAATGGGCTGATTTATACATAAAGGTAGAAACTGAAGACTGACTCAAGGAAAAGTAGAAAATCTGGCAAGACCTATAGCAAGTAATTTGTCACCTCAGATTTGATTTATTCTTCTTTTCTAATTTCTTAAGCAGTATGGCTATCAACTTGAGATTGTTCTTTTATTTATTTTTTATTAAAAAAAATTTTTTTTAATACCATTTGACCCAGTAATTCCACTACTTGGAATATATCCTACAGAATCAAGGCCTTTCACACCAATGGACACATGCACCAGAATGTTTATCGCAGCACAGTCCATGATAGCAAAAAGATGGAATCAATCCAGATGCCCAACAACAGAAGAATGGATAGGTAAACTATGGTACATATACTCAATGGAGCAGTACGCAATGATAAAGAACAACGATGACTTCAGGAAACATCTCATGACCTGGTTTCAACTGGAAGACATTATGTTGAGTGAAAGTAGTCAGAGACAAAAGGACAAATATTGTATGAGACCTCTACGACAAGATCTCAAAAACAGACTTGTGTATAGAAGAAAAGACTCTTTGACAGCTGCAAGGGAGGGGAGGGAGGGAGGGAGGGGGGAGGGCTTAGATTAGATAGTTGCTAGGTATCTGGTTGGGTGAAATCGGTGACAGCACACATTAGAAACAAGAACAATATTAAATGGACTTAAACATAACATGAGTACTCCTTCCATCTTAACCCAATATTGCAAGGATAGAGTAGCTGGGGCAGGGGGTGGGGGACCATGCTCTTAGGTGAAAGCGAGGCCAATTGGCACAACTAGCGTTTTGCTAAGAGGGCTCTTTGCACCCCACGTTGGTGAGTGGCGTCTGGGGTCTTAAAAGCTGCCAAGCTGCCATCCAAGGACAGCAAATGGTCCCAACTCAGCAGGAACGGATGCTCACCGAGGACCAAAATTACATGGGGGAAAGACAACCCAGAAGACAAAGAGATCCACATTAGTGGGTGCCTACATCGACTTGGGATGAGAAGAACCAGATGGTGCCCAGCCACCACCAGTGATAGCCGTGATAGAGCTCACTAAGTTGAGTCTCACTGCAACACAAGAATAAAAAGGGGTGCACCCTGAGATCCCCACTAAAAGACCTCAATTGATGGTCTAGTTGTTTTGGGGTTCCCCTGGGAGCATGGCCCCTTGCCCTGATGCTGCCCTTGACCATAAATCATAACGAAGGTCCACGCTTCCGACAGGAATGGATTGGACTTGGCGATGCAGTGACCATATATTGGATGCACTTTATGGTTCTATGCATCTGTAGGATGTCATCTTGCTGACCTCTGGCTGGAGGAAGGAAAGTGGGTGGAGAGGAGGGAAAAAAGAGACTGTTGGGAGAATGAGACATGTATGGAGCAGAGACGAATAGTGTGCTGTCACCGGGCAGGGAGAGCAGTGGAAGCTGCATATAGGTGGGTATGTAAATTTATATGGGAATGCACATTTTCACTCCGTTATATTAAATAAAAAATTTTTTAAAAAAAGAAAAAATTTTTTTATTATGACTGAGTGAAAGTGTACAATCCCTTATCAATTTGCATGCCTGCATATGTGCAGCTCCTTCTGGTCCCCCTGCCCAGTGACAGCACACTCCTCCTCTCTGTTCCATACATGTCATATCATCCTAACAATCTCCTATTCCCTCCTCTCCACCCTCTCCCCCATCTACAGTAAGAGGTCAGCAGGAGGACCTCCTATAGATGCGTGAAACCATAATGTGTACACACGATACGGTCACTCTGTGTTGTCAAGTCCAAGATTGTTCTTTTATAATATCGGTAGTAACATATATAAATTTCCTTCTAAACCTTGTGATTAGTTTTGGTGTACTGTACTTTTAATTCATCTCAATGTATTTTCTAATATCACTGATGATTTCTTTTTTCACCCACTGATCATTTAGGAGTGGCATGCTTATTTTTTTACATATTTCTGAATTTTTTTCTGTTCCATTGGTTTCTAGCTTTATCTCACTGTGGTTGGTGAAGACACTTTACATGATTTAAATTCCTTTTATATTCATTGAGGCTTGTTTTATGGCCTAATATGGGGTCTATCCTGCAGAATGTTCAGTGTGCACTTGACAAAAACACGTGTTCTGCTCTTCTTGAGTGCATGGTCTATAGATGTCTGCTCAGTCTAGTTGATTTATATGGGTGTTGGAGCCTGGTTTTGTTGACCTTTCATCTAGTTATTCTATTCATCGTTGAAAGTGAGGCATTGAAATCTCCAACTATTATTGTTGAATTGTCTCTCCCTTCAGCCTGTCAGTTTTGGATTCCTATGTTTTGGACTCTTTGGTTAGGTACATATATGTTTATAATTGTTACATTTTCTTGATAAATTGAAACTGTTATCATTATAAAGTATTCCTTTTTGTCTCCAGTAACAACATTAATCATAAAGTCTGTCATTGATTGAATTGTGTCCTCTCAAAATGTGTGGTCATTTGGCTGGACCATCATTCCCAATATCTTGTGATTTTCCTATGTTGTACATTCTAATCTCTTCTTGTAGCTAATAGATAGGATGATTATGTTAAAAATGGATTACAGTGGGACTGCAACACCCGTGTTAAGGGAGTTTCCCTGGAGTGTGGCTTGCACCACCTTTTATCCTTTCATCCTACAGGACATAAAAAGAGGCAGAAGCAAGGAGAATGGAGAACCTCACACTGTCAAGAAAGCAGCACCAGGAATAGAGGGTGTCCTTCAGACCTGAGGTTCCTGTGCTAAGATGTTCCATGAACAGAGACTGAAGCAACCCTAGATTTTTCTCCAGAGCTCACAGAAGGAAAGCCTTCCCCTGGAGTAGACATCCTGAATTTGGACTTGTAGCCTACTGGACTATGTAAAAATAAACTTTCCTTGGTTAAAGCCATCCACTTTGTGGTATTTCTGTTAGAACAGCGCTAGATGACTAAAATGAAGTCTATCGTACCTACTATTGGTATAGCTACTCTAGCTTTTTCTGGAGTTGCTGCTTACATGATGGAGCTTTTCCTATCCCTTTACTTTTAACTTTTTTATGTCATTTCATCTGAAAATGTGTCAGCAGCATTTAGTTACATCATTTTTAAGAAATCCATTCTGCCTATTTTGGATCATGATTTTAATCCAATCCACCAATATCTGCTTTCTCATTGGTGTGTTTAATACAATGAATATACATGTAATTTAGTCATGAATAAATTAGAATTTCTATCATTGTATTATTTGTTTTCTATGTTTTCTGGCTTTTTTGTTTCTTTATTCCTATATTTCTGCCTTTTCAGCTCTGGAGGAAAGTCTGGTATTGCATCAGTCTTCGTCCAGGGAGCGTTTTGGTGCAGGAACCTCGGGCCTGAAGGACGTGCTCCTCTCCTGGTGCTGCTTTCTTGATGGTGTGAGGTTCCCTCTTTGCTTGCTTCCTTTTTCTTTTATCTCTTGTAGGATGAAAGGATTAAGGTTGAGGCAAGCCCTACTCCAGGGAAACTCCTTTTACAGTAGAACAGGAAGGTAATCCTATGAAGGGATTTACAGTCCCATCCTAATCCTTTAACGTACAGCAAAGGAAAATCACAAAACAGAGGATAATGACAAAATGTTGGGAATCATGGCCCAGCCACAAGGCTACACATATTTTTGGGAGGACACAATTCAATCCATGACATTATTTTACTTATTTATTTATATTGTGATTCAGTGAAAGTTTACAATCCAAGTGAATTTACCGTATTAAACCCAAGCATCCACCTGTATGCAACTCTTATTTGCACTCCTCATCCTGAGACAGCACACTCTTCTTTTCCACTTTTTACTTCCAGTAGCCACTCAACCAACACTTGTCCTCTCCTCTCCGCCCTCTCCTGTCACTTGTAAAAAGAGACCAATAGGACAGACTCATATTTATATTAAACCATAAAGTACATACACCACCAACATCACTGTATGTCCCATCGTCCAGCCCACTCATTGTCTGAAGTGTTGTCTGCCGTCTTTTGTGTTAAACAGACAATTGCTAGTGTATTTTTTAAATTCCCTTGTTTGTTTTACTGTATGTTTCTTTGAGTTATTTTCTTAGTGCTTGCCCTAGAGCTTATAATTAATACCTTAATTCATAATGCTCTAGTTTGGATTAATACCAATTTGATTTCAACAGCATACAAAATTTTGCTGCTCTGTAATTCTGTTCCCTTCCTTATCTTTTGTGCTATTAATTTTCATACAGATTACATCTTTATACATTGTATGCCCAATGACACAGATTTATGACTATAACTTTATGGAGCTGTCTTTTAAATCAGATAGGAGGAAAAAATAGCATTACAAACAAAGTTATGTTTATACTATCTTTTGTATTTCCCTATGTAGTCATTCTTACCAAAAAACCACTGCTGCTGAGTTGATTCTGACTGATGGTGACTCTACAGACAGGGTAGAACTGCCCCATGAGTTCCCAATGAGTGCCCAGCAAATTTGAGCTGCCAACCTTTTGGTTAGTGGTCGTAGCACTTAACCACTACATCACCAGGGTTTCTATACTTACTAGGGCTCTTTATTTTTTCCTGTGAATTTCAGTTACTGTCCAGGGTCTTTTCCGCACAGTCTGATTGATTTCCTTTTGTATTTCTTGTCAGAAAGCTGTGCTAGCCAAGGATGCTCTCAGGTTTTGTTTTTGTGAGAATGTCTTAATTTCTCCATCACTCTGCCCCAGAGAGAAGGCTGTTCTGAGTCAGGTCAAACACAGACGAGGCTTGCCAGTGAAGTTTTCTAGGAATGGCTAGACACATAAAATAGTGACAGTTTTCTGACTAACAGAACTTTAAAAGAAATCCAGCGTCATTTTGACCTTTCCAGGAGCTGCTAGAAAACACACAAAATGAAACAGAACAAAATAAAACCAATGGCTGTTGAGTTGATTCTAACTCTTACCATTGACTGTATATGTAAGCGCAAAGTAGTACTGCATTCCATAATGTCTTCAGGGCTGTGATCTGTTGGAAGCTAACCCTTGCCTCAAGGGAGCTTTGGCTGGGTTTGAATCACCAACTTTCTGGTTAGTAGTTAAATATTTGCACTACTGGGGACTCTATGGCTCTTAGGTTGCTGGTTTTCATTGTGAATGTTGGCTTTTAATTTTTTTTAGAAATCTCTTTCTTCTTGTCTTTTTAAATGCCATGTTGTGTTTCACCTAATGCTGCTTTAACAAAATCACCACAAGTGGGTGGCTTTAAAAAGAGAGATTTTATTCTGTCACAGTCTAATAGGCTTAAAGTCCAGATTCAGGGTGACAGCTCCAAGGGAAGGCTTTTCTCTGCTGGCTCCGGAGGAAGGTCCTTGTCATCACTCTTCCCCCAGACTGGAAGCTTCTGAGGCACAGGGACCTCGGTTTTTTCCAAAAGACAAGCTCAGCTACCTGTACTGCTTTCATCCTTTGAAGGAGTGAGGTCCCCAAATCTCTCTGCTAGCTTTTTTCTTTTGCATCTCAACAGACTGCCTCAAGGCACAAAATAATCTTACAGACCAACACAACCCTGCCCCACCAACACGAGTTATCAGCCATCCACCCTCAATAACATCAGAGAGGCAGGATTTACAACACGGAAGAATATCACACAGTACCAGGAATCATGGCCCAGCTAAGCTGTTACACACATTCTTGGGGGAGTGTAATTAATCCATGACAGCTTCCCACTGAACAATTTTTATACAAATTGTTCTATGACATTGGTTACAACTTGCGCAATGTGTCAACATTCTCATTATTTCCATTGTACTTGTTCTGTTTCCCTTTATCCGGCTTTCCAGCCCTTTCTTGCCTTTGGGTAAATGTTGACCATTTGGTCTCCTAGAGTTGATTGCTTAAGGAAGCACAGTCTTCAAAGGTGATACTGGTTCTTTTGCAAGCCAGTCTATTCTTCGGCTGAAGGTGATCTCTTGAAGTGGCTTCAGTTCCAAACTAAATGGGTATTTTAGGATGACAGTCTTAGGGGTTCTTCTAGCCTCTATGGTGTAATAAGATATGTCTTCTTTTAGGGATTTGAATTTTGTTGTACATTTTTCTCCAGCCCTGTCTGCGACTTCCTGTTGTGTTCCCAGTCAGAATAGTTTGTAGTGGGTGGCTGTTGATTTTCAAGATGACTACAGAACTCGGGACAGGGAGATCGCAACACAGTAAGTTAAAAAATGCCACAACATTCTCTGTTATTACCAGCTTCTACCATTTTTCTTGAATAAACGTTTTCCGAACTGTTGCCAAGTCTTCTGTTAATTTCCAGAGTTCTGAAATATAGATTGTGACATTTTCCTGGTGTTCTCATTACTTTTATGAAGGAAATGACTTTTGGAGGCTTTTACTCTGCCACCCTGATGATGTTACTGCCATATATATTCATTTTTGTATGGACTTGTTTTTAAGGTGTTGTTCCCAAACCCATTCCTTGAGGGTTGTTTCCTTGAGACTGCTTCTAATCTCCAAGCCCTGTATCAGTCAGTGTCCAGATAGACCAACTGAAGCCACATGTGCCACTTTTACAGAGATTCTCTGGTACAGAAAAGTGGTTAATTGGGCATTGCCAAGCCAGGAGCCGTTGAGTCGGATCGAGTACTTAAAAGGCAAAAAAGGAACAGTCACTGAGGTAGCAGAGAGGTTAAGAATTGCAGGAAGCAGTCATCATCTGTAGGGCTGAGGTTAAAAAAATGAGTCTGGGGAGCTTAGAACACAAAGCTCACAGGAGCAGTCTTGCAGAGTTAAGGCCCAGGTATCTGAACAGTGGGCTGCCTGGTACCTCTGTTGGCTTAGGAGCTTTGAGCAGGGACCCTGTGGAATGGGGATTCAGAAGCTGAAGAAGGAGCATTTCCTCAATTCATCTGGCACTTCAGAAGCTTGGAGGAAAGACCCATAAAGCCAGGACTTAGACTTTGAAAATGGAGTGAGACTGCTTGGCTGCAGTTAGCACCTCTTTCAGGGCACTAAGATGTTATTTCTGGGGATATGGAAAGACGTTGGTGACTAGAATCATCAACTACCACTGCTAGGGAAGAGAGTCACTGCTGGGACAAGAGAGCCACTGCTGGGACAAGAGAGCCAGGGTCAATAGGCAGACCAGAAGAAGCAAGTTTCTTCTTCCCTTTCACCTTTCGGGCTCCCTCTAGTGCTCCCATATCTGCAGAGTCTAATGAAACAGGCAGCTGGGAAAGCAGAAATGGAATCTGCACACACAAGCAGACACTAGAAGCCTTAGACTTAACAGACAATAGCTAGCACATTGAGATACGTATACACACAATTGGAAAATAGAATGTAACAGGGGGTTTGGGGATGACTTCTCTGGTTCAACAACAACAGCTGTAGCGATGCTCATCTGCCCATAATTAAAAGAATAAATGTGCATTATTATTATTATTATTATTTTTAAACTGGCAAGATCTTTCTGTATATAGACAACATTTATGATAGTGCTTTTCTTTGTACGCCATCATAATTAGTTACTTGTGTACATAAAGGAAGGCTATTGGCTTTTTCTATTAATTTGTATCAATTTATCTTATTAAAGTCTTTAGTTCTAACATTTTTTTAGTTACTTGGGTAGATTTTCTAGTGACTTTTTTGCTCTGTAAATTATGATGATTTTGTCTTCTTTTAGTTGTTTAAACTTCTATGCCTCCTGCTTAACAATGATAGAATTTCTAGAAGAGCAATACATTTGCAATGAGGATTGCATCGTTGTCTTTGTTTTTCTTGATTTTAGCTGAGAATACACTCATCACACATTTTCCGTTAAGTCTGATGCTGACAGTTGATTTAAACTAGATATCCTTTATCATATTAAGAAAGTATCTTTCTAAATCTCATTTATTAAATTATGGTAAAAGGTGGCTGTTCTTGGGTGCCATCCAGTTGGTTCTAAGTCACAGCAACTCACTGCAAAGCTGAACGAAACACTGCCTGGTCCTGTGCCCTCCTCACAATTATTTTTATGGGTCCATTGTTGCAGCCACTGTGTCAGTTCACTTCATTGAAGGTCTTCTTCTTTTTCTCTAAACCTGCACTTTAAGAAGCATGGTGACCTTCTCCAGGAACTGGTCTCTTCTGATAACATGTTCAAAGTACACGAGATGAAGTTTTGCTAAAATATTAAGTACTAGTGTTGAATTTTATTAAATGTCTTCTGGCGATATCTATTTATATCACCTGATTCTTAAAATACTGCTCAAATGTTGCTGAGAGTGCAGTCTGAGAGGGAAACTCACGTATTCTTGCTTTAAGTGTAGGTGGTGGGTGGATTATACATCAGACAAGGTAAGCACAGTGCTTACCTTGCTTATGAGATCACCTGTAGTGAATAATTTCGTGGGAGTTTCACCACATCAAACGTGGTAAAACCCAGGAGAAATTGTTCACTACAGATTAGTAAGTACACACAAGGAAATCCATGCTTGCCTTGCTTACTGGGTCACCCACCCTTGTCAAAGGTTGTAAATTTGAAGAGGCCTTGGTTCTGTAGCAAGGTGCTGGGAGGTTGGGCAGATGGCTAGCCACACTTAGAATTAGAATCTTTGATATGGTGAAAAAAAATGTGAAATTGTTCGCTGCAGATGATCTGCTAAGCAAGATTTATCTTGTCTATTGGGTAATCCTCCCATGGACAGATGCCAACTACACCTAGACGCAGAATCTCTGATGTCTTGGCGGGGAGGGCGGGGACTCATTCACTGCAAATGATCAGTAGGCAAGGTAAGCACTGCGTTTACCTTGCCAGCTGGTAATCTGTGCCAGGTAAAACACAAACCAAACCTGCTGTCATCGAGTGAATTCTGACTCCTAGCAACCCTGTAGGACAGAGTGGAACTGCCCCACAGAGTTTCCAAGGAGTGCCTGGTGGACTTGAACTGCCAACCTTTTGGTTAACAACCACTATGGCATCAGTGTTTCTTCCCCTGACAGGCAGTATAAACTCTTTGGAAAATGAGATGCAGTCTTTTAAGATGTTGAAAACATTCATACGTGGTAACTCAGTAAGGGAATAAAAGCTGAAAAACAAAAGCTGACTTAGAGATAAAGAATTCCAATAGCGTGATGATTTTAATTGCAAAAATGTGTTATCATACACAAGTGCGTTATTAGCACATACATAAAAGTCAGCTTTTTGCAGATATTAATATAATCGTGAAGAATTTCTAATCCCATGGGTAGATACTGCTGACAAAATGTTAAATTAAGAAAATATGTAGACTTAGTTGGTTGGGTGAAAGCAGTGACAGCACACAGTGGAAAGAAGATCAACTTAACTAGACTTCGACATAAACTGAAAACTGTTGTTTCTTAACCCCATATTGCAAAGATAGAGTAACAGGGGCGGGGTCTCAGGCCATGCTCTCAGAGGATGTTGAGGCCAACTGACATTACTAGCATATTATTAAGAGAGTTTTCTGCACCCCAAATTGGTGAGTAGCATCTGGGGTCTTAAAAGCTAGTAAGCTGCCATCTGAGGTACACCAAATGGGTCCCAACTCATCCAGAACAGATGATCATTAAGAACAACAAAGATACAAGGGAAAAAGAGCCCAGGAGACAGAAGGACCCATCTGAATGGGTGACTGTATCAACAAGGGACCAGAAGAACCAGATGGTGCCCAGCCATCACCAAAGACAGCTGTGATGGGGCTCACAATGTAGAGCCCCAGTCACAGCATGAGAAAAAGAGGGGCACTCCTCAAGAGCTCCACTAAAAGACCACAGCTGATGGTCCGGCTGCCTAGGGGTTCCCCTGGGAGCATGGCCCCTAGTCCTGCTGCTGCCCCGACCAGAAATCATGACTGATGTCAACTCTTCAGACAGGACAGGACTGGACTCAGGGACACATGTGACAATATGATGTGTGCACTTTATGGTTCTGTGCATCTATAGGGTGCTGACCTACTGGCCTCTTATTAGATGAGAGAATAGAGGGCAGAAAGGAGGGGGGTGGGAGATCATTAAGAGGATATGACATACATAGAATGAAAAGGAGGAGTGTGCTGTCACTGGGCAAGGGGAACAGAAGGAGATGCAGATATGCAGGCAAGCAAATTTAATTTGGATTGTATGTTTTCACTTAATTGTAATAATATATGTATATTTAAATCAATAAATTTTATATTCAGCTAATGAAAATTTGTTTAAAAATGCGGAGAAAAAGTAAGAGTAAAACAAACATGATTTTCTTTCTAAGGAGTCATTCCTCTATTAATTTATTCCATTTCCTCTGTGAACTTAGTTATTAAGGTTTTTAACCTTTTAAGTCAACTACGTATAAAAATGGAAAACCTGGTGACATAGTGGTTAAAAGCTATGCCTGGTAACCAAAAGGTTAGCAGCTCAAATTTGCTAGGAGCTCCTTGGAAACTCTATGGGGCAGTTCTACTTTGTCCTATAGGGTCGTTATGAGTTAGACTTGACTCGAAGGCAGTGGCTTTGGCTTTACATACAAAAACAAAAGCCAAACCTGTTGCTGTCAATAGATTCTGACTCATAGTGACTCTTGAGGACAGATTAGAACTGCCCCATAGCAGACAGAAGCTGACTGCCGCTTCTTTCTCCCACAGAGCAGCTGGTGGGTTCAAACAACTAACTTTTCAGTTAGCAGCTAAGTGTATAGGTCTGGAAAATCATCTGTTTTTTAGGCATTTGCATTTTATTAGCTGTGGGCTGGAAAAGATTTGCTTAGAATTAAAATTGTCATAGCTTCTTATACGCCCCTGTGCTATTTTGAAGTTGTGTGTATGTTCTGTGTACTTTGCTTGATTAGCTTGCCAGAGTTTGGACTATCTTATTGATTTTTATATTTAAAGATCACTCTTGGATTTATTTATAAGTTCTATTATTTTTCTGTCTTCTTCCTTAGCTATCTGCTATGTGTTTTTGTTTTCCTTATTTTCTTTCTCTTGTCTTAAGGATTTTTTTCCCCCAGTAAATTTTTTTCATTTGAAGACCTTTTCTTTCTTTTATAAATAACACATTTTAAAGCTGTACTTTTAACTCTTAGTGCAGCTATGATAAAACCCCACACATTTTGATGTATTTTATTCTCACCCCCATTTCTGAATCTTCTAATTTTTAAGAACTGTTTGTTACTAGTTTTCTTTCCTTAAGCTTTGGTTGTTTGCTAATCAATTTTCCTCTTATGCTCCTCTTCCCCTTCTCCCTGTTCTTCACGGTTGTCACTAGAAAGCTCCAGGAAATAGTTTTGCTGGATACTGGTGGTGAAAAAGTGGGTATGGCTAGGTGCTTCCTGGGTTTCTGAAATCCCTCACCAGGCTAGTGGGGAACCATGGAAACAAGTCATACTATTTCCCCTCTTCAGAGCTGACCATGGTTTTCTGGCTCGGAATTCAGGCATGGATTATCCAACCAGCAAGGTAAGCAAGCATGGTGCTTACCTTTGCTTACAGGATGTATAGCAAGAAGTCTTACATGTTTTTTTTCTTTTTTTTTAACTGCCTCGAAGATTCTGCTTCTTGCTTTGACTGGCATCTGTCTCTGTGCCAATTGCATAGCACTGCCCTACAGAATCAAAGCTGCTTTTCAAATTTACAGGGCCTGACGGGGCAGATGACCCAGCAAGCAAGACCTTGTGCTTTCTTACTAATTCAAAGTGAACAAATTCACATGGAGTTTACCCATCCTTGAAACACATAGTAAAACCTATGTGGAACTTTTCACCACAGATGATCTGGTAAGTAAAGTAACCAGTGTGTTTACCTTGTCTGTTAGCTAATCTGCCCCTGGATTCGCTGGCACAGGGACCCACAAATGCTTGCCCAACAGCCCAGCACTGCTGTAGTTAATGGAAATAACTCCAGATTGTGACACATACAGCCCTGGTGGTGCAGTGGTTAAAGCCCATGCTGTTAACCAACATATGAATAGTTCAAGTCTACCAGCCGCTCTTACAGGGTAGTTCTACCTGGGATTCCTACAGGGTAGTTCTACCCTGTATTATAGGGTCGCTAGGAGTCAGAATTGACTTGATGGCATTGGGTTAGGTTTTGGTTTATGAAATACAGTCTTCTTTTAGTTATTTTTTCTTTTCTGTTGGGCCTGCTTCATTGAGAAGGTGGAAGAGGGCTTTCCATACACTGCAGGCTAACAGTCGGTCAGTTTTAGCCTTCTTTTAGAAACACTGAGTCTTGAGGTATTACTTTAGTAGTGGTGAAACAGGCACCACGCTTGACGAACCAGTCTTGTTAGAGCCCAAACCATCTATATGCAGAAAATGTTAAAGCCAATATTTTCCATTTGATTTCTCTGCCAACTTCCGGAGGTCCTCCCTTTAATTTTTTCCGTATATTCTTTAAATTCAGCAACCCCAAAACCAAATCTATTGCCATCAAGTTGATTCCAACTCACAGTGACCCTACAGCCCAGAGTAGAACTGTCCCATTGGGGTTCCAAGGCTGTAGTCTTTCCTGGAAGCAGATCCCCACATCCTTCTCCCATGGAGCAGCTAGTGGGTTGGAACCACTGATCTTTTTGTTTAGCAGCCAGGCTCTAACCATTGAAGAACCAGGCCTCCTTAAATTCAAGATAGCGAATCCCAAATCCATCATCTGTTTTTCCAAACTATTTTCTCTCCATTTTGGTGATGTGCACCGTCTTCTCACCAGTTCCCCATGCCAGAATCCTCCCACATGGTTCCCTCTCTAGGTCTTGCAGAATCTTAACAGATTTGGTAGTGGTCCCCATTCTCACCCTATTGCCTCAAGCCGGCCTCCACGATCTCACATCTGAATTATCATGGCAGCCTCTCACCTGGTTTTCCCACCTCTCGTTGTGGTTAGACTAATCTTTGTAACATGTGAATTGGATTATGTCACTGCCTTATTCCAGGACTTTCAGGATTTTGTTCAAATTTCTGAGCTTTGCGCAAGGCCCTTCAAGGATTGGCCTTTGCTTGTTTCCTCATTCTCAGAATTTACCACTTTCCATTTTACACTTTTCTCCCCAGTTATACAGTGAAGGTGACCAAAGGCATTATTATATTTTGAATATTTATAAAAAATTCTTTATTTTAAAATAATTTCAACTTACAGAAATATTACAAAATCCCCACATATCTATTCACCCAGATTCACCAGTTGGTAACATTGTACAAAACTGCCTTTATCTGTCTATTGATCTATTATCCATCTGTCTGTCCATCTATCTGTCTATCTACCTACCTACCTGCCTATGTCCCAGTCTACTACTATTATTACTTGTTTTCTGAGCCATGTGTAGGTATGTTGTAGACATGATGCTTCTTTTATCCCTGAATAGTTCCATGTGTATTTCTCAAGAACAAAGGCATTCACTTACACAAACAGGGTAGTAATGAAATCAAGAGATTTAACATTGATAAAAAAAAACCTATCACCCAACCTGTAGAACGTATCCCAATTTTGCTAATAATTTTTGTAGCCAATTTGTGTGTGTGTGTGTGTGTGTGTGTGTGTGTGTGTGCACGTGCACGCACTTTTTATTTTAGGCCAGGGTTACTCCCTGCGTGTAACTGTCATGCCTCTTTAGCATCCTTTAATGTAGACGGTTGGATTCCCTGGGCATTGCAGATGGTTAGCGCTCTTGGCTATTGCTAATCAAAAACCTGGAGGTTTGAGCCACACTGAGGTGCCTGGGAAGAAAGATCAGATGATCTACTTCTGAAAAATCAGCCATTAGAAATCCTATGGAACATATTTCTGTTCTGACACACACAAGGTGACTGTGCATTGAGGTTGACTTGATGGCTGCTGGTTTGGTTACTCTAGGATCTCTTTTTATTTAATGTCTCCACGGTGTCTCCCAGCCTGTTCCGTCTGCCTTGATTACCCTTTCCTTCTTCATCCAACTAAAGCTCATGTCTTCCAAACTAGCACTTTCAGCTACTTGCCCTGACTTGCTTTTCCAGATTTTCTGGCTCTTCTCTCCTGTTGTACCATGTGGGAACCCTCATCCTTGCACTAATCACATTGCTTTTCTTAGGTGACTTGTCAGCCACCCAAAGACAGGAATCAGGCCTTACTCAACTTTTATCGCCAGTGCCGAGCGGGGTATGTGACTTGAAGTTTGTGTTCAGTGCATCTATTGTGACTACATGACTGCTTCTTTGAATGAATATTAGGAATCCAGGGTTGGATACCCCTGACATCCAAAAATCCCCTTTAGACTTAAAAGGATGTGAGAAAATAGGCTTGTGTGAGTGTGAATTGCTGTCTTCTACTGAGAAAATAATCTGGTAATATCTAATCAAGTTTAAACTAAACCAAACCCACTGCCACTGAGCCAATTCTGAGTGATAGTGACTCTATTGGACAGAGCGGAACTGCTCCACAGAGTTTTCCACGGAGCACTCGGTGGACTCGAACTCTTGGCCTTTTGGTTAGTGGCTGTAGCACTTAACCATGATGCCACCAGGGGTTCCTGTAAGTTTAAAGACTTAAAAATTCCTGCTTGGGGATCTTCATCCTATGATGAAACAACTAACAGTATATAAGGACATGAGTGGAAGGACATTTATTACAGCATCATTTCTTGTAATAATACAATACCAAAAACAACTTAAGTGTTCATCAGCGGGAGAATGCTGTTGTTAGATGCCATCAAGGTGGTTCCGACTCACAGCCAGAACTGACTGAACTGTACGTTAAGGTGTGCCTCGGTAACACTGCTCCTAAAAGGAGGGCCAGATTCTTGAGCTGATTCTTTTGCTGTGGCGGCTACAACTTATTCTGAAACAAGTACGTGTCCATAAGGATATGTGTGTGAAGAATAGTGTCAGTGTGTTGTGACTTTACTTATTGTGACACAAGCCACACTAGCAGAAACCCCCAAACAACCTAAATCTTCATCTGTTGAGAAGTAATTTTTTTTATTTATTCACAATGGAAAATAATATGACCACTTAAAAGAATGAATATAAATATAAAAGAATAAATATAAATGCAGTTTAAGTGAATATATCAGGAAAAATACAAATTGTTGAACAGAATGTCCAGTGTGTTGTCTTTATCAAATTAGCAACTTTTTAAAAATAATTATAACTGATTGTATACTGTATATGGAAAACAAACAAACAAATAGAAAACCAAACCAAACCCACTGCTGTTGAGTTGATTTAGACTCATAGCGACCCTACAGGCAGGGTAGAACTGCCCCATAGAGTTTCCAAGGAGAGCCTGGTAGATTTGAACTGCCAACCTTTTCGTTAGCAGCTATAGCACTTACCCAATACACCACGAGATTTCCAAAAAAGGTGTGAGGAAATTCACACCAAACGTAACTCAGGGATGTATTAAGCATGGCTATAACAATGAGTAGGTATTATTTTTATAATAATAATCAAAAGGGACAGCAAAATGAATTTATCCACACACAAAAAAATGCAAGGAGACAGAAAACAGAAATATCAATCTGAAACAAAACTAGTTGGAAAACAGCTCTTACTACTGGATTGAAAATATAGTTCACGCTGGGCTCAATTTCAATGATCATTGTATGCCAACTGTCCTTTGCCTGTTTGTTGAAGCAAACTGTTGACTGAGTGACATAAAGTGTCCTTAAACAACAGCAACACAGAAAGTGTGGTATTGGGGTTCCAGGGAAACTAAGTATGTGCCTACAGCAGTGTAGGCTGGCAAGCTACCACTGTTGCAAACTCAACAACTTTTGGCAAAAGTGATTTCTGTTGAGGGGGTGAGGCAGAGGTATTCACAGCATGCATTGTAGTCATTTGGCCAAATCTGTTTCTGAGGGGCCCACAATTATGATAAACACAGGACTGATAAAGCAAAAACCGTGTGTGTGTGTGCGTGCGTGTGTGTGTGTGTGTGTGTGTCACGCTTGTCCTTCTGGCTAAACCAGTCCTCAAGCTAACATACCCAAGCTTCTTCCTCTGTGTTTGTGGAGGCAGAGAGCTAGGAGAGAAAGAAGATGAAAAAGCAAATGATGAAAACCCAGGAGAAAACCTAGACTTTCGGGTAGGAGAGACAGGGGGTTCACTCATGGCCCCACCACTGAAGAATATGCCCTCACGCATTGTTTAACTTCTTCCTGCCTCAGTTTCCCCAAGTCATGGCAATGGTGAGGCTCACTGCATTTGTAAAAGGCAGCATGGTGCCTGGCACACATCACTTGCTTGAAAATGTGTAATGTAATGTCCTTGTTGTCACCTGTTGTCAAGTGGATACTGACTTATAGAGACCCCCAGTGTACAGAGGAGAATTGCTCCATAAGGTTTCCAAGACTGTCATCTTTTGGAAGCAGATCACCAGGCCTGTCCCTCGAGGCACCTCTGCATGAGTTCTAATAGCCAAACTTTTGACGAGTAGTTGTGTGTTTAACCGAGGGACTGCTTATATAATATAAAATATTATATAATGAATATGTATTAGCCAAGCCAGCCAAGTACCATCGAGTCGGTATTACTATATAAAAAATATAATAAACAGTATCATATACAGTATTATATCTTTATACAATAATATAATATAGTATATATTATCTTATACTATATTACAGACTTACGAAAAAAATCCACTGCCATCGAGTTGGGTCCAACTCATAGCAACCTTAGACGTCAGAGTAAAACTGTCCCATAGAGTTTCCAAGGAGTGCCTTGCAGATTTGAACTGCCAACCTTTTAGTTAGCAGACATGGCACATAACCCACTATGCCACCAGGGTTTCCAATATACTTACACAATATATAACATAACACCTGGTGTTTTTCTTTTGGAACTCTTGATCCCAGGACTGAACACCCTGGTGGTACAGTGGGTTAAGTGCTACAGCTGCCAACCAGAAAGTCGGCAGTGCAAATCCTCCAGGCGCTCCTTGGAAACTCTATGGGGCAGTTCTACTCTGTCTGTGTGGTCAGGATGAGTTGGAACTCACTCAGTGACAGTGAGCTTGATCCCAGAAGTAAAGCTAGGTTAGGAGCAGGGGTTTGTCTAGACGTATCAGGTGACTTTCCAAGTTTGATTAACATTCTATGTCTCTGCTCCTCTCTAAAAATCCTGCACCTTCCCCTACCCTTTTGTTTTGAGCTGAGCAGCTGCAGCAGGAAGGGGCCCTTAAGTCTGCATTTGTGATACAGGAGGCAGCAGCTTGCATTCAAGGGGCTTTCTCTACACGTGTTGAGTCAGCCTGACACTGATAATAGATCAGAAACAGTGAGTGGCCTTTGACATGAAAGCATTGACTGTATTGGGAAAATGAAAGATCTGATGTTTTTGATCAAAGGATGATTATCTTCCAACTAGAAAAAGGGATTCTTTTGCCTGACAAGGTCTGTGAGACACTTCCCTACTTACCCTAGGGAAGAAGATTCACTTTCACAGCTATTATAGCACTATAGGAAACCCTGGTAGTATAGTGGTTAAGTTCTATGGCTGGTGACCAAAAGGTCAGCAGTTTGAATCTACGAAGCATTCCTTGGAAACTCTATGGGGCTCTATGCTGTCCTACAGGGTTGCTATGAGTCAGAAATCAACTTGATGGGAGTGGGTTGGGGTTTGGGGTTTTATCATCATATACATAAATGGATATATAATTTCCTCAGACATTTTGCCTTTTTTCTAACTCTCATCTTCTGCTCTGGCCTCCAGGTAGAGTGCCCTGTGATTCTCAACCTAAAGGGAAATCAAACAATTCCCTGGCTCCTTGGCCACTGTTAAGTGTTGATTCTGACTTAATCTGGAAACCCTGGTGGTGTAGCGGTCAAGTGCTATGTCTGCTAACAAAAAGGTTGGCAGTTGGAATCGACCAAGATCTCCTTGGAAACTCTGTGGGGCAGTTTTACTTTGTCCTATAGAGTCGCTATGAGTCAGAATCAACTCGACAGGAGCAGGTTTTTGGACGGCTTAATCTGTTGTACAGAGTGTTGCGATCAGTCGGAATCAACAGTGCACAACATTAACAACTAGTGTGTGTCAAACTTGAAATAAAGGAAGAGCACAAAATACAGACAAGGCTGTATGCTGAATGGTTGTTTTTCACAGGGTAATTTCTGGTATCAGTCCTCAGGGTCTGGTTTTATGTCAGAAGCAACATGGGCTGAGCCTTGTGAGTGCAGGAAGCACCAGGGCAGTCAGTACAAAGTGAGTGCACACCAAAGAGTGTGTGAGTCTACAGGTAACTGCATCTGGCTTACTCTGTGTTTCTGCTGGCAGGCTACCGTACCTTTCTCTGCTCTCTCAGAGACGGCACTGTGGAGTGGTTCAAGTCCAGTGCTAGAATCCCACTCCTTGAGTTCACATCCTGGTTCTACCACTTGCTACTTGTTTGACCTTGGGCATGTGACAAACAAACAAACAAACAAACAAAAACCTCTCTGTGCCTCAGTTTCTTTATTTGTAAAAGGCAATAATAACAAAAATGACTTTCTAGGATTAGTATGAAGATGGAACCAGTGGACAGCTCTTTGAACTATGTGTGGCCCCTTTATGGACCTTAATATCTGAGAAAGAAGGTAGTCTTTCACCCTCCATATCCCGGGGGATTTGAGTATCATATGTATGACCCCTTTTAGCATCTGCAATCTCTTTCTCTCTCTTTACGTATTTAAATAAGTTTCACTAATCCTGCTTCAGAATTGTGCTCCTCCTTGACTTTGAGCTAACTTCTCTGCTGGTTCACTTTATGGTGTCCCTTTTACATTTCTTACAGTTTACTTTTCTTAAAGAGTATATACCATTTATATTCTGACCATGGGGCTCAGGATCTGGGGCTGGGAGACAGAAAGGATCAGGCTTATGGTGATGGAGTGGAGATGAGGCAAACCACAGGCAGAGTTTAGAATGAACATAGGGTCAGAGAGAAAGAAGACATTCAGCAAATCCAATGAGGCCCAAGCAGTGAGTAGAAAGTTGGTCTAGCATGTGTGATTAGGGATAAGGAAGAGGAGAAAGATGGTCCTGACAGAGCCTCATTCCCTGGACACTGGTAGTTAGAGCTAAGCACACTGTCAGGGGTGACGCTGGCTCATCTTAGCTCTGAGAAACACGGGTACTTAGTTAGTGCATAGCTACTAACCAAAAGGTCAGTAGTTCAAATCCACTAGCTGCTCCTTGGAAATCCTATGGAGCAATTCTACTCTGTCCTGTAGGATCACTCTGAGTCTCAGTTGACTCAACAGCCCCTAAGAACAACAAGGAGCCGTGATGTCACAGTAGTTAAGCACTAGGTTGTTAACTGAAAGGCCTGTGGTTGGAACTCATCAGCTGCTTCATGGGAGAACACGGTGGCAGTCTGCCAGCGCAAAGATTACAGCCAAGGAAACCCTATGAGGACATTCTACTCTGTCCTACAGTGTAGCTATGGAAAATTACCTGATGCAACAGGTTTGCTTTGGTGATTTTAGGTGGGGAAGGGGCCACCAACACATCCCTCTCTTCATTTAATAACAGAAGCCAAAGTAAGTGGTTTATTCTCACTCTCCTTGATCTTTTAGCCAACATTCTTGTTTTAGACTTTCATGTCCTTCCTTCTTCTGTCTTCTTGTCACAGGATTAGTGAAGGAGCCTTGAGTATCACCTGGAGACTTAAGTTAAAAGAAAACCAGAAGAGGACAAATTAGGACAATCTGGGTTTGAAGAAGCCACTTGGAGGCAGGATACAGCCTTTACCAAGGAAGGTTGCCTGCACGTGAGAATAATCAAGGGATACAGTGGGTGTGAGAAACAGAGATCTGCCTTGGATGTCTACCTAGGAGTGAATCCATAGACCACATAGGCCACTGATTGAGCCCTTCTGTAATTAATAAAGACCAAAAGGAAGTGACCAGTGATGCAGGTGGAAAACCAAGACGGAGAAGTAGCTTAGAAGCCAAGTGAAGAGTGTTTTAATGAGAAAAGAGTGATCAGCTGAGGCCAAGTAAAACAGGGGACGGAATATCAACCATGGTAGCCCTCACCAAGAGCAACGTTAGTAGAGTATCACAGTAAAAGCCTGGCTGGAGTGGGTTCAAGAAAAGAGTGGAAGAAGAATTGAACATAACAAGTAGAGATAACTCAAGGAGTTTAACTGTCAAGAGAAGGGGAAAACGAGTGGAAGAAAACAGAGCAGTGGTCAGAAGGGTAGAATCAGGGGAAGGTTTTTGAAAATGGTAGCATGCTGGTATGCTGGTGGACAACCCAGTAGACAGGGAAAGACTGATGACTTAGGACAGAGAGGGAAAGTGATTGGAGTAATGTCCTGGGGTCAGTGAGAAATCATAGGATCTAGTGGGCGTGTGCTGGAATTAACTTTAGTTAGGAGCACTGGTAGCTTCTTTATTGTAGGAGAAGGGAAAGCAGAACACATGGACACAGAAGCCATAAAGCAAGTACTCGTGGTAGCAGAGCCTTTATGAGTTCTTTTCAGACTGCATCTATTTGTCAGTGAAATGGAAAGTAAAGTCATGGAGAGCGGGCATACAAGAGGAAGTGTTCGAGTTCTGGAAAGTGATAAGAAAGTATGAATGGTTTTCTGGGAGGGTGGATGCACAGGAGGAATAAAATATAATTTATGAGTAGCACTGAAAGCCCATGCATAGTAAGGTCTGAAAGGTGGATTTAAGCAGTTGCTGAAGTCTTTCCAGCTGAGCAGCCTGAGATGAGACAGATGAGAGAGTTGTATGTATGCACACCAAAAAAAAAAAAAATCAAAAACCCCAAAACCAAACCCACTGACATCAAGTTGATTTCAACTCACAGCGACTATAAAGGACAGATTAGTACTGCGACATAGAGTTTCTAGGGGGAGGCTGGTGGATTCTAACTGCCAACCTTTCGGCTAGCAGCCATAGCACTTACCTACTAAACTACCAGGGTTCCCATGTATGTGCAAGGAGGAGATTAAAAGGACAGACCATGAAGTGTAGGCTGGGTATGAAGGGAAGTGACAACATGGGGAGAATAAGGTTCCCCGTGTGGTCAGAGGACTGTTAGAACTGTAATAGTGAGCTGGAAAGGTCGGAGGCGGCAAGAAGAAGATTCACAGAGTTGAGATCACAGAAGGGACAAATTATTGATAATGACAAAATGTGGCACATGACTACAGAAGTAAGCGACCAATGAAAGGGAGATGACAAAATCACTGAAGGAGGGGGGTCAAGGAATGGAGAGACCCAGTTATTGAAAGGACCATCTATGTGAACTGAGAATCCTAAAGAATTATGACAGTAATCTTTTCAGCTAGCACTAAAATCTTCTGGGAGTGGATAGGCAGTTACTTGGAGGTAAAACCCAAACCAAACCTGCTGCTACTGAGTCAATTCTGACTCACAGCGATCCTATAGGGCAGACTAGATCCAAGGTTGTAAATCTTTACTGTAGCAGACTGTCACATCTTTCTCCCGTGGGGCAGCTGGTGGGTTCAAACCGTCAACCTTTTGGTTAGCAGCCAAGTGTTTTAACCACTGCACACCAGGATTCCTGTGGAGGTGGGTAGATGTCTGTCATAAGAAGAAGAGGAAATGTGTGGGAGAGTTTGATACAATGCAAAGCTGGGAGTTTTGCAAGAAGCAAGAAGCAAGCGGAGAATGGGCTGGAAGCAGCAAGTGGAACACAAAGGACACTTACTCCAACCTCAAAGCAAGTAGTACAACGGTCACCACTTAGGAATACCGAACTTGAGTCTCCAGATTGAACAGCGAGTTGAAATGAGCACAGAGAGCAGGCTGAGGTTTTAGCACTTAACCACTATGTCTTGCTGAGGATGGATCCTGAATTCCTTAGGGTCCAGTACAAGTGTTTCAGAAGGTTGGGGGTGGGGGGTGATGAAGGTAGTGGAAGGCAGTGTCAAAAAATGGGTAAACATTCCTTTACGGGGACTAGAATCCTAGAGGTGATGAAAGATTACAGAGTCCTGGGCTTCTTTTGGACACCAACACAAAAAGGCATAAAATGAAACAACAACATCCAAAACACCAAACTGCTGTCAAGTTAATTCCAACTCACAGCAACTCTAGAGGTCAGAGTAGAACTGCCCCATAGAGTTTCCAAGGAGTACCTGGTGGATTTGAACTGCCAACCTTTTGGAGAACAAACATAGCACTTAACCACTGTGCTATCAGCACTGACAGCTGTAGAGAAGATAATAATCTGAGGCTGTGAATCTGGAAGGGGGAAAAGGGAGTCTTGTAGTAACACACAGGGCTCAGGGGTTCCCATCTGAGTCTAGCAGACGGCTATCACTACTCCATCCTGTGAAGGCTGGATCACTCTCCTGAGGAAGGTACAGAACAGGTGAGAATTAAGACCGCAAGAGCCAGGTGGACACAGGGAAGATGACCTCAAGAGGGCACCCTGAAGGGCCAGACGACAGGACCTTGGCGGTAATCTGTAGGAAAGAACTGCTCAAAACCTAGCACTCACAGAGGACAAAATACGTCAGTGTCATTAATCACATTAATGGGTGAAAAGAAAAAAACAAATGTGATACTGGAAAGGATTTGATAAAAGTCAACATCTAGTTTTTTAAAAATATTTTGAAGGAACAGGTAGAAAGATACTTCCTGACTAAGACCTTTTGAACTGTTTATCTCCAACTAACAGTTTATATTATGTTTAGTAGTTACCAATTGAGGTGTCCCTGTCAACCAACCAAACCAAACCAAATCTGTTGCCATGGAGCTGACTGTGACTCCTAGTGACCATATGGGACAGAGTCAAACCTCCCCAGGGAATGTCTAACGAGTGTGTGGTGGATTTGAATTGCCAGCCTTTTGGTTAACAGTCACAGCACTTAACCACCGTACCACCAGGGTTTCCATCCCTGACAAAGTTATCTGGAAAAAAGAATCCTCCTTCAAACTTCTACCACTTAACAGTCTTTTGAAGTGTTTGTCAACAAAAACATTGCTTTTTTTTTTCCAATTTGAAAATAAATAAAGAGGTATGGGCTAGTTTATTTGTGGATTATGACTTGATTACTGACCTGCCCCCAAATTCAAAGAATCAACTAAAAATTTTAAAGTTATTAAGAGAATTAAAAAATCAATAGTTTTCTGATAAACTTCTAAATAATCAGACAGAAAATACATTGTGATGATTCCAATCACAATATTAAAACAAACATGAAGTATCTAGTTAACAACATGTGGAAAACTCATGTAAATACAAACAAAGGAAAAGATGAGTTGAAATATAGAAAATTATACTGTGTTTTTTGATCAAAGTACTCAATATTATGACATACACAGCCCAAAGCTAATTTCTATATTTAGTATAATCATCCTAAAATATCCTGAGTAGCTTTGGTAGAGAATAAGTCTAATATTTTCATTAGAAAGTTCACAGGAAAATGTAAATGGAAAAAAAGACCCAGGAACATTCTGAAAAGGAAAGGAGTATGTGTCTGTACAACTTATTCCATCCCTGTTTTGCCCATACATCTCTACTTCTATCTGTAATCCACATGAGGGCTTCTCATGTAAGATTCTTATTTTGAAGGACTCATTTTGTTTTAAAAAGGAGTTGGGAAAAACCACAGAAATAGATGGTATTTGATGAAGTGTTGAGATATAACAAAAGAAATAAAGTCAAGATAAATTCTGAAAGGCTTGTGGACTAAATACAAAAACCGAAACTACTTTAGAAGAACTTAAAGCAAAGAATGCAACTCGGTATTAATGTAGGAGTCCTCATGGCACAGCGGTGAAAGCACGTGACTACTAACGGAGAGGTCTGCAGTTCGAACTCATCAGCCTTCCGTGGGAGAGAGATGCGGCTGTTGACTTCTGTAAAGCTTTACAGCCTTGGACTCTCTGTGGGGCAGATCTGTCCCAAAGAGTTGCTATGAGTCAGAGTCAACTGGATGACAACCATTTAAGTACTTATATAAACCTTGTGAGTGGGAAAGGTGTTTCAAAAGCATACAAGCAAAGTGCAAGTCCACAGGAGAAAATTAGTCAGACCTTTAAATACCTAAAAATGGAAAACCTTTCTGTGTTAATAAGCTCCAGAAGAACAATTACAAGTCAAATGAGAAACTGGAGAAAAATATCTACAGTATATGGTTTAAAAAGGCTTCATAATCCAAACATCTAGGATGCTGTTAGGTTAAGAAAAAAAATGCAATGTCCCAGTAGAAAAATGGACAAAGAACATAATTGGCAGTTTGCAAAACAATACATCCACATGCTGGATAAGCTTGAAGAAATGACTCCTCATTTGAAAAATGCACATATAAATGGATGCCACTTTCCTTTTATCAACTGGATAATGATTAGTGGTAATAAGGAGCCCTAGTGGTACAGGGGAAACCCTAGTAGTGTAGTGGTTAAGTGTTACGGCTGCTAACCAAGAGGTTAGCAGTTCGAATTCACCAGCTGCTCCTTGGAAACTCTATGGGGTGGTTCTACTCTGACCTGTAGGTTCGCCATGAGTTTGAATTGACTCAATGGCAGTGGTCAGAGGTACAGCGGTTAAGAACTTGGCTCCTAAAGAAAAGACTGGCAGTTAGAATAGAGCAGCTGTTCCCTGAAAATGCTACAGGGCAGTTTCCTTCTATACTGGAGGGTCCATACGAGTCAGCATCAGCTTGCTTACAGTGGGATTGTTTTTTGTGGTTTAGAGCTAATAAAGTTAGTTACCAGTGATGGTAGGAAATAAATACTCTTCTTTATGCTCAAGAGGGTAGGGTGAGTATAAATTGGTACAAACATTTTGGAGAGCAATTTGGCAACATATAACAAAAAGTTTAAAATTTGCCTAAGCTGTAATATAGGTGTTACACATTCAACAGGGCTGAGAACCTGATTTGAACTTTTATCCTCCAGAACCGTGCACCAATAAAGTGCTGTTCTTTAAAGACACTCATGTGTGATTTTTGTGTTATAACAGCACTAGGAAACTTAGACAAAGGGGAAGTTCCTTTGAAGATTAAAATTAAAGACTAAGGCAACCGTCTTGACTGTGCACAAAGATACAGGTAAAGCTATAAACCATAACTCACGGCGCTGGAGTTGATTCTGGCTCGCAAAGACCCTATAGGAGTGAAGACAACTGCTCCATAGCATTTCTAAGAAGCAACTGGTAGATTTGAACTGCCGACTTCTGGGTTAGAAGCTGAGCTCTTAATCACTGTGCCACCAGAACTGCTAAAGGGAGATTTACTAAAGCAGCTGGCATAATAAGAAAAATTAGAAACAAATTATCATATTTTTAATGCAAATAATGTGTGCTTTCTACTTTTGTCTGCCCGCTGTGTTCTTTCCCATGAGGCACCCTAACCAGCACTCCACGCCAGTCCTCTTCTACAGGTTGCTCTTAAAAAAAAATTAGCATTGTGTACTTATGAAAATACCTTGCAGGGAGAGGGAGTGGATGGCAGACAGATGTAGAAGGAGCACAGTGTTTGCTTAAAAATACAGTATATACCCAAAAAGAGGGGACTAGTCAAATAAGTTATAGTATATCCTTATGATGACACACTCTGCAGTTAATAAAGATAATGCGGCAAAAGAATATTGGCTGATGTGAAAGAATTTCCATCATATTTAAGGGAAGGAGCCCTGGTGGTGCAGTGGTTAATTGCTCACCCGCTCACTGAAAGAAGCCCCTCACTGGCACAAATGGAAATGTGTACACTGTCACGGATGGAACTGTGTTCCCCCCAAAATGGGTGTGGCTGTTTGGCTGGGCCATGAGTCCTGGTATTGTGTGATATTCATCCATGTTGCTAATCCTGCTTTAACGACGTTAATGTGGGTGGCTGGGGGGCAGCTGTGTTGGTGCGACAGGACTCAGTGTATAAGATTGTTTTGCGTACTCTCTAGAGCTATAAGGGAGAGAAGCTAGCCGAGAAATCTGAGCACCTCACATCACCAAGAAAGGGAGTATTGCTGGGAGCTGAGCACGTGCTCTGGAAGGGACTGGGGTTCCTGCACCTCAGATACTTCTAGTCCAGGGGAAGACTGACTACAAGAACCTTCTTCCAGAGCCAGTGGAGAGAGCAAGCCTTTCTCTGGAACCAGCACCCTGAATCTGAGCTTTTAGCCTACTTGTGACAAAATAAAATTTTTCTTTTTACAGCCATCCACTTGTATTTCTGTTAAAGTGGCACTAGGAGACTAAGACATGCATCAATTAACCAAAAGATTGATTGTTCTAACACCCCAAGGGTGCCTCACAAGAAAGGCCTGGTGGTCTGCTTCCAGAGCACAGTTCTACTCTGCAACACACAGGTTCACTGTGAGTCAGAATCAACACAACTCAATGGCAACTGTATTGGGTTTTTGGGTGGCCCAGCCACTTCACGGAAGAGAGATGTGGCCATTGACTTCTATCAAGATTACACCCGTGGACTCTTTCCAGGGGATTTGTATTTTGTCTTATAGGGTTGCCTTAAGTTGGGATCAACTCTAGCTCAGTAGCTTTAGTTTTAGGATTTTTTTTTTTATTTCTTGTTCTTTTTTCTTATTACTTGCAATAAAAAATAAAATTTCTAACATCTATCAATTAACTCACCTATGATAAACTCTCAGCCCCCACCCACCACAGTGTCCTTTCGACACTGACTGATTTCACTCAGTATGATCTCTTCTGAATGAGACCATGTTATGGGATGTTTTCTAAAATTGTCATTGTTTTTTGTCATAGCATAGTGTTCCATTGAGTATATGTACCATAGTTTGCTCTTCCATTCATCTGTTGATGGACATTGTGGTTGATTCCAACTTTTTGCTACTGTGGACTGTGCTGCAACAAACATTCATATACATGTGTCTGTTCGTGTGACAACCTTGGTTTCTGAAGGGTAAATTCTGAGCACTGGAGTTACAGGATCAAATGATATACCTATCTCCAGCTTTTTAAGGAAGCGCTAGACTATTTTCCAAAGAGGTTGTACCATTTTGCAATCCCACCGGCAGTGTAGGAGAGTTCGAGTTCCTCCACAGCCTCTCCAGCATTTGTTGTTTTGTGTTTTTGGATCATGGCCAACCTTGCTGGGGTGAGATGATATCTCATTGTAGTTTTGATTTGTATTTCTTTAATAGCTAATGATCGTGAGCAATTCTGCATATGTCATTTGGCTGCCAGGATAGCCTCTTTAGAGCAATGTCTGTCCATCTCCATCGCCCATCACTTAATTGGATTATTCATCCTTTTCTTGTTGGTATTTTGTAATACCTTATAGATTATGGAGATCAGATGTCAGTCTGACATAGAGTTGCCAAATATTTTTTCCCATTCTGTAGGTGGTCTTTTAATTCTTTTGATGAAGTCTTTGGATGAGCAGAAGTGCTTGATTCTTAGTAATTCCCATTTATCTATTGTCTCTTCTGATGAATGTGCTTTGGGTGTCAGATTTTGCAGTTTGTTTATATTGGACAGCATACTGTTTATGTCGGACAGCATACTATAAAATGCGTAGAACCATAAAGCACACACACCATACAATCACATCGTGTCCCCGAGTCCAGTCCCTTTTTGTCTGAAGAGTTGACTTCAGTTGACTTCAGTAGCATTTTCTGGTCAGGGGCAGCAACAGATAAATATTAGCTTTTAATTAAGCCCAGACTCAGTTTGGACTGAAACTCAGTGTTGAGTTCTTTTTTTACTTTGCTGGGCCTTACTACCGATGTTTTCTTCATCAACAAATGATGGCATTTTAATTTGCACAGACAAATATGGAGCAAATCACTTCTCTGTGTGTTTACAACTGAATATTGTGTGCTTCTGGAAAGATTTTTAAGAAGTTTCTCATTCCTTTTATTAGCTCCATAATTACTTTCTGTAGTATTCTTCCATGATAGCAGAAACTTGCAAGTGTAATTAAGAAATTTTCAAGCACAGCAGGAGTTTTTGCTGGAAAGGAGAACCTGAAGTCAGAAATTTGGTAATCAAGAGAAACTAGGGCATGAAATCTGCCTCTAAACCTTCATATCTGGCGATGAGGGACTAGAGACACCTCATCCTTTTAATTTTGTAATGGTCATAGCGATAAATATATACTTTTTTTTTTATCAGTAACTTAATACGTAATGTAGCTATTGCCTTAGTGATTTCCATATTATTTTTCCTTGGGATAATTGAGGTTTTCTCACTTAATTTTACAAAGTCTATCCATTGCATCAGAGGCATTGTGACACAGTTGTTAAGCATTTGGCTTCTAACTAAATGGTCAGCTGTTGGAACCTATCAGCTGCTCCCCCCCTCGAAACTCTATGGGGCATTTATGTTTTCTCTTCTAGGTTCACTGTAAGTCTCAATTGACTCAGTGGCAATGAGTTTGGGTTTTTTTGGTACTTACTGCCTCAAGAGACCCTCAGTGGCACAAATGGTTAAGCATGCATCAACTTACAAAGACGTTGGTGGTTCGAACATATCCAAGGGTGCCTCAGAAGAAAGGCCTGGTCATCTGCTTCCAGAGCACAGTTCCACTCTGCAACACATGGGTTTAACATGCATCAGAATCAACACAACTGAGCGGGAACTGGTTTGGCTTTTCAGTTGACTCATTGTGCCAGCTTATGGAATTCAAGAAACTATCAAATAAACAAAAAAAAAACCAAACCCACTGCTGTCAAGTCTATTCCAACTCATAGTCCTGTTCAGTTCTGGTGTTTCATTTGACCAATGCAGGGACAAGGGTCAGGAGTTAGTCTTCAACAGTGGTTAGATAGGATTGAGAGGTTGTGCAGCTTATGCATACTCGAGTCCCTCCGTACCAAAGTTTCTCCACTCTGTTCTTGTCTCGACCGTAGGAATATGCTTTTCCGACGCTCTTGACAGAAACTTACTGGGAATGTGAGGTTTGCTCTAAATCCCAGCCACTGACAAATATATTTTTGCTGAGACTTGGAACCTCTTCTGCATGTACCCACTCTTGGTGGACTTCTGTCCCCAACCAGACGAACAACATAGATGTAGATGTTGCACTCCTTGACTTCCTGATTGACTGATGGGTAAAAGTACTGCTGTAGTCTTGGGCATCCATGTTAACCACATGAAATCCAAGTTTTCTCTATTCTTATGGAAACAGTAGTGCCAACTGCTGACCATCACCCTGGGCTGAAGCAGTTTCTCTGCCCTGGTTCTGTCTGATTCAGGGAGCCTCTCTTTTCCCTTCAATTTTATGTTTGAAAATTTACTTTGTGGGAATTACAACCCTTTTGTTCCCCCCATATTATGGAAATGCAATTTAAAATGACTCAGTTGGTAAAGCTTTAGAGACAATTTTTTGTCCTTTTCTTTAGGTTATGTAAAATATTTTGATTTGTGTTACAGAGTTAGATAAATCTGAGTAGGCTTTACCTTATCTGGAAGTGGGGTCAGACTGACTTCACTAAGACAAATTAAAGTATCACTATGCCAGTGCTTTTGGCATAGGGGGAAATAGATTGTTTATAGATAAACTTATTTCACAAAATAAAAAGTTTCATAGTCAAATAACTGTTTCAGATAAAGCCCGCACATTTAGATGGACAAGGAATAGATAATGTCAGAGATTATTTATTATACAAATCTATTCTCATATTTCATTTAGTTTTGGGATATCTATAACCCTAAAGAAAAAAATACTAACGTGAAACATTCATAAAATAGCAAACAAACACCCTCGGGCAAAGCATCTACTCACATAAATTGATTTCTAAATAAAGATTCAATTTAGTTTTAAAAGTCTTATACGCACCCAGAGGTATCTATTACATCTGTAATTTCCTTGTGGAGTTCTGATGCCGACATCGCTGTCACTAACTTCTTATAGGTGCTTTCACGTGGAAGAAGCAAAGCTTCCAATTAGCACGGTGTTTAATGAACATGCGCAGTGAATCATCGCCATCGTGCACCACCTGTCTTGTTCTGACCTAGCTTTCTCTTCACCAGCCTTTCTGTTTCACGGTTTGGTACTGCCTAGATGTAATTTTTGATACCCCTAAGACAAAATTAAAATGTTTGAAAATCCCTCCCTTTTTTTCTTTGCTAAGAAGTAGCACGATAAACTTGAATTTTGATTATATTAAAATAAAACAATTCACGTCTTTCTGGTTTTGATCCAATAGGAAAACAGCTTGGGATCTGTCACTCTCCTCCTTACAAGAAGAATAAAACTGAGCAAAGAGAAGATCATCAGTTCTAAGGTCCATCAGAAAATAGAGGTCATGGGGCAAGTTGCCCCATGGAAATTGGAGGGACAGGCGAAAATGAAGAATCAACTTAACCAGAGCAGTAGCCAAGGCTAGAGGCTGGTAGGAACACTTAAAGAGTAATTAAGTAATTGCTAGAGGCTGAGTATGAACCAGTATGAGAGAGAAAACTCCAGAGGACCCAGTTTTCGGGGGGCAGGCACTTTCTTGAGTTTTACCTTCAGGTTAAATCTTAGGGTAAAGATTGGAGAAAAATCCCCCTCATACTTCAAGCAGGGTGTCATGGATTGGATTGTGTTCCCCCAAAATGCGTATATCAATTTGACTGGGCTATGATTCCCAGGATGGTGTGACTGGCCACCATTCTGTCATCTGATGTGATTTTCCTGCATATTGTAAATCCTGCTTCGATGATGTTAAGGAGGAGGACAGGCTGCAGTTGTGTTGATGAGGCAGGACTCAATCTACAGGATTGGATTGTGTCTTTAGTTACTTGCTGTTGAGATATAAAGGAGAGAAGCGAGCAGAGAGATAGGGGAGACTCATCAGCAAGAAAGCAGTGCAGGGAGGAGAGCAGGTTCCTGCACAGTGAAGCTTCAGGTTCAGAGGAACACTGATGAGAAAGACCTTCCTGGAGAGTAAGACAGAAAGCCTTCCCTGTAGCTGACAACCTGAATTTGGACTTTTAGCCTACTTTACTGTAAGGAAATAAATTTCTCTTTGTAAAACCATCCACTTGTGCTTTGTCTATTATAGCAGCACTAGATAAGCGGACTTAAGTGTGAAAATGATTGTGGGCATGGCTCAGGGCCGGGCAGTGTTTCCTTTGGTGGTATATAGGGTCACTGTGGGTTGGAACATACTCCAAGCCACAGGACAACAGATAACCAAGACACAGGGGAAGGGGATAAATAATCATTTTGAAATAAGCCCCAAACACTGTGTTCACTTTAAAAGTAACCATGGTCCTGCCTTACAGGGAACTGCTGTACCAGAGAGGAGCCAAATCGGCCTAAGTGACCTAGCCAAGCCAAGCCAAGTGCCGTCGAGTCGGAGGAAAGGGAAATACCCAACTCCAGCCACTCACCTAAATTGGGCAGTTGGGGATGCGGGAAGACGAGAAGCACTTGTGAAGGTCACCGCCTAAGCACACACAACTGCTAGAAGACTGAGACCTAATTATAGGATTGTAGAATGTCTCCTCTGCCCCCACACCTTAGCATCACATCAGTAGGATTCTTGTAAAATAACAGGAGATTGCAAATGGAAATCCTGGTGGTGTAGTGACTGAAGTGCTACATCTGCTAGCCAGAAGTTTGGGGGTTCATATCTGTCAGGTGCTCTTTGGAAGCTTTACAGGGCAGTTCTACTCTGTCCTACAGAATAGACTTGACAGCAGTGGGCTTGGGATTTCTTTTTTTTTTCTTTTTTCTTTTGGTTACAGATGAGAGAACTGCAAGTCTCATACCTTACTCAAGAAGGAGTCCTGGAAAAACCCCAAGACAATGGGGAATAAAAACAAGGACATTAGAAAAAACTTCAGCCTCTGATATCACAGCCACAGCACACAGTAAACTTAGCCTAACTCATAGCTTGGTACATATAAAACCACATTAAAGGCCTATGTGTCTCAGTTTTTTTTACTTAATCCATCGTGTCTGGCTTTCAACAAAATTTATAAGGCATGCTAAAAGGCAATAAGCACAATCTGAATAAACAGACTCAGCATAACCAGACTCAGATTTGACAGAGATTTTAGAATTCTCAGACTAGAATTTAAAATAACTATGATTAACATTAAGAGCTCTAATGGAAAAAAGCAAACATGCAAGAACAGATGAGTAATGGAAGCAGAGAGATGAAAATTCTAAGAAATAATCAAAAGGAAAATGTAGAAATAAAAATACAACAACAGAAATGAAGAATACCCTCAATGGGCCCATAAGTTGACCGAATACAGCAAAGGAAAGAATCAGCAAGCTTGAAGATATATCAACACAAACTTCCTAAACCAAAATACAGAGAAAAATAGAAAACAGAACAGAATATCCAAGACGGGTTTGTTGATTCTTCTGGCAGTTCACTATTCTTCACCAGTGCCGTAAGCCAAATAATCAGTTCTTCTTCAGTCTTCTTTATTCATTATTTAGCTTTTGCATGCATATCAGGCATATGAAAAAACCATGGTTTGGGTCAGGTGCACCTTAGTGTTCAAGGTAACATCTCTGCTTTTCAACACTTTAGTCTCTTGCAGCAGATTCACCTAACGCAATACGTCATTTGATTTCTTGACTGCTCCTTTCATGGGCATTGTTTATGGATCTGAGTATAATGAAATTCTTGACAACTTCTATCTCTTCTCTGTTTATCACGATGTTGCTTACTGGGCCATTTGTAAGGAGTTTTGATTTCTTTCTGTTGAGGTATAATCCATGCTACGGTCTTAGGTTTTCATTAGTAAGTGCTTCAAGTCCTCTTAACTTTCAGCAAGAAAGGTTGTGTCATCCACATTATCGCTGGTTGTTAATGAGTCTTCCTCCAATCCCAATCTTGTGTTCTTCTTCACGTAGTTCAGTTTCTGAGATTCTTTGCTCTATGCACAGGTTGAATAAGTATGGAGAAAGGATATAAACATGATGCATACCTCTCTTGATTTTAAACTATGCAGTATCCCCTTGTTCTGTTCAAATGACTGCCTCTTGATCTATTTACAGGTTTCTCAAGAGTACAATTAAGTGTTCTGGAATTCCTATGCTTCATAATGTTATCCATTGTTTGTCTGGATTCACACATTTGAATGTCTTTGCATAGTCAATAAAATATAGGTAAACAAACATTTTGGGGGTATTCTCTTCTTTTAGCCAAGATCCATCTGACATGAGCAATGATATTCCTTGTTTCAGTTCGTCTTCTGAATCTGGCTTGAATTTCTGGCAGTTCCCTGTTGATACATAGCTACAGCTACTTTTGAATGATCGTCAGCAAAATTCTACTGGTGTGTGATATTACTGATATTGTTCTACAATTTCCACATTCTGTTGGACCAACTTTCTCTGGAATCAACACAAATATGGACCTCTTCCAGTCAGTTGGCCAGGTGGGTGTCTTCCAAATTTCATAGCAGAGACAAGTGCTTTTAGCACTGCTGAAACATTTCAGTTGATAATCAGTCAATTTCTTGAGCCTTGGTTTTTGTCAATGCCTTCAGTAGAGCTTAGATTTCTTCCCTCGGTACCATCAATTCTTGATGCTATGCTACCTCCTAAAATGAGTAAACACGAAGCAATTCTTTTTGGTACAGTTACTCTGTGTACTTCTTCCATCTTCTTTTGATGCTTCCTGTGTCATTCAATATTTTCTCTGTAGCATCCTTCAATATTGCAACTCAAGGCTTCAGTTTTTTCTTCAGTTATCTCATCTTCAGAAATACTGAATGTATTCTCCCCTTTTGATTTTCTATCTCCAGGTCTTTGCACATTTCATTAGAATACTTTTTTTTTGAGTTGCTCTTTGAAATAACTCTGTTCAGTTCTTTTGTTTCATCATTTCTTCCTTTGCTTTAGTTATTCAATGTTCAGGAGCAAGTTTCAGAGTCTCTTCTGACATCCACACTGGTCTTTTCTTTCTTTCCTCTCTTTTTAATGATCTCTTGATTTCTTCAAGTATCATGTCCTTCCACAATTTCTCTGGTGTTTGGTTGTTAGTGTTTAACAAGTCAAATCTGTTCTTTAGATGGTCTCTAAATTCATATGGAATACACTCAAAGTCATTCTTTGGCTCTCACGGACTTGCTTTAATTTTCTCCTGTTTCAACTTGAACTTGCATATGAACAACTGATGGCCTATTCCACGGTCTGCTCTGGTGTTCTTCTACCGACAATACTGAGCTTTTCCATCATCTTTTCCCACAGATGTAGTCAATCTGATTCCTACATATTCCATCTGGTGAGCTCCAAGTGCACAGTTGCTTGATTATGTTGTTGCAAAAATGTGTTTACAATGAAGAAGTTATTGGTCTTGCAAAATTCTTTCAATTTCCTGTATAGTTTCTATCACCAAGGCCATAATTTCCGACTAATGTTCTTTCTGATTTCTTTCCAACTTTTACATTCCAATCACTAGTAATTATCAATGCATCTTGATTGCATGTTTTATCTATTTCAGACTGCAGAAGCTGGTAGAAATCTTCAGGCTCGACATCTTTGGCATTAGTAGTTAGCGTATATAAAGAATAATAAAGGACTCTATCCCCACATATTTAACAGCTTATATAAAATGGACCAATTCCCTGAAAGACAATCTACCAAAACTCAAACAATGAGAAACACTTTCTCTGAATAGGCTGTAGCTACTAGAGAAATTGAATTAATTATTAATAACTTTCTAAAACAGAAAGTAGCAGGTGTATTCTTTACAATATATTCCAGGAAACAGAAGCAGAATTATTCCTAACACATTCTATGAGGTCAGTATTATCCTCATACCCAAACCAAACAAAAACATTACAAGACAGGAAGACTACAGGCCACTATCTCTCAAGAACATAGATGCAACAATCCTCAAGAAAATATTAAATGAAACCTAACAAAATATCAAAGAATTACATACCAGGATGAAACAGGATTGATTCCAGGTATGCAAGGCTCATCCGTTGCTGTTGTTAGGTGCTGTGGAATCAACTCCCATTCATAGCAGCCCTACGTACAACAGAATGAGAACTGCCCACTCCTGAGACTTCTCCACAATTGTTTTATTTGAGTCCATTCTTGCAGCTACTAAGTCAATCTATCTTGTTAAAGTCTTTTTCCTTTTTATTGACTCTCTACTCATCCAACATTAGAAAAGCAATTAATGTTAAATCATTTCATCAACAGACTAAAGAAGAAAAATCATATGATAAAATCAATGTTGTTGTTGTCAGGAGCTGTTGAGTCAATTCTGACTCATAGAGACACTGTGCATAACAAAATGAAACGTTAGTGGGTCCTGTGTCATGCCCCAAATCTTTTTGATGCTTAAACCACTGTTAAAGCCACTGTGTGAATCCATCTGTGGTGGGTCTTCCTGTTGTTTGCTGACCTTCTATTTTACCAGCTCTGGTGTCCTTCTACAGAGACTGATCCCTCCTAAGAACATGTCCAAGGTCTGTAAGATGTAGTCTTGCCAAGGAGCTTCAAGGAGCACTCTGGCTGTAGTTCTTCCAGAACAGATCTATTTGATGCAGCAAAAGCGCACAGCAAAGTCTAACACCCATTCATGATAAAAACTCTCAGCAAACTAGGAATACAAGAAAACTTCCTCAACTTTATTAACTGTATCTACAAAAAGTTACAGCTAATATCATACTTGATAGTGACAAATTAAATGCTTTCTTCTTAAAATCAGTGACAAGTACGGATATTTATCCCAGCACTCCTATTCAACTTTGCGCTGAAAGTCCTAGCCAGAAAAGAAAAGGAAATAACAAGTATGCAGATTGAGAAAGAAGAAATAAAACTCTTTCTTCTCACACCATGATTATCTTTCCAGAAAATCCCAAGACTCCATAAAAAGCAACAGCCCAGATAAAAAGTGAGGCAAAGATCTGAACATACACCTCACCACAGAAGATGTACAGATGGCAAATAAGTATATGAAAAGATGTTTAACATCATACCAAACCCCAAACTATCAGACACCCAAATATGGATAAGGGGAAGAAAACAAATGCATGAAAGGAAAAGACTGTATTTTATGGAGAAAAATAAAGCAGGCTGTTGTGAGATGAGACTGGTGTGATTTGAGAGGCCTCACTAAGGGGACACTTACATGTGACCAGAATGACAGGTGGGGCCAGCCCTGCAGGAGTCTGGGGACAGACTGCCAGGGAGAAGACCCAGCTGGTCCAGACACTAAGGGGCAGATATGTATGAGTTTGCTCAGACAGTGTGTTGACAGCAGCCTGTGTGGCTGAAGTGAATTGGGAAGAGTAGCGGGGATAAAAGGGACAGATTCTGGCCCTAGGACCTGGCGGGCTGGAGGAGTTCTCTCCTGCTCTGTGACACCACTGCAAAACTAATGATTCTCAATGGCACACAGTCTCCGTGGGCTGGGAATCTGGGCATGGCTTACCTGGTGACAGCCCAAGTTCACAGGAGTCTGGGCCTACTGAGTCATGGCTGGGAGGATCTGTGCCCTGCTCACTCTGTGTTCTGAGCAGGACTCTGAGGGCTGCAGGACTCTGAGGGCCGCTGGACTCAGGAGGGCTCCCTTCTTCTCTGTCTGCTGATAAGGTCAATAGCTCAGTTCTTTGCAACCTGGGCCCCTCCATGGTCAGGTCATACACGACAACTACTTCTTGCAAGGAGAGAGAGAAATGAATGACAAACAGAAAGAGATGACCGAGAATACAAGAGATCCAAGAGACACTGCCCCCAGTGGGGTCACTATAAGATTGAAATGGACTCAGAGGCACATAACAACAACAACATTTTTGAGAAGCAAGTCCCCAGTGCAGTCCACAGAGGTGAGGGGGCCCCACAGGATATAGAGACCAGCACGTAGGATCACTGGGAGCATTGTGCAGGCTGCCCACCCCCAGACTGAGATGAAGTACTGGATCACATTCTAAACATGATGCAAGTCACGGGGAAGTTTCCTGCAGAGTGACAAGGTTCCCATCATTCCAAACCCCTCCGAGTGCAGTCTGGTAAACAAGGCCAAGAGGTGAAGTCTTTCTCTAGCTCACACCACCAGAACCCTGCCCTGTTTGAGGCATACTCCACGCAGCTTCCCAGCCCTGCTTGGAATTCTTCGATCTCTGAGTTTGTGGTTCAGCTGCAGGGACAGATTATGCAACAGGCAAGTTAAGCACAGGGAACACTCTATCTTCTAATGTGCTGAGACCCATGTGAGACTGTTCAATATGGATTAGTAAGTAAGCACAAGGAAATCTGTGCTTACCTCCTTACCAGGGTCATCTGGTCCTGTCAGGGATCATGAATTTGAAAAGCAGCTTTGATTTTGTGGTTAGGTGCTGTGGGGTTGAGACAGTCACGTGCTGACCATGCCTACAAGCTGAGTCTATAATAAGGTGAAAAACACATGAAAAAGTTCACGACAGACTATTTAGTCAGCAGGTGAGCACTGTGCTTTCCTTCTCTGTCATATAATCTCCCCTTGATTAGGTACATATAATGCCAGCCCATCAGGTCTACAAGTGTGACCACACATAACTCTCTGGATGCCCCCAGGAAGAAGATGCTAGAAGGATCCCTACTGTGTAGGCAGGGGGACAGGGAAGGCTCTGGTCTCTGTTCCCTGATGAAGCAGAGCACAGAGACTTGTCTAAGGTCCCAAACTGCTTAACAGAGATGAGCTATGTCTCAACTCAGCTATGCCGCACAAAGCTGGAGCCCTGGCTACCCAGGTCTTCCCTGGGTTCTGTGGGGGGCTGTGTTGGGGTCAACTGTGTACAGTTGGAGAGATGGCATGGAGATCTGCCCAAGACAACTTTGAATCTGAGGTTGTACAACGCCAGGGTCAGGGCACCCAATAGGACATCACTTCCTTCATGGCAGAGTACGATGGAATTGGAACCCTGGTAACCAGGTAACCACATTCTAGACGCAGCCCCTTACCCAGCTCACTTGAGTCAAGAGACTCGGGCGAGAAACATGTGTTCTTCTTGTATTCCGTTTTCACTCGAATCGGAGCCTAGGAGCTCAGCATTTTCACGAAGGCTACGCCGTACTTTGATCTCACCACTCAGGAGGTTCTGGAGTTTTCTAAGGAAGAACCTGAAGGTAACATGGAGTGATCCAGGGCTGCCAATCTGAGCGAGGACACCACTGGGATCCCACCTGGGGATGCCCACACCCCTTCCCCAGGGCATGCCAGCCCTCAGACCATGCCAGCCCTTGTCCCTGTGGGGTCTATGGAAATGGGGACGTGCAGAAATGAGAAGTGACAAAGCAGAGAGTTGTTGGGTGAGGCAAGGTTCATTTGGGAGAGGAGGGCGGTGCTCAGGGAAGGAGGGGCGGTGACCTGGGAGGAGTGAGGGGGAGGATGACGCTAGTGCTGCCACTCCAGGACAAGCACTCACCGAGGCAACCCCAAGCCCCTTCGCCTGGACCCCTCATCGTCACTGGGTTCACGGTGCTGTGTCTGACAGGGATGGGGGCAGGGGCCTAGATCATCAGACTGAGTGCCACGGAGACAGGGGCTGGGGTCGCAAAGATAGAGAGACCTGCTGCCTTCCCTGCCCTAACCTTACTTATCGCACAGAATTCTGGGATCGGAGTCTATCCAGCGGTCCCAGCTCAGACAAGGGCTTGAGCGAGGGGCTGTCGGGTCAGAGGCCGACTCGGCACACTCACCTGAGCCTTCTGGAGATCCAGCTCGCCCTGATCAGGGCAGTCACCACACAGTCGCAGCTGCTGGCACTGCCTGGGCCTCTGTTGACCATGAGGGAACCCGGCTTCGTCTAGAGCCTGCTGCGATAGGCAGGTTGGCTTTCCCTCTGTGCCCTTGGCTGGGGCTGCATGGTGCAGTACAGTCCCCAGGCTGACTGAGAAGCACGTCATATAGAGTGAACTGAAACTCCCCAAAAGTCCTGGATCCACAAAGCGAAAAAGAGAAAGAGACCTTTCCGAGGGGTTCTGAATGTCTCCGTGTCCTCTGCTGGCACTCTTTGCAGATACCCTCACGGCAGGACGCTGGCATCATGTACTCAGCCTACCCCAAGAAAGGAAGAGGGAAAGGCTGGTGCAGGCTCTGCATGAGTGTCCCGGAGAGAAAGGAGTGGGAACATTACTCAGGGATCCCAAATGAGCAGAGAGGGGTCACGGCACAGACACCACCCTGGAGACCTCTGGCTCCTCTTCCAGAACTTTGCTTCCTGAGGATCCCCCGTCTACCTCCAAAGGAACCTGTGACCACCCTTTCAGCTTCCCCCTACTGCCTTCCCTGTCCTGGATAGCTACAAAATCACTGCTCACGCATTTGGTAGGAATGTCCGAAACAAACTTTTATCCGTTATTACTTCACATCAGCCCATGTGTCTCTCATTCAAGAGGTTGCTCCTGTTCAGTGTTTCATCTCCTACCTGGGGTTTGGGAAACGGTGGCCAAACTGTCCTTCTACACTGTCTCCCAGCCACAAGAGTCCTCGTGCTTAGAAGTTTCTTTTAACCTAAACCATGAGGCTAAGGCTCTGACACAGCTTTTTCTGCCATCTGCAGTCTCAGGGAACACATCATGGGAATCCTACAGATCAGGGGCTGACATCTAACTCAGCTGTAGAGCTTTCCAGAATTGAGACCAGTTCCCAGAGCGATGGACTGACTGCTTCTGCTGCCCTTTCAGCAGGGCTGCAGGAACCTTCCTTGCTTCCTCACATAGCAAACTCCTGGGACAGAGCATGGCAGCGGCAGACTTGCGGGGAGGACCTATGCATTTCAAGTTAGAATCCCAGAGCCAGACTCCTTCCCAAAACACCCACTGCAGCCAGGTGGCCAAGCCGTCAGAGGTGTTGGCTGCAGCCGTGCATCGACTCAGTCCCAGGTGTTAGGATTCTTTTGTCACTCTGCTGTTAGGGCAGCCAATGGAAATGGACGGTGGCCATGAGGTGCTTCTTGGCCCTGAGAAGCCAAGTCCGCTCTGCGGCCTTTACTGCCATTCAGCTTCACTCTTCCTGAGTCACTGGTTCAGACCCTGAATCCTCTAGGGGTCTCTCTGGCATCCCAGGATCTCCAGGCTGCCACCCGTGACTGGATGTGGTTGGTAAATAGCTTCAGGTTCTCCTAACTCCCTTTAATAAGCAGAAAGAAAACTTGGGTCTTGCTTCCCAAACCCAGGAGATCTCACGGGTGTGTCCGCTCTGGGCACTGTTTCCAGCGGGCAGGGAGTCACCTTGGGCCAGACCTCTCCCTCCAAGTCAGGAGCATGGCAGCCTTCATGTGACACAAAGGGAGCATCATGCAGCCTTAGTGTCAGATGGTTGTGCACGATGACCAGGTGACCACGTACTCACTGGAGATCGCCAAGCCTGTTTTCTCATCTCCCGAATGGAGTATTTTATAAGAACTCACTAAATCTCTGCCAATTCTACAGGCAGACACCACAGTTACTGAGTTAACAAAACGACTTCAGGTTCCTAATGTTTTGAACCACCCCTCACCTGCAATTCTGCTTTGAAGGCCAAGTCATGTTCTCTCCGAGAGGCACGTCTCCCACCTCCGGCCACAGGCCACTGAGGGGTGGGGAATGCGCTGTCAGAGCTCTGCTCCGCAAGCCTCCTGGTGGTGCACGGGCCCACCTCTGATACTATGACCCTCCTCTGTGCCACCCCAGTGTGTGTGTGGAGAAGACCAGGACCCCGACGAGGCCTGGGTGATTCGAAACATCAGGGCAGGCTCATTGGAGACGCTACTGGAACATCTGGTGCTGGCCTTTGTAAAGCGTCAATTCTCCTTCATCAAGATTTTTCTGGGAACTTACAGAACTTATGCCACCACCCAGGAGGTCCTGGAGCAGCTATTCTACAGGTGAGTGCCCCGCTGTCCCCAGTCCAGCTGGGACTGTCCCCTGTCCAGCTGGGACTGTCCCCTAACATCGGTAAGGAATGTCACTTCACCACTAAGGGTCTCCGTTTACTTCCCTGAGAAGTGAGGTGGGAAAGGACCTACCAGCTACAATTCCTGTGTACCCAGAGCCCAGCCTGATGGAAAGGCTGCTGGCAGGGCTGGGATGTTCACAGGAGTTTCCTCTCCCCCAACAAGAAGCTGTCTGCCTCACCCCTCACTGACCACACACCCACTTGTAAAGGGGGATGGAGACTGCATTCACTGGGTCCTTTTCCCCTGAGAGTCCCACAGTGGGGCCCCAGGACTCTGACATACCTCAGAAGGTGCTACTTGGCTTCACTCATTCACAATGGTCCATGAAGCCTCTTCTGGTACAGATACTGTTCTAGGCACTTGGCATCATTCAGAGGACAAAGCTGATAGAAAGGCCTGTCCTTTGGGGCCTCCATTCTAGTCAGGAGACAGACAGGAACATCAGACGTATTAAGCCACAGGGTAAACAATGCATTATGTGTGACACCCTCATGCTACCTCTAGGTATGGATGCAATCACCTGACTTCTGCTGGGGACAGTGAAAGCCAGGATCAACTGAAAGAGTGAGTGGACATTCGCTGAAGAACGAGGGACCACTGCCTCTACAGAAGGGTGGAGGCTGGGGAGGGATGTCTCGATTCCGGCTGGGTAGACCTGGGCCCTTCAATCTAGATTCCACTAGAGGAATGAGTTTAGAGGTGTGGCCTGCAGGAGGGAAGGAGTAATAGGCAGCGACGTGTGGAAACTGGGAAACCTGGGGAGCAGAGAGCAGACACGTGAGACAGTCCATGTGTCTACAATTCCCTCACATTGCCAATTGTCCCCTCCCCTATTTTGGACCTCCAAACAGGAGGTGTGTGGGCGGAAAACATGCTCTAAAATGATGTGTGCTCAGCTCCATGTTGGGCCTGTGTCCCCAAGGAGAACACTCTCCGTGGGAGAAGAGACTCTCAGACTTGCTAAGGGATCCAGGGAGCATGCCGGTGTGCATGCTCCAGGGGAGGGCCCTGCGCATCTGGAGCAGGGGTGGGCTCTGTGTTTCTCAGAGTTTAGATAAGTGTCTAGCCCTACTGTGTAGCAGCCTGTGAGGTCAACATGCAGTCACATGCCTCTCTGTCCTCGGAGGGTTCTTGTCCAGTGTGGAGAGGGCCAGATGGCACAACAGGGTATCACCAGGCTCCCCGATAAAGGATGCTTCTTTAGACCACTGATGGGGAGATCCCCGGGACAGATACTCTGCACTAGCCCTCTGGTAAGTGACCAGGCCCATCACTGAAAGGACAGCCACAGGGTGTCATGCAAGGGCAGCACAGGGGCAGACAGAGGGATCTGGTCCTTTGAACAGGAGCCCTGGGGGGCTAGTGGGGGGAGAACAGTCTGGCCTCTGACCCTGCCCCTCCCCACTCACCCCCAGCGCCATTGGTTTTATCCTGACCACGTGGCTAACGGACTACCCGGATGACTTCGATCAGCCCCCACACTTCCCCTGCTTGGAGCTGGTGTTGGAATACGTTCAGGTGAACATGCCAGGTTCCCATCTGGAGCGCTGTGCCCAACTTCTCCGGGCCCGGCTGGATCAACAGGAAGTCACTGAGGCAGAGCCAAACGGTGAGAATGATGGGTCATGCTGGCACGTGAGCTTGTCATTGGGCACATGGGAAGAGCCTAAGAGACTAGGGTGGAGACAGAGCTCAGAGGAACCTTAGGGCCTCCTCTGGTCGACTACTGTGTGGGAAGACGTCCTGGGGTGGAAATCCTGGGATTGGGCTTCCCTTGATGACCGTAGGATGTTGGGCATCACGGAAAGGCATGAGGACAGGCAGTCCTGTTGGTGACCTTTTCTCCTCTTGTAGCCCCAGAGCCAGGCCCAGGGCCACTGGTAAAAGTCTCTCAAGATCACTCTTGGCCCCAAGAACTGACATCCACACTATCGGTTGGGGTCCGTTCGGCTCCCATACCAGCCCCAGAGCCCCACCACCCATCACCTACAGCATTGACAGCTCCAGCACTGGGATCACTTGGAGAGCCAGCCGGCGGGCCTGATTCTTATCCGGGACCCCCTCCCGAACTGACTCTCAGTACACCGGCTGACACGGAGTCTCCTCATGCTCCAGCACAGGAGCTAGATGTAGCCCAAGTCCACCTGCAGCTCCATCACCAGGATCACATGGATTTCCAGATGCCCGTCCCAGGTCACTTACAGAATCCGATTGAAGAGCACCAGCTGAGGTCCACCCTGGCACTACTCCAGTACAGGAGCTCAGTAGAGCACCTGCTATTCTATCACCAGCTTCAATTCTGGCAGCTGAGGCATAGGGCACTGGAGGTGGAGATTCTTCACCTGGCTCATATCTACGTCCAACACCTGGACCACCTGGGGATGCTGATCCTGTTCCTCCTACGTCAACACCAAAGATCAGTCCAGTATGGCCTGTACCATCACCGCCGCTGCCACTGCCACCTGAAGCGTCCACAGGAGAAGTGGGATTTTACCCTGGGTAATGTCCACAATACACTGCAGGATGACTTCCTGAGTCACATTCAGCGCTTAGAGCTACAGGCTGGGTGGGTTCAACAACGAGTCATCCGGCACCCAGTCACACACCTGACAGCCAGCCTGCTGGAAGGTCAGATTCTCTTCGCCGGCCAGCACCTTGACTGGCGCCGGGACTGCCTAAGGAGCATCATGGTACACATGGATGTACACTGGCACTCCACAGAGCACCATCGCCAGCTGGATGTGTGGATTTCCACCGTGGGCCACCTCCACCCCGCTCCCCACACAACAACCGATACGGATCCTGCTCCTGCTGCCTCCTCTGCTGTAACACTGGAGCCTCACACATCATTGAGTCCTCCTTCTCTGGCTCTGCCTTGGGCAGCACAAGCTGAGCCAAGTGACACACTTCCTTTGCATCAGCACCTGGTTCACAGTCATGGAACACCAGCCTCAAGCCCCAAACATTTATCTGCACCTGTATGGATACTTTTGGCTTTTATGGTAGTAATTGTCCAGGCCAATTTATACTTTATTATTTATAGATAGTATAGGAAAGATACAGTAGCATCAGATAGGGTACAGTAGGATAGAAGATTTCTCATTGAATAAAGTTTTAATAGCTTTAAAGTGTGTCGTGCAGTGGCTCTATGTACTTTCACAATCCTATCCAACCATTATCAATACCTACTTCAGAACATTTTCATCACCACTGGGATGGTTAATGGCATGTACCCACTTGATTAGGCTGTTATTGTCAGTATTTAGCAGACATTATGTAATCAATCTCCACTTTTGTGATCTGATGGAAGCAGCCAATCAGTTGGAAGAGGAGTTTCTTTGTGGATGCGGCCTATAAATTAGCACATCACCTGGGTTATGAAGCCATTAATTTGGGCAATGCCATTTCTCCTCGTCTGTTTTTTAAAAGACCACCAGCAGCTGCTTGCTTTCAGGTGGCAAGGCCTTCAATACACCATGACTATCTTTGTTTAGAGGTATATCAAGTCTCCAGCTGTATGTCGTTCTTTAGACCACAGGGAGCATGATAAACTGGCCCTTCGCTAAGACTTCATCTGGTCCATTATGTGGAAGACATTGTGCTGACTGGTCCCTAAAGACTCTAGACTTGTTGGTAAGATATCTGAAAGATAGAAGATGGAAGGAAACCCTGGTGGCAATGTGGTTACCTGGAACAGCTGCTAGTAGACATTTGGTAGTTCCAATGTACCAGGTGCTCCTTGGAAACTATGGGGCAGTTCTACGCTGTTCTATAGGGTTGCTTTGAGTTGGAATTGACAGCAGTGAGTTTTCAGTTCAGATGGTGGAAAATTATTATGACAAAAATTCTAATACCCTACATCTCAGTGAAATGTCTAGGGCTTAAGTCATGTGGGGCATGTCAACACATTCCTTGCAAAGTAAAGAATAAATTAGTATATCACGCCCTTCCTAGAACTGAAAAGGACACATAATACCTGTTTCATGGGCCTCTTTTAATTTTGGAGGATTTATATCCCTCACTTGGATATGTTCTTGTAGCCTATTTATGAAGTGACTCGAAAAGTTGTTAGTTTTGAGAAGGCCCCAGAACTACAGGAGCCCTCACAACAGGTTGAGACTGCTGTGTAGGTCACTCTGTTCCTTGGCCCATAACCAGAGTGAGGGTCTATTCCAGTGACAACGAAACGCTGCTCCTTCCATGAAATCAGTGATCCAGTGTAATTAACTTGCCACCAAGTTGTTGGTTGATCATGTCAAGAGATGTTGCCATACAGGGGATTCAGTGTTGGTCTCTTCTGCTGACAGTCTGGGCACTCAGCGGTGGCTAAAGCCAATTCAGCCTCGGTAAGTGGAAGTTCATATTCCTGCCACCATCACCACTTTTTCATGAGCCCACTTAGCAGTCAGCGGAGTAGCTGGACAAAGAGAATGAGTGGTTTCCACAGAACATGTCATTTTACCCAATTGACTTTAAAATCCTCCTCTGCTGAGGTCACCCTTTGGTAATCATTCACATCAGACACAAATATCTTCACTTCTTTGGCCCCTTCACAGTAGTCCATCTAAATTAGTCTTCCTCATAAATCCTTTTCTCTAATTTTCCAATTATGCTGTTTTCAAGTCCATGACCATCTATCCAAGCCATGAATTAGTATTGTACACATCTGTCCATTTCTCCTTTCAAGCAACACGGGAAACCAGTGCACTACTCAAAGTCCTGTTCATTTGGAGGATTCTCCTTCACCACTGTCTTTCACAGAGATCTCAGAGTTTCTGTACTTCTGGCACCATTCCATTTTTGAATGGTGCCTGCATGTTGCAACATGCACAGAAGCATTGGTAAAACAGACCAGAGTTTTCTCTTCTTCAGTCACTTGATTAGAAGGAATTCCCTGTGAGACCACAGATGAAGACTGGGAGATGGAAGGTAATGTAACAGAAGTAGAGACCATGGGCATTTAGCCACTTCTTCATGCAATTTATTGGCACTTTCAGGTCCTAATTTGGCCTGACCTCATATATACCACTTCCATTTAATGATGGAGTGCTGCTGTGCGCATCCAGCTTTCTCAGTCCATGGGTCACAAAACATCCAGTTCATGATGGGCAGTCTAGACCTCAAGGTGATTTGGAGGCTTATGGTAATGTATTCAGTCTCTGTTAACGCTAAGTAACAAGCAAAAAGCCATTTCTCAAAAGGAGAGTAGCTGTCAGCTGATGATGGCCGGGCTTTGCTCCAAAATCCAAAGGATCTGTTCCATGAGTCACCAGCAGGGGCATATTCAAGAGCTCAAGTAGCATCTATATTGGCCACTGACACATCAAGCAACACTGGATCAACCTGACCATATGGGCCAAGCGGGAGCACTGCTTGTCAAGATGCCTGAACCTGTTGCAGTGCTGTTTTTTGTTCTGGACCCAACTCAAAACCAGCAGCTTTTCAATTCACCTGATAAACAGGCCAGAGTAACACACCCAAATGAGGAACAAGATGGCTACAAAATCTAAAGAGGCCCACTAGGCACTAAGTCTTCCTTTCAGTTGTGGGAGGAGCCATATGCAATAACTTTTTCTTCACTTTAGGACAAATATCTAGACATGTCTCATACCACTGGACCTCTAGAAATTTCACTGAGGTGAAAGGTGACTGAACTTTAGTAGCATCAATTTCCTAGCCTCTACCATGCCAATGGACACCATGGTGGTATAGCAGTTAAGTGGTATGGCTGGCTGCTAACCAAAAAATTGGCAGTTTGAACCCACCAGGCACTCTTTAGAAACTCTCATGGGGCAGTTCTATGATCCGGAACTGACTTGACAGTAATGGGTTTGCTTTCTGGTTTGGTATCATGTCAATGAAAACGCTGGTGGTTTAGTGGATAATTACTACATCTGCTAAAGTAAAAGTCAGCAGTCCAAAACTGCTAGTCACTTAGAAACTCTACATGGCAGGTGAAGTTTGACCTATATGTTCACTATGAGTCGTAATTGACTTGATGGCAGTGGGTTTAGGTTTTCTTTGTTTATCATGTCAGTGAAAACCTTGGTTCACTTGCCACAGCTGCTAACCAAATGGTCAGTGTTCAAATCTACCAGGTCCTCCTTTGAAATTCTATCAGGCAGTTCTACCCCTCCTCGTAGGGTCACTGAGTTGGAATCAACTCAGTGGCAGAAGGCTTGGCTTCATTTATCATGCCAGTGCTTATCAGCAAGTCCAGAGTCAATGACACTTCTTCCTTACTAGGTTTAACCAGCGTAATGTCATCAACATAACACCAGCATTATGTCTTAGGATAGAAAAGGTGATTCAGGTACTTTCAGGCTAAATTAAGACATATTATTGGAGAGTTAATGTAGGCCTGACATAAGCAACTGAAGGTGTACTGGTGGTCTTGTCAACTAAAGGGTAACTGCTCTGGATGCTCCTCTGAAACAGGGATGGAGAAAAAGGCATTCACCTGATCAATAGCTGCCTATTAGCTAAAAGGAGATATGTGAATCTGCTTAACCAATGCAATTTAATCTGGAAAAGCAGCTGCAATTGGAGTCACTACCTGGTTAAGTGTTTGATAACCCACTATCATTTTCCAAGATCCAGCTGTTTTTTGCATAGACTAAACAGAAAAGGTAAATGGGGATGTGGTGACAATCACTGACCCCTGCACATCCTTTGAGTCCTTGATGGTGGCAGTTATCTCTGAAATCCCTCCAGGAATGTGGTATTGCTTTTGGTTTGCTATTTTCCTAGGTACAGGCAGTTCTAATGGCTTCCACTTGTTTTTTTCCTATCAAACAGCCCTTATTCCATTTCTCAAGAGAACATGGGGGTTTCTACCACAGGCCAAGCATATCTATTCCAATTATACATTCTGGGACGGGGAAAATCAATACTTGATGTGATCACGGACTCAGTGGACCTACTGTGAGGCAGATGTGAGCTAAGACTCCATTAACTGCAGGACCTCTATACACTTCCCTCTGAGGGTAGGCCACAGTGTTATTTTACGTGTTGGGATTAGTGTCAGTTCAGAGTCAGTATCCAGTAATCCCCTAAAAGTATCATTTTTTTCCCCAATGAACAGTCACTGTTGTAACAAGGGGACCCAGCCCCTCCTCTAACCACAGGGTTGTGGGTCTGTAAACAAGTCTGGCAATTGACTGAGGGGATGTGACCCTCTCTTTTAGCAATTCGAGTTAGAAATGACCTAGAATTCATCCATTTGTACACATCAAGGAAATCTTTAGTAGATTTCCTATCTGTTTCACCCCTAGGGACACCAGGACTAAGTAGCCAACATCATTAATCCATACAAGTTACACTATTTTGACTAGCGCTTTGACTCTGCTGTCTATTACGGTATCCACACCCACCTTGTCTTTGATTGAGAGCAGCCACTTGGCACCTATCATTACAGACTTCAGACAGCCCCAATGGAATTAGGCGTCTTAATTGAGTTACCACAATTCCACTGTAAAGTGTGATTTACATAAAATTTAAGAATCACAACAGTCTTCAAGTATATTGGGGTTCCCTTCCCAAATTTGTTCTTCACAGTTGTGAGAAACATGATATCCTCTGGGCAGTCCATGATTGGGTTCTATGGGTCTAATCTGATAAATCCACTCTAGTATGCCAGTTCCCCACGTCTGTTAGTTTGCTGTACTGTTGGGGCTTCTATGTTGTTGTGATACTAGAAACTAGATGACTGGTCTTCAGATACCAGCAGAACCACTCATGGAAGTCAGGTTTCAGCTGGACTTTCAGACTAAGACAGGCTAGGAAGAAGGAGCTGGTGGTCTACTTCCAAAAATCATTAGCCAGTGAAAACCTTAGGAATAGCAGTGGCACACAGATCCAGTGCCCAAAGATGAGGCTTTCAAGTTAGAATGCACTCAAAACATGACTGAGGAAGAGCTGCCTCCTCAAAGCACAGGTGACTTAATGACATGGACAGAGTCAAGCATTTGAGAGCTTTATTTGCTAACATGGCTTGACTCAAAATGGTAAGAAAATCCATTAATCACTGGAATGTGAAATGTACAAAGTATAAATCTACGAATATTGGTAATAATAAAAAATGAAATGGAATGCATTAATATTGATATGCTACCCTACAAGAGTGGGTGCCTACATAGACTTGGGACTGAAAGAACCAGATAGTGCCTGCCCACCACCAGTGATAGCTGTGATGGAGCTCACTGAGTCTCACTGGCCACACAAAAATAAAAAGGAGTGCACCCTGAGATCTCCACTAAAAGACCGCCAACTGATGGTCCAGCGGCTTCGGGGTTCTCCTGGGAGCATGGCCCCTGGCCTTGATGCTGCCCTTGCCCATAAATTATAACGAAGGTCCACTCTTCGGACATGAATGGATTGGACTTGGTGATGCAGAATGACCATATATTGGATGCACTTTATGGTTCTATGCATCTATAGGGTATCAGCCTGCTGACCTCTGGCTGGAGGAAGGAGAGTGGGTGGAGAGGAGGGGAAAGAAGACTTTGGGAGGATGAGACATATATGGAGCAGAGAGGAATAGTGTGCTGTCACCGGGCACGGAGAGCAGTGGAAGTTGCATATAGGTGGGCATGTAAATTTATATGTGAATGTACATTTTCACTCAGTCATAATAATAAAAAAAAAAGAGCTATGGCTGCTAATCAAAAGATCAGCAGTTCAAGTCCACCACACCCTCCTTGGAAACCCTATGGGGCAGTTCTACACTGGCCTTTAGGGTTACTAGGAGTCAGAATCGAATGGATAGCAATCATTGGGTTCTTTTAACAGCTAAATGTAAAACATATGACAAAAAGAGTGTCAGATGTAAAAGGGAGTTATTAAGAACACATAAAGTTCTTATAACATATATGAAGTGGTATAATATTTGAAGAAATTTTCTGAATATTTAAAATATATGTTGTAAATATTTAAAGAAACCATTAATTTTTTGTTTCTTCCAAGTAACAGGACATTATATAAAGTCACAGAAAAAACGATAAATTCATTCAAGGGAAAACAGAAAAGGAAAAATTAAACTGGAATAAATAGTAAGCAGATAGTAGATTTAAACCTGACCATTTGGGGTTTGTGTGACCCATTTATAATTCCTAAATATAACTAGTATAAATATAAGCAGTATATGTGAATATATAAGTAGTGTGTATATATATGTACATATATACACATACTACTTGCATATATAACACAGCAGTTAAAAGACAGAGATTCCCAGGTGAGGTAAACACCAAGAGCCAAGTGTATGCTGTCTACAAGAAACTATCTGAATATAGAGAATCTGACTTTAAATGTAACCTACGCAAGTAAGATAGAAGTAAAATGATGGAGAGGTACCATGCAGGCAGCAAAAAACAGCAAACTGGTGTTATTGTTGTTAGGAGCTGTAATGGATAAGACTGCATATCAACATTCCTGGTCCATAATGCTCAGTGTTTTGGCAGTCCAGTAATGTGATCACTTCGTTGTTGAGATTTACACTCCGTTTTACATTTAATGTACTATAGATATCTGATACATTGTTACTAATTTTGCTGCAGATCACCAATGATCTTTTACAGCCACTGAAAATTAGATAAAAAGAACTTCATGTTCCTTTATTCCATTTGCAGTGCTTTGCATTTCTTTGTATAGATCAAAGTTTCTAAGTAACATAATCCTTCTGTCTCTGAAGAGTTGAACTTTTTTTGGTACAGTACATCAGCTAACAATTTTTTTTGCTCAAACATGCTATGAATTCGGAATTTACTGCCTTTACATACCTCTTTTGTGTAACATGAAGAGTCAACACATACATTGAAAAAAAAAAGCACCCCCAAATTCAAATTGAGTTATCCTTAGTATAGGAAAGATCACTGGTGATGCAATCACCCTAACGTAGGGTGCATTTGGATGCTTCTCTTCAGAAGCTGGTAAGTACTGGAATTCTTGCAATGGACTCACGTGCTATTCCCCTCAATTTTTTACACTTTTAGCTTGGAGAGCTTTTTCTTCTTCAGGTTTTTGGGAGAAAAATATCCCAATAACTGCTCAAAATCCTACATGGTTTACAAAAATTAAAAATAAATACTTCCTGCTCTCATTTCAAATTTGTCTTTTTTAGGCTTACTTACTCAGCAGCCTATTAGGACCCAAAGAAAGCATTTTCGCGTACCCTCTTAATCAGTTTCGTCTGTACTACCGTAAAATGTAATTTCTTCACCGGTCTAGTGGTCTCCCCTTCCCATACAACGGCATTTCCTTCCGGTTCCTTTTTCAGGACACTCCTTTCTCAGGCAGATCCCGGTGGGGCCTCCCCTGGAGGTGGGCCCCGACTGGGCAGAGGTGGCGAGTTCGGGGAAACGGCCACGTCGAGGGGGAGGCCTCCTCCCCACGCTCCTCGCCTCCCGCCTCCTCCTCAGCGGTCCAGTCCCCTCAGCCGTTCCCTCAGCCACGCCCGCACCGCCAGACGCGCCCGACCTCGAGGCACGCAGAAGGCTCCGGGGCGGTGATGGACTCCGGGAGGCGGGTGCTCCCGCCGCGGGCACTCGGGAGCCCGGCGCCATCTCCCCAGCCCGCGATGCCGCCGCTCTTCCTCACCAGCTTTGCGCGGGAAGAGAGAGACACTCTGGCGCGAGTCAGCGCGGGGGCGGGGCGAGAAGACGCCGGGGCGGGGCGAGAAGACGCCGGGGCGGGGCCTAGTGGCCTGTGGAGCGCGAGAGACGTCGACGAGCAGCGGAGATCGACCGGGCTGAGGTGGGTTAAGCAATTCTTTTACTTCTGTTTTTCTGAGGAGGTATGCGTTTCTCCTTTATTTTTTGAAAATCTGTTTTGTTAGATACAGAATTCTAGGTTGAAAGCCCCCCTCGCCACCTTTTTTTTCAATACTTTAAAGCTGTCACTCCGCTGTCTTGAGTTCTGGATATCTGCTGTACTTCTTACATTTGTGCTTTTATATGGAATATGTCTGTTTTCTCTGACTGACCTCAAGATTTTCAGTTTGTCTTTGGTTTTCAGCAGTTTAAATATGATATGTAGGTGTTTGCTTTACTGATGTTTTTATTGTTTTTCTCTGTCTAGATGAGTTCTGCTTGGTCTTTTCAGAATTCTTTTGCATCTGTTAATTTGGTATCTGTAAATTAATTTTGGAAAATCCTTAGCCGTATTTTCTTCAGATAGTTATTTTCCCCTGTTTTCTCTCTTCTCGATTTCAGGGATTTCAGTTATGCATGTACAATAAACCGTTTGATGTTATCTCACAGCTCTTAGATACTCTTTTTTTCCTCACTCTTTATGTTTCAGTTGGTTAACATCTATGAGATGTGGTAGAACAGCCCCACAGAGTTTCCAAGGAGCACCTGGCAGATTTAAACTCATGACTTTTGGTTAACATATGTAGCACTTGACTGTTAAGCCACCAGAATTTTCAAGACTCTGTCAGGGCTCTATTACTGATAGAAGAGTGCTGCCCTCTTCGATTATAAATGTGTATTTGTCTGTTTCTCCTTTCACATTTATTCGTTTTTGTCTTTTGAAGCCCTGTCATTAAATGTCACACACACTTAAAATTCTTATGTCTTCTTGGAGAATTGATCCTTTTATTATTTTGTTATGTCCCTACTTATTCCCAATAATATTCCTTTTTCTGAATATAATTAGTCTGATATTAATATAGCCACTGCAGTAGAGCTGGATGCCATTCAGCCATTCAAAGGTGTAACATATGATCAAGAACCAATGATATGAAAGGAGGAAGTCCAAGCAGCACTGAAGGCATCGGCAAAAAACAATGCTCGGGGAAATGACAAAATACTAAGGGACTCCCTAAGCAATAGCCTGTGTTCCAGACATACTGTTCCTTACTTCCATTATGTAATAGCAATTTGATTTCCTCTTGGTGAGCAGAATCAATCACACTAGATAGTGTGGTAAATCCCTCGTTGGAGGGAGGCATAAGGAACTCCAAGTGGCCTGGTAGCATTCTTAGCTTCCAGTTCAATGGAATCAGTGATATATGTCTGGGTGGGAGGTTTCCTCCCTTTGGAACTAAAACCTCTAGACCTGCAGAGCATAAGGTCATGAGGACAAAGGCAAACATCTTTTGAGTAGGTCACTAGGGGTAATAGTGAGTGGTGTCACTTGCATTTCCACCCCTTGGACCCTGGTTTGGAGCAAATACAAACTCCAGGAGAACACTGTCCCAACCATGTAATGTGTTGGCATCTACGTGGGAATGTGCTTGCGTCTTCAGGAGATCATTTCATTGCTCTATCAAGCAAGCTGCTTCAGGATGATGATGATGGTAAGACCAGTGAAAGCCATGAGCGTGGCCAATGGTGATATTTCATTTACTGTGAAGTGAATCACTTGTTCCAAGACAATGCTATGTGGGATACCATGATGTTGGATAAGGTATATATGGATGGTAATTTTGGCAGAAACACTGCATGCAAGGAAGGCAAATCCATATCCAGATTAAGTGTCTCTTCTAATAAGAACAAAATGCTGCCCTTTCCATGATCTAAGAGCTCCAAGTCAAGGGATACTGCAATTTCAGGGACTCAGTATTGATCTCTGCTGTTGGCAGATTGGTCACTCAGCAGTGGTTGTAGCCAAGTCAGCTGAAGTAAGTGGTAGTTCATGTTTCTGGGCTCATACATAACCTCCATCCTTGTCACCGTAGCTGCTGGAATAAACAGACAGTGTTCCAGGGACAAACTGGAACATGGTGAGTGAGAATATGGCAGAGGATGATGTGGCAAGAGAAGCGAGCAAAAGCTAGAATCTGTTGGACTTTGTAAGCTGGGTGAAGAGTTTGAGTTTTTGGTACATTGGACTTAGAATATTTGGATGATGTATTTTCCACTTTGTATTTCTGTGGTTAGTCTGATCTGAGACATTGTGAGATATCTTCCCATCATCTTCCCTGAAGTTTTCTTCTCTATGGGTTTATTGCTCTGCATAAGATTACTAGAAAGTAAGGAAATATTATTGAATAGGGATATTACCATTTCCTTTAAAGCTCTGAAGGCAAGTTAAAAAAAACCCTAGAAAATAGCCAGTATGTGGTTTGTACTTCACTGCTTTTAATTACTTCTTAAACAATCACCTCCCCTCTGGGACTTCTTTCCTCCTAGATGGCTTTTCATCATGTGAAAGAAAACATGAGTCTGCTTCATTGTTTTCTTTTTGCTTGACTAGTTATTCCTGCTATCAGAAATCACTGACCATTTTAACTTAGCTTCACTGTTTTCCAACCTGAACATTTAAAAAATTTAGCTTTTAACTGTAATTTCTATACTTTCTTAACTTTCCTAATGATTATTCTAAAAGGTTGTCTGCTTACTGTAGTCTTTTTTGATGAATCTTAATATATAAATTTGTAAAACTGTCATTTGGTAATCTTGTTTCTAGAAAATTTTCAGAACATTCATGAGAGGCACATTTATTTGAAGGACCATACTATAATTGATCATCACGTTTGTATGAAAGATTGCAATTCTAATGGTCATATTCTGGCTCAATCACGGCGTAAGAATAAGAAACTGTCAAGCAATTTCCCAGAGTAGTATCATTTTTTACTTCTGTCAGCAGTCCCTAAGAATTCCAGTTGCTCCACATCCTTTTTTGAAGAACAGGTTATAAAGTTTTCTTGGACATCATGTTTTAGGTAATTAAAGCTATTTCTGCAATGAGCCAGTGGTGATCCATAAGACTGTAAGTGGTCCTGAATTCTTGTTTCTTAAGAGTCATTCTGTGTCTCCTCTTGTAAATAACGTAGAAAGAATGGACTTATTGTCTAATCTTATATGAAGTGATAAAAGGGAGCAAAGAAATGTTCTCTCTTTATGGCCCAGAAATATTTTGCTGATGCCTTCCAAATTCTTATTGTTGTTATCTGTTGCTATTGAGTCGATTCCAATGTGTGATGACTCTACTTGTGCAGAACAGAACTGTTCCAGAGGGTTTTCAAGGCTGTGACTCTTTGGAAGCTGATTGCCAGGCTTGGCTTTCAAGGCATCTGTTGGTGGTTTAAATCATGAACTTTTCACAGATAGTGAAATGCTTAACTATTTGTACCACCCAGCCACCCTCCTTCCAAATTGTTGTTGCTGTTTGGTGCCATTGAGTTGGTTCCAGCTAATAGCAGCACTATGCACAACAGCACAGATCGTCACCGGCTCCTGTGTCCTCCTCACAAATGTTATTGTGCTTAAGCCCACTGTTGTAGCCACTGTGTCAATCCATTTCATTGAGGGTCTTCCTTTTTTTTTTTTTGGCTGACCCTCTACTGTAATAAGCATGATGTCTGCCATGGATTGTATAGTGTCCCCCCCAAAATATGTGTAGTAATTTGGCTAGGCCAGGATTCCCTGTATTCTGCAATTGTCCTCCATTTTGTGATTTTCTGAATATATCCTAATCTCTGCCTGTGGTTAACAGAGTGGACTATGATAAAGAGGATTAGGGAAGGACTGTCAGTCCCTTCCTAAAGCCACCTCCCTGCTCCATTGTAAAGGGAGTTTCTCTCAAGTGTGGCTTGTACTACCCTTTATCTTTTTATCCTACAAGGGATAAAAGGAAAGGGAAGCAAGCAGAGAACTGAGAACCTGACACCATCAAAAAAGCAGCACCAGGAGAAGAGGGTGTCCTTCAGACCTGAGGTTCCTGTGCCAAGATACTCCCTGACCAGAGACAGATGCAACGCAAGGACTTTCCACCAGAGTTGACAGAGGGAAGGTCTTTCCCTTGGAGCAGACACCCTGCATGTGGGCATATAACCTACTGGACTGTGTAAGAATAAACTTTCCTTTGTTAAAGCCATTTACTTGTGATATCTCTGTTAGAGCAGCACTAGATGACTAAAACAGGGACTGCTTCCTCCTGACAACATGTCCAAAGTGTGTGAGACGTGATTTCACCATCCTTGCTTCTAATGAAATTTCTGAGACAGACTTGTTAGGTTTTTCTTTTTTTTTTTTTTTGTCAGCCCATATTATATTCAATATTCTCCAATATCATGATTCAAAAGTATCAGTTCTACTATCTTTTTTATTCACTGTCCAGCTTTCATGTAAATGTGAGGCAATTGGAAACATCATGACTTGGGCCAGGCACATCTTCCAAATTAGGAGGGGAAAATCACTGTCATATTTAATTTTCTGTGATTATTTTTTGGCCTTTGGGCTTTCCATTTTACATAGAAATGAGATTAGAAGAGGTTAGAAGTAATTATATTGACAACTATAATACATGCCAAGCTTTATTTGTTTTCTTTAGGATTGGAAGTACAGTACTGTAAAAGATTGATTAATTCCATTTGCTTTTACATATGATGAAAATAAAACACAGAGAAGAAAGAGACTTGTGGAGGATTGTTCTTTCATCCACTTAATTGGTAGAGGCAGAACTAGAACTCAAGACCTGACTGCTCTATTTAGTGCTACTTTTCATTCAGCTTAAGAATATTGATTATCAGTTTTCTTCGTAAGCCTGAGTGTTTTCTTCATAGTTCTTTCTGAAAAGGTGTTTTTATTCAGAGTTAAAGGTGGTGAAAGATATAAAACATTAGACTGAAACCTTCAAAGTTGTTGTAAAATAAAGATGCCTAAATGGAATATAATAATTTAGCTAAGTCTAATTTTTAAAGTGAAATCATGAAGTAATAGAGACTGAAAGGTTTGGGGACTGCCGCCTTTCAAAGTATATGATATTATAATGCATCTGCTGTGGGAGGAACATCCATTAGTTGCCAAAAATCCAACATAGGTCTTTGGATATCAAACAGGTAAGGTTAAGTTACAGAGTTCAGTTCCTGTAGAACAAAGTAGAGAGTTGATTTGCAGCACTACCTGTATGCTGGAAAACTGTTATATACAGACTTTCCGTTCATCTGGGCAATTCAGATATCTTTGTGAGTATATTTACATTTTTTCAGTGTCTATATTTGTTGGAGCACTAAAAGGAGTGCTTCAAAAAAGACTTAAAAGGGAACCTTTGGGCTAGAAATTTTTAAACAATGTTTGCTTTCATATCAAGAAAGCCATTTGTGGTCTCTGAATAAACAATGCCATTTGATTTTTATCACACCGTTGACCATGTGGCTCAAATGTACTATAAACTCAGACTCAGGAAGTGGAAGTTTCTCTGTAAGTTGCAAGTGATTATTTTCAAGAGTTCATGGGCTTTGTAAAAAGCAAAACAAAACAAAACAATAAATGTCCTAATGCTCCTAAATTTTATTTGAAAGCAGTTCTAGAACAGCTCTAGAAACTAATCCATGGACCATTGTTGTATGTGGAATGAAGTCTTCTAAAATCTTACTTACAAACCCTCAGTTCAACCATTTAGTGGGGTCTCTGGCCTTTTAAAAACATTTAGCTAGAGAAATTAACTTACTCTGCAGGAATCTCCTATAGTTCCGTTGGGGCAATATGCCTTTGCTCTGCAGGGGTGATGTGTCTTGGCATTTAATATGTGCTTAATGAATAAGTAAGTTAAATTGAATTTTTATCTTGAATAAATTGAAGTGAGTAAACACCCTGATAAGAAACACTACTGAAGTCATCCTAAGTGTGGATCATGTTTTCATCATATCACTCTAGATCAGGCATCAGCAAACCTTTTTTGTGAAGAGCCAACGAGTCAGTGTTTTTGAATTTGAGAGCCACATGATTTCTCTTGCAAATATTTAACTCTTCTGTTTCAGTGAAAAAGCAGCCTGTTATAGATTGAATTGTGCTCTCTAAAAATTTGTGTCAACTTGGCTAGTCCGTGGTGCCCAGTATTGTGTGTTGGTCCAGTATTTTGTCATTGAATATGATTTTCCCACATGTTGTAAATCCTACCTCTATGATGTCAGTGAAGCTGGATCAGAGGCAATTATGCTAATGATGCAGGGCTCAGTCTACAAGATTAGAGGGTGTCTTGAGTCAGTCTCTTGTGAAGTATAGAAGAAAGCAATGAAGAGAGAGAGAGGGAAACTCATATCACCAAGAAGCAAGAGCCAGGAGAATAGTGAGTCCTTTTAACCTGGGGTTCCTGGGCTGAGGAGCTCCTAGACTGGAGAAGACTGATAACAACGGCCTCTGCTAGACAGAGAGAAGACCTTTCTCCGAAGCTGGCACTGTGTGTTCAGACTTCTAGCCTCCTAGACTGTGAGAGAATAAATTTATCTTTGTTAAAGCCATTCACTTATGGTATTTCTGTTATAACAGCACTAGATAACTAAGACATTGGCAATATCTAAGCAAATAAATGTACTATATTCTTCTGAAACTTTTTTTTTGTTTTTTTTTACAAAAGTCTGTGGCACATCCATGGACTATAATTTGCTGAGCCCTTGTCTAGATACACAAGATTGTGCTGTGTGTGACTGCAGATTACAGCTCAGGGACATAAACACCAAAAGTCCTCTTGGCTTTTGTCTTGGTGTTTTTCTGTCTTTACGTGTGGATCCAAGGTATTTCTACTTGAGATTGTTACATACAGATAGTGCTGTGAAAGTCTTCCATTCTTTGTACAGGAAAAGACAGAACTTGAGAGCTTTACTTCTGTCTATGCTGTGTTCTTTAGAGCGTAGCACACCACCTAAGATTCATAAATGTTAAATAAGAACCGTTCTTCATTTGACTGCTGTATACTCTGTGGCATCTCCCTTGGCACCCTCAGAGGTGTTAACCTGTAGCTTTGACACTGTTCTATTACACACTCTCTGCAATACCTTACTGATTAAGTCAATCAAAAACAAGTTAACTACAAGGCTGTAAGTATTCCTGACAGGTTGTTTTTGCACTGGTTTGGTTTCTCTTCTAAAGAGATGAAAATTCCTGTCACAGCTAGTGAGAAATGAAGTATACCTAAAATCACAGGCATCCATAACTCACCAAAGGCCCTTACCTGAACTTCAGAAGTCTGATGAAGGAGTTTGATCATATGAAGTAAAATATGACTGTGAAGTGATGGTCTCTATTTCATGGAATTGGGTGGAGGGATGACATACTCTTTATGTAGGTATTTGTATGTGGGAGTGTCTTCTAATTCATATAAGCTTTCATGATTAACGTAAGACTTTCACAGTTATAACTTCATTGAAAAGCAAATCTGTTACTGCCAAGTTGATTCTGACTCAAAGTGACCATATAGGACAGAGTAGAACTCATGACAACCTGATATGTTACAGACAAGAACTAGCTGTACTCTTTACAGAAGCAGATTGCCAGGCTTTTTTCCTGCAGTACTGGTGGATGAATTTGAACCTCCAACCTTTAGGTTAGTCACTGTCATTGTGTGTCACTGAGTCAATTCTGACTCATGCCGTCCCTATATAACAGAATAGAACAGCCCCATAAGGTTTCCTAGGCTGTAATCTTTGTGGGAGTACCCTGGTGGCATCGTAGTTAAGTGCAACAGTTGCCAACCAAAAGGTCAGCAGTTCTGATCTGCCAGGCGCTCCCTGAGAACTCTATGGGGCAGTTCTACTCTGACCTCTAGGGTTGCTGTGAGTCAGAATCAACTTGACAGCAATGGGTTTGTTTTGTGTGAATCTCTGTGGGAGCACATCACCAGGTCATTTCTCCCCCGAAACTCTGTGGATTTGAACTGCGGACCTTTTGATTAGCAGTTGGGTGTTTAACCTTTGTTGTGCCATCAGTGCTCTTTTCAAGTTGGTAGTCTAGTGTAAACCGTTTGTGTCAGTCTGTGTATCTGTCTGCTCTGAAGATGCACTTTCATCCCTGTGAAACTGCATTTCTTTACCCTCATCCTTACTGCAATGGTTTAAAAAACTATCTGCTCTCCTTCCAGCTTCTTTGCTTAATCTGGGCTTGTGCCCAAAGCAGAGGGAGAAGCTGTCCTGTAAAGGCAGAACATTTTATAAGTTCTGGCAGTGAAGGTTTATTGCTTCATTTCCAAAGCAACACAGAGAGCCTTAGCAAGGATGTTGGGAAGGAAGGGAGCCGCTGGCACCATGCATCTGGGAGAAGTGCTGAGTGTCACATTGCTGAGTCAGTCTTGGGCTGCAGCTACTTTGTGACTTCATGCCTCCGGCAGGGGAGGATTTTGAAGCTGAAAATGAAGATGGAGAAGTAGTTAGTTAGGACTCCTATCTAGCAAGCAAGACTTGGACCAGTCAGGCAGACTGTATTATTCCAGTTCAGACAAATGACTGTGACAGTCTCAATAAACAATAGTCAGCCACTGTGGCTGATAGAGTCCTTTTAAACTTGAAGATATTAAAAAAAAAAAGAAACCATAAATGCAATAAATAATATACATCTGTGTTTTTGCTTCACAGAATCGACCATTATTAAGAGCTTGTCAAATCTGCTTCAAGTTCTTGTACAGACAGTTAGGATACAGTTTTTTGGTTCCCATCCTTCGTTTCTTCTCCTTCTCTCATCCCACAGTTAACCCTATAATTCTTTTAGTGGGTATATCAGTAAGAGTACTGGTGGGAAACACATATTATGCTCAAGGTATGCTCAGTAAAGAGATATTTTATATAGCTGTGGACTGAATGTAGGGAAATCACAATGGATATAAGAGTTCCAATACTGCTAAAACTGAAGAGGTGAAAAACCCAAACTGAACTCATTGCCAGTGAGTCAACTGTGACTCAGACTGACCCTATAGGACAGAGTAGAACTGCCTCATAGGGCAGCAGGTAGATTCAAACTGATGACCTTTTGGTTAGCAGCTGAACTCTTAATCACTGTGCTGTCAAGTCTCCAAAGAGGTTCAGGAAAATGGCCACCAGACTCTAAAGCGGGAGAATTGTATGGAAAGGGCAGCGTTGATAGAAGCTCTGCCTTTTGACTGAGGGGTACAACCTGCCTATGGAAACCCTGCCATGTGAGGATGGTGCAGGATCAGGCAGTGTTTTGTTCTGTTGTAGATCGGGTTGCCGTGTGTCAGAACCTGCAGCACCTGACAACAGTGAAAATACGGCAAAACTACAGAGAGAGAGCAGGAAATAATTGCCCCAATCTCATTCTGCTTCTGCCCCCTGATCTTCTGTCAGGGTCCCTACTGTCCAAACCCAACAATGAGCCAGAAGGTAGCTGATAGGTCAGCCTCCTGGGAAAAGAGAAGGATGTGACGTGGACCCAGTATATGATGTCCAGCATAATGTGTATCCTCCAACTCTATTATTTATACTTTCCTATAAAAAAAAAAATGAAACAAAACCCAGTGCTGTCAAGTCAGGTCTGACTCATGGTGATCCTAGAGGCCAGAGTAGAACTGCCCTATAGAGTATCCAAGGAGCGCCTGGTGGATTTGAACTGCTGATCTTTGGTTAGCAGTGGTAGCACTTAACCCACTACACCATCAGACTTTTGTTGTAATAAATAATCTGGAGCAGGGGTTAGCCCGTTTTTTTTCTATAAAAGGCCAGAAAATAAATGTTTTAGGCTTCATGGGCTACCGATGTTTGTGTCACATCTTCTTTGAAAAAACTTTTACAAATCTTTAAAAAATGTAAAAAACAATCTGAGTAGAGAAATGGGATATAGGCTGAATTTGGGTTGTGGGGTACAGTTTGTCAACCCAGGTCATCAGAATGTGTCTGCCGCTCACTGGAAAATCTAAGGGACAATTCCATTCTGTCCTATAGGGCTGTTGTCAGTGGGAATCAACTTGATGGCAATTGGGTTTTTTACTTTTTTTATACTATACATTATCCAATTTTGTGTTTTAATTTTTTTTTTTTACATTATGTCCATTGAGCTGTATTTGTTTTTTAGTGCTGTATAACAAATACCACAAACTTGGTGGTTTACGACTATTTCCATTTATTATCTCACGGTTCCATAGGTCAAAAGCAGAGGTAGGTTCACAAATTATGAGTTAGACTTAAAGGAGGAATTGATTCTTGGCTGGAGTGTTACACTGCCTTGGAATTTTTTTGTGTGTGTGCTTTAGATGAAAGTTTACAGAGCAAATTAGCTTCCCATTCAGTAGTTTATACACAAATTGTTGCTTGACATTGGTTGCAATATCTGCAATGTGTTAGAACTCTCCCTGTTTCCACTCTGAATTCCTCATTCCCATTCCTTTGGTTTTCCTGTCCCTTCCTGCCTGCTTATTATTCCTTTTTTGGCATATGTTGTCCTTTTGGTGTCACGTAGATACATGGTCATTCTAAGGAGAACTTTCTCTATGTGCATGATTGTTTATTCATAGGTTTGTCTACTATTTTGTGGAAAGATGAGCTCTGGAAATGGTGTCAATTCCAAGTTAGAAAGATGCTTAAGGGCTATCATCTCTGGGGTTCCTTCAGTCTCTCTGAGGCCAGTAAATCTTGTCCTTTTTTATGAATTTGAATTTTGTTCTACATTTTTTTCCTCCTCTAAGTGGAACTTTCTATTGTGATCCTGATCACAGTAGTAGGTAGTGGTAGCTGGGCACTATCTACTGCCCTGGTCTCAGACTGGTGGGGGCTGTGATTCCTTTGATTCATTGGTCCTCCATACTAGTTGTTTCTTTTGAGTCTTTGGTTTTTTTCACTCTGCTTTGCTCTGGATAGAGAGACACCAATAGTTATAGTCCCTTGCGGTCTAAGACCTAGATGCTATTCTCCAAAGTAGGATGTAGAACTTTTTTTTCAATGAGCTGTATTATGCCAGGTTGACCTTGATGTCTACCTAAGACTACAGTTCTTAGTCCTTGAGTCCAGTAATTCAACCTGGTGAAATATTTGGTTATGTCTTGGCTGTTTCCATTACACATAGGAGTATACATGCAGCTAATACAAATATGTATGTGGAAATAGCCAAACCTATATATGCACATGGGTTTACTCCCATATGCCCTCCCACACCTATTCAACATATGTACCTTACCTATGTATACATTCATAAATTATTGTTTGTTGTCATCGTTGTTGGAAACCCTGGTGGTGTACTAGTTAAGTGCTACAGCTGCTAACCAAAGGGTCAGCAGTTCAAGTCCACTAGGTACTCCTTGGGAACTCTATGAGATAGTTCTACTTTGTCCTATAGGTTTGCTGTGAGTCGGAATTGACTTGATGGCAATGGGTTTAGTTTTTTTGGGTATTATCATTGTTGTTGGATTGTGTATGTTATAGTATTTGCCTTTGTTGCTTTTTATTCTTGTGCACCTCTCGGAGTCTTCCTTTGCCTTGGTCACGTCATGCTGACTAACTCCGTATTGTGTCTTACCTTTCCTTTCGCCAAAGTTAACACGTGTCTACTGTCTAGTTAGTGATTTTCCCTTCCTCCCCCGTGCATCCTGGGTAACCACCAAAAAATGTTTCTTTCTGTTGTAAAGATTTCTTAACTATTTAAAATACTAATGTTGTATAATATTTATCCTTTTTTGATTGTTTTCAGTCAGCAAAATAGCTCCAAATGCATCCATGTTGTGAAATGCTTCGTGGATTCTTCTTTAGATTTTTTTTGTTGCATAGTATTCTATTGTGTATTTTTCCACATTTTTTTATCCATTCATCTGCTGCTGTGCACTTACATGGTTTCCATTTTTTGCTGTTATGAATAGTGCTGTATTGAACTCAACCCCACTGAAGTAATACCCCCTTATGCTAATTAAGTAACTCTAAACGTCCACAACCCCATAGGCTACTTGCCATGGGCACCGTTCTCATCGTCAGGGGTGCTATTTTCAGTGCTGTCCTCAACGAGGCCACCCGCACCCCGTTATAAGCCCCCAACCCCCGAGCCAGCGCAGGGTTCTACAGCCTCCCATCTGAGAACTTTGTAAAAGCCGCCAGGGACGCAAATAAACTCTCCCTTTTCTTTCTCCTCTTCTCTCTGGCTTTTCCTCTACATACTTTCGATTAAACGAAACCCATTGCATCCAAAATCTCTAACAGAAATATTTTTATTGATGGGAGTTCGCAATAGCCCACAGATTATATCCAATAGGTAGCAACCTACTGATCCCAGACACAAATATGTTGCACTGATATCAGGAAGACTATTTTCCATTTAAAGGAGCATTACTAGCTCAACTGGAAACAGTGTAATACGATCCTCGTCCTGGGAGACTTACAAATAGTGGTAGATGATCTATTTCACTCTTCTCTGAGCTGAACATGTCTGACAGAGATGATAACAGAGAGGTGGGAAGGTGATATTTTCTTGATTGCAATCACAGGATACTTATAAATCAGTGAGGATACACTGAAACTGAATTAAGAAATTCATTTTTGTCTCCTGTAACAGAAAGATCAGAGGTAGGGTGGACTTCAGGGTAGGTGGTTAAAAAGCTTGATGATTTTATCAAGAACTCAGATTCTTCCTTTCTGCTCCATCAGTGAAGTGTTGGTTTTTCCTCAGGCTACAGCAAAATGACTGTTGTGGTTCCAGGCGTCCTGTTCAAACAGAACATGCTTCAAAGATAAAGGTTGCCTCTTTTAGGAGTTGTTTCTGGGTGATGCAAGTAGTTATCTTGCTTGGTTGCTACATGAAAGGTTAGAGGTTCTAATCCTCCCAGAGGCACTCTACTTCCAGGAAAAATAAACCAACCATTGAAAACACTATAGAACACACTTCTACTCGGACTCACGTAAGGTCATTATGATTTGGACTCTACTGGAAGGCAACTGATTTGGCTTCTCTTTGGGGAGACCAAAAATTTTCTCCAGAAACTCTGCCCCTCCATAATTTCTCTCATATCTTATTGGTTGGAGTTGGGTTGTGTGCCCATTTCCAAACCAATCACTGGCAAAGGGAGTGGTATCATCAGTAGACTTCTAAGATTTTTTTGCTGGAAATAGGATCAGTTGCTCCTGAGACACATGATTACCTGCAGATAGTGGCTATCTGAACAAAACCAGAGCCCTTCTGGAAGATAACAAGGGGAAATAGTGGCTGCATCCTGACAGTTCATACCTTATTAGATACATTAAAAAGTATCCATAGCCCCCATTCAACATAGTTTAATTTATGAACTGTGTAAGAATTGAGATGCAGTCATCTAGGTGACATAACATGATGTTTTGAAGGCATTAAAGTATTTTTGCACTTCAGTTTTGGAGGTGTCCTTTCTTACTTGGTGTCAATAAATCTTTCACCAGGTCTCCAACATTTTCAAAGGCCCGTGCAAAGCTGACAGATCCTAAGTGTCATGCCCGTGGGGCTGTACTAGCTTTCTAGCCAGAGGGAGGATAATGAAACTAGGCCTCTTGTCATATTTATAGATGAAGTATACAGTCATCTATGTAGGGAATGATGTTGAGTACCTGCAGACAGGCTGTTTTCTTGCCCAGGGAATGAAACCTTTCGTCACATAATTCATGATAAAGCTTAAAATACCTGATTCTTGAGGCGACACTTCAGGTTTCACTGAAATGATAATGGCACTGAATAGCTCCTTAGGGCAGCTTTCCAAAGTGGGAAGATGAGAACAACAGGAATGGATACAACAAGAGGAAATAAGAAGAGCCTGGGACACCAAACACCAAATTCTCTTGGGCTGCTACTCTCCAGTGGCAGGCTTTGCATCAGATATGCACGTGTACTAATTCCATAAATACCTGTTGAGCGTTGTGCTGAAGCAAAATAGCTTCAGAAAATGGCGAGGATTTAAAAAAACATGTAATCATAATTTCTGTTGTCTGAGAAGGCTGCCATTTTGAACGTATGAGATGGGGATGACTTTATGGTCATGGATTTGAAATATCAAGGCATGATTTGGATTAATTAGTACCCAGACAAACTTTTCTGTTTAGCAAATAGTTAACTGTTGTCTACTCTTAGTGCACTCTACATTATACGGTAGTTACTGTTAGACTGACCTACCTTTCCCTTAAACCTACTGCTGTTGAGTTGAGTCCTACTCATAATGACTCTATAGGGCATAGAACTGCCCCACAGGGTCTTCAAGGCTGTAATCTATGTGGAAATAGGCTGCCACATCTTTCTTCTGAAGTGGCTTCAAATGGCAATCCTTTCAGTTGTGGGTTGAGTATTTAACCACTGTGCCACCAGGACTCCCTAAACTAAAACTAAACCCATTGCCTTTTCACAGATTTCAGTTCACAGTGACCCTATAAGACAAAGTAGAACTGCTCCATAGGGAGCAGTTTCCAAGAAACAGCAGGTGGATTCTAACTGCCCATTTTTTTGGTTAGCAGCCGCTGTGCCACTATGGTTCCCCAGGACTCATGTGTAACCTTTCTGAAGGCAAAGACTGTGGCTAAATCTCTTTTATCTCCAAGATGCCTACAGCAGTACTCTGCACAGAGCATACATTGCTAAGCTGAAGTTAACGTCATATTGTCATCGATTGAATTGTGTCCCCCCAAAATGTCTGTCAAGTTGTCTAGGGCATGATTCCCAGTGTTGTCTGAATGTCTACTACTTTGTCAGATAAGACTTCCCTATGTGCTGTAAATCCTATCACTATGATGTAATGAGATGTACCAGTGGCAGTTATATTGGTGAGATCTCCAAGATTAGAGAGTGTCTGAGACCCATCTCTTGAGATATGAAAAAGAAAAGCAGGCAGAGAGACACGGGGACCTCATACTACCAAGAAAGCAGTGCAGGGAGCAAACCATGTTCTTTGAATCTGAGATTCTTTCACAGAGAAGTTCCAAGATTAGGGGAAGATAGATGACAAGCACTGTCCTGCAGAGCTGACAGAAAAAGCCTTGCCCTGGAGCTGATGCCCTGAATGTGGACTTTTAGCCTACTGGACTGTGAAAGAACAGATAGAAAGTTCTATTTGTTAAAGCCACCCACTTGTGGTATTTCTGTTATAGCAACCCTAATCTGACCAATGTACTTACAGACAAGTAAGGTATTGGGCTCCAAAACCAAACAAATTTACACAGAACAACAAAAAAGAAACCTAACACTTTTCATTGTCCCCTTCCTGCAGATTTCTTGGGAAACTGAATCAGCATTCAAGTGCACTTGGTTTTCTTTTAACTGTCTTGCTTTTTATGAATATGTTGATATTTTGTCTCCCATAGCAGAGACCCATATGATGAAGTCTATTGTTGCATGGGAAGGACAGCGTGTCATGAAGTGAAAAGTTTAAATGGAAGAACCTCTTCCCCAGCCCAAGCTGTGAATGTTGCTACTTATTCCCCCTTGTTCTTGTCTTTAGTGTAAATTTTTTTACAGTGGTTTTCTCCATGCTGAGCTAGAATCAATTGCAAGCTCATCTGACATATTTATTTAAAAATAGCTTGTAATGTATTTTGGAGTCAGTATTGATTCCACTTGTCTTTGTGATTGCATCGCTGACTGTTGTTTTTGTTAGGTTGCAATTGCCCAGTCAAGTAATAGGCTCTGAGATTCTATCAGTGCCTACTCTTTGTATGTCGAAATTGCTGGATAGTAATTCGATTGGATCTTTGCCTGATGTTTTAACACTCCTGTCTTCCAGATTGCTCTTACTGGAGAAGTATTTGTCCCAATGAGTTGTGACACCCTGATAAAAATAAACAAGGCAAGAAAACACGAGATTGTGTGTACTTCTTTGTGTGACACTTGTCTGAGCTCATGCTGTGACTCAGGCTGACTTTTGCGGATACTGTATGTTCCAGGTATCTATTGCTGCGTAACAGACCACTCCTAAGTGTCATGGCATAAAACCACTATTTTATTATGCTCATGGAGTGTATGGGTGGGTATTTATACAGGACAAAGCAAAAGTTGTTTGTCTTTATTCCATGAAGGCTGGGAGCTCTGCTAGGAAGACTCAGACAACTAGGGTGACTTTCATATCTGAATAGTAAAATCATGTAGAGTTCTTCAGTCATATGTATGGCTCTTGGGCTAGGATGATTCAAAAAAAGGCACTACTTAAAGGCTTATCCTGTGGTCTTTCACTTGGCTTGGGCTTCCTTATAGCATAGTGGCTGTAGGGTCGTTGTGCTTCTTACATGGCACGACCCACAGTGAGTGTTCCCAGTGAACAAAGTTGAAGCTCTATGTATGACTTTTTTCGACCTAGTCTCAGAGGTCATATGGTGTTACTTCTGCTGTATTCTCTGGGTTACGAGTAAATCACCAGCATCACAGACTCAAAGGGGAGGGAATGGCTGGATTCCACCCCTCCATGGGAAGAATATCAAAGTATTTGCCACCATCTTTAAAATCTTTGCAATGAATTTTTTGCTTTTTAGATCAAATCTGGTTTCCATAATTTTTGGAAAACAATGGATTTATTGGGTCAAGGGATAAGTTCATTAAGTACCTATTAAAATATGCAGAAACCTGGTAAGGAATAAGATAGAAGAAAAACATACATTCTGACAAGCCAAAGCCAAGTGCCGTTGAGTCGGATAGAAGTTGCAATTTAATCAGAAGGTGATATTCAGATACATAAAAAATGGAATATCACATTTAGAAAATAAAGTATCAAGGAGTGCAAATCAGTATATCCTACAACTTGGCTGTTATAGTTAAGGAATTTCTATAATAGGTAGATACTGTAGATCTCATCCAAAGGAATGCATCTAATAGAACTACTCATAGTAGTGAATACCAACCGAGCAACTCTTGAGCAGATCTCAAGCTCATGAAAGGAGGGATCAGATGTACACAGAGCTTTGGGGCTGGAGACTATTTATTCCAACTCTTTTAATGAATAGATAGGGAAATGAAGGCCCAAAATGTAACACCATGGGCAGTCCAGGAGAATAACCGATGGCATAGCTGCTAAGAGCTAGCCAAAAGGTCAGCAGTTCGAATCCACCAGGCTCTCCTTGGAAACTCTGTGGAGTAGTTCTACTCTGTCCTGTAGGGTCCCTATGAGTCAGAGTTGACTCAGTGGTGGTGGGTTTGATTTTGGTGTGGGCAGTCCAGGGAAGGAGAAGAAATATCTGCATATTCAGCTGATGACCTCACCAATGCCAAGTGTAACTTCTGTGACTGCTGGCTCAGTGACGTTAATGAGGGAGAATGGGTAGAGCTACGTTAGTGGGGTGGGACTCACTCTGGATTGCATGGAGGTAATCTGGAGAAATAAAAGGAAAGTGAATTGACCAGAGTACTGAGAAATTTATACCACCACTAAAAAGTAGCTTTAGAATAGAGTGCATCCTTTCGACATCAGGTTCCTGAACCAAAATTCTCTCAGACCAAAGAAAGACAGATGGAATAACACAAGGACCTTGATGCAAAGCCAACAAAGAGGGAAAACCATCCCCCAGAGCAGACATCCTGAGGTTGGACTTACAGCCTACTGAACTGTAAGAATAAACTTTTCTTTGTAAAAACCGTTCACTCATGGTATTTCTATTAGAGTAGTACCAAGTGATCAAGACACTAATTGAAAAAAACAAAGAAGCCTGTTGTCATGGAGTTGATTCCAACTCCTGACAAACCTATACTAGCTGTTACTTCTTCCCCTTAGGGTCACAGGAAGACCTCAAAAGGGCAGGAAAGATGAGATCCCCTAGGGAAGGGTTTCTTGCAGGGAGGGGCCAGCAAGTACTTTGAACGAGAGTGAAATCCATGCCAGCAATGGATAGGTATAGGTAAGCATTAGGTGAACAGCAGAAATGAACAGCAGAACCTCAGCAGAAGGCAAATCACTCTTGAACTGCCCAAGGCCCATTGGCCAGTGATTGGATGAAGTGAGACTTCAACTCGGGGCACTCGAAACTCAATCCTGTGTTATCTTCTTCTCTGGAATGATTTACTGACACCTTTTATGTTTCAGTGCTCTGAAAAGAATTTACTTTACGATTTTCAATCAACATAGTGACTAAGCCAAATACAACAACTATTTTCCTGAGGATAAAAGTCCACCTTTAAAAAAACTTTGCTAAGAGTTGTTCTGGAAACCCTGGTAGTACAGTGGTTAACTACTACAGCTGCTAATAAAAGCTTGGCAGTTCGAATCTGCTAGGTGCTCCTTGTAAACTCTGTAAAGCGGTTCTCTTCAGTCTTATAGGGTCACTAGTAGTCAGAATTGACTCGACAGCAGTGGTTTTTTTTGAAGAGTTGTTCTTATTAGCCATTGCACATTTGAAATTGAGAGATAATTTTACACAAATGCTAGAAAGCCTGAGCACATGTGTCTTAAATCAACTGTGCCAGTCTTAAAGTGTTTTATATGTGAAGAAGAGAATTCCATAGCAGGCATTTTTTGGCCCCTGACAGAATTTCTCCTTAAAAAAATGTAAATCCCATTGCTAGCTATATGATTCTCCTGTGATTTCCTAATCCTTCTCTAAATTACGCTTAGAGGAGATAAGATGGATTATGTATGATTTCCCATATTTTATGAAAGAGTTAAATGCAGACTTTCTGTAAACTTACTCTCAAGGTCTTCTAAATAATACGAACAACAAAACTTAAGGTGAATCACTTGTTGTAAAGTATGTTCTGTGGAGTCAGATTGTTTGTCAGACTCTAGAGAGCTGTGATGGTTTGACCCATAGAGGTTGTTTTCAGACATTCATGCAGAAACACCAGCTGTTTCCGGGAGATTTAACGTACCAGCATACCCATGAGTTTTTGAAGCAAGGCTCCACTCCACTCTTGTTTTGTTTTTAGTAGAATTAGAGGGGTAGAATTGATATGCTCTTTCAAAAGGAAGGTAAATTGAGTTCTGTCTTCTAGTATGGCTTGTTGAACACCTTGCAATGCAGATGTGATGCTGCTGGCCAACTGGTGACTTGTGTGCAGGAATTTTTGTATATTTTACAAAGCAAACATAAATCCACTGAATCAGTCCTGACCAAAAGCCAAACTAAGGAAACCTTTGAAGTCTAGATTGAAAATCCACTGCAGCATTCACTTCATGTAGGCTAATGAATTTTAAAAGTGAGAGGGTGTTAAATTAAAAAAACGAGGTCTGCCAGTGAAGTTCACAAACTCATCCTAGAAAAAGTGCTGCATACCTCATTGCTGAGTATCGCTACGGTCACCTTCGAAGTACGCCCTTTGGGAAGCTGTGCACAGGTGCCAGTGCCTGGTCCAACCTTCCAAGCAGTTTTGGAAATCTTTTTCTGAAATGGCCATCAGAGCTGTCATTGTATTACCCTTGGTGTCCTGAATGTCACCAAAATGTCTTCCTTTCAGTATGCGTTTTATCTTCAGGTAAATGAAAAAGTCTTTGAGGGCCAGGTCAGGTGAGTAGGGAGGGCATTCCAATGCAGTTATTTGTCTTCTGGCTAAAAACTCCGTCACAGACAACTAGACAATTAAGTTCTCAAACTTGCCACCACACCACTGTGTGTAATGGCTGTTCCAGAAGGAGTTCCAAAATTGCTGTGAAGAGTGGACTAGGCACTGGCATTGGTGCATAGCTTCCCAAGGGGAGTACTTGGAAGCTGATCATAGCAATATTCAGCAGTGAGGTGCATAGCACTTATTATGTTCCTGGACTTCATTGTTGGACCTCATAGCCTAGTTGCATTCATCTGCTCCCCACCACAGGCAAGACTTCAGGGAATTGCCATAATTTCACAGGTAAGAAGAAAGGAATAAAGAGACAGAGTAGTTCCTGATTAAAAAAATAACAAAGTCTGTATCGCCGAATTCCATCATTGGTTTTTACCTCAGTTCAAACTTTAAAATGTTTTCTCAAATGGTTGTGTATTTGACACATAGGAATAAAATTCAAAGTGATAGTCTAAGCTTTTAGAATAAGCAAAATCCATTGCAGGAGCAAGATGATACACATGAATGTTCATAAAAGTGGTGAAATGCAGGAATGTCTCTAAAAGTTGTTTTAAGGCATTGAGATAATCTAGATGGAGTTCATACACATCCAGAGGAATAGTCTGCATAAGCATGATCAAACACTAAACCCATTGCCTTCTAATTGACTCTGACTAACTGCAGCCCCATAGAACTGCCCCATAAGGTTTCCAAGGAGCAGCTGGTGGATTCAAACTATCAACCTGATGGTTAGCAGCCAAGTGTTTAGCCACTGAGCCTCCTTAATTGTAACCACTTTACTGTATACTTGTAGGGAAAAGGGGATTTCCAGACAAGTGATGCACTTGTCTGCTAACTAGAAGGCTGGAGGTCAAAGTGCATCTGGACTCACCTTCGAAGAGAAGCCTGCTGACCTACTTGTTCAAATCAATCATTGAAAACTCTATGGAGCACAGTTCTACTCTGACACATGAGGTTGCCATGACTTGGAATCAACTCAGTGGCAAACAGTTTTTAGGATATAGGAAATTGAAGCCCCAAATATGCTATGACTGATATGATCCAGGTCATATATTTATAAAAAAAATTTATGTGGACAAATAAAAGTTAAATGTCTGAATATTCAAACATCAATCTGACTCAATTAAATGAGTGTCTTTAGAATACCACTGTCAAGTGTGAGAATTACTTTTAGATCTGGTTTAAGAGACCTAAGGTTATTTAGCTTCCATTCAGTTCCTCCTTTGATAGTAATGAATGAGTGGTCTCCTGGCATAGGAACGTGGCCTTCTGTTTCTTATGTTTTCCACTCAGGCTGAGCTTATACTTTTTAGCTGCCGTGGAGTCTGCTTTGGCTCATGGTGAACTTACGTATAGCAAAAAGAAAAGTTGTGTTCTGCCGCCACCTTCATATCCATTGGTATGTCTGAGACCATTGTTGTGGTAATTATGTCAGTCTGTCTCATTGAGGGTTTCTCTTGTTCCATCAGCCCTCTAATTTACAAAACATGATGTCCTCTTCTACTGACTGGTCTTTCCTGATGACACATCCAAAATAAACCAAAAATGCTTTGCTATCCAGTCGATCGTGACTCATAGTGACCCTATAGACAGACAGAACTGACCCATGGAGTTTTCAAGGAGCACATGATGGGTTTGAACCGCTGACCTTCTGGTTAGCAACCATAGCACTTAACCACTATGCCACCAGAATTTCCACAAATACACTGGTTGAAGTCCTGCAATCTTTGCTTCTGAGGAACATTCTGGTTGTATTTCTTCTAAGACTGATCTGTTTATTCCTCTGGAAGTCCATGATATATTGAACATTCTTTATCAGTACTATAATTCAAAGGCATTAATTCTTCATTTGTAAATTTATTTTAAAAAACTTGTTGCCGTTGATTCAATTCCAACTTAGCCAAGCCAAGAGACGATGGAAAATGAGGGAACTATCTCTAGATCCAGTGCTTCTGGATTTATTTTACAAAGCACCCAGCAAGAGGGCTGTTTTTTAGGTACCACCACCTGTGTGTATTTTATAAGTGTACTTATGTGTGTGTGTGTTTATATACATATGTGTGTATGTATAAGTCAGACATTAAGTTCAGAACTCATCCTAGAATCCTCATTGCTGAATATCACTATAGTCACCTTTGAAGTACTCCCTTTGTGAAGCTGTGCACTGGTACCAGTGCGTAGTCCACCCTTCAGAGCACTTTTTCTAGGGTGAGTTTGCAAAATTAATTGTCTGACCTTGTCTGATGACAGCTGTCCAGAAAAAGTTCTAAAATTGATTTGAAAGGTGGATTTAGTGCTGTCATGGGTGCATGGCTTCCCAAGGGGAGTACTTCTAAGGAGACCTTAGTGATATTCAGCAATGAGATATACAGCGCTTTTTCTAGGATGAGTTCACAAACTTAATTATCATGCCTCGTGTGTGTAGTATATATATGCATGTATATGTGCGTGTATATATATGTACATATATATATACACACACATATCTACATATACATATATAGATGTATACATAAAGCTCGGTATTTAGAGTGTCCAAATTGGCTTGGCAAAGCATAAAAGTAACACCTGACATACATCTCTATCTTCTGAAATCATGGAGTGGGCCAGGAGCCATATGTATTGCACGGTTTTTCAGTGTGCTACTTCTCAGATGAGACGATTGTGAGGATGGCACAGGGCCAGGCAGTGCTGCATTCTCTTGTATGTAGGGTTGCTAGGAATTGGAACTGATTAGAAAGCACCCAATGATAACAAGTTCTCCAGAACATACTACAGTGTATAGGAGCAGGATTTCCCTGGCAAGGAAATGAGTTAGAATGCTTAGAAACTAGAATTTTTAAAAAAGAAAGAGAGGTGGAATGACATGAACAGTTAGCTTTGCTATGTAACAACCAGCCACAAAATTGTAGTGACATAGTGATTGCCTAGGATTGCTCTGCTGCCTTCAGCTGCCCTTGTCTGGGCTGGGTTCCAGCCTGCAGCTTCCGTTTGGTCCAGTGGGCGACCTAGAGGTTGTTCTTCTCATAGCCAGAGCAGATTCTCAAGGGCATAGCCCCTGCTTACATCACATTTACTTATATTCCGTTGAGTAAAGCAAGTCACATGGCCTAGTGCAAAGTCAAGCAGGTAAGTAGATAGCTGTCCCATGAAGGTGGAGAGAAAAGAGTGAATATTTGCTGAAAAGTAATCTAATCTACCACAAATGATTTGTATACGATCTTTAATATGTTAGTGTTTTACTCTGTAGTGGGAGACTGGCTTGACACTTTGGTCCTTCAGATGAGGCTGGAAAGATAGAAAGGCTACATTAATAACAATAATAGCAATGATCTTTCACACTTATGAAAGTGGGGTCTTACACCAAACCCGCTGCCATAGACTTGATTCTAATTCATAGCAACCCTATAAGACAGAGTAGAATTGCCCCATAGAGTTTCTAAGGACCACCTGGTAGATTTGAACTGCCAGCATTTTGATTAGCAGCTGTCAGCATTTTGATTAGCAGCTGTTGCACTTAACTACTATGCCACCTGGGTTTCCCAGAATCTTATAGGCCATGATGGTAATAAATAATTGTAGGAGAAGCACTATACAGAACTTACTGTCAGACATTGTGTTGGTATTTTACCAAAATCAATCCATTGAACCCTCATAGTAACTCTGTGAAATACTATTATTATCTGCATTGTTACATGAGGAAACTGCAGCACACAGAAGTAGCTTGCCCAGGGTTACACACCTCTAAGAAGTGGTGGGAAGAGACGTAAACCCAGGCAATCTGGCTTGTAGTCTATGTTCTTAACATTCTACTAAAACCAAAAACCAAACCTGTTGCTATTGAGTCGATTCTGACTCATAGCAACCCTATACAATGGAGCTCAACTGCCCCATACAGTTTCCAAGTAGTGGCTGGTAGATTTGAACTAACAACCTTTAGGGTAGCAGCTAAGCTCTTAACCACATGCCATCTGGGTGCCAACCTATTACGTTGAATTATTCTAAGGGCGGAGGGCCAACACAATCTAATTTACATTTAAAAAGTCATTCTAGATGCTTTCCATGGAAAGAATGGAGTACAGAGTGAAAGTGATGATTTTAGTGATATTAGTGTTATTCAGAATACCATCCATAGACTGGTAAGAGACCACGAGCTAATACCCAGACAAAACCAAACCCACTTCCTTCACGTTGATTCTGACTCAAGCCCTCTAGGATAGAGTAGAACTGCCCCATAGTGTTTCCAAGGAGTGCCTGGTAGATACGAATTGCCAGCCTTTTGGTCAGCAGCAGTAGCACTTAACCATTACATCACCAGGGTTTCCTGTCTGTTACCTGTCCATAACAACACAGCTACAGAAGCTGAGAGGAAACATTCATTTTATTTTTAAAATACTGTCTTTTAAGTGAAAGTTTACCATCCAAGCCCATTTACCATATGAACACCTCCCCGCTCCAATATACCTCTATGCAATTCTAGCTGCTCTTCCAACCCTGTGACAGTGCACTCCTCCTTTCTACATTGTACTTCCCTTAGTCATTCAGCTGACTCCTGTCCCCTCCTCTCTACCTTCCTATTGCAGCAGAGAAAGTGTTTAAAAACTCTTACAGGAATTTAAAATCATTCTAAGACCCAAAGGTGTGATTGTTTTTCTAGTAACTCATCTTTCTTGTTGGTTGCAACTATATTGGTTCACAATTAAGTTAGAAATTAAACAGGAAACCAAACCAAACTAAAACCCCAAACCCCTCTCCTCCAAAACAAAAAACTGGCCTTTCATCACAGACAGATTTGAAAGTCCTGAGTAAAAGACTATTGCAATAACCTAGGCAAGAGTTTATTAATGCTGGCTTAGACCAAGGGGTGCTTGTGAAAAAAGGAAAGAAGTGCATAGATCTGATAAAACTCTAAGGAGTGGCTCAGGGCTAATTACTAGCATTTTACAGATGTAAAGAGGGAGAGGACAAAGATTACTGGGTAAGTTTAAAGAGGCAGAATCACTTCTTTCCTGCTGTTGAGTCCTGCATGCTGTTAGCTATTGCACTTTAAGAAAAACATCAGAAAGAAATACAATTCTATTTGAGACCCAGGGAATAGGAACTTAGAGGAAATTTTAGTGATTTTCAGGTTAGGCTCAATGTTTGTTTTAATACTTTAGAGTGGCCAATGCAGCTTGCCTGAAATTTTCCTGGTCTTAGTACTGACACCTTGGATCTTGAAAATCCTCAGTCCCTGACAGACTAGGATGATCAACCACTCTTCATTTATGTGATAAAATTATGTTATATTATCTTAGGGTCCCTTTTCCTAGTAGGACTCCTACATGTCCAACCATGTGTTTAACTTTCCCTCGGGCCTATTTCATGAGGTTCTGCTTTCCTGAAAGAATAGCCAGAGGAAGCATAACATAGATGAAGAGTTTGAGTGAAGTCTCACTGGAATAGATTTCAAAAGAGGTACAGAAATGGGAGTAAAGATGATATGCTACTTATTCAGACATCTGTTAGAACTTTTTTTCCTATGAGATCTGGAGCTTTTCACAAATTACTGACTTAGATTTGGAGACTTTATTTTTCCTTGGGGTAGAGAAAGAAACAAGGACAACTATTACATCCCTCAGATAAAGAACAGCTAGTTGGGGCTTGGGAGTATCAACAACTATAAGAAGACGTGACAGTCTCATTTTAGGGTGCATAAAAGTGAAAGGATGAAACAGTACTCTTCTCCCCCACCCCCACACTCTAGGAAAGTAGCTTGCAGCATTATTAGAGAATCTACTGTGAGGGACAATTCTATAAGCAGAGAGGGTAAAAGGAACATCAGATCAAAGCAGGCAGTAGAGTATGAAAATACAAATTCATGTTTTGTAAACAGTGCTTTTGAGGGAAAAATCACCTGTCAATCTAAAAATGAGTTTTTCCAATTAAGAACTCAGTCCAGAGTCTCTCTTATTAGTGGCTGGGAGGATCTTTGGATCTTTCATCCCACTGGTGAGTGGGGCTCTGTTCGTAGTTACCTGGTACTGCTTTGACAGAAATACTAAAGAAGAGTTTATGCTCACATAACTCAGTAGGCTACCCACTGCCATCGAGTCTTGTCTGACTCATAGCGACCCTATAGGTCAGAGTAGAACTGCCCCATAGAATTTCCAAGGAACACCTGGTGGATTTGAACTGCCGACCTTTTGGTTTGCAGACGTAGCACTTAACCCACTACACCACGAAGGTTTCCGGTCTAGTAGGCTAGAAGTTGGTATTTAGGATACTGGCTCCAGGAGCTTGTACTAGCTATCTGACTGTTCTGGAGGAAGGTCCTTGTGTTGCATTAGTCTTTCTTTGGTCTGAGAGCATCTCAGTACAGGAACTTCAGGTCTGAAGGACGTGCTCTGCTCTTGGCTGCTTTTTTGATGGCATGAGGTCCCCAAATCTGTCTGCTAGCTTCTTTCCTTTATATCTCAAGAGACTGCCTCAAGGCACAAAATAATCTTATACGCTGAGTCCTGTCCCACCAACACAACTGTGCCCATACACCCTCATTAACATCATAAAGGTAGGATTTTCGACATGGAGGAACATCACAAAATACCATGCATCATGGTCCAAGCAAACCACCACACACATTTTGGGGGAAACACAGTTCAATCCACAACAGGCCCAGTGTTGGTTTTGCAGTCTCTTGACTCATTCCCTAATGGGCTTTTACTGACCCCTTGATGCCTATGTGCTAGGGTGCTGTTTAATCATTAATTCATATCATCATATAGATCTAGTCCTTAAGAGAGGACCACTGTCTTGGCTTTTGGATGTAGCATTTCTACTTTCTCTTGGACAGTCTGTTTGGTGAAGCTTGGGCCACTGTGTAGCTCTTGCCTGTGTCTTCTCTTGATGGCAAGATGTGCTCCCCTTCTCCTCATACACGTGCTAGAAAGGATCATTTCAAACCATGATATCATCAGTTCGTTTCTCAAGGGTCAAAAGTGAATTGTGTCATGCAAGTAAGACCACAAATCAGCTTAGCCCTGTGTCAGCATTCTCCTGAAGAGGCTCACTCTCTAGCACTGAGACATTGCCCCTGGGACTGAGGTCTTCTACCCCCATCATTAGGGTAAAGATGGAGTTCCACGTGACCTGGAGTATTTAACTGCTGAGCTAAACCCCTCAAGCTTGGAAGTTCTTGATTACCAACACTAGCTCCACTCAAGCATGACTTGGACACTGCCCTGTGGATATTAAATATTGGATTACACTGTTACTTCCTTACAGGGGCCTGACCTACTGCTAGGTCAGGTCTCTTGTCATAGAACTGGCTTCACTCCCTTTCCCACTTTGGCTGAGGTCATAGCATGCCTCATGGCCAAGCTCACTGCAGTTATGACAGCTGGAGTTTACAAAAATGTGAAGGACAGTGATTAGCTATGTGGACTACCAAACAAAAGAGGATGAAGACAGCTGCTTGGGGCATATGGCATAACATTAACAGATGATGGAGAGAAAGCAGGACTGCTCAATTCTGTGTAGACTTCTGGCTTCGCTATTAAGTAGAGTAGTTGTCAAATGTGGTTAAGAGAGATTGATGCATAGGTGATGAGGAATAAGAGGGCATTTAGATGTTTAAAATAAAATTGCCTATACATTTCAGGTAAATTATTCCCGGATGCAGGCAGACTTTTCACATGGGACTGTTTAATCTTGATGAATAATGGTCTAAAAACCTGAAGGAAACAGGATATGGTCAATTATTCTATTTTCCAAAAGAGGAAAATGTGAGTTTCAAAAACTAAAGACACATCACTTTAAAGTTTTTCCACATGAAAAAAAAATGAAAATAGCTTTAGCCAGATTATTCTTAGTGCTTAGAAAGGAGTGTGTTGATTAATCCAAGGTCAATAAATGACTAGTAAGTCATCAGAGGGATTTTCTGGGTGATGCAAATACTTAATGTGTTTAGTTGCTAACTGAGAAGTTGGAACTCTGATTCCAACCAGAGATACTTGGTGATCTACTGCTGAAAAACCAGCCTATGGAGTGCAATTCTACTCTGACACACATAGGGTAGCCCTGAGCTGGAATCCACTTGAGCATAAATGGATTCAGAAACTAAAGTAGCTTCACTTCCCCGGCCCCTCCCCTCATCTCCCCTCGCCTCCCCTCCCCTCCCCACTGACCCCCCACTGATCCACTGATGATGCACCCACCCAGAAGTGTCAAAGTGGAAAACATGCATTCCTGTTGATCTACAATGAGTCTGAACTCTAAAGCTAAGACCACACCTCCCCCTAAATGTTTACTTTCATCACTTAGAATCAAGAGGGAACTTGCTCACTGGAACTAAGACCTTGTCTCCGCTAGGCCTTCTATCCCCATCCTTAGGGATGAAAAAGAAGACCCTCAAATCCTCCTCTTCGTGCCACTAAACACTCATACCATTCCCTGCACTGAATCCATGAGGACTAATTTTATGCCCTCTCCTTTGAATCTTCTATCATCAAATTATATCACCCACCATTACTCATGAGGAGCTCTGATGGTGCCATGGCTCAGAGCTCAGCTGCTAACCAAGAGGTCCGTAGTTAGAATTCACCAGCTGCTCCTGGGAAACCCTATGGGGCAGTTCTACTCTGTCCTACAGGGTTGCTATGAGCCAGAATCAAATTGATAGCAAACAGCTTGGGCTTACACTGCTTGTATGCTGGGTTTAGACCATGGGGTGATTCTCCAAATTTCTTGCTAATTTTGGATTCTGGCCCATTATTATTCTGTCCAACAAGATTCTTGTCCTAAATCTTAGTGATTTTAATGTGTATAATGGATTGTTTCAACAACCTGAGCTTTTAATTCCTTGACTTCAGTTGTTCCAAGAATCTTGTCTTTCATCCTGTGTCAGCCGCTTGTTTCCACTGCCATACTCTAGATTATATTGATAACTGCACCTTTCTGTAATCTTTGTTTCATTCTTCCCACTCTCTGACCACCATCTCCGAATTTTCCAGCTTGTTCTCTCCAGTAAGGTGCTTTTATCCCCCTCTCCAATCTACAGTGCACTGACCCTACCACCTTTTTTTCTGTGTTTTCATCCATTGTTGGTTTCTCTTCCTTCTCACTGAGCTAGGTTTACATATTCGTTTAATTAAAACACTCTGTTGCACACATCCTCATGTTTTGGCGTGTGTCTTCTTTATATTCAATGAGAAAAAAATATAACCCTACTTAAAATGATCTTTTTGATTACTCTAGGCATGCAGCTGAATATGGTAGAGAAAACTTCACAACCATATTGCTGGCCAAGTACTGTTGAGTCACGACCCTAGACCATAATGATATTGGCTAGTTTTATTATACAGCTGTGACTGATAGCCTCAAGCGGGCCTATAAATGCCATCCAAGAAATCATAAATTCTGTATCTGTTCATTCTTTTACTCTCTCAGATAACCATTTCATCTTCTCCCTATGTCTCTAAAGCTTCAACATCTCCTATCCCATTTTCTTTCTCAGTTGATGACTTGGCCTCTGGCTTCACTGGGAAAATGGAAGAATCAGAAGAAAACTATGATGGACTCCGTCACCAAATCTACTCATCTGCCAATATCTGAACTCACCTGCTCTGCCTTCCTTTTGCCTCTTATGACCCACTGCCATTGAGTTGATTCTGACTCCTAGAATTTCCAAGGAGCTCCTGGCAGATTTGAACTGCCAACCTTTTGGTTAGCAGATATTGCACTTAACTACTCTCCTATTACTACAGCTGAACTACCTGTGCACCTCTCTAGAGGTGTCCTCTCCACCTGAGTAGTAGATTCTGTCCCCTTTTGCCTCAGCATCACTCCAGTAATTTTCCTGTCTCTTACCTGTATTATCAACATTTTTCTTCTCTATGAGATCGTTCCTATTTGTTATTTCTCAGTTCTTAAAAATCCTCTTCTTGATGACACATTTGCCATTTGCCAACAATTTCTGCTCTGTTTCATTGCTCCCCTTGGGCAAAATTTCTCTAAGACTGTCTAGGTTTGCTGGCTCCAATTACTCTTCTGACATTCAACAAACCACTTCAGTCGGATTTTCAACCTCCTGACACTTTTGGAATGGCTACGTGTAATGGTCAGCTCCCTAGTCCTTATCTTACTTGAGCTAACAGCATCTGACCTAGTTGTACACTTCCTCTTTCTTCAACAGACTTTATTTATTTTGCTTCTAGGATACAATGCTATCTTGTTTTTCTTCCTACTTTACCAATTGATCCATTTTAAATGTTTTCTGGTTCTTCTTCCTTCTCCCAAACATTTTAATGTTGCCATATCTCAGGGCCCAGGGCTTGCGTCTACCTTGATCTTTGTGAGTGTATTGAATCTCATGGCTGTAAAAGTTACCTCTATGCCAATCACTTCCAGTAGTCTCTAGCCAAAACCTTTCTTTTGAACTCTAGACTTGTGTTTCCAAGATGCCCTAACTGAACTTATGATCATATTAAACGATCTCCTGCCTTCCGTGTCACAGTTGACTACCACTGTCTAGTTTCTCAAGTTAAAAATCTTGGTATGCCTTCTCTCTCTCGTAATCACATATAGTCCATCAGCAAACTCTGGTGACTTCGCCTTCGGGATAAGATAGATTCTGACCATTTCTTGTCATAAGCACTCTCACTGTTTCCATCCTGGTCCAACATCAACTCTCATCTGGATTGCTGCAGTAACATCTTAACAAAGCTTATTTTTCTATTTTTATAAAATAGAAATATTTATAAAATATTTATAAAACAACCCAAATTATTTTTTTGAGATGTAAATCAGACCATGTTACTCTTCATCTCAAAAACCACCATTCTGAGTGATGAGCTCGTTGCCACTCTAATGTCATCTCGTACCCTTTTTCTGAAAAGATTCACTCTTCTCTGGCCATGCTGATTTGCCTGTTGTTTAGTTATATGCTGGTCTTGCTTTCTTTGCCTTAGTGTCTTTGTGCTGGTTGTTCCCACTGCACAAATGCCCTTTCCACAGAGAGTTGTGTGGCTTATTCCTTCACTGTTCACCTGTCACCTTTCTAATGAAGATCTAAATGATTTATTACTTAAAAGTGCATTCCTCCCTGCCATTACTTTTGATTCCCTTGTTTTATTCATCTGATACTGCTCTAACAGAAAATACCACAAGCGGATGGCTTTAGCAAACAAAAGTTCATTCTTACACAGTCCAGTTGGTTAGAAGTCTGAATTCAGGGTATCTTTTCCAGGGGAAGACTTTCCTTCTGTCAGCGCTGGAAGGAAGTTCTTGTGTTGTTTCAGTCTTTGCTCAGGGTGCCTCTTGGCCTCAGAACCTCGTGTCTGAAGGACGCACTCTACTCCTGGTGCTGCTTTCTTGAAGGCAGGAGGTTCCCAACTCTCTACTTGCTTCGCTTTCCTTCCATCTCTTGCAGGATGGAAGGATAAAAGGTGGTACAATCCACACTCCAGGGAAACTCCCTTTATGTTGGAGCAGGGAGGTGATCTTAGGAAGGGTGTTGCAGTCCCGCCACAATCTACTTTATCTTAACCCTCGCTGTTAGCCACAGGCAGAGCTTAGATTTACAGCATAGGAAAAACCACAAAATGGAGGGCAGTCATACAATATTGGGAATCCTGGCCCAGTAAATTACTATGTGCATTATTTGGGGGACACAATTCAATCCATGAGACTCCTTCTACCTTTTTCTCTTTTTCATTGGACTGATCATCTTCTAACATACTGTATGGAAAACCTGGTGTTATAGTGGTTAAGTGCTACAGCTGTTAACATAAAGGTCAGCAATTTGAATCCACTATATGCTCCTTGGAAACTCTATAGAGCAGTTGCACACTATCCTACAGGATTGCTATGAGTTAGAATTAACTCAACGGCAGTGGGGCTTTTTTTTTAGTGGGCAGCATACTATATAACTCACGTACGTGTTGTATTTAGTATTTACTTTTAACCTCCACTAGAATGTAAATTCCATAATGGCAAGAATCTTTCTTTTGAGCACTGACATATGTCAAGGACTTAGAATACTAGTGCTGTATAGTAGGTGTTGAGTAAGAAAATTTTGAATAAATGACTGAGTTCCAGTTTTTAGATGTGTTCCTGTTCTTTTAAGGGCTCTTTCTTATTCCAGTTAGCTGTGGTCAAGGATATATAAAGTCTCATGTAAGTAAATAGTACTGTTCCCCCCTGGGTTGGCGTAGGGCAGCTTCTCTGAGAAAGTGGATGGGAATAGAAAGGCTGCAATCTACCCAGTTGGGTTCATAAAAATTTTGAACAACTGTTGGGTTTGGGGTGAGCTTTAGATGTTGAACTGGATGAGCTTGAAGATTTCTTTAAAATTCAACATTGTATGATATTTGCCCCGGAATGTTGATTTGTAGACATTAGTGTTATACAGGATGAAATTTCTGTTATTCATTAGATTTCTCATCTTGGCTCTTTTTCATTTAAGAGTTTTATTTTCAACTTTGGTGACTTAGAAGATAATAAAGTTATCAGAAGATATACACAGAGAGATAGGAAATATATAAAATTGCAGAATTAGGGATTCAAGAGCATTTCAGTGGACTTCAATAGTGGGCCAAAAGAAATGAGGTAAAACTTAAACAAGAATCAATTGAAAGTCTAGCATTTGGAGGTAAAAAAAAAAAAAATTCAATTGTACAAGTGCAGAATGAAGGAAATCAGGCATGGCAGGAAATTATGTATAAAAGACATGAGGATTTTAGTTGATTATAAGATTCAGTGTGAGAGCCAATAGGGTGACAATCCTTCTACAGTTGAAATACAGCCGAAAATGTCCAATGCAAGCTCAAGCCGTGTTGTAGAAATACGGCCTTGGACGTGTAGCATGGAATGTAATACTCACAGAGTATTTTCGTCAAATTAGGGATCAAGAAATGGAGTTGGTTAGAAGGCACTTCCTACCCTTGTCTGAGCAGAGCAAGGTGAAATTCACCTAGGACGCAGTGCTGGGACTATACTAGTTGTTGATAGTCAGCCTCCGTTCTGATTGGGTCGTCTCTACCATTTTACTATGAAAGGTTTTGAGCCTTGTCCCTGGGGACAACATATAAGAATGCAGAGAGCCCTAGCAGTGTGTACCCTTAGGAACTTTCTGCCTTTGATTACAGGGTTATTCAGTGCTAGTGTACAAAACTGGTAGCACTAAATGGTATGCTGGTTGTGAACCCAAAGCAGACCTATGCTCAGCCACTGTTGGGAAAGAATCTTTGTTGTTTGACTCTACTGGAGGTTTGGTTGCATCCTGGTGTTTGAATTTTGTCATGTTTGGCTCCTTAGGTAAGTCTTTACTGCGACGTGCTGTCAGACATCCTAAAGAGGTACACAGCTGGGATTTAATCCGGTTTAAAGAACAGGTTACATGACTGCATTAATGTGCTAATGAATGGCAAGATGTCACCAGCATTTTCCCTCTTTGTTAACCCTGAGGTGAGGCTGAGAGCTAGAACCATCTCCTGCCTCTAAGCCCTGATTCTAAGCCCTGCAGTCTACGGACCTTTGCACTGATAGAATTCAAGGAGCCCCTGGTCTCAGATGGAAACCCTGGTATAGGTGGTTGAGTGCTGTGTCTGCTAATCAAACTGTCAGCAGTTCAGATCTACCAGGCATTCTTTGAAAACTCTATGGAGCAGTTCTACTCTGTCCTGTAGGGTCTGTATGAGTTGGAATTGACTTGAAAGTGTGCAGTTTGGGGAGGTATAGTCTTAGATATGAAAAAGAATTACATCTTCCTTTTCACTAACTCTAATTGAAATATAGCATCTTTTTCACTTAGCAGTATAGATAACAAACCCTGGCATCATTAACGCTATCTTTTCTCTGCCTCTAATGAAAATCACATTTATTTTTGTAACACATTATTAGTGTTGCAAATATCTCAACATATCACCTACTTTCATTACTGATTTTAAATTACGGTAGATTTAGACCCATACTAGCTCTATTTTTAACTCATGAATGAAGAATTCCATATATTTTCATATCATAAATATTTTAAAATTTTGATAACTGTATTTCAGTACATTGGCTTCCTCTGTAATTCCTGTGCATATATTTTATGTATTTAATAATGTTATTCAGAGAAGGACACAAACATGATTAAGAACTTCTGCTTTATAGAGGCAAATGATATTTATGCTCCTTTTCTCTCTGCCCATCCATTTAGAATGATCTCTAAACCCAGCCCATTCTCCTTCCAGGCTGGGCATTCTAAAAAATAAAGCATATGAGACAACAGGAAGTGACTTTCAAAATGTTTTCAATTTATCTGTATGTACATTTTCATAGTAGTCACCATTGTAAACACTAGACAAGAAGTTAGGTATTTGAGGATAATAGTGAAAACAGAAAGAAATTTTTCTTTATTTTCAATCTGTTTATAGCTAAGTGGCTTTCAAAATCTTCTGACTGCACAAATGTATTTCATAGCCTGACCCACTATAAACATCTACAAGCACGCACACACCTGAAACAAAAGCTACCTGAATCAAAAGCTTACTACCTTTCTTTTCTAGTCTGGTTTTTAAGAAAAAAATGCTGGCCATAACTTGCTAATTTGTTTTGGTAACTCATTAACATGTCACAATCTGAAATTTGAAAAAAAATGTCAGCCTATTTGACGAGGTGGTCATCCTAATGTGCCATGGAGTCAGTTCTGACACACAGTGACCTGATGGGGTTTCTAATCTCTAAGCACAACTCAGATATGACACATTTTTCTCCCACTCCTTTCATAGCATTTGTCATTGTGAAATAAAGTCGAGTGAGGGTCTGAACTGGGTAATCTAACATTAAGTATCTCCTATGGTTGCTGTGGCAGAAACCCTGGTGACATAGTGGTTAAATCCTAGGGCTGCTAAATCAAGAGGTCAGCAGTGTGAATCTACCAGGCACTCCTGGGAAAATCGATGGGACAGTTCTACTCTGTCCTGTAGAGTCACCCAGAGTCAGAATCAATTTGACAGCAACTGGTTGGTTGATTGGTTGGTTGGATGGTTGCTATAGTATAGTGGTTAAGTGCTCTTGCTTGCTGACCAAAAGATTAGGGTTAGGGTTAAGTCCTCTTTGGAAACTCTGTTGGACAATTTGACTGTGTCCTATAGAGTCAATGGTCAGAATCAACTTGATGGCAATGGATTTGGATTTGATTTAATGGTTGCTGTGACTCAGAATTGACTGGATAGCAAAAGGTTTGTTTTGGTCTATGTGTTATATTAAGAAGCCCTGATGATACAGTGATTAAAGAGCTTGGCTGCTAACCAATAACCAAAAGATTGGCAGTTCGAACCCACCAGTTGGCCTACAGGAGAAAGATGTGGTAGTCTCATTCCATCAAGATTTGTAACCTTTGAAACTTTATGGGGGCAGTTCTACTTTGTCCTCTAAAGTTGCTGTGAGTTGGAATAGATCCAACTACACTGGGTATGGTTTTGTGTTACGTTTATTTTTTATCTCTTGAACAATCTCAGGGAGTAGAAGATGCAAGTTGGTTGGAATTTTTATTTATTCCTTCACCACTCGCCATACCCCCACACTTGAGCACCTTGAGGGTTGACTGACGTTTATTAGATGCTCAGTAAATACTTGTTGAATAATCCTTGCGATAACAATTTTACAAGTGACAAAATTGAAGTCCTAAAGAATTTGTAACTTGTTCAGGGTCTCACAGGTTATAGGTGTTGGATCTGGATTTAAAATTACCTGCCTGATTCCAAACCACGCTCTCTTTTAAGAGAGACGGCGTGTCAGTAGACACTTGTTACTTTGGCCTTATGCATAGGGATGGTTTTGTGTCATGGAAACTTTTGCCAAATGGTTTATTGATGACATTAACTGCTCTCAAGTTGCCTCCCCACCCAACTCGTGGTGACAGGAACATATTGGAACAAAACACTGCTTGCATCTACACCGTCCACCTGATTGGTTGTGGATTAGACTGCTGTGATCCCTAGAATTTTCAATGGCTGATTTTGGGGTGTAGGTGGCCAGACCATTCTTCCTAGTCTGTTGCAGTCTGAAAGATCTTCTGAAACCTGTATAAAATTCTATCTGTGGGCAAGCCTCCCCTGACAAAGTGGTAGTACATGAGGTGCACTAGCAGGGAATTGGACCTGGATCCCTAGACAAAGATCTGGTCCTCAGGGTTTGGGCTACAATTTTATCACCCTAGTTCATGCTGAGGACCAAGGTCATATGAATGTTTTGGTCATAAATCACACATTTTGACTAAAAGTTTTCCTCATCATCGCCCAAAACAAAGACAACTAGCCGTTCAGCAGACACAGATCTGCTGATTGCAAACCACTGCCCTTACTGGAACTGTTAATGCCAAACATAATCAGAATCATCCAAGGACTAAGTCTGTTCACTCAAAGACTGAACATATCCTAGTGGCTCTCCCACAAGTTTTAACTTCATGGCATGGTGACGCAAGGATAAGGTCATTGTTTACTATTGACTAAGGCAGAGACTATCGAGGTCATGCAGCTGATTAGACCCCAGTGACCTGATTTGGGCTCTAAAGATTGAGCTAGCAAGTTCGATCTCTCAACAGGTGGCAAATTGGGCTCCCTCTCCCTCAAAGCACACAAGGATATATCGTTTTTGGTAGCTAATGACGCATGTTTATTAAGGGAAAGTACGTTCCAAAGCGGGAATGGGTCATTTTCCATGAGTGGAAAAAGACCCAGTATACATTTTTAGGGTGCTTTTTATTGGCAAAAGCAAGGAGTGATGTCATAGATGGGAGGGGAGCTATTAACTTGGTTTTTGATTGGATTTGAGGCTACTGTAGCCACTTCACAATTCCCAGGAGGAATTGTTATAATTGCATCACAACTGCCGGGAAGAACTTCTATTGGAATCACGAACTGCCAAGGGACAGTTGAAAATATGTGGCCGATCAGGTTCCCTTGGTAACCTTATCAATACTGTGTGCATTCTATAATGCAAACCAAGACCTTCGTTATTCCTAGAAAATGTTCAACTCTGGGGTAAAATATGTTAGTGTGGCAACAGAGATCAGGTTCCCTAGCTAACCTTGACAAGGCCTTCTCAAAATCCAAATGAAAGCTTTGCAAATAAAACTGTTCCTACCAAAAGAAACCCTGAGCCAAATTAGCAGTGCCTTCTCCTTTGCCCCAATACCCAAGAAGCATTGGCAATAGGCTTGATCAGATAAAAGTGACTGTCGATTGTCGCCTGGGGCAGCACTCTTGCCCTGGTCTAACAATGGGTGGCTTACTGCCCCAGCAACCAGAGGACCAACAAGACCGAAAGATTTAACAACTAATCAGGTGTCTCCAAGAAGGACACAAAGCTGCCTAGCAACATCCCAAACAGAATTGCCTCTAGCCACATGAAAAGAATTTGCTCAATGATTCGGACAGTTTGGTGATAACTACCAACATCCAAGCATAGAATGTGTTTGCGGGATTGTGAAGCTGCCCAGTTGTTTCAGGCTGTTTGGTGCAGAGCCGCGGAGGAGGCCACTTAGTGTAAAGTGGCTGGTCTCTTACACCTTGTCAAAGGGAAAAATTAATCACAGACACTGCTATTTGAAGTTTTTTCTTACCCACAAACCCATAAATTAACCATAAAAGAAAATCCTGACCCAGAATTAATCCCACCAGAAGCTTTTTTTTCACCCCAAACTGCTAATCTTTTTTATCCTGTTCCAAGTCAGGTTTACATAATTTAAAGACTGCAGGTGGGTGGAGGGCCAGTCACCTTCTAGTGACCTGCTCTCAGTCGATTTCAGTAAAAAAGAGGAGGGCAGGGTTCAATCAATTATGGTAAGATTAGCCTATGGTTGGTCTTCTGTTCTACTCTTGACTCTTCTCTGTGAGCTTTGCTGTAACCAGCCTACTGCCTGCCATTTGCTTTTCTTGGAATCAGAATGGTCTCACTATATGGATATAGAATAATTGTTCATAATAAACTTTGTATTTCAATTTCTTGTTAACAATCTTTAAATGTGGATTCAGAGTTTCAATTCAACCATGATGAGACTCAGCCAGTGGGTAGTAAACTGAAATGCAAGTTGTAATCTACAGTTTTGGATATCTGTGCCATTAAAAGGAACCCTGGTGACAGACTAACACGTGTGGTATTCGTACTTTATGGTTTAATATACATATATGAGGCTGTCCTACTGGTTTCTTTTTGGAGGAAAGGAAAGGATGGAGAGGAGGGGACAGTGTTGGTTGAGAGGATACTGGAAGTAAAGAGTGGAAAGGAACAGTGTGCTGCCACAGTGTGCAAATAGAACAGCAGAGAGGCAGGCACTCAGGTTTCATATGGAAAATTGACTTCAATTGTAAACTTTCATTTAATTACAATTCAAAAGAAAGAAGCCCTGGTGGTGCAGTGGTTAAGAGCACGGCAGCTAATCGAGGTCAGCAGTCTGAATCCACCAGCTGCTCCTTGGAAGCCCTGTGGGGCAGTTCTACCCTGTCCTATGAGGTCACTGTGAGTCAGAAGCAACTCCATGGGTTTGGTTTTTGGTTTTAGGTCATTAAAAAAGAGACCTGGTTGTGCAGTGGTTAAAGCTGCTAACGGAATGATCAGAGGTTGAAACACATCAGCTGCTCTGCTGGAGAAAAAAAACCGTAACTATCTGTTTCTGTAAAGATGAAACAAAAAAAACACTGCTTTTGAGTCATTTCTGACTCATGGTGACTGTGTAGATGGGGTACAGCTGCCCCATAGTTTCTGGGGGAATGCCTGGTGGATTTGAACTGCTGGCCTTCTGATTAGCAGTTGTAGCACTTGACCACTATGCCCTCAAGGTCTGCCCTGCGCAGATTACAGCCTAGGAAACTTTATGGGGTGCTTCTGCTCAGTCATATAAAGTCACTAATGAGTCAAAATTGACTCAACTGCACACTACAACAGGCCATTAAAACAAGGATATTTATGTTCACTGGTCTGTGTATCCCATTTTCAGCCATAACATTTTGGGGATACATCAGTAATCAAGGTCTGATGAATACAAAATCCAGGTAAAAAGAGTCAGAGCTTTCTGAAGACCCATTTTCATTGTGTTGTATCAGTTATCTTTTTGAGGTTGTCCTGTTGAGTTGTCCTTTTCTCTTGTAGAGTTGTACTTATGGTAGAGGGCAAAGGCTTTAGTGGCTTCTGCCAGTCTTTCCTCACCCCATGAAGGATTCACTTCTGGTTTTGTTCATTGGTATAGTAAAATGAATGTTCCCAGATGCACTTAGCATTCACAAACATATCTTTTGAGCCATTCCACTTGTCTGTTGTTTGAATAAGCTCTGCTTCCATAAAAAGACAGTGGTGGTGGAAAGCACAACTTCTGCTATTGGACTACTGTTGAGTTTGATGTAATGATTAATTGATAAGTGTATGAACTCTGCTTTTGTTACCCTTTTCTTCCATATGTAGCCTCAAAGCATTTCATGGTACTCCTTTGAGTTATTTTTCATAGTTGGGCTTTTCACTGACAGGCCCTTTGTGGGAACGGTTTGGGCTTGGAGATGGCTCTTGGAAATCTTTGTCAGCCTTTTCTTCCATTAATGGTACTGATGGTACGCTGATAAACATAGGAAACTGACATTTCTCAAATACTCACTGTGGGGCAGACTGCAGTGGAGACCCTAGGGGAACTGGCTGAAAAAGAAAGGACAGAAACAAGAAGTCAGTTGAAAATAAGTATTCCCAATAATCCAAGCTTGCCATCCGAGAAGTACCAATTAAGTTTGCGAACTCATCCTAGAAAAAGTGCTACATGCCTTACTGCTGAATATCACTATGATTACCCTTGAAGTACTCCCTTTGGGAAGCTATGCAGTGAAGCCAGAGCCGAGTCCACCCTTCAAGGCAATTTTGGATCTCTTTCTGGAATGGCCATCAGAGCTATCATCATATTACCCTTGGTGTCCTGAATGTCATCCAAATGTCTTCCTTTCAATATGTCCTTTTATCTCTGGGTAAAGAAAAAAGTCATTAGGGGCCAGATCAGGTGAGTAGGGAGGGTATTCCAATATAGTTATTTATTTACTGGCTAAAAACTCCCTCACAGACAACTAGACAATTACGTTCGTGAACTTGCCACCACACCACTGAGTGCAGTGGCCATTCCAGAAAGAGTTCCAAAACTGCTTTGAAGGGTGGACTAGGTAGCGACATCAGTGCACAGCTTCCCAAGGGGAGGACTTGGAAGATGACCATAGTGATACTGAGGAGTGAGGTATGTAGCACTCAACAATTAAGTTCATGGACTTAATTGTCAGACCTTTGTATTTTGATAATTTCATGCATCATGGGTAAAATGGTGCTAATTTTTGTGTGAACTTAAATATTTGTGTCTATCGGAGCTTTTTAGGATTTTGGTTTCTTTTTATGAACCCTGGAATACATAGAAAAACTCAGTCTTTTTGTTCATTTCTCAGATATTTAGATTTTATTTATCTTGGGCCTATTAGGCCTGCTTAGCTTGCTTCGCAGTCTTGCGTGAATTTCAGTTTTATCTCTAGCTTTGAGTTTTCCAGAAGCAATCTCCCAAGAAACAGATCCTTCCAGCCACTGGTTATATAGTGATACATTTCATATGCACTGTTGTGATTTTACAGATTAAAGTTTATAATCTGGGGGAGCTATTCCTCCATTTCTTCTTTAGTTTGTTTTTTTAAAATGTAAAATTTGCTTTTGTCTAATGATGCCAACTTATGTAGATAACTTTTCACCATTTTTGTTATAGGAAATAAACTGACAAGCAAGGAGAGAAGAAGCAGCTATTTATTATAGTAACGCTGGCAGGCCAGTGGGGGCTCACAGACCTCCAACAACTGGCCCTGAATGGGAAGTTAAGCAGGCTTTTATGGGTTGGGGTCTTTTAGGTTGGGTGCAGCAGGGTATACGTGGTGCTGAGTGCAGCAAGGGGGCTGATGCTGAGTGCAGCAAGGGGAAGTAGCTTGGTGGTGAGTGTAACAAGTGGCAAGGTATATTTGGTGCTGGGTGCAGCAAGAGGCAAATTTCCTGGAATGAGGTGGGGGCGAATGGAGCAGGGGTGGTGTTCAGTCTGGCTTCTCCTTTATTTTGATTATATAATCTAATATATAGCATCTTTAACAAAGAAAACTTCATAGGAATAACAAGTTTTAAGGAACAAGAAATTTGTAGTTGGATATGCCTGAAAACATTAGTTTTATAGAAGTGTTTTAACATTGGAATGCAGAAGAAAATGTAAGACATATTTGTATATATAATGTCTCACAGATTATGTATTTCAATACTTACAGGTGTTGTTGCTTTCTTTGAATTCTACGTACACTAATACTGACCTTCAAGTGGCACTATGTTTCATTTGTGTTGTCCTTTGTATGGGCAAAACTGGCAGCATTGAATTTTCACTGCAAATTTAAAAATGTTTAAAACATTATCTACCTCTGTGCTAGCTACCTTATACAACTTATCTCACAACTACCACGTATAATAGAAATTGTCTACAGATAGGAAAATTGGCACAGAGAAACTAACTTTTCAATGGTCGCTGACTCAAACCAACATTTAGAGTGAGAGTGAGTCTGAATTCTTTTGTGTTCAAACATTTTTCTTCAGATTGGTTTGTCATGGATTGAATTGTATCCCCCACAAAATATGTGTCAATCTGGCTAGGCTGTGATTCCCGGTATCGTGTGATTGCCCATCATCTTTTCATTTTGATGTGATTTTCCTATGTGTTGTAAATCCTATCTCTGTGATGCTAATGAGGCAGGATTTGTGGCAGTTATGTTAATAAGGCAAGACTCAACAAAGATTACACTGTGTCTCAAGCTTATTTCTTTGTGAAATATAAAAGAGAGAAGAGAGCACGGAAACATTGCCACCTCTCATATCACCAAGAAAACAGCTGAGTGTGTCCTTTGGACCTAGGGTTCCTGCTCTGAGAAGCTTCTAGTCCAGGGGAAGATTCTTGACAAGGATTTTCTCGCAGAGCCGACAGAGAGATAAAGCCTTCCTCTGGAGCTACAACCCGAATTCAGATTTCTAGCCTACTAGACTGTGAGACAATACACTTCTGTTTATTGAAGCCCATCCAATTGTGGTATTTCTGTTACAGTAGCACTAAATGACTAAGACACTCTTAAAAAATCTAATAGGCTTTTTTGTTTCAACAGGTTTTCTCAATAATAATTTGCAATGATTCTGTAAAATTGCTTGTTTGTAGTTGCTACACAAATAATCCTTGGCTATTTCGCAGAACCCGTATACAGCAGATGTTCTGTGTCTCACTCTTATCCCCTTGGCATATAGCATGTCTGTGCACACCGACCAACTTCTAATTGTCATCATCTGTGTGTCTTTATAGTCTATAGGTACTGGAGAATTAATATATACCCCTAAGCAATGATTAACAGGAGTTGGTAGATAAATACCCCAGCTCCCTTATCCTTGATGGGATAACTCTGAGATGCATATTCTATACTGTTTCCCAGAGTTCCCCAGTGACATTAAAAGTTGGTTGCCCACAGTGGCAATTTATATACCAAACACATTCTTTATTGGCTTTCTTCTCTTTCCTGTCTCACTTCCCTATTAATCTCCTGGTGTTTTCTGGGGTCACTCCCACTTCGTATAAGAGATGCTCATGTTCTCCTCTTGTCTCTCATGGACGCTCCCTGACTGGGCTACTTCCTGATTGCCCTGCCAGAGGTGGATAATCAGACTGAGGGTGGAGAACCTGTCACAGAATACTTAGAACCATGGGCTTCTGGGTCAGAGACAGCTGGGCTTGACTATTTGCTTTGAAGCTTATTACCTGTATGACCTTGGGCAAGTTTGCAAACCCTGGTGGCTTACTGATTAAGAGCTATGTCTCCTAACCCAAAGCTCAGTGGTTCAAATCCACCCTGTGCTCCTTAGAAACTCCATGAGGCAATTCTACTGTATCCTATCGGATTGCTATGAGTTAGAATCAATGGCAAAAGGTTTAGTTTGCGTTTTATGACTTAGTTTTTTCTATCGTGGACTGTGCTGCGATAAACATTCTTGTGCATGTGTCCGTTGGTGTGAAAGGCCTTGATTCTGTAGGATATATTTCAAGTAGTAGAATTACTAGGTCAAATGGTATATCTATATCCATTTTTTTAAGGAAGCGCCAGATTGCTTTCCAAAGAGGCTGGATCATTTTGCAACCCCACCAACAGTGTAGGAGAGTTCCGCTTTCTTCATAGCCTCTCCAGCATTTGTTGTTTTGTGTTTTTTGGATCATGGCCAACCTTGTGGGGGTGAGATGGTATCTTATTGTCGTCTTGATTTGAATTTCTTTGATAACTAAAGATTGTGAACATGTCTGCATGTGTTTTTTGGCTGCCTGGGTCTCCTCTTTAGAGAAATGTCTGTCCATCTCCTTTGCCCATCGCTTAATTGAATGATTTATCTTATTCTGATTGATATTTTGTAGTGTCTTGTAGATTATGAGGATCAGGCATCGGTCTGACATAGAGTTGTCAAATATTTTTTCCCATTCTGTAAGTGGCCTTTTAATTCTATTAATAAAGTCTTTGGATGAGCAAAAGTGTTTGATTCTTAATAGTTCCCATTTATCTATTTTCTCTCCTGTTGACTGTGGTTTCTTTGACAGATTTTAGAGTCTGTCCATATTGTGTATTAAAACTTCCATTGTTGTTCCTACCTTTTCTTGGATGAGCTTTATCATTTTAGGTTTGATATTTAGGCCTTTTATCCAGTTAGAGTTGGTTTTTGTATAAGGTGCAAGATATGGATCTTGTTTCAATTTATTGCACATGGATATCCAATCTTGCCAGCACCATTTGTTGAAGATACTGTTTTTACCCCAGTTAAATGTCTTAGGGCCTTTGTCAAATATCAACTGTTCATAGGCAGATGGTGTCATCTCTGGGGTCTCAATTCTGTTCCATTGATCAGTCTGTCTGTTCTTCTACCAGTACCAGGCTGTTTTGACCACTGTGGCAGTGTAGTATGTTCTAAGGTTGGGTAATGAGAGGCCTCCCAGTGTGTTCTTCTTCTTTAGTAGTACCTTACTTATCAGAGGCTTCTTCCCTTTCCAGATAAATTTGGTGATTCGTTTCTTCATCTCATTAAAAAATGATGCTGGAACTTGTATTGGGGTTGCATTATATAAGTAGATTGCTTTGGGTAAAATAGACATTTTCATAATGTTAAGTCTTCCTACCCATGAGCAGGGTGGGTTTTTCCATTTATCTAAGTCTCTCTTAGTCTCTTGTAGTAAGGGCTTATAGTTCTCTTTGTGAAGGTCTGTTATTTCTCTGGTTAGATTAATTCCTAAGTACTTTATCTTCTTAGGGACCATAGTAAATGGTATTGATTTGATGATTTCTTTGTTAACAGTCTCGTTGTTAGTATAAAAGAATCCTACTGATCTACTTATGTTTATCTTGTGAACCCTTCTATCAGTTTGAGTAGTTTATAGATTCTTTGGGATTCTCTGCATATACAATCATGTCATCTGCAAACAGGGAGACTTTGACTTCTTCTTTGCCGATGCAGATGCCCTTTATTTCTTGGTTTTGTCTAATTGCTCTGGCTAGAACTTCTAGTACAATGTTGAACAGGAGAGGTGAGAGTGGGCATCCTTGTCTAGTTCCTGTTCTCAAGGGAAAGTATGACTTAGTTTTTTGGATATTCAAATAGAAAATAATTACAGAGCTCTCTCATTTTGTGTTCCTCCTGAAGTTGATCCATATAATGATCCAGAAACAAGGATTTGAATGCAAATAGTTTAGGTGGTCATCCCTGGAATCACTAGTAGAGGTATGGAGGAATGGGACAGGAAAGGATAGGGAGCCACTACAGTCTGTGTCATCAAGTGAGCTACCACCATGGGGGGTGCTCAGTTCCACCAGGGAACCCTGGGGACTGTGTAGGTAGAACATGTACCTCCCAGTGATTCCAGCTGAGGAGCAAGGGACTGGGGTTGTAATTCACCAACTCCTTTTTTATCATCATTGAAGGCTGTTTCTGGGGCATTAACTCTTTAGCAAGTCTGACTTTTCTTTTATATGGGCCAGTCATTCCTCTGGTTCCAAGAAAAAGCCAGCAAGAGGAGAGTCACCAGTGTTCACCGTAAGTAGCTTTCACGGTAGTGAGTGTCCAGTGTAGCAATGTTTAATACAAATGTAATGTAAGCCACTACTGCAATTTCAGACTTTTTGTAGTCAGTGTTAGAAAAAGTAAAACAAAATGGATGCAATTAACTGTATTTAATTTTTAATCTATATCTAATCTGGTGGATTTGAGCTGCAACCTCTTGGCTAGCAGTGGTAGCACCTAACCGCTATGTCTACAGCGTTTCCATATCCAATCTATTTACCGTATTTCATGCAGACAACACAAACCTTCCACATGTGTTTGCCAACTCCATCCTCCACTCATGAGGTATTTTCCTAAATGCCGCAAGTTACTATAAAAAAAAATTAGCTTGGAGAGGATGGTGAGGTTGTCAAACAAATGTTGAAGACATACATTATTTGCTTAAAAAAGTGATGTTTCATTATTAAATCTATCACAATTTATTTAACCCAACATACTAAATATACTATTTTTGTAACAATCAGCACAAAACATATTAATGCAATGTTTTATATTATTATCTTGTTTGTTCTAAGTCTTTGAAATCGAGTGTATTTTTATACCAACTGATCAATTCATGTGGCTAATGGTTACCATTCTGGATGGTGCTGATCTAGTGACATGTAAGGTATGTACGTCATCTGCTACAAATGTGCATCTCAGTAGACTGCGGTGAGAATTGAATAAGGTCATTTGCATAAAAAACAAACAAACCAGTTTCCATAGAGTCGATTCTGATTAAAGGCAACCCCTTGTGTTTCAGAGTAGAATGACATTCTATAGGATTTTCAAAGACCATGACCTTTGGAAGTAGCTTGGCAGGACTTTCTTCTGAGGTGTCTCTAGGTGGATTTGAACCACCAACCTCTTAGTTAGTAGTGGAGTGCTGTTATGGATTGAATTGTGCCTCCCTCCCCCCTCAAGTATGTGTATGTGTTTGGCTAGGCCATGAGTACTGTGACTGTCCACCATTTGATGGGCTTTTCCTATGTGATGCAAATTCTATCACTATGATTTCATAACATGGATTAATGGTAGTCGTATTGATGAGGTCTACAAGATTCGACAGTGTCTTAAGCCAACCTCTTTTGAGACATAAAAGAGAGAAGTGAGCAGGGAGACACAGATACCTCATACCACCAAGAAAATAGCAGCAGGAGCAAAGTACATTCTTTGAACTTGAGATTCCTGCTCTGAGACACTCCCAGTCCAAGGGAAGACTGATGTATCACAAGCAGCTTCCTCTAGCAGCAACAAAGAGAGGAAGCCTTGTCCTGGAGTGAATGCCCTGTGTTTGGATGTGCAGCCTACTAGAGTGTGAGAGAATAAAGTTCTTTTTGTTAAAGCCATCCCTTGGTGGTACTTCTGTTGTAGCAGCACTAGATGACTAAGACAAGTGATAAACCACTTGTACCAACAAAGGACTTTCGTACACAGATGTTATTGTGTGCCATCACATCTATTTGATTCGTAAGGACACCATGTGACAAAGTAGAACTTGGCCATAATCCTTACAGAAGCAGATTGCCATATCTTTCTCCTGTAAAGCTGCTGGGTGGACTGGAAACATCAGCTTTGTGGTTTGCAGCTGAGTGCTTAATCATTGCACTACCAGGGCTGCTCCATATATGTATGTTGTTGTTGGGTTCCCTTTAGTTGGTTCTGACTCAGTGGAACTCTGTATAACAGAATAACACATTGCACTGTCTGCATCATTCTCAAAATTATTGCTGTGTTTGAGCCCGTTGTTGCAGGATCACTATGTGTCACAAAGGCAATGGGTCATATACATGTAGCACCCTAAATTTTATAGTTTCTTAGAGCCAGCATTAATGGTCATGCTATTAGTTCCTGGCAGGTTTTCACTCCCGGAGGGAGATGCTCCTGGGACAACAGATGACATGTATCAAGGAAGACCAGTATCCTGAAGAGTTACTTTGTCTAGATCTCAGAAGCTTTGTTAAAAGTTTGGTTACTGTTTGAAAGATATGAGTCCTTGGCCTCATTTTTGTCAGCTGTGCTCCCCTAACTCCCAGCGGACTTTTAGGAGTCATGGCATCAAACTGAAGAATAAATGAAACAGCCGCGAGGTTATTTAGAGGGAGAATAAACCAGTAGCATTTATGTGCATACAATGAGAAAAGAAAGGAGGCTGGATTCCAACAGAAGACATTATAAACTGAGGACTTGGGTGAGAAAGGTACACAGATTAATTTATAGAATCCTGTCAGCAATGCTACTTTTTAGATAGCACTTACAGGCTCTCTGACAAAACAGAAGTGAAATAAATGGAACTGCTCCAGTCTTAGGCTTGTAAAACCACCAGCAAGTGAATCACAATAAACAGATGTGCATTCCTACCTTGAACCACAGGTCCTTCCCACACTCTCCCACATCTCCACACCAGTACTCATAATAATATTCAAACTTGGTTTACAAAATCAAGGTGTCTACCCACATTTGCCACAGCTGCTATCTCTGACTTCTCCTTTGGCTACTTCCCAGTACATTGACTCTCCTTTCCAGCTTTGCATGTCTGTCTTCAGCCAGGTCATTATATAGGTTTCATTAGATGAGGTCACATATCATAGCATCAGAGACCTTTATGCATATCTGGATCCAGTCTGGAGCTTTCTATGGGAGTATAGTTCACCAGCTAGGAATCTTGGTAGTGGAGTCATTTGTCCATTCTTTAAATGTTTTCAGCTCCTATTCCATGTCAAGTATGTGTGCTAGACCCAAGAGATATGTCAGGGCATGAGTTCTAGCCCCTTCCCTTAAGGATCACAGTCCAGTAGGGAGACAAGTGAACAGGAAGGCTGGGCATCATGGTATCACATAGGAGGGAGAGCAGGTAGGGCATGGAGTCTTTGGGTGTTATAAACTGTTGATATGCTCAGCTGCTAATGAAATGATTGGAGATTTGAGTCCACACAGAGCTACTTTAGAAGAAAGTCTTCTGATTTACTGTTGAAAAGTCAGCCATTGAAAGCCTTAGGGACCATAGTTTTGCTTTGACACACATGGAGTCACTATGAGTCAGAAACAACTTGATGGCAACTGGTTTAGTGTAAGCATGATCAGAAAAGTCTCCTTAAGTAACCTTACACTGTAGTGTCAATTCTGACTCACAGCAACCCTGTAGAGCAGAGCGTAATTGTCCCATAAGGTTCTCAAGGAAAGGATGATGGATTTGAACCACTGACCTTTTGGTTAGCCACCAAGCTCCTAGCAGCCAAGGTATGTGCCATTAGGGCTGCTCCTTAAAGAAGAGTATTTTCTTTTGAGATCTGAAGATGAATGGAAGTTAACATAGTGAAGATGGAGAGGATGGATTTGAAACTTGAGGGGAATAGCCTATGCAAAGTCTTGGAGGTAAAGTTCTGTATTAATTTGCCAACATGACTATGATATGAGAATTCAAGATAGTGCCATGTCCATTGGGTCAAGCACCAGTGGCCTATAACTTTTGTTGGAAGGCAGTATTGAGACCAGGGTAACTCTGATGAGCTAGTAGAACATTTTTAAAATTTAAATTGAATGTCTTTAGAAAGCGCAGGACTTTTTCTAAGTTGTCTCAAGCTCTGCCACTTTCTAGTCTCATAAACCCGTGGTTTAGATAATCTATCTGCCTGACTTCTTTAATAACCTGACCCCTGATGTGTGTCGTTCCCTCGACTTTTTTTTAGACTGAGAGCTTGATTGAGAGATAAATCAATCATTCCTTCATTCAACAAATATTTATTTTGGCACTATGAGGAGAGCTGGATATACTTTAGTCATCTCAGCTTTCATGGAATTTATATTCTGAAGGAGAGAATAAATAAGCCAAAAAGCAAATGGACATATATGTATGTATAATAAGTGCTTTTGAGATATTTCAGGAGATGGTAACAAGTGCCCACTTTAGTATGGGCGGCCAGAGACAGCCTCTGTGAGGGTGAATATTTAAGCACTAATTGGAAGGCTGATAGCTTTTGGACAAGTGTTGGGAAAATGAACTCCAGGCAGCAAAAGGAAAACCCCAACTGATGCTGGCAGGTGGCATCTTGCACAAGGGTGCTTTTGCTTGCCAAACCATAAACTCTGATGAAGGGCTGTGTCTCTCTAGAGGGAAGGGTGTATAAATTGCAAGATAGGCCAGCAGAATTCCTTGGAGAAGGGCAACTTAGAAAGGTCAAAGACATCAGAATGTTGTACCCTGGAGAGTAGACGTCTTTTTAATGCAGAATGAATACTTGAGGGTGAAGGTGGAGTGTAGACCAAGCTGTGAGAGTTGGAAGGAAGCCCAGCAAAGCTGGGGGAAGTAGGTTTGCAGAGACTGGGCCAACAGGGACATACCAGAGTACAAATTCTGCTAGCAAGACCCAATAAGTCAAGTCATTCATCTTTTAGTCAGAGTAATACCCCAGAAAGCAAAGGTTAATCATACAAGACAGTGACAGAAGAGAAGAAGGTTAGGACCCAGCCTCAGGCTCCTGGGCCTTTGTAGACACTGGTTACCTGCAGCAATGGCTGGAGGAAAAGAAGACAAGAACTCAGCAACACTGCAGAAACTCAGTCATGAGAACTGAGTCCTATAATCAGCGGAGAATCAGAACAAGTCTCTCCAGATGGTGTATTACTGATCTGGTGACCTTTTGATTCTGACTGAGGTGCACCAGAGCAGAGCTGGACTATATGAAGAAGAAAGCACGTCAGGATTGGAGAAAAGCTCATTAACAACTTACAATATGCAGATGACACAACCTTGCTCACTGAAAGTAAAGAGGATTTGAAGCACTTACTGATGAAGATCAAAGACCACAGCCTTCAGTATGGATTACACTGCAACATAAAACAAAAGTCTTCACAACTGGACCAATAAGCAGCATCGGGATAAATGGAGAAGTCAAAGTTGTCAAGAAATTGGTTTTTACTTAGATCCACAATCAAACCTGTGGAAGCAGCAATCAAGAAGTCAAATAATGAATTGCATTAGGCAAATGTGCTGCAAAAGACTTCTTTCAAGTGTTGAAAAGCAAAAATGTGACTTGGTGTGCCTGATCCAAGCCATGGTATTTGTAGTCAGCTTGTATACACATGAAAGGTGGACAATGAATAAGAAAGACCAAAGAAGTGTTGATGCATTTGGATCCTGGTCTTGGCGAAGAATGTTGAATGTAACATGGACTGCTAACAGGATGAGCAAATCTGTCGTGAAAGAAGTACAGCCACAATGTTGTTTAGAAGCAAGAATGTCAAGACTTCATCTCCTATATTTTGGACATGTTCTCAGGTGGGACCAGTTCCTGGAGAAGGTCATCATGCTTGGTACAGTGGAAAGGCAGTGAAAAAGAAGAAGACCTCAATGAGATGAGTTAACACAGTAGTTACAATGGTGGATTAAAACATGGCAACACATGTAAGGATTTCGTGGGACTGGGCAATAGTAACATTTCACTCGATTGTACATAGGGTCTCTATGAATCTGAAATGACTCCAAAGCACCTAACAACAACAACAAAAAAAAAAAAAAAAAAACAGAGCAGAGCTTGCTTTGTAGGAAGGAATTATACTCCATAGGATTTGAAGATTTGATGGATGATGGATGGGTCGAGATCCAGACGTGTGATCACAACAGAAACTGGTCTTGTGACTTAAAGAAAGCACAGTTTGACACGACGTAGTCTGAGTGCACAGTGGTCTTAGTTTCTCATTTCTTAATTACATCAGACATTTCTTATACACTGCAACACATCCTCTCTAACGTTCCACACCCGTGGTCTTTGACCGTTTGTTTTCCCCAGCTGCTGTGTCAACTGAGTTCACCCAGCTACAGCCCACCAGTGCCTCACCTTCTGCCTCTGCTGGCATTTCTTGCCTGCTACCTGGGTGCAAGGCTGTGGGTGGGATTTGAACCAGCACCACACATGTGCAACTTGGAAGAGTGCAGGAGTGAATGCTATTCAAATGAACTTCGGTGAGTGTGAATTGGATGGAAGCTGGCAGATGTAACTTCTTCCTTCCTCTTGCTGACATACAGTGATTCTCAAAGAACAGTTCCATGAGACAGAGTGAGTTGTGTGCTTGCAACTGAGCCATGGCTAGCTGAGGAATAGACCATCTTATCAGTTTTCCTTCCATTCTTGCCTCATTCCTTTTTCTTTTTACTGTGAATTAAGCACACTTTTACAGTCTATATCATGTTGCCACATAACACCCAGAACTTTCACCTCTCTTCTATTCTAGCTGCTCCCCTCCCTGCCCAAGTGACAACACACTTCTGGTTTTGTTCGGAACTCGTGTGACCTTTTGATAAAGATCTGGCCCTCTTCACCCAATCAACTTAGCTCCTGCAAAGTGCCCCTCAGACAACCCCATGTGTGTTTTTAAAGGTTTGTTCACCTCCAGTATCCCTCTGTGTTTTGTATGGTCCAGGTCAGTCTTTGTCTGGGGAGCTAACCTCAGGGCTGGTAAGACAGTAGGGGGGCCACACTCCCAGGGGACTTTCATTTAGAAGGACCATCAATTGTGGTCTGTTGGTAGAGTTCTAGCTCTGCCCTGTACTCCATCACCTGCGGTGTCCAGAGCTCCATTCCATGTATCCCATCTGGGCTGTCATTGGTGGCCAGGCACCATCTAGTTCTTCTCCTGCCTCACTTTTCCTTTGCTTTCCTTCCACTTCCTGAGGATTGTACCCTTAGTGAAGTAGTAACATATAAGCTTTTGCCTGAGACTTTGCCAAGACATAATTATTAATGTTACATTTGTTCTGAGGATAGTAGCTTATAGACCAGTAGCTACACACACAGCCAAGAATCACATGTAGCTTTGGAGTATTTGACATGTGGCTGCTCCTAACTGAGATGTAATATAAGCATAAGACACCCATCAGATTTCAAAGCTGTAGTACTCAAAAAGGCAAGCAACTCATTAGTAATTTTTTATATTTATTACATGAAGAGATGGAACTATTTGAGATATGAGGCAATAAAATGCATTATGAAATTAGTTTCATATGGTTCTTTCTTAGCACCTTTTAAGGTCAGGTTGCTACAGGGTCACTATGAGCTGGAATCGACTTGATGGCAGTGGGCTTTTTTTTTTCAAGGTACTTCCATGTTTCTACTGGGTGGCCCTTGTCTAGAGCTTCTGGAACCTACTTCTTGCCCTATTTAAAAATTGAGGGCATCAGTTAAGGTAAAAAGAAAAACTGAGGGCAACATCTGGTAATCTGTCATCTTTTAGTACTTTTTTCCTATAATTCTTACAGATTGTTAATCAGCAATGCTGTCAATAAATAATATTTCTCAACTAAGGGAATGTGTCTGTACTGTCAAAAGAAACAGTGAGTGCTTGTTGTGTAGGTCACACATTAAATACGCCAAAATGACTATCCTTATTTGTTAATGCCTAATTTTGCATAGTGTTAGCAGATACTCTGAACCAAAATAAGGGCCTGTTTTCACTGCCCTTATTAGGGACGTTACGTGCAGTAGGCGTTGAAGAAGCCCACAGCTTTACAAACGTTGTTCTTCTGGCACTTTTATTGCACGTACTTTCCAGGCTATAATTGGGTATCATGAGCATAGAGCCTAAGGATTAACTTCTGTGCTATTTGTTTATTTCTCTTTGCTATTAGCAATTACTTGTTGTGATTTGGTGAGTTAAATTCAATTTGTTGCAGGATTTGGCCCTGTTTATTTCTCTGGAATTTCCTTGTGGTTTTCTAGCTCAGGGTATTTTATCAGCAAATTGTCTTAATGAGCTCTCACATACAGGATATTAACTATGTACTATGTACAATGCAAGTCAAATTGCTGTGGATTCCCGTCTGTTCTACAAAAAGATAAGGCAGGGGCTTAGAGCAGTGTTCCTTCCTTTGGAATTTTGTTCTAGCTGAATTGAAATATTGTTTGGCAATAGTTTGGTGAGAAGTTGCTGGGGGGCGGGCCAAGAGTTGAGGGAGGTCTGACTTAAAATTAAGAGAGATGAGCACCAGGGGACAGCCGGCACAGAAGGAGTCAGCTTCAAGCTAAGCAAGGCACAGAGACAACAAATTCTAAAGGTTCAAAAGAAGCATTTTAAAACAATAGATAAAAATTATTCACCCTGCTTTCATGTTGTCTCCACAGAAGCTTTTTGGTTTTAGTTGCTAGCTCAAGATGATAGCAATGTGTGTTATTTGCCTTTTTGTAATTGGTTTTATGTTCTGGTTAGGTGAGGTCGAAACCCTGGTAGAGAGGTGGTTTACTGCTATGGCTACTAAGCAGTACCCTGAGTCCATGAGCTACCCGTTGGAAACTCTATGGGACAGTTCTGCTCTGTCCTACGGGGTAGACAGTGAGTGGGAATTGATTCCATGGCACTCGGTTTGGTTTGTTTGACTTTTAGGTGAAGTCCAGTGGATTCTGACCCATAGTGACCCTGTGTGCAACAAAAGGAAACCCAACTCCATCCTGCACCATCCACACAGTCATTTCCATGTTTGAGTCCATTGTGACAGCCACTTTGTCAGCTCATCTTCTTGAAGGTCTCCCTCTTTTTTGATGCCTCTCTATCCTTAGCAAGCATGATGTCCAATCAGTTTATAGCTAAAGAGAACATACTATCTGGGATCTTGATATACTGAAGCAGTACTAGTTATTCCTATTCTAAAGATGACTGTCAGGGATTGCATCTCTTCCCCCCAAAAATGTGCGTAGCAATGTGATTGGACCATAATGCCCAGTCTTGTGTGATTGCCCTCCGTTTTGTGATTTCCCTATGCTGTAAATCCTAATCTCTGCCTGTGTTAATAGGTTGGATTATGTTAAAGAGGATTAGGGTAGGACTGTAACACTCTTCCTAAGGTCATCTCCCCCCTGTGAGTGTGGCTTGTACAACTGTTATCCTACAAGAGATGAAAGGAAAAGGAAGCAAGCAAAGAGTTGGGAACCTTGCACCATCAAGAAAGCAGCGCCGGGAGCAGAGAATGTTATTTGTACCTGAAGTTCCTGCACCAAGTTGCTCCCTGACTAAAGGCTGATGCAACCCCAGAGTCTTTCTCCAGAACCTACAAAGAAGAAAAACCTTCCACTGGAGATGATAGCCTGAATTTGGACTTGTAGCCTACCAGACTATATAACAGTAAACTTTTCTTTGTTAAAGCCCTCCACTGGTGATACTTGTGTTAGAGCAGTAACAGACTAAAACAACAACCTTTAACAGTGTGTCAGCAGGCACAATACAAGAGATAATTCTGATAGTCAGGTTAGGCAGTAAATTTTATATGCCAGGGGTTTATTTATTGTCTATCTTTTCTAGCCTTTATACCCTACTTTCTTTAAAATTGTGTTTCTTTTCTTCTAAAACAAAAGACACTAAATGTTGCAAAACATTTCTATCAAAAGGCTTGTTGGGATAAGGGATGAATTAATTAAAAATTAATTAAAGATGTACTTCTATCTGAATTGCTACATTCATAATAACTTTGTTAGGCACCAAGAAGCAGAGGTGGGACAATCTCAGTGAGTTGGTTATTTCAAACTCAAGCCCCTCAACTGAGTCGCAGCCTGCGGGGAGGCAGGGTGGGGTGGTTAGAGTTGCATGCAGCAGAGTTAATAGAAATATAAACCTCTAGTCCCACATCCCACAAGAATCTTTGTCTCTGCCAGAGGAGTTCACTTGCAAAGCTGATTTAAACCCACTCGACAATTACAGGCGATTGTGACAGCTTTGTAAGTGCCCTGTAAATCTTCCCCTGGCACTGGGCCCACCACTGCAGTCGTGTCCAGTCTGGTTTTTGTTATGTTAAATGAACAGCTTTTAAAAATTACAGTTACCAGCTTTCACTGCTCATAAAATTAAGATTACTTTGTTAGCATTTTATGACCCAGAAAGGTCAATTATCACAGGCAGAAAATGGAAAAGGCAGTGCATGGTAACTGAAGTGTTGCTTTTTTGCCAACCAACTTCAAGTGTAATAGCAACCCACCGACATCATTGTAGTAACCCCTCTTGAAAGCTATAGAGAATTAACTACCAACCTAGTTGCAGGATTCTGTTTGGTGTTGATGCCTTGTGTTTCTGAGCAGAACTGTGCTTGGCAGTATGTTCAGCATCCTGACCTTTCGGAAGCAGATTGGCAGGGCTTTATCCTGAGGCACCTCTGGGTGGGATCAGACTGTCAACTTTTTGGTTAATTGAGCACTTAACAGCACAGCCCAGAGACTCCTTATACCAAGTTGTTGTTGCGTGCTGAGCAGTTGATTCTGACTCATGGCTGCAGTCTAGGAATGGATCCCCAGGTCCTTTTTCTTAACCATTGAGCCATCATCCTCCTTGATAAGGAATTCCAAAGCCCAACTTCCATCTAGTCAATTCTGACTCATAGTAACACCATCAGGTTTCCAAGCCTGTATATCTTTATGGAAGCAGACTACCATATCTTTCACCCTGCAGACTACCATATCTTTCACCCTGTAAAGCAGCTGGTGGGTGCTGAGTGGCTGGTAGATTTGAATCCTGGACCTTTTAGTTCATAGCCAATTGCTTTAACCACTGTACCTCCATGGCTCCTTCTTATTGTGAAGACTTTCCAAAATCAAACCTACGGCTGTTGATTGGATTCCGACTCACAGCAACCCTATAAGACAGAGTAGAACTGCTCCATGGAGTTTCCAAGGAACGTTTGGCAGATTCGAACTGCTGACCTTCTGGTTAGTAGATGTAGCACTTAACCAGCATGAGAGGGATTACAAACGTGTAATACTGAACTTGGCCAGCTTGACATCTGGGCTGTGGTTTTCTTCATCATTATTCCCTAGCCAGTAAATGCAGTAGGCCTTCCACAGTGTTTGCAGAAGGAAGAGAGTGGATGCTGGGTGTCGCCTTGATGGCCTGGGAAGCTGAGCGAGGTCGAGTCCTGGATGTGTGATGGGAACTGGAAGCCAGAACTGGAGTTAAGTGAAAGCTGAGGAGGTGATGGGAGGCAGAGATACCAGGAGAATTGCTGAGGTTTTCTGGTGAGTTCTTTCCCTGACACCTTTCTGGTCTTCAGGATTTCATGTGTGCTTTTCAGAGAGGCACATTAAAGGCAAAGATGATCTGGATAAAAACAAAGGTGAGCTAGACAGAGGAAGGAAAATTCTGAGTCGTAATCATGTTCACAGTGAACAGAAAATACATTTCTGAAGAATGTAAAAAGAACCCAGGTGACTAGAGCAGATAGAGTTGCAGAGAGGTAGGTTCTCGAGTTTTATATGGAAAGTTGACTTGGGTTGTAAACTTTCACTTAATCACAATACCAAAAAAAAAAAATAAATAAATAAAACAATAATTAGAAAAAGAACCCAGAAAGAATTGGGTAAGGAGAAAAGCCAAAATACCCTTGAATCAATTCTGACTCAGCGATCCTACAGAACAGAACAGCTCTATAGGGCTTCCAGGAAACTCTGGTGGCATAGTCATTAAGTGCTACATCTGCTAACCAAAAAGTCAGCCGTTCAAATCCTCCAGGCTCTCCTTGGAAACTCTATGGGGCAATTCTACTCGGATGTCTAAGGTTGCTGTGAGTTGGACCTGACTTGAAGTCAGTGGGTTTTCTTTTCAAAAATGTCTCCATTTGGGCTACAGATTCTATGATTTTCTTTATCTGCAAAGCATGTTGTGGTCACTGAGAACTTTTAGAAGGGAGGACTGACAAAAGCAAAATGACCAATAATAAGATGTTATAACTCATATAATATTGAGAATAACCACTTTGGAAGGATAAATTGTAGTAAAAAATAGCTTATTTAGAAAAGACAAGCAAAATCAGTTTAAGTTCTCCACAAAAGCAAACAGTTAGGAAGAATAAAGATAGTTAAATGCCCAGTTTTTTTGTATGGTATTACAAAATTTTAAAGCATGTATATGGTTGCAAATAGTCCATGGTGGAATATATCACAAACAATAACAATAAGAAATAAATTGACATATGACCTTTTTTTTTTTAAATCCTCAGATAATGCAAGCATTTGTATTAGAATTTCATTGATTCTGGTTTTACAAAGTTAGAATGTGTAATAATTCAGAAAGGGCTTTAACTAAGGTTTCCCTTGTAATATCAAAAAAGAAGGATACTGTTACATGAAGGAATGATGTAATTAAGATTATAGGAAGAGATGCTTGTTGACTTTGGAGAATAAATAATTTTAAAATAGTTCAGTAATTGCACTCAGGTGAAAAAACAAAAACCCAAATCCAGTGCCGTCGAGTTGATTTCAACTCATAGTGATCTTGTAGGACACAGTAGAACTGCTCCCACAGAGTTTCCAAGGAGGGTTCAGTGGATTGAAATTGCCAACGTTTTGGTTAGCAGACATAGTACTTAACCACTCTTTCACCAGGTTTTCCAACACAAAGTGAAATGACCCTATAAGCTGTGCTTTATGGCTGCTTAGGCTAATACTCTGGTTTGCTAATTCAGAGAATTGTTATGGACTCGTTAAGTGAAGTTCTCAAGTGTGTTTGGTATGTCTAGTTTAGTTAGCATGTGAAAGTCACTGTGACAAAGTGTCATCTCCTTGAAAATAACATATTATCATTACATGCCTTCTCCATATTCCAGACAGGCTTGCCCCTGAAATTGGATCCAAATTTATTGTATTTTGCTTTCCTGCTTCAAAGCCAGAGGCCATATTTTCAGGATTACTGTAAAAATCTTGATGTTTCTAAGGCATGACCTTGGATGCGACCCTGTGAAACAAAAGTGTAGTCTGGGATTGATGGAGCATAAAGATTCTGATGGAATATTTCTTCCCTCTGGGAGGAAAGGACATGTGGAGGTCAGTGGGGTTGCTGGTGCTTGCTTGGAGACTGAAGGTGGGCTGGCTGGAGCATCAAGGACCTGCTCTCCCAGGATTAAAGAATTTAGAAATTTGAATGTTGGTAGAGTGTACAGACGGTTGAGTCTGAGTCATCTGTATGGGTATTCAATATCTATTAGCTCTGAGACCTGGGACAGGTTATCCAGCCTTTTGTATTCTGTCTGTACATATATAGCACAGAGCAAGTTCCTTCCAGAGGTCACTGGGCAGTAAGTTTGGACTGTGTCCCCAGAAGTGGAAGTAAAGCCAGGGTGGCACTAATGGTTAAGTGAAGGACTATTAACTGAACGATTGGTGGTTGGAACCTATCTGGAGGTGCCTTGGCAGAAAGACCTTGGCAATCTGCTTCTATAAGATCAAAGCGATGAAAATCTGAATGGAGCTCAGGTCTGCTCTGCACCACATGGGGTCACCGTAAGTCAGAATCAAATCAATGGCAAATGGTTTGGTATTTGATTTTCCAGAGGAGAGGCAGCCAAAGAAAAATCTAGTTGGAGTTTTGTGTGATTCTCCTTGAATGAAACTGATTGCCACACTTGAGAAAAAAAGAGGAAAACTGGAGGGCAGGTGTAGCCACCTTGATGAACTAGATCAGAGAGGCTGGCTGACCAGTTATGTCCTTGCCAGAGGACAGACATGTTCTAGGGTAGTGATGAGGTTCAGAAGGTGTAGTCTGAAGGTGGACAACAGGGGGCAGTAGCTAGAGGTGCCTTTCTCAGTGCAAGGGCACAAATGGAGATAGTGGGGCCAAGAGTTAGGGTACAGTTGGGCCAAAAATTAATTTGGAGTGTGGATACCCATCTTGAGTGTTTAGTTTTTGATTCAGTGGCTTCTAAAGAATATCATTCATGCATGGACTCAAGCATATGTTCTTACTGGTTATTGACCTGGTGGCAGGCTCTGGAGATAAAGATGAATATGATACTGTCATGGACTGCAGAGTTTTCAAAGTTTGGTGGTGGAGACGCTCATTACAATGTAGTAAGTGTAACAGTGTTCATGTAAGACATCTGCTGGCTACATCAGCCTTGTCTTGGCAGTGATAATCCTGCTCTTCTTTCTAGGAAGCAAAGTCTTGAGTTGTCTGCCTTTGGTGCCCTAGCGTCTGGGTCTGGGGATACATCAGCCTTGTAAATGTAGCTCCCACCATAGGAGCCAATCTGCCCTATCAGTCCTGTCTCAGCCATGCCATCTGGATTCTCTGCTAGTTCTCTCTTGGGAAAGGAGCACTGGCAGGCCATTGTTTGAGCACTCAGCCTCTAGCCACAAGGTCAGGGGTTTGAACTCACCAACTACTCCCTGGAAGAAAGATATGGCAATCTGCTTCTATAAAGATACACAGTTTGGAAACCCTATAGGGTGGGTTTACTCTGTGCTGTGGGGTCACTATGAGTCAAAAGCTACTAGACAGCAATGGGCATCTCTCTTGGATACCACTGTCTGGTATTTTATTCCTTCTGGTCATGGTCCCCCAAACTGTCATTCATGTTCCTTGCCTTATGGTCAGTCCTCTAGTTGGTAGATAGAGGATAGGATCCTTTATCGTAATCGCTGTTCTCTGTGCTGTTAGCTGGGTCTGGGTTAATCCTATCTGACCTGACCACAAGTCCTGGTTGTTGGCGTCTGCTTAGAAGCCAGGGACAGATTATCTAATAAGCAAGGTAAGCATAGGCTAACTTGTGTGTGTGTTTACTGATCTGTAGTCCACGATTTTGTATGGGTTTTACCACACCACATTGAAGTCAAACCCTGGTAATGCAGTGGTTAAGAGCTATGGCTACTAACCAAAAGGTTGGCTGTTCAAATCCACCAGGTGCTCCTTGGGAACTCTATGGGGTGGTTCTACTCTCTCCTAGAGGGTCCACTATGAGTCAGATCGACTCAATGGCAATGGGTGTTACAGGATCACTATGAGTTGGAATTGATTGGATGGCAATGGCTTGTTTGTTTGTCTTAGTTGTCTTTAAACATTGCACAGGCATTCCTCCACCGTATCTAGTATTCAGTGTTGCTTGCTCTTGAGAAAAATACTATTTTATCCACATTACCATTGCTAAGTACACAATCTGTTTTTCTCCTTCCTTCCTGTAGAAGCTTTCAGAATCTGAATTTTGTTGCTAGTGTTTTAAATTTTACAACGTGGCTTGATGGAGATCTTTTTCCATTTTCTTTTGCATTTTCAGTCAGTGACGCCTTTCAATTTTTCAGTTCTAGAAAAATCTTAAAAAAAAAAAACCCTGGTATCTCCACTTTCTCTTTATGGAAAATCAAACATTGGATGCTGCTATCCTGGATTAATTCTCTGTATCTAATATTTTCTCTCATAATTTTCATCCTTTGCCCTACTCATCAGGGGCTTTCCAGAATTCTTTTTTGTAATTTGATTATTGAATTTTTTATTTTGACGACAGTATTTAAATTTCAAAGAACTTTGTTTCTTTTATATCATTTTTTAAGGAAAAAAAAACCACAACATTTTATGACTTTTCTCCAAAGTCACCATTAGAGATATCAAAGTTCTCTTTTATTTCTAGCACAGGTGTCATGGTTTGAATTGTGTCCCCCCAAAAATGTGTGCAGCCATGTGGCTGGGATATGGTTCCCAGTATCTTGGAAATGTCCTCCATTGTGTGGTTTTGCTAACCTGTATGTTAAAGGATTAGGGTGGGGCTGTGAATTCCTGCTATGGGGGAAGTTTCCCTGGAGTATGGCTTGCCCCACCCTTAATGCTTTTAGCTTGCAAGGAATAAAAGGAAAAAGAACCAAGGACAATTTGAGAACCTCACTACCATCAAGCAAGCAGCACCGGGAGCAGAACGCGTCGTTCAGACCAGAGGTTCTTGCGTTAGGACGCTCCCTGGACAATGACTGATGCAATACCGGACTTTCCTCCAGAGCCGTCAAGGGGAAAGTCTTTCCCTGGAGCGGACACCCTGAATATGGACTTGCAACCTACCAGACTGTGTAAGAATAAATCTTTCTTTGTTAAAGCCATCCACTCTGTGGTATTTCTGTTAGAGCAGCCCTAGCTGACTAAAACAGAATTGGTACCGTGGGAGTGGGGTGCTGCTCTAGCAAATACCTAAAATGTGGAAGCCACTTTGAAACTGCGAATGGATAGAAGATTCAGAAGGAACGAAGAAGGCGCAGATGGGGAGAAACAACAGAGGACCGGCAGCAGCGGCAGCGGCAGCAGCAGAACCAGAGGCAGCACTGGAGCCGACCCGTGGAGCGAGAGAGGTCAGTGCCTGCGCAGAGTTTTCCTCGCGGAACGGGGTGCCTCTGGGCACTTGAATCGGTGGAGCTGGCCTTGCTGACCCATGGAGCGAGAGAGTTGAGTGCCTTTGGGCAGGACGCTTTCCAGCAAGAGTGGGGTGCCTCCGGGCACTTAAACCAGTGGAGCTACAGAGCTTTGGAACACTTGCCCGGCAGGGCAGATGTGGGCCTGAGGCCCAGGCCATGCGGCCATAGGAAGCTGAAGCTGAAGAGGCAGATAGCGTGAGAAGCTGAGCTGCCTCAGTCTCAAGAGGTATGGCCATGACCTCAGGGGTTTGAAAGGGTGGAACCATGGCGTGCTGTGTTCGTAAGGGTGGAATTGCCACTCAGTTGGGCTTAGGGTGCTCCTAAAGCCGATGGGACAGAGTTTCTGTCCAAGTGGGCCTTGAAGGCAGAGTTGTAGCACGGGGCTGGAGGTCTCCACTCAGAAACCTGAGAGTGTGGCTGATACCTAGAGTCTGGAGAGCATTGCTGTTGTGTAGAATGTCTCAGAAAATGTAAGAGTATTTCCGAAGCTTTGAGGGCTAATGTAATGTGTTCTGTTGACTTGCCTGTTGCCTGTTAATGCCTTCTAAGTTTCACAGATGTAGAAGAGTTTTTGTATTTTGGACTTGGAGCTGATTTAAGACTTCTGTTATATGGATGGACATAATTTTGCTATGGTGAGATGAATGTGTTAAATGTTTTTGTGATGTGATTTTTGGGTTGTCAAAGGGTGGGATGTCATGGTTTGAATTGTGTCCCCCCAAAAATGTGTGCAGCCATGTGGCTGGGATATGGTTCCCAGTATCTTGGAAATGTCCTCCATTGTGTGGTTTTGCTAACCTGTATGTTAAAGGATTAGGGTGGGGCTGTGAATTCCTGCTATGGGGGAAGTTTCCCTGGAGTATGGCTTGCCCCACCCTTAATGCTTTTAGCTTGCAAGGAATAAAAGGAAAAAGAACCAAGGACAATTTGAGAACCTCACTACCATCAAGCAAGCAGCACCGGGAGCAGAACGCGTCGTTCAGACCAGAGGTTCTTGCGTTAGGACGCTCCCTGGACAATGACTGATGCAATACCGGACTTTCCTCCAGAGCCGTCAAGGGGAAAGTCTTTCCCTGGAGCGGACACCCTGAATATGGACTTGCAACCTACCAGACTGTGTAAGAATAAATCTTTCTTTGTTAAAGCCATCCACTCTGTGGTATTTCTGTTAGAGCAGCCCTAGCTGACTAAAACAACAGGTGATTCTTACAGTCTAGTAAAATCTGAGAACCTCTGTCCTTCTGGCGGTTACCAGAAGGGTCTCCAACCAGCTGCATCAGCATCACAAGGGAAATGCAAATTGTCAGCAGGGGTTGGAACTAGAACTTACCCTGTTCAAAACCTCTGCTTTTTGAGCAATACCCGATGATCCTTGGTTTACATGTGAAAATCAGATGCTGATTGTTGGTTAGGAGTTGTGGTACAAGGTTGGCTTTGGGAGAGGAGTGATTGAGCCAGGAGGTAATCTGTGCTGGGACTCTGGGGGACTCCTTAGAGCAAGAATATGGAGATCCTGGAGCTGGCTGCTCTACTTCCAAGGTCACTCTCGCACAGTCTTGGAAAACTGGTAGGGCTTGTTGTCTGAAGGCTTTTCCACAAGGGGCCTCTTCCTCGGGTTGTTTGAATATGATCCCAATATGCCAGCTGGCTTCTCCTGAGTGAGTATTCCATGAGAACTAGGCAGAAACTGCAAAGCCTTTTATGACCTAGTCTCAGAAATTATGCATTGCTACTTTTGTGATTTTTCTGTTGGTCACATAAGATCACCCATTTTTTCAGTATGGGTGCCTGGTGGCATTCTATGTAAGGAGTTATAATACTTGACTTATTTGTATGTCAAATGTTCCAAGTATCGCTGTGTAACAAATTCCACCAAAACTTGGTGGCTGAATACAGGAGAGGACAAAACAAGGGTTTGAGGCCCAGGAGGTAAGAATCATTTGGGGCCATCGTAGAAGACAATGCCACACTGACTTGTAATTCTTTTTAGGTTTTCGCTCTGCATTCTGCTTCCAAATGTTTTATGTTCCTTAGTTTCCAATTCTAAGGCCTTCTTCCTTATTGATTTACCTTACCATCTTTTAGAATTTGCTTGAAGTCTCCTTCCTGCCAATGGATTGCCTCCTGTTCTCTTTCTTGTGGTAGATTTGTGTATATATTTTCCCTTTTACTATCATTAATGAGAAGAAAGAAGCCTATTTGGTCAATCCGTCATCTTTAAACTGAAGCCAGTAATTGCATCTTTTCATCCAGCTCCTGGAATGGTAGATAATTTTATTTCATGGACTAATTTTTCTGATTATCTCTATGAATAAATTGCCTTTCTCTAATAGCTAAGAATATCTAGTTAATCTAATTGATACAGAGGTATTTTAAAAAGTTTAGTTTATCTGTAAGACATAATACTACATGCAGTACACTGCTTGAGACATTTGGTTAGTCTTGTTTTGAAATTAACGTAAAATTAGAACTGCAACTTATAATGGGCTTCATGCTGTGCAGTTGTTGCTGTTTTCTGGAAGCTGGAGAAAAAAATGTGTTTGATGACTGGTGATCCTGTCATTTTTGTGGCTGAGGCAACTTTATAATGCACCTTTTTCTATCATTAAAAACATCTCCTCTTCTCACCAAATACAATTCCCTCATAAATATTTATAGCTCTCCATTCCCCAGGCTTTTTATTACAGAGGCCCTCCTTCACCCTGATGCAGAGCTGTATCTTTTTTCTTTTTTGTGGTTAATAAAGGACATATATTTTTCTTTTGAAACCAGTAAGAAACCAAATTGAAAAGAGCCAAAAATGTCTGATGTTATAGTTAGTCTCATGTTACAATCTCTCTCCTTTTTTTCCTAAAAAAAAGCAAAAACAAAATGAAACCCTACTAAAACAATAATTCATGCTTTTTGTTTGAAAAACTGGAGAACACACATAACCAGAAATAATAATAAACAAAAATCACTCTTAATAGTACCACTTTTCTTTTAGTAGCTACCCCCCTTGATTTGTTTCCTGTACATAACCAAAACAAAAAACCAAACCCATTACTGTTGAGTTGATCCTGACTCATCGTGCCCCTATAGGACAGAGTAGAACTGCTCCATAGAGTTTCCAAGGAGCACCTGATGCATTCAAACTGCCAACCTTTTGGTTAGTAGCCACAGCAGGATTTTCTACTACGTCAGCATCATTTTCACTCTTCTGGCAGTCCGTGGCATATTCAGTATGCACTGCCAACACTATAATTCAAACGTGCACGTTGTTCTTTGGTCTTACTTATTCATTGTCCAGCTTTGGCATGCGTATGCATGAATGAAAATATCATGGCTTGGGTCGGGTACACCTTAGACCTCCATGTCACAGCTTGGCTGTTCAACAAGTTAAAGACAGTTTTGCAGCAGATTTGACCAGCATAGTGTGTTGGTTGGTTTCTTGACTGCTGTTCCCATGGGGATTGATTGTGGATCCAAGGAAAGTGAAATCGACAGTACTTGGCTTGGCTGACAGCTTCAGTCTTTTCCCCATCTCTCATGATGTTTATTGGTCCAGTTGTGAGGACTTTTGTTTTCTTTCTTTTGAGGTGTAATCCATACTGAAAGCTATGGTCTTTGATCTTCATCAGCAAACACTTCCTCCAATCCTAATGCTGAGTTCTTCCTACAGTTCAGTTTCTCAGATTATTTGCTCAACCTACAGGTGGAATAAGTATCATAAGAGGTTGCAGCCTTGATACACACCTCTCCTGATTTTAAACCACACAATATCCTCTGATTCTGTTTGAATGACTGTTCTTGGTCTTTCTAAAAGATACATCCTTTGAAGTAGAATTATAGCATCTGTCCATTTTTATTTCACATTGTCAACTTGATCTGCAGAAGGGTTGAAATATTTACACAACCAAAACATTTATTTGAATTCCTGTTTCTCCTCATCCTTTACAGCACCAATATTAATCTTTCTTTTACTATTTGCTAATGATGCACTTTCCATATCTATCTCTAGGGTCATTCTGTACTTCACCTTGTTCTTCGGAACATAGTGGGCTCCTTCCTCTTCGGCTTGCTCTTGGCTTGACCAATGGAGACATCGGTTGTAAATGGGCAGTGGGAAGCAAAGGGAGATCGAAGTGCTTTTTCTTTAGTTCTCTCTTTGTCAGATCAGTAGTGAGAGGGCTGCGTCTTTCTGCCAACTCACTTCAGGTTCCAGTAACCACTCCTTCCATTTGCGCTTTGGGGTATGGGGTGGAAGATGGTTCTTTCGCAGACTGTTGCTAGCCCTGAGTGTGTTCCTTTAACATTGTCCACAGTTTTATAAAATTTCCCTTTATTCATCATCCCCCAAACTCCCTGCTCAGATGTGCCATCATCCACTTTCTGCCAGGGCTCTGACTGAGAGACGTAAAAAAGACTATCTCATTCTAGTAGTAATGCTTTGTCTTCTATATATTGCAAACTTTCCCTAATTTGTCATTTGCCATTTAACTTTCTTCTCAGCATTTCTACATCTCAGTTTTAAATAGCTATATGCAGTCAGATTTATTGACCTTTTCCCTGTTACATCACACCTAGAAAGTTCTTTCCCAGCCTGACTGTGTAACTATCATCTGAATTTTCCTCTTTTTAATATTTGGAATCAATTCAGTAATAACAATAACAAAACATTTTTGAAATTTGGAGTCAGCTCAACAACAACTTATCTTTAACTTACATGGATTTTATTCTGAGTGAAACTATGAATTGTTGTTGTTGTTGTTACGTACCGTCAAATTGGTTCTGACTCATAGTGACCCTATGAGCAGCAGAGCGAAACACTGTCCTGTCTTGTGCCATGTCCACAATTGTTTTTATGCTTAAGCCCATTGTTGTGCCACTGTGCCGATCTATCTCATAGAGGATCTTCTTCTTTTTAGCTGACCCTCCACTCTACGAAGCATGATATCCTTCTCAAGGGACTGATCCCTCCTAACAACATGTCCAAAGTATGTAAGATGCAGCCTTCCATCTTTGCTACCAAGCAGAACTCTGGCTTTTCTTCCTCCAGTACAGATCTGTTTGTTCTTTTGGCAGTCCATGGTACATTCAACATTCTTTTTCAACACCACAGTTCAAAAGCATCAATTCTTCTTCTGCTGTCTTTGTTCATGGTCCAGCTTTCACATGCATATTATGCGACTGAAAATACCTTGGCTTGGGTCAGGTGCATTTTAGTCTTCAAGGTGACATCTTTACTTTTCAATATTTCAGAGAGATCCTTTGCACTGTTCCTAGTGTCACTTACTGAATACTTTGCATTTCACCCACTGGCTTGAAGGGCCACCCTTATTATCATTACTTACTTGTTTATTCTGAATTGTTTTAGTGGATCTGAGCCCTGGTCATGAAATACTTAAGAGCTTAGCTGCTAACCCAAAATTTAGCTTTTCCTTGGAAACCCTTGGGGCATTTCTACTCTGTCCTAAGGGTTGTTATTAACTAGAGTAGATGCAATGGCAACACTTCTTTTTTTAATGTGTCTTTTGGCTTCCTTGTCAAACCTTTTTTACTTTTGCAGTTTTGAAGTATATTTTAATATTTGTAGAATGTTTTACCTTATTGCTCTTGTTTTTCAGAAAATTACTAGATATTGAATTTTCATGTTTATTCTTCTAAGTAAACGTAAGACTTATTTTTTCAAGGTCTCTCCTCTCAAATAGCTTTAGAACTTTGGTTGATTTATTCATATATTATTTCATAGAGAAATGTGTCTTTGTAATTTTGATCCTCCTAATTCAGAAATAGGGCTAATATATATTTAATTAAGTCTGCAATAATTCAGTAAAGGTCTTCACACATGTGTGGTATAATTCTTTTGTATTTTTACATTAAAAGTAAATTGTCACTGTGGATTTTTTCTTCCTGTTATGAAAAGGCATAGTGAGAAAGAAACAAAATTATTCCTGCTTGAGTTTTAAAAAATCAGTAGCAAATTTAAACTCAACTTAACTGTAAATTACTTTGCAAAGCATTTAAATTTTTTAAATAATATTTTTTACTCACAATAATTGAACTGGCAACTCTACATTATTTATAGTGTTAGTGTAGTTGTTAATAATTCATAAATGTATAATGGGCTTCTACTTCTGAGTTCATATGCCAGAAACCAAACCCACTGCTGCTGAGTCGATTCTGACTCATAGTGACCTCATGAGACAGAGTAGAACTATCCTAAAAAGTTTCCAAGGAGCACCTGGTGAATTTGAACTTACAGCCTTTTGGTTAGCAGCTGTAGCTCTTAACCACTATGCCACCAGTGTTTCCTAGTACCTTAATATTTAAACTTTGAATCATATCATACATTAATGGCATCCCACGATAACCTGATGAGGAAAGAAATCTACATATAACAAGTTAATCACTTATAAAAACACCACATACATAAATTTTCAACAAAGCAACACGAGTAGTTAAAAAACAGTGTATAAATTGCACAAGCCTAGGCTTCCCAAAGGTCACTAAATATGAACAATTTTTAATGTAATCAGTTGAATTCTGGACATTCGTTTTAGAGAATTTCAGTACAATTAGTACATAAATTTTTAAAAATGTTCTCCTTCACCTTCACAATGAGTCTATTATTGTAGAATATTGTATTTTAAGATCTTTGGAGATAACTCAAACTGAATTTCTGTGCAGTTTAAGTTTTCTACAGTGCACCTACATTTTATATGCATTGTTTTAATTTCCTGAATGTAGTAACAAATAACAAACACTTCCTTTTTTCTTTTTTTGGTGAGTCTTTCTATTGAGGGTGCATGAGGAACATCAGTATTGTTTGGATTTCATACATTGGCAAACTGAGATATGGAAAGATTAAGTGGCTTATATTATTAAGCATTTGGTCATTGCTTAAGCTCCAGTTCTTTTAAACTTTGACTTTCACAGTTGCCACAGTAACCTAGCCAGTCTGTCACTTCTCCAATTCATTTATCTCAGCTCTTTGTGTAGTGACCTCTTGTCCAAAGTTTTCAAAAAGAAATGAGGACCTTTAAAGCTCTTAGGACTGAAGAGTGAGCTTACAATTTCTAGGTTTGCACTCAGTGTCCCTTTTCTGTCCCTTTTGTAACCTCAGGCTCTGGTCAAACCTGTCTGGTCCTTTCCTAACTCTTACAGTATGCCTATATTGCTCTGTTTCCCTTCTCCAACTTGCCAAAGCATCCACAAAGATTTAGAAGAGGCCCAGACACTTTGTTGTTCATTAAGTGTTTGCTAATATTCCTTATCTGAAATAAATACTTTGTTTTGTTTGTGACAGTCTGTACCTCTCTTCCATGCTTAATAATTCTTGGTGCACATGCAAAATAGAATGCTTCCTGTTTAATAAACAGCTTCATGATAGATTGAATGTCTTGCTTGCTTCCTGGTCCCCATTGGTATTGTTAATTGCCATTGCACCAGTTCCTGCTTGTGGACACCTGATGTGTGGGGTCTGCTCCATAAGATTTTCAAGGCTGTGACTTTTTGGGAGAGAGACCTCCAGGCTTGCCTTCCAAGGGCCAGTGGTTAAGTTTGAACTGCCACCCTTTCTGATAGTAGTGAACGCTTGACTGTTTGTGCCACCAAAGACCTTCATGATGCTGGTTGTTACGTTGTTAGGTACCATCCAGTGAGTCCCAACTCACAGCAATCTTATGCACGACGGAACAAAACCCTGCCCGGTCCTGTGCCACCCTTGCAGTAATTGTTGTCCTTGAGCCCATTGTTTCAGCCACCTGTCAGTCTTTCTCCTTCAGGGTCTTCTTTTTTTTTGCTGAGCTCTCCTTGACCAAGTGTGATGTTCGTCTCCAGGTGTTTAAAACCGTTCAATTATTCCACATAACATTTTGCAAAACTGAATGGTGAGTTCTAACTCACCGTTTTGACATTAGCTGCATTTAGCCTGTAAGTCTCAGAATGTTAAGAATAATGATTTGACATCAAATGTTTGAGTATTTTATGTTGAAACTAGGTACGAATGACGTACGTAAAATGAAGCTGTAGGCTTCCGCTACTAACTTTATTTGGGCAAAGGGTAAAGGTCTTTTCCCCCCATGCAAATATTTTACATACATCAATGTATTTCCCTCCGTAAAGATCTTTTACCAACTCACATTAAATGTCCTTTGAAAAAACATTAAACAAAAAGAATAATCTTCATTTGAATAAAACTGAAAACCATTAGATAACTTGTGTCAAATTTTTTTTATTATGATTAAGTTGAAGTAAACAATCCAGGTTGATGTTGCATGCCTGCCTCTCTTTATCTACTCTCCTCACCCTGTGACAGCACATTCCTCTAACTTCTGTTATTTTATAGGTGTCCTTTTCACTATGTCAGTGCGTGACTGTTGTTTCCTTTTTAAACAGTTTTCTCTCTATATACAACTTTAATGCTTATTTAGGAGTTGTTTCACAGTTTTAAGTAGAAAAAGGAATTTCACAAGTTTAAATGTAGTGAAGACATTTGTCATGGATAGTTCTTCAAATGGTAATAATCAGAAATTGTCAATGGTTTAATTTTATTATTATTTTTCATTGTTTCATCAAAGTGAACTTTGTGTGATCATTTTTGTAACCAATTATTGTAGCTAGTATTTCAGAGACCTGGAATGAGCTCTGTCTCTGTTATTACCAAGGTGACTAAATTTTTAGGGATTGTCCAGTGAGTGGTAAAATTATTTAGCTGGTTAGCAAAGTTTTCTTCCTCCATCGTGTAAAAGACATAATTCTGCAAGGCTCACCACTTTTGACATTAAACCAGCTCAAAATGATGGAGTATTTCTAGAAGAACTATGGATGTGAATTCCATCTCCTTTCAGATGAGTATGCCTGAGTGTAATTGTGCTAGAAAGTGTTTAAACTGCTCAGCGTGGCCACTGTGTTTGATAGAGTTGGTATCTTAGGGTTTTCCAGAGAAACAGAATAAGACATGTATATATCTTATATAATGCTTATATAAGATATATACATGTCTTATTTATATATATATATAAAAACATGTATATATATACATATAAACATGTACGTAACAATGTATCGATAAACCGAAACAACAAAACTCGAATCTGTTGCCATTGAATCAATCCCAACTCAAAGTGAAGTAAAGGACGAAGTAGAACTGACAGCGGAAGAAAAAGCTTTTAAGAAGAGACCACTTAAATTCCAGAAGGCCTGGGTGCAGGGCTTGGGAGCCTGTGAATGAGTGTAAACAGCTGAAAACGGCAGGAATGCATGACATCACAGCCTCCAAAACGACAGATCTGGCCTGCAGAATGTGACCTCTGCACCCATACCCAGGCTTACCTACTTTCCTCCTTGAGAGGTGAATTCACCTGAGGAAGTAGCCTTTGTTATACTGTTTAGATAAGGCGACACCAGTTTGCTTTGTGAGGAACTTCCCAAACCCTATTTGAATCAGTGCCTGCTTTCTGCCTGATGCCTAAATTATGGTTGGGATTTCAGATACCAGCTTCCCTCTGCCCCCCATAGAAATCCTGAAATAAGCTCAGTTTCTAAGGAGAAGGTAAAAGTCCAGATACCTCTCTCCACTGCCAGCTCAGGATGCTCCCTTCTCCCACTCCATAGAAATCCTTGATAAGCCAGTTTCTAAGGACAGCATAATTTCTTTGCATGGAACTTAAAGCTACTTGCTTATCTAGTGCCTCTTTAAGTATACTGGGTCAATAGGAATGCAATATGAAAATCTGTATACTTGTAACTGCCAGTTAAGAGAATGTATGGAAATTCCCTTGTTAGCTGTCTTGGAAAAACATGTAAATAGACATGTCTGATAATGGAACGGCGTACATGGCTATTTTTCAGACTTGAGTCCATCTGCCACACTGCTAGCTCATAAATGCCTCTTCCTCTACAAAGAAAATGATGTTCAAGGTGCTTTCTGCTCTGTGGGCTGAATTTATCTTTTTCCTGCTGTGGGACTACTCTATAGAGTTTCCAAGGAGCAAACTTTTTGGTCAGCGGCCAGTCTCTTAAGCAATGTGCCATGAAAGTTCCCAAGATATATATGAATATGTGTGTATATATGTGTGTACATATATATATATGTGTAGGTACATACACATCCATATGTATATATATAAGCATCCATATATGTATACATATATATGTATATAATGATACATATAATATACGTATATATTATGATTAAGTGAAAATATACAATTCAAGTTGATTTTGCATGGCTGTCTCTACTAATTTGCTCTCCTCATCCTGTGACAGCACACCTGTTTAACTTCTGTCGTTTTATATATATGTGTGTATAAAACAACATATGTATGCGTCCATATACACATACAACATATATACATCTACATACATATATACTTACAGCATATACATCCATATATGGATTATATATATATAGACTCATACTCCTATAGGGTTGCTATGAGTTGGAATTGAGTTGATGGCAGTGGGTTCTGTACATGTATGCACATACATGTACGCACACATATATGTTGTTAGTTATCCTTGGGGCAGCTCACACTCATGGCAAACTTATGTGTAACAGAATGAAATGTTGCTCTGTGCCATCTTCGCGACCATTGGTACAATTAGGCCCATTGGCTTGTGGCTATTGTATCAATCCATTGTATTGAGAGTTTCCTTCATTTCCTTTGACCCTCTACTGTCCAGGTTAGCTGGGGAACCTGATCCCTGCTGACACGTTGTAGCATGTTTTACTCCAGAATCTAACATTTTCTAGGGATAACAAAGGTCATGGTTTGCATTATAGACCATATACAGAATTAATAAAGTTGCCAGGGGAACCTGATCTGCCACATATCAGCAGTTCTTCCTGGCAGTTGTGATGCAAATAGAACAGTTCTTCCTGGTAGATTTAAGTGGCTACTGTGGCCTCAGGGCCAATTGGAAGCCAAGTTACTACCTCCCCCTCTCATCTATGACATCACCCCCCTGCTTTTACCTTTAAGAAGCACCCCGAAAATCTATTTGGAGTCTTTTTCCACTCATGGAGACTGACCCATTCCCTCTTTGAAACTGAAAAGGATGCATCCTCGTATGCTTTGGGGGACAGGATCCCAGTTTGCCACCAACTCAGGTCACTTTGGATCTAATCAACAGCATGACCTTGATGTTTACCAAGTATGATACCCTTTTGTAGCAACTGGTTTTTCCTGATAACGTGTCCAAAATAGGCAAGTCAAAGTCTCACCATATTTGCATCTGTGGCGCTTCTATGGTTGTATTTCTTCTAAGTCCGATTCTTTTGTCTGTCTATGGTGTATTCAATATTCTTTACCAACACCACATTTCAAAAGTTTATATATATACATAAACTTAAGTTTGCATGTATATGGGGGCTGACAATTAAGTTCACAAACTAATCCTAGAAAAAGTGCTACATACTTTGTTGCTGAATATCACTACAGTCACCTTTGAAGTACTCCCCTTGGGAAGCTATGCACTGATGCCAGCACCTAGTCCACCCTTGAAAGCAATTTTGTAACTCTTTTCTGGAATGGCCATCAGAGCTGTTGTCATATTACCCTTGAATGTCATATTACCCTGAATGTCATATTGAATGTCATATTGAATGTCATATTACCCTGAATGTCATCCAAATGCCTTCCTTTCAATATTTTCTTTAACTTTGGGTAAAGAAAAAAGTCATTGGGGGCCAGATCAGGTGAGTGGGAAGGGTGTTCCAACACAGTTATTTGTTTACTGGCTAAAAACTCTCTCACAGACAACCATACAATTACGTTTGCGAATTTGCCACTATGAACAATGACCAGACAGAGTTGCTTGATGCCAGACAGAGTTCAAAAATTTCTTTGAAGGGTAGTCTAGGCCATGGCATCAGTGTATAGCTTCCCAAGGGAAGTGCTTGGAAGGTGACTGTCATGGGTTGAATTGTGTCCCCCCTGAAATATGTGTAGCATGTGGCTGGCATATGATTCTCAGCATCTTGGGACTGTCCTCCATTAAACTGTATGTTAAAGAATTAGGGTGGGGCTGTAAATTCCTGCATAGGGTTACTTCCTTGCTGTGCTGTAGGGGGAGTTTCCCTGGAGTATGGCTTGCCCCACCCTTAATCCTGCAAGAGATAAAAGGAAAGAGAACAAAGAGAATTGGGAACCTCGTTACCATCAAGAGAGCAGCACCGTCCTTCAGACATGAGGTTCCTGCGCCAAGACGCTCCCTGGACAAAGACTGATGCAATACCGGACTTTCCTCCAGAGCCGACAAGGGGAAAGCCTTTCCCTGGAGTGGACACCCTGAATATGGACTTGCAACCTACCGGACTGTGTAAGAATAAACCTTCCTTTGTTAAAGCCATCCACTCTGTGGTATTTCTGTTAGAGCAGCCCTAGCTTACTCAAACAGTGACCATAGTGATACTCAGTAATGAGGTATGTAACACTTACAACAATTAAGTTGGTGGACTTAGTTGGTGGCCCTCATATATTTACTATAAATTTAATAATAAAAACACAGATATTTGGTAAGAGACAATGGTGACTGTGCATAAGAGTTAGCTGCAAAAAATTTCATTTTCATTTGAGCAACTCTGAGTGCTTCTTCATGGGTGAAGGAGATCCACGAGATGGGCAGTCCTTGGTTCTGTATTTGGAGTCACCTGGGATTTGCCATCTTCATGAATCCACATCAGGTGACTTTTCCCCACAGTCTTGGGTATGTGATATCCCTTATCTTTTTCCAGTCAAATAATTCCTTTTCCAAGAGGACAATATGCATATTACTCCACTGTACCAAGTATAATTTGTATTCCAAATGTGGCTACAATTCTACATGCTCTTGGGTGTAAGGATGTCTCTTCCTGTTGACAATTATCATCTGCTTGTCTGTATCCATCCACCTACTTAACTGCTAAAGAAACTTTATAGTAAAATGTCTATACTTTTTTCTCCCTTTCTTTCTGCTGTAGTTGTATTTTCCTGCAAAAATCAGTCACCAAAAAAAGAAAAAAAACAAAAAAAAACCAGACCCATTGCTGTTGAGTCTATCCCAACTCATAGCGACCCTATAGGGCAGAGTAGAAGTGCTCCATAGAGTTTGCAAGGAGTGCCTGGTGGATTAGACCTGCTGATCTTTTGGTTAGCACACATAGAGTTTAATCATTATGCCACCAGGGTTTCTTTGTAAAAATCAGTCACAGTAGTTCTAATAATTTCCTGGGGGATTTAATGTAGATTAAGTCATGGTTCTTTTTCAAGTGCTTCATTTTGCTTTGGCTCTGGGAGATTGTCTGTTTTTGCCCTTTGGATGTTTAAAGACTACATTTGTAGCCCTGATGTTCTTTTTAATTCCAGAAATAACATAAGAAAAGCTAGACTGATGCATGAAGCAGAGAAAAGAATCACAAAGGGAGCAGCATGACCAAAGAAATATGAAAGAGCTTAAAAGGGTGTTTAAGATAACTCATGAAAAACATACACGTACTTTGGATATACTAAACTTAAATGGTCATTAATCAGTTGATGCAGATCAAAATGAAAACTCGCTGGCTACGTTTGGAAAAAAAAATCGTATGGCAAAAATAACCAAGGGAATATTTATTGTAATTGTTATATTCACTTTGGTATACTGTTAGAAGCCAGGTGAGGGAGAAGAATATTTGATGAAAATTAAAAAATCACTTGGAAATGTGAAAAGGAAAGAACATTTAATGGTTAATATAGGAGACAAAGAGATATAAAGCATAAGTACCAGCAGATAATGTTATTGTTTGTATATAAAATGTTTCAGTTTGCTTAGAACACTATTGTTGCTTGGGAGGAACGTAACTCTTTCTTACTGTATTTTGCAATAATCTGAGACAAGATGTGATACACAGAAGAGGCATGCTAAAACAGAATGCACAGCAATTGTTTTCAAAGTATAAAGGAACAGAAATCAAGAGTTCCTAGATGATACGATGTAATAAGAAAAACATTGCTAGTGCTAATGAATGTGCAGTCTTAAGAGTGGAAGACAATACTTTTTTTCATATTCAGAAGACAGAGATTGAACATAGCTGAATGACTTAAAAATTTAAAAAAATACCAAATGCTGAAAAATAGCTAGTTTCCATGTAGTGGAAACTCAGCTGCACTCAAATGAAGGTGAACATCAGAGTTCTGCCGTAGAAAGATGTTTATGAGATATTTTAGGTGAACAGAATTGATAACAAAATGATACATAAACATGATCCTATTTTTTCTTAAAGAAGAAAAAAAAATACATGTATATGTATAGGAAAAACTCTAAATATATTCAGAAGAGTTACTGGCTGCTGTCTCTTAACAATAAAATTATAAGTGGATGAGTGAGTGGATTCAATGAATGTGTGTGAATACCTGTTATGTGCCAGGCATTGTACAGGGCTCTGGGTAGGATTTGTGAGCAAAACTAACTGGCTTCCTGCTTTAAAGAGCTCTGGTGGCAAACTGGTTAAATGCTTGGCGGCTAACTGAAATGTTGGTGGTTCAAACCCACCTAGGAACTCTTCAGGAGAAAAACCTGGCCATCTGCTTCCGTAAAGATAGTGGTCTGGAACACTGTATGGAGCAGTTCTACCCTGTCGCATGGGGTTGCTAGGAGTCGGGATGCACTCAACAGCAGACAACGTCAGCAATTCACAGCATTCAGATTCCAGGTGGTAAACTGAAACTTAAACTGCTGGGTCGAGTCTGTCTCATAGTGACCCTGTAGGGTAGACTAGAACTGCTCCACAGAGTTGCCAAGGAGCACCTGGTGGATTTTAACTGGTGACCTTTTTGGCTTTTTGGTTATCAGACATAGCTCTTAACCACTATGCCACTTGGGTTTCCAGGTCACATATGGATTTTGAAAAATTTTAAGTGGTGTATATACACACATACACATATGTATGTATGGTGTGTATATGTGCACATATATATGTATGGTGTGTGTAAATGGATAAATAAAAATACACGTTGTTGGTAAGTTCTAAGAAGGAAATAAGCAGGATATGAGGATCTGGCTTACCTACTGTGGCATAGGATAGTAATAATAGGTGGGGCTACTTGACACCTCATGGGTTGGGCAAAGCTTTGCTCAGGAGATGATATTTCATCTAGCAGTTCGAAATCATAGATGACTCAAAATTTTGTAAGAGGAAGACACAAAATAGTACTTAAATCAATAAATTCATACTTCAAGAAACAAACTTTTTTTGGTCTCTGAGTTTATTGGGAAACTGTGTTCCCACCAGGGATGGTGCATACTGCCATAAGGCAGAAGCGTTTGGCGGTTTCATGCTGAAGAAATGGGTGTGTGCTGCAAATTACTGTTTTCACAGGGCATTGTATGAGATGATGCTGTGTTGAATTTTTCTCTTAGGTCAAACATGCCCAGTGCCGAAACCCAGTGCTGCTGGGTCGAGTCTGTCTCATAGTGACCCTGTAGGGTAGACTAGAACTGCTCCACAGAGTTGCCAAGGAGCACCTGGTGGATTTTAACTGGTGACCTCTTTGGCTTTTTGGTTATCAGACATAGCTCTTAACCACTATGCCACCTGGGTTTCCAGGTCACATATGGATTTTGAAAAATTTTAAGTGGTGTATATACACACATACACATATGCATGTATGGTGTGTATATATGCACATATATATGTATGGTGTGTGTATATATGCTTATAGAGGTATATGTCTATCTGGACTCTAGGGGTAGAATTAGTGGTACACATAGGTACCATGGACCCCTGGTGGCACAGTGATTAAAAACTCAATTGCTAACTGAAAGATTAGCAATTGGAATCTACCAATCACTTCTTAGAAGCCCTATGGAGCAGTTCTACTCTGTCCCATAGGGTGTCTATGAGTCAGAACCAACTTGGTGGCAATGGACTACATATACCACTGTACTCTGAGAGTAGAATTGTAAGAAGGGACAAGAAAAAGAAATCCATACTATCCACCCCAAATTCAGACACACAATGATTCTGCACATTTCCATTAATTATAACACATGGTATCAACAACAAAGTCATGCCAAAGCCACCAGCCAAGTGCTGTCAACAAAGTCAAAGCAGAAAATAATCGAGTGTTGGAAAGGTTAAGACACTTTGCAGAGACATTTGAGAACTGTATCCTACTAGCAGTTTACTTTTTTGTTTAGTTTTTTAAAAGCTGCTACATCCAGCCTTGATTAGATTCTAGTATTTTTAAGAAGCTTGCATTTGTTGAAACTTTTCTAGAATTCACTGAGATTTTGTAGAGAAAGAATCCTGTTTATCCTCATACTTATCAGTTTATAAAATAATTAAATCCTGTAAATACATTAACAAGTGCAACTCACATTAGTAATTTGGAAACAAAGTCAACTGTCTCAGGTCAAAATATAAATCAACTGGTGTAACCCCATCTGTAAATAGGGTGTGTACATATGGTGGTCATGAAAGTCAACATACTATTGCATCAGTCAGCGCGTTTTTTGGAGACACTGGAAGAGCATCAGTGGACAATAGTTGTGAGGGCTTCTTCCATAATTCCCATCCTATATTCATTTGTTTCTTTCCACTCTTCTAGTTTACCTGATGCAAAGTGTGGTTTTTAACACGAAGGATCTTTGAAATGATTACTGAGTTATAAAAAGGACACTCAAGTTTTTCTCTTGAATGATAATGTTTCACAGAGGAAGGCAGAACTTCCCTTGCATGAAATTTAGAAACTGCATGTGAAGTGGTTAGCAGAGTGTATGGCACATGACAGATGTCTGGCTATTATTAGCTGAATCTTAATCCATAACCTCCTTTGAAGACTAATGAGGAAGTTAAGGTAGCCTTGGGCACTGACTTGAGTACAGTCCATCACAGGGATAGAGGATGTTTCTTTCCTGGGGAATACTTGGGATCTTTCACTTATTTGGGAACAAATAGTATTTGTATCTGTTTCTTTCTCTTTTTCTTTCTTTCTCTTTTCCTCTTCCCTCCTCTCCTCCCTCACTTCTTTCATTTCTCCTTCCTTTCCTCCCACATTCCCTCTCTCCCTTCCTTCTTTCCTTCTTTCTGTCCTTTTTTTTTACTATTGTTCTTCAGATGAAAGTTTGCAGAACAAACTAGCTTCTCATTAAACAAGACTTAGATTGTCTTGTAACACTGATTAACAACTCCACCACATCTCAACACTCTCCCTTCTCCATCTGGTGTTCCCTGTGGTATTCTTTCCTGTCCCCTCTGGCCTTCTAGTCCTTGCCCCTGGGCTAGTGTGCCCATTTAGTCTCATTTTGTTTCATGAGTCTGTCTCATGTTTGGCTGAAGGATGAACCTCATGACTGAATTTACTACTGAGCTGAAGGGGTGTTCAAGGGCCATACTCTTGGAATTTCTCCTGTCTTTGTCAGGCCACTAAGTCTGGTCTTTCTTGAGTTAAAAATTTTCTCTCCATTTTTCTCCAGCTCTGTCTAGGACCCTCTGCTGTGATCCCTGTCAGAGTGTCCGTGGTGGTAGCTGGGCACCTTCTAGTTGTGGTGGACTCAGACTGATAGAGGCTATGGTAGTTGTGATCCACTAGTCCTCTGACTAAGATTTCCCCTGTGTTTGCAGCTGTCTTTATTCTCCCTTGGTCCAGAAAGGGTGAGACCAGTGGAGTGTCTCAGATGGCCAGTCGTGGGCTTTTAAGATGCCAGACATTACTCACCAAAGTAGAACGTAGAACATTCTCTTTATAGACTGTATTGTGCCCACTGGGCTAGATGTCCCCTGAGACCATAGTCCCAACTTGCATCACTTTCTGAGGTAGAGGGATAGAGTTGAAGGTGGTTCAAAAAGATGATCTACTGTATTTGTAGCTGTGATTCATGTTTTAGCTGAAAACTGGGGAAGTGGGACATTTCTCTTTACATGCCAATGATACAAAAAAAAAAACCAGTCAAACCCAGTGCCCTTGAGTCGATTCCTACTAGGTCAAAGGAAATCTTGATTTATTTCTGTGGCTTCAAGAGCAAACAGTGAGCATCAGGAAACTATTTTTCAACCCAGAAAACACTGAGTGAAGTGTGTTGCATATCTAATTTAGTTCCTGAACAAACACGAGATAGTCTCGACTCATTAATGTCTCTTGTGGCTTTAGGCAGAGCAACTGATTTTCTGTCTTTTCTGGGAAATCCTGTAGACGATACCTTGAAATCCTATTGGGCCTTGCATGAAGTCAAAACTGTTTTTATAATGATACTAAGCTATCACTGGACCTTTTCACCTTCTCTAGAGTGTACAGTAGAGTTTTCTGGAGGCTAGACAGATTTCTGGGGGGGGTGATAACATAACAAAGTGAGTGTAGGACCAAGTGAGAGGAATGAAGTTATTTACTAAGTCAAACATTGAAGCTGTCTGCAAAAATGCATGACTGTCCTCACTATTCTTGTTGGAAAATATAGTTTTCATATAAGTATGATATTTATTTTAATGTATAGTGAGTTTATGTTAATACATATTTTAAAGTTTTCTCAGTTTTGATTTCAAAAGCACTAAGTATTGATAGCTATCACCCAATGACCTATTCACTGGAATACCTTTTTCCAACAACATAAGTAGGGACTATCCATATGAACCTCACCAGATGAAATGTATAGGAATCAAATTGACTGTGGAAAGAGATGATAGAGAAGCTCAGTATCATCCATCAGAAGAAGGCTAAGGGCTGACTATAGAACAGATCATCAACTGTTCACATCCAAGTTCAAATTGAAGCTGAAGAAAATTAGAACAAGGCTGTGAGAGTCAAAGTATGGCCTTGAGCATATCCCACTTGAATTTAGAGACCATTACAGGAACAGATTTTGTGCATTGAACAAACAACCAATGACCAGATGAATTATGGGAGGACATCAAGAATAGCATACATGAAGAAAGCAAAAGATCATTTAAAAAGACAAGGAAAAAAAAAGACCAAAATGGATGTCAGAAGAGACTCTGAAGGTAGCTTCTGATCAATGCAGAGTATGTAAAGTGAGTGGAAGGGATGATAAAGTGAAAGAGCTTCAGAAGATTTCAAAGGGTGGCTCAAGAAGACATGTGCAAAGATGTGTTAAAGTTAGAAAACTGCAAGGGAAGAATATCCTTACTATTTCTCAAGCTGAAATAAGAAAAAATTGAAGTCTTAAGTTGCAATATGGAAGGGTTCTGTGGGCAAAATATTGAAGAAGACAGGAAGCATCAAAGCAATACAGAATTGCAGTACCAAAAAGAATTGGTCAACGTTCAACCATTTCAGGAGACAGCGTTTTAAGACCAAGAACTGATGGTTCTGAAGGAGGAAGTCCTAGCTGCACTGCAGGCATTGGTGAAAAACAAGGATCCAGGAAGTGACAAAATACCAGCTGAGATATTTCAACCAAGGAATGTAGTGCTGGAGAGGCTCACTTGTTCATGCCAAGAAATTTAGAAGACAGTTGTCTTGCCAGCCGGCTGAAAGGGATCCGTGTTTGTGCCTATTTCAAAGAAAGGTGATCTAATAAGATGCAGAAATTATTGGGTATTATAATTAATATTACATGCAAGTAAAATTCTGCTGAAGATTATGAAAAGCTGGTTGCAGTTATACATTAGCAGGCTACTTGGAAAAATTCAAACCAGATTCAGAAGAGGATGTGGAATGAGAGATATCATTGCTGCAGATGGATCCTGGCTTGAAGCAGAGAATGCCAGAAAGATGTTTACCTGTGTGTGTTTCATTACCTATGCAAGGGCAGTTGATTTTGGCGACCATAACCAATTAAAGTCAACATTGTGAAGATGGCAATGAGAGGACACTTAATTGTTGTCGTATGGAAACTGTAAATAGACCAGAAGGTAGGGGTTCAAACAGAGCAAGAGGATTACTGTGTGGTTTAACATCAGGAAAGGTGTATGTCAGGCTAATATAGAAGCCAGACTATATGAAGAAGAACACGGCATGAGGACTGGAGAAAGACCCATTAACAATTTGCATTATGCAGACTACTCAACCTTGCTTGCTGAAAGTGAAGAGGATGGGAAGCACTTACTGATGAAGCTCAAAGACCTCAGCCTACTGTATAAATTATACCTCAGCATAAAGAAAACAGAAATACTCACTACACTGATAAACAACATCGTAATAAAGGGAGAAAAGATTGAGGTTGTCAAAGACATCTTTTTACTTGACTCCACAATCAACAACCCTGGAAGCAGCAGTCAAGAAATCAAATGACGCATTGCATTGACCAAAAGTAATGTAAAAGATCTCCTTAAAGTTTTGAAAATCAAGGACATCACTTTCAGAAGTATGGTGTGCCTGACCCAAAGTACGCATTTTCTGTTGCCTCACATGCATGCGACAGCTGGACAATAAATAAGAAAGACTGAAGAAGAATTGATGCCTTTGACTTGGACAGCCCAAAGAATGAGCAATTCTGTTTTGGAAGAAGTACAGCCAGGTGGTAGAATAGTCAGATGTCACCTAACATCCCTCTAACAATAAAGACCTGAGAAAACAAGTAAATCACACATAGTTGACAGCTTTGGAACTCTGAGCACCAAAGGCACGGCTGAAGAATCAGACCAAGTGCCAAATGAAAAGAGAGACTATACAAAAACAGCAGGCGGAAAGAACTGTGTATTGCCAGCTCCCTGCTGGCCAAGCCTGCACAGTGTTGGCATATTGAGACAGAGCAAGCAGCATCCCCAGCCAAAGCACCCATCACCCGCTGCATTCAAGCTGAAGCAACTCTACACCCTTGTCCAGAACCAGGCAGGAGTGTTTCCCATTCTGTACAGTTAAATGTAGTCACCTTACCTCATGTTGCTCTCCCAGCACCCCATAGCAGAGGCCTGCAGACCTGTGAGGTTCTCCCTGCCCCCTAACTCATCCCCCCATCTCACACATGATCATGGTTCATTTGTACCCACCACCACTCTGCACCCTGAGCCAGGGACCAATGAAGCAGCAGCAACTTTAGACCTTTGCTCACCCTCTCATACCCATGATGAACGGCAGTGTTTGCTTCTCTACACAGCCGCCCACTCAAGAGGGTGGAACAGCACTGGCCTTTCTTTCCTCAACCCAGCTGCTGTGGGGACTTCTGCTTGGGTGGCATCTGCTTATCCACCTAGCTAACAATGCTGGGAGCCCCCGGGTGGGCAGCGACCCCTTTTTCTCCATGCTGGGGGCCTGTTAAACTTGCTTCTAAGCTCTGCTACCCAATCTGCGACCTGCAGACTATTGGAATCTGTTTCTCTGCCTGGCTTCTAGTGCTGGGGACCCACGGAACGACAGTACTTCCTGTTTTGCATGTCTGACTGTTCCAGAACCTGAGGACCCATGGTGCTCACGCCTATACCTGGCACCCAGCACTGAGACCGCATGAACTAGTAGTGCCCACTGCTCTACCCAGCCGCTAGTGCCAGGTGCCCCTGAACTGGAGGCACACAATCCCATGCCCTGCCACCTGCACCAGTGGCCAACAGACCAGCAGCACCTTCTACTCCGTCTGGCCATCTGTGCTAGAGGGCTAAGGACTGGCACACACCTCCCACTGTATTGTGCTTCAGTGGACAGGAGTATGTCTTGCAGGTGGATGCCTGCAGGCTGGTGACAGGATCCTGGTGTCAGGGCGGTCCCTGGCATCCTTAACTGAAGTGCTGACAGGTGACATGGGATTCGGCCTGAGTAATTAGTTTTCAGTGCAACAATAATGAGAAATTATCATCGCAGCCAGTTGTCACATGGTACACACACACATTCCCTCTATAGAATGAACCATAATATAAAGCATCTAATCCTTAAACAATGTGTTGTTTAATTGAAATAAAACTTAAGCATGTCAAAGCAGAGAGGGTGTAGAGAGGGTTTGAAAGCGAGGAGATGGGAAAAGTACTGACTTCTATGGTTATCTAGTGGCTTTAGAAAACAGCGATGTGTCATCTTCTAAACCCGCCTCTTGCGCATGCACACATTGATAGCACTCTACCCATTATTATTATTGTTACTGTTTTTTTACCATTTTGATTACTCCTGTTTTACAAATACTGGTTAACTTCTCTGAGAAGGAAAGAATACATGTACCTGTAAGGAACTGATGAGGTAGTGGTTAAGTGCTATAGCTGGTAACCGGAAGATTGGCAGTTCAAATCTGCCAGACGCTCCTTGGAAACTCTACGGGGGCAGTTCTCCTGTGTCGCTGTGAGTTAGAATTGACTCATTGGCAATCGGTTTGGGTCTTTTTGTTTTGGTAAAGGAACTGTGGCAGAGAACACGTGACTGCCTGCTCTTCTTGAATTTGCGTGCCACAACCCCGTGGTAAAGACAGTCGGCGATGTACAACCCAAATCTCGTGTTTCTCCGTTTTTTTCAGCAGAGGCTTCCTCTCACTCACGGGAGTGTAGTCATTCATTTTCCCTGACTGAGAAAAGCCTTTATGCATCCTTGGGAGGTAGGGATCCGACTGGATCCGACTCGACGGCACTTGGCTGGCTTGGCTGGGAGGTAGGGGAGGGGGCAAGGGTCCTGAGACAAAAAGTTCGAGAACTGATGATGTGAAAGGGGTTCCGGACAGAACCCCAGGAAATGGTATCGCCAAGAGACATAGGTTTCCTAATAATCAAGTAGCACTTACCAGATAATATTATGGATGGTTTATTTCAAAAGAAACCCTGGTAGTGCAGTGATTGAGAGCTATGACTAATCACCAAAAGATTAGCAGTTTGAATCTACCAGATGCTCCTTGGGAAACCTATGGAGCAGTTCTACTCTGTCCTATAGGGTCACTGTGAGTCAGAATCAACTTGATAGTGACAGGTTTGAAGGTTTTTTTGTTTGTTCGTTTTTTGTTTTTATTCCAAACACCTTTGAAGGAGAGGAAATCACTTAAAAGTTTTGCCTCAAACCATTTAAGTGAAACCAGACACAATGCTGAATAATTAATTAAAAGGAAAAAAAAAAAAAAAGAGCACTTTGTACACAATTCAGCAGAAGAGGAATTCATGTGAAATGAATAAGTGATTTTGCCTGTGTAATGTCTTCTGAAATAAATGGGAAAAATATCAGTTCAACTAGTGAACCTTGAAACTATCTGAAGAATTGTTATCTTTCTTTTCCTTATTGAAAAGAAGGGTTAAATTTTTCTGAAACAGGCATCTAGCTAAATTAACTAATATTTTGCTATTTTCCTATATTAACATTTTTCCTTATGTGCTAGCAAGTATAAGAAGATGTTTTCACTGACATGAGAAAAAATTAGCTGCTCACATACCAGGTCAATGCAGTAATCTTAAAAACAAAAAACAAAAAACCCTTCGAGTCTCAAAATACCAAAAACCAAATCCACTGCTATTGTGTCAATTCAGACTCATAGCAACCCTATAGGACAGAGTAGAATCGCTCTATAGAGTTTCCAAAGAGTACCTGGTGGATTGGAACTGCTGACTTTGTGGTTAGCAGACGTATCATTTAACCACTACACCATGAGGGTTTCAGGATCCTCAGAATAGTGAGGCTGATCTTATTTAAGTAGATTGAGAGTATGTTTAACTACAGCCTTTTAGTAGTAAGCTTTAAATGCCGTGATTCATCTTTGTGAGTCATGCTAATGATATGACCTATTTGTACATGTTTAGCTTGTGAGGATTGTGTAACAGTAGGTGACACACAGCAGTGGTGTCATTATGATTCAAGAGCCACTACAAAGGCGGGTCCTTGGAATAGCATTTCATTAATTGCCCACATAGTTTTCAATCAGAAGCTAACCCTTAATTATTCTGAAAGTTCATCCTTGAGCACACATTTCTTAAAATAGCATTTATTATTTTCTTCCTACTGCAAAAGTAATTCATATTCATTGTGGAAAACAGAACATGGAAAAGCAAAAAGTAATAAAAATAATGGGTGAGTCCTTCCTATGAAGATCAATCTATATTTTAATATGTATTCTTTGAGTCTTTTTGACATATTAATAGACATCTATATATTTATCTTTTGCACAAATGGCGCTGCATTTTATATATTGCTTTGTCCATTGCCTTCCACCAAGAATACTTATAAATGTCTTTCTTTCAAATGTATTTCATTAGTACTCACATTATCTGAAGTTCTCCAGGTATTTTCATCCCCACTATCTTTAGTAGGATATATTATACTGTCTTGAAGGGTTTATCACTCATGGGGCTCGACTGCAAGCCACAGAAGGAGATTCTGATGAAACTGAATAGAAAAGGTACCTGAAGCCTTGCCAGCTCTAAGGACGGGTGTGAGCACGGGACAGGCAGGCTCAGAAAAGAGAGAACAAATGTCCACCAACGTGAGACATTCAAATTTTCTACCTGGATACGTGTACCTTGCATAATCAGTCCTTCCTACTTCCCTCTGCAAAACCTATTCCATTCGCTGAGGTGAGAGCTAGGAGGAAACAGATGTAGGCTGGATGCCAGGGTGGAAAAAGATGAACAGCTCAGGCACTGATAGAATTCAGAAGGCCTCCTGCCGCTTGGAACTGGAGGCGTTAGTGTATAACTAGCCCAGCCTTCTGAAGATGTCTCAGCTTGTGGCACAGGGAGGCAGACAGAGGACAAGCAGGTTTTCATTTTCCACTTATTGCGGCTTACAGAGCACACGTTTTTGTTATTTATTTGAATGATGGGATGACCACAGAGGTTGCCCGGAGGAGGACTGTGAAAGTCTGTGGGAAACTGCGGCTGGGAGAACTGACAGTGGAATGCTCAGTCTGGAATGGTCCTGGGAAAGATGAGGAGGTGACCCCAGGACCGGACAGGGTGCTCAAGGCCATGCTTTCGCCTGGTGGCTTATCAAGCCCTTTCATCTGCCTCTTCTGTCCTCCTCCCCGCCAATTGCTAAATCTGAGACCATGTGTTCAGCTGACTGACATAACAGCTTGAAACTAGGCCATTTGAAATATAAGATGAATTCTTGGAGATAGGTGAGAAAATATGCCATTTTGAAAAGCCATTTTTGACTAAAATCATTGCATAATGGCATCGGCAGCATTAAAAATGACATGGAGAAGAAATAAGGCCTTTAAGAATAGGATTGCTCTCAGCTTTCTTTAGCGTTCTGAGGAGTTATTCCAGAGAAATATACTCTTGGCTGGCTCAGTAAAACAGATCTGCAACAATATTTTAACTGGGAGAGCCCGACCTCCTTAAAGCACTGAACTCATAACCAAAAAAAAAAAAACCAAACCCACTGCCATAGAGTCGATTCCAACTCACAATGACGCTACAGATAGAGTAGAACTGCCCCATAGAGTTTCCAAGGAACGCCTGGAGGGCTTGAACTACCAGCCCTCTAGTTAAAAGCCATAGCACTTAACTGCTACACAACTGGGGTTTCCAATTGCCAGTGCTTCAACTTCCCTGTTGTGTATTTTAGGGTACTAGTTCTGTGTGCCGGATCCCATTTTCAGAGTGAAGCATCTCCAAGAGCCCTTTTCCTTTGGGGGTGGGGGCAGGAGGAGGGAGCGAAGAAGGCCTGAACTCATAGTGATGACAAAAATCATATCCTCAGTCCTTCGTCACTCCCTCCTTCCAACCCCATTCTCAAAAGAAACGGGCTCTTGGAGATGCTTAACTCTTAAAATGGGATCTGGCAGATAGGACTGGTACCCTAATACATGCAACAGGGAATTTGAAGGGTTGGCAATCAAAGGACCAAGGATCAGCCAGTCACAAACAACAGAGAATACGTACATCTGTTGAGAACCTACTAGCCTTACTCTGGGCTGACCTCTTCAGTGAATTTTCCCATCCGCTCTGCAACCAGGTTATTTGTATTTCCCTGCTGCAGAGAAGTTCACTGAGGCTCGTTGTGGATAAGAGATTTGCCTGAGACCACAGGTGTTACTCGTGTGTAAAGAAACCGTATCCAAACTGATTTGTCTGCCTCAAATTGCATTGCCATATGCTCAAGGGCTATCAATGAATGATGCTGTGTAGCTGGGAAGCTGGGAGAAGAAACGAGATTCTTATAGTTGATGCCGACGTTCGTGTATGTAGTTGATCACAAAAAAGTATATGATACAAAATTACAGAAATGCAATATAAATGTAAAGAGATTATTAGTAAATGTTTAGGACTGAATTTTGTCTCCCCCAAAATATTTGTCAACTTGGCAGGGCCATGATTCCCAGTATTGTGTGACTGTCCAACATTTTGTCATCTGATGTCATTTTCCTTTGTATTATAAATTGTATAAGATTAGGTGGTGTCCTAAGCTCATCTCTTTTGGGATATGAAAGAGTGAAGGTTGCAGAGAGACGTGAGGATCTCATGCCACCAACAAAGCATTGCTGTGACAAGAATGCTTCTTTTGGAACTAGAGTTCCTGCACTGAGAAGTTGTTAGTTGAGAAGAAGACTAACAAATGACAAGGACCTTCCTGCAGAGCTGACACAGAGAGAAAGTCTTCCTCTGGAGCGAAAATTCTGAATTTGGACTTCTAGCATACTAGACTGTAAGAGAAGAAACTTCTGTTTGAGGAAGTCATTCAGTTGCGGTATCTCTGCTTATAGCAGCATTAGATGACCAAGGTAAGTAACAAATATGTATAATAACATAGTAGGTAAAAAAAACAAACAAAAAAACCGGCTGCTTTCCAGTTGATTCCAACTTGTGATGACTCAGTGTGTATGAGGGTAGAACAGAGCCTCTGGGTGGATTTGAGCTGCTGACCTTTGGGTTAGCAGCCAAGAGGATTAATCATTTGCATTACACAGGGATTAAAACCCAAACCCAACAACAACAAAAGTCTGCCAAACCCACTGCTATTGAGTCTATTCCAACTCTAGGTGACTCGAGAACTAGCTAATCATTAATTAATAGGGAAGCTCTGTCACTGGTATGTATGGTCTTTCCATTATCGGGAATGTTTTTGTGATAATTTATTCCAATATTTGATAAGTTTTGTAAATGGCTACAGCTGTCCATCATTCTCTCTCTGTGTATATATATATATCTTCTTTCCTCCTATGTGTATCATTTTTACATTATTTAAAGCAATGCAACATTTTCTGATTATAAAAATAGTCTTTACTCTTTGCAGAGAAGTTTAAAAGTGTAATGAGAATAACATTCACCCAAATCCCACAGTGATAAGCACAGTTAACATTTTATTTCTGTATATTCTAAAATGTATATGTACACTAATACATACACAATTATAGATTCACGGGAAATTGTAAAAGTGGTGCAGACCACCTGTTCTATGTACACTTCACTGATTATGCCCAATGGTCATATTTTACATAACTTTGGCACAATATTAAAAACCATGGAACTGACAGAATTAAAGTATGTATAGTTCAGCATCATATTTATTATATGTATATACTCTGGTAGCTACCGCAATCAAAGTTATAGATGTACATTTTAAAAACCAAGATAATTGTGTATAATCTGCTTTATAACTTTTAAAAAATGTAGTAATATAATGTTTTGAGAATGTTTTCTAATACAATTATCATCTCCCCTACAATGATAGCATTTTTCATGTCTGTCTAGTATTCCATCGAATAGACATGTATAATTGTGTGTTCATCTTGGATTATTTCTTTAAAATAGAATAAGGTAGTTTGATGGGTATGGACATTTTAAAGGTATTTACTGCAAACTACTAAATTGTCCCTTGATGTGCTGAATCAAATTATCTCATGTGTGGAAAAATGAATGATGATGTTCATTAATTGATGACTTCACTGGTGTTGGGTATTGGTGTTCATGGAAATCATAATTATTTGATAGACGAAAAGTGTTATTTCATTGTGTTTTAATTTGCACTTGTTTGATTCTCTTTATTGTGAATTATTTCTTCCTGTGCTTTGGAAACCTTGGTGGTAGTAGTGGTTAACTGCTATGACTGCTAACCAAAAGGTCAGCAGTTCAAATCTACCATAGAAGCTCTATGGAGCAGTTCTGCTCTGCTCTATATGTAGCTATGTGTCATTATTGGCTTGGCAGCAGTGGTTTTTGTTTTTATTTTTTAATACTTTGACCAAATTTTTCTATGGGGATATTTTTCCTTTAAATATTTATAAGTGACCTTTGTGTGTGAAGGAAGTCATTCCACTGTCCCATATGTAGTAACTTTGTATGTTTGTTTCAGTTTGTTGGGTTTTAAATTTCATTTATAGTGATTTTTACTGTACAGAAGCTAAGAATTTTTGTGTTATCAAACCTATCAATCTTTGTAGTTCCTGCCTTTGAAAAGTCCTTTCCCACACTGAAATAACTAAGTTACATATATATATAGTTCTTTTATGGTTTATTTTTTACATTAACTCTTTTAAATTCAAAATAATTGAATTTAATTTGTAATAAAATTCACTTAGATGCTTATGACGTTGTACTATACTATACTAGTGTATAGTAGTGTATAGTACACATAAGCATCTAACACTAGTGTATACACTAGGGCTATACATTAGTGTATAGTACAATGTCATAAGCATCTAACTGAATTTTATTACAAATTGCTAGCAATCCCAGTGACGTTATTACAAATAAAGGCCTTTTCATTAATCTGAAAGTCCCATTTATTATATTTTAAAATCCTGTATATATACTGCACAGAGGCTGTAAAGTGGATTTGAACTCATAGTTATTCATTCACTGAATCATCATTCTAGAAACATTTGTTTAGTACCTACTGTGTGGTGGTATGGAAACCCTGGTGGTGTAGTACTTAAGAATTTGGTTGCTGACCAAAAGATCAGCAATTTGAATCCACCAAGCATCCCTTGGAAACTCTTTGGGGCAGTACTGTAGGGTCACAATGAGTTGGAATTGACTCGACAGCAGTGGGTTTGGTTAGGCAATGACATAATTTCCTTTGAACCATGTTTGTGTCTAGAAGAAACCTGGTTCCAGATTTGTGCTACCTGTCACTACTAAGCCAAATATAGAAACAGGGATTGAATCTTTGAAGAATGCTTTATTCAGATTGCTGGCAACCTGAGAAGATGGTCAGTTAGCAATCTGAGAAGATGGTGAGTTGGCACTGTAAAAAACTATCTTAACATCTCAGTTCAGGCTGGCAAGTTTTATAGAAGGATTTAGAGAGGGAAGGGGAATAGGTGAGAGGTACAGACATGCACATATTCTGAGAAGGCAGGTTGGTGGAGAAATATAGCTTCTTTGTTTCAGGATGAGCTGCCCTTGACATGCTGGTTGGTTTTTTTTTTTCAGGAACATTGTTGCTTATCTGAATAGTGGGCTGCAAACTGGCATCACTCTGCCCAGTTATCAGTTAAGAATAGCTTGGGAAAAGTAACTCAAAATCTTTGGGAGTACCAGTCAGAACGGAGGTTACAATTTTCTTTTTATGTCAGCATTTCTAAGGGAGAAAAGGGTTTTGGTATTAAAAGACTAGCTAAGAATTTTTCTACAGCTAGTAACTCTATTATTTGGATTGGTCCAGCCAATATTTGCCCCCAGTCCATTCTTCTTGGCTCTTGAAGATGACCATCCAGTTATCCATCTCATGGGCACATTCTTTCCAATAAGGAGCAATCCATGTTATTTATCTATGATACTAAAATCAATAATTACTATCACTAGTGTTTATTTAGGGCTTATGATATGCCAGGCATACTTCCAAGTGCTTTAAATACACTGACCCACTTAATCCTCTTTAAAGTGTCTTTCTCTATTTCCATTTTTGTGCATCATGTGTTTGTTTAAAGCTGATCTATCTGAGGGAGTAAACTCATTTTATTTACTAGTTCTTGAGGTGAACCTCCATGTCGTCACAACATGTGGAGAGATAATTAATACATGACAGGAATTCCAAGAAGCAAGGGTTCTTTCTGATGAGGTCAATAAGAGAAGGCTTTTATGGAGAAAAGGGTGGGGCTGTCAGTATAAGTAGAATTTTTATTGGCAGAGATAGGAAAAAAATACCATTTTTTTAAAAAGATTTTTTTCTGCTTAAAATGTTAAGTTTCACTTACCTGGAAACTGTGCTTACATGAAATACCTCATTTCTTAATAATTCTTGATAAAGGAGGTGCTACTTTTCAATGAGTTTGTTACAGAATGGGAGGAGAGTATAGATGTTTCCTGGAAAATTTGTATTGTCTGATTAGACTAAATGGATATAAAACAAAACTGTCACTGGCTCTAGAAACCCTTTCTTTCTAATTGCATTCCTCACACATTTGTATGATTTATATCTTAATGAAAACGAGGCTCAAGAGATGCTCTTGCTTAAAACCCTGGAGAGGAAATTAGAAAGCATTGCCCTTGATTGCAGCATTTGTTACTTTAGAGGGAAAAAAGCATCAGTGGTCACTTATAAATTGTGAGTCTGACCTACACTGCAGAGGCAGCGAATTTCCCCGGGAACCTGATCAATACCATGCTGTTCAATGAGGACCTTGCTAACAGCCTTTCTTTAGAAAAAGATAGGGTTGACAGTGAAGAAAACAATTCATTCAATTTCATCTGCTCTCCTGGAATTCCCAGAGGGTGAAATTGCTCTGTATTTCATAGTCACAGAAGCATTTTATTTAAAATACAAATATTGATGTTCATTGTACTCTTATATAAATGCTATTATACATATATATACATATATAATTTAGGTATAGGTATATACACATGTATCTATACACACATATATTCTTATACACATATATACATGTATATGTATACATGTATGCTTGTGGATAATTATGGTGCCAGATTAGTTGTGCCGGACACTCTTTCTCCTAACTCCCATTAAAGTGTCCTGAAAAGATATACAGAAAACAGCCAACCAGACAAAAAGATGAGAAAACTAAAGGGAAATCTCTCCCCCCTGAAAAAAAACCAAACAAACTCATTGCTATCAAATTGATTCTGACTCATAATGACCCTGTAGGACACAGAAGAATTGTCCCATAGGGTTTCCAAGGAGCAGCTACTGGATTCCAACTGCTGACCTTTCAGGTAGTGTCTAGTTCTTAACCGCTGAACAACCAGGGCTCCCAAGAAAGACAATGTGTCAAATTTTGGTAAAATTTCTAGTAACTGTGCTAGACAGGGAAACCTTGGTGGCATAGTGGTTAAGTGCTACAGCTGCTAACCAAAATGTCTGCACTTTGAATCACCAGGTACCCCATGGAAACTCTGGAAGGCTGTTCTTCTCTGTCCCACAGAATTGCTATGAGTTAACATCGATTTGAAGGATTTTTTTTTTTAAATTTTGTTTTAATTCTTTGTGGGAGATGTTTAGCAGCTTCCTTGGACTTTACCCACTAGATGCTGGCAGCACTCCTCAATCTCACTCCAAGTTGTAATAAATAACTATGTCTCCAGATAATGCCAAATGTTCCCTGAGGTTCTCTGGCTCAGAACCACTGCCCTAAATAAGCCTAGAGCCTTCCCTCTGCCCACCTTTTCTCTGTCACCGTTGGAACCTCTCTTTGTATGCACCACTTTTTATTACAGGAAGTCTGGGAGTATAGATTACAGTGCCTGAAGCCTGCGGCACATCTCCCCTAAAAAATTCCTAAAAAAGAGCTCTAGGACCCAAATCTGTCTTTGCTACTAGAAGCTAAAGTGGTGTGTTCTTTTGAGTGGGTGAGTAAGATGTGGAGTCAAGGAGGAGAGTAAGAGAGCCTTCTTCAGTGACATAACTGTTCTGTATCTTGATCTGTATGTTCCTTTGGATATGGTGATGTTCACTGCACTGATGCGTTAAGTGGGATGCATTGCCTGTATTTAATTAGACCTTCATTAATAACCACAACGGAAAATGGATCAAAAGAAAGAAAATGGAACATGGGCATATGAAAAGGAAAGGACAAAAGACCATTTCTTTGAAGATCTCTAGGAGAAGGTACCCCTGAAAATGAAAAGACACAAACATTTTAGGACACATTCGCTTGCATGAAAGGGCTCCATTTGGGAAGGCTCATAGATTCTCACATCTCCCATGCCTGTTGCCCTTCATAATCCCTGTGAAGCAAAGGTAAAATAGCATCTAAAAGCTGGGACAGTTTTTCAACTTACTGCCAGAAAAATCTTGGAGAAATTTTAGTAAACTCCAGGGATAATAGATCTGCTCGAAACATGGAATAGATGGCCTGTCTAACCTGTGGCAATAGACACAGAAAGTCAGAAAGGAGATGCTCCGTGTCAACCTCTCTTTTGGCTCCTGGAATGCAAAGGTCATACTAAGCAATGCTGTAGGCAGCTCTTCTGCTATTGTACAGGTACTCCTTTTTTAAGGCAAAAGGCTCTCTCTCCCCTGTGCCCTTCGCAGCCACACTTTTACATTCGATCAGAGAAAACAGTATTCTCGAAAATGTTTGGCCTGAGACACAGTACAAGGGGCTGGCAATGGCTCATAGTTTCATGGAATGGAGTCAGTACACAGAAATCATTGTATTCAGAGTATTAACAGTGAGCAGAAAGTGTGCATGGACTCAGTTTGGCATATGAGTGGTCAGTGTGTTTAATAATGACAGATCTGGCTCCCCCAGGTAACATCATCTACTTAAAATGGTATATGCAGTACATTCAACAATACTTCTCTTATCCTCCACTTCTAATCAAGTTGCTACCTCCGATGCTCACTTACATGGAAATTTGGATATCACCACTGTGGCTAAGACATCAGTATGTCCAACTAGTCAGCAAGTCTGCACCAGTCCATGTGCCCCAGGGAGCCAATATTTTGAAAGTGGTCCTGCTGCTCAGAGTGGTCAACGTGTCTGAAATGATGTGTCTGTTGTGATTAATTTATTTGGGCTTCCGTGTGTCTACAGTGCTCATTTCATCCACGTATCTCACTGTTTTATTTCTACACTCCCTCCTCTGGGCAAAAATCTTACCTTTCTAGGAAGCAAAGTAGTCTGAGGGCCTATGCAACTGGGGTGAGGATATGGGCCTGGGGTTTTGCGTGTCACTATGGGACATGAGGAAACCCTGGTGGCATAGTGGATAGGTGCTACGGCTGCTAACCAAAAGGTTGGCAGTTCAAATCCAACAGGAGCTCCTTGGAAACTCTGTGGGGCAGTTCTACTCTGTCCTATAGGGTTGCTTTAAGTCATATTGACTCAATGGCAGTGGATTTTTTTTTTTTTTTTTACGGGACATGAGTTCCCACTGCCTCAGCAATGTTCCCCTGATCTGGCTGTTCAGCCTTTTAAGTAGCTACTTCCTCTTCCGTAGTAGGGGAACTACTCCTACCCTGCCCCACACTGGCTCTAACCACTCCCCACCAGAGATGCCAACATGAATTAGCCTGACGGGTTGCACCTTGCTGAAACCCCAACCTTAGCCCTAGGAGACCCACCTCTTAGCCCTCTCTCAGGCTCTCATTGTTATATCCAGCTCTGCCAGGGCCTGAAGGACGCCCCCCCCCCCCATCAGCACAGCGTCAACCTGACCTCTCTCCCATTCCCTGGCTTATGTGATAAAAGCCGGTAGTCACGATGCCTCGATTCAGTTGCCCATATACTCATTGAACACACGTTTATTGAGCATCTCCTGTGTTCCAGGCTTTATTTTATGGGTGTGAGCTCCAGGAGTATATGAGATGGATGAACACCTTACTCTCTTGGAGCTTATTTCCTGTAGGGGAAAACAGACGGAATGAATGAACAATTAAACAACTGTTCAAAGGAGAAAGGTAAAAAAATCACTCCTTTGCAAATTGATAGGGAGAATATCCTTCTGAAAATGAAAAGACATGAACATTTTAGAATACATTTGTCTACATCAAAGAACTCAGTTGGGGAAGACTAGTTGATTTTGATAAATGTCATCATGAAAGTAAAACCAAGACATGTGCCCAAGACCTAGGAAAGTCTTAAAATAACCTTAACGCTACTACACACAGTGGCACTTGAAGGCTTAGAGACATCCAGTTCCCTTTCTTTTCTGCTTAAACAAGCCACATCGTGTGTATTCTTGTGTCTCAGGCAAGGTTGAGTGACCCTGCCCAGGGCTTGGCTCTGATACCACTCAGTCTTAATAACACCGCAACCTACCTGTCATAGTTGAGGTAAGAGCCCAGACATAAGCCAATCACCATATAGCATTTTATTCTTTACAGCAATTGGTTCAAGAACAGGTGCAGGAATCCACTGGAGCGAATGAGATGTCAGGGGAGTTTTCTGGAGCCATCTGTGAAGTTTTCGGCTCTTAAGAAGGGGTGATCTGCCTCTCTTACTGGATGTAAACAAGGCAACAAGGAGTCCCAGTGGCTCCTGACAGCTAACCTGTGGCCACAAGACAAATTGTCCTGAAAAGCAATCTGACAATGTGGATAGGTGAGTGTAGAGAAGGGCTTTATCCAGGTCTCCAGAACATCAGTGACACCATAGTCCACTCACCCCTGAAACCTGCACTTCAGTACTCACTGTCCTCAGCAGGCCGCAGCTTCCTACCTTCCTACTCAGGCATCAGCAGTTCTACACCAAGGCGTTCCCTGGTCACAGGAAAAGACTCACTTTATGCACAGGGCAGGCCAGAAGGGCCCTAATAAACAGCCATTGACCAGTGATGGACAGATGTGGCAGAGAAGTCCTCTCCAAGTAAGGAACATTTTACACTGTGGATGAGAAAAAGGAGTCAACCGTGTGAAGTGTGCTCACAACTCAGGCAACAGGTTGGCAAAGATCCAATGTGAGGTTTACTTTGGCATGTTCCAGAATCAAAAACAGGGGGCAAGTAAGGCTGGGCCCTGGTTACCAGACAGCTGGTATTCCAGAGTCAGGGAGCCTGGGTACGTCCACCTCACCAGCTGGACTGCAACTTGGCCTTGAGTAAGTTATTGAACCCTTTTGCATCTTTGTTTCCCCATATTTAAATGAGTGCAATATTAGCACTCATAGCAGAGGGCTTTGATGAGCGTCAAATGATCTCATAAATGTGAAGTGTTTACCTTGGGTCCTGGCTCAGAGTGGCTATACCAAAACTAAACCCACCACTGTTGAGTCAATTCTGACTCATAGCAACCCTACAGGACAGCGTAGAACTGATTCATAGAATTTCCAAGGAGGACCTGGTGGATTTGAACTGCCACCCTTTTGGTTAGCACCCATAGCACTTAGCCATTATGCCACCAGAGTTTCTAGAGTGGCAATGCTCTTAAATAAAATTTATTTGCCTCATGTTAAATATGCTGTGGATTTTATGTCTTTTAGGGATTGTTGTCAGAATGAGACATTAATTCATGACTCAATTATTTGTTGCCTTGAATTTTTTTATTGATACCATGTGTTTTCATTAATGGAAGACTACTGAATCAAGGAGCATTTTTGAAGTTTTGTTTTGAAATCTGGATTTTGATAAATATTATGTGGGTCACGTATATCCCTGTGGACTCTGGGAATAGGATTATGTGGGAAACTATGTCCCTCTGGAACTTTCTACTGCCTTCTCAATCCCTTGACAGGGATATACAACGTCTGGCATCTGAAAGTGCTATATTTGTGTGAACACTGAATCATCACAAGAAAAGCAACTTCCAAATAGTTCAAAGGAACTTGGAAATAACCTACCAGGCTTATCTCACTGTACAAAAACCAAAAGAGACAAAAGTTTTGTGCAATCACATCTCCAAGATGCAACATCTCATACCATACCCTGAAAAACCAGTAGTTTAAGCTACATGCCCATTTTTTTTTTTGTACTTCAAACTGTTACACAGTTCTCAGCTGCCAGACAGCGCACCCAGTGTTTGCGGTAGAGTAGCTTCCCAATAAACCCCCGAGGCAGATAAAGCGTGTGGTACCTGTGTGTAGCGTTGGTCATGCATTGATTTCAAAATCATGCATGCCTAGCTGAACCTAAGGTTAGTCAAATGCAAAGCACCCTCCTAAACTCTGAGAAACCATAATTTAGCATTTTACAGAAAGAGACTGTCTGGAGTCATTCATAGCTCAAACTGCACCCAGAACTTCCAAGGAAGACACTGCCCAGCAGCATGTGACCATTGATGACTCCGTGTAGTGATTCCCAAGCTTACCAGCAAGACAGAAGAATTCTACCCAGAATACTTTTGGCAGTGTGCACACTGCTTTCAGAGCCCACAGAGTAAAATGAGTAGATTGAAAAATGTGCCTTTGCTTACAAAAATCAACACCCGGAGAATGGGTTTCAGCTCACTTAACAGCTGTGATATTTCCTTTACAGGTTGGAGTCAGAGAGAAGTCTAATTTAAAAAAAATGCAAAATGCTAAGTATTATTTATCTAGGGAAACTAATACTGTTTTGACCTCTAAGAAGCTCATAAAGTAGTTGAACCCCCACGTTTATTCAAAAGCTATTTAGTGACCACATCTATCATCATGCACTCATTTTCTGTAATTACGTGCTATTAAAATTGAAGTGAAGAGAGAGAAGGACTCAATTCCTAGTGCTGCTACTTACTCATTCTTTAACCTTTTTAACAATAATAGTAATAATGATAATTAATATTTATGATAGCTTGCCAGGTCCCAACCACCACGCAAAGCAGTTAACTGATATCTAGCTTGTTTAATATTTGCCAAAAAAGCCTTTGAGGGAGATGCATTATCATTATATCCTTTTCTTCATTGAGAGATGGGGCTTACACGGGTTAAGAGGCTTATCAGAGGTCACATCTTAGGAAATGACTCATTTGCCGCTCAAGTCTGGCTTGCCTGGCCAGGAGGATCACTTACTCAGTGGATAGTCTTGCTTCCTCTTGGGCCTAATTTCCTCATCTCTATTTGTCTTCTTCTCCTAGGTAACCAGTGGATCCTGGGCTCTGCCCAGACTGAATTTCCAGGTGTGGGAGAGAGTTGGGCTGGCTCACAGCTGCGGGGCAGGGGTGAGGTGCGACCAGAGCCAGGGCTTCAGGCCACGCAGGGAGGTCAGGAAGCAAAGCAAGGTCTGAAATGCAGTCCAAGGAGAGGGCAGGGAGTACAAACAAAATCCACAGTAAAAGATCAGCAGCAGAGAACTTGCAAGACTGAGCAAGCAAGTTTGGAGGGCAGCATGGAAAGATTCCCAGTGTCTGGGGGAACTCAGGTAGTGAAACCTCATTAGAGGAGTCCCAGATGTCCTGAGGAAAACAACGGAAACCCTGATAGTGTTGTGGTTAAGGATGAAGTCAGCTAACCAAACGGTTAACTGTTCAAATCCACCAGATGCTCCTTAGAAACTCTGGGGCAGAACTACTCTGTCCTACAGAGTCAGAATCAACTGGACAGCAGCCAGTGTATTTTATTTCATTTTTTAGTTTAGGTCAAAGGATGTTGGTGGGGTAGAGGTGCAAAGGGTGCCAAGCACATTCCTGTCACCTGTGAAACAGAGGAAATTGCTATATCTCTCTTAGACGGGTCTTGCCATGAGCAAGGGAAATAGCCTGTGAGCAGAAACACTTTGCAAACTCTAAAGCGCCAGTTATCATGAGGAATTGTTGTCCGTGTGCCCACAGTATCCTGGGGACTAAGTCTTTTGGACCTAGGATGCCACATCTGGGTTTAGGACTAGATAGAAGGTAAGAGAATTATTTTGTCAAAGAAAGACATAAGATTACTTTCCAGATTTTTTACATCTTCTGAGGGAAGACTATTCTCTTACATCAAGAGAAGATCCAACACTATTGCAAGACAATACTTGAATCTTAGGTTTCTAGCAAGAGTGGTGTAACGTGCTTTGGACATGTTCTTGGGAGGGATTGTTCCCTGGAGAGAGACATCATGCTTGGCAAAGCAGAGGGTTAGTGAGAAAGAGGGCTCCCGCATGACAATGATTATGAGGATGGCATAGGGTTGGGCAGTGTTTCATTCTGTTGTCCGTGGGGTCGCTATGAGTTGGAACCAACACAGTGGTACCTAACAACAACTAAGTGATAGCATATGTATGTTGACAAGCTGGACCATCAATTAAAAATATACAGTAAAGCAAAAGTGGGAACGTACGTAGGCAGAGAAACCCTTGCGGCACAGTGGTTAAATGCCACGGCTGCTAACCGAAAGTTTGGCAGTTTGAATCCACCATGTGCTCCTCGGAAACTCTGTGGGGCAGTTCTGCTCTGTCCTATAGGGTGGTCATGAGTTGGAATTGACTCCTTGGCAATGGGTAGTAGTAGTATGTAAGGCAGAAGCCTGTTAGAGAAGGAACACTTCTTCCCACTAAAACGAGCAGTAGACAAGTGGTAAGATTGCACCCTGTTAAAGGCAGAAAACCTGTGAAACATGGAGAAACAAGACAGTCTCTGAGTTACAGCTCTCACAGCTTTCACCATATATGGCAGATTTTGTTTTGTAGCTGTAGATCAGAACTGGTTAGTGGCAAAGGGAATCTCCAGTGTTGGTGAGTGTTGCTTCTGGTATCCTAAGAGGAAAGAGTATAACAGAGAGCCAGCAAGCTTCCCTTGAATGAAAAATCAGTCAGGGAACCTCATTGTATGAAAATCTGTTGAGTCTAGTCTGGAAATTGACAGGGAGGGCCACACGGAACACACTATTGGGTTTCTCCTCCACTCTTGCATCCCAGAGGGCTGAAGCTAGCTGCTCTGGGAGACAGCTGGTTTCAAGCTGCAGTCACAGTGAGCAATCCAGCAGGGTAGGAAGGATTGTGGCTGATTCAGCTGGCAGTGGTACCAAGAAAGGAGTGGGCAGAGACACAGCTGTTGCCTGGCATGGAAGCCTGGCATACAAGCCCAAAGACGAAAACTAGAGACTTTGCAGTTTCATCAGTACCGAGAAGAAACTGTGCAAAGACATTTCTCTGCCAGAAATGCCCTTGACGCCTACTGGGTACCACTTATTTCAGGATGAATAGGAAATCTTGGTTTGTATCAGCCAGCCCTGGGTATTGTCATCCCAGAAGAACATTCTAAGGACATTTAGGAGAAATCAGTGAACCTGCCCTTTGTGTTTGTGGAGGAAACACTAAGGCAGAGTAAGCCTTCCCTGACTCTAGGATGAAGAAGTAGGAATGAAAACATTATGAAGCAGAAAAGTGCGGCATATAGTCTTCAGGAAGTACAAACAAAGGATGCCAAGCCAAGCCAAGTGCCGTCGAGTCGAGTTTTTAAAACATGACAGAAGACAGCTTACAAGCTGAGGGTTGTCATTAAACAGAAAACAGATTTCTGAGAATGAGACTGCCGCAAAAATATGAGAGTAACATTCAAAGACATCTTAGAAGAAAACTTGCCTGAGCAGTGAGAGGCCAGGTGTGCAGAGAAATGTTGAATGCAGCATCTGCTTACATTAATGAAATACATCTTAGTGATATTTTTAAATCCCAAATACTTCCACAGCATCCAGAGAGAAACTTGGAAGGCCTGCAGAAGTGGGAAATCAGACTTCCCTCTGAGAGCCTCGCTACAATATTAAACTTTGGAAGAACATTTATATAAAATCTGTGATGTGACAATTTTATTATAGTAAAGTTGTCTTGTAGGTACATGTATGCATATGTGTGTATATGTATAAACCGCCCCCCCCCAAAACAAACCTATTGCCTTCAAGTTGACTTTGACTCACAGAGATCCTAGTTGAACTGCTGCAGAGGGCTTGTGAGGCTGTAAATCTTTACAGAAGTAGGCTGCTACACCTTTTTTCTGAGGAGCAACTGGTGGATTCCAACTGTTGACTTTTCAGGTGATTGCTTAAATGGGGCTCCTTATGTATTTGTTTGTGTATATGTATATACACCTATATATGTATATGCTCATTGTTTTTGAGTCAGTTCTGACTCATGATATTACTCATGCATTACAGAGTAGAACCTTTTCATGGGGTTTACTTGACTGTAATCTTTACAGAAGCAGGTCATGAGCTCTTTCTTCCTTAGTTAACTACTGGGTGGGTGTAAATCACCAACATCTCAGCCGCTGAGCACAAACAGTGTGTGCCACTCACATGGAGCAAGAGGAATATATATATTATGTAAACATAAATATATATATTTGAAGGTTGTACCATACATTTTTAAACCTTTATCCCACCCTGTCAACATACCACATATTATCACCTAGTTGTTAGGTGCCCGTGCCTTGGTGGTTTTGTGTTATAAACAACATCAAACTTTTCTGATTCTAGCCATGCTAGAGTGACTAGAAAACTAGCAGGCCTGTGAGCAGGGGCAGTCTCAAATGGTTTGTTGCAGAGGCTTGATGTGAATGCAATCTGTGCTGGATGAGGCACTCAGAGCAAGACTTCCCAGGATATTCTAGGCATAGAGGCTTGTTCAGGATGTGACTGACTCCAGAATCAGCAGCACTGATTCTGAATCTGTGGTTGTAGGACTTTAACCCTTGGACTCTTCATTGTTTGCATACATTGGAGCACTTTTCAGATACCATAAAATAAATCCTTGATTGGGGTGTGAAGTCTAGAGAGAGCCTCTATATTTATTCTGAGAAAGAAGTTTCAAAGACACATGATTTATCTGCCTGCTGGTTTTGACCTTGGCTCAGAACAAATGTGGCAGTAAGTTGGGGGATTTCCTGGGAGTTTCTTTACCCTGCTCTGAATGTACCAGAGATGCACAGCCCTGCTTGTTGTCCTCTGTCTTCTGTTGTATGCAGAGACCATTTCATTCTCTGAGTAACTCTGAAGTTGAATTATTTTTCTGGTGATTTCTCCACTTGTGGGTTATCAAAGGTGTGTTTTAGACCAGCTCTCTTGAATATAAATATGTGCTTCCATTCTTCAGTGCTTTAGAGTCAATTCTGCACATAGCAGCCCTACAGGACAGAGTAGAACTGCCTCACAGAGTTTCCAAGGAGAGTTTGGTGGATTTGAACTGCTGGTCAGCAGCCAAACACTTAACCACTATGTTAGCAGGGCCCCAAATATGTGGGAAATGCAAACTTACTTCAGTACTAGTGCAAGGTCAGCAGAGCTATAAGCTGCTGTAAAAATTGCGTGATGGGTTTCAAAGCCAAACAAAAATATTTTGTATTGTCTGTTTCTTTATCAGTGAAGTGTGACTGAGTGAATCATTTTGATGTAAATGAAATACTGTTGCCTAATGGATAGAATAAGTGCAAAGGCATGAGACATAAACATACTTTAAAGATTTTAAATAACAGGTTCATAACTTCTAGAATATGGGTCATTTTCTCACATCAAAACTGATTTATTATAATTTGAATATTACTAGGATGTAAGAACTTGCAGAATTTTTCATCTATATATATATGTGGATATATAAAATATGTATCTTTGAAATGCCACCTGGTTGGATTCTATTGCATTAAACCCAGAGGGACATAATTCATCATGTGTTCCAAGTCCTGCTGCCAGTAAATATTTCATGTCACTGAAGTCTTGCTAAAAGAAAGAACAGTAGTTTAGGTCAGTGGATTTCAACCTATTCTTATTTATTTATTCATTAGCTTGTTAATTCTTCCTTTCATTCATTCAGGGGCTGAGAGAAAATATATCCAGATAGTATGTGTGTTTACATATATATAATAACATATACACAAAAATAAGTATACATGCACACATATATAATCTCATAAGGGAGATTAAGTCTGCCAACTCATTTTTGTGGTTTCTAATGTACATCAGGAAACTTTGTGGCACAGTGGTTAAGTGCTATGGCTGCTAACCAAAAGGTTGGCGGTTTAAATCAACCAGGCACTCCTTAGAAACTCTATGGGGCAGTTCAACTCTGTTCCCTAGGGTTGTTATGAGTCAGAATTGACTTCATGGCAGTGGGTTTGGTTAATGTACATCAGGAGACCCTGGTAATGTAGTGGTTAAGTGCTTCGGCTACTAACCAGAAGGTTAACGGTTCAAATCTGTCAGGCACTCCTTGGAAACTCTATGGGGCAGTTCTACTCTGTTCTCTAGGGTCACTATGAGTTGGAATCAACTCCACAGCAGTGGGTTTGGTTTTTTAATGTATATACATCAGAGTCCTTGGTGGTACATGGGAGTGGATTTACATGAGGATGGTGATGAGAAAGTTCAGTATAAGAAGATGAGATGGGATGGGAAAAGCTTAAGGCAGTGATTTTAGTGGTACTCAGGGAGAGGTAAGAAAACCATGAGATGGGTTCCCACATAGAGGAGACACTTGGAGTTTGAAGGATGAACAGAGGATCCTAAGAAGTGCTGCAGTGCATCTGTGTCAGATGCTCTTTTGTGTTCTCATAGAGACGCCTCTAGAATCAAATTTCTCCAGATGATTTTGGCTGCTGGGCACTGTTTTCCTTGAATGACAGTTCCCACAGAGAATGGAATGTAGGTGCTGGAGGGTGGTGGTAGAATGTTGATCATAAGAGACAGGGTCTCTGTTCTCATGGAAATAACACACAGTAGGGAAAGCTGGGCAAGAGGGCCATGGTGGTTCAGTGGTAGAACCCATACCTTCCAAGCAGGAGACCCTGGTTGGATTCCAGCCAGTGCAGCTCAAGCACCTGTCTGTCAGTGAATGCTGGAGTGTTGCTGTGATGCTGAACAAGTTTTAGGGGAACTGCTAGCCTAAGACTAGGAAGAAAGGCCTGGTGATCTATGTCTAAAAATCAGTCAGTGAAAACCATGTGGGTCACAACTGTCTGATCCCATTGTGCATGGGGTCTCTGGCAACTAACAGTAAGAATCAAGGAACTGGTATAATCAGATAACCACCCAAGTCTCATCCCTGGGACTCATTCAACAAATATTTTTTGAGCACTTGCGGTGTACCATGCACTGTTCCTGGTTCTTGGGATTCTGATTCATCAGTACAACAAACACACAATATTATTCCTGCCAGTGATTGCTCCCTAAGGAACCTTGCTTGTGAAATGGTTAGTTAAGTGCTTGGCTGCTAACTGAAACTCTTTGGTTAAAACCAGGGATTCTGACTCATTTAGTTCTGGCTGTAACCCTTGCTGAGAGTCTGCATTTCTAACAGGGTCCCTGCTGAGCTTTGTATTTCTAGCAAGTGCTCAGGAAGTTATACATAAGAATCACCTGGGGGATTCCTTTTCAAATGTAGATTTTGATTCAGTATATCTGGGGGGTAGAAATGCAAATTTTCAGTACGGAATTTATTAGAAATGCAAAGTCTCAGCAGGGGTTCTAAGCAGGATGGACCTGTTTGAACTCACCAAACCCTCTGGGGAGGAAGACGTGACAGTCGCTTCCCTAGAGATTTACAGCCTTGGAAACTGTATGGGTCATTTCCAGCTATATGGTTTCTGTGAATCAGAATGAGTCAGGCAGCAGTGAGTCTTGGCTGGGGCCCTCCTACGGTGCCCGTCTAACCTGGAACTACATTTCCCCGAGGCCCCTTCGCGTAGGGTCAGGGGTTAGGCCTGCCCACGCGAGAAATCTGCACAGGACTTGGAGAGCTCAGTGCGCAGCAGCCATTAGGGGAGCACGGTTTGGGCTGTGTGGCCGTGCCGGCGCTTAGGAAGTCCGCTGATGGATTGCTTTCCCCGCGTACAGTGGCAGGACCAGGCACCCAGCACCTTTAGGTCCTGGCGGAGCACCTCTTTCTGAGTCTCTGAGGCCTGGACCAGGTGCTATGCAGTGGCCAAGGGTCCTAACATCTCCTGCCCAAGACCCCAAGTGTGGCGGCTGGACTCGGTGAGAGACAGCTGGGGCGTCTAGTTTGTCCATGGGGTTCCAGTGGTCAAGGAGACTTCAAGCTTGCTCCTGCCCTTGGCCCCATCTAAAGTTCCTTTCAGAATGCTTGAATGGCTGACTTAGAGCAACTTCAGACTCCACTCGGGCGGCGGTGGCCCCACGATGGCGTCATGCCGAAATCTCGCAATACAACCCTCGTCTCTGACAAGGGTGCTGCTCTTCTGGTTGACCCTGCCCCACACGCCGCCCCAGCAGAGTTGATGTAGTCAGAGGGAAAAGCTTGATATTGTAGAGTCTGTTTCAAAGTGAAGGATGCTATCAATGCCCCGCCCTGCCCCGCCCCGCCCCAGCCACTCCACCCCACCCCACCCCACCCCAGAATCAGGGGGACCTAGAATGGTTAAGCGATATATCTGCTAACCAATAGGTTGGCAGTTCGAATCCACCAGGCTCTCCTTGACATCTCTGTGGGGCACTTCTGCTCTGCCGTATTTATAGGTTCACTATGTGTCGGAATCTACTGGATGACCGTGGTTTTTTTTTTTTTTTTTTTTAACTTGTATTTATTTTTTTAAGCTTGCCATGGTAGCTCCATGGTTAGAAGCTATAGCTGCTAACCCCAAAGGGTCGGGGGTTTGAAAACACCAGCTGTTCTTTGGAAAACTTATGGAGCAATTCTGCTGTGTCCTGTAGGATCCATTTGAGTTAGAATGGCCATGGGTTTGGTGTTTTTGTTGTTGCTTGTTTTTTTTTTCAGTGAGTCGTGGAGGATCCTTGGTGGTGTAACCATTGGGCTACTATAGTCCAGTGATTCGCTGTTTGTAACCATTTACAGGAGGTTGCTCTTGTAAAAGGTATAGCCTAGAAAATCCTATGGGACACTTCTCTGTCACACAGGATTGCTGTGAGTGGGAATCAACTCTGCAGCCCCTAACAACAACAGAGTGCCATGGGGTGGGGGTGGGGAGGCAGGGTACTGTATTAAATAGGGTGGCTGATTCTACCTGCAGACCGGGTTGAGAACTACTGTCCTGGTATCTGTAAACAAACTTTCTGTGACTTATGAATGACTGCAAAGAGCTGATTTGAGATCTAGAAATGTGTGACGAATTGGTCCTTTTAATATTTTCTGTCTTCAAGCACCCAAGCTCTTATTAAGAAAGTAGGATCTGAACAGACTGGAAGGAGGTGAGGGAGTTAGCGAAGAGGAAAGCATCAAGGGACGATGGGAATACGAATCCCTCTGTAAGGCAGGAGACTTCCCCAGTGTTCTAGGAACTTTAGGGAGGCCAACCTGACCGTGAAGGAGGAGAGCAGGAGGGTATCAGGATGGAGCGGTAAGTGGGACCTGATTTGCAGAGCATGAGTGAGCAGATCACCACCTGTGGGCCAGTCCAGCCTACACCTCGTTTTTGTAAATAAAGTTTTACTGAAACATAGCCAGATTAATTCATTTATGTATTGGTTATGAATGAATATATGAGTGAAATAGGGAGCCATATCAGGATTTGAGCAGAGGAGTAGCACAATCTGGTTGAGAATGATGGGTGGGAGGGGTGGGGAAGAATAACAGAAGTGGGAGACCTGCTCGGAAGCTATTGCAACAGCACAAACAAGGGACCGTGGTGGCTTGGATCAAGTGGCAGCAGAGGAGGTGCTGAGAAGTGGTAGGATTCTGGTTGTCTTTTGAAAGTTGAATCACCCTGGCAAATTAGATGTAGGTGTAGAGAGGAGTGAAAATATGAGTCCTTAACTTCTTTCATAAGTGCTAATGTAAAAGGACTCCTTAGGGGTGTGCCTCAGGGGACCAGGGGATGGAGAACCAGCCAGTTTCTTCACCTCTCTGGAATAGCTCTGCTTTGACGCTTTTGTCTGTTGAGCTGCCAACCTTGGCTGCTTGTTACAGTCACCTGGGGCGCATTAAAAGGTACTGATACCTGAGCCCCACCTCCGAGTTGTTGTTTAATTGATCTCGATTATGACCTGAGTGTTTGGATTCATAAGAGCTCCTCAAATGATTCTACCTGCAGACAGGGTTGAGAACTACTGTCCTGGTATCTGTAAACAAACTTTCCATGACTTATGAATGACTGCAAAGAGCTGATTTGAGATCTAGAAATGTGTGACGAATTGGTCCTTTTAACATTTTCTGTCTTCAAGCACCCAAGCTCTTTGAAAACCTCTCCAATTTCTGTTCAAGGAATTTCCGCCTCCCTCTGTGTGTCGTCTTGGTGGTGGTGGTGCCTGTCCCCACCACAGAAGGCTCTCTGCTCTTCCTTTTACTGGTGGCCACTGTTTGACTTGGGCCCAAACAGTTGGATGCGTAGATGTGAGATGGTTGCAGGTGTCCTGTTGGTAGCAGTGGCAGCAACGGTGACATCGTCCTGGCCAGAATTTTCTAGCTGTGAAATGATTGCTGAGTGCCATTACTTGTGTCTTGGCTCTCAAAATCCCAAACCAAACTCATTGCCATTGAGTAGATTCTGACTCATAGCAACCCTTTAGGACAGCTTAGAACTCCCCATAGAGTTCCCAAGGAGCACCTGGTGGATTTGAACTGATGACCTTTTGGTTAGCAGCTATTGCAGTTAACCACCATGCCACTGGGGTTTCTCTGTTGCCTTTCAGAGCCCACTTGATTCTTCCAGTACATTCCCAAGCCCGATGTCCTGGCTTATTGATTTTGCTAGTCCTTTCCTTGATACATCATCTTCTGTTGATTAATTCTCTTCTGCTTATGTTTGCTATAACTTGTAACCCCAAACTCTACTGATACAGAATGCTTGGGTGACCTTCTTTGCTAGACTTGTATCGTAACATCACTCCCATCTATGTTCGCTTGACAGTGGTGCACTGTGATTTCTTTGCTGTAGAAGAGTGAACAAGAATAAGCATCTGTTGAGCGGTGCTTATTCCATAGGGGACAGGCAGAGAGGAGTCATTGCTTGATCTTTTGGAGGTTGTATGTCATTTATGAAAATAATATAGTTATCAATAATAACTAATTATTAATAATCTACCTCTTGAAAATGCAAACATTTGATATTTCCACAGGTATTAAGTATTTGGTTACAGTGTAATATATTTTGCTAAGTATTTGGTTGATAGTGTGACATGTGTAAAATCAAGACAAAGTGGTGTGCTAGCAGAGTTTTAAAAAGTTTTATTGTATCTTAGGTGATAGTTTACAATAGAGTTTAGTTTCTCATTCGAAAATTTATACTAAACTGTTTTTCAACTTTGGTTGCAATCTCTGCAGTGTATCAACACTCTCCTCTTTTCTCTTTATTTCCACCCCGGGCTCCCTGTGTCCATTTGTCCAGGTTTTCTGTCCCTTCTCACCTTTGATTTTGGGCTGGTGTTGCTCATTTGGTTTCATTGCGTGACTGAATGTTCCTCATGCCTGTTACTGTTTGTTTTATAGGCCCATCTAGTGTTTGGCTGAAAGGTGGGCTTTGAGAGTGGCTTCAGTCTTCAGGCTTTCAGTAAGGCTGTCCACAAGCCGTAGTCTCAGGGGTTTTTCCATTCTCTGTCAGACCAGTAAATCTGGTCTTTTTTTGTGAGTTTGAATTTTGTTACACATTTTTCTCCTGCACTGTTCAGGATTCTCTATTGTGATCCCTGTCATAGTGATCAGTAGTAGTAGCTGGACGTTAACTAGTTCTTCTGGGCTAGGCTGGTGGAGGCTGTAGTCCATTAGTCCTTTGGACTAATGTTTTCCTTATGTTTTTGGTTTTCTTCATTCTCCTTTGCCCTGGGTGTGATGGGAGCAATAGATGTATCTTAGGTGGCTTCTTGAAAGCTTTAAAGACCCCAGGCGGTACTCACTGAAGTAGGGTGTAGAACATTTTCTCTAAGAACTGTGTTATGCCAGTTGACCTAGATGTCCCCCAGGACCATAGTCCCCAACCCTGAGCTCCAGTAACTGGGCCTTTCGAGATACTTGTGTCTGGGAAGCTTCTATGACTTTGACTTGGTCAACTTGTGCTGACTTAAGATTTAAATCTTGGGCATATGTTGGATATTGTAAGTAAGAAGAATCGGAATCAGTTTGGATCCTCCAGGAAGAGGATACGGAATTAGAAGTACAAGAGAGTCATTACAGGAAACACTTGTGAAAGATACAGAGGTGAGCCAGTGGGAGCAGGAGAGAGAACCTGTAGACTGTGATGGAGACCTGATACCTAGAAAGGGGAGGAGGTAAGGAAGAGTGGGTAGGAAGGGCTTCAGGTCTTGCAGTAGTCCTGAGACAGTCTAGACCAGGCCAGTGGGGAGCCTCAGGGCAAAGACTGATCGTTCCAGGATCTTACCTTGGACTGAATCTCTGGTCTGTACTCTGGTACCTACGCTGCATCAGTCATTGGCTGGGATCATCCTAAAGAGAGAGTGGCTTGGTGAGAATGCTGGGATGGATCCAAACGTGCGTTAGTTAATGCTACACCTCGCAGGAAGTTCTGCCTCCGGAGATCTGAGTAGTGTATCTCCATAGATGCCTTGGACTATTTAGGAGGCAAGTAAAAGAAATTTGCCTTCAAAAAAAAAAATCAAGGTCCCCCACCTCCACAAGTGTCACTCGTTGTTGGACAGTATAGGGCAAGAGAACCTGTGTTGGGGAGTTGTTGCTGTGCTCTTTGTGTGTGTGTGTGTGCTTTAGCAGGAAGTCTTTCAGTTCGTTGTTTAGGGAAGATGAGTCATTATGAAAGAAATGAATGTATTTCCTATCCCCTAGGAAAAGATCAGAGGTGAGTTGTGGATAAGAACAGACGCTGTTGTTCTGAGAACTGGGCCCTTACAAAAGGGTAAATAAATTTTGGGAAATCTCTTCTTGTCTGTGCAAGCTGTATTTTCTTCTGTTCTTTCTTCTCTCTCGTGCACTTTTTTAAAAAATTCCATTTTAGATGAAGGTTTACAGAACAAACTCAACTCTCATTAAACAGTTATATTGTTTTATGACATCAGTTAACAACCCCACAGCACAACATTCTTCCTTCTCAACCTTGAATTTTCGTATTACCAGCTTTCCTGTATCTTTCTGCCTTCTGCTCTTTGCCCCTGGGCTGGGGTGCCCCTTTCGTCTTGTTTTGTTTTATGGACCCATCCAATCCTTGGCTGAAGGGTGAACCTCAGGAGTGCTTCATTACTGAGCTGAAAGGCTTTCTAGGGGTCATACTGTCACGTTTTCTGTGGTCTGTGTCAGACCAACAAGTCTGATCTTTCTTTTGGAATTAGAATTTTATTCAATAATTTTTTCCAGCCTTGTCTGGGACTCTTTGTTGTGATCCCTGTCAGAGCAGTTAGTGGTGGTAGCCTGGCACCATCTAGTTGTGCTGGATTTGGTCTGGTGGAGGCTGTTGTGGATGTCTTCCATTAGTCCTTTGGACTAATTTTTCCGTTGTATCTTTAGTTATCTTCATTATTCTTTGCTTCTAAAAGGGGGAGACCATTGGAGCATCCTAGATGGCTGCTCACAGGCTTTTAAGACTCCAGACACTACTCACCAAAGTAGAACATAGAGCATTTTCTTTATAAACTATGTTATCTCAGTTGAGCAAGATGATCCCTGAGAATGCGATACTCATGGCCCTCAGCCTACCTCATGAACTTTTTATTTCTCCTTTTCTACTAAGTAATTTTTACCATTGTACAAACATGCTTTTTTAAAATTTCTTTTCAGTCACATTCCTACTTTTCTACATTTACTCAGGGCCAAACACATGTGATATTGTCCCTTACAAAACCCAGACATTCTTCAACTCACTTTAAATATAACTTCATATTTACCACACCTTAGAAATCTCATTGTCAAGGGCATCAGTAACTTACATGAAACAAATGGAGTACCAATTCTCTGTTCTTGCCTTACATGACTTCTCAGCAGTATTCAACACTACTGACACCCCATTCTTTCTGAAACACCTTTTATTTGGTTTCTGTGCATCACACTCAACCTGGTTTCTTCTTCTCTCTTTGGCCAATCCCTGTCAATGTCATTAGCTGGCTCATCCACAACCAAATTCCACCGTCAGGGGTTCCTTGGGTTTGGGTCCTAGCTGAACCTTCTCCTATTTTCTTTCCTCATATTTCTTGGTCGGGATTCTATGGCCATTCTGGTTGGAGTAATTCATTGTTGTGTAGGATGTTTGTTGCGTTGAAGGACTTTTAGTATCCCTGGGTTCAAGGCAACTAAGTTCCATGTAGTCATTGAGTTTTTCTCTAGTTCCCCAGAAACAGACCCTGATGTGAGATACTGTATGCAAAAGGTTTATTCAGGAAGAATTCCCAGGAGAACTGAGAAGAATGTAGGGGAAGTAGGTCAGGGAGGTGACTGACACCAAGACAGAGGGCTGCGTCAGGTCCAGTGTCAGCCTCTGCCTTCAGGAGCTTTCACCCGTAAATTAGGCCTTGGAGTTGTTCTTGCCTCTGGTAAGGAAGTTGGGCTTTCCTATTGTCGTTTGTATTAGTCTTTGGGGACTATCTGTGCATGTGTGCATGCGTGCACGCAGTGGGGGTGAGGGCGGTCACTGGGAGTGAGTCAGATGTGAACTTCCAGACACTCTTAGCTCTTTGGGAACCCTGGTGGTGTAGTGGTTAAGTGCTACATCTGCTACCCCAAGGCCAGCAGTTCAGATCTACCAGGTGCTCCTTGGAAACCTTATGGAGCAGTTCTCCTCTGTCCTATAGAGTCGCTGTGAGTTGGAATTGACTTGACAGCAGTGGGTTTGGTTTTTGGTTTAGCTCTTTGGGTCTGCAATCAACATGGTCCAGTAGCTCAAGAGAAACTGTTGAAGAAAGTTTCAGGTATAGACTCTTAAAGCAAAGCACCAGAAGCTGAGGGGTAGAAGTGGAGAACTAGAAAGAAGGACCCCAGGGGACCCAGGGAGAGCACAGGCAGTATCTGTTACCGTGTTTGTTGAGAGAACATCCATAGAACAGTCTGAGTCTGCAGACTGAGTGTAAGGGAAGTCAAGGGACTTCATGAGAGGGGTCTTTCTCAGGTCTGTTTTCTGGGAAGACCTCAGGTGAATGGATGGGGTAAGGAAACAAGGAGTTATAATCTGATTGCACAGGAGCTGTGTTGTCATATCCTTTTCCTAGTCTCAGGACCAGGAATTTACGTCTGGGATCAGTTATCTACCTTGCTTGTACCAGGTGGCCTTGCCTTGCGGTGGCCTTCGCTGTACACATCTGGTCTTTCCCAGCAGCCCTCCAGGGGTCTGTTGACACAAAACCCTTGTAAAGTGAAATGGGAAGAGCCACACCTCTGTGAGCTGTCAGTAAGACTGTCTGTTTTGCTGAGTCTTACAGGTTGATGTTATGTAATTAAAAAAAAAAAAAAAGAAAAATTCCTAATTTGATAATTTAAGAATGGGAAGAAGGCGTTCTTATGTTAACAGTTAGGAGACTGTTGAATGAAAAATGATACATGTAAGTTTTAAAAGATCATGGCATGTGGGGTATGTATAATTACATCTTAAGCTGAGAATAGAGGAAAATGTATACTCTATTATGTGAAAATAATAAAAGTAGAGAGAGGAGAGCATTAACCTTTTGTTCTAACACCTGAAGGCAATCAGTTTAATCCTTTTAATTTCTTTTCATCTTTTTCCATGTATTTCCATCATGTGAGCACATGCTTGCTCTTTTTTTTTTCCCTGTATGATGCCACAATAGCTTTCTTTTGCTGTGGATAATTTTCAGAAAGTGTTGACACTGGTGCATTGCATGCGCATGCTTGGCACTACCCAGCTTCTTACCTGGGGTTGGATATTGAAAGTGTTAATGATTTTGTTTTATAGAATCCTTTGCAATGAACAGCATTATAAAGCTGTATGTGTCTTTTGGCTCACTTTCTAAAATACGTTTAAAGCTTGTTATTTTAAAATTTGTCTATTACTGCATCCTTCAAGTGATGGCTTTGAATTTCCATCCTCTCAAATGTGAGCTGGACTTGGTGACTCATTTTTAATGAAAAGACTGACAGAAGTGATAGTGTGTCTTTGGAGCATATCAGAAAAGGTCTGCGACTTCTTCCTAACTCTCTGTGGGGCAGTTCTTCCGGAAAAGCCAGCTGACATATTGTGAGAATGATTGAGCAGCCCTGTGGAGTGGTACAGGTGGTGACTTTTGCCCATAGCCTCCTCTAAGGTGTCCTGCCAGCAGCTGGGCAGATGAACTGTCTTGGAAGTAGACATCATACCCCCAGACAAGAGTTCTAGTAAATGCAACCGTGGCTGATGTTGACTGCAGCCTTGTGAGTAACGCTGAGCTAGAAGCTGACGGCAAAACTGTTTCCGAGTTTGTGACTCACTGAAACTATCTGTTGCCTTGTTATAATTTGTTATATGATAATAAGTAACTAATATAAAGGTCAACATACTTAAATAACCTTTTCTAAAGGTTGTGCTGTTTACTGATTCATCAGAAATAGATAAGATTGACTGTTTTACTATGCTTCTTTCATTGCACTTTTATGACTAAAAGAAAAAAGTCTTGGCTAATGCAGAAAAAAATTATTACACATCAGACTCTTTGATTCTACTTTGGCTCAGATTAGCGTTGAAGTAGTTTCAGTGTCACTTAATGGAAACATTAAGTAGAGAAACTGTGAACACGAGGACTTTACAAAATGAAAAGCTCGTGATTTAGTCATTGTTCTTTGTTTAGAGAGGCTAGAGAAGAAAATATTTATATACCATTTGAATTAATTTTACAGTCCTTTTTTTAAAATCTGGAAAGCCTGGTGGCGTAGAGGTTAAGAGCTGGGCTGCTAACCAAAGTGCTGGCAGTTCAGATCTGCCAGGGGCTTCTGGGAAACCCTGTAGGGCAGTTCTGCTCTGCCCTGTAGGGTCACTGTGAGTCGGAATTGACTTGATGGCAATGGTTTTTTTTTTTTTTTTTTTTTTTTAATATCCTGTCATCATAGATTTGAATTTTTAACTAAAATATGTATACTAGGAATGGCAGAAAGTTGTTACGTAATCTTGAAAGGTTTTCTTTGACAGATTCAAGGCCTGTTCCCCTGAAACCTTAAGACTATTGGTGTGTCTCAAAGAAGACTACATTTGCTAGAATTTTTGTAGTGGAGCCTATTATCTCTCCTTTGAAGTTGATTATCACTTAAATAAGTTGAGTTTTGCTCATCAACCTTTCGATAATTGGCTGTTTACTGACCACGACCACACTACTCTGGTTGTAGTAATCCCAAGCAGATTTAAAAGTGTATCATTTCTCTTGGAGTAGGAATAATGATTTGTAGTGTCAGAATTAATATCAGATTTTCAACAAAAAAATGAAATCTCAACTTATTCTTTGTACTCTTTTGGTAAATTAAGAACAAGAAGGAGGAGTTCTTATGTTAAAATATCAATAAATACAATACTGGCGGATCTTCAGAGAGCCTCCTGCTTTAGAAAATACATAGTGCTTTCAACTACCAGTATTATTTCTGTGTTTTCAGAAGCGTATCCATTAGTTTACATCATTGCTTTGAATTTGTAGAGCACTTTAGCTCCTTTGAAGCTGCTTCTGTGAATGAAATCAGTGAGCACTGTATTGCCCATTCAGTCATAAAAGTCTAAAGATGGTTGCAGTATCGTTACGCAAACAATATGTGCTTAGCTGTTAATTGGACATGTGGTGACATGCGGAGAATGGTGAGTAACATAAGATAGGATGAAAAACTTGGAACTGAAGTGAAAAACAACTTAGCCTACTTTTTAGCACTCACATTTTTGTTTAAAACTGGAAAATAATGAAATCATAGGTATGCCCCACAGTACTCTGAGGTAAAGTGTTAATTTGGAAACTTCTCCAGAGCCCTTTTATTTATGCTGGTTTATCTGTTTGTAAGTACATGGATGAAATCCTCTGAGTTTTACCTTCTTTGTGATACATTTGTATTCTGAATGTACAAATGGGAAGGTAATACCTCATGAAATCTTAGGTAGATATCCATGAAAAATTGAGCTAGGTGACTGGCTTCTTGTTATTTTAATACAAATTTAGGTATGTTGTGACTGGCTTCTTGTTATTTTAATATAAATTAGGTATGTTTTCATAGAGCTCTATTATTCAAGAGAAATAGAAATGCTTTTACTGAAATATGTTTTAAAATGCAAGGCTGCATCTAAGCTATGTAGTTTGGGAAAATGGTATGCAAACAGTTTTATATTTGCTCCCCAAACAAGCCACCCCCAATTTTCCTTGGAAGGAAGCATGCATAAACAAACATGCAAGCAAATAGATAAGTGCTAACTTAAACAATGGTTGGCAATTTGACTGTGTTCTGTCGTTATGAGAGGATATTACCTTGCTCAGGGTGTTTATTTTTATGTAGTTAGTGAATCATGAAAAAATTATAAGGAACTGTCACATACATGATAATTGGGAAAAATGGGGTTTCTGAGTCACTGGTGCAGAAATTGTTCTAGATCTTTCCTCGTACTTTTGGCTTAGAACCCTCTGCTGCCAGGCTCCTGTGTCCATTCTGTGACCTGGACATCTGAGCCCTTCCCCTGGTAGGACTTCGTGGCTTCACCAGCCCTTCCAGCTCTTGATGCAGCTTCCCTGAGCTCACCATGGCTCACCACTAATCGCTGAGGCCGCACCAGAGCCTTCTTAACTGGGACTGATGTGCTTTATACTGGGAACTGGACATCTGCAAGGACTGCACCTCTGTGCCCAGTAATTTAGGGAACTGAGCAGGCTGCCAGACTTTGTCATCTCTGAGTGTCCCCTCCTTCACACAGCTGTAGGTTTAAGATGGTAGAAAAAGAGAAGACTGGTGTTGTTTGAAAAATCAGCCAGTGGTGCACTGCTGTCTAAGGTTCTCCTGTCATGTGGGTGATACTGGGCAAAGTCAACAACAGCAACACATTCTTGACTTGAGTTTCTTGTGGCAAGGATTTGCATTAGCTCTAAGTCTGTTCTCCTAAGAAAATAAAATAAGACAGAACAAAATCAATATAATAATCTCAGTTGTCTATGTTAGCTCCTGAACAACCCTCCAGAAATCTAGAGTCAGAAACATTAGAGTAACCTTTTTATTGAACTCTGTTCTTAGGATTGCCAGCTCCCCTAGAGCTTGATTTCTGCCAGGGTGTCATTTAAAGGTGCAGGTCTGGTCCTGAGAGTCTGCTGTGTAGTCAGGCCAATCCAGACTCATCAGAATGGGATTGAAGCTTTGCCATGTGTGATCCACCAGTTTTGACGGGCTTGCTTTCCCTTGCAAATATGTCCCCACTTTCCCAGGTTCTCACCCTGCTGCTTTGTGCCACAGGGCCCTGGTGAGGCCTTCTCTTTTCCAAGGATGACTGTTTCTCCTTCGGTTTCCTTTGTGACTGCAAATACTCCTGGCAACCTGCCTGAGATGTCTCTGTCTACTTTCCTCCTTCAAGTTGAGTTGTTCCTGCTTCGTGCCACAACATGTACTGTTTCTCCCACCGATATATACTTACCTTCTTTGTGTTCTCCTTTTAGTACCCTGAGCTGTTTCAGGATGGGGCCTGTATCTCTTTTGTGACCCCTGAATCTAGATCCTCATAAAATAGTGGAATGAATGAATGATGTTGAGGAGCAATGAAAAGCCGGACCCAGCAGTTGACTTGAAATGCTAGCATGTGATGTGGCCATCCAGGAGCCCTGGTGGAGCTGTCGTTAGGTGCTCTGCTGTGAACTGAGGGTCAGTGGTTCAAACCCATCAGCAGGAGAAAAGGGTTGGTCATCTGTTCCTGTAAAGATTACAGTCTAGGAAAATCTGTGGGGCATTTCTACTCTTCTCTCTAGGGTCCCTATGAGCCTGATCCAGTTGACAGGAAGGAGTTTGATTTTTTTGGTGGATATGGCCATCAAACTGTAAAATACAATTTATTTTGTCTTCCTTTAAAAAATACTAATTTCTGTCTGTGGAAAGTTGAAGCACACACAGATGTGGTGTGGGAAAGCAATTCTGACAGGGTCTTCATAACATTCCTTCACTCCAGCTGGCTAAAGGAATGCTCAACAGTACTTTTCCAGCAAAGTGAATACATTTGTATTTGTTTTGTCATTTATCAGCCCTGAACAACTTATTATAGGTAAAGAGAGAGGGTTGAGAGAAGGCTGTCTTTGAGACAGGCTGGCTAGCTACCCAGCAGACTCTCTTTTGAGTTCCAGTGTCTGTTCTAGGTCTAGTTCTTTGCCTTGCATGAGTTTTTCATGCAGCGCAGAAATGATTGTATAACCAAATCCCCAAGATTTATGGGTATTAAGCCAGATCCATATTTATTAATTTACAATGAATAATATAACTGGCAAGCAGATGAGGAATTTGTATTAGCTGGACAGTGTATTCTTTGCTCTTTAAAAAATCTTGTATGGGAAATCAATTTTCATAATCATAAGGTGTTTCATGTACATGGGTGGGGAAAAAAAAAACCCTAGGAAGTTAGTTGTTTTTTCGTCGTGATGAGTATCACTGTGCCGTGAAAGTCTGGTGCCCACTTTGCTGTCAACCTGGAGTTGCCAAGCAAATTAAATATTTGCGTTTAGAGGCTTCAGTTTCCTTTCCCTTGGATGAGGAACCTACTAAAAAGTACTTGTCATCTGATTTCTTGCTCAGCATATGGAAAGAAATTTGGTCAGTTCCTGCTGTTAACAGGGTTTTCTGACATGGTGAAATGAAACTGTCAGGCTTCGCATTTTCAAATGAGAATGATAATTAAGTAAGACTTCTCTCACACTGTGTCCTGGACACCTTGATTGAATGTCAGTATTTTCAAGTCCCTTAGCCCATACATTCTCTTGGATTGATGCCTACATTTAGCTAATCTTAATCTATTATACATTAGCTCCTATAAGTTTCATTTATAGGAAATAGTAATGTTACAGATTTTTGAGGACTCTGGGCTTTGCTTTTAATGTTGACAACACAGTTTTCAGTTTGGGGGCACTTGGTCCGCTGTCATGTATCCTAGAAATAATAAGTGATAATTATCCCTTAGTCAGCCCTTTTCAGACTCCAGCCATAAAGCATTAGGGTGCCATATAATCAGATTTGTGGGTTCTGACGCATAGTGTAAAAAAATGAAATAAAATACTTTGGATTCCATGACATTTTTTCCAAACTATTGCCATTGAGTCAATTCTGACTCTTAGTGACCCTGTAAGACAGAGTAGAACTGTCCAATAGAGTTTTCAGCCAGTAGCTGGTGGATTTGAACTGCCAAACGTTTTTTGGTTAGCTGCCAGACACTTATGCACTGCTCCACCAGGGTTAGCTAATGTGAGTTTTGGAAGCTGAGATGAACTTGGACGTGGTGATAAGAGGATAAAAATGATATGAACTTCAGACTTTGTGTGGGTGGAATCATGAAATGGGTACTGTGGTGTTCCCACCTCCTTTCACTTAATATTGTATTTTGGGAATGTTGCAACAATTTGTAGATTCTTTTTTTTTTTGGTTATTGCTGAGTCATAGTCCAGTATGTGACTGTACTACCATTTGTTTAACCACTTTCCTACTGATGTGGGTTGTTTCTAATTTGGCGCCATTGCCGGTAGAGCTTCTTAGAACATTTTAGTGCAGGTCTTTTGGTGGTCATTTGGATGTGGATCTCTTGGGTAAGGCTTGGCTCTTGGGTAAGTACCTGGAAGTGCAGTGACTGGATCCTGTGGTGCATGTGTGTTTACGTTTTTAAGAAACGACCACACTGTTCTCCAAAGTGTTTATATTTGTGAAATGTTTTTTCAGATTTTGTGGTTCTAGACTTACTTGAATAAAGCCTACTGTAAGACCTGTTGACTAAGAATGCAGTATGACTGTGAGGCCGACAGTGAGATTTTCTGCCACAGTGATGACTCTGGGATCAGAGATGTTTCTTTCATCAATACCATCCCCTCCCTCCCCCCATAATTATGCTGTAAATTGGGGTGACCCCAGAGCCTCTTCTATTAAGAACTTCAGTATCTGGAAGGTGAGTATGAAACCCTCCAAGGTCCTCTTACGTACTGCCTAAAGGGAAAACCGCTGTAATGTCACATAAGTTAATAATTTGAAGGAGCCTGTAGGCCCAGTAGTAGAATTAAATGCTTAACAGTAATTCAGAAATGGCTTACAGAAACTTAAAAATGTGAATCATTTAGTGGGCTGAAATTATGCTCCTGACATATATGCGTGACACCGGAGAGCACTTACCTGGGAATTTATTACCAGCTTCTGAGCAAACAAAGCCTGACCTACATTTGACTAAAGTCAGCCGTCTTCAGTGAATCCTGTGGGCTTCTCTTTATTAATGTCACAATTGCTAATGTGGTATAACATTGTCATTACTGAATAGCTCAGCGGGATGAGCTGCAGCTGTTCCTTCTCCTTCTGAACCTACCGAGTCATTAAATCTGAGTTGGGGCGAATACAAGTTGTAAAGATTATTCAAATTCTGATTGAGAAATAGCACTACTGGGAAATTGTAGGTACATAAGTAAAACTTTGAATCAATCAAGGTTTCTTTCTCTCTTTTTTGGTGAGGCTTGAATGTTCAAATTGTGCCTTGTGTTTAATTTACAGTCGAATGTCAAGGAAATAGGAGATGAATTTAAAAAAAAGACCCAATAATAATTAAATGTTAATCTTTGTCCTGATGGGAAACTGATGTGTTATTACCTGTAATTATTAAGAAGATAATATTCCTTCAAAAGATCATAATATTTTAAGAATCCTAATATTATTTTAGGAAGAATATGCTTGCTTTCTCAGAAGGAGGAGAGAATAAGCAATTTCTCTTTAATACCGAAGGGAGATTTTGTTGTATTGCTTGAAGCTACTCCTTGCAAAAGTTTCTGTCTTCTCTTAGGTGGTGCAGTGGTTAAGTGTTTGGCTGCTATTCAAAAAGGTCAACAGTTCACATCCACCAGCCACTCCTTGGAAACCCTATAGGGCAGTTATACATTGTCCTGAAAGGTTGACTCTCGATGGTACTACAATTCTTATTTAGCTTTTGATTATCATTAGCACTTTTCTAAAAAGTATAATCCAGTAGTTCGTAAGCGTGTGAGCTGAGGTAACTTGAGCTACCTCGGATAGTTTTCAGTTTTTTGAGGGAAGTACAGAGATAGTGTTTGTTGGACACAGCAGTCAACCTGTAGCCTGAGATTGTGGTTTCTACATTAGATTGTATCACATTCCTTTCATTAGTGTTCTGTGTTTGTTGGGATAAATAGCAACCCTGCTGAAATAACCAAACCTCATGCCCTCAAGTCAATTCTGACTCATAGCGACCCTAGAGGTCAGAGTAGAATTCCCCATAGAATTTCCAAGGAGCTCCTGGTGGATTTTAACTGCTGACTTTTTGGTTAGCAGCTGTAGCACTTAACCATTATGCCACCAGGGTATCTGACAAATAGCAGGTAGCAGCTAAATTATTGTGGAATGGGAAATGAGAATGGTGCTGTCCAGTCTGATTCCAAACTTGGGGAGTTACACAGTGCCTGATGGACATGTATCTCTCAATTAGTAAGTAGTTGTGGTTAGTTAATAATGAAATAAAATATTTTTATTTTTGTTTTATGAATGTTATTTTTTTCAAGCGACTTCAAAGTTGTTAGGACAGACAGCAACAAAAACCTTATATTGTTTGGAGCTAACAACTTACTAAGTAGAACAGTTGGGTATTCCTTTCGTACTGGAAACTGAAAAAAATGGGTTGAGGCTGTCAGAAATTTTGGGAACCTGTGGTATAATCTGAAGATTATTTAAAACAGTTTGCAACCTATTATGTTTATTTGGAAACCCTGGTGGTGTAGTTCTTAAGTGCTACGTCTGCTAACCAAAAGTTCGGTAGTTCAAATCTACCAGATGTGCCTTGAAAACTCTATGGGGCAGCTGTACTCTGATCTGTAGGGTCTCTATGAGTCGGAATTGATTCCACAGATTTTTTTTTTTAATGTTTATTTGATTACTCTGCCTTTGAAGTAATTTTTTTTTTTTAAGCAGCAAAACTCATGAGTGGTCATTTCCGAAGTTCATTTCTAGATAACATTTCAACATTAGTCTTCTGCAGTGGTGTTTGATTCCAAGCAAAAAACAAGTGGCTAATAGTTGAAAAAGCTTATCTTTTGCATTTTATGCCACAGACAGAGAAGGGTCCAGATCTTTAGAGTTTGCTCTACTACACCTCTACTCAACTTGTGGCCTGTTGGCCAGCAGCTTTTCAAAAAGGTACAATGTTGGGCCTCACCCCAGACCTGCTGCATTAGAATCTGCATTGCAGTTACGATCCCCAGACTCACGTGCGCACTGAAGTTTGCTGAGCACTGCTCCACCAGTCACTCTACATTCCAGCTGTGCCTTCCTAGACAGAGGCCCCAGTTTCCTCTCAAAAAAAAAAAGTGAGGGACACCCTCTAGTTGTCTTTTAATGTGTCTTTTTTTTTTTTGAATTATGACTGAGTGTAAATGTACATTCCCATATAAATTTACATGCCTACCTATATGCAGCTTCCACTGCTCTCCCTGCCTGGTGACAGCACACTACTCCTCTCTGCTCCATACATGTCTCCTTTCCTCCCAACAGTCTCCTTTCCCCTCCTCTCCACCCACTCTCCTTCCTCCAGCCAGAGGTCAGCAGGATGATATCCTATAGATACATAGAACCATAAAGTGCATCCAGTATGGTCACTCTGCATCGCCAAGTCCAATCCATTTGTGTCCGAAGAGTGGACCTTCGTTATGACTTATGGGCAAGGGCAGCATCAGGGCCAGAGGCCATGCTCCCAGGGGAACCCCGAAGCTGCTGGACCATCAGTTGTGGTCTTTTAGTGGAGATCTCAGGGTGCACCCGCTTTTACTCTTGTGTTGCCAGTGAGACTCAGCTTAGTGAGCTCCATCGCGGCTATCACTGGTGGTGGCTGGGCACCATCCGATTCTTCCATTCCCAAGTCTGTGTAGGCACCCACTCACGTGGGTCGCTCTATCTTCTGGGTTGTCTTTACCCCATGTCATTTTGATCCTTGGTGATCATCTGTTCCTGCTGAGTTGGGACCATTTGCTGTGTCCTCGGATGGCAGCTTGGCAGCTTTTAAGACCCCAGACACCACTCACCAAGTGGGATGCAGAGAGCCCTCTTAGCAAAACGCTAGTTGTGCCAATTGGCCTCGATTTTGCCTAAGAGCATGGCCTCTTGCCCCCTGCCCCAGCTATTCTGTCCTTGCAATATTGAGTTAAGATGGAAGGAATGTTCAAGTTATGCTGAAGTCCACTTAATATTGTTCTTGTTTTCTAATGTGTGCTATCACTGACTTCACCCAACCAAATTTCTACCAACTATCTAATGTAAAGCCTCCTCACTTCTCCCTTCCTCCCTTCCCTCCCTTGCAGCCATCAAAGAGTCTTTTCTTCTATACGTAAGTCTGTTTTTGAGATCTTATCGTAGGGGTCTCGTACAATATTTGTCCTTTTGTCACTGACTACTTTCACTCAACATAATTGCCTCCAGTTGAAACCAGGTTATGAGATGTTTCCTGGAATCATCGTTATTCTTTATCATTGTGTAGTGCTCCATTGAGTATATATACCATAGTTTACCTATCCATTCCTCTGTTGTTGGGTATCTGGGTTGATTCCATCATTTGCAATAAACATTTTGCAATAAATATTGTTGTGCATGTGTCCGTTGGTGTGAAAGGCCTTGGTTCTGTAGGATATATTCCAAGTAGGGGAATTATTGGATCAAATGGTATATCTATATCCGTTTTTTTAAGGAAGTACCAGATTGCTTTCCAGAGATGCTGGACCATTTTGCAACCCCACCAACAGTGTAGGAGAGTTCCACTTTCTCCACAGCCTCTCCAGCATTTGTTGTTTTGTGTTTTTTGGATCATGGCCAACCTTGTTGGGGTGAGATAGTATCTCGTTGTAGTCTTGATTTGAATTTCTTTAATAACTAAAGATCGTGAACATGTCTTCATGTATTTTTTGGCTGCCTGGATCTCCTCTTTAGAGGCATGTCTGTTCATCTCCTTTGCCCATTGTTTAATTGGATGATGAATCTTCTTCTTACTGATATTTTGTAGTACCTTATAGATTATGGAGATCAGGTGTCGGTCTGACATAGAGTTGCCAAATATTTTTTCCCATTCTGTAGGTGGCCTTTTAATTCTATTAATAAAGTCTTTGGATGAGCGAAAGTGTTTGATTCTTAATAGTTTCCTTAATGTGTGTTTAAAGCCTTTTTGCTGTCTTCTGTTAGCTTTGGGCCTTATGGCCCACTAGCTGCTTGGGTCATGGTAGTTTTAATTGCCTCATATGTATGTGAAAGTTGGACAGTGAATAAGGAAAACCAAAGAAGAATTATTGCCTTTGAATTACAGTGCTGGGGGAGAAAACTGAATATGCCATGGACTGCCAGAAGAATGTACAAGTCTGTCTTGGAAGAGTACAGCCAGGGTGTTCATTAAAGGGAGGATGGTGATACTTTGCTTTGCATACTTTGGACATGCTATCATGAAAAACCAGTACCTGGAGAATGACATCATGTCTGGTAAAATAGAGGGTCAGCGATAAAAAGACCCTCAGTGAGATGGATTAATACATACCTGAAACGGTGGGCTGAAGCATAAAAACAGTTTAAGTGATCTGTTCAACACTTAGTCTTGTTTTATTTATAAGAAGGTAATGGTGTATGATGCCCACTCAGTTGTCTTATCTCTTTGAGCTCAGGGAGTGATGAAATAGCTGATTAAATCAATCATACATTCAGTCATAAAAACTTCCACTGGGGGCTTATCTTATTCCAGGTGCTAAGGCTTAGAAGGCAGTTTGAAGCACCATCTTTGCTATGCGGTCACAGTCATGGAGAGGAGGCAGAAGTTAGGCAATTAGAATATAATGTGCTGAGTATAGTTGAGCTGTGAGCACAATTCTCTGGGAGCACTGAAGACAGTAATTCAGTCTGTCTGGAGAAATAGAACCAGTTACTTGTGACCTGCATGTGGAGAAGTTTGCCCATTTATGACCTATATGAATACCTGGTTATGTGTAGGATTATATGGTTATTGTTTTAGGCTGGATTCTCTAGAGAAACAAAGCTAGTCAAGTGTATAAATATATATAGAGTGATTTATATCAAGAAAATAGCTCACACGATTTTAGAGATTGGAATGTACCACGTCTATGGATCGGGATAGAAGCTTCTCCTGATTCATGTAACCGTAAGAGCTGACAAACCCAAGATCGGCAGGTTGGAGAGCAGGGCTGTTGCTAACAGGCTGTGAAGACTGATGAATCCCAAGATTGGCAGGCAAGACCATATAGCTTCTCCTGACTCGTGTGACTGCAGGGGGTAGTGAACCCAAGGTAGGCAGATCAGAAAGCAAGGCTCTTGCTCACAGGCTTTGAAGATTGAAGGATCCCAATATTGGCAGATAAGCTGCTAGCTCAAGTCCCATGAACTTGAGGTTGGATAAACAACAGGCAGCTGTGTGATCCAGAGAGGTCAAAGCCAGCTGCAGGGTCCAGAAAGGGCAAAAGCCGAATGTGCATGTATATTTGGATGCAGGCCACACACCCGAGGAAGTGCCCTTTCACTTGATTGGTTACACACAGCAATCTTGCCCAGTCAAGTTGACACTTAATTGTAACATCGCATTTATGTATGTGGTTACATTGATAGCTTTAAGTCTCTAAATAGCTTGATTGGGGAGGGAGAATGCTAATATACTAATAAAGACAATACTTAATGAAAGATGCTGAAATAGTACTGTGCCAGGAGTCGTAGGCTTTGTCATCAAATCACAGGGTGACCTTGGACAAAGAGTAAACTTCATAAAAGTAAGCTGTTACATCTGTAGCTGGAGATCATTAGGTTACCTCTCCTAAGCCTCCCTGGGTGGTGCAAACGGTTTGTGCTTGACTTGTGACCTAAAGATTGGTAGTTAGAACTCACTCAGCAGTACCATGGAAGAAAGGTGTCATGACTTGCTTCTATAAAGATTGTAGTCAAGGAAACCCTGTAGAACAGCTCTACTGTGTAATACATGGGGTAGCCAGGAGTTAGAGTAGACTTGATACCAATGAATTTGGGTTTTTTTTGATGTCTTGTCTAACTCTAAATGGTCAATAGCATGTGTTCTAACAGCGGATGCAGTGTTTATGAAAACTGAAAGACAATTTTATCTAGAAAGTACTCTGGGTCAGATTTTGTTTTAAAAATGCAGGTTAATGGCAGGTGAAATAATAGAAGATTCCTTAGAGAAGATCTTAGGAATAGATGTTTTTGTCATAGATTGAACTGTGTCCCCCCAGAAATGTGTGCAGTCATTTGGCTGGGCTGTGAGTCCCAGTATTTTACAGTTGTCCTCCGTTTTGTGATTTTCCTATGCTGTATATTAATGAGGAGTAGGGTGGGACTGTGAATCGGTTCTTCGGGTCCCTTCCCTGCTTCATTATTGAAGGGAGTTTCCCTGGAGTGTGGCTTTCACCACCTTTTCTGTTTTCATCCTATGAGAGGTGAAAGGAAAGGAAACAAATGGGGTGGGGGGACCTCATGGCATCAAGGAGGCAACACTGGGAAAAGAGCAAGTCCTTCAGACCTGAGGTTCTTCCGCCAGGATGCTCCCTAACCAGCCTAAACAGAGACTGAGGCCTCACAAGGCTTTTCCTCCAGAACTGACTGAGGGAAAACCGTTCCCCTGGAGCAAACACCTTGAATGCAGACTTGTAACCTACCAACTGTGTAAGAATAAACTTTTCTTTGCTGACTTTTCTCTGTTAGAGCAGCAGTCAGTGTGTCCGTTGTTAAATCATGTTTTCAAGAAATGTTTGTAATCACCAAGTGCTGGCTCTGTAATGAGGGTTTTATATTTTCTGAGCAAATGATAAGGTCAACGCTGCTGACAGCTGTGGTTTTTGACACACCTGTGATCACACTTGGAGCTATAGGTGAAAGTCTCTGGAATTAAATGGTAAAAGGACAGATCATGAGATCTCATGTCTTGGACATTTTCCAGAGGCTAGAGAGAGGAGTTGAGAAATAGAATCCTCATTAAATATTACAGGTAAGAAGAAGTGTTTGTGTGTTTATTAGTATGTTTTTAAAAGTCTCATAGAATATTAGTATTTGCAGTTATTTTAACATTTAATATTGAAGTTGGCAAATGGTCTTTTCAACAGATTGTACTTATTCTCTGTAAAGTACCTCAGTATAGTGATTTGGTAGAATGGGCTTTGGAAATAGTCTGTGGTTGAAACCTAATTACATCACTTGGCTGCTGTGACAGTGTTGGTAAGTGACTTGAACTCTCTTGCTGGCCCATGATTCCTGGTAATGTGGGCTTGTCCACCATTCTGTCACCTGATGTGATTTTCCTGTTGTTTTAAGTCCTGCCTGTATGATGTTAATGGGGAGGGGATGGGTGACAGTTGTGTTGATAAGGTAGGAATCAGCCTACAGGATTAGGTCTTGAGTTGGTTTCTTCTGGAATGTAAAAGAAAGCAGTGCCAGGACCTGGGGCTCCTGTGTGGAGAAGCTTCTGGTCTAAGGAAAGAGTGATAACAATGAATCAGAGCTGACAGAGAGAGAAAACCATCCCCTGGAACTGACTCTGTGAATTTGGGCCTGTAGCCCACTTTTCTTTTAGAAAATATGTTTCTCTTTGTTAAAGCCATCCACTTGTGGTATTGGGACAGGCCACATAGTCTTATCTTGAACAGAACTTCCACCATCTTTTCTTCTTCTTTAGCTTGTCTCTGTCTCCACTTATGATTTCACTGTCTTTGTAGCTTAGTTCCTCTAACAGTAAAATTTGACCTATGTTTTCTCCAGGATTGTGGGAAAACAACTGATGCTGATTTAAGTTTGTTAAGCAGGACAATGCACCCATCTTGTGACCAGAAACCAGTGTGGCACTGGAAGTCATCCTCTAGGTGGATAAGATAATGACAAAATAAGGTCAACATGTCTGAGATGTGACCACCCAGAAGGAAAAGTGATGTTTTATGAGTTCCTGAAACCCATGTCTGTTCTCCTATAAAACCTCCAACTGGCTTCCATTTTGGGGAGACAGGTTTTGGAGGAGTTTGTTCCCCTGTCTCCTGTGTATTGATACACAATAATGCTGTTGTTACCTCACCCTATGTCAAGAATTGGCCCTTTGTGGCAGGTGATTCTGACTTGTCAAACGGTGTTTCTGTTATAGCATCACTAGGTAAATAAGATAGTAATATATGTCATCAGTTACAAAGATTCTGACAAAGTGACGTGTTCAGTAAAAGTCAGGATTTGTTGTCATTATTAGTACAAGCATCTCAGTAAATCATTATGGAGGGCCAGATGCCAACAGGATTAAGTACAGGTCTTGGATTAGGTACTTACTAGGTAGATAATTCTGGGTTAGTCCATTGCAATCTTTAAACACTTAGTGTCCTATTTGTAACCTTTAACTCCTTATGTATGCTTCCTTCCCTTATAGAGTTGTAAGAATGAATGAGGATACATACGAGGTCTACCAATTAAGTTTGCAAACTCATCCTAGAAAAAGTGCCACATACATCATTGCTAAGGAATCACTACAGTAACTTTGAAGTACTCCCCTTGGGAAGCTATACACCAATGCCAATGCCTAGTCCACCGTTCAAAGCCATTTTGGAACTCGCTGTCTGGAATGGCCATGAGAGCTGTCGTTGTATTCCCCTTGATGTCTGAAATGTCAACAGCATGTCTTCCTTTCAATATTTTGTTTATCTTCGGGTAAATAAAAAAGTTATTTGGGGGCCAGATCAGGTGAGTAGGGAGGGTGTTCCAATATAGTTATTTGCTTACTGGCTAAAAACTCCCTCACAGACAAGTAGACAATTTGGCTCATGAACTTGCCACCTTGCTAGCTTGTGCAGTGCCGCTGCCAGAAAGAGTGCCAAAATTGCTTTGAAGGGCAGACTAGGTGCTGGTATCAGTGCCTAGCTTGCCAAGGGGAGTACTTTGAAGGTGACCATAGTGCTATTCAGCAGTGACATATGTAGCACTTGGACAATTAAGTTCATGGACTTGATTGTCAGACCTCACATGTAAGAGTATTTTCTGCACATAGCAGGTCACTATTTCTGCTGTGCGGCAGGGTGTTCTTTATCTTTTAACATCCTTCTTTCTGTTTTCCCTAATCCTAGTGTATGTAGGAGGTCTCTAGTAGGAAGACAGAAACTTACTTAGTGTAATAATACATCTCATCAGTAGCTTATTCTGTTGACTTTCGTTCCAAACATATTGGGACTCTGTTCACTTCTTAACCTTCTTTGCTGCCATACTGTTCCACGATGCCGTCATCTGTCATTGCATTGAGGTGGCCGCTTCATGGACATCCTGCTTCTACGTCTGCCCCCTTGTGATGGTTAGGCTGCTGTTCTCAGTGGTTTGGCAGACATTGTGCAAACATCTTCCATTTTGTCATGTGATGTGGGCACCCAGTCAGTTTCTAGAGGAGTTTTCTTGGGGTGTGACCTGCCTTCACTGTGTAAATGAGTGTTCTGGCAAAATCCACTCTCTCTCTGTCTCTCTCTCTGTCTCGACCCTGCACTCTTCCCGTCACTCGACACCATCTGGTTCTTGGGACGTAAGGCTGAAGAAGTCTCTGCTTGGCTGACTTGTAGATTTGGGGTTCATCAGTCCTTTTAACCATGTGAGCCAGCAGAGATCCTCTGCTGTCACCTGACCCATGAATTTGGAACTTGCCAGCCCCCGCGATTGCATGACCCATTTCCTCAAAATGGCGTGAGCTACTTCCTTGAAGTTAATTTCTCTCTATGTATCTATATATGCTTCACTGGTTCTTTGCCTCTAAAGAACCCAGAGTAAGACACCATTTACAAGCCATCTTCCATTCAATTTCCAGAGTCATGTCGCTGTCCAGCCCTCCAGTGTTTTCCCATCCCACTTAGGAACACTGACGGCACGAGCGTGCATAATCAGTTCCTGTTTACTTCTCCAGTTCCGTCTCCTGTTGCTCTCGTGTTGTTCACAATCCTGTAGGCTCATGTGCCTTCCTGTGTTCTTCATGAAGGCCAAGTTGAGTTACGGAGCATTGTCCTGCGTGTCTAGAGTATGCTTCTTCATGATGACTTACCCCTGACTTTCTTGTAGCTGGCTATTTCTGCCATTCTCTGATCTCCTTGGAGAGACTGTTCTTGGCCTTTTCATTGCACTTTCCTGTTTGAATTCTCTCTATAGCCTTGATCACTATCTGGTGTTACTTTGAAGCTAAGCTTCAGGAGAACAGGAGCTTTGTCTTAGTGGGTATTTCCACTCTAGGACCTAAATGTTACCAGTCGTATAATAGGTACTAAAAATCAATGAAATGACCACATAAAGCTAAACTTTGAAAAGGATCTATATCAGCAAGGAAATACTTATTCTTCTTGTGTTGTTTTACTCACAAAATGTAAAGGACACAAAACCTTTTCCAAGACAAGGTCTTGAGAGCTTGAGCACATCCCCTTCCTTCTAATCACCTTGGGGAGGCTGGGGGGGCTGACAGTTTCCAGGAGGATCTGACTGTCTTCCTTTGTGAAAGAGCTGAGATCTGGGGAGGATAACAAATGGGGAAAAAGACTGAGGGCATCCATTGGCAGTAGACTGGATAAATGAACTGTTGAATATTTATACAATGGAATATAAGAAAGGGAGAAATACTGCTATATGCTGCATAGTGGATGAGTCTTATAGTCATAATGACGAAGGAAGGAAGGCAGAGGCAAACAACTGAATAATGTACGATTACATTTATGGAAAGCCACCCAAACTTTCAACACTAATCTTAGGTGATGAAGGTCAGAAGACTGGTTATGTTTCAAGGTGTGATGTTGACTGAGAGGAGGCATGAAGGAGCCTTCTAGAATGTTGGAAATATTATGTATCTTGATCTGAGTATATAAATATAACAATTTATCTTCTTAATACAAACTGTATATACATGTATATATGCATATATATAAATTTCATGGATGTAGCTGTGAGAAGACTGAGGGAACACTGCCTGGGGTCGACAAGAGAGGAAGAGTTGACTTCCTCAGGTCAGTTCTGCGTGAGTGAGGGCTTCAGACTCGTGCAGTCGTGGCCAATGAAGTGAAACCGGAACAGACTTGTGTTTTGGAAATTTGGGTGACTGGAACCATAACTAGAACAGGAAGTCTTATGGGTTGAAATCCTGGAGTAGAGCCTGGAAAGAAGCATAGGGAGCCCTTTCAGGGGCCTCTTGTGGGAGATGAGATCACAACCAGGATGCAGGAGAGCAACACACATACACAGTGGAGTGGTCAGCTGCTGTCTTTGAGCGAGGTGCCGTGTTTCCACTCTGGGCAGAATCCAGTGGAGGAGAGATTTGATGGCCACACAGTGTTCATTCTGCCTCTGTTTGCTAAGAGGGAAACTAAGTTTCTAGTGGCTTCAGCTCGTAATTTTTCCTGTTCTGGATGTGGTTTGGGCCCACCCACGTTTAAAACATTCAGGCCTATTTCAGTGTGACTTATTATCTGTGATTGAACCAGAAAGAACTGCTCAAAGCTCTAATATGGCATCATCATCCTCCAGGCTTCATGCCAGGTAAACTAGGCTAGTCTTAAACATTTTGCTACCGGATTTCACCTTTGTCTGCTCCAAGAGCTCGTTAGCCTAATCATGAGGTTACACTTCTAGTGTCCAAAGAACACTCAGTGCATTCCATATTGCTCAAGAGACAAAGATTTCATAGAAAAAACAAGTTGAGGAGATTCTGACATGTGACTCTTCTTTTTAAATCAGGAAAAGGAGTGACTCATGTTGCTTGCAAAATTCAGCTGCAGTGACAATGAGAAGGAGATGAGATGGACAGCCATCTGATTTTTTGTTTATTTTTTTAAACAGGCCAACTTAACATTTGTCTTGCACAGTTGTCCAAGAAACTTCAAGGGAACAATCTAATCATGAGAGAAGCCTTTACTACTAAACTGCCTCTTCATGTAAAAATTTGTATTTTTCTCTAGGTTTCAAACGCAATGTCTTTCTTCAGTATTGGGTTTTCCTGAACTGTGTGGTGGGAAGGTCGTGGGAATAGGGTCAGCTGGCAGCAGACATGGCATTGTGAGGCTCCTGTAACCACTTAATTAGATAAAATAACAGTCTCTGCCGATTCACTCTTGGTTGGATGATTTGCATTTTCCATAAATTATGGGGCCGAGATTGATCCTTTTTTGAGGGGGAGAGTAATTGGCTCCCTGTTGGCCCAAATTCCTTCTGGGTTTTAGAACAATCAGACACTTCGGAAAAAAAAATTGAGGAGGTTGGTTTTATTTAAAAAAAAATCTGAAGAGTGGCCAGAGGACTCAGGCTTCACCTCACTTCTTCACATGAGTTCTGCATCTCCACGTGATCTGTGGCTGGCATTTTGAAGAGTATCCTGTTTGCATTTCTTTTTCAGAAGACTCAGAGTTGGCCTAAAGATGTGATTGGAAAGGCACAGCATGTTTCTGTATCTCAGCAGAACAAAACAGCTCATCTACTTAGCGGTGTGCAGCCGTTCCGAGCCGGGCAGCACTGCATGAAGTAGAGTGTTCATTCCAGTGTCGCTCTCGTGTCCTGAGTTTTCTCTTTGAGTGTCCTTTTCATCTAATCATTCCTAAAGTGTAAGCAGAGTTCTCCTCACCCTTCACCCTGGTTTTTACCAGCTTGTGTTTATGAATGGAGTTATGTTATCAAAAAACAAGCAAGTCTCTTGGCTTTTGTTCTTTCTGTTGACATAGATGTGAGGTCCCTATGAAGCACCCCTCAAGTATTTCTGGGTACTGGAGAGTGTCTCTGTGTGCGTACAAACAAGCCAAACTTGTGCTGGGAACCACCATGTCTAACACTTAATTGTGTGTCTGCCACAGGCGAGGCTTAGGACCTCTGGAGATGGTAAAACAAAGGTGGATAAGATAGGTGACAGTTTCAGAAGGTTGTTCCCAGTTCTTTGGTATTTCCTCCACTGAGGAGTGGAATGAGCATGAAAAACAAAACCCAGTGCTGTTGAGTTGGTGCTGACTTGTACTGACCCTATAGGACAGAGTAGGACTGCCCCATGGAGTTTCTAAGGAACATGTGGCAGATTTGAACTGCTAACTTTTTGGTCAGCAGACATAGCATTTAGCTACTAGGTACCTTCCCAGAAGTCTGGGGGGACTTGTGACTGCTTTGATCGAGACAGTGTGGCAGAAATGATGCTGTGTGACTTCTGAGGTTAGGTCATAAAAGGCTATCCACTTCCATCTGATTCTTCTGGAATGTTTACTCTTCCTCCAGTTTCTCCCCCTTGGAATACTGTCTGCTAGAACCCTGTTACCGCACTGTAAGTGGTCATAGTCCCAGCTGAGTCTAGCCTTTGAGACATCCCATACTCATGCTTTGAGTCACACATACAAGTATGTGGCCACACATACGAGTGAAGAAGCCTGCAGATAATTCCGGTGTCCAGCTGTTTGAACCATCCTGAATCCCACTCTCACAGATGACCTCTAGCTATTGTGGAGCAGGGACAGGCCTTTCCTGGGGCCACACTGTCCACATTTCTGACCCTAAAATAATGAGACACAGTAAAACAGCTCTTATTTTACCCCACTGTTTGAGATGACTTATTTTACAAACATAGATAGCAGAAGTTGAATGTCTTGCCTTCCTTTTGGTTTCTGTGCCATGCTCTGGGTCCTAAGTAGTGCACTTACGCCTCTGAGCACTCTCGTACTCCTAGTTACCGTTCCTGTCACAGAGCTCGGGCTTTTGTACTGGGCTGAGCCTCTAGTGGCTTATTTCTTCTTTCACTGGTATGAGATCTAAGAAGTTTCTCTATATACAGAGGCCCTTTGAGCCTTTCCTACATGTTCTCCAGAGTTCCCTTCCCCCTAGAATACTTGAGCACACTGTCAATTTTCCAAACGAACCCAGACAAGATGTAGGACCAGTCATCCTCAATCTACTGGTGTAACCTTCTGACCTTCATTTAAATTAAGAAAGACCTGATGTTCACTGATAGGTGAATACCAAGGAGTGAGGGGAGGAGTATAGACACTGTCTTTGTGATGTACACATGTAACTCAAGAGTCTGGCCCCACTGGTGGCCTCTCAGCCAGTGGCCTCACTAGCTTGTAGGTGAGGAGTTAAGTCCCCTGAATTAATTAAGAAGACATCTGGCTGTGTGGAAGCAGAGCTTCAGCACCTGCCCCCTTTTTGGATCCTTTCTTCTCTAGTACTTTCTGAAGGTGTATCTTACATGTGTTTTCCTATTAGGTCACGTCATATCCTGGCCTGATGCTGGACCACCAGTCCTATTCTGCTTACAAAGCACTCTTGATTTAACTGATGGGAATTATCCTGCGTGACTGTCTTACTGCTGGTTATTTGTTTGGCTACTCTCGGAACCCATAGCTTCAGGCACATCTCTAAGAGTGTTCTGTGAGTCTCCCCTCTGTCTCTTATATTGCCTTATTTATTTATTTATGGCTAAGGCCAGCCTTTTCCAACCACTAAGAGTGTCTTTGTGCGTGTGAAAACCCGTTTGAGTCCAGGGACTAATCGCACAAGGCTGCCCGCATTCTTCTTGAACTAGTATCCACGTTCTCCTTTCCATTTCCAAGATTTGCCCATTCTCAGGATGATTGACAGTGGTGATACTTAGGTAATCCCTGCCCTGTTAACATGGGAAACGGCCTGACTCTGTGGCGTCCCACAGGGGAAGTCTCATCAGAACACCACATTCTAACATTGGTGTATTTGCTAAGCTCTGGGTTGGTGTTGTATGGAGATCATGTTTATAGCAGTTCACGGCTGACAGGATAGTTTCAGAAACTCTGTTGGTGTAGTGGTGAAGTGCTGTAGCTGCTAACCGGAAGATCAGCAGTTTGAATCTGCCAGGCACTCCTTGGAAGCTCTGTGGGGCAATGCTGCTTGTCCGACAGGGTCGCTAAAAGTCGGAATCAACTCAACGGTAACTGGTAGTATAGTTTCAGAAAGTCACTGAATTTTTAAATTCTTTTGTACATTGTTATGATTGGTTATTTCTGAACACTTGAAATATGTTTTTGTCAAGATATCAGCAGCTACTTGTATCGTAGTTTATGTTTCCAAAAAGTTTGAATTATCCTGTGCTTTTAGATGTAATGCATTTATTTTTCTCTCTTGAGTATTCTTGTTTCCTGTGGTTTTATTTTATTTTTGATGCAAATGTTTTATTTATTTAGATATATTTATTTAATTGTGATTGAGTGAAAGTTTACAGTACAATTCAAATTTGCGTGCCTACCTATCTGCAGCTCCCTCTGCTCTCCTTGTGCAAATGTTTTTGATTGTATGAATTCATTAAGTAAACTAACTTATACACAAAAGTGGTTCCCATTTTTTACTGAACTTTTAGGGTTTGGACAGTAACCGCTAAGAGAGATGATGGCTGTGACATTTCGGACATCAGAAAGTAGTACTGCATCAGGAAATACTGATGCGCATGCATAGCGTTAGTTTCCAGTATTGTGATTACTCGCTTGCAAGTGCATTTATATTTTTTCTGTAGGTCCCTCATGAGCTGTGACTTGAAAGAGAATTCCATAGCAGTTTGCCTTATTGCTATTTCAAAGCAGGTCTTCGTGGCTAGGGACAATATATTACACAGATCACACCCAGGGTAGTCCAGTGGGCTGTCCGCCACCTGCAAAGAGTGACCTTAGTGGTAGTTTAATGTATTATCCCACCTTGAATAGTCATTGACTGTAATTCATGCTTTGAGGATATTTTTAGGTTTCAGGAACTGTTCATCATGATATTCCTGCCTGTCCAGGAAAGGTGCCATTGTCATCGTTACTTCATGACTGATTGGACCCAGAGAGTTACCAGTGTTCTTTATTACAAACCAGCTCTGCTGCCTCTATGTGGAAATTCTAAACATAGTGGAGATACACTGAGGATTGTAAAGAGGGCTACCAGAAGAGATACAGACCATTAAGGCAGTAACGGTTTCCCCGAACTCTCTGGTGCGATGTGGCAGCTCTCTGATACTCACTCATGTCTGCATGGAATATATCTCACAGCATGGAAGGTTCTAGTCATCAAAATGGGTTGTAAATGAGAATTTTTTGTGATGAATGTGACTTCTGAGAGCAATTTTTTCAAAGCTGTAATTCTTATTAAAGAATGAACACAACATTTAGAAAGTCTCCACTGCCCAGCTGGTTGGGTTTCTGTCTCAAGTCATCAGTTACTGAGTATATGTCATGGCAGCTTCAGAGAACAGTTATTCTGTTCAGGTCTTTCACAGCAGATGAGTCTTTCCTCCCTCATTCCTACCGCCGAGGATGGAATGTTAGGGTTTCATCCTTTTGACCTGTTGCCGTAGGTTTGTCAAAGACATTTTGAGGGGAGCTTACTAGCATTTCCTAGTCTAAGTTGTACCACATGAATGTGGCAACACACAACAGGTTTCAGTGACTGTGTAACTGTGTCCTCTGATACGCCTATGTAGCACATAATATTGGATAATCAGTTTACTTCTTTCAAATACACAAATTAAATTCCAGATCTACATTTTAGCTTTTGCATTATTTATTAACAAACCCAGATAGGGTAAAAAAAAAAAAAAAAAGGTTCCACGTCACTGTGTGGAAACTGGTATCGTTCAGGAGTGTACAAACGTACAGCCACAAGGAGGAGCTCAAGTATCAAATTAAAAATTAACGCAAACTATTAGGTCTGGTGCATTCGGCTTTTGGCAAGGGATTAAGGCAAATGTTTATTCGTATATGGAAGCAAGGTGACTTGTGGGCTTTTTGCCCAAATTAATATCCCTCTGGAGAGTTTATGTTGATATGCTGGTATGTGTCAGTATATCTAAATAAATATAATAATACAGGCATAATCTATTCTTCACCTAGCAGCCAAGATGAATCTATAAAAAGTGCAAACGAGATCACACCATTCCCTGGCTAAAAATCCTTCTGAAGGCTTCTTTTCACTTTGAGAATAAACTGAGCAGTCATTATGCTGGTCTATAAGGTCCTGTGTCACCTGGCTCCCACGTCCTCTTCTGATACTTCGTGGCTTCAGGTCCACAACTGTAGCCATGCTTACCTCTGGAAGGTTCTAGAATAGATCACTATAGGGACTTCCCACTTCTGGTTTCTCCATCTTTCTCCCAGATCTCTTCCTGCCTGTAGAATTTGGTTTCCGCAGCACTCTCCATAGTCTTCTCTTGACGTCTGAATGTAGGTTAGTTGGCTTGTCCCCTCTCTCCTGTGACTCTCCGGAGGTTCCAGTTCTCTCATCATGCCCTCTTAGCACTCCTCACAAGCTGTCATTATTTTATCCATGTGTGTGCATCTTGGTTCTTGCCTGTGTCTTTGGGTATGCATTGGAGCGGGAACCGTGTCTTTATTGCTATACCCACAGTGCCTAGCACAATTCCTGGCACAAAGTTATATGCACAGGATATATCTGTTGAATGACTGAGGCTTTATAATTGGAATGTATGAAACACAGCTAGGTCTCCTGAGGACTGGAAGAATAGCCACAGAAATAATAAAAAAAAAATTAATCTCTGTATACTTTGCTCATAGTTCCAAGAGCCACTACCCAAACCCCTCACAGTAATATGCTTGCTGTTCCTACTGCCCCTACTAAGAGAAGGTAGCAAATGTGGTGAAATGACATCAGAATGGCCACCAGGACAGATTAATAACAGCATTGCTGGACAAACAAAAGAAGATGCAAAAGATGCCAGCATTTCCCACTGTTCCTTGCATTTTTAGGAGCCCTAGTGGTGCCGTGGTTAAAGTGTTCAAATGCTAACTGAAAGGCTGGCCACGGGAAACCGCTAGTAGTCACCTTAGGAAAAAGATGTGACAGTCTGTTTCCATGGAGATTTACAACCTTGGAAACCCTGTGACATTGCTAAGAATCAGAATTGTTTTGGACAGCAGTGGGTTTGGTTTCTTTGCATGGTTGGACCTGAGAAGATGTGAGCTTGTCCAAAGGAACAGGGTCTTTGGTGTCATCAGCAAGTACTGGCCTCTTGTGGTGTTAGCAGCATCATGGTTCGGTTTTGGAGGTCCTGACAGGACTCCCAGTGACCTTATGTGACTGATGCAGAAGGATGCTCTGGCAGTCACCAGCTCATCTGGAGTTACCTGTCCTCCTGTATAGAGGCCATTGTGACAGCTCTCAAGTCTTCACTCCTTCCGTCATTACAGCTCTCAAGTCTTCACTCCTTCCATCATGACAGCTCTCAAGTCTTCACTCCTTCCATTGTGACAGCTCTCAAGTCTTCACTCCTTCCATCGTGACAGCTCTCAAGTCTTCACTCCTTCCAGTGGCCCCTTGTCATTGACAAGGGGGTAAGCAGACCCCATTGAGGTCAAACCCCATCACAGAAAATTCCTATCTCTTCTAAAACCATACTCTTAAAGTCATTATTCTTGAGTCTCTGACAAGTTGATTATTTCACTATGTACAACTTAGTTGAATTGTGGTGTTGGAGAAGAATGTTGAATGTACCATGGATTGCGAAAAGAACAAACAGATCTGTTCTGGAAGAAGCACAACCGGAGTGTTCTGGGAAGCAAAGATGGCAAGACTGCATCTTACATACTTGGACAGGAGGGGTCCATACTTATCAGGAGGGGTCCATTCCTGGAGAAGGACTTCATGCTTGGTAGAGTGGAGGGTCAGCAAAAAAGAGGAAAAGACCCTCAGTGAGGTGGAGTGGCACAGTGGCTGCAACAATGGGCTTTAGCATAAAAATGATTGTGGGCAGGGCACAGGACTGGGCAGTGTTTCATTCTGTTGTATGTAGGGTCGCTGTGAGTTGGAATTCACTTAATGGCACCTAACAACAACAACACAACAAGAGCTTAGTTCACGTTAGATAGTTTCTAATTTTTCAGTAACATTTATTCAACCTTGCTCTCTTTTTCCTCCTCCTCAGGAAATTTTTTCAAAGCAGTCTGTTGGTTTACTAAGGAAACAAACGTTTGCCTTCTGGAAATGTGTTCACGGATGAAACCCTTTCAGTCCTTTCACGGGAAGTAGCATAGCACACTGCTGTTGAGGAAGACCATTCCATACACAATGTCACATCTTGCCAACTTTGTGTAACAGCAAAGGAAAGAAATGGTTGCATAGATTTTGTTTGCTATTCTGGGATCACTGTGTCCGAGTGTGTTATTTCTGAGAGACTTTGTGGAAACAAACAAACAAAAAGAACAAAAAACTGCAATAAGAAAAAATAGAATACTGATTACTCCCAGGCCTCAGCTTAATGGACAACAGAGATGCCTGGTCACCACATGGGTGTGATTCAGCTGTTGTAATCTGCAACACTGTGCGTACGGTTAGGTAATTGATGAAGGTATGTGTGTTAAGATGTATTGTTTTCTGGGTGATGTTAATCTGACTACAGTGACATACTGGAGATTTAAAATATTTGTGATAAAAGGCAGTGACACTTAGTGGGACTTGTGACTTTAGTTGTTGGTATCATTTATAGTTTCTGGGTATATGTGGCATGATTGTTTTACAGTATCCATGGCAACCCTGGTGGTGTCCTGGTTAAGTGCTACAAAAGGTCAGCAGTTTGAGTCTACCAGGTGTTCCTTGGAAACCCAATGGGGCAGTTCTACTCTGACCTATAGGGTCGCTCTGAGTTGGAATTGACTTGATGTCAATGGATTTGGCTTTGGTTTACAGTAGATTAGTTGCAAAAATAGCCCCATATACCTAATCCTTTGCTACAGGACTTTGAGGCAGCTACCGTCAGGAGCTGTCACTTGTTTTGTCACTCTGTGAATCTGGCTGCAACATGTCACTTGTTTGGGGCAGCAGAAAGTGGCAGAAGTGTCAGTCCAAGCCAAGGCCTTGAGAAGCCTTTTGTACTCCTATTGTCCTGCTTATTCTTCTTCCTTCAGCTTGTGCCAGTCTGGCTTAGGCTGCTGGAAGACACGAGATTGTTTTGAGCCAAGTGAGTTGTCTCAGCCCAGGACATCCAAGACTGGTCTAGTCTTAGCCAGCCTACCAGATGACCTGCTTCTGGAGCCTGAGGTTCTTGCCTCCTTCTTCTGACTTAGCACATGTCAGTACTATCGTAATTACATATTTCTGATGAACCTCTGTGTTCCACAGGGCAGCCCACGAGGAACCATTCTGGCTTGTCCAGGTCTTACTTTTTGTATATTACGTGCTGGACAGGTTGCCCTGGGTGACACTAGGAGTATCATTCAGGACTCTGGGTTGTACATAAAAGGACCCTGTCATGGATTGAATTGTCTCCCCCCCCCCCCCCCCCCCCCCCCCCCCCCCGCCGAATGTATGTGGCTACTTGGCTAGGCTGTGATTCCTGGTGTTGTGTATAATGTTCCTTTATGTTGCAAACCTTGCCCCTGTCATGCTAATGAGAGAGAATGGGTGACAGTTGCATTGGTGGGGCAGGAGTCGGTGTATAAGATAATTCTGTGATTTGAGGCAGTCTTGAGATACAAAGGACAGAAGGTAGCAGAGAGATTGGGGGCCTTCATACCGCTAAGAAGCAGTGCCAGGAGCTGAGCTCATTCTTTGGAAAGAATGGGGTCCCTGCATCACAGACACTTCCAGTCTAGGGTAAGATTGATGACGAGGACCTTCCTTCAGAACCAGCAGAGAAAGTCTTCCTTTGGAGCTGACTGTGATTAAAAAACAAAACAAACAAACAAAAACTCTTTTTAAAGCTGTCCACTTTGGTGTTTCTGTGAAAGCAGTGCTAGATGACTAAGACATGCCAACAGTTAGTGAATTAAGGGAGAAGCTGTAACTGAAAGTTAGTAATGAACTCTGGTGCTGAAGCAGTGGCTTCTGGAAGCTTTCTCTGTCTCCAGGTTCTGTTTTTCTCTGTGCTGGCCTCACTCACAGGCAGGCTTTCCCCAGGAAGGGACAGTGATCACCATCACATCTTTGGACTTCTTGTTCTCACCTGTGTAAACATTTCAGCAAATGTGTGCAGACTAACATTCACTCGTCTGGCTTAGGAACGGTGGCATCCCTGGAAGAGCACAGAGGCTAGGCTGATGAGTGTTCAGATTGGTCAGACCTAGAGCCTGCAGCCACCCCGGAGCTGACAGCTCAGAACAGCTGAGACATACAGCCTGAGCCTTGAGCAGAGTGGTGTCCCCAAGGAGAACCGAACCCTGGTGGCACAGTAGTTAAGAGTTATGGCTGCTCACAAAAGGCTGGTAGTTCAGATCTAACAGCTGCTTCTTGGAAATCCCATGGGGCAGTTCTGCTTAGCCTTACAGGGGTGCTGTGAATCAGAATTGATTCAGTGGTGAGGAGTTTGGTTTGGGATGCTAGAAAGTGGGGAAAGGGATGCTGGGAACACAAAAACACCAGGTGCCCGCTACGTGGTTCCTGAGCGGCAAGTGAAAAGAGGAAAATCGATTATTTGCCCTCATTTAATATTGTCTGGATTCCCTCCAAGTCACTGGACAATTAAAAAAAAAGGGCAAAAACTATGGCTTTAACATAAAAGTACCTTCGTATGTGCTGAGGTGTGGGTTAGGCAGATGTGTGAAAAATTATTAGGTGAAAATGATAAGTGCTCTGATACTGGCATGCATCCAGGGTTTATAAAAACCTGTGACAATAGTGACAACTCAGAAAATACTAGAGAAGCATTCCAGAATTGTGTCAAACGTCAGCAGGCACAGGATTCACCTAGGGATCTTATTAAAATGCTGGTTCTGATTCAGCAAATATGAGGATGGGCCCGAAATTCTGCATTCCCAGCAAGCTATCTGGTGTCTTTGGAGCTTCTGGTCTGAGGACCTTGCATTCAGCAGTGAGGTGGAGAGCACTGCACCCCTCCAAGGTGTTAAGAGCTGCCTCCCGGAGAGGTTTGGGGAATGGCAGAAGTAGCGTCCCCAGAGCAGTGCACAGGATGAGAAAGTTGGAGATGTCTAAGTCTGTTCTAAGTGACTTGCCTGGTGGGGCAGCTTGCATGACCCTGGAATTTTAATGTTGGCAATTTCTGTTTGTGTTGCAGCAGCACTCAGAAAAGCACATTCTTCTGCTAAATGAATTATGCACAGTGAGATAATCACAGACTTCCACTGCCATCAGGGAGTGCCCACCGGCATGAATATGGAGAGAGAGAATATTAAAATAATAGCCAAACTGCAGGATAATATGTAACCAGAAATATTTTTGAAGTGGGCCATAAAAGGATGTTTGGACAAAGTTAATTTTTAAATGTATACTTCCAGTCTGTTGAGCTGACTCCCCAGGGATGAGAGAAACACTCGTCCTTCTGCTACAGTCCTCCCTCGAGATGTATTTGGAAAATACTGATTTGTCTCTTTGATTTTGTCAAACAGCAAAACCAACACCAACAAGTTTCAGATTGCTGACTTGAATTTTCATAGTGTGGTCATGATCAGACCTGGTGTAGAGCAGGGAACACAGTCAGTCGTGTTCTACATTTGACATTTGTGTTTATGGTAGAATAGTAAGTGGTGATGTTCCCTGAAATATTTGAGGGCTAAATATTCTGCCTCAGAACTAAACAGAATAATAATAATAATGATGAAAAAGAAGGTATGCAGACTCTACAAATTCAAGACATCTTACAGTTGAAGATCTAGCTGTTTTTCAGAAAGTCACCAGTCTTTGATTTCAAAGGCAGAAATGAACATTTATGGCTTAGACCAATATATATGTAAAAAGGAATTACTTGCGGTATTTTAGGTTGTCTCTAGTGTCTAGGGAAACCATGGTGGTGTAGTGGTTATGTGCTGCAGCTGCCAACCAGAAGGTTGGCTGTTCAAATCCATGAAGTGCTCCTCAGACATTCTATTGGGTAGTTCTTCTCTTGTCTGTAGGGTCACTGTGAGTTGGAATTGACTTGATGGCAATGGGTAATGAGTATGTTAATAAGCAGAACACAATCTGCAAGATTAGGTGGTTACTCTTTTGAGATATAGAAGAGAGACATGAGCAGAGAGATGGGATTGCATTACCTCTAAGCAGGAACCAGGAGGGGAGTGCATCCTTTGGACTGGGGGTCTCTTGCTGAGAAGCTTCTAGAGCAGAGAAAGATTGATGACAAGGACCTTTCCCCAGAGCCAACAGAGCAAGAAAGCTTACCCCTGGAGCTGCAACCTGAATTTAGACTTCTGGCTTTCTAGACTGGGGAAGAATACATTTCTGTTTGTTAAAGCTTTCCACTTGCAGTATTTCTGTTACGGCAGCAGTAGATATCTGAGACGGGTGTACAGCCACTAAATCAACTGCTTTTCACTTTTTCCTTCACTCAACGTAAATGACACCTACAGCGCAACCGGCATGCTGCACATTAAATGGTCCAGGAGCCGTGTGCTCAGTCATAGCTCACCTGACCTGAGCCTGGGTCTGGTTTTCATTTTGGGGGGGCAGATTAGGGTTATCATTACACAGCTGGGAGCTTCACTATGCTTTTATGCCTGTTTGTTCCTGACGCTGATATGTACTGAGAAGGCAGAGTGACCTGGAGATATGAAAAGTGACTTTCAAACTCAAGGGCTTGAATTCCAAGCCTTGAGCTTTTGAGTTCGATGGGTTGATAATGAGTAAGTTCATCTCTTTTCCACTTGATTTGTCTCATCCAGTGGAAATAAAAATGCAAAGCTAGCTCTGCATATATTGTTCACACTCACACACATAGCTTGTAAACACTTGCAAATAAGGTTAAGAAAATATAGTCACTTGTGCCCTCTACAAACCCTGATGGCATAGTGGTTAAGTGCTACATCTGCTAACCAACAGGTAGGCAATTCAGATGCATCAAGTGCTCCTTGGAAACTCAGCGGGGAGGTTCTACTCGAACCTCTAGGGTTGCTGTGAGTCGGATCTGACTCGGTGGCAGCGGGTTGGGCTTTTGGTTATGGGTGTTGTATGCATCCCATTGCATCCTGTCTTTCATCGGGCACTTACATGGTAGACAGATTAATAGCCCCCAGAGATGTCTGCGCTGTATTTCTGGGAACTGTGAATATGTTGTGTGGCCATAGGTATAGCAAATGTGATTCAAGTTAAAGACCTTGAGATCGTTAACAGTGGAGAACCTTTTCAGGCTGTGGTCAGAAGGAGATGTGAAGATGGAAGAAGGACTGGAGAGTTGTGATGTGACAAGGACTCAATCCACTGTTGTGGCTTTGAAGATGAAAGAAGAGAGGTGTCAGCCAAGGAATGTAGTGGACTTTAGAATCTGGGAATGACCTTCAGTTGACAGCCAGTAAATAAGTGGGGACCTTGGTCCTATAATTGCAAGGAACTGAGTTCTGCCCCCAACTTGAATGTACAAGGAATGGACCTTTCCTACTACCTGTGTAAAGGAACACAGCGGACTGGTACCTTAAAGAAGACCTTTGTCAGTCTTCTGACCTACAGAACTTTAAACCACTAACTTGCTGGTAATTTGTTACAGCAGCAATAGAAAACCAATAAAAGGTATCATGCTGAGACCTTTGTAGATTAACTCTTCTCATTTTTTTTTATTGTGCTTTAAGTAGAAGTGACAGCTCTAGTTAATTTCTCAGGCAAAAATTGATACACAATGTTTTGTGACGTTAGTTGCATCCTCACAGTGTAAGAGCATGCTCTTGCTTTCTTCCCAGGGTTTCCTGTGTCCATTCAACCAGTTCCTGTCTCTTTCTGCCTTCTCATTTTGACTGTGGTCAGGAGCTGCCCATTTGGTTTCATGTATCTGATTGAATTCAGCAGCACTGGTCTTACTTTTGGCTTATAGTTCTATCTGATCTTTACCTGAATAGTGGTCTTTGGGAATGCTTTTAGTTCTGAGTTAACAGAGCATCCAGAGGCCATAGTCTTGGAGTCTCCTACAGACTCTGTCAGACCATTAAGCCTGGTCTGTTTATGTGAATTTGAGCTCTGCTGTGCACTTTACTCTCATTCTATCCAGGACTCTCTATTGTGTTCCCCATCAGGGCTGTCTTTGGTGGTAGCTGGGTACCATCTAGTTCGTGTGGTCTCTGGTTCATATGGTGAAGCCTCTGGCTTATGTGAAGCTTTAGTCTCTTGGACTAATATTTATTTTTTTCTCCACATGGGTTGGGAGCAACTGATGGATCTTAGACAGCCACTCTAATGATCCCAAACTCTGTTCACCAAAGTGGCCTATCCTCCCATTTTTAGATGAAGAAGCAGATTCAGAGAACACAAATATGTTTTTCTAGGACACACATCTACTAAATGTGCAGCTTAGATTGTTGTTTTTGTTAGCCAAGCCAAGTGCTGTTGTTTTTGTGAGGTGCTATCAAGTTGCTTCTGACTCATAGTGACCATCTGCACAGCAGAAGCTTAGATTAGAATCTTAGAATCTCCCAAATGCTTGACCCTTAGCTGAGTCATGATTATGGATGATGTAGAACATTCTAACTATTCACCCAGTTAGTGGCAGAAAAATTTAAGATGTGCATTCAAATTCTGACTGCCACTGTACTAGCTGTTGCATCTTGAGTGACATATTGATCTCAAAGCCTCCAGTTTGTTCTTGTCTAAAAATGCCATTATTTCCCTCTTAAGATTGCTGCCTTAGTTAGCTGGTGCTTCTGTAACAAAACTGCCATAAGTAGGTGGTTTTAATAAAGAGAAATTTAGTCTCTCACAATCTAGTAGGCTAGAACTTTGAATTCAGCATGCCAGTTCCATGGGAAGCTTTCTTCTCTCTACTCTGGGGCAAGATCCTTGTCGTCAGTCTATTCCTGTTCCAGGACTTTCTCAGCATGGGAACCCTGAGTCCAAAGCAGCACTGTTCTCCTGGCTCTTGTTTCTTCTTAGTATGAAGTTCCCATATCTATCCCCACTTCTCTCTTTTAAATCTCCAAAGAGATTGACTTAAGACACAACATATTTTTATAGGTTGAATTAATATTAGCTCTGTAACTCAATAACATTAGCATTAACTAATGCCTCATTAATTGCCACTAACCTTGCCTTATTAACATCATAGAGGTAGGATTCACAATGATAGAAAATTATAGAAGATGAGGAAATGGTAAGAATCACTCAATACTGGGAATATGGCTCAGCCAGGTCAACTTGCATTGAGTTATGGAGGGACACAATTCAATCCGTAACAGTTGCCTTGGGAGTCAAACTGGATAATGAATGCAGAAGAGTTTTGTCATATGTAGGGTGCTGGAGTGCTGGATAACATGAAGTGACATTATTAGAATGTTGCTACCACTGGACAAAGAAGTTGAATGAATGTTATTCTGATAGCACCTTCTGGACCTTGTAGGTCTGTTGGAAGAATGTCCATTTTGTAACATAAGAGGCAACGTCTGAAGTATTTTTTAACTGAAGGAAACAAGAATATTCATGAGTCTGCAATTCCATTCTACGTTTCCTTCAAAAAGGCAGTTCTCAAATATTTGACTGTCTGAAATCCCCAGTGGAGGCATTACCAAATGTTGTGTTTAGAAAGTTGGTGGGAGGAACACCAGCTGGTGAGAGAAAACTGATGGGGAATAGTTTACTCTGACTTAGCTTGTCTGGTTTATTAGGGGATAAGAATGAAAAAACAAACAAAAGAGAATTATTTACTTGTGGTAAAGTTAACAAGACAGCTTTCCCACAGCACAGCGATGTGTTCCAAGAGTCTGTGGTTCCATGGGACGCTCTTTGAGGGAGAAAAGCATTTATTTTGGTTTGAAACTCTGCAAACATCTCCTGTCATAATAGCTACCCTCGCAAATAATAGTCTTTGTATGTAAGGTAATAGAAGCTTCAAGTGGCTGCAAAGATGTGCCAACTGCATTAACTCTTGCTTCAACTGTGCCCTCTAAGAGGGGCTTATACGGCTTTTCCCACCCTGGCATCAAATTTCTGACGAGGACAAAATTTAGTATTAACCTGGGAGCTGAGATGCTTTCATGTTAGTATTGCCAAAATAATATTGCCTACCAATTTCGGGGACCCTTGGTGGCAGAATGGTTTTCTGTCCACAAATTATACATGTTTTATCCACTTTTGAGACTTCCTCCCTGCTCCCTGTGTAGTGTACTTCTGTTTAGATGTTAAGTCTTATGTCTAATTTCACCTCTTGATAAAGCTTTTCTCAGCTTTCTCAGATGTTGGAAAATCCCTCTTTCATCAGTATCTGTATGCCTGGGTCACTGTACTCACATCTCAGATATGCTCCTTGCTATTTACTAATAATGACTTATTTACCATTTCATGCAACAATGATTTGTGAGGTTTTTAATGACAGGTATATTTCAATGTGCCTAACATTGTGCTTGAAACCTAGCTGGTGTCTGATAGACCAGTTAATTTTCATTCGGAGGAAGGGTTCTGGCGTCGTGGCTAGCAGCAGCCATCACTTAGTTAGCCAATTCTATAAGCTAGCAGATGCCCTGGTGGCTCAGTGGCTAGGAGCTTCACTGCTAACCAAAAGATCGGCATGTGAAATCCATCACCTGCTCCTTGGAGCAGTTCTGTTGTATCCTGTAGGGTCTCTATGAGTCAGAATGCATTTGATGGCAACCAGTTTGGTTTTTGATGTCATGTCCCTCATTTCATGGAGGAGGAAATGAAGGCTCAAGGCTAGCTAATTTGCCCAAGACCTTTTGGCTAGTAAAAGGCAAGGAGGAGTTTAAGTTATGATGGCTGATGTATGTTAGCATGGAGGCTAGTGGCTGTTACAGACCCAACGTAAACTAGAGAAGAGAGTACAGTTTTTTTGTCCTGAGCATGTCACTGCCCTTTCTCCTTTCTCTTGGCTTCTGTAATGTGCCTTTTGCACATGCACCAGGGTCAAGTGCGGTGGATTGTATCATGGTTCTCAATTCTCACATCTTTGGGAATCCATGTTTTTGTCCTGTGACTTTGCGTCATCTGCCACTACAGTGGACAGAAACGAGCACTGGTGGCAAAGTGATTTCAGTGCTTAGCTGCTAACAAAGGTCAGCAGGTTGAACTCTCCAGCTGCCCCATGGGAGAAAGACATGAAAGTCTGTCTGCTTCCATAAAGATGACACACTTGGAAACCCTATGGGGCAGTTCTGCTCTGTCCTATAGGGTTGTTATGTGTCACAGTTGACTTGAATACAGCAGGTTTGGGTTGAGGGTAGGCAGAAAGGAGCCATGGTGGCTCAGTGGTAAAGCAGTCAGCTGCTAACCAGCAAGTTGGTGATTCCATGCCACCCAGTGGTTCCACGGGAGAAAGACCTGACAGTCAGTTTCCACAAAGAATATAGCCTAGAAAATCCTACTGGGATAGTTCTACTCTGTCACATGGGGTTTTGTGAGTCAAAATTGACTTGATGGGACTTAACTACAGCAGACTGGACAGAACATCTTCTCCATTCTCTTGGATTTTGAGTCTGACCGCATGGCTTACTTTGATCAATAGATTGTGGGTAGACATGACATTGAACCAGTTCTGAGCTGAGTCCTTAAGTGGCATTGTGTGTTGTGTGTTTTTGCTTACTTCTTTTACAGTTCCCCATGAGAGAACTTGCACTGAGTCTCAAAGGTCCAAGAAGGGAGAGCAACTTGTGAAGAAGACATGAGCCTCTTTAATTTGCATTTGAGCTGTTTCCAGCTTACCGGTAGACCCTGCAGTGAGAAAAATATTTTCTTTGTTGTAAGGCAGTGAGGGTTTGGAGTTGTTTGTTCACAAAAAGAATAACTAGCACTCTTGACCTTCAAAGAGTGCTCTGTGTTTATAGTTTCTGTCTGCTTTTCAGTCACCAATCAAAAAACCAATTGCCATTGAGTTGATTATGACTTATGATGACCCTGTGTGCATGGAACTATGCTCCAGAGGGTTTTCAAGGGCTGATTATTTCAGAGTTAGAGCACGAGGCCTTTCTTCTGCGTTGTCTCTGGGTGGACTTGAACTACCATCCTTGGTGGTGAGCAGACTGGGAATGCCAATTTACATTTATTTGGCAGGCACAAGAATGCAAGCTCCCTAAGGGCCTCCTGGAGCCTGGCACATGCTAAGAGCTGAAAAATTAATGGAAAATTACTTCCTGAAATGCTACAAGTTTCTCTGAATGTTTTTATTACCCTCAGCTTGCCTCACATTGTTGCTGCCTTAGTAAGTCTTATAGTTCATTCCTGAAAACTTGCTGTCTGTTTCCAGTCCCTCAGAAACTGGTGGCATCGTGGTTAAGAGCTATGACTGCTGATCAAAAGGTTGGCAGTCTGAATCTACCAGGTGTGCCTTGAAAACTCTGTGGGGGCAGTTCTGTGTCCTGTAGGGTTGCTGTGAGTCCGAAGTGACTTGACGGCAATGGCGGTGTCTCAGTCACGTTGTCCAGTAATGGGGGTGGGGTGGGGTGCAGGTCTCTTTTGTGTCTTTTAAGAATAAGAATCTCATGGAGATGTTTATCTTCTTTCACAGTATCTCCTGCTATCTGACCCACATTGTGTAAAAATACATGTGTGTGCAAGCCCCACGTTTGAGTTTTGCTTGTAGCCTGTCCCTCTCAAGGCTCTGATACCAGTCTGGGGAGCTGTCCCCCGTCTCATTCTTCCTATCCCATCACACTTGCTTCTCCCTTTCTCTCCTGGTTCTACACATCTTCCTTCCATCCTGTTTTCCCTCCCATTACAGGTCATAACTGGCTATTTGAATCATGTTTGTGTGTTTTATTTTAAATCTTTTGTTATGTAAATGCATACAACTTCACTGATTCCTCATAATCATCTATAAATACAGATATTACTATTTCTGAACTTAGAGATACAGTCGGTCAACTCATTAGGGTTCAAAGTTGGGTGGGCATCTGTTTTAGTCAGCTAGGGCTGCTCTAACAGAAATACCACAGAATGGATGGCTTTAACAAAGGAAGGTTTATTCTTATGTAGTCCGGTAGGCTGCAAGTCCACATTCAGGGTGTCCGATCCAGGGGAAGGCTTTCCCCTTGTTGGCTCAGGAGGCAAGTCCAGTATTGCATCAGTCTTTGTCCAGGGAGCATCTTGGCGCAGGAACCTCAGGTCTGAAGGACGTGCTCTTCTACCGGTGCTGCTTGTTTGATGGTATGAGGTTCCCAATTCTCTGCCTGCTTCTCTGTCCTTTTGTCTCTCGTAGGATGAAAGGATTAAGGGTGGGGCAAGCCACACTCCAGGGAAACTCCCTTCACAGTGGAGCAGGGAGATAATCTTATGAAGGGATTTACAGCCCCATCCTAATCCTTTAACATACAGCATAGAACAACCACGTAATGGGGCAGAGTCACAAGATAGTGGGAATCATGGCCCAGCCACATGGCTACACGTATTTTTTGGGGGACACAATTCAGTCCATGACAGAATCCAAGGTCTGCCAGTCGGTAGGGATATGATTTTCACTTTTCTTCAGCAGCTAAATTTTCATTCCAGCTTAAATCTTGGAGCCATTTGTCCGTGAGAACACTTTGGATTGCATGAAATAGAACCCTGATTCCAGCTGCCTTGAACAGTTAGAGAGATTTTAAAATACCACCTAACAGGAAATCCCACGGTGGTAGGCATGGTCTTTGTGTTGGTGCGTCAGGCTTCCAGCATGCCAGCTTTGCCTCTCTATGGACCTTTTGGCTCTGACCACCTGTGTGTGATGGTGTTGCCCTCAGCCTGGAAGCAGGATGGCAGCACTACTTCCAGGCATTCCATCCATACAGGAAAACCTACAGAGTTGAAAATGGAGTGGTTTCATCTTATGAGGAAAAAGCATTTGCCCGAAGTTTGTGTCTTATTGGTTATACCTGGGTCATGTGCTAGCTTTAAGGAAATCACTGGCAAGGGAAACTTTCGGACCGTTGGGATTGAATTTACAAAGCAGGACTCACTCTGCAACTGAAGATCGGCTTCCTTTTGCCTCTCCTGGTGATAAAATGCTAAGCTGACCCCTAAGATTCCTGACCTTGGTGTGTATGCCCTGTCTGATGTCCCACCTTTGAGTATGACTGGAACCTGTGAAGAGGCTAAGCTACTCATTCCCTTATTTAGTTTATGTCATATAGCAAGTGGTGATGGAGCGATCACTCCTATGATTATGTTACGTTGCATAAGACTCCATCATAGCAGATTAGAGACAGATTTTAATTTGACGTGTAAGGAGTATGGGGGAGATTCCCAGCCACTGATTTTAAAGATGAGAGGGCCATGTGGCAAGGACTTGGGGGTGGCCTTTAGGGTCTGAGACCAGTTCCTGACAGGCAGCTAGTGACCATAAATAGCCAGATTCTTCCAACAAGCTGAATGAGCACGGAAATAGATTCTTCCCCTGAAACCCCAGAAAGGAGCATTCTGAGCTGAGAACCCAGGCATATTCTGTCTTGATATTTGATAGGACTGTAAACTAGTAAATGGGTGTTGTTTTAAGTTGCTAAGTGATCATTTGTTCTGCAGTAATAGAAAACTAGTACAAAGCTATGGGAACTGAATTTCACCCATGGGCTGATTGGGCTTTGGAGAGGAAGTAGATAAGGTCACAGCCTCTACCGTCACCTTGATTTCAGCCTATGAGACCCCAAGCAGAGGCTGTAGTGACTCAGTGCTTGGATTTCTGTAGAAAATGTGAGATAGTAAATGGATACTGTTGTCAGTTGCTGCATTTGGGTGGTACTTGATTACACAGCAATGTCTAACTAATAAACCCCCTCCCCCAAGTCATGTTGGAAGTGGACAGCTGAAAACACGGCACTGTCAAAGTGGAAACTAGATGTTGAGTATGGAATAGATACTACTTATCAAAACAAAATAACAGGCCGTTGCTGTTGAGTTGATTCCAACTCATACTGACCCTGCATGACAGAGTAGAATTCCCCATAGGGTTTCCCAGGAGCATCTGGTGGATTTGAACTACTGACCTTTGGGTTGGCAGCCATAGCTCTGAAGCACTGTGCCACCACTGTTTCCATGAAATACATAACAGCAGGGTTTTATTAGTATAATTTTATATTCTGAATTCACAAAGATGATGGTTAATCAGTGAAAATCAAAAGACAATTCTAAAGAAAGGGGTATCAATATGGTTCATTGGTGTATGAAACTGAGGGTTGTGAATGACAATTTCTGCATTCAGTTTACATCTCTGTCTTCTTTTGGTGTCACAGATCAAGACAGTCCTGATTCACACATAGTAATCACAAAGTAAGGTGGATAATTTTATGTGTGGTAGTCATGTATAGACTTGAACAAAAAAAATAGACCACTGCAGAGCTGCAATCTCTGTCATCACAGATGCAGTTCCAGGAAGTCTAATTAAAGACAAAGAAATGACAGGAGAACTTTTATACCAGGATTTGCATAAAATGAAATGTTCCTGGTTGCTCGGTTAATTCGCTGGCAGTCTAGAATGCTTTATTTTGATATGACACCTAAATGTATATTAATTCTATTTACAGTGTTTAAATTAGAATAAGATATACATATATTTATAAATGGAATTGGATCAAGGCTTTATGGTATGTGGAAGCACTTTCACTGCACTCTGTGTTTCCTTAGGAAATCATCTGAAAGTTCTTGCTCAGACACTATGGTTTCTTACAGATGCTGGTCTTTCAGTGTAGTTGATCATATCCAGGAGAAGGCTGGATGAATTAATTAATAAGCAAGCAGTCAAATAGACAAAGATCTCGTGTTAAGCAGTTGTAAGGCTAAAATCTTGGTGGGAAGAGGAAGAGTCTCATTTCCTGTGATCCCTCCAAGTGGGAAAGCCAGAAGTGCTTGCTTGGGTTTGGGATTCTACACACTGGCTGTAAGAGGTTGGAACGTACCAGAGATGGTGCAGCCAACTGTGTCTCAGGTGGCAGAGCTCATCTGGCTTCACTGCACAGGGCATCTCTAGGTGACTTTCTTCTTTAGACCCCAGTAACTGAGATGTAGAAGCAACTTAATTTTGGGGACAATCTGAAAGACTAAATGTCAAGATGCCTATGAAGCTTTAACCCAGTGCCTAACTCAGCAACTCAACCCATTGCTGTCGAGTCAATTCTGATTTGTAGCACCGCTGTAGGACAGAAGAGAACTGCCCCATCGGATTTCTAAGGAGTGCCTGGTGGATTCAAATACAGTGCATAGCACCTACTAATCCTCAGGAAAATGGCTGATGAACATCTCTCGTCTAAAACCATTGGGGCTAGATTTCTTTTGGAATTTGGATCAAAGAAAAATTATAGTGGAAATTCGGGGCAAATACCCTATATTGTTAACACCCTTAGTGATGTCTGGACCTTATGACCAAACATTGTTTGATTTTCAAGGTTCATATTGATTGTGGATATTTATACTAAATGGATTGAGTAACTATTATAGTAACCCCCTTCACTATGGACTTTTCATAATGGCAAACTGGTTTTAAAAACATTGCCAAGAAAATAAGACAACTGTATATGCATGTAACATCTCTCCCCCCACAAAGAACGCTGCTGTTGAGTTGATTCTGACTCACAGCAGCTCTATAGAACAGAGTAGAACCGCCCCATAGAGTTTCCCAGGAGATCCTGGCAGATTTGAACTGATGACCTTTTGGCTAGCAGCTGTAGCACTTAACTGCTATGCCATCAAGTTTCCCGTGTAACACCAGAGTCTACAAATATATGGATTAAAAAATGGACAACATTGAAGATTTATAATTTAACTACAGTGGTTAAAGATTTTAATACCCCATTCAAAGTAGTTAATCGAACAATTAGGAAATCAAGAAGGCTGTAGGAGATCTGGATCCTAATTAGAGATTCTCATGTAGAGACACAGCTTTGAGTTGCACAAGCTCAACTTCTTGATTTACCCATAGTGGTATTTGATTTCTACTCCTGTTAACCCAAAAAGAAATCCATTGCCATCAAGTCACTTCTGATTCATAGCAACCTACAGACGAGAATAGAATTGCTCCTTAGAGTTTCCAAGGAGTGCATGGTGGATTCGAACCGCTGACCTTTTGATTAGCAGCTGTAGCAGTTAACCACTTAGCTTAGGGTCTGTGTATTTCAGGGTATCCAATACATGACATTTAGGAGCTTTAGGTTCACTTTTCTGTATTGAATGCTAAAAAACAAATTAGGTTAGCCTTACTTTATTACCCAGTTTATTTCACAGGAAGAATAATGTTAGTGCTGTTTGGCTATGTGGGCGTATATCTTTACAACTACTCAAGACGCTTCCTGTTAGTTTCCCTAGTGATGCTCATAATATTGATAATGCTGTTTTCAAGGAAGTGATGGGCTGAATAAACATGATTCTTGGCAGCAGATACACTGCACTCTTTGCGCCATGCCTTTAAATGCTTAATATATAAAAATCACAAGAACATCTTGCTTGTGTTACCAGAACGATAATCTGCTGAGGACCCAGCTTGTGACTCATGTGCTAAAAGCACATTTGAAGTCTTTTGGACAGAGTGCTGGTTTTCACCTTGAATTTATTGCCACTGTTCAATTTAGGAAGAATTTTGGTGGGATGTGGCTCTCTTAACAGAAAATCTTTGAGTTTACTTAATAACGTAATCCAACCCTTGTCAAATCCACTTATGTACGGCTGTTTACATAAGAGGTTGTTTTAAAGAAAGGTGAAAAGTCATTGGTAGGCCGTTCATTTTCCAGACTGTTCAAAAATGAGGTGCTGAAACAGTCATTAGTTTCTTTTGCAGTTGTATATTTCCTGCAAAATCTTTGCTGTTTTCTCCGGCTCTTGTACGATGTGGGAAACTTTCTTAGAGGTGGTAATTGCCCGTCCTCAGGGATCATAAAAGACAATCCAATCTGTAAGCCCTGTATGACCCCAGAATTTATACAATGTTTTAAAGACTTATTTTTTTTTTAATTTTTATTTAACATAACTGAGTGAAAATGTACATTTGCATATAAATTTACATGCCCTCCTATATGCAGCTTCCACTGCTCTCCCTGTCCGGTGACAGCACACTATTCTTCTCTGCTCCATACATGTCTCATCCTCCCAACAGTCTCCTTTCCCCTCCTCTCCACCCACTCCCCTTCCTCCAGCCAGAGGTCAGCAAGATGATATCCTATAGATGTATAGAACCATAAAGTGCTTCCAATATATGGTCACTCTGCCTTGCCAAGTCCAATCCATTCCTGTCCAAAGAGTGGACCTAAATACTTTTGATGTAAAGATCTTTACATGGGGCATTTCTGCTACAGTTTAGCTCAGTCCCCATTGTCACTCAGTTTCATATGACGTGGGTCACTTGTACGTATTACGTGATAGTCTTGGCCAGTGTCTTAGTTTCCTGGTGCTGCTGTTAACGAAATACCACCAAGTCAGTGGCTTTCATTGTTCGACAGCCCTGGAGGCTAGAAGCCCAAATTAAAGGTGTGATCAGGGCCTTGCCCTTGCTGTTTGCTCTAGGAGAAGACCTTTCTTGTCCCCTCCAGTTTCTGGTAGCCCCTGGTGTCTCTTGGCATTCCTTGGTTGGTAGCTTATTATCACATGGGGTCTCACCATTGTATCAGTGTCTTGATGTCTGTTTATATAACACCACACAGAAGGGATGAGGACTCCCCTGCTTTGGTATTGGAAACCCTGGTGGGATAGTGGTTAAATGCTATGGCTACTAACCACAAAGTTGTCAGTTCAAACCCACCAGGTGCTTCTCGGACACTCAGTGGGGCAGTTCTACTCTGTCTGTAGGGTCGCTATGAGTTGGAATTGACTTGATGGCAGTGGGTTTGACTTGATGTTTTAGTCTGTTATTATCTTCTTAACATTTTCAGAGGATAAAAAAAGCCTATTTCAAACAAAGTTGCATTCACAGGTATACAAGTTAGAATGTGGACATAACTTAATCCATCACAATCTGTACATCTAGGATGCTTTTCAGTTTCTAAAAATGGCTCCTTATACTTTTTCAGAGATTATGTATCTTTTTGGTCATTTCATCAGCTGGACACATCTTGAAATGTCCCCAAACTCAGTCATGTCTAGTGAAGTACCCAGTCATACTGTCTTTCTTGGGTCCACCATTTATAACAAAGCATTATATAGAATTAAGGAATTAGCCCCAAGAGTCAGAATCTATTAACAGCAATCAAGCTTTGAGTTGCAGATATGGGCTAAGGATTTGGACCCTGTGGTAAGCTCTTGGTCATGGATATCATTTAAGATGTGTGGGTACCTTCTGACTTTACAGATGAATTTACAATCACTGTATGCCTGGAGGTGGGGGAGCGGGGAGGTGAAGGGGTAGGTTGGTATTAAGATCCTGTCAATGTTTTATTTTGTCATACTTAACATGTTTATCACTGCAACTGGCATATAAGCCAAGGCCATTAAGTCTGTTGGGAACTGGAGAAATGACTGTGTGCCACAAATTACTGTTTTTATGGGATATTATAGGAGCTGTCAACTGTTGGTAGGGAAAGTAGAAATTCTACTAGTGTTTGTTTGTTGTATGTATGTACTAATAGATCCTGGTGGGAACTCTGGAATAGCCCGAGTGGTACTTCATTCTGAGGACTGCCTAAGTTCATGGACTCATCCTAGAAAAAGTGCTATGTACCTCACTGCTGAATGTCACTAGGGCCATCTTTGAAGTATTCCCCTTGGGAAACTACGTATGCACTAATGCCAGCACACAGTCTACCCTTCAGTGCAATTTTGGAACTCTTCTTCTGGAATAGCCATCAGAGCAATCGTCATATTACCCTTGATGTCCTGAATGTCATCAAAATGTTTGCCTTTAAATATTTCCTTTATCTTCAGGTACAGAAAAAAGTCACTGGGGGCCAGATCAGACACCTAGGGAAGGTGTTCCAATACAGCTATTTGTTCACTAGCTAAAAACTCCCTAACAGACAACTGTACAGTTAAGTTTGTGAACTTGCCACAGTGCCACTGTGTGCGGTGACCATCCCAGAATGAGTTTCAAAATTGTTTTGAAGGGTGGACTAGGTGCTGGCGTCAGTGCATGTCTTCCCAGGGGGAGTACTTCTAAGGTGGCCACAGTGATACTCAGCAGTGAGGTATGTAGCAGCTAGAGTAATTAAGTGGGTAGAGTTAATTGTTGGTGTGTTTACATACCACTAAACACTTAGGGTAAGCCTGTAGCAAGGGACAGCAGGCAACCACCAAAAAAGTCCATCCTGCCCCGTAACAATTCGACAGTTTTCAGTGTGCTTCTGTTAATGAAAATACATGGTATCAGCACAAAATTCAAAATAGAAAATAATTGAGTCACCAAAGGATTAAGAGATTCTAAACCTGCACATAGCAATATGATAGCCACAGCCACATGTGGCTAATAAGTACTTGAACTGTGGCTAGTCCAAACTGAGGTCTGTCATAAATGTCACTCATCAGACTTGGATGAAAAGTGTGAAAAGAGATAAAATATGAGGTCTGACAAGTCGGCCAGCTGAATTGTTCTCAGTGCTGCGTGCCTCCTTGCTCAATATCACTACAGTTGCCTTTAAAGTCCTCCCCCTGGGAAGCTAGGCACCAATGCCAGCGCCTAGTCCACCCTTCAAAGCAATTTTGGAACTCTGTCTGGAATGGCTGTTGTGCAGAGTGGTATGGTAGTGAGTTTGTGAACTTAATTGTGCAGTTGTCTGTGAGGGACTTTTTAGCCAATGAATGAATGACTGTATTGGAATACCCTCTCTGGTCACCTGATCTAGCCCCCAAATGACTTGTTTCTTTACCCAAAGACAAAGGAAATATTGAAGATATTTTGATGACATTCAGGACATCGAGGGTAGTTTTTCTACAGCGCTGATGGCCATTCCAGAAAAAGAGTTTCAAAACTATTTTGAAGGCTGGACTAGGTGCTGGCATTGGTACATAGCTTCCCTAGGAGAGTACTTCGAAGCTGGCAATGAGGTATGTAGCACTTTTTCTAGGATGAATTTGTGAGTATAATTGACAGTCCTTGTATCTCATTTTTTTAATATTGGTTACATATCGAAGTGAATATTTTCAGTAGATAGCCAATTAAATAAAATATTAAAATCAATTCACTTGTTTCTTCTTTCATTTTTAAACTGGTGACTCCAAAAAATAAATAAATAAAGGAGCCCTGGTGGCACTCGGCTGCTGACCAAAAGGTCTGCAGTTCAGACCCCAAGCTTGCATTTTATTTCTGTTGGATATCGTGATTCTAAACAGTTAATCAAGATTATTGTGACTGTAATATAAATGTTTAGCACAAATCAAAGTTGAGAAATATTTATATTTAAGGGTCTTGGTAGGACTTGGCATCTTTATCAAAAACAGTCATAATTGTATTTCCTATGAATCCCATTAGAGCCACGATACTTATTTCTTGCTTCAGTTTACTCATTCAAATCCTAATGCTTGTATTAAAAAAAAAATCACCCAAAATAGACTCAGTTGTGCTGTTCTAGAGTCTGAAATAGTTTTGTTCCTTTCAGTGGGTTAGTGCTGACAAGCAAGAGGTATGTGGTTGGTTTTGACAGCTAGGAATGCAAGAGACTATGGTGTAGATTTGACATTCCATCTGCTGGATTTTAGAAGCAGAAGAGCTGAAGCTCACTCAAGCGGGATCCGATGTAATGGGGTGGCTACGGTGGTGGTTCTGGTTCATCTTAAGTTGTCCTTCTATCTTTTTAAACTTACGAGCTAAAGACAAGACATAACAAACAGCATCACTGCACATTAGCCACCTTGCCAAGTGGAACATAATGGACATACTTCTATTGAGTATCCCTCAGTCTCAGCCAGTCGGATTGCTCACTGGTCTGCTTCCTTTACCAGGAAAAAGCATCTTTTTGAAGCTCTGGATTAAGTTTGTGTGTTGAAGGACATGCTTCCTGTGGATGATGAGGATAATTCAAAAGCAGAAGCCTGCTTCCTTGGATCAGCTGAACCTTTCTATTGTCAGTTCTCTGTGGAGTGGAAGGAATTTATAAGTAGGAATTCAGAGGATTGACTTCTCTTGCTAAAATTTAAGCAAAGTGATTAACTTTTAGATTAAGGCATCTAGGAATAGTTTCTGGAGTGAATGGTTGAGGTTCATATGAACTGTTTTTGTAGCCTAAATATACTGAAAAGCCGTAAGTGAAGTACACTACCCCCCAACCCCCACCCCGTACCAGAGACTTGGTTGTCCAGTGAGATGTTTTATCCCTTTCTTTTATAATAGTAGAATTACAGCTCAGATCTAGGTGGTCAGTTGGAGGTTGCATATTCCAGACCACCTTGAAGTTAGATGTGGCCAAGTGGTTCATTCGTCTTTAGTAGCATGTGAGAGGAAGTGATGCATACCGCTTCTTGGCCAAGGCTTTACATTCATAAATATACTTCTGTCACAAGTTGAATTGTGTTCCTCCCAAACTGTATGTAGCCATTAGGCTAGACCATGATTCCTGGTGGTATGTGATGTTCCTCAGTGCTGTAAACTCTGTGTCATGGATTGAACCATGTTCCCTAAAAAATGTGTGGAGTCATTTGGCTAGACCATGATTCATGATATTGTGTGATGTTCCTCCATGTCATAAACTCTGTATCATGGAGTAAACTGTATCCTCCGAAAAATGTGTATAGCCATTTGGCTGGGCTGTAATTCCCAATAGTTCATGATGGTCCTCCATTCTGTGACTTTCTTATGCTGTATGTGAAAGAGGATTAGGGTGGGATTGTAAATCCCTTCCTAAAGTCCCCTCTCTGCTCCGTTGTAAAGGGAGTTTCCCTGGAGTGTGGCTTGTACCACCTTTTAGCCTTTTATCCTACAAGAGATAAAAGGAAAGGGAATCAAGTGGAGAGTTGGGAATCTCACACCATTGGGAAAGCAACATTGGGAGAAGAGCGTGTCCTTCAGGCTCAATGCTCCCCGACTGAAGACTGATGCAGCACAAGGACTTTCCTCTAGAGGTGACAGAGGGAAAGCCTTCTCTTGGAGCAGGAACCCTGAATTTGGGCTTTTAGCCTACTGGGCTGTGACAAAATAAAATTTCTCTTTGTGTTAAAGCCATCCACTTGTGGTATTTCTGTTATAGCAGCACTAGATGACTAAGATAACCTCTTCCTTACAGTCGTACTCATTTCTTTGGACTAGAAAGACAGTGATCAGAATGAGCTTGGAAGTGGTCGGTGTAGGGCTTCAATCTGGCAGGGACCATGAATGACTACATGGGGCAGAGCCACTGGCTGGTCTGGACTGTTCTGTGAAAGGAATAAACTTCTCTTATGTTTGAACTTGTTGCATTTTGGACTTTATATGTTGCAGATATCTGGCCTACCCTAACTAACTTAAACCCTATTGGTGAGTATCTGATTCAAAAACAAATCATAAAACAGGTACACTTGTGGAACTGATTTCCTTTTCTCCATGATCTTATTTCTCTTGCATGTCACACTGAAGCTGGCTGTAGACATTAGTCATAGAGGTGAGTATATCTGATCTAAAAAGGAGTCAGTTCAGACCCTTCATTCTGTAAATGAGAAAATGCCTGTTTGCTGTGATTTGGTTAGAGGAGTGGCAGGAACTTGATGAGAATTCAAGTGTCCTGTTTCTCCTTCTAATGCCTTTCCAAGGTATCAGTTGGAGTAATTACCTTTCATTCACATGCGGTTCTGACTGAGTGGTAATGTTTTTCCAGACTGTTGTTTTCAAGACACCATTGTTTCTCTCATTGGTCTGTGGGAAGAGAGCAAAGAGAGAACAGAGATAGTTACTGCTCTCTTTACCAATCCAGAATTACCCAGTGAAACCTAACACTAAGGTATATTCTGTGGCATGTCTGACATTGTCCAGTGGAACCTAACACTAAGATACATTGTATGACGTGTCTGGAACTTCTCAATGGAAACTAACATGAAGATATATTCTGTGGTGTGTCCAGAATCACCCAATGGAATCTAACACTAAGGTACATTCTATGATATATCCTGGCAGTAGTAAGAAAATGCTGGTTTTACTTATCAAGAGTGACAGTCTGGATGGAAAGTTCTGTTGGTGTCATCACTAATAGATTTATCGTTTTAGTGAACTTGAAAGACCAAGGGATTGGATTTCTGGAAATACAGGCTTATGCCCTGGCATTGTTAACCTAAATTTTCATTTTTTTTCCCATAAGATGTGAAACAAGATTTTCTTCCAGGTCCAAATTTGTGTTATTCCAGGAAAATATTTCACTGATAGCATTCAGTAAACATAGGTTACTGTTCTCATAAATATGTCATCTGTTTATCTCCCTGTCCATATCTAGTTGTCTGTCATCTGTCTACCTATCTATCAGATTGCATTCAGAAGAAATATTTAATCAAATTCTCTAGAATTATCCAAGTGTTGGATGATTATGATTGTTATAAGAATATATACTATAGTTTGGAGCTTTCTTTTGTATTTTTGCATTTGATGTCCATAACAACTTTGTGAGGTGGGCATGGCCAGGAGAATGTTCCCTAGTTGGTTCTGTTTTACTTGCAACATGCCATGGTGTCTTAGTCATCTGGTGCTGCTGTAACAGAAGGACTACAATTGGATGGCTTTAACAAAGAGAAATTTATTCCCGTAGGATAAAGTAGGCTGTAAGTCCAAATTCAGAGCATCATCTCCAGGGGAATGCTTTCTCTGTCATCAGTCTTTCCCTGGACACATGAGATGCAGGGAACCCTATGCCCAAGGGCACACTCTGCTACTGGCACTGCTTCTTTCCTGAAGGTAGAAAGTTCCCAACACTCTGCTTGTTTCCCTTTCCTTTGTGTACCAAGAGACTGCTTCAAGGCCCAATGCAGTCTCACTCACTGAGTCTTGCGTACTAACACAAGCACCACAAATTCTCTTTCATTAACATCATAGAGGCAAGATTTACAACATATAGAAACATCATAACAATACGAGAATCATGGCCTAGCCAAAGTGCTGCACACATTTTTTGAAGAACTCAGTTCAGTCCATGATACATAGCAATTAAAAAAGGCTGCATTTTACAGGTGATGAAACTGAGGCTCAGGGAGATAAAATGACAAAAGCCCCAAGTCGCATAACAAATCAGTGAATAAACAGAACTTACCTCCAGACCTGATGCACCTTTTCTCTGGACCACATTTCCTCTTAAAGTCTATTGAATTAAAAATAGTTGCACTTTGCTCTGAAAAAAATGTTATAATGACTACTCTTGGGTCCCTTTTGTGATGCAGATTCTAAATGAGTTTTATTTAGGTAGTTTGTTTTATTTTGTATAATTCGGATTGCTAATTGTCTTTCCTCTTTAGTTTTCTGCAGGTGGAGTCACACATATCACCATGCCTCATTGGGACCTTTCTCTTGGCTCTAGGTTTGTGTTCCGTCATCGGAGCCAGCCATTGCTGGCTCCATTTCATCCCTCTCGTTGACCCATGGAGGGTCTCTGACACAGCTTCTCAGTCTAGCTTGAGTGTGACTCTTGGATAGGAAACAGAGTAGCCTAACAGTAAGACCAAGATCTCCAGAAAAGAGCATGAGAGGACGTAACATCTGTACTGAATCATAAAAACTGGTTGCCAAGAATGTCCTCCACATGTTTTCACTTCTCTTTCTAGGTTGTACTTCCATCAGACAGAGTTTCACAGTTGAGTTGTTTGATTGTGTGGTGAGTTTTATACAACTGGTGTCTTACTCTTGGAAAACCTTCAGATTGCTTTACAAGGGTAGACTCTGTCATGGCAAACAGCTTACAAGATTGCTTTTGTGGGGACGGGAGTCTCTATCATCTTTCATCCAAAGGGAAATACCTGGCTTATTTGATATCTCTTAAGGTAGTTTTTGGGAGTAGATAGAGAAATACGAGTAGTTAGGTGGTGTCATGGGTTGAATTGTGTCCCTCAGAAAAATGTAGCAATTCAGCTGAGGCATGATTCCCAGGATTGGGCGATTGCGTTCTGTTTTGTGATTTTTGTGTGCTATAAATCCTGATCTCTGCCTGTGGTTAGTAGGTTGGATTATGTTAAAGAGGATTAGGGTGAGTCTGTAACACCCTTACTAAGGGAACTTCCTTCAAGTGTGGCTTGTACCACCTTTTAGCCTTTTATTATGTAGGAGATAAAAGGAAAGGAAAGCAAGCAGAGAGTTGGGGACCCCATACCATCAGGAAAGAAGAAGTGCCAGAAGCAGAGTGTGTCTTCTGGAAAGGCCCCTGTGTTTCTGTGCCTCAGAAGCTCCCAGTCCAGGAGAAGATTGATTACAAGGACCTTCCTCCAGAGCCACGGAGGCAGACTTCCTCTGGAGCTGATGCCTTGAGTTTGGACTTTTAGCCTGCTTTTCTGTGAGGAAATAAACTGATCTTTGTTAAAGCCATCCACTTGTGGTATTTCTGTTGGAATAGTACTAGATGACTAAGATAGGTGGAGTCTTGGTTGGTTAAAAAATATTAACTAATTGACTTAACCAGATTACTAGTCATAGTCTAGTTTCAGCCCTGTTCTGTTAAACATGTCAACAATATGAATGAAAGACAAAATTGGCTTAACAAGCTGTGCATCTCATGAAAATAAATAGAATGGATAACATGTTGTATGACAAGCTGTTTAAAAAGAATTTTAATAGCTTGTAATGATGACTTGAAACTAACAGAATGTAATTCCTCAATTTAGATTTCAAACATAAAATCCTTTGTGAATCTTCATTAAGGGGAATACTGAGTTGAGTGGTACTTTCTGTGCAAAAGATTTCAGTTGATTACAAACTGAATGAGAGCTGGCAGCACGGATGCAGCTGCTTGGGAGGTGAACAGTCTGGGGAGGGGGTTTGGAGAATACGATGTTCGGACTCATGGAGCCAGCAGCTCCACCGTAGTACGAGTGTGCTGGCCAGAACTCATCAGGAACGTTGGGCTTTATTTCTGATGCCGTATTGCATGCGGGTATCGTCAGATGAAGGGTATTCAATACTGGAGGAGTCTGAACAGTTCAGAGAGGTGGGGCTGTTTAGCTAGAGTAAGGAAATGGTGCTGAGACACAGTAACCGGAGTGGCTGTGTGTTTAGGTTCACCTGTGTCTTCCCTACTAAGGCCTCTTGCTCAGTGTCCCATCTGGCGTAGAATCTGTCCAATACACATGTTTTTACTTTTTCAGAGAGATTTATTTTTGAAAATGCTTTTGGGCTTTTTAATCGGTTCAAAATTTGTTCCTGCTGAATTGATTCCAACTTACAGCAATCCTACAGATAGAGTAGAACTGCCCCATAGAGTTTCCATAGAGTGCTTGATGGAGCTGAACTGCTGACCTTTCAGTTAGCAGCTTTTTAATAGCTCTCCCAATATCTTAAAGCCTAATATTCAGTTAATAAGTAAGAATTAAGAAAAATGATGATAGTATATTTGTGCCAACTTTTGCTTTTAGAATTGTCCCCATTTAGATAATAGACAGTTATTTTAATGATAACCATCTAGCCATTTGGAGGGTTCTCTTATTGAGAAATCTACTTTTGTGCAAAAACAACTTTCTGTAGTTCAGAGAGTGAATGCTGATCAGTTGGTGGACATAAGAATTCTGGGTCTAGTTCAATGCAAAGATTTAGGAAGTAGTAGAGCCCCACCTCTGGGGAATTTCAAGTGAAGTTTGATGGTCTCTTGCATGCCAGCCATTCAAGAATCTTATTATGGCAAAGTTATACGTGCACAGAAGTAGAGAAGATAACACAGTGTCAGATATGTTTTGAAGATGGAATTTGGTGGAGTAATCCAAGTGTCCAGCAGCTGTCTAAAGAGTCATCCCTGGTAATGAAGCCGTGAGTATGATCGGGCTGAGGGCAGGTGGTTATTAAGTCACATCATGGTCCTCCTGATGCTAATAACAGGGCACTTGCTGCCAAGTTTTACTGTGAGCTGGAATCATAGGCCACCCATTCTCAGGAGCCTGTTTTCTTTTTCTGTTAATTGGAGTACTTGATGTATTTTTCCCTCCTTCATAAGGAAGAGTTCTGATATTCCCAACTCTTCACTATTGAAGGATTCTGGAGGTGTGGCCTGTCGCTGTGCTATACGGGCCCTAACTCAGGTGATCATCTAGCTCTCTAAACTTATAGTGCCTAACCCATTGCTGTTGAGTTGATTCTGACTTATAAGACTTCCAAGACAGAGTAGAGCTTCCCCATAGGGTTTCCAAGGAGTCGGTGGTAGATTTGAACTACTGACCTTTTGGTTAGTAGCCAAGTTCTTAACACTGTGCAACCAGGGCTCCTCCTAACCAAAAACCAAAAACCAAAAACCAAACCCAGTCCCATTGAGTTGATTCGGACTCATAGTGACCCTATAGGACAGAGTAGAATGACACCATAGAATTCCTAAGGGGCACCTGGTAGATTTGAACTGTTGACATTTTGCTTAGTAGATACAACACTTAACCACTAGGATTGTCTCCTAACCCATAGCAGGTGGTTATTACATGTTTGTTAACTGAATGAATGAACTACTGGCAGGACAACCTTTATTACTGCTGGGGCAGTGGAAGCCTAGCATGGTTCTCTTACTAGTAGAAGATGGGAAAAGAGTCAGAAGCAGTTGTACTTTATTATGTCGATGGAGGGTAGAAGAAGCTGGAAGAGAAATGAAGCATTGATGCCAAGCTTGGGCTGTAGCTTTCAGATTCCTCATTTAGGAAGCAAGCTCTAGAAATCCTGCTGGTATAGTGGTTAAGTACCAGGGCTTCTGACCACAAGGTTGGCAGTTCAGATCCACCAGGCACTCCTTGGAAACTCTATGGGGCAGTTATACTCTGTCATGTAGGGTTGCTATGAGTTGGAATCAGTGTGATGGCAACAGATTTGGTTTTAATTAGAAATGATACACAGTCTTCCCGCAACCTGTTGTGTAAACCTAAGGAAGTCTGGCTGGCTGTGGGTTTGATGCTGCACCCACTACCATACGTGAGAAGTTTATTCAGAGCAGATGTGACACTACCGAGAAGGAGTCTTGTCAGGCTAGACACCTTGCTAGATTCTCACTCCCTCTTCATAAAGGGGCAGAGAATGTCTTTAAAACTTTTATTGCCAATCTACATCTTTAATATTTAGTTATTTCACCAATGAAAGCCATTGCTAACATTCATCATGGGATTAGTAAGTCGCAGACTTCACCAATCAAACCTATTTGTAACATGCTAATAAGCAAAGTATCTTGTATTGCTAAAACCAAAACGTACTGTCTTTGAGCTGATTCTGATTCAGAGCAAGGTGTTGCTAAGGACTGGTAAAGATCAAGACTGGTAGATCTGGTATTCATTGAGAACCATTTGTAGTAGTCACTACTAGAGTATGGCCTAGTTAACCTGTTGAGAAATTTAACTGAACCCACAGCTATTAAGTTGATTCCTACTCATAGCAACCCTGTAGGACAGAGCAGAACTTCATAGGGTTTCCCAGACTGTAATTTTTACCAAAGCAAAATGCCGTATCTTTCTCCTTTGGATGGGCTACTGGGTTCAAACCATCAATTTTTGGTTAGGGGTATGTATGGGTATCTACTGCCCACTCCTATACCGACCCTACAGGACAAAGCAGAACTGGCCTCATTTTCTTTTTTTCTTATGTTTCAAGTTTGCTATGATTCTTAAATCTGGACTTTCAGTTCCCATCAAATGTAGAAGTTTGGGTGTCTTTATGTCTTAAAATATGTTTTCTCTCCTTGCCTCCTTCCTTTCTCTTATTACTATGCTGATTTCATGTTTGTGAGACCACTGAAAATTGACCCACAGCTCACTGATGCTCTCTTCATTTTGAGAAATGTCTTTTCCATGTTTCTTTTTGGAAAATTTCTATTGCTGTGTCTTCAAGTCCACTAATCTTATCTTCTGCAGTGTTGTATGGTGCTAAAGCTTACTTCCGTTATGGCTCCTGTCCTCACTGCTGAGTCTGTTGATTCCCCAGACATGGAACATCATTCACTGACTTACATTCCCCCCAGATGCCAGTGATACACTGCAATAAACAATTGTTCAAACTTTTCAGAGGGCAACTGTAAAGAATTATCTCATGGTTTAGCAAAAACATCATAAAGTTGAGTATTAGCATGCTTTTCTCTCAAGTTCGTATGTCACCATGCCAAAAAATAGCTTTTTTCACTAGGTACCTCCTTCCCGTAGTCCTCCCCTCTCATCTGTCTCCCTCCCTCCCTCCCTTCTTCCCCACTCCTCTTTCTCCCTTCCTGCTTCCCGTATGTTGTTGTTAGTCACTATTGAGTTGATTCTGACATGTGGCAGCCACGTGTGTGCAAAGTAAAACTTCTCTATAGCAAAAGAATTATGTCGCCTAACCAAAACACCAAACCCAAACCCACTGCCGTCGAATCAATGCTGACTCATAGCCACCCTGTAGGACAGAGTAGAATGGCTCTATAGGAGTGCCTGGAGGATTTGAACCCTCAGCCATTCAGTTAGCAGCCTTAGTGCTTAACCCCTACGCCTCCAGGACTTCCAAAGTCCTTGCTCTCTTCTCTTTTTCTTCCTCTAAAGCCTGCAGCATTGATGAATGCTTGTGCAGATAGGCTCATCTCTCACTACTCTACTCCAGACTACATTCTGGGTTTTCTTTTGCATATCCAAAGGAGAAACTGCTGTTAAAATGTTCTGAATAAAATGATTGAGTCTGGGTTCCTTACTTAGGGTGATATTAAAAATAATTAACATTCAGCTGGAAGCAGTGCCAGAGATTTCATACTAAGCCAGTCTTAACCTTTTATTAGCTGAAGGTGAGAATCTGGGGTAATTTGGTTGTGAGAAGCTACGGAGTGGAGTGGACAGGATATCATATTTGCAAGCAGCTAGAAAAGCATTTCTAAATTTTAACAACTGTGCCATAGCTGTTCTAGTGCCTTCCCATGGGTATCAGACCTGTCAGTATAACAAATACAGGCAGAGCTTTGAAATGACAGGATTTCCTCTGTCATGTTCCAGTTCTCAGGCTGGGCTTCCTCTGCAGCCTCTCTCTATTAGCCAAAGCCAGGCAGCCTAAAGATTTCCTGTTTCCAAAGCCAGCCTCTAGGGCTGTGTTTTTCCTCATCCTGATTGCAAGAGTCTGAATCCCATGAGTAATCAGATATCATGTTTATCTATTTTTTAAAGATGGTAGCATTTTAAAAACAAGAGCCAGAGAGCAGTGCGTCCAGACCATGATTTGATATCTCCTTCCTCAGAAAGTCCTCAAGTCATCTGCACACCACCTAGTGGTATAATTTGAATTCTAATTCCCACACGTGTGTTTTGTTATTAAGCATTAAATCATAATAATAAACTATCAAAATGAAGATATTTTACAGTTTTCATTTTCTTATGTTTGCTAACTTAGAAGTAGGTTAGATTTATGTGACTTGTTACTTACAAAGAAGTTTATTTTTTAGCAAGTACTTTGAGGCTTTTAAAAATCCTGTCACAGACTTAAATTTTTTCACACACCAGCATTTTCTAAGACTGTAAAATAAAGGAAATTTCTGAAATTAATAAGGGGATTCTTTCTCAGATACTGATGTAAAATTAAATAGTTTTGAAATATTTCTTATCTCCAGATACTGGCTTGAATTCATAGATGCTTCAGCTGGCAATTGCTCATTGTTTGTTTGACAGAGGATATAAATAATCTGGGCCTATGTACTCACATTACTCTGCTTTCAGAAAGGAAACACTGGTGGTACAGTGATTTAGCGCTACAGCTGCTGACCAAAAGGGTCAGCAGTTTGAATCCACCAGCTGCTTCTTGGAAACCTTATGGAGCAGTTCTACTCTGTTCTGTAGGGTTGCTATGAGTCAGAGTCAACTGGATGGGTTTTTTTTGGTTTTGCCTTGATGAAGATGTATCAGTCTGCTCTCAGAAAGATCACAGTCTTCAAAACACTGTGGGCAAGTTCTTTTCTGTCCTGTGGGGTTGGTATGAGTTGGAATCAACTCAGCAGCAGGGGGTTTTGTTTTGGTTTTACTTTGACTAATGTCACCTTGAAGACTAAGATGTACCTGACTCAAGCCGTGATATATTCACTTGTATCATATGCATGCAAAAGCTGGACAATCAATAGGAAGACAGAAGAATTGTTACCTTTGAATTATGGTGTTGGAGGAGAATATTGAATGTATCATGGACTGCCAAGAGGAAAAAACAGATCTGTACTGGAAGAAGAACAACCTGAGTGCTCCTTGGAAGCAAAGCTGACCACACTGTATCTTAGGTAGTTCGGGTATGTTACCAGGAGGGAACAGTCCTGGCAGAAGGACATCATGTTGGGTAAAGTAGAGGGTCAGCGAAAAAGAGGCAGACCCTAGACAAGATGGATCGACACAGTGGCTGCAGTAGTGGGCGTAAGCATAGATACCACTGTGGACACGGCGTAGGACTAGGCAGTGTTTCATTCTATCACGGATAGTGTCGCTAGGAGTCAAAACTCACTCTACAGCAACTGACAACAAACAGCAATCATTTTCTTTCAGAGTCTGGGCAACACAGTGGTTAGGAGTTTGGCTCCAACCAAGAGGTAGCAAGTTTGAATTCACCAGCCACTCCTTTAAAACTCTGTGCTTCGGCTGCATAATTTTCAGGTCTTGTCATATTTTTGTTTTGAAACTGTATAGACTTGTATAATCTCTCTTACTTTAATTTTATATGTAGAAAATTATCTCTAGGAAGACACTTTACGATTAGCAATACAAATACTTGGTAAACTACAAAATGTAAGTTTTATTTTAAAAATCTGTAAAGTTGACTTCATTGCTCTTGTAATTCTTTTTCTATTTGAAGGGATGTACTTAAACATCCTCAAATTATTATATTCCATTTTAGTAATTAGTGACGAGTTTTATCCTACATAATACGGCTGCTTTGACAAGAGTATAACTTTAGTCATGTAAGTTTTCATAGCTTCCTGTGAGCTGTGCATAGTTCATATTTACTTTTATCTTGAGCCTTTATTTTGAGGACGTTAATGGATAAAGCTAATACATCTGATTTCTCAGTAGTAGAGACTAGCTGACTGACCTACCATTATTGAAAAGTGGACTTTTGAAATGAAGATAGAAAAACTATTCCTTTGATTGTGAGCTGTTAGAACTGACACATTTTAAAAACTCAGACAAATCCATAAACATTATACACAGCAATGTGTATCACCTACTATTGGTGTTATTAAAAAAAAATGACCCTAAGCATCTTTTGTTAATTTTGCCATTCTGTTTATCTTACCTCTCAAGTTTTCTCTCATCTACTCCAAAATCTGTAGTCATACAAAAATAAAATTGTAAGCTCTCAGAATTTTTCTAACTTAAGAAGAGAGTGAACTCAATGATCTTCTATAATGCTTCTGGAAAGAGATATTAATAAAAGGCTAAGGTCATGTCTTCGTGACTTATTGCTTCCACACCAGAAATACTAAGGTGAGTGAGTTTAAAGAACAGAAATACTAAGGTGAGTGAGTTTAAAGAACAGAAATTTGTATTCTCACAGTTCAGGAACCTCGAAGTCTGCATTCTTAATGTGTTTCTAGGGGAGGTCCTTCTCTGTCTATTTTGTCTTTTAGTAAAAAACGTTTGTTTTTATAAATATTTTTTTAAGGGGTGTGAGAGGATGCCACTATAGGCTAAAAGCTTATATTCATAGTAAGTTTTTGTCATTTTTTTGGGGGGGGGAGTATACCCTATACCAACCCAGATTCCATAACCAAAAGGAAGTATTGTGAGTAGAAGCAATTTTGGAGATGATTACTAAATCAATAAATGTGTTATATTATGTGTTGTCTTTTTAAAAACATTGCACTTGAAGCTGACAGTGTATCAAATTACTATTGTGTTATTACTCCCCTTTGGGCTGTGCGTATGTAGATCAGTATTTAATATGCATTTAAAATGCTATTCTAACTCAGAGAGTATGGCCCCCAGACACAGCTGTAGCTCAATAATGAAGTCACTCCTGGGATTCAGCCTTTAGTAAAAGATTAGATGGGTGCCCATATAACAAAACAAGACTAAAGGGGCACCCCAGTCCCGGGGCAAGGACTAGAAGGTAGGAGAGGACAGGAAAGCTGGTAACAGGGAACCCACGGTGGAGAAGGGAGAGTGTTGATATGTAATGGGGCGGTTAGCTAGTGTCAGAAGACAATATGTGTACCAACAGGTTAATAAGAATCTGGCTTACTACGTAAACCTTCATCAAAATACAATTTTAAAAAAAGGTACCAGTAACTGAAAAAAACAAATATGCCAAGTGCCTTCGAGTCGGATAGTTAAAAATCTGCCACGGGGAGTATAACCTCAACGAGCCGGTGCAACATGCACTTAGCACTGGAAGTGAATAAGACCACGAGGAGATCGGTTCTCGTTAATAGTTTGGTTTCTTAGTTCTTTTAGTAAAGGGCATAGTCATAAACTCCAAAGTGCTTTCAGAGTCACTGACGTAAGTTAGAGCAATAGTACTTGTAGATACACAACAGAACCTCAAACGGCCTGTGCCTGCCCTAAAGTGTCCACTTGGGGAAGCTCCGTGGCCCTGGTGGCAGGGTGGTTAAGAGCGTGGCTGCTAACTGAAAGACTGACAGTTGGAATCCGTCAGCTGTGCTGTGGGATTCAGATGTGGCAGTCAGTTTTGGTAAAGCTTGTAGGCTGGGAAGCAGTATGGGGCGGTTCCACTCTGCCCTGCAGAGTTGTTGTAAGTCAGAACTGGCTCAAGGGTAATGGATTTTGCTTTGTCTTTTGTGTCTCAGTCCTGAATGTATTTTATAACTGATCTCTGAGGCACTGTCTTTTAAGTGTTGTTGGCTTTTTAAATCATCTTCACGGGAGACAAAGTTTTTGCTTTGTACAAATGGATGGATCTTTTGCTGAGGACCAGATACCAGCCAGAACCAGTTTCACCAGCTTGTAAGCTGCTGGAGTAGGGATAGGGAGTGTGTTTTGTCCTCTAGTGACTTGTCTTATAATTTGGTATCCTGGGAATGATGTCTGGGAAACAGTGAGAACTCCACAGGTGACCCTAATACTTTGCAACATATTTTCTCCGTTTCAAAATGGGTGATGGAGAACTTGGCTTACTGATGCTATAACGATGCTCGAAATAATCTGTAAGGGTTTTTCATGGCACCAGCTGCACTGGCTTCTGCACTGGCCTTTTCCCCCAGAGATTCTGAGCCCTTTCAGCTCTTGTGGCCTGGGTCTCCGTCCTGTTCTTTTCTTTGCTGTCTTGAGAAATCGCCTTCAGCCTGTGAGACAGCAGCTAGGAAGGCTGCCTGGCATTTCTTTTATCTACAACTTTATTTCTTGCCCTTTATCTGAGTCAGAGTGGATTGGGCAGGCCAGTTCCTCTAGCCTGGAATTTTTATGGAAGTTTTGTGTTTGCCTGCAGATTGGAGTCTAGGTGTATGACATACATGTCTGTACTTTAATAGTTTCTTGTGGTTATTTTGTGATGTATATAATTATCTGTGAGCTATGTGCTTAAAGACATTAAGTAATCCTTGCCAAAACAGACAGACAGACAGACAAACACCCAAACCCAGTACCGTCCAGTTGATTCCGACTCATAGTGACCCTATAGTACCGAGTAGAACTTCTCCATAGAGTTTCCAAGGAGTGCCTGGTGGATTCAAACTGCTGACCTTTTGGTTAGCAGCTGTAGCAGCTAACCGGTAGGCCGTCAGGGTTTTCTTTCTTGCCAAAGTGACACATAAACTGTGATGTAAAAATTCTCTTTTGAGACTCCATGGAGAACAGTCTGCATTGCTCTCGAGTCTTCAGTGGTATCATACCTCCTAATAAACCTTTTCCCTCTTTCTGACATGGAGTATGTTTCATTGGCCCGACCGCTTCAGAGCCCAGACCCTAATCGGGTAACACATATGAATTTGTCACACTGCAAACTCATGGATGTGACTGACTTCATAGTGTGACTGTACAGTGAAGTGGGCTTTGGAAGGAGAAGGAAATTTGGTGCAAATGCTGGCTTCTTTGCTTAACAGTCCTGTGACTTGTGAGCAATTACTAGTTTCAGTTTTATAACTTTTCTGAGTTTTAGTTTTTCTTGTCTTTACCACAGGGTTAATAATACCTACCTCATATAGCTGTTATGAATGATTACATTAGACAATATGAGTAAATTGGTTAGTACAGTCCATGGTGCATTATATAAAAATCCAGAAAAGCCAGTGCTGCCTAGTCGATTCTGACTCATAATGGCCCTATAGGTCAGAGTAGAATGGTCACATAGAGTTTCCCAGAAGCATCTGGCAGGTTTGAACTTTCAACCTTTTGGTTAGCAAACATAGCACTTCACAACTATGCCACCAGCGTTTCCATGGTGCATATAAGAGCCCTGAATTTGAATTATTTTCTTTTATTGTCAAACAAATGCTACATTGTTTTATTGATGTTTGCTGTTAAGATAGTTCACACAAAAAGGAATTATAAAATGGTGTGGCAAAGGCTGTGTAGCAGGTGTAATTACTTCAGGTAAGACTACAAAGGGGAGACTAATTTTTCTGTGTAACTCTTGAAATCAGTATGATTAACAAGGACTGCTTCCATTGCCTTTCATGTGACTCTTCTTAAAAAGTACTGTCTTTTATTTGGTATTGTGGCTGAAATCAGCTTGTTAAAAAACAAGCAAGCAAACAGCTTCATTCTCTTTTAGTAATAATATCACGTATCTTGTGGATTTGTTTTCAGTCTGCATATCCTGCTTAAGAAATGAAGCTTAGGTAGATCTCTGAGAAGTTATCTTTTCTATAGACTGTGACAAGTTTTGCAGTTTACTATTTTAACCAGATGAGGTTTGGTCCTGGCTGGGTGCTTGCTACCCATCGAGTCAACTGAGAGACACCAGACCTTTGAAAGAAAGAAAGTGGACTCTATTGTGAGCTGGTCCAACAAGGAGATCAGGGCAAGTCTCAGATCAAGTTTGCTGAGGCTGAGGATGCTACTGCTGCTATAGAGTTTGAGAAAAGGGAAGTTATACTTAATTTGTGAAGCTTCTGAGACTAGGCAGGGAATTTCACAAACTAAGTAATGTGCCTGGGTGCAGTGGAGGGTGTATTGTGGCATGGGCATGTTTCTGGGGAAGTATGATGCAGGAAGTTTATTTAAGGACTGCCTTGTGGCTTATCGGAAACCCTGGTGAAGTAGTGGTTAAGGGCTGTGGCTGCTAACCAAAATGTTGGCAGTTCACATCTGCCAGGTGTTCTTGGAAACTTTATGGGGTAGTTCTACTGTGTCCTACCGGTTTGCCATGCGTTGGCATTGACTTGATGGTATTTGGTTTGGTTTTGCACATGTCTCAATGATGGGGGACAGGTAGTGAAGCAGCCTTGGGAGAAGCAGGGAAGAGACTTTGGGGTCCTACAGAGAATGCTTTATTAGGAATTCACAGACTGGGAGGATGGGATCAGGAAGAACACTTGAACTCGGTGAGTTTCATTATGACTAACTGGAGTTCGTTGATTGCCATCTGTTTTTCTTTGTAAATCCATTGTTTCTCAAAAACATTATTGTGCATAAAATATAGCAGATGTCTTTTCAGAAATGCAGGCAATTCCCTTGATTGGTGTTCTTTTCACTTTGAGGATCACTGCTGTGGTCAGCCTTGTAATGGATTGAATTGTAACCCCCAGAAATGTGTGTTAAGTTGGCTAGGCTATGATTCCCAGTATTCTGTGGTTGTCCTACATTTTGTGACCTGATGTGATAGTCATATGTATTGTATGTTAAGAAGGCAAGACTCAGTCTGGAAGGTTAGATTGTAACTTGAGTCAGTCTATTTTGCCATATAAAACAGAAACCAGCAGAGAGGATCATGACTTCATTGTATCAAGAAAGAAACACTGGGAACAGAGTATCCTTTGGAAGCTGGGTCCCTTTTCTGAGAAGTGCCTAGAGCAGGGTAAGATTGATGACAAGCAGCTCCCCTAATACAGAGAGAGAGAGACAGACAGACAGACAGAGAGAGAGAGAGAGAGAGAGAGAGAGAGAGAGAGAAGTTAGACATCTAGTTTCCTAAATTGTGAAACAATAAGTGTCTCTTTAGTAAAACTCTCTGCTCCTGGTATTTCTGTTACAGCAGCACTAGATAACCAAGATACTCCTGTTCATCTTGCATGTAACTGAAGTACCTACTGGTCTTTGATATGTGGGTGGGATTCTGCAATTACTAGTAGATAAATACTTTCACTGCTTTTCTGAGTTTAGTTTTCTAAGCTTCATAAACATTTAATTACTGAAAGGTTGTGTTGCCATGGAATTATGTGCCAAAGAAGAAGAGAAACCAGCTATGAGAAGGTGGACATAGGAAAAAGCTACAAGCAACTAATTATTGGTTTTAGAAGAAACAACACATGGTTAACTGTGTCTTAAAAAGCAGTTTAAGAGAAGAAGCCAGAATTCAGGATATTTCCATGAGGCAAATGCAGAGGCAGAGACATGCTCATAGTTCTTAGAGGCAGGGTGATACATGCCACTGAGATGCATGATAAAGGATGTTCACATTCCAGACGCACTCCCTTGGGTTTATCAAATACATCAGCTTTCTTCTTTCTGCTGTAGCCCTTTCCTTCTTGAGAAAGTGTTTCAGAAACCAAATGAGCAAGAGATACATTTTCATGCAGACAGCTACTCCTTTACACATAAAAATAAATCATTTACAAGCTTGACGTGTTATGTCTAGTAACAAATGGTTTGTGACAATCTCACGGTGGCTGGCAGCATCGTGGCTGACATCTGTGGGTGTCATATTAGACACATCAGGAGGCACAGGGGAGCTAAGGGTCTTGCCTGATTGCTAGCTGTGTGATGTTGACGAAGAGCCCTTAAACTTACTGGATCCTAGTTAGCGCCTTTTTCAAGTCAAGGTAATTATAGTCTTCACCTACCTTAGGGTGTCTTTGATCTTTAATAAAATAGTAAAAGGATATATTACAAGCATTTTGTAAATCCTAAAACATATGCAGCAAAGCTAGGGAGTTAGTTTAATCAGGCAAGTAGATCCATGTACCCAGAAGGAAAGCCATTGCTGATAAGTCAATTTTGACTTATATTAGCCTTATAGGAAAGAGTAGACCTTCCCTGTAGGTTTCTATCTGAGGCTCAGTTTTCAAGAGAAAGTAAATATACATATAGACATATATATGTATACAAGCCAAGCTTATTGCTGTCTAGTCAATTCTCTCTCATAGCCACCCTATAGGACAGAGTAGAACTGCCCCATTGGGTTTCTAAGTAGTGCCTGGTAGATTTGAACTATTAGCTGTAGCACTTAACAACTATGCCACCAAGGTTTCCATATATATAAATACATAATGTGTGTATATATGCACACACATATGTAATATACACACATACATTTATATACACATACACACATCATAAGAACCAGAGGTCAGATGAATAGGAGCCAATTGTGGGATACTGAGCAAGCAAGCCTGTGGGGCTTCCCATAAAGTTAACCTATTTGGATACAGATCACACCTCCAAGGAAATGTCCTTTAAACTGATTGCCTCCTCACAGCAGACCCCTTGATGGAGGTGATCACATTACATCAGATCTCATCATGAAAGTGATTGCATCATTATATGACTGCCGAACTACATCATAACTGCAAACCATTGAGAATCATGACCTAGCCAAGATAATACACAACCCTAGTGATCACAGCTTCCAAGGCTGTCATTTTTGTGGAAGCAGATTGCCCACATCTCTCTCCCGAGAAGTGGCTTGTGGTTTGAACTACCAACCTTTCAGTTAGCAACTGTGTGCTTAAACCGCTATACCAGCAGGGGTCCCTTGCCTGTGTATTCAAATTTACAGTGTGTTTGCTGGCTCCTCAGAATGCTTCGTATTATAAAATACTGCTTTAGGTGTACTCTTAACTGTACTAAAAAAGAAGTGTCCTACAGTGAGTCTGGACATATCTCCTCTTTTTTCATTACTTTCAAAATATAAGTTTCTCCATTTACTATTCTTCTTGCAATATACCATTTGAACAAACAGACACACAGGAAAGATACAAACACGTGTTTAATTGTGAATAAAAAATGCTCGAATAGGGGGCAAGCCCTGTGATACCTGTAGAGAAATAGTGCATGAGAAATAGCAGAGCATCAGAGAGTTCTCTATTTTAGGACTGGGGTGTGTTAGTAGGATTGCCTTGAGTTGGAATTGATCCAATAGCAATGGAGTTTGTTTCTTTTTTGTGTTTTTAAATCAAACAAAACAAAAGAGAACAACCTAGTGCTTAATAAAAAAGGTGTTAGATACATTGACATTTAAGTGTAGGTGCTGGAAACCCTCATTCTGATTGCTTTTCTAATTCCTGTAGTCTATGACAATTACCTGGGAACCCTGGTGGCATAGTGGTCATAGTGGGTAAGTGTTACATCTGCTAACCAAAAGGTCAGGAAAATCTATGGAGCTGTTCTACTTGGTCCTGTAGGGTCACTGTGAGTTGGAATCAGTGGCAGTGGGTTTGGGTTTTGGTGGATGTTGAACTGTGTTGTCCAGCTCTCCACCTCTGAACTGAAGGATTTTTACTCCAGCTGCTCGGAAGGTTGTCTGCTGAGTGGTCTGATCTCAACTGTCTTTGAAAGTTGGCTCTGCTGAAGAGAATTGTCTTGCCCGAGGGATGCCTCCCTCCGGGGCTGTCCACGTTCAGTGACTGATGAAATCAGAAATGTAAAAGCCTGACCACCTTCTTAGTGAATAACCATGGTGGGCAGATGGATCACAGTCTCGTCACGATCTTCTCATAACTGCGCTGCAGCCCAGTCTCTCCTGCCCAATCCTGATTTCTTTAGTACTTTGAGAGCACGCTTAATGAACACCCTATATGAAAACCTCGAACGCTTGTTGCCCAAGAAGCTCTGGCCCCTCAGATTACCTGTATTTTACACCACTCAGCTTAGCCTTTGATAGAAACTTTTCAACAGTTTCTTGGAAGAGGAAAACGGTGTCATATAGATTCGGTGCTCTGTCTTCTGAGGGCATGCCTAGGTCAAGCAAGAGGCGAGCATGCATTAATAAGCATTTTACAGGATTGTCTTCCTTGTGGTCAGTCTGACTAATTAAAAACATTTTGAGGGGAGGGGATTGGTTATGTGAGAAGAATCCAAAAATATTTACAAGATCAACCCATAACTCCTATAAAATAAAGTCAGAAAACTAGCACCAAACATGGAGATTATAGTTGTTTTTGCAGTTTGGTCATTCAGCAAGTAATTGAGTGCCCGCTGCACTGTGGGAGAGAGAGAGCAGTCTATAGGGTGTTGTTGCTGCTTTCTTGTCTTGTAAAGGAGACAATACTTGTTTCTATTAAGTAATGAAGGAACCCTGGTGGTGCAGTTAAGGGCTCAGCTTCCAGCCCAAAGATCGGTGATTTGAACCCACCAGTGGCTCCATGGGAGGAATGACCTGGCGGTCTGCTCTTGTACTGATTATGGCCAGGGAAATTGTGGGGCTGTTCTGCTCTGTCCCATAGACTCACCATGGGCTGGAATCATCTGGATGGCGCACAACAACTGTTAAATAATGGCGCTGTCAGATCTTAAACGTGATAATCCAAGCAAGGTAATAGAAAACAAAAAAAAGCTATAAAAATTTTGAAAAAAGGAGAAATAACTGAGGAGTCATGATTAGGGAAGGTTTCAAATGTGATGCAGCATTTGAATAGAGCTTATAAGAATAAGCATAGATGATTGAGGAAGAGTATGTCATGCTAAGGGAAAAATTAAGAATAAAGTGTATACATGAGAAAATAAATGTTATCCTGGAATACAGCAGTTTAGCTAAAGTATTTGATTTATATAAGGCCAGAAAAACCCAAACCCACTGCCACTGAGCCAATTCTGATTCATAATGATCTCATAAAACAGAGTAGAACTGCACCATAGAGTTTCCAAGTAGCACCTTGGTGAATTTATCTTCTGTCTTTTTGGTTAGCAGCCATAGCACTTAACCCACTATGCCACCAGGGTCTCCTCTTACAGGACCGGGGGAAGTGCAAGTGGGAGAGGTGGATTGGGAGCAGACGGCAAAGGCCTTGAATGGCAAGAGGAGAAGCATGGATTCTCTTTGACATCTATTAAGTAGCTAAAGAAGGTTTCTGAGAGAGGCCTTAACAGGTAGAGGGTTCCAGGAAGATCGAGCAGGAAGTGAGAGAACAAGCCTTAAAGACCACACAAAAGCTGTTGACGTAGTCTAGGAGAAAGTCTTATAAATTTCCTGTTTCGTGAAGCCTGATTTTAGTGTTGTCTGTTTGTGATGCCACAGGCCTAGATGTCTAGAAACTTTCTAGAATGGGAAACTTTGTAAAGGCATGGAAGTAGGATTCCAAAAAGAATTCTGGATTGATTTGGTTAAGTGTAGAGCTTCAGCCTCTTTGCATTTTATTTTGGGTAGCATACTAAAATTATATTCCTTGCTGAAACATTTTTCAAATAATAAAATCACCATTTAAGGACAATAGAAGTTCAGAATTGGATTTTCCCTTTTATTTTGTGCCCAAGTCAGCTGTCACCGTATTTAGGTGCTGAGGGTGAATAGCTGAAACCCATGAAGAGAAGTACCTTGATCCATAGGTGAGCAAATGTAGGGAGTCATTCATACTCTGAAAACGGTTGCAGTGTTTTTCTTGTTGAAATGACAGTGGCTTGGGGTACTCCATAAATTTATGTGATTCTCTAACAGCAGATTTTCACAAAAGTCTAATTTCGCAGCTGTGTCTGGCACCCTCTTGCTATCTGTGCAGGTCCTTTTTCCCTTTGAAAAGACTTTATGTATTTATGGTGTTTCCCAGGTCCTGTCTAACATAGCCTAGGGAAGTACTAGACTTGTTATTATATTTTTGGTGTTGGAAGGCTCTTTGTGCAACTTTTTTTTTTTTTTTTGTAGTTTGTGATACTCTATGGAATTGAGTGTGATTACTCAAGAGATAGAGGGCTTATTACAAGAAATTTCATAAAGAAATTTATTGTGAATGTTAGGTACCAGCAAGTTGCTTCTGACTCATTGCAACCCTGTGTACAACAGAAAGAAATACTACCCGGTCCTGCTTCATCCATGTGATTGTTACGCTTGAGCACGTGGTTGTTGCCATGGGGTCAGTCCCTGTCCTTAACGGTCTGTCTGTTTTTTTGCTGACCCTCTGCTTCTCCAACCGTGGTGTCTGTCTCCAGGATCGGGTCCCTCCTGCTAACATAGCCAAAGTGTGTGAGATGGGGTCTTGCCATCCCTGCTTCGAAGGAGCATTTTGGCTGTACTCCTCCCAAGACAATTTTCTTCCTTCTTCTGGCAGGTCTTAGTCTGATTTTAATTCCTGTTGTGACCATTATGATGACCAATGAGGAGACTTGATTCAGATTGATGGGGAACCCAGCAACATCTCATGGGTGAGTCAAACAAGTTTTGACTCTATCTGGAGGACAGAGGAAGAAGTCCATGCAGTCAGGATATGTAGCAGAAAAGTTAGCCGTATCCTCCAGAAGTTTTGAGCTTCTGGTCACCAAGGGTTCTGCTACAAGACTTCAGTTTCAGATGATAAAGCCTGAGTGAGTGAGAGTAGCCCAAGAACTTTTGGGAGCTTAACTACCTGTCTTCAGTAGGAAGTGGGTACTGGCTAGGCCTGAGACATGCGTTACACCTGAAACCAGGAGACAAGTCAATTCTGTAGGAATACTAAGGACTGAAAGTAGGGAGGGACATATCCCATAGTGAACAGTGGAGATTGTTACAGGGTATGCCTTAGAAACAAGTATCTACAATGGTCTTGAGTCAACTAGAGAATTTCTAAACACTAGCCTGGCCGTCAGATTGTTGGCTTCAGGAATGGAATATTCTCATAGGTATTTACAGGACAGGTTCTGTAGCTGCTCTGAGGGTCTGTTCTCATCAATTCCAGGATACCTGAGCAATGGACCCTTGTACTTTGTTGATAACTATTACGCGCTTCATATATAAGTACTTAGATCAGTTTGCATAATCCCATGGAAGCCTGAATGTATTGTATAGTACTGAGATCATTAGTTACACATTTTGTGTCACTGAGATGACTGAGGTGCACCTCCTTCCATGAGGTCTACACCGAAAAAATCCACTTACCTGCTTCTACAAAGAAGTGCAAGTTTCCCATTTCTGTGGTCGCAGTGATTGCTTCAGGGCTGAGCATGGGCTCTCAGCACAGCCAATAGAAGGCTTACCCGCCGACCTCTGCTGCCACTTCTGGGAGACAGACCTGAAGGACAGCAGCAGGAACTGCAATGTTGCTACCATTCAGTTTGAGAATGGGCCAAGACACAGGAAGTGTTGGAAATGGCCGCAGAGAGAACTGGGAGTGAAACGGGGTCCTGAGTCCCTGGATCAAGCTGTACGTGAAGCTGCATGGCCCCACAGCACGTCAGTTATCAGTCCAAGACATTGCTTTTCCTTTAAATCAGTGAAGGTTTTTATCCACCCCCCCCCCCCCCATTTGCAACACAAAGAATCACAAGAGTTTCTAGGACCCGCTCAAATTACTTGGGTTGCCAATCCAAATCAGGAAGTATCATCTGACATTGTAACTGTTTTAGTCAGTCAGCTAGGACTGCTCTAACAGGTACCACAGAGTGGATGGCTTTAACACAGGAAGGTTTATTCTTATACAGTCCGGTAGGTTGCAAGTCCATATTCAGGGTGACCGCTCCAGGGAAGGCTTTCCCCTTGTCGTCTCTGTAGGAAAGTCTGGTATTGCATCAGTCTTTGTCCAGGGAGCGTCCTGGCGCGGGAACCTCAGGTCTGAAGGATGGGCTCTTCTCCCGGTGCTGCTCTCTTTATTGTAACAAGGCTCCCAATTCTCCTTGTTTCTTTTTCCCTTTTTATCTCTTGCAGGCTGAAAGCGTTAAGGGTGGGGCAAGCCATACTCCAGGGAAACTCTCCCTACAGCAAAGCAAGGAAGTAATCCTGTGCAGGAATTTACAGCCCGACCCCAATCCTTCAACATACAGTTTAGCGAAACCACACAATGGAGGACAGTCCCAAGATACTGGGAACCATAGCCCACCCATGTGGCTACACATATTTTTGGGGGGACACAATTCAACCCATGACAGTAACCTGCATGGGGAATTCAGGGTGAGCTCTGGAAAGAGAACTGATATTAATTCCAGTTGATGTGGAATAATGATGCTGATGTTCCTTGGCTTAGATTTCCCCTGATTCTTCCTCAGGGAAATTCATTCTTCTGTGACTTTCACATTACTGGTAACTTACCTCTTTTTTTCTCACGTTGGTGATGGTTTTTCTCTGCCTTGTTAGATTGTCTCCCAGTGGTAACCACTGACCTTTAGAAAGGTGTGACCTCTCAAGTTCTTCTAACCTCTTAAGCTTCCTACTTCTGTCTACATTTAGGAAATACCAGTTCTTCTTCTGCTTCTGCTTGTTATGCTCTGCACATTCTCAGAAGACCTAGTGTGTGTTCTCATAGCAGAGGCTAGGTTCTGCTGGCTGTAGGTTATTAAGCTTATATCCATCTCCATATTCGTATACACATCCACAAGATGTATACTTGTATGCGAGCACCTTCATACACTCTCCTGTGCATTCTATGACTGTTTGTTTTCTCAGTAAACACAGTGGAAGGAACGGTCAAGGGACCTACTGTCTTCTAGGTTAGAACTTCAGTTCTCAGGTTCCCTTTGGAACATAGAGACAAGTCCACATGTTATCACTTTTGCATTCAAGTTACTGATGCTTGCTACTGATTTGCAGTTAGGATGTGTCATAAGGATTATTTGATATTAACTCAGAATTAGGTACTCATAATCTGAAATTAATATCTCATTATTGGAGTTCCCTGCGGACATTGATTAATCATTTCATTAAAATACCTGGCTGCCATTCAGTGCTTTGAAACTTTGAAACAACTTGAATTGTTGAGAAGTAGGTGGGTAGGTGAGAGACTCACACCTATAGTACTGTTGTTGTGGGTGGTTATGTGCTATAGGGCTATTGTAAATGCCTAGCAGTTGCAGTAGAGGAATGTATGAGAGATGTGAGATAGCATGATATTTTAGCTGTCCTCTAACCAAAAAGTTGGCAGTTCAAATCCACCAGGCACTCTTTGGAAACCTTGTGGGGCAGCTCTCCTTTGGCCTATAAGTTCCTGTGAGTCGGAATCAACTTGACAACAGTGGATTTGGTTTGGTTTTCTAGCACTATGTGGATGCAGCACCAGAGTCTGTGTTCTTTTGTGCTTAAGGAGTCTGTCTGAGATTACCAGCAGACCCAAATTCTTTCTCATGTGCCTCCTTCATTCAGCCTACAACTTAAGCATTATATTTTCTGGACCCCAATTGGGACACGTGATCTAATACAAGATTCAGCATGTGTTGTGGGATAGGAGGGATTATTTAAACAAGGAAAAACGAAGAAACAAGAAAACCAAGAGACTCTGAGACATATAGTTATTGGACCTGCTGTCTGTAATCAAATTACAGGAATAACTCTGGGCTGTATTGTCAATGCTTGTACCCGTTAGAACTGCATCTTGATTGTGACTATGAAAATAGAAAAGCACTCTTTTTAAAAAATGTATGTTCCAACTCATTCTTTTCAGTAACTCAGACTGATCTTCTACCCATTAACATTCAGTAACATGAATTTCTTCAGTAATAAATTGCTTTTGCATTAAACTTCATATACTTGAGAATGCTTCCTCATGTTTTCTACGTGAATGAAAGAATACTGCATCTTATTTGACGTCCAAAGTCTAACACCGTGTCACATGGAGTCATTGGTGGTTCACTGGTAGAATTCTCTCACCTGGGAGACCAGAGTTTGATTCCTGGCCAAGGCTTGTTTTTGCTGTGATACTGAATAGGTTTCAGCAACGACAGACTGGGAAGAAAGGCGTAGAGATCTATTGCTGGAAATTAGACAACGAAAACCCTTTGAATCCATAAGCAACTACGTGGGTGGTGCAGGATGGAGCAGTGTTTCATTTAATTGTGCAAGAAGTCACCATTAGTAAGAGTGCCTCAGTGAAAGCTACCTTCGCCCCCTTCTGATCTCCAGCCACTGAACCATACTCTTTCCAGATTTTTCAACAATAGCTTTTATATAAATGGGTCCATAACTTCTAAGATTATTCTGTATGATCAAAAGATAAGGGAATTCATAGGATTTAATCTAAATGAGGAGCTCATTTTCTATTAAGGAGAATGGTTTTAAGATGTGCCCTATGTATTTCTTGATTTCAGCTCAGACTGAGCAGAATGGGTTTCTTGGAGGGTTTGTTTCATCACAGTGCATGTGTGTCATCCGGTTTCCTGGTGATTGTCAGATCCAAATACGTTTTGCAATGCCAGTATTCTCGAGACCATCCATTGGAGGACACTAGAACACAACAAATAGATGAGAATATAGGAATACATAAGCAACTGGAGATAAATCCTCTATACAAAATGAGACGTTGTACTCTCCAAAGTGAAATTGAATTGATTTTCAGCTTTTTATAGAAATATGACTGATTTATCAGTTTTTCCACTTAAAATCCAATTCTTTCACCAATATTTCTAGTCTTCCCAAATTGTAATCTCAGTAATGCAATGAATGGCTTCCCCAGGAGGTAAAGGGGAAAGTTATTTTAACAACATGAATATTTATTTAGGAATTTGCTTGGAAGTTTTGCTTAATAGTCTAACCTAAATCAAATCTTTGTTGACAGACACATGGTGTACTTTCCAAGTTTTTGAAGTGGGCTTATCTGAGAGGGCAGCCCAGTTGGCGGAGTGGTTGATAGCTATGACTGCTAACTAAACGTTAGCAGTTCAAATCCACTAGCTGCTCCGTGGAAACTCTGTGGGGAAGCTCTACTCTGTACTGTAGGGTTACCATGAGTTGGAATCCAATTGACAGCGATAGGTTTAGTTTGGTTTTTGTCTGAGAGTCCCTTTATGAGGCTCAGGATAAACAAAACAAAACAAAATGAGACAAACCCTGGTCTTCTCTTTGTTGCAAAAGAAAGATTAGCTTAAGCAAATAACTCAGGTAAAAATCCCATGAGAGAACATTTGAACATCTTATAGGGATGGTGTATAAACTTTATTATATTGTTTTTAAGTGTTTGAACATTTGTGTCAGTAATTTTTCATTTCAAATAGATTGAAAATATTTAACTATTTGGATCCTTAATGTTTACTTAGGAATTTCCACAAATTGTGGATAACGTTGAGCAGAGTAAGTATTTCAAAATACTTAGTTGTGCTCATGAGGAATCTGTATATGGATTAAAAGGCAGTCGTGCAAACAGAACAAGGGGAAACTGCATGGTTTAAAGTCAGGAAAGGTGTACATAAAGGTTGTATCGTTTCACCACTCCTATTCAGTCTGTATGCCAAACAAAATAATACAATTAAACTGGGCTATGTGAAGAAGAATGAGGCATCAGGATTGGAAGAATTTTCATTAACAACCTATATTATGCAGAGGACACAACCTTGCTTACTGAAAGTGGAGAGGACTTGAAACACTAACTGATGAAGATCAAAGATCACAGCCTTCAATGTGTATTGTACCTCAACATCAAGAAAACAAAGATCCTCACAGTTGGGCCACTGAGCAACCTCATGATAAATGGAGAAAGGATTGAGGTGGTCAAGGATTTCATTTTACCTATTTCCACAACCAATACCCATGGAGGGAGCAGTCAAGAAATCCAAAGACATACTGTATTGGGAAAGTCTGCTACAAAAGATGTCTTTAAATTGTTGAAAAGTAAAGATGACACTAGGCTGTAGTATTTTCAATCTTATCATATATGTGTGAAAGGTAGCCAATGAATAAGGAAGACAGAAGACACTTTCCAACTATGGTGTTGGAGGAGATGTTGAAGGTATCATGGACTGCCAAAAGAAGAACAAACAAATCTGTTCTGGAAGCAGAGCTAGAGTGCTCCTTGGAAGCAAGAATGGTGAGACTGTGTTGTAGCTATTTTGGACACGGTGTCAGGAGGGATCAGTTCTTGAAGAAGAGCACCATGCTTCATAAAGTAGAGGGTCAGCGAAAAAGAGGAATGCCATCAACAGGGCACATTGACACAGCAGCTGCAGCACTAGGCTTATTAAGCAGAAAAACGACTGTGGGCCTGGTACAGGACCAGGCAGTGCTCTGTTTTGCTGTGCAGAGGGTCGCTGTGAGTCAGAACCTACTCGACAGCCCGTAATGACAGCGTTTCTCTTTGAAAACCCTGATGACATGGTGGGTAAGTGCTGTGACTGCTATCCAAAAGATCAGCAGTTTGAATCCACCAAATGCTCCTTGGAAGCTCTATGGGGCAGTTCCACTCTGTACTGTAAGGTTACTGTGAGTCAGAATTGACTTGAAGACAATGAGTTTTGGGTTTAATGCTGTTTACAATTACAACCTATGTGGAGAGTGGATTCCAGAGATGTGAGTTCTAAATTCCTGTCTTTAACACTGCCAAGCCAAGTGCCGTCGAGTCGGATCTGACTCACGGCGAACACTGAAAAACTCTGAAATCATGTAATCATTTCCGGTTGAGTTCAGTTTTGCATCTTGTCAAGTTGTTAATAATTTCTGTCTTAAACTCCTCACACATTTTGGGGACACTGGCTAAATGACTTAAAGGCTGAGCAAAAATGTTCTGAAAAGTATAGTTGTTTCAGAAGCATGGAATAATTACAGTTGTGTTCATAATCATTTCATGTATTGAATTGCATAGCATTGAATTGGTTCTTTTCCCCTTGCATTTTTTCCCTCTAAAACAGGGGTAGTTTGTGGTGGTGGTGGGGAGGAGGGATGTGAGGCTGAGTCACCTGTGAGGCACTTAACGTTTACACAAGTGCTTCTTCCTCAAGGTGATGTGACTCTTTGCTTCCTCCTTTTCTCTTTGCCTTTCTTCCATTGGCAGCTGGGGTCTTGCAGAATATGAGTGGGCCTCTCAGACTGGGTGACATGGGCAGGATTTAGGGAAACAAGCAGTGTAGCATCCTGGGGTCACTAATTGTGTGGAACCCTTTACCACCTCTGGACATGAAGGGCAAGTGCGGGGGCAGTGCCTGGCACTGGAGAAGGGACCCTACAGAGATAGCTGGCCAGGGAGTGTAGTCACAGATAGAGAAACTAGTGTGTGCACTGCAAAGTGGGAGGTGGAGCCAGGGGCCGAGTTAGCTGACCTCTGTTCTCCGTCTCTCCAGATTCCTGCTGCTGCCCTCACTTGTCTCTGAAACCAACCAGAAGTCAGAACAGAGGAGCCCTTGAAGAAGTGTATGCAGGTCAGCTCCAGGGCACAGAGCCACGTGGAGACGGGCAAGGTCTGGTCAGCAGAGCGCGCAGCCATCCTGCCCTCCTCCTGCTCCAACCCCAGTAAAAAAAACAGTGGAGAGCCGTGGGCTGTGACGGCACGGTGACCTCTGAGACCCACCGTGCTGCAGTCTTCAGTCTTACCTGCTGGTGGGTGCCAGACACATGGCCCACAGTATTCAATAAAATTTGTGACTTCTCTCCATTTACATTTAGTAAAGAATAGTGAGTGCTAAAAAAAAAAAAGAGATGACAGTTAATTTATCTACTAAACTTGATCTTTAGTCTTATCAAGCAGTCTTAACGTAGATTACATTGTCTCAAATTTTGACACTGGTAAATATTCCTAAGTCTTTGGATGACAGTTAACACTGCTATTTGAAAAAGGAAAAATATTTTTGAAAGAAGATAGGCATGGGAATTTCGGCAGGGAAATCGTGAATCTCAACTCTTTTTATCGTATAAGAAAGGGAAAGCCAAAAAACAAGCAAATATTCAAGTAAATGGAATTTTCTTAATTTTTAAATTTGCTTTCAGAATCTGTCATAAGTCTTGAAGGCTTGTCTGTGCTGAAGTACATGGTAAAGATTTTTGAAGTGCACTTTAGCTTTTGTATGAATGATGATGTTGTTGGCTGCCATGAGTCAGCTCCTGACTTGTGTTGACCCCATCCGTGTATTACAGAGCAGAATTGTTCCCCAGTTACTTTTGGCTGTAGTCGGTATAGAAGGCATTCTGCAAGCTTGTCTTCTGTGGGACAGTTGGGTGTCTGGAGGTTAGCTGTTAGGTTAGCGGCCATTTGCAAACCACATGAAGGCTCCAGTATGAAATAAACTATTACATGGACATTTTTAGAAAGTTAACTAGTTACAGGATTCAAAAAATATGACAGATGTCCATATATCCATCACTCAGCTTTATGCACTCACTCTTGTATTGTTCCTCTTGATAAGACTCCCACATAATTCTTAGTGTTTCTTGATTTTTCAAAATTCTTTTTTCTGATTTTTCCCCAGATACGTTGGTGGCATGTGCTTTGTCTTCAATGTCATTAATTCGGCCTTCTCTTGTTGCTGTGAGTTGGAATTGACTCAACGGCAGGGGCTTTGACTATGGCCAGTGTCTTAATTCTGCTCTTTTGACTTTCTATGGAGTTGTCTTCTGTAATTTTATTATTAATTGTCTGAATTTCTACTTCCTGTGTCTTTATGCTTTCACCAAGCTCTATTGAAATTTTGATATTTATTGATCATTAAAAAAAAAAGAAAATCAAATATTCAGAAAATGACTCCCATATATGCATCACTTTATTTAATTCTGATATTTTGCTATGCTTTTTCGGGTTCTTTCTTTATTTAAAAAAAAGTAAACCTTCATAGATAGAGTTGGAGAACGGCATCATGCTTGGTGAAATAGTCAACAGAAAAGAGGAAGACCCTCAACAAGAGGGATTGGCACAGGAGCTGCAATGATGGGCTTAAGCATAGCAACCACTGTGGGCATGGCACAAGACCAGGCAGTGTTTCGTTCCCTTGTACATAGGGCCACTAAGGGTCGAAACAGACTCTGTGGCACCTAACAGCGATACAACAAGATAGAGTTGACCCTCTTCATTTTCCTTTCTGGTCCAGTTCTCCTATCTCCTTGGCTAGAAGTAAAACAGACAACATAATACAACAATGTAATAAGAAAAAAAAAACGAAAATGATTCTGAATTTGATGCTTAGCAGTCACATGTGTTTGAAGGTTCTTACCCAGGATTGGAGAGGTGTGAGACCTGTGTGGTTGTACAAAGCCCGCACCTAGTAGGGTGGTTTTACAAAGCCCGCACCTAGTAGGGCCCCGTGCTTGGATGATGCTCTGCTGTTGCCATTCTGAAATCTTAGCAATTTTCAAATATGGCAAGGAATTCTCTGTTTTTGTTTTGCATTAAGTCTCACAAGTTATGTAGCCAATCCTGGTTTTAGCTGTGTGCTTATGTACTTGTAAACATCATGTAGTACTGTTTTACATGCTTTTAAGCTTCAGTTTTCTTCCTTCCTTCTTTCCTTTCTTCCTTTCATGTTTGCAGAGCCCCAAGAGAACTCTTTGGCGTATCTTCTTGGAAACAACTATGACGGCCGTCACTTGGCACAGAGTGTGCACATAGTTAGCACTGACAGTCTGATGTCATCGTAGTCTGCGTGTTTATTTTAATCTTAGTTACATCGTTACGTACATTCAGTGCACACTGCTAGTCATTTTGCCGTGGTTTCTCTAGTCGTGTGTCTGTTGGCTGGAGTTGGTTGCCTAGACTTTTCTTCAGCAAGAGCTCATGAGAAAAGTATTCCCTGAGTTATTTCATGTTTAGCACTGTTTTTCTGTAGAAAGGTAGCTTGGCTGGTTATAAAATTTTTTCTGCTCTTTTTAATTTGGCAGTCTGAAAAGTATTGGTTTTACTGTCTTTTGGCATTAAATGAGTCTGTAGAAAATTCAGAGATTAGCTCCTCCCCTCATATGTATCTCGATCTGTTTGCCTGGCATTGCAGATGACTTTTATTTTTAGTCTTCAAAGTCCAGTCAGTTTACTAAAATTCATATTATTGTCAACTGCTTTGGGTAAGTTTATTCTCAGACATTTAAATATATAAGTTCAAGTGTTTTTTTTTATTTAAAGGTTTTTCAAATTATAACTGCAAGTGTGTGTGTGTGTGTGTGTGTGTGTGTGTGTATTTAAAGCCAACAATTATGAAATCCTGCCTAAAATCAGGGCTCATAACCAGTTGGTTCTGGTTGGAATCCCTGCTGATAATTTGCATTTGTAGTAAGTTCCCATGCAACGCTGATACTGCTGGTTAGTGATCACTTCTGAGAACTACTAGTAGAGCAGTGATTCTCAGACTTTATTATACGTAAGAATCACCTGGGGATCATGTTAATGTAGATTCTGATTTAGTGTATCTGGAGTGGAAATGCCAATTCTCAGAGTTTGAACCAGAACAAACCAGTTTGTGGTCTTGGCTGAAGTATGTCGGTATCTTTCCTCTCTCTAGAAATTTTCTTTGTCTCCTTTTGATTGCTTTTCTAACTTCTGTAACCTGTTACAATTACTACTTTTTCCATAATGTCTATTTTCTTTTTTTGTTGTAATTTTTTTCCTTGTTGACATAATGCTTTTTTCCTAAGGTCTCCCAATACTTATTTCCTGTCCTCTCCTTTTCTCATTTTCTCCTCATGTTTTCTTCTCAGAGTTTTTACATTTCTCTTTGTGGACTTCCTTTTTAGAGAAAATATAAGCTTTTTTTTAAAAAAAATTCATGGTAGAATACTTGGTCACTGTTTTCATCTATTCTGTAACAACTTTGTCTGGGGTTTTTATCCCTTAAGTTTTGATGCTCTTTGTTGTCCTTTTTCTTGTAGGAGGTATTGTGTTGAGATTGCACCAGCCAATTTTTAACTGCTTCTTTAGAAACGGAGTAGGTCCAGCTACTTGCAAGAACGTCCTTTAGAAAGATATTTGGTTGGTTTTGAAATCCTCTGCTGTTGTTGTTGGGCAGTCTTGTTTCCAAGGCAACAGAACCCATGCAACAGTAGAGCTGCCTCTGATCCTGAGTATCTAATCTCACCACCATCCTTTAGGTTTCTTGGCATTTGTCTCCTGTGGAGCTTCTGACCCTCTCCTTCTCCTCCCCGTCTTCCCTACATCCCTCAGCACTTCCAAAGGTTATACTTCGTCAGTCCATCCTCTGGGAAGGATGCTTTTTATTGGCGTATTCTGAGATCAGATACTGCTGTTGTTAGGTGCCATGGAGTCATTTCAGACTCGTAGCAATTCCATGTATGACAGCAGGAAACTCAGCCTGGTGCTGCATCGTCCTTGAAACCCAGCCTTGTCCTGCATCATCCTCCAAACTCAGCCTGGTCCTGCATCGTCCTCACAGTTGTTGCTCTGCTTGAGCCCACTGTTGCAGCCACTGCGCCAGCCTGCCTCATTGAGGATCTTCTTCTACTATTAGCTTGAATCTGTGTATTCCCCTCTGGATCAGCCTCGCTTTACTTCCTGAGACATGTCTAGAATTTTTCTTACACATTTTTGTCTGTATATTCTTCATTCACTTTTTCAAGGAGAATACAAAGAACTACCAGTCTTTCCTCTATAATGATTTGGTAACATTTCTTTTTTCATTGTTTGAAAAATTTTTCCTGTTCCCAACTTGATGGTAACGGTATATGGTCATTAACTGATAAGGATACATTCATTTATGGAGTTGTCAAATTTGGAATAGCAGGTATCACATTGCTTTTGTGTATGAAATATACAAAATTTGGAACCATATTCTACAAACTAATTTTTTCTTCTATATGTTTTGTATGCCTCTGCTTCCACATACAGCTCGTGTTGGTTACTATGAGGCGTGAATGTGTCATGATGCGACCCCGTCTCTACCGCTTGATGTTAGGATGCTGAGTGTGTCAGTACAGTGGGAAGTAGAATTTCTGGAAGCCATTATACCATGGAGACTCCTGTCTTAGAATTGACTGTGAATCACGTCCACAGGTTATACTTCATGATCAGTTGATCTTCCAGGAAGGATCTTTTTGATTGATATGTTCTGAGATCAGCTGTTAGTTATTGTCGTTAGGTGCCATGAAATTGGTGCTGACTCACAGCAGTCCTGTGCACAACAGTATGAATCACTGCGTGGTCTAAGCCCCAAAGCAAACTCGCTGTTGGTGGACTAATGGTGACCCCTTTACAGCAGACTTAGAACGGCCTCCTAATGTTTCCAAGGAGCAGCGAGTGGATTTGAATACTTAACCACTTTGCCCACAAGGCTCTGTAACTCAAATAAATAGATATTATTCAAACCAAACAAGGTACGTACTCAGTTTCATCCTCCCTTTGACCGCAGAACGGCCTGAGGCTACTCCTACAGCCAAGTGAAGGAAAATACCATAGAGCAGTAAGAGCGGATTTATACAGCAAGACTGGATTGCATTTGAATACCGTTTAAACGTTTGCAACTTTTAAAAACATACACTGAAGACTTTGATAATGAGGCCCTGTAACTTGTACTTATGCTTCTGGGGGTGAGGGAACAGAAAAGGAAAGAAAGCAAAGGTGTTTTCTTCTAGGTGTGGTTGCTAGCAGTAGGAGCAAACCTTAAAGCACGAGCTGGGTGGACCCAGGATTGTTTGTACTGCTCCAATAAGCAGACACCACATGGGGGGCAATAGACATTTCTTGGTATTTAAATGGCAGCCAGTTCTAATTTCAACCATTGAATGTTTTTCCCCATTTGTACTGCTAATTTCATTGGCAGTTCATTTGGTGTTGGTGTTGGTGGTTGTGTCATGGTGTTGGTGTTGGTGGTGTTGGTGTTGGTGCTGGTGGTTGTGGTGGTGGTAGTGCTGGTGGTGTTTGTGGTGGTGTTGGTGGTCGTGGTCGTGGTGTTGGTGGTAGTGTTGGTGTTGGTGGTAGTATTGGTGTTGGTGGTTGTGGTGGTGGTGGTGTTGGTAGTGGTGGTGGTGGTTGTGGTGGTGTTGGTGGTGGTGGTTGTGGTCATGGTGGTCGTGGTGGTGTTGGTCGTAATGGTGGTAAGATTGGGAATTAATGTGGGAGGTAGCCGTGGTTGTTGTCACTTAGTCTAGAAGGTCCACTAGATTTTAAAGAGGGGCCAGAGCACTAATATCATGTCTTATATAATTTTGTGTTAATCCTGGTGTCTTGCTGCTGTAGTAGGCTTGAATAATTATTTGTTTTAACATTGGACTATTTTTATTGTTGAGTGGTTGCCAACAGAACAAACATAGATCAGGGAGCTGCAAGAGCCCGAATGGTTAAGTGTGTGACTGTTAACTGGAAGGTGTTGATCTGAACCCACCAGCAGCTCCATGGGAGAACCTATGTGGCAATTTACTCCCATAAATGTTAAAGCCTAGAAACTGTCTGGGGTGGTTCTGCTGTGAGTCAGAATCAACTTGGGGGTGCACAACTAGTACAACATGTCACATGTCGAGCTTCAACACCTTGGAGAGAGCTACAAACTCATCCTGAATCAAAGAAGCATCCAGTGTATATTTTTATACAATATGATTTGACCTAAGAATATTTGCCTGTCACTGGCACACACTTTCCTACTAGTTATTGTTAAATTCCCACAGACATTGAATATTTTGGCACAGATTTATTTAAAAGAAAAACCTAAGTGGTGGCTTAAGAAGGCCTCAAACATGTTTTGGCTTTAAAAGTCATTCATCAGGTGTTTCTTTGGGTAATCTATGTCCAGTGCTGTAGTAGGTGCTAGGGGAAAAACATATGTCCTTCGTTTGAAGGAGTTTATAATTCATCCTAGTGCTTCTTATGTGAGGTTACCCACTGAGGGTTGTGAAACAAATTTAGTGGAGTGCTACCAGATTAAAAACAATACAATAGAAAAATCAATGTTCATTTTTGGTAGCAGTAGCGAGTATCATATATATATATATATTTTGTGTGTGTGTGTCTATAAAAACCTGGTGGTGTAGCAGGTTAGGTGCTGCATCTGCTAACCCAAAGGTCAGCAGTTCAAATCCTCCAGGTACTCCTTGGAAACTCTATGGGCAGCTCTACTCTGACCTCCAGGGTCGCTATGAGTTGGAACTGACTTGACAGCAGTGACTTTGGTTTTTGGTTTTAGTGTATGTGTATTACTTTGAGACTGTGTATTTTTCTTAATGAGGCGTGTTGTTCAAAATAATTAAGAAACGTTAGTTAATGGATAGAAAAACAGTTAAGGCTCAGAGTTTTCTTAGTGACCACCATTTTGAAGTATGTGTGTACTAAGTGCCTTGTTAGTCTTCTCAAGCACTCCGAGAACAGAATGTATAATGTCAATTTTATAGAATAATACAGGTTCAGAGAGGTTCTGTGTTATGATTTCAGTCTGCTTAACTCCAAAATATGTTTTCTTTCCACTGTGCTTGCTGACTCCTGGGAAGTGAAAGCTGGCAGGCGTCTCAGAGGCCATTTGGTGCAGTCTCCTCGTTCTGTGTCTGTTGGGCCACAGGCAGGAGAAAGATGTGATAGTCTACCTCCATAAAGATATACAGCCTTGGAAACCTGTGGACAACTCTCCTCTGTCCTGTGGAGTTCGCCATGACTTGAGATTGACTCAGCAGCAATGAGTTTGGCTTGGGGTATGGACCACAAGATAAAAATGCTATTATTTATAAAAACATGGCATGTTTTCTACACTGGAAGGAAGCAACAAAATTCAAAAGTCTTTTTACTTTGGAAAATTCTGAAATTTCTCCCCAGATGTCCTTGCCTTACTGCCATCCGTCCAGAAGATGGGAAAACTTGGGGCACTTGGGTTACATGCAAAAGAAACTATAGCACAGATATGTTGTGTCTTTCGGTATGGTCACCCAGATTATCTGAGACAGACAGCATTTACATGATACTACGTGAACTCTAAGAGCAGTAGTGAGGTGACAGAGAGAGAGAGAATGAATCCAGGCTACTTGTTTGCAAACATCAGCCAAAAGATAACTTAGCCCAGTGAACTAAGTGTATATTTTATCTCTTTCCCAAAGATACATCCGAAATACATTTTTTACTATTCAACTCTTATTACGGTGCAAGTATCTTTTCTCCTCTGTCAACGAGAAGAAGGCAAAATTGGTAGTTCTTTGCATAAAATGTAACTGGAATCAGAGGAACTCTGCCCATGATTTTGATCATTGCCTTAGTTATCTAGTACTGCTCTGACAGAAATGACACAAGGGGATGGCCTTAACAAATAAAAGTTTATCTTATACGGTCCAGTAGGCTAGAAGTCTGAATCCAGGGTGCTGGCTCCAGGAAACGCACTGTCTTTGTTGGCTGTGAAGGAAGGCCCTTGTGTTGTACCAGGCCTTCTTTGATCTGAGAGCTCTGCTCCTGGTGAGCTTTCTTGACGGTATGAGGTTCCCAGTTCTCTGTTTGCTTCCTTTTCCTTTTATCGCTTGTAGGATAAACAATGGTGCGAACCACTTTCCAGAGAAACTCCCTTGTGGAAACATTTAGGGGTGTTGCATTCCTACCCTGATGCTCTTTTATGCAATCCAGTGTATTAACCACTGCCACAGATTAGGATTTACAGCATAGGAAATCACAGAATGGAGGACAGTCACACAGTACTGGGCATCATGGCGCAGTCAAATTGCTGCACACATTATGTGGGGAACACAGCTCAATCCATGACAGTCATGAGTGCCTGTTTCTCACAACTGATTGAGCAGGGAGATGAATTCAGAGTTAGGATCTGATAGAAAACCAGTGTGGTTGTAGAAGAGGTTTTGGGTTTTACAGTCAGACCCAGCTCTGCCATTTATTAGTGGTTAGACTGTGCTTAAACTACTTCACTTCCTTGAATTTCTGTTTCCTTGGATGATGAATTTGAGATTATCATCATAAAAAATTGCTTCAGAACCATGTCAGTTAAATAATACGCATACAAAAAACCTCTGTCACCCCCCAGGGACTTGAAAATACTCTAGTGTCCCTCGTAGCTGACTTACACTTAATGAAGTCATTTCTTGATCAGTTTGGTCTGGCTTTAGACTTGATACTCCAATCTTCAGTGACTGCCACTCCTTAATTCACCCAGCACATGATTGCTGAGTACCTACTCTATGCAGGTGCTAATTTTGTCTCTGGTGTTTTGTGGGGACAGAGGCAGGTAGGGGCTCTGCCCTTGTGACATGCCTTCTGGAGAGAAGACAAACAATAAGCAAAGGCATAACTAAGCAATAAAAAACTACCCAGTAGTGATGAGGAATTTGCATCAAATTAAAAAAAGGGGATATGATACAACTTTCTGGTGTCTTCTTTGGTTTGTGCAGTCAGGGAAAGGTACCTTGAAGTGACATTTCCTAAGCTAAGATCTGAGAGACAGCAGAAACTACTGATGGGCAGACCAAGGATATGAGCAGTCCAGGGAGATGAAAGAGTTGACAGAAAGGCATGGAGGTGTGAATGATACTGATGTGTTTGAACAACATAGAAGAAGCCAGTGGAGCTGGACCATCACAGGAGAGAAGAGTGATGTGGGCTCTAACTCATGAAACACCATTACAGAGATTACTCTAGAGGGTTTTCTTGCCTGTAATCTCATGGGTTACTGCTTATTGGACATCCAAGTAGAGCTTGTATGTTGAAGACCTGTATTTCAGGGATAAGAACACGAATGTAGATTATGGTGTTACCAATGTAGAGATGGTCTTTAAAGATGTGATACAGAGCTGAGAATACGCAGATATGTCCGCTCCGGACAGCTGGGCTCATCTTGAACCCTCTGAACTCAGCACATGTGGATGAACTAGTGTAATAGGTGAGGACAAATCAGCTCAACAGGTCAAGAAAGATGGACCAGAGAAGGAGACTATGGTCACTTCTTAGGTGTGTGGCTGGTAGCCTCCTTTGACTTTTCTTTTGTTTTACCAGAATTCTTGGGCAACTAGCTTACAGAGAAGGCAGTTTTGGGTGGTCCAGATTCTACCCCCTTAACAGATTTTTCTTTTCCATGTTTTGCATTGTATTCATGTGAAATAGTACTTGAAATATTATTCACTTTCTAGATTAACCAAAAATCCAAACCAAACCCACTGCTGTCAAGTTGGGCTGACTCATAGGACTCTAGAGTTCAGAGTAGAACTGCCCCACAGAGTTTCCAAGGAGTGCCTGGTGGATTTGAACTGCTGACCTTTTGGTTAGCAGATACAGCACTCAACCTGCTGCGTGATCAGGGTTTCTTCTAGTTGAACAGAGATGTATAATATGTTATTTGTCTTTCACAACAGAATAATAATGAAAAATGTTTATGCCTTCATCAGGAGTGCAGATTACTACTCAGTTATCAATATTGACCACAACAGAGAACCACATTTAATTACTTGGGCATATATTTACCTTTCATTTGCATACATCACTCCAAGGGGTGCTAGGAAAATGCTGTGTGTCAATTTAAGACAAATTAGAGCCATAAAATCTAACCTGCTGTTACAATTTTTGTATTTACGATTTAGGCTCCATTTCACATGTTTTATGTCTAGTTTTATGTCAGCGCACTTATCATCAGCACCTCTGGGCACAAGTACAAAGCACCACTTACAAAAACAACAGATTGGCAAAACCCAGCCTCCATGACTAACCCCATCACCCTTTCTCAGGTGCAAGCTTGAGTTGACAGACAAATCTCCTTCAGTGTGCCTTAAAGGCTTACACACTTTGACTCCCAGTGAACTAAGTCCAAAGGCAAGTGTTTGATTCAGGGACCTTGCAGGCCTCAAGTTCTCTGTTTTCAAAGTTAAGACCGGTTGGAAACTTGTCTAGTGTTGATCAAATGACATTTTGTAACAAAGAAGAGTCAATTAGGTACTGTATGGTAATAAATCTGCTACCTCTGCTAAATATAATAGCATGTTATCATGAACCAGCTGCAGCTATTTTAGGGACCTTCTATATATCAATTTATTTCATTCTTAAGATAATACAGGGATAGGTCATATTATTCTTGTTTGATGCGTGAGGAAGCAGAGGTACAGAGAAGTTAAGTGAGTTGTTAGGTCTCACAGCAAAAGAATTGCTGTGGGATGGGTGCCCTGGAAAGGCCTCTCTGCAATGGAGACTTGTATCCAGGTCATTTATTTGGGAATGCTGTCAGTATCAACATCTGTGGGGAAGAGCTAGACTGGGCAGAAGGCGAAGTTGGGTTGCTAGGCAGTCCTGAAAAGACTTTAGCCAATCTCATGGTGAATTCTGGAGCAGGAGTGGACTTGGATAGTTTCCAGAACTAAGTGATGGAGATAGGTCTTTATATAATGAGACTTGTTCTTGGAAGGAGATATGACCTTTGGTGAGACAGCTCTTTCGAGCAAAGGACAGTTCCTGGAGAGAGCTGACAGGTAAAAGTAGTCTGCTGACAGTATTCCCAACAGATAGGGGGATGAGTCCTTTAGTTCTGACAGGGGCTCTGGGTAGTCCATTGTATAAGTGAAGATTGGAGTCAGACCTAGGAAACTGCCCTGCTGCGTTAAGTGATACTGAGTTTGTTCAAGTTTACAGCCACCCTTTGTGTAACAGAATGAAATGCTACTTTGTCCTGTGCTCCTTTTCAGCAGTAGCTGTGTTTGAGGCACTGTTGCAGTCAGTGTGCCAGTCTATCTCATTGAGAGTCTTCCTCTTTTTCTCTTACCCTCTACTTTACCAAGCTTCGTGTCTTTCTCCAGGGGTGAGCATCTCCTGATAACATGCCTATTCTCACATCTAAGGAGCATTCCAATTGTACTTCTTCCAACATAGATTTGTTCATTTTTCTGGCATTTCATGATCTATTCAGCGTTCTTCACCACCACCATAATTCAAATGTGTCAAGTCTTCTGTGGTCTTCCCCTTTAATTGTTTAGTTTTTGCATACCAATGAGATGTTGAAAAGAACGTGGCCTGAGTCAGGTCCTCCTTAGACATCAAAATAGTATCTTTGCTTTTTCAGATTTTAAAGTCTTTTGCAGCAGATTTGTCCAAGGCAAACAGTGTTTGATTTCTTGACTGCTGTTTCCGTGGTGTTGATTGTCAACTCAAGTAAAACGAAATCTGTGCAAACTTCACTGTTTTCTCCATTTATCATGATGTTGCTTACTGGTCCAGTTGTGAAGATTTTTATTTTCTTCATGCTGAGTTAAATCTATACTGAAGGCTGTCATGTGTGATCTTCATCACTAAGTGCTTCAAACCTTCTTTACTTTCAGCAAGCAAGGTTGTGTCCCCTGCATATTTCAGGTTGTTAATGAGTCTTCCTGATGCTGCATTCATCTTCATGTAGTCTAGCTTCTTGGATTATTTGCTTACTGTAATACATAAATAATAATACCGAAGACCAAACTCACTCCTGCTGATTTGACTGACTCATAGTGATTCTACAGGTCAGAATAGAACTGCCCTATAGAGTTTCCAAGGAGGGCCTGGTGTATATAAACTGCCAACCTTCTGCTTAGCAGCCGTAACAGTTAACCACTATGCCACCATTAAATAATAATAACTAGTGCTAACACACTTGGTGAGAAATGTTTCTAGAGGGAGACTAAAAATTAGAGCAGATTAAAATGATTCTTATGCTTTTTACTTGCTGGAACCCAGGTGGTACAAAGGGTTTGTGATTGGCTGCTATCGTTAAGATTAATGGTTGGAACCCACTCGTTGACTCCATGGAACAGAAGGTGTGGCAATTGGCTTCCATAAAAACCGCAGTCCAGGAGACTGTATGGAGCAGTTCTCCTCTGTGACGTGTGGAGTCACAGTGACGCAGGATTGACTTGGTGGCAGCTAACCCCAACAACAAATGTTTTTCACTTAGGTGACCTCTGAGATACAAATTCAACTACTCATTAGGTCTTAATTAAAATTCTTTAGGACATATGCAATGGAAACTGACTCTGGCTAGGTTAAGGAACCACAACCCAAGACGTGAATCATTGGTAAGAAGGCGTACGTGGTGGAGTCAGAGAGAGACCCGAACAGTTAAAGTCTTGGATAAACAGAGATATAATTGGGGCTCAGGTGCAGCTGGAACCAGGAACTTGAAGGCAATTAGTACCCTACCTTTCTGTTTCTTTTTTCTGCATCTCTCTGTACACAACTCATCTCATACAGTAGGAAACGTAAAGTGTGTGAATTTTATATCTTAATAACCTCAACAACCAGAGAGACTATTCTGTTTTTATTGTCCCAAGTCTAAATTTCAGAGAAGATATCCACTGACTCAGATAGCCCAGCCAGCTGCTGCTGGGGGCAGTGGTCTATGTCACCTTGCATTGAGATGGTAGCTCCGGACTGAATTATGTTGACAGGTGGTTCCTAATACAGGCGTGCTGGATAGATTATCCCAATACTGTAGGGAAGTTTTGTACATTATATATGAATTGCTACTTTTATATAACCCCAAAGAAGCATAGAGATCTGTCCTGCACTAGCTCTCCAACAGAGATCACAACAAGACTGGTATTACATGATCCCAGGTGGCATAGTGGGTTAATTGCTATGTCTGCTAACCAAAAGGTCTGCAGTTCAAATCAGCAGGCACTCCTTGGAAACTCTGTGGGGCAGTTCTCCTCTGATCTCTAGGGTCGCTATGAGTGGGACCCTACTCAACGGCACTAGATTTAGGTTTATATGATCCCACATATACAGAATATCTACAATAGAATAGACAAATACATAGAGGAATAAGTTGATTAGTACTGCTAGGGTTGGAGGGTCCCTGGGTGGCCCAGATGGTTTGTACTCAACTAACTTAAACTTGTCACTTCAAGCCCACTCACTGGTGTTGCAAGAGAAAAGCCTGCTGGTCTGTTTCTATAAAGATGACAGTCATGAAAACCTTACGGAGTAGTTCTAGTCTGTGTCACATGGGGTCACCAAAAGTCAGTCTCAATGGCAACAATATTTCTTTCTTTTTTTAACCAGGGACTGAGGGGAGGAATAATGGGGAGTTATTGCTTAAGGGGTGCTGAGTTTCTGTTTGGGGTGATGACAAACTTTTGGAATGGGTGGTGGTGGTGATGGCTGTCTCACATGGTAAGTGCAAGTAATATTACTGAATCCTATTGTCAAAAATGGTTAAATGCAAATTGCTGTATATATTTAACCATAATAAAATTAAAAATATGTTCACTGGATCCCAAAATGAAGGCTTGCTATATGTACTTTGTGTTTCTTAGTGATTTACTTGGTAATTGCCCCTCTGTCTGGTTCTCTTAAAATTTCTGGAAGCCTGTTATTTAGTCAACAGTTTGAATCCACAAGGTACTTCTTAGAAACTTGTGGGGCAGTTCTACTCTGTCCTGTAGGGTTGCTATGAGTTGAAATTGACTCAGTGGCAATGGGTTGTTTTTGGTGTTACGTAGTTAAGTGTTTAGCTCCTACCTCAAAGGTCAGAAGTTCAAATTCAGTTCCTTGGAAACCCTTTGAGGCTGTTTTGCTCTGTCCTGTTGAGCCACTATGAGTCAAAATTGACTCAGTGGCTGTGGGTTATTGTGTAGAAGATCGTGGTCACCATTCTCCATCTTTCCTTGGGAAAGACAAAGCAATTAAAGTGTGCTGAGGCCTCTGTAATTTAACGCAGTCATAAGATAGCACTACCAGTGAGGTGTTGCTAAGTTCTCAGGATGCATTGTGGAGTGTCTTTGGCGTTCTTGTTCATTCTTGAAAATGTCTCGTGCGGTGACAGGTCTCTGGGTGGTGCAAATGATTTGCACTCAGCTAGTAACCTAAAGATTGTCAGTTTGAACCCAACCAGTGGCCCTTCAGGGGAAAGGGCCAGTAATCTGCTCTGATGAAGATTATAGCCAAGAAAACTCTATGGAGCAGTTCTACTCTAGAGCATGTGCAGTTGTCGTGAGCCGGAACCAATGTGAAGGCAGCGGGTTTTGATTTTAGTGAGTAATGCATCATCCTTCAGGACAACTGACAACCTGATAACCCAGTGTGATCAGGAAAATACAACATTCTTAAAAATTTCTAGTGTATGTCAGTTGTTTCATATACACATGACATGACTTGTTCTGGACCAGTGGGTTCTAGTAAGGGTGAACATAAGTAAGCATTGGTTCTCAAGCTCAGCACTACCTGCTGAATCCCAACTGTCTGTCCAGCATCTCCATCTCTCTGTGGTCTTTGGCCCAAACTTTACAGATGCCCATGTGTTTTGGAGCAATCCATGCTGCATCTGAAATTTAAGTCCTCTCTTTAGCATTTGCCTGGCTGCTGAGGTCATTCCTTCCAGAGAAATTTGAGCATCTTTCTGATGGATGCTTTTAGGTGCTTTGAAGATGGGTCCCATTTCCTGCTCTGCTGTGTCCTGTCACAAATTCTGTGCCAAGTGCTGAGGCAGGGTGGATAGAATGGCTCATTAGCAGGGTCTACTCCATCCAGGGAGATAATATCTTGAGCTAAGTTTATAACTTGTTTTTCACCATTAGTTTCACCTCTCTGCACAACAACAGAGTACATTTTCAGCCTTCCCCTAAAATACCCACTCTGTTTCTAACCTCTCTTGACTTGCCCACCTTTTCCTCCCCTTTCATGAAATCTTCATGCCTCTGCAGAGATCTGTGGGCCAGCCTCATTGACTGGAGAACTTTCCCTCTTAGAACTAGCCCTGTTTTTACAGTAGCAAAAACTGCGATTCAAATGAATTAAGTTGATGACCATCTGTTGTACAGCTAGAAACCCTGCTAGTGTAGTGATCATGAGCTTCAGCTGCTAACCAAAAGATCGGTTGTTCAGATCCACCAGGCGCTCCGTGGAAGCTCTGTGGGGCAGTTCTGCTCTGTCCTTTGGGACCGCTTTGAGTTGGAATTGACTCAGCAGTGATGAGTTGTTATTATACAGCTATTAAAAATCCCTGGTGGTACAAAGAGTTAAGCACTCAGCTGCTGTCTGAAATGTGGGAGGTTTAAACTCACCTAGCAGCTCTGTGGGAAATGTGGGATGCACTTCATAAAGAGTGTGGCCTCGGAATCCCTGGGGGGTGGTTACAGTCTGTCACGTGGGGTCACTGTGAGTCAGATCGGACATAATGGGCATCTAACGAAAATAACATACAGCTTGTAAGTGTCAAAGCGAGTATTTAATTCTGAATTCATGCAAGTCTGAAGACTTTTTGTTTTCATTATGACACTTAAAATTTTTGAAAAACACATACTTTCTTTTTTTTGTTTTGGTGAATATATATATGTAAACATTTTGTCATCTCAATAGTCTTCACATGTACGACTGAGTAATATTATGTTCAACGTACTCAACTGTCATCCTTACCATTTCCATGTTTTTCCATCACCCTTAACAGAAGTTCACTGCCCCCACGCCTACATCATTTTCTTTAAAAAGAAAAAAAAGGTCACCTGTGTGTACTGTCAACACAGACAAGGTTAAATTACTGTTTTACTTTCTTTATCTCTCTTGTTGTGAATTTTTCCTTGTTTTAGTTACACACTGGCTTTTCCTTGTTTTCCAGATGAGGGGGAGATTAACTGTGAGTTCCAACTCCTGACAGCTCTGTGTGGTTAGACTGGCATTCTGATGGAATCCCTGAAAGTCTTTCTCGTCTCCCGAATTCTGGAATTGTTGTGGGAAGTTTCTGAGGCACCTGGAGAAACATGACAGCCAGCAGGACATGATGACCTTGTCCCCTAACAGTGTATTGCAGTTGTGTAACTTAGTGGTTTTTAAATGGTTTGCAGCTCAGAATTAGAGGAGTGGGACCAAGATGGCAGAGTAGTCAAGACACTTCCTCTGACCCCTCTAACAACAAAGACTCCAAAGAACAAAAGAGTTCATTACATACAACTTCCCAGGAGCCCAGAACAATAGGGAAAGTTAGAAAATCAGGCTGAACAATGGAGAAGGGAGAAGAGGATTCTCCAAGCCTGAGTCGGGGAAAATGGTTGTTGCCAGCGAGGCGAGCTGAGTGTGGTATTTGGAGAGTGCCCTCCCCTGTAGGGGGAACTAGCTGGCACTCACATCCCTGGAACCAGTGAGGAACAGCAGGAGATCATCAAAAACTAAGTCTTTATGTGTAACCTGCTAAGCAAGGATCTGGGTGTTTCCCTCAGGATAAACTACTCTGCCTTCTCCCAGTGCTTCTCCCTTCCTTCTCTGTGATGCACTTGGCTCTGGAGTCTGATGCCGTTAACTGCAAGATCAGAATCACCCGCGAGGCTTTAAAACCTCATATGCCCCAGTCCTATCTAGAATCTATTGAATTGAAAGGCCCTGGGATGGGATCAAATCATCTGTATTTTACAGAAGCTTTCCCAGTGACTGAAAAGTATCCGTTGCTATATTTTCACTGATAACTGATTTTTTTCCCCCAAGGAGTACATGACCAGTCGTTGGTGACTTGACTGGTTAAGTGTGACTTCCTAAGACTGCTTGTGATAGGGCATGCGTAAAAAGTTGTAACCACAGATACGGCTTCTCTCATCTTCTCTTTATACCCTGGTCCCTGTGGCACTTTCATGTTTTATAAAGATGTCAGATGTTTGCTTTGATAAACAAGCTTCTAAACAAGCTCCATTTGTATGGAAGTCTCTTCTGTAGAATTGGGCATTGAAAGAAATTGCAAAAGAGAAAACAGAAATAGCTGCTGTACTTCCAGAAACCAGTAATTATTTTTCTGAGCCTTCAGCATGGGTGCAGAAATTAACAGCTGGATCCTGATGATATGGCAGAATTAGTATGTAAAGGCCCAGTGGCGAAACAAAATATAACATACTGTAGCTAGTGAAAAGTTCAGTCTCCTAAGCTGTAAATTATGTGTGTGTGCATTTGCACATTTTAAAAATGTTTTTATAATTTTTCTAGAAGATTCTGATGCATTAACACAAACAGTGCTCTCCCAACGCCCCCATACTGCCTTCCCGTACCCCCAAACTGCATTTGAGAACCACCAAGACAAATACTTTTCTGCTGGAGAGTAAGAGGAAATGGGTTAATGCAGGATTTGTCACTCCTACTAGAATTTAAAAGCACTGAGAAAATATTGAAGGAATTTAAGCAGCAAAGGTCAAGAAGCATCATTTTGGCTACTGTGAAGGTAATACAGAGCCCTAGTGGTAGAGTGCTTAAGAGGTCAGGCTGCATACCAAAATGTCAGCAGTTCAAATCCGCCAGCTGCTCCTTGGAGAGAGTCTGGAGTTAAGGAAAGAGGGCCAGTTAGGAGGCTCATACTATAGTTGGAGCTAGGATGGAAGCAGTTGAGTGGAGAGAAATAGACAATAGATCAGAGAAACTGTGCAAGTATGATCCATAAGACTTCCTTAGTGTTTGAATGTGGGGGCTTAACAAGCGAAGAGGGTGAAATTTAGGATAACGTGTAGGTTTTTGTCTTGGACAGCTAGAATGTCATTTATAGGGCAAGTGAGTAGAAGAAACAGATTTGGGAGGGGAGAAAATGATTAATTATTTGTGGGAAATGCAGACAGACAAGTAGACAATGGGAGACATGGGCCTCAAATACTGGAGGTGGGTTGGGGTAAAGACAGAGACTGGACGTCACTGGTCTTGGGAAGAGTTGTCTTTGTCTGGTGGAGAGTGTGTAGAAGGAGAACAAAAAAGAATCTCTGACAGAGCCCTGACAACATTTAAGTTGAGGCAAAAAAGAGAGCATTTTAAGGTAATGTCATCAGGGACAGTAAGAAGATCAGAGAACTGTTATATTGAGGGCAGAGAAGGGAATTTTCAAGACAGACTAGATGACATGTCCTTTGAGGGGAATACTTTCTGTGGTAGGGATAGAGTCTCTCAGGCAGAACTCAGATTAGGTTGTGGGTTGAGGAGTGATTGGCAGTGGTGAGAAAGAGAAAGCTAGTGAGAGGAGATTTGGAAGGTGTTTTAGGCCAGGTTCTCTAGAGAAGCAAAACCAGTAAAGTGTGTAACTGTGTGTGTGTGTGTATACACGTATATATATATATATATATATATATATGTATATATGTGTGTCTGAGTGTGGCATAGTGGTTAAGTGCTGCGTCTGCTAATCAGAATGTTGGCAGTTTGAATCTGCCAGGTGCTCCTTAGACACTCCGCAGGGGTAGTTCTACTCTGTCCTGTAGGGTCACTGTGAGTCAGAATTGACTCTGTGGCACTGGGTTTGGATTTTGGTTCATTATATACATAGAGAGACAGAGACAAAGAGAGAGAGAGATTTATGTCAAGGAAATAGCTCAGATGGTTGTAGCGGCTGAAATGTCCTGAAGTCTGTGGGTCAGGATAGAGGCTTTTCCTGGTGCATGTATCCACAGGAGCTGGTGAACTCAAGGTCTGCAGGTCAGAGAGCACAGCTACTGATCACAGGCTGTGAAGGGTGGTGAATACCAAAGATAGGCACTCAAGACTTCAGGCAAGCTGCTAACTCTATCCCCAGAACTGGAGGTCAGATCAACAGGATCCAGCTTCAGGATCCAGAACAAGCCTAAAAACTTTGCCAGACTGTCCCCTTATATTCAGTGTAGACCACATGCCTATTTCAACTGATTGGCTAGTTACAGCAGGTCTCAGCGTGGCAGTGAGTACATAATATAAAATCTTATAGTGGAGTGGTTGTACCATCGTATGACTATCAAACCACTGCCCACTGAGAATCATGGGGAGGGCCTCTCTGTATCTCCATTTCTTTCTCCCATCAAAGGATGGAAGAGACAATTATTTAAGTTTTTTTAAAGAGTGTCAGCACTCTGTGTTTAGATGTTTTTAAGTCTTGCTTGCAGCAGGTATGAAATTACAGGCCACTGCACATGTTTTGATAGAAAACAAATTTTATCACCCCAATCCAAGATGCATCATCTTATGTAAATTAGATATTGCAACTTCTTGCAATAAAGCTAATGGTCTTGGGATTTAGGTATTGAATTTCTCGTGTTGTTTCTCAGCATTCATCGTATTAAACTGAAGCGGAGTTCTTACATTTCTTTCAGGAAATCTCAAAAACTTCATTAGTGGAAAAAATCACATCAGATAATTAGTCTTCTTTGACTTTGCTTGAAATGAGTCTAGACTGGTGCTAGGAAATTACTTTCCAACTTGTAGGAACCCATGGCCTAGCATTTACCATTTGAATTAACTTTTTAAAAATACTTTTTATCCAAGTTTCAGTCTGGAGTTGTGTAACAAGTGAGCTCCATGCTTTTCCAAAGTGCTGTTTTCCTTCCTAGGTTCTGTAAGCCCTAGATGACTTTTTCTTCTTTTGGATAGTCAGGAATCCTTTTTTTTTGGCTACTATCCCATTTGAACAATGTGCTTTTTTAAATCTTTTTGTTACACAGAGTGTTGGAATGACCATTTCCAGGTCTTTCTGTGTTGTCCATGCCCTTTACTTTTTCAGTTTATTGGAGAACTAACTGGCCTAGGTGTGTGTGTGTCTATGATGATTTTAGGGGAGCAATGGAATGTTAAAGTGTTCTTTTGTTTGTACTGACTGTCCAGAACAGAGAGAGCTAAGTATACATGACAGGGATCACCTAGACGTTGTATAAGCCTTAACAGTAAGTGAAGTGTTATCACCTAGATTGATAAGTGAGAAGACTTGGATCTTGACATCCAGCAGTTATTTTAATTGAAGAAATCTCAAAATCTTAATACTGATATGCCCTATGCCCACCTTCATGAACTACCAAATACTTAGAGCTTTCCAACATTCATTCATTGAAAAGATACTTGAAAAATGAAATACAGAATAAACTTTCTGATCATGTTAATGCCAGGAGGCTTCCTTGAAATTCATCTTGACCCTAAAAGGAAGAGACAGTGGTGGAATTAGAGTTATTCAGCAAGTGAGGTCCATCCTTGAGCCTAAAAGGAAGAAGCAGGGGTCATGGTTATGAAGAGTTTATCAGCAGGTGAATCCACAGAGGTGTTTAACCAGTTCTGGGGACATAGCAACAGGGTCAGGCAAATACTCTGGGACTCATCATTAGCCTCTAAAGTAATTTAATAAACCTGAACATTTCATTCACTTGATGAAACAATTTTCTGGTTTATTGTGTGTAAACAAAACAAAATGAAACAAAACTGTGCTGTTGAGTTGATTTGGACTCATAGCAACCAGACAGGACAGAATTGAACTGTCACATGTGGTTTCCAGGGAATGCCTGGTGGATTGAAGCTGTCACCTTTTTCATTAGCAGCTGTGGTTCTTAACCACTACACCACCAGGATTTCCACAGTCTGCAGAAGCAAGGTCAAATAGAAATCAGAAGATTTCAAGCTCATCAGATATACCAAGTATCGTAGTTAGCTAGTGCTGCTATAACACAAATGCCACAAGTAAGTGGCTTTAAAGAATAGAAATGTATATCTCACCTTTCTGGAGGCTAAATGTCCATACCAGGGTTGTGGGTGTTTTGATTCCTTCCTATCAGTACCCTTGGGCATTCCTTGAAGCCTGGTCATGCTCACAGAGCATCTGTCTTCTGCAGTATATGCTTGCCTCTGTGTCTGATCTGCTCTCTTTACAATTTAGAAGTGATTTGGTGTAGGACACAGCGTACACTAGTGGATTTTATTAACATAACAGAGAAAGCCTGCTGTTGAAACAGGATTCCATTCATAGGTATCAGGGTCAGGATTGCAACACATATGTACGTATAGCATCAAGAAAAACAACTTTCACTTTGGGAGACCTTCACTTTGACCCTGTTGTGTAATGGGCTCCTTAGGTGGTGGATTCAGGGACCTAGGGATACCAAAGTGGAGTAGGGATTGAATATGTTGAAGACTAGGCTCTGAATTGTGGCATAGTAGTGAAATGCTATGTCTGCTAACCAAAAAGTTAGCATTGCAAATCTGCCAGGTGCTCCTTGGAAATCCTGTGAAGCAGTTGTACTCTGTTCTACAGGGTCATTGCGAGTTGAAATCGACTCGACAGCACTGTTTTTTGGTATGTTTGTTTATTTGTTTTTGGTTTAAGCTCTGAATTATGATTTTCTTAGGAAAAAAACCAGAGGTAACATTGATTTATTCCCCCCAAAATATGTGGTCAGAAATTACCTTGAGTTTTGAATTATGTGACCAGAATACACCATGTTTTGGGAAACTTAACATCAGAAAAAATTCTAGTCCTAACTTGAAGTCTTCTGGATCTGAGTTATCGTCAGCTTCTGAAGGTTAAAGGGAGGTCAGAGATCATCAGCATGATTCACAAGAAGTGTGGTGATGGGCTCTATCAAACCAAACACAAATCTACTGCCATTGAGTCGATTCTGACTCATAGGACAGAGTAGGACTGCCTAGTAGGGTTTCCTGGTAGATTTGTAGGAGTGCCTAGTAGGAGTGCCTGGTGGATTTGAACTGCTGACCTTTTACTTAGCAGACGTAGCACTTAACCACTATGCAACCAGCATCTCCAGGGCTGTATCAGAAGGATAGAAATGTGGAAAATCAGATTCAACTACTGGGACTATGACCATAGTTAATGAGAACTGTGGTGCTCTGAATTGAATCAGGAGAGATCTCATATGACTTGGGTTCACTTTCATGCTTCCAGAATTACTTGTAATGAAGATATCAAAATAAACACTTTCAATTTAAGACAAAAATTAGGGGCAGAGTCAAGATGGTGGACTAGACACACGTCTCACTAAATCTCTCTGGAAACCAAGACCTGAACTGATAATTAAACACGGAGCCTTCTGGTCACCTAATGAGCTCTATGACATGGCATAGGGCTGTTAATTTGGACTTCATACCACTGAATGCAAAATTTCTCTTTCGCTGACCCCACTCTTGTCAAGTGCAGGCTTGCTTGGACCAAAGGTAACTCACCATTTTGATTTTTTTCTCTGTTCTGGCCAGCCTGCGGAGCTGGGTCTTGACTAGCGGCTAGTCTCAGATGCACTGCTGGTGGGAATGGCAGGCGAAATTGCCATCTTTTGAGAGCCTGGCTTAGGACTCTGTGTGTTTCGTCACCTTTGGCCTCTCCTTCCACCTCTGCCATCCTGTAGTTTGTATGGAAGTGGCAGTGAGCTTGTGCCACCTTGGATGCAGCAGCCTGAGCTGGACCGAAATCTTAGCCAGGGAGGTAATGTCTGCTTGCAGGAGAGTGCTTCTCTGGCAGAAAAGCAGCTGCTTACACAGTGTCACCTGCAGCTGGGGCCTGGCAACAGAGGCTGTGGATTCTGCACATCTCAGCACCTTTGGCCTGTCTCTCCACCTCTGCCATAGTGTAGTTTGTATGGAAGCAGTGGTGGGCATGTGTGGGATGCCATCTTGGATACAGAAGCCTCAGCGAGACGTAATTCCTAGGATGAGAGACACCATCTGTCCAGAGGAGAACAGTTTGCTGGCAGAAAAGCAGTGTTTTGCACAGAGTCACCTACAGCTGGGGCCTGTCAGCAGAGGCCAACAGGGCAGTAGCCTTGCTGTATTTTGAACTAGTTGGTAACATCCGGGGTTTGATATAGAGGTGCTTACTTTGCCACTTGGGAGGAGGGACCTGTACACCTGAAGACCTGTCTGACTTGGGAAGTGGTCAGATACCTTTTACCTTTTATTTTAAGATGGCCCAGAGAAAAAACTGTGGTCCATCCTCACAGCATCTCTCCCAGCTTTAGTGACTCACATGAAGCCCCAAAAGCAATAGATTCTGGAGAAATCCATAACCAGGAAATCACCCATGGCTTCAGAAGGGCTCCCAAATGAAATAACCAGAGAGCTTTCTGGACTGTTGGTGTGATTCACACAGGACACCACCCGTTGGTGTGATTAACATGAGACACCACTTACAGGTGTGAGATGGGACACCACTTATGGGTGTGATGAATGTGAGAGGCCAAGGTTGAAAAATCACATTGACAACAAACTTTTAGTTTGCTGTGGGCAGAAAAGGGACAGTCTCCTGTGAGTAGAGACTGACACCAGTTTATTTAACCCACCAGCTTTTATTGAGCAGAGTGAACAAGCTTGTGCTGAGAAAGTGAGAAAAGGTGTCTTATCAGTGTTCCTTACTTTAAAAGAAGAACAGGCATTCCCAGGGAGGGGGGAAGAGAAAGTCCTTGAACTAGTCTCAGTAAATACTGTTTTAAGCATGTCCTGATTTTCCAGTCCACTGAGACAAAACTTGTCTCAAGGGCTTTTGTCAGGCTTTTGCCGTTCTCAAGACAAGTCCCTATCTAGACACAGACAAGGTCAGTGTAAGCAAGATTTCACATTCTTTCCAAACATGCACATCCCCACACCAGATGAAGTAACTGTTGTGAAATTATTGGAATGTGAATACAATAGGATTATATGTAGAGCCCTCCTAGACCTTATACAAAATGCAGCAGAACAAAAGGAAAAATTAAGCAGGCTGTTCGATCTGATGGAAAACCAGTACTCTGAAATCCAACAGATCAAGAACAAAATGAAAGACATAGAAACTTCAATTCAAAACCAAGAAAACAGAATGGAACAAATGGAAAAGAGACTTTCTGACTTGGAAGACAAAGCTACTGACTCCAGCATCTATGAAGAGAAATCAATTTAAGACAAAAATTGTTGGCTTGTCCTTCCATTTTCCTATCCTTCTCTTGACTCTTATACCTTTCACTTGTCTGTGGTAAAGATTTTATAAAAAGAGACTCTGAAATAATTTTTAAAAGCCTAGGGTATTACTTAGTACTATTTTTTGAGGTCTACCTATGCAGCAACATCATGAAAAATGGAGAAGAGATAGAGATAGCAAGAATTTCATTTTTCTTGGATCTACAATCAACACTCATGAAAACAGCAGTCCAGAAAGCAAAACAGACATTGTATTGGGAAAATTAGCTGCAGTAAATCTCTTTAAAGTGTTAAAAAGCAAGCATGTCACCTTAAGGACCAGCTGCCATGGAGTTGACTCTGTCTCATGGCAATCTCCTGTGTGTCAGCGTAGAATTGTGCTCCACAGAGTTTTTAGTGACTGATTTTTTTTACCTCCTTGGAAGAAGAAATCTTCTCAGGTGTACTCATACCCCCAACTTTTTTGTCAGCAGCTGAATGTGTTAACCATTTGCACTGCTCAGCAATTCCATTCGAAGTTATTTAACCTTATGTTTTACTTATTACACTGTGTTGTCATTATAATACTTTGTCTTCTCAAGCCCCTCTTTGAAATCTTTTGTTCGGTTCTTTTACTTCATCGTTTATTGTTTTGCTTTAGCTACTCAACGTTCAAGAGCAAGTTTCAAAGTCTCTGCTGACATTCTTTTTGGTATTTTCTTTCTTTTTAATGACCTCTTACTGTCTTCACATTTGATATCATTCCATAACTTGGGTCTTCGGTCATTAATGTTCAGTGCATCAAGTCAGTTCTCTAAACTCAGGTAGGGTATACGTAGGTGATATTTTGGCTCTCATGGACTTTTTCTGATTTTCTTTGGTTTCGGTTTGAACTTGAATACAGGCAATTGATGATCTGTGTCGAGATATAACTGATGGTATTGAGCTTTTCTGTAGTCTGTTTCCACAGATGTAGTCAATTTGATTCCTGTGTATTCCATCTGGTGAGGTGCATGTGCAAAGAACTGGATATAGAAAACCAAAAGAGAAGAACACACTCTGTATTTCTCAGTCTGAAAGAACTTAAGAAAAAATTCAAGCCTTGAGTTGTAGAATCCTTCTGCAGGGAAAATATTAAGTGATGCAGGAAGCATCAAAGGAAGACAAAAGAAGATACAGAATCATTGTACTGAAAAGAATTGGCCAATGTTTAACCATTCAAGAAGCAGCATATGATTAGGAACCAGTAGTACTGAAGAAAGAAGTCCAAGCTGCATTGAAAGCATAGGCAAAAATCAAGACTATAGGAATAGATTGAATATCAACTGAAATGTTTCAACAAAGGGATGCAGTGCTCAAAGTGCTCACTCGTATATTCCAAGACGTTTGAAAGACAGCCACTGACTGGAAGAAATCCATAGTCATGCCTATTCCCAAGAAAGGTGATCCAACTGAATGAGGAAATTATCAAACAATCTCATTAATATCACACACAAGTAAAATTTTGCTTCAGACCATTCAAAAGTGGCTGGAGTAATATGTTAATAGGAAACTGCGAGAAATTTAGGCTCAGTTCAGACGAGGGCATGGAACCAGGGATATCATTGCTGGTGTCAGATGGATCTTGGCTGAAGGCAGAGAATATCAGAAAGATATTTGTAGTTTTTTGACTATGCAGAGGCATTTGACTGCATAGATTGTAACAAATAATGGATAACATTGTGGAGAATGGGAATTCCAGAACACTTAATTATGCCACGAGGAATCTTTGCATAGATCCAGCGGCTGTCTTTCACACAGAACAAAGGGATACTGCATGATATAAAGTCAGGAAAGGTGTGTATCAGAGTTGTATCCTTTTATCATACCTGTTCAGTCTGTATACAGAGCAAGTAATTTTATAAAGCTGGACTATATGAAGATCAAGGCATCAGGATTGGAGGAAGACTCATTAACAACCTGTGTTGTGCAGATGACACAACCTTGCTTGCCAGAAGTGAAGAAGACTTGAAACAGTGATGAAGATCAAAGATCACAGCTTACAGTATGGCTTGCACTTCAACATGAAGAAAACAAGAATTCTCATAACGGGACCAGTAAGCAACATGATGATAAATGGAGGAAGGAATGAAGTTGTCAATAATTTCTTTTGACTTGGATCCATAGCCAACAGCCGTGGAAGCAGCAGTCAAGAAATCAAAAGATGTGTTATGTTGGGCAAGCGTACTGGAAAAGACCTCTTGAAACCATTGAAAATCAAAGAGGTCACCTTGAAGACTAAGGTGCACCTGCCCCCAGCCATGGTGTTTTCAATCACCTTGTCTGCATGCAAAAGCTGGTCAGCGGATAAGGAAGACTGAAGAGGAATTGGTGCCTTTGAATTGTGGCATCTGGAGAAGAATATTGAATGTACCATGGAAAAAATCTGTCTTAGAAGAAGTACAACCATAATGCTTCTTAAAAGCAAGCATGGCGAGACTGCATCTGAGATACTTTAGACATGGTTGGCAGGAGGCATCAGTCCCTGGAGAAGGCTGTAACACTTGGTAGAGTAGAGAGTCGTCAAAAAGAGGAAGACTGTCAATGAGATTGACTGACATAGTGGCACTGACAATGGACTCAGGCATATCAATGATTGTGGCCATGGCACAGGACTGGCCAGTGTTCTGTTGCACATAGGGTTGCTATAAGTCAGAAATGACTCAATGCCACCTAGCAGCAACAACACACTGTATGGCAATTGTCAGCTTATGTGACTGCTGTCACTACACTGTGGCTCCTTGGAGGTAGGGAGACTACCCATTATTTTTGTAGCACTAGCACTTGCCACAGTGCCTGGGCATCCCGTGGATGGTCCGTCCTAGAAGGATCTGAATGAAAGAAGGCCACTTGGGCAAGTTACATTTTACCCATGTTTAATATTAGTGTGATGTGTTCCTCTTCCACTTCAAAAGGAGCAATGGATGCACCCTTGTCTGTCACTCTAAAATGCACTGTGTTGACTTATGTCTACTCCCGTTTCTTGTACTTCAGTGGTGACTTAAAAAATACTCCTTGAATCAACATGTTTTTCTGATTTCTGATAATTCAGTTTGTAAAGTTTCTTGTAAATATCCACATACTTCCTAAAAGTATAGCCCCTTAAACTTTTATTAATAAATCCCCATAAACTGTATAGGATGAAAACAGGGCATGGTAGGTTGGCAGGGTTGGGAGTGGGTTATGGTATAGAAGCTGAGAGGAACATCACTTGGAGTGAAAATAAATGCAGTGCCATCAAACTGATTCTGACTCATTGCAATCCTATACAGCAGAGTCGAACTGCCCTACAGGGTTTTCAAGGAGTAAATAGTGGATTTGAACTGTTGACCTTTTGGTTAGCAGCCAAGGCTCCAGCATGAAAACAAAAGTATTGAAATAGGAAATGAAACTTTCTTCTCTTACAGTTTTCTTTGGTACTGGCTGTGACAAATTCATCCAAAGAGCAAAAAGTGAACAGTCCCAAGGAGGTGGTTTAAAGACTGCAAGACAAGCACTTTACTAAATGGCTTTGTCAAAATGAATGCTGTTTTCTTTGCACTGGACTCGTAATCACCATGTGGCTTTGGGAAGATCTGATTAAGGAGATTCAGTGAATTCAGATGTGGGAAATGTATTTCATTTTGCCCTGGTTAGGAATTTTGGTCCTCTCTGCCTTAAGATCCCGTGTGCATAACATTAGTTATTCTAGTAAACATTTTGTGGCTGTGGCCAAGAGGTAATATACATTTAAAAACTCTTGGCTAAGGCTGAGTTCTCTAGAGAAGCAAAATCTGTCTATACATCCATCGTCCAATTTATGTCAAAGAAATGATTTTAGAGGCTGGACTATCCCAAATCCGTGGATCAGGATAGAAGCTTCACCTGATTCACATAGCCGTAGGGGCTGATGAACCCAAGATTGACAGAGCAGAGAGCGGGACTGTTGCTCACAGGCTTTGAAGATGGACACATCCCAAGATCAACAGACAGGCACACAGATAAGCTGCTAACTCATGGCCAAAGGGCCAGAGTTCAGACAAGTAGGAGGCTGCTGCAGGATGCAGAGGTAGCAAAAGCCCCTGAGACTTTGCAGAATGTCCATTATATTTGAGGCAGCCACAGAGCCAAGGAAATTCCCTTTCAAATAATTGGCTACTTGTATCAGTTTGCATGTTGGAGGTGATCACATTATATCAAATCTGATCATGAAAGTGACCACAATATCGTATGATTGCCAAACTACATCATAACTGCCAAACTGCTGAGAATCATGGCCCAGCCAAGTTGGCACACAACCTTAATCATCACAACTAACACATCTTTTAAAAAATGTTATAGCTGATAGGTAGTTTGTTCATAATAGTGAAGAACAGAATTTATGTACATCATTGTTAGAGATGAAAAATTACTGTTTATAACAAATTTGTTGCTATTTAATAAAGAAATTGTTATAAACAATGTGAATGAGAATTCCATTAAAAGCTAATTTTCAAATAAAAACAAACCTGTTGCTGGCAAGTTGACGGTGACTCATGGCTAACTCATGTATTTCAGGGTAGAACTGGCTGTGACCTTTCCAAAGTGGATCGCTAGGTCTTTCTTCCATGGCACTGCTGGAACCAACCTTTTGGTTACTAGGTACAGTCATAGTTGAGTGCCAAGTTTCTGTGCCACCCAAGGACCTTAATTTTCAAAGAGACTGAACAACTTCAACCTCAGCGGTTCAGCCTGGCAGTGTTTGAGATGTGTGGCCCCTTGGAGGGACTGCTGACTTTTGATAGGTAAGTTCTGAACGTAGTTGTACTTAGTCTTGAAATTAGCAACAGAATTAAGACAGTCATGATGAAAACTTAACTGACACTGAACATAAAGGATGGCATGGAAGACTTTAGAAATAAAAATAAAAATCTTACGGCATTACTTAATATTACTGTTTTTTGAAGTCTGTCTGTTTTAGGCAGACATTCCAATGTATTTTATTCCTAATTTCATTTACTGTTTTTCTTCCCCTAATTCACTTCCTTCTCCTTTCCTTTCTTCTTTCATTATTTATACATCTAAATCCCATACTGAGAATTTACTGTAAATAAGTATTTATGGTCCAGAATCTCACTAATTTAATAAGACAAGTTATCTGTAAAAGATCTGCATTGTAAGCAGAACAAAATTAAATTTATGCTTTGCTGTAGGCCAAGAAATTACATAATGGACAAGCATTTGTTTGGACTGTTTGTTTTACATGAAATAAATGGCAAAATTAAAAACACAATGCAGTTTGTTTTAATCAGTTCTAGAAACATGTTTGTCTACAGACTTATTGTGGTGGAAAATAACAGTATTTTGGGTACCAGCCAGATTTGTGCTTCATTCCTGGCTTTGCCACTAACTGACTGTGTGACCTTGGTTAAATTAATTAACCTCTCTGAGCATCCCATTCTCTGTCTACCACTACTTACCTTGCAGATGGTTGTGGGGATGTAGTGAGCTGACAGATAATAAGGAACATTGTGTATACCAGTGATGTAAATAAGGAACTTTGTGTGTATTTGGGGTACAAATGAGACTTCTTGCTATTATGCTTATTCTGGGCAGATGGATTTTCGTAAAAGACATCATGGAAACTTAAGCCCAAGACAAATTTTGAGAGATACTAAGAGGTTGTGGCTGTGAGCAATAGCTTTGGAGCAATACCAACCTGGGCTTTAGTCCCAGCTTTGTCACTTACTAGCCTGTGTCCTTGCCGAAGTAACACCCTTTAATCCTCAGCATGATGCCTGGTATTAGGATTTCAACACTGTCCTTACTGGAGTACAGAGTGTGGTATGTGCAGAAATGGAGAATGGAAGTCACAAGCTGGTTCCAGTCTTTCCCACCTTGCGTGTTTCGATAGTGCTGAGCCAACTCTGAGGACATCAACGGGCATCAATTCTGCTGCTTCGTCAGCAAAGGACTGCAGGCCACTTGCAGCTGATGGAAGGTGCACACTGAGCAATTGTTGGTGCGAATAACTCTCTGGGCTCATTTACCTGGTGGCAAACAGGCTGCAGCTTGGATGGGCCCTTCGTGGTTCATGAGTGGTGAAAAGGAAGTGTGTGTGCAGACAGAGGGTGGCACCTGGTTACAAAGCGGTTTTAGACCTTCTTCCTGGGCAACTTCTGACCTTAACACTCCCTCCTTGGTCTTCCATTTCTCTTTCTCCTTTCGGCTTAGACAGCCTTCAACTGCTTTATTTGGGTCTATTTTAATTTCTGGTAGTAGTATTTTATAGTTTTCGTTGTATAAATCTTTTATATCCCTGGTTAGGCTTACTGCTGGGTATTTTATTTTTATAGATGCCATGGTCAACGGGAAAACCCTAGTGTCGTAAGAGCTCTGTCTGCTAACCAAAAGGTTGGCAGTAGAAATCTACCAGGGGCTTCTTGGAAACTCTATGGGTGCAATTCTACTCCATCCTATGTGGTCACTATGAGTTGGAATCGACTCACCAGCAACAAGATTGGTTTTGTTTATTGTGAATGGTATTTCTTTATTTCCTTTTTGCTTGTGGAAATCCGACTGATTTTTTGAGTGTTTTTGATGACTTCTTATATTAGTCCTAGCAGCCTTCTTGTGGATTCTTGTAGATTTTTTAGATCTTGTTGGCTTTAAGTTGTATTTTTTCTTCTTCTTATTCCAGTAACTTGATTATGGTGTGAACTTTACCCAATGCCCACTGCTGTAAAGTTGATGCTGACTCTTAGCAACCCTATATGACAGAGTAGAACTGCCCCATAGAGTTTCCAAAGAACATCTGGTGGATGTGATCTGCTGACCTTCTGATTAGCAGCCATAGCATTTAACCATCACACTACCAGGGTTTCCAAGGCCCTACTTACTTCAGATCTTTTTTAAAATTATACATTAGATGAAGATTTATGGAACAAATTAGTTTCTCATTAAACAATTAGCACACATATTGTTTTATTACATTGATTAACAGCACCACGACAAGTCAACACTTTCCCTACTACCAGCTTTCCTGTCCCCTGCTGCCTTCAAGTCCTGGTGCCTGGGCTGGTGTGTCCCTGTAGTCTTATTTTCTTTTATGGGCATGTTCAGTCCTTGGATGAAAGGTGACCCTCAGAAATGACTTCATTACTGAGCTGAAAGTGTGTTCTGGGGCCATGATCTTAGGGTTTCTGCAGTCTCTGTCAGGCCAAGAAGTATGGTCACTCTTCTCGAGTTATAATTTTGTTCAACATTTTTTTCTGAAGCTCTCTTTTGTGATCTCAGTCAAAGCAGTCAGTAGTCTTAGTCAGGGATCATCTAATTGTACTGGATTCATTCTGCTAGAGGCCGTAGTAGGTGTGTTCCATTAGTTGTTTGGACTAATCTTTCCCTTATATCTTTAATTTTCGTCATTCTCTCTTGCTTCCAGAAGGGTGAGATGGGTGGAGCTTCTTAGATGGCCTCTCACAGGCTTTTAGTACCCCAGACACTTCTTGCCAAAGTAGTGAGTAGAAAGTAGAATGCAGAACGTTTCTTTATGAACTGTGTCATGCTAATTGAGCTAGATGTTCCCTAACCATAGTCACCCAAGCCTTATGACCCCCTCAGAAAGTTTGGACAAGTCTATGGAACTTTTGTGACCTTGTCTAACGATCCTAATGCAAGATTCTCGACTTTTCCTCTCTAAAAAAACCTGGCTTTTAAAAATCCGATGATTTGGTCTTGAGACCAGTGGTTAGATGTCTGCTATGGGTTTTAATATTGATTTTAGGGAGTAAAAAGCTAAGCACTGTTTTTTTTTTAAGTTTTGTATTTCTGCTAAATAATTCTAAGCCTCCAAAGGCCAAAGGACAAATAAAGTCTTAGAGGGGGAGGTGGGATGGGGATAGAAGATCACGGTGACAATAAAAGAACTTTACATTTTAGTTTTCTGTGTCTACTGTAATCTAGTACACATTTTATTTCTATGTACCTGGGTCAGTGGAACTCAAACCATGACCAAACTTTCTGCATTTGGTCCAGTTCTAGCTTATAATGGCACGTGTTACAGAGTAGAACTACTCACCATACAGTTTTCTTGGTGGACATCTTTCAGGAAGCAGAGCACTAGGCCTTCCTTCTGTGATGCCACTGGATGGGTTGGAACCAATGTTTGGGTCAGTAGTGAGGTGCCAAATGTTTTGTCACCGTTAATTCAACAGAGTAGGTTTAAAAACAACCTTAGTTTTGTGATACCAGAGTACTTAAGTAGGAAGTACTGATTTCTGACTTTTTCCTATTTCTGTTAAGAGGACAAACATGTTCTACTCTCTTGATGGAGTTCTTTTTGTATCTGTTATGGCCATAGAATGAATGAAGTTGCCATTGCATTAAGATGAGCACTCTTTTTTTTTTTTGATACAACAATTGCAGTGGTTACTCTGTAAGGGCTGGTTACCACGTGGTATTATTTTGCTTTTAACATTCCTAATCCATCAGTGAACTTCTAGGGAAGAGTAGCAGTCATGTGGCAAACACATAAAGTCTTCATGATTTGCCTTCTTCTATAATTAGTATGCTATGATGTGGTATGTTCTTTCAGTGTTTATGATTGAAATAAGACATTTTAAATGGGTTAAAATGCCATGTAACAGTCTAGTTCAGGAATTGGTGAACTGTGATTGGCGGGTCACATCTGTGGCCTGCTTTATTCTGAGAGCTAAGAATGTTTCTTTAAAGGACACTAAACAGCACAGAAAAAAAGAGTATGTGATAGAGACCATTTGGCCTGCTAAGTCTAAAATGTTTACTATCTGGCCTTCTACAGGAAAAAGCATGCTGACACCTGATGCTGAAAACAACACAAGTATCTAGCATTCTAGACATCTGTCTACATAAATTGTTTAAACAGTGATACATACTTTGGTCCATGAATCAAGTTATTAAACCTGTCATCTCCCAGCTGAAGATAAAATGATATGTGCTATAGCATAGTAGATACTGAATAGAAAGCTACTTTTATTTTTAGCTTTCTATCACTGTATCCTTATAGGGCACAAGGCACCAGGTAAGGATTAAAGAAAGTAATTAAATAGCTTTTGTCGAGATGAGGATAGAAGAAGGCTGTAATAAGAAGGAAACCCTGGTGACATAGTGGTTAAATGCTACAGCTGCTAACCAAACAGGCACTGCTTGGAAACTCTGTGGGGCAGTTCTCCTCTGTCCTATAGGGTCACTGTGATTCAGAATGGACTTGGTGGAAGTGAGTTTGGTTTTTGGTTTTTATAAATAAGAAAGTAAATCTTTATTTTCTACTCATATGTCAAAAACCCACTGCCATCAAGTTGACTCCGACTCATAGCAACCCTATAGGTCAGAGTAGAACTGCTCCATAGAGTTTCCAAGTGGACCTGGCAGATTCGAGCTGCTGACCCTTTGGCTAGCAGATGTAGCACCTAGTCACTACACCACGAGAGTTTCCCCAATATGTCAGAAAGCCCTGAAATCTGAAGAAATTGAACTGTATTCACAATAAACCAGTGGAAGGAGGGGCATGTATTTGGAGCCCAGACTTCAAATGGCTTCATTTCAAAGTAGAGAAGGAAAGCTCTATAGCTCAGTAGGCTTATACTGTTCTGTAATGGAATGAACCTGTTAGATGTGTTAGTGTAACAGTGCTTTCATCCACACATTTAAAAATTGTAAACTATTCAACTTTATGTTATAGAAAATTTGAGTATATACAAAAGTAGAGAGAACAGTACAGTGAAACCAGTTTCAACAATTATCAGTGTGTAGCCAATCTTCTTTCATGTCTAACTTCTCTCATCCCTCACCAGCACTTGCAGTGATGATTTTGAAGCAAATCCCAGATATTGTATGATTTGATCTTGTTTAATTCATCATATGTGATTATTTCAGTATGTCCTGGAATCTTAAAAAATGTAACCAAATGCCATAATCACACTGATTTATTTATTTTTTTGTTAAAATCAGGATCTAAGCCATAATAAACACCAAGCTTATGGTTGCTATGTCTCTGAAATCTCTTTTATTCTCTGAGTTTCCCTCTCTTATTTTTTCTCTTGAAATTTATATAACACTGGATTTGATTTACTGGTATTTTGGTGAGGGTTTACATACCTCTGTCCATGAGCTGAAAACTAGTGGCATAGTGGATAAGTGCTACCTCTGCTATCCAAAAGGTCAGCAGTTTGAATCCACCAGGCACTCCTTGCATACTATGAAGCAGTTCTACCATAGTGAGAGTCAACTTTATGGTAATGGGTTTGTTTTGAGTTTGGTTCATGAGTTTTCTTTTGTTTTAATGTTTAGGTAGTATTGATGTTGGGATAATACTTGCATCATAAACTGAATTGGGAAGTGTTTCCTCCTATTTTGTTTTCTGGAAGTGTTTGTTCAGAATTGGTATTATTTTTTTCCTTACTTGTTTAGTAGAATTTCCCTGGGAAGTCATCTAGGCATAGGATTTTCTTTTTGGAAGATTTTTTTTACCTAAAAGTTTAATTCTTTGTAATAGACACAGGACTATCTCAGTTATCTGTTTTACTTTGAGATTTCAGAAAGTTATCTATTTTATTTAAATTTTCAAATTTATTGGCATAAAATATTCCCCTATTATTAGCTCAGTGCCTCCAGGTTCTGTAGAGATGAGAGATTTGTAGTGTTGCTTTGAATGAGACATCTTCCTTCTTAGACACATTTAGGAGGGGGATTCTTTTTTTTTTTTTTATTTAACATAACTGAGTGAAAATGTACATTCACATGTAAATTTACATGCCCCCCTATATGCAGCTTCCACTGCTCTTCCTGTCCGGTGACTGCACACTATTCCTCTCTGCTCCATACATGTCTCATCCTCCCAACAGTCTCCTTTCCCCTCCTCTCCGTCCACTCCCCTTCCTCCAGCCAGAGGTCAGCAAGATGATATCCTATAGATGTATAGAACCATAAAGTGCTTCCAACATATGGTTACTCTGCATTGCCAAGTCCATTCCATTCCTGTCCAAAGAGTGGACCTTTGTTATAATTTATGGGAACGGGCAGCATCAGGGCTGGGGGCCATGCTCTCAGAGGAACCCCAAAACCGCTGGACCATCAATTGAGGTCTTTTAGTGGAGATCTCATGATGCACCTCTTTTTATTCTTGTGTTGCCAGTGAGGCTCCTCTCTGTGAGCTCCGTCATGGCTATCACTGGTGGTGGCCAGGCACCATCCGGTTCTTCCGGTCCCAAGTCGATGTAGGCACCCACTCTTGTGGGTCTCTCTGTCTTCTCGGTTGTCTTTACCGCATGCCATTTGGCCCTCGGTGAGCATCCGTTCCTGCTGAGTTGGGACCATTTGCTGTGTCCTCGGATGGCAGCTTGGCAGCTTTTAAGACCAGGAGGGGGATTCTTGAAAGAGATTGATTACCATTTTTTGATATTGAATAGAGAGCTAATTATGAGGGTAAAGATCTGTGGTGGCCATCAGAATTAATCAATGAACTGATGTCATGGATTCATTTTAAAATGAGGTAAACCCTTGGAATCCTGCTCTGTCTCCTGTAGTTACTCCACTGTTCATTCGTTTAGTACACATTCACTCAGTATTTTCTAAGCATTTCCCAATAGACTGGGGAAATAATGATGAGTAAGACTAGTCTAGTGATCCATTAATTCCTTTCCTTGTTTGCCAGAAGTTCAGTTTGAAGAAGTTACATCTTTCAATTTTTCTACCTTGAATTGCTCTCAGCAGGTGTTGCTACATATGTTCTACAGTCTTTACTTTCAACAGATGTTCTTCCATTCGTGAATTCCTTATGTATGTGTCACGTACCTATTATGAGCAATACATCTGTGCATAATAGTGTACAAGATAGAAATCACAACTACTCTCTTGTAGCCCCTAGGTCAGAAGGGGCTATAAATAAGAAAGCAAGCAATTATGATTCTGGGATATAAATGCCCTTCCCTTGAGGTCATTTGGTGCACTGTGGGTGTGACTGTTATAGGGAGTGTACTGTACTGGACCTGACTAGGGCACGGGTCAGGCAACTCTGAGAGCCGAAGACATCTAAGCTGAGAATGGAAGGTTGTGCCTGTATATTGAGACAAAAGAGGAATAACTATGATTTCTTGCTTTGAACGAAAATACTCTTAATAACAAGTCTTAGGGCAACATTTTATACTGCACTTTAATTTCTATTTTAGTTCCTAGTTGTATGCACTTTGAATTAGAAAGTTTTGTGTATTAGTGACATGTACTAAAGTAGACTTAAAGATCCCTGATGGCACAATGGTTACAGTGCTTGGCTGCTAACTGAAAAACTGGCAGTTTGAACCTCCTGGCTACTCCATGTGAGAAAGGTGTGGCAGTCTGCTTCCATAAAGATTTACAGGCTTGGAAACCCTGTGGGGCAGTCCTGCTCTGTCCTATAGGCTCACTATGTGTGGGAATTGACTCGATGGCAGTGGGTTTGGTGTTTTGGTTTTTGAGTGGATTACAAGCCACTCTTTTTTATTGGGAATAAGAGAACCAACAATACCTGAAATCATAGAAAATAACAAGAATTATCGTTAATTTCTACTTCTTTCCTTACTGAAATCACAGACCAGACTTATCATAAAGTATTTCCATAAAATGGCCCTTGGCAGTTTTTCCAGTCTGCTTGTCCCCAATCTATCCTCCTAGCCTCTTTCTGGGCTTCTGTAAATGAAACGTTATTGAAATTTTCTGCTCCTGCACTGGGGTATCTCTCTTCATGTGACTAAATTGTCTCCAGTTGCAATGACCATTTATTTAGGCTCCAATAAAACCAGTTATAGGGTCAACAGCCTTGGGAAGTAAGCATATCTTCACAAGATGACTCTGAGGCAAACAGAAAAACTACAACCCAAACCAAACGAAAACAAACAAAACTACTGGGAAAGCCACGGCCTTGGGAAATTTTACTTTGAAGAAAACCAGCCCATCTGGCCTGCAGTGTCTAGTGGTCACTCAAAAGTGATTTATTAGTTAGCTCTTGTCTGAATTGGCTGGCTGGTGGCCAGATGGGCAGCTTTCAGTTGTAATGTACTGTCTGATCAGTTTTGTTCACTGCACAGTTTTGGCATTTGGAACAGCGTCTGCCACACAGGAGGGGCTCAGTAAATATTTGCTGTATGTGAATATTCCATAGCTTTGTAGAGAAATCCGTTCTGTACTAAGTCAGACTTTTTAGTTTGTTTTGCCTATAATTTATTTATGCACCATGTAGATGAATTCATAATAATTCCATCTCCCTACAATCCCTCTGAGGGTAAATACTAAGTCTCTTAATATTTAATAACTCAACATGGTGTTTGGTTCATTGTGTACAAACATGGGAAAAAATATCAAAGGCCTGTCTTATGGATAGTGAACAGAAACCTACTGCTTATGATGTAACGCTCACACGGGCTTACTTGTGACCCTTGTAAGCAACTCTTTGTCTTTGTTTAGCAAGAGTGAGTGGTGTGGTCCCTAGTGCTAGAAACTGAGGTGAAGCCAGATGAATTCAGCTTGTCACAGTCTCGTGGCCAGTGAGTAGAGGGTGTGAGAGCAGGGCACGATCTTGAGGATCCTGCTTTAGGTCTTGTTCTGCTAGATCTGGTAAAACATAAAACTTAATTTATATGTTACACAGGAGTTGCATTGGGAGAAAGTGCTTATTTAATCACAGATTTAGATAACACTTTAGTGGTTAAGTGCTATGGCTGCTAACCAAAGGCTGACAGTTCAGATCTGCCAGGCACTCCTTGGAAACTCTATAGGGCAGTCTACTCTGTCCTATAGGGTCACTATGAGTAGGCATTGACTTAGGGTCACTGTTTTTTTTTTTTTTTCTCAAATATGCCATGGAAACCCTGGTAGCTTCATGGTTAAGCGCTATGTCTGCTAACCAAAAGATTGGCTGTTCAGATCCACGAGGCAGTCCTTCAGATCTCTACTAGGCAATTCTACTCTGACCTATAGGGTCACTAAGAGTCGGAATTAACTTGATGGCATTGGCTTTAGGCTTTGGCTTTATATTTCATATGAAATTTTGGTGATTCAAGTTCTAGTTAAAAAAAAAATCCCAAACCTATTGCCATGGAGTTGATTCTGACTTGGAGTGATGCTATAGAACAGAGACCTGCCCCATAGAGTTTCCGGGGAGTGGCTGGTGGATTCCAACTGATTACCTTTTGGTTAGCAGCCATCACTCTTAACCACTATGCCACCAGAGCTTAAGTTCTAGTTCCAAATCGAAACTCATTGCCAGCGAGTCAATTCTGACTCAAAGCAGCTGCATAGGACAGAGTAGAATTGCCACATAGAGTTTCCAAAGAGTGCCTGGTAGATCTGAACTGCTGACTTCTTGGTCAGTGGCCATAGCACTTACCCACTTTCCTAGCACTATGTTTCCAAATTCTAGTTTGGGCTAGAGAAATACATCGTCACCTAGGACACTTGCTTTGTCAGGCTTCAGTTTCTCCATTTATAAAATAAGAAAGGTATACTCTTTGAACCCTGGTGTATGCTGTAGTTATTAAAAAAAAAAAAATCACCTGTCACTATCCAATCAATTCCTGCTGGTGGCAACCCTGTGTGTATCAGGGTAGGACTATGCTCTGTTGGGTTTTGGTGGCTGATGTTTTTAAAGTAGATCACCAGGTCTTTCTCCTGAGGCATCTCAGGGTGGATTTGAACTGCTAACCTTTTGGTAGGCAGCCGAGTGCTTTAACCATTTGTGCCACCCAGGGGCACCTCATTTTGTAGCTATTCCACTTCATTCTAGTTTCCTTCTGTTTGTATCTATTTCCTACTGGCAGAGACCCCCCAAAATCTGTGTTTCGGTCTCAGTAAAAACACTGAGTGAGACCCCCTCTTTTTTTTAAATCAATATAGAAGTTAACAAATGTGATAAAATGAGGAAGATAGGATGGAACAGGTTTAGATGCAAAGATATAGAAGTAAGACATTGAAAGAGATGGGAGTAGTAGCTTTTGGCTAACGGAAAACTAAACATTTATTATTGTCACTCCTGAAGTTTCTGCATTTATGAGCATTGTTGTTGATAGCTACTGTGGCATCAGTGCCTGATTTATGGGGGCCTCATGTCTTACAGGAAAGTCTGGTAGCACAGTAGTTAAGTGCTGTGCCTGCTAACCAAAAAGTCAGCAGGTTGGATATACCAGCTGTTCCTTGGAAACTATGGGGCAGTTCTACCCTATTCTGTAGGGTCTCTATGAGTCACAATCAACTCAATGGCAGTAGTTTTTATTTTATTTCTTATTTTACAGAGTACAATGGCAGCACAGGATTTTCTTTGGTGTAATATTTATGGTGAGTCCTGGTGGTGCAGTGGTTAAGTGCTGGGCTGCTAAGGTCTAAGGTCTAGTGGTTTGAACCCACCACCTACTCTGTCAGAGAAAGATGTAGCAGTGTACTTTTATAAAACTGAAACAAAAAAGAAGAAAAAACAGAAAGAAACCCATTATCACTGAGTAGACTCCAACTTATGAGATCTGACGGTTAAGTTTGTGAACTTGCAACCTTGCGCTTATGTTGGCAACACTGCACAGACAACTTGGTAAGATTTCATAACCTTGGTGTATCAATGTCTCACAGCTGTGTTTGTGTTGACGTGTGACAGTGGTATCTTGCTCAGTGGTGTTCGTAACTGTTGTTGCGTGTTTTTGTGTGCCTTTGCGAGAATGTTGAAGCTTAAATTAGAGCAATGAATAAACATTAAATTTCTTGTTAAAACTGGCACGAGTGGAAGTGTAATCAGAGAAATATTAGTCCAAGTTTATGGGGATAGTGCCATGAAGAAGCAGCACTGGATTAAATATTTGCTCAGGGGAGAGGGGAAAGAGGAGAGGGAAGAGATAGCGTTGCTGATGAAGAGAGGTCAGAGCAGCCAGTAATCTGAAGATTACTGGCTAATCTTCAGAACAAATGAAAATACTGCAAAAATTCATTGAATTGTGCATCAAAATTGTCAGCTGACTGTGAGAATCACAGCAGGTCAAATAAACATCAATAGAGACATAGTTAGGAAAATCTTTACTGAAAATCTTGACATGAGAAAGGTGTGTAGAAAAATGGTCCTGAAGGAGCTCACTGATGAATAAAACCAAAAGAGAGTCAAAGTTTGCCAAGACCTTTTGGAGAGGTAAGGTGATGCTTTGGGCTGTGTTATCACTGGTGATGAAACAGGGGTGTACCAATATGACCCTGAAACAAGACGTCAAACTGCACAGTGGAAGTCAACCAATTCTCCATGATCAAAAAAATTCTACCAGTCCAAATGAAGAGCCGAAACAATCTTGGTAATCTTTTTTGATATCGGAGGCATTGTTCATTATGAATTTATACCAACTGGACAAGTAATTAACCAGATTTACCACTTGGGAGTGCTGAAAAGGCTACATGAAAGAGTTGGGTGGAAAGGACTTGAACTTTTCGCTACCAGTTCATGGCTCTCTTCCATCATGACAGTGCCCTAGCTCACATGACATTGTCTGTGAGGGAACTTTCAGCCAGTAAACAAACAGCTGTATTGGAACACCCTACCTGCTCTCCTTATCTGGCCTCAATGACTTTTCTTTTACCTGAAGATAAAGAAAATATTGAAAGGAAGACATTTGGATGAATTCAGAACATCAAAGTTACCATGACAGCTCTGATGGCCATTCTAGAAAAAGAGTTCCCAAATTGCTTTGAAAGGTGGACTAAGTGCTGGCGTCAGTGTATAGCTTCCTGAGGGGAGTACTTCAAAGGTGACCATAGTGATGTTCAGCAATTAGGTATGTAGCACTTTTTAAAAAATGTTATTTATTAATTATGATTGAATGAAAATGTGCATTCCCATATAAATTTGCATGCTCACCTATATGTAGCTTCCACTGCTCTCCCTGCCTGGTGACAGCACACCCCTCTTCTCTGCTCCATACATGTCCTATCCTCCCAACAGTCACCTATCCCCCCATCACCACCGACTCCCCTTCCTCCAGCAAGAGGTCAGCAGGATGACACCCTATAGATGCATAGAACCATAAAATTCCCACAAGATATGGTCACTTTGTGTCACCAAGTCCAATTCATTGCTGTCAGAAAAGTTGACCTTCATGATGATTTATGGACTGGGGCAGCATCAGGGCCAGGGTCCATGCTCCCAGGGGAACTCTGAAGCACCTGGGCCATCAATTGTGGTCTGTTATTGAAGATCTCAGGGTACACTCCTATTTATTCTCTTGTTGCCAGTGAGACTCCACTTTGTGAGCTCCATCATGGCTATCACTAGTGGTGGCTAGGCACCATCCGGTTCTTCTGGTCATGAGTCAATGTAGAGACCCACTCACATGGGTCCCTTTGTCTTCTGCGTTCTCTTTTCCCCATGTCGTTCTTGTCCTCGGTGATCATACATTCCTATTGAGCTGGGACCATTTGCTGTACCCTCAGATGGCAGCTTGGCAACTTTTAAGACCCGAGAAACTACTCACCGATGAGGGGTACAGAGAGTCCTGATTAGCAAAATGCTAGCTGTGCCAATTGGCCTCAATTTCCCCTGAGAGCATGGTCCCTGCCCCCACCACCCCAGCTACTCTGTCCTTGCAATATTGGGTTAAGATGGGAGGAGTACTCAAATAGTGTTGAAGTCCAGTTATTATTGATCTTCTTTCTAATGTGTGCTGTCACCGATTTCACCCAACCAAATTTCTATTAACTATCTAATCTAAACCCTCCCCTCCTCACTGTCCCTCCCTACCCACCCTTGCAGCCTTCAGAGTCTTTTCTTCTATACATGAGTCTGTTTTTAAGTTCTTATCGTAGAGGTCTCATACAATATTTGTCCTTTTGTCGCTGACTGCTTTCACTCAGCATAATGTCCTCCAGTTGAAACCACGTTAAGAGATGTTTTCTGCAATCATCGTTGTTCTTTATCATCGCATAGTGTTCCACTGAGTATATATGCCGTAGTTTACCTATCCACTCCTCTGTTGTTGGGCATCTGGGTTGATTCCATCTTTTTTTTACTGTGGACTGTGCTGCGATGAACGTTCGTGTGCGTGTATCAGTTGGTGTGAGTGGCCTTGATCCTGTAGGATATATTCCAAGCAGTGGAATTACTGGGTCAAATAGTATATCTAGATCCATTTTTTTAAGGGAGTGCCAGATTGCTTTCCAAAGAGGTTGCACCATTTTGCAATCCTACCAACGGTGTAGGAGTTGGCAATCTCCCCACAGCCTCTCCAGTATTGGTTGTTTTGCGTTTTTTGGATCATGGCCAACTTGGATGGGGTGAGATGGTATCTCATTGTCATTTGAATTTGAATTTCTTTAATAGCTAATGATAGTGGAGCACTTTTTCTAGGATGAGTTTGCAAACTTATTTGGCAGTTCTCGCATGTAGCATCCTCTCAGGTTTAAAGGTGAGCTTCAGGTACCTTTGCTAGGTACCCCTTTTTCACGCTGTTCAAAATATGGATCTTGATCAATATTTTTTGAGAACTTTGAATTATCCACTGTGATTCAGGAAGAGGTTTGTTTTATATTCAACAAATATTTAGAGCACCTATTAATGTGTGAAGTGCTAGGGGATTAAATAAGACACAATCCACATTTTTTATATGTGAAAAGTAGAGGATAAAACTAGAAGCGATTTGGAGAGTGCTGTGATAAGTCTCATGATAAGCACCTTTTCTTGATGCTGTTGCAGCACCTGACCCATCTAACTTGGTCTGGGAGGTTGGTAGGAAAGCTTTCCAAAGGAAAACAGTTTCTAAAGATAAGTGAATAGGTGTTTCATTCGGTGGAGGGAGTGATTTTGGTGGAGGAAAGGGAGGAAGGAGGGAAAGAGGGAGAGAGGGAGGGAGGGCAAGGGGAAAGAAGGATTAAGGGAGGGAAGAAGGGAAGAAAAGGAGGGAGGGAGAGGAAGGAAGAAAGGAAGGAAGGAGGGAAGGAGAGGAAAGGAGGGAGAAGAAGGGAGGGGAGGAAGGGAAGGGTAGGAGGGAAGGGAGGAAGGCCTTGGGGGATGACAGCGTGAGACGGAGGGGTGCTTGTCAACAGGTATGAGAGACATCAGCTGAGTGGTCTTTGCTAACCCAAATAGCTCACCCCTAAACTGGAGCAATCTGTGAAAGCACTGTAACACACTGAGAGTGTTGCCTTTCTCACATAAAAAATGCATCATTTACTGCCCTGAAAATTCTGTCATTAATTCTGCTCACCTGAAGACTTGAGAGGAAGACAGAGCAGGCCCAGCTTCAAAGAGCTTACTTGACATGCCCAAATTGATGGACTGTATGAGTGAAAACTAAGACAATTAGGATTTTCAGTTGGGAAAAAGGAATGTTGAAAGGATGTTTGTGATTAAAATGAACAAAATAAAAAAGGAGCCAGTCAGAAAGAAGGCCTGTGGGTCTGGGTGAGCGCCTCAGTTACCGTTTGACAGATGCTGGGTTTCTGGTGGCCGCAGTTGCACAGTATAGAAGGGAACAGCATGGAGAGTCTCAGTAGCTGTGCTCAGCCTGGGTGCTTTACCTACCAGTGGTTGGAAGTCTGCCCACAGGGCCCTAGAACCTACTTTGCCTGAATGCATAGGGAGGAATAGATGGTTTATAGCCATTTCTAACTTTAGTGGTTAAGAGTTATGGCTGCTAATCAAAAGGCTGGCAGTTCAGATGTACCAGATGGTCCTTGGAAATCATATGGGGAATTGGAATTGACTCAATGGCAGTGAGTTTGATTTGGTCTGGGCTAACCTGGAAACACTGGTGGCATAGTGCTTAGGAGCTATGGCTGCTGACCTTTTGGAATCCACTAGGCACTCCTTGGAAACCCTATGGGGCAGTTCTGTTCTGTCCCACAGGGTCACTGTGAGTTGGAATTGACTAGACCACAAGGGGTTAAACTGAAGGCAGTCTGTAACCAAGGACTGACAGGTTGGGGTGTATAAATACTTCAGCTCCCTCAATCCTGTTTAAAAAGTTCTGAAATGTGACCCACATGGTCTCACAGAGCCTTTATAGGGTTGGTTCCGACTTGCCCTTTGTGGACCTTTGCTTGCTGCTGAATCCTTTTTCTCTTTCTTTTTTGGGTGTTACCTCCTACTTGATCCTACTGCACCCCTATCCTAGTCCAAATTAGGTCGTAGCATTGATATTCTTTAGTGTCTATAGTATGTTGCTTATTGACATACGGTATGTATTTGTGGCAGAATAGGAAAAAATATGTTTTGCATCTCAGACTGTTTAGAGTCATTGAGCATTGCATATAAATATTCCTGCTAATGAGTTCTTTAGGTGTTCAGTAATTCAGTAATTGTTTTAAATGTTTGCATTTTGCAGAGATCCTTAGTAGACTATTGAGGTTCTCCTTGCAAGTTTGGGTTAGATTTGGGCAAGAAAAAAGGACACAGAGAAGCCATCCTTAATGTGAAAAGAGGAAGAAATGAACGTATCCTCCACCTCCGAGGCAAGAATGAGAGTTCTTAGGCTGATTCTGATGCCTGGTAGAAGGAAATGACATGCCCCGAGATAAGGCAGATCTGAGTGGAGCAGCAGACTGGTGTTTGAGAACTTGGGCAGGAGGTAAAATTGAGATCTTTGGTGTCAACCAGAAATAAGGCTCTAGTCCACCTCTGTTAACATGGCATATTTATTTGCTTAAGGAAACCTTTGCCTAAGAATGATAAGACTGTACACCCATAAATTACCTGACTGTTCTTGGAGAGTCCCACTAATCAATTTATCAGAGCCAGCCTTCTGCTTACCAGGGCACACAGCTCTTGTACAAAACAGTTCTCTTATCAGGATACCCTTCCAGACTCTCACCTCTTTATACCCACCTATTCTGTAGTATTAAATCATAGGGTTTGCCTAATCTCAGTCAATTCCCCAGTTTGAAAAATCTGTCTTAAAGCACTTGAGCCCAGACCCCAAAGCCCTTAACATATGCCAGTTCTGATTTCTTCCATTGGTTAAGAGCTCAGCCACTAATCAAAAGGTCAGCAGTTGAAATCCACCAGCTACTCCTTGGAAACTCTAGGGAGCAGTTATAGTCTGGCCTATAGGGCCACTAGAAGTCAGAATTGACTCTACAACAGTGAGTGTGGTTTCTTAGGAAGACTCTATTGAGACCCTGTTAAGATGCCATTCTCCCCTGTTCAGTGAGTTCTAATAAATTTATCTTTGCTTTGTTAATGCATTATCTGTTGATGTTTTGGGAAGTTCAGCAGAGGTCTTTGCCTGTGCTCACCTTGGAGGACCAGGGTCCCTCAGAACAGGCCAGAGTGCTAGTAGAAACAGCAGTAATCGGGCAGCTGTGCCATGTGTCTTGTTGATGTCTTGCTGGTCACTGGCAGGAGACACCAAATGACAAAGACAACAAAAAGGGAGAGTTGAAGAGCTCATCCTCTGAGTGTATAGTGGGTAGGCAGCATCCGGAGAAATTCTCAGAAACAGCTGAAAGTCATTTGGGGGTGGTGTGCGAGTGGCGGCCCATTTCTGACAATTTGGTATGGACTTTGGCATAATAGTTTGGGTAACAGCTAAGAAAAGTTTGACCTCATTTTATAGTCGTAGTTGGATGATGCCAGGGACCTATTGTTATATACAATCATTGGATTATGATTGGATCGTTTTCTTTCCTATATAAATTATTACTTACATTTCTTTCATTTAATGAGTTCTGTATATATGTTGGAAATGCAAAATGAAATTGCTCCAGCATGGGGTCATTCAGATGGCACCAGAAATCAAAGGACATGTACAATACTGGGAAAAAAAAAAAAAAAAAGACAATCTGTAAATTGCACTTAGGCATTTTTATTTGCTTAGTAGAAAATTAAATCCAATATACACAAATTGACTGTACCCTTCTTGCGATAAGCAGAGTTTTTAAACACAGAAGCAGTAATAGACAATATGGTAATAAAAAGTCCTGAAGTATTTCTTTCTGCATACTTACCAGTAAGTATTAAAAGCCACAATCAAAACAAAGCTTGCAGTATTCACAGTGAAACTGTGCTTTAAATTAAGTAAGTCACAGTTTTTTTGCTGCTAAACTTAATGACTTGTTGTTTTCGATGGCTGAAGCTCAAGTTCATGAGAGATTGGAGATGTAGTTGAAGCCTTTAGACTCAACTTTGGTCCAAGCTGTGACCTTTTATTATTGATCTTGAACCTAGGTTAGATAAAGGACAAATTTTCATGGCTTGATAACAAGTGTTTAGTTCAAAATGATAAATGCTTTTCTTATCCCTGTTTTCTCCCTGGGTTGGTTTTGGGCTTTAGCAAGTTGATGGATAAATAAATCAAATGCTCAGCCTTTCCAGTCATTTGTTATAATAAATGAGTTAGGCAAAAACCACAAAGGTAGATGACTTATCTCATATCAGGATGCTATAAATTACTATGTACACGGTGTCCAAAGTTCTTCTCCCAGGCTGCACACCTCTTACAGAGCCTTCCCTGTCTCCCTCTCTCCCCAACAACCAGGCCTCCTTCTTTGACACTATCTCTTCATTTCATGCTAAAGCCACCGTCTCCACCATCATGACACAGACTACTGATTTTATTATTATGTTTTTTACCGGTTGTGGGTTGAACTGTGTCTCCAAAAATATGTGTTGGAATCCTAACTCTCATGCCTGTGAATGTAATTCCACTTAGGAATAAACATCTATTTGTAACCCTAATAAGGCTATGTCAAGGCTGAGTATGTCTGAAACCAGTCTCTGTTGAGGTATGAAGGAGTGGATTGGGCTCAGAAGACAGGAAGCACAGATAGGTGAAGATAGATTCTGTACCCCGTGAAGATCACCAACAAACCAAGGAAAATGGACAGGGACTTTTCTCCACAGCCCACAGAGAAAGAAAGCCTTCCCCTAGAGCTGGCACCATGAATTCTAGCCTCTTAAATTGTTCAGAGCCCTGGTAGCACAGTGGTTAAGAGCTGTGGCTGTTAACCAGAAGACTGGCAATTTAAATCTACTAGCTGCTCCTTGGAAACTCTGAAGCAGTTCTGCCTTGTCCTACAGGGTTGCTATGGATCAGAATTGACTTGACTATACTGGGCTTGGTGGTTTTTTTTTTCCCCCCCCCCCAAACTGTTCATTAAAGCTACCCACTTTGGTATTTCTGTTTTAGTGGTACTAGGAAACAGAGACATCCACACTGACTTTTTTTGATCTATCTTTTTTCTTTCACTAAAATACATCTTGTTTAAAGAAAAATGCTGGCCAGAGGGAGAAAAGAGACGTAGACTGAAGGACTTCTTTCCGATCCTTCCCTTCCGTCTTGATAATTTGGAGCAGGCTGCAAAAGTTCTCATCAGACCTGGTAAAGGAAATCCTTGCTTCCCCTCTGGATTTTCCTTCCTTTCTATTTCCCAGTTGGACAACCTTCTCTTGGGTTTCTTCTTGACACTGCTTTTGCTTTTCTTTCTTGAACACAGGCCCAAACCAAGCCCACTGCTGTTGAGTCAACTCCGATTCTTAACAACTCTGTGTTGGTATAAATTCGTTTTATTTATTTATTTTTCTTTGTCCCGTAGCCATACCATATAAGAGAGCGGTGCTTGGGCAGGACTTCTAGAGGGCAGGAGCATCCTGGGACAAAGGACACTGCATACTCCTCCCCAGTCAGAGGGTCTTGCTTTCTGATTAATCAGCAGCCACACTAGGGTAGAATGAGTGATCTTCTCTCTCTCTGTCTCGAGAAGACATGTCAAAGCCAGCAATCATCATCAGAATATTAGATTCTGGTAGCCCATGTGTTGGATCTCACCATGAATTTTTGACCTTGAGCACTATTTACGTTGGGAGGTGTTCGTTTAAGAAGGAAATCAGAAATAATACTTTGGAAGCATGGTGGACAGCATATGTGGCAGAAGCTGGGGTATCTTTCCTGACTTAGGAAAACCCAAACAAACCAATATGAGCACTTGCGCAATGAGCAGGCAGGTATTGGAAGAAGAATTGAGCTCTGCAGGATAGTAAACTTGTGTTTTGAGAATTGTGGAACTGATGTTCTTTAGGCTTGGGTTCTTCCAAAAGGCCAAAGCTTGAGGCAAGGACATGTGAGAGTTTATTTTGGGAAGTAAACCTGACAAGTAGCATCTTGGGGCTTCACAGAATGAAGCAGAGAAGAAAGTTATAGTCAGGCAAGTGTTTAAAATGCTGAATGCTATAGGCAACTGGAACTCCTTTCTACTGAGGACCCTCTAAGAAGCTTGCAGAGTATGCCTCAGGATTGTTCCCCGAGAAAGGAGAATCATTATCCACCTGCCTCTGTTCTGCATAAGTGAAGGGCTCCCCTGGGTCAGTGATTCTCAGAGTGTGACTCTTGGAGTATCAGCATTGCCTGGAAACCTCTTAGAAATGCAGCTCTGGGAAGTGACACAGCATTACATGCTCTTACAAGCCCACCATGTGATTTAAGGCATCTCTTGGTTCTTTACCTTTTCTGTGCTTCAGAATTATCTGCAGAGCTTGATCAACCAGAGACTGCTGACCTCACCCAGAGCTTCTGATTCAATAGGTCTTGGATGGGGGGTGGAGAACTTACATTTCTAGCAAGTTCCAAAGTGTTGCTAAGGCTGTGATTTCAGGGGTCACACATTGAGAACCACTTTCCTAGGATGTTAACTCTCTCGCATTTTCATGTTAACTGTGCTGCATTTCAGGAGAGTGTCAGAGAATTAATTCAGACCAGCTCAGGTGGGCATCCAACACAGCCATGTCCTGGGCACAAAGTTGGAAATAAGAGGTACAGTTGAAGGTCCTTCTTGCCCATCATTGCTGCAGCAGTGACCCAACCACAAAGGTGAGATACAGGAATATGGATGAGACAGGGCCTAAAACATACCCATCTTTTTTATGACAAAATAGTCTGTGACATACTGTATCAGGGAGGTAAGTGGCATTTGCCTCAGCTGTTTACAGATGTGGGGAATTTGCTGAGGTGACCTTTTAATTTTAAAACAGAGACACTCCTGCTTTTCTGGCCTGTCTGTTCCTTTGTATTCAAAATGGTCTTTGTCCTGCTACTGTGAGGATTTACTTATCTGTGTACTGTAGCTGGGATGAAGATTTATATAATTTGTAATACAGTGGCCATAAATGCCCTGATAGTCACTGGGTGGTTGGCTGTCCTTGGCTCATCCTGTGAGCTCTGAGACAGTCCCTAAAGTGAGTTCGTCTAGAGTGAGGCAGTATCACGGGTTCTGTTGGGTTGAAACCTAAGTCATTTATTAATAATCTTAATGTTCTGAGTTTATTCTGTTACCTTTTTGACTTAACTACAGTAGCTTTACAACTTTACCTTGTGACAAATATCACCTTGGAAAACTTGTCGAAAAAGCACATTTTGAGCTGTCTTCATTCCCTGCAGTTTTTACTCAGCAGGTGTGTGGTAGTTCCCAGGAATCTGTGTTAAACAAGGATCCAAAGAAATGTTGGTGCAGAGCACTAAGGTTTGCTTTTGGAAAACACTGTTTGAGAGCTTCTGAGGCTTGATTTAGGAAGAGTGTAGGGCCTCTCAATGGAAAGGTCATGCATTTAGAACAAATTTGGGATATAACAACATACTTGGGTTTGTATGAGAATCTTGGAGTAACCCTGATTTTGTTACATAAAAGAGCTTAGGAAACCAAAACAAAAGTTAAACTTTTTTACATTTACTATACAAAAAGTTTTTATAAATCAACAAGGGAAAGATAAATACTTCTTTAGAAAAATGGGCAAAAGGATATGAGCAAACAACTTATGTGAGCAAAATAATCATAGAATGAGAAATTTAGTCAGTTAAAAAATAACACTTGTTTAACCTCTATAGAAATAAGAAATGAGATGGTAATAAAATGATGTTTTTCTTTCAGATTTACAAAGGTAAATATTCACTATTCACTACAAGAGGGTGGGGAAAAGATGTTCTTATGAGTATAAAGTAGTGCAACATGTCTTTACAGTAACTTGGCAGTATCAAAATCCATTAAGAGCCATGCATCATTCAATGTGACAATTCCACTTACAGATGTGTGTCATAAGAAAACAATCAGAGATTCATAAATAGATTTGTCTGCATAAATAATGTTGCAGTGTTGTGCATAGTAATGAAATATTAGAAATAATCTAAAAATATAACACCAAGAGGAACTTATTAAATAAAGAGTGACATGTTTGTATGGTATTTACTTCGGGAAAAGTTCATCATTTATTGGCAAGTGATAAAAGCAGGTTACAACACAGTTGTGTAATGTTATCTTAGTTATTGAAAATATATGAAATAGTGATAGTGTTATAGAAAATGAAGAAGCGAATGACACCCAGGAGGAGGCAAAAGGCTGTTTATTATGCTGGCGGGCCAAAGGGACCGTTGGAGGTTCCAACAAATGGCTGTGAGTCTCGTTTCGGGCGGGTAGATATAGTGCAGTTTGAAGATGTCGTGGTTGAGACAAATGGGGTGGGTGGGTGGAGTTCTGAAGGGGGGCATCCGCCAACCGGGGAGCCGGACTGGGAGAGGAAAGGGGAAATGGATTATCATATCCCGCCAGCTGGGGAGTTGGGCTGGGAAAAGGGGAAAGGGATTATCGTATCTGCCAGCCAGAGAGCCGTGCTGAGAAAGGAAGGTGGAAGTGTCCTGCCAGGTGAGTGCTGGCTGAGAAGGGAAGGGGGAATCGTATCAGGCGCTGGTGGTCCTGTCAGGCAAGGGGGGGCCAGGCCTAGAAGGGGAGATGGGAGTGACCCGTCAGGCAGGAGTGGGGAGTGTCCTGTCGAGTGGGTGCTGAGCACCGGAGGGGAGTGACCCGTCAGGCAGGAGGCAGGAGCTCTGTTGAGTGCTGAGCTTATCAAAGGAGAGTGTCCTTGTCTGGTGAGAGCTGCTGTGAAGGGGTGGTTAGGCGGGTGCAGGAACTGCAAGGGGGGGGGAGGAAAATTTTTCAGTCTCTATATTAATAGTACTTATCTCTGGGTAGTGGGGAGTATGAGTAAGTTTTAACTTTCTCTTTTGAGTTTTTCTGTGGATTTTGTTTTAATAGACTCACATTTCTAATGATTGAAAATAGGTTTAAAATGGTGTGTTTTTCAGTCTCATACTGTTTCAAGTAACATTATTTCTGTCTGAATTCTTTTTGTCACTACTCTCCCTCGGTGAGCCCAAGCAGTCTTAACTTTTACACACCATCTCAGAAGATGGTATTTTGCACATCATGTGTGCAGTGTGACCTTTTCTTGATTCCGGATATGTACTTCTGATTATCTACTTGACTTTCTACTTGAACCATCCAATAGACACCATGCACTAATATGTTTCAATCTGACCTGGAACCTCTTACTTCCCCAATTCTATATACCAGTAGATAGCAACCCTCTTTTTTTCAGGTAGTTAGGCCCAGAAATTGTGAGCAGTCCATGAGCTGGAGAAAAACATAAAATAAAATTCTAATGCACACGTGTGCCTGCCTGCTTACTCGCCTGCCCAGACCTAGTAGTCTGACAAAAACTAGAGAAGTGTGGGAGTATGGCCCCTGGGCACCTTTTTAACTTAATCCTGAAATCACTCCTGAGTTCTACCCTTCGGCCAAAGTGTACACAGACCCAGAAAACAAAATGAGACTAAATAGGTACATCAGTCCAGGGGCAAGGACTAGAAGATTGGAGGGGACAGAAAAGCTGGTAATAGGGAAATCAAGGTTGAGAACGGGAGAGTGTTGACATGACATGGAATTGACAGCCAGTGTCACAAACCAATGTGTATTGATTGTTTAATGACAAACTAGTTTGTAGAGTTTCACCTAAAGTGCAGTAAGAACAAAACAAAACAGGGAGAAAAAAAAATAAAACAGGAATCTGGCCCTTTTTATAAACACCTCCTTTGTTATCACTCTGATCCATAATGCTATGTTCTCTTGCTGAATTGGTTCCTTAGCCTGCTTGTTGGTCTCCCTGTTTTTGCCTTTGCCTTTCGTTAGTCTGTTCTTAGTGCAACAACCATTAAGATGCTGTTAAAAACTCAGGCAGACCATGTTGTTTCTCATCTCAAATCCCTGCCCATTTTACTTGGATGAAAAGCCAGAACCCTTGGGATAGCCTACAAGGTCCACTGTGAGTTGGCCACCCCACTTTTTGCTCCTTTTGACTTCATCTCTTGTTTTCCTTTCCCTTGTTCCCTCTCATCCAGTCAAACTAGCCCCTTCACTGTGAATGTGCCAGGCCCGTAGCACCTCAGGGCCTTTGCACGGACTCTTCCTTTTGTCAGAAAAGCATTCCCTCAGTTAGCCTCACCTGGCTGCTCCGTTTCATATGATAAGTCTGCTCCTTCACACTTTCTGTTCTCTTTCCGTGGTTTGCTTTTCCCTAAGCACTTGCTTATATTTTAGCTATTTTCTTCTATTTCCCCTTTCCTGCCCTTGAATGTGAACTCTGTTACGGGGGCATGGCTTTTCATTTGTTTTATTTTTACCTTATAACCCCAGGATCTAGAAGAGTGCCTGGCTAACTACTCCTCCATGCTGACACCTAGGTAAGCATAAAAACATAATACTGTACCCCCAAGCCCCCCCAAAACAAAGCAGCTCTCAAAAACTCAGCCAGTCCCCTCTACTTTTTTCGAGTCAAGAGCATGATTATTTATGCATAGAACATACTAATTTAATCATTTAAAAAAAACACAGTTCACGTACATTTATCCTATTTAGAGATTTATCCTGTTATCCTATTTTTAATGAGGAGGTGCAATTTTCAGTATGTGTATATCCAGAGCAGAGAAGCAACCACTCACTCATTTTGATTTACATTGAGAACACAGGCCTTGAAACTGGAAAGTCATGATCCTTTTGACTTTTTGAGTTTTCACCAGGGGATGTCAAGCATACCTGTGGTAAAATGAATAATATGGTGACGACAAAATTGTATCCATTTCAAGTCATAAAATACCAGTTGTTAACTAGATATGGAAATCTCTCTTTATGTGTACTCAGGAACTTGAATTTCTGAGTTATTTAGGTCACTGACTCTGAAATGGGGTCATCTATAAAGCAGGTTGGCATCTGTATTTTTTGCTTTGTTACCAAACCCTCTCTTTCAAACTATAAGAGAAATATGTATACACCTTGATGTCCTTCCCATTGTGGGCCATCAGAGTCCCTTGAAATGAGCATGCGTGACTGCACAACTAGCTTACCTGACCCGTAGACCAATTAGGTGATTATGTAGCCCACAGAAATACTTGAGCATGCAATACAGCTGTTGTAGACAGTGGACATTTATTTGGATGTTTTCTCTTGTAACAGTTTTCTGGTTTAATTTTTGTTTATTGCGAAAGGGGGAAGCAGTGAGTGGTCTGAGTTCTGAGTCTGGCATTGCCGCATCTGCTGTGTGGACAGTCGGAATGGCTGTGTGTTTGAGAGCAGAAGAGAAGTATCCTCTGGGGCAAGTACTAACGATGCTAATAACACTTGGCTCATTTTATCTCTCAATGTGAGTGTACAGACCCTTTTCCTTGGGTGTTTTAACAGGCATGGGTGGATCTTCACTCATATCTCTTTGGCACTACTAGGGAATTCCTCTGGCCAGAGGGCCAGGGCATTAACACTCTTGTGGGTAGTCTACAACTTTGACAAACGGGAGTTGGTGGAGCAACTTTGAGGTATGTTGTATCATGTCCCCGGGGACAGGATGGAGCTGTTGCTCACTGTGGTAACCTTTTCATGCATGCGATGTGAATTTCCGTCTTGCTTTTCTTGTCTTTCTTTCTGGCTTCCCTCCTGGTGTTACCAGGGTAGGTAGCTGCCGTTGAGTTGGTCCCAATTCGTGGCAGTCCCATTCATGATGGGATGAAATGCTTCCTGGTCTAGTACCGTCTCCGTAACTGGTTTTGGAACTGACTGTTGAGATCCATGAGGTTTTCTTTGCTGATTTTTGGCAGTAGAGTTGGAGGCCTTTCCTCCTAATCCTTCTTAATCTGTAGGTTTTGCTAAAACCTGTTCAGCATCAGAGTAACCTGATGACAGGTAGAATTGAACCAGGGTTTTTTATAAAAGTCAAGAAGTTTTCCACTGAACCATTGCTGCTCCTGCTGCTGGACAGAGTTGGAGGAAGCCTCTAAAATATACCTTTAACATTTCAGTTCTCTTCTCAGGCCTGCTGCTGAGGAGCCCTAACTTGAGTCAGGGACCATCTCAACTTTTCAGGCAAATGATGAAGTCTTTTAAGAATAGTTATTTGCTCATGAACCACTAGACCACGTTTACTGATAATTTGTTAAACAACACAAATACTCACTGCCTGCCTCAGTAATGAAATTCATAATAAATACGTTTCCAATAAGTGGATCATTGGATTTTTGTCATGAATCAGAAAGCCTTGTATGAAGGTCACAGAATCATTTTGTTTCACATGAATCTTTTATTTCCCATCTTTATGAAGTAATGACTCATGAGTAATGTGGGAATGCTGTTGTGGGGGATGACTCTGCCTGCAGCTGTCATCCAGAAACCAGTTTTCAGGTGTTTAAAGGTAAACTGTACTTTGCAAAAACCACAAAGGTGTCTGACTAACAGATTAGAACCAATGTAATAGCTATAGACCCTTGTTCCTAAATTGAATAGCAGATTCCTCTTAGTTAAGGAAACTGGTTCATCAGCTTCCGCTCTTATGAATTTAAAATGTAAGAAAAAGTTATAAACTTACATTTTAATGTGTTTATAAATGACCTGTCATCAGCAAGCTGTTTTAATATACAGATGACTTTGTGTTCCAGGGAGGCTTTAAATGAGTCATGATAATGTAGTAGTAATGACAGTCATTGAAATTTATTGAAGGCTTACTCTGTGCCCATCACTGGGTCAACAGTTTTGTGCATTAATGCTTAAAACGATTTCCTAGAAGTTTTTGAAACCCCATTTACAGATGAGGAAACTGAGCGCAGAAACACTAATGATTTCCACAAAGTGACATAGGTAGTATCAGAGTTGGTGTTGGAATCTCTGTCGTTCTCTTTTGAACGCTCATGTTTATTTTACACTATTGTGAGGAGATCCTAAGATCTTGACCTGCTCATTTTTTTGTATAGTTCTATGTTCTTGTGTTTCTAACTATTATACTACCAGGGTTTCCTTTTTTGTCCCTTTCCCGACAACTGGTGTCTGCACTCACCTTCTATAACTGAAGGAAGTTTATCTTTTGAATCTGTGCTATGCTGCCAGTGTGTTATTCCTACCGTTGCATAAAGAATCTACTGGTATTGCAGTCCTCGTAGCTCCATTATCCTTTATAGCCTGAGCTCTCTGAAGAGTGAATACCATGGTGCTGATTTCCTTGTGGGCAAGTCTAATTGACAAAGAGTTGACTTTTAAAAATTGTTCTCGGCCGTTTGGCAAGCCCGCTGATGTCTGTGTTTCTGCCTCATTGACTTGAGAATGTCTGATTTCTGCTTCCTGGAGGTGGCTTCTTATTACAGCTTGAGTAAGGAGATGCTCATGAACAATTTTATCACATCAGTTTTGTCTTCAAAAACACTTTTCATGGTTCCACATTGCCTTTGAATAAAGTCAGGATACCCTAACAAAGTGTTCAGAGACTTGTTAGCTGTCTGCTAAAAAGGACTTGGCTACTTATCCAGAGGTCAGCAGTTCGAATCCACCAGCTGCTCTTTGGAAACCTAGTGCTGCAGTTCTCTGGTGTCCTGTAAGGTCGCTGTTGAGTTGGATTTGACTCTGCAGCAATGGGCTATGGGTACAGTTTTTCTTCCTAGACACACAGTGGACTGCATTTCCCAGCACTGTTGATATGTGGAGTGGCCATGTGACTTACCTCTAGCCAATGGTGAGGGCTGAAGTAATATGTGTCATTTTGAGGGAAGGCCTTTAAGAGGAGGCTGAATCCCTTCCTCGGACCTTTCCCCTGGTGACTGCTGGGTGCAGAAGAGAACATGGCACCGTGGCTGGGGTTGCCAAGTTTTTTCTGCAGAGGGCCAAATAGTAAGTGTTTCAGGCTTTGCCTGGAGTGTGCATCTCTGTCACATATTCATTTTTTTCTTTTCATTATTCATTTTTTTTCTTTTACAAGTTATAAAAAGTATAAAAGTCATTGTGAACTCACTGTGGTACAGAAGCAGACTGTATGTATTTGCTGACCCCTAACTTAAAGGGTGGTGGAACCACAAGGTAGAAGGAATCTGGGTGTCTGCATCACTATGTGGAGGGGTGTCACTTGCTAATCTAGACACTTTTGCTGTACACAGTTGAAAGAAACAAACATAATATGTTTGAGCCATTATATACTTTGAGCTTATTATGACTATCACATAGACTATTTGTGATGTAATGGTTAAGTGCTATGGCTGCAAGCTAAAAGGTTGGCAGTTCAAATCCACCAGCTACCCCTTAGGAACTCTGTGGGGGCAGTTCTACTCTGTCCTATAGGGTTGCTATGAGTACTTGATGTTAGTAGAGTTTTCTTCTTGTTGGTGGGTGTTTTTTTATTTTTATTTTTTAGGATTGGACTCCAACTCAAGTGTCCATACATGTTTCTCATCTTTTTTTTTTTTTTTTAGATTCATGTTGGCCAGACTACAATACTTTCTACTTCTTCAGTACATACGGTCCTTACCGATTCCCATCAATTTCAGTTTGTGATTCCTCCCGGGTATAAGGTTGCTCTCTCTCCCATTTCTTTGAAATCCTTCTGCTTGAAGACCTATCTTAAATACTACCTCCTCTAAGAAATCTTCCATGATCTCTTCCTTTGAACTGGAAGAAAATAGAAAAATAATGTTTTTTTTGAGATCTAATATTTCCTTTTACCTGTCTTACAGGTATTGTGTGATCTTCTGCCTAATTGGATAGTAGTTTATGGACATGCCTTTAGCTCTGTTAACACAATGTTAGCTTCAAGAGGTGATGGGCTTAAGCATCTTGAAGAAACACTATCATATAAAATCTGGCTCATTGGAAGCTTCTCCCTTAGGGAGTAGGTGTAACCTTATAGGAAAACCCTGATGGTGTAGTGGTTAAGTGCTCTCTGGCTGCTAACTAAAAGCTCCACAGTTCAGATCCACCATGCACTCCTTGGAAACTCTGTGGGGCAGTTCTACTCTGACCTATGGGGTTTCTATGAGTCAGAATTGACTCAATGTGGCAGTATAGCTCTTAGGTCAGAAATTGGGTATAGTTAAAAATACTGTTGATAAATCCCATAAGTAAGCAATACAATGGACAGTTGAATCTAGGAGCCATGCTGCACTAAACATAGTTAAGTGATAGTGGTTGTAGCTATTTGCCCAAATGTGAAAGAAAATGGGACTAGTGACTGCCTCTGAGGCCCGTGAGCTTACTGAGTGGGATAGCTGACACCGTATTTACCAGCATCTTTGTTTCTTGGTGGATTTTACAGTTGAGTTCCTCAGATTTATCTATCTACAGTGGCATCCTTTCAGTAAACACGTGACTTAAGTAAATTGTTTTACCATGTATTTTCTTCTTGTAATAACCATTTGGGGGATAGAGTAATTGTTTTTGATAATCACACTGAGAGAGTGGAAGGGAAGAGGCTGCTGAAGGTGCCCTTGAACTCCTGAGATGGAGCAATGTGCTGCAGGACAGCTCCTGGAAAAACTCCAGGGGAGAAGTCCTCCTGGGCTGCAAGCCAGTCCCTGCCAGGGAAAGGACTGACGAGTGGAGAGGGAAAGAAAAAGTCAAGCTCCAGCTGAATGTTTCTGGGTCCATCTTAAGATGTAATGGAGATAAGGACGCTGAAAAGCAAAATGCTGTGAGCTTGAGGTTCTAAGTCTTTTTTTTGAAGGGATCCCTTTCTTTTAGGGTCAGTTAACATGCAGATTTCTATAACCAGTTGTCAGAGATGCTTTGAGAGTTGAAAGGGAGCTATGCTGAGCATCACTGGCTTTAATCCCCTTAACTTATTTGATGTGAGATTTATATCACGGAAAGTGTGAGGTTCTCTGTTTCCATGTGGTCTTTAACCTCAGAAGCTAAGCATCTCAGGGGAGCTAAGAATATCTTAGAGTTGCTAGTTTCTGGCCCTCAGACCAGCTCCCTCGAAGCAGGCACAATTATCTTAAGTTTCTGTTCCTTGGTGGAAACCCTGGTGGCATAGTGGGTTAAGTGCTCCATCTGCTAACCCAAAGATTGGCAGTTCAAATCTGCCAGGGACTCCTCGGAAACTCCTCTGGCGGTTCTCCTCTGTCCTATAGGGTTGCTATGAGTAGAATCGACTTCAGTGGCAAAGGGTTTGGTTTTTCTTTTCTTTTTTATTTCTCTATGTCAGCACCAGCCTATAGGTCTTTCTGTGATGATGACAGTGTTCTGTATCTGTGCTGTCCCATGTGGTGGCCATTATGGTTGTGTTCCATTGAGTTGACTCTGACTCTTAGCCACCCTGTAGGACAGAGTCAGGTTTCTCCTAGGCTTTAACCTTTGTAGGAGCAGACCACCAGCTGTTTCCTCCTGTAGAACCACTGCAGGGGTCTAACAGCCAATCTTAGAGTAAGTAGCCTAGCTCTTCACTACTGAGCTTACAAAGACTTCCTTTGTGGTATATGTAGCAGTATGTACTTGAAAGGCAATTAGTGAAAATTGTTCCACTGGATTTCAGTGATTCAGTAAAGAAAATGTGTTTCTCATTGATGATTGTATTTCTGTGGATTACATGTTGAAATAATGTTTCAGTTATGTTAGATTAAATGCAACATATTGTTAATTTCATTTGTTTCTTTTTCTTGTTTTTAGTGTAGTTGCTAGAAACTTGAAGGTCCCCATGTGGCTTCAGCTCTGCTCTCAAGAACGTTGCTGTTGAGTTGGCTGGAGTGAAATTTTTGTACTTTGCTTTCTCCTCGTCTAAATCCCAGAGGTAGAACAAACCAAAAGCCTTTTTAAATCTTTAAATAGAAATTAAACTTCGGAAAATGTGAGCTTATGTTTACTCGGACTTAGGGAGCTTTGCTGCTGACCGAAAGACTGGAAGTTCAAATCTGCCAGGCACTTCTTAGAAATGCCATGCCAGTAGTACTCCTTTGTTCTGTTGGGTCACTATGAGTCAGCATAGACTTGCTGTCAGCAACTATAAGTCAGCATAGACAGCCAGTTTGATGTTCTTGATTTTTGACAAGTGTGGTGCCATTATCTTTTTTTTTTTTTTAAATAAGGAAACATAGCTGAGAGACAAGGAAGTGAAGAGATGTTCACAGGATTGTTTAACATACCCCTTCCATGATTAGTACTGTGTATTTCTTTTAGTTTTTACCTTGTAGCTTTGTAATGAAAACCCTAGTGTTGTAGTGGCTAAGAGCTATGGGTGCTAACCAAAAGGTTGGCAGTTCCAATCCATTAGCCACTCCTTGGAAACTCTGAGTGGCAGTTTCACGCTGTCCTGTAGGGTTGCTATGAGTCACAGTCCACTCAGCAGCAGTGTACCCACCCCGCCTGCATCCCGGGCTTTGTGAATGCTTCTGAGGTAAGAATGAGCTAACTGACCTCTGTGCTTACATTTAATTCAGGGGATATTAATGGATCCGTTTTTGTTTACATTTCATTAGATGACATAATTTACCATGCTAGGGAACCATTTGGATATGCTGAGAAGTGTGGTGAGAACAGACATCTATCTGTATATTGCTTCTCTCTGATATGAATATTTTTTAGGTACAGATTCTTTAAGGCTATAGACTTTTTTGGCTTCTTAAAATTTTTGATATTTAGCCTGGGACATTTGCCTAATGAAGTGAGAAATATAAACTAGTAGTATTCATGAAAAGAAGTTACTGAGACTCTGAGTATATATTTTAAGAAGTAGAAAACATACATTTTTGGCTCATTTGAATTAAGGGAACAAGAGTATATAATGAAAAGATACAGTGGATGAAATTGACATTCTCTCTTTTCTGCTTTCCTTTGAGAGTTTCAATAGAAAGCCATCTTGTCAATGAGGAACACAATGCTTCTCCAGTTTTCTGTTGAGTGCTCTCAGTGGTATTTTGGTAGGCTCTTTTCCTTTGAAAAATCTCTTCTCTTGCCAAATTGCCCTCCAGAAGTGGTCTCCCAGGACTGGAAGAGATTGGCTGAATGTTGCAAATAAAAATCTGGGATCATTTCTGTGGATACAGAAAGGACCACTGGGAAGAGTGCAGGGAATCTACAGACCAGGGCTATCTGGAGGGCTGGTTGTGGATAGAGGGTGAGTGGAAACCACTTATGGTACGGGTGGGTTATGTGGATGATGTGTTTTTCTTTTTTTCCCCTTTGTTATGATTGAATTAAAATACACACTCCCATAGAAACCTGCATGCCCACCTATATGCAGCTCCCACCATGCTCCCTGCCTGGTGACAGCACACTCCTCCCTTCCATTCCATACATGTCTTGTCCTCCCAACGATCTTCTATCCCTTCCTGTCCACCTACTCCCCCACCTCCAGTAAGAAGTCATCAGGACAGCATCGTATAGATGCATAGAACCATAAAGTGCACACATGATATGGTCACTCTGTCTTACCAAGTCGTATCCATTCCTGTCTGAAGAGCTGACCTCCATTATGATTCATTGACAGGGGCAGCATCCGGGCTAGAGGCCACACCCCCAGGGGAACTTCAAGGCCCCTGGACCATCAATTGCGGTCTTTTAGTGGAGATCTCAGGGTGCACCTCTTTCCATTCTTGTGTTGCCAGTGAGACTCAACACTGTGAGCCCAATCACGGCCACCACAAGTTGATGCAGTCACCCACTCACGTGGCTGTCTGTCTTCTGGGCTTTCCTTCCAATGTGTCATCTTGGTGCTTGATGATCATCCACTCCCGCTGAACTGAGACCATTTGCTGTACCCTCATATCGCAGCTTGGCGGCTCCTAAGATCCCAGATGCCACTTACCAACATGGGGTCCCAAAGGCCCTCATTAGCAAAATGCTAGTTTTGCCTTGATTTCCCCTGAGAGCATGGTCCCTGGCCCCCCACCCCAGCTACTCTGTCCCTGCTATATTGGTTTAAGACGGGAGGAGTAATCATGTTATATTGAAGTCCAGTTAATATCGATCTTCTTTCTAATGTGCGCTGTCCCACATCTCACCCAACCAAGTTTCTATCAACTATCTAATCTAAAGCCTGCTCCCATCGCACTCCCTCCTCACCCTTGCAGCCGTCAAAGTCTTTTCTTCTATTCATGAGTCTGTTTTTAAGTTCTTGTCGTAGGAATCTCATACATTATTTGTCCTTTTTTCGCTGACTACATTCACCCAATATAATGTCCTCCAATTGAAACCAGGTTGTGAGATGTTTCCTAAAATCATTGTTCTTTATCATTGCATAGTGTTCTATTGAGTACATATGCCATAGTTTACCTATCCATTCCTCTGTTGTTGGGCATCTGGGTTGATTCCAGCCTTTTGCTATTGTGGACTGTACTGCGATGGACATTCACGTGCATATATCAGTTGGTGTGAATGGCCTTGATTCTGTAGGATACATTCTAAGCAGTGGGATTACTGGGTCACATGGTGTATCTGTATCCGGCTTTTTAAGGAAGCACCAGATTGCTTTCCAAAGAAGTTGCACCGTTTTGCAGTCCTACCAACAGTGTAGAAGAGTTCCCATTTCTCCACAGCCTCTCCAGCATTTGTTGTTTTGTGTTTGTTGGATCATGGGGTGAGATGGTATCTCATTGTCGTTTTGATTTGAATTTCTTTAGTAGCTAATGATTGTGAGCATGTCTGCATGTGTCTTTTGGCTGCCTGGATCTCCTCTTAAGAGAAGTATCTGTCCATCTCGTTTGCCCATTGCTTAATTGGGTGATTTATCTTTTTCTGATTGCTGTTTTGTAGTACTTTATAGATTATGGAGATCAGGCATTGATCTGACATGTAGTCACCAGACATTGCTTCCTATTCTGAAGGTGGCCTTTTAATTCTGTTAATAAAGTCTTTGGATGAGCAAAAGTGTTGGATTCTTATAGTTCCTATTTATCTGTTTTCTGTTGTTTGTGGTTGGTTTGACAGATTTTGAAGTCTCTCTATATTATGTATTAAAGCTTCCGTTGTTGTTCCTACTTTTTCTTGGATGAGCTTTATCGTTTTAGATTTGATATTTAGGTCTTTTATCCAGTTGGAGTTGGTTTTGGCATAAGGTGTAAGATATGGGTCTTGTTTCAATTTATTGCAGATGGATATCCAATTTTACCAGCACCATTTGTTGAAGAGATTGTTTTTACCCCAGTTTAACGTCTCAGGGCCTTTGTCAAGTGTCACCTGTTCATAGGAAGATGGTGTCATCTCCAGGGTCTCAATTCTGTTCCATTGATCTATGTCTGTTTTTGTGCCTGTACCAGGCTGTTTTTACTACTCTGGCAGTGTAATAGGTTTTAAAGTCAGGTAGTGAGAGGCCTTCCAGTGTGTTCTTCTTTAGCAGTGCTTTACTTATCCAGGACTTCTTCTCTTTCCAAAGTTGGTGATTTGTTTCTCCATCTCATTAAAAATGTCACTGGAATTTGTATTGGGATTGCATTATATGCATAGATTGCTTTGGGTAAAACAGACATTTTCATGATGGTAAGTCTTCTTATCCACGAGCAGGGTAGGTTTCTCCATTTATGTAAGTCTCTCTTAGTTTCTTGTAGTAAGGACTTGTAGCTCTCTTTGTAAAGGTCTGTTATTTCTCTGGTTAGATGTATTCTTAGGTACTTTATCTTCCTAGGGGCTATAGTAAATGGTATTGATTTGGTGATTTCTTCATTACTAATCTCATTGTTGGTATAAAGGAATCCTATTGATTTACTGATGTTTGCCTTGTATCCTGAGACTTTGCCAAACGCTTCTATCAGTTTGAATAGTCTACTTATAGATTCTTTAGGATTCTCTGCATATACAATCATATCATCTGCTGGTAGAGAGATTTTTACTTCTTCTTTGCTAATGCAGATGCCCTTTATTTCTTGGTCTTGTCTAAATGCTCTGGTTAGAACTTCTAGTACAGTGTTGAATAGGAGAGGTGAGAGTGGGCATCCTTGTCTAGTTCCTGTTCTCAAGGGAAACTGTTTCAGTCTCTCTCCATTCAGGATGACGTAGGCAGCTGTTGTCTTCGTAGAAATGGCCCTCATTGCATTGAGGAATTTGTTGTCTATTCCTATTTTGCTTAGAGTTTTTAGCATGAATGGGTATTGGACTTTATTGCCGAGGCCTGTCACCCACAGAAGCCTCTATAAGCAAAGTCTCACGCCTATGTGATGGTGGGCGGATGCATCCCACCCTTGACATATTTTTTGGCCTTGCTCTCCCTGATAATATTTTGCATCCTAATTAAGTCTTCCTCAAAAATACCCCCTCATCTCCTGGCATAAGGATTAAAGAAGATGCCTTCTAAGAAGGGTTTTACAACCCCCTTGGCTTAATGAATCCCGACACAGAATGCCCAGCCCAGGAACGCCCAGCCCGGGAATGCCCAGGCTGGCCCAGCCTCACTGGCTTCCCCCAACTGCACATCCCCCTCCACATGTGAAAAACTAGATTGCAGGAAGGCCCTGGGAAGCTCCCCAGGGACGACCCCCTGCACAGCTCTTAGATATAGACATCCCATTCCCTGCATCAGGAAGATGGATAGGCTCCGAAGTCTATTATATTTGCTATGGCAAATGAGTAAATACTAAAGAAATACCCTTTTTAGAACGGCTTAAGAAAGACATAGGGTGGGGGACGGACAGTAGGTGTTTACTGTCCCCACAGGAAGAGATAAAATAAAGAGCAAAGAAGGAACAAATAGAGACAGCCAGATTATCCTCCTGCATCTTTTAACCTTGAGGTATAGATAGAGCTAATTGAGCTCGAGGCATAACCTTGTTTTCACTGTTGATTATAACCACAATATACTTGCCTCGGGCTATTACCTAAAAAACCCTAATGATTAACATGAAAAAATACCACAAGGTATCAGCCAACAGCTTATGTGGTCAAAGAAATCATGTCACTCACTGAATGTATAAAAAATAAAGAAAGACAGGCCCTGACGGGCTGCCAATTCCCAGATTCCTGGTTGTCTCAGTCTGATTTCTTTCTTCGCCGATGCCACCCATCCCTCCATGATCCCAGACCCTGCTGAGGCTTCTCCTGGCACTTTATCAAATGCCTTTTCTGCATCGGTAAACAAAGTCGGATGATTCTTGTCTTTTGTGTTATTTATGTGATTGATCACATTAATTGTTTTTCTGATGGTGAACCAGCTTTGCATCCCTGGTATGAATCCAACTTGGTCATGGTGGATTACTTTTTGGATATGTTGTTGACTTCTGTTGGCAAAGATTTTGTTGAAGATTTTAGCATGTGGATTCATCAGTGATATAGGTCTGTAGTTCTCCTTTTTTGTTGGGTCTTTCCCTGGCTTTGGTATCAGGGTTATGCTGGCTTCATAGAATGAATTTGGGAGTATTCCATCCCTTTCTATACTATGAAATAGTCTCAGTAGTATTGGAGGTAACTCTTCTCTAAAAGCTTGGTAGAATTCTGCAGTGAAGCCATCTGGGCCCAGGCTTTTTTTGGTTGGTAGTTTTTTGATGACTCTTTCAATCTCCTTTGTGATGGGTTTATTAAGTTGTTCTGCTTCACCTTGTGATAATTTTGTTAGGCAATATGGATCAAGGAATTTGTCCATTTCCTCTAGGTTTTCAAATTTGTTACAATACAGTCTTTGATAGTATTGTTATGATATTTTTGATTTCTGTTGGATCTTGTCTTAGGCTGGGTTTTCTAGGGAAGCAAAGTCAGTAACACGTGTAGGTACAAGGAAAGATTTATAATATATATATAGACAGACAGATAGATACAAATATAGGGAACAGCTCATGTAATCACAGAAGCTGAATGTCCCAAGCTCTGGCACAAGCCTCACGTGTCCACGGAAGCTGAGGAACCCAAGGTCAGCAAGTCAGAGACCAGAGTTGCAGATCACCGGTTGTGTAGGTCAGTGGATCCCAAGCTGGTAGCGAGACGAAGCGACAGAGGCTGGAAGTTGGTGGATCCCAAGCTGGTGGTGAGACGAAGTGACAGAGGCTGGCGAATCCAGGATTGGCAGGTCAGGGAGCAGGACTGGGCAGAGGCTGGCGAGCGCAGGATCGGCAGGTCAGGGAACAGGACTCTCAAGTGCTGACTGTAAGGACTGATGAGCCCAACAGCTGCTAGCTTCAGTCCTGGAACCAGACGCTCAAAGAAGAGAGCAGGAGCTCCTGGCCACGTGAGCGATCAGCAGCCGTAGTCCAAGGTCACGAGATGAGAGCCGAGGGGCAGGGAGCCACCACAAACCCCGCCCTGCCACTTAATACAGCAGCCAAATAGGTAGTAGCCAAGTTGACATAATCCTGACCACCACAGATCTGTTATGACAACTCCTCTCTCATTTCTTATTTAGGTTATTTGTTTTCTTTCCTATTTTTCTTTAGTAAGTTTAGCCAATGGTTTGTCCATTTTGTTGATTTTTTAAAAAGTCAGCTTTTAGTCTTTTCAGTTTTTTCAGTTGTTCTTCCATTCTCTAATTCATTTAGGTTCTGCTCTAATCTTTGTGATCTGTTTTCTTCTGGTGCCTAAGGGTTTCCTCTGTTGTCCTCTCTACTTGTTCAAGCTGTAGGGATAGCTCCTTGATTTGGTTTCTTTCTTCCTTCCAGATGTGTGCATTTATGGCAATAAACTGACCTCTGAGCACTGTTTTTATTGTATCCCATAGATTCTGGTAGGAAGTGTTTTCATTCTTATTCAAATCCATAAATTTCTTTATTTCATCAATAACCCATGGGTTTTTGAGCAAGATATTGTTCAGCTTCCATGAGTTCCACTTTCTATCTATGTTTTTTCTGCTATTGGTTTAGACTTTTATCACTTTATGATCTGAGAAGATGCTTTGCGTTAACTCAATGGTACGGATTTTGTTGAGAATTGCTTTATGTCCTAACACATGGTCTATTCTGGAGAATTTTCCATGTGCAGTGGAGAAGAAGGTGTGGTTGTCTGCTGATGGATAGAAGTTCTGTGTATGTCGATAAGTTCTAGTTGGTTAATTGTGGCAGTAAGATCTTCTGTGTCTTTATTGAGCTTTTTTCTAGACGATCTGTCCAATATTAAGAGTGGAGTTTGAAGTCTCCTCTATTGTTGTGGAGTGATCTATCTCATTTTTGAATTAGATGTATTTAGATGCTGGAATATTAGGTGCATAAATGTTTAATATTGCTAAGTCCTGCTTGTGTATTGAACTTTTCAGTGATAAATAGTGTCTATCTTTGTCTACGATGGTGGATTTCACATTAAAATCTATTTTATTTGAGGTTAGAATTGCCACCCCTGCTTTTCTTTGTTTATTGTTTGCTTGATATATATTCTTTCATCCTTTAATTTTCAGTTTGTTCCTGTCTTTAAGTCTAAGGTGAGCTTCTTGTAGGCAACATATGGATGGGTTGCATTGTTTGATCCAAGATGTCACTCGATGTCTCTTTATTGGAGCATTCAGTTCATTCACCTTCAGTGTAATTATTGATAGGTATGTGTTCTGTCCTGTCATTGTGGTATGTTTATTTTTGTGTTAATGTTTTCTCTATTGTTCTTATTCATGTGTTCTAGGAGATTCTTCTTTGTGAGTTGATTTTTCACTTTTATCAGAGTTGGTTTTGTGGTTGTTGAGATTCCTGTATTATGTTTCTTGGTTTGATATGTTGCATCTTTATTGTGCTTTGCTGCTGCCCTGTGATCCCCCTTAATAAACTATGTATAAACTCAGTTTTAATTACTACCAGTCTTATTAACTTCCTGTCCATCTGGAAGGACTGTAACAATGGTAATACTTCTCTTTTTGATATCCTAGTTTTTATCATATCATCACTGGATCATTTCTTTCACTATTATAGCTTTGATTGAGTTTGGAGCCTCCCGTAACTGAGTAGGTTTCTGGGTGATGTCCTTCTTTGCTTCTAAAATATAAAGGCTTTGAATGTGTCATGCCACTGTCTCCGTGCCAGCATTGTTTCTGCTGAGAAATCTGATGAAAGCCTACAGGGTTTCCCTCTGAATGTTAGCTTTTCTTTGAGTCTTACTGCCTTTAAGAGTTTCAGCTTATGTTTCATTTTTTTTAAGCTTGATTATAATATGTCTTGGAGTCTTTCTTTTGAGATCTGTATTGAATGGTGTTCAATATGCATCTTGGATATCTATAGTCTCTTCTTTCATAATTTCTGAGTTTTCTGTCAGCATCTCAGCAACAACATTCTCTGTGTTCTCAGATGTCTTGCCGTGTTCATGAACTCCAAGCAATTGTAGATTGTTCCTCTTAGTAGAGTCCCACATGCTTCTTTGTTTTTCCTGTTTGTTTCTTCTGATTTCTCCTCATAGATGCTGGAGTCAGTAGTTCTGTTTTCCAAGCCAGAAAGTCTGTTTTTCATTTGTTCGATTCTGTTTTCTTGGCTTTGAATTGAAGTTTCTATCTCTTTGATTTTGTTCTTGATCTGTTGGATTTCCGAGTACTGGTGTTCCATCAGATGAAACAGCTTGCTTAATTTTTCATTTTGCTGTGTTGCATTTTGTATAAGGTCTAGAAGGACTCTCTATATAATCCTTTTGTATTCACCTTCCAATAGTTTTGGAAAGGTTTCACCGTGAGTCGGATCCCACTCGATGACATTTGACTGCCTTGGCTTCCTCATCTGGGAAGTTATTTGGTGGCACTCTGAAGCTGTGGGTGATTTCTTGGTTACGCTTTTCTCCAGGGTGTGTTGCTTTTGGGGCATCATGTGAGTCAATAGAGGCTGGGAGAGATGCTGTGAGGATGGACCACAGTTGTTTCTGTAGGCCATCTTAAAATGAAGGGTAGAAGGTATCTGAAAGCTTTCAAAGTCAGTCAGGTTTTCAGGTGTAAAGGTCCCTCTTCCAGGCTGGCAAAGTAAGCACTCAATATCCAACCCCACATGTTGTAAACTAGTTCAAAATACAGAGAGGCTACTGCCCTGCTGGCCTCTGCTGTGAGGTCTCAGCTGTAGGTGACACTGTGTTGAATACTGCTTTATGGCTGGAAAAGTGCTTTCCTCCAGGCAGGTGCTGCCTCCCAGCCTAGGAATTAGTTCCCGCTGAGGCCTCTGTATGGGCATATCCACCTCCCAGTGGAACAAGATGGCGTCCTGCACAAGCTGTATGCCTGCCTCAGTACAAAGGTGCTGAGAAGCACAGAGTCCAAAGCTTGGCTCTCAAAATATGGCAATTTCGCCTGTCGATCCCACCAGCAGTGAGTCTGAGATTAGGTGCTAATCAAGTCCCAGCTCTGTCCGCTGGCTAAGACAGAGAAAAAAAAGTTAAAATGACGAGTTACCTTTGGTCTGTGAAAGCCAGCACTCACATAGAGCAGGGGTTAGTGAAAGAGAGGAATTTTTCTGTTCAGTGGTATGAAGTCCAAATTAACAGCCGTATGCCATGTCCAAGGACTCACTAGGTATCCAGAAGATTCCATTTAATTATCAATACAGGTCTTGGTTTCCAGAGAGATGTAGGGAGACGTGTGTTTAGTTTTCCATCATGACTCTACTCCCCCAAATGATGTGTAGTTTTATTGTAGACTTACTGTTTTGAGAAAAATTGTGCAGCAAGTACAGAGCATTTCCCTATAGCTTCTCTCTATTCTGAGCACTGTTTCTCTTATCTTTAATAATTGGAGAATAATAAGATTACTAACAGTCTTGAAATTGTTTGGTACATAGTGTCATAGGTGACCTAATATTACTGTATTACTAAAAAGGTCTAGTTTCCATCAGGGTTTGCTCTTGGTGTTGTACAGTTCCATGGGTTCTGACAGATGCATGATGTCATGTATTTACCATTGTAATATTGCAGAGAATAATTGCACTGCCCTGATGATGGCCTTGAGCCGCCTCATCATCTGTTCCCCCTCGCTCTTGACCCCTGGAACTGCCTTGAAGAGTTTCCAAGCAGCACACAGTGGATTGGAACTGCCAACCTTTTGGTTAACAGTAAAAAATAAAAACAACAAACAAACAGTGCAATCAAGTTGATGCCGACTCATAGTGATGTTATAGGTCAGAGTGGAACTTCCCCCTATAGAGGTTCCAAGGTGTAGCTGGTGGATTTGAACTCCTGACCTTTTGATTAGCAGCCATAGCACTTAACCCATACACCACCAGGGTTCGTATTGGTTAGCAGTAAAGCTCCCTAAATGAAGACAAACATAAGCTCAGCTCATTCCAACCTATGATGGGCATTTTTTTCTTTACTCTTCACAATCAGGCAAAGACAAAGAAATTAATGATGTTAGGCTAATATAAAAACTACATGCCCCTGGTATTGTCAGATTGTTCTGACACATACTAATTGGAAATGAATGCTACTTGTAGTCTTCCCTATTCTCCACTTGTTAAGGTTAGAAAGCATTGAACCCACTTGTTGTAGTCTCAAAACCTTTCTTTCATCGGCCATACCATTTTTTTACCACCCCAGAATGTAGTTCTTATGTTTTTCAGCTGTTTTTGCCTTAACATGTTCAGCAGTTTTTTCCTTAGCCTGAAAATCTCTCAAGCTTCAAGACTATCTCATGGAATGATAAAAAGATCACTCAGTGCCAGTAAATGACAGTGAAACAAGGATACATTTAAATAGAAAAATGTCAATATTTTCTTGCTGGAAAATTAGGGTTACTATGATTCTGTGAAAGTGTCATAATTTTTCTGGGCTAAGAGATTCTTTTGGCCAAGACCTGTTCAGAGTGCTCTGTTGGATGGTCGCACTAATGAGGGAGTATTTGCGGTTCTGTGATGCTTGAGGACTTGACAATATGGAAGACTCAGTCTTTATTTATTTATTCTCTTTTTAGTATTTTATTGTGCTTTAATGGAAACCCAGGTGGTGTAGTGGGTTAAATGCTATGTCTGCTAACCAAAAGGTCAACTGTTCAAATCCACCAGGTACACCTTGGAAACTCTATGGGGCAGTTCTACTCTGACCTATAGGGTTGCTATGAGTCAGACCTGACTCAGTGGCAGTGGGTTAGGTTTGGTTTTTTATTGTGTTTTGAGTGAATTTGTCATATAAAAACTTACACATAGTTGTACATATAACTTACACATAATGTTACACATAACTTTAGATGCTCTCCCCACACTCTGACAGCATATTGCTCCTTTCCACTCTGTGTTTGCTGTGTCCATTCAACTAGCTCCTGTCCTGCTCTGTCGTCTCATCCTGCCTCTAGGCTGGAGCTGCCCAGTTTGTCTGATGCATCTACTAAAGTCAAGAAGCACACTCTTTGACAGTGATTTTATGACTTAACATTCTAGTCTGTTCTTTTCTCAAGAGTTGGTTTTGGGAATAGTTTCAATTCTGGGCTAACAGAGGTCCAGGAGTGATGTCTTCTGGGGATCCCTCAGTCTGTTGGACCATCTAGTCTGGTCCATTCAATAGAGTTGTAGTTCTGTACCCGTTTCTTGCCCACTGTATCCGGGAGTATGTTTTATTCCTTGTCATGGCAGTCATTGGTAGTGGCTGGGCACCATCTTGTTCTTCTTGTTTCATGCTGGTATAGTCTCTGCATTATGTGGCCCTTTCTATCTCTTACGCTCATGTTTTCTGTATGTACTTGATGTCATTCATTCTTCTTTGCCCCAGGTGTGTTGGGAGTAGTTGAGGACACTTAGATGGCCATTTGCTGACTTTTAAGACCACAAGTGCCACTCACCAAAGTGGGGTGCAGAATATTTTGTTAATGAACTTTATTATACCTGTTGACCTAGATGTCCCCCTAAACCATGGTTCCAGATCTCTGCCGCTACTATCTTGTCCTTCAAAGTGTTGGATTATATTTAGGAAATAGCTTTTGGTTTAGCCTAGTTGTGCTTATTTCTCCTCTACTGTGTGTTGTACCTCCCCTCTCCTAACTTATTTCTTATCTACAGTATAATTAATGAATATACTCTAGTGGTGTAGCGGATTCAGTGCTATGTCTGCTAACCAAAAGGTTGGCAGTTGAAACCCTTCAGGTGCTCCTTGGAAACTCTATCGGGCAGTTCTGCTGTGACTTCTAGGATGGCTGTGAGTCGTACCCAACTCAACAGTAGTGGTTTTGTTTTTTTTCTGTCTCCCTCCTTCTCTAGTCTTTACTATCTTCTTCTGTGTTTAAACTTTTTCTTGGGAAGACTCAGTCTTTTAGTTAAACTTCTTAAATCATATGTTCCACACTTGATGGTCTTTCAGAATCATCTGAAGAGCTTTAAAAGGTAGATTTTTATGTTGTGCTTGAGGATTCTGAAAATGGGTTTATTATTGAGTCTGGGAATGCTCTCCCTCTCCCCACTTTATGTGATTCTGATAAACTGACCATCTCATGAAATCACTATGTGAGCATTAAACAAACAAAAATCTTACTAAAAAAATGAAGAAATGTTTTCTGTTTAAAAATCTAAAATGACTTGGTTAAAATAACCTGCAATTTATTGCAGAATTTCAGATTCTCAAAATGAATTTGAGTATTCTAATTTGGAATGGTCCCCAGACATGAGCACAATGCCTTTTTTACTTTATTTAAATGCACAATGTAGTACTATTTTGATTTTTTGTAAAATCCTCATTGCTAACTCAAAGAACTAAATTATTAAAAAAAAAAGAAGAATGCACACATGTATGAGATTTTCTCTCTTTTATTCAAATAGGGAAGGAGGAGGCAGGTTGGTTTTCCTCAGGGTTTATTCCTGTTTATGAGCATCTCCTGGGGTTAATCGTTTTTGATCCGGCCCACCTACCTGTTTAGCTGGTCATAGAATTTCTGAACATCTTCTTGGGCAGGTCTCATTTTAGCCGTGCTGTGGGATATACATATTTCATCAAGAGCAACAGGCTATCAGTTAATTAAGTGTTTCAACCTGCTGGGATATACAGAGTCCAGGATTGCTGCTTTTTGAAGTGTTCAGCTTCCCTGATTTGGGTGAAGGGAACAGAAATGGGAGCTAAGCATTTCTTCCAGCATAGTTGTACTCTGAAGTTGCTTTTCATGAAACTTTGTGTTTCTCCCTCCTGCCTGTCCCTGTTGGTACAGTGGTTAAATGCTACTGCTGCTAACCAAAAGGTCAGCAGTTCAAATCTACCAGGTGCTCTTTGGAAATGATATGGAGCAGTTCTACTCTGTCCCACAGGGTTGTTATGAGTTGGAATCAACTTGACGGCATTGGGGGTGTCTCTCAGACTGGAGCAGCTCCACATTTTAAATCCATTTTACTTTAAGCATTCTCAGTTTTTTTCTGTTTCTCAAGAATAATCCTTTGTCAAGTGCAAGGGTGAATCTGCCCACAACTCCAGCCTTTTAAAAAGAGCAACATAAAATGATATTTTTCAAGTTTTGGATGTACGCTAAGCTTAGCAAAGAAAGGCTTAGCAGATAATGGGAAAAGAGCAAACAGAATATTTTCCTGGAGGGAAAAGCTAACCCTTCAAAACTGAGCACCTCTCCAAACTGAACTGCAGCTTCAAGCAAAATAAAACAAAATTGTTGTGCATGTCTCTTTGGAAATTTGTTTCAGCATTACTGAAGTATTTTCTGCTTAAAAATATTAAATGACTCCACTCTAGTCATCTGTATTTTATTGCACAATTTTGTTTCCTTAAGGTGAGTATGGAGGTTTCCCTTATTTTGGATGGTTAAAGGAAAAAATGTTGAAGCCAAGAAACAGGCTTTAGCATAAATAAGTAAATATTAAAATTGAAGACATTTAGGCAATGTGCTTTATTTTTATTTTTATTTTTGGCCTCTGATTGTAGCATTGGAGAATAATTGAATGTTCCGTGGGCTGCTAAAACAGGAAACATCTGTCCTGGAAGAAGTACAACCAGAGTGCTCCTTGGAAGCAAGGATGGCGAGACTGTCTTCCATACTTTGGACATGTTGTCAGGAGGGATCCATCCATGGAGAAGGATATCGTGCTTGGTAGAGGGTCAGTGAAAAAGAGGAAAATGGTGAACAAGATGGACTGACGTAGTGGCTGCAACAACACACTTAAGCGTAAAAATCATTGTGGGCCTGGCACAGGACTGGGTAGTGTTTCATTCTGTTGTATGTACATAGAGTGTCTATGAGTTGGAAGTGACTCAATGGCACCTAACAACCACCACCACCACCGATTTTTTTTAAATTGGTAAACTAATACTCCGAAATCTAGGATTTAGTTAAAGGAGGAATACAGTGTGAAAGCTTAACAGAACTACCTTGCTTTGGAAACCAGACTTTCTAAGGCAGAAAATGCAGTCTTGTGGCTCCTAGAGTGCTTGTTCAGTCCACTAGTACAAGGCAATTGATATCTACACTTCTTACCTTGATAATACACTTGGAGGGCGGGTCAATAAACCTGACTTTGTGTAATACAACTCTTTTTCTCTCTTCTTTGGTGCAATAAATAAAATGCACTGCTGTTGAGTTGATTCTGACTCATAGTGACCCCAGAGGTCAGAGTACAACTGCCCCATAGTTTCCAGAGAGTGCCTGGTGGATTTGAACTGGTGACCTTTTGGTTAGCATCTGTAGCACATAGCCCACTATGCCACCTGGGTTTCCAGCCCAATAAATATATCAAGTAAATTTGCCTTTTGACAACCTAGTTACAAATAACTCTGATATTTCATTAATTTATTTTAAAAGGTTGGATGTTAACATAGGTGAGGGCATAATTCTCTCTCTCTTTTTTCATCTTTGTAAGGAAAACATGAGGCTTTCCTTTGAGTCTGTTAGTTAATTTTTAAAAATAGGATTGAAGTTTTTTTCCTTCCCATTAACTTTTACCATGTTTTCTCCTGAAAATCTGGAGCCTCCAGTTTTTCTCTGTGAAGCTAAGTCTTTCCTTACCTACTGTTTTGGTGCTGATTACAATGAACAGTGAGAATGATGGTGATCTTGAAAACAAGTTTCTGTTGCTTTCCATCAAATTGGCTTTGACTCTTGGTGGCCTTGTGTATGATAGAGCAAAGCGTCGCCTGGTCTTCTGCCATGCTTACAATTATTGGTTGGTTTGAGCCCATGATCGTGATCACTGTGTCAGTCCATCTCAAGGAGGGTTTTCTTCACTTTCACTGACCCTCTCCTTTACCAAACAGGATGCCCTTTCCTAATCAGTGGTCTTTCCTGATATGTCCAAAGTAAGTGAGACCAAGTATCTCCATCCTGGTATCTAAGCAGCATTTTGTCCCTGCTGCCTCCAGGAAGACAAGAAATAGCAGCTCAGTTTTATTAAGACTTCAGTCTTGGAGCCAGTGCTGTGCTAAGTGATTTACCTGGATTATCTTTCAAGCCTAGTAATGACTGTATTGGATCGGCACGATCACTACCCACAGTTTACTGGTGAGGAACCTCAGGGTTAAGATAGTTAAATAATATGGTCAAGGTTGTGCGGATTCCAGTTGGAGCCTAAGTTAAACAGAGGCAGCAGCCTTAACCAGAGCTCTAGACCAGAGATTGGAATTCGAGATTTGAATTAGTGTAGTTAGACTCTTCAGTGCTATATCATGTTTGAGTGCAGTAACTAGGATGAGGCGGAGAGGGCTGTTGCCAACTCTGGAACCAGCATTCATGAGCAGATAATGGTGACTGGTGATGAATACCAAGCCAAGGTTAGCAACACCGACTTCTGCTTACTTTGCAATTGCAGTGCTTGTTTGAGAATTATAGGCAAAATGTGCTTGGAAATAAATGTTCTCTGATGCAGGCAAAATTCCCCTCCCTTCTTGATTATAGCATTAATTTGCCTTCTGTAGCTATGAAACGGGGTAAAATTTAGCTCATTCTCATTGCCAAATGTGACTTGGTTTAATCCCATTAATAGTGAAGTCTGACTTTTAAGAGTATTGGTGGAGAAACTTGAAGAGCAAATTACTATGCTTATTCAGAGGCATGTAGTAATTTTCTGTTAGTGTCCTGCATTCCTGGCCATTGTCACTGTCACCACCCATCACAATCTTCAGCATGTTCATCATTACCACCATCATCTTTACGTAAAATTCTACTAAAATGTTGGCTTTATAAGGGCAGAAATAGTTTAGTTCTTGGCACATAGTTGATACTTAACACATATTTGTGGAATAAATGTTGAATAAATGCATGAACTTGTTTAGTGCCCCTTAATGCATTGGGTACTTGTCTGCTAACTAAAAAGTCATCAGTGTGAATTCACCAGTCACTCTGTGTAAACCCTATGAGGCATTTCTAAGCTGTTCTGTAGGGTCACTATGTGTCAAAGTCAGCTCAATGGCCATGGGTTTGGTTTTAGGCACTGGACAGTAGGCTAAACATTGACCATTCTAAATCACTCTTAGTCGCCACTGCCACTGTATAAAAAGGTGCTATTGCTGTCAGTCCTCATTTTAAAAATAGGAAAGTCACAGAAAGAGTAAGCAGCTTGCTCAAATTCACACAACTAGTGAGTGAGAGAGTTGGGATATGGCCGCAGGCTGGTTTGATTCCAGAACCCAAGATGCTGTGTGGTACCAATATCATCACTACAGTGATCCTTTTTCCTTCTTTCTTAGCAAGGTAAGCTTCAACTCAGTTGAAGAAAAATGGAGATCAAATAGTACTAGTTTGAAGAGGTGGTTGAAAACTGTGCTGTCTCTGTGTTTTAAAAGCATTTTAAAATTCTCAGGAGAGTGATCTGCTTTGATAAGCATTAGCAGTAGCTTGCAGTCTTCTTCTTGGGCATAATTCCAATGCTGTCTCAGAAGTTTTCCTACTAAAGGATATCAGTAATAGTGATTCCTTTGGGAAGAGTTTCCATGCATGAAACATTTCCAGACTAGGAGGTCCCAGAGGTGTAGACAGTAAACTGTGCCTCCTAAAAAATGTGGTTCAAAAAAGATTCCATACTGGTTAGGACACTGCAAACAAATCCCATTGCAATACCTTTTGTGATAGCCCCTTCAAGGAAGTCTTGCTCATATTCATCTCTGTTTAGTTTTTTCCATGTAATTCAACTCTGTGGGCTTATGTATAGCTAAAGCCTCATTTTAGAAGAGTAGCCAAGGTACTCATTTAAAAAAAAATGCAGATAATAGGGAAATGATTTCCCTCAGTCATCATGGGAAGTTATTTAGTTTGCTAGGGAACTCCCACTTCTTCAGTCCACTGTTGTAACGTCACCGTCTTTACATTTTGGTTGTTGCTAATCCCTTAAAACTCTCTTAGGGGTCTGGAAGTGGTATACCCAAACCCCACTGCCATCAACTGAGACTCATAATGACCCTATAGGTCGCGGCAGAACTGCCTCATAGAGTTTCCAAGGAGCACTTGGTGAATTTGAACTGCCAGCTTTTTGGTTAGCAGACATAGCATTTAACCACTATGCCACTGGAGTTTCCAGAAGTGGTATGAGAGTCACTAAAGTTTTGGAAGATACTGAAAAGGTAATTTTAATGTCACCTGTATAGAGGCACTTGTATATACTTTTTGCCATCCCATATATTTATTTACTGTATTTCCATATATATGTAATACAATGGGTAGAAGTTTTCTAGGTATCTCATTTAAATTGCATTTCTTTAGATTGACAGAAAAGGATGAATGCTGCATTGTGAAGGAAAGGAGATAAAAACCTGAAATAGAAGTAGGAAAAATGTATTTCTTTGTTCTTCAGTTTTAATTATCTAATATCTTCAGTGGTAAATATCTATCCTTTAATTGTCCATCTGAAATCTTGTAGCTGACTCTGAATTTTATGGTTTTCCAGGTGCATACTGCAGTGACATTTTCTTTAGTTGAACTAGTGAAAATTATAGTTACATTGATGATAAGAAAACTCATAGTCTAATGGAAATAAATAGGCTTACTAAGAGTTAAAAAGCAGCTGAAGGTTGCTTTTCAGAGTATGGCTCTATAGGCGGAAGCTCTGTGCCATCACTCTGTAGCAAAGACCTGAAAAACTAAATAAAACTGAATAACCAAGCCTAGTGCCGTCCAGTCTATTCTGACTGATAGTGAACCCTGTAGTACAGGGTAGAACTTCCCTATAGAGTTTCTAAGGAGTGCCTGGTAGATTTGAACTGCCAACCTTTTGGTTAGCAGACATAGCACTAACTGCTACACCACCAGGTGGTTTCTGAAAAATGAATAAAGCAAGTACAAATCTCAATCTTGGACCTGTGGTAAAGAACTCAGACAAGCACCAAATGGAATGAGAAATAGACAGAGAACAGAGACTGAGAAGAGCTACTGGGTAGAGGTCCCCTACTAGCTAACATGGCACAGACTTGCCACCTTGGACAAAGCCACCAAGGATAGCAAACAGGGCTTATGGGAAGGCAGCTTCATCAAGCTCCCAACAGAAGACAGAGCATCTGGTAACCAGGGATACATGTTTCTTCCTCCCTTAACTTCTTCCCTCTACATGACCTCTGCTGCTTCCCAAAGGACCACAGTCACTCAGCCAGAGTGACATCAGCTCACTGCTACTCAGATCTGCCTTACCTCCAATGACCAGTTTCCCAAGCACCATAATTTTTATGCCTTTTTTATGGTTGTTTCTTGCCCCTCTCCCTTCCTTTCGTTTATCCTGACCAGTCAGCCCCATGCATCATCCCTGCACGTTCTCAATGGGCTGTTCTGCGCTACTAGGCTAGAAAGTCATCATCATGACCTGCTAGATTCTCTGCCACCCCCACCGGCCAAGCCCCTCAGTGCCATTTCTTTTTCTGTTTCTTCTCGCTCGCTCTCTTTTCTTCCTTCCTTTCTCCTGCCCATCTAGCCCCATGCACCATCCCTACCTCTTTATGGGCTGTGCCACAACACTTGGCTAGAAAGCCACCAGCAACACCTGTGCAGTTGTGCTGCCTCCACTGGCCACTTCCCTTCTAAAAAACTCACTGTCATTAGGTCAGTTCCGACTCATAGTGACCCTGTATGACAGAGTAGTACTCCTTTGCATAGTTTCCATGGAGCACCTCGTGGATTTAGAGTGACAACCTTTTGGTTAGCAGATGTATGTAGCACGGCGCCACCAGGGTTTCTCTACCCGCCTTAGCACCATTTTTTGTTTACTTGTTTTCTCTCCATCCCTTCCTCCTTATCATTTCTCCCACCATCTAGCTGCATGACCTGTCCCCGCCCCTTCTCAAAGGAATATGCTGCATCACTTGGCTGGAGAGCCACCAATACCTGGCCTCACAGGTCCGTGACCTACCCAGCAGCTCACTCCTTCAGCACCATATTTTTGTTGTTGTTGTTGCTGGTTATTTTTGCGTTGTAATTATTTGCGTTGTTGTTCCTTCTGTCTTTCTCCCTTCCTTTCCTTTCTCACACTCATCCAGCCCTGTGTGCTGCCCTCTTTTCTTGATGGATCGTGCTGTACCACTTGGCAATACAGCCCCTGGCACATGGCCTTCCTGCATCTGTTCCATCCCCGTTAGGCCAGCACCACTTTTTAAAAAAAATTTTTCTTTATCTTTCCCCTGCTTTGTTTACCTTCTCCCTCTCACCTAGGATGTACACTGCTTCCACCTCTTCATGGGGGACCATGCTTCACTGCCCAGTGAAAGAAACACCAACTCATTGTGCCCTTGGTTCCACCACATGCCCGACAGCTGGCTCCCCGTATTTATTTATTTGTGGGTTTTTTGTTGTTGTCTTCTCTTCCCCTTCTGTCCTTTTTCTCGTACATCTATTCCTGTTGGTGCTGCCCTCACCGAGCTGGCCATTGAGGGCTGCCCAAATGAGACAGGCTATGCTAGTGGCTCTCTAGCTGAGTGGTACTGCATAGCCCTTAAGAAGGGACAGGGATGGTGCATGGGGCTAGCTAGGCGGGAGAAAGGAAAGGAGAGAAAGGAGAGAGAGAGAAGAAACAGGAAAAAAATGGCCCTGAGTGAGTTGGTCAGTGGGGATGGCAGAGAATTTTCTTGAAGGCTGAGCTACACTGCTTGGATAGACAGCCACCAGCACGTAGTCTTTATAGTTCCAACCCATCCTTAACAGCCACATCCCACTGTGCTGCCGTTTTATTTGCTTTTTTCCCTTCTCTTTCTGTCTCCTTTCTCTTACCACTTAGCCACACATGTCATGTCCTGTCCCTTCCCTTCTACCTATCTGTAGCTTGTGCTAAGCGTTGTGCCCCCCCCCAAGAGGCACACTGCTCCATGACCCACCCTCTTGACCTCAGTTCATGCTGCAGACAACCTATCTCTGACCCTGATCCCCCACTGGATCTGCCAAACTGTACTATAGCCGACCAACTGACCTTGCCTGTCCAGGTCAGGTGGTGAGAAGTAGCATGCCTGTAGTCAAGCGAGCAACCTGTCTGGACATAACCAAATAAAGCAAAAAGGTAGAATGAAACAAACAAATCTACACTCAGTAAACGGAGAAAATAATTCCTGCATGTCTTGGAAACTGTAGAAAATATCAAGACATATAAAAAAACAGGACAAGATGGTTCCAAAAAGCAACCATTAATTTTAGATATGAGTTATTACATAGCAATAGATAGCCAAAGCCAAGTGCAATAGATAACTAGGTGAAAATAAATCCCCAATCCTCATCTTTTTCATTACTTTTGTTAAAAAGAATAAATTTACTAACTGGTCACTTTTGTTTCTATAGTCATCCTTATAATTTGTGTAATTTTGTAGCTCATGAATCTTGAGCTTTTGTGCACAATATAATGTAATGATGTCTCTACACTGCAGTTTGTTTGCCAGATCTGTGCTTTCAAATGTCAACTAATGAACAATTTAAGCTCCTTCTGTGTTGATTCTACTCCTGCGATGCTATTCGTTGACTTTTGACGGTTTGGGTTCTTTTTTTAGGTCTGTATTTACACAAATACTTAGATATTTTTATGCATTTTTTTTCTTATCACCTTGTAAGACTCAGAAGAAAAATCATAAATGAAAATGCTAATAAATAGTGATAAGAAACATAAACAAATAAACTCACTGCCATCTAGTCAATACTGACTCCTAGCCACCCTCTAGGGTAGAGTAGAACTATCTCTGCAGAGTTTCCAAGGCTGTGAGTCTTTATGGAAGCTACTGCTGTATCTTTGTCCACAGTTCGAACTGCCAACCTTTTGGTTAGTAGCCAAGTTCTTAACCACTGTGTAACCAGGGATCCTTAAATCAATTGGAATTGAGGCAAAGGTAGAAAATGGAATAAAAGCTCAAACTGGTGTCGTGACTAAATATTATCTACAAGGAGTTGTGTTCACTTGACAAAATTACAGCACATTTGGAAGGAAACCCTGGTGGCACAGTGGTTAAGTGCTGCATCTGCTAACCAAAAGGGCAGCAGTTCAAATCTGCTAGGCACACCTTGGAAACTCTTTGGGGCAGTTCTGCTCTGATCTCCAGGGTTGCTATGAGTTGAAATCAACTCAATGACAGTGGGTTTGGTTTGTGTTTTTGTGAGCTGTTGGAAGTATAGAATTTAAGATTGTGTTGAAACGGTCATTTGTAATTGGGGATTATAAAGTTATAAATTTAAGCTAAGTGGCACCATTATTGCATTCAGTTCTAAGTAACTGTTGTTCAGGTGAAGTTTGGTTAGGATGCTTCCAAACCCTTAGGTTTCTGAATCTCTGTGGGAAAAAATCCTCACCTGACACACCCACTACCATTAAGTTGGGTCTGACTCGTAGCGACCCTGTAGATCAGAGTAGATCTGTCCCATAGAGTTTCCAAGGAGTGCCTGACAGATTTGCAGTGCCAACCTTTTGATTAGCAGATGTAGCACTTAACCCACTATGCCACTAGGGTTTCCTTTACCTGGTATAGTGCCCAGTAAAGGGGGGAATTGGTGAATAAAAGAATCTAGTGAACTTTGATGCCCCAAGTACCATGAAGGAACCATGATCTCTTCCTTTGTTCTTCTTGTTAAAGAAGGAATTCAGCACCTTGGTGAAAAGGGACATGTTAGCTTCTATGGGTTAGTGCGAAAGTGTACCTTAGTGCTCCATTATAATTGTCTAATTTATTGTCCAACTATGCAATGAAGCATTTCTGCTCAATATATTTATAAGAAAATTTTGTTCCTCTTCACATTGCCTCACCTCTTTAATACATAGACTCATTGCTTGATTTGATAATATTTTTCAGAAACACATTATGCGTGAGAGTATGAGATATCTGTGATGGAAAGGTATTAAATTTTGAGTATTAGTTCTGTCAACGATGTCCTAAAATACATCTTACTACTGTAATGGTTATTCAATGGATTTTGTCAGTGTTTTCCCAGATAGGTGCCATATCATCTGTAAATAGAATTTTTTTTTCCCATTCCATTGTTTATTTTCTTTTTTTAGTTTGTTATCTAATTGTATTGGCAAACATTTACAAAGTGATGTTTAGTGCCAGTGATGAAAATGAGCATTTTTATTCTTTGTTTTGGTGATTTTGACTCTAGTAGTTGACCATGAAGTATAACGTTATTTTTTAATTTGAAAGTTAATGTTGTACAAAATTGTATTGAGAAACTAATGTTATGTCCATTTAAAAACATCAAAGAATAGAAGCTGGGTTCTACCAAATTCCTTTTCAGCATGGTGTTAAAATAATCATATGATTTGTTTCTTTGAGTTATTATGTACTACAATGTATGCATTACAGTAAAACAGCTGGAGATAGATGTGATTTGTTAATTTTTTGTTTCACATTTTCATACTTGGAACTTAGAACTCCTAGTGACCCTATAGAACAGAGGAGAAATGCCCCAGAGAGTTTTCAAGGAGCTTTTAGTTGGATTTGAACTGCCAACATTTTGGTTAGCAGCTGTAGCACTTCCTGACTATGCATCCAGGGTTTCCTGTAAATCTTTAGTCATGTGTAATAAAAACTAGTTGTTGTTAGTGTTTTTCAGTTTGACTGCTGAAGCATGCCTTGGTAGGATAACACTCTGCTGGACACCACCCACCTATGGTTACTCAAACCAAGGATGGCTAAGGAAGGGAGAGAAGTAGGGTATGGTTAAGTCAGGACAGAAGAAGATCTGAATTGCTAAGGTCTTTTCATTTTAACCAATGTCAAGAATTTGGCTGCTCATTTAGACTCATGCCTATCTTGAAATAGACAAAATGATAATTCTTTGAGTGTATCTTCAATTTTGTCATACACAGTTATTATTGCCAAAGCCAAGTGCCGTCGAGTCGGATCCGACTCATGGCGACAGTTATTATTACAAACCTTTAAAAAGATGCTAAATGAAGTTATACCAATTATGCTTGATTTTCTATCTACAATATAGTGTGGAGGCAGAGTATCAAGGGCTGGGGGTAAAACAGTAAATATGGTCTTGGGATCAGACATTTTTAAGTTCTTAATAATAGTATGGTACAAGATTTGAGATCTAAAGGTACTATAATGTTCAACAAAGTATTCTATGCTAGCTTCCAGTGACAATTTTGCATTTTTTGATTATGAAGCTAAAATTGTGTAATGATTGCAAAAATGCATTTTTGAATAGATCTGGTATTTAACAAGGTAAATGTTAGGGAGGCTGTGTTTTTCCTAAAACTTCCTTTCATAAGGATATGTTTGAAAATCTGAAGATAAGTATTCAAATAGACATATTTGCATTATCAAGTGTGCATAATGCTAGTGCTAAAGTGTTATCTCTGTAAAATTGTTTGCAGGTGCTAAGCCTATTAAATAAAGCTTATTTACCTCAAATAATACCTATTTTTAAAAAATGGATTAAGATAGACCGACAAATCAAATATATAAAGGGCTAGTTCTTTCTTGACTGACAATGAGTTTCCTTATGTGGTGGAAAGTTCAACATTTTAATTCATTTCATGTAGTTTTGGCAGTAGATTTTTGCAACTGGAAAATCATACTACAGTACAATAATTTAACTATAGGAAGTAGAAGTCAGTATTCTCTTAGGCCACTATATTGCAGTGCAATAGATGGAACATGGCTACCATGTGGTCTAGTTTGACAGTTCTTGGTGTCTCTGACCTCTTTGCTGTTCTATATTAGTGTCGTTCCTTTGTTAAGAAAAGTTATTGAACATGCAAGTCATTGTAACAGGTGAGAGTTGGTAAATACAGCAGAATGAAAAAGTGTGGTGCTTGGAGTCAGTGGATTTGAATTGAAGTTCCAAGTTTGCCCTTTACAAGCTGTATAATCATGAGAAGTTTAAATCATGTGCCTAAATGTAAAATGAGGATGATGTTGGTGGGTCTTATATTACCAGTTCATAGTTATTACACTTGGAACAATTCATGGAAGATGTTTAGCAGACTGCATGACTCAATAGATAACAATTCTTATTAAGTGCAATGAGAAACAGAGCAACGAATGAAAACTATGCTCTACTGTAAGTAAGGAGCATATACTCTTGTGAGGTAAATAAGGCAGTTGCAAAAACAACTTAATTTTTTTCTATTGATGTTAGTTAGATTTCCCTGACGTTTAGCGGTAGCAGCTGTAGGGACTTTGACCTAATTGTGCCAATAGTTCATGCATGTGGAAAAGGTTACGTGTACTTCTTTGGTGCTACATATTCCAGAAATTTTGTGTGTTGAGACCTTTGTCTATGCACATTGAATACGTTGAAAATATTGAGTTCTAGAAATGAGAACTTCACACTATTGCTTGTATATAACGATTATTTTGGCCAATGTACATATGGGTGTGACAGTGAACAAAAGGTGAGGAAGTTTAGTAAAAGCTGAATGTGGCACGTGATGAAATGGAAAGTGTGCAGAGTAATGGAGAAAATCACCATGGAACCAAAGGCCTGAATGCCGTGATTGAGCCCTGGGACTTAGCTGCCATCTTTTCCATTGTGTCTGTGTTCTAAGTCCCAGACAACCGACTTATAAATGTATTTGGAAGCAAAACCTATCTGCATATTGAGAAGAAGGGTAAGAGAATTATAGTTGATTTTAAGAGCATCTCTTAGCACCTCAGACTTGTTCTTTGTTGTCTTCTGAAGTATGAGCAAACGTTGCTGCACTCTAGGCGTGGTGTAGTTTCCTAACCATCTTCACTGTTTCTGACCTCCCTGCCCTAGTGCACAGAATTCTGTGTGCTTACAGAATTCTTACTCTACAGATTCTCTCCTTGTCTTTGCCCATTCTCCTCTACTCAGTCTTCAAAACTGACTTTAAATGTTACCATCCCGAATTCTAGTAAGTGATTTGGGAAGCTGACACACTTGTTTTGATTGATTTTTGTAGCCCATTTGCTGAATGTCTTCTATGTGTAAGATACTGTACTAGCTGCTGTCAGAATAATATAATAAAAAAAAACCAAAACCACCCTCTCCTTTTATGTTGGCTTTTGGTATCAAACGGACTGTAATATGTGAACCAGTAGTTACATGATTGTGTTGTAAGGGGAGCTTCATAGAGAATGTACCACTGAGCTGGATCAAGAAGGATGAGAAAGTTTTCACAGGAGAGGTCCAGGAAGAAGGCATGGCATGACAAGGGCATAGAGGCTGGATGGCTCCAGCTGAGTTTTCAGATCCAATTCAACGGCACTTGGCTTGGCAAACCTTTTGGCAGCTGAAACTTTCTCAGTGAACACAAACAATCAAGAGGCTTATTTGTATTCTTATAAAAAGTCTATTTTTCAAATATGTGAGACCTCATGGGAGCTTCGATCACCATGGCACCAAGTGACTTCTAGAAGCTTTGACAAAGGTTTCCATGAACTCATACCCCATATTTTAGGCAATGAACTTCAGCCTAAAATTACTCAGTAAAGCTCGTATTTTATCTTACAAAAAAAAAGGTACCATTGAGTTAGTTCCAAATGGTTAAAAAACAAGTAAAAAATTAGAACCCTGTTCTTACTACTTTGGCCACAAGCTGGACCTGTTTACCCTGTGAGTTTTTACTGGTTACTGTTTCATACTTGGCAGTGTTTTCTGATGTACAGTTCCTTGCTGTGAGCTTCCAGAAATTCCCCTAGGTAGATTGAGCTCCTCCCTTCATGTTGGGACAGAGGTGGTCACTTAGATCTCTTTTGTGCCCTGTTTCCAGTGACGTTCCGATCACATCAATCCTCAGCGTTCTAGATCAGACTGCCTAATCATACCCTAATCCAAAAAGGGTGCTACACAGTTTTCTAAGACAAAAAGGAAGGTAGACTGAGAGCAAAATGGAAACACTTTTTAGAGGAAGCAATGGAGGGAGAATCATTGGTAAATAACAACCAAATTTAGATACCTGCTTACCCCTTGCACGGTACTCAGAGCCCATAGCAACTCACCCTAATTGAGTTGAGAAAGTGACTAGAGCATATTTACTGGAATATGAGGTACATGTAGATGAATTCAGAGAGATGAAACATAACAAGCAATTTGTGCAAAGTTGGAGCAAACCCAAAACCAAACACATCCTCATCAAGTCAATTCCAACTCACAGAAACACTATAGACAGAGTAGAGCTGATCTATAGAATTTCCAAGGAGTGCCTGGCAGATCTGAACTGCTGGCGTTTTGATTAGCCGCTGTAGCACTTACCTACTAAACCCCAGGTTTTACCAAAAGTGAAGAGAGCCTTGAATACCAGATTCAAAGTCTTGACTTTGTGTTATGTGTAAGAAGGAACAACTCAAGGTTTTCAATAAGGGAAATGGGGTGATCAGAGGGATGAATTACTAGGTGGAATGATATGGAGGTGGAATAATCAGGTATGATGGAGTTAGGAGGGTGGCGATGGGCAGAAGTCTGAAGGAGACATTTTCATGGCCGGACTAGAGATGAGAGCAGTTTCCAGAAGGGTTATAGCAGTGAGAAGGAAAAGGAAAGTTCAAATGAGAAGAGCGTTCAAAGAAATGAAAATCATTTTGTCAGTGATATCCTCTTAATTTCTTGTAGGCTGGTAAGGTAGTTTGGCATTCAATAATATGATTTCATTTTAGAGTGTGAACAATATTTTTTTTCATTATGATTAAATGAAAATGTACATTCCCATATAAATTAGCATGCCTACCTATATGCAGCTCCCACTGCTCTCCATGCCTGGTAACAGTGCATTCTTCTTCTCTAATCCATACATGTCTTATCCTCCCGGCAATCTCCTATCCCCTCCTCTCCACCCACTCCTGTTCTTCCAGTAAGAGGTCAGCAGGACGACATCCCATAGATGCATAGAACCATAAAGTGCACACATGATATGGTCACTCTGTGTTGCCTGTTACCAAGTCCAGTCCATTGCTGTCCAAAGAGTTGACTTACATTATGATTTATGGACAGGGGCAGCATCAGGGCAAGGGGCCATGCTCCCAGGGGAACTCCAAGGCCCCTGGACCATCAGTTGCGGTCTTTTAGTGGAGATCTCTATTCTTGTGTTGCCAGTGAGACTCTACTTTGTGAGCTCCATCACGACTATCACCGGTGGTGGCTGGGCACCATCTGGTTCTTCCGGTCACAAGTAGTCACCCACTCACATGAGTCTGTCTGTCTTCTGGGTTCTCTTTCCCCCATGTTGTTTTGGTCCTCAGTGATCTTCCATTCTTGCTGAGTTGGGACCATTTGCTATTCCCTCAGATGGCAGCTTAGCAGCTTTTAAGACTCCAGATGCCACTCACCAATGTGGGGTGCAGGGGGCTCTCTTAGTAAAATGTGAGTTGTACCAGTTGGTCTCAATTTCCCCTGAGAGCATGGTCCCCAGACCCCCACCCCAGCTACTCAGTTCTTTCAATATTGGGTTAGGATGGGAGGAGTAATAATGTTATGTTGAAGTCCAGTTAATACTGATCTTCTTTCTAATGTGTACTGTCACAGATTTCACCCAATCAAATTTCTGTCAACTCTCTAAACCCTCCCCCCTTGTGCTCCCTCCCTCCACACCCTTGCAACCATCAGACAATCTTTTCTTCTATGCGTGAGTCTGTTTTTAAGTTCTTATCATACGGACCTTATACAATATTTGTCCTTTTGTTGCTGACTACTTTCACTCAACATAATGTCCTCCAGTGGAAACCAGGTTATAGATGTTTCCTGCAATCATTGTTGTTCTTTATCATTGCATAGTGTTCCATTGAGTATATGTACCATAATTTACCTATCCATTCCTCTTTTGTTGGGCATATGTCTTGATCTCATCCTTTTGCTATTGTGGACTGTGCTTTGTGCATTAGCTGGTGTGAATGGCCTTGATTCTGTAGGATATATTCTGAGCAGTGGGATTACATGGTCAAATGGTGTATCTGTATGCAGCTTTTTAAGGAAGTGCCAGGTTGCTTTCTAAAGAGGTTGCTCCATTTTGCAATCCCACCAACAGTGTAGGAGAGTTCCCATTTCTCCACAGTCTCTCCAGCACTTGTTGTTTTACATTTTTTTGGATCATGGTCAACCATGTTGGGGTGAGATGGTATCTTATTGTTGTTTTGATTTGAATTTCTTTAATAGCTACTGATCGTGAGCATGTCCACATATGGTTTTTGGCTGCCTGGATTTCCTCTTAAGAGAAGAGTCTGTCCATTTCCTTTGCCCATCACTTAGTTGGATGATTTATCTTTTTCTTATTGCTGTTTTGTAGTACTTTATAGATTATGGAGATCAAGTGTCGGTCTGACATATAGTTGCCAAATATTTTTTCCCATTCTGTAGGTGGCTTTTTAATCCTATTACTAAAGTCTTTGGATGACCAAAGTGTTTGATTTTTAGTAGTTTCCATTTATCTATTTTCTCCTCTGTTGTTTGTGGTTTGTTTGACACATTTTGAAGTCTGTCTGTGTTGTGTATTAAAACTTCCATTGTTGTTCCTACTTTTTCTTGGATGAGCTTTATCATTTTTGATTTGATATTTAGGTCTTTTATCCAGTTTGAGTTGGTTTTTGTATAAGGTGTAAGATATGGGTCTTGTTTCAATTTATTGCTGATGGATATCCAATTTTGCCAGCACCTTTTGTTGAAGAGATTGTTTTTACCCCAGTTTAATGTCTCAGGGCCTTTGTTGAACATCAACAGTTTGTAGGAAGATAGTGTCATCTCTGGGGCCTCATTTCTGTTCCATTGATCTATCTACCTCTTTTTGTACTAGTACCAGGCTGTTTTGATACTGCGGCAGTGTAATAGATTTTAAAGTTGGGTAGTGAGAGGCCTCCCAGTGTGTTCTTCTTCTTCAGTAGTGCTTTACTTATCTGGGGCTTCTTCCCTTTCTAAACAAAGTTGAGGATTTGTTGCTCCATCTCATTAAAAAATGTCACTGGAATTTGTATTGGGATTGCATTATATACATAGATTGCTTTGGGTAAAATAGATATTTTCACGATGGTAAGTCTTCCTATCCATGAGCAGGGTAAGTTTCTCCATTTATGTAAGTCTCTCTTAGTTTTTTGTAGTAGGGACTTGTAGTTCTCTTTGTAAAGGTCTGTCATTTCTCTGGTTAGATGTATTCCTAGGTACTGTATCTTCTTAGGGGATATAGTAAATGGTATTGATTTGGTGATTTCTTCATTAATAATCTCATTGGTATAAACGAATCCTACTGGTTTACTTATGTTTATCTTGTATCCTCAGACTTTGCTGAACTTTGCTATCAGTTTGAGTCATTTACTTATGGATACTTTAGGATTCTCTGCATATACAATCATATCATCTGCAAATAGGTAGATTTTTACTTCTTTGCTAATGCAGATGCCCTGTATTTCTTGGTCTTGTCTAATTGCTCTGGCTAGAACTTCTAGTACAATGTTGAACAGGAGAGGTGAGAGTGGGCATTCTTGTCTAGTTCCCTATCTCAGGGGAAACTGTTTCAGTCTCTCTCCATTCAGGATGACGTAGGCAGTTGTCTTTGTATAAATGGCCCTTATTGCATTGAGGAATTTGCTGTCTATTCCTATTTTGCTCAGAGTTTTTAACATGAATGGGTGTTGGACTTTATCAAATGCCTTTTCAGCATCAATATATAAAATCAGGTGATTCTTGTCTTTTGTGTTATTTATGTGGTTGATCACATTAGTTGTTTTTCTGATGTTGAAGCAGCTTTGCATCCCTGGTATGAATCCAGCTTGGTCATGATGGATTACTTTTTGGATATGTTGTTGTATTTTATTGGTGAGAATTTTATTAGAGTGTGAACAATATTGTTAGTTGCTATTGAATTGAGTCCAAATTATGGAGACCACATTTGTGCACAGTGGAACTGCTCTGTAGGGTTTTTAAGACTGTGCCGTATTGGAAGCAGATTACCAGGGCTATCTCCCCAAGCACCTCTGGGTGGAGGGCTTAATTCTTTGTACCACACAAGGGCTCTGTATGAACAATAACATATTTATTTATGTGTAAGATGTTTAATATGTATTCTCATATGTGTTGAACATCTCACACATAAAGAACCCCTTGAGGCAAGTCATCACAATTTTCATTTACAGAGGAGAAAACTGAGACTCACTTAAGTGACATATTGTGTATCATGTGTTGAGCCAGAATTAGAATCCAGGTCTGTTTCACACCAAAAGCCCTAATGCTTATCCTATGACAGAAAGGTTGACTTTTATGTGAACAAAGTACATGGCATCTTTCCTAAAAATACTATTTTGTGAATGGATGTGGAAATTCTTTGACTGGAAAATGTGGAGTAATCAAATTGAGTAAATCTAGACGGACGAGTTTTCTTTTTTCCTGTAATAGAAGCATTTTCTAGTTACGGATTGTATTAGCTAGACTTTTCTGACTATGCAGTATTTTGTACAAATGGAATTTCAGAGGCTGAACCATCTTTAAGAGAAGCTGAAGTACTGGGGTAAATCTTTATGTAGTTGGCTAAAATCAACTGACATGCTTAAATGATTTTACTGCAATTGATTTCTTTACAAATACGATTTCCAATATGGTGTGTCTGCTTAAATCAAGATGTTGGTACTAGAATAGAGTCTCTTAATTCCATCGAAACAGTATACCTTTAAGTGAATATTTGTAGGGTTGCCTACTGCTAGCAGTAAAATCCATTTTATAGTATTTTCTAGACATTAAAAGGTATCCTTTTGATTATAAGCATTATTTCAGTCAGAAAGCTGATCTGAGATAGACATATCTCTTCATCAGCCGGGCAATCATTTTTACCATTAAGCTTCAAGGAAAAAAAATAGTGCATGAATCTTGGAAAATTGCTTGTAAATATTTTCAGGAGATGAGTTGGAGACCCTGCACATATGATCCTCATGTTAACTGGAATGCAGGGTGCCCTTCATCCTTGATAGGAATTCTGTCATAGATGATATTCAATGTCCCTTCCTTCCTCTTCCTTTCTTTCCCTCTCTTCCTTTTCCTCCCCCCTCTCCTTCCCTTTCCTCCTCCCTTCCCCTTCTCCTTTTTTCCCCTTCCGCCCTCTCTCCCTCCTCTTGGGTGAGTGATCATAGTAAATGGAAGTACCTTTTCAGTTTTGCATGGCAGTGGGTATAAATGGCCTGCATTCCTCTGATTCTTTTCTTATGGCCACCAGGGACCATTATCCCTTACCTGTGGCCCTGGTGCCCCATGCTAGCAGCAGAGAAGGCCAAGACCATTTGACTGTAAGAATCTCTGCCTATTTTCTTGGCAAATGATGAAGAGTTTGCCCTGGGCATCAGGCCCTTTTCTGTCTCTACTAGACTCCTAAATTTAATGAATCCCCAAGTCCCCCCATTTCCCTTCTTTTCAGTCTATTACTGTATGGGACAGATGGATAATTTTTCTGTTACTCTCTGGTCCTAGGTTGGTGATTGAATTCCTCAGGACCACGTTTCACACATTGGGAATGTTAAATTGTCTAGATTTTACAGACAATTTTATCTACCTTATTGACTTCATAATGTTATTATTGTAACAGTCATTTCTGTGCTCACCAGGTGTTATAATTAATGTCGATTAAGCTTCCAGATCATAACTGTACTGTTCTAATCCAATTAGCCATGAAAACAAAAGCAAGAAAGAGCCAAAACAACAACAAAGCAAAGAAAAAAAGACATGAATTTGGATACTTCACTAATACTTCTATTTGTTTATTTATTTAACACATTTTCATTGAGAGTCACAGGTATGTAAGCAGTTGTTTTAGTACCTGGGATTGATCAATGATAGAAATCCCTGCCCTCATGAGCTTCCATTCTAATAGGAGGTAGGGGGTGTGGGATTTGGCAGCAGAGAAAATGTCTTAAGTGTATGGTTTAAAAAAAGTACTATAGAAAAGGGAAATCTAGAATGTGATAAGGGTCATAATTTTAAACAGGTAATTGCACAGGGTATATCTCATGATGAAAGAATTGAGCAAAGACTCCAAGCAGGCAACCAAACCAAAAGAAACAAACATGCTGCTGTCAAGTTGAATCTGATTCATAGTGACTCCGTAGGACAGAGTAGAACTGCTCCATGGAGTTTCCAAGGAGTGCCTACTGGATCTGGATTGCCTACCTCTTGATTAGCAGCAGTAGCACTTAACCACTACTCCACCAAGATATGAGGGAGGGAATAAAAACCACTGCTACTGAGTCAATGCCAACTCATAGTGACCCTATGTGGACATCAGAATTAGGAGTATTCCTGCAGAGGGACTAGCCTGTTGAAAGGGCCTAAAGCAGGAACAGAGGCTTTGAATGGTGCCAGCAGTTAATGTACTTGGCTGTTTACCGAAAGTTGGAGGTTTGAGTCTACTCAGAGATAACCTCAGAAGAAAGGTCGGGGAATCTCCTGAACAAATTCAGTCATGGAAAACTCTGTGGAACGTAGGTCAGCTGTGAACACATAGAGTCTGCGTGAGGCAGGGTCAGTTTGGTGGCAGCTGTTTTTTCAAGCAGGAGTGAACCTTGTGTATTTGATGAAGGAAGCAGAATAGAGTAGCCACAGCAGGAGAAGCAGAGAGGAGCTAGTGACAAGGCTGAGCAGGAGAAGTCCTCACTGAGGATTTCTTCCAAGTGAAGTGGAAAACCACTGAGGGTTCTGGGCAGAGGTGTGGCAAGAGCAGATTTGTGTTTCACTGTGAGTACTCTGTTGCTTTGCTGACGGTGACTTGGGCCAGTGACACTCACTTGGAGGCTATTTGTTAAGCCGGGTAAGAGGTAGTGCTGGCTCTGAAGTGACTGACTGGAAGTGAGGAGAAGCAGTTGGATTCTGAATACTGTCTGAGGTGAAACAGGTAGGAATTACAGAGAAATGAGGTGCAAATTTTAAGAGGAAAAGTTGAGTCAACAGTGAGTTCAGCCTTGTGAGTCTCAGTTATTCATTATAGTAACATCTTTTTTATCAACTTCATAATGTTATTAATCGTGACAATCAAATAAGAATGCACAGATAAACTCTTGGTGAATTAAAAAGGCACATTTGCATTTTCATCTTTATATGAACTGTCTTTAGTGAATTTAAAGTAATTGTTGGGGTAAAATATAAAACAAAGTATTAGTCATTTTATCCATTTTTATACGTACAATTCAGTGGCACTAACCACATTTATGTATTATACCTCAGCATAAAGAAAACAAAAATCTTCACAGCTGAACAGATAAGCAGCATCGTGAAAAAATAAACAAAAAAACCAAACCAGCTGATGTTGAGTTGATTCTGACTCATAGTGACCCTCTAGGACAGAGTAATACTTCCCCATAGAGTTTCCAAGAAGTGCCTGGTAGGTTCAAACTGTTCACCTTTTGGTTAGCAGCTGTAGCACTTAATCACTGTACCACCGGGGTTTCCAGCATCCTGATAGATGCAGAAAATATTGAAGTTGTCAAAGATTTTGTTTTACTGAGATCCACAAGCCACACCCACGAAAGCAGCAGTCAAGAAATCAAACTCCAGTAAGGACAACAAAAAATAGCAACAGCAACAAAAAGGTAGTAGCTGATACTTGAGTGTTTCATGTGTCAGGCAGTGTACTAAGTGCTATCAATAGATTATTCCCATTTAATCCTCAAAGAATGTATAATGTAATTGCTATTATTATTTATTTCATCAATAAGTAATCTGACGTGTAAGATTAGATAAATTGTTCAAGGACACAAATTTACGAAATGACAACAGAACCTGTATTAAAACCCTTCCTATCACCCCTTTGTTTGGGGTCCTAATCAGTGAGATTACAGACTGCCTTTCAGAGAATGAAGTTCAGATAGTGAACAGCTGGCTATGTTTTTATTGTTAACAACTTGCGTTATTCAGATGGTACCACCTTACTTGCTGGAAATGAAGATTTGAGACACTGATGAAGATCAAACACCACAGCCTTCAGTATGGATTGCACCTCAACATCAAGAAAACAAAAATCCTCACCACTGGACCACTAAGCAACCTCATGATAAATGGAGAAAGGATTGAGGTTGCCAAGGTTTTCGTTTTACTTGGGTCCACAGTCAACACCCGTGGAAGCAGCAGTCAAGAAATCAAAAGACACATTGCATTGGGTAAATCTGCTGCAAAGGACCTCTTTAAAGTATTCAAAAATAAGGATGTCACTTTCAAGGCTAAAATGCGCCTGACCCAAGCCATGATGTTTTCAGTCACATCATGTGCATGAGGAAGCTGGACCATGAGCAAAGAAGACAGAAGAATTGATGCCTTTAAATTGTGGTGTTGGAGAAGAGTGTTAAATATACCCTGGACCGCCAAAAGAACCAACAGATCTGGAAAGAGTACAACCAGGGTGCTCCTTGGAAGCAAGGATGGTGAGACTGTGTCTTACATACTTTGGACATGTTGTCAGGAAAGATCAGTCCTTGGAGAAGGACATCATGCTTGGCAGAGTGGAGGGTCAGCGAAAAAGAGGAAGACCCTCGACGAGATGGACTGACACAGTGGCCACAACAGTCGGCTTAAGCATAAAAACGATTGTGAACATGGCCTAAGATGGGGCAGTGTTTCATTCTGTTGTTCATAGGGTCACTATGAGTTGAAACCCACTCGACAGCACCTAACAACAATATTTTTATTGAATCTCATGGAAGGATAGCATTAACTATCAAAATTTAAAAAAAGGAAGAAATCAGATACCATATTGCCTGGGGAAAATCTGCTGCAAAAGACTTCTTTAAAGTGTTAAAATGCCACTTTAAGGACTAAGTGGTGCTTGACCCAAACAATGGTATTTTCAGTTGTCTCACATGCGTGTGAAAGCTGTACAATGAATAAGGAAGGCCAAAGAAGAATCTTTGCCTTTGAACTATAGTGCTGGTGAAGAGTTTTGAGTATACCATGCATTGTCAGAAGAACAAGGCAAATATGTCTCAGAAGAAGTACAGCAAAAGTGTGCCCCTTGGAAGAGAGGATGAGACTTTGTCTCACAGATTTCAGACATGTTGTCGGGATGGACCAGTCCCTGGAGGAGGAATTCATACTTGATGTCCTGGTCAGCTAGTATTGCTATAACAGAAACACCACAAGTGAATGGATGTAACAAAGAGAAGTTGATTCCCTCACAGTCTAGTAGGCTAAAAGTCTGAATCCAGGGCACCAGCTTCAGGGGAAGGCTTTCTGTCTCTGTTGTCTCTGAAGGAACATCCTTGTCATCAGTCTTGTCGTATTCTGGGAGCATCTCAGCACAGAACCACCAGGTCCAAAGGATGTACTCTGCTCTTGCCACAGCTTTTGTGGTGCTGTGAGGTCCCGTGTCTTTCTACTTGCTTCTCTCTTTTGTGTCTCAAATAAGATTGGCTTAAGGCACTGTCTAATCTTGTAGATTTAATCAGTGTAACTGCACTACTCTGTTTCATTACATCGTAGTGAAAGGATTTGGGAAATCACATCTTACGACACAATGGTAGACAATACTACAATTCTGGCAATTGTGACCTAGCCAAGTTGACAGATATTTTGGGGTGGAACACAATTCAATCCGTGATACTTGGTAAAGTAGGTCAGCAAAAGAGGAAGACATTCAACTAGATAAACTGATACAGGGCTGCAACAGTGGGCTGACACATAGCAACACTGGTGAGGATGCCACTGGACCAGGCAGTCTTTGTTCTGTGCTGTTGGACACAGGGTCACTATGAGCCAGAATGAACTGAATGGCATCTGTAGCAACAGCAGAAATGAAGCTGCTCATTGAAGCTTCCAAGCCTGTTCTTAGCAATTCATGATTCACAGGGGACTAATTGGGTATTGAGGGTCACTAAGCCATTTCTGTGCTTCTGGACCTGTTAAATAATCTTAACCAGATTTTATCCTAGTGAGAAATGTTTTCATGTCTCATGTTAAAATTACTTAGGTTCGAGTCTTGATAATCCACATCAAGCAAACTAGCTTTATGCGCTCACTATGGCAAATGTCTCATCAGGCTTTCTCTATTTTGCACGTTTCTCTCTGTTTTCTTCTTGACCTCAAGTAATGTGTTCTAAAGCAAGGAAATCTCCCCTGGATATTTGCCTAAAGCAAAGACAAATAAGAAAATGAACCTGTTTAAATAAAGCAAATATAAATTATTTTGGGATAATCTATTGGTTTGGATTATAAATGGCCTTTCTTCTCTCTATTAGCCCAGGTAATTAAGTGTGCTTGCTGAAGGCTTTATTGAATCTTCTGTTTATCTTGTGCAGCTTCTCAGTTCTGTTCATTAGAAATGAACAGAGATACATCTATCTTGGTTTTCTCTTCAAGTGTGAAAGTTTTCTTATTTAATAGATATATTGTGGTAAGAGTTATAGGACAGAGAAATCTTGGCTAAAAGAGTATTATCTTTTTGACTTTAAAATATATTATCTGCTTCTTACAGAACAAATTAGAACTAATTTTCAGTGTTTCCAAGAGAAAAAAAAAGACTAGCCATTGATAAATCCTAAAAGTTGCCATCACCTCCTGGTGTTCTGATGAATGAGCCAAAGTTAGCTACTTTCATTCATCATTGAGGTTTCTTTTGAGCCCCAGCATCTCAGGTTAGGGAGTCCATGGGTGGTACAAATGGTTAACATACCCTGATGCTTACAGAAAGATTGGAAGTTCAAGTTCATCCAGAGATGCCTTGGTAGCAAATCCTGGTGATCTGCTGTCAACAATTATGCATTAAAAGCCTGGTGGGGCATACTTTTAGCTTAATGCATATGGTGTCACCATGAATTGGAGTCAACTCAACAGCAGCTGTGCTATTTTAGGTTGGGCTCTGCCAAAATAGATCCTCAGACATGGTTTTATATATAAGTGAGCTGTTACAGAAGTCTCCAAGAGAGAACACAAAAGGAGGAGGGACTAAGATAGGAAAGAGAAGAAGTCAAGCCATTTTTAGGTCTCATGCAGAGTTCCACAGACAATAGTTTCAATCTGATCCTTTTATGGGATACTGGGGTATAACATAAGCCTCAGAGTTGTCACAGGTCTGACAAGGGGTCTGGGATTTCACATTTCCACATGTGTCCATCGTTGGCTCCAGGGTGATCTAGGTGAACATGAACTCCTGGTGTATCCAGCTTTCTGTCTCTGTGGCAAAAGTGGCTCCAGTAACCTGAGGACAGTCCTCCAAAGAAGGACTGTAATACCGGCAGTGTGGAAAGCACCCTAAAGCTGTGGGTTCAGGGTATGCATGAAAATGGTATAAAAGGTGCCTTAGTCATCTGATGCTGCTTTAACAGAAATACCCTAAGTAGAAGGCCTTAAAAAATGAGATTTTATTTGCGCCACCCCCCCCAAGCTGACACCCTGAATTTGGACTTTTAGAATGGAAATTCCGGGTGTCAGCTCCAGGGAATGGTTTTCCCTGCTGGCTGTTGAGGAAGGTCCTTGTCATCAGTCTTCCCTTGGACTGGAAGCTTTTGAGGCACAGGGACCGCAGTCTTTTCTAAAAGATGCACTCCGTTCTTGGCACTGCTTCTTGGTGGTGTGAGGTCCCAAACCTCTCTGCTAGCTTCTTTCCTCTGTAGCTCAAGAGACAGCCTCAAAGCTCAAAACAGTCTTACACATTGAGTCCTGGGCATCAACACAACTGCTGCCCATCCACCCTCATTAACATCATACAGGCAGGATTTACAACACGAAGAATCCTGGCCTAGGTAAACTGTTGCGCAGATTTTTTTGAAAGCATAATTCGATCTATGACTAAAGGGATTTGAATCAATCTGAGTGGCATGCTTGATGTTGTTCATTACTTGCTGATAATTCAGTGTGGGCATGAGCTGTGACCCCCAGTGTGGTCTCCCACCAATATAATTTTTGTCATCTCAAAGTAATCTTTTCATGAAGGACAGAAAAATTGCAGTGGGGATATTTGCATGCTTTTCTTGGGCTTGGCTTCCTGTGATACTGACTTCCACTTGTGGCATAAGGTGAGGCTGTGTGGGAGTCTCCCTTCCTGTATCCCAAGTATACAAATAAGTCAGTCTTGATACCAGTGCACTTGTTCTATGAACTTGAGCTACATAGTAATACTACCTTTCTATCTTTATCAAGACTTGAACTTTGCAGAGATTCATACAGGGATAAATGCATAGTCTTTGAGTAGGAAGCCTTCTTCTTGTTCAGGCATAGTGCCTTTCAGATCTTTCAGGGCCTTTTGTTGTTGTTAGGTGCCATAGAGTCAGTTCTGACTCACGGTGACTCTGTGTACAGCAGAACAAAACACTGTCAGGTCCTATGTGCGATGCCTACAATTGTTTTTATGCTTTCAAGCCCATTGTTGCAGCCACTGTGTCAATCTGTCTTGTTGAGGGTCTTCCTCTTTTTCACCAACCTTGTACCAAGTATGATGTCTTTCGCCAGGGATTGATCCCTCCTGACATGTTCAAAGTAGGTAAGATGTGGTCTCACCATCTTTGCTTTGAAGGAGCCCTCTGGTTTTACTTCTTCCAGGACAGATCTGTTTTTTTCTTTTGCTATTCCATGGTATATTTAATATTCTTCTCCAGTACCACAGTTCAAAGACATCAGTTCTTCATGCATTGAAGATACTATTGCTTACGTCGAGTGCAGTTTGGTTTTCAAGATGACAGCTTTACTTTTCAACACTTGAAAGGGGACTTTTGCAGACGATTTTCGAGTGAAATTTGTCTTTTGATTTCTTGAATGCTGCTTCCATTGGTATTGGTTGTGGAACCAAGAAAAGTGGTATCCTTACTCGACGGCACTTGGCTTGGCTTGAGATACTCAATCCTTTCTCCATTTATCACAACATTGCTTACTGGTCCAGTTGTGATGAATTTTGTTTACTTGATGTTGAGGTACAATCCATACTGAAGGCTATGGTCTTTGATCTTCATCATTAAGTGTTTTAACTCCTCTTCACTTCCAGAAATCAAGGTTATGCCATCAGCATAATGTAGGTTGTTAATGAGTCTTCCTCCAATTGTGATGCCTTGTTCTACTTCATATAGTCCAGCTTCTTCGATTATTTGCTTAGCATACAGACTGAAAATATATGGGGAAGAGATGCAACCCTGATGCATATCTTTCCTAACTTTAAGCCATGCAGTGTCCCCTTGTTCTGTTCAATTGACTACCTCTTGATTCATGTACAGATTCCTTATGAGCACAATTAAGTCTTCTGGAATTCCTGTTTTCTGCAGTGTTATCCATACTTTGTTATGACCTATACCTTCGTTATGACCTACATAGTTGCCTGACTTTGCAGAGTCAATGAAACACAGGCAGACATCTTTCTGGTGTTCTCTGCTTTCAGGCAAGTTTCGTCTGACATCAGCAATAATATCCCTGGTTCCATACCCTATTCTAAATCTGGCTTGAAGTTCTGGCAGTTCTCTGTCAAATTACTGCTGCAATTGCTTTTTGAATGATCTATAGCAAAATTTATTTGATATCAATGATACTGTTCAATAATTTCAGCATTCAGCTGGATCACCTTTCTTAGAAATAAGTATAAATATGGGTCTTTTCCAGTCAATTGGCAAGGCAGCTGTCCTCTGGATTTGTTAGTGTAGATGACTGAGTGCTTTCAGCACTGCATCCATTTGTTGAAATATCTCAACTGATACTCCATCAACTCCTGGAGGCTTTTTTTTTTTTTTTTGCCAATGCCCTCCACATAGCCTCTCTTCTTCCTTCAATACCGTCAATGACATCTGTGGAAAGAGATGAATGGAAAAGCTCCATATCATCAGTCAGAATAAGACCATGTGTTGACTGTGGCACAGACCATCAACTCCCCATATGCAAGTTCAAAAATTAAAACTGAAAATATCAGAGCAAGTCCACAAGAACCAAAGCACAACCTTGAATATATCCCATCTGGATTTACAGACCGTCTCAAAAATAGATTGGAAACATTAAACACTAATGCCTAAGGTCATCCATGGTGTAGAATGACATCAAGGACATCAAACACAAAGATAGCAAGAGGTCATTGAAAAGGCAGGAAATTTTTTTTAAAAAAGATCAAATTGAATGACAGAAGAGACTCTGAAACTTGCTTTTGAACATCAAATAGCTAAAGGAAAAGGAAGAAATAATGAAGTAAAGGAACAGAGGATTTCAAAGGGCAGCTCTAGAAGACAAAGTGAAGTATTATAATAACATGTACAAAAAGCTGGAGATAGAAAACCAACATAGAACATAGTGTGCATTTTTCCAGATGAAAGAACTGAGGAAGCAGTTCTACGTGTGTTTGTAGTAGTGAAGGATTCTACAGGGAGAATATTAAATGACTCAGCATCAAAAGAAGGTGGAAGGAATACACAGAGTCATTATACCAGAAAGTATTAGTTGATGTTGCACCATGTGATTTCAGGGCCTAGGAACTGGTAAACGCTTCCAGCTTAAAGGGACTACAAGATGAAGACAGTTGAGCCTGGCAGCATAACTGTTTTTCCACTTTAGATCAGAATCCCGTTCTCAGGTACAGATGCTCTCTTGTATCCTGAGCTCCCAGGTACCTGGATGCTATTATACTCTCCCCCAAGGTGTGCACAGTGGAGTTCTCCCTTGTAATTATTAGATTGGGATGCTGCCCTTCTTTGATAAAGACAGTCCCTTTCTCTTGATCCTATGTCTGGAAACACTTCAGTTATTCCTCCATTCTTCTCTGGGTTCTCTAAAAGTAGAGATGCCTGATCAAGTATTATTATTCAAAAATATGGAGAATGACTCCTCTCAGCTGGTATGAATTGTGTAAATCTAACCTCCTTTCTAATTCTCTGGCATTAGCACAGTGATCAGGGCCCGTGCTGGACCAGTTAATTAAATGTTTCAATTATCACCTCTGGTCCGAAGTGACTCTTGAATCCTTTTGAGATTGTTTTTCTCAATTGCCAGGAAAAGGAAACAAATGAATGAAAAACAATGTTGTCTGTTAATATATGGTGCCTCCGATTCAAATAAAATAATGTAATTTTGGAACTTCTGCTCATGTGAAGCAGGAATTTGCTGAAAATGCAACTCTCTTGTGGAACAAAGTCAGTGTGATAAAAACAGCTTGGAGGAGCTGGAACCTGAGTATTCTTGCCAGGGTTTTAGGTAAGAGATTTTCACTATCACCGTCCTTCCCATTTTCGACTTTCTGTAAGCAAGAAATTAACCACTGTTGTGTTTGTACTCAGCATACCTTTTGGTTTATAACAGGTGGTCTTGTCCTAAAAATTATACAAAGGCGCCTCTCCCTTGCTTTTAATGGCTCCTAAGAAAATTGACTATCTTATATTCTTTTCAAATATCCATAGTGTTGTAAGTTGTGTTGTTTCCCAAATATGCGTCAGTTTGGCTAGACTGTGATTCCCAGTTTTGTGTGGTTATCCTCCATTATGTGATGTGGTTATCCTCTGTTTTGTGGTGTATTCTAAATCCTAGCTTCTATGCCTGTGATTATGGTCCCTGTTTCAGTCAGCTAGGGCTGCTCTAACAGAAATGTCATAGAGTGGATGGCTTTAACAAAGGAAGGTTTATTCTTACACAGTCCGGTAGGCTACGAGTCCAAATTTAGGATGTCTGCTCCAGGGGAAGGTTTTCCCCCTTGTTGGCTCTGGAAGAAAGTCTGGTATTGTATCAGTCTTTGTCCAGGGAGCATCTGGGAACAGGAACCTCAGGTCTGAAGGAGGTGCTCTTCTCCCGGTGCTACTTGCTTGATGATTTGGGGTTCCTAATTCTCAGCCTGCTTCCCTTTCTTTTTATCTCTTGCAGGATATAAGGATTAAGAGTGGGACAAGCCACACTCTAGGGAAACTCCCTTTACAGTGGAGCAGGGAGGTGGTCCTATGAAGGGATTTACAGCTCCACCCTAAGCCTTTAACATACAGCATGGGAAAACCACAAACTGGAGGACAGTCAGAAGATACTGGGACTCATGGCCCAGCCACGTGGCTACACCTGTTTTTTGGGGGGACACAGTTCAACCCATGAGAGACCCATTTAGAAGTGAGCTGTCAATTACGTTAATGAGGTGGGATTAGGTCAAGTTAGTGAGGATTTGGGTGGAATGCAACACCTTTACTCAGGTTATAGTCTTGATCTGGTGTAAGGGGGAGGGTCTTCCTGGGGCATGGCCTAAATCATCTTTTATTTTACAAGAGAGAGAAGTGACCAGAAAGGGAAGGACCTGATACCACAAAGAAGGAAGAGCTGGGAGTGGAGCATGTCCTTTGGACCCAGCGTTCCTTCTCTGATAACTTCCTAGACCCAGGGGGAAGACTAATGCCCCAAACAGAGATTTCCAGAGAAAACCCAGCCCCCAGATGTTCCAGGGAGACAAGGACCTTCTTCAGAGCTGTCCGAAAGAGAACGCCTTCCCTTAGGGCTGGAATCCTGAATTCATGAGAGAATAATTTTTGCTTGTTAAAGTCATCTCCTCACGACATTTCTGTTATTATACCAGCACTAGATAACTAAGACACCTAAATGTGCAATTTGAGGTAAGGAGCATTGCCTATCTGGAACATACAGGTGATAGGTAATACATTTTTGATCGTCTTCTTGCTCTTTTTCCTTTTAGCTACGAGAAACTTATTCAGTATTTCAGTGACATGTCTAGTCCAAAGTCAAATTTTTCTCCACAAGGGGTAGAACAGTATACTGCAGTAATTTATAATTTTATGCTTCTGTGAGAAGTTCAGCACTTTTTCCTGCCCTCTGTTTAAGTACCGTGATTCTTCTCTTGTGTTCATGCCCAGGCTCGGGTCTTCAGAAGTCACTGTATACTTTAGTAATCATGTCACATTGCATTAGGTCTTTTTCTCAAAAGACAGTCAGTCTCTTTAGATTTCAGCATCTTAGGTGAGGGAGGATTAGTTGGAAATTGAGCCCCTTTGAAAATAATATATTTGGGATAAATGTTTTGTGGAAGGTAGACTTTTCTGCTTTATAATCTTACAGTTCTCTGGTATATTTTTCAACAGAAATTATTTTTGACAGCGTCTGTACCAGTGAGTGGATAGAGTATAATATTTCTACCGTGGTTATTGGCAAAATATCAGAAGCTAGTAATTAGTTCACGGGTAGTTGGCTGCTGCACTAGAATTTTTAATTCTCCTGGGTGAGTTGGATCCGACTCAACAGCACTTGGCTTGGCTGGCTGGGTGAGGACTGTATTTGGTGGACTGTGAAGTCCCAAGTGTAGCCCTAACTGCTTGCCAAATTCTTAGTTTTGTTATCTGTGCTCTATTCTTTGTTACATAAGTTGCTATGGCTCCTACTACTTGTGTTGGTGATCAGCACAGCTACCCTGGCTAACACTGATTAGAAAAGGGATTGGGGACTAAGCAACAGTGGGCCACATCTTCCGATCAAGTGCTTCTTAACTGACTTGGTTCAAACTCTGTCCAGTAATGATCTTCCATGTGCTGTAGAGAGTCAAATCGATTCATTGAAATGTATGGGTTAAAAAAGAATATCTGGGTCATTGCACCTTATGGTATATTCCAGTGGACTCTGAGCTTGTTTCAGTTCTGCATGAGGCCATTTTACTTCCTTGTATAGGACTCAAAGTGAGCATGCATATGAAGAGGAGAAATCTCCTACTAAGCCATGTTTGTGTATGTGTTTATAACAAAATCCATTTCTGAGAGTCATGCGACCTTTCTGTTTGCTTTTAAGGAGCTTGATTAAAACAAACTCCACAAATACAACCCATGTTTCCTCATGATTTACCATCCAAGGGGTGAAACTGGACTGTAAGAAGAGAGGAGAAGGGTATTCTAGCAAGATGTAAGTGACTCTACTTGTTGTCTCCCTGTCCCAGATTCAGAACTGTCTCCCCAAAGCTGTGTGCTTCTGACCAATTCTGTCTGCTACAATGAGGCATCCATTTTTCAGTCCTGCTTGGATCCCTTAGAGTAAATAATTTTAAAAAATGCTCTGATGTCTGAAAGTCACACACAGGTGATATAAAGCTATTGTTCAAACTCTGTAGTAGCATTTCCTGATGATGCTCAGCTATCAAAACAAAATCCTCTCCTCCTCTCTGCTGGTTCAGGGGAACTTGTTCTAGTCTATCTTTAAACGTGCTGTACCTATTTTATTCAATGTCTATGGAAGCAGCACTCAAGAAATCGAAAGACTCATTGCATTGGGAAAAGCTACTGCAAAAGACTTCTTTAAAGTATTGAAAAGTAAAGATGTCACTTTGAAGACTTAGGCTCACCTGATCTGAGCCAGGGTATTTTCAGTTGCATGATATGCATGTGAAAGCTGGACAGTGACTAAGGAAAGCACAAGAATTGACACCTTTGAGCTATAGTGTTGGAGAAGACTGCTGAGTGTACCATAGGTCGCCAACAGAACAAACAGATCTGTTCTGGAAGAAGTACAACTAGAGTACTCCTGGGAAACAAGGATAGTGAGACTGCATCTTACATACTTTGGACATAGGAAACAGTTGTTCATGAAGGCAATTAGCCACACATTCCATTTCCTCCTCCTATTTGGGACTCTCCTTCTCCCGCTGATGCTGTAGGTAAATAAAGAACAATTGTTATATCTCGAATGACCATTTGCAGGCTTTTAAAACTCCAGGTAGTATGCTAAGAACTAGGAGATAGAACAGAAGCACTAAAGATGATATTAGGCTAGTTAACAGATTGCTCCCATGAAACCATGACTCTAAACCAAAGAACTGAATCCCAGGAGGAGTTTGGTTTTTCATAAGCAGCCACAGCAGCTACTCTTTGTTACTTTTTTAGTCATTATTGTAAAATGTCTGTCACATAGGCTTTGCCAACTGAACTTTCTGCATGTATGCAACTTATTAATAGCACTTGTAATAATTGCCTGCGGAAAAATTTGTAATTTTTTTGAAGTCTCATTTATTTATTTTCCGTTTTGTTGTTTGCACTTCCGTTATTATTATTATCCATTTCTAAAGCTAAGCCTGGTAGCATTGGTCCTACGTTTTTTTCTAGGGACTTTATGGTTTTAGTTTCCACACTTGTGTCTTTAATTCCTAGAACTACCATATGACCTAGCATTCCACTCCTCGGTATATACACAGAAGACTTGAAAGCAGAGACTGAAACAGATGCTTACACACCAGTGTTCACTGCAGCGCTATTCACAATAGCCAAAAGATGGGGAAAAAAGAATTCCTTGCCTAACCCAAGGTCATGGATATTTTCCCCTGTGATTTTTTTTCTTTTTAATTTACAATTTTAGTTTTTACATTTGTATCTATGACCCAGTTTGAACTAATGTCTGTGTATGGTTTGAAGTAAGTATCATTTTTCATTTGGATATCCAGTGGTCACAGAACTATTTGGGGAAAATGATATCCTTTCTCAGTGCTTAACCTTTGCTAGTTTTAGGTGTATATCAGATATCCATTGCTGTTCTAACACTACATAGCCAGCCAGCCAAGTGCCGTCGAGTCACACTACATAAGAAGCAGCAAAACGTCAGTAACTTAGACCAGTGAGCATCTTATATTGGAAGATACCATCCAGGACTTTCACAGGTAGAGAGAAGTCAATTCTTGCCTTTTGAGTTTCGAAGAACAGAATGACTCTTTTGTTAAGGGCTAATGGACTTTGGCAAATAGTCATTAAATGACTTAAATGACTTTAAGCAAATATTCATTTACCATTCTAAAAATCCTAGGACCCTAAAGAGTTTTCTAAATCTACTCTGCCTGTGCTATATGAATGGAAAAATTAAGCCTGGATGACAGCATATGTGTTTACAACATGATTTACCGAATATTTTAGGTCCACTGTTGAGGCTTACTATTTTGAAAAAGATGCCTTTCAAAATTGGAAACCTGGTGGCGTAGTGGTTGGCAGCTAGAATTACTAACCAAAAGGTTGGTAGTTTTAATCCACCAAGTGCTCCTTAGAAACAGTATGGGTGAATTGTACTCTGTCTATAGTGTTGCTATGACTTGGAATCAATTCAATGACAACTGTTTTAAAAATATTACAGCTCATTGACAGTGTACCTGTTGATTTAAGTGCTCTGAAGGAGATGTATAAGGAGATTAATGTTGCTTTCATGCCTGCTGATGTTTTGACTTTCAAGTTTCATTATTTAGGAAACAGATACTATAAGGCTATAGCTGCCATAAATAGTGGTTCTTCTGATGGATCTGGGCAAAGTAGGTTGAAAACCTTCTGGAAAGGATTGACCATTCTAGATGCCATTAAGGACATTCATGGGAGGAAGTCAAACTTTCAACAGTAACAGAAATTTAGAAGAAGTTGATTCCAACTCTTGCAGGTGGTTTTGAGAGGTTCAGGGCTTCAGTGGAGAGAGTAATTGTCAGTGTGGTAGAAATAGCAAGAAAAGTAGAATTAAAAGTGGTGTTTGAAGATGTGATTGAATTGCTGCAATCTCATGATAAAGCTTTAATGGGTGAGGAGTCGCTTCTGATGGATGAGCAAAGGAGGTGGTTTTCTTGTGATGGAACGTACTCCTGGTTGAGATGCTGTGAACATTGTTGAATTGACAACAAAGGATTTAGACTATCACATTAACTTAATTGATAAAGTAGTGACAGGTTTTAGAGAACTGACTGCATTTTTGAAAGAAGTCACATGCTGCAGAGAAATACTTTGTGAAAGGAAAAGTCAGTGCGGAAAACTTCATTATCTTATTTCAAGGAACTACCATAGTCACCCCAACCTTCAACAGCTACTACCTGAGCAGTCAGCAGTCATCAACACGGAGGTAAAATAATCCACCAGCAAAAAAACACTTCCTGAAGACTCACATAATGGTTAGCATTTTTTTTTTACCAATAATGTATTTTTCAGTTAAGCTACATTCTTCACTTTTTTTAAACATAGTACTATTGTATACTTAATAAGCTACAGTGTTGTGTAAACATAACTTATATGCACTGCCAAATTTGTGTGACTTGCTTTATTGCAGTATTTGCTTTACTTCAGTAATCTGGAGCTGAAACTACAATATTTCTGAGGCATGACTGTATTCCATTCATATGGTATATTTCATAGATTAATTTTTATATTTTAAACAAATTGGCCTTGCTGGGTTAAGTTCCATTTTGTCGCATGGTATATAATCCTTTTTATATGTTATTGGATTGGGTGTGGAGCCCTGGTGACACAGCAGTGAAAAACTGTGGCTGGTAACCAAAAAGATTAACCAAAAAGGTAGCAGTTTTAATCCAACAGCGACTCCTAAGAAACTTTGCGTAGCAGTTCTGTTTTGTTCTGTTAAGATTACTATGAGTTGAAATTGACTCAACAATGGGTTTGGTATTGGTTTTGAGGGATTGAGTGTGTTAATATTTTGTTGAGGATTTTTGTGTCTCTGTGAGAAGTTTTCATCTTTTTTCCTTTTGATGTCATCTTTCCTGCTTTGGTGTTATTTCTGGACAATCTGCTGGTGTCTGCCACCTATTGTTAAGCCAATCTCTGAGACAGGATGTCAGATATAGTACTCAAAGTTTTATTGTGTGTCGATACTCAGGAGACAGGGGAGAATGATCTTGCTCCAAAGCCTGTCTATCTATTGTCTACAAGGGGTTTTCAAAGGGTTTGGGGGGCTGGGAAAAAAAGTGTGGTGTTTCTGACTTTCTTCCTTTGTAGGGAATCTGGTGGCCTTATCTCAATTTTCTATCCAAGTTATATGGTCACTCAGCTGGGTCTGTGTGCACTATTTGGTGTCACCTTTTCTTGCAGGTGAAGTTTAAGGTACTTCTGAATGTACAGGTTTTCCTTTAAGCATACTTTCTGGAAAGGAGGCTCAACCTTTCTCTTAAGATGGCTGTGCTTACTATTTCAAGGTGATGCCTTGCAGACCTCTAGTTTAAATGTTGGATGCTGTTGTTAGGTGCTATTGAGTTGGTTTAAATGAAACACTGCCCAGTCTTGTGCCTCACAGTCATTGCTGTGTGTCATCCTGTTGTTGCAGCCACTTTGTCAGTCCATCTTGTTGGGGACCACCTTCTTTTTTACTGACCCTCTCCCAAGCATGATGTCCTTCTCCAGGGACTGGTCCCTCTTGATGATATGTCTGAAGTATGTGAGATGAAGTCTTGTCATCCTTGCTTCTAGGAAGCTTTCTGGCTATATAGGTTTGTTCATTCTTTTGGCAGTCTGTGGTAACAATTCATTATGCTTTCTGGGTTTGGCTTTTCTTTTTGGTAAGTGTTTCAATTACTAATTCAGTTTCTTTATTCTTGTGATCTTTTCAGACCTTCTATTTCTTTTAGAGTTAATTTCAGTAATTTTTGCCTTTGTAGGAATCTATCTTTTTCATCTAGGATATCGAACTTGTTGACATAAAGTGGTTCATACTTTGGCATGTAATCCTTTTAATTTCTGTAAGATAATGATGCCTCCTCTTTCATTCTTTGCAGTGACATTTGGTATCTTTTCTTCCTCTTACTTTCAGTAAGCCTAATTATAGGTTTGCTTTTTTTTGTTGATGCAGTCTTCAAAGGGAAAACAAAACCTCATTTTATTTGCTTGTATCTACTATTTTTTATCTCTTCTATTTCATTGATTTCCATTCTAGTCTTCATTATTTCTTTTCTGATGATTACATCAGGTTTGAGATGGTCTTTTCTTTTTCTTCTTGTTTTGTAAGATGAAAGTTTACGGTTTTGAATTGAGCTCTTTCTTGTTTCCAGATATAATCATTTAAAAGTATAAAATTATCTCTGAAAGCTGCTTTAGCTGCATCTTCTGATTTTTTAAATACCATATTATCACTGTGAGTCAGAATCATGGCAACAGGTTTGGATTTGGTTTTGCTTGATATTTTAATTTAACTTCAGTTTCAAGTGTTTTTTTGGCCTTTACTTGGGTTGTTTTGAAATGTGGTGTTTAATTTGAAAATATTTAGGACATTTCCTAAATTTGTTAACTTCTGTGTTTTCAGTGCTTTCAGTATATTAAGTATTTTTGTGTCCTACCATTAGTTTAGGAGCCCTGGCCCTGCAGTGATTTGTGCTTGGCTGCTAAGTGAAAGGGCAGTGTTTTGAGACACCCAGCAAAGACCTGGCAACTTGCTCATGTTAAAGTGATAGTCTGGAAAACACATATGAGGGTGCTTCTACTGTGTCATATGGGGTGAAAATTGACCTGACACATCTAACAATACCAATAGTTCCATTCTGGGGAATGTGCCATGTGTGTTTGAAAAGAGTGTGTATTCTGCTATTATTGGGTCGAAAATGCTGTAGATGTCACTGAAGTCATGTTGGTTGGTAGCATTGTTCAAGTCTTAAATCTCATTGATTTTTTTGTCTAATTGACCCGGGAGTATCAAAGTCTTCAGTTATTATTGTTGAGCTATCAATTTCTCTCTTTGTTCTCTGTTTTTGTTCATGCATTTTGAGGCATTGGTATGCCATGCATATACCTTTGTAATATTTTAATATTTTCCTGGTAGCTTTAAAACAATTAATAGGCTTTATTTTTAGAACAATTTTAGGTTTACAGAAAAATTGAGCAGAAATTACAGAATTCATATAGCCTCCCTGTACAAACACTTTCTCCTGTTAATAATGTATTGTATTAGTGTCATATACTTGTTATGTTTGGTTAGCAAATATTTATACATCAGAGTTCATTCTTGGTGTTGTACGGTTCTGTGGGTTTTGATCAATGCATAAAATAATGTATTTGCCATTACATAGATTCAGTAGCATAAAAATCTGTGCTCCACTTATTCATTCTTCACTCCCTTTCCCCAAATGTCTGGCAGCCACTGACCTTTTCACTGTCTTTACAGTTTTAACTTTTCCAGAATGTCATATAGTTGTATTCATACAGTATGTGGACTTTTTTCAGACTGACTTCTTTCACTTCATGTCTTGTTAGCTCATTTCTTTTGCATATGTCGTATATATATGACACATACACGCGCACGTTGTAGTTGTTAGGTGCTGTCAAGTTAGTTCCTACTCACAGTGACCCTATATGCAACAGAATGAAATACTGCCTGGTCTTGCACCATGTCCACAGTCGTTTTATGCTTAAGCCTATTGTTGCAGCCACCGTGTCAGTCCATCTCTTTGAGGGTCTTCCTCTTTTTTGCTAATGCTCCACTCTACCAAGCATGATGTCCTTCCCCAGGGTCTGATCCCTCCTGACAACATGTCCAAAGTATATAAGATGCAGTCTTGCCATCTTTGCTTCCGAGGAACTCTGGTTGTACTTCTTCCACAACAGGTCTGTTGGTTCTTTTGGCAGTCCATGACACATTGGACAGTCTTCTCCAGCACCAAAATTCAAAGACATCAGTTCTTCTTCTGTCTTCTTTGTTCATTGTCCAGCTTTCACATGCATATGATGCGATTGAAAATACAATGGCTTGGGGTCAGGTGTATTTTAGTCTTCAAGGTGACGTGTGTGTGTGTGTGTGTGTGTGTGTGTGTGTGTGTTTATTTAGTTGGAGCCCCTGGGTGGTGCATATGGTTTATACTAAACTACTAACTGAGAAGTTGGTGGTTCATACCTACATAGCAGTACTGTGGAACAAAGGCTTGGTGATCTGCCTCTATAAAGATTGCACCCAAGAAAATTCTGTGGGGCTCAATTCTACTGTAACATAGGGATTTGGAATTGACTCAGTGATAATGGAATGCACGCACACACACACAAACACACACACACACATTTGTTGTTGCAAACTGAACATTTTAGATAATAGATTCCTAGAAAAATCCCAATTTGAGTCCTCTTGGAGTGTTGTTGTTTTTGGCTGTTTATTTGCTTGGCTACTTGCTGAAACTAATTCTGTGGAGATGTCTTTGTGACAGTGTACAACCATGAATGTCTTTGTGACAGTTTACAACTTTGAATGTCTTTGCAAAAGTTTTTTTTTTTTTCCATGATTGGTTTTCTTAAGCCTGACTTTCTAGGAGTTGTGCTTGTGGCAGAATTGCTTAGTGGTTATAAGTGACCAGTCAGAGTCTGTGGTCCCACAGCTTAAGCCATTATGGTTTCTGACCTTATGATGGATCTGTGCGTGGACTGTGGAACACATTCAAAGGTCAGACAGTTTACTAGTTGTTATGGATTGAATTGTGTTCCCACACAGATTGTCATGTAAATCCTAACCTCTGTACCCTTTTGGGGATGGGTTTTCTTTGTCATGTTAATGAGGTCTTATCAGTGTAGGATTTGTCTTAAATGAGCCTCTTTTGAGATATAAAACAGCAGATTAAGCAAACAAATAGTTACAAAAGAGAAAATGCATACCACATGATTGCCAAAGGAAAGAGAGAGAACATGCCTTTAAAGCTGTTGCCCTGAGTTTAAATTTCTAGCCTCTTCAATTGTGAGAAAGTAAATCTATGCTCCATAAGGCCACCTACTTGTGATATTTCTGTTATAGCAGACTAGACGATTAAGGCACTCGTGTTCCCAACAGGCTTCTCATTCATCAGGGAGAAGTAATTAGCTGGGACCCTCTCTAGTTTTTCCCGGGAGCGTGTGCAGCGTTTTGCATGTGCACTGCCTTCTGGACCGCCAGAGAAATGTGGGAGTTTATGAAAGCTTTCTCTGGCTGTCTCATGTGCTCGATAAATTCCGTGCTTACTACTTACTAGTTGTTACTTGCTGCCTGATAAATTCATGCCTAGTCCCTTTGCTACTTGCCCCCAGTAGGGATCACAACCTCAGGCCACTATGCTGGTGTGCATGGCTTGCTTTATCCTGTGTCATATCTAGAGTAAATTCAAAGATCAGAGGGTGTAAAGGAGAGAGGCGTGGCACTAATCCAGGACTAAAATGCTGCTTCTCAACCTGAGTTTTGGTGGTTTTTCCCATGTAGATGCTCCACAGTTCGTTTTATGTATTTGTTCTGTCTTCAGAGGCCTGTAATCGTTATTTTTGAGAACTGTGTCCAGTTTTGTCATTGCTCTTTGTGTAGAGGATTTACTCAGCCTGACATTCAACCTTTCCAGAATTCCTGCCCAATTACTGATTACTTCGTTTTACACCCGGAGAAAGGAGGCAAATTGTTTGCTTAGGATGATCAGGGAACTTGAGATTAATCAGGTCTCTGATAGTGACTGAGACAAAGGAAGTTGCCCAAAGATGTGTGAAAGGACTGGTTGATGGTTCTGATGACTCAGCTGAAGGTGATGTTGGGAATCTACCAGGTGCCATTTACCAGAGTCCTGTAATTATCTAGCGCTCACCTGCTGAGTTTGGAGTTGGAGAGTTTTGACATCACGCTGGAGTCTGGCTTTGCTGGGTCAGTGTGTCTGGAAGTATTGAGGCATAAATGAACTCAGGAGCGAGGTGATTAATCTTGGAGCCAAGACTGACAGTGAGAAGAAAAGAAGCTCTCTGAGTGCTGATGACCGAGAAGAACCTGAGCAGTCAAGGTGTAGTAAGCATTGGTAAATTTGCAGGAAAAAGGTATTTGCTGTTAAGTCATGAGTGGGGTGGAAAATTAGGGATCTGAGCTCAGAAGTTGAGATGGAGATTGGAAGTCTCAGTTGGAGCCAATGATTTGCTACCTACCCCTCTTCTATGATACCTGTGGGTATGTGAAATGAGGAGCATCCAGTTTAGGGGAATCATAGGGGAGTTGTCGTGACTTATGACTGAAAAAGAGCCATAAAACAGAGAATGGGGTTAGGGTTAGCCTTTGATTACTTATGATTTACTTATAATTTTCCCTTTATGAATTAATAAGAACAAAAACAATCTACTCTCAGGCCCCATGTTGCCACTGGTCTAGTCTTCTTGGCACTATCAAGTCAGAGTCCTGTGGCCTATTCTGGGAGTTCCCTTGGCAATTAGTTCCCAGTTAGACCCCGTTGTCTGGAGCTGCAAATGAGCTCTAGTCAAATTATGAGGGCTAAGATTTAGATCATGATAGCGTCCTCAATCTTTTTGAAAGTTTTGACCTGATATTGATTTAAAAACACACAAACAACAAAACAAAACAAAACAAACAACCAAAAAAACATGCTGGCTTGAAAGACCATAACTAACAAGAGATCATTTTAATGTTTTACTCCTTAAAAGTATGTCTTTTTAAAGTTGATTTACTTGACATCTGAGGAATTAGCTGATTCAGTCCATGTAATTCCCTTCTTGATCATCTAGATAAAGATCTTCCCCTCAAAGCCTACTACCATCCAGTGGATTGCGACTAGTAGTAGCCCTGTAAGATGGAGTGAAATTGTCTGGTAGGGTTTCCAACGTCAGAACCTTCATGGAAGTGGATTGTGTCTCATCGTGTTCCTGTGAACCGCCCACCTTTTGACTGCCAGCCAAGAGCTTAAGAACTGTGCCACCAGGGCTCCTAAAACCAAAAAAACCAAAACCGTTGCTATCAAGTGAATTCCAACTCACAGTGAACTTACAGGATAGGATAGAGCTGCTCCACTGATTTACCAAGGAGCACCTAGCAGATTCGAACTGCTGCCTTCTTGGTTAGCAGCCGTAGCACTTAACCACTATGTAACCAGGCTTTCCCCAAGTCACTGAATCCCCTCAAAGTTGACTCAGTGTTTATTTTTCACTATTTAACAAGCTCTCATGGCCTGAGGGGTAAACAGGTCCCCTGGACTATGTCCTTGATGTTTAATTCATTTGCCTTACTCATTGTTGGTCATTCCAGTCAGTAGATTCTGGGAATGTGTGTCAAACAAAGCTCTGGTATAGATATGTGATTTTTTCTTTCAAAAAATACTTTTGTCATTAATCAACTGGATGAATCACTCCATAGTAAATTCAGGCTTTGGAGACTTTTATCTCATGCCGTTTGAGTTTTAGAAGAAAATTAAAACTTTAAAATCGGTTTTGTTGTGTTAGTTTTTATGGCAGCTAGTTTAATTATGCATCATTAACTACCTCACTTCAATTGTAGTTTTATCAGAGTTAACTTTTTTAGCTGAATTTTTTTTTCTTTTTTTCCACTTCATGCTTAGACTTCCAGAATTGACATTTGTATCTGTTTTGCTTAGTTTTTTGGGTCTTTGCTGCAGAGGGACAGCACAGTGCTTCTAGGTATAGCACCACATTGGCTCAGCCTCTGGAAAATTTTCTAATTGAACAAATAACCTCTTGAAAAATTCTCCCTCTGCCCATCATGGCTTCTGATAGCATAGTAACAACTGAACGTCAATTGCTCATATTTTTGTAAACAATTGATGGAACAGATAAATTAATAAAATATATTTTCTAAGGCATTTATTTAAAGATCCAAGATAACTTGTCTACAGGGTTGGATTAACCATTAAGCTAGGTATGCACAGGAAACTCTATGGAGCAGCTCTTTTCTGTCCTATAAGGTCACTATTGCTGACTAACTAAAGCAAGTTCGTTCTGCCTATCACTATAGCTGGAAATTCAGAGACGGTGAAGGGTACAAGGAATGCTTTATTAGTAGATAAGCCGACAAAGCTGCAGAGGAGGGAGAATAGCTTCTCCAAATAACTCTTGTTTGAGTTTAATTTTCAACAGTTTTTATAGCCAGATTTCAAAGGGATTGGCACCAGAAGATTGTCACAGAACAATAACTGGGAGTCACAAGACTCCATTACATTGGAAAATTCCATTACATCCTTATCAAGCAACGTAAATTACTCAAAATTTCATTATCTCTATGAGATCTTAGTAGCTTTTGCTTGCCAAGAAATAGGGAGAGGAATGCAGACCTGCTAATCCAGTCTGGGGGTGATAATTGGGGTGAGGGTTCTTAATATTAAAGAGCTTGTGGGAATACCGCACAGTTCTAAAAGACTGTTGATGAGGAAGTGCAACATTATAGTTTTTTTTCCTGTGACTTGAGGTTATGGAGGACAAAATTCAACTAAAGTTGAACTTTCTAGTTTGTTACTCTGTGCTTTGATGTCAGTAGGAGTCTTCTTGTCAGATTTCTCTATGAATTCGTTCACATCCAGAAAAATGATACCATCTGGAATTTAATATTTGAAATACTTCAGTGACCATATAAATGATGACTATACATGTGGACATCACTGGATGGAATACACAGGAATCAAATCAACCACATCTGTGGGAAGAAACAGAGAAACTAAAAGTCATCAGAACAAGGCTAAGGGCCAGCTACCAAACAGATCATCAAATGCTCATATATAAGTAGAAACTGATGGTGAGGAGACTTAAAGCAAGTCCATGAACACCAAAGTATGACCTTGAACATTTGACTTTGTGGGTCATAACAGATTACGGATAACACTACAAAGCAATGAGAATTCTAGAACATTCAGTTGTGCTCATCCAGACCCTCTACATAGACCAAGAGGCAGTCATTCCATCAAAACAAGAGGATACTGAGTAATTTAAAATCAGAAATAGTGTATGTCAGGATTGTATCCTTTGGCTGTACGTGTTTAGTATGTGTTTTGAGCAAGTAGATGAATTTAGAAACCATCTCAAGAATTGATAAGATGCACTGAATACTGATGACTGAAGACAAATTGTGGGATGGCATACAGACATCATACATGAAGAAAGGAAAAGGTCATTATAAAGACAAGAAAGAAAGAAAAAAGCAAAATGGATATCAGAGGAGACTCTTAAACTTGTTCTTAAACATAAAAAAAATCCCACTGCCATCGCGTCGATTCTGACTCATAGCAACCCTATAGACAGAGTAGAACTGTCCCATAGAGTTTCCAAGGAGCATCTAGTGGATTAAAACTGTTAAACTTATAAGTTAGCAGCCATAGCACTTAACCACTATGCTATGAGGCTTGCCACTCTTGAACACAGTGTAGCTGAAGTCAGTGGAGGAAATAATGAAGTAAAAGAGTTGACCAGAAAATTTCAAAAGGTAGCCTGAGAAGACAAAATAAAGCATTCTAATGAAATATACAAAGACTTGGAATTAGGAAACCAAAAGGAAAGAACACATTGGCATTTCTCAAGGTGAAAGAACTGAAGAAAAAAGTCAAGGCTTGAGATGCAGTACTGAAGGATTCTACAAGGAAAATGTTAAACAACCCAGGAAGCATCTAAAGAAAATAGAGGGAATATACAGACATTGTAGCAAAAAGAATTGGTCAGCTTTCAGTTATTTCAAGAGGTAGCATGTGATCAAGAACCAACAGTTCTGAAGGAAGAAGTCCAAGCTGCACTGAGGCATGGTAAAATGTGAGGCTTCAGGAATTGACAAAAGGCCAATTGCGATGTTCCAACAAATGGATGCAATGTTAGAAGCGCTCACTCCTCTATGCCAAGAAATTTGGAAGACAGCTACTTGGCCAGTCAACTGGAAGAGATCCAAATTGGTGCCCATTCTGGAGAAAGGGCAAACAGAATATGGAAACTGTTGAATGGTATCATTAATATCACAACCAATAAAATTTTGCTGACGATCATTCAAAAAGTAGTGGTAGCAGTATATCCACAGGAACTGCCAGAATTTCAAACTGAATTCAGAAGAGGACATGGAATGAGGGATATCATTGCTGATGTCCCATGAATCTTGGCTGAAAGCAGAGATACCTGAAAGATGTTATTGACTATGCAAAGGCATTTGGCTATGTGGATTACAATTATAGATAATGTTGTGAAGAGTGCGAATTGCAGAACACTTAATTGTGCTCATATGAAACCTATACCTAGACCAAGACATATCATTGAAACAGAACAAGGAGATGTTGTGTGGTTTAAAATTAGGAAAGGTGTGTATCAGGGTTGTATCTTTTCACCTTTTGTCTATATGCTGAGCAAATAATCACATAAGTTGGACTATATGAAGAATATGCATCAAGATTGGTGAAGACTTATCAGCAGTCTGCGTAAACAGATGATGCAATCTTGCTTGCCAGAAATGAAGAGGACTTGAAGCACTTACTGGTGAAGATAAAAGACTACAGGCTTCAGTATGAATTATACCTCAGCATAAAGAAAATGAAAATTCTCATACCTAAGGTAATAAGCATTGTTGTGATAAACAGAGAAAATTTTGAAGTTGTGAAGGACTTAATTTTACTTGAATCCATAATCAGTACCCATGGATACAGCATTCTAAGAAATCAGATGACATATTGCATTGGGCAAATCTGCTGCAAAAGACTTCCCTAAAGTGTTAAAAAGTAAAGATGTTACTGTAAGGACTCAAGTGTGTCTGGCCCTAGCCATGGTATTTTGATTTGCCTTCTATGCTTGTGAAAGCTAGGCAATGAATAAGGAAGACCAAAGAAAACGTGATGCCATCGAATTATGGTTTTAGTGAAGAGTGTTGAATATATCATAGACTGCCTGAAGAATAAACAGAATCTGTCTTGGAAGAGGTGTAGCCAGAATGCTCCTTGGAAGCAAGAATAACAAGAATTTGTTTCACACACTTTGGGCGTGTTATCAGGAGGAATCATTCCCTGAAGAAGGACCTTATGCATGGTAAAGTGAGTCAAAAAAGGAGGTGGATTGACACAGTGGAGGCAGTTACGGGCTCTAACATAGCAAGGATTTTGAGTCTCGCACAGGACCAGGCAGTATGTCACTTCTTTGTACCTAGCACTGCTTTGAGTTGGAACTGACTCAGCTAACAACAACAGTGACATTTTCATAGTAAAATGACATGAGTAAAATACAATGTTATGGAAGCAGAAAGAGTGCAAATACATTTCATTTCCGTTGATGACAGTAGTATGTTACACTTGAGGATGGGAAGCTGATTAATTAAAATTGAGACAAGAAAAACCAGATAGTATTGGAGGCAAAGCAAAAATGTAGATTCTTTTTGGGGACCCAACACCTAGCTTATTCCTTATCTTCCTTTTCCTCTTCATATTCCATAAAGACTCATTTCTCCATTTTTGAAGGAGAAGAAGTCCTTGCTGGAAATCTAGAAGGGTTCCAACAATGGACCTTTCAGCTGTGCTTTCACTACATTTACTTAATAGACCAAGCACATTTAGAAGACAGAGGAATGGGTAGTCTGTTGGATGAAAGATGGGTTGGACCAAATGTGTTACCTCACTACACAAACTTCATTTTTGTTAAGACATTCTCTTTTAATATTTCATTCTAGATTTCTGATAGTGTTTTAAGTCAGCAGTTCTCCAATTTTTTTTTATTGGGTTTAAGTGAAGGTATACAATCCAAGTCAATTTTGCATATCTGCCTCTCTACAACTCTATCTGCTCTCCCCACACGGTGACAGCACCCTCCTCCTTTTCACTCTCTACTTGTAGTATCTTCCCAGTGAATACCTGTCCCCTCTTTTCCACCCTCTCCTCTCCCTTCTAGAATGAAACCAATAGGACAGCCTTCTGTAAATGTATAAAACCATGAAGTCTAGATGCCACATGCTGACTTTGTGTCCCCGAGTCCAGTCCATTCTTTGTCTGAAGAGTTGATCTCAGTAGTGGTTTCAGGTCTAGGGCAGCAGCAAGTCTAGGGGCCATGTTCCCAGGGGACCTTTCAGGTTGTCAGACCATCGTTTCTGGTCTTTTAGTAGAGTTTTTGATCTGCACACCTCTTTTTCTCACTCTACATCAGGAACTCTACGCTGTGTCCTGTTATAAAGGCTGTCTTTGGTGGTGGCTGGGCACTATCTGATTCTTCTGGTCTCATACTGATGTAGTCTCCCAATCACATGGGTCCTTCTGTCTCCTGGGCTCAGTTTTCATCATGTCTTTGATGTTCTCAGTTGTCATCTGTTCCAGGTGAATTGGGACCAGTTGATGTTCCTCAGATGGTAGCTTGCTGGCTTTTAAGACCCCAGACACCACTTAACACTTTGGGGTGCAGAAGATTCTCTTAGCAAAAGGCTAGTTATGCCAGTTGACCTCTGTGTCCCCTAGGACACAGTCCCTAGACCCCTGTTTCTGCTACTCTATCCTTCGAACTATTGGGTTGAGTTTAGAAAACCTTTTATTTTACAATGTGTTCCAGTTATGCTGACCTGCCTTCTGCTGAGTGGTGTCACATCCGTCACCTAACCAGTTCCTATAGCCTGTCTGGTCTGTGACCAGTCCTCTCCTTCCCTTCTCACTGTTTTAGCCTCAAGAAATCTTTTCTTCTGTGCATAATGCCTTTTTTAAGTTTTTATAATAGTGATCTCTTAAAATGCTTGTGCTCTTGCAGCAGACTGCTTTCACTCAGTGTGTCTTCTGATGCTTCAAATTTTATGGGTATGGTAGTCAACTCAGGATCACCAAGGGCATCATGTTGAAATGTGGAGTTTGATTCAGTGTGTTTAATTTGGGACCTTAAATTCTGAGTTTCTAATGAATTCAAGATCATCTTCAGGACCAGCCTCTGAGTAGCAAGGACTTTCAACCACCACGAGCTGGAACTCGCAAACAAGTATTGCATTTTAGCCTTAACTCAGCCTTCTGTAAAGGCAATAAAACTTCAGAATAAATGCAGCCACCTATACTTACTGCCTAAATTAATGAAATCAGTGAGCACAGTACTCAGACTTAGTCATGACTGTGGTTCTCTAAATGCGTCTGCAACTTTCGTAAAGGATCCGCTTATGAAAATGGCAATTTTCTTCAAAATGTGGGTGTTAATTATAGCGCAGATGGATACCAGTAATTTATTTTATACACAAGTTCAAGCCAGAAGGTCCATGCATATATGGTCTTCAAGTTTGCTTTGGACCTTTCTCCTTCAGCTAGGTACCTGAGAATTAAGGTATATCATTTTTTGGAAATTCAAAGACATTTGCTTATACTTCTGCATACTTAATTATATTTTGGAGATGCAGTCATCAACTTCAAATTTTAGTGGAGTCATTACATATATAATCCTTGGATGAATTATCAAAGTAATGTTCCCCTAATAGGATCTTCCAACATAGTGAAAGTGTTAGCACACATGAAGATTTAAGCTCATAGAAATAAGCTTCTGAGACAGTGAGTTTTTTCTTGCTCTAGGAAGGTGAGCGGTAGTTTGACAATTTTGATTGATATAATACGAATGAGCAGCATTTGAAAAATAGTTACATTTCACAAAGGCTTATTTTCTTCTCAGAGATGGTGCATAAAAGAGATGTGAAGTAAGATTTTGACATTGTGGCTTTTGGAAAAATTAGCCTGCATGACAGAGAAATAGCATTTTTCTTCTGTTCATCATTAATGTGCGCACACATGTGTTGCAACTTTTATATAGTCTTTCCAACAGGAGATGGAAAGAGAATAATTGAAAAAAATCAAATGTCTGAGATGTCTGGGATGTCAAGCAGCAAATGAGTCCACAGCCAACCTGCTTTCTGAAATAATCTCATGTAGTTAAGCAACTCTCTAATTAGCGGTTACACGTGTTTTTGATGTCTTTGAACTCTCTTTCAGAGACACAGTTCCAGTCCATTAATAATGTAACTGTAGATGCAAACATTTTAGATCATTATCTGTGTCATATGACAAGCTGGAGAAAGGTAGAAAGTGGCTTAAGAACTGATGCTGCGTTACATCTCCATCTGTGACTCTAACGCTCATCTCACACTTAATTACAGGAAAGAGAATGGGAGTCTTAGCGTTCACAGCGGACTGCAGCAGGGACGCATCTGTGGAGAGTAGTGCCCTTGGCAATGAGCTTTTGGGTGCTGTGTGAGCTCTCACAGCTGGTGATGGAAACTGTCCTGGCCAAGAGAAACTGCTCAGTAGCATGTGCCCTCTCCTTCCAGAAGCAGCACCCATGACATGCACCCTACCTGCCCTACCTTAGACATGCCTCTGACATAAGCTGTCATTGGCCACCAGACTACCACTGGTTGTCCTCTGCCCTTACATTGAGTTGTTGCAAGATGTGGTGCCATTGGTGAGCTAATGCATATAAAGAGCTGTTTTGTTTGTTTAAATTGTGTTTTTTTTGCTGAAATTTTACAGTGTAAATTAGTTTCTCGTTAAACAGTTAAAACACAAATTATTTTGTGACATCGGTTGCCAGCCCGACCTTCATGTGTCAACATTCTCCCCTTCTGGATCTTGGGTTCCTCGTTTCCACTCATGCACCCTTCCTGTCCCTTCCTGCCTTCTCATTTTTGCTTCTGGCCTGGTGAGTCTGCCTATAGTCTCGTATACATGGTTGAATTACCTGCATTAGTGTTTGTTTGGGACATTGGTTACCAGGTCTGTGACATATCAATACTCTTCCTGTCTCAACCTCATGTTCCCCAGTACTAGCTTTCCTGTCTCCTCCTGCCGTCTCCTTCTTGCCCTGGGGTGGTATGTTTATTTAGTTGTGCTTTATTTTATTAGTTTGTCTAGTCTCGCTGAAGGGTGAACCTCAGGAGTGATTTCAGTAGTGAGTTGTATGGGGGTCCAGGGGCCCTGCTGCTTGGAGCTCTCTCCAGTCTCTGTCAGACCAGTCCATTGGTCTCTTTTTTGTGAGTTTGAAATTGTTGGATCTCTCTGGGGAAATGACTGTGCAAATGCAACACTTCATATTATTGTCATGACATTTCCTCTAACCTGTGATTTTTCCACATTATGCAGGTTTGTCAGTTACCCACCTGTGCCCTATTCGTGCCAACTTGATTTTATTTCTCATTTTTAAAGTGTATGCTTCTAATTGAGAGACACGAGTGTTTTTGGATTCACACTGGCAGATTAATACCCAGCAAGACAGACCCACTGTCAGTGAGCATTTTGAATTACGTGTTGAAAGTTGCCGTCAATGGCAAGGATGCCAAATTATGCACTTCACTAAACCTGCTTTGTGCGTCTCTTTCAGCCGTGTGATTGAAAACTGCAGATGTTTGATGTCATCTTTTCCGGTGTTGGTTCAGTAAATGAAATCTTAAATAAATTACACTTCTTTGAAATTCATCTTTGGATGTCATTTGGAGACCATTAAGAGAAAATTAAAAAATAAAAGAGTATCTATGAGCCTCAGCTTCTAGAAAAGTCAGCTTTTCATGTCAGATTCTGTTTTTGGATAATTCTATAGGATGCAAAGCATCCTGATGTCACAGTGAGAGAGCTCTATGGACCATTGATGGGGAGCTTTCCTCACCTGGGCGCAGAGTTTAGTGTGACGGTATACATAGAAGATAAGCCAGTATGTAAGCTCTCAAAAACCAAAAAGCCATGTCCACTGCCATCGGGTGGATTCTGACTCATAGTGACACCACAGACAGAGTAGACCTGCTGTATGGTTCCCGGTAGGTGCCTAGTGGATCTGAACTGCTGAGTTTCTGGCTAGTAACTGTAGCACTTAACCACTACACCTCTTAGGTTTCCGTTTAAGCTCCCAGCGGTCTGCAAAGTATGTTCTTCTGAGGGTTTCCTCTGGCATAGTAGTTATATGCCATGGCTGCTAACCAGAAGGTTAGTGGTTTCAGATCTGCTAGGTGCTCTTTGGAAACTCTATGGGGCAGTTCTTCTCTGTCCTATAGGGTTGCTATGAGTCCGAATCAACTCGACGGCACTAAGTTAGGTTTAGGGCCTTCAGTGCCTCCGAAAAGGAAAACCTGTGGTTTCTTCTTAGAATGATTCAGTGGACTAGGGTTTCTGAGGACTATTCTAATAATAATTTTGTATTTCAGTTAGAAAACAAAGTACAGCTGAGTCCCACTTTTGTATGTGGCAAGACTGCTTTTCACAATTATCTCCCTTGGGTGAAGTCAACAGGGCTAGAGAAGCAAGCAAGAATAAACATCTGGAATGGTCAGATCTGGGTACAAGATGCTTTTATGAAACGTAAAGTGCTCTGTATTGTCTATTTCCACACTTTTGTTGTCGTTTTAGTACTCTTGAGATCTTCGAGGAAGAGTTGTTATCCCAGTCATACACGTGAGGAAGAGAGGCCTGGTGATCTGCTTCAGAAGGTCACATCCTTGAAAACATAGAACATAGTCTGTGTACATGAGTCAGAAGTGACTGAACGGCACCTTTTTTTTTTTTTTTTTAGTAGTATAACAGAGCCATTAGAAAAAATAGCATTTAACATTGTACTATGGCTATCTATTGCGAGCCACCGCAAAACGTAGTGGCTTAAAACAACAGCAACGTTTGTTTTTCTCTCAGATTTGGAGTTTGGGTGGATTAACTCAATGGGGACGGCTTAGCTTTGCTGAGTATCGGCTGGGTTAGAATCCTCCAGGAGTCGTTCGCTTCCATGTCTGATGGCTGATGCTGGCTGTTGGCTGGAAGCTCAGCTGAGCTGTCAGCTACACAGGGCTTCTCCACGAAGTCTGAGTTTCCTTCTAACACAGAGGCTAGACTATAAAGGCAGGTGGGGAGAAAGAGGGCCCGAGACACAGACAGAGAAAGGGAGAGAGCATGAGCGAGATAGGGAGAGAGAGCAAGAAAGAGCAATGCAGCTAGCCAGGTAGCAGCTGCACTGGATTTTGTAAACTAGACTGTGAGTCACATTGTGCCATACTGTATTCCTTACAACTCAGTGACTATAGTTGGCCTGCATTCAAAGAGGGAAATTAGACTCTACCTGTTGATGGGAGGAATATTATAGAATTGGTGAACATGTTTAAAACTACCACACGTTCCCTAATGACTGAGAATTTCCTTAAGCTTGTTGGGCACGTGTAAGTCGTAGACAAATATCAACGTTGCACGGTGGCAGCAAATTCACTGCCTTACGACCAGCAGAGCCCAGGGACAGTGTGATTCCTTTAGCCCCGGATCTCCCATAGTGACTCCCCAAGGAAAAGTAATGAAGCCCCTAGGTGGGAATACAGCCCAGGCTATAGATAGAACTTGTTATAATTTTAAAACATTTAGACATATGATGTACGGGCCTCCATTTGCACTGTTGTCTTCGGGCGTACAAATGGGAGACTTTTGTCCCACATATTTGGTGGCCTGTGTGGGACAAAGGTCTACAGAAGGGCATTCTGACTGGAGCCCTGTGAAAGTTGGTTATTGTAGACATAGATATTAATGTGTCTTACCAACTTCTTGGTAATAAGGAGCAGAAGGCTTGGATCCTGCTGCATGGTATTTAGAAATTGTGATAAATAATCAGTATATTTAACTCTCCTTTTCAGTGAAATAAATCCTTCTCAATTTTTTTTAAAAATATGAATTCCCAAGATAACCAGTTCTTCCACTATTGCTATATACTGTGAACTTTTAGGTCCCGCCTAATTTTTAAAGATAACATTTTGTAGGAGAAACCAGATAAGTTAAGGCCATTGCAGAAAATTGCTTTGCTTCAAGGAGGTACAACAACATTTCCTTGCCTAGTTAAGCTGCTCCTTATACAAAATTCTAAGAGGTGTTTTTCTCAGGCAATGATAGAGTGACCTGAGTCTGTAATTTTGCTGCTTGCTGTTAATGTGGAAACCCTCTTCACATCATAATTGTGTATAATAACCCTCAAAAAAAAAAAAGCCAGGTTCATGATAACAAAACAGAACAAAATGAAGACTTTCTTTCCCCCTGCAGGAAATGCTTTGATAGGTGGCATGATTTATAGGGAGTCTGGGTGAACAGCTTTAGGCAAATTTTCTGTGAAGGCTGTGTATGTTTCTTTTTGTTGTACTTTAGACAAAAGTTAACAGAGCAAATTTGTTTCTCGTTAAGCTATGAATACTCATCTTGTTTGGTGACATTGCTTGCCAACCCCAGGACATATGATGATCTCTACTTCTTCACCTTGAGTTCCTTGTTACCAGCTTTCCTGTGCTCTCCGACCTTCTTGTCCTTGCCTCTGAGCTGGTGTTCCCATTTAGTCTTGCTTTCTTTTATGGGCCTATCTAATCTTCAACTGAAGGACAAATGTCAGGAGTGACTTCAGTACTGAGTTAAAAGGGTGTCCTGTGGCTCTACTCTTTAAGCTTCTCCATTCTCTCCCAGACCAGTAAGTGTGGTCTGTTTTCTATGAGTTAGAATGCTGTTCTGCATTTTTCTTTAGCTCTGTCTGGGACCCTCTGTTGTGATCCGTGTTGGAATAGTTGGTAGTGGTGCCTGGAAACCATCTAGTTGTGCTGGGCTGTGGCAGGGGCTGTGGTGGTTGTGGTCCATCAGTCGTTTTGGACTAGTCTTTCTCCTGTGTCTTTGGTTTTCTTCATTCTCACTTGCTCCAGACAGAGTGGTACCAGCTGAGTATCTTAGATGGCTGCTTACAAGCTTTTAAGACCCCAGAGGCTATTTGCTGTCCACCAAGACCTTGGTTTTCAACCCTCAGCCCAGTATTCAGTCTCTTGGGGAGTTTGTAAATGTCTGTGGAGGTTTCATGGCCTTCCCTTGGTTAAGATGTGCAGACTTGCTTAGTATTGTGTACTGTGATATCCTCCACCAAAGTTAGAATTTCTCTCTTGTCTGTTTAGTGTTTTTCCCTACCCTTTCTACCTTCCCCCGTCCCATTATCCATCTGCTTTAGTCATCCAGTGCTGCTGTAACAGAAGTACTACAGGTGGATGGCTTTAAGAAAGAGAAATTTACTCTCTCACAGTCTAATAAGCTGCAAATCCAAATTCAAGGTGTGGGTTCCTGGGGGAGGCTTTTTCACTCTGCCTGCTCTACAGAAGGTCCCTGTCATCATTCTGCCTCTGGCCTAGGAGCTCCCTCATTACAGGTACTCGGGGTTGAAAAGGACATGCTGTGCACCCAGTGCTGCTTTCTTGGTGGTACGAGGTCCCCATGTTTCTCTGCTAGCTTCTTTCTTTTATATCTCAAAAGAGATTGGTTCAAGACACCATCTAATCTTGTAGATTGTGCCCTAATGTAACTGCTGCTAATCCCATCTCATCAACCTCATAGAGACAGAGTCTACAACATGTAGGAAAACCATATCAGATAGCAAAAAATGGCGAACAATCATACAGTACTGGGAATCACGGCCTAGATAAATTAATATGCATATTTTGTGAGACACAATTAAATTCATGACATAATCAAAGATTGTTTCTGTGTATAAACCCGTGCATGAGTTTTAATATTAGTGGCTTCATACGGTGTTTGTCTTTCTCTGATGGACTTTATTTTACTCAGCATAATGCCCTATAGATTCATCCATGTTGTGAGGTGTTTTGCAGATTCATCATTGTTCTTTATTGTTTTCATAGTATTCTGTTGTATGTATTTTCTGTAGTTTGTTTATCCATTAGTCTGTTGATGGGCTAAAGAGTATGCATCTTAAAAATCTCTGAATGCTTTTTACCTATCTAGTCATATAACTATGGTTGACACATAGACACACACACACACGTACACACACACGTATGCACTAATATATAATAATGTGTTAAGTTACATAGCAATAAATAAAATTCATACTCCAGGAAGCAGCATCATTTTTTATCCTGTATAAAATGTGATTATTTTGTTTACCCGTCTAGCAGTAAGGACTTGTGTTTAAGAGTGTTATTACCTTAAAAAGAGCAACAACCCTGTTATTCTGTGTTGATTTCTGTGGGTCAGGACTCTGGAAAGCGACTGAGTGGATGCTTTTGAATTGGGAGACTGAAGTGGTATAGGGCTGGAGCAGCTAGAAGCTGGCTGTATTCTCCATGAGTTCCCAGGCTTCTCTATTCATTTTCACCATCTGAGCTATTCTGGACTTTCTTATACAGCATTGGTGGCATTATTGTTGGCTGGTAACCCAGAGGTCAGCAGTTCAAATCCACTAGGTGCTCTTTGGAAACCCTATGGGGCAGTTTTACTCTGCAGGGTTGCCAGGAGTTGGAATTGACCCAGTGGCAGTGGGTTTTGGGTTTTATATAGCATAGCTGTCCCAGGGCAGTTAGTGTGCATATGGTAAAGGTTGAGAGCTGTAGGTGGGATTGTTCAGCAGCAAACTGGCTCAAACTCGTTGACCATTTATGATCTAGCCTCAGAAGTCATGTAGTACCATTTCTTGTGTACTCTACTTATTGAGTACGGCCTGGTGATGCGATGGGTAAGTACTATGTTGGCTAACCCAAAAGTCGACAGTTGGAACTTGCCAGCTACTCATTGGAAACTCAATGGGTTTTGCTGTGTCCTATAGCACCTCTATGAGTCAAGATCAACTTGATGGCAGTGGGTTTGGTTTGGTTTTGGGTCTGTGTGTTGAACAAGTCCCATAAGCCACTAGTTTCAAGGGGAGGGTCTCTAGCTCTCATTTTTCAGTCTAAAATAACCACATTATAAGAGGACTGTGTGGGACAGGAGGTATTATTGCAGTAATCTTTAGAAGGTACAGTCTGCCACAGCTCTTATTATTCTGCAGTGATTTCTTCCATTGTCACATACCCCAGAGGGATATAGGCCAACAGTTGAAGAGACTTATTGCTAAGCATATGTCTCAAATGAAGATTGTGTCAAGTAGGCTATTGCCTGATGCTAAAGGGCAGCTGACGTGATCCAGTTTTCTAGTATGTGTATGTACTCTGCGTTGTTGGCTGAAAGAATGTACGTATGCTTTGATATCACATGTAAATGTGTCTTACTCTCTAGTCTGTTAACAAAATAAAGGATTCTAATTTGAATAGTTGTCCAAAAGGGAGTCATGTTTTCCTTTTTAAGAAGGCGTACCCTGGAAATGCCGTCAGTTGTTATATCCATTGTAGTCATCTACAAAGAAGGGCATGCATTTTCTTCCAGGATGAAAGTACAGTCTTTAAAGACCAATCTTAAAGAAGGCTGGCAACTCTGACCCAAGAAATATTGCAGTTATTTAGCTTTCTCAAAGTTAGCTGAAGAATCTGGGTACATGTATTAAAAATACAAAGACTTCTAAGGGGAAAAGTTTCGATATATTTTCATATTCTGCTACTGCAGCCTCCCCTTCCCAAGTTTGGGACAGAGTTCCTATTTGGAGACATGGAAAGTTTTTAGTGCCATCACAGTCTTTGCTACCAGTAAGTTGTCAATGAGTGTGAACCTCAAAGCCTTATCCCTTCACCGTCATTTTTCCTAACTTGTAGACTGCTGGGAAATATTTGAAACATAGACATGGAAAGTAAGTGCTCTGATGTAGTGAAAATGCCTGCAATCAAAGAGATAAGAAATGGTGTTGTGCAACAGATAGTCTTCCTTTAAGAAATTCTTGTTATGTAGCATACTGAAGTCAAAGGTGAGAAGTAATTGGTGACACTTTCTTGGCCTAGAGGAGAAAAAATTTTTAAATAACAACTTGGTGAATATAATAAACTAAGTGTTGATTTGGCAAAAATAAATAATGTGAAAAATACAATTTTTTTACATGCATTAAAAAATATCGACCCTTGATGTAATGCACGATAGCCTATTTATTCCTTTGAAAAGGAATTCTCTTTACTGCAAAGTAGCATCATAGTTTGGTTTTGGTCTTATCACATTAAAAAAAAGTATATCAGCAGAAGCACACAGGTGTTGTATAGAAAGCACTGGGAAGACTAAAACGTAACAAATGGAAAGGTCCTTAGTAGTTGGATCTGGACATGGGAGTGGATTAGAGATGCAAAAGAAGTGTAAGAGAACAGAATTTCACTTTTTACTGTATCTACTTCTGTATGATTTCCTTTTCAGTGAAAATACACTTCTCTTTTTATTTTAAAAATTAAAAACCAATTTAAAACAATGAAGAAGATATTTTGTGTATTGCTACTTTTGTTTGTGAAGAAGTCAAGGGCATGTTTGTTACTAGATGAAGATGTCTATTTTGGTGGCTGTTCCACAGGAAAATGTGAACCCTGGTGTCACAGTAGTGTGACACAGTAGCATTTGACTGCTAACTCAAAGGTTAGCAGTTCAAAATCATCAGTGATTCTGCATGAAAAAGAGGTGACAATTGGCTTCCTAAAAATTTACAGCTTTGAGAACTCTGTGGACTCTCTGTGGCTGGAGAATTGACTTGATGGCAGTTGGTTTTGGGTTATTCCATCAGAAACCATAATAGTATTCTAAGAAAGTAAAATGATATAATTATTTGTATTTTGTAATTTCATTCTGTTTTCTTGGCTTTGAATTGAAGTTTCTATGTCTTTGATTTTCTTCTAGATTTGTTGAATTTCTGAGTACTGATGTTTCATCAGATCGAACAGCTTGCTTAATTTTTTGTTTTGCTGTGCTGCATTTTGTATAAGGTCTGGGAGGGCTCTACATATAATCCTTTTGTATTCACCTTCTGATAGTTTCAGAAAAGCTTCTTCGTCTGGGAAGCTCTGAGGTAGTTTCTTTTGGGGGCCTTCTGATGCCACAGGTGATTTCTGGGTTACTGTCTTCTCCAACGTTTGTTGCTTTTTGGGCTTCATGTGGGTCAGTAGAGGCTGAGAGAGATGCTGTGAAGATGGACCACAGTTGTTTCTCTAGGCTGTCTTTGGTCTGTGCAAGCCTCTGCTCACTGAGAGTGGGGTCAATGAAAGAGAGGAGATTTTACATTCAGTGGTATGAAGTCCAAATTAACAGCCCATGCTGCATCCCAGGGCTCCCTAGGTGTCCAGAGCCTCTGTTTAATTATCATTTCAGGTCTTGGTTTCTAGAGGGATTTAGGGAGACGTGCATTTAGTCTGCCATATTGACTCCACCCCCTCATATTTTGTAATTTCAAAGCAGAAGACACAATAAAACAACTGTCAATAAAGCAACTGTCTTACTTGCCATAAGTCATCTACTACTGTATTTAAAATTCTTACCTCAGATTGGGTAAACAGTTAAGCACTGGGCTGCTGAAAGCTTGCAGGGGTTTGAATCTACCTGGGGTGCCTGGAAGAAAAGCCTGGTGATCTACTTCTGAAAGGTCACAGCCACTGAAAACCTAATGGGGCACACCTTTACTCCCGCCAACATGGGGCTCTGAGTCAGAGTCAACTTGTTGGCCTCTGGTTTGGTTGGTTTATATATCAGTGATCTCCTGGTGAGTAACAATCCTTTCTCTAAATCTTAGTGGCTTAAACAATGTTGATGGATTATTTCTTATGATTCAGTGAGTTGACAGTTCTTCTGCTCCACATAGATGGTGCTAACTGGGGCCACTTATGTGACTTCATTCACTTGACACCTGGGCTGGGCTGGAAATTCCAAGAAGGCTGTCTCATCAAGGCCTAAAGCCTTGGAACTGGATGTTGGCCAGGGTGCCTTGGGCCTTCTCCCTGTTGCTCCATTCTGCATGTGGTAACTCTTCTTTTGAGGCCCTTCTCTTTTAACTTTCTTTTTTTGTGTGTGTATGTGAGTGTTCCAACTTGACAGCACTTGGCTGGCTTGGCTTGGTATTTTTCTGATTTTTTCTGTGTAATACTTGTGTTTATGCAAATACATTTTTCTTTGTTTTTGTTTTATTTACTTTTTTTTTATTGTGATTAAGTTAAAGTTTACAATCCAAGTCAAGTTTTTCATATAAAATTGAAAGTACATACCTCTTTGCAGCTCTGTCTGCTGTCCTCACCCTGTGATAATACTCTTCTTTTTTACTCTTTACTTCCAGTATCTGCTCAACCAAACACTTGTCCCCTCCTCTCCAGCTTCTCCTTTCCTCTCTAAAAAGAAACTACTGGGACAATCTCATATATATATTAAATCTATTCTTTGTTTTACTGGAAACCCTGGTGGCATAGTGGGTTAAGTGCCATGTCTGCCAACCAAAAAATTGGCAGTTGAAATCCACCAAGTGCTCCTTGGAAACTCTATGGGGCAGTTCTACTCTGACCTCTAGGGTCTCTGGTGTCATGTCTGCTAACCAGAAGGTTGGCAGTTTAAATCTGCCAGGTTCTCCTTAGAAACTCTATGGGGCAGTTCTGCTCTGACTTCTAGGGTCTGTATGAGTCAGACCTGACTCGATAGCAGAGTGGAATGGGTTTTGTTTTAATATGACTAAAACCAACCATATGTGATAATTGTGACCCATAGAATTCATTTTATTTTTTTCATAGTTCCTTTTTAAATTGTGCTGTCAGGAAGGCTTGCAGAGCAAATTAGCTTCTCATCATAGTTTTCACTTAGAAGGAACAAACATGCTAATACATAGTATCAGGGGACACTGGTTTCCAAGAACCTAAAAATAGAAGATGTGTGGATTCTTAAAGGTTGAGTTTGAGACTTCACAAAGTTGCTTCCATTGTATTCTGTTGGTCAGAGAAAGTCCCAGGACCATCCTGTATTCAAGGAAATGGAAGAAATAAGCCAATTCTTGAGAGGAGGTGTGGCACACATGCACTAGAAGGGAAAGAACTTTTGGTGGACACCTTTGGCATTACCTGCCATATCCTATGTATCATCACTGCTTTGTAGGGACCATCTTTATTATAAATCCTGTTAGGTATACTTATGGTATAAACTGTCAGCTAAGGTAAAACTATCATAACAACTAGGTACCAAATCTGAAACACTTAACACAATAAAGTTTATTTGTTGTTTATGTAATAATTCCTGTGTTCCTGTGCAGGCAGTTGTGATTAAATTGGTAATTTAGAGATCCAGGATCCTTTTGTCTTGTCCCTCTTTCATTTTCTGTGTCTCCTTTCCAAATTCTCTGTGCTTGTAGTCAGTGATCCATGGAAAGGTAAAAAACAGGGGGCATCACATCAGGAGGTTTCATGGGCCAGCTGTGGAAATGGTGCCCTTCCTTTCTTCTTACATTTCATTGGCCGAAACTCAGTCACGTGACCACATCTAGCACAAGGGAACCTGGGAAATGCAGTGTGATGTCTGTGTGTCCTCAAAATGAAAAAAGGGGTTTGGTGATTAGCTAGTAGTCTTTACCACGTGTTATCAAGGAAAAAAAAGGTGGAAGAAGAAGAAAGAGAAGAGAAAGGCAAGGTAGGAAGGAGAATAAGTGAGATGAAAAAAATAAAGACAAGAGAGAATGTTTCTTTACTTTTTTCTTGAACTAATGATTATAGAAGCAAGTGATTGTAATCTAATCATATTAGTAGACAGCTCTTTCTATAGAGAGAGAGAAAAAAGAAGAAGGAGATGGGGAGAGCAAGAAAAGGGAGGGAGAAAAAGAAGGAATGACTTTTACCCAATAGTGATCATATATAGGCCTCTGTATGGGTTTATTCAAACTCACTTGTAAAACCTGCTCTTAGAATTTGATATTTGAAATAAACTGACATGAAGACCCTCCCTGCATGAGCTGGGTTGACACAGAGGCTCCAGCAGTGGACACAAACACAGCAGTGACTGTGAGGGCATCGCGGGACCGGGTTGAGTTTAAGTCTGTTGTGTGTAGGATCTAGAATAAAGTCAGATGAGTTTTTTGGGTTTTCTTGCTACTTTTAAGGGGGTACTGTGTGTATTTGAGATTGAGGATATCAGCAGAACAGTACTGCACTTAAGGGAAGCCAATAAAAATAAATCATGTTGAATATGAGTTATGGCATGATTATAGCCAAATGAAAGATTCTCTTACTTAGCTTTATATATTTATTTAGTGACTATACAATATGGTTGTTTGTAAGAAGTAGATCTGCCCTAATTTTCTTTCTGGAATGCACAACTGTGAGGTATATACATAGGTCCCAGTAGCCAAGCCAGCCAAGTGCTGTCAAGTCAGATCCAGTTCCAGTAGCAAGAGTCAAAATGGGACCTGATGTACAAGAGACTTAACTGGGACTAATACCCAAGACAGAAAATGGTAAAGGCGCCAAAGAAGCCAGAGGAACTTTCAGACCATGATGTAAAAAGAAAGGAAAGAAGGAAAGGAGAAAGGAAGGCCTTAGATTGTAGCACAGTTTTAAGACAGTTTTGACAGGCCTGTCCTTGAGCTGGCCACCCACCAGAGAATCTCAGTATCTTGTGACGAGTGTGGCCCCATCGCCAACACACTGAGGGATTTCATATTGTGGTATCCAAGGCTACAGGCTCATCATGCTCCCCATGGGTCCTAACTGCACTTTTGTGGTTGTCACTGTATGCCTTTGTTTCTACAGCATAATTAGAAATCACTGTTGTTGTTAGATGCCATCAAATTGGTTCTGACTCATTGCGACCCTGAGTCCAACAGAACGAAGCTCTGTCTGGTACCCAGCCATCCTCACGTCATGATTATGTTTGGGCCCATTTTTGCAACCACTGTGTCAGGCCATCTCATGGAGGGTTTTCCTCTTTTTCGCTGACCCGCTGCTTCAGCAAGCCTTACGTTCTTCTCCAGGGGTTGGTCTCTCCTGACATGTCCAACATATGTGAGATGCTTCTAAGGAGCATTCTGGCTGTACTTCTTCCAAGATGAATCTGTTTGTTCTTCTGGCAGTTCATGGTATATTTGGTATTCTTTGCCAGTGCCATAATTCAGGGGCATCAATTCTTTGGTCTTCCTTCATTATCCAGTTTTTACATGCATAGGAGGTGACTGAAAGTTCCATGACTTGAGTCAGGCATGCCTTAGTCTTCAAAATGATGTCTTTGCTTTTTAGTGCTTTAAACAGATCTTTTGCAGCTGATTGGTCCAGTGCAGTATGTCTGTCGATTTCTTGACTGCTGCTTCCATGAGCACTGATTGTGGATCCAAGCAGAAGGACATCCTTGTCAACTTCTGTATTATCTCCGAAGTGAGAAATTAGAGAGCAGTATAAAAATAGCTGTTTAACAGTTACTGCAATAGACAGTTGTATTCATTTTCTTCTTGTTTATTGTACAGACTATAGCGAGCGGTGGTTTGAAAACTCCTGGTTGGATGTAATTAAATGCTCTTTTATGTTCAGTCTGGAAGCTCCCTTGTGTACTGTTAGTGCCACAGAAGAGTGTCATGTGTTCTGACTTCAGAAGTAATGAGGGGAAAACACACTGTGAGTTTGTGTCTCAAGAGGAGTCAGCAGTCCCCTTTGTTCTTCCCTTAACTGTTTTCAATGCTGCTTTCCTACAAAATCTGCAAAGCACTGTTTCCCAGACTGTGCCTCACTCTACCTCCCTTTGCCTGTCTCTCGTATTTCTTCTTCTTTATGGTTTTCATCTCCATAGGATGCTGGCAAAAAACACACATCCCTAAATATAAATGGCATTTTTTTTAAACAGAAATAATTAGTAGGACATGGAAGATGAAAGCAGATTTTGAGCAATTACTTTTTTTTGAATAGCACATGTGAAAATGCTCTGTGACATTGTATTATTAATATACTGGAGTCTTTTAAAGTGGAAATCCTGGTGGAGTAATGGTTGAGTGCTGCAGCTGCCAACCAAAAGGTCAGCTGTTCAAATCTGCCATGTGCTCCTTGGAAGCTCTGTGGGGTAATTCTACTGTGTCCTATAGGGTCATTATGAGTAAGAATCAACATGACAGCAATGGCTTTTTTTTTTTTTAATTGTTTTAGAAGAGGGAGGTTATTGAAGAGGAGGCATCTACAATGCCTTGCCTGTGAATTGCAATCTTACTCAGTTTTATTCTAATTCATTCTAAGCAGAAAAGCTTGAAATCAAAGAGAACTGTGAGAAGAAATTATAATGTATCTAAGTTATGATTATAGAAGTAAGTGATCACAGTATAATCAGATTAATAGACAGCTCCATCTAGTGATTTGGACCTTAAGCAAATATGTAATTGAATGTAGGATAAGTTGACGGGAAAGCTGTACTACAGAGATTCCATTTGCTATGCCCTTGTAAGTAAGCTGCCTTTCCAGATTTAATGTGTTGTTTCTGTTATCCCATAATTCCTGCTGTGAAAGAAAAATACACGACGTTTAGTAACTTTAGAGAATTTGAGGTAGATCAGCTTGCCAGCTATTATTACTCACCTTCTCTGTCTTCTTTGTGCTCAAGAGAGAGCCGATAAATGGATTTAGGAAGACATGTTTACTGGAATTTGGGGGGAAAGGGCCAACTTCCAATTTCCTTGGTTATAGAAGCCACTACTATATGTTAGAGCGTGCTGGTTCAGAGTGGGAAGAAATGGGGACAAAATCCTTGTTTCCCAGTAAATGATGCCTGATTCCACCGAGTAGATGCGAAAGAAAAGGATATGTAATGCCGTAGTGCTGAAACACATTCATGTGCTTGCTCACTCATTCCAGATTATTCCAGGTTCTGGGCAGATTGCAGAGAATGTGCAGAAAGATTCAGGTGTCAGGAAAGAAATGCTTATTCCTTGTGTTCAAAAACATCTGGGTGACAATGATAACAATGATAGGTATAAAAATTATAATCATCATTTTGAAGATCCCATGCCAAGCATATTATGTGGATGATTTCATTTTCACAGCAACTTTTTCCGTGGTACTTGTATCACTTTTCTTTTACTAATTGAAGAGATTTTTGAAGAGCTTTAGGCTTAGAGAGATCAGAGGATCTTTCCAGTTCTGCTTCCAGAAAACAATGCTTCTGTCTGTCTATCTGCCTGTCTGTCGATCGATTCATCGATCTATTTTGCTGTGTTTTGTTATGATTTAGGAAGAATGTGCCTCGTGTTTACTTTTATTCAAGTTTGTTCGGAGAGAGAATTCAAGCCTCTTGGGCACCTTGCTTGGCTCCCAGCCCTCAGTGTCCAGGCCCCTCATGATAGAGACTGCCACTGCTCAGGTCCTTGCAGGTTCCTCATCACAAATACTCTTCTATGAAATTTTAGGGGAGCTTTTCCTTCTTACTGAGTGGAACTCAGTAAGTAAGGGGAGCCTCGGAGTACTCTACAGTTCTCCTTTTGCCCAGTTCTGTGCCATGATCTGTGGGGTGCCGAACTGCGAGCTCTGTGAATCATTAGGGAATCTTTTTCTCTTTGAAGGGTGGAAGTCATAAAGAGGGGACAGAGAAATGGAATGAAGCGAGAGCAGGGGACACATGCAGTGGGAACATGACGGGGACTTTCAAAGTGAAATCTGAAAACATGGGAACGACTTGAAAAACACTGCAAAGTGACACAGAACAAATGGTCCATGATACTGAATTCTCTTGATTTAAAAAGTTCTAATCCATTGACACCATGTTTAATCTTTGAGAATCTCCGGGTAGATAAATGTTCACAGGGTAAACTTAACGTTCCTTTCACCCACATGATGAGAATCAGTTGCCTGCTGCCTGAGGTCAGGGTTACAAGCCCCTAAATGGCAACAGGTGGCCTTTTGCTAAAACTTAATTTAGAAATAACAACAGGAACCACCGCTACCACCTCAGAGTTGACATGTTAAAGAGAAAATGATACAGGAATTTGGGAATTCTCTCTCTAATACATCCTTCTCACCGGCTCTCTTTCTGTCATATAAGCAGATTTCCAGATAATAACAGTTGACGTTTGGAGTGAAGTTGTATGTTGGGTATTTTCTGTTCCTTCCCCAGATCTAACTTCCATCCTCACCCTGCTTTGTGTTCCAGGAGGCCAAGCTCCCTTGTGTGTGGGCTTCCTGTTGGGTACCCCAATGGGAGACATTGTCATGAAACTGGAGTATGGAAGAGAGTGAAGCTACTCTGTCTCCTTGCTGAGTCCCCAAGGAAGTGGCTACCTTAAGGGTTGCTGCATGAGTCCTTATAAGCACTAACTCAGTGAGGTGGTACACTCTAGATGCAGGTGAGCGTACCTTCTGCTTCTACTTCCAGGCTTAGGGCTGGCTAATGCATTTTGCTTTTGGTTTCTTTATAATCTGTCCTTAAAGTTATAAAGTATCCCCTTTAGAACTCCTCCCAAATGCTCAGTTTCAGAGTGCCCTCTGCTTCCTGGAAAGATTCTGACTGATACAGGCTGACTGGCGACTTCAGCCTGGGCTTTGATGTGAGAGTTGTGTAGAAGTTTAGGAGAGTCCAGACCCAAGTTCCTGGCATTTCAGACTCAGAAGCTGGGTTGCCTTTATTAACCAGTGGATCTGGCTCTGTGGTGTAGATGAACACGGAAGAAAGCCAGAGAGACAGTCAGTTTGTTTGTCACAGAGTGTTTACCCCTAGGTATAGGCAGTCTTACAAAAATGTGCAGAGAATCCCCTTAACAACATAAAAGGCAGTGCAAAGTTATGTATGTATAAGCATGCAAATTCATGGTTATTACATCTTTTGGGGGAGTTGTTCTTTTTTTTATTGTCCCCCATTGTCATAGTCCTGTTAATCCCTAGTAATGCCTTTTATTTTAATTTGGAAACATTACAAAGTTTATAAAAATAATTTTGTCTTATGTTTTCATAGCTTTAGCTTATTGTGGTGAACATCCCTTTGTCTCATATAACTTTTAGTATTCATTTATATTTTTTATATCTTTGTGCCTTATGTAAGTCTGTAGTAAGAAAGTAGGTTCCCACTGCCACTGTGTGTATTCTGACTCATAGAGACCCTATAGGGCAGAATACAGCTGTCCCATAGTTTCCATGGAGCACATGGTGGATTTGAACTGCTGACTTTTGGTTAACAGCCATAGCACTTAACCAGTATGCACCCAGCATTTCCAGGAAGCAGATAGCTGGTTAGAAAAATAGAAGTTTGGTAGTTTGAGTCTGATGAATGAACTTAATTTTTACTTTTTGTGTTTACTAATGTACTGAAACTTAACTTTGACTGTATTTTATTTATTAAGGTTGTCTTTAGATTTTTTCTCTTTCCTTCTCTTCAATTAGATTGATTTTTTTTCTTTTTTTAATAGAATTTATGAAACTTGCTTTTGAAGTGCATTTTAAGTACATTAGCCTACAGAAAAAATAGAGAATAAAATAACGAGCACCTAAAACTGTCTAGTAGCAGGATTTGCGAGGTCTGAACGTTTTGCTGTGTATTTTATTCAGATCATTTTAAAGTAAGTAAGGCTTTCAGATACAGTCATAGCATTGTTGGTTTCATTCCTAAAATTGTATGCATTTTACTTATCCATATTTTATAATTCACTAAATTTTTGTCTATTCCATATATCAGACTGTATGGATAGTATTATTTTGCATACTTTAAAACTTACAAAAATGGAGTATGATTTCTGAGTTTAATTCATTTGTTTATTGCATTTACTGATGTAATTCAAATGATTTCCAGTGTCTTTGCTTTTTCTTTTCCTACTTCTCTCTTTGCTTAGTTCTGTTTTCTATTTTATAAAAAAATTCCCATATTTAAAAAAAAAATCTGTGATGACTTTTTGACTTTCAGTAGTTATTCTTAATATTTTTAAATGCAATTAACTTTAAATTTTCCTAAATTTATACTGATTTTTTAGCAGACATGCATATGGGTTTTTTTTTTTTTTTTTGGTGTGTTAATACCACCTTGCTTTTAATTTGGCCAATTGGTCAGTATTTACTATTATTTTTCATATCTTCCTTCTGAAATCTTTGTTCTTTTTTTCTTATGAACAAACTTCATAGTTCTTCAGGAGTCTATGTGTAGCACATGTGTGTATTTTTATGCTTAATAGTTGCTTTATATTTCCTTCCACCTTGAGTGATATGTGAGCTAGTGGTAGAATTCTCAATCAATGGTAGTGCTTCCTCGATGGAATTCCTTTTGTGCTGTATCAACCTTCCTGCTTAGTGCAATAAACCTCCTGTAATCATGTCAGGGATACCTAGTGGCATGGCGGTTAAGAACTCAGCTCCTATCCACAGTCAGCAGTTGGAACTCATCAGCCACTTCTTAGAAACCTTATGGGGGCAATTTGGCTTTGGTCCTTTAGGGCTGCTATGAGTTGAAATCCACTCAATAACAACGGGTTTGATTTTTTTTTTTTTTTGGATAATCATGTCAGTGGAACTAATATTGGTTCATTATTCTGAAACTCTGAATTTCATTATAGTTATTTAATACCATTCTTTACTATAAAGGAATTTCCATGTTTATTGTATAAAAGTTAAACAACACAGAAAAGGATAGAGAAGATACTTTACACATTTGCCACTACACAGTTATTCTTAACATCGTTGTATACCTACACATACATATGATACACAAATTTAAACACCGTCCAAATTGTACTCTGGATGTACTTTTATAACTTGTGTTTTTTTCTAGGATTACGAAGTCTGACAATTAAGTCTATGAACTTAATTGGTCTAAGTGCTACGTTGGTGAATACCACTATGGTTATCTTCAAAGTACTCCCTTGAGAAATTATGCACGGACGCCAGCCCTTAGTCCACCCTTCAAAGCGATTTTGGAACTCTTTCTGGAATGGCCATTGTGCATGGTGGCAAGTTCACAGACTGAATTATATTCCTGTCTGTGAGGGAGTTTTTAGCCAGTAAACAGTAACTGTATTAGAACATCCTTCCTGTTCATCTGATCTGGCTACCAGTGACTTTTGTCTTTACTCAGAGATAAAGGAAGTATTGAAGAGAAGACGTTTTGATGACGTTCAGAACATCAAGGGTAATATGATGACAGTTCTGATGGCCATTCCAGAAAAAGAGTTCCAAAATTGCTTTGAAGGCTGAACTAGGCGCTGGTGTTGGTGCATAGCTTCCCAAGGGGAGTATTTCAAAGGTGACCATAGTGATATTCAGCAACGAGGTATGTCACATTTTTTTTTTTAGGATGAGTTTGTAAACTTAATTAGGAGTCCTTGTATGCTGTAAGGTTTTTCCCCCATATATTAACTGTAAATCCCACCATTAAAAAAATCATAAAAATAATCCATTGACCAATGAAAGCTAAGTGTATTAAACATGTTGCTGTAAGAAGAATATTATCTCAATGGAATCTTGGTAGACTGTTCTAGAAATCTCTTGCTAAAAGTAGGAGGCTGTTTTCAGTCTAGACTGAAGGTGATCTTTTAAGGAAAAGTTATGATTGATGTCAGACAAATTTTGTGACATAATAGCTTATGTTTGAAGGGTGCAGTGAGGCATAGTTCTTAAAGAAGATCTTAATAAGTGAATTCTTGTTTGATATACCAGCAGTTTGCCCAGGTGACCACACTGTTTACCCGGGTGAGTAAACTATTTGCCCAGACATGTTGGTTTGCAGGAGTTTTCTGAAGCAAAGAGTGAAGCTGTTTATTGGTTTGCCGCCCAATCTTCCTGGACACAATATTTGTGGAACAAAGAGTTGAGTCGTTTGACGGTCTCGTGATTACCATTTTGGACACACGTAGTCTCAGTTCCCGTAACTTGTTAACATTTGTCCTTAAACATTAATCTAAATGAATCCTCATCATTTTATCACATCAGTCTTCTCAAACGTTTTTAGCCCTTTCATCTGCTGTCGGGTATTTGGGTTTTCCTAATATGTCATTTATTTTAAGAAAAGCTTAATGAGTATATTTGTACTTTAAGAGGACTGCCAGTTAAGTTTGCGAACTCATCCTAGAAGAAGTGCTGCATATCTCATTGCTGAATATCACTACAGACACCTTCAAAGTATTCCCCTTGGGAAGCTAGGCACCAATGCCAACATCTAGTCTACCCTTCAAAACAATTTGGGAACTTGAATAGCCATCAGAGCTGTTGTTGTATTACCCTTGATGTCTTGAATGTCCTCAAAATGCCTTCCTTTCAAAATTCCCTTTATCTTCAGGTAAAGGAAAAAGTCACTGAGAGCCAGATCAGGTGAGTAGGGAGGGTGTTCCAATACAGTTATTTATTTACTGATTAAAACCCCCCTCACAGGCAACTATACAATTAAGCTTGCGAACTTGCCACTGTGCTGAATGGCCATTCCAGAAATAGTTCCAAACTACTTTGAAGGTTGAACTAGGTGCTAGCTTTGATGCATAGCTTCCCAAGGGGAGTACTTTGAAGGTGACCATAGTGATCTTCAGCAATGAAGTATGTAGTTTTTAGAATGATTAAGTTCGTGGACCTGATTGTTGACCTCGTATGTATACCTCTTCTTATTTCTTTAGGATTTATTTGAGAATAGGAGATTAATAGGCTAACGTCTATGAATCTCTGATACTGATATTGGACACAAGTTACCAACTGGATTAGTGATTGCCTCTTTGAGTGAGTTTACTCTCTCACTATCTGTATCGTAGTGTTGATCTCTCCCTATCCTTGCCAACATTGAATATTAAAAAAAAATTAATTATGCAACTGACAAAAATAATGCACCATAGTTTTAATTTGCATCAGTTATATAATAGTGAGGATAAATATTTCTTCTGTGCTTACTGACCTTTTTATTTCTTCTGCGAATTGTCCGTTTCCCCTTTCCCTACTATTTAAATAATAATTTGGATTATGTATATTTAAAGGGAAAAGGGATGCCTTGCAATTTTAATTTATGTATCCCATATGAGTTTAAAGTTGGAAAATACCTTTCATGTATAGGTATGTCTGTGTGAGTAGTTTGGACATTCTGAACTTAAACAGGCATTTTCTGCGTAGGGATGTAGAATTGAATATTGATGTTGATGGAGTGATAAAAAGATTTTTATATAAGCATCCATGTTAACTGCTTTTTTAAATGATGAACATATATTTGCGTATGCCAAGCGTATAGCCTATATAATAAAACAGAAAATTGAGCACAACACTACTTCACAAGTAAGATAATATTCCAAGATGCATTTAGGTAGGTAGGTTGTTTATAAATTGCACACATCGGCACCCTCCCAATGATGGTTTCTCCTGTGGACAGTTTTATCTTCAGTGCTGTGATGGATAGTTTGGGGTTAAGGAAGCAGCTGGATTTCTGAATGTCAGGTAGTAACAGGCAATACACTGGAACTTTTCTGAATATTAGCAAGTAGGCTAGCCATAAAATGGAAGTTTGGAAAATATTTCTATTTTAGATCAATTGAGGGTAATGTTAGTCTATGTAAGTGAGTTGTATTTTGATTACAAAAATTGTTTCTTAATCTATAATTTATTTTTACACAGTTGATCTGAAATAAAATGCATCTAAGGTGTAGGTTGGTCATTTCAGTCGTCTAATTTGTCTAGCTATCTGTTGGACATGTTGTGGTTGATGATTGGTGCATCTTTGGAAGGCTTGTTCATTTGGCATATAAATAGATATCAGACTCCCATTTCATAAAAGCTGGACAATAATTAAGGAAGACAAAAGAACTGATGCCTTTGAATTAGGATGCTAGTGAACAACACTGAATCCATAGACTGCCAGAAGAATGAACAAATCTGGTTTGGCAGAAGTATAGCCAGAATGGCCATCAGAAACAAGGATGGTGAGACTTCATGTCACATGCTTTGAACATGTTGTCTGTCAGGAGGGGCTGTTGATTGGATAAAGATGTCATGCTTGGTAGAGGGTCAGAGAGAAAAAGCAAGATCCTTAAGGAGACAGGGTGACGCAGTGGCTCTGCAATGGGCTCGAACTTGTTGTTGGTGGTGAGAATGCTCCAGGAGCAGACAGTGTCCCATTCGTTGTAAAAAAAGTGTCTTTAAGAGGTGGAACCACATGAACAGCACTTAAAAACAACAACAGCTTCAGAAGAGTGCCTGATGATGAAGAAATGTTGCAGAACAGATTTTATATTGTGTTCATTTTATGAAAATCTATATTCATGGGAGACTTTCATGCTCCAAAGTTCACATATTCATTTGTACGATTACCTTCTAGGTAGTGGGTGTTAATTCGTCTGTGTCAGTACTACTAAACATCTACTTTCTGCCTTCAATTAATGAAACATCTGTACGTGTTTGTATGATTATAATGTTTGAAAGCATAGAACATTTAGGTTTTCCAAAGACAGTTATGTGTGCCTTAACAAAGGTCATTTCATATTTGTTTAAAGTTTGTTTGAAATTCCTGCAGCTTATGAAAATACAGGAGAAGGTAATCAAGGTTTTTTACTTGATACCATTTTTCCTCTCCTGAAATTGCTTAATGACTTGAGAGTCCTCAGGTGCTTCAGATTTGAGCTCGGGACTTTTCTTGCCACGATTAGCGTAACCATTGAAACAAAATAATTTTTGTGTGATTAGTAAAACATTTCCTGAGCTTCTACTCTGAGGAGGGCACTTTGTGTTTTATGGAATCCAAAAACCTAAGAGATACATAACTGTTCTCTAGGAAATGATCAGTTAATTGAGTGTGGCTTTTAAATGGATGTGTTTAAAATAATAATGCATTTATAACTTGGGAATTAAATTAATAAAATTGGAAGCATAAATTTTTTATTAACACCATTCCAGTTAGATGTTTTTCTTAATGGAGCAGATTCATTTCCTTGATGATTTTAATTTGAATGGGAGAGAACTTCCAGGCAAACTGGTTGTCTTACTGGGATTAAAAATATTAAGAGCTTTTGTATTGAATTCTATGGTGGGTAATAACTGTCTTACGGTATAAAATGGTGATTCAAGCTGACTGACATGTAGTTCTGGGTTTTTGCATACACAGTACAATAGAACCTGTCAAGTCATGTTAAACAGTTGCTAATCCGTATTTTGTTGCCACACTCTTATTTTAAATAATATCATATGGTTTTCTCAGACTTATGTTTTGAAAGTGATCAGAATGTAAAATGAATGAGAATTACAGGTGGGTGCTGTCCCCAGTGGAAAACCTGGTGGTGCAGTGGTTAAATGCTACATCTGCTAACCAGAAGGTTGGCAGTTCAAACCTGCCAGGTGCTCTGTGGAAACTCTATGGGGCCATTCTACTCTGTCCTCTAGGGTAGCTATGAGTCAGAATTGACTTGGCAGCAGTGAGTTTTGATTTTGTTGGTTTTGCTGTCACCAGTGTGGTGAGGATTGAATGAGAAGTAGAAATAAATGAAGCGTAGCTGGAGTAATTTTTTCAGTTTGGCTTCTCTTTTTCTCCCTCTTTCCGATTAGATACTTAGGGATGCCAGTGATACCCTGAGAAAACATGGATTGTTTTGACACAAGTTGGCCACTGTAACTGGGTGTGAATAAAGGACAAATGTTAAAAGTCTCTGACATGGCAGTTGAAGGATAAGATGTTATAAAGAAAGAATGTGGGGCATACAGAGGTTAAGAGTGTAGATTTTGGATCCCTACACACTTCATTCAGTCCTGGTTCTACACTGTATTTTATTTTATTTTTATTGTGATTAAGTGAAAGCATACAATCCAAATCAATTTTGGATGCCCATCTATCTGCAACTCCATCTACTCTCCTCACCCTGTGACGGCACACTCCTCTTCTCTCTTCACTTCCAGTATCCTCTTAATGCCTGCTTCCTCCTCTCCACCTTTTCCTTTCCCCTCTAGAAAGAAACCAGTGGGAAAGCCTCCTTTAAATGTATAAAACCATAAAGTACACCACTGTATCCCCAAGTCCCGTCCATTCTTGTCTGAAGAGTTGACCTCAGTGTTGGCCTCAGGTCAGAGCCAGCGGCAGATGTAGGGGCCATGCTCCTTCCAGGCTATCAGACCATTGATTCTGGTCTTTTAGTGGAGTTCTTGAACTGCACACCTCTTTCTCTGGTGCTACATCAGGGTCGGTTCTACCACTTTGAATGCGACCTTGATTTATATATTTAATTTCTTTGAACTTAGTTGCTTCACTTGTGATTTGTGGATTATAATAGTAACTGCCTTATTAAAAACAATCAAACAAACAAACAAACAAAAAACCCAAACACTGCTGTTAAGTCAGGTCCTACTGCAGTCACCCTAGAGGTCAGAGTAGAACTGGCCCATAGAATTTTCCAAGGAGTGCCTGATGGGTTTGAACTGCCGACCTTTTGGTTAGCAGATGTAGCGCTAAACCCACTATGCCACCAGGTTTCAAACTGCCTTATTATTAGGCTTAAATAAGATAATTGCTATAGTATGTAGTTGTTGTTGTGTGCCATCAAGTCAACTCTGGCTCATAGTGACTGAGTAGAACTGCCTCGTAAGGTTTTCAAGACTGTAAATCTTTACAGAAGGAGACGGCCATATCTTTCTCTTGTGGAATTGTGGGCCTGTTTGAACCACTGACCTTTTGGTTAGCAGTCAGCATGTAACCACTCTGCCAGCAGGGCTCTTATAGAGCACACAGTGTATAAAAAACTGAAACACTTGCCATCAGTCAATTCTGACTCATAGTGAACTTACAGGACAGTGGAGAATTTCCCTAAAGGATGTCCAGGGAGTCTTTGGTGGATTCGAACTGCCAACCCTTTTGTTAGCAACTGTAGCTCTTAGCCTCTGTGCTACCAGGGTTTCCTTAGAGTATACAGTAATCACTGAATGAATGTAGATTATCATTATTGTTTATTATAATGCACATAAGAATAGAATGAGAATAAAGAAAGTCTGGGAAAAGCAGGAGGAACTGTAAACTGAAATAAAAGGTACCACTATAAAGCCAAGAGCTGTTTTTGGAGTTGTAGTCAGGTTAGAACATTACCATGGACTCTTTGTTGTTTGATAGGTATTGCTGTGTAAGCAATAGGTAGAGTGTGGGTCCTGCAGGGCTGTAAGTTATTAATGGATTTCACTACCTGTCACTGGCTCTTTTTTTCTAAAGAGCTCCTAAGGCTTAAATGGTTTCTCTGCCCTTTATGCAGGACATAGATCTTTGTCCATTTTGTTGGTAATGGGATTCAGGATCCCTGGAGGAAGAGGTACAGTGTGACACAAGGAAGACTGAGGGGTACTATCTGGGGACTATTTACTGCAGCCTTAAATGCACATCTTTGAAAAGAAATTCCAAGAGAAGGTTATAGGACAGACATGAGGTCACGGAAGGAGAAACCGAATCTGCCAAGGGACTGCCTGACAGGGGAAAATGCCATGGCTCTGGACAAGGAAAAGATAAAAGATGAAAGATGAGGAATTAGGATACTGGAGCTGAGACAGAGTGACGTATCTGTATGTTGTATTTCGGGCTGACAGCAGATTTTTCTTTCCAGTGTCCTCAGATCAGTATCTTTAAGTATATATATATATATATATAAATTTTTAACTTTAGAATACTTGCAAATTTAGAGTAAAGTTGCAAAGATGAAACAGAGTTTTGCTATACCTCTCATCCAGGTTTTCCCTACTGCTAATATCCTGCATAGCAACCCTGGGGTGTAGTGGTTAAATGCTACATCAGCTAAGCAAAAGGTCAGCAGTTCGAATCTGCCAGGCACTCCTTGGAAACTCTGTGGAGCAGTTCTGCTCTGTCCTATGAGGTCACAATGAGTTGAAATCAACTTGACAGCACTTTTTTTTTTTAATACCATCTTACATTATGATGGTGCATTCGTCATTACTAGGGAACTGATATTTGTGCATTATGATGAACCAGTGTCATAGTAACTTGTTTTCAGATATTACTAGTTTTCCCCTTATGTACGTTTTCAGTTCTAAGATCCTACCCAAGATACCACATCACATTCAGTTGTTATGTTTCCCAAGTCTCCTTTAGCCTGTGACAGTTTTTCAGAGTTTCTTGTTTTTGATGACTTCGGCAAATTTGAGCAGTATTGGTCAGATTTGTAGAATGTCACTTGGGATTTTCTGGTGTATTGCTTATACTGTGGACGTAGGTTTTTTGGAAGAAAATGACAGAGGTGAAATGCCATTCCCATCATGGCATGTCAAGTATACATGCTGTCAACAGGAAGCATCACTGATGATCTTGACTTTGATCGCATAGTGAAAGTAGTATCTCTCAGGTTTCTTTTTTCCTGCTTTCCATTCTCTGCTCCTTGGAAGTAAGTCTGTATATACAGATTACAATTAAGAGGTAAGGAGTTACTTATTTCATTTGAAATTTTTCATTATAGGCGATTTGTCTTTTATTCACTGAATTATTTCTTTATACAAGGATGGACTTAGGGATATTTGTATTATACATTGGGTTATTATCCCATATTGTGTTATTTATGTTGTTTTTCAAATTGTTTCACATTTGGCCAACTGGAGCTCTTTTGTGTTGATTCCTGTGACATGCCCCTATCTTACTTATTTTTTGTTTTGTTTTTTGAATACTTCCTTGTTTTCCAGTCCTGGAAGTGTTCCAGGCTCAAACTGTGTATTGCATTTTCCAGAAGAATCATTTTTCTAAGGAGCCTGGTTGCTTTTATTAGAGGGTTGTATTAAACAGCAAGGTCTGGGCTCTGGGTGTCTTTGTTATTACTGTGTTATGTTGCTTCTAGGCTCCGTCAGCAGACAGACCAAGGGAATGTATATCATGCCTGGATACTAGTTCATGTATACACACAACACAGAGACAAAACAAACAAACAAACCAAACCCATTGCTGTCGAGTTGACTCTGTAGGACCCTGTAGGACAGAGTTGAACTGCCCCATAGCGTTTCCAAGGAGCCCCTGATGGATTCTAACTGCCATCTTTTTGGTTAGCAGCTGTAGCTCCTAACCACTGTGCTACTGGGGTGTCAATATACACATACAGTTATAATTATTTTCTGTATCTGTCCATTTGTCTGTTATTACCCTAAACAGGAGTTCAGTTGGATCTCTCCAGCTCTACTCTCATATGGATCCTTGTAGCCTTCTCTCCTGCGTAGGTGTAGCCTTGCACTCCAACAATGAGAAACCTGGCTCCCACCATCTGCTGTTGTTTTCCTTATTTGTTCATCCCATTGTACATGTATGTTGTTGACAAGTGCTGTTGAGTTTGTTGCAACTTGTAGTGACTCTGTGTAGCGACTGCTATATTGTTTATCCTTACCTCAGGAGAAACAGCTTTGCCAACTAGAGTGCAGAGCTTATATGTCATTCCTTTTGTCTTTAGTTTTATAGTTTCTGGTCATAACAGAATTTCCCAAAGTTGCTTAGGTCGGTACCTTTTTCTCCATCTCCTTCAGTGAGGTATGTCATACATTTGTAATACAGTAGGATACTCCTGTTGCAACGTGTTTTCCGTTCTGGGAGTCTGCAACCTCCCCATCCATCTATCCATCCATCTATCATCTGTCATCCATCATCCTTCCATCCATCCATCCATCCATCTGTCCATCCATCTATTTATGTTTTTAAGCTGCTTACATGAAAACTCATTCTTTGTGCTTTAAAATTCCATGGACTTTGAAAACTGTATGTTTATTTACCATGCAAATAAATTACACTTCTTTAAAAATGTTCACTGGTCTTTTCCCATTCAAACACTCTCCATATTCCAAGCTTCTGGCAGCCAGTGATGACTTTTTCATTCTTTTATCAGTGAGAAAGGATATCTTTGCCTTGTTTCTAATCTTAGAGGGAGAGCATCTAGCCTCTCACTGTTAAGTATAGCATTCGCTATGGGGGTTTCGTCTATAATCTCTATTAGGGATAACAAGTTCTTTTCCATTTCTAGTTTTTGAGTTTTTTTTGAGAGTTTTTATCATGAGTATTGAATTTTGTGGGATGCTTCTGCATCTATTAACCTGATGATATAGTTTTTCTTAGTCTGTTAATACATTAAATTATATTGATTTGTTGTTGAACTAGTCCTTTTCTAGTCTGAACAAGACTTGATTGTAATGCATAGTCCTTTTTGTATGTACCAGGATTGGCTTCTCTAACTCTTGTTAAGGATTTTTGCAACTATATCAGTAAGAGATCCTGAATTTGAGCTTTCTTTTCTTGTAATACCTCTTTCTGATTTTGGTGTTAGAGTAATGCTGGCCTCGTAATATGAGTTGGGAACCATTTCCTCCTCTTCCATTTATCCATCACTATTGAGTTAATTCTGACTCAGTGACACCATACGACAAAGTGGAACTTCCCCATAAGGTTTCCAAGGCTATCATCTTTTTATAAGAGCAGATCGACACAAATTTTGTCAAAGAATTTGTCCATTTCATCTAGGTTTCTGAACTTATGGGCATAAAGTTCTTTGCAGTATTCCCTTATTAATCTCTGATCAGCAGTGATCACTCAATTTTTATTTATGACATTGGTATTTGTGTTTTCCCTCTATTTTTTCTGGTTAGCCTAGCTGAAGTTTTATCAGTTTTATTGATTATTTCAAAGAACTTTTTCTTAGCTTCATTCATTTTCTCTATCATTTTCCTGTTCTAAATTACATTGATTTTTGCCCTAATTTTTCTGCTGGCTTCATGTTTAATTTGTTCTTCCTTGTCTAGTCTTAGAACTTTTTTCTTTCCTAATGTACTCATTTAATGCTATACATTTACCCTTAAGTACTGCTTTAGCTGAATCTCCAGAATTTTTAATAACTTGTATTTTCATTTAGTTCAAAACATTTTAAAATTTTTCTTTCACATATTTTATCTTGGAAGCAGATTCTTTTTCTCTGTCATACCTAATATTTTCTGTTCTTCTGTGTTGAAAGCCAAAGCATCAGGTCCTTTGTTTTCTTCTTGAAGGTCTTCTATGGGGTGATCTCTTGTCCTAGTGGAGGTCGTCAGGTCCTCCACACAGTAAAGTCAGCTCTGGGCTGTTTGTACTGAAAGTGAAGAAAAATATATGATTTGGGGGAGACTCTGGCTCATAGGAACCATATAGAATAGTGTAGAACTACTCCATAGGGTTTCCAAGGAGAACGTGGTAGATTTGAACTACTGAACTTTTGGTCAGTCAATGTAGATCTTAACCACAATGGCACAAGGGTTTGTGACAGAGAAGAAGGCCCTGTAAATACAGACCTCACACTGTAGATGTATCACGTTCTTTCTGTAAATATTTTGATTTTGTTATAAAGTCTTTTGATGTTACACAAAGCCCAAATGAGGCTGGGTTTCCTGGGCACCATGTCAAAGATAGTTGTTATTCCCCTAGTAGCTCTCACAGCTTCTGTCCTCCCCCCATATGTTCTTTTTCATACATAGCCAGAGTGATCTTTTAAAACATTAAGCGGATTATGTCCTCAATTGTTCAGGATCTTGCAGTAGATTTCTATGACACTAAGAATAAAATCTGGCCTCCTTCCCATGGCCTACAAAGACCTACAGGAATTGCTTGCCTGTCTCTTGATTTTTGTTACCTATAACTTTCTTTCCTGTTCACGTTGTTCCACTGTACTGTCCATGCCATTCATCAGAGAAAATTCCCTTGTTCATTCTCCTCCCTTGAAAGCTACTTCTCTATATCTTGCATGGTTCATTCTGCCAATTCGTTTGGTATCATTTCCATAGGGACCTTCCTGTCTTCCATATTGAAAATAGCATACTTCCCCACACCAACTCTCTGTTCTTCCAATGTGTTCAATTTTTCTTCATAGCATTTTCTGCTACATAAAAATAAAACAAACCCCACTGCCATGAAGTTGATTCCGACTCATAGTGAACCTGTGAGTTCTCCTACAAAGCATTAAATTATGTTTATCTGTTCATTGCTTTCTTCCCTCACTAAGATAGTAGCTCAGTTAAAAAGCAAAACAAATCTGTTGCCATCAAGTTGAATTTGACTCATAGTGACCCTCCAGGACAGAGAAAAACTGCCACATCGGATTTCCAAGGAATGGCTTATGGATCTGAATTGCCAACTTTTAGGTTTGCAGCTAAATGCTTATCCAGTATACCACAAGGACCCTATTAAAAACAACCCAAACCTGCTGCTGTTGATTCCAACTCATAGCGACTCTATGTAGAACTGTCCTGTAGAGTTTCCAAGAAGCTCTTGGAGGATTTGAATTGCCAGATTTTTTGATTAGCTGCTATAATTTTTAACCACTATGCCATCAGGGTTTCCAGGGCCTCATTAGGCAGTGTCATTTCTAGTCATGTTCATTGCTGTAGTACTAGCAGTTGAAATAATGCCTGGTGAGTGGTAGGTGTGTCAGTGAATGTGGGAACAACAGGCAGATCGATACTCTGAGAAATAAAAAGTGAAGGGATGCTGAGGGCCCGTTGTAGTCTGGGCGAGACAGAGGTGTTGAGCTGCAATGAGGCAGTTACAAGACATACTTCGTGCATTCCTGTGGGGACACCAGAAGCTGAGTTGACTTCTGAGAGTTGCCCCAAGTTGAAGTAAAGGGAGCAAACCTTTATTTCCCTGAATCGAGGTGAGAGCAGCCCTCAGAAAATGGACATGACTTTCCGAAAGTGGCTCTTTTCAGTCAAGGGCATCTCCTGAGAAGGCTGACAGGAGATCTTCTAGTCCATAGGATTTAGTATTTGCTAAAATAAATTCTTCATTCCCAAAGGGGGTTATTGGAGGTGTGATGTGGTGTTCCCAACTGGTCCCTAGGGATGGAATATGGCTATAGAATGTGGAAGCATGAATACACTGGGGTGCTGTGCTTCATGGTAAGAAAGAGCTGTTTGGTTTAGACATGGGTTATGCTGCATTGTGGCTTAGAGTCTGCACTACCGAGGTTGAAGTGTATTTCAGCTACTAAATACTGAACAATGCAGTCAGGTACAAGGAACAGAAGTAGTTTACAAGAATGTTATGAGAACCTGGACAGTATTACTGGGAGGTTTCTGCATGCTCACTCATATTCTGCCCTTACATACCTACAACCCAGTCTGCATGGGGTGGACATGAACAGAGTACACAGGGGCAGGAGAATAAAGGAATCTCAGAGAGAATGTGAAAGCCATGTGGATTTGAGATAATAAAGTTAGGCCAGGGACACTGTCTTAGTCGCTTGGTACTGCTCTAATGGAAAATTCCACGAGTGGAAGGTTTCATGTAGAGAAGCTTTTATAGTCTCAGTCCAGTAAGCCACAAATCCATTTACAAATTGTAAGTCCATTCAGTAGGAGAATTTATCACAGTCCAGTAGGCTAAGTCCACATCCAGCGAGAGCATCTCGGCACAGGAACCTCGGGTCCAAAGGACTTGCTCAGCTCTGGTTGCTTCTCTCTCGGTGGTATGAGATTCCCCCCTTCCTCTGCTCACTTCTCTCCCTTATATTCCACAAGCTTGTAGCTTGGGTCCTGCCTCACTAACACAACTGCAAACCATTCTTCATCATCAGTATCACAGAGGCAGGATTCACAACACATGGGAGGAAGGGCACCATGTTGGAACACCAAACCAGTTCAAATCAACACATACATTTTTGGGGGGCCACAATGCAATCCATGACAGACACTGAAAAGGATGGCTAGAGAAGAGGTGAGACACTGAGGGATGGACATCATCAGTTCTAGAATATAGACTCCCAGTAGTCAGAGGGCATTGCTTTGCTTGTTACCTCAGGGTGAGATGCCGGATCCTGCTGTTGGTGATATAAAGTTGCCACAGAAATCTTTTTAAAAGACTTGTTGAATGCTTCCTACATCTCCTAAATATCCTGATGACCTGGATCCCTCTTCAGCTTTCTTAGCAGTATCACATTTTGATTGCAGCAAATAGAAAAGGCAAAGTAGCAATACAAGAGTCCCATAGTTCAAATATGGCCAATAAAGAGGTGGAGACAGACCAAGGCAGTAGATTGGCAAGTGGTGCAGACAACATCAGAGTGGTCACAGAGACGAGACCTCTGTGTTGTGTTGGGTCTTGAAGGATGGGTGAGACTTTGAGGGACAGAAATGAATCTGCCTTTCCTAGGTCGGACTTTGGGTTAGTCTCTCCTGGTCTCAGTCTCCTCTTCAGAAAGTTAAAGTCATCAGACTTGATAGTTTCTAGCTTTCATTTCAGGTCTGACATGCCATGACTTGATTGCATGACTTATCAGTAGTATCAAAAATCTCTACACATCATAAGGATCAGCATGACTGCTATCCCCAAAATGTGGAGATTGATTGAGTTCTCACATTCCCACTTCTCTGTGCTCATTGCCAGCTGCCCCCATGGCACTTTCTGATTCTAGCCACCTGGAGGTAGGCCAGAGCCTGCATAGTGAAAGGTAACCATCTTTCTGACAGTTAAATAGGCAGATGCCACTCGCAAGTTTAGGGAATCTACATGGCACCTCAGCCTTCTGGCCTGTTGGCCATAAATTCAGACCTGTTTATTCACTCCACCTTCGCGATGTCAGCCAGATTGTCAGGAGTCCCCACAATACCTTTCCTTTCTCACCTGCCAGCTCTTCCTACCCTTTTGGTTTCAATAGTGGACTGGAACAACTCACAAGATTTATGGAGAGTATAACCTAGGGTCACTGTAAGTCTGATTAGACTTGATGGCAACAGTTTTTTTTTATGGTGGGGGGATGTCATACTTATTACTATAGATTTATGGTAACCAGAAAGCATATAAATGCAGAAACATGTCAGATGAGGTCTAGGCGTGTTCCCAAATGCAGAGCTTCCATGTCCCCAAGGATGTGCGACCCTCTGCAAAGCAGATGTTTTTGTCATCTTGGAAGCTCTCAAACTTGGGTGTTCAGGGCTTTTATTGGTCATTGCTGTGTACTGAGCTAAATCCTGCCTCGTGAAGCATGTTGGTATGGGTCTCCCAGGTGTACCTTTTCTGGTCTGGCCAGCTACCTCCACCACCCGCTTGTCAGCACAAAGTCCCTGGAAGTCTCACATGAAAGCATTTTGATTACTCTAAAGGTTATTTCCCAGAGCCAAAGACAAAGCCCACTGTGCATAGGGTAAAAATAGGTCTTGTACTCCACACACTGTTCCTTGATTTGTCATTGCATTTCTCCATATGTTAGTGATAGAGATTACCTGATTTATTTATTTTGAATATCTTCCTACGGTGGGCTGTCCCACTGATAGATTTCACATGATTATTGATCTTATTTCAGATTGTACCCATAAAGATTTTCAATCAAAGCTGTAGAGTTTCTTTAAACACATTTTCCCAAATACTTAGGGCATGAGATCCTTCTCCAGGGACTGATACCTCTTGAGGACATGTCCAGGGTACATGAGACCAAGTGTTGCCATCTTTACTTCTAAGGACGTTCTGATTGTGTTTCTTCTAAGACAGACTTGTACATTCTTCTGGCTCAGAGTAAAAATAAAACCCAAACCAAACCTTTTGCTGTTGATTTTCACTTATAACGACACTATGGGAGTGAACAGAACTGCCCCATAGCGCTTCCAAGGAGTGCCTAAACCAACCAATGCCATCAAGTTGGGTCTGACTCACAGTGACCCTATAGGTCAGCGTAGAACTGCCACACAGAATTTCCAAAGAGCGCCTGGTGGATTTGAACTGGCGACCTTTTGGTTAGCAGATGTAGCGTGTAACTCACTATGCCACCAGGTTTTCCAAGGAGTGCCTAGTGGATGAGAATTGCCAACCTTTTGGTTAGCAGCTGCAGCACTTAACCAGTATGCCACCAGGGTTTCCATTCTTCTGGCAGTGCATGGTATGTATATATTCAGTATCTTTCCCAACACTGCAGATGGAAGGCATCTGTTCTTCGGTATTGCTTATTCATTGTCCAGCTTTCTCATGCATTTAGGACAAGTGAAGATGCATGGCTTGAGTCAGGTGCACCTTAATCCTCAAAGTGACGTCTTTGCTTTTTAAAAATTTTAAAGAGGTCTTTTGCAACAGATTTGCCCAATACAGTGTCTCGTTTGATTTTTTTTATTTAACATGACTGAGTGAAAATGTACATTCATGTATAAATTTACATGCCCACCTATATGCAGCTTCCACTGCTCTCCCTGTCCGGTGACAGCACACTATTCCTCTCTGCTCCATACATGTCTCATCCTCCCAACAGCCTCCTTCGCTCCTCTCCACCCACTCTCCTTCCTGCAACCAGAGGTCAGCAGGATGATATCCTATAGATGTATAGAACCATAAAGTGCATCCAATATATAGTCACTCTGCATTGCCAAGTCCAATCCATTCTTGTCCAAAAAGTGGACCTTCGTTATAATTTATGGGTAAGGGCAGCATCAGGGCCGGGGGCCATGCTCTCAGGGGAACCCCGAAACCACTGGACCATCAACTGAAGTCTTTTAGTGGAGATCTCAGGATGCACCCCTTTTTATTCTTGTGTTGCCAGTGCGACTCAACCTAGTGAGCTCCATTGTGGCTATCACTGGTGGTGGCTGGGCACCATCCGGTTCTTCTGGTCCCAAATAGTTGAAGGCACCCACTCTTCTGGGTCTCTCTGTCTTCTAGGTTGTCTTTACTGATGTCATTTTGGTCCTTGGTGAGCCTCCGTTCCTGCTGAGTTGGGACCATTTGCTGTGTCCTCGGATGGCAGCTTGGTAGCTTTTAAGACCCTAGACGCCACTCACTAGTGTAGGGTGCAGAGAGCCCTCTTAGCAAAACACTAGTTGTGCCAGTTGGCCTCGATTTCGCCTAAGAGCATGGTCCCCTGCCCCCTGTCCCAGCTACTCTGTCTTTGCAATATTGGGTTAAGATGGAAGGAGTACTCAAGTTATGCTGAAGTCCACTTAATGTTGTTCTTGTTTCTAATGTGTGCTATCACCGTTTTCTCCCAACCAGATTTCTAGCAACTATCTAAACTAAACCCTCCGCCCCTCACCCTCCCTCCCTCACCTCCTTTGCAGCTGTCAGAGTCTTTTCTTCTATACACAAGTCTGTTTTTGAGATCTTATCGTAGAGGTCTCATACAGTATTTGTCCTTTTGTCGCTGAGTACTTTCACTCAACATAATGTCTTCCAGTTGAAACCAGGTTAGGAGATGTTTCCTGGAATCATCGTTATTCTTTATTATTGCGTAGTGCTCCACTGAGTATATGTACCATAGTTTACCTATCCATTCTTCTGTTGTTGGGCATCTGGGTTGATTCCATCTTTTTGCTATTGTGGACGGTGCTGTGATAAACATTCTTGTGTATGTGTCTGTTGGTGTGAAAGGCCTTGATTCTGTAGGATATATTCCAAGTAGTGGAATTCATTTGATTTTTTAACTTCTGCTTCCACAGACATTGATTATGCATCTAAGTAAAGTGAAATTCTTCACAACTTCAACTTTTCTCTATTTATCTTAATGTTGTTTATTGGTCTAGTTGTGAGACGTTTTTTTGTTTTTCTTTTTTTTAATGTTACGGTGTAATACATATCAAAGGTTGTATTCTTTGATCTTCATCGTTGAGTGTTTCAAGTCTTCTTCACTTTCAGCAAACAAGGTTGTGTCATCTGGATACAGCAGATGGTTAATGAGTCTTCTGTTTCTGATGCCTATTCTTCTGTGCGTATTTCAGCTTCTCAGATTATTTGTAACATATTGCTTGGAGAAATTCCTTTTTTTTCCTCCTCCGTGTAGCCAGTTGAGAGTGACATGTTTTAGTAGCTGTCAAACCCAGTGCTATGCTGATAATAACTCATATTTTGTCTGTACAAAGGTCCGAATCTGATGAGCTCAAACACCAAAGGCTGTATGCTGCAGCACACTGTGTTTCACACCTAGTTACAACTTACCAAGAAAGCGTAGCTTTGCCTCCATATTGAAGTTACCACTATTTCATAATATAGTTTGCTCTATTTCAAGAGCTATTTTAACTTTTGAAAACTCAGGATAGTTCTACTGAATGTTATATAGGTATGATTGTCCTGAAGGATTTTTTCTTTCTTTCCTTCTTTTTTTTTTAAGTTACTACTTCCTTTTCAGTTCATCCAAAGTAAAACAAAATATTCTCCTTGATATTCAGAATGAGCTGCCATGCGACTGAAACAAAGGCTTGTCCCCGGTGACTGCTGCATTTGAAAGCCTCTTTGAGACATATTTTTCAGAGTTTTTATTTCCTCTTCAGTACTGACTGGGAACCACTCTGGCAGTTAGCAGAGTCTGAGAATTTTAAATTTTGCATATCCAACTCAGACAATCTAGGACACCAGTGTACTTTATTGTTGACAAATGACACCTAAGTGTAAAATATTTACGAGAATAATACACACTACACTAATGTCTCATGCATATTTATTTGTTAGGACATGTCAGTACTGTGAAGTTTCCTTTTAGCTGGTTTTGTTTAAGTCTGCTGACAGCCAGTGTGAGACTGTGTGCTTTTATTATGATTATTCAGTTTTAGATTAATTCTCTCATAGGGGTTTAGACAAGTGCTGAAGTACATTTTTTAAAAAATGGTTTAAAGAATTATTTCTGAAAATTTTTTAATAATAAAAATGTTAGAATTGAAACAGTTGCAAAATAGTTTCTAAAAAAGTACTGTAAAATATTAAAAGCATAGTTTCTTTTGGAAACTAACGATGAAGAGTAATACAGTCTTTTAGTAAATTACCTATCATCTAGTTATAAGACATTCTTTATGGTGACTATAACTGTTAGGTTCTGACATTTTGACCAGTTCCTGTTGAACAGAAAGAAATAAGAGAGGGGAAGATGATCTTATTTAAGCATCATTCTGTTCTGGGATCTTGTTTGTTGAAATTCAGATGCTTCCATTTCTGTTTACTATACAATAATGATATATTATGTGGTATAGTGGGTTAAGTGCTACCACTGCTAACCAAAAAGTCAGCAGTTCAAATCTACCAGGTGCCCCTTGGATACTCTACAGGACAGTTCTACTCTGGCCTCTAGGATTGCCATGAGTTGGACCCGACTCAGTGGCACTGGGCTTAATGATATGTAAATCTCATTTCACCATTACTACTATGTTGGTCTTGTAAAGTTCCAAGCATGTTTCTTTCTTGCTCAAAAATGTGTTTTTAATATACTTTATTTCCTATATAATAAAGTTAGAAACCTTTTACCTGAAATTGAAAACCCTTTCAGTGATCTGGTTCTGAATTCATGCCCACTTTTCTGCTCAGATTGTTCCTTCTGTCTGAGATGCTTTGCCATCTATAAAAATTGAAATTTTACCTATCCCTTCAGGGCTTAGCAAGATCTTCTGTAATGGTTTCTTTCAATTTCATGCTGAAACGCGAAGTCCATTTGCTTTGAGCTGGGTACGATTCTGGCCATTTTACAGTGTGATGCAGATAATATACTAACTACATAAACTGGTGAATTTTTATTTTTACCCTTAATCGCATTGGCTTTCCCATCTTCTGTTTTATGGCTGAGTCTTGACACTTCTGTTTTTGTAGGTGAGAAACAGAAGTACCAGTCAGCTTTGAGTCCCAAAGATGAATACTAATCAAGAGTTATGTTCTGTATTGAGATACTAGTCTTGAAATTCAAGATTTGTGGAGATTTCTCAATTTCAGTTGTCCTATTTTACCCAATCATGAGCCATGCCTGGGTCCCTAAATCGTAGAGTAGTTTATGTGCCAGGGCTTGAGGAAATGCTTGATATGATACAGGGGGTTAAAAAGACCTAATTTTACTGGCTCAGGGCAGAGAAATAAAATATAGATGAAAAGCCATAAAATATAGAAACAGGAAAAAAAAAAACAAAAAAAAAACCTCATTGCTGTTTAGTTGATTCCAGCTCATAGAAACCGTATAGGGCCAGAGCTGGACAGCCCCACAGAATTTCCATGGAGCACTGGTAGATTTGAACGGCCAGGCTTTTGGCTGGCAGCTTTAGCACTTAACCAGTATGCCACCAGTGTTTCTGAAACAAGAAATATGGGTCAGTATTTTTCTTCTTTGCGGGTGGAATCCCAATGGAGGTGTTACATGATAGAAATGGCTAGGTAGATAAGCAGAAACATGAAAATATTAGGGGAAGAGTCTGACAGCAGATTTCCCACAGAGAGCCCCTAGAAATTCCACATTCAGTATGTCTAGCACGGTACAGGCTAGATGAAGAAGGGTTGACAGAGAATGGAGCTTCAAAGATGAGACAGAATCCACCCTCTTGAGTTCTCACCACCTGTGAATGTTAAACAGGAGACTCATACGTTTAATGACCCCAGTGGAGGGACCAGGTATGGGAAAGTTGCTATGGGCAGGAACCTCATGAGCTGAAGCAAATGGCTGGGACAAAGATTCCTGCTGACGCTGATACTGTGGCTTCCCAAAGGCTCAGATGGGGCCATAACACCCCAGTGTCATCAATGCAGGAGCCCATCTATTCAGTCTCTGTACAACAGGGATCACTAAAATTTTAGAGGATTCCATCTCCATCTCTACCCCAGGGACATAGTAAGTGTGTTCCAACCAGTGTGTGTGGTGCCGTCTTGGTAAGGAGAGGTAGAGGTACAAAAGTGGGAAGAATGGAACTTAATTTGAACTTGGAAATGTCTTTCAAAAATCAACTCATAAAGACTGATCATCAGCTGGGCGTCTTTCACTGTGTCTAAATTAGAGGCTTGTAAAATGATTTGAATAGTTGTAGAATATAAAACAGCTACATATTCTGTCAGGCAAATCTGACTTTCATGGGAGTGGAATTTTGACTTTTATGTACATTTAATTGTCAAAATGACCTTGTATGTCTCCGAAGCAGACCCTAGGATTAGAGTTTCGTTGCAAATGGTTTACTTGGGAGGTGATTCCAGGAAGTACCATGTATTAGTTTCTTAAGGCTGCCAGGAAACTTGGTGACTTAAAACAATGGAAATCTATTCCCTTCTAGTTTCAGAAGTAGAAAGCCTGAAATCCAGGTGTTAGTTGGGCCAGGCTCCCTCTTGGGGCCTAGAGAATAATCCTCCCCTGCCTCTTCCAGCTTCCTGTGACTGTAGGCATTCCTTGGCTTGTGCAGTACAGCTGCGGTCCCTGCCTCCGTCTTCGCTTGACCTCCTCCTCTGTGTTCCTCTTTTTCTTAAAAGAACACTTGTCATTGGACTTAGGGCCCACCTTTTTAATCCGGAATGCTCTTGTACTGCAATTCTTTACTTAATTACATTTGCAAGAACGTATTTTCCAAATAAGTTCATGTTTGTAAGTACCAGGGGTTATTTTCTGGAAGAAGTACAACCAGAATGCTCCTTGGAAGCAAAGATGGCAAGGCTGTATCTTACAAACTTTGGATGTGTTATTAGGAGGTATCAGTCCCTGGAGAAAGACATTGTTTTAGTCAGTTAGGGCTGCTGTAACAGTAATACCACAGAGTGGAGGGCCTTAACAAAGGAAGGTTATTCTTACATAGTCTGGTAGGCTACAAGTCCATATTCTGGGTGTCCACTCCAGGGGAAGGCTTTCCCCTTGTCAGCTCTGGAGGAAAGTCCAGTATTGCTTCAGTCTTTGTCCAGGGAGCATCTTGTTGCAGGAACCTCAGGTCTGAAGGACACACGCTTCTCCCGGTGCAAATTTCTTGATGGTGCGAGGTTCCCAATTCTCTGCCTGCTTCTCTGTCCTTTTATCTCTCACAGGATGAAAGGATTAAGGGTGGGGCAAGCCATACTCTGGGGAGACTCCTTTTACAGTGGAGCAGGGAGGTAATCCTATGGAAGGATTTACAGCCCCATCCTAATCCTTTACCATACAGCACAGGAAAACCGGAAAACGGAGGACAGTCACAAGATACTGGGAATCATGGCCCAGCCACGTGGCTACACATATTTTGGGAGGACACAATTTAATCCATGACAGACATCATGGTGGTAGAGTGAAGAGTCAGCTAAAAAGAGGAAGACCCTCAACAAGATGGATTAACACAGTGGCTGCAACAGTGGGCTTAAGGATAAAAACAATTGTGGGCATGATGCTGGACTGGGCAGTGTTTCATTCTGTTGTGTGTAGGGTTGCTATGAGTTAGAACTGACTTGGTGGCACCTAACAACAACCAAGGTTGTAGCTGGGTATATATTTTTGGGAGGTCCAATCAACCACTACAAACCATTTGGGGAGTGAACAGGTCAAACAGGGAAGGCGGGACATCAATCATAACTGTGTAATTAAGCAAGGTAACATTATGGGTAGCTGTTAGGCTGGTGGGTGCACTTGACTTATAAGTAAGAGGCAGGGAGAGTCCATTCTAAATATTCTAAATTCTATTCCTAAGCAAATTAAACCATCAGATATCTTTTTTTGGAACACGCTTTCTCAGCCCTTCTTAGAACAAGATTTACTAAATGATGCTTTATGATTACTAAAGATATACACAAATATAAAAATGGCTACTTTAGAAAGGTCTTAATATGTTTTAGGCATCTCGGTAGGTATCTTAAAGTAAATCTTAGTCTCTTGGCATGGATTGTACCAACAGCGCTTAACTCTCTGCATTGTTATAAGGATTAAAAATGTTGACGCATGTGAAGTGTTTAGCCCAGTGCTTAGGAAAAAGAAAGAGCTCGCGATGCAGTGTTGGTGGGGATTATTGTTGTTATCATGATTTCTTATAATAATAAGTCTCTGCAGATGTGACTACTTATCATCTATATTTGGGAGTCCCAGGACTCTGAAATGCAAGGCCATGAACTCTTGTTGATAAACAGAATCAGATATTGCATGTCTTTTCTTTTTGTCTCCAAAGAGACAATTTTGAGTAATAAGGGTAGAAGTATACTTGCCTAAATAGATGTGAAATTCACCGTGTCTAATCAGACCAAGCTTGTTTGAGAAAAATCAAGTATAAAAGAAATTCATTTCTTTGTGACCTTCCCCGAGGATTCTTAAGATGGGTACTGGCTTTTGATGGGCCTCTTAAAGATGGTAATAAATTTAGCTGTTTTATTGTATCAAGCTTCTTTATTCATGATGGCGACTGTAATGAGGAGGAGAAAATGGCCAGAGCCATTCCTTTCTCTATTAAGGTGTTTAATCTTGTCTTTCTTGGAGATAAAGGAAGTAAAGAGAACTAATTAGATGTTTCCAATCAAAGAATGTTTTCTCCTTTAAAATAATACCATGCAGCTTTCCTCTAGGAACAGTGAGTTGAGTTAGAAAATTTGCTTCTGAATGTGAAATGGTAGGAATAAATAAACTCTGTGAGAAAGGCAGTTAGTAGAATTAGTGTTTCCTTTAAGAAATGCAAGGACTTTGGGGAATTTGGAATACACGAAATTAACTTTATCCTGAGATTTCTTCATGAAAGCAGATAATGAGAGCTTTCTATATATAGAAAATTTTCATAGTTATAAATAAAAATGAAAATCATATCTGCACTAAATATAGGTCCTTAATTTAGAAGGATTAGATTTTAAAACAGGTTGCTTTGATTTCTTTCCCTGAAATAACACTTACCGTCCTAAAAAAGTAAAAATTATCAGTCAGTCAAAATTGTGCCTTTGTATTTATTTTTTTCTCCACTTGTCTCTTTTTCATGAAGATACCATAGATACATTTTATATTAATGCACTGTCAGTGGCCTTATTTTTTAATTTCATTCATGTGAGTCTAGCAAAGTGGTCCCTGCTTGCATGTCTGAGGGTGATGACTCTATGGCCTCTGTGAAGAAGGCGTCTGGGTGTGGAGAAATAAAGATGGAGCCATTGTGCATACATCTGCAGCTGGTCTACTGACTCCAGAATACCCTTGTTGATGAGCGGTGAAGGAGTGGGAAAACTTACTCCAAGATTCAGCTCTTTAATTCCTTCTTTCATCTTTTTATATACCTAAGCACATATTTGCGTATACACTATGTGCTTAAAGAGTCCTGGTGGTGCAACGTTAAGTGCTCAGCTGCTAGCCAGGAGGTTGGTAGTTCAAACCTTCACAGAGACTCTTCAGGAGAAGGATCTGACAGTCTGCTTTTCTAAAGATTGCAGCCAAGAAAACCTTCTGCCACAATTTTGCTTTGTTACATACAATTGCTGTGGGTGAGAACTGACTCAGTAGCAATCAATAACAACAACTTTGTGCTTGGTGTTGTGCTGGGTGTGAGACGACCATGGAGAAGGTATCATACCTGGCATTATAGGGCTTCCATTCAGTTGGATTCTCCCAGCAGTCCTTCATTTCCTTCTTGGTAATTCATTCATTCTTTTTTTTTTTTTTAATTAAAAATCAAAAACAAAACACATAACGTGTACTTTATATTGCCAAGAGTGCAGATATTGCTGATTCTTGAGGGAAGCAAATGACGCATGAACTTGAACATCATGGGAATGTGGAACAAGTGAAGCAGTATTTGGGCACAGTGAGGGAAGTGCAGTGACAGAGGAATTCATTGTGCCCTGGAAGTGAAGACTAGTGAAGTTAATCCTGCTTGAGTAGATCCAGACTTTCAAAAGAGGGCCATCAGTTCAGCATCATCACAATTAAGGCTGCACTACAGTAACAACACAACCACCCTAAACCTCAGTGTCTTAAACAACTACCATTTCTTATTGCTCATGACTCTAAAAGTTTGCTTAGATGGGATATCCTCCCTCTGCACTCTGCCAATAGAAAGTACTTGTTATGTGTTTTTGTTTTTGAGCTTTAATTAAAAAAGGGAGTAAATAAATTATGAAGAAGGAAATGAAGGACAGCCAAAGTGGTCAGGAGCCCTTTCTGGGAGAATCCAATTGAATGTAAGCTGTATGATGCCGGGGATGATGTCTCATCTAAGCTAATGCTTAGATTCATGAGCAATAATGGGGTGACTTTGCTGCTGTTAGTGCCACTTTGTTTGAGTGTCTATCATTAGCTGAAAGTGGGGCAGTGGCTTAGCTGATATCTGCTGAGAGCTTCTCAACGGGTATGGTTGTCCATTGATTGCTGGTCTTGTTTTTCTGCCTTGTTTCTGTTGTATCTCTCCATCTGGCTGCCAGAACATGTTCTCATAATGGAGATAGGGTACAAGACTAAGCAAGAGAATAAGCACCCATGTGCCAGTGCTTTTCAAGCCTCTGCTTATATCACATTTGGATGAGTGTCGGATCAAAAGGGTGGGTTGAACATGTTGTCTGTAGTAGGAAAAATAAAGAAGCAGGGCAACCAATCCCATTAGTCTATTACAGGAGGTAACAAACAAGCTGAGTATTAGAAAATAAACCAGAATCAGAAGAACATTCCAAGGAGAGTTATTAACACATTGTAAAGTTACTGAATCCGGAAACAGTGAATCTAGCTTAGCAAACCACAAGGAAATTGGTATGTCTGGAGGATACAATGCTTGTGGGAAGTTGTATTTCAGAAGTGCTAAGTTCTTTGTACTTTAAAACCCTTTTTTTCCCATGATGCTTCCTTTTTTTTTTGGATATTCTTACTGTGGTCTTCACTTTTATAACTCCTCGTCATCCTTTAGGTTTTCTCTGAAGTGTCAGTTCAGAAAACTGAGAAACTCTTATCAGTTCTCAATTTGTATTATATTTCTCCATGACAAGGTCTAGCTCGTGGCACCCTACTTTACTACTTAATGCCTTTATCGATGATAACTTGTAATTATGCAAAGCTATTTGTTTAATGTTTGTTTTCTCTACTACGTCAGAAGCACCTTGAGAACACGTTGTCTTTGTTTCAACTGTAATTTTAGTGCTGGGCACATAGCTAGTATTTGATAAAAAATGAAATAATGAGGTAGGTAAGCCAGAGTTAGTTATGAATTGGCCTTTAGTGCTGGGTAGAGAAATTTGAACTTTATCCTTGAAGCTAATGGAAACCTTTGGAGGGTTTGAAACAGATTGCTAACCTGTAATTGTGAACTTTATAGAGATTACTTTAGCATTATGGAAAAAATCATTAGTACAAGACTTATTTGTGAGCAGGGTGAACAGCTAAGACGTTACTACCAGCTCCGAGTAAAAACTGGTAGGAATTTAGATTAAGAATGTGGGAATAAGAAGGAAAAAAATAGAGAGGAGATGAAATCTATAGGACATGTTTTCTTGTTGTTTGTTGGCCAGATATTCTGAATTTGTTACTTTCCATTTAAAATCATTGTAAAGCAACAAAGGGAAGAACTGTAAGCATTTCAGTACATACTTGGTGAAATTCAGTGCCTTGGCTACCCCAAACCACAGTAAATGAACAAACACTTCTAATGGTTAAAGGTTAAACAGAATATTATATTGCTGTAGTCTTCAGACAGAATTTGCAGAGGACTGTTGTCTTAAGTAGTAACAATCCAAGGTTCAAAATAATAATCCTCTATTTGTTAAATGAGAACTACATGGAAAGGTTGATGACATGATCTTACCTGGATTCAATTTCACTTGAAGTCTAAAGAATCAGGGAAGGAAACTTAAGAGAAGATTAAGTAGTAAGTCATTTGTAGCAAACCATTGGTGAGATTTAGTGGAGGGGGGAGAGTCTACATTGTATGTTTAGCTCTGCAGTGTTGCTCTATTGGCTGATAGAAATCCATTGCCATTGAGTTGATTTCAGTTTATAGCAACTCTAGAGGATAGAGTAGAACTGCCACAATAGTTTCCAAGGAGTACTTGGTGCATTTGAACTGCTGACATTTTGATTCGCAGCCTTAGCACTTAACCAGTACATCACTAGGGTTTCCATTGTCCAGGAAAGAGTAAATACTAGAAGACTTTGTCTCAAGACATTGTCAAACCTTTGTCATCAGAAAAATTATTGCTAGGAGGGAATATTGACTTTGACTCCTGCCTATCGTGAATGTTCATCTAATGTTCCAAGAGAAATCAACTCATTAAAGATTGATAGTGACATAAAAGATCTGCACAGAATCTGGCCAGTGATGCTACAAGAAAAAAGGAGAAAAGGAAAAGGAAAAATAAATGGTAGAATAAGAATCCTTAGAACATTATTGCTCCAGAGTAGATGAAAGTTGTGACTAAGCGTATCACCATGAATCACAAAATGATAATGGAATGGTTACCTTTATAAAACAGAAGATCAAAGCAGGGGTATAAAAGCTCATGGTGTGTATGTAGGGGGCACAGCATTCTCCTACATTGACCTCTTCTTGTCTTCTCATTTCTGACTTTTAATTCTTTGTCCGACTTTGTTTCAAATCACATCTGTACCTTGTATCTGACTACTCCAGACGAGAGCTTCTCACTTGGTTGGGGGACAGGTTTCTGATTCTGTAGATCTGTGGCTCACGCTGGGAATTTGCACTTATGGTGTGTTCCCAGGTAATGGATGCTGAAGCTCTTGCATCTAGGGACCACACTTTGAGAAATCCTAGACTAGCTTTTAATTCTCTTTGCTTCATTCTGTACTATATCGTGTAAGTATTTGATTTACTCAGGCTTGGTCTTCAGTCTTCAAACCCTGACAGCAGTCCTCTGACTTGTAGCCCACGTGGTCTTTCTGAGACCAGCATAGGTGGGAGAGAGAGGTAAGAATCAGTGGAGAATCATCCTGCAGGTCCTGGCTCTAATTCTCTGGTTTCTGAGCCACTTACTGAAAGATTTAACAGTTGAAGCAGATCAAAGCTTCTTTCCTTCAGTTCCTGAAAGGCTGAGGAAATACTCCATTTCAAAGCTATCTGTTACTTAGCCTTGCTTTAAGAAGTTTTCCTGTTAAAAGCATATGATTCTGTATTATTCATAATAATGAAGCCCTGCTTAAAAAAAAAGAAAAAGAAGGAAAATCTGTATGAGACAAAATAGTTAACACTTACTCTAAAGCAAAGATGAGGAGGCAGAAAAACTGGAATGCTGGAAATGGAACAACTGGAATACAGTTGAAGAGAATGGTGAGACATTGTGAAAATGTCACTAATGTCGTTGAACAAGTTGTGTGGAAATTGTCAAATGAGATCCTAACTTGCTGTGTAAACTTTCACCCAAAACACAATAAAATGCTATAGAAAAATAATAAAAAATCTCAATTCTATATTTGTTAAGATATAATTCCTTGAATCTTGATCCTTGGGGTGAAATTTAAGACTTAAGTCTTGCCATAACCTTTGTGGTTATGCTGATTATCAGCTGGGAAAACTCAGGTGATCTGCTTTCAGATACCTAGAAAGGACATATTTAGGAAGAGAAGCATAGCTTTCTACTCTTTGCTGTTGCTAGATTTACTTTTCTCTGTTTTCTTGTTCAATCTGTTCACTAAATGACATTTGAAATGAAAATAAGTGTCTGGAAAAGAAAAGATTGAAGAGAGCAAGTGATGGATGGTGGGAGGAAATTAAGGATTAGCAGAGGGGGATGGATATCAGGCAGGTAACACGAGACTTGAGGGCCATGAGGGAGAGAAGAGAACAGCTGGTGGGAGAAGTTGAAGAGGAAATGGACTGAAAGTGAAGCCGTCGGCTTCTTTCTGAGGCTAAAGCTGGCTGACTCAGTCTGCTTCTCTCCTTCACTGCCACAGGGTCTCCTGTGTAATCAGTCAATAGGCGAATGCAGTCAGCATGGAGAGGCCGCTAACATGGACCAGGAGGGAGCTCAGTGAGGCCAAGATGCGACACCATACAGGTAAAGGCAGTTCAGTGATGCTGTAACCAATGACTACTGCACCAGGTGGTGCACCCTCAGAAGAGGGTCGGTGCAAAAAAACAAAGACATTTGTCTTTCCTTCTTCATTGTGCTTGAGGTCTAGTGAAGGAAAGTAAATTCTAAAGAAGGTCATTAAAGTGCCCTAATGAGGAAAGTGTGGTGTTCCAAGGGGTCACCTGCAATGACAGCTAACACGAACATAGGGACTAAGGGAAGAATTCTTTGAGGAGTGGTCATCAAAGTTGAACCATGGGCAGTTAGAAAGAGTAAGACAGGCATCAGCGGCAGTGGGAAGACTGACTGTGGAAGAGGGAACAACGTGGATTGGAGCTGCAGAGGAGCCTTCAGATAGCTGAATGTAGGCTTCTTTATAACCAAGTGTGGCGTTTTAGGAGGTGACGCATCTAGTATCACAGAGCTTGTATGTAACAGAGCCGAAGCGTGCACTAAGTATTCCAGCTCTGCTCCTGCTGCTCCCTGTATTCTTTCTCCTTCAACCTAACGTTAAAAACTGGAGAACAGGCTAAGAGGTTAATGGTCATGTCATGTGATATCCAACCCAGCAGTGTAAAGGCTGTGGCATGGGGAACAACATGACAGGTTAAGGAGCTGATCGAAGGACAGTGTTTCTGGGCAGCAGTGAAAGAAAGATAATGGCAGTATTTTGTGACAAAGTTGAGAAAGATGGCTCATGATGGGTTTGTCAGACAGATTAGGACTTAAAATTTTCCAAAGAGAGCAGTCAAAATCCATAGAAAATCTTTCAGTAGGCCAAGGATATGATTATTGTTTTAAGAGAATCCTCTGTGGATATTGTGGGGAGACTAGATTGGAAGGCGCCGGAGTAGATGAGAATGTTGGGGTCATCTGTGCAGCATTAACTAGGGTGGTAGTAGCATGAATTAAGTGATACGAAGATGTCCAGGAGGTATAAGTGGCTTGTCTTGGTGATGGATTGGATATGCCAGTGGGATGATGAAGACAGAGAGAAAATGTTGAGATGACTTCCAGGAATTATGAAGGACTTTTGCAGCTGAATGCATATTAGTACCACTCACCAAAGTCAAGAACACTGCTTTGGGGAAGCAGTGCTGAACCTTAAGTGTTACAAGCTTCTTGTCCCTATGCAGGGATGTGACTTGCTACACTTTTCTGTTTTTGGTATCACTGTTTGAGCCATCCGTGGTGCTACTATGCTACTCTCCTTTAGTATCTCAGTTCTGGGATGTCTTAGCACTATAGATACATGCTTGGTTTGAGAGGGGAGAAGTTCCCTTCTGAAGGGAATTGTCAGAGTTGTAAGATAAGTCTTACCTGTGATTACTGTTACTTACTGTATTTCTAATCCACAACCTGGATCTGGCAATATGCCTTTTACAAAAAGGCTTATATATGGCTCTAAACCTCAAAGGAGTTTGCAGTCTCGTTGTGAAGCCAAGACATGAACCTGAAAAAAATATCAATGACACACAGCCTTTCCGTGCATAATTTTAAGAAGCAGAATGGTGGAGGTCTATGAAGAAATCCTAGCTCTACTGTATGTTTAGAAGACACAATCACTGTTCATCAATGAAATCAGAAGCTCGAGGAAATAGGAAATCTAGAGCAGGAACTATATGGAATATACTAGACAATCAAGTAGAAATTTAAAAAATATTTTGAAGAATTCTAGCTTTCTCAATCAGCGTTTAGCTCTGTATGTGAACTGTTTCAATTGTCTACTATGAAGAAAGCCCAGGGATGGGGAAAGTAAGAACAGAGGAAAGTGGGCCAATTTTTTTTATAGTTGGGTTGTATTTCTAGGGCCTAGTGATACATGGTAGAGGAAAATGAATAATGACAGTATGAACAGATAGATGTTTAGGATCTATAGATTGAGTCAGTCCTTTCTAACCAAGGGGCAAATCATGTAGGAGAGGTTGAAAGATGAGTTCCTGAAGGTCATAAGCTTACCTATGGGGAGCACTGAGAAGTTGTTAGAGAAATATGAACATTGATTATTATAGAGCTACCTTCCTTAAATGACCTCCCGCCTTTAGAATGCATCAGATGTGTTATGTCTATGCTAATTATCTAGATACTGACCTGGCAGATTATGGCATTCTCAACAGGCTGCTGTTGTTATTAGGTGCTGTCGGGTCGAGTCTGACTCATAGTGACCCTGTGTACAAAAGAACAAAACACTGCCTGGTCCTTTGCCATCCTAAAAATCATTGCTATGTTTAGCCCCATTATTGTAGCCACTGTGTCAGTCCGTTTCATTGAGAGTCTTCCTCTCTTTTGTTGACCCTCTATTTTACCGAACATGATGTCCTTTTCCAGGGACTGGTCCCTCCTAATAACATGTCCAGAGTATGTGAGGTGATGTCTCACCATTCTTATGTCTAATGAGTGTTCTGGCTATGCTTCTTCCAAGATGGATTTGTTCGTTTTTCTGCCAGTCCATGTTGTATTCAGTATTTTTTACCAGTGCCATAATTCAAGGCATCAATTTTTCTTTGGTTTTCCTTTTTCATTGCCCATCTTTCAAATGCATCTGAGGTGATTTAAAGTGCCACAGGTGGAGTTAGGTGTACCTTAGACTTTACATGGACATTTTTGCTTAATTTTTTCAAGAGATCTTTTGCAGCAGATTTACCCAGTGCAGTTTCTTGACTGTTGCTTCCATGAGTGTTGACTGTGGAGCCAAGTAAAATGAAATCCTTGACAACCTCAGTGTTTTCTCCATTCATCATGATGTTGGTTATTGGCCCAGTTGTGAAGATACTGTTTTCTTTATGTTGAGGTGTAATCCATACTGAAAGCTATGGTCTTTGATCTTCAGCAAGTGCTTCTAGTCCTCTTGACTTCCAGCAGACAAGATTGCATCATCAGCGTATTGAAGATTGTTAAATGAATGTTCTTCCAGTCCTGATTTCTTGGTCTTCTTCATATAGTCCAGCTTCTCAGAGTATTTGTTCAGCATACATGCTGAATAAGTATGGTAAAAGGATACAGCTTTGACATATGTATTTCTTGACTTTAAACCAAGCAGTATTTCCTCTTTCAAATGACTGGCTCTTGGTCTAAGTACAGGTTCCACATGAGTAAACTTAAGTGTACCGAAATTCCTGTTCTTCCTAATGCTTTTTATAATTTGTTATGATCCACACAGTCAAATGCCTTTGCCTAGTTAGTAAAACACAGGTAAACATCTTTCTGTTGTTCTCTGATTTCAGTCACAATGTGTTTGACATCAATGATGATATCCTTTCTTCTACATCTCCTGAATCCAGCTTGAATTTCTGGCAGTTTCCTGTTGATGCACTGTTGTAACCACTTTTGAGAGCGCTTCAGTGAAATTTGACTTGTATGTGATAATAGTGGTACTGTTTGATAATCTCTGCATTCTCTTGGATCTTCGTTGTTTGGAATGGATGTGGATAGGAATCTCTTCCAGTCATGTGACCAGACAGCTATGTTCTACATTTCTTGTAGATGAGTAAATGCTTCAACCATCTGTTAAAACACTTCAGTTGGTAGTCCATCAATTCCTGGAGCATTGTTTTCCACCAGTGCCTTCAGTGTAGCCTGGGCCTCTTTCTTCAGTTCTTAATCATATGTTATCTCCTGAAGTCGTTGAATGGTAAGCAGTTTTTTTGTGGTACAGTGACTCTTTGCATCCTTTCTTTTTTTAAACTGTGATTAAGTGAAAGTGTACAATCCAAATGGATTTTGCATGCCCAGCTATCTGCAACTCCTTCTGCTCTCCTTGCCCAGTGACAGTGACTCCTCCTTTTCATTTTATACATGTTGTATCCTCTTAACAAGCTCCTGTCCCCTCCTCTCCACCCTCTTCTCTCCTATCTAGAAAAAGACCAGTAGGACAGCATCCTGTAAATACATGGAACCATAAAGTACACGTACCGTATAGTCACACTGTGTCCCCAAGGGTAGTCCGTTTTTGTCCAAAGAGTTGACCTCAGTACTGTTTTCTAGACAGGGGTGGCAGTAGGTCTGGGGGCCATACTCCTAAGGGATTCTCCGGGTGGTCAGACCATCAATTGTGGTCTTTTATTAGAGTTCTTGAGCTGCACCCTTCTTTTTCTCGTGTTGCCACAGGGACTCAACATTGTGTGCCCCATCATGGCTATCTTTGGTGGTGGCCAGGTGCCATCTGGTTCTTCTGGCCATGTGTTGATACAGTCTCCCATTCACATGGGTCCTTCTGGCTCCTGGGTTCTTTTTCCTCATATCTTTGTTGGCAGCTTGCTAGCTTTTAAGACCCCAGTTTTTCCACTGGTGTACTGCAGATGACAGCTTTCTAGCTTTTAAGACCACAGTCTTTCCATCTTCTGATGCTTCCTGTGTCATTTAACATCTTCCCACTAGAATTCTTCACTATTTAAACTTAGGGCCTGAATTTTTCCTTCAGTTTCTTTCAGCTTGACAAATGCCAAGCGTGTTCTTCCCATATGGTTTTCTATCTCTTGGTCTTTGCAAGTTTCATTATAGTACTTTACTTTGTCTTCTTGAGCTATCCTTTGAAATTTTTTGTTCAACTCTTCCACTTCTTCGTTTCTTTCTTTTGTTTTAGCTACTCCAAGTTACAAGAACAAATTTAGAAGTATCATCTGACATACATTTTGGTATTTGCTTTCTTGTCTTTTTAATGACTTCTTGCTTTCTTCACATGTGATTTTCTTGATGTCATTCCACAACTCTTCCTGTCATCAGTTGTTAGTGTTCAATGCATGAATTCTGTTCTTGAAATTGTCTCTAAGTTCAGGTGGGATGTACTCAAGGTTTTTCTTTGGTTCCCATGGACTTGTTTTAATTTTCTCGAACTTCAAGTTGAACTTGCATGTGAGAAATTGATAGTCTGTTTCCACAGTCAACCCGTGGCCTTGTTATGACTGATAATACTGAACTTTTCCATTGTCTCTTTCCACAAATATAATCAATTTTATTCCTGTGTGTTCTGTCTGGTGAGGTCCCCTTGTACAGTCACTGCTTATGTTGCTTTGAAGAGTTTTTATAAATGAAGACATCATGGATCTTGCAAAGTTCTGTTGTGTAATTTCTGGTACCATTTCTGTCACCAAGGCCATATTTTCTAACTACCAATCTTCTTTCCCAGCTGTCATATTCCAATCACCACTAATTATGAATGCATCCTAATTGTATGTTTGATTAAGACTGCAGAAATTGGTAGAAATCTCCAGTTTCTTCCTCTTTGGTCTTAGTGGTTGGTATGTAAATTTGAATAACTAGTCTTCTTTGTAGATGTGTGGTTATTATCCTATCATTGACAGCATTATACTTCAGAATAAATCTTGAAATGTTCTTTTGAGAATGAATGTGACACATTCTTCTTCAACTTGTCATTCCTAGCATAGCAGGCATTATGATTATCTGATTCAAAATGGCAAAGGATATCAATATTTATGTGTTCTCTTTAATATTTGACAGCTTCCGGTTTTCCTGGAAACCCTGGTGGCATAGTGGGTTAACTGCTACGTTTGCTAATCATAGGTCAGCAGTTCAAATCTGCCAAGTGCTCCTTGGAAATTCTATGGGAGAGTTCTACTCTGACTTTTAGGGTCATTATGAGTTGGACCCAACTTGACAGCAGTGTCCCCCCCCCCAGTTTTCCTACATTCATACTTTGTACATTCCACATTTTGATTATTAATGGATGTTTGAAGCTGTTTCTTCTCTTTTTGAGTTGTGCCACATGGGTGAACAAAGGTCCTGAAAGGTTACTTTGATCCATGTCATTAAGATTGACTCTTCTTCAAGGAGGCAGCTCTTGCTCAGCCTTATTTTTAGGGCCTTCCAGCCTGAGGAGCTCATCATCCAACACTGTATCACACAGTATCCCACTGCTACTCGTAAAGTTTTCACTAGCCGGATTTTTCAGAAGTGGGCTGCCAGGTCATTCTTACTTATCTATTTCAGTCTAAAAGCTTAGCTGAAACCTGTCCACAAAGGGTGACCCTACTGATATTTGAAAATGAGTGTATTGGCAAAGCTTTCAGTGTCCCAGCAACATACAAGCCACCACAGTATCATAGACTGACACATGGTGGGCCAGCAACCTATCCTTATTGAAAATTTCAATGTAATTCAGATAGCTGCACTTAAGACAATTCAATCAACACATTGAATTATGCAATTTGTAGTAGATACTCTACCTTTCTGATGAGACAGTAAGCAGGTACCCTTTTCATTCAGATAACCATTTCTGGGCTACTTTCAGTCCTTGTAATTTTTCTTACCACTAAAATGATGTTTCTTACTTGTTCATAAAGGTCAAGAACTAGATTCTGGCATATTCTTTCACTTCTTTGATTTTGAAAGATTTTCCATTTTTACTTTGTTGACAAAAGCAAGAGTGTGAGTGAAGTTGTCTAATAGTTTATCAGGCTAATAGTTTATCAGATAAGTAACATGGGGATGTATGACTTGTAACAATGATGTTTTAAATCCAGCCTCAGGATTTATTTAAATTCTATTTTCTTTAGCGTAAGAGTAGCAAAGACTTGATGACAAAGTCTCCTTGTACTGTGACAGTTCTGTCTTCGATAGCCCTGTTGCAGCACTTAAGAGGTCAAATGCCACTCTGACCTCCATATCATTCATCAACTCTTTGACTCCACTAGAAAAATAAATAGAAGTGTCAAACTGAATTTGCTTACAAATGCAAAATACTACTGACCAAGGATTAATGACTCCCTTTGGTTTTGGAGTACTTTCTAGCCTCTTGAGAGCTGGAGAGAGAAATTGTGTACATTTGAGGTCCCAGGGGAGTGCTAGTTTAATCCTATTTTTGCTCATTTTTCTTGATACAAAGGTTACGCACTTCTATTAACCTGAAGTTTTTCTCTCCAAAAATAGAGCATAATATATGTGTTAATGTTAGACTGCATTTTCTTCCATAGATGTTAGACATCTGTTATCTAATCTTACACCAGTACCCACATGAAGTAGATGGGCAAAATAGACATCTACAATGAATAAATGAGAAGACCGTAAAAAGTGTTTTTATATTACTCAAAAATTTAGAATGTATTTTCAAGTATGTAAACTCATGTTATTTTCCAACATGAGGGAAATAGGCATCAGGTAAAAACCAAGGCACAGTTTAAATAAATGGTTTATTCAAGGTTTGTGATGCTCATCTTTGCTTCAATTCACCTTGCATTTCTGGGAAGCACTAGCAGACCCTCTGGCGGTGCCTGCCGTTGGCCAGGTACTAGAGTAGGTGCTTTCGACCTGTTGGTTCATTTCGGTCCTTCCAGGAACCCATTACACTCCCGTTATGTTACTACCACTTCTGGAGTTCAGTGAAGGTAAATTGCTTGCTTAAGGTCATACAGAATCTTGGAACTCAGAATTGATGTCCTTGATCCAAAAGTCCAAATTGGTGTCAGTACAATTTGGCACCTACCTTTCTTAGCTTTCACAGCTCCTGCAATTGTGAAGTAGTGTTACGTAGTATTTCTGCCACTTGACGTGCTCTAGGCAGTTGTGATAAAGTAGGCACAGATAACAGAGTGAGTTGCTCTGTGTTGCCTGGGGCAGTGAGAATTGCTAGTTGTTGAGAACTGTTTAGGGGCAAGAGTCTTCGGTGATACAATCCCCAGTGCTGCCTAAATCAGAGGGCTCCATATAGTGCTGGGTCATTTGAGGCACTGATGTGATGTCAGAGAGACTGAGCTTTGCAGCTGCTTGCCAGAGGAGCTTCAAGCTCTTGATAGATTACTGTCCCTTTGGGGTAGTACTACCCATTAGAAGTTTCTGTGATGATGGAAATGCTCGTTGTCTTCAGTATTCAATAAAGTAGCGACTTATGGACAGTTAGTAATACAGCTAGTACAACTGATGAACTGGATTCTAATGAATGAGAACTTACACTTAAATAGTACTGTTCCCAGTGGCTGTCATACTAAAGGGTGTAGCTTTAGAGGAACAGTCCATGAAATTACTGTCGGGTCTCTAGCTTTGGGTCTCAGTCATAGTGACTCAGTATGAAAATTTTCTGTTCCTCCTTGTTTTTGGCAACATGGTAGAATGCTCAGCCCTCAGTGAAGAACAGAAATCTTTACAGTTGTAGAATTTCATCAGACCTCAGAGCGTGTGACTGAAGGAGACCCTATTCCTTATAGATGCACCAAAGGAGAACAGGGACACTTAAAAAATTCTCAGAAGACAGAGAGTGTATTTTAGATTCTCTTGTATCCTCTGCAAGTGTTTGAGTATCTAATGATAACTATTCTTAATGCAGTAATTAGTATTCAGTGCTTATTATGCCATGAGTCAGATCCGACTCGATGGCACTTGGCTTGGCTGGCTTATTATGCACTAGTTGTTCTCTTCGGTGAGTTACATATGATAACTCATTTAATGCCCACAGCTTCCCTAGATTTAGGAGCTCTGGTGGTGCAAAGTTTAAGTGCTCAGTTGCTAACGGAATGCCCGATGTCTCCAAGGAGGAGTGACCTGGCAAACTGCTCCTGTGAAGATCACAGGCTGAGAAACACCGTGGGGCCGTTCTGCCCTGTCACATGAGGTTGCTGTGAGTTGACATAGACTGGATGACACTTAATAACTGCCACTACTGTAGGGATAGTTACACTTACTATCTTTACTTCAAGAAGTGGGCTCGTAGACTCTGAACCGAATTTGTTTTTACTTCCCTTTTCTTATTTTGTTCACGAGGATCAGCAGTAGCAGCAGTCAGTGGTACCTGGTGCCAGATGGCACAAGGCAAAGCCATCATACTGCACAGCTCCTGAGAGCGCCATTTTTGTGATCCAGGTGAATGAAGCTCTCTGGAGTAATGCAGCACAAGCTATGTCGTTCGGAAAGGTTAGCTAAAGAAGAGACAGGTCTCTTCCACCTTGCAAGCATTTCTTTGCTATGTGGGCACATTGGTGTACATCCACATGGAGAAGAAAGCTCTGACCTAGGAACCCCATACAAAGAATTGCTTTCTAAGAACTACTCTGTGGTAGTCAAAGGGGCTGTTGGAGAGATTCTCCCGTCACCAAAGGCATTCATGATAATATTTAGGTCATGATTTAACTCTGTGATTCTTTGATACCACAGTACTGAAGCAACACGGGCAAAAGCATGGGTTTGGGGTTTGGCAAACCACAATTAAATCCCTGGGACAAGTACGTTACTAAGTAGTAGCTCTTTGAGGCTGTTTTTTCTGGTTAAAGAAGGGGATGGTTCTTCATGGGATTGTTGTAGGTATAGAACAGATGAAACAGAACAAATAAAGGACAGAGCCTAGTGGTTGATTTAATAGATGGTAGCTATTATTTTTATTACAAACAGCCATTTCAACAGGAATGTGGGGCTAAAGATTCTGTCATCAAGGATCTTAATAAGGGAAATGGCATAAAAATATCAACAACTTTAATACAATACAGAGTTTTTGACCTACATGAATGATAAGCAGTGCTTTGACCTACATGAGTGATGAACAGTGACATGAGATGGATATTCAATAGCAACAGAGATTCCTCTCTGGGAATTATCATGATGACTTCCTCAGAAAGCAGTGACAGGTTGTACAACACAAGTTGTTTTACTCAGCTAGCACCACTCTAACAGAAATACCACAGGGTGATTGATGGCTTTTGCAAAGAAAAGTTTATTCTTACACAGTCTGGAAAGTTATATGTTCGAGTTCAGGGTGTCTGCTTCAGAGGAAGGCTTTCCTCTCCTGACTGTGGAGGAGGGTCCATGTCTTTGGTCAGGGAGCATCTTGGTGCAAGAACGTCAGGTCTGGAGGATGCACTGCACTCCTGGTGCTGCTTTGTCGATGGTGTGAGATTCCCGATTTTCTGCTTGCTTCCCTTTCACCTCTTGTAAGATAAAAGGATAAAGGGTGGTACAAGCCACACTCCAGGGAAACTCCCTTTAACATTGGAGCAGAGAGGAGACCTTTTGAAGGGATTTACTGTCCCACCCTAATGCTCTAGCATACAGCATAGGAAAATCACAAAATGGGGGACAATCATAGACCTGGAAATCATGGCCCAGCCAAATGGCTGCATACATCTGTGGGCAGACACAGTTCAGTCCTTGACAGAAGTCTTCTAAATGGTCGTTTTTGTCAAATGAATTAAATAAGTAGATACAACCTGTGTTCTGGAGCTTGCAAATCATACTTTTGGTGGTCAGCACATCCCTCCCCTCCCCAAGCTCTCTGCCTCGGCCTCCTGAAGTATTCTCTTTGCTCTCTCAGCCTTTCCAGAAGTTTTATTATAAGGACCTATATTGAATTACTTCCTTCTTTAAACTTGCTCCCTTAAAACGTCCTTAAGTAGTTTTAGTTACCCTTACTGATACATTATGGTTTGGGAAAATGAAGTCTTGGGGCTTTGTTACATCAGTCTTCCATGAGTGCACCAGGATTTCTCATTGATGCCTCCCATGGGCTGGAGTATTGTGTGTGAGGAATTTTCTCCAGCTTTCAGAAATCTTCATAAGGGATTTGGGAATTCCATGGATCTTGGCTCCTGAAGACCATGAAGAAGTAGTATCAAGAATTTTTTACCACTTTTTTTTTTCTTTTTCACTCTGTGTCCTTGAATTGGGATTATACACTCAAACCCAAATCATCTGCACATGTTGTGTGCCTGGTTTGGGCTCATTATGAGTTGGAATTGACTCGATGGCATCAAGTTTGATTTGGTTTAGTTTTGTGCTTATTTAGAGCTAGGCTATTTGCCATCCCATAATGGCTAATATATGGTTACTGAGAACGACTAATGTATTCAGTGGAAAAATAGGATGTATCAAACAAAACTCGGCACTGTTTCCATCTGGGAAGTGTGAGAACAGCTCTCCAGTTTTTCGGCCTGGATGCATCGTACAGTATGACCATAGGGAGAGATGATAGATTCACTGGGTAACAGTAGCGCTGGTATTGACATCAGGAATGCAGCTCCCTGTGATTGTGGCAGTGGAAGTGAATTTTATGGTCTCTTCTACAACTAAGCAGCGCAGTGTAATAGCTGCTGAAATGCCTGCTACCTATTTATTATAGTCTCTTTTATCCCTTGGGAGCTTTGCCAGCAGATATGAAAAGCCAAATTCAAGGTCACTACACAACATTTCACTACTAACAAGGTAATGAGTTTTTCAAGACAAGGATTAATAAACAAAGAATTATGGTGATGAAAAAGCTGTCTGTTCTGTATGGATTTGTTTATTAAAATTTGCCAAACCTGGCAGATAAACTTGAAATGGAAACTGTGGGGGAAAATCAAAACTGAAAGTGAATTGCTGCATCAATCCATCAAAAATTATGTAAAGAAACAGTAAGCGTCAAGAGGGAAAATACACATAACAAAGATGGTAGCCTCTCATCTCTTAAAATAACTATAATAAAAGCTATTTATTTGCTGGAATAATGTAAAGATTCACATCTTTCTGTGTAGAAATTTGTGCCCATTATTTAGATTCACAAGATTTATGGCTTTGAAGAGTTGATACAGAATTACATTATAAGATGATGCTTTAAAAGGCTTACCCAAATTGAATGAACACAAAATTTCTTAGACTTATTTAAACGCACATCTATATGAAACCAATAATCCAAACCCACTTGCATCAAGTTGATTCCAACTCATAGTGACCCTATAGGACAGAGTAGAACTGCTCCCATAGAGTTTTCAAGGAGTGCCTAGTGGATTTGAATTGCCAGCCTTTTGATTAGCAGATATAATACTAAACCCCTACACCATCAGTGTTTCCAGTTATCTGAAAAGCTCTCAAAAATTCTTAAGAGTATTTACTTTCTGACTGTCACAGATGCTTAGTGATCCTCCAAATGAGCAGAGACCTGGAGAGGCTGCTAACAGCTTCAGATGGGAGTTGGTGAACATGGGAGGGTTGTTGTCCTTTCAATCTTTAGAAACAGTTCTGGATTGTTCAGACCTAGGTTTGGGTGAAACTCAGTCAGTGAACAGACAGTAAAATGGCTAGCAATTGAAAGCTATACCAAGGTGAGACTCTTTCAATCACCACATACTTATTAGTATCCTAGTATGGATCTGTAGTAATTTTTTCTCGGTGTAAAGACTAAGATTTTACGTAAGCTTTATGAGATATTTTTCCAAGAAAAAACAAGTCTCAGGCAAGTATGTAGAGGTGCTCTTTCAATACAGTGTTCCACTGGAAAGCTATCACATTAAAATGAATACTAGAACCTAGTCACAAAAGAATATTTTATCACAAAATAAGAATCCAAACCAAAATATACATGCAGAGACACGTACATACATAGACGCACATGTTAAGAAATACAGAGGAACCCTGAGGTAAAGCCAACATGATGCTATAGACAGAAGCTCCAGGTTCTCCCTCCATGGCAAAAACACAGAAAACTAAATAAAACAGAGACAGAAGTCAGTCCTGGATCCCTAAATGTCCAACGAGAAGACAAATAGCCAAGTACCGAATGGATTATGAAAACTGACAAGCGATCAGAGAGCAAGGAGATAGATGGGACTGAGGTCACCTATCTGCTAGCATAGCATAGATTCACCATCTGAGAATCCTGTTGGAAATTGACAGGCAATGTGGGAAAGTAGCTTTTCAGAGCTCCCAGCAGGGGACAGAGCACCTAGTAACCAGCAATACCTGCTCCCTATCCCTTGTTTCCCTGTGCTTGGCCTTGAATCTTCCCAGTGGACCATTTGACCTCAGCCCAGGAGGTGCTGGATCTATGCTAGTGGATTCTCCCCACTCACACTGGATGACTTGTTCAGTGCCTTTTTATTAGTGTTGCTTTTTTCAGGCTTCTTTTGGTGTCTTTCCTCACCTTCACTTCCTCTTCCTCCTTTCTCTTGAATGCCTGGCTCCACATACTATCTTTACTTCTTGACAGGCTGTTAAGTGCCCTTTGGCTTGGCTGCTGCTTCCCTGGTCTGCACTGCCATGTTGGTGGGATCCTGGGGTTGTTCTTTGTTTTGTCTGTTTTCTTTTTCATTTCTCAGATTGGGAGCCCCTTCTAGCTGAGCTATACTGTGCTGCTTGGAAGTTACTTCTCCAGTCTGCACAGGCACATCAGTGGGATCACTGCAGGCCTTTCGTTTTATGTTTCTTTTTTCTGTTTGTCTTTCTCTGTTTAGCTTCTTATCCTTCCTCTTGAATAGCTGGTGCTGTGTGCATCTCTGACCGTTCTCAATGGGCTGTGCTCATTGGAGCATCCTGGGTATTAAGAGCAATGTCTGTTCTTGAGAGAGTTAAATACTTGCCCTGAGATATGGAAACTTTGTGCTGAGATCCCTCTCATACCTCACACTGTGTGTTTGTGTTTCCTTTACCCCAGATTGGAAACCTTAGTGGCATAGTAGTTAAGTGCCACAGCTGCTAACCAAAAAAAGTCAGTAGTTCAAATCTGCCAGGCACTCCTTGGGAAATCTATAGGGCAGTTCTACTCTGTTCTATAGGGTTGCTATGAGTCAGAATTGACTCAATGGCAGTGGGTTTGGTTTTCGGTTTGTACCAGATTAAAGGAAGCCCATTTTATGGAGTTTCAGAGCAATTCCAATGAATTATTGGATCAAAGAAACAGAGGAGCCAGTATCCACCAACCTAACACTGGGCACATGGGGATGAATAAGAAAAGGCTGTGCTGGCAACTGGGTCTGAACTGGCCAGTGAAGGAAGACTGAGATTTCCATGGATCACAGTTGGTGTGTGAGGTAGGGTTTATTACCCACCACACATTTTGCATTACAAGTAGATGACCTTGTAGTCTCTGGAGTATGATGTGGGTTTTTCATAGTTGCCTTTATCATACTGAGGAATTCCTGTTTACTACTGGTTTATTGAGTATTTTTATCATCAGAGTGTGTTGGATTTTGTCAAGTGCCTTTTCTGCATCAACTGAGATGATCATGTGACTCTTTGTCTTTGTTCTATTAATATGACATCTTACATTGTTCAGTTCTCTAATATTGAACGCTTATCTATTCCTGAGATCATGATAGATAATTATTTTAGTATACTCTTAAATTTGGTTTGTTGATATTTTGTTCAGGATTTTTGCATCTGTATTCCTCAGGGATTTTAGTCTGAAGTTTTCTTGTGGTGATGTTGACTGGCTTTGGTATCAAGATTCCTAGAATGTATTAGGAAATGTTCTCTAGTTTGCTATTTTTTTTGAAAGTTTCAGCAGCATTAGGGTCACTTTTGTAAGTGCTTGGTAGATATTCCCAGTGAAGTCATCTGGTCCAGAACTTTTGCTTGTTAAGAGGATTTTTTTTTTTAATTTTGCTTTATTTTTTATTGTTCTTTATTTTCACTGTACTTTAGATGAAGGTTTACAGTTTCTCATTAAACAGTTGGTACACATATTGCTTAATGACATTGTTTGGTGGCATGTTCTGATACTTGTTTTAGTTGATGTATAGTGTTGTCCGAGTCCTCGAATTCCTTATTAGACTTCTGTCTAAAAGTCCAATCTGTTATTGAAAATGATGTATTTAAGGCCTCAGCTATTATTGTGGAACTGTTTCTTTCTCCTTTCAATTCTGTTAATATTGGCTTAGTATATTTTTGAACTCTCTTCTTAATATGTGTGTATATATGCCTATACATATATAAATTGTTGAATCTTCTTTATCAATTGACCTTTTATCATTTGTAATGTTCTCATTTGCCTCATCACAGATTTTAAATTAAAGTCTACTTTGTCTGATATGAATATAGCTGTATCAGCTCTTTTTGGGGGGTGTTATTGGCATGGAATAGTTTTTCCATTCACTTTCAACCCACCCACCAGTGTCTCTGGATCACAAGCGGCTCTTTTGTAGACAACACATACATGGAACATGTTTTCGTATCCATTCTGCCAGTCTTTCTATTTGAATTAAAGGATTTAATCCATTTACGTTTAATTTTCAGTAAAAATATACTTACTTATGCCATTTTGCTATTTATTGTTATAAGATTATAAAGCCAGCCAAGCCAATATCTAAAAATAACATACAGAGGTAAGCAATAAAGGAGGGAAAACTATTTACTGTAAAAAATTAATGAAACAAAATGAGAAAGTATTGGAGGACATTAGGAACAAAACAAAGGTAAAGAAAACAAATAACAAAACAGCAAAAGTAACTGTTACTGTAAATCTGTCTCCCCTTTATGTTACTGTTATCAAAAATTAAATCACTGTGTTCACAGTAACATGAATTTATAAATTTATGCGTTTGTCTTTTAAAATATGTAACATTATAACAAGTACAGTTACAACACAAAAAACTGTAAAAACCTTTTATATTTACTCATGAAATTACCTTTATTGGAGATCTTTTTTTTTTTTTTTTTTTTTTGGCTTTCCTACAGCATTGAATTACCGTCTAATATCCTTTCTTTTCAACCTGAAGTGTTCCCTGTAGTATTTCTTGCAGAAGAGGTCCAGTCATGACTAATTGCCTTGACTTTTGTTTATCTGGGAATGCCCATTTTATCCTTTATTTTTGGAGAACATTTCTGCAGGATGCAGAATTCTTGGTTGACAGTTTTTTCTTCCAACACTTCTAACATGCTGTCCACTACCTTCAGACCTCCATGTTTTCTGAGGAGAAATCAACTTTTGATGTTTTTAAAGATCTTTTCAGTTTTAAAGATCTTTTCAGTGTGGTGGTATGCTTCTCTCTTGCTGCCTTTATGGTTCTCTTTTCATCTTTGGTTTTTGAAATTTTGATTATAATATATCATAGTCTCCATCTGTTTGGTTTTATCCTGCTTGGAATTTGTTAGGTTTCTTAGATGTGTAGGTTCATGTATTTCATCAAATTTGGGAAGTATTTTGCCATTATTTCATCAAATACTCCTTATGCCCCTTTCTTTTCTGCTCTCAGACTCTCATGATATGTATGTTGGTTTGCTTGATTGCTGGTATTCCACACATTTCTTATGTTGTGTTCATTTTTCGTTTTGCTCCTCTGATTCCCAAATTTCAATGATTTGATCTTTAAATGTGTCTTTTATTTCGCTACCTCAGCTCTACTGTTGAACCCATTTAGTGAATTTTCCTTTTAGTTACTGTTTTCTTCAATTACTATGTTTTTGGTTGACTTCTTTTTAAATTTTTTTCATTACTAATATGCTCATTTTGTTCTTGTATCATTTCCCTGGTTCCCTTTAGTTTTTTTTTTTTGCCCCAGGTTTCCATTGGGTCTTTGAGCACATTTAATACTGTTGTTTTAAAAGCTTTGTCTAGCAAGTCCATGATCTTTGTATTCATGGGGATGGTTTCTGTCTCTCTGGTTTACTCTGTTGACTAAGTGATTCTTGATATTTCTTTGTGTGTCATGTGATTTTTTGTAAAACTCAGGTTACTTGAATACATGATGTGGGAAATCTTTGGAAATATGATTCTTCTCCTCCCCTAAGTGTATTGTAGTTTTATTTTTTAAATTATTGAAGGTATAGTTGTTTAGTGACTTCTCCCTTTTTGCAAAGAGTGCCTCCCTGAACATGTATGAATACTGAAGATTCTGTTTATTGGATTATGATCAACTAGTGTTCTGACAGATAACCTGAATGCCAGTGGGAAAGCAAAACAAAAACAAAAAGCAAATAAATTTTTTCCCAGGCTTTGAAAATTGTCTCTGTGCCAGGGTTCTGCTTCAGCAATTAGTCCAGCTTGTATGAAGCCTAAAGATGAGTCTTATAGTGCATAGGGTTTTCTCAGGTAATTTCTCCCCACCCCGCAGGTTGATAGTTATCTTTTTTCCCAGTGTCTTTATTTATTTATTATGATTGAGTGAAAGTATACAATCCAATATAAATTTACATGTCCGTCTATATGCAGCTCCCACTGCTCTCACTGCCCAGTGACAGCACACTCCTCCTATCCATTCTATACATGTCGTAGTCTTTTAAAAATCTCCTGTCCCCTTCTCTTCACCCTCTCCCTGCCCTCCAGTAGGAGGCCAGCATGACAACATCCTCTAGATGCCTAGAACCATAAAGTGCACATATGATATGGTTACTCTGTGTCATCAAGTCCAGTCCATTCCTGTCTGAACAGCTGACCTCAGTAATGATTTATGGACAGGGTAGCATCAGCACCAGGGGCCATGCTCTCAGGGGAACCCCCAAACCCCTGGACCATCAATTGTGGTCTTTCAGGGTGCACCCCTTTTTATTCTCGTGTTGTCAGTGACACTCAGCTTTGTGAGCCCCATCACGGCTATCACTGGTGGTGGCCAGGCACCATCTTGTTCCTTAGGTCACATGTTGATGCAGTCACCCACTCACGTGGGTCTCTCTGTCTTCTGGGTTCTCTTTCTCCCTGCTGTTTTGGTCCATGGTGATTGTCAGTTTCTGCTGAGTTGGGGCCATTTGATGTGCCTCAGATGGCAGCTTGCTAGCTTTTAAGACTCCGGATGCCACTCACCAATGTGGGGTGCAGAAGGCTCTTAGCAGTAAGCTAATTATGCCAACTGGGCCTGGATTTCCTCTGAGAGCATGGCCCCCGGACTCCTGCCCCTATTCCTAGCAATAATGGGTTAAGACTGGAGGAGTAATTATGTTATGTTTAAGTCCAGTTAATTGATCTTCCTCCTAATCTGTGTTGTCACTGATTTCACCCAACCAAATTTCTATCAACTATCTAATCTAGAACCAACCCTCTCCCTCCTTCCCCCCCCCCTTGCAGCCATCAAAGAGTTTTCTTCTATACATGAGTCTGTTTTTAAGTCCTTATAGTAGGGATCTCATAGAATATTTGTCCTTTTGCCACTGACTACCTTCACTTAACATAATGTCTTTCAGTTGAAACCAGGTTATGAGATGCTTCCTAAAATTGTCCTTGTTCTTTATCATTGCATAGTGTTCTGTTGAGTATATATACCATAGTTTATTTATGCATTCATCTGTTGCTGGACATCACAGTTGATTTCAACTTTTTGCTATTGTGGACTATGCTGCAATAAACATTTATGTGCATGTATCTGTTGGTGTGAATGCCCTTGATTCTGTAGGATATATTCCAAGCAGTGGAATTACTGGGTCAAATGGTATATCTATTTCCATCTTTTTTAAATTTAAAAAAATTTTTTTTATTTGTTGTGATTGCGTGAAAAGTGTGTAGTCTGGTTTAAATTTGAGTGACCGCCTTTGTGCAGCTCCTGCTGCTCTCCTTGCCTGGTAACAGCACACTCTTCCTTTCTCTTCTATACAAGTCATATCCTCTTAACAATCCCCTGTCCCTCTTCTCCATCCTCTCCACTCCCTTATAGTAAGAGGCCAGTTGGGCGACATCCTATAGATATTTAGAACCACAAAGTACATGTACAACATGGTCACTCTGTGTCATCAAGTCCAATCCATTCCTGTCTGAGGAGTTGACCTCACTAATGATTTATGATTAGAGGTAGCTTTTGGTGATCATCTGTTCCAGATGAGGTGGGGACAATTGGCGTACCTCAGATGGCAGCTTGCTAGCTTTTAAGAACCTAGATGCCACTCCCCAATATGGGTTGGAGAGGACTCTCTTAGCATTAGGCTAGTTACACCAATTGACTTCGATGTCCTCTGAGAGCATGGTCCCCAGACCCCTGCCCCTGCTACCCTGTCCTTACCTATTATGTTAAGATTGGAAGGTTTTCAGGTTATGTTGAAGTCCAGTTAAATTGATCTTCTTTCTAATGTGTGCTGTCACAGATTTCACCTAGCCAAATTTCTGTCAATTATCTAATCTATAACCAGCTCTTTCCTTCCCTCCCTCCCTCCCTCTCTCCTCTCCCTTGCAGCCCTCAAAGAGTCTTTTCTTCTGTACATGAGTCAGTTTTCAAGTCCTTAAAGTAGGTATCACCTAGCATTTTTGTCCTTGTGCCACTGACTGATTTCCCTCAACATGATGGATAGAAAATTCTGTATATGTCGATGAGGTCTAGTTGGTTAATTGTCACAATAAGGCCTTTTGTGTCTTTATCGAGCTTTTACTTTTTTAACAATATAATCTATTTTATCTGAGATTAGTATGGCCACACCTGCTCTTCTTTGTATATTGTTAGCTTGGAATATATTATTCCATCTTTTAATTTTCAGTTGGTTCATAACTTGAAGTCTAAGGGGAGTGTCTTGTAAGCAGCATATAGACAGGTTGTGTCTTTTGATCCAAGATGTCACTTGTTGTCTCTTCACTGGAGCATTCAGTCCATTTAGCTTCAATGTAGTTATTGATGGGTGTTAGTGCTGTCATTTTGCTGTATTTATTTTTGTGTTGACGTTTTCTCTGTTGATCTTACTATTCTGTTCTGGGACATTCTTCTTTATAGTTTGGTTTTTCACCCTTTCCAGCACTGGTTTTGTGTTTGTTGAGACTCTTGTATTGTGCTTCTTGTTTTGATGTGTCACTGCTTTGTTGTGCTTTGTGGCTACCCCTATAATCTCCCTTTATAATGTATATTTAAACCTGACTTTAACTTCTAAATATCTTATTAACTTCCTCTCTATCTGGACGGACTATGACTACTGTAATATATCCCTCTTTGTAATGTGATGGTATCGTAGTTTTCATGATAAGATCACTGGATCCCTTCTTTTAGTATTATAGCTTTGGTTGGGGTTTTGTACCTTCCCTAACTGAGTAGGTTTCTAGATGATGTGTCCTGTAGCCAAGCCAAGTGCCGTCGAGTCCTGTATTGCCTCCTAAAATATAGAGTTAGTGGCTTTGTTCTTCTGAGCCAAGAGCTTCTTTCAGTATTTCTTGTAGCTTTGGTTTGGTTTTTACAAAGTCTCTGAGTTTCTGTTTATCTGCATAGGTCTTAACTTCATTTTCGTATTTGAAAGCCAGTTTTGCAGGATATGTAATTCTTGGTTGGAAGTTTTTCTCCTTCAAGGCTTTGAATGTGCCACTCCACTGCCTCCGTGCCAACATGATTTCTGCCAAAAAGTCAGATTAAAGCCTATAGGGCTTCTCTCTGAATGTTAGCTTAGCTTTGCATCTCACTGCCTTTAAGAGTTTCCGGTTATGTTTCCTTTTGTTAAGATTGATTATAATATGCCTTCAAGTCTTTCTTTTAGGGTCTATATTGTATGGCAGTCGATACGCATCTTAGATGTCTATGTTCTCTTCCTTCGTAGTTTCTGTCAACAAGTCAACAACAATCCTCTCTGTGTTTTCAGGTGTCCCTTCCTGTTCAGGAACTCCAATTAATTGTAGATTGTTCCTCTTGATAGAGTCCCACATGTTTCTTAATGCTTCTTCATTTTTCTTGTGTCTTTTCTCTGATTTCTCCTCAAAAATGCTGGTGTCAGTAGTTCTGTCTCCCAAATCAGAAAGTCTCTGTTTTCCATTTGTTCAATTCTGTTCTCTTGGCTTTCAATTGAGTTTTCTGATTCCTTAATTTTATTATTGATCTGTTGGATTTCAGAGTGCTGAAGTTCTGTCAGTTTGAGCAACTTGCTTAATTTTCTATTTTGGTCTGCTGAATTTTGTATAATGTCTAGAAGGGCTCTATATATAATTCTTTTGTACTGTACCTCTGCAAGTTTCAGAAAGGTGTCTTCATCTGGGAAGGTCTTTGGAGCTCTCTGGAGCCATGGTTGGATTTGTCCTTAAGTGTCAGGCCAAGGTCTGTTGCTTTTTGAGCATCTAGAAGTTGTTTTGTTTCTCTGGTGTTGCCTTAATAGGAGCTGAACTAGAAGTTGATCACCAGTTACCTCTAGGTACTCCAGCAACTGGGCCCAGTGGATTCTCTGTGATATCAGCCTCCACCTCCTGGCTGGCAAAGACATGGCCCTACTTACAGAGTCACTGGGAGGCTGTCAACTGACCCTACATTGTGAGTCAGTCAGGATTGGAAGAGATGCTGTCAGGCTGCACCACAGTTCATTTCTCTAGGTAGTCTTATTTTGAAAGATAAAAGCTTTCTGACAGCTGCCATAAACAGTCAGGCTGTCAGGTATGCAAGCACCTCTTTCCAGCTGGTAGTGAAGACTCCTCTATATTCATCCCTAGATGCTGTGATCTAGTTCGAAGTATAGACAGGCTACTGCCTTGCTGTCGTCAGGTCCCAGGCTCTACCAGAAAAGTAAACTGTGCTAAACAGAGCTTTTCTTCTGGGGAAGTGCTCTCCAGGCTAGCACTACCTCCTTGCCTGGGAATTAGCCCCTGCTGAGGCCTCCGTTTGGGCAGCTTTCCCTCTCAGCTGGACAAGATGGTGTCCCACAGAGGCTCTCCCACCTGCTGGGAAGTAGCTGAATCAGTGGTGGAGGTTCAGAAAGAGGGGTGGTGGGACCGTGGTCCTCGGAGCCCACAGCCGGACTCTCAGTGTGGCTATTTCACCTGCTGGTCATGTCAGCAGTGTTGCACAACTTTGCTGCCAGTTAAGCTAGTAGCTGTCACAGGCTAACAAAAAGGAAAAAAGTTAAAGCCGATATTTACCTTCGCTCTGCAAGAACCGGCCATTCAACAAGGGTGGAGGTCAGTGAAAGAGAAGAAGTTTCCCATTCAGTGGCATGTAGTCCAAAATGACAGCCCTGTGCCATGTCCTAGGGCTCACTGGGTGTCAAGAAGGCTTCGTTTAATTATCAATCCTTGCCTTAGTTTTTGGAGTGAGTTAAGGAGACATGTGTCTAGTCCACGACCTTGACTCTGCCCTCCATTCTGTCTTTTTAAGGAAGCACCAGATTGCATTCCAAAGAGGTTGTATCATTTTGCAATCCCACCAACAATGTAGAAGTCCAGTTTCTTCACAGCCTCTGCAACTTTTGTTGTGTTTTTTGGATCCACGGCCAACTTTGTTGGGGTGAGATGATATCTCATCCTAGTTTTGATTTGAATTTACTTAATATCTAATGATTGTGAACATCTCCACATGTGTCTTTTGGCTGCCTGGATATCCTTTTTAGAAAAGTATCTGTCCATCTCCTTCACCCAGTGTTTAATTGGATTATTTATGTTTTTCTTGTTGGTATTTTGTGGTACCTTATAGATTATAGAGATCAGATGTTGGTTTGACATATAGCTGCCAAATATTTTTTCCCATTCTTTAAGTAGCCTTTTAATTGTTTTTGATAAAGTCTTTGAATGAGCAGAAGTGTTTGATTCTTAGTAGTTCCCATTTATCTGTTTTCTCTTCTGTTAATCATGCTTTGACAGATTTTGAAGTCTATCTGTGTTGTGTATTAAAACTTCCATTGTTAATCCTGTTTTTTTCTTGGATCAGATTTATTGTTTTAGTTTTGATATTTAGGTCTTTTATCCAGTTTGAGTCAGTTTTTGTATAAGACATGAGATATGGGTCTTCAATTTTTTCCAGTTGAATATCCCATTTTGCCAGCACCATTTGTTAATGAGATTACATTTACCCAAGTTTAAAGTCGTAGGGCCTTTGTTGAATATCAACTGTTCATAGGAGGATGGTGGCATCTTTGGAGTCTCAACTCTATTCCATTGATCTATGTGTCTCTTTTTGTACCAGGTACCAGGCAGTTTTGACGTCTGTGGCAGTGTAATAGATTCTAATGCCGGGTAATGAGAGGCCTCCCAGTGTGTTCTTCTTTAGTAATGCTTTACTTATCCTGGGCTTCTTCTCTTTCCAGACAGAGTTGGTAATTTGTTTCTCCATCTCGTTAAAAAATGTCACTGAAACTTGTGTTGAGATTGCATTATATAAGTAGACTGCTTTGGTAAAATAGACATTTTCACAATGTTAATTCTTCCTATCCATGAGCAGAGTAGCTTTCTCCATTTATCTAAGTCTCTCTTAGTTTCTTGTAGTAAGGGTTTGTAGTTCTCTTTGTAAAAGTCTGTTATTTCTCTTGTTAGATTTAGTCCTAAGGGAATACCTTCTTAGGGGCTATAGTAAATGATACTGACTTAGTGATTTCTTCCTTAATAATCTCATTGTTGGTATAAAGGAATCCTACTGATTTACTTATGTCTATCTTGTATCCTGAGACTTTGGCAAAGTCCTCTATCAGTATGAATAGTTTCCTTATAGATTCTTTGGGATTCTCTGCATATACAATCGTATCATCTGCAAATAGGGAGATTTTGATTTTTTCTTTGCTGATGCAGATGCCCTTTGTTCCTTGATCTTGTCTAATTGCTCTGGCTAGAGCTTCTAGTACAGTGTTGAATAGGAGAGATGAGAGTGGGCATCCTTGTCTAGTTCTTGTTCTCGAGGGGAATTGTTTCAGTTTCTCTCTATTCAGAATGATACAGGTAGTAGGCTTTGTATAAATGGTCCTATATTGCATTGAGAAATTTGCCATCTATTCCTATTTTGCTGAGAACTTTTAGCATGAATGGTTGTTGGGCTTTATCAAATGCCTTTTCTGCATCAGTTGACAGGATCAGGTGATTCTTGTCTTTTGTGTTATTTATGTGGTTGATCACATTGTTTTTCTGATGCGGAACCAGCCTTGTATCCTTGGTGTGAATCCAACTTGGTTGTGATGGATTATTTTTTTGAGTTTTGCTGGCAAGGGCTTTGTTGAAGAGTTTTGCGTCTAGATTCATGAATCATGTTGGTATGTAGTTCTCCTTTTTAGTTGGGTCTTTCCCTGGCTTTGGTATCAGGGTTATACTGGCTTCATAGGATGAATTTGGGAGAATTCCACCCCTTTCTATGATATGAAATATTCTCAGTAGTATTGGAGTTAACTCTTCTCTAAAAGCTTGGTAGAATTCTGCAGTGAAGCCATCTGGGCCCAGGCTTTTTTTTGTTGTTAGTTTTTTGATGACTCTTTCAATCTCTTCCTTTGTGATGGGTTTATTAAGTTGTTCTGCTTCACCTTGTGATAATTTTGTTAGGTGATATGAATCAAGGACATTTTTCCATTTCCTCTAGGCTTTCAAATTTGTTAGAGTACAGTCTTTCATAGTATTTTGTTATGATATTTTTGATTTCTGTTGGATCTGTTGTGGTAACTCCCCTCTCATTTCTTATTTGCGTTATTTGTTTCCTTTCCTGTTTTTCTTTGGTAAGTTTAGCCAATGGTTGTCAATTTTGTTGATCTTTTCAGAAAAACAGCTTCTGGTCTTTTCAGTTTTTTCAGTTGTTCTGTTCTCTAATCTGTTTAGTTTTGCTCTAATCTTTATGGTCTGTTTTCTTCTGGTGCCTGAGGAGTTCCTCTGTTGCTGTCTTTCTCCTTGTTCAAGCTGTAGGGTTCGTTCTTAGTTTTGAGTTCTTTCTTCCTAGTGAATGTGTGCATTTATAGAGATAAAGTGACCCCTGAGCACTGCTTTGGCTGTATCCCATAGGTTCTGGTAGGAAGTGTTTTTGTTCTCATTGGAATCCATAAATTTCTTTATTTCATCCTTGATTTCTTCTATAACCCATGGCTTTTTGAGCAAGATATTGTTCAGTTTCCATGATTTCTACTTTCTATCTATGTTTTTTTTGCTATTGATTTCAAGTTTTATGGCTTTATGATCTGAGAAGATGCTTTGCATTAATTCAGTGGTATGGATTTTGTTGAGATTTGCTTAATGCCCTAACACATGATCTATTATGGAAAATGTTCTTTGTGCACTGGAGAAGAATGTGTAGTTGTCTGCTAATGGATACAATGTTCTGTATATGTTGATGAGGTCTAGTTGGTTAATTGTGGCAATAACATCTTCTGTGTCTTTACTGAGCTTTTTTCTAGATGAACTGTCCAATATTGAGAGTGGAGTGTTGAAGTCTTCCACTATTATTGTAGAATGATCTATCTCATTTTTTTTATGTAGTCAGTGTTTCTTTGATGTATTTAGATGCTCTAGTATTGGGTGCATAAATATTTAATATTGTTAACTCCTGCTTGTGTATTGAACACTTCAGCAATAAATAGTGTCCGTCCTTGTCCATGATGGTGGATTTTGCTTTAAAATCTATTTTATCTGAGATTATTATTGTCATACCTGCTTTTCTTTGTATATTATTAGCTTGGTATATATTCTTCCATCTTTTAATTTTCAGTTTGTTCCTGTCTTTAAGTCTAAGGTGAGTTTCTTGTAAGCAACATATGGACAGGTTGTGCCTTTTGAGCCAAGATTTCACTTGTCTCTTTACTAGAGTGTGCAGACCATTTACATTCAATGTAATTATCAATAGGTATGTTTTTAGTGCTGGTGTTGTGATGTGTTTATTTTTGTGTTTATGTTTTCTCTTTTGCTTTTACTATTCTGTTCTGTGACATTTTTCTTTATGGGTTGACTTTTCACTTTTTCATTGTTGGTTTTGTATTTGTTGAGCCTCCTGTATTTCATTTCTTGATTTGATATATTGTGTCTTTATTGTGCTTTGCAGCTACCCCTGTGATCCCCTTAATAATCTATATTTAAACCCAGTTTTAACTTCTACTTGTATTATTAAGATTCTCTCCATCCAAAGGACTATCATATAGTATATCTCTCTTTTTAATATGGTGATATCATATGATATGACCACTGGATCACTTCTTTTTATTTTATTTTTTATTTAACATGACTCAGTGAAAATGTACATTCCCATATAAATTTACATGCCCACCTATATGCAGCTTCCACTGCTCTCCCTGTCTGGTGACAGCACACTCTTCCTCTCTGCTCCATACATGTCTCATCCTCACAACAGCCTCCTTTCTGCTCCTCTCCACCCACTCTCCTTTCTCCAGCCAGAGGTCAGCAGGATGATATCCTATAGATGTATAGAACCATAAAGTGCAACCAATATATGGTCACTCTGCATTGCCAAGTCCAATCCATTCCTGTCCAAAGAGTGGAACTTTGTTTTAATTTATGGGTAAGGGCAGCATCAGGGCCGAGGGCCATGCTCTCAGGGGAACCCTGAAACCACTGGACCATCAACTGAGGTCTTTTAGTGGAGATCTCAGGCTGCACCCCTTTTTATTCTTGTGTTGCCAATGAGACTCAACCTAGTGAGCTCCATCGTGGATCACTTCTTTTAATATTATAGCTTTGACTGAGTTATGTGCCTTCCCTAACTGAGTAAGTTTCAGGATGATGTGTCCTGTATTGCCTTCTTCAATTCTGAGTTAATGGTTTTGTTCTTCTAAGCCAAGAGCTTCTTTCAGTATTTCTTGTAGCTTTGATTCGGATGTTAACAAGTTTCTGAGTTTTTGTTTATCTATGAATGTTTTATTTTGATTTTCATATTTGAGAGATAGTTTTGCAGGATATATAATTCTCGGCTGGGAGTTCTCTTTCAAGGCTTTCAATATGTCATCCCATTGCCTCCATGGCAATATCGTTTCTGCTGAGAAGTCAGGTGAAAACCTATATGGCTTCCCTCTGAATGTTAGCTTTTCTTTGAGCCTCACTGACTTTAAGAGTTTCTGCTTATGTTACATTTTGTTACAGTTGATTATAATACATCTTGGGGTCTTTCTTTTGGGATCTATATTGAGTGACATTCAGTACGCATCTTGGATACCTATATTTTCTCATAATTTCTGGGAAGTTTTCTGTCAGCAGCTCATCAACAATCTTCTCTGTGTTTTCAGGTGTCCCTCCCTATTCAGAAACTCCAATTAATTGTAGATTGTTCCTCTTGTAGAATCACACATGCTTCTTAATGCTTCTTAATTTTTCTTTTTTCTTTTCTCTGATTTCTCCTCATAGATGCTCAAATCAGTAGCTCTGTCTTCCAAGTCAGGAAGCCTGTTTTCCATTTGTTCAATTCTGTTTTCTTGGGTTTGGGTTGAATTTTCTATTTATTTGATTTTGTTATTGATCTGTTGGATTTCAGAATACTGGTGTTCCAGCAATTCTAACAACCTGGTTAATTTTTCATTTTGCTCTGCTGCGTTTTGTATAATGTCTAGGAGGGGTCTTTGCAAAATCTTTTTGTACTCAACCTCTGATAGTTTCAGAAAAGCCTCTTCATCTGGGAAGTTCTGTAGCTGTTTCTTTTGGGGGCTTTCTGGAGCCATATGTGAATTTTCCTTTAAGTTTGTTTACTAAGTTTGTTGCTTTTTGGGCCTCTGGAGGTTGTTTAGTTTCTCTAGTGTTAACAGGATCTAAAGCACAGTCTGATAAGGAAGGTGATCACCAATCATCTCTATGTACTCCAGTGATTGGGCCAAGTGGAATCTCCAGGATAGCAGGCTCCACCTTCTGACTGGCAAAGACACAGCCCTACTTATGGAGTCACTGGGGGCTGTCAGCTGACCCTATATGATGTGAGTCAGTAAAGTCTGGAAGAGATGCTATCAGGATGCACTGTAGTTATTTCTCTAGGTAGTCTTATATTGGATGGTAAAAGCTATCTGACGTCTTCCAAAATTAGTCAGGCTGTCAGGTGTTCAGGCCCCTCTTCTCAGCTGGCAAAGTAAACACCTCTAATCCAACCCCAGATGCTGTAAACTCATTCAAAGTATGGAAAGGCTACTTCTCTGCTGATACCTGCTGCTGGGCCCCACCTGTAAGGTCAGTCAGTGCTAAACACAGCTTTTCTGTTTGGAAAAGAACTCCCCAGGCTGTTACTGCTCCCAGCCTGGAAATCAGTCCCTGTGGAGGCCTCTGCTTGTGCAATTCCACCTGCCAAAGAAGATGGCATCCCAAACAAGCTCTCCCACCTGTTGTGGAATGGCTGATTCAATGGTGAAGGTTTGCAAAGCCAGGGTGGAAGACCTGAGGTGCAGCGAGTCCACAACTGGCCTCTCAAAATGTGGCTGTTCTTCCTGCTGGTTTCTGCTGGTTCTGGCTGAGTTCTGTTGTCAGCTAGCTCAAGCCCCGCCTGCTGGCCCAGGCAGAGAAAAAAGATGGTGGGCACTGCCTGCCAGCTTGGGAATTAGCCCGTTGTGAGGCCTCCGTTTGGGTAACTCCACCTCCCAGTCAAACAAGAGTGCATCCCGCACACACTGTCCTACTTGCTGTGGAATAGCTGATTCTATGGTGGATGTTGGGAAGAGACGGTGGTGGAGCTGAGGTACAGGGAGTCCAGAGCTGGGCTCTCAAAATGTGGCTATTCCACCTGTTGGTTACATCAGCAGTGCGGCTGACCTTTGCTACAAGTTAAGCCCAAGCCCCACCTGCTGGCTAAGACAGAGAAGAAAATAAATGGTGGGCCCTGCCTGCCTAGGAACAAGCCCCTGCTGAGGCCTCTGTTTGGGAAACTCTGTCTCCCAGTCAAAGAAGATAACATCCCATACAAGCTCTCCTGCCCACTGTGGAATAGCTGATTTTATGATGGAGGTTCGGAAAGAGAGGATGGAGAAGCCAAGGTGCCCCATCAGCAGTGCAGCTGAGCCCTGCCGCCAGTCAAATCCAAGCCTGCCTGCTGACCAAGACAGAGATAAAAGTGTTGAAAGTTACCTTGTATCTGCAAGAGCCAGCATTCAACAGGGGTGGGGGAGGTCAGTGAAAGAGATGAAGTTTCCCATTCAGTGGCTTGTATTCCAAATTAACAGCCCTATGCTGTGTCCTAGGGCTCACTGAGTGTCCAGAAGTCTCCATTTAGTTATCGATTCAGGCCTTAGTTTTCAGAGGGAGTTAAGGATGTGTGTGTCTAGTCCATCATCTTGACTCTGCCTGTCAGGTAGTTTCTGAGTTGATGTTTCCAGTCTGTGAGCTGGTCATAGCTGTAGGTTACTGCTTGCTGCCCCTCAGGCCTGTGTAAGCTGTGAAACAGGCCAAATTAAGAAGAACACCTTGTTGCAATTCTTCATGCAGCCCCAAGATAAGTTAAAGCAGGCACACAGAAGTGTTTTGCTTATAAAGTCTTCTCTGTTCTCTCTAGAACCAGAGGCCAGTCTCTCTCTGAAAGTGCAGGCTGCCATTACATGAAGTGACCATGCCATGCCATGCTGGGGAGGGGGTAGCAGGCAGGTGAGTAGAAAATGAAAGCTTTTTTCATTCTTTATATGTTGCCTTTTTCTTGATTCAGCACTTGTTCAGTTATTATGACTCTTTGGCTAGTTCCCAGAATTCCAACATAATTGGTTCTACCATTTCTTTCCAGATTTCTTTTTCTTCTTCTTCTTCTTTTTTTTTGTGTGTGTTTGTTTATGTGGAAGAATGGGAGTGTGCAGCTGTTTATGCTGCCATATTGCTCCAGGTTGGTTGTTTTATTCCACTCCACTTATGGTAACTTCCTACGATAGCCCTAGGATACTAATACAGATTTTAATACCAGGAAATTGGGTGCTACTCTGGCAAATAGTAAAAATGTAGAAGTGAGTTTAGAACTGGGTAATGGATGGACAAGAGAAGAATTTTGAAGTGCTGAAATAAAAAAGCCCAGATGATTGGTAGAACTGTGGACATTAAAGGTGATTCTGGTTAGGTCTCAGAAAGGAGTGAGGAGGGCTGTAATAAAAGCTCTCTCAGGGAATATGTGTATCATATGAACAGAATGTTGCTAGAAATATGAATGTCAAAGTTGCTTGTATTGAGTACAGAAATGAGAAATATTGTATGAGACAGTGGAAGAAAGATGATCCTTGTTATAAAGTGGCAGAGACTTACCTAATTAAGTTCTACTATTTTGAGGAAAGAAGAACTCATAACATTAACTTGGATATTTAGCTGATAAGGTTGCTAAACAAAGTGTGAAATATGCAGCAGAGTTTCTCCTTGCTGCTGGTAACAAACTGTAAAAGGAAAGAAATAAACTAAGGAATGAACTGTCAGCAGGAAGAAACCAGAACTTGAAGATTTAGAAAATTTTCAACATATGCCAACCCAGCCAATTGCCGTTGAGTCGGATCCGACTCATGGCGAACCTAGGGGCCAGGGTAGAACTGACCTCCAGAGTATTCAAGGAGCGCCTGGTGGATTTGAACTGCCGACCTTGTGGTTAGCAGTGGTAGAACTTAACCCACTACACCACCATGGTTTCCCTTTCAACATATGCGATTGTTAAAATTGAGTAAGTATGCTTGGGAGAGAACAGTGGATATGGCTTGACTATTGTTTGCTAGAGTGAGTTGTGAGTCCATTCAACCTTCTCAGCAGCAACACAGCCTACTTGTGCCAGAGTTTGAAGAGATGGGATACAGTGGAGGGCTGTTTGATTTCCAGGAGTCTACAGACAAGAAATAGGATGACAAAGCTGGCAGGTTGAGAACATTTTTATCCTCCCAGAAGACAGAAGGATGACTTAAGGGTGAAAGAACAAGTTTTGTGGTTTAACCGCATAGTTTGTGACATTTACTTAGGAAAGTAATGCAAATACTGTCGTTGATATTGTGGACAAAGGAAGTATATCTATGTTTGTATATTCAAAGTGTTTTATGGTAAGCAAATTAGTATGTGAAATACCATTTTCTAATTTTAGTAAGCAAAATGACCAAACAAAAATCTGTAACCCTTGTTTTATTAGACGTCCAGTTACCAACAGCCCTGTTATCTCCCTTTCCTTTTCCCTTTTTGTAGCTGTTTAGAAAATAGTTGCATAATTAAAAGACCTTTTCTCACCTTAACTGATGCTAACTACAAGTACTCATCCAGTTTTGTAAATTTTATGCCTAAGTTAATGGCACTGGACTAGAAACTGTTTCACTCACGTTGTTGTTGTCATCTCAGTGTGGAGACCAAATGTCATTTTAGTGCTCATTTAGTTAATATAGAGAAGTATTTTCCTACATCCTGGAAACTGGAACACTCCAATTTTAAAATAATACTTTTTATTTTTAAAACAGAAATCTGCAATCTGTGCCTGCTGAATTTTCAAACATTGCTAACATTTGTGTTGTAGTGGCTGCACATACTTTACTGTGAGGATGGAGTAAATTATAACCTGGAAAAGACTGTTTTATTTAGATACACACACACACACACACAACCACACACATTGCTCGTGTGCTGGTTGGAACTACTGGATAAATTTCAACTCAGAGCTGTTGTTTGTAGGACTCAATGGCTCTTGGCTTGGCTTGGCTTATTCTATAATCTTTGTGAGAGCAAATCCCTAGGTCTGCTCTCTTGTGGCACTGCTCAGTGGATTTGAACTGCCAGCATTTTAGTTGACAGTGAAGCACTTAATGGTCATGGCACCAGGGCTCTCTCTCTCTCTGTCTAGATATACACACATATATACTTATATATGTATCTTTGTATACACATACATAGACATAGACATGTATGTGTATTCATATGCATATGCATGTATAAAACCCATCACCACTGCCATTGATTCTGACTCACAGTGACCCTCTAGAACAGAGTAGAACTGCCACATAGAGCTTCCAAGGAGCACCTGGTGGATTTGAACTGCTGACTTTCTGGTTAGCAGCTGTATCACTTAACCACTATACCACCAGGGTTTCCATACATATATATGCGTGTATGGAAAGAAGGAGTGATAAGCTGTAGACCAAAAGCGAAAAACTCATTGCTGTTGAATTGATTCCAACACATAGCAACCCTGTAGGACAGAGTAAAACTGTCCTGCAGGATTTCCAAGGAAGAACTAGTGGATTCAAACTGTTAAGTTTTTGGTTAGAGGCCGAGCTCTTGACCACTGCACCACCTGAACTATAGAAGGGAATTGGAATATGGGATAATTTAGAAGAATGAAAAATTCTCATTTGCAGCATGGTCCATAGTAGGAAGAGTCAGGTATTGCTGTGACAATCTCTTCTAACTTAGAGATACGTTATATTAACTGGAAGATTAGTGTTGTTTTTGTTAAGAAATCAAACCCCAAACATCAGGACTTAACAAAGTAAACCTTTATTCTGACTCAGATTATAGTCATAAAATTGATGGTGTGCTTTGCTCCCTCTAGGCCTTCAAATTATTTGCTGTACTTGGCCAGAATAAAATAAGCAAAGAGAACAATGTGGGATATTTACAGGTAGACTAGAAGCTACATATATCATTCCTATTAGTTTCTCTGGTCAAAATCCATGTTATATAAACCTAGTTTTACTGTGAGAGAGCCCTGGGAGTTTTCCCTGGTGGTGTTGTGGCTGAATGCCACAGCTGCTAACCAGAAATTCAACAGTTCAGATCCACCAGGTGCTCCTTGAAACTCTGTGGGATAGTTCTTCTCTGTCCTGTAGGGTCACTATGAATGGAATCAACTCAATGGCAATAGGATTTTGTTTTTTATGGTGTGTTCAGGAGGAAGAAATGAACTTTGTGATCATTTCTGCCACATGTAGTTTGTCAACAAGGTGAATTTTGTCTTTCCCTAACTCCCTACGTTGTGTCTTTTCCTTCTTGCTCACTTTGTTGTTGTTGTTGTTGTTGTGGCTGAGTGAAAGTATACAATCCAAATTAAATTTGCATGCCTGCCTATCTGCAACTCCCTCTGCTCTTCTTGGCTGGTGACAGCCTGCTCCTCCTTTTCATTCTGTGCTTGTGGTATTCTCTTAACAAGCTCCTGTCTCTTCCTCTCCACCCTCTTGTCTCCCATTTAGAAAGAGACCAGTAGGAAAACATCCCATAAATGCATAGAACCATAAAGTACACACACCATATACTCACAATGTTTCCTCCAGTCTAGTCCAGTTTTGTCTGAAGAGGTGACCTCAGTGGTGTTTTCTGGTCCGGGGCAGCAGCAGGTCTAGGGGGCCATTTTCCCAGTGGACCCTCTAGGCTGTTGGACTGTCAATTGTGGTAGAAAGAAACATTTTAAAAGCTATATCATGAATCACTCACCACTACGCTTCAGATTGTAGGTATGTTTTCAACTTGTGATCCACTTTTGATCTTTAGGGCTTTCCTGGGACTTGAAACACATGTGACATCTAGATTTTTGCATTTCTGTTTATTTTTGACTCTGACCTCTTGGGTTGCTACGAGGTGAACCTGACTTGACAACAGTGGGTGGGTTTATTTTTGGGGGCCAAAAGCCAAGTGCCGTCGAGTAAAAAATATATTTTCTTGCCATTCATTGGAAGTTCACAATCCAAGTCAATTAATTAGTCATACAAAACCCCATACACACACCTCTGTGCAGCTCTAGCTGTTCTCCTAAACCTGTGACATCACAGTCCTGCTCTCCATCCTGTACTTCTTATATTCTTTTGGCCAACTTCTGTCCCCTCCTCTTCACCCTCCCATCTTACTTCTATAGAGGATCTGCTCCGACAGCCTCAGGTCTTACAGTCCAGTCTGATTTTTGCCTGAAGGGGTGTCTTCGGTACTGGTTTTGGCTCTGGTCTAGCAGTGAGTCCAGGGGCCGTGTTCTCGGGGGATTCTCAATGTGTTGGACCATCAAATCCAGTCTTTTAATAGAATTCTAGGTCTGCTCCCCCACGTTTCTTCCCTTATGACGGAGTTTTCATTGTGTTGCCTGTCAAGGCAGATGGTGGTGGTAGCCAGGCACTGTCTAGTTCTTCTGGTTTCATGTTGATTTAGTCTCTGAGTCATATGGTACCGTCTGTCTCCTGGGCACATATTTCTCTTCTGTCTTTGATATACTTCGTTCTCCTCTGCTCCAGGTGAATTGGGACCAATTTATGCACTTTACATGACAGCTTGCTAGCTTTTAAGACCCCAGACACTACGTATCAAATGGGATGCAGAACAGTTTCTAAAAGAAAGTAAGTTATGTCCACTGACCTAAATGTCTGGTGGAAATTATTTCTTCAATATTATGAGAGCCAGGAATTCAGTCTATGAACTTAATTGTTCTAAATGCTACATACCTCATTGCTGAATGGTACTATGGTCACCCTCAAGGTCCTCCCCTTGGGAAGCTATGCACTGATGCCAGTGCCTAGTCCACCCTTTAAAGCAATTTTGGAACTCTTTCTGGAATGGGTCATTGTACATGATGACACAGGTCCAAGTTCATGAACTTAATTGTATAGTTGTCTTTGAGGGAGTTTTAAGCCAATAAACAAACAATTATGCTGGGACACCCTCCCCACTGGCCTGATCTGGCCCCCAGTGACTTTTTTCTTTACCCACAGATAAAGGAAATACTGAAAGAAAGACATTTTGATGACATTCAGGACATCAAGTGTAATACGAGGACACCTCTGATGGCTATTCCAAGAAAAAAAGTTCCAAAATTGCTTTAAAGGGTGGACTAGGCACTGGCATCAGTGTAGAGCTTTGCTGTGGGAGTATTTTGAAGATGACTGCAGTGATAGTCAACAATGAGGTATATAGCCCTTTTTCTAGGATGAGTTCACAAACTTAATTGTTAGACCTTGTATTCATTGTGTACCTACTGTGTACTAGCACGTAGTAAGTACAGCACAGCAAGATGTGGTCCTACCCTTGGAAACAGACATTAATCAACTAACCTCATATAGCTGAAAATAACATCACAATGATGATGAGTGTTATGTAGGAAAAGTACATAGTGACATGAAACAATGTAAAAATGAACCTGACCTATCCTGATGGTCAGGGAAACTCTGCAGAGTAACTGCCATCTGAGTTAAAATCTGAAGTATCAAAATGATTAAGAGTAAGAAAGAATTCTAACATGAGCAAATAGGATATGTGAAGAGTCTGTGGTATGTGGCGGGAGCATGACAAGTACCTGAACTTGGAAGTGTCGTGTAGATTAAAGACAGAGAGGCAAGGCGTGATGCCAGGGGAAACTGCATGAATTATAATGGACAGGGAGATATTAAGGATGACCACTGAGTTGTGGACTTATGTTTCTGAATAGGTGTCATTTGTTGAAATGAGTGTCTTTCAGGCAGCCAAGGGGAGTCATCATTAGACAGTTGAATAGGATCTCCAACTAGAGCTCAGGGCCCAGGACACACAGGTTTGGCAGCACCTCCTTGGTTTACTCTAGTGCAAAACATTTGCCATGTTTTATGGTAGCTAGTTTCTCTGCTGCTCATCATGGTTGAGTTGTAGAGATGAAGAAAGGGAACATTTTGTATGTGGGTACTGGGGAAATTAGATTCGTCATGTGAAAATGGACCTAGAGAAGTGCTTCTCCAAGTGTGGCCTCTGCACTATACAAACAGTATCACTTGGAAACTTTTCAGAATGGAAAATTCTTGAACTTCTCTTTAGACCTCCTGAGTCAGAAACTTTGAAGAGGGAGTCAGGGCAATCTGAGTTCTAACTAGCCCTCTAGGAGGTTCTGTGGCTGTTCAAGTTTGAAAGCCTCTGTGTGAGATAGTCCCTAAGGGAACTATTCTGAGTGCTATTTTTATTTCATCGTGTGTGCAATTTAGTCATTCATTCAAGCAGAGTTCCTGAATGGCTACTGGGTACTAGCCACTGTCCCATTATCCATGGATAAGATTTTTATCTTTATATTCTTTATTTTTATATTTGCTAAGTCTCCACCCCTCAGTACCCTGCAGGACCTATTTCTGTAATCATCTAGTGACTCATGTATATGGAATGTAAATCAGATTTAATACTTGCTTAAAGTTAAGACAGAGATTTAAGAGACTAAATCTGCTACAAAACATGTATGTAATGCTTCCTAAATACAATGTAATGGGTTCTATATTACCTACTTTTTTTTTATGATTAGTCTCACTAATGCTCTCCCACATTTGCATTACCCCAAACCAAACCAAACCCACTGCCATCGAGTCTGTTCCAACTCATAGTGACCCTGTAGGACAGAGTAGAATTGACCCATAGAGTTTCCAGGGAGTACCTGGTAGATTTGAACTGCTGACCTTTTGGTTAGCAGCTGTATTGCTTCACTACTATGTCACCAGGGTTTCCACATTTGCTTTAATAATTAAATATTGCCTAAAAATCTCATGCTTAGATTTCAAGTTCTTTGGAAGTATCTATTCTAAGCATCGCAAACTTAGAAAAGTTATATAATTTAAATTGAGATTACCTTTGAGTTGGAATCAACTTGATGGCAGTGAGTTTTAGGTAGAGAAAGTCAGAATTCCTGGATGGCTCCAGTGGAATTGACTTGAAAGCAGCCAGTTTGGTTTTTGGTTTGTCTGTGAATAAAATAAATTGAGCAAAATAGAATATTCTTTTAAACTGACTGACATATATTTTTGGAATGTAATTTTACCCACCCTTGGTTGTGTGGTGATTAAGAGTTCTGCTCCTAACCGAAAGATCAACAGTTCACACCCATCAGGCGGTCCTCGGAAATCCTATGGGGCCATTCTACTCTGTCCTGTAAGATCACTATGATTTGGAATCCACACAGTGGTGACAAGATTTTGTTTGTTTGTTTGTTTTCTTATAGATAAGACAGATCAAGTTGTTATCTTCTTGATTTCTGGGTTGGGTTGATGTAGGGATAGTCAGCAGATTTTAATGTTTCAGGATGAATAGAAGTAGCAGCCAAGCTTTGGACATAGCACCAAATTATAGTTTTGTAAACTACACTTACAAAGTGTGGTCTGTGGAGCACCCACTGCCCAAACACTGGAAGAATCTGCATCTCAACACAACTGTTGGAATTTGTGTGGACTTTGAAATTTAAGAACAGTTGGTCTGCATCAGCAGTAGTTGGATCATTTGAAAAAGTTGGAGGCGAAGTTAGTGCTTTGAGGACAATGAGGATGGGATTGACCTCAGAGCCAGTGAGTAGGATTCCAGGAGACTGAGAGCAGGAAAGGCTTCCGTGGGTAATAGAACCCCGGGGCCCTCTAGTGCTGGTTACCCCAGACCTTTAGTAGAGATGCTTGCATGAGTGACTGCTGTCTAATGGCTTTGACTGGGATTTAGAAATTTGATTTTAAGATTTCTATGACAACATTTGGCTCAGAGGCTAGTTTCTTCAAATGAACCAGCATGATTTTGACAATCATCAGTATTTTATAAGACAACACGGGAGCCTAATAGGTCATTTCCTATGTTTTTCCTGCAGTGTATGTGTCCTAGGATCAAGAGAGAATCATAAAAAGGAACTGACCTTGAATGTCACATGAATAGGAAATTAAAAGTTACATTTATTTGATTTGTGGAAGGGAGAGGCATTTCTGGTACTTGGAGTAATTGCTATATGATGAAAATATTTATTTTTTCTTAAAACTGTCTTATTTTTACTAAGTGAAAGTTTACAATCCAAGGCAATTTTCATTATAAAACCCTGAGTACCCACATCTCTGCAGCTCGATCTGCTCTCCTCACCCACTAGTAGCGTACTCTTCTTTTTCACTCTTCACTTCCAGTATCCACTCAACCTAACATTGTGCTTTCCTCTCCACCCTCTCCTCTCTCTCCTAAAGAGAAACCAGTAGGACAGCCTAACATGTATATTAAGCCCTAGAGTACACATGCCACATGCATCATTCTGTGTCCCCAAGTCCAGTCCATTCTTTGTCTGGAAAGTATTTATTTTTAGTCTACCTTGTAACAGCCTTTAGGTTAGTGTTTTGTCATTTTTGGCAAACATCTCATGCCATGTTCTTGGCTTTCTACTATAGGCTTTCATATCACATTTTTGCATTGCATTTTCTTGGGTGGTGCATTACATTTAGGTTGTTCTTTTTACAGCAATGTTAGCACTTTGTATACAGACATTTAAACAGTAGAGTTACTTGTTGCTGTCAAGTCAATTTTGACTCACATGACCCAATAGGACAGAATAGAACTGCTCCATAGGGGTTCCAAAGAATATCTGATGGTTTTGAACAACAGACTTTTTGATTAGCTGCCACAGCCCATAACCACTGTGCCACCAGGGCTTTGAACAGTAGATACGGTGTGGTAATTTCTTTTAGATTCCAGATTATACAGATTTCCTCTCTGTGTTTAGCTGTCTCTCTAGATGCCCTGCTGATATTCCTCATCTGCATGCAAGCCCAACTTTCAATCACCACCTTCCACATTTTTGTCACTGTTGGGATTGTTGAGGCCAAGGCCTTGCTTTGGTCACTGGATCCTGCATACCTCGTATAACAGGAGGGAAGTGCTGTGAAATTAGTGTCGGTCGACTCTCCCTCAGCAGCAGCAGCTCTCTCCTAATGATTGTGAAGGGCCTCTATACAACTGCTAGGCTCCCTTGTTCCATACGTAGGGCAACTCAGATACATGTGTTCTATACTGGTTCCTGGAATTTCCCGGTAGGATTACCTTCTAGTCAACCACAGTTGTAACCTGTTTAATAATGAACATTTTATTGTCTGCCTTCCTGTCCTTTGCTTCTCTCCTTCCCTACTGGAATCTTCTGGAATCACTTCCCAAATGAATGATTTTAACCAAATGTGGGTTTCAGGTTGTGATTCTGGGTGAACCTACACTATGAAACCATATGCCCTTTATTTTGCGTTATTCAACCACCAGAACTCTTTGAATTGTGTCTGAAATTTCAGAAATTAGTAAAAGGCTCATTCTTAGCCACTCTTGTGGGTATGAACATGGGCTGTTGTAGGTAGAGTATTAAGTGATTTGGTCTTAGTATTCATTTTTAATTCGTTAGTTTGTAATTATACAGGAAAGGATAACCAAAACAAACCCACTGCCATCCAACTCATAGTGACCCCACAGGATAGAGTAGAACTGCTCGATAGCTTTTCCAAGGAGCACCTGGTGGATTTGAACTGCCAGTGTTTTGGTTAGCAGACGTAACACTTAACCACTACACCAGCAGGGTTTCCAGAAAAGTGAACAATTTTCTTTTTCTCATAAACACATTAGTAATTAGATTTTGATATGTGCAGAGTACACAACAATCACAACAATGGACTCATACTAACAATCATAAAGTTGGCACAGAACTGGACAACTTTTTGTTCTGTTATACATGAAGTTGTCATAAATAAGAGCTACTTTGTGGTCAGCTAACAACAACAACAAAAGAGCATTGATTGCCTCCTGAATACACAAATTGTACTATGCAACATGGAAGGTAGGATCTTCCATGGAATCTTTGACCTACGAGTTATGTCATAGCTCAGGGAAAGAAATATCTGCTTCTGTAATATATGTGTAAATCCTCAGGACTGTAAAATTCTTGTGTGAGTGAGTGCGCTGGAAGTCTCTGCAGTCTGGCTTTAGTCCTGGAAGGATCTGGGAACAGGTTACTAGTTTAGGAGAAGGAAAGCAACCACGGCGAGGAAATGTAAACATCTTGAGTCAACTCTGAGTTAATAAATGTCAGTTTTAAGGGTGTGAAATGGATGTGAGAAACAATTTTATTAAAAACGTTTCCTATTTTTATATTTAGCTAGATCAGTAAGCAAGTGCCACTCAAACCTTTGGATTCTGCCAGCAAGTAAATTAGCACTATTTAATCTCTTTGTGCTACTTATAAAGCATTGCCAGCTTATTGGAATGGGATTAATGCTAACAATAGCTAACAAACAGAGCTCTCCTTTGGCATTTGATTCAGAACTCTCAGCATCCATCATTTTTCTCTAAGGAGAGCAAGTGAGATGCTGCATTGAGGAGTAATCAGAACAAGTATCTCCTACTTCTTTGTTTCACTGAATTAATCCTTTTTGTGGAGAACAAGGTGGTTCTCTGAGTAGTTAATGGGATGCAGCACCTTTCCCCTCCATGTCCCTGACCGAAAGCAGCTCTATTCAGCAGTGACCAGAAGTCAAACTGTTGATTGGTTTTGCTAATTGAAGAATTTACCTGCTTCTGTAGATGCTTTGAACTGAAGGATGAACTATTGCTTTGTGTTCTAATCACAAAAAAGATTTCCATTTAAAGTAGAATGATACCTTTCTTTTATCTTTCCAGTGCTTGCTATTTTTATAGGGACAACTCAGTTGGTTTAAGTACAGGCATGAGTCTCTTACGTAAACACAAGCAACAAAAACACTTGAGATCCAGAGCATCCAGACTCAGGGATTTTGATGTTAGCATTGATGTATTTGGTTCCTTGACTTTAAAGTGAGAGAATCTAGTCACTTGGTTTTTGGATTTGTCACAGGGTGTTGTAAGGCATGATCTCATACTTTGGGAGAGTGACTTTTCCCCTCCCCCATCCTCATGCCTTATTTCTGCTTGCCAAGTATATAGATTTGAAATATTAAAAATATAAATTTATCTAGGACCTGAACTGCTTATTGTAACCTATTATACCTACATAGTATTACAGTGCCATTTATAAGGCTGTTTATGATGCCACCTCTTTATATAACAGTAGATCTTATATTAAAAGTTTCCCAGAGGGCACAGAGTGATGCAGATGGTGTGTGTATTTTATGGTTTAGTATATATATGAGGCTGTCCAATGGGTTTCTTTTTAGAGGGGAGAGGAGAGAATGGAAGGGAGGGGACAACTGTTGATTGAATGGATGCTAGAAGTAAAGAGAGGAAAAGAAGGGTGTGTTGTCACAGGGTGAGGAGAGCAGACAGAGTTGCAGAGAGGCGGGTGATTGGGGTTTTAGATGGCAAATTGTCTTGGATTGTAAACATTCACTTAATCCCAGTAATTTTTTTTTAAAAGTTTCCTGGAGAATTAAACTCATGCCTAAAAAAGTGGATCGTGGTTTAACCACCACCAAACCAAACCACACAAAACCCAGTGCTGTTGAGTCAGTTCCAACTCATAGCAACCACTATTCAGAACCCAACCAGTGCCACTGAGTCAGTAGCAACTCATAACGACTCTATAGAACAGAGTAGAACTGCTTCATGGAGTTTCCAATGAGTGCCTGGCAAATTTGAACTCCTGGTTAGCAGACGTGGCACTTAACCACTCGGATGCTAGGGTTTTGCGACCATGACGTTGCTCAGAAAACTGTGTTGTCTTCCTCACCAAACTGCAGAGAGTGGGAGAATAAAGAGGTAAAATAAGCCATGACTCCAGGGGACAGTCCTAAGGGTAGTGGTTGAGTGTTGGTAGAGAGAGCTTAGTGGGTTGCTGAAAATGATGATTAAACACACACACACACACACACCAGTGAAGCCTGATGCCATTGAGTCAATTCTGACTCGTAGTGACTCTACAGGCTAGAGTAGAAATGCCCATGGGGTTTCCCAGGAGCACCTGGTAGATTTGAACTGCCGACTTTTGGTTAGCAGAAATAGCTGTTAAAGACTATACCACTATGAAGTAATGACAGGCTGCCAAAATTCAAGTTCAAAATCTCAACATACCAAGTTCTAACTTTCAACTCCCACTCATTGCCAATGGGTCCAGGTGACAAAATGCCAGCTCCAGGGTCAGGCTAGGAAAGGAGACGGCACGTCCAAGCAACTGGTATGTGTCACAGTCTGGCCCTTGGTTTTGCTCCAGAAACGTCAGAGCATTGTCAGAATAGCAAGTGGTCCTATGAAACGGAGAGAAATATGAAAACAATTTCAATCCCCAAGGAACAGTGGATATTATTAATAAATTATCTGCTATCTAACGGTTGTGTCTACTCCCTCGTTAGTTGACCCTGAGTGACATGCCTCTCCCAGGCTGCTAGGAGTTCTGCTGGAAGGTTGTCTTCTGCTATCAGTGCCCTTGGAAGATGGGCTGCTTTGCTCAAGGTCATGTCCTGTATTCAGAAGGGCTCACCAGGGTGGGACGATACAGGTTTTTATGATTAGCCCTTGTTTAATAAACACTTCTCTAGCCAGCCACAACAACAGAACCCTTTGCTGTTTGAGTTGATTCTCAATCATAGTGATCCTATAGAACAAAGTAAAACTGCCTTAAAGAGTTTGCAGGGAATGCCTGGTGCATTCAAACTGCCAACCTTTTGATTAGCAGTCCCAGTGTTTAACTTCCACACACCAGGGTTTCCTCTCTATCCAATTATTGTGACAATATCTCTCATATATTGTTATAGGATTGTAAGATTATTTTTTTTAAATTTATCTGCAGTTGATTTTGTATAGCACGAAGTCAATTTGATTCCAATTCGTAGTCACCCTATAGGACAGAGTGGAACTGCCCCATAGGGCTTCCAGCAGCTGGTGGGTTCGAACTGCTGACCTTTTGATTAGCAGTGTGGTTGTTAACCACGGAGGTAATCTTCAGATCAAGTTCCATATTTTCTGCTACTGACTAAGTCCCTTTTGTATACTCTCCCAACAGCATAAGCTGTATGAATCTTCCAGCCTGGCTGGGGAGAACAGGCACAGTTTGGGGCATTCTGTGAATTCTGGGCACTGTTTATATTAATCCTCTTAGATGGTTATTTCCCTCAGTGAATAACCAGTTGTTTCACTTCATCAAAAAGTGATGGCACCTCTATTATATATTAAGTGTCCATACATATGTGAGTCTGATTTTGTGTTCTGTGTGTTTTTTCCATTGACCTGTTATGTCTGTCTCTGTGTTGGTACCACACTGCCTTAATTATAATAGCATTGTAATAAGGCTTGATGTATATAGGGAAATGGTTCTTTTTCCTTCTTTAGTGATTTCTTGACTGTTCTAAGTCTCTGCTCTTCTACATTAAGTGTAGAATAACCTTGTCAGGTTCCATAATAAATCCTGTTGGTATTGTGGCAGGCATTAATTTAGATCTGGAAATGGAACTGGAGAGAATTGACATCTTTATAATATTTTCTTCTTGTTCATTGACATATTATGTCCCTTCAGTTATTGAAATCTTCTGTAATGCCTTTTAATCAGCCTTATACCTTTTTCCTTAAAGAGCTTGTGTATTTGTTAGATTTCTTCTTGTGCTACTCATGGTTTTTTGGGCTAGTATAAATGTTTATATATATATGTATATATATTATGCTATTCTTTCAGCTTTCCATCATTATTTAGAAATAAAACTGACTAATACTGTCATATTCACTCACATTGCTGAGCTACTTATTAATTTTTATAATGTTTATGCAGGTTCTACTTTTTTAAATAGACAAGAATATCATCTGTGACCACAATCACTTTTTCTTCTCAGTTCTTATATCTTTTATTTGTCTTTCTTGTTTCTTGTAGACACAAAAGTTCTAGAACAGTGTTTAATAGAAATGGCGATATTATGCAACCTTGTTTTGTTCCTGGTTTTAAAGGATGTGCTTTGAATGTTTTATCATTTAAAAAATAGAAAAAACCATTGCAGTTTGGTCCATTCTGACTCATAACACCCTACAGGACAGAGCAGAACTGCCCGATAGGTTTTCCAAGGAGCAGCCAGTGGATTTGAACTGCTGTCCTTTGGTTGGCAGCTGAGCTCTTAACCATAGCACTACCAGGGCTCCAAACCTTTAAGTATATGTTTTTCAGGATTTTTTTTGTAGATACTGTTTAGCACGCTAATAATATTCCCTTGCGGCTGGCTCTATTTATAAATTTGTAAGATATTACTAACCCTTGAATGTTGAATTTTGTCAAATGCTTTTCCAAAAGTCATTTATATAATCATTAGACTTTCTGCTCTTATGAATTAAAGCAATAAATTGTATTAATAGATTTGTATAATTTGTCTTATCTCTGGGAATAAGCCCAACTCAGTTATAATAAATAATCTTTGCATAGATGTTATTAGAATTTGGCTTACAGTTTTCAAATGTGTGTTTTGAAGCCATCCTTCCAATGGAAGATGGACTTTCATTCCACATTTGGTTGAGATCTAAGAACTGATGGCACTGTCCCCAGCAGGGGAGTATGAAAAGGTTCGCTGCTCACAATGTTCACAGTGACCAAGAGAATGATTCCACTTTTCAGAATGTACAGTGCTGGGTTCTTGAGTACAGCATTTGGTGGAACTTCCACCTTCTTAGTTGGTCTCAGGGGGTCTTGTAGAGTACCATAATACCTTATTTTAAAAAGTTCAAATCCTGTCAAATAAAACATGGCATGTTACAGTCATTAAACAGAGGAATGAATTGTGATAAAGAATCTGACTCCGTTTTGATGTCTGACAGCTTTTAAGTCTCATCCTTCCCTCATCCCTTTTTATTCCACATCTGGGCAAGCAGATAAGAAAGCCTGGCAGCTCCCTCTTTTTATGCTGGTGGTAGATTGAAGCTACCCAAGCCCCTGCCTGTGCTCAGGGAGTCCCACCCCAGCATACTTCTCACCCAGAATGAAAACCCCAACCTCAGTCTCTTTTCTTGCTTTCTCAAGTCACTTTTGGATCAGTTTGGGAAGCCTGCCTTCCGAAACCAAACCCATTGCAGTCAGATAGATTCCTACTCTAGTCCCTGCAGAGTCTTGTGATGTGAGCAGTACCGTCTAGGGGTGTGGGTATGTGGGGGTGTGGGTGTATGTGTGTGTGCAGTGTCAGTAGTCTTTATATGTGAACCGGATTTTGAGTGGAGATCTACTGTGCATCTGCAATTTGTCTACAAAGCAGTGTGATTATAAATGGTATAGCGCTATACTTTCATTTTCTGCCTGGTTTGAGTATCAAGATTATATTAGACTCTTTCAGTGTTAAGTGAGTTAAAAAATGCTGTCTTTTTATGGAAGGATTTGGTTAAACTGGACTTAGATGCCACACTGGTTATATGCTACAGCTGCTAACCAGAAGGTTGGCAGTTCAAATCTAACAGGTGCTCCTTTTAAACTCTGTGGGGCAGTTCTGCTCTGTCTTTAGGGTCGCTGTGAGTCAATATTGACTCGATGGCATTGAGTTTTATGTTTGTTTGTTTGTTTATTCTTTCATTTTTGGTGAAACTCATTTGTAAAATCAGGGTAGGAGTATTTATTGATTACTTTTTGAAAATGATGGATTTTGTTTCTTTAGTAAGTATGAAGTAATTCAGGTTTTTTTTTTTTTCTGAGAAAATGAAAAAGAAAAATCCAGCATTCATGAGTTAAAATGTAAGGGGAGGGAGTTGTGGTAGGGGAGATATGGAAGATGCCAGGGTATGAAATTTGGAAGCTGTTGTGAAGGCTTATTGCATAAGGAGTGAAAGTTTTGAACTATATAATAATTCATGTGTAGTAATATACACTATTGAAAGCTTACAGTGCATGGTTTTTAGTATACTCTCCAAGTTGTGAGACAATCACCACTATCTTATTTTAGAGTGTTTCACTGGGCCCCAAAGAAACAAGGAACTTATTAGCTGTCACTTACACTCACCTCTCCTTCCAGCCCCTGGAATTACTTAGCTATTTTCTGACTCTATGAATTTTCCTATTCTGAATATTTTGTGTAAATGGAATCACACAATATGTGGTCTTTTGTGGCTGGCATCTTTCAATTAGCATAATATTTTCAAGGTTTATCTGTTATAGCAGGTATCAAAACTTCGTTCCTTTTTATCACTGAAATAAATATTCCATTGTGTATATAGAACACATTTTTGTTTAGCCTATTGCTTGAGGAACATTTGAGTTGTTTTTGCTTTTTGGCTGTTGCAGATAATACTGCTATGAAAATTTGTGTGTGTGTTTTCGTGTGGACATACGTTTTCATTTTTTGGGGGGCTTATACCAGGAAACAGAATTATTGGGTTATGTGGTAACTCTCTGATTAACCATATGAAGAACTGTCAAATTGTCTTCCAAAGTAGTTGTATCATTTTTCATTTCCACTAGCAAAGAATGTGGAAGAAATGATGAAATAAAAGAGCTTGAGAAGACCAAGTATTCTAATGTTGTGCAAAGACCTGGAGATAGAAACCCAAAAGGGCAGAACATGCTCAGCAATTTTCAGGCTGAAAGAATTGAAGAAAAAATTCAAGCCTTTAGTGGCAGTAGGGAAAGATTCTACAGGGAAAGTAGTAAATGATACAGGAAGCATCAAAAGAAGATGGGAGGAATACACGGAGTCAGTGAACTGGTCAGTGTTCAGCCACTTCAAGAGGTACGTATAGCCAGGAACCTATGGTACTGAAGGAAAAGGTCCAAGCTGCACTGAAGGCACCCGTGATAAACAAAGCTCCAGTGACTGACAGATGACCAGTTGAGATGCTGTGCTGGAAGTGCTCACTCGTCTATGCCAAGAAATTTAGAAGAGAGCTACCAGGGCAACCAACTGGAAGAGATCTACATTTATGCTTATCCTGAGAAAGGTAATCCAAACAAATGTGGAAATTATGGAAAAATATTATTAATATGAAATGCAAGAAAAATTTGCTGAAGAGAAGTTCAAGTCAGATGCGAAGAAGATTTGGAACCAGGGATATCATTGCTGATATCAGATGGATCCTGACTGAAAGTATAGAGTATTAGAGGGGTGTTTACTTGTGTTTCGTGGACTATGCCAAGACATTTGACTGTGTGGATGATAACAAATTATGGGTAACATTGTGAAGAATGTGAATTTCAGAATACTTAATTGTGTTCGTGAGGAATCTGTGTATAGATCAAGAGATACTCATTCAAACAGAATAAGTGGATGCTGTGTGGTTTACGGTCAGTAAAGGTGTACATCAAGGCTGTATCCTTTCACTGTACCTATTCAGTCTGTATGCTGAGCAAATATTCTGAGAAGGTTTAAGAATAATCGAGCATCAGGATTGGAGGAAGATGCTCGAACAACCTGCTATGTGCAGATGATACAACCTTGCTCACTGATAGTGAAGAAGATTTGAAGCACTTACTGGTGAAGATCAAAGATCATATCTTCCAGTATGGATTATGCTACAATATAAAATAAAAAAGATCCTTAAAACTGGACCGTTAAGTAACATCATGATTAACAGAGAAAAGAGTAAAGTTGTCAGGAATTTCATTTTACTTGGGTCCACGATTAACATCTATGGAAGCGGAAGTAAAGAAATAAAAAAAACCCATTGCACTGGGCAGATCAGCTGCAAAAGACCTTGTTATGGTGTTGAAAAGGCTAGCTGTTGCCTTGAAGACTAAGATGCACCTGACCCAACCCATGGTGCTCTCACTGGCCTAATAAGCATGTGAAAACTGGAGGAAGAACAAAGAAGAACTGAAGTCTTTGAATTATGGTGTTGGTGAAGAGAATTGAATTTACCATGGATTGCCAAAAGGATTAATAAATCTATATTGGAAGAAGCATAACCAGAATGTTCCTTAGAAGCAAGAATGGAATGAATTCTTCTCATATACTTTGGACATGTTATCATGCTGTCAGGAAAGATCAGTCTCTGGTGAAGGACACAGTGCTTCATAAAACATAGCAAAAAGCATGATGACCTTCAAAAGGTGGATTGACTCAGTCAGTGGCTGTAACCAGAGGCTCAAAACCTAACAGTTGCGAGGATGGCATGTAATCTCACAGTATTTTGTTCTGTTGTATGTAGGGTCGCTATGAGAAGGACCTGACTTGATGATGCCTGACAACAGCAGCAGCAAAGAATAAAGATTTCAGTTTTTCCATATCACAGTGAAGACTTGTAACTGTTTCTACTTTTTTATTATGACTATACTATTGGTTGTGAAGGAATTTTTCTTTTTGGTTTTGATTTGTTATTTTCCTAATGATCAATGATTTTGAGCATCATTGTCTTTTTTACTGTGGAGTGGTAAGAGTTCTTTGTGTATTCCTATTACAAGTCCCTTATCAGATGTGTGATGTGAAATAATTTTACATGATGAACCAACCTTGTATTGTTAGGATAAATCCATGTTGATCATAAGGTATAGTCTTTTTCTGTATGTTGCTGGGTTTGGTTTGTTAGTATTTTGGGGAGGATTTTTGAAACATTTACAAAATATACTGCTTTCTTGTGTTCCCTTTTCTCGTATCTTTGGCTGATTTAGTGTCAGGATAATAAATGATCTCATAGGATTGGTCAGAAAGGGTTCTCTCCTCTTCCATTTTTTGGAAGAGTTTGTAAAGAATTGGTGTTAATTGTTCAAATGTTTTGCAAAATTTATGGTGAACTATCTGGTCCTATACTTTTTTACTTGGGATTGTTTTTATTCCTGATTCAGTCTTTTTACTTGATAAAAGTCTCTTGATATTTTTTCTTTTCTTTTATTTTTTGAGTCAGTTTTGATAGTTTGTGTGCTTTTGGAAATTTGCCATTTCTTCTAGGTTATCTATACCAAGAAATTTGGAAGACAGCTACCTGGCCAACTGACTGGAAAAGATTCATATTTATGGCTATTCCCAAGAATGCAGAAATTACAAACAGTATCGTTAAATTTTGGTAAAGATTCAAAAGTGACTACAGCAGTATTGACAGGGAACTTCCAGAAATTCAAGCCAGATTCAGAAGAGGAGGTGGAACCAGGAATATTGCTGCTGATGTCAAATGGGTCTTTGCTGAAAGCAGACAATACCAGAAAGATGTTTTATTGACTATGCAAAGGCATTCAACTCTGTGGATCATAAAAAATTACAGTTAACATTGTGGATTATGAGAATTCCAGAACACTTAATTGTGCTCATGAGGAATCTGTACATGGATCAAGAGGCAGTTGTTCGAAGAGAACAAGGGGACACTGCATGGTTTAAAGCCAAGACAGTGTCCACTGGGGTTGTATCCTTTCACCATACTTCTTCAAACTATATGTTGAAGAAATAATCTGAGAAGTTGAACTATAGGAAGAGGAAAAAGGAATCAAAATTGAAGGAAGACTCAATAACAACCTGCATTATGCAGATGACACAACCTTGCTTGTTGAAAGTGAAGAAGATTTGAAAGACACTTACTGATTTAGATCAAAGACCATGGTCTTGAGAATGGATTGTACCTCAGCATCAAGAGGACAGAAATCCTCATAACTGGGCCAGTAAGCAACATCATCATAAATGGAGAAAAGATTGAGGTTGTTAAGGATGCCATTTTATTTTGTTCTACAATCAATGCCCATGGAAGCAGCAGTCAAGAAATCAAAAGATGCATTGCATTGGAAAAATAAGCTGCACAATACCTCTTTCAAGTATTGAAAAGTAAAGATTTCATCTTGAAGACTAAGGTGTACCTGACCCAAGCCAGGCTGTTTTCACTCACATTATATGCATGTGAAAGCCAGACAATAAATAAGGACGACAGAAGAATTGATGCCTGTGAATTGCAGTGTTGGGGAAGAACACTGAACGTACCTTGGACTGCTAAAAGAACGTACTGATCTGTCCTGGAAGAAGTACAACCAGAGTGCTCTTTAGAAGCCAGTATGGTGAGACCACGTCTTACGTACTTGGGACATGTTGTCAGGAGGGTTCAGTCCCCAGAGAAGGACATCATGCTGGGTAGAGTGGAAGGTCAGTGAAAGAGAGCAAGACTCTCAACAAGATGGATTGACCCAGTGGCTGTAACAGCGGGCTTAAGAATAAATACAATTGTGGACATGGCACAGGACTGGGCAGTGTTTCTTTCTGTTGTACATAGGGTCACTGTGAACTGGAATTGACTCAGTGGCACCCAACAACAACAACAACATCTACTTTGTTGGCATGCAGTTGTACAGAGTATTCCCTCATAATCTTTTTATTTCTATAAAATTGGTACTAACAATCCCTCTTTGATTTTCTCTAGTTTCTTCTTCTTTTTTTTTTTTATTGCTACTGTATTATGATTTGCTTCTTTTTTCTTCTAACTTTGGATTAAATTTGTATTACCTACACTTTAGTATGTTGTGTTTTCTTTTTCATTTATTTCAAAATATTTTCTAGTTTTCCTATTGATTTTTTGTTTAACCCCTTGGTTATTTGTGAATGTGTTTGTTAATTCCCATATTTCTGTGAGTTCCTCAAACTTCCTCCTGTAATTGATTTCTAATTTTAGTCCCTTGTAGTTAGAGAACATATTCTTTGCCTGCCTGGTGGTCTTTGACTGGTCGCCAGATATTGTGAATTTTGCTATGTTGGATGCTGGATATTTTTGTCTTCTAATGTTCTTGAGCTTTGTTTTGGGGTGCAGTTATTGGGAAACATTTTGACTCTTTCTGGTCTTGGTTTTATGGTTCATTAGGCCCCTCTGAAGCAGTGCTCAGTTTAGGACTAAATATTTCCCACTGCTGCCTCAGACCTTTCTGTATACCCCATGTGAGGGGAACAAACACTGGTTTTGGCAATGTGTGAATGCTGGACACTGTTCCTTTTACTGCTCTCAGGTGTTTCTTTTTCCAGCGTTTGATGATTTCCAGATACACATGTGCTGAATAATACTCTGCAGAGTAGATGAGGTAGTCTGTTTGCAGAGCACTATAGTTTTACTGTGTGCTGCTTTCTCTTCTTTGGTAAGTCCTGCAAACTGGAGCCATTCTCATAGCCTTTGAGTTAAGTCTTTCTATCTCAGAAGTCTTTAGGGCTACTCTGGTTCTCTCCAGGCAGTAAGCAGGGGCAGTTTAGGGTTAACTTTGTTTTCCTTTGCTGTTTGATGTCCAGTACCTTGGAAAACATTATATTACATGTTTTTGCTTTGTTCTTTATTGTTTCATAAATAAATCTACTACTGTTATTCCGTCTTGGGTAGAAGTGAAAGTTTGTTAAGGCTGTATATCAGCTTCAAATTATTACATTTTTATTACTTACACTTTGATAAGTTTCATCTTCTGTATATAAATCCATTTGAGAAACTCTGGGTTGTGCAATCACCCTCTGATACACATAGACTAAACTGTATGTGTTCGTTTCAAGAGTAAGTTCATAACAATTTTAAATCATTCATGCTTCTTTAAGTACAGTTTATGTCTTCATGCTCTGGGATAGCACATAGTTCTGTATTTACATAATTGATTATAAAGAAACAATGATAGCATAGAGTTTGTAAAGATGATGAACCAAAAATTGAGTTACTTTAGTTCTGTCATTTTGTGTGATAACTTGGAGTTTTTATTTGCGGTTAAAATTTCAAAGAGTGAAGTGGAACTCTAAGAGATAATATTTTTGTTTGGCAAGTGCTGACTTCAGTTTGTTAGGGAAAGATTTTTATTTGTCTAATTAAAACTAAAATTTATTCTTTTAAAACTAAAGAACAAATAAAATATGATTATGATTTCATGATTACTAATAGAATAACAGTCATTTAGAGAAGGCAGATGTTTGAAAAATCAAAGACTGGTGTTGCCACACATATACTAGTTATTCTCCTGTGCAAACGATATGTCTAGTCAGGAGGCACAGGACTGGGGGAAGTTCAAAGCCGTGGTTACTCACCATGGCAAGTATGTGTAAATATTTATAATTAATTTGCTATCTTCTAAGTGATGAAATATGTTGTTAGTCAAGGATTATTTTTGCTACAACCAATATTAACATTCTATCTTTATCAGATTTCCAAAGGAGCAGATTTAGCAAGTTAACTCAAGATGAAATTTATACGTAGAAGAGGAGAGTTTCACGTATGTCTTACTCAGCTGTACATAAAATATATTTTACAATTTTAGGAAAATATAGAATAAATAACCAAGGTCAGGCATAATATTGCAATGGGAACTTGTAGTTGTTGTTGTGAGGTTTTGTGTTGTCTTTTCTGACTCATACCAACATATGTGGTGATTAATTCCAACTGGAATGATGGGTTAGGGCTTCATAACCCCAGAAAACCCACTGCTGTCAAGTTGATTCTGACTTACAACACCCCTATAGGACAGAATAGAACTGCCCTATAGAGTTCTCAAGCAGTGCTTGGTGGATTCGAACTGCCAGCCTTTTGGCTAGCACCCATAGCACTTAACCAGTAAACCACCAGGGTTTCCAAAGGCTTCATAACCCAAACTAAACCCACTGCCATCGAGTTGATTTCCAACTCTTAGGGACCTTATAGGATAGAGTGTAACTGCCCCGTAGTTTCCAAGGCGTGCCTAACAGATTTGAACTGCCAACCTTTTGGTTAGCAGCTATAGCACTTAACTACTATGCCATCAGGGTTTCCAAGGCCTCATTAAAACACTAAAACCAAATTCAGTGCCACTGAATCAATTTGGACTCATAACAGCCTTACGGGGGGTATAAATTTCAACCAAACCCTCACTAGTTATCAGGAAGATTTCCACAGGTAAAGATGAGAGTCCTTAGTGAGAAATATATTCTAGGCTGAGAAGGAAGCCTGAGTGGCTGTTAAGTGAGTTTCCTTTGAAAGGTGTATAGACTTTTAAAGTGCACTTGGGCTTTCCTTATGAGAAGTAGTAGTCCAGACAACATTTACTGGACAATCTCTTGAAGTTTCTGGTCAGTGAACTATTAAGCTACCTCAATCCTCTTCTCTTAAGCCAGAATCTAGTTCTGTGTTCTAGCAGTTGTAAAGAGTCATGGAAAATATATTATTCTTATCCTAGAGGTTTTTTTTTTTTCAACTTGAAATGATATTAAGAAGGAAAGTATGAGACATTCTAGTGGAATTGATCCCACTTCTATTTTGAATGATTTCTACATTCTTACAAAGCATAGCTGTCCCATAGAGTTTACAGGGAGTTGCTGATGTATTTGAACCACTGTTTTGGTTACAAGTTTGTATTATTAACCACTATGCCAGATTTGATGGCAGCAGGTTTGGGTTTTTAGGACGCAGACCTTTTTCCTCGTAAATATTCGGTAGAATGGTGGCATAAATCCTTTCTGCTTCTGTTCCAAAAGAAGGGTAGAAGTTTTTCAGGTGTTTTTCTTCCTGCCTTAACTGGAAGAAGAGAATGTGATAGCTTCTAGGAATCTGAAACCATGCAATGAAATGTAATTACTTTGTCCCTTTTTGGTTTTGAAACCATTTGCGTTAAGATGTTAGAAATTAAATTGAAAGGCCTGCCCTTGGCATTTTGCAAGGTGAATAAAAGTTCTTCTAAAGAATAAATGGTAGTCATGTTGGATGGGAGAGAGTAGGGAGGCTCTCAGTACTCCCTGTCACTGTCCACTTCCACTGCTGTATCTTTGGTATTCATAGTCTCACAGTCTCACAGAATACTGTGAGGTATTCATACCTCACAGTTTCGGACAGTGTAAAATGTGCTGCTGATACTACACAGTCAGCCTACTTATGTTTAGTGAATGGAACATGATTATTTAGACATGACAGTGGGCTGACACACTCCTGTACTTGGAAATGAACCTCCTCAGGGAAGATAATATCTAGCACATTTTCTACATGAAAAAAATCGGGAAGTTCTCATATTATTTTTAGAAACATAGCAAATGTCTCTATTCAATATATCTGAACAGGAACAATCTAAGAAGCAAAAACTAGAGGGAAGAAGCCTGAAAGTGGCAGGTTTTTGATTAAAATGAATTCTTAAGGCTTAGAAGTGGTAGATTTTTAATTAAAATGAATTCTTAAGGCTCAGAAGAAAAATCAACCTGTTTGGTCCTGCCCTAATACCAGCTTTAGTGGTCTTGCTTAATTAGTAATCTGCTTCTTGTACTGAAGACAAAGGAGAAATTCTCGCATGGAAGCCCTTTCTCCACAAGAGCTGTTGTACGTAGTGAAATGATTGTGATACCATAGAAGAGAAATGTGCCTGTGGTGTTTGGAAAGATGTTAACTGAAGAGGAGCTATGCCGAACTTAATTGGAATGTAAAGCCTACAGAATATCAGATACATTGGAAACAAATTAAAACAAGTTTTGATAACGTGAAAGCCTAGTGGTTGATTGCTTGTATCCTGGTTTCTTGGATGTTTTGGTCATAAATCAAAGTTTGTTTGGATTTCATCATGACCTTGTTTCCATTAGAAAATGTTTTATGTAAAGAAAGTGATTCAGCACTCTTTTTATAATTAGTTAGGGATCTTCTAACAACTTAGAAAAAAAGATTACATATATTGGCTTCAGGTTTCCTTTTAAAAATAGCTGCTTATTTTCCATAAATGGTGTGTATTTTTTTGTTTCATGATAGTATACTTGAAATTTGCCCCAAATGTGAACACTACTAGCAAACAACCTTTCAGATGCGTGCACAAGAAAACTGGTACATAGTCTGTGGAAGAATCTATTATTATAGCTGTGTAAATGCAAGAAGCAGCAATATATTGTTGTATTTCAGTACACACCTATTAGAATGTTGGACCTGACTTCTTTCCTTCTTCTTTTTTTCCTTAGTATGTGACTCTGGCAACATGAATTAATGAGTTAATCCAGCTGTCTCCTTACCAAGTACCTACTGGACATAGTATAATATACCTCATGGACCTAATAGTCCAAGCATTAACAGTCACATCAAAGACAAATAAAAAACAACAGAGTTGAAAAACCCCATAATTGTAACTGTGACCCCCAAACCCTTAGTAGGAGGTATACGTGGTATTGTAAAACTGTGTGACGGGAATCTATGTGTGTTGAAGAGCCAGGGCAATCTTCTCCAAGGAAGTTTCTCAAATGCATTCTGAAAAATGAGAGGGATGTAGTGGTTGAAAGTTTGAAGAAGGATTTATAGGGGTGTACTATGAAGAGAGAAATGGACATGAAAAGCCACTGTGGTAGAAGGCACCTGGCTGCACAGAGCACGAGGAAAAAGTCCAACTTGTCTGATAAACCAAAAGAGATAAGAAAAAAGAAGCATGAGCTGAACTTTGAGAGGCTGTCTGGGGCCAGAGAAGTGACAGCCGTATTGACAGGATGTCCAGTTGACATGAGATAATCCCCACTCATACTTGTGCAAGGATAATTGTTAATAACATCCTTCAATACACACACAAAGACAACTTTTCACAGTTCCCTAGTTGGACAATACCATGTACGGGCATTTTACTTATAGGCCACCTGAAGGATTTTAGTCTTTAAGAACAATTAGAAGTTGTTCACTTTCTGTTTGTCTGCTTATCTGAAATGAGGAGAGTGTCAGGATCATACTTGTATTTTATAAAAGAGATAATAATTTGGAGAAAATTGATGGTTGCTAAGTGGCACAGTGAATGATGCCCTTCCAAAGGAGAGACGGATGAAAGCTTAGATAAGAGAAGCTTCTATTAGTGGAGATGCAAAGACGTGAATGAACTGAAGATACTTCCAGAAAGTAGAATCGGTAGATTGTGATGATGGTATACATAGAATGGAGGAAAGGGAGGTGTTGGGGACAGTTTCTCAGTTTCTGGGTGAATATTCTCTTGGGTTTATTTATTATAAGAATCTTTAACTAAAGACATCCTGCTAAGGCCATTTGATATGTAAGGACTCATAAAATACAAAGTGAGAGAAGTGAACCTGGGCAGCGCCAACAAGTTCGCCTTAGGATAATCTGAGTTTGAAGTGCTGGGGAAACATTCAGGTAAACTAATCTTGTAGTTTGAGCCCTGCCTTATTGACACAACTGCCTCTAATTCTGTCTTATTAACATTTTAGAGATGGGAATTACAACACATAGGAAAATCACATCAGATCATAAAATGCTGGGAAGCCACACACACTAGGACTCATGACCCTACCGAGTTGACAGTCCTTTTGGGGGACACAGGGCAGTCCATGATGCATATCATTCCTGATACTCAGTGGCCTAATAGATGAGTCATTGATATTCATGTGTTGACTAGTGGAAGTGGTTAATCTGAGTTATAATGGGTTGGGTGGCTGCTTCAGGCACAATGGCTGGGCCCAGCTTTTAGGTTGGCTGGTTAAGTTCTTCTTTATGTATCTCTCATCCTCCTTAAACTGGGGTCATCTGGGCCATGTTTTTCCTGTCAGGAGTATAAGAGAATAAGTTGCTTAGAGTGGTAACTGGTACATTGTTGCTTCCATTTCATTCCAGGAATCAAAGTACTTAGACAGGTCCAAAGTCAAGGAGCGTGGGAGTGCTCCCTGCCCATTGTAAGGGCCTGGCCAATGTGTGGATACAGGGCAGGGTGAAGTAGTGGAAGTGGCTAATTCAGCTGTTCATATTTGGTGTCAGAAAGACGAAGACACAGGTATATATGATACAAAAGGGAATGGTCATCCGTGTTGAGTAAGACTGGAAGTCTAGGGAAGGTGACTGAGAATGCCTATTGGATTTTACAAAAAGGTGGTAACTGGTAACTTTAGTAATAACTCTTTTCTTGGGGGGATGGGTGGCATGATGGGCCTGGAAACCTGTGCTAACAAACCAAAAACCAAATGCATTGTGGTGGAGCCATAGTGACCCTATTGGACAGAGTAGAGTTTCCAAGGAGCGCCCGGCAGATTTGAGCTGCTGGTCTTTTGGTTAGCAGCCATAGCACTTAACCACGATGCCACCAGGGTGTCCTACTGAGCTAACAGTAGGGTTGAATTGCCCCGTCAGACTCACACATGTGACATATCAGACACAGTGTCCAGCTTAACACATCATTTCAAGAATGAAGATAATCGAGAGGCGAAGGCACAGCACAGGGAAGCCTGAGATAACCTTCTTGATTACCTTGGCTTTTTCTTCCTTCACCAAACATGTGCTTTCTGGCTTAGAATATCAGATGAGCCCTCCAGCTGGGGCTTGGGGTGTGCTATCTCACACAGCAGAGAGCATTTAATAACACTGATAGTTCTATAATGCTGATAGTTGTGCAAGTTGTACAAGTTCTCTAGGGAGCTGTGTTCCATAGATCCATTGATTGTAGGTTTATTTACTGTAAGAATCTTCAACAAAAGACATCCTGCTAAGAGCATGTGGTACTAAGGACACATTCTACTAGCAAGTATCATCAGTCTGTTTATCCAGAGGTCCAGTTGAAAAGGAGATTAGGCCAAGTCATCTGTCTGCTTCTTTCTCCCCTGGGGGCAGCAAATTTATCCTGTAAGCAAACTTGAGGTAGAGATTAGGGTTGCAAGACAAGTGTCAGAATCTTCTCTGAATGATACACAGTAAACTAGAAAGTTATAGATGACTGCAGCTAGCCCAGAACGGTGATGATTGAGTCATGTGATATACTCTGAATCCCCAGTTTAAAAAATCTTGCCACACAATAAACTCAAAGCCAAACCCACTGCCGTCAAGTAGATTCCTACTCATAGTGACCCTATAGGTCAGAGTAGAACTGCCCCATAAAGTTTCCAAGGACACCTGGTAGAGTTGAGCGGCTCACTTTTTTAGTTAGCAGACATAGCACTTACCACTGTACCAACAGGATTTCCAGTAGGAACTCTGTAATGATTTTTATGGGATACGGCCTGAATGAATGAATGAATGCGTCTCAGAGAGGCCGATTTTTCAACAAGAGTGTGGGTAGTGATCTAGAACAGGAATTGGTAGAAAGGAGGATGCCTGTCCGTTTTTGGAGCCTAAAGTACATGTAGGATGTGGACTAAAGAACCACTATTTTTGAGAAGCACCGAAGAAATACATCATTAGGAGAGAGCCAAATTTCAGTTATGGAAAAAAGTAGAGGATGATGCAAGGCTGAGCAATAAAGGTGGGCCCCAAGGGGCAATGTGGAGAACTTGAAAGGTGGGAGGAAGCAGGTGCTGGGTCAGACACAAGAATGTAGACTCCTGTGCTACCAGGGTAATGTATTCAAGAAGCAACTTGGTAAGGAAAGGTACATTTGGGCCTTCATCTTGATATTTTACAAATGAAAATAGGATTGATTGCCTTGATATATTTAATCTCATTTTGTAGAGAGGTTTTTGCTGTCTCTCCCTTGGTTCCTAATCCTAGGCTTTTATTTTTCTAAATCAGGAGACAGAAAACCTGGTCATGATTACATAGTGTAGAATGATTGAATAGTTTGCTTATGTCTTTTTAATTAAAGCAAATATTATCCCTTAAATGAGAGCAAATATGTTTTCTCTGATACCATGATTATATAAAATTTCATAGAGCTATGTGTAGGGCTGCCGTGAGTTGGAATAGAGTTGGTGGCAGTGTGTTTTTTTTTCTTCTTTTTTTTTAATTCTTTAAACCGTGGTGGTATAGTGGTGTAGTGCTATTGCTGGTACCAAAAAGGTCGACAGTTTTCAAGTCCACAAGGTTATCCTTGGAAACTCAATAGGGCAGTCCTACTTTGTTTTATAGGGTCACTATGTGTCAGAATACGACTCTTGTGGCAATGGATTTGGGTTGATTTTATATTTAGCTTAATTAAAAAAATATGTATATTCATTTCCCATGCCCATGTATGTAGCTGTGCAGAGGTTCCTTGCAGCCAAGCCAAGTGCCGTCGAGTCGAATCCGACTCATGGCGACCCTTAGTTATATATAAAAACATGCCTCTCTTTTGCCTTAGTGAATGTATGATATTAAGGAATCATTTAACCTTTCTGAGCCTTAGCTTTTCCTGGTTTGGGAGTAGGGCATTCAAATAGGTTTAGTTACATTTAACTGTTAAACGTTTTTGAAGGGATATTCAAAAAGGCTGACACAAAGTAGCTAGTGCCTGGTATACAATTACTATTTTCTCACCCTCTTGCTTTGTTGTTGTTGTTGTTAGGTGCCATCGAGTCAGTTCTGACTCAGTGTCCCTATGTACAACAGAAGAAAACACTGCCCGATCTTATGCCATCCTCACAGTCACGTTATACTTGAGCTCACTGTTGCAGCTGTGATGTCAGTGTAGCTGTCTGTGGGTCTTTCTCTTCTGTGCTGATCCTCTGCTTTGCTGAGCGTGATGTCCTTCTCCAGGAACTGATCCATCCCGAAGGCACGTCCAGAGTATGTAAGATGTAGTTTTGTCATCCTTGCTTCTAGGGAATGCTCTGGTTATAAACAGATCAGTTTGTTATTTGGCAGGCCATGGTACATTTCATGTTGTTTGCCAGCACAACAAGTCGAAGTCATTAGTTCTTCTGTCTTCCTTATTCATTGTCAAGCTTTCACATGCATGTGATGCAATTGAAAAGACTATGGCTTGGGTCAGGTGCTCCTTAGTCTTCAAGGTGATATCTTTGCTGTTCGACACTTTGAAGAGTCTTTTGCAGAAGATTTGCCCAATGAAATGTGTCTTTTGACTTCTTGACTGCTGCTTCCATGGGTGTTGATTGTGTATCCAAATAAAATGAAATCCTTGGCAGCCTCAGTCTTTTCTCTGTTTGTCATGACATTGCTTTTTGTTCCAGTTGAGAGGATTTTTATTCTCTTGCTCAACAGAGATGTAATGAATGCCGAAGGCTGTGGTCTTTGATCGTCATCCATGTTTTAAGTCCTCTTCACTTTCAGCAAGCAAGGTTGTGTCATGTGCATAATGCAGGCTATCAGTGAGTCTCCCTGCAGTCCTGATACCCTGTTCTTCATATAGTCCGGATTCTTGGATTGTTTTTTCAGCATATGGATTGAATAGGTATGGTGAAAGAATTATGACCCTAACACACATTGTTCCTGACTTTAAATCATGCAGTGTCCCTTTGTTCTGCTTGCATGGCTGCCTCTTGATCCATGTACAGATTTCTCCTGAGCATAATGAAGCATTCTGAAATTCTCATTCTCATTCTCCAGAGTGTATTCCATAATTTTTTATGGTCCCTACAGTTGAATGCCTTTGTATAGTCGTGAAACACAGGTGAATATCTCTCTGTATCTTGGATCTCTCTGGATCTTGCTTCCAGCCAAGATCCATAGAGCATTATCGATGAGAATGCTAGTTCCACTTTCTCTTCTGAATCTGGCTTGAATTTCTGGCAGTTCCCTGTTGATATATTACTGCACTGCTTTTGAATGATTTTCAGTCAAGTTTTACTTGTGTGTGATATTAGTGACATTGTTCTGTAATTTCCACATTCAGTTAGATCACTTTCTAAGGAATATATGTAAATATGGATCTCTTCTGGTCAGTTGGCCAGATGGCTGTCTTCCAAATTTCTTGGCATAGACAAGTGAGCAGTTGGGTGGCTGCATCCGTTGTTGAAACATCTCAGTTGACATCAGTTCCTGGAATCTTGTTTTCCGCTAGTGCCTTCAGTGCACCTTGGACGTCTTCCTTCTGTACCATTGGTTTCTGATCATATGCTATGCCTTCAAACGGCTGAATATCAGGCAGTTCTTTCTGGTACAGTGACTCTGTGTTTCCCTTCCGTCTTTGGTGCTTCCTGCATCAATTAACGTTTTCTTCACAGAATCCCTCACTCCTGAAACCTGAGGCTTGAATACTTTTCTCAGTTCTTTTCGCTTGAGAAATGCAGACTGTGTTTTTCCCTCTTGGTTGTCTATCTTCAAATCCTGACCCATGTCATTATACTGCTTTTCTTTTGTCTTTGTGAGCCACCCTTTGCAACCTTCTCTTCTGTTTTTTTACTTCAACATTTCTTCCTTTTGGTTTAGCTAACTGATGTCCAAGAGCAAGTTTCAGAGTCTCTTCTAATGTCCATTTTGGTCATTTCTTTCTTTCTTGTCTTTTTAATTGACCTCTTGCCTTTTTCACATATGATGTTGTTGATAGCATTTCACAGCTCATTAGAGTTCAGCATGTCACCTGTATTCTTGAGATGGTCTCTAAATTCAGGTTGGATATACTTAAGGTCATATTTTGGCTCTCATGGACTTGTTCTGATTTTCTTAAATTTCACTTTGCACTTGGATGTGAACACTGACCTCTATTCCATAATCAGCCCCTGGCCTGGTTCTGACTGATGATATTGAGCTTTTCTATTATCTCTTTCCTCAGATGTAATTGACTTGATTCTTGTATATCCCATCTAGTGACATCCATGTGTATAGTCACCATTTATGTTGGTGAAAAAATGTATTTGCAATGAAGAAAGTAGTCTTACAAAATTCTGTCATGCAGTCTCTGGCATCGTTTCTATCACCAAAGCCATACTTTCCAACTACCATTCCTTCTTTTTCTGTTTCCAACTTTCATGCTCCATTCACCAGTAATTATCAGTGCATCCTGATTGCATGTTCAGTCAATTTCAGACTACAGAAGCTGGTAAAAATCTTCAATATTTTCATCTTTGGCCTTAGTGGTTGGTGTGTAAATTTGAATAACAGTCATATTAAGTCATCTTCCTTATAGGTATGTGGATATTACCCTATCACTGATAGTGTTGTACTTCAGGACAGATCTTCTGATGCTCTTTTTCACAACGAATGCAACACCATTTCTCTTCAAGTTGTTATTTCTGGCATAGCAGACCATATGATTGTTCAATTCACGGTGGCCAATACCACTCCATTTCACCTCGCTGGTGCTTACGATATCAATGTTTATGTGCTCCTTTGGATTTTTAATGATTTCCAGTTTTCCTAGATTCATGCTTCATATATTTTGCATTCTGACTATTAATGGATGTTTGCAACAATTTCTTCTCATTTTGCGTTATGCCATGTCAGCAAATGAAGGTCCCCAAAGCTTGGCTCCATCCACATCATTACGGTCAGCTCTACTTTGAGGAGGCAGCTCTGCCCTAGAAGTCTTTTGAATGCCTTCTTACCTAGACGTTGGGGGCGGGGGGCTCGTTTTCCAGCACTGTATCTGACAGTGTTCACTGCTCTTCGTAAGCTTTTTACTGGCTAGTATTTTTCATAAGTAGATTGCTTGGTCCGTCTTCCTAGTCTGTTTTAGTGTGGAAGCTCAGCTGAAACCTGTCTGCCGTGAGTGACCCTACTGGTATCTGAATACCAGTGGCATAGTTTCCGGCATCATAGCAGTATGCAAGCTCCCACAGTACCCTCTTCCTTTAGGCAGGTTTTCCATGTAGCAGTTATGTCTTTAAAACCCACCCTGTTGATTTAATTCTGACCCATAGCAGCCCTATAAGACAGAGTAGAACTGCTGCATAGAGTTTCCAAGAAGTGCCTGGTGGATTTGAACTGCCAAACTTCTGATTAGCACCCATAGCACCTACTGGGTGACTGTAGTCAGAAATGGCTTGACAGGAGTGGGTTTTGGAAATTATTCTTGATCTATGTAGCTATGTCTTTAGCCCTCTCAAAATGTTTTCCTTCTGTATCTTTCCTTTGGGGTAATATGGAGGATGCAGATTAAGTGTCCTCGTGAGTCAAGAGTTGATTCTCAAATCGAGTCTCGTGGACTAAGCAGAGGAAAGAGAGAAAGACTCTCAATGTGCAAATGAGCAATTTGTACAGTGCTCTCTCTTCTTAGGGTTCAATAGATGACTCTCTCCGCCAACCTAATGACTCTTTGAAAGGACTTACAGTGCTGTGGAGAGAGCTTAAGAAACCCACTGTTCTTTTCTGTAAGTCATAGAGAATATGGCTATTTAATAGGAAGTCATAATGACTTCTTTTGTATTCTAAGTGAAAGAACATATTTTATGTCTATAGGTTTCCCCGTTTCATTCTCTAACGGTGCTTTAAGAGTTGGTAAGTAAGCTTTGACATTTGCACACTTTTAAAGGGAAAAATAGCTGTATGTCAATGTATCGTTGCTCTATGTGCTGTAGTAGGTCTGTACACTTTATGAGGGTAATAAGCTCTAAGTTACCAAAGAGAACATCATGTAGTAATTTCCTCCTACAGTTAGCTAAGATTCATTTGGATTATAGAGTGATCGTCTGCTCCTTTTGGCAAAAAAATCAGGTTATAGTTAATTTCATTACAGTAAGTGGTGGTTATGGACTGCCCTCTCTCCTTGCTTAATGCAGTCACAGGAGGCACTAAATTCAATTTGAGTCCTTCAAGGATACACAATATTCATGCCACTAATGGTTGCAGCTATTCTACAGCTTGGTGTTTCACTCAGTGTTAAGTTACATAAAAGCAAAGCTATATATACCTATCTCTCTCTCTGTCTATCTATCAGTCCACCAGATAGCGTGATGCCAGGAGCAGTCTTTCTCAGGCATACACACAACCTGGAACACTTAGGGAAAGCAGAGAATTTCCGGGATGTTGGGACACAGCAGAGCTGTAATTACTAGAGTTATAATCAGTCCTCAAAGGGCTGCCTGAATTTTTTGCTTCTAATTCGCATTCCTTTGAAGTTTTAAACTTCCTCATTCTTCTCATCATGTTACCTGATGTCTGTGATATTGGTATGTTTAAAGGTTAAGTCTTGGTTGTTATCTTACTTGATCTCACAGCACCATTTGATTTAATTGATCACATCCTCATGCAATGTGTTTTTGGTTCTACTTCTGTGTCACCCACTCTCTCACGGGCTGCTCGTTCTCACCTTCTTGTGGGTACCGGCCTTCCCTTTTCTTGACTTCTTGGGGTTGAATTAGTAAGGGCTTATTCTTTGGACCCCTTTCACTTTCTGTCAACACCACGTAATTTCGTGCAGTCCTTGATTTTGTGATGATGTCATTAGTCACTGTGAAGTTGACTCTGTCTCATAGTGACCCCATGTTTGCAGAGCAGAGCTGTACTTCATAGGCTTTTCAAGGTGGTGAATCTTAGAAAGCAGATCGGCAAACACGACTTCTGAGATACGTCTGGGTAGATTAGAACCATCAATCTTTCAGTTAGTGGTCAAACATTTAAATGTGCTGCCCAGGAACCTCTCATGATGATAATACCCAATTTATAGTTTCAGCCTGAATACCTCCTCTGAAATCCAGAATGTAAACCCAATTTCTCATGGAGGTCTCCGTTGACCTGTAAGTAGGTATCTCAAACGTAATACATCTGAAACCGAATTCTTTTTTCTCTGCTCCATCTTGCTTCTACTCTAGGTTTGTCAGCTACATAAATGGCATCTCTAGCCTGCCAGTTGTATAGGCCAAAATATTTAGAGTCATTATGTCATTCACACATCCCACATTTAACCCACTGCAAGTTTGTCTGACTGTATCTTGAAAATATATTCAGAAGTGGATTGCGTGCACCACCACCACTGCTGCCAACTTTTGTGGAAAGCACTGTCATCTCTCCAGGTTTTTACTGTATCCTCTTAACATCTCCCTACCTTCATCTTTGCTCACCTTTAATTTGTATCCAACACTTCTACTGAACTAATCCTGTCCATATATGCTGTATCATTTCACCCACTGGCTCAAAGTTTTCCAAAGGCTTCCCATCCGACTCAGAATAAAGTCCACAGCACTTCCAGTGTTCTGTTTAGTCTGGCCCCTGTTACCCCTCTGATCCTACCCCTTTCTGCTGTCTTCCTTACTGACTCTACTGTCATTCCATTGGCTTTGTTCTTCCTCAAACAGTTATCAAATACACTATTTTCTCAGGATCTCTGCACTTGCCCTTTACTCTTTCTCAGAAATTCTTTGCTCAGGTATCTGTGTGGCTTGTTCCCTCACTTCCTTGTCTCTTTGCTCACATTACCTTACCATTGAGCCTCCCTGACTATCCTGTATGAAGTTCAACTCCATTTCCCTGCCAGTCCTTATATACTTTTTTGTTCATAGCAACATCTATTATACTAAATATTTATTCATTTAATTATTATCTGCCCCCCTTATTAGAACACAAATTGCAATAGGCTGGAAGCTTTGTCTCTTTTACTCATTGCTTCATCCTTGTGGTTAGTTCAGTGTCTCATTTACCAAAAATGCTCAGTGTGTATTTGTTATTTGTTGGATGAATCAGTGAACATTATGTTTTTTGTGTGTGATGGTTAACTAACTTCTTATCAATGTTATTGATAATTTCTTATGATCCGTTTGGTCAGTAAAACACAGGTAAACATTTTTGTGCTTGTTGTCTGCTTATAGCCAAGATCCATCTGATATTAGCAGTGGTATCTCTCATTGCAAATTGTTGAATTTCTGCCAGTTTCCTGTCGACGTACTGTTGTAATCATTTTTAGATTACCTTCAGCAAAATTTTACTTGCATGGGATAAAAAATTATGGATAACATTATAAAGAATGGGAATTCCAGAACACTTGATTGTGCTCATGCAGAACCTGTACAAGAAGACAGTTGTTTGAAAAGAACAAGAGAATACTGTATGGATTAAAATCAGAAAAGGTGTGTATCAGGGTTGTATCTTTTCACCATGCTTATTCAGTCTATATGCTCAGCAAATAATGTGAGAAGCAGGATGATATGAAGGAGAATGCAACCCAGGGATTGGAGGAAGATTCGCTAACGACCTGTGATATGCAGATGACACAGCTGTGCCTGTTGAAAGCAAAGAGGGCTTGAAGCAGTGACTCACGAGGATCAAAGACTACAGACTTCAGTATTGGATTATACTTCAACATATAGAAAACAAAAATCTGTACAACTGGACCAATGAATGACATAATGATAAACTGAAAATATTGAAGTTGTCAAGGAATTCCTTTTACTTGGACCCACAATCAACACCCAAGAAAGCAATACTCAAGAAATAAAATGATGCATTGCATCAGGTGAATATGCTGTGGAAGACCTCCTGAAAGTGTTAAAAATTAAGGGTGTCACTTGAGCACTAACGTTGCACCCGACCCAACCCAGTTTCCTCATATGCGTGTGAGAGTTGGGTGATAAATAAGATCAAAGAAGAGTTGATTCCTTTGAATAATGAAATTGGTAAAGAATACTGAATATACTATGGACTGCCACAGAAAAAAGAAAGAAAGAAAGAAGATATCTGTCTTGGAAAGAGTAAAACCCGAATGCTCCTCAGAAGTGAGGGTGGTAAGATGTTGTCTCCTGTACCCTGGGCTTGTTATCAGGAGTACCTAGTCCCTGGTGAAGGATGTCCTTCATGCTTGTGGAGTAGAAGAATCTCAGTGGTAAAGAGGAAGACCCTCAACTAGATGGATTGGCACAGTGGGTACAAAGACTGGGCTCAAACATAGCAGTGATTATGAGGAGCACAGAACTAGACTGTGTTTTGTTCTGTGGTGCATGGGGTTGCTCTGAGTCAGAATCTCAGAACCCACTTGGGGGCACCTCACAACAGCAACAACAACCATAACTTTGCCACTTCCATACCCTGTGGTCTTTCCGTCATTTTTAATTCTTCAGGTTCCTGATGTCACCTACCTTTTTGGTCTTTAGAGTGTACAAGGGTTGCATGGGAGATTTTCATTTGTTATTGTCTTTAAAAGGCCAGGCTGTGGAAGGCACACAGACAAGTAGTCATCAGAAGTAGCATGTTTACTGTGAAAAACAGTAAGATTTACATGTGTGTGTATGTACATATACATATGTATGTACGGCTGCATGTATATAATCTGTTATTTACCAGCCCTAGCAAGAGTTGAGAATACACAGTTCTGCTTCTGATAAAAGTAAGTTAGTCTTTTAATGCACAATCACCAAACTGTTTAAGACCTTTCCAGGTTTGAGAATGTTCATAGAGTGTGTCAGATTCCAAAATTTCTGATTACAGTCTTTTTCTGGTTGTGTTCACCATGCCTCTGTCTTTAGCCCATTCCTATCAAATGTCAAGTGACTATTAGGCCATACCTGGCATGGGGCTGTCACAGTTTTCCAGGACCTCACCACACTTATGATGACTCAGTAAACTGGGACGGGGCATAAGACTCTGTCTGTAGTAAATACTCTGTATTTCTGACGCAAATCGTCCATTTCTACATTTTGACAAGTACAGATGTCTGTTTTTTTTTGTTTCTAGCCCCTTGGGGGTCCTTACTATTCCAGGTTGTTTTTTTCTCTCTCTTTTTTATTTGTCTTGCCTGGAATTCCATATACTCCTTCAACCAAGGACCTCTGTGTTTCCTAAATTTGTTTTTGCCCTCTTTGTCTCTTCTCCATTTCTTTCCTGCTGGGGAACTATAGTCTTTTGAAAATATGTGTGCTCACATTGTCCATAGCCAGAGAAACTCCTGGTTGGCCTTTAGATTCTTTGCAGTTAAATCTAAAGAAAGCATCAGAAACGGGTGGCCTGATTGGCAAATTTGACCTGTAGTCATTGATTCATCGAATAATATCAGATTTCAGAAATTAAAACCTCACTGGGAACTTTTAGACCACTTTGGCCTAAAAATGTTTTCTGACTCTTGAAAATTTTTATTTTGTGACAAAATAGGTCTCCAAATTCCCTGAGAGGACACAACGGATAGCTGTCTCCTTCATAGGAAACCTTTCTTCTTCAGTTTGCCAAACCAGTAAATTGCTGTTAATTCTGACACACGATGACTCCATGCATGTCACAGTGGAACTGTGCTGCATAGGTTTCTCAGTGGCTGAGTTTTTAGAAGTAAATTACCAGGTGTTCCTTCACCTTAGAAGTGCTTGGTTGGGCTTGAGGTACCAACCTTTCAGTTAGCAGCCAAGCACATTTACCTTTGAGCCACAGACTGTTTGATTGGCTCTCATTTTCCCACTCCTGTGTCTAGTTATCACACTTATTTGAGTTACTTGTCTGGACCATCTGTGTGATAAAATAGATTAATTCAATCAACTGTTTAGTTTTTTTTAAACTGTGCTTTAAGTGAAAGTTTATAGTTCAGGTTAGTTTCTCAATAAAGATTTATAGATATGTTGTCATGTGACCCTACTTGGTCTCCCTACAATGTGACAGCACACTCATCTGCTACCCAGAGGACATACATCCATTCAACTGGCTCCTGTCCCTTTTTACCTTCTTATCTCACCTGTGGACAGGAGCTGCTCCTTTAGGCTCATGTAGAATGGATGAATTCTTTGACCAAATAATTGGTCTACTCAATCAAGATTAATGATTAAATAGACTCATATTAGAAGTATTGTCTGACTCATGTTCTTGACAACTTTTTCACTTGAACCTTTTATTGATGATTCTGCCCTTGGGCTGTTAAATAAATTAAATCCAACTACTAAAGATGTTGGCAATAAGAGCTGATATACCAGTTTCCTTGGAGAAAACAAGAGAAATGCCCTAAAATAAAAAAGTATGGCAAATGGTAACTGTTATAAATTTTTTTTTCAGACATAGCACTGATGTGTCTATATGAAACAGAACATAGAATCTCATACACTTCATTTTTTAAGACTAGAAAATCATTTTATCCTCTAACTATGTGTTGTGTAATTTTTTTTTTATAGTGAGTATTTATTGCATCAGAAACTGTGGTGGCATAGTGGTTAAGTGCTACAGCTGCTAATCAAAAGACTGGCAGTTCAGAGTTCACCGTGAAAACTCTATGGGGCAGTTCTACTGTGCCCTGTAGGGTTGCTGTGAGTCAGAATTGACGGCAATGAGTTTGGACAACATTTATTTCATTACAATAATAATAATTGTAATTATTATTACAGTTATGGAATGGGTGTGAAAGAGATTGGACATAGCTGGTTATCAGCATGGAGAAGAATTTTAATCTGTATAATTCATTTGTATTAACATTCCCAGGAAAGGTATCCAAAAAGATTTAGCATGTGATAGTTACAAAATTGGAAACTTGGGTTGCGTAGTGGTTAAGTGCTACAGCTGCTAAGCAAAAGGTTGACATTTTGAATTTGCCAGGCCCCCGTGGGAAACTCTATGGGACTGTTCTGCTCTGTCTGTAGCGTTGCGATGAGTTGGAATTGACTTGATGACTATGGGCTTAGTTACATAATTAATTGGAATGATCTCATCTCACCCAGACTGGATTTAATATGTGTAAAAGCAGCTCTCCAAGTAGTGCAGTAATGTTGTGAATATAGGTAAGTCAAGACTCTCAAAGAGGATACTTGATCCTGTTTCTTAGTGGGGAGGACATACAGGTTGGCCAAGCTGTAATTCATCCCTCTGCAGAGTGCTAGTGAACTTCTCACCTTCAGCTGTGGTTACTTGGGAACAGGGAGTGACTTCAGAATGGGAACAGAGAATGTGATGAACTTCAGAGTCAACAAAGCTGAGGCTGCTGTTAGAAGATTTAGGATTAGGATTAGAAGTCATAGACAAGAATTAAGGAAAGAAAGGATAAATTGGCAAGATAAGGAGAATTACAGGATCAAAACAGGCAGTTGTATCTGACCAGCTACTGAATGGACAAAGAAGAGTTTCTGACTGAAAATGAATTTATTTATTTTTTCCACAAATATGGTCTGTAAGTAGGCAATATGGTAATGAATTTGTGTGCATTATATTTAATTGGATTTGTAATAATGTTTTTTATTTCTTTGTATGAGACTTAGTGACATGAAACCATCCATCAGAGTATTTAACATCATTTATAAGTGAAGCATTCATTGTTGAGCATCTTCATTAAACAAATGAAGACTTCTTTTCAAAACAATGGGAATATAATCCTTTTTAGCTGACATTAATAAATTTAGGTGCTTGATAAGGAGTAAATGCCAGACTGTAACAGCTTAAATCAGAGTTGCAGTGTTCATAGCAAATAAGGTAAAATAAACAAACAAATGAAATTCCCACCAAGATTCCAACTCATAGCGACCCTATAGGTACAGCACAGGACTGACCCATAGGGTTTCCAAGGAGCACCTGGTAGATTGGAACTGCTGACCTCTTGTTTAGCAGCCGTGCTCTTACCACTGTGTCGCCAGGGCTCCAAATCAGGTAATTTCAGAGAAGATAGAAAAAAAAGACAAGAGTTAAGGCCATGACAGTGTTCAAAGTCAAAGTGGAGAAGGAATTGGAAAGTTCATTATTTGAATGACATGGTTAGATATCACATCACGTAAGATGCAGTCCATGTGGAAGCGCAGTTTTACTCATTTATGTATTAGCAGATGTTTGCAGGTGGAAGATACCACTGATGTGAATAATATGAATCAACCTTTGGCCTACATAGAAGGGAAAGTATATTCGATGGCTCTTTGTTTTGTTTTCCACTGAAACTCTATGCTCCTATGAGGTATTTATTTTTAGCTGTTCTGTAATCTCAAAATTTGTTTTGCAAGAAGTAGATTGAGCACTAGCTATGTGCAGAGAAAGAATGAGTGTTATGACATAAATACAGTGGATAACATGGATGCCCATTCATAGACCAGTGTATTCACAGAGAAGAACTGACAGTGAGTTTATTACAGAGAACAGCTGGCTGATCTTAAGTCAGCCTTGAAGGAAATAGACCCTTTTAACACTTTCTTGTTTGCATCCAGTCTGGGTATATGGATTTTCTAGCTTGGAGGAAAGAAAAAGAAGAGCTCACATAAAATTGTTAACTGAGGGGTGAGATGTATTTATCTTTCTCACAATGGTAATGCCATTGAAACCATTTACTGCTTTTTAAAATATTTTTTATTGTCATTAAGTATAAGTTTACAATCCAAGTCAGTTTTCCATATAAACCCCAAGCAAGCTCATCTCTGCAACTTTATCTGCCCTCCTCACCCTGAGACAGCACACTCTTCTTTTCCACTCTTACTTCCAGTATCTGCTCACTCAACACTTGTCTTCTCCTCTCCACACTCTCTTCTCCCTTCTGAAAAGAAACTGGTAGGACAGCCTCATATATATTAAACCATAAAATGCACACGTCACCTGTGTCACTCTGTGTCCTGAGGTCCAGTCCAGTCTTTGAAGTGTTGGCTTCAGTACTGGTAAAACCATTTACTATTTTTTTTTTAATGACAGTTGTTTAAAGGCTTGACAAAATACCCAAATTTGTAATGACGTTCCAATCATGCTATTAAAAACAAAATGGCTTGCTTGCTAAGAGTTAGCAAACATTCTCTTTTGTATAGTTTATTCATTTCCTTCTTGGAGAAGCCAAGTGATGACATATTAGATACCTTCACAGACAGTATCTGAAGGTTTTAGGAGATTAAACAATAAAAATAAAGAAGTTCTGGAGTTGAACACAGCCAAAACAGACTAGGAAACAAGGCTCCATGATTTCACAAGTTGCAACTAGTTGAGTTTTGAATCTGGGGAACGTTTATACTCATTAACTTAGCATTGGATGGTGCTCTTGGAGGACCATGTTGTGAGACACCTCACCACATCTGGACCCACGTTTAGGCCACTGCTGCCACTGATGATGGCCTAAGTAAATTTGAAGTTTCACATTCAGTGTAAGTAAAGAGAAAGGAAAGAAATTAAAACTACCCTGGATGTAAAATCTGATTTATCCTCTAAAACTGTTCAGCAGTGTCTCCACATGCAGTAAAATGAGCAAAAGTCCAAACTTGGGTAAGGTGGAAAGCCATCAGAAAAGGAAAATTCAAATATTTTCCATTAAAAAGGAGTGATTGAAAAGTGGTAAGACTGTACTGTCTCAGAGGTGGAAAACTTATGAGACCCAGAAAAACTAGGCAGCTGTGAGTTCTGACTGTCTCAGGTTTTGCTGTAGTTGCACTTAAAAATTTGCTAAAACTTTTTTCTCCAGTGGTATTAAAGTGGTATCAGTGGTAGTACTCGTGTGCAGTGGAGCTTCGGTGGTACAGTGGTTAAGAGCTACAGTGTTTAATCAGAAGGTGAGCAGTTTGAAGCCTCCAATTGTTCCTTGCAAACTCTATGGGGCAGCTCTACTCTGTCCTGTTAGGGTCACTGTGAGTTAGAATCAACTCAACGGCTACAAGTTTGGTTTATCTTTTGTTTCACTTTGTATTATTATTTCTTTGGTTTTTAAAAAGGATTTCAAAATCTCATAAAATTGGCACTTAGTGTGCCCACCACATGCTGGTAGAAGTTCTACAGAAGCTGACCTCTTTGGAAACACTGAGCTAGGGAACTAGTTGCATGTAAGGGCAGGAAGTAGGAGCAAAAGGAAAGTAGATCCAGAAACCTGGAAACTATCAGTGCAAAAGAGCAGGAAGTATCAATGTAGAAGAGAGTTCAGAGGATTGGAAACACTTTCCTTGAGTAGGGCTGTGACTCTTTCCTATTCCATGCTGGGAACGTTGCTTCATGTTAAAGGGAATAAGCTGAGGCTGAGACATTGAAATGCTCTTTTACTTTCATAATCAGGTATTAATTATCTTTAAATAGTTTTCCCATCAGTGCCCTTAATTTAATCACTTAATAATGATCTCCCACGACCACTCTGAATGTCGACATATCCCGAGTTAAGACCTAGGCCTTTACTTCTCTCATATCTTAATACTCTTTTCCACAGGTGATTCATACCTTTCTCGTTTTGCTGGTAATTCAAATCAAATGGCTTTTAAACCGATATTTCTGCCTCATCAGTGCCTTTATTGCTCATTCACTTTTCAGCTGCCAGGTACTCTGTCATCACAGGCAGATGTCTCCCTAGTGGTGGATTGTCTTAAGCCGTCAAGGAAAAGTGACCTCCTCTTATTTTGAACTCTCAGAGCAGTGTTTTGTCTGCAGTTATCCTTATCACATGCTCGTAAGTTGTCATTCATCATGTATTGAATGGTTCCTACAGGATTACATGCTCCTTGAGGGAGAGGACTGTGACTTCTTCATCTTACTTTTTAACCTCACTTCTCCTCCTTGCTCCCAACAGTAAATCCAGGATGTATGAATGGATGGTGCATAGTAGGTGGTCAAAAATATTGGTTAAATTAATACACGAATAAATAGTTCTCTTGGCTACTCACATCCTCGTTCCTGCCATTTTATTAATCAATTAGAAGTGAAATTGCAATTTAAAGCCCCACGTATTTCTGTTCATTTGTCTGCCTAAGAGATGCTATTCTTGTGATATAACATATAACAGGTTATTTTTAATGTTTGTTTTTAAAACCAGACATTTTTATTAGAATTACTAAACTAAGCCAGTGTAAAGTTGGGTACATGGCTAAAGGCAATAAAGAAAGCAAATTTAGAAATACTAAGAAAGTAGAGAAAGGGGCTTAAGTATATTTTAATCATTGTTAATGCCTGTAAATATGCAAACATTTAATACTGAAAGAAAAAAACATCAGTACTGAGTTTTTTAAGACCAATGTCAAGAGCTACTATTTCAGATTGTTTTATTACTTTAGTGGTTTGTTAAGTGTCCTCTACTTAAAATCCTAATAAATCTGTAATCATTTAATAAAGTCCATGCATCCTGTGTTACATTTTCATTTACCTTGCGTAGTTGACCCATTTTTCTCCTTCTCTATAAATAGGAGGAATTATAAACTTATTGTTGGTTGTATAGGGTGATGATATACAAATTTATGAGCTAATTGCAACATTAAAAAATCTTTAAGCACGATTATTAGTCTTATAGTAAGCTTGGGTCCTTTATTTGCCTTTCTCATATACATATGCACAAATACACATGCTCAGAAAATCCAAACATAATAATAATTCTTATTCTATTTTTTACAACCCCTTACCTAGAATAGACAAGAAAGAAGAGAGAATACACACATAGGCACACACATGTGCATGTCAGTGTGCATATACCTGTACATGTGTGTGTGTTTCATGCTTTCTATACTGGCAGTGGGTTTAGTAACCAGTGAGTGAAGGTAGAAGAATTCCTTTTCATTATTCCAACTAATAATATACCATAAGCATTTTTGTTTCCTCTTTTCTGAAACCCTGGCACAGTGGATTTGGAGAGCTTAGTGAACAAGGGAGAAATAGTTCCATCATGTAGTTGTAATGAATTAGAAACTATATAGGGCTCCCAGCTATATAGGGATTTTTCTGCTACTGAACCAACAGGGAGAGAATACCATCACCATATTGGTGGGAGAAAAGGATTCCACTTGCATTGCTTCTCTGCAGTGGAGGCAAGGAGGGTTACATGTGGGATCCAAGGAATTTTCTGGGATGCTTTTTAATACTTCCTTGCCTGATAGTCCTAGTTAATAGAAAACCATGGTAACTCAGTGAAGATATGACTACTAGCTTAGCTTAGATTCCACTGGAATGAGGTCTCAGAAGTAGAAGGAAGATGTCACTGCAGGTATAGTATGACTATGAATGGGATTCAGAAGTAGCGACTGAAGCAGCTGTCATTTATGTTACTGAACTACTTATTTTTCCCTCTTGCCTCTTATCTCCTATAGAGAGCCCACATTTTGGCTAGCATGTAAGTTTTTGAGTGGGAATAGGACTGAATTGACTTTACCTTATGATACATTTGCTGATGTGACTTTAAACACTTCCTGTGTTGGGGGTGCAGACTTTTCACCTGGACAGAGGGCTAGAATGAATGCTAGAGGAAAAAGGAGTGGACCATGATACACGATTTCACTTTTCTTCTCCAGAACTTTTTCTATCCCAGGCAACTGATATGAAAGGCTGCAGTGTGTAGTCTTTTTTGCTCTCCACTTTATGGTTAACTTTTGCCAGTAGAGAGCCATAGCCAGGGGTGAGCAGGAAGAGGGAGTAGAGTGAGGTTGGCTTGCTTATTCCTCTTGGTGAGGATGCTGCCGGTTGGCTGTGTTCTGTTTAAGGGTCAGTGCTTCACCCAGAGCAACCTTCTCTGCTTGATTCCTTCCAAGCCCAGAGACAATTGTGGTACTACCACCTCGTTTTAAGCCCCTCTTGAATTGTCCTACTTGGAATGTACCATCTGCTTCATACTGGGAACCTGGCTGACCATCTCTTCTGTAACTCCCACCAATACAAAGGAAAGCCTGGTGGTGTCATAGTTACCAGTTTGTTGCTAACCAAAAGGTCAGCAGTTGACTCCACCAGGCACACCTTGGAAACATTGTGAGTCAGTTCTCTTCTGTTCTTTAAGGTTGCTATGAGTTGGAATTGACTCAGTGGCAGTGGATTGGGTTTGATTTTTGTTATCGGTAGAAAAACCTAGGCTATGCATAGGAAGTTGATGTTGGGGGAAACAAACAAACTAACAAACATAAAAACAAACTTGTTTCCATCTAATCAGTTGGGACTTATAGAGACAGGGTAGAAGTGCTGCATTTAGATTCCAAGGAGCAGCTTGTGCGTTGGTTCTGTTGATCTCTTGGGTAGTGACTGAGCTGTTAGCCTCTGCACCTCCAGGGTTCCTTGAGGTAGAGAAACTGAAAAAAAAAAAAAAAAAAACCCAAAGCAGTTGCCAGTGACCCCATACTGAAGAGACTATGAATTGTGCTTTGGGACTTTTAGAAAGAAGATGAGTAACAACTATGCACTGGAGCATGAGGAGTCTTTCTGAATCTCTTCTTTTCCAGCAGGCCAATTCTAGGTCTTTCTTGTGAACACAAATAATAACAGCTTATTCTTTTTCTAATCTGTATAATTAAGTCTAAAATAAGGACCAGCTTCATAATTTGTGGGTCTCTTGTTAAAAAATTCTTCATCATTACAAGAAGGCAATGGCAGAACCTGAAATAGGTTGGGAGCCCTATGCAACTATGTGGTTTGCACACCTAGGAAGTTGGCCCTGGCTGCAATCCATGGGTATAAGGAAGAGAAGCTATCTGTTTAAAACAGTAAAAGCCACTTAAGCTACCAAGGTACAGATAACTCAGGTAAAATGATTACATGTATCTTATTTTAAGTCTGCAGTGGGAGAGAGTAGTTATGGTTCAAATTTTTCATTCCTTTTGGGAAAAGTTAGAAGCCTTATGAAGGGATAAAAGTAAACTAGGAGTTCAGAGACTTGTAGTCATTAATCATCTGCCATTGCGTTGATTCTGACTCATGGTGACCCATGTGTGTCAGAGAGAAATGTGCTCCATGGGTTTTCAGTGGCTCAAACCTCCAACATTTTGGTTAGCACCCAAGCATGGTAATGTTTCCACCCCCCAGGGATTCCTTGGGTAGATGAGAGAGTCAATTTTATTGCTGCCTGATGGCTGGATCACCAGAAGGTCCTAGCAGAAGCTTAAGAAAAAACAAATAAAAAAAAAACTACTGTGTCTCACAAGGTCAGCAGTTCAAATCCACCAGGTGCACCCTGAATACTCTGGAGTCTGTTCTACTCTGGCCCCTAGGGTCCCCGTGAGTTGGATCTGACTCGATGGCACTTGGCTATGTCTTACTAGCCCCCCCACCCCCCATGGCTCCTGATGTAATTGCTTTGCTTTGGGACCACTGTACATTTGAAAAGCTTTTCAAGTGATTCCAATTTGTAGTTAAGTTTGCAAAACACTGCCCTAAGGCAGGAGCCTTGGTCCCTTTAGAAGGGGAATTCTCAGTGTGTATACCCACTTGCTGCCACTGAGTCAATGTGGACTCATAGCAGCACTATAGGACAGAGTAGAACTGTCCCATAAGGTTTCCAAGGAGTCCTGGTAGATTTGAACTGCCAACTTTTTAGTTTGCAGCTGTAGCACTTACCCACTATGTCACCCAGGTTTCCATTTAGTCTGTATGTTGAGCAAACAGTCCAGGAAGCTGGACTATATGAAGAAGAATGGGCCATCAGGATTGGAGGAAAACTCATCAGTCTACATTATGTAGATGACACAATCTTGCTTGCTGCAAGTATAGAAGACTTGAAGCCCTTACTTATGAAGACCAAAGACCACAGCCTTATACCTCAACATGAAAAAAAAAAAATGAAAACAAATAAACAAAAAAACCCCCAAACCCCAAAAATCCTCACAAGTGGACAAATAATGATAAATTATGGACAAAAATGTGGACGAATTATGATAAAATGGGGGAAAGACTGAGGATGTCAAAGGATTTCTGGTTTCTTTAATCCACAGTGAACAGCAATGGAAGCAGCAGTGAAGAAATCAGAAGATGAGAAATTTGCTTCAAAAGACTTTAAGGTGTTGAAAAACAAAGATGTCACTTTGAAGACTAAGGTGCAACTGATGCAAATCATAGTATTTTACTTCGCATTATGTGCATGCAAAAGCTGGCAGTGAATAAGGAAGACTGAGGTAGAACTGAAACCTTTGAATTGTGGTGTTTGCAAAGAATATTGAATATACCATTGACTGCCAAGAGAATCAACAGATTTTTCCTAGAAGAATTATAACCAGAATGCTCCTTAGAAGCATGGATGGCGAGATTACCTTTTACATGCTTTGGACCTGTTGTTAGGAAGGATCAGTCTCTGGAGAAGGACATCATGCTTGATACGATACAGGGTCAGCAGAAAAAAGAGAAGACCCTCAACTGGAAGACTTGACACAGTGACTGCAACAGTGGGTTCAAGCCTAACAGTGATTGTGAGCATGGCACAGGACTAGGTGAGATTTCATCCTGTGGTACAAAGGGTCACTGTGAGTCAGAACTTACTCAAAGACACCCAGCAACAGCGGCAGCAGTAAGTTTAGTTCCTCTAAGGAGAGGAGCTGGGTAAAAAGCGTGGAGAAATACTTACTTTTCCGTGTAAACACTCCTGTACCTTTTTAATTTGTACCATTCATGTATATTAATAATTTAAAATATGGGTACATTTTAACAGCTTTATGAAAATATCCATACTTGTAATTTGTCTATTTAAAGTGTAAATCCAGTAGCTTTTAGCATATTCACAGACTTATGTACCCTTCTCAGCAGTCAAGCTTAGGGCACTTTCATTGCTACATAATACAATATCACCCCTTAATCATCCCTCCTAGTGACTCCATCTTCCTTAGCATCACTCTCAGGCTAAGCCACCACCATGCTGCTCTCTGTGCCTGTTGATTTGCCTGTCCCAGCCCATTCACGCAAGTAGAATCATTCAGCAAGTCCACTGGCTGACTTCTTTCACAAACCAGTGTTTTCGAGTTTTATGCAAGTTGTAGCGTGTATCAAGGCTTCATTTCTTTTTACTGCTGAATAACATTCCATTGTATGCGTATATCACATTCTGTGTATCCATTCAGCAGCTGATGGACATTTAGATTGTTCTCACTTTTGGGCTGTTGTGAATAGTGCTACTATGAAGATTCATATAAAATAACATGTGTGGACATGTTTTCATTTGGGTAAATACCTAGGAGTAGAATTTCTAGGCAATGTGGTAACTCTACGTTTCACTATTTGTGGAACTACCAGACTGTTTTCCACAGTATCTGCATCATTTTGCCTTTCCTCTGTTGTTTAAGGATTTCATTTTTCCCATGTCCTCCTTGGCAATTGTCATTATCTGTCCTTTCAGTGATCTTTTCATGTGTCTATTGCCACATGTCTATCTTTAGAGAAACATCTCTTAAGATATTTTTTGCCTGTTTAATTTTTTAAATTTTTGTCTTTTTATTATCAAGTTGTAACATACCTTTATATATTTTATATATTTACATATTATATATATTATGCCAAGCCAAGAGCCGTCGAATATATATTATATATATTTATATACTTATATATATTACATATATGATTTGTAAAACTTTTCTTCTGTTCCATCACTTGTATTTTCGCTTTGTTGATGGTGTTCTTTGAAGCAGATTTTTTTTAAAGTTTAATGTCCAGTTTATCCAATTTTCTGTTGTTGGCATTGTGCTTTTGGTGTCATGTGTAAGAAATCACTGTCTAACCCGAGGCCATGAGGATTTACACTTAGGTTTTCTTCTAAGAATTTTATAATTTAACTCTTACAGCCAGTTCTTTGATGAATTTTTGAGTTTGTGTTTGTTTATGGTGTGAGAAATGAATCCAGCTTCATTCTTTTGAATGTGAGTATCCACTTGGCTCAGGACAATTTGTTGAAAAGATTGTTCTTTCCACATTGTAACACTGTATTGTTTTAGTACCTTTTTAAAAATCAATAAATAGCCATAAATGTAAAGGTTTACTTTTGGACTCTAAATTTGCAATTCCATTGATCTATATGTTTACATTTTTTCTCACACTGTCTTTTTTTAGTGCAGATTTTAGTGGAATTTACAATTGAGTAAGTGTCAGCCTTTCAAATATATGCTTTTTTAAAGACCTTTTTCACCATTTTGGGTCCCTTGAAATTCACTATTAGTTTTAAGATCAGTTTGTCAGTTTAGACCTAGTAGTCTGCTAGGATTTTGAAAGGGATTGTGTTAAGTCTGTAGGTTAGTTTGCAGAGTGTTGCTACCTTAATATTAAATCCTTCAGTCCATGAACATGAGCTGTCTTTTTATTTATTTAGATCTTCTTTAGTTTTCCTCAAAAAAAAGGGGAATTTTCTTAACTTAATAAAGAATATCTACAAAAAAATCTATAGTTACCATCATACTTAAGGGTGGGAAACTAGATGTTTTTCCTCTAAGATTAGGAACAACACAAAGATGTCCCTTTTCATCCTTCTGTTCACAATCATAGTAGAACTCAGTATCAGTATTAGTCAATAAAAGATCTATGGATTAGAAGGAATAAAATAAATTGTCTTTGTTTGCAAATAATACGATTGTCTCTTTAGAGAACTGCAAAGGAACAGTAATAAGATAGAACAAATAAACAAACAAAATAGCTAAGAAACATACAGAACAAACAAACAAAAAATCTAGAACTGATAAACAATTTCAGCAAAGTTATAGAGCACAAGGTTAATTAAAAAAGTTAATTCGGTGATGCAGGTGGTGTGTGTACTTTATGGTTTAATTATGTATATAAGGCTGTCCAACTGATCTCTTTTTAGAGGTGAGAAGGAGGTCAGAGAGAAGGGGATAGGTGTCGGCTGAGTGGATACTGGAAGTAAAGAGTGTAGGGGATGGGTGTGCTGTCACAGATTGAGGACAGTGGATAGAATTGCACAAAGGTAGGTACTCAGGGTTTTGTACCAAAGTTGATTTGGATTATAAACTTTCACTTAATCACTATAAATTTTTTTTAAAGTCAGTTGCTTTCGTGTATGCAGCAATGAACAGTTGGAACTTGAAATTAAAAACACAACATCATTTAGATTAGCCCAGAAAATAAATAAATAAATGAAGAATTTCTTGGTTAAAAAACCTAACAAAACATATAAAATAGCTACAGGAGAAAAACTACAAAACTGATGAAAAAAACCAAGGCATTCTTAATAAAAAAGATACATTCCATGCTTGTGAATAGGAAGACTTATAATTACTAAAATATCAGTTGTTCTCGACTTGATCCGTAGGTTCGGTGCGATTCCAATCAAAATCTCAGCAAATTATTTTATGACACATTGATACTAAAACACTCATTCTAAACTTTATATGGAAAGGCAAAAGCCCCAGAATAATCAACATAATAATAGAGAACAGAGTCTAAGAAATAACACCACCAAGTTTGAAGACTTAACTCTAAAGCTGCAATGATCAAGACAGTTTAGTATGGTGAAGCAACAGACAAATGCACAAGTGAAACAGAATAGGGAGCCCAGAAATAACCTCACTGAATTGTAGTCAGCTGATCTTTGAGCAAAGATCAATCCAATAAAGAACAAAGAAAATCCAATGGGCAAAAGATAGTCTTTTTAACAGATGACGTTGGGACAACTGCACCTCACTGGCTGTGCAGAAATGAGTCTAGATAGAGTGTGTGTCTTTCACAAAAATTAACTCAAACTAGGACCTAGAGCTAAATCTAAGGTGAAAAGTTACACGATTTCTAGAAGATAATATAGAAAAAAAGCTAAGTTGACCTTGTGTTTGGCAATGACTTTTTAGATAACAAACCAAAATTATAACCTATAAAAGAGAAAGATGATAAATTGGACTTTGTTAAAACTAAAAATTTTCCTGTGTAAAAGACATTGTTAAGACAAGGAGAAGCAAAACCACAGACTGGGAAAAAATATTTACAAAGCATATATTTGATAAAAGTTTGTATCCAAAACATGCAGATAACTGAAAACCCAGTAATAAAAGAACAAGAAACCTCAATACAAAATGGGCAAAATATCTGAACAGGCACCTTGCAAAAGAATATATGCAAATGGAAGATAATCACCTGAAAAGATACATAATATCATATGTCCTTGGAGAATAAACAGCAGTGAGAGAAAATGAAGTAAAATGAATTCAAGTTAACATTAATGGTTTGTAATAATGTTTATATATGCAGATAGCTACCCAGCCTAACAACTGGAATAGATGCTTTTTGTGCTCATTCCAAAGAATCAAATGGAATGCAGAAATAATCAATATCATCTGCTAGCAAAATTTTGCTGAAGAGGACTGAAAAACAGCCATAGTCATACATTGACAGAAGTTTAAACCACATTGAGGAGAGGATTTGGAACAAGGGATGTCATTGCTGATGTCAGAAGGATCTTGACTAATAGGAGAGAATGCAGGCAGTCCTCGGCTTATGAACATCCAATTTACATGCAACCCATAGTTTATGAACCAATTCCTGTAAGAATTCAGGGTATATACAATAATTCATAATAACAAACAGGTGCTGCTTTGTAGTGTGCATCCAAACCTTATTATTATTACTGCATTGGTATGTTAAGGAGGTTTTGGTATATCTGAAAGTGTTTATTGTTTTTTAATGCATGGAAATTACATTATATATGACCTACTAAGATAAACATTTGACTAACTGATCTCAGATACCAGTCTTACCTAAGTGTTTCAACTCACATACAAATTTGACTTTAAGACACATTTAAGAACAGAATGCATTTGTAATCCATGGACTGCCTGTACCAGAAAGAAGTTTACCTTCATTTTATCAACTATGCCAAGGCATTTGAATGTGGGAGTCTTAACAAATCATTGATAACATCGTGAAGAATGGAAAGGAGGCTTAATGTAGATCATGAGAGAGTCATTTCAACAGAACAAGGGTATACTACCTAGTTCAAAATTGGAAAAGGTGTGTAGCAGGTTTATATCCTTTTATCATACTCATGCAGTCTGTATGTTGAACACGTAATTTAAGAAGCCAGGCTGTATGAAGAAGAATTTGGCATCAGGATTGAGGGAAAACTCATTAACAGAATATAGTATGCCAATAGCAAAACCTTGCTTACAGAAAATGAAGGCAACATGATTCATTTACTGATGAAGGTAAAAGTCTACAACTGTCACCACTGATTACACTTGAAAGTGAAGAAAACAAAATTCCTCGCAGTTGGACCAATAAGCAACATCCTGATGGGTGAAAATGAAATTGAAGTTGTCAATGATTTCATTCTACTTAGATCAACAGTGAACATCCATGGAAGCAGAAATCAGTAAGTCAAGGAACTGCTAGTTTGGGGAAATACGATGCAAGAGATCTCTGTAAAATTTTGAGAAGCAACAGTGTCACTTTGATGACAAGGTGCACCTGACCCAAGTTGTAGTCTTTTTCAGTCCCTCATATGATGCAAAAGCAGAAGAGTGAAAGAAGAAGACAGGAGAAGCAATGTAGTTGAATTGTGGTGCTGGCAAAGAATACTGACTGTGCTATGGACTGCCAGAAAAATGGACAAACCAGTCTCACAAGAAAGATAACCTGAAGCAAGGCTTTCAAAGGTTGTCATGCTTACTGTAGACATGTAATCAGGGAAGTCCATTTTCTAGAAAAAGACGTCATGTTTGTTAGGAGGATCAATGAAAACAAAAGAAGCTTTCGATGAGATGGAGTGACACAGTTCCCACAACCCAAAACCCACTGCCATCGAGTTGATTCTGACTTACAGCAATCCTGTAGGACAGAGTAGAACTGCTCCAAGGAGTTTCTGAGGAGTGCTTGGTGAATTACATTTCTCATGTAATGATACGTTGATGGTTTTGTTATGATCTGCTCTTCAGAACAGGGGGAAAAAAAAGTCAGATTAGCCACTTGAGTGAAAGGCAACACCATTGGTAGGTTAATTTGGGGTCAGGAATTTTTTAAGTTCGTGGATAAGAAGAAGAGAATAATCCATCATCACTGAGTTGTTTCTGACTGATAGCAACACTATAGGACAATGTAGAACTGCCTCATAGAGTTTCAAAGGAGTGCCTGGTAGATTCAAACTGCCAGCCTTTTGGCTAGCAGCTGTAGCCCTTAACACTACACCACTATAAGAAAAAGGCTCTTGAAATAAAAATACCTATTTTTAATATAAATTTGATGGTACAAGTATGTGAGTATGTGAGATACAGAAAAGTGGTGTAGGAGGATTGACAATTATGTTCGTGAACTCCTCCTAGGAAAAGTGCTACATACCTCATTGCTGACTATCACTATGGTCACCTTCGAAGTACTCCTCTTGGGAAGCTGTGCACACATGCCAGTGCCTAGTCCACCTTTTAAAGTGCTTTTTCTAGGATGAGTTTGCAAACCTAACTGGCAGACCTTGTCCAATGACAGCTGTTATGGACATTACGGAAAGTGGTTCCAAAATTGTTTTGAAGGGTGGTCTTTCGCGTATAAGGTCAGTACGAGTAGGAGTCACCTCGATGGCTGCTAACAGCAACAGCAGTAATCTGATTCTATTGTGGATGTGATTCTAAGAAATGTCACTTAGCAATAAAATTATAAATTATAATTATAATATTAAAATTGTAAGTATGAGAGACTACATTTGAGATTCTCAGTAAAGGCAAGTAGATAAGCAGTAAAATTTATTATTTATAGTTAATTCATAGCTCTCTGGTCACTATAGGTCTGAATAGAGTTGATGGCAGTGGGTTATGTTTTTTTCTCATGCTAATGTGCTAAAGATCACTGGATTACTGTATCTTACATTTAAAGAGAAAAAAATTAAAAGACACTGTAACCGAAGATTCTCATTTGTTTTCACATTTACAGCATTAGTTATACGTTGTATAACTGGTGATAGACTACAATTTATCAGTGTCCTCAGGTATAAATTAGGGACATAATAAAATGATTCCTTTATCCATTAAGATTCTAAGAAGTTAGGGGACACTATTGCAGAATGTTTGACTGTTGTGTGTAATGTGGACCCATTTCTGTAATTGAAGATTTCAGAAAAAGTGCAGGTGTTTGGGAGATAGATTATATCCTTTTGGGGTTTGCTCTAGTGGTATGGCAGTTAGTGCTATGGCTGCTAATCAGAAGGTCACCAGTTCAAATCCACCAGGCACTTCTTGTAAACTCTGTGGGCAATTCTACACTGTCCTATAGAGGTCTGTGTGAGTCGGAGTCAATTTGACAGCAGTGGGTTTGGCTTTTGGTTTTTTGTAGGAGAAAATATTTTTTCTTGTTTGTATAGGCTTGGGCTACATAGGAACTGGAATTTCTGAAAAAGGTAACATTTCTTATTGCCATTAGCAAGAATTTTCTTATCAGGAATAAGAGAAAAATTGATGGAAACTAAATCTTCTAATAGTTGGATCATTATTTTATTATTTTATTACTCCATTGGAATGATGAATATGATGTCTCAGAATTGCTTCCAAGAAGCATATTTGATGTAGATATATATTGATTGGAGAAATACTGTTTTTCTCAGTAAATAGCATGAAGTGGAGCTTGCACTTATGTTTTTAAGTCAAATGAGGACGAGTATCACTAGACCACTTGAATGCAAAGTCCAAGCAAGAATGGAGCTTACTTGAGATGTAACTGGATATAAGGACTGTAGTCATTATGATTATATTTTTTATTAATTAATTTTTTTTTCCAAACTTTGTTTTCTGATTGGTTGGATAGAAGCTTGGTGGAAAAGCAGCTTGAGTTTTACGCTCAGACAGGCCTTCCATTTGTAAGTCAAAACGAGGTGTCGCTGTTTCTAGGTATGTGTCGTCTTTACAGATTATTAGTGGTACCAGCGAAATAACAAGGCTTTTTCTTTCTTTTCTTGTCTCTTTCTACAGACAATCCAGGAATATCTTATTGATGACCATGACTGTTCTGTCTTGATTCTTGTCACTATCTCTGAATGAATTACAGTGACCAGTGGTGGCGGACCCTGCTTGGGTAGCCTGTGTCCTGTGTCTGCCCTTGTGATGTGAGACAGGGCTGTGTGTCATGCAGAGCATCACATTTGGGAATTGTTATGTGGCCAAGGTTTGGCCAAAATTATCTGTGGTATTGGATAGGGGTGGTACTGGTTTAGGGATTGATATTTGACAAGATTCTTGGACAATCTTATCACAGGCATCTTTTTCTTTGGTACTTATTAGGAAGTATTGTCTTCTGCTATTGTTGCTAAATTGGTAGAATGTGACCCTGGGCAGCCAGTGACCATATTGCTTATTGTGAGTAGAGCTTGTTTAAGCCATATGACCATTCTTATGGCTATTCACTCAACAGTTTTGGCTCTGTGACCTTTAAGCACATGGTAGTTTTTTTATTTACTGGCCCCTTTTTGCTTGATGATGTCATTTGATTAGTTCTGTATGATACAAGACCTGAGAGAAAATGATATGTCACTTCCAGTGGAAGTTTTAACTGCTGATTTGAGACCCTCCAAAGCTCCTTCCGTTTGGCAGAGAACCTGATAATATTTGAGATGGTATTTGTCCCAACGTCTGAGTTCCTGAGTTCATACTGGGCAGACAGCCTCCTGCTGAAAAATGAACGTATGATATGAGTATGACAAGACTCTGTTGATTTAAGTCAATGAAATGTTGGGGGTGCTTGTCACTGTTATCCGATTGATCCTAAAACGATGTAAATCACTAACATTAGTTCATTGCCATTGACTCCGAGCCAAGTAGTGTTTACAGTGACTATTCTTGCATTTTGTCACTGACTGTTTAATTTCCATGTTAAAAATTCATTGCTGTCTAGCCTTTTCTGACTTACAGTGACTCTGTAGGACAGAGTAGAATTGCCACCACAGGGCTTCCAAGGAGCAGCTGGTGGATTTGAACTGCCTATCCTTTAGTTAGCAGCCACTCTCTTAACCATTGTGTCACCAAGGCTCCATTTTCCATATTTATAATAATAATAATAGAACCAAAGCTACGAAATGCTTGGTGATCCATTCTTCTACATCTTTCTAAGCCATTTGTAATTGATGCCGTTGAACCTTTTTGTAAAGCTAAGTACAATCTATCTGCTTAGAAAGATGAGATTTATAGTCTGATGCAACATTCGAAATGGAAAATACCCCAGAGACCCAACCCTGTGAAATTTTCCAAATTCTTCTGCTATGTTGAAGCCATAAATTTCATTGAATTATAAGCTGTATTTATCTCCTTCCTGTCTTCTGCTTTTTCCCTTTGCATCAGAGTATCATGAAAATGATAAATCACTGTTGCTTATTAGCCAAAGATACAGGAAAACAAAGATTATTGCAGTAGAATATTTAAGAGTAAAATTTGGGCAATCTATAACCTTGTCTTTAAGCAACTTCAATTTTCAGCAGAGGAATCAAGGTACGAGAGATAAAAAATGTCTATTATTAAGTGCAAGATCAAGATGTAAATTGTCAAGGGTAATAAATAAGAAAATTTGCAACTCTAAAGTGCTTTTGTCCAGAAAGGACAGTACACATAATATTAGGCTGTTTGAGATTTTGCATGACCTGGTGAAAAGGATATGTGGTGTGACCCGTTCTGTGGTTCTTGCCCTTGACACAGGGCCAGAGGACTGGGAGGGTGCCTGGTGAGAGGCACATCATCAGAGCCATGAGATCTTGAGATGGGATTCCTGTCGTTACAGGCACAGAGTACTGATGTCTGGCCAGTAGCAGCTTTGCCAACTGAGTTGCTGTAGGTTAGGATTGGCCTACATTCCCAGAGCTGGATAGACAAAGGACGAATGAGATTTTCCTGTGGATCAGAGGAAAGCCATGTGGGAGAACCTAGAAATGCTGCTAGGAAGCTCTCCTGTAAGTGCCGTAGGCTGCAAAAAAAGAGAGCATCTGTGTGTATGGGTGATGGCTGAAAAACTGCACCCCAAATGGTAATGCAGTGGATGGGAGACTGAGCTCCTGGGTCTTGGGAAGGTACAACAGGATGTGCACAGTGGAAAAATCTCTGAGGAAGTCAAAATCACTTAAGAGAGAAACAATCAACTTGAAACATCTGCCACGCTCAGAAAATATGAAGCTAAATTAAAGCATACTAAGAACTTGCCTCTTTTATTCTCCTTTCCTCAAGTTTGACTGGTGATTTCAGAAACGGGATGAGAGCATTGGTATAGGAAGCTGACCTCTAACAAGGACTAGCTGAGAGAGGAGACAGTATTTAACACATAGGTTTGTATTATGATGTGTGGCTGGCTGGACTTCATAGGTGCAAAACTTGGGTAGTGTTTGGGACTTAAGGAAACTTAGGATTTTGTATTTTCTAGAAGCAAGCAGACAGTGAACTACCCTGGGAAGTTTGAATAGACAGTGGGAGAATAGAAAGAGTAGTTGTCATGAACACACACCCATGGGACATCATTATTCAAATCACTGGTTGCAGGTAGTAAGGCTTACATTGGGATAAAGAACATAGCCTGCCCAGTCTCCTTTGATTCTAACTTGCATTAATTTTTCACATGTTTAAAATTGATACATGCATCTAATGTAGACATTTTTGTTTTTTGTTTCAAAATATTTTCATAACCTTAGTCATGTATTTTAAAATTGCTTGAATACTAGAATTTGTGGTTGTCATTAGGTGCTTTTGAGTCGGTTCCAACTCACGGTGACTCTAAGCACCACAGAACGAAACCCTGCCCGGTCCTGAGCCAGCCTCACACTCATTACGCCGAAGCCCGTTGTTGCAGATGCTGTGTCAGTCTGCCTCATTGAGGGCCAGCCTACCTTCCGCTGACCCTCGACTGTACCAGCTTTATGTCCTTCTCCAGGGCCTGCTCTCCTAACGACGTGTTCGCAGTATGTCAGACATAGTCTCACCATCCTTATAAGGAGCATCCTGATTGCTCTTCTTCCAGGACAAATGTGTTCATTCTTTTGGTAGTCCGTGGTATATTCAATATTCTTTGCCAACACCACAATTCAAAGATGTCAGTTCTTTGGTCTTCCTTATTTATTTTCCAGCATTCACATGCATATGATGTGACTGAAAATACCATGGCTTGGGTCTGGTGCACCTTAGTCTTCAAGGTGACGTGTTTGCTTTTCAACACTTTAAAGTGGGTCTTTTGCTGCAGATTTGTGCCCCACAATGCATCTTTGGATTTTCTGACTGCTGCTTCCATGGGTATTGATTGTGGATCCACGTAAAATGAAATCCTTGACAACATCAGTCTTTTCTCCACTTAGCATGATGTTGCTTATTGATCCAGTTGTAATGATTTTTCTTTTTATGTTGAGGTGTAATCCAGACTGAAGACTGTGGTCATTGATCTTCACCAGTAAGTGTTTCAAGTTCTCTTCACCTGCAGCAAGCAAGGTTGTGTCATCTGTATAATGCAGGTTAATGAGTTTTCCTCCAATCCTAATGCCCTGTTCTTCTTCATATAGTCCAGCTTCTCAGATTATTTGCTCAGCAGAAAGACTAAATAGGTATGGTGAAAGGTTAAAACTCCAGTGCACATCTTTCTTGTCTTTAATCTGTGTGGTATTTCCTTGTTCTGTCTGGATGAGTGCCTCTTCATGTGTGTATAGGTTCCTTGTGAACACATTCAAGTGTTCTGGAATTCCCATTCTTCTCTATGTTATCCGCAATTTGTTATCATCCACAGAATTGAATGCCTTTACATAGTCAATGAGAAACGAGTAAACATGCTTCTGGTATTCTTTGCTTTCAGCTAGGATCTGACATCAGCAATGATATGCCTGGTTCCATGTCCTCTTCCAAATTTGCCCCAAATTTCTGACAATTTCCTGTCAATGTATTGCTGCAGCTGCCTTTGAATGATCTTAAGCAAAATTTTATTTGCATATGATATCACTTGATAATTTCCACATTCAGTTGGATCACCTTCCTTGGGAATAGGAATAAATATGAATCTCTTTGAGCTAGTTGGCCAGGTAGCTGTCTTCCTTCCAAATTTCTTGGCATAAATGAGTGAGCGCTTCGAGTGCTGCATCAGTTTATGGAAACAACTCCATTCCCGGAGGCTCGTTTCCCCCACTGCCTTCAGTAGAGCTTGGACTTCTTCCAGCTGTCTTGTTGGTTCCTGCTCATAGACTGCTGTGTGAAATAGTTGAAAGTCGACCAGTTCCTTTAGAATAGTGACTCTGTGTGTTCCTTCCATCATCTTTTGATGCATCCTTCATTATTTAACGTTTTTCTCATAGAATCCTTCACTATTAGAACTTGAGGCTTGAATTTTTTCTTTAGTTTTTTTCAGCTTGAGAAATGCAGGGAAGTGCAGTATTATAAAGAGCGAATGAAATGTTTTTATGCAGTATGTTACATTATCATATATTAGATATTGGAGAGGTAAATATTCATTCAGATACACACAGTTCTAACCTAAAGAATTCACAGTTAAAGACGTAGGACTTTGACCTTTTTTTACACATTGTAGTTAGCATAGCAGTCTTTTTGAAAGTACAGTCATTAAGAGTTCTTTAAAAAAAAAGGCTGACAAAGTAACAAAGTAAAGAATAAGTTGTTTCGTTAGTTGCAATTCTTATGATATGAAATTCGTGACTTTCAAAAATCTCAAGATTCATTTTATTGACAAATTTGTCTGCATATGAGGTGAAAAGTGGTTGAACTTGTTTTATATGAGATGAGGTAGAAGTATTGATATCTAAGATGTTTTAGACCACTTATCTATTTAAGATTGCTTTTGGTTCAAATACTCATCTTTCACATTCCAGTCCCCTGGTTTTTGTGCTGCTTTGAGATATAGAAGATGCAACTGACGGTATAATTAAAACTATGACTGGAAAAAATAACATTCACACTGTATGCATCAATTAGGTGATATATTCTATTTGCAGATATGTAAACATGCCTGTCTACACTCTGTGGAGTCTCTAGAGGGAGCCAGTGGTTAACACTCCCACTGCTAACCAAAGGTTGGAGGTTCAGTTCTTCTGAGGTACCTCAGAAGAAAGGCCTGGCAGTCCACGGAAAAAAATCAGGCATTGAAAACCCTCTGGAGTATATTGCTGCTGTGACACTCTGTGTATGGAGTTTTTGTTTTGTGTTCCTCCCACTCTTCCATTGGCTGTTTTTTGGGAATTTTGCTAGGCCTTCCTGCCAGTTGGAGGAGTCAGAAATCTAAAACCAGTTTCACTGTTCTGAAATCAGGGTGAGGGCACTCCTCTGGAGCTCCAGAGGGAGTTCCTTACCTGTTCTACCTACTGGAGGCCTTTGGCATTCCTTGGCTTGAGTTTGCATCATTCCAGTCTTCAAGGCCCATGTCTTCAAATCTTTCTGTGATCTATCTTGGTATTGCCTCTCTCTTTCTCTGTGTGCATGCGCGTGTGCAGACATGTGAAATCTCCCCATAGCTACCCTTGCATTTAGGAACAACTGGATGATATAGGCTAATCTCTCCATCTCAGGATCCTTAGCTTAATCATACTGGCAAAGAATCTTTTTCGAAAGAAAGTAACATTTACTGTTCTTAGAGACGGGAACCTGGTATCTCTGGGGGCCATTATTTAGCCTGCTGTATGGGAAGTGTCCAGTCTGTCATCATTAAGTGATTTTTACTTCAAGTTTTTTGGACATGCTTATTATGAAGCTGAGCTGAAGTTCCTTCTGTTCCTAGTTTGCTGAGAGTTTTTATCATGAATGACTTTTGAATTTTATCAAATGCTTTTTCTGTAGTTGTGGTATCAGGATAGTGCTGGTCTTATATAATGAGTTAGGAAATATTCCCCTTCTATTTTCTGGAAGAGATTGTGGAGAATTGGGATTGTTTCTTTTTTAGATGTTTGGAAGAATTCGTAAGTGAAGGTCATTAATTATTAACTCAATTTTTAAAATAGGTATAGCCAGCCAGCCAAATGCCATCGAGTCAGAGCCATCTCATAGGGCTGTTCAATTTATCTATTTCTCTTTCTGTGAGTTTCAGTAGCTTGTATCTTTCAAGAAACTCATCTGTTTCATGTAAGTTGTCAAATTTGTAGGCATAGAGCTATTCATAGTATACCTTCATTTTTAATGTAGAAGGAATCCGTAATGATAATTTCTGCTTTATTTCTGATAGTGATAGTTTTGAATTTTGTATTTCTTTCCTGATTAGTCTGGCTAAAAGTTTATCAGTTTTATTGATCTGTTGAAAGAACAAGCTTTTGCTTTCATTGATTTTCTCAGTTGTGTACCTGTTTCAATTTCATCGATTTCTCCTGTAATTTTATTGTTCTTTTTCTTCGGCTTACTGTAGGCTCAATTTGCTCTTCTCTTTCCAGTTTCCTAAGTTGACATTTTAGGTTACTGAATTTAGATCTGTTTTATTTTCTAACACATAGTCAATACTCTAACTTTTTAAGCACAGCTTTTGCTAAATCACCATATTTTGAAAATTTTGTTTTTACTTATTACAAGAATTTTATGAATTTATCTTGAGAATTGTTTTTGACCACAGATCAGTTAATAATGTGCTGTTAAACTTACAAATATGTGGGAATTTTGCAGCTACATCCTCTTAATTAATTTCTAATATAATTCATTGTGGTCTGAGAACAACATCGTGTCCACCATTTGGTTCTTCTGGTCTCATGTTGGTACAATGTCCCATTCATATGCATCCTTCTCCTGGCCTCTTTTTTCTCATATCTTTGTTCTTCTTGCTCATCATGTGGTCCAGAGGAGTTGGGACCATTTGGTGTACCTCAGATGGGAGCTTGGTAGTTTTTAAGATCCCAGGTGACATTGACCAACATGAGATGCAGGAGACTCTCTTAGCAGAAGATTAGTTGTGCCAGTTGACCTTGATGTCCTGAAAATGTGATTCTCTGACCTCAGTCCCTGCTATTCTATCTTTTGAAATACTGAGTCAAGTTTAGAAAACCTATCAGTTAATGGTGTAGTACAGTTACACTGATCTACTCTCTACTGGGTGCGGTCACTGCTTTCACCTAACCAAATTCTATCTACTGTCTATGACCAACCCTCTTCCTCGCTCCCCACTCTTGTAGCTGCCAAGGAGTCTTTTGTTCTGTACATAAGTCTGTTTTTAAGTATTTATAGCAGAGGTCTCATACAATACTTGTCCTTTTGTGACTGACTGATTTCACTTAGCATAATGTCTTCTTGTTGAAACCAGGTTATGAGATACTTCTTAAAATCATCATTGTTTTGTGTCATTGCATAGTGTTCCTTTGAGCATATGTATCCTAGCTTGTTTATCCATTCATCTATTAATGGGCATCTAGGTTGATTCCATCTTTTTGCTATTGCGGACAATGCTGCAATAAACATTCATGTACAAGTATCTGTTCATGTGACTGCCCTTGTTTCTGTAGGATATATTCTGAGCTGTAGGATTGATGGATCACATGGCATTTGTATTTCTAGCTTTTTAAGGAAGCGCCAAATTGCTTTCCAAAGAGATTGTACCCTTTTCTTTCCCACCAGAAATGTAGGAGAGTTCCAATCTCTCCACAAGCTTTCCAACATTTGTTGGTTTTTGTTTTTTGGATCATGGTTAACCTTGTTGGGGTAAGGTGATATCTCATTGTAGTTTTGATTTGAATTTCTCTAATGGCTCATGATTGTGAGCATTTCCTCACGTGTCTTCTGGCTGCCTGGAAGTCTTTAATGAAGTGTCTGCCCATCTCCTTTGCCTATCACTTAATTGGTTTATTTACCTTTTTCTTGTTGACATTTTGCAGTACCTTGTAGATTATGGAGATCAGATGTCAATCTGACATGTAGTTGCCAAATATTTTTTCCCGTTCTGTAGGTAGTCTTAACTCTCTTGATAAAGTCTTTGGATGAGTTTAAGTGTTTGATTCTTGATAGTTCTCACCTATTTTCTCTTCTGTCATCCATGCATTGTTTGTCAGATTTTGCAGTCTGTCTAAGCCATGTATTAGAACTTCCATTTTGGACCATATTTTTCTTGCATAATCCTTATCATTTTAGGTTTGCTGTTTAGGTTTTTGATCCATTTTGAATTAGTTTTTGTATGAGGTGTGACATTTCTCATTTCAGTTTTTTGCAGGTGGATATCCAATTTTGTTAACACCATTTGTTAAAGAGATTAATTTTTATCCAAGTTTGTAACATTTAGGTCTTTGTTGAATATGAACTGTTCATAAGAGGATGGTGCTGTGGATTGAATTGTGTCCCCCACAAAATACGTGTATTAATTTGGCTGGGCCAGGATTCCCCGTTTTCTGTGATTGCCCTCTATTTTGTGATTTTCAGGTGCTGTAAATCCTTACTTCTGTCTGTGTCAGTTTGTTCATATCTTTGAGCCTAAGGTGTGTTTGTTGTAAGCAGTGGAAAGACAGATCCTGTTTTTTGATCAAAGCTGTTACGCTCTGCCTCTTCAATGGAGCATTCAGTCCATTTACATTCAGCGTGATTATTGATAGGTATGTGTTTAGTGCTATCATTTTGGTGCCTTTATTTTTGTGTTGTTGATATTTTCCTTGTTCCTTTTAATATTCTATTCTGGGACGTTTTTCTTCATGGGTTTTACTTTTCATCTTTTTCAGTATTGTCTTTGTGTTTGTTGAGACTCCTGTATTACAGTTTTTGTTTTGATATGTTGTGTTGCTAGTTTTCTTTCATTTCCCTTAGTGTTCCAAGTTTAAACAAGTCTTTAACTTCTGTATATAGTCTTAATTTCCTCTCCATCTGAAAAGATTCTATCTATTGTACTGTATCCCTCTTTATAGTGTGATGACGTCATAGTTTTCATGTTAAGATTGTTGGCTCCCTACTTTCAATATTTTAGCTTTGATTAAGCTTAGTGACTTCCCTAACTCAGTAGGCCTCTGGATGCTGTGCCCTACATTGTGTCCTTAAGTATACATTTGATGGTATTGTTTTTCTAAACATAGAGCTTCTTTCTTGTATTTCTTGTAGTTTTGGTTTGGTTTTGCCACATGTCTAAGTTTCTGTTTATTTGTAAATGTGTTAATTTCACCGTCATATTTGAGAGACATTTTGCAGGATGCATAGTTCTTGGTTGGAAGTTTTTCTCCTTCAAGCCTTTGTATGTGTCATCCTGTTGTCTTCTTGCCAACATGATTTTTGCTGAGAAGTCAGATGGAAGCCTATGAGGCCTCCCTTTGACTTCAGTTTTGTTGTAAGCCTCGCAGCCTTTAAAAACCTCTCTCTATGTTTCATTTCATTAAGCCTGATTGTTATATGTCTTGGTAGTGTATTTCTTTAGCGGTCTGGTTCTTGTGGTGTTTGATAAGCATTCTTGAATATCTGTAGTCTCTTCTTTCATGATTTCAGGGAAATTTTCTGTCAGTCACTCTTCGGCAATTCTCTTTGTTTTCTCCTATCCCTCCCTGTTCAGGAACTCCAATTATTCATAGATTATTCCTCTTGATAGAGTTTCACGTGCTTCTTAATGCTTCTTCATTTTTCTTATTTCTTTTTTCTGATTTCTCCTCATAAATGCTGGTGTCACTTGCTTTTTCTTCAGTTTCACTAATTCTGTATTCCATTTCCTCAACCCAGCCCTTATGGCTTTGCATTTAATTGTGTAATTATGTAACTTTATTATTTTTCTGCTGGATTTCAGATTGTTGATGTTGTAAGAGTTTGTATAGCTTCCTTAATTTTTCATTTTGTTCTATTGTATTTTGTTTAATCTCTAGATAGTTCTTTTGTATTCTACCTCTGATAATTTCAGAAAGGCTTGTTTTATCTGAGAAATTGTTTGATTCTTTCGTTTAGGGAGTTTTCCAGAGCCATGGTGGTCTGCTTCTTTAAGTGGTTACATATTGATTGTTGTCTTTGTACCATCAAGAAACTGTTCAGTTTCTCCATTGTTATACCAACAGGAGCTATGGCATAGTTCTAAGAAGGGAGTAAGTAAGAGCACTGCTAGATTTCATCACCAGCTGCTGCTGCATTTTCTAGGTGCAGCTGACTTATGTATAGCTTCTCTGGCAATATAGACATTGTTAAACTCTGTGATGCTGCTTGGCTTAGTTGCTGACCCAAACTTGGCCCTCGGGGGAGGCAAGCCCTGCTTTCTGGGTGCTAAAGGTGGCAAGCCGTTTGTGACAACTCTCTGTCCTCATGCCAGTCAAGAGTACAGTATAGCTTAGGGAATGAAAGAGAGAAGGATGCCACCACATTTGGCTGCCAGGGATCACTGCATTCTCTAGATACATTTGTCTAAAAAACTGTTTTTCTGCTGAGAGGGGCACTGTCCTGCAGCTGCTGTAAGCATCCAGGCCCTCAAAGGTGGCAGCCCTTGCCTCCTGGCTGGCAAAGATGGCACCCTACTTATGGAGTCTCTGGGAGGCTGTCAGTTGATGCTGCGATATGGCTCACTGAACGGTGGTGGAAATGGTGCCACCACACTCAGGTGCCAGTTACTGCTGTGTCCTCTAGCTGTTCTTAACATAAAAATTGTCTTTCTGCTGAAGGAGGCATTGACCAGCAGCAGCTGAAAGCAGCTGGGTTTTCAGGGGTGACAGAGCCTGCCTTCTGGCTGACAGAGATGGCACTGCCTAGGCTGTCCCAGTTGGTATGATGTGCCCAAGTAAGGGCACTGCTGCACTTGGCCGCCATCACCCACTATGATCCCTAGGTATGATTGTCTTAAAAATAGCTTTTCTGCTGGAAGAAGCACTGTCAAGACAGACACTGCTGCTCAGTGTGGGAATTAGCCCCAGGTGAGACCTCAGGCATGGCTAACTTTGCCTCTCAGCTGACCTAGATGGTGACCTTCCTGAGCAACCTTTCCTGCACTATGTCAGCAGTATGTGTGGCACAGCTCAGAGAAGAGAGGGCAAAGGGGCACTGGTGCCCTCAATCAGCAGCTGCAGCTGGGTTCTCTAGATATGGCTGTCCCAAGCCTAGTATGCTGCAGGATACACTGCTTACTTAAGTACTGCAGTTCAGCATAGTAGCTGGCTTGTGTCAGACTCACAGGCCTGGCAGGCCCAATCCCAGCCTCCTGGTTAACAAAGAAGATGTCCGTACCTGTAATCCTCTCAAATTGCGTGCCTGCAGAAGCAGGACTCAGGCACCTCTGCCTTGCCTCTGACATAATTATTTTGATCCTTTCTGTTGCCCAGTCCCCTAGTCCAATCTCACAGCTCAATGCCAGATCTTGAGTCTGCCAGAACAGTCTACAGTGCTCTGTTAAATTATTTTTCTAGGTCTTAGGTTCTCAGAGGGAATTGAGGAGACCTAGTCTGCTATCTTGGCCCTACCTTGGTGTCAAATCAGAATCATTATTTTTCAGTATTTCAATTTTTTCTCCTTTATTGAGTTTGTTGCTGTAAGTCTTTGTCTATATATGGCCAGTGTTTAGTCTGAAGATGGCAATATTCAACTTTAATGTATTACAGTCAAACTTTAGTATTCTATAATGAATAATGTAAAAACTGTACGGCAGTGTAGTTTCACTTATCCCTTTTTCTCCCTTTGTGCTTTTATCATATAGTTTACTTCTATGTATGCAGTAAATCCCACATCTATTATATCTATTTAAACTGTCATCTGTCAGAGAAGCATCTTTGTTATTCTATTTACTCAACAGTAGCCTTTTAAAAAATTAAAAATAGGGGCAGAGTCAAGGTGGCAGACCAAGTACATGTCTCCCTAAATCCCTCCAGAAACCAAGACCTGAACTGATAATTAAATGAGGCTTCTGGTCACCTAGTGAGCCCTAGGACACAGCATAGGGCTCTTAATTTGGACTTCATAACACTGAACAGAAAACCTCTCTTTAGATGACTCCTGCTCCTGGCTGGTCCTTGCTTTCATGGACTGAAGGTAACTCACCATTTTGACTTTATTTTCCTCTGTCTTCGTCAGCCAGCGGAGCTTCGCTTTTGGCTGGCCAGCCAGCAGAGCTGGGTCTTGACTAGTGGCTAGTCTCGGACACGCTTCTGGTAGGATCAACGGGTGAAATTGCCATATTTGGGGGGCCCAGTTTGGGACTTTGTGCGTCTTGCCACATTTGGCCTCTCTGACTCTGTCACAGTGTAGTTTGTATAGAGACTCCAGGCAGCGAGCTTGTGTGGGATGCCACCTTGGATACAGAGCCCTAGGCTTGACCTAATTCGTAGCCTAGGAGGCAGTGCCTGCCCACAGGAGAGTGCTTTTCCAACAGAAAAGTGGTAGTTTACACAGTATCGCCTATGGTTGGGGTCCGGCAACAGAGGGTGTGGACTCTCTGTTTCTTGGCACTTCTGGCCTCTCTTTCCATCTCTGCTGTGGTGTAGTTTGTATGGAGGTGCCAGGTGGTAAGCTTGTGTGGGAAGCCATCTTCAGTACAGAAGCCTCAGCAAGACCTAATTCCTAGGCTCAGAGCCAGTGCTTGCCTACAGGAGAGTGCTTTGCTGACAGAAAGGCAGTATTTTATACTGCGTTGCCTACGGCTGGGGCGTGTCAGCAGAGGCCAACAGGGCAGTAGCCTTGTTGCATTTTGAACTAATTCGTAATATCTGGGTTTTCATATAGAGGTGCTTACTGTCCCAGTTGGGAAGAGGGCCCTGTACACCTGAAAACCTGACTGACCTGGGAAGTGGTCAGATACTTTTTATTTTAAGATGACTCAGAGAAACAACTGTGGTCCATCCTTGCAACATCTCTCTCAGCCTTTATTGACTCATGTGGAGCCCCAAAAGCAACAGACACTGGGGAAAGCATTAACAGGAAAGTCATCCATGGCTTCAGAAGGCCCCTAAATGAAACAACCAAAGAGCTTTCCAGGTAAAGAAACTTTTCTGAAATTATTGGAAGGTGAATACAAAAGGATTATATAGAGAGCCCTCCTAGACCTTATACAAAATGCAACAGAGCAAAATGAAAAATTAAGCAAGCTGTTTGATCTGATGGAACACCAGTCCTCTGAAATCCAGCAGATCAAAACCAAAATCAAACACATAGAAACTTCAATTCAAAGCCAAGAAAACAGAATGGAACAAATGGAAAAGAGAGTTTCTGACTTGGAAGACAGAGCTGCTGACTCCAGCATCTATGAGGAAAAATCAGAAAAAAAAAACAACAACAAGAAAAATGAAGAAGCATTAAGAAGCATGTAGGACTCTATTAAGAGGAACAACCTATGCCCTGAACAGGGCGAGACACCTGAGAACTCAGAGACTATTGTTGCTGAGCTGCTGCCAGAGAACTTCCCAGAAATCATGAAGGAAGAGAATATAGATATCCAAGATGCATGTGGAATGCCACTCAATATAGATCTCAAAAGAAAGACTCCAAGACATATTATATAATCAAGCTTAACAAAATGAAACATAAGCTGAAACTCTTAAAGGCAGCAAGACTCAAAGCAAAGCCAGCATTCAGAGGGAAACCCTATAGACTTTCATTCGATTTCTCAGCAGAAATGATGCTGGCATGGAGGCAGTAGCATGACATATTCAAAGCCTTGAAGGAGAAGGAATTCCAACCAAGAATTATATGTCCTACAAAACTATCTTTCAAATATGAAAATGAAATTAAGACATTTGCAGATAAGCAGAAACTCAGAGATTTTGTAAAAACTAAAGCAAAGCTACGAGAAATACTGAAAGAATCTCTTGGCTTTGGCTTAGAAGAAAAACGCCACTAACTTTATATTGTAGAAAGACACATCATCCAGAATCGTACTCAGTTAGGGGAGGCTCCAAACTCAATCAAAGCTATATAGTGAAAGAAATAATCCAGTGATCATATCATGAAATCTATGACATCATCATGTTAAAGAGAGGGATTTACTCCAGTTGTTACAGTTATTCCAGATGGAGAGGAAGCTGACAAGACTGGTAGTAATTAAAATTGAGTTTATACATAGTCTATTAAGCAGGATCATAGGGGCAGCCGAAAGCACAATAAAGGTGCAGCATACCATATCAAGAAATGTAATACAGGAATCTCAACAACTATAAAACTAATCCTGAAAAAGGTGAGAAATCAACTCACAGAGAAGAATGTCCCAGAACAGATTAATAAGAACAACAGAGAAAACGTCAACACAAAAATAAACAAGTCACAATGGCAGCACTGAACACATACCTATCAATAATTACATTGAATGTGAATGGACTGAATGCCCCAGTAAAGAGACATCAAGTGACATCTTGTATCAAAAGACATGACCCTTCCATATGTTGCCTAAAAGTAACTCACCTTAGACTTAAAGACATGAACAAACTGAAAATTAAAGGATGGAAGAATATATATCAAACTAACAATAAACAAAAAAGAGCAGGTGTGGCAATTCTAATCTCAGATAAAATCAATTTTAATGTAAAATCCACCATCATGGACAAGGATGGATACTATTGCTGAAAGTTTTGATACACAAGCAGGACTTAACAATATTATGTATTTATGCACCTAATATTAGAGCACCTGAATACATTGAAGAAACACTGACTACACTCAAAAAGGAGATATATCACTCCACAATAATAGTAGGAAAATTCAACACTCCACTCTCAGTACTGGAAAGATCATCTAGAAAAAAGCTCAGTAAAGACACAGAATACCTTATTGCCACAATTAACCAACTAGACCTCATTGTCATATACAGAACTTTCTGTTCATCAGCAGACAACTACACTTTCTTCTCCAGTATACATGGAACGTTCTCCAGATTAGACCATGTGTTAGGATATAAAGTAATTCTCAACAAAATCCATACCATGGAATTAATGCAAAGCATCTTCTCATATCATAAAGCCATAAAAGTCGAAATCAATAGCAGAAAAAACGTAGATAGAAAGTGGGACGCTTGGAAATTGAACAATATCTTGCTCAAAAAACCATGGATTATAGAAGAAATCAAGGATGAAATAAAGAAATTTGTGGATTCCAATAAGAATGAGAAAACTTCCTACCAGAATCTATGGGATACAGCCAAAGCAGTGCTCAGAGGTCAGTTTATCTCCATAAATGTGCGCATCTGGAAGGAAGAAAGAAACCAAGTCAGAGAACTAACCCTACAGCTTGAACAAGTAGAGAGAGAACAACAGAGGAACCTCAGGCTGCAGAATAAAACAGATCATAAAGATTAGAGCAGAACTAAATGAATTAGACAATAGAAGAACAATTGAAAAAATTAAAAAGACCAAAAGCTAGTTTTTTGAAAAGATCAACAAGATGGACAAACCATTGGCTATACTTACTAAAGAAAAACAGGAAAGAAAGCAACTCAAATAAGAAATGAGAGGGGAGGTGTCACCACAGATCCAACAGAAATAAAAAATATCATAACAGAATACTATGAAAGACTGTACTCTAACAAATTTGAAAACCTAGAGGAAATGGACAAATTCCTTTTTTCGTATCACCTACCAAAATTATCACAAGCTGAAGCAAAACAACTTAATAAACCCATCACAAAGGAAGAGATTGAAAAAGTCATCAACAAAACTGCCAACCAAAGAAAGCCGGGGTCCAGATGGCTTCACTGCAGCATTCTACCAAGCTTTTAAAGATGAGTTATCTCCAATACTACTGAGTCTATTTTATAATATAGGATGTTCTTCTATAATATAGGATGGGATAGAATACTCCCAAATTCATCCTATGAAGCCAACATAACCCTGATACCAAAGCTAGGGAAAGACCCAACCAAAAAGGAAAACTACAGGCCAATATCACTCATGAATCTAGATGCAAAAATCTTCAGCAAAATTCTTGCCAATAGAACTCAACAACGTATCCAGAAAATAATCCATCATGACCAAGTTGGATTTGTACCAGGGATGCAAGGCTGGTTCAACATCAGAAAAAACAATTAATGTGATCAACCACATAAATACCATGAAAGAAAAGAGTCACCTGATTTTGTCCATTGATGCAGAAAAGGCATTTGATAAAGCCCAACACCCGTTCGTGCTAAAACCTCTCAGCAAAATAGGCATAGACGGCAAATTCCTCAATGAAATATAGGGCCATTTATACGTCATCCTGAATGGAGAGAGACTGAAACAGTTTCCCTTGATAACAGCAGCAGACAAGGAGCCCACTCTCACCTCTTCTGTTCAGCATTGTACTGGAAGTTCTAGCCTGAGCAGTGAGACAAGGCCAAGAAATAAAGGGCATCTGCATTGTCAAAGAAGACATAAAAAATTAAAAATATCTACCTACAAAAATGAAGATAATAATAATATGTTTTACATTTCTCCATGTTATTACTCTTTCTAATGCCTTTCCTTCCTTTATATAGGAAGCTTCATCTGGCTTTGTTTCTGTTCATTCTAGACTTTATTTTGGTCTTCTATGTAGTGGAGGTCTGCTGGAGGGAAATTCTCTCGAGTTTTCTTTCTTTGAAAGTTTGACTATTGGGCTTTTATTTTGAAAGGAATTTTCACTGGACTTAGAATGTTAGGTTGACAGCCCCCTGCCCCCCATCAGCAATTTAAAGATGTTTTCATTTTGTCTTTACTTCTCCATGGTTTCTGATATAAAGGCAAATAACATTCTAGTCATCATTCTTTTATATACAATGTCCAAGCCCCATACTTTTAAGAAGTTTGTTTATGATTTGAGTAGGTGTAGTTGTCTTTCTGCCTTTCCTGCCTGGAGTTCTCTAAATTTTTTAAATTGTGAGTTGATGTATTTAAACCATTGTGGGGAACTTTTGCTATTATCTTTTATTTTTTTCTTCTTTCCTTTTTCTGGCACTCAGAGTTTACACCCAGTTATCTCAGATGCTCTGTATTGTTTTATTTTTATGTTTGTTCTTATTTCTCTTTTCATTCGTTTTGAGTAATTTCTATAACATATCTTTAATTGTTCTGATCATCTCCTCTGCTGTGCCCACTCTGCTGTTAAGCCCACAAAATGAACTGCTGGTTTCTTCTAGTATGTTTTCATCTTTAAATTTTTACAATTTACGTCTCTCTGTGGAAATTCTGTATTTATTCATGTGACTGAATATCTTTTCCACTAGATCTTTTAACCTGTTTGTCATGGATCAACGTTTGATTCTGCTCCTTTAGATGGTTTACTGTCTTAATTATGGGTCACGTTATCCTCTCCACTTGTCTCATACTGTGTGCTGGATATCTTGTGTAAAGCGCAGTTCACTGCCACTAGCCAAAAAGCCACTGCTGTCGAGTTGATTCTGACTCATAGTGACCCTGTAAGTCAGAGTGGAACTGCTTCATAGAGTTTCCAAGGAGCGCTTGGAGGGTTTAAAATGCTAACCTTTTGGTAGCAGATGTAGTATTAACCATTATGCCACCAAGGTTTCCAAAGTACAGTAGAGACTGAAATAAATTATTTTATTCTAAGAGTAAGGCATATTTCTTCTCCTATCATGCTTCTGACATGCTGAGTAATCTATAGTCAGTTTGAGTTTCAGCATTCTTGGCATTTTGGTGGATCCAAGTCACCGTGTTCTTTAGTTACTGTGAGAGTAGAAACAGGATGTTAGCATCAATGGGACTTTGGATCTGAGCACCAGTGAAGCCCTGGAAATATTCGCTTTCTTTACAGTCTGGCTGCTGTTTTAAGGGGAACACATTTGGTCTTCTTGCTTTGTAATCCTGTTCTCAGTATTCTGTCCTAAGCATTCAGGGGAAGGCTACCGTGTTTTGCAGGGAGTTCTCTTAGTGATCTTTTCCCAACCACAATCCTCACCTGCTGTTTTCTGGCCTGTAGTGAAAACCTGATGTGCTTCAGACAAATTCATTGTACTTTCCTACTGTGCCAAGCCTTTAGCACTCCTAGAAAGCCCTTTATACCTCAGGAAAATTGCTCTCACCTCTTGGGCCTCCCCCCAGAGTTTGACATAATCCCTCCAAGTACTTGGCGAAGACCCAGGAAAATATTGGTAGGTGGGTGGAAGTAGATTTTTCGCTGCAGAGGAGCTTAGAGCTTTCTAATCTGTCATGCTTCCGGCTATAGCCTGTAGATTGTTTGTTTTTTTCTTTTTCTTACACCTGTTTATGGTAAGTTCTGTCTCTTCTCACTGTTCCTCTGGGGATGAAATCTGTTGTGAATGTCTCCTAGGTTGTGACTATCTCTTAGGAAGGGATTGTCATTTTATTGAATTTGGTTCTTTTTTGATTTTTTGCATCTTCAGTTCTCTAAAACCGTACTTTTGTAGAATTTCCTATTCTTGGTCCAAGGATAAAAGGTAGACTCTTGTGTTTCTCTACAGGCTAGCTGGAAGTCAAAGTAGCTAGTGAGAAAAGGCAGAGGTAAATTTGGATTTGGCAAAAAAAACAAGCTAGTTTAATCAGTAATTTTTCTTTCTGTGGATATAGAGATACTGTTCCAGGGATTATAAATACAGGGATGAATAAAATAAATTCCCTGTCCTCATGAAACTTACATTTTTTTTTTAGGAGAGATAGAAAACAAGAAAATAAACATACATTTAAACACTTAGTATTAGATAATGTCAAATGCATTGAAGAAAGTAAAGCAGAGTTAATGAGTGTATTAGTCCCAGTTATGCATCAGCTTGGATCTAGTCTGTCTTACATACTGCAGTTGATCATTTCTAAATATAATAATTCACAGGATGTTGCATACCCAGTCACCTGCTTCCCTTTGTGTAGGTCCTGGTGCATTTCACTGTACTGAGGGCCATGTGGTGGGCCAGAACCTTATATGACCTAAAAATAGACAGTTCAGTTTCTTCTCTGCTCTAGCAGCTGCCTGTTCTGTTGATCAGGATTTGTCATAAGTGTTACTGGTAGTGGATAAGGACACAGTACATATAATAGTTCCATTGCTTCTCCTGCCCTTTATGGAAACCATGGAAACAGCAGTTCAGTGATTAGATTTTTCATGAGCAGTTGAAAATGTCTGAAATATGTAAAACCATTCTTACAATGTACTCACTACTTTGGAAATTCTTGGGGTGGGGGTGAGCAGCAAATGACTGTCCTACACTCTCAGGATGAACCTGAGGACTCTTTTGTTGGGCTGTGGCTTTGCTGGAGGAACACTTGTGATTTGTCATCATAAATGCCTTTTCTCCTGACGTTACATTGTCCTAAGAACCCACAAAACCTACTGCCATTGAGTGAATTCTGACTCAGAGCAGCCCTATAGAAAGGAGTAGAACTGCTCCGTGGAGTTTCCAAAGAGCCTCTGGTAGATTTGAACTGCTGACCTTTTGGTTAGCAGATGTAGCACTTAACCACTACACTACCAGAGTTTCCAATATAAAAAAATCAAACCCAACCCAGTGCTGTTGACTCATAAGCCATTTGAAATTCTGAAAAGTATTGTCAAAACCTCAAGGAAGCCTTAATTTTTTTTTTTTTGGTTCTTTGATTTTTATCAAAGAAGAATAAAAAATACATCTATAAAAGCCTGACCTTTTAAAATAGTCAAACCACCTTGTGTAAGGAAATCAGTACCTGAGAATTTGAATTCGGTAGTGTTCTAGTTTGATCTGCTAATTTTGTGTTGCATGGGGTCAGTTTTAGTCTCTCACCTCAGTTGGGAGTGTGAGGGTTTTAGGCAAGCCCAGATAGATAATCATGAGGGGACCGTGGTTGGGACAGCCAAATACCTACTACACTACATTTTCTACAAGCGGGAGAGCTCAATAGTTAAAGAGTTCTCACATGACAGTGATACAAGAGGAATGAAAGATGACCTGGAGAGGGCCGAGGAAGGAATTGCTAGGGCAGAGGATTGAAATCAGCGTGCTCACTTTTTCCTGAGCACTCATGTCAGTAGCTTTATTCAGTGGCATTTGTTTTTGTGACCTACATAATACTTCTCCCACAAAAGGGAAAGACTTAAGACTGGAGACCAAGCACAGACTGTGAAAGTACATGAATTTCAAGCTGTCAGAAGTTAGGGATCATCTCAGGGCCACCACACCTTTAAGATTTTTTCCATCTCTCCACTTTTGGAAGATCAGCCAGGACCTCTACATAATGGAAACAATCCCATAAAAAGGAAACGAGGCTAGACGGTGACTTGCAGAAATGTGTCTGATTGGAAAATAATATGCTCAGACTTGGTAAGTTAGCAGTTCCACTTTTCAATAATGGAATATAAAAATAGATCAAGAAGCATATTAAAATATGTTCACTGTTTGAGCTTTTTCCAAGGACTGTCGGTGATGAGCCTGAAAGAGCATGTCATAGATAATAAGGGTTTTCTTCCTAGGAAGCTTTGGCTTTGTGGCTAGGGAAGTTCAAAGTGGCAGCCATTTGTTAAGGTGTGGGTGGTAACAAAGTTCTTTTAAGTCAGTCTCTCCTCTCCTCAATCTAAACTGCCACCTCCTCGACAAGCCGTTTGGCACTGATAATCAGTGCCTGGGGGAAGAGAGGTGGCGTGTCTCCAAGATGCCCTGTAGCAGCTTCCTGCTAGCCAGAGTGCTGGTTCTAAGAGCTGCTATTCCTCAGCTTCTTCCTGGGCTACTTCGAAGACTGGTATAAAGTGAAGGCATAACAGGTAAATGGAATGAATCCTAAAATATTTAAAGAAAAAAGAATGATATGTTGTCTGCTTGGTGTAGTATTTTTAAAAATTGCACTGGTTGCCAATACTTTAAAATTGGAAGATTGCACCAACATGTACATACAGATACACATGTTTACACAATTCTTCCCTTGGGGAACCCTGGTGGTATACCAGTTAAATGCTTTGTCTGCTAGCCAAAAGATTGGCAGGTCATATCCTCCAGGTGTTCCTTGGAAATTCTATGGGGCAGTTCTACTCTGTCCTGTAAGGTTGCAAGGAGTCACAATCAGCTTGACAGCAATGGATTTGGCTTTTTCTTTTTTTAACTTTCCTTTTAAAAATCAGAAATTCATAGTTCTGGGGTTGCATTCTCACGTGACTACAACCAGTGGTAGGTGAGCGGGGACAGCCTTCCTCAGGAGGGTCAGAGTCTCAGAAGGGCCAATAGTCCCCGACAGGCCTTGCTTTTCGCCCCTTAGTTGGCATTACAGAGGAGCCCTGGTGGCACAGTGGTCAAGACCTTGGATGCCCATCAAAACACTGGCAGTTCAAGTCCATAAGCTGTTCCTTGGCAGCCCAATGGGGTAGTTCTAGTCTGTCCTGTAGGGTTGCTTTGAGTCTAGATGTACTGGATAGCAGTGGTCTGCTTTACCTGCCTAGATCTGGTAGGAATTTCAGTTGAGGACCCCATAATTGAAGAATGGAAAATTGCATTGTTAAGTGGAGATGGCTGAACAGCTCCTGCTGCTTGTAAACCTTACTTGGCTGTGCAGAAACAAAGCTACTGGGCTGTTCTCTGCACACCTCCCTCTTCATCCTGTGTGCAGTTGGCCCTTATAGAACAACAGTGAAATGGACTTGAGAGAGAGATGTGTGCAAGAAAATTGTGCGAAGACCTATTTCTTATGGGTATTTGTCTCACAGGTGACGAGTCTAAAGAAGCAGCTAGAAGCAGGCAGAAATAATTATCCTTCTCTTCCAAACTGCTATAGCATTTCTGGGGGGCAATTTATTAAGGAGTTATAAAAATCCTCACAAGTGTATCTACCCTTTGACCCAACAATTTTACTCCTGGGGACATAATTTAAAGAAATAAGCAGAGATGGGCTCCAACATTTCCTGTGGTTTTTATTATCATTGCGAAAAGTAAAATACAGAAAGAATCTAAAAATCACCAATAGGATACAGTATGGTATAGCCAAAGCCAAGTGCCGTCGAGTTGGATTATCTTTGTGAATTTAAACCACGCAGCCACTGGGAAGACTGTCTAGGAGACTATTCAGTGATGTATTGTGACCTGGGCGAAGGCCGAATGATGACAGCTCTTTGAAGCCTGCATTTGTTTGTAGATACACAGAAATAACAAAAATGGGTTGATTTTACACCCAAATGCTAAAAAGAATTATCTGGACCAAACAAAAACCCTGAATCCATTGCCACTGAGTTTATTCTGACTCATAGCAACCCTATAGGACAGAGTAGAACTACCCCAAAAAGTTTTCAAGGAGTGCCTGGAGGGTTTGAACTACCAGTCTTTTGGTTAGCAGCTGTAGCTCTCAACCACTATGCCAACAAAGTTTCCTTATCTAGACCAGTGACTTTAATATCTTTGCTTTTTTTCTATAATTTGGAATTTCTACCATGAATAGTGTGGATCATAGCATCATAAGAACACAAACAAACAAAATGTACCTAAAAAGCCCCTTTTCCTTATTTCCCTTAGAGATTTCCTTCCCAGTGCTATCTTTCAACATCTGACTTGTGGTAAAATAATTTTAAAAAGTCACCATAGCCACCAAGTGATTAAAATTAGAGTTTCAGGAGCTATACTGATTGAGCTCAATTTCTAGTTCAGGTACTCTTTGTCTGTATGAGTCTGGGCAGATACTTAACGTCTCTCTGCCTGAGTTTCATAATTTGTAAAACACACGTATAAAAAATATATTGCAGGTTGTTTTATAAGAATGAAATATATTAATACATACAAAACACTTCAAATAAGCTACTTTAGGTGCTTTGTAAGTGTTTATGGGGTCCCTGAATGGTGCAGCCAGTCAGTGCACTTATTTACCCATTGAAAAGTTGGAGGATGGAGTTCATTTAGAAGTGCGTTGCAAGAAAGGAGTAGTGATCTCTTTTTCAAAAAACTAGCCATTGAAAATCATGTGGAACACAGTTCTGTTCTGACAAACATAGGGTCACTGTGAGTCAAAATCAACTCTGGTAGGCGGTTTTTGTTTTGGTTGGATAGTACAAGTGGTGAATGCACTTGGCTGCTAATAGATTGGTTGACGGTTGGGGTCTGTCCGGAGGTACCTTAGAAAAAAGGACTGACAATCTGCTTTTATAAAACCAGCCATTGAAAACCCTATGAAGCACATTTCTACTCTGACACAGTTGGGGTTACCATGAGTTGAAATCAACCCAACAGCAACTCTGTGTGTGTGTGTGTGTGTGTGTGTGTGTGCGCGCACGCGCGCACGCATGTTTTTTAAAGTGTTTTTAGATTAGATCAAATATAGTCTGATGGCAAAGACAATATTATAACATTTAGATTATTAAGTTCTTGTTTCCTGTGGACATTTGAAGTGACCCAGGATAATCCAGGGTGTACTGTGTTTTGTTAGGCAGGTCAGTGTCATTGGAAATACTGCTGACATTCTGGTGAAGGCAGGGAAACAATTCCAGAAACTTTCCTCTAGAATCCAAGGAAAGGGTAGGGATCTTGAGTACTGTTAGTGCTTTTTCAGGTTTTGTAATGTAGCTTTTGAGAGTGATGTCATTTAACAGATCATTCAAATAAGAGGCCATAAACCCAAATCAGATTACCCTGCTCCATATTTTGCCTGTCTCTGAAGAATCTGGAATATTCATTAGTTTAATAGTCAAGTAGCAATGTTGAGGCCTAAGTTAAAAAAAAAATTTTGTTGGAGGTTTTTCTAACTGTATATTAAATGTAAAAACCAAACCATCGCCTCCAAGTCAATTGCAACTCATAGTGACCCTAGAGGACAGAGTTGAACCGACTCAGGATTTTTAAGGAGTAGCTGGTGGGTTCGACCTGCTATGCTTTTAGTTAACAGCCTAGCTCTTAACCACTATGCAACTAGGGTTTACCTATGTTAATATAGTGCATATTAGTTTGTATGCACTAGCAGAGGGCATAGGAGAGGGAGAGTTTTTATTTTAATGAAAAATGTAGATTTCCTCATTTGGAAATGTCTCTGGATCTGAGGTTTCCTGCCCTGAAATAGTTTAGTACAATGGTTCCCTGACTCTACCTAGAAAATGCATGGCATGTTGTAAGCATTCAGTGAATAATTTGCTGAGATAAGAATAACATGGCTAGACTTGGTATTTTAGGTCAACATGAAAGAACATGTTTTAGAAATTCTATGCATGGGGTTTCTAGCATATTGTTCACTGCCTGATTCCAAGATTGGAACCATTTGACAAGCATCTGCCCACCTTCCCCTCCTGAATCAAACATAATTCTAAGTTTAGGCAAGTAGTATCAAGCACTTCTGAAACTTAACCACCAACATTAAAAAAAAAAAAGCTGCTCATTAAACTTGTCAAGGAAATTGCTTTTCATTTTTCTCATGCTTGGCTGGTTCCTTTGCCTAGAATACTCAAGTATTTGGCCTCTCATCTCCAGGTATTTGCAAAGCTTTCTCCCTCACTGGGAGACCCTGGTGGTATAGTGGGTAAGTACTAGGGCTGGCATCCAAAAGGTCAACAGTTTGGATCTACCAGATGCTCCTTAGAAACTCTATGGGGCAGTTCTATTCTGTCTGTTGGTCTGCTGTGAGTTGGAATTGACTCAACAGCACTGGGTCTGGTTTTTTGATTTTGCCCCTCACTGCTTTCACATCTCCAATCAAATGTCACCTTATCAATAATGAGTCTTCACCTCCCTCACATAAAGAGCAACACTCCTCTCCCTCCCTCCCAGAGGCACTCTGCCTCTAACTTGAGTCTTTTCTCCTTTGCAGCATTGGTAGTATTACGAAGTATCATTTCGTTATTTGCCCTTTATTTTTCATCTCTTTCCATCATAATAATATAAACTTCATGAGGACAGGGACTTTATATACTTTCTATTCTCAGCATTCAGTCTAGTGCCTGGCACAGAGTACATGCTTAATTGCTTAAGAAGTATTTGCTAAGTAAAATCAACAAATGAGTGAGTTACCATTTAATGAAAGCCTAACATGTGTGAATCACTGTTCTGGATAACTGGATATATTATATCAAGACACTCATTGTCAAAACTTCCCTAAGAGATGATAACAATTATTTGAGCTTTTCAGAAGAGAAAAAAGGTCCAGAGTGGTGAAGTAATTGCTAAAGTTCACACAGATAGTAAGCAATAAAGATATGGTTCTAGTCCATGGATTTGTGATTGTAAAGCCTTAGCTTCTTTGACCAGTTTGGCCCTGATCTACCTCAGTTGTCATGTTAGCTTCTGCCTTGTTGGGCAGGATTGCTGCGCTGGGTATTGTTCAGTACCTTGATCTGTGCTTGATTGGGTTCCTGTCCTGTGGCTGTTGTCAGATGCTCTCCTAAAGGTGTAGAGTCCTGTTCTAGAGCTCTGCCTAGAGGTAGGGCTCTTCTATCCAGACAGAATTCTTCCATCCTGACCACCTGCCTGGACTTCCGGCATGGTTTGCCCAAGAAGGGTCCTGCTCTGATTCTTATCTCCTCAAGTCAGACTCCAAGTCCAGTGACTCAACAGGCTTGTTGTCTAAAGAACATTGAGTGTCTCCCATGACCCGAGCTCTGAATTTGGAGTTGGGCATTCAGTGGGAATAAGACAGATAGAATCCTTGCCCATAAGGAGTGCTCTGTTCAGTGTCTCAAGGGTGAACTCTTGTCAGTGATGAAGTTTCTTCTGGACTCTTCTGGTGTAGGAGTCAGCAAACTTGTTTTGTATGAGTAAATGACATTTTAGCTTTGTGGGCTTTACTGTCTCAGTTACAACTACTTGAGTTTTGCAGTGTGGAAGCAGCCTTAGATGGTTTTTAGGGGAATGAGCACCGCTGTGTTCCAATAAACTTTCTGTAAGGTAACAGATGGTGGGCTAGATTTGGCCTGAGGGCCTAGTTTACTGACTTCCTTTCTGTGATGAAGTTGGCTCTGTTGAAGACCCCATTTCCCAGGGTCCCCTCCCAAGGTAATGTCAGGTTAGAATTGGTAGGAGATTTTGTGAGGCAAAATGAAGCAGCATCTGTCAAGCTCTGGAAGGCTTTGGTGGTTAGAGCTGGAGAAGGGTACAGGTGAGTTCCTATTCATTCTGCTGCTCCTGCCTGGTGTCCCAATGGTGGACTCTCCCGCTAACTATGAGGCTGAGATGCTTGACAGCCTACTGAAACCTTCCATAAAAACACATGTTGCTTTTCTGTCACAGTGCTGGGACATGCTAAGTTTATGGGGGTTTCTGAACGTGGAAACTTGGTCATCTGCACCACAGCTGGTGAGTGACTGTTCTCTGATCCTTCAGCTTCCGCTTTGCATCTGTCTTTCTGCAGATCCTCCGTCTCTTGTGTAAGGTCCGATGCTATAATAAACTGCACATTCCGTTACATTCATGGTGCTTTCCTGATCGAACACTTACTTTTCCCAAGGGGAGTTTGATCTGGGCCTGGAATGTACCAGGCTAACCCTCTGTGCTGGCTATGAAGCATTTTTCCCAGTAACATATTTCTTTTCCTGCCTGTCTTACCTAGCTTTTTATGGGTGTCTTGAATCGTCTTTATTTTCACTGATTATCTTATAATCAATCTAAAGCTGGAGACTGCTAGGATATTTTTCATGAGAGATTGTGTGTCAGCTTGGCTGGACCATGATTCTCAGTGTTTTGGCAGATGTATAAAGTAGCAAGAGCAGGTCCTGTGATGGCTTACTGCCTCCTCAGCCTTCACCTCTCCACTTTCTGCCACCTACTTCCTATGCGGCCTCACACTGCCGAGGTTTTGACTTGTTGCAGATCCTGCAGCTGCCCTTTCTTGTCTTATTACCTCCAGTTTTAAGGACTTGAGCTAGAGGCTGTTGGGATTCATCTGCCCTCACAGCCTGTGAGTAAATGTCCTGTTCCCTGCCCTGCTGATGCTGGGTTTGCCAGGCCCTGCAGCTGTGTGAATCAGCAGGAACCTTGTATTCTTGCCTGCCATCTTGGGATTCACCAGCCTTCACTGCCTGTGAGCAGGAACTCTGCTCTCTGACCTGCCGACCTTGGGTTCGCCAGCTTCTGTGGCTTTGTGAGGCTTGTATTCCCAACCAGGGTGTTTCAGCCTCTACAATTGCATGACCTGTTTCCTTTATATAAATGTTTTCATACATTGGAAGCACTTTGTGGTTCTATACATCTACAGGATATCATCTTGCTGACCTCTGGCTGGAGGAAGGGGAGTGGACAGAGAGGAGGGGAAAGGAGGCTGTTGGGAGGATGAGACATGTATGGAGCAGAGAGGAATAGTGTGCAGTCACCGGACAGGGAGAGCAGTGGAAGCTGCATATAGGGGGGCATGTAAATTTATATGTGAATGTACATTTTCACTGTCATGTTAAATAAAAATTAAAAAAAAATGTTTTCATATATATATTTGTACACGTTCCTGGGTTTGCTTCCCTAGAGAACCCAGCCTAAGGCAGTTTGGTGTTAGGAAGGTGGTGCTGCTGTAACAGATACCTAAAATGTAGAAGTGGTTTTGAAACTGTGGATGGGTAGAAAACACAGAAGGATCCTAAGAGAACTGCTAATACCTAAGAAGGCTCAGGTGGAGAGAAGCAGCATCCAACTGGCAGCAGCAGAACCAGGAGCCAAGCCACAGAGTGAGAATGAGAAGTGCTTGTTTGCAGGAGGCTTCCTGGTAGAGTGAGGTGCCTCCAGGAACTTAAATCAGTGGAGCTAGGCTTACTGACCCATGGAGCAAGAGAGCTCAGTACCTGTGTACAGGAGGCTTCCTGGCCGAGTGGGGTGACTCCAGGCACTTAAGTGGAGCTACAGAGCTTTGGAACACTTGCCTCAGCAGGGCAGATGCAGGTGGGAGGCCCAGGCATGAGGCCAATATGAAGCAGAAGCCGAAGAGATAAGGAGCAGGAGAAGCTGAGCTGGGTCAGTCTTTTGAGGTATGGCCATGACCTTAGGGGCTTCTAGGGAGGGAACCATGGCCTCTGGGGCTTCAAAGAGTGGGGTGCCTAAAGCTGAGGGAGAAGAGCTGCTGTCCTAGTGGACCTGAAAGGTGGAACTATGGTCTAGGGCTTCCACTTAGAATCTGGAGAGTGTGGCCAATACCTAGAGTCTGGAAGGAGGAAGAGCTATTGTCTAAAATGTTTCAGAATATGAACTACTATTTTTAAAGCCGTGAGGGCTAATGTAATGTGTTCTGTTAATTTGCTTAGTATCTGTTAGGCTGTCCTCTGCAATTTTTCTCCTTTGTAATGAAAATGTCTAACTTTTGCTTGCCTGTTCTACCATTGTGTTTTAGGAGTAGATAACATGTGTTCTGAATTTCACAGTTGAAGAGGAGTTTCTGGCTTTTGGACTTGGACTTAAGACCTTTGCTATGATATGAATGAATATGTTTTGCATGTTGTAATGATTTTTTGGGGGGTGGCAAAGGGCGAAATGTATTGTGTCCCCCACAAAAAACATGTGTGGTGTTTTGACTCAGTCATGAGTGCCAATATGGTGTGATTTCTCTCATGTGTTGTGAATGTTGCCTCTGTGGTGATAGTGAGGGAGAATGGGTAGCAGCCATGTTGGTGAGGCAGGACTCGGTCTACAAGTATGGATTGTGTTGAGGTTATCTCTTGGGAGATAAAAGGAGAGAGATTTGAGCAGAGTGTTGAGAACGTCATACCACCAAGACGGCAGCAGTGAGAGCAGAGTGCATCCTTTGGACCCAAGGTTCCTGCACCAGGATGCTCTTGTATTGAATTTGGACTCTTAGCCTACCAGACTGCGGTAATTTCTCATATGAATGGATTTGTAGCTTGCTGTACTGTGACAATAAAGTTTCCCTTTTGAAGCTAGCCACTTGTGATATTTTCTGTTAGAGCAGTATCAGATGAGTTAGAAAACGCTACACCACTCAGGGTAGCAGAGACACATCTTTACAAACAGCCATCAGGGTCCTCGCTTTTCACTTATTTTTATCCTAAGCTGTGATAGATGCTGACCTGTATGAGGCCAGGAAGGAGGCAGCAGCCCTCACAGGTCTTGCTGTGTTTTGGTGTTAGATAAACCATGAGGCAAATCATCCTACTCTCTGTGAAGACCTGGGACAATTCTTTAACATTTTGGAATCTATGTTACTTCCTGTACTGTGGGAAAAACAGTACCTACTTAGGGGCTTTGGGGAGGATTAAGTATCATTCCATATGCTTGGCATGGCTGGTAGGTGCTTAATAGCTGTGGAATTCCCTGACACTGTCTTTTGCTTGAGTCGCCCTGTGGTCTTCTCAGCTCTGCTCAACCCCTTGCTTGAGGCATTTTCGTACTTCTGTGATAATCTCTCCTTCTCAGGCTTCTCATGCCCACTACACCTGAACAGCAACACTGTGAGATGGGGAGTGTAATTCCCTGTTCAGAGACACTGGCAGTGGAGGAATGAGGAGGAAAAATCCATGTGCCCCAGTTTTTTAATGAATGGGCAGTATAGGAAAACTCAATATATGAAAACTCATAACCAAAGCACTTGCCATTGAGTCAATTATCACATTATAAGGTTTCCAAGGAGCAGCTAGTGGATTCAAATTGCTGGCCTTTTGGTTAGCAGCTAAGCTCTTAGCCACTTTATCACCAGGGCTCCATGGAAAGTACAGAAGGCTCTGATGTGTATCCAGAGGAAGAAATGATAGGAATTCCTGTACCTGCAGAATATTTCTAAAGACACAAGGCAGATACAGTTTCTTCAACTGGAATCATCTAAATGAAACTCCTTAATCGAAATATCAAACTGTACCTGACTCAAGTGCTAATTCATCCTTTGAATCTTTTCTGATCCTTCCAGCTACAAATTTTTCTTCTTTATCTAAACTCATACAACACATGATTGTTCTCTGATGATACACATAATTCACAGTATTTTAGAATGAATGAAGTAGTAACAAAATGTATCCTATCTTAGCTCTTCAAAAGCATACGTGGGTTAGAGTTTAGAGTTTATATGCCAGTTTCTTACTAGAAGGACATACATGGAAACAAACATATTCTCTAAGTCTTAGTACTTATTTGCCTGGAGTATTATAAGTACTCTTTAAAAATCAGCTGTTGTTATTCCAAGTACATTGTTGGCTAAATTTGATTCTTCTTTCGGCTGTAAATTTTCAGAGAAGATCTGTGCTTGGTTTATCATACCCTGCAGCTTTAATCTGTATTATAGAATTCCCCAGTGATGTTTGTTGAATGAATCAAGACGTGACTGCATGTAGTCAATCAGATAAAAATGATTCATTAGGGGAGACTGAACAATGCAGTGTGCTTAAGTATACTTGCCTTCTGTAGACGTGAACTCAGGTTTCCGCTACAAGGTGTTTTCAATCCATACGCTTTTAAATATTTAAGATCCCAATTGGCCTCCTGCTGTGCTTTCTGCCTCTTGCCCTCACAGCTTGTATCTTGCCTGTCTGGAGATAACCCCTGCTGGCATCTGTCACGTGAAGGTGAATGAATGTGCTTTGTCCTAAATAAATGATGACGCTGTTGCTGGGGTTTTCCATGAGAATCCTTCCCGGATTTATTGGAACAGTGAAGCACACAGAGAAAGTGAACTTCCATGCTGTTTCCCTTGAATTGAAAAGAGACGTCTCAGAAGCCAGTATTTCCCATTTGTTTTCGGTACTACTGACATACGTCTTAATAATACACATTGTGGGAAAGCTTTGGTTTGCAACAGCTGAAGACAAGACTTATAATGGGGAAATTTGAGAATCTCTACCTTTTCTCATTACCCTGTGGACCATGAAATGATTTCATTAGTCATCACAGCATGGAGATGTCATCTTGGAAATCCTTTTCTTGTCAAGTGTATGCATAAGTGCCTGTGTGTGCAAATGTGGATTTATATCTCTTTCTTCCCCTTCAGTTTTGTATAGTGTGGTTCTCTCTGATGGTATCTTAACATCTGTAGTATCTGAGAACTGTTGTAGCCGGGGAGAATCAAAGCTCATTTTCTCTCAGATTTAGGACTAATGTGGGGACGTTGATAGTTTAATGGCAGAATTCTCACCTTCTGTGAGGAAGACCTTGCTTTAATTCCTGACAAGTATACCTCATGTGCAGCCGCTACCCAGCTGTCACTGGAGACTTTTATGTTATTTGATGCTGGATAGGTTTCAGCAGGGCTTCTAGGCTAAGACTTAGGAAGAAAGGCCTGCTGATCTACTTCGGAGTATCAGCTAGTGCAAATCCTATGGATTTCAATGGCCGCATCTGCAACCAGTCATGGAGATGGCACAGGACCGCAGCAGCTTCTTGTTCAGTTGTGTATCAGGTGACTTTGACTTGGGCTGACCTTAAGGCAGCTAACAACAGTTAGCATTAGGAGTAATCTGCACGAAAGAATGTGTGAAGTAGAGGAAATGTGAGCTCTGCCTCCAAGCCCAGAAGTTCTTTCTTCTTCCCTTTTCTCTCTCCTCTTTATCTTCTCTCTCCTCTTTACCTTCCAGTGTCTTCCTTCCTCCTTGCCTCCTGCTCATCGTTTTCTTCTTCGTCATCATCCTTGACTCTTCCTTTGCTTCTGTCTTCTCTTGCTTCTCATCCAATTTGCCCTTCATTTTATTCAAATTTTACAGTCAGCTCTTGGTGAAAAAGCAATCACATAGCATACTGATCCTTTTAGTGAGTAAGCGTGGTCTCCAAAGACTTTTAATCATTATTGTTTATCTGATTCAGATTTTCAGCTTCTTTCTGAGAGCTTTCAGAAACATTGTCTAGAAAACGTTCTGTATCCCACTTTGCTGAGTGGTGTCTGGGGTTTTAAAAGCTACCAAGAGACTATCTAAGAAGCATTAATTTGTCTCAACCATGGGAGAGTATGAGCCCAAGGACAGAAATGGCCACGTATACCAGAGACCAGGACTAGATGGTGCCTGGCCACCATGAGAGACTGCCCTTGTAGGGAACTCAACAAAGAGTTCCTGCGGGAGCAGGAGAAGTGTGAGCTGCAAAACCTGAACTGTAGGGAAAAGATCAGACTTGGTGGTCTGATGGGCTGGAGGGTCCCCAGAAGACGTGGTCCCCGAACTCTCTGTTAACTGAGAACTGCAACCATTCTGGAAGCCAACTCTTCAGACAAAGACTTAACTGATATATAAGACATAAAATGATACGGGTGAAGAATATGCCTCTTGGCTTGGGCACGTGCAGGAGACTAACTGGGTAGCTGCTGTTTGGAGGTGAGAAGGAATGATGGAGGGATACGGGAGCTGGCTAAGTGGACATGAGAAATACAGGTTGTAGGAGAGGAGGGTACTGTCAAAGTGTGGGGACAGTAGCTAGGGTCACATGGCAAAGTGTGTGTAGGGTTTTTGTGATAAACTAACTGTAAAGTTTTACTTAGACACAATTAAAAGTGAGAGAGACATCAAGGGCCCAGCTGAAGGGTGCCAGCCAGAGGGCCACTGAAGGAGGGATGCCTCATGAATGAGATCTTGACTGCTGGACAGGGATGGGGAGGAGGAGGAGGAAGCAGACAAGAGGAGGTGAGGATTGAAGATATCTCTGAGTGGTAGAGTAGGTACACATGCTGCCCTCTGAAAGGCAGAATTCTGAGAGCTAGGGTCTCCAAACTTAAGATAGGGGTGTGCTGAAGGTTTCCGTTTCAGGGAGGATGAAGTTCCAGATGTTGGTAATCACCGGAGTATGATCTTGGGAAGGAAGATGATGAAATGGTGTTCTTGGAAGAACAAATATACGCACCAGTGTCCATTACAGCATTTCTTACAGTAGCCAAAAGGCAGAAACAACCTAAACATCTATCAGTGGATGAATAGATAAACAAAATGGACCCACATACACAATGAAATATTACTCAGCCATAAAGAGAAATGGAGTCCTACCACATGCTACAACACAGGCAAGCCTCAAAAACATGATGCTGATTGAAAGAAGTTTAGCTATAAATGAACAAATATTGTATGCTCCCACTTATCCGTAATATCTAGGATAAGCACGTGTGCAGAGAACAAAGTTAATAGTTACAAAGGACAGGAAGAGGGGAGGAAAAGGAGTGTTTGTTTTGGAAGCATGCTTTTGGAAGCATGGTGATGAAAAATTTGTCAACAGATACGGGTGATGGTTGCACAGCATGATTGATGTAGTTGGCATCACTGAATTATACACATACAAAGTGTTGACTTGGCAAATGTATCCTATAAACCAAACCCACTGCCATCGAGTTGATGTGTCCTGTATTTTTCACAGAAATGAAAAGAAATAGTGAACTGTAAATTGCAGAATCTAGGTAGTAGGGATATAGATGTTTGTAGTGCTATTCTTTGAGCTTTGCTCTATGTTTGGAGTTCTTCATAATAAAATGTTGGGAATTAAAATATATATATTGCCTAGAAATCCGTTCAGTCTTTGCTTCTGTCATGAATTGGATTGTTTCCCCCCAAAAATGTGTGTAACCATTTGGCTGGCTTGTGAGTCCCAGTATTTTGTGATTGTCCTCCATTTTGTGATTATCCTATGCTAAAAATCTTAATCTCTGCCTTTGGTTAAGAGACTAGATTGTCTTCAAGAGAATTAGGGTGGGACTGCAACACCTTCCCAAGGTCACCTCCCTGCCTCAGCGTAAAGGGAGTTTCCCGTGGAGTGTGGCCTGTACCATCTTTCATTCTACCAGAGATAAAGGGAAAGGGAAGCAGGCAGAGAGTCGGGGGTCCTCATACTATCAAGAGAGCAGCACCAGGAGCAGAATTTGTCCAAGACACTCTCAGACCACAGACAGACCAACATGATCCAAGGGCTTTCCTTCGGAACACAAAGATCGGGAAAGCCTTCCACTGAAGCGGGCACCCTGAACTCAGACTTCCAGCCTAGTGGACTGCATAAGAATAAACTTTGCTTTGTGAAAGCCATCCACTTGTGGTCTTTCTGTTAGAGCAGTACCAGATGACTGAGACTACTGACTGCTTTGGTCCTCGTGGGCCCCATTATAATGACAGAGTGATATCTTGTTATAAGAGTGTGGATACCACATTAAGCTTCCCTGTGAGTGATGCTTTCTCATTTGTGGACTGCAGCTTTGTGTGCCCTAAATAAAGCACAGTGGGGATAGTTAAAATCTAGGAAATATATCTGCAGTGCATTATTCACCCATCCTCATTTCCTAAGCCAAAGGATGTTGTCTTGATGTCTTTTTTGTGCTGTTATTTTTCTCCTTGTTTATGGTCAAAATTGCATTTTAACATCATGATTTGTCAACATGGTTTTACCACACTGGTTTCTTATCGCATGGAGTCTTAGTGTGGTAAAGGTAGAAGGGAGATTTGGAGATCACCTAGGGATCTTATGTATTTCACTCACAGGGGAACCCAGACTCAGAAACTGTTTCTTGGACTGGAGTGTGTTCATTGCTGGTAGAAGCAGGAAACAATTACAGTGAGCGATGACTAGTGAATACAGTGGTTCCACAAATGCTGTCAGAGCATCCAGAAGTTGTGGGTTAATAAGTTCTGATGACCACAGGGTGGCCATGTGATGAATATGAGTGTGGACACCAGTGTCAGACTGATTTAGGGTCCTATTCCAGTCACTGCTTCCTAGCTGGATTTTTTTAAGTTACTTAATTCTTTCTGATCCTCTATTTTCCTACCCTTAAGAAAGGAAATAAGAAAGCATAAAGTAAACATTTAAAGTCTTTTCTTCAGTAAAGGACTCACGATAATGATTGTTCAGACAGTAAGTATGAGTGTGTTTTGATTGGACCTTCTATTCTTATTGTTGCTCTTTTTATTAGTGTAGTATTAGACTTTTTATCGTTAGTATTATCTTTTCCATTACTTCCCTGGATTAACTGTTGTGGTAGTGTTCAGGGACTGTAATATTTTATCATTCAGAATTTGTTTCAACTGAAGGTTGAGTAAGTGAATCCTTAAGATACAGAAATATAAGGACAATCCTAAAGAGTATGCCACCATGGAGGCAAACTTAAAGAAATCTTTGCTACCCTAAGTAATTTCTAAATGAGTCAGAGCATCTGTCCATCCTTCTGTCCGCCTGCCCGTCCGTTTGTCCGCCCGTCTATCTGCCCATCCCGCCCACCGCCCATCTTGGCCCAGCCCAGCCCGGCCCACGTACTGGGTTAGTTCTATGTAGCCAGCCAGCCAAGTGCCGTCCAGTTGGACCCGACTCCTGGCGACCCTAGGGGCCAGGGTAGAACTGACCCCCAGAATAGTCAAGGAGTGCCTGGTAGATTTGAACTGCCGACCTTGTGGTTAGCAATGGTGGCACTTAACCCACTATACCACCAGTGGTAGAGAAGGAGCTCCAAATATTAGAGAGGTATTTGTTACTATTAACAGCATTTTCATTTCTTGTTGGTTCTTAACTGAGTTGAGGAGGTTTTGTTTGAAGGTAAGAGAGGGTCTGTAGGAAAGTTTGGTGTTTGGGTGATAGGGGAGGAGTGCTAATACCAGGCTTAGCCCCGTGTCATGGATTGAATTGCATCCCCGCAAAAATATGGGTAGCGATGGGGCTGGGCCATGATTCCCAATATTCTGTGATTGTCCTCCGTTTTGTGATTTTCCTGTGCTGTATGTTAAAGGATTAGGGTGGAACTGTAAATCCCTTCATAGAATCACCTCCCTGCTCCTCTGTAATTGGAGTTTCCCTGGAGTGTGGCTTGCCCCATGCTTGATCCTTTTATTCTACAAGAGATAAAAGAAAAGAGAAGAGATCAGAGAATTGGGAACCTCACACCATCAAGCAAGCAGCTCCGGGAGAAGAGCGTATCCTTCAGACCTGAGGTTCCTGTGCCAAGACGCTCCCTCGACAAAGACTGATGCAATACCAGACTTCCCTCCAGAGCTGACAAGAGGGAAAGCCTTCCCCTGGAGTGGACATCCTGAATTTGTACTTACAGCTTACCGGATTGTGTAAGAATGAACCTTCCTTTGTTAAAGCCACTTACTCTGTGGTATTTCTGTTAGAGCAGCAGTAGCTGACTACAACACCTGGGAAGAAATAGTTTGTGTCCTTACCGGCTCGGAAGGAAAACATACCTTGACACACCAATTTGTCCCATGTTTATAATCCAATTCAGTCTGGCAGAAATGATCTTCAGGAAGTAGATAAAATACAATTTTCACACATTACAAAGACAATAAGAGAAACAAAAAAGTAAAGAAGTTAGATGGATCATTGCCTGTAATAGGGCTGAATAAAATTCCCTGGAAAAAGACCAAGCACTTTTGCACCCTGACTCTGTAAGGATATCTGAAGTTGTGGTTTATCTTACATTTTGCTTTCCCATGAGACAGTAAGTTGTAAAAGTGATTAGAGAGGGCTGCTTAGTGAAAGCGGTAGCTTGTAGCATGACACCCATAAACCTGAATGATGTGTTTTCTGCAGGACTGTGCAGACCCAGCAGCTGGTTAAGGAAGCTTCTCTGAAGAGCAAAGGGGAGGACATTTCAGTGTATAAATTGCAAAGAGACACTCCCTTTTAAGCGGTCACCAGTGTGCAGGTTATAATCTTGGCTATGTAACCCAATTCTCCGGGTGATAACTCGGAGCATGAGCTGAGGGAAGAAGGATAAAAGAAACTTGCACGCTCATGGAGAGTTATGGCTCCATTCAAGATACTACAGAGATGTAGATCTCAAAATGAAAAGGATATCTACTATAGCTTCCATACTTGTCCAGACATTGGAGCATGGAGCAAGTGACTAGAGTCATGTCAGAGGAAGCATGGTTTCTTTTAATCTTTTTAAGTGGAGAGTTCACAAAAGTCACCTTTACATTTAAGTGTTAGCATGTAAACTGTTAAAAAAAAATCATTACAGGTTTTTGTGTATGCTGTGTTGATTTATGGTTTATTAGATGCCTTTTGGAATGTAGAAAAGGATGTATATCTTCTTTTTAAGATCCCGAGAAAAGACTTTTTATTGGTACCTGTCTGAACAGAACTAATGGGCAACATATAAATATAGGTTTGTTTAGTTATTTACTCATTTATTTATATAATCACGTCTCCATCTAGACATTGACTGCATGGTTGTGGGATCGGGCAAGTCTGAAATTCACAAGGTAGACTGTCAGACTCGAAATTTAAGAAAGGGTTGATGTTATAGCCTGAAATTCATATGGCCGACCAGTAGATTGGAAACTCAGGTAGGGTTTTTATGATACAGTCTTGAGACAGAATTCCTTCTTCCCTGCTAAGCCTTAATAATTTTTGCTGTTATATAACCTTTAAATGATTTGTTGAGGTTTACCCTATTATCCAAGATAATGTCTTTTACTTAGAGTCAGTTTGTAAACATTAATCACATCTGCAAAATACTTTAAAACATCGTAATGACCATACCACTGGGCACCATAGTCTATCCTCGTTGGTGCATAAAATTAACCATCACACTGTCTTTATTTTCACCCATGCACACAGTGGTCCGTGTGCTGCCTGCATCTGTAATTCCAGCTGTGCTGAGTGCAAGTGACAAGCCCAGACAAGTTAACCGTGACCATGCATTGGTACAGTCCTGCTAAAAGAGCATAAATTAATGGACAGAGTCTACAGCCCCTGACTATACAAGCTGCTGTTCTATTCTTTATTTATTCACACCTCAAAGTCTTCTCCCTCTAGAGACTGTTCTTAGCAAAATACAAGTGTGTAATGGCTATTTGCAGGCCTGGGAACTTGAACATGGTCATGTTAGAATGTGACCACCTGAGCCAAATAGGGCCGGTTGAAGTTTTGCTTTTCTCGCTGTTTACCCCACCATTTTCCAAAGTGGAAAAGTTATCATGCCTGTAATTTTTAGGTTAGAACATCTACCTCTTTGAATTATTGTAAGGATCAAACAAGGTACAGCAAAGGGAAGTGTTCTGGGGAGGTGATAGCTCCTTTTTCTTTCAATTCTAATTCCAAGCTGTCTTTTTAGCATGAGCCCATTGGTGGATGAGGCTGGAGGAAGCTTGCTGTAAGATACTTAAATTCTGTGTAGTTATGGTAGGTCAGATGAGCATGGGTTTGTTTTCTTTTCTTTTCTTTTGTCTTTGTGGTTTCACAGGAGTATAAAGACTAGCACTGGCAAACACTGCAATGAGGATCATAAGTGGAAAGTCCGGGATAAACCATGGGCCTCAGTTACCTCTCAGTTAAATTGAACATTAAGAGATCAACACTGGCTGCCTTAGGTCTGCATCTGGTCTTTGTGATGCTCAGAAGGTCAAAAAGCAAATTGACTGGCTAGGCAGAGCCCTCTTTTCCCCTAAGGTGGAGAGAGTAAGAGTATGTCAGGGATCAGGCCAAACCTTCCTGCTGGTGCCTTAACAGAGGCTCATGGGAGAAGAGAACATTTAGCTTTCTGCTATTACAGAATTTAGGTGCTCCACAATCAAACCTTCAAGTTCTAGGATCCATCAAGGAAAAATGAGATTAGTGGTGTTTAGACTTGACAGCACTTCACAATAACAGAATAACAATAACAGAAGCCAGAGAGATACAGATCAGTTAGAACAAACTAGGACACATATCCAGTGAAACAGACTAGAGAAGCCAAATTATCACTTATTAAAAATAACAAACACTCAAGGAAACATCAGAGTCAATTTTGTGCTGTTTAAAACAATTTATGTGTTAAAACTCTTTGGTTTAATTGAAGCAAAGCGTGGCCAGAATTGAGACTGAATTTATGGCCCACAAAGTCATTTAAGAGAAGCTATCTTGAAGCATAGAACAAAAATACAAAGAGAGAAATTGTGATGAAAAAGATGAAGAGACATGGAGGACAGATACTGTTTACATATCTAAATGTGGAGACAGTTAAAAAAGAAAATTTCTCTAAGATGGAAGACTGAGTCACAATACGAAAGGGTTCACTGAGTTTCAGGGACTATCAGTGAGAAAAGGCCTATGTATGTGGAAGATTCCTGAACTTCAGGAATAAAAAGAAATTCTCACAAACTTTATGCCAGAAAGAACAAGTTGCATATAAGGGGGAAGATTCATACTGTTATTCTATTTCTCATCTATAATAACAACAACAAAAGAAACCAAACCCAGTGCCATTGAGTTGATTCTGATTCATAGTGACCTTATAGGACAGAGTATAGGACAGAGCAGAACTGCTCCATGGAGCTTCCAAGGAGTGCCTGGCAGATTTGAACTGCCGGTCCTTTGGTTAGCAGACATAATACTTAACCTCTAACCCACCAGGGAATCTAAAAGACAGTATTATAAGTTCTAGAGACAACAAAGAGAAAAGGACTTTAACTTGAGCACTTCTTACCAGCAAAACTGATTCACCTGAAAGATCAACAAAATTACTATTTTATAAGAATCTGGGGAATGTATTTCTAAGGAAGACACAATAGTTCAAAAGAGACTATACATGAGCAAGTGAGGAAGAAATAAAAATCTGACCTAGTGAAGTATGAAATGATGTGGAAATTGTGCTAAAAATAAATCTTAGAATAAATGAACATATGTTTTCATAGACATAAATGGGTGATGATAGATTGGTAATATGTGATACAAATGCTAAGTCTCATTAAAGAGAAAATACACTGAATTGGAGATTATTTAATAGCTTAGAACAGAGTTTACTAAACTATCTCTGTAAGTCCTAGGATTTAAGGTAGGGAGGAAACAGATAAGGAAAATAAAATCATTTCAGTTTTTTCTCAGCTTTAGAGGAGAGAGTTCAGAAGAGCAAGAGTGTGAGTATGATAAAGGCATAATCTCATGGAGCAGTGTGAATGATCGAGCATTTTATTGGGTCAACCTTTTTTATTTCACATACATATAGAGGAAAAGATTTCTGGCAACAAGGGAAAAAGGAACAATTAGGATTGAAAACAAATCTATTGGTAAGACTCCAAAATGAACATGGAGGAAGAGAGAATAGTAGTGTGGTCAAACCAGACAAGACAAAAAGACAAAACAATCCTGTATAATGAATGATGAAAATAATGTCGAAGGAAGAAAAGCAACTATGTCAGTGATTGCACTGAATAGGAAAGCTGGATTTCCTGGTTAAAAGGATCCAACTAACTTTAAAAACATACCGTAAACCAAATCCACTGCCACTGAGTTGATTCTGACTCATGGTGAGCCCGTAGGACAGAGTAGAACTGCCCCATAGAGCTTTCAAGGAGTGCCTGGCGGATTCAAACTGCCAACCTTTTCATTAGCAGCCATAGCTCTTGACTACTATGCCACCAAGATTTACCACTTTTTTTAAATTAAAAATATGGATAATGGCTATTTACACTTAAAAATGAAAAAAAGATAGCAATGAAATGCAAATAAAAATGTGAGTGATAAAGGAATATCATACAAAGTAGAATTAAAGGTTAAAAGCTCTGAATGGGTCTTGAAGAGGGAATTAAGTACAGACAATATGTATGAAAGACCTCTATCAGCCAGGAACTGGCATGCTGCTAGCAACTTGACAGCTGAAGAGATAAAGGAAAACTGTTAAAAATGTAAGAACTTGATGAGGATACAATCAGAGTGGGTTACTTCCATATACCTCTTTTTCAATTGGACATACAGAAGAAAAGTAAAAACACAGACTTAAAAAGTTCGGGAAAATTTTCACATATCCCAAAAGAATGTGCTTTTCTCTCCTTATTCCTAAAGCATTGAAAGAAATTGATCATGTAATTGGCCATAAAGAAACCTCACATTTAAAAACTCATGGCCTAGCCAAGTTGACATACGTTGTTAGGGGACAAAATTCAATCCATAACTATTCATGTATGTCTGTATATCATAACAACACAAAACCATGTATCGATCAATTAGGAAAAAATTGTAAGACGATTTCAGTAGCAATTTTGAAAACGTAGGGGAAATGACACTTTCCTAGTAAATCAAAAATTAACAGATTATCCCAGAAAAAAAAAATGGAGAACTTGAATTCACCAATTTTCCTGACGAAGAGTGCAAAGGTAGCTAAAGAAGGTAAACCCCCAAACTCCAAACACTTTGCCATCGAATTGGATCCAACTCATAGCGACTCTATAGGACCAAGTAGAGCTGCCATAGGACTTCCAAGGAGTATTTGATGATTTGTACTGCTGATTTTGGGTGGATTGTTGAGCTTTTAACCACTGTGCCACTAGGGTTTCCAGTTACAGGTGTTAGATGGCACTATAACTAACACTGGAAAATACAACAGTTTTGGTAGATGTTGAAGTAAATTGTATTTAATTTTTGTGAATAAGTAATTCTAATTTTATTTAAGCTAACCTTGGGCATAGTATATGAGGTCTGACAATAAGTTTGTGAACTCATCCTAGAAAATGTGCTACATAGCTCATTGCTGAATGTCGCTACAGTCACCTTTGAAGTAATCTCTTTGGAAAGCTAGGCACTGACTCCAGCACCTAGTTCACCCTTCAAAGTAATTTTGGAATCCTTCTGGAATGGCCATCAGAGCTGTCATCATAATCCCCTAGATGTCTGGAATGTCATCCAGATATCTTCCTTTCAGTGTTTCGTTTATCTTCAGGTGAAGGAAAAAGTCACTGGAGGCCAGAGCAGGTGAGTAGGGAGGGTGTTCCAATACAGTTATTTGTTTACTGGCTAAAAGCTCCCCCATAGGCAACTGTACAAACTGAGTTCCTGAACTTCTCACCCTGCCACCATCGACAGTGGCTGTTCCACAAGGAGTTCCAAAATTGCTCTGAAGGGTGGACTAGGTGCTGGAGTCAGTGCATAGCTTCTGAAGGGGAGCGCTTCAAGGGTGACCGTAGTGCTATTCAACAGTGAGGTGTGTAGCGTGTAGACCAATTAAGTTTGTGGACCTCATTGTCAAACTTCATATTTCATATGTACACATGTGAATATATGTATGCATGTAAGGTGAATATACATACAGTTTATATGAAAAGATATATGTGTTTGTATACATGTATCTGTGTGTGTGTGTGTGTGTGTTTATAATCCAGCCTCTCAGATTATTTACTCGCATACAGGTTGCAGTGGTATAGTGAAAGGGTACAACCCTGATGCCCACCTTTCCAGACTTTAAACCATACAGTGTCCCCTTGTTCTGTTCCTGTAACTGCCTCTGCATCAGGGTTGAAGCAGGACTTACTAACAACCTGTGTTAGGTAGATGACACAACCCTGCTTGCTAGAAGTGAAGAGGATTTGAAACACTAATGAAGATTAGAAACTGTGCAGCCTTCAGTATGGATTGTGCGTCAACATCAAAAAAAAAAAAAAAAAAAAAAAATCCTTGCAACTGGACCAGTAGGCACATAATGATAAGTGGAGAAAGGATTGAGGTTGTCCAAGATTTCACTTATTTCCACAAGCAACAGTAATGAGATCACGAGGCGCATTGCATTGGGAAATTCTGCTGCAAAGGACCTCTTCAGAGTATTGAAAAGTAAAGCTGTGTCTGACACAAGCTAGGTATTTTCAGTTGCATAGTATGCATGAGAAAGCTGGACAGTCAATGAAGAAGACAGAAGAAGAATTGATGCCTTTGAATTGTGGTGTTGGAGAAGAGTATCGAAGGTACCGTGAACTGCCAAAAGAACAAACAGTCTGTTCTGGAAGAAGGACAACCAGAGTGCTCCTTGGAAGCAATGATAGTGAGACTGCATCATAGACACGTCGGACCTGTTGTCGGGAGGGATCGGTTCCTGGAGAAGGATGTCATGTTTGGTAGAGTGGAGGGGCAGTGAAAAAGAGGAAGACCCTCAATGGGGTAGATTGACACAGTGGCTGCAATGATGGATTTAAACATAAAAACAAGGACTGGCCAGTATTTCATTCTATTGTGCATAGGTTCACTGTGAGTTGGAAGCGAGCCGTGGTACCTCACAACAACAGCACGTGTGTATTTAAGGAGCCATACGGCACAGCTGCTACCTGAAAGGCTGACAGTTTGAACCCACTGGCTGCTCCATTGGAGAAAGCTATCACAGTCTGCTTCTATAAAGATGACACCCTTGAAAACTCTATGGGGCAATCCTATGTTGTCCTACAGGGCTGCTATGATTCAGAATCAACTTGACTGTAGCAAGTTTGGTTCAGGTTTTGGTATGTTTGTGTGTGTTCATAGATATATGAAAAGATAATATGGGCAACAAAAATGAGCTAGGCATTGTCTTCCAAGATACAAGAACATACCATAAAATCAGTCATATCACTGTTGTATTTGTATAGGAATTAAAAAATAAAGACTTGAAAGAAAATAGTGATTCCAGGTATGTAGGTGAGTATAGTGTATGACAAAGACAGAATTTTAATTTAATGGAAATACACTGTGCTGACCCTATTTGCTGTATATATGGAAAATATAGTACTGGGCTGTCATCTTAGATAGATTCTTGATGGATTAAGTATTATTTTAAGAGAAAGTTGCAGTATGTTTCCTAAGAATAATACTACAATTAAAAATTCCAGTCAAATTCAGGAGATTATAATTGATATAGTATATATTATTGATATAGTATTAGATAATTCACATGTTGCATATTGTACCACTGTCTTTATAAACAAACACACAAACAAAAAAGTTCCTTGAACCCAGGATGTTTCCAGGAACACACATTGTATTTGATTGTGTTTGTTCTTTTCTCCTGTAATCTGGAACAGGTCCTCACTCTTCCTTTGATTTTTATGACCTTGACATTTTTGAGGAGTATGGGCCAGTTAAATTGTAGACTGACCCTTAACTGGGTTTGTTTTATAGCAGGTTTGACAGTTAAGTTTGCAAACTTAATTATTTTAAGTGCTGCGTACCTCATTGTTGGATATCACTGCAGTTAACTTCCAAGTCCTCCCTGTGAGAAGCTGTGCACCAATGCCAGCACCTAGGCCACCTTTCAAAGGAATTTTGGAGCTCATTCTGGAATAGCCATTGTGCATGGTGGCACAGTGACAAGCTCACAAACTTAATTGCGTAGTTGTCTGTGGAAGAGTTTTTAGACAATAAACAACTGTATTGGAACACCCTCCCTACTCACCTGATTAGGTCCCCATTGACTTTTTTCTTTACCCAAAGAAAAAGGAAATATTGAACGGAAGACATCTGGATGACATTCAGGACATCAAGGGGAATGTGATAACAGCTCTGATGGCCATTTCAGAACAAGAGTTCCTGAATTGCTCGAAGGGAACTGGTGTTGGTGCGTAGCTTCCCAAGGGGAGTACGTCAAGGAGGACCATAGTGATACTCAGCAGTCAGGTATGTAGTGCTTTTTGTAGGATGAGTTTGCGAACTCAATTGGCAGTCCTTGTATAACGGAAGACATTATTCACCATGCTTCTGATTGATGTAATTTTTCTATATTGGATAGTTGCCTTCAAATAATTGGAAACCCTGGTGGAGTAATGCTTAAGTGCTCTGTCTGCTAACCAAAAGGTCAGCATCCACCTGATGCTCCTAGGAAAGTCTGCGAGAGTTCTGCTCTGACCTATGAGGTTGCTAGGAGTCAGGATTGACGTCACAGCAGTGGCTTTGGCTTTTCAAATATTGGTCTAGATTATTGATTTGAGACAGCTCAGAGGCTAAAATGGGGTGGATCCCTGGTTCATTGTAGTTAAGTGATCAGATCATGGAATGATACTTTCGAAAGGCCTTGGTTCTACCACTTTACCACCTGTCTCACTTGGCCATGTGCTAAAAACACCAGAAAATCTGGCCTCTCTTGTAATACCAGCCACAGCCCACTGAAGAAAATCTGTCATTCCCATCTTACCTTGATTCTTTTTCCACTTCTACTCTTAGCTTCACATTTCTTACAAATGTCTAGAAAAACTTCTATGTACTTATTGGCCATAAAAGTAATCATACTTGAGGCATTTCCTTGGGGAAAATCTCAGTCAACCACATAATCAAATTTCACACCCAGCTAAATTGGACCCTAATGATAAGTCCACCTAGAAAGGGAAAGTAGTTTACTTTGTAATTCTACTTAATTCTGCTAGCTTTTCTTAAATTGCAGGTGGTAGTTGTCTTTGTTGTGAATACTAATGCTTTTTGGCCAGCTGGTAACAGCATTTTATTTTGCATAAATTCTTTGGGCCTTCTGTCTCTCTTCTGACACCTCAAAGACTGTGGGCCAGATTTTTTAATTGGGCCTCAACTAGTCTTTACTTTTATTGGTATATTTTAATTTCCTGCATTTTTCTTTCTTTTGCAAATGCTAATATTGTAACATTTATCAAAAGGCTTGTAAACTGGCTGCCTAGTTGTGGTAGAATGGCGAAGTGAAATAAGCATTGCCTTAGGAAATCAGAGCCCTGGGTATTTTTCCTAACTTTTAATTAGTGTGGTTATGAGATCAGGATTTGGAATGATGCTTCCTAATTAGACTGTGGTTCTACCACTTTACCACCCATCTGACCTTGGCCAATTAATTTTCTGTTTCTAGACTGTCTTACCTGTTAAACCATAATAATGATGCATATTTCATAGTTACTATTCCAAATTCAGCAGCTGCTCTGTAGAAACCCTATGGAGCAGTTCTACTCTGTCCTATAGATTTGCTGAGTTGCAGTCAATTTGATGGCAGCATTTATTTTTTTTGTATTTTTAATAGGAAAAAATGATATAATGCTACATGGGATTTAGCACACCTTTCATACGCTTACTAGAGTTACTGAAGATTGTAAGCAGTTATGTGTTGTGAGCACCTGGAAAGTGTTGGGGGTCACAGGAGAGAAATAAGTAACTAACAGGGCTTGGGGTCAGTAATAAGCTTGACTTAATCAAACCACACTGCCACAGTTAAGCAGGGGGAGGAAGGAGGTAGCACCAGGACACAAAGCACTCTTATTTACATTACTTCAGAACTGTTATCTACATTTCTGTTAGTTAGAAACTGTCATTTATGTTAGTTGAGACCTGCATAGCTTCAACCTGGTCCCACAGGTCATAAAGTAGTGTGTCAACACACTCCCTTCCCTGAAAGAGGTTTAACTCCAAGGAACTTAGGGATTGGCTGTGCTTTTGCCATACTGACATCAGGAGAACTGGAAATAGAATTCTATGATGACAAGACGACTGTGAGGTGAGGCCAGCAGGGATACCACGGGTGGCTCAGACACTAACAGAAGAATATCGCAGTCACAGCAGGCCTTTCAGACTTTAGGGAGAGTGACAAGGTGTCTCGAGGTAGATCCACCAGCAGGGACAGCACAGGAGGTTCAGGCAGCAATGGGAAAACAATCACAGCCTCTTGAACCACCTTTTAGGGTGAAGCAGACAAGGTCCCAGGATCAGGTCACAGCGTAGCAAGTCACTGGACAGACTCTCAGGAGGAGACTGTGCCTCAGGCCTTTGAAAATGAGGCTCAGCAGCGGACCCCAGGCTCAGACTCCCAGAGGACAGTGTGCCACCAGGTTTTTGAGGATGAGGCAAATGAGGTCAAAGCAGCAGACCAGAGGGGACTACTGCACCCCAAATCCAGAGTGCTGGGTTTTTAATACAAGTTGTTTGCTTGGTTCTGGTTCTCATCACTCAGTGCATAAGTCTTAGGTTCCAGTACCTCCAGCTGTTGACCTCTTTCTGATTGGTTATTTTCGTTATCATCTCTCTGACTGTCTGCGGCCATGTCCGTCTGGCAGTTGTTTTTCTCACTTTTACTTCTTCACCATGACCTTGTATTTTCTCACCACCTTTCTTAGTGTACCACCTGTGATTTACAGTCCCCTACATGGAAGTTAGAGGCCGGGTGCCTGACATGAATATCTTTAGCCTATAAGGAGATATCTATCATGTATCTCTTTAGTCTGATAGAGTCTCTTGTCAGCATCTTACTACGAATTTAACTCCTCAGGATGCCATCTATAGGCTACAAAAATACTTCTAATTTTTGTAAAAATCATATGTAAGCTTTATTATAAAAATTTTCTTGGGACTCCAGTGACAGTCTGCATTGTCAGCCACCTCCCAGATAAACTTTCTGACTCTTTCTGACTTGCAGTGTGTTTCATTGGCCTGACTGCTCCAGGGCATAGACTGTAATTTGGCAACAAGACAGATTAGTTCTTTTTTCTGGCAGTCCACGGTGTATTGGGTCTATTCTTGCTCAACATCACATTTTGAAATGTTTTCTTCTATCTTCCTTGTTTATTGTCCAACTTTTGGTTGCTTATATAGAGATTGAAAAGACTGTGAACTAAATCTAGTCACTTGGGTAAGTCCTAAATCAATGGATCTGCGAGGTCTTTTCTACCCACAGGAGGATCATGTGGGAAAGAATGATTGTGAACAACTAATATTGCTACCACATAGAGTCTAGGGAGACAGAAATGAGAAGGCAGTTCCTGGCATTGGTATAAAGTTGAAAGAGTCAGCAATTTCTGTTGAAAAGCTGTCTTGCCCATTCAGTAAAACAGAGCATCCTTTCAGTTTCTGATCAAGTTATCGGAGTATCGAAACTTCAGTCTAAATCATCAGATCTTGACTGCATAATAGACAGATTATTTCCCTATTTCTGTACTTTCTGTTTTTTATATTCATCTTCTGTGGATGAAACACCAACACCATATTCACTTATTGTCATTGCTTTAAAAAATTGACCTCTGCCCTGAGGAACTCAATGGCACTTGGCTGGCTGGCCCTGAGGAACGTATTGCAGAGCATTTCAAGCTGACTAAGTCAGTGGCAGGCTCTCTACTTTGAGCAGATGGCTGTGGAGGAGAGATAAGATTTTGAAGATGCAGAAGTAATGTTTGTAGAGAGAATGGAAGAGGGAAACGTGACAGTCAGCCAACAAGGAGAGAGCTTATCCAAACTTGCAGGATGAATGACAGAGAAAGAAGAAAAACGAGTTTAGGTGGTGCATCAGGCAAAGGTGAGACGTCAGCTTAGCTTTATCCCCTGCATTTTCAGAAATTCTAGGACACTGAGATGGCAACTGGATTTACCATTTGATCAGTGGACCTTGTAAAGTTTTGACTTCAGGTTTATTGTCTGTTTCCATCAGACACTTTTTTTTCTTGCTGCTAACGATGAGTAGTGCTCCTTGCATGGGCCTAGCTTATCTCAGTTCTTTTGCAAACCTTCATAATACCAAAATTGATCCACCTTAGTGAGTCTCTAAATCAAGGTTGCACTTGATGTAAGGCTGTACCAGTAACTTCCAATATACTGTAACTTGAGGGATTTCCATAGTTGTCTATACCCTCAAAGTAATTTCTGTAACTAAACTCACTGTGTACCTAAAGCCAGATCTCCTGTAGTGGATTCCAACTGATGCCTATCCCATGAGTGTCCGATTACAACTGAAGAAACTCTCCATAAGGATTTCAGTAACTGATTTTTGGAAGAAGATCACCAGACCTTTCTTCTGAGGCACTTCTGGCTAGACTTCATCCTATAACCTTTTGGTTAGTAGCTGACTGCATTAACCATTTGTATGACCTGGGGACTCCATATTATACCTAATATACCTGAATTATTGTGGTACATCAGTCTGTGTTAGAGGAATCCAAGACAATAGGGAAGACAGTGACATTGCACAGACTGTCGGAGATCAGAGAGTTCTCCAACATGAGCATGGGAGACGGAGGAGAGCAATCGCTGAGACTGAGAATAGACATGAAACACTTTGGGGTCGGGGGCTACACGGCGATTGCCAGCTGAGAGCCCAGAGCAAAGTTTTATTATAGTATTTATACTCTTTTGGTATCTAGGGTACAAGGAAGTGAAACATACAGTAACTAAGTAAGTTGGGCACAGTTTTGGTCATATATTGTTCTACATGTTTGGGCCAAGGGCTTGGAAGTATTCCCAAACTGTCTCTAGGTTACAGTACACAAATGTCATAGAAGGTTACACAGAGTTGAAGTAACGATTCAGCATCCAAGATGGCTTCACTTATGTCAAGAGTGTTTAACATGATTTCCCACAACAGACGAGAAGTTTATTGGATGGTCACAAGGCAGAGGGTGATTCACAGGAATACTAAAGCTGTAGGAAGAACCTTCCTGCCATCAGAGGCTGTCTACTCCCTCAGTGAAAGACATTCTGTACAGTACAGCCTGACTGATGGGCATTTGTTTTAGACTGCCCAGAATTCATTGTTCCTTTCCAGTTGTGAGAAGAGAACAAGGGGATACTGTGTGGTTTAAAGTCAGGAAAGGTGTGTGTCCAAGTTGTGTCCTCTCACCATGCCTTTTCAATCTGTATGCTGAGCAAATAATCTGAGAAGTTGGACTCTATGAAGAAGATCAGGGCATTGGGATTGGAGGAAGACTTATTAACAACCTGTTTTATGCAGGTGGTACAGCCTTGCTTGCTGAAAGTAAAGAGGACTTGGAATACTTACTGATGAAGATCAAAGACCACAGCCTTCAGAATGGATTGTACCCTAACACCAAGAAAACAAAAATCCTCACAGCTAGACCAGTAAGCAACATCATGTTAAATGGAGAAAACATTGAGATTGTCAAGGATTTCATTTTATTTGGTTCCACAATCAGTGCCCATAAAGGGAATCAAGAAATCCAAAGATGTGCTGCATTGGAAAAATCTGCTGCAAAAGACCATTTAGAATATTCAAAAGTAAAGTTGGCGGCTTGAAGACTAAAGTGGGCCTGACCCAAGCCATGGTATTTTGGATCACATCATATGTGTGCAAAAACTGGAGGGTGAATACGGAAGACAGAAGAAGAATTGATACCTTTGAATTATGGTGCTGGAGAAGAATGTTGGATGTACTGTGGACTGCCCAAAGAACAAATAGATTTGCCCTGGAAGAAGTACAACCAGAGTGTTGGAAGCAAGGATGTTGAGACGGCATCTTATATACTTTAGACATGTTGTTGGAAGAGGTCAGTTCCTGGAGAAGGACATCATGCTTTGTAAAGTAGGGAGTCAGTGAAAAAGAGGGAGATCCTCAACAAGATGGATTGACACAGTGACTGCAATGATCGTCTTAAGTATAAAAATGATTGTGGGCATGGCGCAGGACCTGACAATGTTGTTTTGTTCTGTTGTGCATAGGGTCATCATGAGTTGGTACCAACTTGAGAGGATCTAACAACAACAACAACATTTCAGTAGCCTTCTACCTTTCTGTTTTGGTGAATTACCTTTCTTACATTATGGACTGTTTTTAGTGCACTGCTCTCTGCACTACTCTTGTTTCTGTGATGATCTTTTGATGTGTCCACTCGCTAACAATCCCCAAGTGTTAAACATTAATCTAGCTGTTTCTGTGAAGATGTTTTTTAGGTGTCATTACTGTCTATAATTTGTTGTACTTAAGTAATATCCTTGACCAGACCATCTAGGTGGGCCTGATTTAGTCAGTTGAAAGGCCTTAGGAGCAGAGCTGAGTCTTCCTGAGGTAGAAGAAATTCTGCATGTGGACAGAAGCTTCAATTCATACCAGACTGTTTCGGCCTTGGCTTCCTGGTGGCCTGCAGATTTATTTCTCATTTACTTAGCCAGACCTGATAGTTGCATAAGACAATTCCTTGCATTAAACCTCTCAATGTGTATTTCCTTCTGGTTTTGCTTTTCTGGCATAGCTGTTGCTGATCCATATCTGCTTACTTGATTTCTCACTATGAATACAAAAGGTATTCTGTAGTAGCTCTGATATCCTGACCAGACCTTTCTTTTTATTGCCACGGTAGACCCCAGGATTGGCATGACACTAGCTTTGTCCAATTGGTACCTTTCACAGCATTTTTCCCTTGAGGACAGTAACATAGGAACTCCTAACTTTCTTTCCAATAGAAATGTTCTGATAATATCCTTCAGCAATGCCTCCTCCTCGTATTTTTGTCTTAGAGAATATAGCTGTTGTATTCATTTAATAAATTTTCTTTTTGCTTGGTTACAACAAAATTGACTACCAAGCCCATTTGTATTTCTTGCATCAATAAAAGTCCTAAACTAATGCAGCCCTTGACCATTCTGACAGACTTGACACTTAGATATTGTCCATGGAAACCCTGATGGCATAGTGGCTAGGTATTGTGTCTGCTAACCAAAAGGTTGGCAGTTCGAGTCTGCCAGGAACTTCTTGGAAAAGCTATTGGGTAGTTCTGCTCTGTCTTGTAGGGTCACTATGAGTCCAAATTGACTCAAGGGCAATGGGTTTGGTTTTTTTTTCAATATCATCTAAACCCTGAATTCCTAGAGTATGTCCGAAGAGAAAACCCCTGAAAGGGCCTGTAATTATAACGACTCTACTTAGACATTTGTATTAAGGTGTGGAGTGGGAAATCTATCAGTATGTCAATGATTTCTGGCAGAAAACCAAACAACAAACCAAACCTACTGCTGCTGAGTTGATTCCAACTCATAGTGACCCTATAGGACAGAGTAGAATTGTCTCATAGAGTTTCCAGGGAGCACCTGGTGGATTCGAATTGCCAACCTTTTGATTAGCAGACATGGCACTTAATCACTATGCCACTAGGGTTTCCTTCTAGAAGAAGTAACACAATAAAATAATATCGTAAATAATATAAACATTTTAGTTCAGTTTAGCATATCTGTTGAGCCAGGACCTTGTGGAAATCCAGATAAATGAGGAAAACACTATGTGAATTGTGACACAAAGATTGATAAGAAAGGTGTTAGAAAATGAAGTAATCCATGGAATGTGTCAAAGGACACATTCCGTCGTGGATTGAAATATGTCCTCTCAAATTGAGTGTATCAGTTTGACTGGGCCATGACTCCCAGTGTTGTGTGGTTTCCTCTATTTGTGGTTGTAATTCTGTATGTTATAATCTCTGCCTTTGGTTAATGGTGCAAGATTGGATTATATTAAAGTGGTTTAGGTGGGACTTGCTGTTAGGTGCCACTGAGTCGGTTCCGACTTATAGTGACTCCCATGCACAGCATTGAAACAGTATCTATTCCTATGCCATGCCCACAACCATTTTTATACTTAAGCCCATCATTGTAGTCATTGGGTCAGTCCATCTCCTTGAGGGTCTTCCTGCATTTAACCAACCACCATGTCCTTCACCAGGGATTGATCCCTCCTGGTAACATGTCCAAAATATATGAAATGCAGTCTTGCTATCTTTATTTCCAAAGAGTACTCTGGTTGTGCTTCTTCCAGGACAGACTTGTTTGTTCTTTTGGCAGCCCACAGTACATTCAGTATTCTTTTCCAACACGACAGTTCAAAGGCATCAGTTCTTTCTCTGTCCTCCTTAGTCACGATCCAGCTTTTGTTGTATTGGTGATGTGATTGAAAATGCTGTGACCTGGGTCAGGCACACCTTGGTCTTCAAGGTGACATCTTTACTTTCAGTACTTTAAGGAAGTCATTTGCTGAAGATTTTCCCAGTGAAATGCTCCTTTTGATTTCTTGACTGCTGCTTCCATGGGAGTTGATTGTGGAACCAAGTAAAATGAAATGTGGGACACCTCAGTCTTTTCTCCATTTATCATGATGTTGCTTACTGGTCTACTGTGAGTATTTTTGTTTTCTTTATGTTAAGGTGCAATCCATAGTGAAGGCTTTGGTCTTCGCTTTTCATCAGTAAGTGTTTCAAATCCTCTTCACTTCCAGCAAGCAGGGTTGTGTCATCTTCATAACGCAGGTTGTTAACAAGTCTTCTTCCAATACTGATGCCTTGTTCTTCTTCATGTAGTCCAACTTTATTGGATTATTTGCTCAGCATACAGGTTGAAAAGGTATGATAAAAGGATTTAGCCCTGACACATAACTCTCCTTAATTTAAGCCATGCAGTGCCCACTTGTTCTGTTTACATGACTGCCTCTTGATCCAGATATTCTCGTGAGCATAATTAAGTGTTCTGTAATTCTCATTCTCTGCAGTATTATCTGTAATTTGTCATGATCCACAGAGTCCATCCTCTGGGTCCTTTCTAGATAAAGCCAATCCCCTTAGATGGAACTTCTCCTTGTGGCCCATCTTTCCATGTAAAGAATTCCTGCACCATTGCACAAGAGCTGGTGGCAGGTACTCACTTTTCCAAGGTGGCATCTGCTCTGGGGTTGGACACTATGCAGCTAGGGCAAGGGTTGATACAGCCTAGTCATCTTGGCTTGTCCCTCCTAATGCAGAAACTGCTCAGACAGATGAATGTGGGTGGGGGATGGATGTTTGGCACCCAGAATTCTTGGCCTGCTGCTCCTGGAGTAGAGATTTCTGCAGGCAAAAGAGAAACCAGCCCTTTCAGATGAATCTGCCTAGCATATAGTTTCAGCCACGTGGGGAAGTAAGTATGAAGATGGTGAAAAATACCAGCAGTCTGTCGCTCTAAGGGTGAAACTAGAGCCTCAGACTGAAGCAAGGGGAGAGGGAGCCACTGTCTGTTGCCTGGGGTAGTGTGTCTGGGGTAGAGCTTCCATAATATGGAGATGAAATGAAGGGAGATAAGGGAGTGGGTTGCTCCTCAAATGCACAAGTTTTCACTCTTAAATAGACTCAGATTTTCTTGAACAAATGCTTCCCTATTTGTTGTAGTATACACTCCCAAAGTCTTCAGATGATTCTGTTGGAGATAGTTTACTCCAATCTGAAATGATTAGTGAGGTCAGCTCTTTAGACAAGAATGGACTGGACTCATGGACACAATGTGAGCGTGTGGTGTGTGTACTTTATGGTTTTATACATTTATAGAAGGCTGTCCTAGTTACTTTCTAGATGAGACAGAAGAGGGTGGAAAGGAGGGGACAGGTGCTTGTTAAGAGGATACTAGAAGTACAGAGTGAAAAAGAGGAATGTGCTGTCACAGTGTGAGGAGAGCAGAGTGGGTTGCAGATAGACAGGCATGCTAAATTGATTTGGATTATATGCTTCCACTTAATCATCATAAAAAAAAAAGAAAAAAAAAGTTTTCTCCAGTTAAATTGTTTGGCTGGAGAGTGTCTCCACTGAGCTCCTTGCTCTGCCCTTCTAGAAGTCTGGCCTCTCCTCTGTTTTATTTATTTCTTCACTGTCCAGTTAAATTGAATATACCCTACTACTATTTAAAACTGAGTGAATGAAAATGATTTCTGTCACATTCCCTCAGCATTACCTTTGATACCTGAAGATTTCTGAAAGATGTGCAGCTTGGGGCTGGGAATCATTGACACCAGCTTAATTTATCTTCCATCAAGGATCCATCCTTTCTGAAAAGAAGTCACTGAAAGCACTTACATGTGTAAGCACTAGTTTCAATGCAATGATTGATGGTGGTGGCCACAGAGGTAAATTAGGAAGTGTCAGATTGCAATTGGAGATAAGCTAGGTAGGCCGTCCCAGAGGGATCTGTGGGCACTTAGTAGAATCGGTTTTCATCTAGTAAGACAGGGGGAAAAAAAAAAGAAAAGATGATAAACGAGCTAACAAATTGGACCTTTGGGTTTAAAATAAAAGGTTACATGTCAACTAAAGAAACACAAGTAAAGTTTCAGAGTACATTTGTGGTAAATGTGTGTTAGTCAATATATTGAAAACAGGTTTGGGGACTGTTTTGAAGTGGAGAAAGGAAGATAATTGATGCACTGAGAGAGAATAACCTCAGAGCTTTCAGTCTTGTTTTGTGTGAGTCTCCCAGCATTCTAGAGGAGACCTTCAGGCTCCCAAATTGTTCTTTTAATCTTTGCGTACAGAGTGGTTGGCACTGCGACAGATGTAGGGAAAACCTCCATTCTTTTTGATTGAACAAATGAATGCAGAAACGGTTAATTGTTAGTCAGCATCCAGTCAAGGAGAAACTACACCAGTTATTGTAACACAGAAAATTGTATATAAGTAATATGAGCAATTGAAATGTTTGGTGTGCTGAGAAAAATAAAAAATCTTAAACGTAACATGAAGGCAGGAACTTCAGGCTGAGTTGTATCCCTTGAGCCTAGAAGTGTGGAAAAGGGCACCTCTGAACTGGCCCTCAGAGCTTTGTGGAGGAAACAGTGCACAGGTGGTACAGCTCAGGAATCACAATGAAATTTATTCCCAAAATGCCAGGGGTGGGTGTTGGTAGGCTAGAAGCAAACACATGTGGAGAAACCCACCATCCAGAGTTAAGGGATAAGAACTATAAGTTAATAAGAAAGGAAAGGTATCCTCTCCTTCCTCTGTCCGTCTAGTCACCACGTAGTGCCAGAACCTAATGGGGAGCAAAGTGGAGATGTCACATGCAGAGCCCAGTCCTAGCATCCCATAGGAGAGTGTGGAAGGGTATCTTGGACTGACAGACAGTAGCTTCGGATCTGGGATACTTCGCATTTTAACCTGTAATGTTTATGTAGGTCATACTTCTTTGAGGATTTCCTCCCAAATTGGAGTGGCTGAAGCAGACCCTCTTGTTAGAGTTAATTCAAATCTGCATTTGTGTCCAGGAGTCTTTAAGGAGCCGAGTGACTTCTAGATAAAGAAGACCAGATCTCTTAGATATCATTTGTCTATTGTGAAAAGTGTGATTTGGGATTCTCTCTATTGCTAGACTTAACAGAAGTAATGTGGGTTTTTATAGCCTGTACTTTCCTTTAAAAATTTCTCATTGAATCTTAGTTACCTGGAATTGATATAAGCATACTACTAAATTCATGGTGTTATATCTTCATAAGCAGGTCCATGCAGGGTCTCTGTCTTATTTCCTATTATTTCTTTTGTCACCTATGTCTTCTTACATCTCTTGTCCCTACTACAATGTATTTTATTATATCCTCTCAGTCTCACCCCTGTATGCTTTATGTGGAGATGTGGATATTTTTTGGTAAATACTAGCCTTATTAATAATAAAAGGAATTCAGGTTATATTTCATATGGCTACAGGACCCCTAAATCAACCAATAGTATATCCTGAATGTGCCAGACCAATTTTGAGGGCAAATGTTCTGTCTGTTGTCTCAGAAGAATATTTATAAATTACACTTCCAAACTTGAACACCATTATCAAGTTGCATCTCTCAAATTAGCAAAATGTAAAAATGGTAACATTTCTGCTTCTGATAAGAGAAGCCAACACACTTGTGTATTGCTAGCGGTGCTATAAATGGGTGGAATGTTTTTAGATAGTATTTTGGTAATAAAAGTTAAGAATCATAACAGATGATACCCTTTGTCTAGGTATCATCACTTTCACTAATATGTCCCATAGTGATGAATAATCAGTAGTATTAAAGGAAGAAGTCCAAGCTGCCCTGCATGCGTTGGTGAAAAACAAGGCTCTAGGAACTGACGGACTATCCACTGAGAAGTTCCAACAGATGGATTCAATCCTGGAAGTAGTCACTTACCTAGGCCAAGAAACTGTGAAGACAACAGCAACCAGGCCAGCCAACTGAAAGAGATCCATATTTGTGTCCATTCCAACAGACTGTGGAAATTACTGAACAATAATATTAAAATTACACACAAGTAAAATTTTGCTGAAAACAATTCAAAAACGGCTGCAGCAATACATTGACAGGGAATTGCCAGATTCAGAAGAGGACTTAGAACAAGGGATCTCATTGGTGATGTCAGATAGATGGTGGCTGAAAGCAGAAAATGCCAGGAAAATGTTGGCATACTTTTTATTGATTATACAAAGGCATAGTACTATGTGAATCATAACAAAATTACAGATAGCACTGTAAAGAATGAGAATTCCAGAATATGTAGTTGTGCTCATGTAGAAGCTGTATATAGGCCAACAGGCAGTTGGTTGGATATAACAAGGGAGCACTGCTTGGTTTAAAATCAAGGAAGTTGGGCCTCAAGTTTCTATCCTTTCACCATACTTAGTCAGGATGTATGCTGAGCAAATAATCTGGGAAGCCGGACTGTATAGACAAGAATACAGCCTCAAGATTGGTGGGAAACTAGTTAACCTATGATTAGTAGGTGACAACCTTGCTTGCTGACGGTGAAGAGGACTTGAAGCACTTACTGATAAAGACTACATTACCAACTTGCATCTGTCAAATTAGCAAAATTGTAAAAATGGTGACATTTTTATTTTCTTTATTTTTTTTATTGTGATTGAAAGTGTTCAGTCTGGTTTAAATTCACATGCCTGCCTATGTGCAGCTCCTACTGCTCTCCTTACCTGGTGACAGCACATACCTCCTTTCTGTTTTGTACAAGTCATATCCTCCTAACAATCCACTGTCCCCTCTTCTCCACCATCTCTATTCCTCTCTTGTAAGAGGCCAGTAGGACAACATCCTATAGATGCACAGAACCATAAAGTGCACATGTGATATGGTTGCTCCGTGTCACTGAGTCCAAGCCCTTCCTGTCTGAGGAGTTGACCTCAGTAATGATTTATGATCAGGGGCAGCACCAGGTCTAGGGGCCATTCTCCCAGGGGAACCCCCAGGCCTTTGGCCATCAATTGCGGTCTTTTAGTGGAGTTCTCAGGGTGCACCCCTTCTTATTCTCATGTTGCCACTGGGACACAACTTCGTGAGCCCCATCATGACTGTCACTGGCCAGGCATCATCTAGTTGTTCGGGTCGCATGTTGATGTAGTCACTCATAAAGATGGTAACATTTCTGTTTCTGATAAGCCAGCACAGTTATGTGTTGCTACAGATGCTATAAATAGACTGGATATTTTTAGATAGTATTTTGGTAATAAAAGTTAAGAATCATAAAGATGATAACGCTGTGCCTAGGTCTCACCTAGGCTACCATCAGGTTTATTCTGACTTACGGTATCCTAGAGTTTCTAAGGCTGTAAATATTTACAGGAGCAGACTGCCACATGTTTCTCCCACAGAGCTCCTGGTGGTTTTGAACCGCTAAACTTTTCAGTTAGCAGCCATCCACTGTACCTCAATTAAAGTCATCACAACTGGACCAATAAACAAGATGATGATAAATGGAAAAACTTTGACGTTGTCAAGGACTTCATTTTACTTGGACCCACAAACAGTACTCATGGGAGGGAGCAGCAGTCAAAAAAAATCAAACAGTACCTGGCTTGAAACAAATCTGCTGCAGAAGACCTTTTTCAAGTGTCACAAAGCAAAGTGATAAAAATGACACTTTGAGGACTTAGTTGCATCTGGCCCAAACCGTGGTGTATTCAGTCACCTCATATGGTAGTGAAACCTGGACAATGAATAAGGAAGACCCAAGAAGAATCAGTGCCTTCGAGTTATAGTGTTCATAGGCAGTATTGAATATGCCATGGACTATCAGAAGAGTGAACAAATCTGCCTTAAAGAAGTACAGCCAGAATGCTCCTAGAAGAGAGAATGGTGAGGTTTTTGTCTCACATGCTTTGGGCGTATTATCAGGAGAGACCAGTCTCTGGAGAAGGACATCATGCTTGGTAAAGCAGAGGATCAGGGAAAAAGAGGAAGCCCCTCCATGCAATGGATTTATACAACAGCTGCCAACAATGAGAATGGTGCAAGACCGGGCAGTGTTTCCCTCTGTTATGCCTACAAGATATAACCTTTAAGTTCACAGACTCATCCTAGAAGAAATGCTGCATACCTCATCGCTGAATATCACAAGACTCCCCTTCGAAATACTCTCCTTGGGAAGCTATGCACCAACGCCAGCATCTAGTCCACCCTTCCAGGCAATTTTGAAATTCTTTCTGGAATGGCCATCAGAGTTGTCTTTATTATTCTTGATGCTCTGAATATCATCCAAATGTCTTCCTTTCAGTATTTCCTTTATGTTTGTGTAAAGAAAAAGTCACTGGGGGCCAGATCAGGTGAGTAGGGAGGGTGCTCTGATGCAGTTATTTGTTTACTAGTTAAAAACCCCCTTACAGGCGGTGCCTCGTGAGCCTGTGCATCATCGTAATGCAAGAACCACGAGTTGTTGGCAGAAAATTCAGGTCATTCTCATCTCTCTCATGTAGGTTTTTCAGTACTTCCAAATAGTAAACTTGATTAACTGTCTAGTTGGTACAAATTCATAGTGAATGATTCCTCTGATATCAGAAAAGGTTAGGGACATCACTGTAACTGTTGATTTGGACTGACATAACTTTTTTGGTTGTGGAGAATTGCCTGACTTCTGTTGTGCACTTTGATGCTTAATTTCAAAGTTGTGTTGGTACACCTATGTTTCATCACCAGTAATAACACAGCCCAAAACATTATCTTGCCTCTCCAAAAGTTCTTGGCAAACTGACTGTCCTTTGCTTTTATTTATTGATGAGTTTCTTTGGGACCATTTTTGCACACACTTTTCTCATGCCAATATCTTCAGTGAAGATTTTCCTAATTGTTTCTCTCTCGAGGTTTACATGGTCTGCTGTGCTTCTCACTGTCAGCCAACAATTGTGACACACAATTCAACAAATATCTGCAATGTCTTCATCAGTTTTACTTGTTACTGGTTGCTCTGACCTCTCTTCATCAGTGATGCTTTCTCTCCCCTCAGAAAAACATTTAATCACTTCCACTCTTGCCAAGTTTAACAAGAAATTTAATGTTTGTTCATTGGTCTAATTTAAGCTCTGGCTTAAATTGTGACAGCACACAAAAACAACAATAATGAACTTCACTCAGCGAGATACTGCCACGTGTCGACATGAACACAGCTGTGAGGCGCTGATATACCAAGGTTATGAAACCCTACCGAGTTTCTATGATGCTGCCATCATAAGTACACGGTGGCAGGTTCACAAACTTAATTGTCGACCTTGTACAGTAGCTATGAATTGGAACTAACTCAGCAGCACCTGACAACAGCAATAACAACAGTGTAGCTTAATGGTAATAGTAAGTGCAGTAATAAAAAATGAGATCCTAAATGCTTCCATCTGCTACCACATGAGGATCCTAGTTAGTTTTCTGTCCTGTGGTGGTTGAATCTAGGTAGGCTACTCTTAGAAGACTGTATGTTGGTCTGAAGAAGTACATTGATTTCTCAGGGGAGAATGCATTATATTTAACATATTTAATACAACATTGGACCTAAAAAAACAGGATTCTGATTTGTTATTTTGTCGCCTAAAAGAATTGGAAGTACTGCATGCCTAAAGACCTATGTGAGAATACAGTTCCTGAGAAAGAGAGTGAGCAGAGGGGTGATCAAGACTTGCCATTCATGGAGGCAAGATTTGCTGTTGCACTTCCTCTCCTCACTGCCCATGTTCTTTTCCTTGTCCTTTCTGTGCATTTCTCCCACAGCATAGTAACCAAAAGCTTGGAAGTTTGACTGTTAGAATGAGAGGAAAATTTATCAGTACTTGGAAGGAGAAAATCACAGCTGAATCCAATATCTCTCGTAGCATATCCATGAAGTCCTAAATCTGCCTTTAAGGGGTGTTGGGAATTGGTGTTGTTCCCCTTGTGTTAGGTAATGCAAAGCCCACGGTAATGAAGTGAAATAAATCCTGGGCCTTTAGAAATTGTATCTTAACATAGATACACTAGTAAAATGTTTGGAAATAATTACGAAATAATGAGTTTTGTGTATTATTTTTGCTTTTAATGTAATTTGTGTAATTGCAAACTTATTTAATTTTATTTTTAATAGTGCCAGTGTATAAATGGCTCATAAACACCTTGAAATTTTAACAGTTAGCTCTTGTGAACCAGTGTGACCCACCTCCTGGAAACCACTAGATATTATGCATGGGAAGGTGGGTTACTCCTGTTTTGAGCCAATACTAGTAGTATCCTTTCTTCTGCCAGACTACCTCTTTATCTGAGTTAGTGGATGCTGAAATGAAGGGTTAGTTTAATTGTATGCCAAGCCTAATTAGTGAAGCTCAGGCCCCAAGGTGGGCTTCTGTCAGATCCCCATGCTGACCCTATGTTTCTGTGCTCTGAGCAGCCTACGTAGAAATCAACTATAACTTAAGTCGTAATACCCCATTAAAAGTGACAATATGAAAACCTGCTTAACTTTTTTCCCCATGCTTGCACCATGTCCTTTGACCAGGGCTGGATTATCTAATAGGAAAGGCCAGCATGACGCTTACCTTGCTTACGAGGTCATTTGTAGTGAACAACTTCACATTTTATACCACATCAAGATTCTGCATCTAGGTATGGCTGGCATCTTTTCTCTCTCTCACCCCTACAGCACCTTGCTATAGAATCAAACTCTGTTTTCTAATTCACAATCCCTGGGTTGGAAGGATGACCCAGTAAGCAAGGTAGGAATGGACTGACTTAGTAATCTGTAGTGGAATTTTTCACTACATATGATATGGTGAGCAAAGTAAGCACGATACCTACCTCGATGCTGTTATTGTTGTTAGGTGCTACTCAGTTGGTTCTGACTCAGCAACCTTATGAACAACAGAACGAAACACTGCCCAGTACTGTACCATGTCCACAGTCGTTTTTATGCTTATGCCCATTGTGGTAGCCACTGTGTCAGTCCATGACCTTGAGGGTCTTCCTCTTTTTCTCTGACTCTCTACCAAGCATGATGCCCTTCTCCAGGGATGGATCCCTCCCCACATTGTGTCCAAAGTGTGTAATGCAGTCTTAACATCCTTACTTCCAAAGGAATATTCTGGTTGTACTTCTTCCAGAAAAATCTGTTTGTTCTTTTGGCAGTTCATGGTATGTGTCCTTCTCCAACACCACAATTCAAAGGCGTCAGCTCTTTTGTATTCTTTATTCCTTGTCCAGCTTTTGTATGCATATGATACAACTGAAAATACCTTGGCGTGGGTCAGGCACACCTTAGTCTTCAAGGTGACGTCTTTACTTTGTAACACTTAAAAGGGGTCTTTTGCAGCAAATTTTCCCAATGTAATGTGTCTTATGATTTTGTGACTGTGGTTCCCGTCTGCATTGATCATGTAAGCAAGTAAAATGAAATCCTTGATAACTTCAGTCCTTTTTCCATTTATCAAGATGTTGCAATAGTTGAAGCATTCATCCATCCTCTAGCTCCACAAAGTCTAGAGTCCATGAACATTTGAAATTCTTTTCTACATTTTCCCCCTTTGATCACGATTCTTCTATAGAATCCTCTATCAAAATGTTCCCTAACAGTAGCTAGACTCCATCCAGTTCGTTTTGTCTCACTGCGAAGGAGACAGTTGTTCATGGAGGCAATTAGTTACAAATTCCATATCTTGCTCCTATTCCTGATTCTCTTTCTACTTCTGTTATGTGAGGTGGATACAGACCAATTGTTGTGCTTTGGGTGACCATATGCAAGCTTTCAAGACCCCAAGCACTATGTAAGTGGCTAGGAGGTAGAAGAGAAGCACTAAACATGTTACTAGGCCAGTTACTTGGTACGTTCTATGAAACTATGACTTTAAATCTCTAGACCAAGGAACCACTGTGAGGTGTTTAATTGTATATAACCAATCTCAGCAGCTACACTTCTTCTCATTATTTGGTTCTTGCTGCAAGTATGGAAATTCTGGTGGTGTAGTGGTTACGCGCTACAGCAGTTTGAAGCCACCAGATGCTCCTTAGAAAGTCTGTGGAGCAGTTCTCCTCTGTCCTATAGTGTTCCTATGAGTTGGAGTTGACTTGATGGCAGGGGGTTTCATTTTTGGTTTTGTTTGTAAGTGTATCTATTGTATGATGTTTTCCAGTTCGGCTTTTTACAGGTGGACAACTTCTTGACAATAATTATATAAATCAGCCATACAACCCTACCCCTAATTGTAATTTTTCCCTCACAGTTAACCTCTCTTCTTTGTCCTGTGCCTGCTAACCACCAGGAAACTTCGATATCTGCACTTTTGCCTTTTCTTGTCTTTTTATATAATTGAGGTCATCAATAATTACCCTTTTTGATGTTTTATTTCACTCAGCATAATGTCTGATAGACTTGTGAGGGGAAGTAGAAATCAGATCGCAGGGAGGGACAACTAAGCTGAACTTAGCCATTAGCGAGAGGAAATTTGTTCTGTTGGCTTACACTTTGTGACAGCATTGAAAGAAGGAGGAGCTGTGGTTCCCCGCAGACCTCCTCTGTGGTCTACGTGTCTACATTCCCTGAAGTAAAGGGGCTATATGTAAATGACAAAAGTGTGTCACTAGAAGTTTCCTGGGAAACCTTCTCAAACTGTTAGAAACTTAGTGGTCAAACTAAAAGCTCTGGATTATTCCAGTACTCTGCTATGGAACTGTGCTCTGAGAACTGGCCACAAGAATATGGATATTAACTTTTCCTCTGGGGTGGAGGAGAGCCCTGGTGACGTAATGGTTAGGAGCTCAGCTGCTGACCAAAATGTCAGCAGTTCAAATTCGCCAGCCGCTCCTTGGAAACCGTATGGGGAAGTTCTAATCTGTCCTATAGGGTCATTATGAATCATAATTGCTAACTGCAAAGGATTTTTTTTTTTTGGTTTTGGAGGAGAGGAAAAGCAAAAATTCAAAGACAGATAACTATGTCAGCATTACTTGAAAGAGCAGACATCCCAAGAGGTACTGCAGGTCAAGAACTAGTTGGAGCGCTTGCCCAGGTTTAGTACAGTCTCAGTGGTGTGAGGGTCAGGACAAGTGTCAACTTGTAGTTATCAGTCACAGCAGTCACTGGAGGAGAGGTATGGTGACAGCAGTGGAGGCACTGAGGAGCCACTGGCTGTAGCTAGGCTTTTATGTTACAGGTGCTTCCTTGCTGTGACAACCAGAAACCGAAAACGAAAGGAAGGGGTAGGCTTCTGCTAGGTAACGAGTAGGGGCGACTAAAGGAACGCATAAGGACAAGAAAAATACTGAAGGTAACTTCCCAGAACCTGTAAGTTGGAGGATCCAAGAGACATGTTGATCATGTATATTTTATTTAATGGTTAGTAGAACTAATTACAATGCTCTGTTTTCTGTGTTATTACGATAATGAATTATTTACTACTTCCATTTCTTTCCTGCTCCAATGAACAGAACACATATACAAGTGTTTTAAGCACATTTTCCAAGGCAAAAAGTTGGAAACATTTCTGGTGGTCATGTTGTGCCTTTTTTGAATAGAAAGTGTCCGTTGAGGAGATGCAGTTCTGGTGACAAAGTACTGGGAATTTCACAGTGAGGTGGAATGGGAAATGGAATATGACACATACATTTGAGATTTTTCTAAAGAACCCAGATGGAGGCAAGGCATAAGCAGCTCTTATTTTCTTGGGTTGGATGGCTGAGAATGGAAAATTTTTACCAAAACAAAATTCTGATAAAAATATGTGGCATTAATTAAATCTCTTAATGAATTCTACTCAGCATTTTACAAGTTTCTGAATCATAAAGCACCTAGATTAAAGATGTTGTACTCACATCTGAACTTTAATGAATTTAGAGCATGAGGATGCTTGATGAGGCCTTGGGAAGCATGTGATTCTTCTTTGGCCGATGTAGAAAACGAGGCATAAGAAGTTCTCCTGTCTCAGATTAGTCTCCCTAGGTGTAGATGGTAGTTGACATGTTGCCTGGAAGGATCAGTTCCTGGAGAACATCATGCTAGGTAGAGTGGAGGGCCAGCAAAAAAGAGGAAGACCCTTCACAAGATGGATTGGCACAGTGGCCGCAACAATGGGCACAAGCATAAGAATGATTCTGGCCATGGCACAAGACTGGGCAGTGCTTCATTCTGTTGTCAGTAGGGTTGCTATGAGTCAGAAGTGACTCGATGGCACGTAACAGTAACAACCACAGGTGTAGATGCCTGAGCGGGAATAGAATCACAATCTGTTGAGTTCTAGTTGGCTGTCCCTTTCCCCTTCCACACCCTTCAACGGTCCTTATCTGAACACTGACTATCCTTTGTTGACATTATCCTTAGTCACTTTTTTGTAGCTCCTGACTGCTTATCTTTGACTTCAACCTTTTTCTGGCTGCTTATCAGAGGCAAAGTGGTAATTGCCTTCTTAGCACACAGTCTATTCTCCTGTAAAGGCTAGACTGAGAAGGGGACTCAATTTCTCAATGTCCTCAGACCTAGTAGTACTTTCCATAGAGATTCTGCCATTCAGAATCAGTCCCTTTAATTACAAACTTTTATTTCCCTAGAATCATTTAGTTCAGACTTAACTGGACCAAAAGCTTATCAGTTCAGATCCACCAGGTGCTCATTGGAAACTCTGTGGAGCAATTCTGCTGTATCCTAGAGGGTGTCTATGAGTTGGAATCAACTCACTGGCAGTTGGTTTGGTTTTTTTCCTGGAGGAAAAAGTTGCAAAGAGGCTTTAAATAAAACCCCACAGATACTTCTCATCCGTGAGTGATGTGATTGGTGACTGGTAGCATCTAATCACATTTAAAAATCACTGGAGGAAGAAATATGTCATACATGGAGAACACAGGCCGTTAGAGCCAAGGACCAGATGCTGATTCGAATTCCAGGTCAGTCACTCTGTACAAGTCCTGGGCTAGAGTCGCATCAATAACCTGGGACACATTTTTCCCTGTTGTAGGGTAATATGATGGAGTTATTAACTGTTTTTTCTGCGGCCTTGTCAAGATAGAATGAGAGGGCCCAGCAATCCCCTGAAAAGATGTGCAGCATCACTGGCCATTATGGAGATCAAGTAAAAATCACAATGAGTTTCTACCAGGATGGCTAAGATAAGAAATAAAAGTGAAATAACCAGTATTGGCAAGAATGTGGATAAACTGGACCACTCATCCCTTGCTGGTGAAAGTACAGAATTAACAAAGCCATTGTGGGAAATTGTTAGACAGTTTCTCAATAAGTTAAATATAGAATTATCACGTGACCCAGCAATTACACTACTGGGTCTATATACTTAGGAGACTTGAAGGCAGTGATGTCAACAGGCATAAATAAGCATACCACATACCTAGCAGCACTAGTCAGCACTTCCACAAAGTAGAAATAACCTAGCAGTTGCATGAGTAAATAAAATGTGATAGATACAATGGAATATTACACAGCCATAAAGAGAAATGGAGTCCTGATGCATGATACAATGTGAATAAACCTTGAAATCATTTTGCTTAGTGAAGTAAGTCAATCACAGAAGGAAAAATATTATGTAATCTCGTTCACATGAAATACCTACAATAGGCAAATGTAGGGAGGTCAAAATTTTTTAAGTGGTTACCAGTGGTGTAAGAGAGAAGAGAGAGGCAGCCATTGTTTGGGAAACATTGAATTTCTATTTATGGTAACAGATGCTGGTGATAGTTGCTCAACATGATTAATGTATGTGGTATCATTAACTTGTACATGTAAAAGTAAGAACTTGGCAAATGCCTTGTTACATAAGCTTTTTGTGCAATAGCAACAAGATATGCGAAGACAAGAGGAGTGAGTATTGGAAAGACAAAATAGTTCTCACAGTGTGGCTTCTGGCTTTCCTCCCTGTAGCTCCAGAGGCCATTAGGAACAGCAGAAAGTCTCTAAGGGAGGTAACTTGTGGTTGCCTGGAAATATCATGAAGACTTCTTCCCACCCTATTCATTGATTTATCTAGAAGTTTACTTACCAGACATGGGAGTCACTGCTGAACACGGGAGGGTACTCCTTAAAGTTTAAATGGTCATAATCTGAGCTTTGGGGATCCAAAGCTCAGATTCTGTTTGTGGATGCCTTGAGTCTCTGTGTTGACACTATCAATAACCTTTGATTGAAGCGTAGTTCATTTTAGCTGGTCTTTGGGTGTTGGCATCTGTCTCTGTTGCATCTCCAGGTGACATGATTATAGCTGATTTGCCGTATTTCCTGAAGTTTACCGTGACTGCTGCTAGGGAACTTAGCCTTCTTCCCACGCTGCCTGGATCCCTACTCAGCTCCGTTGTGTGCTACTGACCCTTTTGTGACATAGACAGGTGTTTCATATGCCTGCCTGGGTTGAACTTTCCAGTCCTTAGCCTGGGCCTGGGAATCCCTTGTACTACAGTATAAGCACATCAATTCTCATTTCAGCTACATCTTACATCAGCCGTATAGTTACATGGGAATTTCTGGATCTTTGGCATAGTGGTTAAGTGCTATAGCTGCTGACTAAAATTTTAGCAGTTGGAGTCTATCAGGAGCTCCTTGGAAACTCTATGCGGCAGTTCTACTCTGTCCAGTGGAGTTGCTGTGACTCAGAATCAACTCAATGGCAGTGTATTTCTTTGCCATGCTACAACAAATGGTAGAGAAGGAGGGAAACAATATTTGTGAACCACACATCTAGACATCACACTCCACAAATAATGCTTATCATTCTCATGCTGTGTTGAACATGATGCAAAGCCAAGCCCCAGTTTCTATGCTTTTGGATTTTCTGCCAAGCTATCTGGGATTTTCTTGTTGTTTTGTTGTTGAGTTTCTGTCTTCCTGAGGTTTCTGTCATCAGGTATAAACTGCTGCTCTAGGTCCGTGCTTGTGTATTAGGGTGCTGAATTCCAGTAAAAGCAATAACCTTACTCTTATCGTATCCCTTCAGAATTTCTTCATGAAATTAATTGGTGACTTTTTACAGAGGCCCAATTGTTGTGTTGTTAGGTGGCTTTGAGTTGGTTCCAGCTCACTGCAGCCCTATGTACAAGAGAAAAGAAACACTGCTCAGTCCGGTGCCATCCTCAAAATCACGGTTAGGCTTGAATCCACTGCTGCAGACACTGTGTCAGATCATCTCGAGCATCTTACTCTTTTTCACTGACCCTCAGCTTTTTCCAGTATGATGTCCTTCAGGGACTGGTCACTTCCTGATAACATATCCAAACTAAGTGAGACAAAGTCTTGCCTTCCTTGCTTCTGAGGAGCATTCTGGCTGTATTTCTTCCAAGACAGATTTGTTTGTTCTTCTGGCAGTTTTGTGGTATATTCAATATTCTTCACTAATACCATAATACAGAGGTATTAATTGAGGTCAGGAACTTGAGTTTTTCCTTCCTCTGTGACAGGAGTTCTTCCTCCATCAAATTATCTCTTTTTGTAGAATAAAATTGTCTATGCTCAGACCTCCAACCTTTGCTCTAGATATGTTAAATGAAGGGTTTGGAATTTTGCAAACTCTTTTGTCTCTAAACAAACTCTGGCTTTCAAGACTGTTTTCATACTATGGACTCAAGAAAAGATGTGTATTATTTTACCTTTAAGGATAACAATGATTTCTTTATTTGCAATGGGCAGCATCTTACTCCCCTCAAAATTGTAAAGAAACTATTACATCAGAAGCAAGAGGCAACATGACCTTTGGGGATGGGGGATCCATTGTTTTAAATATCTCAAAATAGAATCTTTAGAAGAACAAGAGTCCTATTTCATTTCTGAATGCCTAGTGCCTAGCTTAGCCTCTGCTACACAATGGTCATTCAGTAAACATGAGCTGGATCCGACTCGACAGCCGTTGGCTTGGCTAAACATGGCTTGGAGGTAATGACCATGCCCTTAGCTTTTATGTGAATCACGCTTTAGGTGATATTGGTGGATAAGCCAGTTTATGTGAAATCAACTAGATGATTCTACAAGTAAATGAAACATGTCACTACCGGACCTGGCTTATATGTCTCCCAAGCTTTACTAAGCTCCCCCTAGACCCTGGCCCTAGGTTGTGACTTCATCGTATTACAGTGGTTTCTGAAGTGTAATACCTGTCTAAGCACCATCAGCATCACCTGGGCTCTTACTAGAAATGCAGATTTTCAGACCCCATCTGAGACCTTCTAAAGCGAAAGCTCTGGAATCTGGCCTAGGAATTTTCATCACAACAAGTCCTCAAGGAGATTTAGCCCTGTGCTGAAGTTTAAGGATTATTGTCCCACCAACTGGGTCTAGCTCAGCTTCCCCCAGGGGGTGGAGGTCAGGATTAACCATGGCCCCATTGCACCTGCCAGCTATGGGTCTTATGTCTATTCTACCTGGATTTTACTGAACCAGGTGCTCTGGCTTTTTAGAGTGCCCAGGTAAGAAACTGTTCAGTACTCAGGGAGTTGAGGCCTTATGCAGATATGTGGATATAAAAGTCAAAATCTGTGCATAAACTCAGTAAGTTTAATCTTCTTGTGCTTGATGTTGGGGTTAATTTAAGAATGTATAAGGATAAAAATGTAGCCCCAGGGCTATCCCAATGCTCAGGCCTCAGTGAGACACCATTCTACAGTAGGGACTGCTTATCTGACCCCTGATTTTTGGTAAGTGAGTCCACAAAGTTTTGAATTTCATCATTAACATGTTTTAATCTAGACTTGCTAAAGAAAATAAAAGAACGTCGAGTAACTAAAACCTCACTGTAGAATGTACTAAAGTTTGCCTAGTAGTTCAAATGAACATGATTATAAGCTTTGTCAATTTGTAGTGTATTTTCATTAATGAACTGGTGAAAACCTTAGGGGAATATCTCTACATGTTGCCCACTTCATTCTCTTTCTGGTTTTCAGTCATCCACTGAGTCTCTTCTCTGGCCTCATCTGTTCAAAATCCCAAGATACCTGTGTTTGAAGGATTCCCTTGTTTATTCTTATTGCAAAGGCATTTCAGTTCTTTGTCAGCAGTGTTCAAAGTTCCTATTGATGATACAGCATCTTCAACTGTATTTGCACAGCTCTGTCATCTAATTGGAGCCCTGGGGGTATAGTGATGAAGCCTTGAGTGCTTATCAAAAGGTCATTAGTTAGAAACCACCAACATCTCTGTACAGCTATTCTAAGTGGGTGTCTTAACTAGGTAGTAACTCACAGAAAGATCACTTCTTTTCCTTTTTCCAGAAGAAAGTTCACAGAAAATTACAAATGAGTAAAATAGTTTTTAAATAAAAAAACCCATTGCCTTCAAGTCGAGTCCGAATCATGGTAACCATATAGGTCAGAGTAAAGCTGCCCCATGGAGTTTCCAAGGAGTGCCTGGCGGATTTGAACTGCCAACCTTTTGATTAGCAGACATAGCACTTAACCCACTAACCACCAGGGTCTCCCCAGTTTTTAAATGGGTAATTTAAAATTGATTCTGTGTTAATAGGAGAAGCGACATACTCTTACAGCTTTGTGTGAGATGGAATCTTGGTACATAAATATTATAGGCAAATGCCATGAAATCTGGTGAAAGATGGCAAACATTTTTATTTATTTGGGAACAAGAAAGCACTAAACTACTCATTGCAGAAATTCAGACTAGCATTGGGAACACAGAGATCTTTCAGTTAATAGGATGCTGATTATAGCATGTTTTGGGAGACTTTCAGCTAATTGAACAGCACACTGAATATTTTATTGATAATTTAACTTTTTCAATTGAATATTTTTGGTGAGCTAGTAATACATTCAGAGATTTCTTATGTGTGTGAGCTGGCAGAGCTCTTAGCCACTTTTCCATGGATTAGGAAGAAATTCTGACTATGGAAGGATGTTTTTTCATGTAATCCAGGGACTCTCATGAGCCTCTATTTGTATTGATCTCCAATTCTTTCTCCTTTTAGATATTAGTTCCAAATTTTCAAAATGATCCATTGTGTAATTCACTGAAATGGTTGTTGTCAAAGCCTTACTCACTGAAAATCCTTCTGCAGAATCAGCCTTGTGTCTCAACCAAAGAATCCTGTTTTCTGCTAAATGGCAAGGAGAAAGCTATGTATGTCCGTTTTCCTAAGACTGACTGGTTTTACACCTTTGAGTTGGAGAAATTAGGTTTATGTCCCTATTCTTTGGCACGACAGTAAGAAAACCCTTCACTTCTGATTTTGAATGAGTTGTGGTTATATATAGAGTGTGTGTGGTTACTGTCCCACAGTGCCAGAAACTGGGAGTTTAAGCAACAGAAATTTATTCTCTTATGGACTTCAGGGTTAAAAGTCTGAAATCAAAGTGTTGACAGGGCCACGCTCTCTGAAGGCTCTAGAGGAAGGCCTTGCTTTGTCCCTTCCAGAGTCTCGTAGCCCCAGGCATTCCTTCCTTGTGAGAGCATAACTCCGATCTTTGCCTCTGTCTTCACGTGGCTGTCATCTTTGTGTTTCCGTCCCTGTGCTGCTGCTTTTTCTTTTTAATAAGGACACTAGTCATACTGAATTAGGACTCACCCTACTCCAGAATCACCTCATACTAGCTGATTACATCTGCAAAGAACCTATTGCCAAATAGTATCATATTCATAGCTACTGGGGATTAGACTGGAACATATTTTTGTGAGGACTACAAATCAGCCTCTGACAGTGTGCGAGATGTCTGTGCACTTTACTGGGTGGCGGCTAAGGAAAGCATAGTCTCTCACATGCATGCTGACCTGAGTGAATAGATTTGTGGAGACAAGTGAGTTGACACAGAGAAGACTGGCCATGACTTCTCTGGGTCCACTCTGGAACAGTAGGTGGTTGTTAGAAGCTCTGGCTCTGGAGATAGACAAACCTGTAACACGCTAAGTGTCTCTCACACGTCCTAGCTTTGTGACTTTCCCTCCCTCCCTTCCTCCCTCCCCATCTCCCTCCCTCCCCCATCTCCCTCCCCTCCAACTCTTTCCCTTTTCATTCTTCCCACCCTCCCCCTTCCTCCTACTTCCCTCTTCTTTCCCTCCCTCTCCTATAGTACTTTAGGTGAAACTTTACAAAACAAATTAATTTCTCATTCACTATTTATACACAAATTCTTTTGTGACATTGGTTGTTATCCCTACAATGTGTCAATACTTTCCCCTTTCCCACCCTGATTCTCTGCTTCCATCTGCCCATTTTTCCTATTCCTTCTCGCCTTCTCACATCACAAAAAAATCCTGCTTTCAAGGCAATTTCAACTCATATTAACCCTATAGGAGAGGGTAGAACTGCTCCATAGAGTTTCCAAGGAGAGCCCCCCAGATTCGAACAGCTGACCTCATGATTAGCAGATGTCACACTTAACCACCACACTAGCAGCTTTCCATTAAAGAGGATAATATAGATAAGAAATGAAAAAAAACTTGGCAGAGTATGTGGCAGACAGTAAGCATGCATTAAATGGTAGCAATGACAGGAGGAGAAAGAAAATTACCCCACACTGAAAGAAAGTTTTTGAGGCACATTATCTTACAGTGTTTCATGAGAAAGAGAGAGAGATCGGGTGATGGCAGTCTCCCCTTTTGTAGACACTTCAGTCTGTACATGTAACTTTATTAATCCTTTCTGTCCACTTGGTCTTAGGGGGACAGAACAAGAAGTGGACTGTTTTGAGAGTCTGCTGCCAATTGGATGTAAAAGTTGAGGAAGCAGGAATCTATGATGACTTCAAGTTTTAAGTTGATGCCGTGGTTGGTCCCATTTACCAAAAGAATAGCACGTAGGTAGCAGCAGGTATTTGGGAAAGAAAATGCATTTGTTTTTGACTTAATTGAGAGTAACAAGAGGGATTCAAAATTTTCCTGTCCAGGAATGAGTTAAGATTGAATGTATCACTTCCCAAAAGTGCGTCAAAAAGCGAGGATGACTTTAACTAGTGGTCAACAGGTAGTTCACATGTGCTCCATTTGGATGTAAACGTGGAAGAGGAAGGCTTTCCTTAATATAGTGAGGTGAGAAGAGACCAAATCCCAAACCAAGCCTATTGCTTTTGAGTCCGTTCTAACACAGAGTGACCCTATAGGAAGAAGTGGAACTGCCTGCTAGGGTTTCCAAGGAGTGGTTACTGAATTCAAACTGCTAATCTTTTGGTTAGCAGCTGAACGCGTAACCACTATGGCACCAGGACTCTGAGAAACACCAGCTACCTTCTAAACCTGGAATAATGTTGTAGCACGGATTTAGCCATTATGAAAATACTCTTCAACATGTGCTATTCAGATTGTTAGTTTACATTTAATCTTTACCAGTTTCCTTCAAATGGGGACCGTGCCCCATAAACATCTACCTATGCCTGCTACCGTCAAGTCAATTCTGACTCATAGCAACTCCGTAGGACAGGGTAGATCTGCCCCATAGATTTTCCAAGGAGTGTCTGGTGAGTTTGAACTGCTGACCTTTTTGTTAGGATCGTAGCACTTAACCACTATGCCACCAGTGTTTACACGCCCCACCACTCCTTAGAAGTTGTACATTAAGATTGTCCATAAAGGATAAAAAAAAAAAAATTCCAACCCACTGCTGTTGAGTTGATTCTGACTCATAGCGACTCTACGGTACAGAGTAGAACTGCTCAGTAGAGTTCCCAATGACTGGCAGGGTTTCCTCCAGAAAGGATATGGTTCCCTAATTACAGCCATCTCCTACACTCATTGATTGTTAATACCATTATGATTTGCTCATCAATAAGTTTAGTGTGCATAAAAATGTAATTACTGTTTGATTTGGAAAATGCAAAATGTCAAACTATAGTTATCTAATGTAATAAAAAATTCATAATAATAGAATGCCTCATGTAAATTGAGAGTATTATATTCAGAATAATGTTATAGAAAAGTAATGTCTGGAGTAATACAAAAATAACTAGAATATTAAAGGTTGATCAGCTTTAAAGTTGATCAAGAAATATACTTGGAAAAGAATGCGTTAGTATTAATAATTCTTGGTTTGATCCTGTAATTTGTAAACATACTGTCTTGAGGCAACATTGAAATCAAAATAACTTTTTTTCAGCAGGAATTTGAGAAGCAGTCACCATAGCGACCATTGAATAAGGACTTCCTTTTTGTCATCTGCTCCATTTCCTTAAACCTTCAGCAAAACTTTGCAAGGTAAGAATCACAGTTCTCATTTTATTAATATGAAACAAAGCCTCAAAAAACCTAGATAATATTCCTGTGCTTACAAAGTTAGAATTGGCAAAGCTAGATTTTTTTTTTTGGCACTGTAGCTAAAAGTTTACAGAGCAAATTAGCTTTTCATTGAACAGTTATAAAACATAAATTGTTTTATGACATTGGTTGTCAAACGCATGTGTCAACACTCTGCCCTTCGACAGGGCAGTTTCCCTGATTTTGCTCCATCCAGTTTTCCTGTCCCTTCCTGGCTTCTCATCTTTGTTTTGGGGCCATTGTGTCCATTAATCTCTTATACCTCATTGAACTGCTACAAAACGTGTTCCTCACATGTGTTACTGTTGGCCCAACAGAACTATCTAATCTTTGGCTGAAGGGTGGACCTCAGGAGTGACTTTAGTACTTTATTTAAAAGGGTATCCAGGGGTCACACTCTGAAGTAGAGCTAGAATTGGATGTGTCAGACCCCCAAGTTGATGTTCTTTCTACTTAACCTCTCCAGTCAAGAATTGAGCTCATCAGACTAAAGTCTGGTTGAAAGTCACAAAGCACTTGTTCTGACAGTTGCTATTTGGTCGTTCTTTCTGGAAATAAATAGATAGATGTATTAAAAAAATGCTATTGCTGTTGAGCTGATTCCAGCTTGTAGTGACCCTTTAGGATGAGTAGAACTGCGCCATAGGGTTTCTGAGGAGTGCCCAGTGAATGTGAACTTCCATCCTTTTGGTTGGGGACCCCAGCTCTTTACCACTACACCACCGGGGTTTCCACACACACACATATATGTATCAGTTAGTGTCTATGATTCATTTTCTTCTTTAACTTGTTCCTTTGCAGGGTATGCCATTCAACTGTTATAGTCCATGTTGTCTATCTAATAAACAACTTCTATTTAAAATGAGGTTGAAGTCAACTGGAACACTGAAGAACACTGATACATGCTGGTGGATGAGAGCACAAATTTAACTCCTAAATGAGAAGTTATGACTCCATTTGATACAAGATATCAATATTTACAAAGTTCCAGTTAACATGAACCAACTAGACCATGAGTGTACAAAAAAAAAGGAAGAAAATAAAAAGTTAACCAACCAGTGGCAGGGAGACCAGATAGACGTAGAGTGCTATAGTGTAGGTGTTGTCATGTGGCTGTGGCAACAGAGAGGAGAAATCACCTATCTGGACTTGGGGTGGCGTCTGAAGAGGTGCCTGACCTGCATTTCAAAGTTTATGAAAGAGAGAAGCTATAAGGAAGGATTCTGAATATAACAGTAGAAGCAAAAGGTTGGAAAGTGAGAAAGCAGCTTCATGTATGGGTGTATTGGTTTTTCATTATTTAAGAGAGTTAAAAACTAAAGTAGCATGAAATTTTAAAGTTGGAGGCAATCCTAGAATTCCTATAGTACAAATTTCCCCCAAATGAATAATTCTTACTTTAACACGCTAGTAGTTTCACTCTAAGCAATGTTCTTTCCAATTATGTTTTTATGTGTAATTAATGTAATCAGCACTCTCAGAAAGTAAGAAAGTCAAAGATGTAAAGAGAGGCTGCAGTCTCAGAAGATACTCCTCAGAGAGTGAGCTTTGTTTTGTTTTTGCATTCCCCGCAGTGTATAAAACCTTCTTTGGGGTGAGGTAGGGATTCAGTACCTGTGAGCTGACTATCAAACTGGCACCCTGGAAGCAGTCCAATATCAAAAGCAATCCTTTCAGTGACTACGTGGCATATAGCCTGGCTCATTTTTGTACCATTATTGAAAATGACAAGTATGCGAACTGAATACCCAAGCTGATTGAGGCATTTGGAACCCCTTATAGCTTTCTGTAATGCAACCCATTGGTGATCCTATAATTTCCTGCGTTGTATTTTTGTTGATATCATATGTTTTCATTAATGGATGCCTGTTGAATCATTGAGTGTGTCTCAATTTTTGATAGGTAGTACAGAGTTTTTCCTTGCCCGCTCCTGCAAGCCTATCCTAAGTGTTTAGTGGTACGCACAGCTTACCACTAATTATACCCTCAGTCTCCCAAGGGATTATTGGTACACACATTTAACAAATAAAAAATTTGAAAATTTCTGTTTTTCCTGTCAAAAATTCAGATGCTTCATACAATGTCCCGTAATAACTAATTTGCCATTTCCAGTGAACACGAAGGCCTCTGCCCTGTGTAGCACACACTGTCTATAGGACTGCAGCTTCCCAATAAACTCTAGGGCGTGAAAAAGGTCGTGGTCGCTGTATGTGTACCACCAGGCACCAAGTTGAAGGAAAGCCACAGACTTTTTTGTAAGGGTCACTGTATAGTGATTGGCTTTTAGAGGAAATTACCCAGTAAGCTTTGCTTATATCAGGGTAATCTCAAAGTGGGTAAGTGCTGAAGATACTAAACACCAATTGTATAAGAAATCTCTTTTTATGTAGCCTGGCACACTGGCAAATAGCTTAGAACTATGGAAGTTTTAGGGGTAAAAAGGTCTTTATAAAGTACAACACTAACTCCGATTCCTTTTTTTTTATTGCTGATGAGAAGACTACCGCTCAGAACATTTTCTTCTGTCTGGAGAGTTGATTTACTTTGTTAATTTTACTGACCAGCAGGCAGTCACTCTAGTTTGGTTAAGAGAGACCCAGCTCAGAATACATAACTGACTTCCCAGTCAGCACTTTCGTACATTTAGAAAAGCCCAGTGTCCTTCGTTAAAACAAGAGAAGAAGAAAATAAACTTGGAGGCACGCACATTATGTGTGCTCTTGAATATTTGTCTGTGAAATATGTATATTCTTCCTAGTAGGTTTACCTGGCTTAACTTACACTGTATTTTTCATAGTAAGGGGACACAGGTATTTTCAAAAGACCCACCCAAAACCCACTGCTGTTGAGTTGATTCCAACTCACAGCGACTCTATAGGGACAGGGCAGAATTGCACCATAGGGTTTCTGAGGAGCACCTGGTGGATTTGAACTGCTCACCTTTTGGTTTGCAGACATAGTGCTTAACCACTATACCACCAGGGTGTCCTTTCAAAAGGCAGTAAGAAAAAACATAACAGAATCATTAGTGATAATTCATGTTTGGCCCATCCTGAATTCACCCTTAAAATCAGCCAAAAGAAGATATTACCAGGTTTGAAAATAACAGTATTCTAAGAATAAGCCAATTCATTCTTTTCCCAATGAGACGATTAAGGTGAAGTCTTAAGCCCTCTATGTTTATCCATTCATTAAATATTTATTGAAAGGCTGCTTTGGGGCATTCAGTGCATGTGGAATCCAAGAGTGAAAAAAACATTCACCTATTGCTGCTGTCATGGAAATATGACCTTGAAGTAATACAGATAAAATCTGTTTATTAATTATTCATTCACATGTTACATATGTACATCTCATGTCACATACATTAATAGCATACCAGTTTAGAATATTCCTTTCAATCTGACATTTCAAAACCATTGTATTCAGAAATTTTTTTGTCATCATTGTAGCCATTTTTAAAACAAGTGTCTAATGGTTTTATAGAGCCAGAATATGGCCTTCACTTTTATCTAAAGTGAGACTTGATTTTATGCTACAAGCATTATTTGCATAGCAACAGCACTATGGTGTTTTCATTCTTTGTGTATATACATGGTCACTACAAGGGAATTATTGACTATAGTGCTTTTTAACATGATTCTTGAAAGATGTCTGTAATGACATCCAATTACAGCAATGGTGATGTCCTCTTCCTAGGATGAGTCATGAATTTGTGTTAAATTTCCTTTTTCTGTTTTACTGATTGTGTCTAATGACCTCTCCAAACCATTACAACCACCACAGACTGATATTATTTTATGCTAATGGTTTAGTGGTAAAATTCTTGATTTCCACTCAGGAGACGTGGTTCAATTCCTGGCCAACGTACCTTTGGTGCAGGCCTTGCTCCTCCGTCAGTGCGTGTTGTTATGATGCTGAGCAGGTTCGAGAAAATGAAAGCCCTGTGGGTCGCAATGGTCTGATCTTGTTGAGCATGACCTTGCCATCAGTTGATGGGAAATAACAATAACATCAGCCTTCCCCAAGCAGTACTTTATTCCTCAAAAGTGAAGGAATGGATTAAGTGTCCCCAGGTAGTAATATAACTTCATCAAGACTGAAGTAAAGGTAACTCCTTTTCCAAGACAAACTTTTGTTCCAAGAGAAAACTTTGAGGAAACATTAATTCACTGTATGTTCATGCATATAGTAGAAATATCCATTCTTCTAAGTGTACTTTCTTTATGAGTTTTCCGTTTTTCCCGCATCAGTCCTCTGGAATTCTCTTTCACAAAGGACATTTTCAGATGTAGTTCCTTGTGTGTCTCTGTACCTTTAGAGTAATTCCAACTTTAGACTTATTGTTTTTTCATTGAAAAATCTGGGGCTCTCTTTCTCAGTGTATGATGGGTAAGAGTACATGGTAGACGTCACTCAGTACTCACACCGAGAGATCGAGGGGTTTTCACCTGACTGAATGTGTTGTTCATTTGACAGAAAGATGGCCAGAGTCAACAGCAGCTCATATGCACAGCCACTGGAAGCACTGTTTTCAGCATAAAGCCTGCCTGGGATTTTTCCATAAGTAGATGTTTCTAGGCCATCTGCTAGGAGTGATTTAGAGATGTTCTGAATTCGTTAAACCTAGTGTCCTGAGCCGGAATTTGCACTCCACATGCTTAGTAGGCTTGACAGGAGCTCCTTCCATCATTTTTAAAGGATGTTAAAGTCAAAGAAAGGAACTGTCCATCATTGTGATAGGTTGTCCTAGGACTCAGCAGAAAAGGCAAAGTATGAATGACACTTTTTTGCCAACCTTCATTCTGATGGTTGATCCATCATAGTATAAGTGTGATGAATCAGTCTTCCAAACTCCTGTTCTTTTTGACAGACTTTGCTTCATTAACATATGGGTATACAGTAAAATTCTGTGATCAGGACTGCTGAAACCAAGTATTATTATGTGTTTCTGATTTGGAAAATTCTACAGAAAATTTGAGAACAGCAAGGGGGCATTGTTCCTTAAAGTATATGCCTTCTGCTTTATCTCAATATATAATTCAGCCTTAAATAGTCATTGTCAAAATACATTGCCATGTTGCTGAGATGTTATGACATCTTGTTTTTCTACAATAAGAATTTTGCATATATTTTCTTCTGTAAATATCTGTGGCTTAATGCATAGAGGCACACAATTTTATATTTCATAGAATTATTAGTGGTCCTTGTATAAAATAGTGCAGATTTAGGTACATAACACAGAATGAAAGGTATTCCCCCCCCCCCCAGTCATAGTACTGGTAAATTGCTTCATAACCTGACCTTGGTAGAATAGCTTCCTTTGAATTGATAACGTGTCTCTTAGGCTTATTGTGAAGGCAAAATTGTAAGTCAAATGGTTCACACAAATTAGATTTTTTTGTTTTGCATATTTTGAATTATGTTAGAAATAACCTTACATTCTTCTCTCCTGTTTTGCTATAGAATCAAAAATAGCAAAGACTATAATTTTTTAATACAAGAAAGCAGTGCAGATTGGTTGCAAACTCCACACAATACGTGATGACTTTGTGTCAAAGCAATTTTCTCTCCTGTGTGTAGAAAAAAAAAGACTGAAAATGTTTTAAGATTATGAAATAGATAAAGAAAAAATTATACCACTTTTAGAGGGATGATATCAACAGATAAATATGATAGAGCAGAAAAATGAATTAAGTGGACATACTGAACCTTTTATTAATTTACTACTGATCCTTTCAAAACCCAAAACCAAACCCACTGCCACAGGGTAAGACAGAGTGGGACTGCCACACAGAATTTCCAAAGAATGTCTGGCAGATTTGAACTTACGACCTCCTGGTTAACAGCTGTAGTGGTTAACCCACTATGCCACCAGAGTTTCCTCAGGGGCTCTGATAAAACTCAGTAGTTATACTCAAGGAGGAGTCAGTGTATGGCCTGCACTGATACTACAAGGTGCTACAATTAAGTCTGCAAACTTAACTGCATACCTCATTGCCAGGTATCACTGTGATCACCTTCAAAATACTTGCGTTAGGAAGCCAGGCACCAATGCCAGCACCTAGTCTACCCTTCAGAGCAATTTTAGAACTCTTTCTGGAATGGCCGTTGTGTACAGTGGCACAGTGACAAGTTCATGAACTCAACTGTATAGTTGCCTGTGAGGGAGTTTTTAGACAGTAAGTAAATAGCTGTATTGGGACACCTTCCCTGCTTACCTGTTCCGGTCCCCAATGACTTTTCCTTTACCTGAAGATAAATATTGAGAGGAAAACATTTAGATGACATTGAGTACATTAAAAGGTAGTACAACAACAGCTCTGATGGCCATTACAGAAAAAGAGTTCCAAAATTACTTTGAAGGGTGGACTACTGACTGGTGTCACTGCACAGCTTCCCAAGGGGAGTACTTCGAAGGTGACCATAGTGATATTCAGCAATGAGGTGTGTAGCATTTTTTCTGGGCTGAGTTGTTGAACTTGTTGGACCTCGTGTATTCAGAAATACTTTCTCATTTTCTGAATTCCTGTAGCACTGGTGTTTCTGTTGCAGTAGTCTAACATTCCACCCTGTGTTAAGGTGTTCAAGTTCATAATCTGATGTTTCCTACCAGACTACATATGCTTTTAAGGGTTAGGGTTAGGATTGTGCCTTATTGGCTGCTGTACCTCCTGAAACTGCCCAGTCCAGGATCTTCTGCCTGGTACATATTGAGGTCACATGGTTTGAACATCTGTATTCACCAGAAGTAATATAAGAAAGGAAATAAAGGCACTTTTTAGGAATTTAACAAGAGCAGCAAAAACCCAACCATTAGCCCAGCAGAGAAGAGTTAAGACTGAAAGCTATGGCCTTGAAAAATGCCGACCAGATTCTATTCAATTCTACTATGACTAGCCCAGCAGTATGGAACTATGTAATACAACAGTTCTTCATCTGTTTAAATTGAGCTCTCTTTTTGGTCTTACTAACTTTGACTCCAGTGTCTAATGGAACTAATGACTAGACATGTACTTCCCAATCATGTCTGATGATAACTCTTGCCTGGGGCTTTGCTATTTGAAGTGTGGCCCATTGACCCCTACCTTTGATATTTTCTGGGAACTTGCTAGAAATAACGGGCTTTAAGGTTATCACTCTAGATCTACTGAATCAGAATATTCAGTTCAATGATTCCCAAGGTTGTTCTTGTAGATCTTGATGCAGTGGATGTTTTCTGCCAATCTACATTTTTAGAATTACTCATTTTTTTAAATCATAAAGAAAGTTTATAAAATACTAAGACAGTCCAACAAAGAACATATGGTTTCAAAAGAAGACCTAATAAGTTTACCTCTTCTTACACAGTTCCAAATATTATATAGGTAAAAGACAAGGTTCAAGAAAAAGAATAAATGTTATGGAGTTTTTAGGCCTCACATTGATGACTGGTGTATTCTGTGTTGTGAGAGCAAACTTACATTTAGCAAGTAACTTTTTTTTTGCTTTAACTTTAGCTCTTTTGATGGAAAGTTTCTAAATTTCTAACATTATATTTTGTACTTCCTTATTTATGCAACATAGTTCATTCCTTGAGAATGTCATTACTGGTTGGATGTGCATATTTGTGTAACGATGTTTTAAACCAGAGCATCCAGGGCAGTTTAGATGTGTACTGACATCCATGCCTATAAGGGATGATCCAGACGGACAGAAAGTATATCGTAAGCATGTGCCCATGCACACACAGGTTGGTAATTGGCAGGGAGCTGATAGCTCCGTGTCCAGCTGAAGGAAACGTCCGGTCCTGTGCTCTCCTCGCAGTCATCTGTTTGTTCAAGTCTATTGTTGCAGCCACTGTCTATTCTTGGTACCTTTGAACCTAGGAGGCTCATTTTCTAGCATTACATGGGCCATGGGCCGGATCTTCTGTGGTGGTCCATAGGGTTTTGATTGCCTCATTTTTGGCAGAAGATCCCAAGAGCTTTCTTCCTAGTCTATCTTAATCTGGAAGCATGAAAGCCTCACTGAAACCTTGGGTGGTATGTGAAATCCTGGTGGGGCAGCATCCAGCTTTGCAGTGACACACAAACCACCACAGGATGACAAACTGAAAGATGATTCATGTGCTTCAGTACATGCGTGTACACATGTATTCACACATACATATGTGTGTGTTCGTATATCAACACAGAACATACAACATGACTTACTCAACTACTTGCATCGAAAGCTTGGAGGAATGAATGGATTTAAAGTTAGCTTTCTTCTTTTTGGTTTTATAAGCATTCTAAGACTCTCACGATAAATTGAGTCATGTTGTTGTTAGGTGCCACTGAGTTGGTTCCAACTCATCGCGACCCTGTGAGCAATGGAAAGAAACACTGCCCAGTCTTGTGCCATGTCTGCAATTGTTTTTATGCTTAAGCCCATTGTTGTGGCCACTGTTTCAGTCCATCTCATTCAGGGTCTTCATCTGTTTTTGCTGACCCTTCACTCTACCCAGCATGATGTCCTGTCCAACTTTCGCATGCCTATGACGCAATTGAAAATACCATGGCTTGGATCAGGCGCATTTTAGTCTTCAGTGTGACGTCCTTACTTTTGAACACTTTGAAGAGGTCCTTTGCAGCAGTCATACTTACTGCCACAATGATGAAGATTAGGTCTGAATCAAATATACTGTGAATTATCTTACAGTCGGGCCATAGTGAAAGTAATTCCTTCCAAGGCAGTTCAGTGCACTGAGGTGAAGAGAGAATTCTAGTGATGCAGGGAACTTCACTGGAAAGACATTTGGAACTAAAAAGCTGTTAGCACAGCCAATACTGTAGGAAGTTTGATCAGGAGAAAAATAATGATCTGACAAACAGACTACAGAAACAATGCCAAGGAGTGGTTGTAAACAAAAGTCACCTCTTCTGTAAAACTTGTCTCATGTTCTCCAGCCTGCAGTTCTTACATCACAAAGTGGCTTCAATGCGATGGCAGGAGTGTTCTGCGTGAGTTTCTGGTTTTGAATACTGATACCTTAGCGCTGTTGCAGAAGTTTGCTTCAAATCCTACAGTGTGACATAAACCCTTCCTTCCCCATCCACATGTATTATTGCTTATCTGTACTTGTATTCTGTACATACCTAAAACATGCTTTCATTATTCTCTAATATATACATTTATATAGAAATTTTAATATTTCAACTTCTTTGAGTAGGGACCATAGTGTTTAGATCCCATATACATTACTTATGAAATATTAGATGTTTAATAAATCATTTTCCCTAGATGTAATGAAATGGAGATATGTTATTTGGAAGGCCGTAATGTGTTTCACGTGTTTATTCAGTATCAGTTGTACGTTGTGAATTGACCAACATGGTAGGGATAAAAGGTAGATGTGATTCTTCCTCTTAGACAGCTTTATTTTAAAGATGGAGAAAGGTGAGAAATATTGTACAGAGTGATCAGTACTCTGATAGAGGAAAGAGAGAGCATATCAGCAACCAAGCCAGTACCAGGGATCAAGGACATTCTGCAGTTTAAGAGTTCCCTTAACAGGAATCTCAGGGACAGTAGTAGGAGTTAGAGAAGGTGGTGAGGGAAGACTTGCAGACAGAGGCAAGAGTGCACACAAGTTTTCTTGCAGTCAGGGAGAACGTGGCAAGTTCGAAGACCTAAAAGAAATTCAGTGTGTTAGAGTGCATGTTGTTAATTGCTGTCAAGTTTCATTGTGACTATGGGTGCAGAGTAGAACCATTCCATATGGTTTGCACGGATGTGACCTCTCAGAAGCAGGTCACCAGGCTCCCTTCTCAGGTGCCTTCGGGTGACTTTGAACCTCCAACTTTTTGGCAGGCAGTTGAGAGTGCTTAATTAAGTACTTATGCTACCTAGGAAGCCCTGACATTTGTATTGCCCTTCAGTATTTATTATTATCATGCATTATCTAGTCTGTCACCACAGCCTGAGCTGACACTAAGAAATCAGGGTTAATAGGGAAGAAGGAAGTTCTTGCTCAGAATTACAGTGCTGTCCCCATTCTCCGATGCTGAGTTCACATTCCTTTCCATTGATGCTGCACACATTCAGATATATTGCCACTCAGTGTACCTGATGTACTAGAGTGTCCTCAGAATATGATGCATTCTAGTACTTTCTTTAGCAGTTACCTATTTTATGTGAGAAAATGCCTTTTCCTCCACGTGCATGTGTGAGCATGCACATACATACACAGAAAGATATACGTGTGAAAGAAAGACTGTTTCCAGGGACTTTGAGATGCTCCTACCTCGGGGAGATACCTGGAGAGGTTAATTAACTCAGAATTGACAATAATTAAAATCTAAATGATAAAAAAGGAAGCTAGCTACAGGGTATTTTATTGGGCTATAAATCTCACAAAAATTACAGACTTAATGGGTAGCAGGAAATGAAAGAGCAGCATTTAAGCAATCTTACCCAAATTATAATTTCATAGAATTACATAGTTTTATTTTGCAAATTATTTTCAATGCTCTCTTTAGCCATTTTTTTTTTTTTTAATTTCATCTTGATGTTTAACTCTAAGGTAAACTAGAAGTTTAAATGGAAAGCTTCAAATTTCATGTTGCATAGATTATGGAAAACAGTCTAGTGAAGAAACAAAGCATTTCTGGGATAGACACAAAGGAACAGATAACCCCAAGGGTTACAATTTTATGGCCCTGTTGGGCAGTGACGTGTTTTTTGTTCTTCCTAATTTAGCAAACATATTTCAGCAGATGTTTCTAACAGATTACATACATCTCTGTTTCTTGAATGCAGTTTGAACCAGCTCTTCCATCCTGCTGGTTCTCTCATTTGTGAAATATATAAATCTTTGACACATATTCATTCAACATTCGCAGAATGCTTTTAACTTTTTGAAAACTATGCTTGACACTTGTAAAAAAAAGTTCTTCTTATTGGGTGTTTCTAAGGATAATGCAGGAAAAATGGGAAAGAACAGAGGTTAAAGACTCAAGGGTTAAAACTTGTTTACTTTATGAACCCCTCCAAAACCAGTGCTGTCTAGTCAAGTTTGACTCATAGTAATCACATAGGACAGAGTAGACCTGCTTGATAGAGTTTCCAAGAAGCACCTGGTGGATTGAACTGCCAGCCTTTTGGTTAGCAATGGTAGCACTTAACCACTGTGCCCAGGGTTTCCGTCTTAACAACAGGAATTCTGCTTCCATACCTCTCTACCATCCAGAATTCCCTGTCACCTTCACAAAGTAACCTCCTGGCTCCTCTTTTAAGAGCAACGAAAACAAACAACTAAAAGCAAGAGGTTATCTCCACAGCACATCCCCATACCTTTGAGAACTATAAATTTATGCTGTTTTACACAACAATTCATATATTCCCTCTCCTTTTTTGACATTAAAATATTATTGTCATAATTTGAATATATACCCTTAGATCAAGAAGCTAGGCTTATCTTGTTTTATAGCATCTTACCTGCAAACCTATACACACAAACACACACACATATACAGTCTTTTATGAACTACTGATTAATTTTCTTGGCATTCATTTACCTCTTTAACAGATTTCTATCAGAATTCTACACCTATTCATTCCCAATATTTCACGTCACAGAGCACACTGAACAAGAGCCTGTCTCTTGAGTAATATTATGAAAATATTGAGGGCTGTGTGGATTTCCTATCACTACACACTTGGTGGTATGGGACAACACAAGTTTATTATCTTACCATTCTGCTGCTAGATCTTAAATGGATCTTACTGGGCTCAGTGGAGGTGTGGATCAGGCTGCATGCCTTCTGGAGGCTCTAAGGGAGAATTCGTTTTCTTAGCTTTGCCAGCCTCTAGATGCCACCTGCATTTCTTGGCTTGTGGTCCCCTCCCATCTTCAAAGCCAGCAATGCCTGGCTGAATCCTTGTCATGCTGAATGACTGTGAGACTGACCTTCAACCCCCTTATATAACCCAGGATAATCTCTCCATGTTAAGGTCAGCTGATTAGCAACCTTAATTCTGTCTGCGACGTTCATTTCCCTTTGCTGTGTAGCCCAGCATGCTCACAAAGTCCAGGGATAGAGATGTGGACGTCTTTAATGAAGGCAAGGGTGAGGGTGAGGGTACTTTTCTGTCTCAGATGGTCCAAAGGCAAGGAAAACAGCTCAAAACATGAGAAATATGGAATATGTCTCACTGGATCACAAGATACCATATGAAAAATTGTAATGCCATTTATTGGCTTTAGTGACCTTTTAGTGTATTACAAAGTTTGTTAAAATCCACTGTTACTGCTGGGGATTTTCAAGCCGAGTTTGTTTTGATTTCACATTTTTTAAAATTAATGTTAGACAATTTTTTTCCCAGTATTTAGTGTGCATTTATTTTAAAATTTCCAAAAAATTAGAAAATATGGATTGTAATAGAAAAGTGAGCAAGAGACTTAACATTTTATTCTTTATATTTTTTAAAATATTTTTTTACTATGATTGAGTGAGAGTGTACAATCCCATATAAATTTGCATGCCCGCCTGTATGCAGCTCCCACTGCTCTCCCTGCCCGGTGACAGCACACTCCTCCTCTCCATTCTGTACATGTCGTATCCTCCTAATAATCTCCTATCCCCTCCTCTCCACCCTCTCCCCCTCCACCAGTAAGAGCTCAGCAGGGTGACATCCTCTAGATGCCTGAAACCATAAAGTGCACACACCACATGGTCATTCTGTGTTGCTAAGTCCAGTCCATTCCTGTTTAGACAAACATTTATTTTTTCTAGATAAAAATGGCATTTTATTGATGATTATAACTGGCATACAATATACCTGCTGTTGATAAAAAGATAAAATAATATTAGAGAAATATATACAGAAAAGCATCTCAATTATGATCTTGTTATACAGGGCAACCCCAAGAGCATTTTGGAGTATCTTTCGAGGTATTTTGGTATGTCTAAAACCCTGGTAGTGTAATGGTTACATGCTATGTCTGCTCACCAAAAGACTGGCAGTTTGAATCCTCCGGGCGCTCCTTGGAAACTCTATGGGGCAGTTCTATTCTGTCCTATAGGGTCACTATGAGTCAGAATCAACTCTGAGGCAGTGGCAGTGGGTTTAAAAACATACGATGGCATAGTGGTTAAACATTCTGTCCACTAACCAAAAGGTCAGCAGTTCACATCTACCAGGTGCTCCTTGGAAACCCCATGGGGCAGTTCTACGCTGATCTATAGGTTCACTATGAGTTAGAATTGACTCAACGGCAGCAGCTCCTTTTTCTTTGGTGACAAAAACGTACAGCAATTTCTATTTAAATAAATACAATTATCCTTTACCCATGCCAATAAATATAGGTCTGTGTCATGATTTTTAATTGCTTTATAGAATTTCTTTGTACGGTGCATCATTATTTAAATAACCTCCTATTGTTGAACACATCATTTGGTTCCTAATCTTCCTCTCTTGTTAAAATGCTGTGTCTAGAGAAATAAATTATTAACATTTTTGCACATACTAATTTGATAAGTTTCCTGTTGACTTCTTTTAGGATAAATTCTAGAAGTAGATTAAGTGATAACAGCTATCAATCTTTTTTTTTCCCCCTCAAGGACCTAAATGAAGAAAACAGCTTACAAGCTGTTTATTACAAGCTCTGTTTATTACAAGAGTTCTTAGTACAATAGCCAAGCCAAGTGCCATCGAGTTGGATCTGACTCATGGTGTGTAATTTGAAATAGAATGTATTTTAAAGGAATAGGAAGGCTTTTTGCCCCAAAACTCTAATACTTAGCTGACATGTTTTTGTGTTGTCCTATAGAAGACATGAGGAACGCTGGTGGCACAGTGATTAAGAACTGGGCTGTAAACTGAAAGATTGGCAGTTTGAGTCCACCAGCCACTCCTTGGAAACTTAATGGGGCAGTTCTACTCTGTCCTGTGGGGTTACTATGAGTGGAACCCACTCAATGGCAATGACTTTGGTTTTTATAGAACAAATTAATTTTATTAATATGTTTAAATTTCACTGTTATTCTTACCTTGAGTGTTGTACCATGAGTCCTGAGTCTAACACACTGTAAGATCCTTGCATAATAAGGGAAAGTGAGCCACACAAGAGAGAATTCCATTCTGTTTTTGAGAAGGTTGAAAGGTAGCTAAGGGCTAGTTTATGCCTTGAGTCATTTCTGTCACCTTTCTTAGCCAAACTTGTCAAAGACTGGAGTGGGCGAGATGATTGATTTCTTCCAGGTTTTAGCATTGAGTCTTTAGTGCATAGCACTAACTAAAATGACATTTTGATGTTGAATTGATGGTTGACATTATTTGTGTATTGTCCTCATTTCTGAAAAGACTCACAGCTACTTGACAAGAAAATTTTGAATATAGTAAGGCCAGAAATCACTATTCAGTCATGAGTCCCATGATATCCTCTCAGACAGTGTTCCACTGCATGTATGTCTGTGGTCCCATAAGATTATAACAGAGTTCAGAAATCTCTAAACAGGTGTAGGCGTCTTAACCAGTATGGGAATTGCAACAGCTTTCTGCCATAATATATGTATCCCATGTCTCTTGGCCAGGCAGGTGTTGGGGGCAGGGCAACACAGGGCAGAGTGACTCAGTTGCTTCTCCACACCCTCAGGAGTTTCTCAGGGTCTCTGTGCACCCCCTACCACCTGCACTGAAGTAGAGCTTCCTAGTGGTCCCCAGTAGTAAGTGGTGAACCTACTGTAGGAACCAAACATCCAGGTAGGCCTGCAGGATGCTGAGGCATTATGCCTCAGGAGTCCTCTAGTTCTAGGCCACTGTCAGAGGTCAGAACTGGAACCCAGGTTCTGGGTAAGTGGGTAGAGGTCTAAGCATCTGGATACTGATGACTGCTAGTTGGGTGACCTGGTGGGGTGGGGAGTGAGCACTCCTGCAGTGACCTAAGACCTTGGAAGGATGGATGTTTATGTGCAATTAGGCCGGCAAGGACGCGTCTGGAACAGGGACTGAAGTGTCCAAGCAGGAGGAGGTATCTGGATCTGCCAGTCATGTAATGATGCAACACACGTATGACCTATATTACCTTTCCAGATATATTAGCTGAAATACAGTACTATTATTACTGTACGTATATAGTATCTTGGCCATTGGATTAATATAACTACACTTAAAAAAAAAAAGAATTGTTGCCATCAGGTTAATTCTGACTCTGTAGTGATCCTATAGGACAGAGTGGAATTATCCCCTGGTATCTGCAAGGAGCACCTGCCTGGTCAATTTGAACTGCCGATCTCTTGGTTAGCAGCTGAGCTCGTAACCACTGTGCCAGATAGTGTCCCAAAACACAAATCCCATGGTATTCTATTTCATAGAAAATATCATAGATGTTACAGGACACATAACTGTATAATAAAAGTTGAGTTATTTGAGCCCTGTGCATCTGAACAAATACATTACACAGCTGTTGAGCATGGTATGTGGAATAATGCACATAAAATTGCCTACATAGCTAATAGTCTGTAGTCCCCATCTCTAAGCTCCTAAATCAAAGAGGAAAGGTAGGGAAACATTATAACACAACTTTGGGTGAAGAACAGTGCAGTCTGGACACAGACGTGAACTCCAGCTTCTTAGCATTCAGAGCAAAGAAGGCGGTACGGTGGGAGATGTCACTCATGCAGGTGAGTAGCACAACTCAAAAAAGATGTTTTTCTGATCATAAATTCTGAGTGAATTTTGTCCCAACAGTCTTTGTAAATGATTTCAAATAACCTAATCATATCTTTAATGACAATGCTGTAAAAACATTTTGTACTATATAAAAGCTTGGCTGTCGATGTTTTTTCGAAACATATCCTCTTCCTGGAGTACTAGAAAACTATTAGTATTGGAAAATATGTGTTAATAATATAATATAATATAATAATATAAATACATTGTTGTTGTGTGCTGCTGAGTCAATTTCAACTCATAGCGACCCTGTAGGACAGAGCAGAACTGCCCCGCGGGGTCTCCTCAGCTGTCGTCTTTGGGGGAGCAGATAGCCAGGTCTTTACTCTGCAGAACAGCTGGCAGGTTTGAACAGTAACCTTTTGGTTAGCAATCAAGTGCTTAACCAGTGCACCATCAAGAGTCTTTAGAAATATGTTAGCACAGACTTATCTCAAACTGACACCACCCTTAACCAATAAGACCTGGCAGATTACCTAGACAATGAACTTGAATGAGTTGAAAGGTGCCTGTGTATGAGTAAAGGACTTTGAAGACTGGTAACATATAACATAGTCATTTAGCTCCTAAGCACCCAGTCTAAGGCTAGGCCAAATTCATAAGACAGGGAAAAGCTTTAGGCGTTAAAATATTTACAATATTTACAGTAAAAATATTTAGGCATTAAAGCATTTACAGTATTTACATTAAAAATATTTATCGCAGCATTATTTTCAATAGGTAAATATCAAAGGTGGCCTTAGCAAACTAAAAATCCAGTCATGGGGAGTGAATAAATGCCAGTATATCTAACTGACAGAATTTTATGTATATATTACAAGAATGGCTATGAAAAATGTGTGGCTTATGAATATGGTCGTGTTAGCTGAAAAAGCAGAACAAAAATGGTAGATAGGAATCCCTGGTATAAACTGTCGTGGCCTCTGGATAGTTCTAAGTCATGCAGCTATGCACTGACAGGTACCTTGTTGTGTACATTGCAGTGAAGTTCAAATTACGATGAGAACCAACGATGATAAAGGAAGACGTCTAAGATGCACTCAAGGCATTGCCAAAAGACGGGGCTCCAGGAGTTGATGGAATACCAACTGAGATGTTTCAACAAACAGATGGGGCTCTGGCGATGCTCACGTCCTGTATGCCAGTAAATTTGAAAGACAGCTACCTGACCGACCAACAGGAAGACATCTGTATTTGTGTCTGTTTGAAAGACAAGCGATCCGACAAAATGCTGGGACTGTCAAACAATATCATTAATATCACATATAAGTACTCGACGGCACTTGGCGCCTAAGTAAAATTATCCTGAAGGTGATTTAAAAATAGTTGCAGCAGTACACAGACAGGGAGTGCCAGAAATTCATGCTGGATTCAGAAGAGGATGTACAACAAGGGGTATCGTTGTTGGTGTAAGATGGATCTTGGCTGAAAGAAGAGAATGCCAGGAAGATGTTAACTTGTGTTTTATTGACCATGCAGAGGCATTCAACTGTGTGGATCATAACCAATTATGGATAAGATTGTGGAGAATGGAAATTCCAGAATACTTGGGCTCATGGGGAACATCATACACATAGACCTAGAGGCAGTCATTCATATAGAGTAAGGGAATACTCCATGGTTTAAGGTCAGGAAAGATGTGTGTCAGCGTTGAGTCTTTTTCACTGTATTTATTCAGTATGTATGCTGAGCAAAGAATCTGAGAAGCTGAATTATATGAAGAAGAATGGACCATCAGGTTTGAGGGAAGACCCTTTAATAACTTGTGATATGTAGATAACACAGCTTTGCTTGCTGAAACCAAAGGACTTGAAGCACTTACTAACGAAGATCAAAGAGTACAGCTTTCAGTATGTATTACATCTCAAAACAAAGAAAACAAAAATCCTCACAACTGGACCAACGAGTAACAGCATGATAAATGGAGAAAAGTTTGAAACTGTCAAAGATTTCATTTTACATGTATGCACAGTCACTATCCATGGACGCAGTGGTCAATAAATCAAACAATGTATTGTGTTGGGTAAATGCACTGCAAAAGACCTCTTTAAAGTGTTAAAAAGCAAAGATGTCACTTTGAGGACTAAGGTACACCTGACCCAAGCTGTGGTATCTTCCATTGCCTAGTGAATTTGAAAGCTGGACGATGAATAAAGCAGACTGAAGAATTAATGCCTTTAAATTATAGTGTTGGTGAAGACTACTGAATATACCACAGACTACTAGAAGTGTAAACAAATCTGTCTTGAAAGAAGTGTAGCCAGAATGCACCTTACAAGTGAGGATGTCAGAATTTTGTCTCATGTGCTTTGGATGTGTTAACAGGAAGAAGAACATCACATCTGGTAGAGGATCTGTGAAAGAAAGGAAGGCTCTCGACCAGGTAGACTGACACAGCGACAGCTATAAGTTCAGGTATAATAACAATTGTGAGGATGGCACAAGACTAGGCATTGTCTCAAGCTGTGGCACACAAGGCTGCTAGAAGTGGGAGCCAACTAAGTGACACGTAACAGCTACAACAATGATGGTTAAGTTCCTAGAAGCTCATTGCATGCTATCTATGCATAGATGTATATTTAAATAAATCAAGGAAAAATGTACGTTTCTCTGTGAATTGATTGTGTGCTATTTAATGTATGCGTATACATTTTAAAATAAATCAAGGAAAAATGTATGTTTTTGTGTGTGTTGTGTGCTATTTAATCTATGCATGTACATTTTAAAATAAATCAAGGAAAATGCATGTTTTTGTGTGTGTTGATTGTGTGCTATTTAATTTATGTGTGTATTTAATTTATATGGCACATTCCTATTTGAATAATTCTTTTGCACAGAAGTATTATAGGTTTCTTAAAAGACCAGCAAGATTGTACAAAAGATGAACATTTCTCTTTTCTATTTGTCCTTGTAGTGGATATATTCTTTGTGACATCAAGAAGCTTTGTATTCCATTTAAATTTCACCTCATACATTAATTCTTTCATTTGTATAATGGGCCTGGTGGTATAGTGATTAAGAACTATGGCCACTAACCAAACAATCAACAATTTGAATCCATGAGTCACTCCTTAGAAACGCTATGGGACAGTTCTGCTCTGTCCTGTAGAGTCGCTATGAGTCAGACTTGACAACTTGATGGCAGCAAGTACAGTTTTACATTTAATGGTCGTTGTGGATACAGTGGTGAATGATACAGACAATATGTCTGTCGCAGTGGAACTTACATTATGTTAAGGGAAGATAGATACCAGCAGAGGGAAATACATAAAGAAATGAGATAATGTCAGAGAATGAAATTTCTGTGAAGGAAATAAACTATGAATTGTGACAGGGAAGAGCAGAGTTAGTCTCTTGAACAGTGACATTCTTTTATTTTACATACGTTTATACCTAGGGAAATATTAGAAAGGTGAATCTTAGCTGATGTATACTTTTCCGTGTCTTTTTTTTCTTTTCTTTTTTTAAATCTTAGACAATTGTTTGCTCGTCATTTCAGTAATAGCTTTAATGCTAAGGTTTAGCACCCCAACATTCAAACTGTGAAACAAACTTTTAGTTCTAGGGGATGTGGGATGTTTATCACAGTTTCAATGATACTTGCTGTTGTATATGATGCAAAATTCTGAAAACATTCAGGAAAGACCTTCTTCCAGTTATTTGTGATTGGATTTAGGTTCCTCTGGTTTGTGATGCAGGAAACCCTGGTGGCATAGTGGTTAAATGCTATAGCTGCTAACCAAAAGGTTGGCAGTTGAAATCTTCCAGGTACTCCTTGGCAACTCTGTGGGGCAGTTCTTCTCTGATTCATGAAGTCACTGTGAATTAGAAACAACTTCACGGCAGTGGGTTTGGTTTGTTTTTTTGATTTGTGATGGTAGGACCACCAATTCCCTGTTCAGCTAAAATTTGCCTTTATGGTATCGCCAAGCCTGTTTGAATTATTTTGCTCACAGGTGTATGTCATCACATAATCTGATTCTAGAGCAATGGAGTAACGTATTTTCCCATTTTACAAACCCACACAGCAGCCTTCTTATCATTGATCGTGTTGGTTGCATGCTCTTCATTTGCTTCCTTCTTGCCTTAAGGTAGAGTGCTCTTTATGGAATTGGTCAGTGTAATATTACAGAGAGGTGGGCTCATTATCTTCCATTCTTGATTCTTGTTGAGGCAAATCCTTGGCATTAATTTTCAAAATAAAATATTTTCTGAATTAAAAAAAAAAAGCATGGTTCATACATTGCAGTTATTTTTTCAACTTTTTTGGTGTTGTTAGCTACCATTGACTCAGCCCCTGACCTGTGGTGATCCCATATACAATGAACAAAATGCTGCTTAGCCCTGCGCCATTCCCGTGACAAGCTACAGGCTGGAACATTGTGATTGGTAGCACATTTACTGTCTGATTTTTCAGAATTGCACTGCCAGACCTTTCATCGTATTTCATCTTACTTTGAAAGCTGTGTTGAAGCTTGTTCAGAACTAGAGCAACACATAAACCCCAGTTAAGTGCAAAAGAAATTTTAAAAGTTGAAGAAAATTAAGTCCTAGAAGTAAATTATGAAATAAGCATTTCCACTGTATAAGCATGGTTGCAGATGAGCTTCCAGGGAATATAATCTCCCCCCAAAAAGATAAGTATTTTTTACAAAAATATCTCCAACGAAATACTAGTCAATTAGATCCAGCAATGTAGAAAAGTAATGGTGCACTATTACTAAATAAGATAATGTATATTCCAGATATGAAAGTCTGGCTCACCATCAGAAAATCAATATGATTCATGATTTTAACAGACTAAAGAACAAACATTGTATGTTCATAACAGTTGATGAGATTTAACAAACATTTAACAGAATCCAACACTCTTCATAATAAAAACTCACAGTATAGTGGAAACACAGGGGTGTTTTAGTCACTTAGGGTTGCTGTAACAGAAATACCACAGAGTGGACAGCCTTAACAAAGGACAGTTTATTCTCACACAGTCTGGTAGGTTACAAGTCCAATTCAGTACGTCCACTCCAGGGGAAGGCTTTCCCCCTTGTGGGCTCTCGAGGGAAGTTGAGTATCGTATCAGACTTTGTCCAGGGAGCATCTTGGTGAAGGAACCTCAGGTCTGAAGGATGTGTTCTCCCTGTGCTGCTTGCTTGATGGTGTGAGGTTCCCAATTCTCTGCTTGCTTCCTTTTCCTTTTATCTCTTGTAGGATGTAAGGATTAAGGGTGGGACAAGCCACATACAGTGGAGCAGAGAGGTGATCTTCCAAAGGGATTTACAGTCCCACACTAATCCTTTAACGTACAGCATAGGAAAATCTCAAAATGGAGGACAGTCGTAGAATACAGGGAATCATGGTCACGTGGCTATACCTATTTTGGGGGATACACAATTCAACCCATGACAAGGGGATATTCCTCAACCTGATGAAAAAATGAATCAGCAATAAACTGACATACTTAGTGATGAAAGACTGAATGCCTTCTTTCTAGGACTAGGGAACAAGACAAGGATGCCTGCTTTCACTCACCATTCTTTTCAGCATAGTGTTGAGTGTTCTACCCACTTCAACAAGGCTAGAAAAATATAAGGCATACAGATTAGTAAAAGAAACAAAAACTTTTATTTGCAAATGACATAATTGTCTATGTTGAAATTCCTAGGAAATCTACAAAAAAATCCATAGAACTAATTATTTCAGCAAAGTGTTACAATATAAGACAGCCATTAAAACAATGCATTTCTATATACTGACAAGGAACTTTTGGAAACCAAAATTAAAATATCATTTACAGTCACTCCAAAGAAAATGAAATACTGAAATATAGCATTTACAAAACATATTTAGGGTTTGTATGTTGAAAATTACAAAATGGTGGTAAAGGAAATCAAAGATGACCTAAGTAAATGGAGAGACATACAATGTTCATGGATTGCAGGACTCAGTAAAGGTACTAATTCTTCTCTACATGATATACATGATTGATGCAAGTTTAACAAAAATCCTATCAAAGATTTTTTTTTAGACATCGTCTTTAAAGTTTATGTAAAAAGGTGAAAGCTCTAGAGCAGCTTTTTTAAAATCTTGGAAAAGAAGAATAAAGTAGAAGGAATAACATTATCCAATATTAAAGCCTATCACGTAGCTGAGGAAGCCTGGTGGTGCAGTGGTTAAGCACTTTGCATACCAAAAAATCAAGAGTTCAAATCTACCAGCCACTCCTTGGAAACCCTACAGGACAGTTCTACTCTGTCCTAAACCAAAACCCAAACACAACCCACTGCCATCGAATCAATTCCAATTCGTAGTGACCCTGTAGACAGAGTAGACCTGGTTCATCCAGTTTCTAAGGCACACCTGGCAGACTTGAACAATTAACCTTTTGGTTAACAGTTGTAGCATGTAACCACTAGGCAACCAAGGTTTCCTGTCTTAGAGAATTGGTATTAATTGGAATCAACTTTGACAACAATGGGTTTGTATAGTTATAGTAAGCAAGACAGTGGTATTAGTAAAAGGATAGACACACAGATCAATGGGACACAACAGAGAACCAAGAAACAGGCACATACAAATATGATCAATTGATTTTTGGCCAAGGTGCTAAAGAAATTTCATGGTGGAAGGATAACGTTTTCAACCAATGCTGCTGGAACAGTTGGACAGCCATAGGCAAAAACATGGATCCCAACCTAAACTTCACCTCTTATTAAAAAATGAATTAAAAATATAATGATCATATGCTTAAATGTAAAGTGCAAAACTATAAAATGTTTTTTAAAAGAAGAAAAATCTTTAAATTTAGAACTAGGGCAGCGGTTTTTGTTGTCAACATCAAAAACTTGAGCCATGACAGGATAAATTGATACATTGGACTTTATAAAAATTAAGTTTCTCTCCGTGAAAGACCAGACCACGTGAAGAGGATGAGAAACAAACTCATGTAAGAAGAAAATGTTTGCAAACTACTGAGCTGACAAGGATCTAGTATCTAGACTGTGTATAATGACATCTACCAACTCTGCAGTTTAAAATATCCAATTAAAAATGAGCAAAATACAGACATTTCATTGAAGAAGATATACAGATGGCAGGCAAGCACATTGAAAGATGTTCTACATCATTAACCAGTGGAGAATTGCAAATTGGAGCCGCAAGGAGATATTGCCTCCAACCTATCAGAATAAGGAAAAAATGATATCAACACTATGTGCTGGCAGAGATGTAGAGAAGGTAGATGGCTCATACATTGCTCATGAAAGTATAAAATGGACAGCTTCTCTGAAAACAGTTTGGCAGTTTCTTTAAAAGAAACATTCATTAACAATACAACCCAGAAATTGCACTCTTGGGCATTTATTCCCAAGAAATGAAAACTTAGGTTCATGCAAAAGCTATGCATGCATATTTATAGCCGCTTTATTTACAACAGCTCAAAGCTGGAAACAGCCCAGATGCTCTTCAGTGGATGGAGAGTTAAAGATAACTGGCACATGTGTACCATGGAATACTAATCAGAAGTAGAGGAAAACATGAATTTCTAGGAAACTGCTGAGTAAAAAACAAAATCGTTCCTGAAGGTAATGTGCTATATGGTTCTGCTTGGATAACACTCTAGAAATGTCTCAGTTCTGGAGGCTTGGGGTCCAAATTCACAGTATCAGCAGAACCACGTTCTCTGCATTCGCACGAGGGGTACGTTGTCTCTTGTCTCCTCCAGCTTTTTGGCAGCCCCAGAGGCTTCTTGACATTCCTTGGCATGCAGGTACGTCTTCATGTGATCGTCTTCTGCCCTGTGTCTTCCTGTGTTTTTCCTTATCTTCTCACCCATACTGGATTAGAGTTTACCTTCTAGTACAGCTGGAGTGCCTGTCAGAAGCAAGAAAGGTGAGACTGTGTGTTACATACTTTGGACATATTTTCAGGAGGGATCAATTCTGGGAGAAGAGAATCATCCTCAGTAGAGTTGAGTCAGTGAAAAGAAGATCCTGAACAAGACAGATTAACACCGTAGCTGCAGCAACGAGCTTAAACATAACAATGATTGTGGGCACGGCCTAGCACTGGGCAGTGGTTCCTTCTGTTGTGGGCAGAGGAGGCCTCATTCTTCTCTGCAGCCCAAGTTACCAGGAGGGCAGAGCAGGCCACAGCTGTGTCTGTGACACACGTGCTGTCTTGTCACTCTGTCTATGGAACTGAGCTGTTTTCATTTGTTGCTGATGTCCTTGATATTTTAGTGTAAAATGAGTTGCACTTTTATCTCCCCTTTATATTTTGTTTTTAGATTCTGCAGCCATTAGTAGAGCATTCAAAGCTCTGCTTTCTGTCATGAAGAAAGACTGAGAGGCAGGTTAAATCTCCACCTTACTGGCAACTTGGAAATGGTGGTGGCAGAGTAAAGTATTGTGGCTGTTAACCAGAAGATCAGCAGTTCAATTCCACCAGGTGCTCCTTGGAAGCACTGTGGGACAGTTTTACTCTGCCTGTAGGATTTCTATGAGTCAGAATCGACCTGATGGCAGCAGGTTTGCTTTGATCATTAGCAATTTATTGCAATATAGGTAGTTAGTGGTCAGGAATATTTTTCTGAGGTTCTTTCTGAACTGACTGAGACAAAAAAGTGGTTGGTCGAAAAGGCAGTTGCACATGAGTTCCTCTGTCTACAATCAGCAGGATGTTCCCCGGTGCCGAGTGCTTCTCAGATTGCCCTGCATCGTGTTCTGTGCATTGTGTCACATGTCTAATTTATATATTGCTGAGATTAAAAGGCCATCTGTACATTAGCTGAGCCCTGACTGCCACCAAGTTGAAGGTAAAGTGGCCTATCTAAAGACGTCAGAGTCAGCCTTGAATTTTGTGGCTTTAGAAATGAGTAGAAGGCTCATGAGTGTAAATAAAATTTGGGATTTCATTCCCATCTTTATGAATGAACAAAGGCACATGGGCATAGCTGTAAACACTGCACTGCAGTGAAACTGTCAACACAACTGACAGTCTTGTGGTGCAGAAAGTCAACATGATTTAGAGCCACACTGCAAGTCAAAATTAACGTTCAGAGGCAGAATGTATTTTATTTCCCACATATTGTGACATTTCAGTTGGAGGTTGTTTAGCTGAGATTGTGGATCTGTGGCCTGACTTTTTGCCTAAGGCAGTAGTGCAGAAATCTTATGTCATCCTTCCTCCTTATCATCACAGTGACCACTGGGGCCATCTAGCTGCAGTTGTTTAGTGAGAATCTACTAAACATGGTCATAGCAGAAGCTCATGGCTAACCTGCAGTAGTTTACATGATCCATTGTCAATAAACTTCGTACACATACACATATTTAACAAGTACATTTTAGTGGTGAAATTCTACAGTCAGCAGTTCAAATCCACCAGGCGCTCCGTGAAAACTCTATGAGGCAGTTCTACTGTGATCTATAAGGTCGCTATGGGTCAGAACTGATTCAACAGCACTTAATAACAACAACTATTTTTCATAGTTGCAAACGCTGATCTTATTCTCTTCTCTCATGCAGCTTGGAGGAGGCAGATAGATAATAACCAGATAAATTAAGATGATTTGAAGGTGCTAATCACTCTGAAGACAATAAAGGTGGGAGTCTGGGAAGGTGTCACTGAGGATAAGACATTCGACCTGAGACTTCAGGGCTGAGGAAACCATCTATGTGAATATCTGGGGAAGTCTGTTTCAGGCTAAGGGAAGAGCAAGGGGGAAAGGTGTAAAATAGGAACAAGCTTAGAGTGTTTCAGGATCGTAAGGAAGCCAGAATGATGGCAATAACAGGAAGCAAAGAGGTAGCTGGAAGGAAATTAGGTCACAGAGGACCTTGGTCTGGCTGGATTGTGTAGGGCGTAATAAGGGATTCATGATGAACACCACTGAACAGTTTAAGCAGAAGCTTTTACGTCTGACTCGTATTTTAGAACTAGAAGAAATAATATTAAATTCAAGTTTATTGCTATTTGAGTCAATTCCAACTCATAGCAACCCTGTAAGGCAGAGTAGAACTGCCTTGTAGGGTTGCCCAGGCTGTAGTCTTTGTGCAAGCCAACTGCGGCATCTTTTTTCCCTGCAGAGCTGTTGTGGGTTTGCACTCTCGACGTTTCGGTTAGCAGCTGAACTTGTAACCACTGTGCCACCAAGGCTCCTTGATTGATTATAAAGGAGGTGAGTATCAATGTCCATTCCTGTATCTCCGGCTCATGGCATAATGTCTAGTAAATGACGGATGCTTAATAAATATTACCTGAATACACAGGTAGTCAGAAACCCTGGTTGCATAGTGGTTGAGTGTTACGGCTGCTAACCAAAGGGTTGGCAGTTCGCATCTCAAGGCCTCCGGTCCTTGGCACAGTCCCGCTCTGTCTCTAGGTTCACTGTGAGTTGGCATCAATGTGACGGCAGTGGGCTTGGTTACATAATAGTTTATGTGGGTGTGTAGTCTTGCCATTGTTAATAAACATGTTCAGTGTTCTTTTTTATCCCCCTGGAATTCTCCATCTACTTATTTTTCCCCTAAAAGACAGCTGTATTTATTGGACATTTTTAAAAAAATTTATTTTCCCCCACAAGGAAATTGGTCATTAGTCTTTGTTGTTTCGTCTGGGTGTTTTATAATACATATGGGACATCCCTAAAGTTCCTAGCGAGAACCTATGCTTTCCCTACTGTTCAATCTGATATAAATTACATTTTATACTTTCTTGGTTTCTTAAAAAAAAACCATGCATGGAGTGGCTTTTCTCTTTTTTTGTGAATTTAATACCTTAGCAACTAGAAATAGCCTTATCGGTTCCCTCCACATTTACCTCTATTTTGTTTGCTCATTTTCTCTTTTATTGTTTCACAGTGCTTCGTATTAGGGTGTTTAAATTGTATTTCTTTGCCTTGTCTCACTTTTGTAGATATATTTGAGATTTCCAGAGAGGATTGTTTCTCTGTTTGTCTGACAAAGATGCCTATTGCTTGAATACCATGTTATAAGCATATCTGGGGCTATGACTACATATTTATTGGTGAAACAAACATTTATAGAGATATTACTTCTAAACACTCCTAAATACATGCTCTTCCACTGAAATATTTCAGTAGCTTCTCAGCTGACCTCAAGAGTCTCTTCTCTGTCCAATCCATTCCCCTCTCAACATCCTGATGTTTTAAAGCATCAGTTTGTCTATGTTATTTCCTCACTTAAAACCCTTTTATGGATTCAATCTTTGTCTACAAAATAAGTTCTGCTTACAAACGACGTGCCGTTCAAAGTCCCTCACTGTCTTATGTTCTGGCTTCCGTTCCTGTTCCCCTCGTGCTCCATCTCACTACCCTTCCCAGCATTCCATCAGTGGCGTGCCCGTATTGGGCTACTTGCTGGTTTTCTGAATGTGCATCGCAAGCTTCACGTGTCTGTGTGTTTATACTTGTCTCTTGTCTGCCAAACTCCTTCCTCTGATTTTCTGTTTCATCAAATGCTTGTTCATCCTTCTTCAAGTGTATTTCCAGTGCTGTTCGTAAACTTCCTGCACCAAATTGATTGTGGCTGTCTCTAGGCTTGCTGAACTTTGCTTGTACAGCTATTTTATTTCCTCACTTTCGATGTCGTATTTAATTGGATATATCTCTGGCCTCCTTCCTGGCCGTCATAGATTAAATTGTGCTTCCTCTCTAAAAGTGTTAAAATTCTAACCTCTGTAATTCTAAATATGACCTTGTTAGGAAAAAAATGGTTTTCTCTTGCTTTTTCAAAACTCTTTGGGGCAGTTCCACTCTGTCTCATGGGGTTGCTATGAGTCGGCATTGACTTGATGGCACTGCGTTTGTTTTTTGTTTTGGCTTGCTCCATTAATGAGGTCATACCAGAGTACAGTGTGACCTAAACTTAATGACACTGAGTACTGTAGACACAGACACACACACTGCAACAAGACAAATACCAAAGACCTTCAAGGTGCTCTTGGATCTTTCTGCTTCTGCAACCATAGCCTGAATTCAGACCTCTGGCCTCTGAACTACAAGAAAATTAATTTATGCCCTTTAGAGCTACTCACTTGTGGTATTTTTTGTTACAGCACCTCTAGGAAACTAAAGCCCTGGCCAACGAACTCCTGAAGGTGGAGGAAGTTCATAAAGATATGATTTCTTATTACCTTCCAGCTGTCTCTACTTGGAATTTGAAATGACAGCAACATCCTCATTTGATACTTTACCCAGAATCAGTCTCATGTCCCATTTGTATAGTTCTAAGTGTTTAAAGATTTCACTAGAATGTTTTAAAAATTTACAACCAGATAGACAAATAACATTAATTTTGTAGAAATTTCACTTCATTTGTTCAAAGGTCTCGGGTGAAAATGTACCTTCTTTTATCCAGATTTCTTTTATATGAAGCGTAGCTTCTTTATTTCAAGATGGTTGACGGAACTGAGGTGGGATAATATATAATAGAATTAGGTAAAATGAATAGCAGAGTTCTGACATAAAGAGACATTTTCACGTTGTTTTACCTGCGTGGATAATAAAATTAAATTAGTGATTGTGAAACAATCTTGTTTTCTCCAGTAGGAATATCAGGATGGAAAGGGTTCTGGAAAATCAGTTGTTTTACCCCAAATTTGGAAAAATTGCCTCCTGGAAGACTGTTTGACATGATCTTAAAAGGGATGAAATAATATCTTGTTACTTGTGAACACACAATATAGCACAGTGTGTACAAGTCAGTAACAGTACTGCAAACGTTACAACAGTGCTGTACACATTACTTTGCTGTCACCAGCCTTTATCATGGTTGTTAACAAACAGTTGTCTTCCACACAATGACATGTGCAGTTTGTTTCTCACAGTGTCATGGTTCTCTACCATACATGTCACCTTTCTTGAGATTCAGAACACCTGTCAAAATGTCCGCAGTGAATAGGACCTTCTATCTAATGTACTGGCTACAGTAACTCAAGACCTTTCCTACTCGTTATTTTGTTAAAAATATTGTACTGAGTTTTACAGACACAGATGTAATTTTTTATTGTACATAAACACTAGACCAATATACATGGTATTAAAGGGCACACACACACATACACAGTTTGAACAGTAAACAGCAGGAGGCATGTCAATGAAAAAAACGTTAGCCTAGGAAGTGGTCTGTTGATATGTCTATATACATCAAAGAGGCAAAGACAACAAATCTTGCTTGGAGACAGAAAAATACTTCATAACTAAAATGAAAAGTTGATTTATAGTCTAGAAAATGGTATCTGGGACTTATCAAATAGAACAGGTTTAATAACAAGTGTAACTCAGTAAGTAGAACAGGAACAAGAAAAGTGGGCCAAACATGAGTAAAGAAAGCACAGGAAAAGAAACCAAATATCTGTAATAAAAACCAAACCCAAACCACTGGTGTCAAGTAGATTCTGACTATAGCAACCCCACAGGACAGAGTAGAACTGACCCATAGAGTTTCTAAGGAGTGCCTGGCAGATTTGAACTGCTGACCTTCTGGTTAACAGCAATGGCACTTAACCACTATACCACAAATGACCACAACAGATGTGAGAAAATGTTCATCCTCACTGGCAGTCAGAGAAATGCAAATTAAAAAACCAAAGACACTGAGATGACTTTCCTTTTAATATGTGACTACTGAAAGTTATGTTTTCCTGTTAGTTAAAACAGATCTTTTAAAATACGTAATGTTTTCTAGTAGGGGAGGTATAGCTAAAAAGTCCAGAGAATTTCATCTACTATGCAATTTTTTTTTTTCTATTCTCTGTGTTTTATTGCCTAAACTCGTGTGTAATTTTAATGAATAAGAATAAATCTACAAAATGGATTCTGTTTGGTTGATGCCTGTGCTAGCTGGATAATGGTCCTCCAAAGATGTTCATATCCCAATTCCCAGAATCTGTGAATGTATTACTGTACATGGTAAAAGGAACTTTAGAGATATGGTTAAATTAAAACTCTTGCTATAAGGAGATTATTCTAGATTATCTAGGCCTGCTGTAATCACAAAGGTCCTTTAAGAAGGAGACAGGAGAACCAGGCACAAAGAGAGAAGGCAATGTGATCACAGTAGCAGAGGAGGAAAAGGAAGTATGATGAGACGTTATGAGCTAAGAAATAAGTGTAGCTTCTAGAAGCTTCCAGAAAGAATTCAGTCCTGTTTATACCTTCATTTTAGCCCAGTGAGGTTGACTTTGGACTTCTGACTTCTGGAAATTTAATATAATGTATGTATATTTTTTTTTTATCTCCCACATTTGTAGTAATCTGTTGGGATAGCCATGGGAAACAACTGTAGAAATCTGTGTGGTGTACAGTAGCTCTTAAAATACTCACCATGAGGTGATATCAGAAAACATCTGAGCTGTGTAAAGATTCTACCTATTGTGTTGGCACCAGCAGGCGATGTATTCCCTTATCCTGGTAAGAAACTGCCAATGATAAGAATAATGTCAGTACCAGAAATACTGAGTTTCTCTCTATGAGTTAGAATCAACCTGATGGCAGTGAGTTTGGTTTTTGGTTTCATATGAAAGAAGCAGAATATATACTACTTAGTTATTTATCAGTGATTCATACCCTGAAGTCTGTTTATATGATCTACTTTCCTGGGACATATGAGCATTTTAATGAATAAAGATGCAACCCAACAGTTGAAGTAGTTGGAAATATGTTCTCTGACCTCCAGGAAGATATGCCATGGTCTAGAGTAGCGATGGTAGTGACATCAAGTGTGGAAGGTGAGTCTCCTACATTAAGTCATGTTTGTGTTATTTCTGATCAGATTAATCAGTTAGTAACATTTGGTAAGCACTCTGACATTCTCAGCCTTGGTAAACTGCTCCTGGAGTCCAGCCTATGGGTCTGTGGAGAGAGAGGAAGGGAGAGTGGGACACACAGATTTGGTTTTCAGCCTAGTGGCAGCCTTAGTCTGTCTTTGTGTAGCCTTTGATCTGTGATGTGATCGGAAGTGCCAAATGGCCTGAGAATGAGTTGCTGCAGTTTTCAGTGTTTTTGCTAATGGGCACATCATTGCTGGGAGTCTCCAGAGCCAGGCCAGCTCGATACAGATGACTTATTTTTAATGTCTTCTTATCTCTGTGTGGTGGCCTGTTGGTTCACTGAGATGGCCCATCTGCAGAAGGTGGTGCACTTGTATTCTGACACGTGTGTCCTTTTTTCTTTAATTGTTCTGTAGATGCAGGTTTACAGAACAGTTTCTCGTTAAACAGTGAGTACACGTGTTGTTTTACGACATTGATTAACCATCCCATAGCTTGTCAAATCTCTCTTCTCAATCTTGTGTTGCCTTTTACCAGCTTTCCTGTTCCCTCTTCACTTCTAGTGCTTGCCTCTGGGCTAGTGTGTCCCTTTAGTCTTGTTTTGTTTTATAAGTTTGTCAAATCTGTAGATAAAAGGTGAACCTTAGGAATGACTTCATTACTGAGCTGAAAGGGTGTCCAGGGGCCATACTCTCAGGGTTTCTCTAGTCTCTGTCAGGCCAGAAAATATGGTCTTGCTTTCTGAGTTAGAATTTTGTTCTATATTTTTCTGCAGCTGTGCCTGTGATCCTCTGATGTGATCCCTGTCAGAGCAGTCAGTGGAGGCCAGGTGTCATCAAGTTGTACTGGACTCAGTCTGGAGTAGGCCATTGGGGATGTGATCCACTGGTCTTTTGGACAAATCTGTCTCTTGTATCTTTAGTTTTCTTTGTTTTTCCTTGCTCCTGAAGGGCTGATACCAGTAGAATATCCTAAATGGCCACTCAAAGGCTCTTAAGACCAAGACACTACCCATCAAAGTAGAATGTAGACTATTTATAAACTGTGTTATGCCAGATTAAGCTAGATATTCGCAAAGACCATGGTCCCGACAACCCTCGGCTCAGCAATTCATTCTCTCAGGGAGTTTGGACATGTCTCTGAAACTTCTATGACCCTGCCTTTGATTTGTTGATTTCTCCAGTATTGTGTAATGTCTTGCCCTTCACCAAAGTTACCTCTTACCATTGCCTATTTAGTGTTTTTCCATCCCTACCCCTCCCCTTCCTGGTAACTAACAAAGATTGTTTCTGTTTCATGTAAACTTTTTCATGAGTATTTTCAGTAGTGGTCTCATACAATAGCCAGTCTTCTGTGGTTGTCTGTGGTGAGTCTCTTTTGTGCATAGATTTCCTTTCCATTTCTTTTGTTTTTTGTAGATTTTGTTTTCATTGACACTTAGTTTTTCTTTTTTGTTTTGATGGGTAGTTTTGTTAACTTTCTTTGTGGTTACCTTGAAATTTACCCTTATCTTCCTAGCTTTGAACCAGTCTGTTGCTACTTGTATTTCACTTCATTAGAAAGTTCTATACCTACATTGTTTACTCCTTCTTTTATTGTTCTAACATTGTTATCAGTTACAGTTAACCTCTCTGATTCCCTGTTGTAATTCTTTGAGGCTTGGGTAGTCCTTGAGAGTTCTTTTCTTAGGGTGGCAGGCTGTCATCTGATGTGGTTTGTTCTCAGACAGCAGGGCTCCCTTTAGTAATTCTTGTAAGTTTGATTTGGTTTTAACATAATTCCTTAAATTTCTGTGTTTCTGAAAATGTCATAATTTCACCGTTATATCTCACTGAAAATTTTGCAGGGTATATTATTCTTGGTTAACAATTTTTTTCTTTCAAGGTTTTTTTTAGATGTTATCTGATTGCCTTCTTGCCTGCATGGTTTTTGCTGAACAATCAGTTTTTTCTTACTGTTTCTCCTCTGTATGTGAATTTATGTTTTTCTCGAGTTACTCTCAGAATTTTTTCTTTGTCTTTAGTTTTAGCCAGTGTGATTAGGATATGCCTTGGCAATTTTCTTATGGGTCTATCCTATATGGGGTTCTTTGAGCTTCTTGCTTGGATGGTCACCTTTTTATCTTTCATGATATTATGGAAGTTAACTATCAGCAATTCTTCAGTGAGCCTGTGTTTTCTGCTTTGTCCTGTTCTGGAGCTCTGATCACTCTCAGATTTTTGCCTTTGATTGTATCCCACATAATTCAAAGGGTTTCATTTTTCTTTGTTCTTTTTTTGCTTTTGCTTCAGAGTTGCATCCAAGTGTTTGCTTTCAGTTTTTCTGATCTTATCTTCCATCATTTCAAACCTGCTCTTCCAGCTTTCTATGACACTGTTCATTTCTGAAATCTTGTTATCTTTTGGATTTCTAGTTGTTTTTGTGTGATTTGCAGTTGGGAATTTATTTTGGTGTTTTATTTGTGTATTATATTCCTAAATTCTTCCATGAATCTGTCAGTTTTTCCTCATTTTTATCCAAGATGGGGAATCTGTGCTACTTAAGCTGATAGGGAACTTCAGCTTATACCTCTTCTCACTGCCTGTTCTCTGTCATTTTCTTCCATTTGGTGTTTGGCTGAGTTCTTTATCTTTTCGTTTAACAGTTCAGGTTCCAAGATTGATGTTTGTCTCTGTTTTACTTAGTTTTTGGATTTTTGCTATAGAGGGACTACATAGAGCTTCTGTCAGTGGCACTACACTGGCCAGAGGTCCAGACACAGATGTTCTTATGTAACTGAGTGTGTTGATTATATAGGAGGGACCAAAGCAAATGTCTAACAAGATAAAACTCTATGGTGGCATATAGATGAGAAAGGATTTGAAAAATAATTTTGCCAAATGTGTCAAAGAAAGGGAAAGAGATAAAAAGACAGTAATAAGGCAATATAGTTATCAAGCAGTGACTACTGTATAACTTTGTTTAGGCACATTTTGACATGCTAAGAATTTTTTTTGGAAAAATGGATTAGCAGTATAATTTTGGAAGATTACAATTTGTCTGGTCAGATTTCTGTCAGCTGTACAGAATATTCACTTAAAATGTGATACTAGAAAATGTGATTAAAATTTCCACATAAGGTCACAATGTGAAAGTTTGATTCGTTATTTATTTTTACTCTTCTGACATAGTTTTAGGGGTAAGTAATCAGTTGTTTTGCTGAAGTTTTGCTATAGTGATCAGTGTCTAGGAAATCAAAGATAAAGTGGTCCTGAGGGATAAACACTAAATTCAGGAAAGGAAAATGTTGTTTTGCTGAAGTTGCCTCAGGTGCAAGAGTGCCCCAGCTCACTGACCAGGGAGCTAGTTTCATCATTTGAGCTTCAAATGACATCTTCACTTCTGAGTGAAACAAAACCTTCTTATTCTTTACAGCCTGTAGCTGTAACATTCCTTTGTATTTATCTTTGCAGGTCTGCTCCATTTGTTAAGGTTTTGAGATTAGACAAGATCTTGTTAGGCATAAGTTGTTAGGACAAATTTCTGTAGTTTGCCTCAGAGGGAAAACATGTGTGGATCAATCCCTCAGCTGTCTGGCCTTCCATTTCTACTTTCACCTTAGGCAGGCTCCTTTCAGAAGAACGTATTTACAGAATAATATTGAGGGTTTATTTACAGAATAAATGAAGGTTTATTAGTCTGTATAAAGCACATGCGGTCTGACAAGTCTGTGAGCTTAATTGTTCTAAGTGCTACATATCTCATTGCTGAATATCACTGTGGTTACCTTTGAAGTATTGCCCTTGGGAGGCTATGCACCATTGCCCCTGCCTAGTCCACCCTTCAAAGCAATTTTGGAACTCTTTCTGGAATGGCCATTGCTCACAATGGCAAGGTGGCAAGTTTACGAACTTAATTGTATAGTTTTTTGTGAGGGAGCTTTTAGCCAGGAAACAAATAACTGTATTGGAATAATTTCCGTACTCACCTGACCTGGCCCCCAATGGCTTTTTCTTTACCTGAAGATACAGAAACTATTGAAAGGAAGACATTTTGATGCTATTCAGGACATCAAGGATAATACGACAACAGATCTAATAGCCATTCCAGAAAAAGAGTTTCCGAATTGCTTTGAAGTGTGGACTGGTGCTGGTGTTGGTGTATAGCTTCCCACGGGGAATACTTCAAAGGTAATCACAGTGATATTCAGCAATGAGGTATGTAGCAATTTTTCTAGGATGAGCTCATGAACTTAATTGGCAGTCCTCATATACTTTGTAAAAGGGTAAATGATATAAATAAAGAAAACTACTGCTAAGTAACTGTTGTATTGGAGAAAATACTATCAAGGCTCTAGAGCACTGCAGAGCATTTCTCATGTATTTAATCTTGTTCATTCTGACTGTTATCCTTGCTAGATGGGTAAGAAAACTGAGTCTTTAATAAAAAGCCAAAAGTTAGAACACAGCATTTCTCAAGCTGAAGGAATTGGGCGTGAGGGGGTAGAGTGGGAATCAAGCCTCAGGTTTTGATTCTGAATGACAAAATATTGAATATTCAAAATATTGAATTACAAAATATTGAATATTGAATGACACAAGGAACAACAAAAGAAGATGGAAGGAATACCCACAGTCACTGTGCCAAAAAGAATTGGTCAGTATTAATCTACATTTCAGGAGGCATAATGTGATCAGTAACTGATGGTTAAGAAGGAAGAAGTCCAAGTTGCAAGGAACTGGTAAAACAAAGGCTCTAGAAATTGACAGAATACCAACTGAGATGTTTCAATAGATACAATGCTGGAAGTATCTTTGCCAAGAAATTTGGGAGACAGACACCTGGACAACCTCCTGCAACAGATCCATATTTGTTACCATTTGAAAGAAAGATAGTCAACAGAAGGATAAATAAATCTGTCTTCAGGGAAGTACTGACAGAACGTCTCTTAGACGTGAGAATGAGAAGACTTTGTCTCATGTACTTTCTGCGTGTTGTCAGAAGGGACTGATCCTTGGAGAAGGACATCATGCATGGTAAAGCAGAGGGTCAGTGAAAGAGAGGAAGATGAATGAGATGGATTGACACAGGGGCTGTAGAAGTGTACTGGAATGTATCAGTGATTGTGAGGATGGCACAGGACTCGGTGGTGTTTCTTTTCTGTTGTGCATAGAGTTGCTATGAGTCAGAACTGACTCAGTGACACCCAACAACAACAAAAATAGGTTAAGAGAATTGCCCCAAATCATAGATCCAGTAACTGGCAGAGCTGATTCTTGAGCTGTTTTTTTTTTTTCTTTTTTTGAGCAGCTCATATATGTTCTATTTTGTTCCATTTAGGACCAATATTAAGACTATAATACAGAGATGGATTCCATCATTTGATACGTTAGTTACACAGTATTTCCAAGAGATAATTCAAATTTATATTTTATTAATTGATTTTTATGAATTTGTTTGATTTGATGATTTTAGGTAAGTTTTATTTGGATGTGTTTGGCTCCTATGTAAAATCTTAGTTTATAGAAATTATTCTTTCCAGCTAAAAGGACAGAAAATGTAAAATGTACATGTTGTTTGCTTGAGACTTTTACATACTTTTATGTATTTTGCTGTTTTTTGAAAAATAAGTTCGAATAAATTGTTAGCACTAAATTTGGAAAGCTACCTGGCCAACTGACTGGAAGAGATCCATATTGATGCCTAGTCCCAAGAAAGGTGATTCAACCAAATGTGGAGATTGCTGAACAATATCATTAATACTATGTACAGGGACAATTTTGCTGAAGACCATTTAAAAGTAGCTGCAGCAGTACATGGACAAGGAACTGCCTGAAACTCAGACCAGATTCAGAAGATGATGTAGGACCAGGGATATTATTGCTGATGTCAAATGGATCCTGGCTGAAAGAGAATACCAGAAAGATGTTTGCCTATAGTTTATTGGTTATACAAGAGCATTAGACTGTGTGAATTGTAGTGAATTATGGATGACATTGTGAATAATGGAAATTCCAGAACACTTAGTTGTGCTTGTGAGGAACCTGTACGTAGAACAAGTAGCAATTGTTTGAATGGAACGAAAGGATACTTAGTGGTTGAAACTCATGAAAGGTGTGCATCAGGGTTATATCCTTTCAACGTACCATTTATTCTGTATGCTGAGTAAACATTCTGAGAAGCTGGATTTTATGAATGAGAATTGAGCATCAGGATTGGAGGAAGGCTCGTTAGCAACCTGCAGCATGTGGATGATGGAACCTTGTTTGCTAAAAGTGAAGAGGACCTGAAGCACTTACTAATGAGGATCAAAGATCACATCTTTCAGTATGGATTGCATGTCAACATCAAGAAAATAAAAATCCTTACAAATAGACCAATAAGCAACATTAAGATAAACAGAGGAAAGGTTAAGGTTGTCAAGGATTTCATTTTACTTGGATCCGCAATTCAAGTGAAATCCATGGAAGCAGCAATCAAGAAATGAAATGACACTTTGCATTGGGCAAATGTGCTGCGAAAGAGCTCTTTAAAGCGTTGATAAACAAAGATGTTACCTTGCATTTACGATGTGCCTGACCCAAACCGTGGTATCATCAGTTACATTATATACATATAAAAGCTGGACAGTGAATAAGGAACACTGAGGACAAATTGATGCCTTTGAATTGTGTTGTCAAAGAATATTGAATATGCCACCGAGTGCCCGAACAGTAAAAAATTTGTCTTGGAAGATGTACAACCAGAGTACTCCTTAGAAACAAAGAAGGCAACCTTGTCTCACATACTTTGGACATCTTATCTGAAGAGACCAGCCCCTGGAGAAGAATATCATCCTTGGTCAAGCAGAGGGTCGGCAAGAAAGAAGATGACCCTCGGTGAGATGGACTGACGCGGTGGCCGCAACAATGGGCTCAAGCCTAACAAGACTGTGAACATGGCATAGGACAGGCAGTGTTTCTTTCTGCAGTACACGGGCTCTGTGAGCGGGGACTGACATGACGGCACCTATCAATAGCATTATTGTCAGAGTTTTGGTAAACATCCTGTAACAACCAGAGATTAAAAAAAAAAAAAAAGCCCTTACTTAAAAATTAACCCCTTATGCACTTTCCAGCTCCTGTGTTTAAACAACAGTATCTTCCAGTTAAGGAGCCTTGGTAGTACAGTGGTTAAGGACTCAGCTACTAAGTTGCTGGTTTGAACCTCCCGGCCGCCACTCGGTGTGAGAAAGATGATGTAGTTTACTTCAGCCAAGCTTACACTCTTGGGAACGCCACGGGGCCATTCTACCCTGTTCGGTAGGGTCAATGCGAATCGCAAATGGAATGTTCAAATTACAGATGATGCTAGGTTTTACTGTCATTATTTTTCCCTGTATTCATAATTATACGCAGGCAAAATGTATCTTCCATGATAATTAAAAAAAAAAAAAAACTCAAAAGGCACAAAGAGTAGAATAGCAGAGATTTGTAGGATAACAGCATTAATTTCAGTGCCCTTTTCATGTGAGTCATTACAGCTGCCAAGTTTAATCACAGCTACCTGTCTCCAAGGAACTGTTTGGCCTGAAACAATTTCAGACGTGAAAATCGTGACCTGACAGTGTTTGGCTACCTGGCAGGGAGAGACATCAGGATTATAGTTGGAAAGAGTATTGTGTTTTTAAAGTGAAAAAAAGGCATGTTCCATCAAACCAGTAAGGAACACATTTGTAAAGACTTTAAGCTCTGTTTTTGTAAGTGTGTGTAGCTCTTTTGTTGGTTTTCCCTCTGAACAGGTGTGAAGACTAAGCTTTGCCAGCTGGGAGCCTAGGTGACTCATTAATTTCTTCTCACTTCATGCAGGCGAGCTTTCTCTCACTCCTGAGGTCTTCACACTGTGACCCACCCTAGCCTTATGGAGGGGCCAGTACAGCCATCCTCCAAACAGCAAAAGGTTTCACGTCCAAGACTTGCCCCTCTGGTGGGTTATCTGACTGCCAGCATTTGAGTGGAAAGGGGCAAGGGGTAATGAAAACATCTGGGATTGGTATAAAACAAACAAGCAAAGCTCTTTTAGAGCTCCAGGTCTGCCACTTAGTGGTTGAGTAAGTTGGGATGGTTACGTAATTGCTGTCAGCATTAGTTTTCTCATCTAGAAAATGTAGTTAAAATAGTACCTACTGGGATGTGTGGTTGTAGGGATGAGGAATTCAGGATACACAGAGCATGATACATAGAAACTTTTGATATACAGAAGTTGTTTTTATAGGTAGTCTTGTCTTTGACTTTGCCATTGAATTGCAGTTAGTGGGGGCTGTGCATGTCCTTTTATGGGAGGTGGGGCTAACAGGGTCCACTTTGCCTGGGTAGATTCCTTTGAGAAGAAAAGCAGCATGGCCATGGTAGGATCCACATTAGGAAACAAACCTGGTCCCTCCTTACCTTGAAAATAGTGGTTAGGGCTACATCTGTTAACCAAAAAGTCAGCAGTTCGAATCTGTCAGGTACTCCTTGGAAACTCTATGGAGCAGTTCTGCTCTTTCCTATAGGGTTGCTATGAGTTGGAATTGATTCAATGGCACTACGTTTGTTTTTTGGCTTGGGCTTCTTACATTACTGAGGGAAGCCAAATAATTATTTAACTGAGGTGGCTTTTACATGGGAAAAGTTTCACAAATTTTCACCATAGAGCTCAATGAATTTTTACTTATGTGTGTACTTGTGTCAGGAGCCTGGTGGTGCAGTAGTTAAGCACTCAGCTGATAACGGAACCCAGCAGCCACTCTGTGGGAGGAAAGGGTGGCAGTGAGGTTTTGAAATGATGGCAACCTTGGAAAGCTTATAGGACAGTTCTACTCTGTTTTACAGGGTTGCTGTCCCAGTCAACTTGGAGGGCAATGGATTTGGTTTGGTTTGATGTACTTAGAGAATCATCACCCTGGGTGGTATATACTCGGTTGTAAATGGAAAGATTAGTGGTTCTGGTCTACCCAGAGGTGCCTCAGAAGAAAGCTCTAGTGATTCCTTCTAAAAAAAAATCAGTTATGGAAAACCCTATGGAGCACAGTTCTGTTTTCCACATAGGTTGAAGTCAGTTTGATGGCATTTATTATTTATTAAAATAAGCACTCAGATCAAGATACAGAATATTTTCAGTACTTTGGAAAGATTCCTCATGCCTCTTCTATTCGTTATCTACCACCTGCCCAGAAATCACCAAAGTGCTGACTGGTATAATCATCAATTAATTTTGCCTATTTTCAAACATCTCGTGGATAGAACCACAGAGTGGGTAATCCTTTGTGTCTGACTTCTTTTGCTCCACACCGTGTTCTGAAATTTATTCATAAATCAGCACTTCCTTCCTTCCTTCTCTCTATAGATAATTGGGATGTCGTCAGCTTTTTGACTATTATGAGCAAATCTGCCGTGGACATTCTTTTGTGTGTCTTTTTTGTGGACACATCCTCTCATTTCTCTTGAGTAGGATTTGAACTGCTGGGTCCTAAGGGAAGCATGTGTTTAACTTAATGAGAAACTGCCAAATTGTTTCGAGAGTGATTGTTTCAGCTCACACTCCTGCCAGCCCTGCATGAGGGTCCTGGCTTCACGTCCTCTCTGACATTGGCATTGACAGTGTAATTGTAGCCATTTGGGGCACATTTGTGGTGGCATGTCATGATGCATTTAATTTGAAGTTCCCTGCACATTCCTGAAGCTGAATACTCTTTCATGTGCTCATCAGTCTGTTCAGATGCCTTCTTTTATGAACTGCCTATTACAGACCCAGGAAACCCTGGTGGCATAGTGATTCAGTATTATGGCTGCTAACCAGAACACTAGCAGTTGAAGTTCACCATGCACTCCTTGGAAATTCTATGGGGCAGTTCTACTCTGTTCTGTAGGGTCACTGTGAGTCAGAATCAACTTCACAGCAGTGAGTTATTATAGATCCAAAGACTTCCTGAATACTTGTACATGTTCTGGGTACCTATATGTTTGATAGTCAGGGTCTTCCCTTGGAAGTTAACTATTAAAAGAAAAAAACCAAACCAGTGTAAACATACTCTTAATTCCTTGATCAAGGCTATTTTTGCTGTGGAAAACTACAGCTTCCTTAAAAAGAAAAAGGAATCTCCTTTAGTTGGTTTCCCTAAGATCCCACAATGAGATGCTCTCCCAGCTCCCAGCCTGCTGGAATACAGGCGTCAGGCATCACCAGGAGGTGGTTTATTGCCACCCTCTGTTCTTTGCTTGGGGCTGGCTGGCTGCTTGCACGCAGCGGATACAGTGAGGCATTTTAGGGGAAGACAGCTCAGAAGGGAGTCCTCTGACAGCTTGCTTTGCTTCTCGTCTTCCAGTGAGGTGTTCAGAGGCCCACTGGGTGACATTCTGGGAAAGAGGAGATTTAAGCAGAAAGTAACTGGATGGCTATTATTTGGTGGCTTACTGAAAATGTGCTTCAGGAAACAGCTATAAGCAGGAATGAGCACATGGATCTCAGAATTGCAGGGTTTCCGGGTTGAAAGGGGCCCTCGAGACAATCCCGTGTAAAAACCTCAATTTAATGAATGGAGAAACTGAGGCTTTGCGAGAACTGGAAATTTCTCAATTTTCTAAAGCTGGTTCATAGTGGGGCTAGATCTCTAATGCAGGTTTTATAAAAATTAGATTAACTGGTGAATAAAATCAAGTTCAGTGAAGGCGATGGAAACACACAATTTGCCTCATTTAAAAGGTATAGATAACTCTTCTGACTTTTATTTGTGAAGTGCAAACAGAGTTTTCTTTATACTCTTAAGCTCCTTGAGGCAAGAGTCTCCTCAGTTCCATTTTCTCTTCCCTAGTACACAGACAAGATCCTTCTAGGAATTAATTGCAAAAAGCAAGAACAGTCTTAGACTGAGGAGTAGCACCAAAATTAGGCCTGAAAAAAGATTTTGTGTCCAGCTTGAAGAAGTTTGTTTCAAAAGTTTGTAAAATGCAGCAGCCTGGATGCAAACTATGGTCAGCTAAGACAAATTTGTATCAAGTAAGACCATCTATTGCATGTAATGGAATTTTTAACAAAGCATGCTCTTACATGATCTTCTATAACTGAATCTGTAGATAGGGTATTTCTGAGGTTGATTAATTTGGCAGATCAGTGACAACAAGAAGGACCTCACCATTTTTCATTCCTGCTCATAAAGTCCTGAATGTATTAGCTTGTCCTCTGTGGTAGACCCAGGGGTATGTTACTCAGATCCCACTTCAGGCAAGTCTTGCTGTCCATGTGTAAGGAATGAGGTTAACAGGCAGCCACCAGCTGGGAGGAGGGGTCCCAGTTTGGAGACCTGCTTCAGTGCTGAGCTTCCTACAGATACCTGACCAACACAGGGGTGTCAGGGAGCACCCATTTGAGCCCAGAGAGGCTCAGCCTCAGTGGGTTCTACTTCTTCCAGAGCTCCCTGTGGGATCGGCCAAGATGTTGCTGGGTCTGCATTACACTTCATCATCTGTATCATACTTGGCCCAGTCCTGCTTTCTACCACTTCTTTTCATTGGTCTCTATCCCTCGTAATCATGTTATACTCCAAACTCTATCTTATTGTCAGCTTCTGGACTATCCAACCTGAGTTGGACTCTAAAATGAGAGCCTCTCACATCTCCAAGATTGCTGCCTCAACTCCAGGTATCATAGCACATGATTCAGAAGCAGAAAAGGAAACAAAGCTCTTTTATGGCCCATTTGAGGAATGAGAATCAGCAGATCTCCTCCCTTATATATTGACCATGACTTCGTCACATATAGTGCCAAAGTCAATCACTTGGGAAGGTGAATGACTCTGCTATGTTTGATGTCTTAGTTATCTAGTGCTGCTGTAACAGAAATACCACAAGTGGGTGACTATAACAAATAGAAATATATTCTCACTGTTAAAGACGCTAGAAGTCTGAATTCAGGGTGTCAGCTCTAGAGGAAGGCTTTCTCTCTAGCTCTGGAAGAAGGTCCTTGTCGCTCTTTTTTTGCTTTAATTGTGATTAAGTGAAAGTATACAATCTAAATTAAATTTGCATGCCCACCTATCTACAAGCTCCTTCTCCTTTCCTTGCCCAGTGACAGCATACTCCTCCTTTTCATTCTATACTTGTCATATTCTCTTAATCTCCTGTCCACTCCTCTCTCCCCTCTCCTCTCCTATCTAGAAAGAGACCAGTAGGACAGCATCCTATAAATGCATAGAACCATAAAGTAGACACACCGTATGGTTATTTTGTGTCACTGAGTCCAGTCCATTTTTGTCTGAAGAGTTGACCTCAGTAGTGTTTTCTGGACAGGGGCAGTTGCAGGTCTAGGGGCTGTGCTCCCGGGGGATCCTCCAGACCATCAGACCATCAATTGTCTTTTAGTAGAGTTCATGAGCTGCACCCCTCTTTTTCTTGTATTGCCACAGGGACTCAACATTGTGTGCCCCATCACAATTGTCTTTGGTGTTGGGTGGGCACCACCTGGTTCCTTTGGTCACATGTTGATACAGTCTTCCATTCACATGGGTCCTTTTGTCTCCTGGGCTCTTTTTTCCTCATGTCTTTGTTGTTCTCCGTCATCATCTGTTCCAGATGAGTCAGGATCACTTGGTATATGTCAGATTGCAGTTTGCTAGCTTTTAAGACCCCAGACACCACTCACCAATATGAGGTACAGGAGACACTCTTAGCAGTAGGCTAGTTATGCCAATTGGCCATAATGTTCCCCAAGAGCATGGTCCCCAGACCTTGCCCCCGCTACTCTGTCCTTGCAATGCCAAGCCAAGCCAAGTGCCATCGAGTCGCATCCGACTCAACTGGGTTAAAATTAGTAGAGTTTTAAGTTTATGGTGAAGTCCAGTTAAGTTGATCCGCTTTATAGCGTGTGCTATCACTGCTTTCATGTAACCAAATTTCTATCAACTATCTAACCTATGACCAGCCCTCTCCCTCCCTACTCATGCTTGTAGCCATCAAAGAGTGTTTGCTTCTGTACATATATCTATTTTTGAGTCCGTATACAATATTTGAGTCTCATACAATATTTGTCCATCTGCTGCTGCTGATTTCACCCAGCATGTCTTCCAGTTGAAACTAGGTTATGAAGTGCTTCCTAAAATCATCACTGTTCTTTATGATTGCATAGTGTTCCACTGAGTATATGTACCATAGTATGTTTTTCCATTCATCTGTTGAGGGGCATCTGGATTGATTCCATCTTTTTGCTTTTGTGGACTGTGCTGCCATAAACACTCACGTGCAGGTACCTGTTCATGTGACAGTGTTTCTGTAGGATATATTCTGAGCAGTGGAATTACTGAATCAAATGGTTTATCTATTTCCAGCTTTTTAAAGAAGCACCAAATTGCTTTCTAAAGAGGCTGTGCCATTTTGCAATCCCACCAACAGTGTAGGGGAATTCCAGTCACTCCACAGCTTCTCCCGCATTTGTTGTTTTGTGATTTTTGGATTATGGCCAACCTTGTTGTCGTGAGATGGTATCTCATTGTAGTTTTGATTTGGATTTCTCTGATAGCTAATGGTCGTGAGCATTTCTTCATGTGTCATTTGGCTGCCTGGATGTCCTCTTTAGTGAAGTGTCTGTCCATCTCCTTTGCCCATCGCTTAATTGGGTTATTTACTTTTTTCTTGTTGATATTCTACAGTACCTTGTAGATTATGGAGATTAGATGTTGGTCCGACATGTAGTTGCCAAATAATTTTTTCCTTTCTGTGGGTGGTCTTTTAACTCTTTTAATAAAGTCTTTGGATGAGCAAAAGTGGTTGATTCTTAGTAGTTCCCATTTGTAAAAAAAAAAAAAAAAAATCATACATATGATATTCCAATAGACCTATGTAAGTTTTAATGAAACAACTTTCTAATTTATGGAAAAGTCAAGCAAATAGTTGTAGATGTTTTCTCCCATTGTCCTGGAATTTATAAAAGATTTTGCAAGCAGTTGAATCACAAACTTATTCATTTCAGGCTTTCAAAATAAGTTTATATGAAAAAATAAATATGGCTACATTAATTTTAAAGGAAATATTTTATTTTACTTTCATTTAATAAAGTTTGATTCCCCCCCCCCCAGCTCTTCTGGTAATATTAAGGAAGAAAACAATTACATCTTTTGAAGCAAAAAGCAAAAATGACTGATTTTCCATAGTGAGAGTATATTGAATTTGTAGGTTTTTTTCCTAACACACTAGTAATATGAATTGTATCATTGACAATTTCATTTGTATCATTAACTTGTCTACTTTTGATTAGATGAATAAAATGGTTTTGTCTTTATTGAGAAGTTCTAGTATAATTTTTTCTGAAAGGCAATGTGAATATACATGTTCTACTCACCTTACCTTTGTACATTTCTGCCTTCTTCCATATTAACTGGGAAAAATGAAAATGAACTTAGGAATAAATATGAGATTTCAGCTAAAAGGCACAGTAATAATTTGCAAAGATATTAAGGTATTCATGTAGAGGGTTGGCCCTCTGATGCGTAGATGAATAAGACAGGCTTCAGGTTATGTACAATTTTAGCTGGTAGCCACTGTAACTCTGGCTTTCTCTGTTGGTCCAGAAAACATATGAAAATGCAAATTGGGTGAGAGTCCTGTTATTCTAAGACTAATTAGGAATCAGTACTTAATTTATACAATCCACCGTCTTCACAAATTCTGTATTTAGACTTATTATCGATTGCAATGTATTAGTGACACACTTTCTAGTATTTTACTTCAGGATTCTAGAACTGCTATAAGTAGAACACAGAATAGTTTCTTTATCTCTGGTGTGCATCTGTCTTCAGTGTGTGTATTTTAAAAGTAAGGCAAAATTAACATACTGTAAAATTCACCATCTTACAGTGTATGATTTGGGGGCATTTAGTGTGTTTATAATGGGTAAAACTATCACCTTTATCAAGTTCCAAAAATTTTCTATCACCCCAAAGTTGTAATTTTCTTTTGATCCCTTATGCCACATTCACATAAATCATGTCTGAGGTCATGGAGGAAAAGAATGTAGAGAACATTTAGAAATGTTCTTTTTTTAGAAAGTAAGTGCATCCATCATCTGGGAATTAGAGAACTTGGAGAAAGGACGCTCCATTTCTACATTTACTTGGCAAATTGACAATCACAATTAATCGTGCAGTAATCTGCACAGACTGTTGAGGCCACTGCAGTTTATGTGTATACACACAATATGTGTCTGTAGCTAATCCACAACTTGTGAAGCAGTTTCAGTAAAAGTTAGGTGTGTCCATTAGAGTATCATATGTATGATTTAGGATAAAAGAAAGAATAAGGCAGAATTAGCACTATTCTCTGTGTGTGTGTGTTTATGTATACATACATACATATATGTCTGTATACATAGATTTATATGTACTTGTCTGTCAGTATGTTGGAAACCCTAGTGGCATAGTGGTTAAGTGCTACATCTGCTAACCAAAAGGTGAGCAGTTCAAATCCACCAGGCACTCCCTGAAAATCCTATGTGACAGTTCTACTCTATCCTGTAGGGTCGCTATGAGTCAGAATCAACTTGACAGCAGTGGGTTTGGTTTGGTTTTGGTCGGTGTGTTGTACTGTGTTGGCTTGCATGTTGCCATGGTGCTGGAAGTTATGCCACTGGGACTTCAAATACCAGCAAGGTTGGACCCATGTTGGGCAGCTTTCAACAGAGCATCCGGACTAAGACAGTCTAGGAAGAAGGATCTGGTGATCTACTGCTAAGAAGCCACTGGCCACTGAAAACCTTTTGAATAGCAGTAGAACATTGCCAGATATAACACCAGGAGATGAGCCCCTAAGGTGGGAAAGCACTCAAAATATGACTGAGGGAGAGCTGCCACCTGAAAATAGAGGGGACCTTAATGAAGTAGATGGAGTCAAGCTTTCAGAACCTTTACATACTCATGTGACATCATTCCGAATGAGAAGAAACACCTACAGATATCCATTAATAATCAGAATGTGGAAGGTACAAGATTTGAATCTAGGAAAACTAGAAGTCGTATCAAGTGAAATGGAACCCATTAAGATCAATATCCTAGACATCAGTGAGCGGAAATGGACTAGTATTGGCCATTTTTAACCAGACATTCATTTGGTCTGCTGTGCTAGGATGCTAAACTGTAGAGGAATGGTATCTCATTCATCATCCAAAAGAACATTTAAAAACCCATCCTGAAGTACAGTACTGTCAGTATAGGATAATACCCATATGACTACAAGGAGGATGCAGTGGTTAATAACTAGGCTGCTAACCAAAAGATCAGCAATCTGGATCGATCAGCTGCTACTTGGAAACCCTTTTGGGTTTTGTTCTGTAGGATCTCTGGGTCAGGGTTGAATCAACAGCAACAGTTTCCTCTTACAAGGAAGACCAGTTAATCTGTTATTCAAATTTAGGCACAAACCAATAAGGCCAAAGATGAAGAAACTGAAAATTTTTACCAACTTCTGCATCCTGAAATTGATTACACATGCCATCCAATCAAGATGCATTAGTAATTACTGGTGATGGGAATATGAAAGTTGGAAACAAAGAAGGATCAGTAGTTCAAAGTATATCCATGGTGATAGAAACATTATGGGAGATCACACAATAGAGTGTTGCAAGACAAAATACTTGTTCATTGGAAATTCCTTTTTATAATGTAAACAGTGACTGTACACGTACACCAAGCTGATGGAATGTACAGCAATCAAAGTGACTATATCTGCGTAAAAAGACAGTGGAGAAACTCAGTGTTATCTGTCAGAATTAGGCCAGCGGTCAGTTGCAGAACAGAACATCAACTGCTCATATGCAAGTTCAAGTGGAAGCTTAAGAAAATTAAAACAAGAGCCAAAGTACTACCTTGAATATGTCTCATCTGAACTTAGAAACCATCTCAGGAAAAGATTTGACTTATTAAACACTAATGGTCAAAGATCAGACATGTTGTGGAATAATGTTAAGGATTTCATACTCGAATTAAGAAGACAGAAAAGAAAAAAAAGACCAAAATGGATGTCAGAAAAGACTCTGAAACTTACTCTTGAACTTAGAGTAGCTAAAGCGAACAGAAGAAATAATTTAGTAAAATTGCTGAATAGAAGATTTCAAAGGGCGACTTGAGAAGACAAAGTAAGGTAGTATAATGATATGGAATTAGAAAAGCAAGAGGGAAGAACACATGTGACATTTCTCAAGCCAAAAGAACTGAAGAAAACATTTAGGCTTGAGTGGCAACAGGATTCTGTGGGCAAGATGGAGCCCTGGTGGGGCAGTGATTAAGAGGTGCGTCTGATAAACAGACAAACAAAAGAAGAGTCAGCAATTCCAATCCACCAGCCACTTCTTAGTAACCCAGTGGTGGTTCTACTCTGTCCTGTAGGGTTTCTGTGAGTTGCAATTGACTCGGTGGTGTTGGGCTTAGCTTTTTGTTTATTTATGGGCAAAATATTGACTGATGCAGGAAGCATCAAAAGAAGATAGAAAGAAAGAATCACTATACCAAAAAGAATTGATTGACATTCAACTGTTTCAGGAGATAGCATATGATCAAAATTGATCATACTCATGGAAGAATTCCAAGCTGAGCTGAAAACACTGACAGAAAACAAGGTTTCAGAAATTGACAGAATATGATGTGATGTGTTGCTACAAGTGAATGCAACACTGGGACCCCTCACTCATCTATGGAAGACAGCTACCTGATGAAACAGCTGGAAGAAATCTGTATTTTTTGTCAATCCAAAGAAGTGAAAGTCAACATAATTTTGAAATTATTGGCCAGTATCATTAGTATCAAAGACAATTAAATTTATGCTAAATATAATTCTTAAATGGTTGCAGCAGTACATCCAGAGGCAGCTGCCAGAAATTCAAGCTGGGTTCAGAAGAGGACATGGAATGAGGGACAGCACTGCTGTCACATGGATCTTGGCTGAAGGCAGAGGATACCAGAAAGGTGTTTACCTGTGTTGTATTGGCCATGCAAAGGCATTCAACTCTCTGGATTGTAACAAATTATGGATAACATCTCAAAGAAGGAAGTTCCAGAACACTTAATTGTGCCCATGAGGAATCCAAATACACTTAAGAGGGAGTCATTCAAACAGAACAAGGGGGGTACTTGCTCTTTTAAATCAAGAAGAGTGTGCATCAGGGTTGTATTCTTTCACCATATTTATTTAATCTGTATGCTGAGGCAGTAACCTGAAAAACTGGACTACAAGAAGGAGAATATGGCATCAGAATTAGAGGTAATCTCTTCAGTAACCTGTGATATGCAGGTAATAAAAACTTGCTTACCCAAAGTGAAGAGGACTTGAAGCACTTACTGATGAAGATCAAAGACCACAGTCTTCAGTGTGGATTACATCTCAGCATAAAGAAAATAAAAGTCCTCACAACTGAACCAACAAGCAACTTCATGATAAAAAGCCCAGTGCCGTCAAGTGGGGTCCGACTCATGGCTACCCTAGAGGCCAGAGTAGAACTACCCCATAGAGTATCCAAGGAGTGCCTGGTGGATTTGAACTGCCCACCTTTTCGTTAGCAGTGGTAACACTTACCCACTACACAACCTCATGGTAAAGACAGAAAATATTAAAGAGGTCAAAGATTTAGATTTTTCTTGGTTCCACAGTCAACACTCATGGAAACAGCAGTCAAGAATTCAAATGATGTAACACACTGGGCAAATCTGCTGCAAAAGACATATTTAAAGTATTAAAGAGCAAATATGCCACCATGAGGACTCAGGTGAACCTGCTTCAAGTCATGATGTTTTCAGTTGCCCCATATGCATGCAAAAGCTGGACAGCGAATAAGGCAAACCAAAGAAGAATTGACAAAGAATATTGAATTTCTCATGGAGTGATAGAAGAGTGAACAGATCTGTGTTGGCAGAAGTACAGCCAGAATGCTCCTTTGCAGGGAGGATGGTGAGACTTCATCTTACATGCTTTTGACATTATCAGGAGGGACCAGTCCCTGGAAAGTAGAGGGTCAGCAAAAAAGTGGAAGACTCTCATGAGAGTGGCTAGAACGGTGCAGTGGCTGGAATAGTGGACTCAAACATGATTGTAATGACAGGACAGGACTGGAAAGTTTTTTGTACTGTTGTGTATGCTCTCTGTGAATTGCACCCCACTTGACAACACCTAACAGCAAAAACAACTTGTGTGTATTTGAACGTGTCTACTTCTTCTTCAGTCTTGGAGTATAAATTCTAATCGTGGGACGAGCAAGATGGTTGGAAACTTGTATGCAATCTTAAAATAAAGACTGCTTTGTTCTTTTGTGCTATAGCCATGCTTGAATGGCTTATCCATATGTTATACTGCCAATCATTAATTCAGACTGACAACCATGATACTTCATTTACATTAGCCATCTGCCAGTGAATCCAGATTTTGATGTGTAATTATGATCATTGCTATAAAACAAGAGAGGAATTCATCATAACTCCTCGTCTCCTCTAACTCTCTGAAAGTTGTTCACAGAAATGAAGTTAGTGCTATTGTAAGTAAATCGTAGATATTCAGTGGAGTAAAAACTCTCAATTATTGCTTTTCTATTTATGTTTTATTTTTATTCAAATATAGTATTAATCTCTTTTGAAGCTCTGCTATCCAGTACTACCCAACACTACTATCAAATACTATCCTTTTTTGTATTCTATTTAAAAATCCTTGTGGTAAACTAAAGATAAAAATTATTAAATTACTTATTCATTTATTAAGAGATTGTAAAATATTCTTTGTTTTTGCAACTGTTTTTTATAGTGATTAAGTGAAAGTGTACAATCCAAATCAACTTTGCATGCCCACCTATCTACAGCTCCTTCTGCTCTCCTTTCCCTGTGACAGCACACTGCCACTTTTCATTTTCATTTTATACTTGTCGTATCCTCTTAACAAGCTCCTGTCCCCTCCTCTGTCCCCTCTTCTATCCCATCTAGAAAAAGACAAGTAGGGCAGTATCCTATAAAAGCATAGAACTGTAAAGTACACATACCATATGGTCACACTGAATCCCCAAGTCCAGTCCATTTTTGTCTGAAGAGTTGACCTCGGTAGTGTTTTCTGGGTAGGTGTAGCAGCAGATGTAGGGGCCACGCTCCCAGGGGAATCCCCCTGGCTGTTGGACCATCACTTGTGGTCTTTTAGTAGAGTTCTTGAGCTACACCCCTCTTTGTCTCATGTTGCCACAGGGAATCAACATTATGTGCCCCATCACAGCTGACTTTGGTGGTGGGTGGGAACCATCTGGCTTTTCTGGTCGCATGTTGATTCAGTCTCCCATTGATGTGGATCCTGCTGTCTCCTGGGCTCTTTATTCCTTGTGTCTTTGTTGTTCTCAGTGATCATCTGTTCTGGATGAGTTGGGATCATTTTTTGTATCTCAGATGGCAGCAGAAAATATTCTTTGTGAAGAATGAAAGCAAAGTATTGTTGGTTGGGAATGCCTTCACACATTTAAGGTGAATGCTTAAACTCTTAAAAGTTTATGAAGAGGAGGCGAAAGGAGGGGTGGGAAAGATTCTTTAAATGATCCAAAGCATACCATCAGCAAAGAAAATAAGTTAAAAATTTGACAATGTAGACATTTAAAAGTTCTCTACAGCAAAAGACAGCATAAACAAAATGAAAAAATATGTAAGATTATAACGAAGATCATATTAAAACACTGTACATCAATACCCTGGGTCACAATGAATCGGATTTGACTCGACGGCACTTGGCTTTGGCACTCTGTCATTGTGTAATAGGGAAACTGTTCCATATAAAATGAGCAGATGTGAAGACAACTCATTTAAAAAAGAGTCCACAAGGCCAAGAAACCTAAGAAGCTCAAGTTTATGAATAAACAAATATATGCAAATTAAAGTCCAAGTGAAATAACACTGTTCCAAACTGGTAGAATTGTAAAAGAATCACAATGTCAAGTGCTGGAGATGAGGGAAGAAAATACTGACTCTCATAGGCACTTTGAGTGGTAATACAAATCAGTGGAAGCACCCTATACAACAATTTGGCAATATTGAGTATAATTAAATATTCACATGGTGATTCTTCTGGTTGTAATCTGGAGAAATCTAGTAGATTATATGGAGACATGCAAAAGGATGTATATTCCAGCATTTTGGGCAACACCAAAACTGTCAAACGGGAATATACATTTCTGCTTCTAGTAGTAGGATGATTAGACATTGTGAGAACCTTTAGGCTGAAAGAATGATGATCTTGGATAGATTATAACAAACATAATGATAGTAGTCATCAGGAAAAAGTGAAAGAAGGAGGAAAATTTGGTCTGTGTATATTAAACATAGCCATAAATATGAATTGTTTAAACTTCAATTAAAACACAAAAACTACGTATAGAAACTGTTGAAATGGTGTATGTTTTGTTGTGTGTATTCTCAACAATGAAATAAAATTTTAAAAAGCCCCATAAAGACTATCAAATTGAATTTAAAGAAATAAAAGGAACAATATAACAAAAACCCCAAAATAACTCAATTCAGTTATATGCTTATTTACCTTAGCCACATTTGAAATATAATGACACAGAAATGTAATGAGTAAAATAATGGAAAAAATAGAGTCAGGAAAAACAAAATAACAGTGAAAACAACAAAAAGCTGATGCAGATATATCAATGTTGAATGAAATAGATTTTAAGACAAAGAGATATCAAAGTTGTCAGAATTCCAAATTTGTATACATTTCATAAAGTGCCTTCCAAATATAAAGTAAATATAAACAGAAGGAAAGTCATATATATCTATGGTATAATTTTTATATGTTGTAGTCTAATCCTTACATAGCTAAAGAAATGTGTAAAGGGAAATTTATAGTTATTATCACAAAAGAATAAAGCAAAAATGATCAACTAACTTTAGAAATCAGGAAAAAATAAAGAATAAACAGGGTGAACAGAAGGAAGGAGATGACAGAAACAAGCTAAAATTAGTGAAATAGGAAACAAACATCTAATTGTAAGATCAACAAAGATGAAACTGTTGCTTTGAAAAAACTCAATAAAATTAGCAAAGAGTTGTAAATTCGTATTTTAAAATGGGAAGAGAAAAGTAAAATAACAAATGACTTCATGCCAATAATTTGGAAAGCAGAAGTAAACAGTTTTCATTTAAAATCACTTCCAAAACTGACCAGAAGAAATAGTAGTGTGCCTAACTCTTATGACCATTAAAGAGATTCTGTCAGTAGTTAGTTACCCAAAGATATAACCTTGTGCAGGTTGTTTTACAAATGAGTTCAGTCATGTTTTGAAGAAGTAATTTCTACATTATGCAGATTCTCATAGAGATATTCAAATTATGATAAAAGTCCTCAACTCATTTAGGGAAACCAATATGACATTGTTTCAAAATGAGGATAGCCCAAGAGAGAAAAAATTTAAGCCAGACTTACATGCCAGCATTGATAGAAAACACTAATAAATTATAAACATAAAGAATCCAGGAGGAGGTTGACCCAACCTGATGGCTTATGCAGGCACCCCATAGTGTCCCTGTAGAACAAGGACTTAAGAAATCAAATTAAATGGATGAAGGTGACATCCTTGGAATGCTGAGCATCAAACAGAGGATGAAGAATTAGACTAAACACCAAATGGAAGGAGAGAGTGACTGTGTACAGTCACTGGGGTGGCCCATGGATTGCAGAGACCCTGACAGCTGGCCTGGTGCAACGTAACTGTCTTGAGACAAAGCTGACTGTGCTTCTGGGTGAGGAACACAGCAGGTAACTTTATGGGATTTACAGCAGAAGACAGAGATGCTGTGTAGAAAAACCCAGAGAGAAGCAAGGTGAGCAGGACTTGAACCAGATCTAAGGAGGGAAAGTGTAGTAAGTTAGGTTAGAGCTTTAGGGGTCTGGGCAGCCACAGAACAAGGAAGGAGCTAGGAGCTGAGGCTACGACTGCTCACTAGCACTGGTGCCAGACCATTAGGAAAGGAAATACCCACAGATAGGCAGATCCGAGGTTAGAGATCCCCCACCGGTCCAGACTCTAGGCAGCCCTCCACCCACATAATCAGGCCAAACCTTGATCACCAGCGGCAGCCTACGGGGGCTGCCACAGCGTCACACCTGGTGACCAGTGATACACTCTCCCACCTGAACTACCAGGTAAACAATGGACATAGCTCAGGGCCGACCCCATTCTGTGGCTAGTGGTATGTATCCCTGTGCAACATGACTGGTGTTGCATGCTTTCACGCTGCCTGACTACCAGTAGCACACACTGTCACATTGCACAGTCAGCAGCACACCCCTCCATGCTCTGCCACCCTGCTGACTGGCTGTGTATACTCCCACTGGTCTGCCCTGGAGAGGAGTGATGCACACTCCCATGCCACATGCTTCCTTGCCACCCCCCCCACAGTGGCATATATTCCCCTGCCCAGTGAATGGTAGAGTAGGTACCCCCCTTGCCTTGCCCACCTGATGACCAGTGGCTCATTATTCCTACTCTGCCCCATCTGTCTGGCAACTGGGCAGTATGTGCCCACCACTCCCAGATCTTGGCAATCAGTGGGAGCACTCCCTGCATCCCTGCCCAAGGGACTACTTGGTCAGGCCCATCACTTCTCCAGAAGCCACACAGCACATCTCAGCAGGCATCTCCTGAGCCCCTGCCCAACTGTGAGTAGGAGATTCCGGTGCCCTAATCCAATGAACACCCAGCTGCAGTGTCACACATCCCATGTGTCAGTCCCTTCAGACTGACACATCCCATGTGTCAGCACCCTTCAGGTTGAAGACCTCTTGATCCCCTCCCATACCTACTGAGATGCCGATTTGCACGTGCCTGTGCCTTTCATATGGGCATTACTGCCTCTCAGCGCCTATGGAGACAGCCTACCCTGCTCTCCAGTGGACACACTAACTGGCTGTCACCAACCTAAAAGGACCACATGTTCCCATAAGAGCTGTAGAGGGATCCTGACCATCTAGCACTTGCTGCCCCACATCAGGGAAAGGACTGACTAACATCCTAAAGCCTCAGAGATGGCCGAAAATAACAACTCATGTGAAGAAACAGGGTAAGATGGTCCAAGCAAATGTAAAGAATAAAGGGACAGAAGACCTTGCTGAGGAGTAACTGATAATAAAGTTGCCTAATAAAGATTTTAAAAGACTTATATTTAGGCTTCTGAGATCAAAGAAGATACAGAAAAAAACCTAGAAGAATTCAATAAAACACAGCAAGAGCAAAATGAGAAACTACATAAATAAACAAACATACAAAAACAGTAATTAGGAATTCAGAAGCTTAACAATAAAGTATCAGAAACAGATGTCTCTGTGAAGGACACAGAAGTAGAACTGAATTGAGGGAAGAAAGAATCATCAAAATAAAAGACAAATTCCTTGATACCTATTTATTTGAGAAACAGCCAGAAAAACAAAGAAAACCTAAGAGTTATGTGGGACACCATTAAGAACAATATTCATAAAAGGAATTCCAGAAAAGGATGAGATAAAAAGTAGAGAGAACTTTTAAATATATATTGGCAGAAAACTTTGCAGATATCATGAAAAATGAGAAAATTTCCACCAAGAAACTCAAAGAAATCATATAGGGGAACCCCAAGAGAAGTTCATCAGTACATACTATAATCAAACTTTTAAAAACAAAGGAAGAAATCTGAGAGCAGCTCATGAAAAGTGAAATATTGAAGGGGCATCAACAAGACTAAGTACTAATTTCTGAAATCAGAAGTCAGGCAGGCAAGAAGGCAAGGGGATAATGGATACAAAATCTAGAAAGAATTGCCAATCAAGAAAAACATACCCACCAGAATTATTTTTCAGAAATTAGGATGAAAGTAGGATATTCCAGATAAGCAGAAATTAAGGGAATTTATAAACACCAGTCTAGACCTACAGGAAGTGTTAAAGGCAGTCCATTGGCTAGAAAACCAATGATGTCAGAAAACAACTTGAAATAAACACACAACAGTATCACTTAGCTAAAAATACAAATAAAAGCTTCACAAAAATAAAATAAAACTGCGAAACTGATTACAGGGAATGAGAGATGTTAAGCTGTAAATGAGAGAAACTTCAAAACAAAAGGGGGAATAAATGGTGTAGTTATAGAACGTCTACATGGAGAAGAGGTCACAGAGATTTCAAAATATTAACAGACTCTTTTAATCATAGAAAGGTAATGGTATGTGTCATGGTAATCACAAAGAAAATCAATAAATCTACTTATCAAAATAAAGAACAAAAAAGAGACCTACTAAACACAAAAACAGCAACTAAAAATGATAGGAAAAGACAATCTGTATACAAAAAAGAACTCAGCATGGAAAATTAAGAGAACCCCCCCCCAAAAAACCTATCAGCATGCCCCCCCATGTGACAAAATGGCAGCAGTGAATTCATATCTATAGCTAATCACACTGGATATAAATGGATTAAATGCACCAGTCAAGTGGCAGAGAGTGGCAGACAATATCTATGTGTATAAAGAAGACAAAAATTATGACCCATCAATATATTGCCAATAAGAGATAAATCTAAGACTCAAAGACATAAGTAAGTTAAAAATGAAAGGATGGAAAAAACATATCAAGCAAACAGTAACAAAAGAGAGCAGGAGTAGCAATGATACTTTCTGACAAAATAGACTTTAAGTCAAAAATGCATACTAGACAAAGAGAGGCATTATATAATTGTGAAAGATCAGATCCTGAAGAAGCCATAAGAGTAATAAATATTTAACCAGTGAGAGACCTCCAAATTGTGTAAAACAAGCTCTAACAGAATTGGAAAGTGATTTGGACGGTTTTAAATAATAGTAGGATGATTTAACATGTCACTTTCTATGATGGACAGAGTATTTAGAAAGAAAATCAACAAAGACACAGGAGATTTAAATAACAATCAACCATCTCAAACACACAGGCAGATACAGACCACAGCACTCAAGAGAAACACCATACGAGTTCTTGAATACACATGGAACATTTCCCAGAGTATGCTGTAGTTTAGGCTGCAAAGCAAGCATTAAAATATTAAAACAAAACAATGTATGGAAATAATTCAAAGCATGTTCTGTGACTTTAATGCTATAAAATCAGAAATCAGTAGCAGGAAGAACAAGGAAAAAAATTAAATATGTGGAAACAAGATAGCACTTTACTGAGAAACCATGGAGTCATACTCCTTAAAAACCCATGGCCATTGAGTGGATTCCAGCTCACAGTGACCTCATAGAACACAGTAGAACTGCCCCATAGAGTTTCCAAGGAGCACCTGGTGGATTTAAACTGCTGATCTTTTGGTTAGCAGCCGTAACTCTTAACCACTAAGCCACCAGGGTTTCTCAGGCTCCATAATTATGTTTGTGCATGCATGTATGTGTATAGGAAGGCAGATGTGAAAGTATGTGCTTGTACATATAGTTGTATGTGTAGGCACATATACATATATGTTTGAGTGTGCTGCATATGTACCAAACCTCACTGTCATCGAGTCAATTCTGACTCATAGTGACCCTATAGAACACAGTATAACTGCCCCATAGAGCTTCCAAGGAGTGCCTGGTGGATTTCAACGGCCAACCTTTTGATTAGCAGTTTAGCACTTAACTACTGTGACACCAGGGTTTCCACTGTGTGTATAAATATATATATAATAAAACATGTAGGGATAGAGTGATAGAGACCTTCTAGACATATCCAAACACCTTGAGGAATTGATTTGCTGGATTAAGAGCCTAGTACCATAGTTTCAGGAAACTGGTGGTGTACTGGTTAGTGTTACAGCTGCTAACCAAAAGGTCAGCAGTTCAAATCCACCCGCTGCTCCTTGGAAACTCTATGGAGCAGTTCTGCTCTGTCTTATGTGGTTGCTGTGAGTTGGAATCGACTGGATGGCAATGAGTGTGCTTTGGTTTGGTTCCATAGTCTCATAGGACAGCTCATTCAGTTTGCATAACATAGGTCATAAAGATAACATTCTACATCCTGGTTTGGTGGTTACTATCTGGTGTCTTATAAACTTGCCAGAGGCTATCTAAGATACACCTGGCATTCATTATTGCCAGGTGTCCATCATTAACGGCAAAGCCATTGGATTAAAACAACAACAACAACAACCTGTTGCCGTCAAGTTGATTCCAACTGAGCAACCCTATGAGAAGTAGTTGGATAGAGTTTTCCTCTCATAAATAGGAAATGTGGGCTAACCAGACAGTAACTAAGTGAGGAGTAGTTGTGTGCTCTGTGTCCATTTTCATGCGTTGGTTCTGGGAAAGCAATGCTGTCTGTGGCTCCATGGGGACGGGAAAATGAACGCCCCGTGTGGGATACTCTACCCAGGCTCCGCCCTGTTTTTGTCTTTCCGTCACTGGTTTTAATGGGTGTCCTCTCCACAACTCTGAGTACAACAGCTTTCTGTCAGTTCTGTGGGTCTGTCTGGGGGATTATCAAAATTAAGGGTGGTTTGGGGAACCCCCTGACTTTATATACTTGGTGTTAGGAGTGAGAATACTCTTCTGGGGACTCTGCCCTCCAGCTTTGCAGCTAGCAACTCTTGCACTGAGCTGTGTGTCGAAGTTTTGCAGGTTTTTTTCCCCCTTAAATCAGCAGCAACCTTTTCACACAATTAGGGCATATATAATGGTATTCCCAATACGATATTTTAGTGTCTTCACAAGTATAATGCTCGTATGGAAAACATGTTCTAAGGAGGAGGGAACATTGTCCTTAACATTTTGATTGTTTGTCTAGCGCTGGTGACTCTTTGCCTGCCAGGGTGGCAATATATTCACGGGGTGACAATATATTCACCATGAAGCTCTGTTTTTATTTGTTGTTTTTTTTTTTTTTAATGTCTTTGTAGAATAGCCTCAGTTCTACAATAAAACTTGGATCTCTGCTTCATTTAGAAAGGAATGCCCTGGAACTTCTGAAATGGGAAGTGAATCTCCTCCTATAGATAGCATTGCTCTCCCTAGGAAGATGGCATTATGAATGAGTGTGGACTGGTAGTTCTTCGGTGAATCTCCTGTCTTACTTGTCAGGATGGTTGCCCACTGCTGTTTTCTGTCCCTTTCCTGCCAACTCAACTTGTGTGTGTGTGTCTGTGGATACATATATATATATATATATGTAATTTTATTTTATTTTTTCCTTTTACTTCTTAGAGCATAAAATCATAATCAGCATTGCTGTGAGTTTACTTATATGGTCTTGGAAAAAATAAGCTCATTCTTTTCCAAAAATACTGGGAACAGGCAGTATTCTAAAATTATTCTTTGGCTGTCTTTTTCTTAGGTTCTCTATTTACAATTTTGGTTTAATTTTAGAAGTCTTTAGAATACTGATTACATTCTTTATGCTTAGCTTGACAGGATGGATAAACTGGTTTATTAATACCACATTATTTTACAGTTGTAATAAACACATTTAAGTAGTAATTTAAGCCAGTATATGAGTCAACTGAAGGATCTTAATGTGCTGCTTCGAAGTCTGTCATCTGCTTCAAATTAAACGATCGTTTGGGAGTACGCTGTGGTAAATGTACAAAAGAGCTAGTTAGAGAAACATAACCAGGAAAGTTTGTTTCAGCAACTAAGAAAATTACTCATGGGCTTATCTGCTCAACTTATTTGATTCTTCTTCAAAGATTTAGTCCATACTTACTCTCAACAAAATTATTTTAAAAAAGTATAAAGAAAAATTTGACCCAGCATTTAGAATCCATGATAAAAGCACTAGAAGGTCTCAAAGTTTACCTATTAGATTTTATAGACTGTATTCTAGTTCTTTATAGGAAATGATATGTTTTTATGAGAAACAGGGAATTCAAAATAATATAAAATGCCACTTTTTCTTTCAAGCAAAGATGAGATCACTCAGTGAATTCTGACAGTGAGCTTCAGAAACTTCAAAGCTTCCTATTATTTGTGAAGTGTTTCATTATTAATGCTCTGATACGGGTGACACCGTTTAGTCTAACTGGATTTAAATAGCTTATTTATAGGAAATACTCATTTGGGGATTAATTTTCCAGCCTCAGTGATATGTCTTGAGTTATTAAGAGTTTTCCCTAAAAACTTTTGCTAAGAGATAAACGTTGTCAGCTGAATAGTTGTATCTGATCGTTCTATCCGTGACAGGGTAGAGTAATCTAGTACCTTTATTAATAATAATTATCTTGATTTCTCTTAAGTGTCTGAATGTCAGAGAGAGCTAGCTCTTGTTAGGTGAGTCCTCAGATGATATGTTAGCGCTGTGTGGCTTACCAGGGTATTGACCTACCTCTGAATAAGAAATGTCAGGATCCTGATCCCAGCCCACTGGAGTAAGGAAGAAAAAAAAGAAGAAAAAGAAAATGATTCTCAGAAAACCTTGTGTGATTGGGGAAGGCCCACAGGATTCCACAGCTCATACTGGTTATTTGCAAGGAGAAATGAATCACTGCTATTGTCTGTCTGTCTGTCTGCCTTCCATGTTGTTACATACATCATCTATCTGCCTTACATAGTGTTTTACAATGAGCCCATCAATGTTGTAAGAGCTTTGAAATACTAAGTCCTGGCTGAAGAAGGGGCATTCCCAGTGTGGTTTGACAGTATTTTTTTATTTGTAGCCTTAAAAAGGAGTAAAAGAGAAATAATAATAGTAATAAAATTAGCCATACTTCACAGCATCACTGCAAGCCATGAAGGACAAGGAAACGTTGGAATTTGAAGCTGGTTAGATCATCCTTGTAACCGTTGTCAAAATAATTAGACACCCTGCTTTCTGCTGTGGTCATGATGCATCGTTTGTCTCCAGCGAAAGACTAGACCGTTTCTGTGAATAGCTGATCAGAAACAACTAGGAGAATCAGAGGAATGAAACCAATAAAAAAAACTGAACATACTGTCCTCGAGAAGCCCTGGTGGCATAGTTCTTAAGTGCTTCAGCTACGAACCTAAAGACTGGCAGTTTGAATCTGCCACTTACGTCTTGGAAACTCTATGGGGCAGTTCCGCTCTGTCCTCTGGGTCGCTGTGAGTCAGGATCAACTCCACGGCTGTGGGTTTGGTTTTATTGCCCTTGAGTTGATGCGGACTTACAGTGACCCTGTGGGACAGAGTAGAACTGCCTCGCAGGGTTCCCAAAGTGTAGCGGGTGGATTCGAACTGTTGACCTTTTGTTCGGCAGTCGAACTCTTAATTACTACAATGTTTCTCCTTGGCTTTATTGATTAATTCATCTTTCAACTATGATGGAACTTATTAGTTACTTTGGGAAGCCCCTCTGACACGTAACAGAAGTTCACCATCTGCTCCTCGGCTGCTTTTTCAGTGAGTATAGCTTGGGTAGACATTTCAAAGCTGCTGTAAAGGTTGTAGTTGGAATCGGTGATTGTTTTATTGTCCTCATTTTCTTTTTCTCTTTAATATCTAAGGCTGCTTTGATTGTCCTGCCTAATGATCTCCCTTTATTGCCCTCTTCCAAGCTAATGAAGGGATGGATACTATCAGCGTTTCGATAGAGCAGAAATTATTTCACTGTAGTGGCCAGTAATCATCTCAGAGATTACTGGAATGATTTTAAGGTCACCATAGGGTCACTGTGAGTTGGAATTGACTCAGGATTAACAAATTAGGGATAAGGCAGGACCTGGAGTTAGCTTTATGGATGTTAATTTTAAAAATGATTAGGAATAGGAAACATAATCTCATTAAGAGACGATTATAATAGCCATGACCAGCAATACTGTTTTCCTGTGTTCAGTAATAAAAATCCAAGTATAATACCTGAAATCTTTTAAAAGTAGTAATTACAAAAGGAAGAATTATTTTGTCTACTGTCTTGTGTTGGAAGTGTTATCTGTCCTGTCCAGTATGGTAGGGGCTAGCATATGGTATGTGGCTAGAGGGATCGAGGAAATTAATGTTTAATTTACTATATTTAAATAGAAATATAAATAGCCACATGGGTCTATTGGCTATTTTTTTGGTGAATGCAGATCAACCAGTTGCTTTCCTGAAATGTTCAGTAGTAACAATCCTGTATAATGATAAGAGAATCTAACACTATGGAAAAATTTTTACAAATTCTATATGGTACATATTCATAATTTAAATATCACATAAAACCTACAAGAACTAAAAGGGGTAAATGTTTTGGTTAAACATATCCATTTCCAAAATCACAGTTGATACAATGCTTTGCCAAAGCCAAGTGCCGTTAGCAATTCAAATAATTGTCTGATTCACACTTTCTATTTTTATTCTTTATTATGTTAGCTTGGAAACTCTGGTGGCCTAGTGGGTTAAGTGCTACATCTGCTAACCAAAAGGTCAGCAGTCCAAATCCTCTGAGTGCTCCTTGGAAACTCTATGGGGCAGTTCTAATTTGACCTCTAGGGTCACTATGAGTTGGTCCTGACTCGATGGCAGTGGGTCATCTATTAGCTAAAAACATGATAAAATATAGTTATGAAAATACTGAAACAGTATCAAGTTTCTTTCTTTATTTCTCTCCTGAAAAAGAATCTCTTTATTTTTTAAGCACAGTTTTATGAAGATATAATTTACATACTATACAGTTTACCTATTTAAACTGCACAATTCAAAATTTTTTGTGTGTATTTCTAGAATTATGTAATCATCACCATTATCAAACTTCAGGACAATTTTGTCATCATCCCTCTCCCTCCAAATACTTTGCACCCTTTAACAATCACTTTTTATTTCCCCCTCCTGGAAACTCCCAGCCTGTTGTTTCCAGGGGCCGTTGAGTTGATGTTCACTCCTAGCGACCCTCTGTGTTATAGGGTAGAACTTCCCATAAGGTTTTCTTGGCTGTAATCTTCACCGAAGCACTCACCTTTAGCTATCCTAGATCTTGGCTACTGTGAAATTCTGATGTTCTGTTTTCCTGACATCTGTGATAAATCAGAGTCGAATGGCCTCATGGGGTTCCCGAGGAGCACCTGTGCATTCCAGCTGTTGAGCTTTTTGGTCATCAGCCCCAGCTCTGAACTACTATACGACTAGGATTTCCTCTCTGATGGTAGGTCCCAATTTATTAATAACTGAACAAATCGTCATGTTTCTCATATCCAATGAAGTGACTTCGTACAAATTTATTTTATAGACAGAAATAGATATAATGAAATGATTTTTGGAAAGTATATCTTGAAAAGAGTTGTATATCAGGGTCAGTAAAATAACTAGTTGGACAACTAAACACACAGTTGAAGATCACAAGTGAAATGTTGAATCTACTAGGAGCTATTTGGTGGAAAAAACTACTTAATCAATTTATACTTACTAAAATTACTGAATTCTGTCAAAAAATTACTTGTGTGCTTGAAGGCACTTACAGTGTTACACACCACTTTATAAATTAAGTGAAATAATGGTTAGTTCCAGTGATTAACACTATGAGAGAAGAGAAATTCTTAAATTTCTTGAAAAGCTATTTGTCAGTGTTTAAAAAAGACCTTTTTCAGAGCTGCACTGTAAATCCAGACTTAGAGGGAGGCAAACAATCTGATTTGGAAGCTTATGAAATGAAGTAGAAGCCTCAGAGACGTACTTTTGAAATCTTAGATGCTGGCTTCTATCCACAGTCCTTCCATTTTTCTTTTTTGTTTTCTTTGTCTTTAGTGCTTTTGAATGGCCAGATGTAACCACCGTGCAAAAGACAGCTCCTTTCTTGGGGCTGGAACTAGAGAAAGAGGTGGTTCTGTAGCGGGTGCCTGTCGGGGAATAAACATGTTGATTTCATGCTTTATATGCTTATTTCTTCCATTTTTGAAATGGAACATTTCATATACTAGTCTGGTATGAGTGTTTTCCTATTTTGTGTGGTATACTTCATATACTAGTGTGGTGTAAAAGTTCTCCTAATTGACCCTCTCCTTTTACTTCCTTCTTCCTCTCATTGTAAAGAATGTTTAGTGAGTAGAAGTCACAGGGATATTCTTTTACTTATGTATACTAAAGATAAAAGGAGACTTATAAACCTTACTGGATTCATCTGTCCACTTACTCATTCATTCTTATAAATATTTACTAAATTTGGACATGGTTCGAAATAGAGGGGGTGTTGGTAACGCAGGTGAGAGTAATAATGGACGTTGTTGCTGTTGTTAGGTGCCTCTAAGTCAGTTTTGACTCACGGCAGTGCTGTGTGCAACACGATAAAACACTGTCCAGTCCTGCACCACCCTCAATAGTCATTACTGTTTCAGTTTATTGCTGCAGTCCTTGAGTCAATCCATGTCACTGAGGGTCTTCTTCTTCACTGACACTTAGCTTTATCAAAATGATGTCCTTCTCCAGATCTCCTGAGAACATCTGCAGAGTATGTGAGATGAAGTCTTGATGTCTTTGCTTCTAAGGAACATTCTGGTTGTGCTCCTTCCCAGACAGATTTGTGCATGCTTCTGGCAGTTCACAGTATATTCTTTATTCTTTCCCACCAGCATCTTAATTCAAATGCATCTATTCTTCAGTCTTCCTTATTTGTTTTCCAGCTTTTGCATCCACAAGAGGCAATTAAAAATACCACGGCTTGAGTTAGGTGCACATTAATCCTCAAAGTGTGTTTCTGAACACTTGAAGGAGGTGTTTTGCGGCAGATTTGCCCAATGCAATATGTCAAGTTCTTGATTGCCACTTCCATGGGCACTGGTTGTGGATCCAAGTAAAATGACATCCTTGACAGTTTCAGTTTTTTCTCCATTTATCATGGTGTTGCTCATTGGTACCATTGTGAGGGTTTTTGTTTTCTTTACGTGGAGGTGTAATTCTTATTGAAGGCTGTGGTCTGTGATCTTCATCAGTGTGTTTCTTTCTAGTCCTCTTCCCTTACAGCAAGCAAGGTTATGTTATCTGCATAACTCAGGTTGTCAGTGAGTCTTCCCCCAATCCTGATGTTTGTTCTTCATATATTCTGGTTCTCAGATCATTTGCTCAGCATGCAGACTGAATAAATGTAGTGGCAGGGCGCCACATGATTGCCACATTTGCTGACTTTAAAGTACACATTGCCCACTCGTTCTGTTCAGATCACTGCTTCTTGTTCGATGGATGGGTTCTGCATGAGTGCAGTGAATTGTTTTGGAATTCCTATACTTCAGAGTGTTCCTTGTAATTTGTTATGATCCACACAGTTGTATCCCTTTGTACAGTCAATAAAACAGCCTGTTTTGTAATGGATAGTTTTTCACTAAGGGGAACAGAGGCAAAGCGATTCTAGATCTTAGAACCACACACCATTCCTCCGAGAGGAGGGACTTTAAGATACTTGAAAAAGAAGGCTAGCACCCTGGCAGGAGCCTTGAGCAGTATGAGGTCTAAGGTTCTGTTATGGTCTTTGGGATCTGGTATTGGGTAAATCCATATTTGTAACCTGATAAATATCCTCACCTTCCTGGGACCCTGGATGAATTCCAGCTAAATGGACCCATGCAGTTCTTTTTTCATCTCTGGATTTGTGATTACAGGTCTGGGAAGGGGCCATGAATACCCTGATAAGAGCTGGAGATAAAACAAAACACTGTTAGTGACCTGAAAGAATTTATGGTCTAGGGGTAGGGACTTTTCAGAACATTAATTGCAACTTGACATTGTGTATTTCTAGAGTAAGCATGCAGTCTGAAGGCAGCCTAAGAAATGATGCAAGCAACTTAGCTTTGGGGAATTGGAAAGGCATAACACAACAGGTGTCATTTGATGTGGCTGTTGAAAGATGAGTAGGAATTTTCCAAGTGGCAAAGAGCTGAAAAGAAATAGAGTTGCTGATACAATGTTCTGGGAGAAAGGTATGCATTTAGCCAAAACAAAAAGCTTTCTATTTTCATAATCCTTGCCTGTGTTAGACCTTGAGATGTGAGTAAGAGCCCTGTTTGATTTCTTATTTTCTTTTATGCTCTTTTCTATGTTGATATATGTGTGGTACCAAATGGAGTTTATGCTCAAAATTTCCTAAGCCATTAATCTTCAGGTGTTTTTCACATTTTCCATTTGAGTGATTCCAGCAGACCCACTGACCTCTCAAAAGCTTGGTAAAGCCAGAGAGAAACAACAGCAGGCTCTGAATGTTGAGTATTTTTAGGAAAGAGGAGATCACTTAGAGTCATCACTGAGGGAAATTAAGCCAGGAGTTGGGGGAGGGAGAAGTGTGGACCGAATACCTATCGTTTATTAGGTTAGAATAAAGCCAAGTGCATCTATTGATAATGGAAAGAGATGACTTTTTAAAGGAAAACCTTCAGCCCCACGTGGTGCAGACGTCTGACACCGGGGCCCGCTTGCACGCTGAATCACTCAGATCGTGGCTCAGTGCCCGAAATTCAATTTGTCTTGTGTAGTGTCCTCTAAAGTGTGTTCCTTCTTAGACTTGGCTGGTTCAGGCAGAACTTGGCCTTGTTGAGTTTTGCTTGATTTGCTCTTCCTTTCTCATCTGATTAAAGTCTCCTACTCTTTTAGCACCCATTTGTCTCTGCTTCTAGGGAAGAGCTGGTTTAGTTAGCTCAGTTTTGATTTCCCCTGTGGTTTTCCCCAGTACGTTTCTCTAGCACAGGAGCTGTTGCAGATAGAAATATAGCCTCTTGAACAAATAATAAAAACTGCTCTTGTTCATTGAGTAATAGTAGCTCGCCATTTTATAATGCTTGCTGTCTGTCTGTCATGGACTGAAGTGTGTCCTCCAAAAAGTGTGTAGCAATTTGGCTCGGCCATGGTTCTGGTATTGTGTGGTGTTTGTCTATGCTGTAAACCCTGCCTCCAGGATGTCAATGAGGGGAGATGGGTGGCAGTCGTATTGGTGGGTCAGAACTCAATGTGTAAGATGGTATTGTGCCTTGATGCGGTTTCCTGAGATACTGAGGAAAGGGAAGCAAGCAGAGAGTTGAGGACTTCCTGCCGTAAGGAAAGAAGCAGTGCTGGGAGAAAAGCTCGTCTTTTGGGCCCAGGGGTCCCCGCACCTCAGAGGCTCTCAGTCCAGGGGGGAGCTGATGACAAGGAGAGCCGACAGAGAAAAAGCCACCTGGAGCTGACGCCCTACATTTGAACTTGTAGCAAACTGAACTGTGGCAGAATAAAAATTCCCTCTGTTAAAGCCATCCACTTGTGGTATTTCAGTTAGAGTGGTAGCAGAGGACTAAGACACTGTCAGACACTGTTATAAATATTTTCTGGGAATCAACTCAGATGTTGTCACAGAAATGAATGAGGTGGGTGCTTTGATTATCCCCAGCGTGTTTTCCCTGGAGGGTGCAAATGGTTAATGCGCTTGGTTGCTAACCAAACATTTGGAAGTGTAACCTTACCCAAAGGTGCCTCAGAAGAACTGGCATGCTCCTTCTGAAAAATTGGTCATTGAAAACCCTATGGAACACAGCAAAGTTGTACTCTGATACACATGGGGTCACCAAGAGTTAAAGTCAACACCAAGTGACTTTTCTTTTCCCGAGGTAAGCAAGCAGATGCACACAGAGAATAAAATCTTGCTGGTGCTCACACAGTTAGCAGGTGGCAGAGCTGTGGTTCTGTCCTAGGAGTCTGTGCTTCTAACCACTCTCCCTTATGGCTTTTCCATGAGATCCAGTGACTTTATATGAACTAAGGCCCTTATTAATGCCTCTGGGTGGCACAGATGGTCTGTGCACAGCTGTTAATTGAAAGGTTGGCAGTTTGAACCCACCCAGTGGCACCTCAGAGGAACAACCTAGTAATCTGCTTTTGTAAAGATTGCAGCCAAGAAATGCTGTGGAACTTGGTTCTCCTCTGTAATACATGAGATCACCATGAGTCACGATGAACACAGTGGCAACAGGTTTGGTTTTTGGCTTAACACCTTTATTGCTTACATTCTTATTAAAAAACAAAAAACAAATAGCCGAAAAACCTTCTGTCAAGTCAACTCCAACTCATAGTGACCCTATGGGACAGAGAAGAAATGCTCTATAGAGTTTCCAAGGAACAGTTGGTAAACTCAAACTGTTACCTATTTGGTTAGTAGCTATAGCTCTTAACCACTGCACAACCACGGCTCCATAGTCTCATTAAAAAGCCAAAAAGAGCCACTGCCATCAGGTCAGTTCCAACTTAGAGCAACCCTATAGGTCAGATTAGAGCTTCCCCATGGTGTTTCTAAGGAGTGCCTGGTGGATTTGAACTACCAACCTTTTGGTTAGTAGATGTACCACTTAATCACTACGCAACTAGGCTTTCCATACAACCTCATTCCAAAACCCAAATCACCCACTGCCATTGAGTCGATTCTGTGGATATTGGAATCCTGATTATATATGAACTTCATAAAGATTAATGTAAGTAGGCCAGGAATATGCTGCTTATCATTGGCTGGGATGTGTTTCAATCACTGGTTTTGCCTTCAAAGTCAAATCCCTTGCCTTAGCCACCACATTGGGCACCATGTTTTCGCAAAGCTGTGACCAAATGTTCTGTCCTGAGACCTCTGTTTAGTCCCGTAGGGATCCTATCCTGTCTCATGGCTTTAAATATTGTCTTTTCTCTCATGAACCCGAGGTCTGACCACTTCCTTAATTTTTGCATTCATGTATACAGGAATCTGTAAAGAACCAGCTTATGACTGTTTTAGGGTGTGTGAGTCATGGGTGTGTCACCAATGGTGAGACCAACTCGAGGGCAATGATTTTAGCATCCCTAACAACTAGAACTCGGCTTGGCTTAACATCTAGAACAACATATGGCAAATATATTCTTAGAATTTGTTTGTAAGATAGATTAATGAATGGACATGAAGCACTTTCCCTGAAAGGATGAAGCAGAAACCTTTCCTTGCTATACTTCCTAATGTATATTAACTGCTCTGTGCAAAGGGAGAAGTTTTGCTCAAAGTCTTGCTGTCTCTGAAGGAAATGTGTTCTCTCTTTCATTTCTAAGATACAGTACTTCGAAAATAAAATTGTAGGAAGTGCACAAAGTGATCATCATCATTGTTGGTATTAATTTTTATATGCATAGTCATTTAGTATAGCATTTGGAAGCAGGTACAGCAGGGTTCAAGTAGTAGCTCTGCTGCGTAGTAATTCTGTGACAACGTGCAAATTATGGAAGCTCTCTGAGCCTCAGTTTCCTCATCTGTAGAAGGTGTCATTTTATCATAAGGCATTTGATAAGATCATTATATTATTGGGAAGATTAAATACCATGTGTTCAAATAGTTTTATAGAGTTTCACAGTTAATGGTAGCTGTTGTTCTGTTATTTAATTAGTCTCATTATCCATCATCTAGGCACCAGAAAGAAATACTACTGAGACAGTGACACTAGCCATGGTATTACCAGTTTAAGTAATTACTTTAAATAGAATCTCAAGCCTTGGGGGGGATCAATATTGACTTATATCAAAGGCAGGTTTCCAGCACTTTCTGGAAGAGAAACAAGTTCACATCATTCGTCAAAAGCACTTGCTGAGCCTGGTGCTAAGCTGCACAGTGGGGCAAATGAAGAGGGAGCCCCTGCTTTGAGGAGCCATCTCATGTCTTTAAAACTCAAAGGGGCAGACACCACTCTGAGTTCTACTCAAGTTGCTTATTCAGCAAAAGATGCTTGAGATCTCAGAGGACAGAGAAAGCTTGTCTAGTAATAGAGTTAAAGGAGCCCTGGCTGTACAATGGTTAAGAGCTATGACAAGCTACAGCTGCTAACCAAAAGATTGGCAGTTCAAATCCACCAGCTGCTCCTTGGAAGCCCTACATGGTAGTTCTACGGTGTCCCATAAAGTCAACGTGAGTCAGAAGTGACTCAATAGCAACAGATTTTTTTTTCTTTCTCTTTTTGAAAATATGTTTAGAAGATGCTCTTAATGTCTATCACAATCCTTTCCTGGAAAATTATCCATTGTCATCTTACATTTACCAGAAAAGAATGCTAGATGATTCCAAGGAATATACTCCTCCTTTGTGTTTCCAAAGTAAAGCACAGTGTCTGGTGAACATTTTAGTTCAGTGCAACAGGTTATTATTATTTCTCTGTATTATCTAATACATGTTAAATATATGGAAACACCGGTGGCATGATGGTTTAGTGCCATAACAAGGTCAGCAGTTTGAATCAACCAGATATTTGTTGGAAACTCTATCGGGAAGTTTTACTCTGTCCTATAAGGTCATTATGAGTTGGAATTGACTCAGTGGCAATGGGTTTGGTTTCAGGTAGTAAATGTATAATCATCATAACATATTTAATTATAAATATTTATGGAAAAGGAAAGGAAGCCACTATCACCTTGGCCACAACTTAAAACCAAAGGAGTGTTGATAAAAACTGAGGCAGATTACCTTACCACACCTTAAGCAGAGCGTAACACTAGCTGTCGTCCTTTCTAGAGCTGTGGATTCTCATCCGGTTCATCATTTTATTTGAAAGTGACACAGTTTGTCTCAGGCCCTAATCTTGAAAGCTAATCATGCACAACTGAGTGCTATTCACATTTTAATATGCAGAAGAATTGCCTGGGATCTTGTTAAAAGACTAAGTCTGATTCAGAAGGCTTAGGGAGGAACCTGAGATTCTACGTTTCTCCCTAGCTCGTCGGTGATGTTGCGGCTGCTGGCGCATAGACCGCATTTTGAACATGAAGGATTTAGCCATCATCCAGCAGGTCTCAGGCTTCTCTTTTCTTCATAGAATTCACTGCTGGCTGTCTTGGTGCTCCTGCTTCTATCTTTGTTGGCCCCAAAGGCATCCCAGACTCAAGGCCCAGACAGATCATGCTGCAATAGCTCGTGAAGTTTGTAAGCCTCTGGAGCTCTGCCTTTTCATCTGGAAGGTGCTACAGAGTGAACTCAACCTTAGTGGGTTTCTGCATTTGAAAGGGGCTTTGATACCTTCAATCATGCTTTGATTGAGTTGTGTTTTCCCCATAATGTGCATGGTGGTTTTGTTGGTCCACGATTCCTGGTATTGCGTGATGTTTCTCCATGCTGTAAATCCTGCCTCTATGATGTTAGTGAGGGTGGATGGGCAGCAGTTTGGTTGGTGCTGCAGGACTCACTGTGTAAGCCAGCCAAGTGCCATCGAGTCGGATCCTATGATCATTTTGTGCCTTGAGGCAGTCTCTTGAGGTATAAAGGAAAGAAGTTAGCAGAGAGATTTGGGGACCTCATACCACCAAGAAGCTATCTGGAAGCTGGGTGCATCCTTTGGAAAGGACCAGGGTCCCTGTGTCTCAGAAGCTTCCAGTCCAGGGGAAGACTGGACAACAAGGACCTTCCTCCAGAGCCAGCAGAGAAAAATCTTCCCTGGGGCTGGCACCCTGGATTTAGACTTTTCGCCTACTGGACTGTGACACAGTTTCTCTTTTTAAAACCATCCACTTGTGGTATTTCTGTTAAAGCACCACTAGATGACCGGAAGAGTACCCTCTGGGAGGATATGAAATATGCACAGAGTTTGGCTACGTCTATATCATAATTTCTCATTATAGATCATAATCCCTATAGGGATGGTGAAGGATTGCTTGAAAACCATAAAGGAGGCTCTGAATTCTTATCACGCTCTCTATAGCCAATTTAGCCACAAAGAGGTCTAATAGAACCCGGTGATATTTTTGAATCATATTAAGATTGAGTGCTATTTAAAAAAATGAATGTTACAAATAAATGGTTGGGAAGTCAGATCTGAGTCCACGTGCACTTACAGCTCAATTTTCTCAGCCTTTCTATGAGTAATTCTCTAGCTGTAAGTTAGGCAATGTTATGTATTAAATTTTCAGTGAGTCTTAGAAGGTAGTTGAAAACACGTATATTGTAAAACAGGAGCTATTTCAAAAAGTCACTTGCTTTTTTTAATCGACATAAATTCTAAGTTGTCGTTTTTCCAGTTTTCTCCCAACATTTTGCTTGATATTATCCTTATGATTGCAAATATAGTAGTGTCATGATTTTAAACATTTTGTCACTTGACAGTGTATTGTTATTTTCTAGAAAATAATCCAAATGCACAATGCCAAGCATTTTCTAGTACTTGAAGTAACTAGCTAGCATCAGAAAGCCCTGAAATAAAATCCATCTAAATATTGCCTAATGAGAAATGGAGAGTTTTCAGTGCAGTACATGGTCAAGATGCTGTAGAGAGGATAAAATACAGATTTTTTTTTTCTGTCTCAAAGATTATTCAGTTGCCGGATTATAATGTGTTCTTCCCAAATAAGGATATTAATGCAGGATTTGTAGACAGCTTAAGCAGGATGACAGGTTCAGGCCTCAGAAAAGAATCCAAAATGTTCTTATTTCTGTCTAGCTCAAAAGATCTCAGGTCAGGTCAGCACCTGGGCAAGAAAAAGGTAAAATCTGGCAGAAAAAAAACTGTACCAGGCCAGACTTGGAACTGGAAAGAAACTGCAAAGAAAAGGAAGCACGAGCAGAAGTGGTTCCTGTTTCCTTCATTCTCAGGCACTGCCAGGTCTGATCCTAGAAATATTTATTCAGAGACAGCCTGACGTCAGAAACGAGAGCAGGATGGAGAAAAAAAGGGCAACATGCATGCTATAGGATGCAAAAATGCCGAGTGTTGATAAAGCTTTGTTTTACTGAGGCCGTTGTGAACAAAAGCCAGTGTCCAGCTTTCAGAAAGAAACAGACGGGTCGAGCACGTGAGAGACTTGCTGGTAGCGGGAGGGTCTGGTGGTTGTGTTCCACGTTACGGCCGTGAAGTAAGAGAGTTTTTGTCATGTTGGCATTAGACAAACTACGCTGAGTTACATTGTGAAAACAAACATCGTGCCATCCCCACCAGCCTAATGAAGTGGTTTAGGACAATACACAAAGTCTAATGGGTCTCATCCTGTGAGGCCTGAAGAATTGACATAATCAAGGCAGTGGTTCTTAGACAGATGTTCCGGAGAGCTCATGGACATTATTTTCATTATATGAGCTTGAAACTCTCTTAGGAGAAAGATGATCATTTGCGTCTTAATGAGATCAAGCAAATACAGGTTTGAAAACTTACGCAGTATCACACCCCAGAAGGAGCCTTGATGGGACAGTGGTTAGGCACTTGACTGCTAACGGACACATCAGTGGGTTAAAGCGAGCAGCTGCTCCATGGGAGAAAAGATTTGGCTCCTGTGAAGATTACAGACTAGGAAACCCTACAGGCGGTTCTCCTCCAGGCTGGAGGGTTGCTATGAATCAGAATCGACTCTGACAGCACACAACAACAACAACAACGACAATAACGTGTCCCTGAGCAGCTTTCCAGGCAGTTCTCCTGATGGAGGTTCAGTATTCCAGGCTATTTTGGTCCTATGGCTCCGGCTTCCAGGTTGACGAGGGAAGAGGGGACATGGAGACTCTCGTCAGCCCTTATGGGCTTTCACTTGAAGTCATAAACTCATATCTGCACTTTACTAGTTGAAATGAATCATGTGACCACAATGCTCTTGTGTGCCAGAAAATAATGTTATTGTGTTTTATGTGTTCATGTATCTCCTGATTAATGTTTTTCTTTTCAGTCCATTTGTCACTTTGCTCTTTAGGCCTCTGTAGTCCCTTGTGTAGAGCACTGTTTTAGCCTCATCCATTGATCGCCTTGCTTTCTAGCAATTTCCCTTGTCCATCTGGCACACAGTTGCAAAGTAAGTTTCCCCAAACCAGACGCTGATGTTCAAACACTGCCCACAATCACCCATCATTTATTGGCTCCCTACTGCCTACCTCCTGATGTATCACAACACTAAAGGGTTAACTGTGCTTGGGACATAGTAGGGAAGCCATCGTCTGAAACCAACCTCATCCACTGTAGCTAAGCAAACACTGGGGAGAAAGATCCAGGCACAAGTTCAATTTATTCATGCCCTGAGAGAGTGTAATGATGGGGAGGATGTGGCATTCATCCAGGTAGGCAGTCGGCATTTAAGAAAGTCAGCTGAGAGAGTCTTGTTTCAATTAGGCAGATCAAGGGCATAGAGTTTGGGAACATTCGTTATGCACAGATTCACACAGGCAGGCATTAGCAGGGAACTAAATCTCAAACACAAAACTGAGGGCCAGGAGTGAATGGCAGACACTAGAATACATAACTAGGTTGCAGATACTGAGGCATGACAGGAAGGTAGGAACTCATATCCAAAAAGACACCTAGGACTTAAAGATATCGATCCATCTGTGTGGCAGGGGCTTTTAAATACTATCTGTCTTAGTCGTCTAGTACTACTGTAACAGGAATACCACAAGTGAATGGCTTTAAAAAAGAGAAATTTATTTTCTTGCACAAATACAAGCAATAGTCCAAATTCAGGGTTTCAGCTCCAGGGAAGTTCTTTCTTTGTTGACTCTGGAAGAAGTTTCTTGTGGTCAATCTTGGTAGCTTCTCAGGCACAGGGACTGGGGGTCCAAAGGAGGCATTCTGCTCCTGGCACTGCTTCTAGGTGGTCTGAGGTCCCCAGCTCTCTGCTTGCTTCCTTTTCCTCCACATGCCAAGAGACTGCCTCAAGGCGCAGTACAGTTTTGCACGTTGAGTCCTCCCCACAAACACGGCTGTCTCCTATCCTCCCTCACTGACATCATAAAGACAGGATTTATAGCATATAGGAGCTTTGCATAATACCAGGAATCCTGGCCTAGTGAAACGACTATACACATGTTTTGGGTGGACACAATTCAGTCCATGATACTATCCCTCTTATTTCAAATGAATTATGCAGAACTGCAATATAGAAGTCAGATAACAGCAGAGCTACTGTAATTCTGTAGTCTGTAGGCCCTTCACCCTTCCTCCTTGTGAAGTCGCAGCAAAGTTATTTTCCTAGCCTCTCCAGGGTTCCACTGAGCACGTTTATAGTCTCTTTTGAAAGAAACATTGCTGATAGGTAGATGCCAAAGCTGACTCACAGATGGAGAGGCAGAAGATCCAGAGTGGATAAGCAATGCAAGTGGCTTACCTGCATCATCTCAGAAGTCCCCTTTTGTCTCCCTGTCTCCCCCTACCAGTCTGATTCATTAATACAGAGTACTGATTCAGTGACCAAAAAAAAAAAAAAAAAGAAACCCAGTGCTGTCGAGTCGGATCTGACTGATGGCAACCCTAGAAACCAGAGTAGAACTGTCCCCTAGAGTATTCAAGGAGCACCTGGTGGATTTGAACTGCCAACCTTTTGGTTAGCAGTGGTAGCACTTAACCCACAACACCATCAGGTGATCAAAATGCATCTCAAATATGTCCATTCCTGCCCACCTCCACTGCCGTCGTTCTGGTCTGCTCTAGGTTGATTCCTTATCAAAACAGCAGTTTTCTGCTTGAACTCCAAACTTTGCTCTTTTTCCTAATTTTCACATGGAATGCTTCACAGATTTGCACGTCACCCTTGTGCAGCGGCCGTGCTAGTTGTCTTGGTATCATACCAACTTTAGTGTGTGGGCTGCTGGAGTAAGCACCCCAACTCTGTTTTTGCTTTGTGGAAATCCGTCCCCTAAGTAACACAAGAGAAATCTTTAAATGTAAATAAAATCACTTGGATTATTTACTTCTAAACCAAGCCTTCTTTTTATAGGCAAAAGAGCCAACCTGATCTTCCTTCTCTGCCTGTCCAGTGTCACAAGGAACCACTCTCTCCCTCACTCCCTGTACCCTCCACGCTCACATTCATACAGTGTCTAAAATACTCCTGGGTCTTCCCCTCCTCCAGAACATCCTAGTTGCTGTTTGGACAACCAAATGTGTTACCTTGGAGCCAATTCCAATGTGTAGTGACCGGGTAGAACGGAATAGAACTGCCCTGTAGGGTCTCCAAGGAGTAGCTGCTGGATTCCAGCTGCCAACATTTTGGTTAGCAGCCAAGCTCTTATGACCTGAATGTTCAACAGTTCCCACAGATGCCTCCTACTCATGTTTACGGTCTCAGCTAGAAAGACCCTCTTGCAGTGGCCTGGGCAGTGCCATCGTCTAAAATAAGTTCCTGCCAGTCCTTGTATCCCTTTTCTCATTGCATCTTATGAATTGCTTTCGCAGCACTTAGCACAATCTGTAAGTATCTGCTGCATTTATTTATTTTGCTGTCTCTCTCTACTCTCCCTTCTCGCTGGATCTTCAAGACCTCAGTAAGTCATGATGATCGAATGCGTGAAGAGGAGTGAAGCACAGTGGGCCCACAGGTTGTGAAACACATCGTCTTCAGAGTGAAGTCCCCTTTCCCGTCCCTCCTTCTTGTCCACATTCCAGTTTCATCTTCTCTGTGAAATTGTCCTTGCTCTCACCAGCAATTTGCACATGTCACCTTTGCACATCTTACGCTTACAGTACAGTGAGTCCCCTATATCTATGGACTCTGCATGCACAGATGCAACGAACTGTGGATGAAAATACTGAAAACAAAACAAAACATAATTGCAACAAGTGAAACTTGTATTTGCAGCCTACGGAGCACGCCTTTGGATGAAGTGATGTGTGTAGGCACACCCGCTGTAGCATCCTTCCATTGCACAGATCCTGTCTGTCTCCAGCACTCCTGGTTTCAGCATTGTTTGCCTCATGTCTTGTTATTATTCTCTAAACAACAGTACAGTGTGACAACTGTGTACATACATAACATAGCATTTACATTATGTTAGGTATTATAAGTAACCTAGAAATGATTTAAAATATACAGAAGGATGTGTACAGGTTGTATACAAATACTATGCCATTTTCTATAAGGGACTTGAGTATCTGCTGATTTTGGTATCCATGGGGATCCTGGAACCAGTCCCCTGTGGATACTGAGGGACAACTCTATTGATACTAATTTTGTGTTTGTGTTTTATTCAGTTAGTGAGCAACTGCCCCCCACCTGCGGCTGTGCTTACGGCTTTCCAATATGTACTTTTGTGATCTTGCAGACAGCTATATATCTTTGAAACCCCCAGCATTGAGTTCTGCACACGATAGCCAAGTGCTGCACATGATAGGCATTCAATAAATGATTACCTCAATAAATTAATTGAACTGATCTATGATATACATTTTTTTCAAGTAATGTAAATGTTAGAGTGTTTCCAAAATCAAAGCTGTCAGTGAGAATTATTTTCTGAAACTTCATCCAAACAATCCTGTACTTTTATAGAACTTTGAGACCCTCAGACTTGTTTTATTCAAATATTCACCCACTTTCCATGTACGTATCCTGGTTCTACTTATTAACTGTGATACTGGACAAAATTTCATGCCATTGTACCTCTGTTGTACCATCTATGAAATGTGTATGAACAGGAAATACAGTAACTACTTCATTGCATTGATATGAGTTTACATATGTTCACTGCTTAATACAGTGCCGAGCATACACTGTTATCCGTAAGTCTTGTTTTTATCATTGATCGCCTGTTACACACCAGGCATTAGGGATCTGGAGATGAACAAGACAGAGCGGCTGACAGCAGTAACTCCTGGTGTCTTCAGGCTGGGGGTAATTGTGTAGTTAGTTGTGCATCCTGGACCACCTCTAGACTGTGAGACCGTGCACTTCTGTCTAACCCGTAATGCTCAGAGCTGGATGATGAACGTGCCTAGTGCCTTCACCCTTTTGCCTTTTTCAGGACTCTATGGTGGAAACTCTAGTGGCGGAGAGATTAGTGCTATGTCTGCTACTCAAAAGGTTGATGGTTCCAACCTGCCAAGTGCTCCTTGGAAACTCTGTGGGGCAGTTCTGCTCAGTCCTGTAGGGTTGCTATGAGTTAGAATTGACTTGGCAGCGGTGTTTTTTTTTTTTTTTTTGGTGGGAGATCACAGTCATGATCCCAGTTCTTTGTTTCTCCCAGTATCAACATCCTTTGCCCTATAACTGTGCAGTGTCCTCCCACTCAGATGTGGGGCTTGACCAGTGACTTGATTTGACCAATGGGATGTTAAAAAGTGTGCTACAAGCAGTGGCTTTACAACTAGTTGAGTGAGTAGACTTGCCCTGTCTTGTGCCTATGTCATGACCAAGAAAACATGCCTGGGTGTGGCAGGGGGAATGACCCCCAAAGATGTCCACACCCTAGTCTCTGGAACCTCTGAATATGTAAAACTTGGCAAAAGGAATTTTTGAGACGTAATTAAGGTTACAGACCTTAAAATAGGGAGATTATTTATGCTGGCTTATCTGGATGGGCCTGTTGTAATCATTCAAGTCCTTGATAACAGGGAAATTTCTCAGGCTGGATTCAGATGTTCAGAAGAGGAGGCAGAAGAGAAATGGGGTGGAAAAAGAAGTCAGAGAATTTCCAAGCATGACAAGAGTTCAGTGCACTATTAGTGGCCCTGAGATGTAGACTGCCGCCCATGCAAGGACCAGAGGGAAGCCTCTAGGAGAGTTACAGGCAGCCCCCAGGTACCAGCAAGCAAGGAAATGGGAACTCAGTCCTATAACTCAGAGGAGAGAGAGTCTGCCAACAACCTGAATAAGCTTGGAGGTGTGTTCTTCCTGTGGAAATAAGCCTCTGTGTATGAACTCAGTTAGCTGACACCTTGATTCCGCTCTTGTGAAGTCCAGAGCAGGGAAGCTAAGCTACCCTGGACTCCTGACCTGCAGAATAGTGAGACAATAAATTTGTGTAACAAAATTTTTAAGCCTCCAAATTTGTGGTCATTTTCTGTGGCATCAGTAGAAAGCATACACTGGGCTAGCACAGAACAGTGATGAGTCACAGTCTCAACTGAGGCTAGCCTAGGTGAGTTGACTGCAAGTCAACTTTTAAGATACATGGATGGATGCACCCAGCCAAGGTCACCAGAGCCACCTGGCCAACCACACCAGATACATGAGCAAGAGACAACTGTTGCAAGCCTATGGTATTTTGCAGATAGTATCTAACAGTACTGGTGGCAGTGTATTTCTACTGTGGAAGCCTAGAGACAGATGGATAGGTGTTACAGTTTTCATGTAAACTGTTCTCTAAGACTGGAAGAACGGTGAGAAGATTCTCCTGTTTGATTAGTTATGGGGCTAAATCATGGAGCAAGGTTCTCAGGTGGCTTAAATGGAAATGCTCTATCAAGGAAATGAAATGGATTCTTTATTCTGATCATTGGTTACATAAGATTTTTTTTTTTTTTTTTTTTTGCATTTAGGTGCAAATGGAAGATAGTAGACCTTCACTTATACTACAAGCTATCTTTTTTGTTTGTTTGTTTGTTTGTCCCAGATAGCTCAGTAATCTTCGTGTTTTGGAAGGATTGAATTCATAAAAAGGAAACAAAAAGTAGCAGCCAAACTGCTGCTTTGCCAAACTAATAAGTAAACAAAAAACCCAAATGAGACAGTTTAGTGCTTAGTCTTAAATGAGAGAGAAACCTCACAAAGTTAAATAAGGCATAAAATGGATATTTCCACTATAACAGTCTTAGCTGAAGCAGCGATTCTTTTTCCCAGCAAAATTAATGTAATTCTGGCTTAATTTAGTTTTGTTTTATCAAGTCAGCAAAGTTAATTCTATGTCAATAAAAAAAAAGAAACTCAAGCTGTGCGAATCATTTTACACTGTGTATTTCTGGAGGAAATACTGGAAACATATTTAAATTGCACCAGAAGAACTGTGAGCACATTTAATTTTACATAAAAACATGCTGTTTGCGTTTCTTTGAGAATAAAACAGATCCAAACAAAACAGACCATTCCATAAATGCATGTTTGGGACACAGTGGGTTACAAATTGAAGAAATCCCCTCCCAAGCAAAAACAAATACTACCTGACATATTCTTCAAATCAATACTAAGTTCAAGAAGGCTGGGGTTTGTGGCCCGCTGTATTCTCTCTCACAGTTTAAAGTGTCCACACTGTTTTATGAATGAAGGGGATATAGTTCCTGCATGGAGTAATGGTTTAGAAGTCACTGTACAAAACTCATGGTGTTAGTTTGAATCCCCTGAGCGATGGTTTCTGGCCCTAGGTTTGAAGGCACTGTGAGATTGTCCCTGTGGGTGAATAATAACTGTTGAAAGAAACAGGGGAAGAGAACTGAATAAATCAGTTATTTAATCTGTACACAGTGAAACTTTACCTCTGCAGAAATCCTTCAGAGAGAAAAGGCAATTGAGGTTCGTACGACGTGTGTTTCAGGAAGATGGAGTGAAAGCCAGTAATTTGCCTTAGACTGTACCTGTGGCCACTGAATCAATTCTGACTCATAGCAACCCCGCAGGACAGAGTAGAACAGCCCCATAGGGTTTCCAATGAATGGCTGGTGGATTCAGACTGCTGAGCTCCTAACCACTGTGCACCAGGGCTCCAATTTGCCTTAGACACTGTTTTGGATGACTGAGATCTGTCCTGGGTTGTGTCTGGAGGTTGTAGTTTGCACTATGACGTCTGCTGACTCTCTGAGCTGTGACACACTACACATTGTTAGTGGAAACAGCAGAGCTCAAATTTCCTCTTTGAGAGAAGGAAGAATGGAGATTTTTTTTTCAGTAGAGGTAACTTCCTAGGTGCTTCTGAAATGGAAAATGTAATTGGTATTAAAATTGTAATCCGTTATCAGCCTGGGACTGGAGCCTTGGTGTGAAAATTTGCAAGAGTGTGTATGTGTGTGGTATGTCTTTATGTGCTTGAGTTTGTGCTTATGTGTGTGTCACAAGCATATCATCTAATCCTCATTTGAAGTAAATAAATCATGTCCTTTTGGAGGAGATTATTTTACAATATTTAGAGAGATTCTGTCAGATGACAGGATCACCAGAGTTGGGAGGTCATGCCACGTACACAACTGCCACAGGGAAGTAGCATCTGAGTAATTTTCTTTCTTTTCCTACAGTCAGATATTGTGTGTCATATATTCTCAAGCATGCTCATAAATTCTCCTACCTGTTCCTGAACTAAGGAACGCACACAGTACTCCCCCATGCATACGTAACATATCTGATGTCTGAACACAGCAACATCTCCTTGTCACATATACATCAGCAGCACTTTTGTAATAATCATGAAATGAATGGATAAAGATGTGTGTGTGTGTGTGTGTGTGTGTGCAGTGTAGTGTAGTCTGTGCTTACCAGATACAAATACATCACACCTGGTAGTATACATTCTGCTTCACTATTTCAATCTTTAAATATAAGTAGACACTTGAAGTTATCATATAGAGTGGTGGAATTAAAGTCACTGAAGTACCATTTTGTCGTGGATTCAACTGTGTCAATCCAAAAACGTGCAGCCATTTGGCTGCGCCATCATTCCCAGTATTTTGTGATTTTCCTGTGCTATGAATTGTAGTCTCTGCATGTGGTTAATAGAGTGGATTATGTTAGAGAGGGTTAGGGTGCACGCTGTGCCATCCAGCTCCAAGGTAAAGGGAGTTTCCCTGGAGTGTGGCTTGTACCACGTTTTATCCTTTCATCTTACAAGAGATAAAAGGAAAGACACGCAAGGAGCTGGGAACCTCACATCATCAAGAAAGCAGCACTGGCGGTAGAGTGCGTCCTTCAGACCTGAGGTTCCTGCACCAAGATGCACCCTGACCAAAGACTGATGCCACACATAGACTTTCCTCCAGGGCTGACAAAGAGGGAAAGCATTCCCTTGGAGTGGACACTGTGAATTTGGACTTGTAGTCTACTGGACCATGTAAGAATACACTTTTCTTTGCTAAAGTCATCCACTAGTGCTGTTTCTGGTAGAGCAGTATCAGATGACCAAAACACATATTTTTGTTTTTTTAATCACTATGGTATTGTTGCTTATTTGAAATCCAATGTTTAAATGCAGGAATCTAACTTCACATGGATTGGAAACATACATGAACTGAGTCTGAAGTAAGTTTGATCAATCTATACTATCAATTTAGTCTCAAGTGAGCACATATAAGCACATGTAGCTAAGTCCATGTGTGTTGGGGGCTGATTATTGTGGTGCAGTATATTGTTTACATGTGGCCTCTCTAGCCATGGTCTTGTAATTTTCACAAAGTGATTGCTTTGGGTTATGCAAATAAGGTGTATATACCCCTGCAGAGATTGGACAGTTTGCCATGACTGTGTAAATAAGGTGACTTTGACCTACCAAGAAGATTGGTTGGTTTTACCATTTTGGTGGGGTCGGGGAATCTCACTTCATCAAGAAGTGTCTTAAGCAGAGCACAACCTTTGACCAGGGACCTGTGGTCCCTGTATTAAGAGCCTCTTGGATCCACAAGAAACAGCAAATGCTGAAGACAGGAAGAGTCAGTAGCGGTGAGCCTGCCTGTCCTTGAAGTGAGATCTGAGCACTTGTGGGCAGGAGGCCTGCCGGTAGAGTTAAGGGCAGAAGCCTGAGAAGGAATTTACTTGCTTTCTCTCCTGGGCAGGGGGTGCTAAGGTAGAGTGACAAGGAGAGAACCCCACAGGCCTGCATAGCCTAAGTGTGGGCCAGTAGCAGAGGCTTAGTGGAGGCCAGTTGCAGAGGCTTGGAAAATCCCATACAGAGGTTTTCCAACTAGGAAGCAAGGCCCAGTGACAGAGCAGAGGGCTCCAAAGTCATGCAAGCCTCCTACCTCCCCCAGTCTGGTGGTAATCAGACACAGTCGTGATGTGAATGTGGCGTCGGCCCTGAGCTGCAGGGTGTGTGCCTGGTGACGTAAGGATACACATGGGTCATTTGGCATTTGGTAAGAGGCTCTCCTTTGGGAACTTGTTGTTATTGCTTAATGTTTGCTTTCTATAGATAATAATGATGGTTTTCACTTTGCCAGCACCATCTAAGTATCACATGTGTCTCGCAGACAGATGAATATTGCACCCTGGAATGGTTGATGCTGGTGAGTGTGTCTCATTCCTAGCAGTCTCCTGGTTCCTGGAAGTTTGAGGCAGATATGTACATGCACTAATGTAACTGGGATTTCTACAAATTAACTTGCATATAAATTAGTATTTAAAGCTTATTAAAATACTAAAAATGTGCTAATTAGAACCTTACACACATCTGTGTTTATACATTGTATGTTGATAATTACACATGTAGATTACACACATAGGTTTTCACTGTCAAGTTTTTCAGAGGTGGACTGTCGGGACCATCTTACAGTCTATCTTGGGGGGTGGAGTCAAGATGGTAGACTAAGTACACATCTCCCTAAATCCCTCTGGCAACCAAGACCTGAAGTGATAATTAAACGGAGCCTTCCGGTCACCTGGTGAGCCCTAGGACACAGCATAGGGCTATTAGTTTGGACTTCATACCACTGAACAGAAAATCTCCTCTCTTTAGCCGACTCCTGCTCCTGGACAATCCTGGCTTTCATGGACAGAAGGTAACTCACCATTTTGACTTTTTTTTCTCTGTCTAGGTCAGCTGGTGGAGCTGGGTCTTGACTAGTGGCTAGTCTCAGACGCAGTGCTGGTGAGATTGGTAGGTGAAATTGCCATATTTTGAGAGCCTGGCTTAGGCCTCTGTGCATCCCACCACCTTTGGCTTCTCTTTCCATCTCTGCCATAGTGTAGTTTGTACAGAGGCAGTGGCGAGCTTTTGTGGGATGCCATCTTGGATACGGAGGCCTCAGCAAGACCTAATTTCTAGGCTGGGAGGCAGTGTCTGCCTGCAGGAGAGCACTTTGCTGGCAGAAAAGCAGTATTTTACAGTGTTGCTTATGGCTGGGGCCTGTCAGCAGAGGCCAACCGGGCAGTAGCCTTACTGTATTTTGAACTAGTTCATAACACCTGAGGTTGAATACAGAGGTATTTACTTTGCCAGTTGGGAAGAGGGCCCTGTGCACCTGAAAACCTGACTGACCTGGGAAGTGGTCAGATAACTTTTATCTTTCATTTTAAGACGGCCTAGAGAAACAGCTGTGGTCTGTCCTCACAGAATCTTTCCCAGCCTTTATTGACTCACATAAAGCCCAGAAAGCAACAGACTCTGGAGAAAGCCGTAACCAAGAAATCACCCATGGCTTCGGAAGGCCCCCAAATGAAACAACCAAAGAGCTTTCAGGATGAAGAAACTTTCCTGAAGTTATGGGAAGGTGAATACAAAAGGACTATACATAGAGCCTTCCTAGACCTTATACAAAATGCAGCAGAGCAAAATGGAAAATTAAGCAAGCTGTTCGATCTGGTGGAACACCAGTACTCTGAAATCCAGCAGATCAAGAAGAAAATCAAAGACATAAAAACTTCAATTCAAAGCCAAGAAAACAGAATGGCACAAACAGAAAGGAGACTTTCTGACTTACAAGACAGAGCTACTGACTCCAGCATCTATGAGGATAAATCAGAAAAAAGAAACAAGAAAAATGAATTAACACTAAGAAGCATGTGGGACTCTATTAAGGGGAACAACCTATGATGAATTGGAGTTCCTGAACAAGGTGAGACACCTGAGAACACAGAGAATATTGTTGCTGAGCTGCTGGCAGAGAACTTCCCAGAAATCATGAATGAAGGGAATACAGATACCCAAGATACATATTGAATGCTACTCAATACAGATCTCAAAAGAAAGACTCCAAGACATATTATAGTCAACCTTAACAAAATGAAACATAAGCAGAAACTCTTAAAGGCAGCAAGACTCAAAACAAAGCTAACATTCAGAGGGAAACCCTGTAGGCTTTTATTGGATTTCTCAGCAGAAACAATGCTGGCATGGAGACAATGGCGTGACACATTCAAAGCCTTGAAGGTGAAGAAATTCCAACCAAGAATTATATATTCTGCAAAACTCTTTCAAATATGACATGAAATTAAGACATTCGCAAATAAACAGAAACTCAGAGACTTTGTAAAAACCAAACCAAAGCTACAAGAAATATTGAAAGAATCTCTTGGCTTGGAAGAACAAGACCACTAACTTTATATTTCAGAAGGACACGTTAACCAGAATCCTACTCAGTTAGCCAAGCCAAGCCAAGTGCCGTCGAGTCGGATAGGGAAGACTTCAAACACAGTGAAAGCTAGAATAATGAAAGAAACAATCTAGTGATCATATCATGTAAACTATGATATCATCATATTAAAAAGAGGGATGTACTACAGTCATTATAGTCCTTCCAAATGGAGTGGAAGTTGACAAGACTGGTAGCAACCAAAATTGGGTTTATATATAGTTTATTAAGCAGGATCATAGGGGAAGCTATAAAGAACAATAAAGAATCAACATACTATATCAAGAAATGTAATACAGGAGTCTCAACAATCACAAAACCAACCCTGAAAAAGGTGAAAAATCAAGTCACAAAGAAGGTCACAGAACAGATTAATAACAACAACAGAAAAAACATCAACACAAAAATAAACATGTCACAATGGCCGCACTGAACACATACCTATCAATAATCACATTGAAGGTGAATGAACTAAACGCTCCAGTAAAGAGACACTGAGTGACATCTTGGATCAAAAGACATGATCCATCCATATGTTGCCTAAAAGGAACTCACCTTAGACTTAACGATATGAACAAACTGAAAATTAAAGGATGGAAGACTATATATCAAGCTTACAATGAACAAAGAAGAGCAGGTGTGGCAGGTCTTACAGGCTATCTTAGTATGTTAGTCTGGAAGCTCAGGTAAAACTTGTCACCAAGGGTGACCCTGCTGGTATTTGATACACCAGTGGCAAAGCTGTCAGTATCACAGCAACACCCTAATTGCCACAGTATGACGAACTGACAGACATGTGATATACATATATGGTTAAACATCGTTAGTAACTGCAGCAATTTATTAAATTTTTTTATTGTGATTAAGTGGAAGTTTACAATCCAAATCAATTTTTCATATAAAAACCCAAGCATCTGCCTTTCTGTATCTCTGTCTGCTCTCCTTACCCTGTGAGAGCACACTTTTCTCTTTCACTGTTTACTTCCAGTATTCACTCAACCAGCACTGGTCTTCTTCTCATCCCTCCCCTCTCCCCTCTAAAAAGAAACCAGTAGGACAGCCTTGTACATATTTAAACCATAGAGCTCACCTTTATCCCTCTGTATCCCCAAATCCAATGCATTCATTGTCTGAAGTTTTGGCCGCAGCACTGGTCACATCTCTGGGCTAGCAGTTAGTCCAGGGCCCTTGTACTCAGGGGATGCTCCAGGTTGTCAGACCATCAAGTTTGGTCTTCTAACAGAGTTCTAGATCTACACATACCCTTTTCTCGTGCCTGCAGTGATTTTTAAAAGCTTGAAGTGATTTGGGGGGGATTGAATATTTTATCACTGAAATTATTTAGAAATGCTGAAGCATGGTTGTAATAAAAAGTGGATCAATGTTTGGTTGGTTTTATTATTACCTTTAAAGCTGTTGTCTTCACCTGCCTACGACCCTGTACTTGGTAAGCCACTGTTTTGAAGCACAGTGATATAGCAGAAAGATGACTATTATGATAGCTGGAAAATCAAATTTCTGGGCAAACTCTATTGGCTGTGCTGGTTTGGATGAAACAGCTAAGTTTTACTTTGCTCATCTCTAGAAGGAGACTGATGAGTGCAGTCTTACATGTTCTCCACTCCAGCTTATGATTCTATGAATGCAGGTTATAATAACTAACATCAGTGGAGCACACTGTTTATGAAGTACTCTCCCTTGTACCATGTCTGGTTAGTATATGCGTTCAAGGAGGTTGTCCGGTGGTTCCTATTCGATGAGGACAGGTATCCTTGCCTGTTTGGTTCATTAATATTTCCTGACTTTAGAACATGGCTGGGCTCATAGAAGCCTTGCAGGAAACATTTATTGGATGCATGGCTAGATTACCCAACAGGCAAGGTAAACATGACCCTTACTTTCCTTCCCAGATCTTGTGTAGTTAACCCGGTTAACCCAAGTGACACTGTTCACTACTAGCATGAGTAAGCCTATACTTACCTCCCATACTGGGTCATCTGCCCATATTTTTGAAAAGCAGGTTTGATTTTGTAGGAATTGCTTGTGGGGTTCGGAGAGAGGCAGATGAGCCATACCTAAAAAGCAGAGTCTTTGATGTAGTGGTAAAGGTGACATTATTCCCTACAAATGATTTGGTAAGCAAGGTAAACACTGTACTTACCTACCTATTGAGTAATCAGCTCCACTGGATGAATAAAATTTTCAGATGACACAAATAGAACTCAAAGAATTTGAGTTAATTACCTTGAATCCTTTGCCTAGTTAATAGTAATGGTGCTTCCACCTTTTCATGGAACTTTTACCACCCCATTCTTACAGATTGCACTTCTACCTCTAGGAGCAAACATTTATTCTTGATGTGTTTCGCTGAGGTCTTTCACATTCATTACATCATAGGTCTTTACACTCTCCCTTAAAGCACATGGACTTATTCCCATTTTAGAGATGAGAAAACTTATTCAAGAGAACTGAAGTGACTTGTCCAAATCAGTAAGTGGCTGAGCTGTGATTTAAACCCTAGGTTTCCAGACTTCAAGGGGCAGTTCTATAAAAAAATAAGATCAGAATGAACAGATGCTTTTTGAATAAAAAGATTTGGATTTAGCTTCAAAAGAATTGCAGCATAACTTTCAGAGAATCATGGAAAGAGGGGAACAAGAAATATTTGGGCAGGAAGTGATTCTGGGTGTTCAGAGGTGACCTTTTAAGAAGCAGTGAAGAGGATAACTAACAGGGTTCCTGAAGTTCAAGTCTGATATAGGCAGTATTGGGAGCCAGGAAGAAGAAAGGGTGGGTGTTTTTTGGTGGTTTCAGGCCAGCCTGGAACCTGCTATTTGGTTCAGGTGTCTGTTCCTCAGGTTTACAGAATAAGACATTTGATTTCATGAATTTACCAAGAGGTAATCAGTGTCTGGCAAGCTGAATCATAGTAACCAGATCACAAGAGAATGACTTGTATATCAGAGTGGTCTTGCAGTAGGAACTGTCCTTCACCTGGGACCTAGTGGGACTTGATGGGTGATGGATGTGTGGTGGAGGCTGACTGTGTGGTGGCTGGCAAGTCAACATTGGAATTATTCCGGCTTAAGAGGGAAAATGTAACACAAGCTTTCTTACCACATATTACATCTCATCAAAGAAAATTGATAAGCTGATAAATTGTTCTTCTAGGCTCTAGAACTTATCTGAAAACCTGAAGCCAGTCATTTAAAAACATCTCCTAAATCTGCCACAAGAAAAAGGGTCATGTATTCTTACCCTCCACTCTCCCTTCTTTTAAAGAAAATTGGTTAGCAAACTGTGTAACAAACTATTTGTCATCTCGGCTATTTTTACACGTATAATTCAGTGACATTGTGTCGTTACCATGTTGGGCAACTAATATCACCTCTCTCCATTTCTCTGTTTTCATCCTTCTTACTAGAAACTCAGTGCCCTTAAGAGAACAAAAAAACCCCAATCCACTGTTGTCGAGTTGATTCCAACTCATAGCGACCGTATAGAACAGAGTAGAACTGCCCCATAGAGTTTCAGAGGAGCACCTGGCAGCTTTGGTTAGCAGCTGCTGACCTTTTGGTTAGCAGATGTAGCACTTAACCGCTACCAGGATTTCCTGGTAGCTCTCCCTTTTCCCCTTCAACGACCCATGATAGCTGCTAATAACATTTGGTCTCTTTGCATTTGTCTGTTCTTAAGTATTCCATGTAAGTGGAATCATAGAATATTTGTCCTTTTGTGTCTAACTTATTTTACTCAGCATCATGTTTTTAAGGTTCACTAAGTTCATAGTGTATATATCAGAACTTCACTTATATACGTATATGGATGAATAATATTCAATTGTGTGTATATGTATTATTGTGTTTATGCATTTATCTAGCCATGGCCATTTGAGTTGTCTCCACCTTTTGGCTATTAATGGTGGTGCTGCCGTGTACATCAGTATACATGTATCTTTGTGTGTCCCTGCTTTGAAGTGTTCTGGATTTATACCTAAGAGTAGGATTGTTGTATTGTATGGTAATTCTACGTTTACGTTTCTGAGGAACTTCCAGATTGCTTTCCACAGAGACTACACCATTTGATATTCCTCTAACAAGGAGGTTTCATTTTGATGAAACCATTTTGATGGTTTCATTTTCTCCACATCCTCACCTACATTTGTTTTTTTTTGTTTTTCTGTTAATAACATCCTAGTAGGGCTGAGGAGTTCCTTGGTGGTACAGCTGGTTCACAAGCTTAGTTGCTAACTGCAAGGTTGGTGGTTCAAGTGCACCCAGAGGTACCTTGGAAGAAAGGCCTGGTAATCTACTTCCAAAAAATTAATCATTAAAAATTCTACGGAGCACAGTTCTCCTCTGACAGACATGGGGTTGGCATGAGTCAGAACTGAACTGATACCACTTGGTTTACTGGGGATGAAGTGGTATCTTGTTGTGGTCTTGATTTGCGTATCCCTAATAACTCATGATGTTGACTATCTTTGCTTACTGGCCATTTGCATGTCTTATTTGGTGAGCTGTCCATTTTCTTTTTGAACAGCAATATGATACCCTTATTTGAATGTAATTCCTCAAGTAACAGTCTTGAAGTTCATAGTGGCAAAGCCACTTCAGTGCAGTAAGGTGAGTCATGAGACCCAGCTATTGATTCTTCTTTGCTCATGTATATTTAAGAGTGAGATACTATAAAAGTGATTGGAAGCTCTGTGGGTAGCCGTGGTTCTTGTCAAATGACTCAGTGGGAATCAAGCTCTTTAATTTGGGGAACCACAGTGAAAACTCTGATGGTGTAGTGGTTAAGTGCTACATCTGCTAACCAAAAGGTCAGCAGTTCAAATCTGCCAGGTGCTCCTTGGAAACTCTGTGGCGCAGTTCTGCTCTGTCCTATAGGGTCACTATGAGTTGCAGTTAATTTGATAGCGGTGGGTAATATCTACATGAGAAGAGTGCTAGTTGTGCAGTAATTAAAGAGCTATAATTGCTATAATTACTAACCAAAAGTTAGCAGTTTGAAACCTTATGGGACACTGTCTTGTAGGGTTACTATGAGTTGGAATTGACTCATTGGCAGTGGACTTGAAATAGCCAAACATTTACATCCTTTTCTTAGAATTACTCATTTTCTTCAGAGGTAAGCCCTCTGTCTCCTTCCTGGTGATAATGTGCCCAGCTCTTAGCATTCGGGAAGTATGGTGGGAAATGGGCTGAGCTTCAGCATTGACGTCATAGATCTTCACATATGTACCATCTGCATCCAATGCAGTGTCTCTATCCCTAGTTTTCCAAATAATAAAATTAATTCTTCTTTCCCAGATGGGAGTTCTATCATTTGGCTTAGTTGTAAGTGAGAAGGAGACCTGGGATACTCACTGTTTCTTAGACAGATTTTCAGTAAACCATATATATTTTTTTCCACCCAACCACCCATCCCTGCATTTTACTCTTCCTCATGCTTCAAATAACAGGTTTTCTGAGTTTCTCTCTGCCGTCTGCCTCTCACAACCCCTAGGAACTGGCACTGAATGTTTCCTTAAGGCTGACACCACTCCCCCTTCTTCTGGCAGCTTTTCTCAGACTGATCCCCTCCCGTTTTCATCATCCTTGCTGGTTATATAGTCTTTGAAACATCTGTACTGTCATTTTAATAGCGTGTCAGAAAGTAGTGGAGATAAACACTTGTATTCAGTTTGCCAAGTTTAACCAGAAATGACCTCTCTGAAATTTGATTAAAGGAATGAAATGGAAAATGTTGGGGAAAATTATTTTGGCAGCCATGTGTGAATAATGGAATGGAACAGTTTGGGGACCAGTGACAGGGCATCAAAGAAGGCTGTTCCTGTAGATGAAATGTCGGGGATGAGAAGAGGAGCTTGCTGGTGAGAGCTGCTTGAATGAGAAAGGCATATTTGGGTAGGAAGAAAGTAGGGCTTAATCATTTTTAGAATGCTGAACATGGTCAAAAAGAAGAGAAATTGAAATGAATTTCATGACTGAGAGAGTGTTGAATGCTGTCGACTGAAGTCAAGATACAGGCAGTATTGGTGTGAAAATCAAGCCAGGCCTGTATGAGTTGTTGAAAAGTTTAACTCTGTAAGGGGAAAAAGCACTAGGGCAGAAATGAAAGGTATAGGAGGTCAGAGAGGCATCTCACTTTTGAGGTGGCTGAAACCTGAGGAGGAAACCACTGAAATGATAGAATTTTTAGAACTTTTTGATATGAGGGGGATGTGGGTACGTGAGAGGGCTCCTGGTTAGACAGCATAGAGCTCTTCCCAAGGCATGCACTTCGGTGCAGTGGACATAGTTTGCCTATAGAGCACTTTCTTATTATGATAGCTACACAACCATGACAGCTTCCACACCAAAGAGATATCAGCACTTGGCAATGCTCTCACTTCTTCCTAGCTGCTGGCCACCATTGGGTTTGCCGTGGTGGTACAGACTGATCGGGTCACAGAACTCCACCATCCCCCCACCCCCAACAATTATTATGGTTAAAACTACTAATTTAGATGCTTATAGCTGGTCCTACAAGAGTCCCTGGGTGGTGCACTGGTGAAATGCTTGACTGCTAGCTGAAAGGTTGGTGGTTCAAAGCCACCCAGAGGCACCTCAGAAGACAGGCCTGGTGGTCTGCTTCTAAAAGGCCACAGCCTTGAAAGCTCTGTGAAGCAGTGCTGCTCTATACCCACGGGGCTGCCATGAATTAGAATCCGCTCAGCCATAACTAACAACAACAACATGGACTGCCCATGAACTTTGCCCCTCTCTGTACAGGACCCATGCATGTGAAGTGGCCTAATTTTCCCTACCTCTTAATGAGTCTAAATTGAGCATCTGTGTAGTGTGAAACATCTGCTCACCGTTCCTGAGCCCACCTGTTCCCAGGTTATAAGCTCCTGTTACTCTTCACATCACCTTGTTGTGAGTGGCTGACTTCTTTCATAAACCCCACTAGGCTTTTACAGCTGGGGACTGGTGCACATTTCAGTCTTTTTTTGTACCTAGGCACTTCACTCATCACTCAAGCTCTTGTCTTACCATTGTAAAAACCAGTGTAAAACCCTTTTTTTTTTTAATGATAGCTTTTTAGTTGTGGTTACAGTTACATTCTGGTTGCTTTGAGCTCTGGGCTCAACTTTGTGCCCATTTCCTGATACCTGTGAAAGAATATCTTTCTCTTGCCGTCAATGTCGTCTAACTGTAGAAGTGTATTTCTTTCCCTCATGGCTGTATCTCCGATATTTAGGTGGGAGCCAGCTGTTTTCGGTAGTGTCATTATTTTAGGATTCTTCACCCTTTGCAGAATTCCGCTTTGTCAGTTGCTGTTGAGTGGGTGATCGCAACAGCAGAGAGAGGCAAGGTCAGCAAAGTGACATGGAAGAAATTAGGAAATAATAACCTCTGAAGAGAAATTTTGGAAAATACAGCTAGGAAGTTATTTTCTGTGGAAGTTCTTTTGAGAATGAGGAAACATTAGCAATTTTAGAGAAAATTGAGTACCACATATGGGTGAGCAAAAGGTGTTTGTGATGACGGTAGCAAAATCATAGAGTGGTCTGGTAGAAAGAAGTGAAAACAAACTTCAGCCAAGGAACTGATTAGGGAAGCTAAATAAAATACAGGAGATTGTGCATTGTTGTTTGAACAGAGTAGATTAGTAACACAGATACGGGACAAGGAAGTGGCTGACTCAGAGTACAAGAGAAGTGGGTTAGATAGCTAGCATATAGATTCTGATACTTTCATTGCTTCTTGTGTGTATGTTTTTTGAATTTTTCAAAAGTAAACTTGTTTTTATTGATAGGTAGTTATAGGTGGAGACTACTGACTATTCACATAAAGGATAATAAAGGGAGGTGTTAATATATTTTCAGCTGGTCCGACTGATTTCTTTCTAGAGGAGAGAGAAGATGATGGAGAGGGAGGGGCAGATGTTTGCTGGGAGGATGCTAGTAACGAAGATTGAAAAGGAGGAGTGCGCTGTCACAGGGTGAGGAGAGCAGATGGAGTGGTAGAGAGCCAGGTATGCAAAACTGACTTGGATTGTATGCCTTCACTTAATCATAATAAAAAAAATTAAAATATATATATTATCATCTGAGTTTGGGGGAAATCGTATATGATGTGGTCAGCAAGCAAACCCAGAAATTTCTGAAGCATAGCTTAAGACTGTATAGTTAAATGTAATTTTGATCGAAGTTAAGATTAGTGCCCAGACCCTCAGGAATCCATCCTTTTCCAAGTTTTCTATCAATGAAACTCTTGAATTATTTATTTCTGAACAGATAGATTATCTTGACAAAATGGTACCTAGAAAGCTAAATGGAGCCCTGGTGGTACAGTGGTTAAGAGCTTACTGTGTTATGAAATCGTAATTCACTTGTCTTCTGTTTATGTTAAAGCCACAGACATAGGAATTGGCACTGAGAGTTTCTGTGACCAGTACGAAACCCGAGGAGTCATCTTAAGTTGATATATTACAGCCAAAGGCAGTTTTTAGTCAGTCTTTACAGTTCCATTTTGGGGAAACTTTACAATTCTCATTAACTTCTGTGACACATTAGAAATGAGTTTTCAGATGCCAGTTCTTCCTTCTAAAGCCATCTGTATCTGAGGAGCCAGGCTCGGATGCATGGCCTCTCAGTGTCACGCCGAATGGGAAGGATATGCTGAAAATTATCTGGAATTGAAAGAAGAAAATAAAGAACCCCTCCCTCTACGTTCCTGAATAAAGCACTTAGAATTTTATTTAAAGGAATCTTTCATATAGATGCTTAGAAGAAATCCCTGTTGCTGGCTGCCTTGTTACTAAGATCTATTGGTTTTAATGTTCTCCTCTTCTGATTCTGAGAGTGTATGTTCTCTGGCAAGGTTTTTGGAGCCCTTGGATCTTATAAGACTTTCTTTTCTGTAATAACTTCCTGTCAGGTAAGCTAGAAGTTCCAAAGAAAAGTGATGGAGAAATGTTATTTTTGTCTGATTAGTTGAATGCCTTTGTTAGATATGCTTGAGTTGAAAAAAGTTACAAGAAAGTCAGTGGATTGGTTAGAAAAGAGAGACCTAGACAGGAATCAAGGAAAAGAAAGCATCAAATATAATTTAAAAGAAAATCAGTTGTTAGATGAAAGAAAGTGTCTTAAAAGGATGTGATTATACAAAGACTAACGCTATAAGCAGATCCTTAGAACGTCTGATTTCAGCCTTGCCGTGACACAGAGTTCGGTGTGAGAGTCTGTGTGCGTGTGTGTATGTGAGTCTGTATGTGCTGAAAATTACTAAGTAAATGGACAGATGGGCTTAAATGTATCCAAGGAAAACAAAATAATAGTAATGTATGATTTCTTTTATTTCAAAAGTTATTTAAACTAGCTAAAGTATAACAGAAATATGCACAGATTGGGTTTAACACAAGTGTCTCCAGAAGAAACAAATCTGTGACACCTGCAATCGAGTAGACATTGCCACTGAAGAATGCCACTGCTCTCGTTAGCTCAGTTCTAGCCATTGGTGACAATTAGTTTGCACATTTGCTTATAACTTTGTGTTTTTGAAGCCCAGACTGTAGATTTCCTTTCCCCTCTGTGCTAGTTACTTTAGCACGTGAACTACTTAGTAAAGAGCTTTGTAGCATGTCTTCACACTGTAGCCAGATGCAAGCTCTGGGTAACCAAGGTAAGAATGAAAATCTGGCTGGGCCACCACCATGACAAGCAGGCCAGGATATCTGCCCCGTGGATGTCCTTTAGCATGACTGAATCTGTTGAGTGATCCTGTCATTACCTGAACAATAGTAGTCCCTGTTTTGGGGTGCTGGTGCAGATAAAATCCCATTGCAATGTGTACACTGTTTAAGAAGCTGTTCTCCAAGAGATACTGCTTGCTTCTGCAGCTGGTCTGTTATCTGCAATTATCTGCAACTGTTAAGTGGAGTCCAAATTATCCATCTCTTTCTCATCTGCCTATTTTCTATCTACCTAATCGTCACCTATCACTCATAAACTCAGGGCTTTATAATCAATTACTAAATCTCCACAAAAGAGTGAGGGCTGTGTGAGCTTCCTGTACAATTAATGTAACTCATTGCTGTTGAGTCTGTCCTGTAGAACAGAGCAGAACTGCCTCCATAGGGTTTCCAAGGCTATAATCGTTACAGAAGCAGACGGCCACATCTTTCTCCACAGAGCACTGGGGAATTCGACTTGCAGACCTTCTGATTAGCAGTCAAGAGTGTAACCACCCTGCACCAGTGGAGCTCCTTACAATTAATTGTAAGCGTGCACCGGGATGCTTTTTATCCAGATGAGAAATGTATCCGTTTCTGAAAGTCTAATGGGAAAGTCAAGTGCTGCATTCTTACCGTTCCAGCTGTTGTGAGGACATGATTTGTAAAACTGAGTATGAGTCAGTCTTTAATATGTACATATTTTCAAATGTCTGTGATGCTTGCTGATGTCTTAGTGAACAGCCTATCTATCTCTGTGGCTTCTCAGTTGTTCCTTAACTCTAATTTTCACTATATCTCACTGCCCCTCTCTGATTCAGGGTGAAGAGTAGCTTTGGAAAGCTTGAGTTTTTAGCCAACAAGAGACCCCAGACTCAGCAGCCCCTAAGGACCCTGTACCTCCGTTCTCTTCCCTGCCCAGTCCCTGGGGGTTGAATAGGTTCTGTCCTGAACCGATTCCTCTTTGCCTGTATCTCCAGGAGGAACAGATGCCCTCAGCCGGTAAGAATCCCAACCTAGGTGGTGTCCGGGTATGTGAGAGCCACTCATTTAGCTATCAGTTGTCATTTCTGGAGCCTTGTGATGAGGCCTTTGTATTTCTAAAAAAGAACAGGGGAGAGGTAGAAAAGAATAACTCTTTTATTTGTGTTACAGAGCCCTGGGGTGGTACAAACAGTTAAGTACTCAACTGCTGAGAAAATTCAGCAGTTTGAATATACCCAGAGGTGCTTGGGAAAGGAAGTTGTGGTGACTGAAAGGTCACAGCCTTGACAACCCCAGGGAGCAGAGTTCTACTCTGCCCATGTGAAGTCACCAAGGGTCGGAATGACTCAAGGGCTACTGGTTTCTGTTTTTCCTTATATTTGTGTTATGCTTTATGGCTTACGTATTTGATTTCGATTAGTCCACTCCACAGCCCTCTGAAATACACATGCAGTTATTATTAATGCTACTTCACTTGATAGAGAAAGTGAGACTCAGTGACCCACCTAAATTAATAGGAAATGAAAGCAAACACTGGCATTCAGGACCATTTCTCTTTCCGTGGTATCCTCATAAACCGTCTCACCAGCTGCTTTTCCAGGAGATCTTTTCCTGTGGACACCTGCCAGCACCACTGATAGGGAAGTGTGAAGAGGTGAGAGGAGAACGACTGGGTCTAGAAGCCACTGGCCATAGTCTCTTAATGGGGAGCCTGCGGAGTTGAAAAGGCAAGGGCTGGGATTATGCCTCTGTTGGAACTGTAATGTTTTCCATTGTTATTTACCTCTGTGTTCCTGAGACCCGGAGTTAGGGCTGGGCACTGTAGAATGTAGACAATGACCCTACCATAGATTTCAGAGTGTCGGCTTCTATCTTTGGATATTGGTTCAGTTATGTTTTGGTTAAGAAACTACCTTCTACATAGTGTGATTTTCTGTTTTCCTGTTAGCAGGAGCAAAAGAAAAATATCCCCAGTCATTTCTTAGGCTCTCTTCTTGGACATGGATTGCAGGAAGGGAAGAGGGAGGTGGAAAGAAGGTATATGTATGTGCACCTGTAGTCAATAAATGCCTAGAAAATGAGGCCTGAAATATAGGCTGAGTCCATAGTGAAAGTGGTTAGACTGGACTGCAAACCACACAGTGTGGAGTTTGAATACACCTACAGGTGCTCTGAAAGAAAGGCATGGCATTCTACTTCCAAAAGGTCACAGTCACTGAAACACCCCACCAAGTATTTCTTCTGTAATACATGGGACTGCCATGAGTCAGAGTTGAGTTGATAGCAGCTAGTAGAATGCAAGCAATGACAACAAGAAGACCCCAGATTTATGGCATCCATTTAGATGCTTTAACATATGTCCCAGAATTTTTAATTCAAAACATTCCTGACTCTTAATTTTTGATATCTATCGTGCGTTAAAATGCCAGCGGAGGCGTGAAGGCAGGATCTTTCTATGAGACTTAACCCAATTCAGTAAAGCTTCACCTGGCGCAAGTAGACTGTATTTTGGGAAGCTGCCTATTCAAGGGCATAGTCCTCGTTCATTTCAAGTCATAAAGCCTGGAGAACTTGATTCTTTTTGTTCCACTATTTGACTTTTTAATTTTATGAGCTGAAGGCTTACTTTATGTGAGCTATGTGAGCTTGACATCCAAACTGTCTCTGAGATCATGATAAATGCGTGCTCAAGTTTAGGCCGAATGCTGAGATAATACATTGGTTATAGGTCTATGTAAGTGATAATGAATTATTTTTTCATCCTTTGGGCTGTGTTACTTTTCTTACATCCTACGCCTCTCCTCCAGTATCTTTGGCTGTAGTCACCTAAATGAACAGACTGTGTAAAGGATGCAGACAACTCTCCAGACATGCAACCCACACGCTGTCAGCACTGTTTCCAGCATTACCCAATGGAGTGGAGCATTTAAATTACATTGATTTTTTTTCAAAATCATGGATTATTCATTGGAAAATGGGGAATGAAGATAACCAGAATTTTTATCTTTTATTAATGTACATATTATAAGTATGTTTTAGAATGGTCTCATTAAAGAGAACAGCCCAGTAGTAGCTTAAAAACTAGCGTCTAGATAATCAGGTGGCGTCATCCTTATTGTTACCTTCGTAATAGTAGCTGGTTGCTAAAAAGTCAGGAATCTTTCGTTTGCTACCAGTCCCTTTCCTTATAGTTACGTGACAATGAATTCTCTTCAGAATACTTCCACTCTTACTACTTTATTTGATCCAAGCCAAGCCAAGTGCCATGAAAGAGATGCTTTATACCTGTCAAAAGAACAACCACATTTCATATTAAAAAATAAATAAATAAAAAGCTTCCAGAAATGAGTAGGAAAATGTTGGAAAAGCAAACCTGCCTTTTTACCTGCTTTAGAAAACCAAACCCACTGCCATCCAGTTGATTCCTACCTTAGAGTATCTTTAAACCCTCGTGGCATAGTGGTTAAGTGCTATGGCTGTTAACCAAAAGGTCAGCAGTTTGAATCTACCAGCTGCTCCTTGCAAACTCTATAGGGCAGTTCTACTCTGTCTAATAGGATCACTGTGAGCTGGAATTGACTTGACAACAGTGAGTTTGATTTTGGTTTTGGAGTGTCCTTTAAGAAGCTCTCTTGGTGCTGTGGTCAAAGCACTCAGCTGCTAACCAAAAGGAGCTTTGAACCCACTAGCTTCTCTGTGAGAGAAAGATGTGGCAGTCTGCTTATGTAAAGATTATATAGTCTTGGAAATCCTACAGGGTGGTTCTACTGTGTCCTATAGGCAGGTTACTATGAGTCAGAATCCCCTCAATGGGAACAGGTTTGGATTTTATTTGTTTTTTTCAACATCCTTTGTATCCCTGGAATCCCTAGTGGTACAGTGGTTGTTGCAGCTGCTAACCAAAAGATGGGGAATTGGATCCACTAGTCACTCCATGGAAATTCTATGGGGCAGTTCTACTCCATCCAATAGGGTCGCTGTGAGTCAGAATCAACTCAACAGCAGTGGGTTTTGGTATCTCTAGCACTGTCACCTCTGAATATTTATTATCCATTCCCCTCCTTTGTGGTAAAAGCCATAATGGCTGGCCATCCTCCTGCAGACAGAAGAAATAGGTCTTCAACACACTTGTGGAGATTTTCCAGCTTTCATAGATTCTTCCTTTGCTTCTTGATTTGTTGGTTAAAAGATAAACTCAAACAAGGAACTGGCTGGTGGGAACTTTTGAAGACTGTTTCTCTTTCAAAAAAAACAATAACCCAGTGCCATTGAGTCAATATAGTTCCATGTTATTCTCCCACTATTGAATCTAGCTAAAATAGGACCTTGTAGAACTGGTCTGTTCTGGCTGAAACTCTAGCTGAGAATTTGCATTTCTAACAAGACCCCGGACAATGCTAATATTGCTGGTTAGGTACCAATTCTGAGAATCCTTAGTAAAGCAGTGGTTCTCCAAATTTATTCTACAAAGAATCACATGAGGTTAAACTGTAGATTCTGATTCAATATATCTGGGGTAGAAATGCAAATTCTCAGCAAGGGCTTAAATGAGAATGACACGGAGCTCTCTGTCCTGTATTAATTAGGGTGCTTCTGTAGGTCATCACTGCTTTAATTTGCAGATATCTCTGCTGGCACTGTTTAAGCATTTTACAAACATTCTAAGTAATTTTAACATTCAAATAATCCTATAAGGTAAGCAGTGTCACTATTTTTATTTTATAGGTAAAGAAACAGAGGTGTCCAAAACCACACTCAATGCCATCAAGTTGATTCCAACTCATAGCAACTCTAAAGACAGAATAGAACTGCCCTATAGAGTTTCCAGGGAGCACCTGGTATGTTCAAACTGCTTACCTCTTGGTTGACAGCTGTAGCACTTAGCCACTATGCCACCAGGGTTTGCAAACAGAGGCACAGACGTGTTCAATAATTTGTCCAAGGTGGGCAGCTTCTAAACTGCAATATGAACACAATCTGTCCCTTGATTCTGCATTTTCACGGGCAACTTGTCAACAGAATTGGATTTGACATCCTCAAAAAACCAACTCCAGTTCTGAAAATATACTTGTTCACATCTAAGTTTAATCTGTCTTTTCCATTCTTTCTTCTCTGGAGGAGCATTGTTACATGTTTTTGAGCCTATGCTATCTTCAACCTCAGCCAGTCGTTTGGGGGGTAATTAACTTACGTTTGACATACCAGGCTTTCTTTTATGAGCAAACTTTGAGCAAAGCAAACCTCACCACTGGGTATTCACTTCACCTTCTAGAGACAAATGAACAGCATGTATTTATTTGGTTCTCGTTTTGCTATCCTGGTTATTGGATTCAGTAGTAAAGAGGAATGGGGGAACCATTAATCAGTGTATCATGATTCATTTTAGCTATGCATTCTGAGAACTCAGAAATACACAGATACCTAAACCCATCAACCAAAGACAAACAGCCTGTGATTTGCATAACTGACATGTATGAGCGAGTCCTACCCAGTGGTAGTCAAATACAGAAAGACTGTCAGCCAGCTCCATTTGCACTGTTTGATACGACCAGTGTAAATATTCAGGGTAAAAGCAAAATCAGGTTGCTTTCCTCACTTGCATGGGTTTTGTTTCTCTTCTTCCTTCTTACTATGCCTAGTGACTTTAATTTTGTCTCATGACATAGCTGGCTGCAGTTCTGTAAGATTCTTCAAGCTCCTGGGAGATTCTGAAGATCCTTGAAGGCATTTAAAAAAGATAGATGTAGAGATCAATACATTGCTGTAGAGTATAGGGGCTGTGTTGTTTGTCATGGTTAAGTATCATAGGACCGGTGCTGACTCATAGCAACCTTGTGACAAACAGAATGAAAACACAGGTCCTGTGCCAAGCCCACAGTTGTTTTCTTAAGCCCATTGTTGCAGCCACTGTGTCAATCCATCTCCTGAGGTTTTCCTCTTTTTCACTGACTTTCTACTTTACCAAGCAAGATGTCCTTCTCCAGGGATTGATCCCTCCTGACAACATGTCCAAAGTATATGAGACACAGTCTCACCATCCTTGCTTCCAAGGAGCATTCCAGAACAGATCTGTTTTTTTTTTTTTTTTTTGGTAGTTCATGCTACATTCGATGTTCTCCGACACCACAATGAAAAGGCATCAGTTCTCCTGTCTTCCTTATTCTTTGTCCAGCTTTCCCATGCATGTGATGTGGCTGAAAATATCATGGCTTGGGTCAGGTGCACCTTAGTCTTCAAGGCAACATCTCTTTACTTTTCAACACTTTAAAGAGAACTTTGTAGCAGATTTTCCCAACGCAATGCATCATTTGATTTCTTAGCCATAAGTAGTTGGAATAAAGGATTGTTGAAGAGGGTTTGGCTTGGGTTTGGGGAAGGAGTGGCTTAAGCCTTTTCCTAAGCCTTTAGTAAAATCTATGCTAGGGCACTCAGTGCCCCCAACTGTTTGGGATGTACTGTGTTTCATATCTAGGACCCCTGGAAACACAGTGGTGAAGTGCTTGGCTGCTAACTGGGAGATTGGTGGGTTGAGCTGACCAGGTGTTCTGAGGAAGAAAGATGTGGCAGTCTGCTCCTACAGAGATTCCATAACCTAGAAAACTCATTGCCATCCAGTAGGCTCTGACTCATAGTGACCCTATAGGAGAGAGTAGACCTGCCCCATAATGTTTCCAAGGCTGTATATCTTTACAGAAACAGACTGCTGTATTTTTCTCCTGTGGAACAGCTGGTGGGTTTGAAACTCTGACCTTTCAGTTTGCATCTGAGTGTTTAATCACTGTACCACCGGGACTCCTTGCAAAAATTATAGCCTAGTAAACTTGGCGAGAGAGTTCTGCTTTGCTCCATAGTGGCACTGTGAGTCAGAATTCACTCCACAGCAGTGGGCATGCCCCCACCCCGGGTGATTTGAATCATGGTGTATGTATCTGAATAATATGTACACTCAGTGTACATAAAGCTGTGTATATATACCCTCAGCTTTGGCTCCAACATTCTATCTTTAGTCTTCTACTGGCAAGGCTGACAAGGCCTATGAGGGGAGAGCTAGGAGGGAGGAGAGACAGATCAACCTGCTTTATAATTCTAAAATTCCTGTTATAATCTTTGCACTTTGTATAGCAAACAATACAACATATAAGAAGAAAACTTACAAAGGCTTTGGAGCTAGACAGTTCAGGGTCTCAGCCACAGCTTAGCCCTTTACTGTATGGACTTGAGCAGCTTCAGTTTACTCATTTGCAAAATGTGAATGACACCATCTAACTCACAGTACTGTTGTGGGGATTTAATGGCATTATGTATTTACAGAACTAAGCCATAACCTAGCGCCTAGAAGACGTGAAGTGAATGGAGGCCAACATTAGCATTTTCAAACTTTCCTTGTTAAACAGTAGTTTACCAAATGGACTACTTTGATAGACTTAGCTGAATAATTAGGTCAAAGGATTGAGCCTGATTGATTTTAATCAAATTTAACTAATTTTCCCTCCTTGGAGCTAATTGTTTATCTGACTGGTGATATTGTTTGGTTCCTTATTGACTTCGCCTTAATGTAATCCAAATGTTCTTGTCATTAACTAGCTGTAGGAGCACAGCAGCATGCAGGAACATGACTTCAAAAGTATTAACTCAAAGGGTTTATTTTTCCATATGTATTCATAAAAAAAAATCATAATGAACCCTGTAAATAAAAGGGTAACAATGTATCCCAGGCAGGATAATAAATCAATATCAAGAACTAAGCAGAGGACAGACTGACTCCTTATCTTTCTCACTCTTAGCTCCCCCAAAGCAAAGCAAAGCAGAGCAATCAGCAAAAAGTATAGAAGAAAATTCATAGAACAAGATACAGCTTTCCTGACATAGTAGATAGTGAATAAGTAGGTCTCCTTCCCCTGGGTCATTTGGAAATATTAAATGCACTTCTGGTTGGCAGCACGTGTGTGTTGTTTTAATTATAAAATAAAGATGGAAGCATATGATACACTCAAAAGAGCTAGTTGATGAGTAATTGAAAAGAATCAGACAGAAGTAGTAAATGTTTGTTGTATGGAATTCACTGCACATATAATCATCACACTTGATGTCAGCCCATTAAGAAACATCTGTCTTTGCAAACACTGCTGGGCTACATTATGTTTTTGTGTTTGAGGACATTGAAGATAAATAATAAATGCCAGGAGATTTTATAGATTAACTTAAAATGTATCATGTTCTTCAACTTGGTTGAAAATGTGCTCATTGCTCAAGAGCATGTGATTCTCTTTTGATTTCTTAAGATTGTCCTTGTCCCATTTCTTGCTTTCAGTTCTCAAGCACAAACCCTGTTTCTTCCATTTTATTAATCAGAATATCCTAAACCTAATTATTTTCTTAAAATTAATACTCAGCCTCCTCAAAATGTTCTTGGAACCTTTCAGTAATCTCTGTCAGCAGGCTTTTAAAACTATTTTAATCTGAAGTTAAACGTGCTACTTACCAAACTGTGTAAAATACTTTGAAAATGTGTCCAAAACCTGCTGTGTTATTAGTTGTAACTACTGGTAGCTGTCTTTATTTAAATGGAAATAGTGTTTTCTGGAACCAGGCAAAGTATTTTCTCTATCTTTTTTTATCAAAGAGTACAGTAATACATTTGTAAATGAAGGAAAATGTTTCAACTCATTACATTTCTCTGTAACTTTGTCTTGTTAAAAATAATCTAGAAACCAAGTAGATTTATTAAAAGTACACAAATAAGGGTATTATGTATCATGTATTATTTAATAATAGCAAAAATTATATTGGATATGATAGGAAAAATGTATATCCTGAAGAAATTCCTAGATGAAAATTTTATAAAGCAATGTTAGAGAAAAGACAGCCTACCTGGGCTCAGACAGAGAACATAAAATAATTGATGAGAAGGAGGTGGAAGAAGTTTCCATGGGTTGGTTCAAGGTCAGAGAAGAAGAGAGGGTAGATAGAGCCAAGGTGAGCTGGTGCGAAGAGGGAGAAGATCTAGTTTTGTGCATGGCCTGTGTCCTTCTCTAGTTGCCTGACTGTGGGCATGCCCTTGCACTGTATTGATCCTTGGTCCATTTATTAACAGATTTGGATATAGTGAACTCCAGTGTCCATTCTAGCACTAACATTTATATGACGTTTTTCTTTCATTCCTGGAAGCTCTCCAACATCCAAGGCTAGGGAATACTCTACGTCATTGCTCCTTCAGTTCTATTGTGACAAAACCTAGGCTACTCTTCGTGACATCCTTAAAAAAAGTACTGTCACATCAACCCCAGCTCATGACAATCCCAACTCATGGCAATGTCATGAACATAAGAGTAGAACTGTACACTGGATCTGAACTCCAGTGTTTTCAATGGCTGAGTTTTCAAAAATAGGTTGCCAGGTCTTTTTTCAGAGGAGCCTTTGTTTGTACTGAAACCTTCCATTGTTCGGTTATCAGCTGAGCACTGACCCGTGTGCACCATCCGGGGACTCCCTCCTGATAGCTGTGTTCTTCCTCAGTTGCGGTTTGCATGCTACCACTTGAGTTAGGTGTTTGACGCTACCACTGCTTTGCATAGTTTATGAAGTGTTGTTTTCAAGGACAAATTTTGGTATTTAAGGAACCTTATTTCTCAAAGAATGTATTATTTAAGACATTGCCATTGTCCAAGATACAGAATAGAGAAAAAATAGTTGTTTCGGGGATTTTTATTTTTTTAGATCTTCTATCAACACTTCTTCAATGTAATAAAAGCTTCAAAAGAAACATAGCTAAATAGTCATTGAGTTGAAAATGGAGGTATCAATTTAGGTACAATCAATAATTAAGCTGATTGTTAATGGAGAGTAGAGAGTAGCCCATCACACAGACAACTCTACTTTTAGTGTGAAGCTTTTCCTACACTACTAGAGAAGATAATTTAAGAAAACAGTTTCCATATGTGTGTAATGCTGACTTAGTATCCTGTTTCTACACCCAGTTCATCAGCATCTCATTATTATCATCATCATCATGGCTAATATTGATCAAACTCTTCCCATACCAGACAGTCTTGAGTTAGCTTTCCCAAGAATGAGATTTTAGGGTGGATTTTGTACACAGGAAGGCCAACACTTGTAAGAGAATAAGAGAAGTAAGACTGCATGGAGGAGAAGTCTTCAGTGACTTCACTGACTTCAGTGTTACTATAGCAACAATTTCAACTAATCCCATGGACAGTTCCGGACCTAGCTTCTCAGAGTTATCTGGAATGACATGAAGTGGGTATGACCTTATAGTCTCTCATTGACCAGGGACAGGATATTGGATGACCTCAAAAAGAGGTAGGTGTCCTTGGCCGAGGGCAAAGTGAGATGAAGCAGTCAATCACAACCACAGTAGACAGAGGCATGTGTGCCCCAGTTCTTAAGAAAGATGTCCCCAAATCAGGCACTGGACTACATAGCATACCTTGTCTAATCTTAGCAATAGCTCTATGAGTTAGCTATTAATGATGATCCCCTTACTACCAAAGGAAAATCCTGGTTGCATAGTGGGTTAAGTGGTGCATCTGCTACCCAGAAGGTCAGTACTTCAAATCCTCCTGGTGCTCCTTGGAAACTTTATGGGGAGGTTCTACTCTGACCTCATAGAGTGGCTATGAGTCAGACCCAACTCAGTGGCAGTGGGATAATTAGTGTCAAATAGTAGAAGGAAAGTGTCCTGATAAATGATTAGCTATCAGATGTAAGGAATCCTTGTAGCACAGTGGCTAAGAGCTATAGCTGCTATCCAAAAGGTCAGCAGTTTGAATCCACCAGCTCCTCCTTGGGAACACTGTGGAGCAGTTCTTCTACTCAGTCCTATAGGGTTGCAATGGGTTTGTTCCTTTTAAACAAATGTGTTATTACCAAGCAAAAATTTAATAATCATAATTGTAAGAAAGCCCACATTCAAAAAGTTAAATTCTTCAATTCTTCTTTTGGCTATCGGTAAAATCTTGAAATAAAAGGATGTTTTAAAGCTTTAATTTTCCCACATAAATTTTTGTTTATATAATGTGTTGACTTGACTTCTCCATACTTTCTTTTCATGACTAATATGTGCACATGTCTAAATAACACACAGAAATTCGACTTGACTTAAACAAGTAATTGATAAATTCTTTCACCTATAGTGATGAAGCTGTGAGAAGCAATAATAGCCACAGATAATTACATTATTTTTCCAGGTTTTCTGCACATGAGTAACTAATGCTTTTGTCTAGGTTTCTTGTGTTATGGGTGAGGACAATATTGCCTGGGTAGTCCCAATCCCTCCAGTGTAGCCTCCGGTGAACTTCCTGCATTAGTTAGTATTTCTCTTGATTGTATGTGGCAGAAAACCTGACTCAAATTGGCTTAGGAAAAAATGGAATTTATTGATCCATGTCATTAAAAAGTCAGCAATAGGGTTTGCCTCAGGCCAGGAGCTCAGACAGCTCTCCAGTTCCCTTACCACTCTCATTTCTGCTTCCTCTCTGCTGGTTGAGTTCTCTGATTTTCTGTCCCTCCCCAATGGCCTTATGGCTACAATTGGTCTAGCCCATACTCACCATGTTAAAAATCAAAAGGACACCTGCTTTTCTCCCGAGAGTCCAAAAATCATCTCCCTTTTTCTCCATGGCTCTGAACCAGTGACTATGGCCAATGGACCCTGAACCAAATGCCAGTCTTTTGTACTGGGAGTGAGTCCTCATCTAGGCTCTTTCAATGTCTTCATGGGTGGGGCTAGAGGCAGTATTCTCCCAGAGTGCAATGGGGAATTACTTTTTCAAAAAAAAATAGGAGAAATTGAGTACTAGGTGGTCAGAATCTGGCAAATAGCCACTTCAGTAACTTAAACCTGTGACGTTTACTTTTCAGAAAGTAGCTACCAGCCAACTTAGAGCTGAGAGGATATGCTCTTCTGTGTGTCCCAGGGGTCTGGAATGAAACAAAGCAAGACCACAACTCAAAACTCGGAAGTAGACACTTTCTAACAGGAAGGTGAAGCTTCAGGAGAGACGAACATGCTCCTCGGGAGTGAGTCCTAAGAGCCCTGGTGAGTTACATGCAGAGCACTTTTATCTCCTCAACGAACACTGAGTTTTCCTGAACCCACCATTTCCTGTACCATTACAATGAGAAATTTCACTTCAGGTTTACTGTGAGTTGGTAATTCTGCAAACTGTCTTTTAATGTTTCTGGAAAGATTCGGAATAACTCCTATCAGTTTAGAAAGTGTTGATGGTTGGCAGCTTGTCAAGGTTACACCTGTCAAATGGAAGCGTCATGTTTAAACATGAGTCCATTATTCTCAGTGTTTGATTTTTTCATGATTTCTAATGGTTTTTGAGATTGTTCCTGGAGGGGATAAAAAACATATATATAGCAGATGACTCCTTCCATTAACCTTGCCAGAATATAATCTTACAATCTAACTACACATAACAGAGCTGATGGGTTTCTTAGTAAGGTTTCAGAGTGTGTATTGAGCTCATCTGAAAGTTATAAGAATGATTACATTGCTGGATGAGAAACGATAATTGCAAGTTTTGTTTGACAGTCCTGCATATACTAGTTTATACAAGTTTCTTGTTCATACATAGAGGGTTGCATTCAGGTAACGCATATGTTTACTACCAAATACCAGACTGAATGTAGATGTGTGATCAGGAGAGAAGAATCATCCTCCACTTCCAGAAATTCAAATAATTCCTTTGCTACTGATGGTTCTGAAAGCACTGGCTTCAGAGAATTATCAGTCAAAGGTAGTTTATAGGAAAGGACAAAGACCTGGAACTGCCTGCTGGGGTTGAGAAACACTGAAGAGACAATTCCAGGTGGTAGCTGGAGGGTGCTCTGTTGGGTAGGTCCACACCATGATGAGATGGAAAACCAGTCCAGTTTTTAGGAAGAGTGATGCAGGTAGGGTAATAAGAGGATCCCTGGAGGAAAGACAGCAACAACTGATATAGAAACATAAACTCCCCCAAGGATGTGAGCAGGGAGGGAGAGTCTGAGGCATTGTTAGCAGAGAAGTGACTTCTAAGTAACTTCTAAGTAACAACACTGAAGCTCAGGAAGATTTCAGAATGGTGGGTTCTAGGAGAATGGTCTAGGTAGGGATTCTGAGTAGGAGAATAAGATACAAATGGAACAATCGGAAGAGGGTACAATTGGAAACATAGTCACAAGAATATAGCAGAAGTTGGGACTTGCTTCTTGAAGTATGATCCATGAACCAGAAGCTTCTGTGTCACTTGGAAATCTGGTAAGTGGTTGCCATTGTGTTGTTTCTGTCTCATGGCAACCCCATGTGTGTCAGAGTAGAATCATGCTCCATAGGGTTTTCAGTGGCTGTGTTTTGGGACATAGATTGCCAAACCTTCTTTCTAAGGCGCTTCTGGGTAGCCTGAAACATCAAGCCTTTTGGCCAGTAGCCTAGTGTGTTAACCATGAAGAAATGCAGAACCTTGGACCTTCCCAAGTCAGCGCTTGCATTTCAGTAAGGTTTCTGTGTGTGTCATGGGCTCACTAAGGTCAGAGAAGGTCCAGGGTCTACAACCGGGGCTAGAGAGCGGAGACGCTTGCCTTGAGTCTGTGTCCCTAAAAGATGAACTTGGGGTGAACTAATCCCTGTAGAACTTGGCTCTTCCTATTCTGCTCTGTGCTCAGCTCTTTTCCTGTATCTTTTCTTTTAACCTTTATTTAAACTCTGTGAGGTATGTGACTATCTATTTGATAAATAAAGACAGTGAATTACAGAATTGTTAAATAAATTACCCTGAATTGCTCCACTTATAAGCAACAGAGACTAGACTTTTGAAAGCCTTTTTATTATAGAAATTATTTTCATGGATGCATGGAAGTAGAAAGATTTAAAAAAAAACCCTCATGTCTCCGTCATTCAAATTTGACAGTTGTCAGTGTTGGTGCTCTTTATTTGACGTTACCTTAACATGTATACTTTATTTCTCTTTGTCTTTCTTTTAGAGTCTGGCTTTAATGTAGGCCTTGTTGACTACAGAGCTAGGTTTTAGTTGCCGTACTGTCTACCTGTCTGAATCTCTCTAGTTGTTAAAAAGATTTGTTCTAAACTCTGGAACACAACAGACCTGGTATAAATGGGACAATGAAAAAAGAGAGAGAGGAAGCTGACAGAGTTTGGGATTTGGATGTATCTGAAGACAGTTACTGATCCTGGGGTTCCTGAATGTCATCACAATGTCTTCTTTTCAATATTTTCTTTACCTTTAGGTAAAGAAGGAAGTCATTAGGGGGCAGATCAGGTGAGTAGGGAGGGTATTCAAAACAGTATTTGTTTACAGGCTAGAAGCTCCCTCACAGACAGCTCTATAACTAAGTTCATGAACTTGCCACCGTGCCACCTTGTGCAATGGCGCTTCCAGAAAGAGCTCCACGATTGCCTTAAAGGGTGGATTAGGCACTGACATTGGTGCGTAGCTTCCCAAGGGGAGTTCTTTGAAGGTGATCATAGTGATATGTAGACCAATTAAGTAGGTAATACTTAGAACAATTAATTTCTCCGACTTAATTGTCAGACCTCGTGTGCATATAATAAATTTTTTGCTTCCAGAAGTAGTTGCTGCTTTAGTTAACAAATGTTTGTGAGCATATTCAATTGTTAGTCACAGTACTCAGTAGATGAGGCCCCCAAGACCTTGCCTGATCTAGCCCCTGCCCACCTTTCCCGCTCACTCTGTCCACTCCTCCTGGCACACCATGTCTTTATTCACAGCAGTGGTTCCTTCCTCAAAAGATCGTTTGAAACTAAGATTCCCCCTGCCTGGAATCTTTTCCATTTTTGCCATCCAAATGTGCCTGATTGTCTCCAGCTTCTCTCTTAAATCCCAGTGTAAATCTTGGCTGAGAATGGCATTCCTTGGCCACTCTCCCTCCACTACACTTGAATGTAGACTGAGTTATGTTTCATGCTATAAACTTACCACATACAGTAACTGTCACAGCCTGGAATCTGAGCTCCAGGAAGAAATTGACTAGGCTTGTCGTGGTTTAGACAGCTACCATCATCTACATAAGACCAACCACCAAAGTGATATGACAGACAAGACGCATGAGTGCTTCTTTATCTCTCTACAAAAGAGGACTTGGGCACTGCTGATTCATTTTCTTCCCCTCTCTTGCTATCTAAGGAAGGCTCTGCCTTTGGCACACCAGCCTGTTGGGACTCTTGGGGACAAATGATGGGATCTTTAGGGAAATGAAAGAATTTTGACAGGAGATTCTGTAGCTTCTGTGGAGTGTAAGGCTAATTGTTAATTGCTGCCACTTACTGAGTGCGCATGAAATGTCTCACAGAATACTAAATTCTCACAAGGCTCTATTATTTCCTTTAATCCTCACATCAGTCCTGGGAGGTAAGTGTAATTATCCTACAATCAGTTGACTGTAGCATTACTGATAAAACAGTGATGTGTTTTTTACCTCTCTCCTCTTCTGATAATGCCCTTTTTGGCTGAAGCTTGATCCTCAAGTGAAGCTACGTGGGGAAATAGCAGACGAGGCCCTGTGAACAGGAATAGTAGGGAGAGTAGACTTTCTACTCAGATAGCATACTAACTGCATCCTTGTGCCAACTTTGTGGTCCCACCTAGCCCTTTCCAATGGTCACAGTGTTGAGTATAGAGTGGGTACCAGCCAGGCACTGGGCTACTCTCCTGGAACAGTGCTTTGTATATGATTTAGGAAGTGGCTGGCTTGGCAGGGTACTGTAGAATGTATGATTTCATCTTGGGTCTAAGCAGGAAGTACCATGATTCTTCAGTTCGAGAAACGAATTGGCTTGCTTGTACCTATTCCTCATATTAGACTGCATCTCATACGGTATACAAACTGGCTGAAGCATGCTCTTCCTACCCCATCCCTTCTAAAAACTAAACCCCACTGTTACTTAATTGGTAGCAAATCTTAACAAAGGGTAGCATCTTAAAGTGATAAAATGTTGCAACTTTTCTAACCCAATTTACTATCTTCATGCTATAGATATACAACGTGAAGAATGTTAGGTGGGAGACATAGCATTACAGGCATTTCCGAGGCCAGTGATTCAATCAAACAGAATTTTTTTGTCATTTTTTTTTTACCACTCAATTAATAAGGCTTCAACACTTAAGATCTTAGAAATATCTAAAATTGAGCAAATTTATTTCCTTAGGCATGTGGTTAAGAGTAGTGTGGTGGTTAATGTTCTGTGTCAGCTTGGCTAGGCTGTGTCTAAGTGGTTTGGCAGACACTGTGTAACTACCTGGCACTTTGTGATCTGAAGTGAGTAGCCAATCAGTTGGAAGAGGAGTTTCCTTGGGGTGTGGTCTGTATCCAGTATATAAATGGATGTTTTGGCAAACATCAGTCTCTTTCTGACCTTGAAGTCTTCTTGCATCTGACCTTAGGCTCAGGATGTAAGCTACCAGAGACCTCCTGCCTTTCACCTGACCTGTGGGTTTTGGTTTCATCAGTCTCTGCAACCATGGGAGGTTGTCAGCCTACTGTCTGATCCACGGGTTTGCAACTGGCTGGACCCTACAATGGCATGAGCCATTTTCTCACAATTCTATGACTTTTATTTTCCTGAAGTAAATCTCTGTGTGTATATCTATATATACTTAGTTGTATTTGTAGGGTCCACTGTAAGTGACCACCTTCTGATGTAATATGCTCTTGCCTCCTGTCTTAAACAGAAAAAGGGGTATGTTGTTTCTTCTTAGAGTTAATGATAAGAAATCCTTGCTTGGGATTTTGTCCGTAAAACTAACATGCCCTGACAAATCAGTTTTAGGACACTATCTTCCTAGTGTGCATTTCTCACACATGATCATTTTTATTTTATTTACTTATTTTTTCTTTTTTAAGTGAAAGTTTACAATTCTAGTTGGTTTCTGCCATGTGGCCCTGGCGGTTCTTACCACTCTGTGACAGTACCCTCCTCCCCTCCACCCCGTATTTCCCATGTCCATTTAACCAGCTTCTGTTCCACTCAGTCTTATCATCTCATCTCTGGACAGGACTTGCCCAGTTAGTCTTCTGTCCCTACTAAGCCGAGAAGGACACTCTTTACCAGCATTGTTTTATGTCTTATAGACCTGTTCAATCTTTGTCTGAAGAGTTGGCTTCCAGAATGTTTTCAGTTTGGGGCTAACAGAGAGTCTAGGGGCCCTGTCTTCTGGGGGCCTCTCCAGTCTGTCATACCACCAAATTGGGTCTTTTAAAGAGCTCGAGTTCTGGCCGTGGGCTTAAGATTTACCCAGAGGCTTCACAGAAGACAGACCTGGTGGTCTGCTCCCTTAATGATTACAGACAGACATAACCCTATGGGGGCAGTTCTGCTCTGTCGTAGAGGGACACTATGGGTCCAAAGCAGCTTGGTGGCACCTAACAATATTTACCTTGAGTAGTAAACAATTCAAAAAGTTGCCTCCCATCTCTCCCACTCTACTGTGGATCATTTTTGTTATTTGTCTTAGGAGCATCCCCAGGTTTCTTCTGTCTTACTTCATGTGATAGTTCCCAGAATACCATGCAGTCTTCTTATGAGAATGAGTAATCCGTGAATGAAGGATGTCATTGGCATTGGGGCTGTTTTCTCGGTGTGAAAGGGAGTTGGGTTTGAAGTTACATGATGTGGATTATAGTTTCCCTACTGACTTACATGGCCCTCGAGCAAGTCTTAATCAACTCTTTGGGAAGTATTTTCCTCAATGGCAAATAAGGATTGTTATTCCCTCTGTGGCTACTTAGCAGCAACGGTGTGAGGAGACAATTAGGTAGAAGTTACAGAAGTGCTCTGGAAAAAAGTTAAAATCCCTACACAAATGCAAGCTATTATTAATGAAGGGAAGTTTGAGAAACTTAGATCATTTGCGTAACCTTCATTTCTCCAGGGCTGAGAATGCATTTTTAAATTGTACTGGCTCTTGATGTCCTAAGATCTTTTTAATCATGACATTAAAGGATTTCATGAGAGCTACTGCTGTTAATTTTATAATGGCAGGCTGTACCACCAGTCCAGCCTTTAAAATTTTGATTGTCCCCTTTTGACTAAAGACTACCAGAAGAGTTTATAGTTCATTCTTCCTTTTTCACAGGGCACAGACCAAGGCATGTCAGGTAGCCACCGTCTTCATGAAAAGACTTAGACTGAGCCTAATCCATCCTTATAATTTAATTACTGGAAGAAATTACGCGTGACTGTAAGACCTGAAGTCCTACCCGTTTCTGCAAATCGTTAAGTCTAGATCATTGAGGCAACTCTGGGGGGGGGGGGGGTCCGGCTAAGTGATTTCTTGTCCAGTTATTTAGTAAATAATGTATACTTATAAGCCCAGTATTATTATCATTGGACTGTCTCTCATGAAATTTTTTTCTTTATTAAAGGCCTTTACTGTTGTTCCCTTAAAAAAAAGTGATATATATATGCCATCCACTAAGATTTACCCAAGGAGACCTGGTGGCACAGTGGTTGAGTGCTCAATTGTTCACTGAGAGGTCAGAGGTCAGAACCTCGGGATGAAGATGGGTCAGTCTGCTTACACAAAGATTAAAACCCCAAAAATCCAAATCCAGTGCCATCAAATAGATTCCAACTCATAGCGAGTCTACGGGACAGAGTAGAACTGCTCCATAGAGTTTCCAATGAGCACCTGCTGGATTTGAACTGCCAACCTTTTGATTAGCAGCCATAGAACTTTACCATTACACCGCCAGGATTTCCCCATAAATATTACAGCCTTGGAAATCTTCCGGAGACAGGTCTACTCTGTCCTATAAGATCCCTATGAGTCAGAATGGACTTGGTGGCAGTGGGCTTAAGATTTACCCAGAGGCTTCACAGGAGACAGACCTGGTGGTCTGCTCCCTTAATGATTACCGACAGACATAACCCTATGGGGGCAGTTCTGCTCTGTCACAGGGGGACACTATGAGTCAGAAGCAACTTGGTGGCACCTAACAATATTTACTTGCCAAGCCAGCCAAGTGCCGTCAAGTTGGATCCGATTCGTGGCGACCCATATTTACCTTGAGTAGGAAACGATTCAAAAAGTTGCCTCTCTGTCTTTTCTTGTATGCATTTCAGTTCTACTTACAGCTCTGCCTCAACCAGACCCAAGCCTGTCTTCCCTGATTGCAGTCTTAACATGACGGAGTATCTGCTCACAATTAACTCTGTTTAACTCTTGTCTTTCACCAAAGTTTTTAAGCAGAATTTTAAGACTTCTGGTGTGGTCAGGGCAGCAGTTTATAACTGAGTGAAAACTTGTCAGAGGATGGGGTAGGAGGATCTGCATTCTTTGTGATGTATGGAAATAGAGTTTTTATCTCATGACATGATCTAATACAGACCTCCTGAGAGCTATGAAGTCTAAAGATGGTCTTTGATCTGTGATATCCTAATCTTTTACTGAAGACTTTCTACTCTCAATTACTCACTGCCAGGCCATCATCAAAATCACATTAAGTGTTTTAAAATGAGTCATTTAAAGTAATGATGAAGACTCTCTGTCAATCGGGATTCATTACATTATGCTGAGGTCACAGTCAACTCCAAAACCTCACCAGCCAAAAACCAAAGAATGATGTCTTTGATGTCTAATGAAGGAGCCCAGCCTAGCCTTGTGGCACAGGAGTCGAGGATGGAGGATCTCCCATCTCATATATGCTTCCGTAATTGCTATGAGGAGTGACAGGAACATCCTGATCTGGCTTTTAAAACTTCTTTTCATGAATGACGTCAATTAGTACTACTTACATTTCATTGGCCAAGGAAGACACATGGACATGTCTAACTTCAGTGGGTGTCAAGGAAGGACAATGGCCTATGTACCTGGAAAGAAGGAAGTGCTATCCCCTACAAGCCTGGAAAAAAGGAAATGCCATCCCCTATGTGACTGGAAAGAAGGAAGTACATTCCCCACATGCCTAGAAGGAAGGAAGTACCATCCCCTACATGCCTGGAAAGACAGAAGTATATGCCCCACATGCCTGAAAAGGCTGTAGTACAATCCCATGTGTGCCCAGAAAGAAGGAAGTATAATCTCCTATGTGCCTGGAAAGAAGGAAATACAATTCGCTAAATGCCTGGAAAGAAGGAAGTATAAATCCTCACATGCCTGGAGAGAAGATCAACCAGAAAACATGTGATGAGCCCTGTCAGGGGTGTGGTTTTTTAAAAGTAAATTTTAAAAAAAGAATCAACAAAGTTAGATAGATGGGTTTTTCAGTCTAGAGTATTAGCCACTCGTAAAGATATATGCCCATTTGATAACTCCAATATTCTAAAATATATAATCAAAATTGCAGTGCCACTTCTGGAAGAAAATACATTTTAATATGATGACACATCCTGTCGTGTTTTTTCCCTCAATGTTGTCTTCTTGTCATGTGTTTTGCTAAGCCAAGAATTGTTCTTGCCGTGTTTATGTTGATTTCAACTGCCCATTGATGAAGCTGCTTGTAGTACGAGTTCTAGTTCATTATCGGGTATGTGGCACAGTTGTGACTCAACTTTGAGGCTGACAGACTGTCGTGAAGCTTCTGCAGTGTATCGTTATTTTCTGATAGACTCGCCAGCAGTGGCAAGCCAGCGACAGCCACCACATCTGGAGGGATTGTGGAGGTCCATCTGGAGGTGGCTCACAGACACGTCAAGTCCTGAGGCAGCATCTGGGCTGCAGAGAAATCAGAAACCCTCTGCTAATTCCCCAGCGAAAAGTGGAAGAGACCACAATGACACAGAAAGCAATGTTGCTTTCTCTGTGACAGAAGATATCTATGTTATGTTATCATCAAGAGCAAAGCGTAGTCTTCATGCAAACACTTTCTGCTTGAAGAAACTCACCCAGCAGGTAAGCTGGCTGTGATAAGCCTGGCAGCTAATTTTGGAATGGGAAATAGGAGCTATGACTAAAGCATCCGTCACAGGCCTTTTCTTTTGGCAGAAAGTCGCAGGGTAGCATTATAGCTACCCTGCCATGGCAGCAGAGGAGCCCTTTAAAGTCTTATCTTAAAGACGCCTTCAGAGAATCACTGTCATCCCTGAGGAACTGCAGAGACTGTCAATGTCTAATCCTCTTTTCTCTACCGCACTTCAGCTGTTTATCAGGAAAACACTCTCCACTCAGCTCCACTACCGTTAGTCTTCACTGCCTCAGTTTAGGAGAATTGAGCGTCCACCTTGCGCTACAGGGTTTTAATACCTTAATTCACTTTCTCAGTTTGTTATGTATTTATTGGAAAGTTCTTATCTTGCTGATTAAGAAACTTAGAGCCCAGATTTGGGGCTTGAAAGGTAAGTCTTCTAGCATTCATTAATTCAGGATTCCTACTGCCAGACGCTGTAGCAACAGATACAGCCCAGTGCTGAGGAGCTCGGTGGTTCACTAGAGTACAAAAAGGGACATAGACAAGAACTACAAATACCCCACACCTTCTAGGAAACCCTGGAGTGTAGTGGTTAAGAATTGTGGCTGCTAGTCAAAGGTTGGCAGTTTGGATCCACCAGGAACTCCTCGGAAATTCTGTGGGGTGGTTCTACCCTGTCCTACAGGCTACAGGGTTACCATGAGTTGGAATTGACTCAGTGGTAGTGGGCTTTCTTTCTTTCTTTCTTTTTTTTTAATACTTTGTATACAAACAGGAGGTAACATTTGGCAGTTATTAAGTTCTTAATATATATTAACTTCTTAATATATATGAGCATTGGTTTTAATGCCATTTAAAAATTTTTCTTTACTCTTAAAAACTAAAAAAAAAAAAAAAAAAATAAAGATTGAGACTATCCCAAGGTTTATAAACAGGAGAACTATGGTTCACAGATGCTAAGCAATTTTCCCAAAATCCTCAGTAAGTAAACAGTAGGCAAAGGACTGAATCTGAGTCCAAATTCAGGCCCTTATGTGAGGTGGATATAAATCAGAACTGCAAGTTTCTGTGAGTTCCAAGGAGGCATGGGTTCCAACAGTTTGTATCAGATGGTTTCAGTGCCCCTTCCACGTTGTTTATACTCTGCTTCTACTTCACTCTGGTCTGGTTTTTCTTCTGCCATACTGTGTTATTTTTCATTGATCAGGGATTATTGTCTGTGTCTGCTGCGTAGTAAAAACCAAATGTAGCATGTCGCCATCAATTTTGATTCATGGAAGCCCCATGAGTTACAGATTAGAACTGCTCCATAGGCTTCTCTTGACTTTATGGACTTACCTTTATGGAATCATTGGCCCCAGACTATGGTCTGTGGCTCTGCTGGGAATGGGGTGTGAACCACCCACCTTTAGGTGAGAAGTGAAGCCATTGCAAGGGTGGGGAGGGTGGGAGGGTGAGGGGGGAAGGGTTTACATTAGCTCGTTGTTAGAGATTTGTTTGGGTGAAATTGGTGACAGCACACATTAGTAAGGGGATCAATATTAACGGGACTTCAACACAACTTGTGTACTCCTCTCATCTTAACCCAATATTGCAAGGACAGAGTAGCTGGGGTGTGGGGCCAGGGACTGTGCTTTCAGGGGAGATCGAGGCCAATTGGCACAACTAGCATTTTTCTAATGAGGTTTCTCTGTACCCCACAGTGGTGAGGGGTGTCTAGGCTCTTAAAAGTTGCCAAGCCGCCATCTGAGGGTACAGCAAATGGTCCCAACTCAGCAGGAATGGATGATCACCAAGGTCCGTAACAACATGCAGGAAAGGGAATCCAGAATACAGAGAGACCCACGTGGGTGGACATATACACTGACTTGGGACCGGAAGAACCAGATGGTGCCTGGCTACCACCAGTGATAGCCACAGTGAGCTCACAAAGTTGAGTCTCACTGGCAACACAAGTATAAATAGGGGTACACCCTGAGATCTTCACTAAAAGACCACAATTGATAGTCCAGGGGCCTTGAAGTTCTCCTGGGAGCAGGGCCCCTGGCCCTGATGCTGCCCCTGTCCATAAATCATATAGAAGGTCAACTTTTCAGACAGCAATGGATTGGACTTGGTGATGCAAAGTGATAATATTGTGTGGGCACTTTAATGGTTCCAGGCATCTATAGGAGGTCGTCCTGTTGACCTCACACTGGAAGAAGGGGATTGGGTGGAGAGGAGAAGATAGGAGACTGTTGGGAAGATAAAACATGTGTGGAGCAGAGAGGAAGAGTGTGCTGTCACCGTGCAGGGAGAGCATGTAGGTCAGCATGCAAATTTATATGGGAATGTACATTTTCATTCAATCATAAAAAAAAAATGAAGCCAAATCATTTGTGCCACCCTCCAACCTTGGCCTTGACACATAGTGATGACTCCACACATACTTGTCAAATTTAGTACATTTAATATCTTCATAGAAAGAATGCTCCTGACAGGCATGTTAGCATTTTCAGATGACTGCGGGAGTTTTAGGTTCATACATAAGGACTTTTTAGGTATTAAAACTACAAGAATTCTGTCTGTAGTGATCAGCCTTCAAAAGTTGAATGTGACCAAGATTCAGTTAGAAATACATTAAGTCTTTATACATAGAAAAAATATATGAGTGTGTGTGTCTATATATATAAGAAATGGATGCATGTGTATATATACATATATATACTCATATACATATGTGTCTGTATATATATATGTATACACAGACACATGAGTTGATTATTGACATAGCTAGTGATGGTGTCCTTACACAGTGGAAGAAGAAAGCTATTTAACTGATATTTCTTTCATACAGCTTAACTCTTAAATAATGTTTTCTTGTTTCAGGAAAGCTTCAAAGTAATCTGAGGAATTCTTTGCTTGGCCCTTCGCAGTCTATTCTTTGAGTCACAGTCACTAGTAGTTTGTTGACACTGCATTTCTTCTGTTTTTACTTCTGGCTGCTGGCAGAGTCCCTGGCTTTCACAGTTTGTGTCTAGATACTTTCTAGTCACCTTTTGGTGCTGAGTGAATTCAGGCAAGGTGCTGTGATGTTTTGGTCCCACTGGTCTTCTTGTGGACATCAGCGGGAAAACCAGAAGTTGGCCAGATCTGCTGCTTAGGTTTCAGTACCATGGAAACCAACAGAACAAGGGGGGTGTGAATGAAAACCATGCATTTTGAGAACTGAAACTACCTAAGTCTGTAGTGGTGCAGTGATTAAGGGTTCAGCTGCTAACCCAAGGACTGGTAGTTTAAATCCACGAGCCGCAGTTTTGAAACCTTTTGGAACAGTCCTATTCTGTCATGTAGGGTTGCTTTGAGTCAAATCAGCTTTATGGTAATGAGTTTGGTTTTAGTTTGAAATCTACCTAAGTAAAACCTAAATACTATTTTTTTTAAATTATGCTTTAAGTAAAAGTTTACAGTTCAACTCAGTTTCTCATACAGAAACTTACACTGTTATGTGAACCCATTTGCTCTCCCTACAGTGTGACTGTTACCCCTCCCTTTCACTTTGTATTTCCCCCAGACACTCTCACCAAAATGGGATGCAGAACATTTTCTTAATAAACTTGGTTATGCCAATTGATGTAACCCCCATCCCTAGCCTCCCACCCCTGCAACTCTGTCTTTCAAACTGGTTCTGTTCAGAAAACTTCTTAGCTTTTGGGTTAGTCTAGTTGTGCTGACTTCCCTGGTGTATATGTGTTGTCCTTCCCTTCACCCCAAATTATTCTTGTCTACAGTCTAGTTAGTGAATAATCCTGACCCTCCCTCCCCACCCTTTAAACCATTTCTTGAGTCCTTTAAATGATGGTCTCATACAATATTTGTCCTTTTGCAAAAATTGCACTCTGCATGTTACCTTCCATGACTCATCCATGTCATTTTTCATGGATTTATCTTTGTTTCTTATCATTGCATAGTATTCCATTGTGTGAATATACCATAATTTGTTTATATAGTCATACAGTGATGGATACCTAGGTTGTTTTCCTCTTTTTGATATTGTGGACAGTACTTAAATGAACATGGGTGTGAATGTATCTATTTATGTGAGGGCTCTTATTTCTCTAGGATATGTTTCAAGGAGTGGAATTATTGGATCATAGGGTACTTCTCTTTCTAGCCTTTTAAGAAAGTGCAAAATTGCAAATGTAGCCCACTTTACGTTCCCACCAGCAGTGTATAAGTGCTCCAGTCTCTCCACAGTCTCTCCAACATTTATTATTTTGAGGATTTTTTGGATTAATGCCAGCCTGGTTGGGGTGAAACGGTATCTCACCATGGTTTTGATTCACGTTTCTCTAATGGCCAGTGATGGTGAGGATCTCTTGTATCTGTTAGCTGCCTGAATGTTGTCTTTTGTGAAGTGCCTATTCATATCCTTTGCCCATTTTTTAATTGGTTTATTTGTCTTTCTGTTGTTGAGATTTTGCAATATCTTACAGATTTTGGAAAATATATGCTGACTGGATCTGTCTTTTCTTTTTTTTCCCCCCAGTCTGTAGGTTGTCTTTTTACTCTTTTAGCACATCCTTTGGATAAGCCTACATGTTTGATTTTTAGGAGCTCCCAGTTATTTAGTTTCTCTTGTGGTATTTGTGCATTATTAGTGATGTTTTGTATTCTGTTTATACCATGCATTTGGACTCCTAATGTTGTTCCTACTTTTTCTTCCACGATCCTTCATTGTTTTAGATTTTTATATTTAGGTCTTTAATTGACTTTGAGTTAGTTTTTGTGCATGGAGAGGTATAGGTCTTGTTTCATATTTTTGCAGCTGGGTATCTGGTTATGCCAGCACCATTTGTGAAAGAGACTGTCTTTTCCCCAATTAGTGGTCTCTGGGCCTTTGTCAAATATCAGCTGCTCACAGGTGGATGATTTTATGCCTGAATTCTTCTCTTCTATTCGTCTACTTGTATTTGTGCAAACAGAAGCTGTTTTCACTAACGTGGTGGTGTAGGAGATTCTTAGAGTGGGTTATGTGACGCTTCTCAGTTTGTTCCTCTTCTTTAGTAATGTTTTGCTTTTGCAGGGCCTCTTCCATTTCTGCATAAAGTTGGTGATGTGTTTTTTTTTCATCTCATTAAAAAATGCTATTAGAATTTAGAATGAGACTGCATTGTACCTACAGATCACTTTGGGAGGAATAAAGCTTTTCACAGTACTGAGTCTTTGTATCCATAAGAAAGGTAAATTCTTCCATTTTTCATAACTAACTTTTGGTTTCTAATAGTAGTGTCATGTAGTTTTCTTTATAGAAATCTTTTATGTCCCTGGTTAGATTTATTCCTATTTTATCTTCTTCGGGGCTATAGAAAATGGTAATGATTGGGTGTTTTCCTCTTTTATGTTGATATTTTCTTTGTTGGTGTAAAGGAATCCAATTGATTTTTGTGTATTTATTTTTTATCTTGATAGTTTGTTGAACTCTTCTATTAGTTTCAGTAGTTTTCTTATGTATGTTCTAGGGTTTTCTGTGTATAAGATCGTATCATCTGCAAATAGACACACTTATACTTCTTCCTTACCAATTTAGATGCCCTTTATTTCTTTTTCTAACCTAATTGCTCTCCCTAGGACCTTCAGCACCATGTTGAATTAGGGTAGTGATAAAGAGCTTCCCTGCCTGTTTCCTGTTCTCAAGAGGAATGCTCAGACTCTCTTCTTCTAGGATAGTGTTGGCTTTTGGTTTTGTATAAATGCTCTTTATTCTGTTGAGGGATTTCCCTTCTGTTCCTATTTTGCTGAGAGTTTATGTTATGAGTGGGTGTTGGATTTTGTCAAATGCCTTTTCTGTGTCAGTTGATAAATTCAAGTGGTTCTTTTGTTTTATTTATACAATGGATGACGTTGATTCATTTTCTAATGCTGAACCATCCTTGCATACCTGGTGTGAATCCCCATAGTCACGGTGAATTATTTTTTTTAATATGTTGTTGAGTGCTGTTGGCTGGAAATTTGTTGAAGATTTTTGCATCCAAGTTCATGAGGGATATTGGTCTCTACTTTTCTTTTGGTGGAGTGGGGAGTATCTTTACCTGATTTTTATATCAGGTTTATGCTGGCTTCATAGAGTGAATTTGGGAGTGTTCTATCTTTCTATATTCTGAAATGTCTTTAGCAGTAATGTTGTTAACTGTTCTTTGAAAGTTTGGTGGAATTCTCTGGTGAAGCCATCCAGGCCAGGGCTTTATTTCTGTTGGGAGTTTTTAAATTACCTTTCAGTCTCCTCTTTTGTTATATATTTATTTAGTTGCCCTAACTCTGTTTTTGTTAGTTTAGGTAGATAGTGTGTTTCTAGAAATTTGTCCATTCCCCTTAGGCTTTAAAATTTGTTAGAGTACAAGTTTTCATAGTATTCTGTTATGATTTTTTCAATTTCAGTGGGGTCTGTTGCAATATTGCCATCTCATTTCTTATTTGGGCTATTTGCTTCCTTTCCTGTTTTAATTTCTTTAGTTTGGCCAATAACCAACCAACAAACCCAGTGCCATCAAGTTGATTCTGACTCATAGTGACTCTACAAGACAGGGTAGACTGCTCTGTAGAATTTCCAAGGAGTACTGGCCAATTCTAACTGCTGACCTTTTGGTTGACAGCCATAGCACTTAACCACTACACCACCATCGTTTCATTTAGTCTGGCCAATAGTTTATTGATTTTGTTGCTCTTTTGAAAGAGCCAGCTTTTGGTCTTGTTAATGCTTTCAGTTGTTTTTCTATTCTGTATTCATTTAATTCTGCTGTAACTTTTGTCATTTACTTTCTTCTGGTGCCAAGGGACTTCTATTGCTATTCTCTTTCTATTTGTTTGAGATACAAGGTTAACTCTTTGATTTTAGCCCTTTCTTCTTCTTAGATATGTGCATTTATTGCTATAAATTGACCTCTGAGCTCTACTTGTGTTGTATCCCAAAGGTTCTGGGAGGATGTATTTCCATTCTCATTTGATTCTGTGAATTTATTTTTTCTGACCTAAATTTCGTCTATAACCGGATAGTTTTTGTGCAAGGTATCATGCTATTCCTATGTATTTGATTTTTTTTCCTTCCTTTTTCAGTTACTGATTTCTACTTTTATGGCTTTATGGATGGAAAAGATGCTTTGTAATATATCAATGCTTTGACTTCTGTTAGGGCTTGCTTTATGGCCTGAAATGTGGTCTGTTCTGGAGAATGTGCTTTTTGTATTGGAAAAGAAAGTATAATTGGCTGCTGCTAGGTGGAGTTTTCTGTATATGTCCTTGAGGTTGAGTTGGCTGATTGTGGTGTTTAGATCTTCTGTGTCTTTATTGAGCTCTTTCTGCATATTCTATTCTTCACTGAAAGTGGTATGTTGAAGCCTGCTACCATTATTGTGGAGCTCTTTTTCTCTTCAGTACTGTTAGAGTTTGTTTTGTGCATTTTGGAATCCTCTTGTCAGGTGCATAAGTATTTATTATGGTAATGTCTTCCAGGTTTATGATCTTTTACTTATTGTATTGTGTTCTTCCGTTTCCTTTGTGGTTGATTTTACTTTTACGTCTGTTTTGTCAGAAATTAATATTACCAATCGTGTTTTTTTTCTGAAGGTTGTTTGGTTGATATACTTTTATCCCCATCCTTGAGTTTTAGTTTGGGTCTTTAAGTCTAAGATGAGTCTCTTGTAGGTGACACATAGACAGATTATGTTTTTTTGTTTTATTTTTCACTTTTTAATCCATTCCACCGCTCTGTATCTCTTTATTGGTGTATTTAGTCAATTTACCTTCAGTGTGATTATTGATGAATATGAGTCTAGTGCAGTCATTTTGATATCTTTTTGTGTGTCTGTTGTTGACAGTTTCTTTGTTCTGCTTAATTTTCTGTGTAGTTGTTTTTATTTATGTATTTTCTTTTCATCTTTTTCATTGTTGTTCATTTTTTATTTATGTTTTTCTTGTTTTTTATTTTGGTGGGTAGGATTATTCATTTCCCTTGTAGTTACCTGAATATTTATCCCTAATTTTCTAAATTTAAAGCTATCTTTTATTTCTTTATATGGCCTTGATTTCTTTGCCATATGACAGATCTGTGACTACATTTTTTAGTCCCTGTTTTCTGTTTTGACTATTGTCATCATTTATATAATGACATCTCTGTTTCTCTTTTCAGTGTTTTAGCTTTGTTTCATTTTTGTGATTTCCCTATCTGAGTTGATAACTCATTGCTCTGTCCTATGTTCTAGTCTTGGGTTGTTATCTAATGACATTAATTTCTACCAGAAGCCTCCCTTTAGTATTTTTCTGAATTTTGGTCTGGTATTTACAAATTCCCCAAGCTTCTGTTTATTTGGAAATATCCTAATTTCTCTATCATCTTTGAGAGACAGTTTTGGTGGATGTATAATTTTTGGCTTGCAGTTTTTTGTTTTTTCCATCAAGGTTTACATGTGTCATCTCATTGCCTTCTTGCCCACATGTTTTTTTGCTGAGTAGTACAGCTTAGTGTTATTGACTGTCTTTTGTAGATGACTTTTCTTTTATCTCTAGCTAGTCATAAAATTCTGTCTTTGTTTTTGGCAATTTTTTTTTTACAATATATAACATAAATAATATATAATGTTACATATATTATGTATTTTACTGTAATATACTACATAATGCCAAGCCAAGTGCGTCGAGTCGGGTCATATCATTATAATATATAATATGTATATTATAATATACCTAGTGACTTTGTTTTGGGATCTTTCTTCTGTGGAGTTCAATGAGCATCTTGATACCTTTCAGGGAAATTTTCTGTCAAAAAATCTTTAACAATTCTGTCTGTATTTTGTGTTATTCTCATCTATTCTAGTACTCCACATACTTGTAGGTTATTATGTACTAGTACTCCAATCATTTGTAAGTTATTATGTAAGTAAACCTCACATAATTCTTAGTGTTTCCTTACTTTTTTTCTCCAGTTTTTATTTTAGTCTTCCTAAAATATGTTGGTGTCAGGTGAATTATCTCCAGTCTCACTAATTCTGACTTCTGTTGCCTGAATTCTGCTCCTGTAACTTTCTTGTACGGTATCTAATTCTGAACTTTTATTGTTGCTCTTGTGGATTTCTGATTTCTCTCTCTCTGTAGATTCTTGCAGCTCTTTAAATCTGCCATTGCTCTATTCTCTAATCTTGTTAAATTCCTTTGTTATTTTTTCTGTGCCTTGGTTGTCTCATTATGTATTTCACCTGATCTCCGTCCTGATCTCTGGAAGAGTTCTGTGTATTAGTCTTTTGTATTCTACATCCAGCAATTCTAGAAAGTTCTCTTCATCCAAAATTTTAGGAGCTTGCTTAAAACATGGCTGTCTGTCTCTTTATGTGATTTGGTATTGACTGTTATCTCAGAGCCATCAATACATTTTTGTGTTTATTTTTTTATGTTTGATTACTGTGTCTTAACTTCTGGTTCTGTTTTCTTTTGATATGTTCAAATACGCTGGTCATATGACCTGATTGGACTTTTCAGGTCATATGAACTGGTTGGACTTTTCAGGCCTTTGCAGCTATAATGTCCTGTCACCAGCTGGTTAGAGCTGTTCATAGGTATATGAGCCCAGGAATCCATTTACTTTACTTGTATGGACTCAGTGGAAACCCTGGGGGCATAGTGGTTAAGTGCTACAGCTGCTTACCAAAAGGTTGGCAATTCAAGTCTTCCAGGTGCTCCTTGGAAACCTATGGGGCAGTTCTTCTCTGTCTACAGGGTTGCAGTGAATCAGAATCAACACAATGGCAGTGGTTTGGTTTGGGTTTTGGTATGGATTCTGTTGAGGTGTCCAGGTAGTGGGTCACCAAGTGTGTAATGCAGGCTATCCCCTATAGTCCTAGATTGTCAGTGATGATTGGTGTAGTTACGGCTATATGGCTACACACAATGAGAAAGGAGGAGTGCTGACAGCTATCCTTGAGTGTCTATATTGAAAATGTGTCTCTATCTCATACAGCATGTAGGTGGGTGGGTTTAAGGGCTAGATTATGGGTAGCCTATGCTGCTGATTGTAAGGACTGGATGGGTAGATGGCATGGGTGCAGCCACCAATCTTCAGGCTCCTGATGTGGACTTATTTAATAAGCAGAGCAGTGTAAAATGTCACAAACTAGATACAATTGAAATTAGACTTAGGTATATCCCTTGTTTTACTGTGCTTAGGAGGGCCTATGTTATGGAAATGGGCCCTGTAGGTCCATGCAGTGGTGAGAGGCATTCAGAGTCTGTAAACTTCTTATACTGGTGCTTAGACAAAGGAGCTATTCCTGTCCTGAGTTCCTGGTTTAGAGAAGCCAGTAGATTTTTTTTTTTTCTGTTTGTTAGTTTGTTCCCTCACCAAAGCTGAGAGAATGGCTCAGGGCATATAACAGCTCCTACTTTGGACCCAAGGGACACAGCAATCTCTGAAGCCCGCTTGGACCCAGTACAGAGTAGGAAGGGAGCAGGTAAATGAGAGACAGGTTTTTCCCAACGTGATGCTTTTTAGATGCACAGTAGATTAGATACATGTTCTTACCTTCTTCAGTTATACATACTATTCACTTATTCTGGAGAACTGAGTAGATTCTACGTTACTCAGTCCCTCCTGCTACGGAAAATGTGTCCTGAAACCCACTTCTTGAGTCACTGTGCATGTGACATCCAGTCTATCCTGCAGGGTTTTGGTTGCCACTGGATCAAGTCTGGCAACTCCTTGCCACTTCCAAAACATCTCTCCATCCCCCTGGTGCTTAGTCTGATTGCTCAACTTTGTCTTTGATGTTCAGGGCTCCTAGATTGTCATATATAACCAAGTTACTTCTTTTTCAGATTTTGTTGTAAGAGGGACCACTGGGAGTGTCTGACCCTGTTGGCTCCACCTCCTGCTAAATAGTATTTTGTGGATAAGAATCAGCCTAGAGCCAATCCCTAAAATGTGAAGATTAATCAAATCCTCACTTTCCTACTTCTCAATAATCTCCAACTCCAGTAAAGTGTGCAGCAAGCACTCTCTCTCTCTGTCTCTTACTGCCCCTTTCCACCAGAGCTAAACTGGGGCTCACATATCCTTCAGACTGACAAAGAAGTAGACACCAGCTGCAAACTCTAGAGTCCACATGACATTTTTACTACTGACCTGCTGCCTTCAAATTTAAAGTTTTTCTATTATCCTTTCTCAATGCCAGAAACCCTGGTGGCATAGTGGGTTAAGTACTATGTCTGCTAACCAAAAGGTCGGCAGTTCAAATCTGGCAGGCACTCCTTGGAAACTCTATGGGGAAGTTCTTTTCTGACTTGTAGGGTTGCTATGAGTTAGACATGACTCAACAGCAGTAGGTTTGTTTTTTCGTTTTCTCAATGCCAGCAATTTGCTTGAAGGCCTCCCAAGGGATCTCTCACTTTCACCTGTTGGCTCCCACTACTCCCTTGAGTTTGATAATTCACTAGAATGATTCTTAGAAAGTACTATGCATACAGAGTACTATACTTAAAATTACAGATTTATTATAGCATAGGAATATAGGTCAGGATCATCGTAAGGAAGAGATGCCATGGATGAGGTCTGGGAGAGTTCCCAGCATAGAGCTTCCATGTCCTATATCACATATCACCCTTCTTTTGCCAACCAGGAAGCCACCAGAACCTACATGTTCAGAGCCTTTGTAGACTACATTATGTGGTCTGACTGAGGCCTTATTGCATATATATGATAGGTTAAATCATACCTTCTGAGCTTAGTTGATGTTGTTTCCCTGGTGGTCTTTCTGTTGGCTGGCTCCCATTCATTAGTGCAGAGGTTCAGGTAGGATTTAGATAACAAAAATACATCATTTACCCAAGAAATCTCAAGAGTTTAGAGTTATCCTTCAGGAAACAGGGCAAGTCAGTAATACTGTAAGTAAAGTAAAATTCATTATAGCATGGCTATTCATCCATGAGTCGGATCCGACTTGATGGCACTTGGCTTTGGCTTAGCATTCATTTATTTTAAGAGTGGCTGTCTCATCTCCAAGATAGATAAGATCGTGGAAGCCTTCAGGGTTCCACAGAGATAACGTTAGAGATTATGGACTCTGTCAAAAGTCTGTAGTGGTTTTCCACTCTTTATCTGTTATCATCTGTGTGGTGAAGGGATTAGGAGTATCGTTGAAGTTGTTATGTGTTAGTAGAATTTCTGTTACACTGATACTTTGTGCAGTTGAGAGAGCATTAGAAATAATTTCCTGAGGGATGGCAGTTCAAGATAGAACAGACAGCCCCAAACTAGATCACCAACTCTAGAAGGCTAGAAAAGAGGTGTCAACCTAAGCACAGTTAAAATTAGATGAACACTTACATTTCCTCTACAAGCCTTTATGTACATACCAGATGTGTGTATGCTGATCTAAACAGAGTGAGTAGTATCTTGACTAGCAGAAAGAAACTGTAATGTTCTGCTCACTAAATTGATATCCGAGGGAAACATTCTTGTCACTCTCCCCAGGAAGAGCCCTGGGATGTTATATTTTAACCACACCCAAACCTCTTAACATTCATCTCTTCCTATTTACTTCTACTGCTGAGGGTTAGGGTTCCACTAAGGGGTGTGTGAGGTCAGATATGTAGGAAAAGAGAATGTAGCTCCCTTATCTCGGAACTACGTCTCAAGATCAGTAATTTTTTTTTTTTTTTATTAAATGCCAAGGATTCTACCACTGAGGAATAAACATCTTAAATTCTGAAGAGTCTTTGCAGAAAATAGGCTCTGGTGTACAATGCTATGCTTTTAGTGAAGGTGCTGTTCATTGCTACTTGGCGAACATTAGGTTATGCAGTTTAAAAGTAGCATACATGGACAGCAGAACACCACTAGACTGCTGGTAGCATGAGGCAGAGCTTCCTAAGCAACTTGGTTCACTTTTCACTGGATTATTGAGGTAAACAGTATAATATTGGGTTTGAACTGCCAACCTTCAGTTACCAGCTAAGCTACCTGGGATCCTTAATCTATCAATACAAGTAGCATAATTAAAACAACCTAGGATTCAAGTTGGTGTAGGGCCATTCTTGCAGCTCACCTGAAGCTTCTACCTTTTAGAATATCTTGTGCTCTTAAGACAACCTCTCCAGTAGACTTCTTGAACTTGAGGGCCTTGGGGATTGCTAAAATGCAGCTTCTGAGGCAGCAGGCCTGGGGCTTCCCCTGAGAATCTGCATTGCTAACAGATGATGCAAGGCTGCTTCTCTCTGGCTCACACTTGGAGACATAGTTTCTGGTGCTTTCTCACTGACACCCCATCAGAGACCTCACCACTTTCTCTTAAATGGCAGTGGGTCCTACCTGCAAAGGCTCTGTTTTGTCCTTGAAAGCCACGGTCATAAAAACTATGAAACACCTAGACCGAGATTTTTGTTTTCATAACTTGAGCATTCTATCAATCAGGGATTGGTTTGCAAATCTGAAAGAACAGTTGCTTCAACCTGTGTATATCTACCTGGAGGCACAAATGTCAGCATGGCTAAATCTGTGAAATACAAATGCCGTGTCATAAATTGAGCCAGGCAAACAGAGGACAAATGCTGATGAGAAGAAAAACAAAAGCAATCCACAATAACCATAGACAACTCACATATTATAATATCAGCTAATTGTTTACTGGGGTTTATATTAAAATTAATCTCTTCTGTGCTTTGTAAATACAACAGTGAGTTGATTTTTTTTAAATAAAAGATTATACAAAATCCCAGTAGTGCTTTACTGTTATTTGGGCTTTTGGATCATAAATTATCAGTAATAAAAGTGGTTTGCAAATAAACTAACAGTTTGAATTATCAAATCAACCCTTACCTTACTACTTTCCTTTTTTTTCTTTTCCTGAGAATAAAGTCAGTGTTTTTATATACTTGGTTCTAGCAATTCTTTTATAGATTTGGATTTCTTTCTGTAAAAATTCTTCCTTCCTTTCTGTTGTTCTTTTTTTTAAAAAAATTTTTATTATTCCTTAGATGAAAGTTCACAGAGCAAGTTAGCTTCTTGTTCGAAAATTTCACACAAATAGTTTTATGACATTGGTTACAATCCCTGCAATATGTCAGCATTCTCCCCCTTTCTACCTTGAATTTTCTGGGTCCATTCATCTAATTTTCCTGTACCTTTTTGCCTTTTCATCTTTGTTTCTTTGGCAGGTGCTGCCTGTTTGGTCGTGTATGCTTGATTGGTTTCAGAAGGACATTTGTTATGTATGTTGCTTGTTTCATGGGCTTGTTGAATCTTTGACTAGAGCTCTGGTGGCACAGTGCTTAAGAGCTCAGCTGCTAAGCTAAAGGTTGGGAGTTTGAATCCACTAGCTACTCCTTAGAAACCTTATGGAGCAGTTCTCCTCTGTCCTGTAGCGTCACCATGAGTCACAATTGGTGGCAGATCACAACAACAGCAACAATCATCTTTGGCTGAAAGGTAGACTTTGGGAGTGTCCTTAGTTCTGTGTTAGTGGGGACCTGGGGGACATAGTCTTGTAGGTTCTCTCCCTTGTTCTTTACTTCTTCCCTTCCTTTCTGTCTTAGTCACGTAGTGCCACTATAACAGAAATACCACAAGTGGATAGCTTTAACAAGTCTAACTTTGTTCTCTTACAGTCTAGGAGGCCAGAAGTTCAAATTCGGGGAGTAAGCTCTGTGGAAAGTCTTTCTCTCTCTGTCCACTCTGGAGGAAGGTCCTTTTCTCATCAATATTCCCCTGAACTAGCAGATTCTCTGCTCTGGAACCTTGAGTCCAAAGGATGCACTCTGCTCCTTGCACTGCGTTCTTGGTGGTGTAAGGCCCCCCATTCCTCTGCTTGCTTACCTCTTTTATGTCTCAAAAGAGTTTGGCTTAAGGGACAATCCAGTCTTGTAGATTGAGTCCTGCCTCATTCACATAACTGCCACATCTCCCACCTCATTACCATCATAGAGATAGGATTTGTAACACATAGGACAGTCTCATTGGGTGACACAATGGTAGACAATCACACACTACAGAGACTCACTACCTAGCCAGATTGATAGACATAATTTGGGAGACACAATTTGATACGTGACACTTCCCTATTTTCTTTTGGAAAGGAATTTCTTGGTATTTAAGGAAGAAAGATTTTGCTCTAAATCTTAGGTTGATTTAATCTGTAGTGGCAGAGGTGAAATATTCTGTCTCAGTCTTTTTTGTTTGTTTGTTTGAGTCGTCTAAAGAAGTGTCTTGTGGAACACAAAAGGATATAGCTGTAAAATAAACCAAGAAAAAAGAATTTGATGTTATTATTAATGACACAGGGGGCACATCTTTTCAAAATCTCATTGTAGCTGGGCAGTGATTTGCAATGAAAGCTGACATGTTGGTTTTGTGAAGCTTATCAAAGGCCTGTTGAAACTCATCAGGAAAAAAAAGGAAAGTAAGAAAGGGAAAAAAACTCTTCAATAGGTCTGAGTGTTTCTGTTACTGAGTTGGTGTTGCTTTTCCTTTGGATAGTTAATTCTTAACTCTCTTTGTTGCAACCTGTTAGAAGGAGGGAGATTAATCAGAGGCTGTGCAGTGATTTGTAAGCATCTCCCCATGAGTTAATGGGAAATAATTGTCAATTCAGAATTGGAAAAGTTTGAGGTGCTCTTCTTTCTGTGGCATTTTGTAAGTTTTTTTTTTTTTTTTTTTTTAAGAGAAAAAAATTAATTACTTGGGGTACTGTGTTGTCAAGATTTCTGGGTTCAGCTGTAAAATATCAAGCTGTCATAAAATGATGAGCATATTTAGTCTGTTAATCATAAAGGTTCCATGGTGTGGCCTTTTTTGATTAAATCCATGTGATGAATCAGGGTCAAAACAGGAGATAAGTGACCTTTAAAAGTAGTTTCATACTGATCTGTCTGGGCTATAATTCTTTTTCTCATTTTAACAGAACAGATTTTAATACATATGAATATTTTAGAGTTCTACTTGGAGTTTTTTTTTTTTTTTTCTTCCCCTCAGCAAAAGAGCTATCATGAGATAGATTTTTTTTTTCCTTTTGTAACAAGCATTGTACAGATACCTGATGGAAAAATCTCTTCTCTTGCTGGAGGCAATTCACGCAGTAACTAAACCTGATTCCCCTGTAGGTAGGAACTTTCTAGCACTGGATTCATCAAGCCTGCCTGAGTAATAAAGGACCCCTGTCTGATTGTGGCAGAGATGTCACAACACTTATCTAGTCCAAAAGTTGTTTCCAACAGCCCCTGAGGGAAAGGTCAGCATTGAAGTAAGCAGTATTCTGATTTCTGGGAAAAAAGTGTGGAGTTCTCTGGGGGGAAACTGCTTTATATCTGTGTTTAAAATCAAACAACTCACTAGACTGTCTTAAACTGTGTTTAAAATAACTAAGTTCTTTAAAGCAACACAGATCCTGGTGGCACCATTGTTAAATGTATGACTGCTAACCAAAGGGTCCACAATCTGAACCCACCCATCGCCTGCTTTATGGGACGACGATGTGGCAGTCTGCTTCCGTGTAGAGCGCAGCCTTGGAAAGGACCCACGGTCTCCGGGAAAATCTAGGTCAATTGGAAGATCATAGTTTATAAAGGAAATGTTCTGTGTTCTACTTTGGTGAGTGGTACCTGGGATCTTGAAAGCCTGTGAGTAGCCATGTAAGATCCTCTACTGGTCTCATCTCTTCGGGACCAAGGAAGAATGAAGTACACCAAAGATACAAAGAGAAGACTACTTCAAAGGGGCAGTGGATCACAACTGCCACTGTTTTGACCAGCCTGAGTCCAGAGGTGCCCGGCCACCACCACTGACCACCCTGCAGGGGTCACAGTGAAGAGTCTCAGAAAAAGCTGCAGAGAAATGGACAACAAAATTCTAACTCTCAAAAGGAAGACCAGACTCACTGGCCTGACAGAGACTAGAGAAATCTGAGACTGTGATGCCTGGACACCTTTGTGACCCTGAAATGAATTCGCTCTTGAGGTTCACCCTTCAGGGAAAAATTAGACAGACCCATTCAACAAACTGTGACTAAAGGGACACACCAACCGAGGGGCAAGGATTCGAAGGCAAGAGGAAACAGGAGAGCTGGTAACAAGGAACCCAAGGTCAAGAATGGGGAGTATTGACTTGTTGTGGGGTTGTTGATCAATGTCATAAAGCAAGATGTGAATTAATTGTTTAATGAGAAGCTAATTGGTTCTGTAAACCTTCATTTGAAGTACAATAAAATAATAAACAGTTTACAGCCTTGGAAATCCTATGAAGCAGTTCTACACAATCCGACAGAGTTGCTGTGAGCCAGAATCGACTCAGTGGCAGTGGGTTTGGTTTGGTTTGGATAAAGTAACAAGCTCCAGAGTGTTAGCCTAAATTGCCCTACCCTGTATACTGTGATTGATTAAAATAAAGGTGTGGTACCCAAATGAACCAAACAGCTCTAAGTGCCTCCTCTTCGGGGAAAGATCATTCTGTTGCTCAGCTAGTTCAGCGTGTTCATTCTCATTTTTTAAAATCTAAATATTTATTTTTCTGTCTTCTGTGAAGAAAGGATAGAAAACTCAAGATGGGCAAGTGGTTCTATTCCCATGCTCAGCTCTAAGGTAGTCTCTAATGTAGCAGAGAAGACTAAGGTGGCTGCAAGTCTGCAGTATAGGAGAGGTGAGGGGGTTTTACTCAACTGCCTACAGGCTTTGGAATCATGGTCAAGTCCCTCATGGCAAGAAGAGATTAGAGAGAATGAGCAGTTTATTCTGCCCAAGGCTGGCTCGACTGCTAATGTAAGGTTGGAGGTTTGAATCCATCCAGTGGTGCTATGGAAGAGAAGTCCAGGCAATCTGCTTCCCTTAGGATTACAGCCAGGAAAACCCTGTGGAGTGTAGTTCCACTCTGTGATATAAAGGGTTGCCATAAGTCAGAATAGATTCAATGGCAACTAATAACAACAACTCAAGCTGTACAAAACAACTGTTAGATGAGAATACAATGGAGAGACAGAGGGGGCTGCTGAGAGGTACCCAGACATACCTATTAGTATTTCATTTGGGGGGTAATATCCATTTGAATACCACACCAAAGTATAGTAATTGGTAAAGAATCCCATTTAAAGGCACAGGTGTAATTCAGAATATGTATGTTAGAATATTTGACCGTATGATAAGGAGGGGAACCAGTTGTCTGGGATCATAAGGCTGCTGATGCTTCTGCTGATAACCATTTGCTTGAACTGCAAAGTCATCTGATTTTTGAAGCCTTCCAGACTGGGAGTTAGAAAAGGAGAGCAAATCTCAGTTTCCTGATTTCATCATACAAATCCTGTCACATGAGCCAACATTTCAAGCCAAAGGTCTGTGAATTTTATTCCGTAATAAATTTAACCCCCATTATATTTAATAATTTCTCTCTAGAAAGCAATACTTCTGTTTTCCATGGCTCTGAGGAGCCGTGGCTCTGAGGAGCCATGGCTCTGAGGAGCCATGGAAAGGAGAAATTCTTATTGCTGACAGAGAATGAGGAAATCCTGATGGTGTAGCGGCTTAGCACTGTGGCTGCTAACTGAAGGTTAGCGGTTCTAATCCTTCAGGTGCTCCTTGGAAACTCTGTGGAGCAGTTGTACTCTGTCCTTTAAGGTTACTGAGTCACAATTGACTCCACAGCAGTGGGTTGGGACAGAAAATGTGAAGGTAGGACATTCATTGAGAATTATTTTTCTAGTAGGGTTACCAAAATAATAAAACCAAACCCAAGTTGATTCCAACTTATGAAGACCTCCAAGTAGAACTGCTCCGTACAGGTTTCTTGGCAGTGATTTTTGTGGAAACACATTTCCAGTCCTTTCTTGTGTGGTACTGTGGCTGAGTTTGAACGCACAACTTTTAGGTTCATAGTCAAGTACAAACAATTTGTGCTACCTGGTAGCCCAGTGCTCATAGCACAGCTTATTTAAACCTGCAGACCGTAGATTTATTGCTCACATAGATATACACGTGAACCTCAGCTTGCAGAGTTAGGTCACATATGAAAGGAGTGGTGCAAGAGACACAGATCCTTGCCTTGCTTTCGGCTTTATTGTCACATGTCTTCTGCAGATAGTCATCCCCCTGATTCTCTGCTAACAGGTAGAAATAGTAGCACTTTTATGTTCTTAAATATAAAACTATGAAATTTAGCGGAGATGTCTTCCTATGCTCCATCCACCCAGAGTACCTCGTATGCAACCAGCACCCACCTGTTGATGCAGGCTTGCAGGATCCCGTCATCCCAAACACGTTTCCGTACTCATTTCAGTATTTTATTATCATGCTAGTGTAAACCCATTGCTACTGAGTCCATTCTAATTGATGGTGACCTGTGGGACAGAATAGAAGTGCCCTATAGTGTTTCCTAAGTTGAAATCTTTACAAAAACAGACTACCACATTGTCCTCTGGAAGGACAGCTAGTGGGTTTGAACTTCAGACCCTTAGGTTAGCAGTCAAGGGTATAATCACTGTGTCATGAGGGCTCCTTCATATTATCATCCCAAACTGCCATCAAGTCTATTCCTGTATATGGCGACCTGATAGGACAGAGTAGAACTGCCCCATAGGATTTCCAAAGAGTGGCTGGTGGATTTGAACTGGTAGCCTTTCAGTTAGCAGTCTGAACTCTTAACCAGTGTGCAACCAGGGCTCCCATATTATCATACCATATTATAATATTTTATTCTGTGTTAAATATACTCCAATTCATTATGTTTTCTGATCTAAAATGACATCTATTCAACTGTTTAATATCTACATGAATACCAAAAAATACACACTAGTCAAAATAAAATTCTTTTTGACATTTGGTGTGAAGTGTGTAGTGATGAACAGCTATTCATATCCTCATAGAACACTGTATTATTTTTCTTTCCAGGACAGTCTTTCCTTTTTCTTCCACCCTTTTGCACACTGTTAGCAGCTGATGAAACGGCTATTTCAAGGAGTCAATCTTGAAGTCCGTTACTTCTGTAGCTTTGTGACTTACAGAGCTCATAAATTAAGCTTTCTACTAGTTTGCATTCATCTTGTGGCCTGACCTCCACACACCTGAAGGAGAATTCATCCTGTGGATAAGTTTCTCCCCTACTTGTTCGATGCTCAGAATAATAACAACAGCTCTATAGAACAGCGTCACCCCTGTTTAAGATGCTATTCAATTGCAGGCGCTTCATCAACTGCAACTCGAGATAGCTTCTAACTACAGAATGAACAGTGAGCTATATAAACAGTATTAAGAAACCCACCCCTGCCGGGTCTGAAAAGAAAGAGTTGTTTGAAAAACAGTCACTGACACAAAATGCCCAATACAGTGTGAACCATTTTAAAAACAGGCTCTAAACTAGTTTTAAATATAGGGTATGATACAAATGCATGTGTGAAGTGTTTCTCTGGACAATTCTTGAAGAAGAAAGATGAAAGAATGGCTATAAGAAGATAGTGAAGTGGATACCTTCCATCAATGAGTTCACTTTGTTGTATGTTCACAGATTAGAAAGTCCAATTTCCATGTCATATTTAGGTGGGAATTTTTTTTGCCCTAACGAAAAGTCTAATAACTTACATTTGCATTCAAATTGGAGACATTTCTTTGCCCACCAGCTATTCTGCATATATTGGACACTCTTAGTGGGCTGGTTTGGAACACCTCCAGTGCTGTGTGCCACATCAGCAATTTTTGTTAACAGTGATCATCTACTGTGTCTTCCTTTGTCTTCCTGTCTTTCGTTCCCTTTTAAATAAGTCATTGCTTTTCTGCATGTGCTTTTGTAGTGCCACACGTGAGTGGTTGTCCGAATGAATCCTGGTGGAAGAATTAAAAAGTGGAATGATTTCATTAGCTAACCCGTATCTGAAAGGCCTTTCTGTGTTTGGAGAACATAGCGTCATGTGAATTACGGTGGAAGGCAAGGTTCTATCACCTGCTACCAGAAATAACAAAGACTGATGGCTTGATCCTTCTGAGCTCTGCTGCTCAGAAGTTAGCCCACCCATGAGCTCCTGCCGGGACCTTAATTCAAGAAAGAGTAACATAAAAAAGTAGGGGTGATCTAGAGACGTGGGTCCCTAGATACTGTCTGGGGGTTCCACAAATCAAAGCTAATTTCATAACACTAGAACATTATTTGCCTCTTTTATACTTTCGTAGCATGAGTATATAGTGGAGTTTTCCAGAAACTCTATAGTGATGGTTTCTGTAATGAATTGAATGCAGAAGTAGAGAGGAGATTCTGTCTGTCCTCAGTGAAGCTGGACATTGAAGAGATGTTACCAAAACACAGAAGTTCACTCTTCTTACTGAATTTTCTTTATTTTTTAATAGAAAATATAATTATTTTTCAAAAATATGCTATTTATGTTAGCATGTAATGCATTGATTATGATTTTAAATAAAGTATTATGTCCTTAAAAATTCTGTTTTAATTTCCAATTTGGTAACTGTTAAGAGATATAACCCATAAAGACAAAAGCCCTTGTGGGTCCTCAGAACATTTTAAGAATATAAAGATATTTTGTGGCCCCAAATGTTGAGTATCCCTCCTCTAGAGTGTGGCCCCTATGTCCATTACATCAGCCTATTCTGGGAACTGGCTAGAAATTCAAGTTCTGGAGCCCCACTCTAAATGTACTGAATCAGAAACTGTGGTAGGACGCAGCACTCTGTGTGGTAACCAGCTTTCTTGGTGATCCTGGTGCATGCTCAAACTTGAGAACCACTGTTAAGACAGCAGAAATACTCCAACTTGAACTTGCATCTGAATCACCTGGAGGGGTTATTAAACTATCCATTTCTGTCCACTACCAGTCTGGTAGAAGGAGCCCTGGCAGCTCAGTGATTAAATGCTTCTTTGGTTGCCAGCCTGGTGTAAGGTGCAATGGTTAAGCCCTCAGCTGCTAACCATAAGAACTGACAGTTCAAAGCCACTGAGCAGCTCCTCTGAAGAAAGACCAGGTGGTCTGTCCTGTGAAGACCACAGCCTAGAAATCTCATAGAGCCATTTTGTTCTGTCAGACGGGGTCTTTATAAGTCAAATCAACTCAAAGGCACCAAAAACAACTGGTCTGGATTAGGTAAAAACTGAGCATTTCTGACAAATTCTAAGGTGATGCTGATGCCACCAACCTGGAGGACCACACTTCGAGTAGCACAGTTCTAAATGTCTATTATTTTTATTGTAATTTTCTATCTTGAGAAGTTATACCTGTTCATAATTTAAAAAGTGAGTATAGAAAAATTAAGGAGAACAGTGGCTTCATGCCTCTCCCTCATGCCTTTTCTGACTTTTCAGAGACAACCGCTTCTAACTCTCTTAGCTTTTTGTGTTAATGTCTGTCTCCGGGTCTCTCCAACTACTAGTTTTGCTAATTCTTCATTTAATAGTTTTAGGAATGTTGGCTTTCCTGCCCCTACCACAAATGGGTACACTTTCTGTTTATTCCCCATCCTCCACATACAGCTTATCATAATTTTCCTGAAATCAGAAATTGGTCTTTATACTTTTGTGACCAAGTGAGTGGTCTTCAGAGTTCCGATGGTACAGGGTTTAAGAGATATGGCTGCTGACTAAAACCTTGGCAGTTTGAATCCACCAGCTGCTTCTTGGAAACCCCATGGATCAGTTGTACTCTCTACAGTAACAACAACAGCCACCAAACCCCAACCCCACTGCTGTCGAGTCAGTTCTGACTGTAGCAACCCTATAGGACAGAGCTGACCCATAGGGTTTCCAAGGAGCATCTGACAGATTTGAACTGCCAGCCTTTTGGTTAGCAGTTGTAGCACTTAACTACTCTCTCCCAGGGTGAGTAGGTATCAAGTTGGCAGTAGTTGGTTTTGTTGTTTTTCTTCAGAGTCAGGTTGTATACAATGGCTACCTCTTCTTTGTTGCCCAGTTTTTTCTCCTCATGTCCTTTGCTCAGTTTCCTAAGTTGCTTAGACTGCTTAGTCCCAGACTCTCAAATGTGTAAACTTCATCACAACACATTCAAATACTTGATATTCTTATAATTTTATTTTTTTAGCATCATCTTTCCTGGAATATTCTGACCATATCAGAATATTTTGGAACCTTTTTTTTCTTTTTTTGTATTTTCTACCCTGATGGACACCTGCAGCCTCCCTTTACCAGAATGGGTCACCATCTATAATATGTATCACCCCCCTTCACTTGTTACTAATAACAAGCATATATGAGTGCATGTGTATGTCTGTATATGCATACATTTTCTGATTTTCTATGCAACTCCACATATACATATATGTGTATGTACATGTGTATGCCTATATATATATACATTTTTTCATTTTCTACATAACTCCTTCTCTTCTACTTATATTTCAGAGCAAGTACTAGAGAGTATAAAAATGCAAGATTTAATTCAAAGTCTGCCCCAAGGCGGTAAGTCTGAGAATGCTGGCATAGCTACCTTGTTTTATCTTCTTCATTTGGCTGGAATTTGATAGCTGAAATAAGTCTACTTAAGGTAGAAGCTCAGCTATATATGTCCATTTTTAGGAATTTCTTCAGTCGTTGGAAAAACTTGGAAAGAGAATGAAAATGTATCAGGAGGGCAATGAGTGACTAGGGCATGGGACTGGGTCTCAGGGTGCTAACTAATTACTGAAAGTGGGCGAATGACGCTGCTGCAGTGATTCATTGTATGTATGGGGTTTGTGAGATCAAAGCCACCTATATGCACTCTACTGCAAGAGTGGAAAGGGTGTTGCTGAGGCAGGTGCTCATGGCCAGAGATGTAGTATTAGCATTCATCTGGGGTCCACTCTCCAGGACCAGAGTTCTGGTTCCTTGCAAACCTAAAGATAATAACCCTGCTGACTTAGCAGTCATGGCAGTTCACGAGGAAATAACTAGGGCTGAGGAAACAATGATACTTCCTGGAGAACTATGGAGCCCATCTTTAGTTATGGGACCCTAGCACTCATCATAAATATTTAATACATACTTACGAATGAATGACTGGATTCTCTAAGGTTACACCATCTCCTGCATTCTCTATTGTATCATTCTTACTGAGGTAATTTTCAGTTTCTGTTTGTCAAGTGTTTAGTCTTTTGATCGTGCCTTAAGAATGCTCCTGCAAATATGGAACTATATAAACAGAACCAAACCCACTGTCATCAAGTTGATTTCAGCTCATGGTAACCCTGTAGGAGAGTACAACTGCCTTATAGAGTTTCCAAGGGGTGCCTGGAGGATTTGAACTGCTGACCTCTTGGTTAGCACACGTAGCACTTAACCACTATGCCACCAGGGTATATATGGAAATACGTAAGAGAAACTAAAATATTTTGTATACTGTATCTTGTTTATTTGTTTACTTTATCAGTTTAGCCCTTGTAAATTTTTGGGTGGTGTCCCTAGCAGTTTTTTTCAGAATTTGTAACTTTCTGCTCATGGACTCTCTCCAACTCTGTTTCCTGCTTTACATTCCTAGTAGTCTTGTGTGGTCTGGGCTCTCTGTCTGCCTATTACATCATACCTAGAATTTGCATCTGTCTCCTCTCTGCTGGCTGAAATCACAAACAGCAAGTTTCCCTGGACTTGACCTTGGATTGGGAACATGGGAACTGTGTCTCAAATCACCTTTTTCTTAATTCTCTACAGTCTGTGGCCAGGCTTCCCCCGACTGAATCCACTAGGAAGTTTCATTAAACTTGCAGTATGTCTAGAGAACTAAATCCTTCTGTTATGATTATTTTTGTATTGACAAACCCCGAGTCAATAAAGGGCAATCAAACTTTGTTCAGTGTTGAATTTCATAATCATACTGTCACTTTTTTTACTTTCTTACAGTAATCATTCTCTGATTTTTGAAGTCTCTGGATATACTTCCGTTATCTGCCACCGATCAAAGACTCTAAGTGCGATGGAATGATTTTGTTCTTAAGTAATGCACTCTGTTCTCCTTGCTCTTATTGAATCAGTGCCAGGCTCTAAATTCGACGTTTTGGGGAGATGCATTAGACTAACGGGATCATGTTTAGTTTATTGCTGTGCTGTTGCACTGGGCTGGGAAAGCAGCAGAATTATTTGCTGATTTCTCTTTTTCTTGGCTTAATGTCAGTTTTTGGTCTTTGTATCTCTGTTTCTTTCCTCCACTTTTTCTCCTTTCATTGTTTTTTTTTTTGGTCTCTGTTCCATCTTTCCTTCCTCCTTTCTCTCTCTCTCTCTCACCCTTCCTTTTTTCCACCCTTCTCTTTTTCCCACATTCAGTAAAGGAAACCTCTTTCAAAAGCATACTGTGGTTTATCTTCTATAGGCTATTTTTGTGTGCATATCCAGAACATTTCTTTAATCATACTTGTATGTGTCTTTTTAACCCTGTCAAAACCTATACCCTACTCAAAATAGGGCATTTCAATATTTTTAAATTACTGAATAATCTATAAAAATATTTTATTGTGTTTTAAGTTCAATTTGTCATACAAAACCTTGCACATATTGCTATGTAAATCGAGCTACTCTCCCCATCCTCTTGACAGCACACTCTTCCTTTCTACCCTGTATTTCCCATGTCCATTCAACCAGCTCCTGTCCCCTTCTGCTCTTTCTTTTCACCTCTGGACAGGAGCTGTTCAGTTAGCCTCATGTGTATAGTTAAGCCAAGAAGCACACTCTTTTCCGGTATCACTTTATGTCTTGCAGTCTAGTCTTTCCAATAATTCTAGGTAACACTAACAAAGACTCCTCTGCCTCAGTGTGTGCATATACATATACAGTGTGTATAATGGTATAAATCATAATAACATGTACATTATCGCAGTAGAACACACTGATAGATGGGTGGTAAGGATGAAGAATAGCCAAAATAAAAAGCAAAACAAAAGCAACCAAAAAAACCATTGCCACTGAGTCAGTTCCAATCAGAGTGACCCTATAGGACAGAATAGAACTGCCCCACAGAGTATCCGAGGAGCCCCTGATTGATTAAAACTGCCGACCCTTTGGTCAGCAGCCGTAACATTTAACCACTACACCACCAGGGCTTCTGGCGTTAGGAATGGGGAGTGGGTATCTTGTCAGATGTCAGTTAGGGTACAGTTCCCCAAAGGAGGATAAATGGCAACCATAAATGGTATTTACAAGCAAAATCTTTTTTCAGTTCAGTTTCATAAGGTTCTGCTTGATGCCCAATTCTTTCATTGCTTGCCTTATGCTATTACCGGGAAAACAACCCCTGTGGGAAGATTTTTCTTCACACCAACCTCTTTACCACTAATCTCTAGACCCACATCAACTCAGCCTTTATCTTTTCTAGACTCAGAGAATATAGGGGGCAGAGCAGATTACCAGGAAATGCCATAAACTCAGAACCAACACAGAATTCCAGTTTCAAGGACACCACTAGACTATCAATATGTCTGCCTTTATTGTCAAGTTCCGACTTGACGGCACTTGGCTTATTGTCAAGTTCTAGAACACTAAGCTATCTCAGGAGCTTTGAAATGAAATGAGTGTTATTTGGAAATGCATCACTAACGGTGAATAAGTTTGAACTTTTACAAGTTACATACCTGTTATCAGTCTTAGCTTCCTCACTTGCAAATGGCATGTAGTAACACCTGATTTTATAACATAAATGTCAAGGATTAGAGAAAATGTTTCAACACTAATGTGCTGTCTACTTTTAGTATATTCTCAATAAATAGTACTTATTATTGAAAGAATGGCATTGCATTCATTGTCAAAAATAACATTTGAAGATCTATCATGAAAGAAAATGCTCTGAGTAAAAAGATAATAATTCATAGGCCTACAAGAACAGTTACTACAACTATTATTCAAATTTATGCACCAACTAAAAATCCCAACAATGAAGCAATTAGAGATTTTTGCCAGCTTCTGCAGACTGAGTTGATCAACTATGCCAACTGATAATTACTGGGGATTGCGATGGAAAAGTTGGAAACAAAGAGAAAAGGATTCAAACAATAACAACAAAAATTCCTGTTGAATAGATTCCAGCACCTCGAAATGTCCATTAGAGTGCCATAGTTGAAAATTTTGAGGACAACACTATTTAGCTGCTATTAGAATTTGGATCAGGAATGCTTTGATAGACAGACTACTTGGTGCCATTAGGGTGCTTTTCTGTATTTTATCTCTTTCTTACCAAAACAGAATAAATATTAAAGTGTATCTATAGAACAGAGGAAGAGCCATGGGGTGCAGTGGTTAGCACTCAGCTGCTAACTGAAAGTCAGGTGTTTCTAATGTAGCATCTGTTTTGCAAGAAAGAGATGTGTCAGTCTGCTTCCATGAAGAGTGCAACCTCAGAAATCCTATAGGGCAGTTCTACTCTGTCCCATAAGATCGCTGTGTGTCAGAATTGACTGAGTGGCTATGTGTTTGGTTTAGACAACAGATGGATCCTCTTTGTTCTATATTCTGTAGAACTGGTCTGTCCCAGAGACTTGAAATGAGAGAAAATAAACGTTTCTTCAGCAAGTGATACATAAAAAATATTTTCATCACATATAAACCGTACCTAGCCACGGAATGAGCAAAAAGGAAATAATTATTTTGAATTTGCTTTATGGACAGAAACTAACACAGGGATATACTTAGTGGGTAGAAATATTTAGGAACTGGGGCCTTTCCCCCTGTGATTTGTTTGCTGCAAATTGTTTTTGCGAAAGTCGTGGTTTCATTGCGGAAGTCGTGGTGCCAGTGACGGCTGTGCCTACAGGTGCACCAGCCACACACACCTGCCGCTTATTTTTGAGGACATTGTATTGGAGGGAAATCATATAAACAAAAGTTTCACCAAATCTTGCAGTGATTAGAATAAAAAGCTGGGCAAGAGATAATGTGATGTCAATGAGACTCAGTCTAAGGAATTTTAAATTGTTTTCTTTGAGAGGCATTTGCTTTTAGTATCAAAGCTGAAATAGCTCCTGTGATGTCAGTACCTGATTAATTTTAAATTTCCCTTGGTCCTAAAGTCATTTTCTTTTAATCAGAGTGTGTAACTGGAATTCAGATGTGATTTAAATGGGCAAGTGGGAGAGAATAGCCAAACCATTAAACTGAGTACACAACCACCTAAGTATCCAATAAAACTGCTTAGAACTTTAATATGCAACCAAGTAGAATACTGAATGACAGGAAAATTCAGACCCTAACTTCAAACAAGAACAGCTAGGAGATTGTTAAGCACTGGAGAGTTAAAGTAGAAGCATCCTGCCTGGGGGTTACTGCACTGATGAGATCTGTCTGGATTTTCTCAGGCAGTGGCGAGGGATTTGGACTCATCTTGACCTGGAGAGCAGTGATAAATAACAAACAGAAATCAGCTTCGCTTGCAGGATAGAAGTTTTCAGGTGGTAACTGTAAATAGCTTAAATTTGACCATCTTATCAGCATTTTTCATGCCCACTCACATTAGTCTTTTATAAAGATCCCTTCTTAGCTTTCTGTGAGTATCCCTCCTGGGCAGTACCACGTGTGGCCAGGCATTCAAGAATCAGGCACAACATATATGCTGATAGTTTTCTTTCCTGAGGTCTAGGCCTGTATTTTTGTTTTTTTAATTCACCCATTAATCCATTGATTGGCTTATTGATTCATTTTCATAAATGTGTCCACTAATGAGGCTGATACCAAACCATAAAAACCACTGTTGGTAGATCTGCTCAACTATGAAGTCTTACTTAAATCCCTGGATTTTTTTCTCATCTCCTCTGAAGGTGTAATAGTACATAGCACTCTGAGTTACTAGAGACTGTTACGTGAATAAGTATTTTAAATTTTTGTCTCAGGTTTCTCATTGCTACTTAGTGCAGAATATCTTCATCTGTTTACTGGGCATTGGAGTAGAATTCTGACTGGTTTTCTCTGTTTATTGCCTACTATTCCATCTACACAAAATTTTCCCCTACTAATGTGTGGTCTCTACATTTCTATCAAGGAGCCCTGCTGGTGCAATAGCCAACAAATGGGTTGCTAACCAGAAGGTCAGTGATTCAAATCCACTGGCTTCTCCACAGGGGAAAGATGTGAGAGTCTGCTTTTGTGAAGATTATAGCCTTGAAAACTCCATGGGAGAGTTCTACTCTGTCCTATAGGGTTGCTATGGGTCAGAATTAACTCAATGGCAATGGATTTTGTTTTTTTTTTAGTGTCTGGTAGTGATTCAACAAGTGAATCAATAGTTTTAGTATCTTCTTTTTGCTTCTTCCAGTTATGGATATCTGTCATGTGCTGAATGATATCCCCCCAAAAAAGTGTGCATGAATTTGGCTGGGCCGTGATTCCTGGTATTGTGTGGTTTTCCTGTACGTTGTAAATCCTGCCTGTGTGATGTTAGTGGGAAACCTTGGTGACATAGTGGTTAAATGCTAATAGCTGCAGACCAGGTGGTCAGCAGTTCAAATCTACCAGGCACCCCTTGGAAACTCTGTGAGGCAGTTTTATTCTGTCCTATAGGGCCACTGTGAGTTGGAACCAACTCCACAGCAGTGAGTTTGGTTTTTGTTTTTTTGTGATGTTAGTGAGGGAGGATGGGCTGCAGTTGTGTTGGTGAGGCAGGGCTCAGTCTACAAGACTGTACTGTGTCTTGATGAAATCTCTTGGGATATAAAAAGCAAAGGAAGCAAGCAGAGAGCTGGGGACCTCACGCCACCGGGAAAGAAGCATTGGGAGCAGATTGCATTCTTTGCACTCAGGGTCCATGAGCCTCAGAAGCTCCTAGTCCAGGGGAAATTCACAACAAGGACCTTCCTCCAGAGCCAACAGAGAAAGCCTTCCTCTGGATGTGATGCCTTGATTTGGGACTTTTAGCCTCCTTTTCTGTGAGAAACTAAATTTGTCTTTGTCAAAGTCATACACTTTTAATATTTCTGTTATAGTGACAGTAGCCATTCTTCTTGGAAACCATGGTGGAGTAGTGGTTAAGTGCTGTGGCTGCTATCCAAAAGGTCAGCAGTTTGAATCCACAGGCACTCCTTGGAAACTCCATGGGGCAGTTCTACACTGTCCTTTAGGGTTGCTATGAGTCAGAATTGACTCAACAGTAGTGGTTTTTATTTTTTCTTTCTTTCTTTTTTTTTTAGTGATTATGACAATGTATCTATATATGGGGCCCTGGTGGCACAGTGATAAGGAGCTTTGAGTACTAACCAAAAGGTCAACAGTTTGAATCCACCAGCTGTTGTTAGGAAACTCTGTGGGTCTACTCTACTGTGTCCTGTAGGGTCACTGTGAGTTAGAATCGGCTCAGTATCAACAGGTTTGGTTTTATGCTTTTGGTATCTATGTATGAACATTCACATACATCCATATATATTATTGATATATTCTGAAAAATATTTTAATTAGAAAAAAACAGGTATGTTCTTTTTTAAATGTAAGGAACATGATCTGCTATCTGTTCTGAGTTGCTAGTAGCAAGGTTCTAAGTAAAACTAATGAATACTTTTTTAGTCATTAAACAATGTCATTTCAAGTAATGGCTTTATACCATTGAAAAGATTAATTTTAACACTTACATTTGCAAAGCAAACCATTAACTTGATTTATTAGGAAATAGCAAACTTACTTAATTTGACCAGCTACCACGCTGTCAGTAATTTGACGGTAATGGTACTGTTTTTCCCCAATGACTGAGATTAACAACACCAATTTGCTAAGTTGATGCTTGTGTGGATATTGTCAATAAATAATGGAATGACTAACTTGGATGAACAGAAAGCATATTTTGACATTTGGCCAAAAAGGCTATAGTTCCAAATTATATGTTTGTGAAATAAAAAACCTTTATTATTTTATTTAACAAATATATGTTTTATTGCATCTGTAACAAGCATTACATTTCAAAGAAAAAAACATCAGAATGAAAGATGAGAACATGGATATCATTATCCAAATGAGTCTTCTAGGAAATAGTAATTTTTTTCTCATAATAGCAGTTGCAAAAGTTTTTACCCAAAGAAACTACTAGCATTATTGGAGTATCATGATTTGCTGAAATTCATCTTCATCAGTTCTTTCAGAAATATGCAGTGGTATAGTTAAAATGTATTTTATAATCTTTTGAAGACTGGAAACATGATACAAATATGGAAATACTAATATCAGTCTCTCAAGGGCATTTAATTTGCATCTAACTTTCCTTAGAATTAACGGTACAGTTAGAGGTAAAACTTCATTCATGTAGTTCTTCTCTCCAATTTTCTTTTTGCCATTAAAAAAGAGAAAGAAGTAGCTTATATGACATGTATTAGGAACAAAGAGAGAAAAGTTTACTTCAGATTAGAAATAAGATTTCCTAGCCTGATGCTCTTAGATACACCAGATTCACTGAAATTTTGGAGAAGAGCTTCTCCTTTTGCATGGGGATATTTCTTTATTATGTCTGGAGAAGTACTTCAGGCAATCATGCTCATGAGTGATTTAATAAATGCTTCTAAAAAGTCAATATGTCATTGTTTGGATGAATGAATGGATAATCTTGTAATGCCATGGGTTTAATGAAACATTCTTATGAACCGATATGATCAAGAGTCTACTAGTTACAGAATTAATGTGAACTGTGCATAAATGCACCTTGATTTTTAGGCTTTTGAGTGCATCTAAGAGAATCCCCCAAAATGCATAGGAGAGTAATTGTTCAGCTGTGAATATTTGTGAATATTGATGCCTCCATGTCATTGTCAAGGAATGCTCACGTAAATGACACAACAGAACACTAGGTTGGTTATCTGTCTGTCTGTAATACATTACAGAAACCCTGGTGGCGTAGTGGGGTTAAGTGCTATGTTGCTAACCAACAAGTCAGCAGTTCAAAACCACCAGGAGCTCCTTGGAACCTCTATGGGGCAGTTCTGTTCTGACGTATAGGGTCACCATGAGTTGGGATAGACTGAATGGCAGTGGGTTTGGTATGTACATTATACATTATGAGATGGAGAAGAGTTCACAGACTCTCAAGGAAAGACTCATGTGTGATTATAAGGCATGCTTTGATGAGTCCTTTGAGATGCTGGTGAAGCCTCACAGAGGATGTGCACTGAACAACAAATTGTGTCTTACCTGTCTTCTGAGGAGAAAGAGGCACTCTGTTACTTGGAAGGTGTTTGTTTTGCTAGAAATTGAGGTCAATATAATACCAGATATCTGAGACCAAGTTGATATCTGGGATACTGGGATGGCAGAGCAGATACTTCACGTAGCAGAGCATGTGAGAAAAACTTTGGGTACCTGCTTATTTGATGAAGGCTATTGAGGTGGGTGGGAACCCTGGTGGCCTGTTGGGCAAGTGCTAGCATGGTAACCAAAAGGTCAGTGGTTCAAATCCACCAGACATTCCTTGAAAACTCAGTGGGGCACTTCTACTCTGTGTATAGGATGACCATGAGTCAGAATCAACTCAATGGCAATGAGTTTGATTTTGGGTTTATTGAGGTGGATTTGGTAGGAGATTTGCTGGGCTTTGGTAAAGACTCTCCTGTCTCTCCTCTGAAATCTTTGATAAATTCTTCAGCACTGTCATTGTTAGGTACCATCGCTTAGGTTCTGATTCAAAGTGACTGTATTTACAACGGAACAAAACACCGCCAGGTCCTCAGCCATTCTCACAGTCGTTGTTATGCTTGAGCCCTTTGTTGCAGCCGCTGTGTCAGCCCATCTTGTCAAGAAGCTGCTTCTTTTTCACTGGCCCTCTACTCTTCCAAGCATGATTTCCATCTCCATTAATTCTTCAGCAATGAATTCATACTCCGTAGTGAATTTTGTGTAAATGAGCTTTATGGAAGGTTTTATGAAATATTGTGTTGAGACTGGTGAGAAATGAAAACAGAATGCAAGTGGAGATGACTGGGTTTCTTAAGTTACATGTGTGAATATTCTGCCACTCAACAGAAGGATTTGTCCCCATGTAACCATACAATTTACATTAGAGGTGACATATTCTTGTTGTTGTTAGGTGCTGTGAAGTCAGTTATGACTCATGGTGACTCTGTACAACAGACAGAATGAAACCCTGCTTGGTCCTGCACCATGCCCACAGTCATTGTTACGCTTGAGCCTGCTGTTGGAACCACTGTGTCAGTTCATGTCATGGAGCATCTTCCATTTTTTGTTGATCATCTGCTTTGCCACGCATGATGTCCTTCTCTAGGGACTGAGCCCTCCTGACAACATGTACAAAGTGTGTAAAATATAGTGTCACCATCCTTGCTTCTAAGGAGCACTCTCATTGTACTTCTTCCAAGACAGATCTGTCCCTTGTTTTGTCAGTCCGTGGTGTATACGATATTCTCATCAAACATCATATTTAAAGGCATCAAATCTTCTTCAGTATTCCTGATTCAGTGTCCAGCTTTTGCATACATATGATATAGTTGAAATTACCATGGCTTGGGTCAGGTTCACCTTAGTCTTCAGGTGACATCTTTACTTTTCAACAGGTTTAAAAATTCTTTTGTAGCAGAGTTTCCTACTGCAGTGCATATTTTGCTTTTGATTTCTTGACTGCTGCTTTTGTGGGCATTGAGTATGGATTCAAGTAAAATGAAATCCTCAACAAGCTCAGTCTTTTCTCCATTTATCATCATGGTGCTTTTTGGTCCAGGTATGAAGATGTTTGTTTTGTTTATGTTGAGATGCAAGCCATACTGAAGGCTGTGGTCTTTGATCTTTATCAGTAAATGTTTCAAGTCCTATTCACATTCAGAAAGAAAGGTCGTGTCATCTGTATAACATAGTTTGTTAATGAGTTTTTCTCCAATCCTGATGCCCCCTTTTTCTTCATAGAGTCCAGCTTCTTGGGTTATATGCATGGCATACAGATTGAATGTGTATGGTGAGAGGATACAACCTGACACACACTTTTGCTGACACTTTTGCCATGCATTGTCCCATTGTTCTGTTGAAATGACTGCTTCTTGATACATCTACAGGTATCTCATGATACACAATTAAGCGTTCAGAAATTTTCATTCTTTGCAATATTACCCGTAATTTGTTATGATCCACAGTGTTAAATACCTTTGCATAGTCAATAAAACATAAGTAAACATCTTACTGGTGTTCTCTGTGTTCAGCTAAGACCAACATCAGCTAAGACCAACATCAGCAGTGATATCACTGGTTCCACATCGTCTTCTGAGTTTGGCCTGAATATCTGGCAGTTCCCTGTCAATTTAATGCTGCAGCTGCTTTACAAAGTCTCTAAGTTTCTGTTTATCTGTGAATGTCTTAATTTCATTTTCATATTTGAAAGGTAGTTTTGCAGGATATATAATTCTTGGTTGAAAGTTCTTTTCCTTCAAGGCTTTGAATGTGGCATGCCCCTGTCTTTGTGCCAGCATGGATTCTGCTGACAAATCTGATGAAAGCCTACAGGATGTCCCTCTGAAGGTTAGCTTTGCTTTGAGTGTTTCTGCCTTGAAGAGTTTTTGCTTGTGTTTCATTTTGTTAAGCTTGATTATAATATGTCTTGGGTTCTTTCTTTGGAGATCTATATTGAGTGACACTCAGTATATGTCTTGGGTCTCTATATTCTCTTCTTTCATAATTTCTGGGAAGTTTTGTGTCATCAGCTCAGCAACAATACTCTCTTCAGGTGTCTCGCCCTTTTCAGGAATTGCAGTTAATCACAGGTTGTTCCTTTTAATGGAATCCCACATCCTTCTTAGTCCTTTGTTTTCCTTGTTTCTTTTTTCTGACTTCTCCTAATAGATGCTGGAGTCAGTAGCTCTGTCTTCTAAGTCAGAAAGTCTGTTTTCCATTTGTTCCATTCTCTTTTCTTGGCTTTGAAATGAAGTTTCTGTGTCTTTGATTTTGTTCTTGATCTGTTGGGTTTCAGAGTACTGGTGTTCCATCAGGCTGAACAGCTTGCTTAATTTTTTGTTTTGCTCCACTGCATTTTTTATAAAGGCTACAAGGCCTCTCTATACAGTCCTTTTGTATTCACCTTCCTATAGTTTCAGAAAGGTTTTTCATCTGAGAAGTTCTTTGGTTGTTTCTTTGGGGGGGCCTTCTGAATCCATGGGTGATTTCTTGGTTATGCTTTTCTCCAGAGTTTGTTGCTTTGGGGGCATCATGTGGGTCAGTAGCGGCTGGGAGAGATGCTGTGAGGATGGACCACAGTTGTTTCTCTTAATACAGCAGCCGCTTTTAAATAATGTTTAGCAAAATTTTACTTGCAGGTGATATTAATGATGTTCAATAATTTCTACATTCACTTGAACCACCTTCTTGGGAATAGGCATGAACATAAATGATTTCCAGTCATCCATTCAGGCAGCTGACTTCCAAATTTCTTGACAAGTGAGCACTTCCACAGCTGCATCTATAGATATTCGTCAGTTCCTGGAGCCTTGTTTTTTGCCAAAACATTGAATGCAACTTGGACTTTTTCCTTTAGTATCAGTGGTCCCTGATTATATGTAACCCTTTGAAACAGATGAACATTGACCTGTTGGTTTTGATATAGTGAGTCTGTGTATTCCTTCCATCTTCCTTTGATGCTTCCTGTATTGTTTAGCATTTTCCCTGTAGAATTCTTTGCTATTGCAACTTGAGGCTTGAATTTTTATTTCAGTTCTTTCAGCTTGAGAAATGCATGGTGTTGTTCACTTTTGATATTTTATCTCCAGCTCTTTACATATGTCATTATAGTACTTTACTTTTTCTTATCTAGCTGCCCTTTGAAATCTTCTGTTCATTTCTTTTACTTCTTCATTCCTTCTTTTTGCTTTTGCTACTCAGTGTTCAAGACCAAGTTTCAGAGTCTCTTCTGACATCTAAGTTGGTATTTTTGTTCTTTCCTGTCTTTTTAATGACCTCTTGCTTTCTTCATATATGATTTCCTTCATGTCATTCCACAGCTCATCTATTCTTCAGTTATTAATGTTCAACATGACAAATTTATTCTTGATATGGTCTCTAAATTTAGGCAGGATATACTCCAGGTCACAGTTTGGCTCTTGGAAACTTGCTGTGATTTTCTTCAGTTTAAATTCAAACTTGCATATGAGAAATTGATGATCTCTGCCACAATCTGTCCCTGGCTTTATTCTGACTGAGGATATTGAGTCTTTCTATCATCTCTTTCCACAGATGTGATCAATTACTATGTATTCCATTTTGTGAGGTCCATGTGTACAGTCACCATTTATGCTAGTGAAAAAAGTATTTGTGAAGAAGTCATTGGTCTTGCAATGGTCTCTGGCATCATTTTCAGAACTGAGGTCATGTTTTCAAACTACTGATCCTTCTTGGGAAACCCTGGTGGCATAGTAGTTAAGTACTGTGTCTGCTAATTAAAAAGTCAGTGGTTTGAATCCACAGGGCACTCACTGGAAACTCTATGGAGCAGTTCTACTCTGACCTATAGGATCACTATGAGTTGGAATCAACTCAGTGGCAGTGGGTTCTGGGTTCCTTCTGTGTTTCTAACTTTTGCATTCCAATTGTCACTAATTATCGATACATCCTGATTGCATGTTTGATCAATTTCAGACTGCAGAAGCTGGTAAAAATTTTCAATTTCTTCATCTTTGGCCTTAATGCTTAGTGCTTAAATTTGGATAATAGTCACATTAGCTGGTCTTCTTGTAGGCATATGGATACTATCCTATCAGTGACAGCATCATACTTCAGGGCATATCTTGAGATGTTCTTTTCAGTGATGAATGCATAGTAGACCATATGATTGTCCAATTCAGAATGGTCAGTACCAATCCATTTAGCTCGCTAATGCCTGGGATATCAATGTTTATGTGTTCCATTTCATTTCTGGTCATTTCCAATTTTGCTAGATACATACTTTGTACATTTTGTGTTCTAATTATTAATGGATTTTTACAGCTGTTTCTTCTCATTTTGGGTCATGCAGCATCAGCAAATGGAAGTCCTAAAAGCTTGATTCCAGCCTGGTCAATAAGCCAGACTTACTTTGATAAATCATCTCTTACCCAGTCATCTTCCAAGCTGCCAAGCCAAGCCAAGTGCCGTCGAGTCCTGAGGGGATCTTTTTCCAGCACTATATCTGACAGTGTTCTGCTGCTATTCATAAGATTTTCACTGGCTAATTCTTTCCAAAGCAGACTGCTGGATCCTTCTGCTTAGTCTGCCTTAGTCTCAGTTGAAAGCCTCTCTACCATGGGTGGGGTGACCCTGCTGGTATCTGAATACCAGTGGCATAACTTCCAGCATCATAGCAACATGCAAGCCCCCATAGTATGACCAACTAACTGGGTGTGGGGGATCTTTTGGGCAGATGTGCTGTTTTCTGCAAACCCCTGGCCTTTGAGGAAAAAAGATGTAGTAGAAAATTGAAGATTTTCCTCTTCTGTTGCTTGAGTTGGTTCCATTTTAGGCAACCAACCTTTAGTCAATTAGGAAATGACAAACAGGAATTTATTAGACCTTCACCAGAAAATCAGTGTTCTGCCGTATGGTCTTACACATTTTAGTCTTCTTCGCTAACAACAGAACCAGGGGAAAAGCTGTGGCAATTTACTTTTTTAAAAATGTTACCGAGTAGAAAGCCAAGGTTCTTGCTTGGCATGACTCATTCATACTGGCTAATAAATGAGAGACTAAGTTGAGAAAAGAGAAAAGACAGCTTTATTTCACTGAAGAAGGAAAAGGAATCAGTCAGAGCTCCTGCTTTCAAGACTGTTCCCTGAAGTCAGGCCAGCAAGTTACTCTTAGGGGTTTACAAACAGGGAATCCATTCAAGGTACATCAGCAGCATGCACAATCATGTTACACATGGGCAATGAGGTTGACATGTAACCTCCAAGCAAAGGCAAGTATCAAATTCAAAGCCAGGGTTAGGGAAAGCCCAACAAAGGAAACAGGATTTGTAATACCAAATTGTGAGTGAAGAAGTCAAACAAAAAATCCATGATTTTTAATACAGCATTGTGGGGCATTGTTTCAAAATGATGTTCCTTTGTAGCAAATTCCCAGTCTTGGCATTTTTCTGATGATTCTCTTTTCAGCACCATAATTTTATTTGCCCCTGCTCCCGTGAACACATGTATGTATGTATTTCTAGAGAGCAAGACCATACCCTACACTATCATTTGGTTTGCTGTTGCTGTTTTAAACCTAGTTTAGAAGATTCTCCCTGTGTTCCAAATATAAAAGCCTTTGAGTGGTTTGTTATAAGCTAAGTGTTTTTAACCTAATTTTCATACATATATTAAATTTCATTGTTTCCTATTAGTAATTCAGGCTGAAAAGTGTTTTTTTCTTTAGTGTTTCAGTTATTTGGGTTTAAACTTATCTGTGCAATGAAAGTTGTTTGCACAGATTTAAATTACATTTTGTCTGCTATGTATGTATTTCATATTACAAACCCCCAAAATTTATTCCAGACTCAACATACTCTGTGTTAGCCATGCTCTTAACACGTATTTTGTATTTCTGTTTCTTTTTAATGTTCTCTCTTTTAACTCTCAATTTCATTCTCTAATAATTGAGAAAGAAATGTATGTGATTCAATTTTTGTTTTAACTTTTTTATGTATTGTGATTGAGTGAAAGTGTACTATCTAGTTTAAATTTGCATGCCTACCTATGTGCAGCTCCTACTGCTCTCCTTGTCTGGTAACAGCACACTTCTCTTTTCTGTTCTATACAAGTCATATCCTCTTAGCAATCCTCTATGCCCTCTTCTCCACCCTTTCCACTCCACTGTAGTAAGTGGCCAATTGGGTAACATCCTGTAGATACATAGAACCATAAACTGCACACATGATATGGTCACTGTGGGTCGCCAAGTCGAATCCATTCCTGTCCAAGGAGTTAACCTCAGTAATGATTTATGATTAGGGGCAGCTTCAGGTCTAGGGGCCGTGCCCCCAGGAGAACCCCTAGTCTTTCAGACCATGAATTGCGGTCTTTTAGTGCAGTTCTCAGGGTGCACTCCTTCTTAATGTTGTATTGCCCCTGGGACTCAACTTTGTGAGCCCCGTCATGGCTGTCAGTGGATGTGGCCAGGCACTATCTGATTCTTCTGGTTGCATATTGATGTAGTCACCCATTCATATGCGTCTGTCTTCTGGGTTCTCTTTCCTCCATGTCGTTTTTGTCCTTGGTGATCATCTGTTCCAGATGAGTTGAGACCATTTGGTGTAGCTCAGATGGCAGCTTGGTAGCTTTTAAGACCCCAGATTCCACTCACCGATATGGGGTGGAGAGGACTATCTTGGCAATATGATAGTTATACCAGTTGGCCTCGATGTTGTCTGAGAGCATGGTCCCCAGACCCGCACCCCTGCTACTCTGTTCTTAGTTATTGGGTTAAGATTGGAAGAGTTTGCAGGTTATGTTGAAGTCCAGTTAAATTGATCATCTTTCTAATGTGTGCTGTCACCGATTTCTTCCAACCAAATTTCTATCAACTATCTAATCTATAACCAGCCCTCTCACTCTGTCCCTCCCCTCCCTTGCAGCTGTCGAAGAGTCTTGTCTTCTGTACCTGAGTCAGTTTTCAAGTCCTTCAAGTAGGGATCTCATACTATATTTGTCGTTGTGAAACTGACTATTTTCACTGAACACGATGGATAGAAAGTTCTGTATATGTCGATGAGGTCTAGTTGGTTAATTGTCGCAATAAGGTCTTCTGTGTCTTTATTGAGCTTTTTTTTTTCCAGTATAATCTATTTTATCTGAGATTAATATTGCCACACCTGCTCTTCTTTGTATATTGTTAGCTTGGAATGTATTATTCCATCTTTTAATTTTCAGTTTGTTCATATCTTGAAGTCTAAGGGGAGTTTCTTGTAAGCAGCATATAGATGGGTCGTGTCTTTTGATCTAAGCTATAAATCATTGTCTCTTTACTGGAGCATTCAGTCCATTTACCTTCAATGTAATTATTGATAGGTGTTTAGTACTGTCACTTTGTTGTATTTATTTTTGTGTTGATGTTTTCTCTGTTGATCTTACTATTCTGTTCTGGGGCATTCTTCTTTATTGGTTGATTTTTCACGCTTTTCAGTGTTGGTTTTGTGTTTGTTGAGACTCCTGTATTTCATTTCTTGTTTTGATATGTCTCTTCTTTGTTGTGCTTTGCGGCTACTCCTATGACCCCCTTAATAGTGTATGTTTAAACCTGATTTTAACCTCTAAGTATCTAATTAACTTCCTCTACATCTGGACAGACAGTAACTACTGTAATATATTCCTCTTTGTAATGTGATGGTATCATAGTTTTCACGGTAAGATCACTGGATCACTTCTTTTAGTATTATAGCTTTGGTTGGGGTTTTGTGCCTTCCCTAACTGAGTAGGTTTCTGGATGATGTGTCCTGTATTGTCTCCTAAAATATAGAGGTATTGGTTTTGTTCTTCCAAACCAAGAGCTTCTTTCAGTATTTCTTGTAGCTTTGATTTGGTTTTTACAGAGTCTCTGAGTTTCTGTTTATCTGCGAAGGTCTTAATTTCATTTTCATATTTGAAAGACAGTTTTGCAGGATACATAATTCTTGGTTGGGAGTTTTCCTCCTTCAAGGCTTTGAATGTGCCACTCCACTGCCTGTGTGCCAACCTGGTTTCTGCTGAGAAGTCAGACAAAAGCATACAGGGCTTCTCTGTGAGTGTTAGCTTTGCTTTGAGTCTCACAGCCTTTAAGAGTTTCTGCTTACATTTAATTTTGTTAAGCTTGATTACAATATACCTTGGAGTCTTTCTGTTGGAGTCTATGTAGTATGGTGATTGATATGCAGCTTTGATATCTATGTTCTCTTCTTTCATAATTTATGGGAAGATTTCTGTCAGCAAGTCAACAACAATCCTCTCTGTGTTCTCAGGTGTCCCTTCCTGTTCAGGAACTCCAATTACTCATCGATTGTTCCTCTTGATAGAGTCCTACATGTTTCTTATGTCTTTTCTCTGATTCTCCACAAAAATGCTGGTGTCAGTAGTTCTGACTCCCAAATCAGAAAGTCTGTTTTCCATTTGTTCAATTCTGTTCTCTTGGCTTTCAATTGAGTTTTCTGATTCTTTAATTTTGTTACTGATCTGTTGGATTTCAGAGTGCTGGAGTTCAATTTTTCATTTTCGTCTGCTAAATTCTGTGTAATGTCTAGGACGGCTCTCTATATAATTCTTTTGTGCTTGACCTCTGCAAGTTTCAGAAAGGCTTCTTCATCTGGGTAGTTCTTTCGTTCTTTGTTTTTGGAGCTTCCTGGAGCTGTAGTTGGATTTTTCCTTAAATGCCAGGACAAGATCTGTTGCTTTTTGGGCATCTAGAGGTTGTTTAGTTCTCTGGTATTGCCTTAATAAGAGCTGAAGTAGAAGTTGATCACCAGTTACCTCTATGTACTGCAGCAACTGGGCCCAGTGGAATCTTCTGTGATAGCAGGCTCCACCTCCTGGCTGGCACAGACACTCTCCTACTTATGGAGTCACTGGAAGGCTGTCAACTGACCCTACGTTGTGGGCCAGTCAAGATTGGAAGAGATGTCATCAGGCTGCACCACAGTTACTTCTCTAGGTAGTCTTATTTTGAAAGGTAAAAGCTATCTGACAGCTTCGATAAACAATCAGGCTGTCAGGTGTGCAAGCCCCTCTTTCCAGCTGTCACTGGAGGCTCCTCTGTATCTGTCCCTAGGTGCTGTCATCTAGTTCAGAGTATGGACAGGCTACTGCTCTGCTGTCATCTGGTGCCAGGCCCTACCCGAAGGATAAACTGTGCTAAACAGAGCTTTTCTTCCGGGATAGCACTCCCCAGGCTGGCACTGCCTCCTAGCCTGAGAATTAGCCCATGCTGAGGACTTCATTTGGGTAGTTCTGCCTCCCAGTCGGACAGGATGGAATCCTGCAGAGGCTGTCTCGCCCTCTGGGAAATAGCTGAATCAATGACAGAGGTTTGGAAAGAGGGGTAGAGGGGCCATGGTCCTCAGAGTCCAGAGCCAGGTTCTCAAAGTGTGACTGTTCCACCTGCTGGTCACATCAGCAGTATGGCAGAACTTTGTTGCCATTTAAGCCCAGTCACTGCCACGGGCTAACAAAAAGGAAAAAAGTTAAAGCCAGTAGTCACCTCCAGTCCACAAGAGCCAGCCATTCAACAAGGGTGGGGGTCAGTGAAAACAAAAAAGTTTCTCATTCAGTTGCCTTTAGTCCAAAATGACAGCCTTATGCCGTGTCCTAGGTCTTGCTGGGTGTCTAGAAGGGTCTGTTTAATTATCAATCCTGGCCTTAGTTTTCAGAGTGAGTTAAGGAAACATGTGTCTAGTCTGCCATCTTGACTCAACCTCCCCCCCATTTTTTTTCTGTAAGTGCAATTAAATATAAAAACCAATTTGTTTTTGTGATTTTTAATATACATAGCATGGATAGAATTGTGTCCCACCCAACAAAGTGTGTCGCAGTTTGGCTGGGCCATTATTCACAGTATTGTGTGATTGTCCTGCATTTTGTGATTTTCCTGTGCTATAAATCCTAATCTCTGCCTGTAGTTAATAGATAGGATTGTGTTACAGAGAATTAGGGTGGTACTGACGGCACTTGGCTGGCAACATTCTTACTAAAGAGTTTCCCTGGAGTGTGGCTTTTGTCTTACAAGAGATGAAGGGAAGCAAGCAGAGAACTGGGAACCACATAGCATCAAGAAAGCAGTGCCTGGAAACAGAACATGTCCTTTGGACCTGAGGTTCCTGTGCCAAGATGCTTCTGGACCAAAGAAAGACTGATGCAGCTGAAGACTTTTTAGAGTCAACAGAGGGAGTGCTTTTCCTGGAGCCAGCACCCTGAATTTGGACTTGTAGCCTACTGGATTGTTTAAGAAAAAGCTCTTGTTTGCAAAACCCATCCACTTGTCGTATTTCTGTTATGCAGTACCAGATGACTAAGACAACATGTAATGAATCTTAGATGAACAATAGAGTTCTGTAAGTATCTTGTTCTTTGTTTCATCAAAACTGTCCCTCTTTTAGTGGTCTTTATTTGCTGCCACAAGATCAAGATTCCAGGAAGACTATCAAGGCATTTTTAATGAGAAGCAAGATTCAGATGTTCTCAAGGGGGAAATGTAAAACAATTTTAGCTATCACAAGATAATTTCAAAGAGAGTATAAGTGCATAACCTAAAAAATGGATCAATTAGGAATCTATTGTATCCTTGGGAGCAGGCACACTTCAATTAAAAAATGGAGACTGTGATTATTAATATTATTAAATGAAGTCAACAAAAGCTGCAATACGTTTCCATTTCCTGCTGCAATACCCATGGGCCAACTGCAATAAGCTTATAAGGTTAAAATATCTATTTCCTAATGAACACATTAATTCTCTAAAAGTGAGTTTGCTCACAAAGTAACTGTGTATTTTTCAGGAGTCTTCTTAGTCTGTTTAAAACTCCTGTCCCCTGCATATTGTTGCGTTATTAGGTACTATCATGTCAGTACCAGCTTATAGTGACCCCTACACATAACACCTTCACTGTTGCCTTTGTGCGTGAGTCCGTGTTGCAGCCAATGTGTCAATCCTTCTCATTGAAGATCTTCTTTTTCGCTGATCCTGTACTTTGCCAAGCATGATGCCCTTCTCCAGGATCTGATCCCTCCTAATACATATCCAAAGTATGTGAGACATAGTCTTGCCATCCTTGCTTCTAAGAAGCCTTTTGACTATACTTCTTCCAAGATAGATATGTACCTTCTTTTGGCATTCCATGGTATATTTAATATTCTTCACCAACACTGTAGTAAAAAGGTATCAATTCTTCTTCAGTCTTGATTATTCATTGTCCAGCTTTTCCTTGCATATGATGCAATCCAAAACACCAAGGATTGGATTGGGTGTACCTCCATCTTCAAGGGGGCATCTCTGCTTCTTAACACTTTAAAGAGGACTTTTGCAGCAGATTTGCCCAAATGCAATGTGTTGTTTGCTTGAGTGTTGACTATGGATCCAAGTAAAATGAAATCGTTGACAACATCAATCTTTTCTCCATTTAACATGATGCTGTTTGTTGGTCCAGTTGTGACATTTGTGTTTTCTTTATATTGAGGAGTAATCCATACTGAAGGCTCTAGTCTTTGATCTTCTTCATGGCACAGAGCTGTATGATTGCAAAGAATAGGAAAATTCTTCTCTTAAATGTTGTAATTAGGATGTGGTACGCCTATCACAAATCTAAAAAGAAAACACACACAGACATTTAAGAATTTATCTGATTACAGGGAGCCATTGTTGACACATGATGTCACAAAATCCTCTTAGTTCAATTTTCAAAATAGATTGATAACTTGTCTGCTATTCATTACATATACTGTTACCGTCCCAGTATGAGCCACCATCATCTTTCCAGGGAAATGCACCAGTAGCTTTCTCTGGAGCTCTCTGCTTTGTCCTGCCCCTTATGGTCTGTCCTCAGCAAGGAAAACAGAGTAGAATAAACTTGGTAAAGATATTTCCAACAATGTTCCTGTCAGCTTAAAACCCTTGAGTAGCTCCCATAACCAGAATAAAACCAATGTTTCTTATGATGGCCTCTAAGACTTTATATGATCTGGCCTTCTGTTGCCTTTCTGGCTTATTCTAAAATGTCTTTCCCACACTCATTTGCCTCCAACTCACCTGTCTCTCAGCTACTCCCTTATATATCAGATGTGTCCCTATCTTGGGCCTTTCTTGGAGAATCACATGATGTTAGGTGTGACTATAGGTTCTTTCAGTGATGGGGTACAACACAAGTATAAAGATGAAACCCAAAAGCAAACTCAGTGCTGTCAAGTCGATGCTGACTCATAGTGACCCTATAGGGCAGAGTAGAACTGCCCTATAGAATGTTTCCAAGGAGCACCTGGCAGATTTGAACTGCCGACCTTTTGTTTAGCAGCTGTAGCATTTAACCATTATGCCACCAGAGTGTCCAAAAAAGATGAAAAGCAGACTATTTATTACTTTATAGTTCCAAACAGGAGAAGTCTACCATGCAGGGCCACTTAAGGATTTACACCTTGGGACAGGATAATATGTTGGAATTGTAGCAAATAACTATGAATGAAAAGTAGGATAGGGTTAGATAGGTTTCCTGGACTTTCTGGGGGTTTGGTGTATTGAATACTTTCACTGGCTCTGGGCCATAGGAGCTAACTTGAGTTGTTTGGTACCTGATTCCACGATAACTAGGATAGATGCATATTGACCTCAGAATCCAACAGCTTGGTAAAGGAAGTGGTTGGGGAGAGGATTTAATTGGCTGCATGAGAAGGGGTGCAGATTGGCCTCTAGCCATGGCTTCGAACTTGGGTCAAGATGAGGACTTCAAACTGGTTCATTCCAGTTCAAATTCCAGCTGAGAATTTGCATTTCTACCCCAGATATATCAGCATCTGCAGTTTTAACATGATTCCCTGGGTGATTAATATGTATAACTTCTGGAAACTTTTTAGAGATAAAAAATCTCACCAGTAGTTTAAACTGGGGATGGGGGTGTGTAGGGACAGGATTCTAAGGCCTAGTCAAGGCAACATTTGTGAAATGTTATATAATTGTGTGGCATTTCCTTTTTCCTAGGATATTCTTTTCCCAGATATCCTCTTGACTACTACTCTAAACTCCTACATTTGAATTTTTGCTTTCCAGTGAAGTGTACCCTCACTACTGTGTTTAAAATGGCCTACCCTCCAGCTCTTTCAATTCTGTCTCCTTAACTGATTTTTTAAAAAATAAATAAATAAAATTGCTATAGAAAACAGTAGATGCTTAATTCTTATGTTAGATAAATGGATGAATAAAATCATTAATTTGTTTATATCAGTCTTACTTGAAATCAATGGTGTATGGCAAAGACTAGCCAGGATAAAATTTCCACCAGGACTACATATTTCTGTCATGCTAATTTTTACATAAAGAGAGAAACCTTTCTTCATTAGAATCAGTTTAACAAATACGTTTCTAAATAGTAAATGTCTGATTGCAATTTTAGATTAGATCATGTATGCATAGTGTTTGTTCTGTGTAAATACGTTGAATGCACTGGGGTAGTGGTATATTTCTATATATTATAGCTGGTTTTAATGATTTGGATTGGGCTAGGAATTCTGTTTCAGCACATTGAACAAGATGTCCTTCCAGCCTGGATGAGCCCTGGAAATTGTTAATATCACGAAGCCTCCAGAGCTGCTTCATTTGTATAGACAAGTTGGTTGCAGTAGTCCCAAGAGAAGAGAACTGAATTACATAGGCTGTAATACTAACTAGTCACTTTAAGGTTACACAATTGTGTGCCAGTTGGACTGGACATCAGTATTATAAATAGTGTGAAACTTTGTTTGGATATTATGTAATTTAATTGATTTCTGTTGCTTTAAATTCATCATTTCCAAAATGATGTGAAATGAAGCAAATGATTGAACTACCATAAGGTAATTTTAGGGTTTAACAGTATTTATCCCATGTAACATCATTTTAAAAACAAAACAGTAGATTTACTAACCGAGAAAGAAAAGCATAAAGATTGTTATCAAGTCACAATGGTAGAAACATTTCTAACCTGTAGTGACATTGATTGGCACTGAAGGTGAGTGAATTCTTAAGATGTGTCTGATGGGGTTAAAAGGCAGCAGCTTATTTTTCACTGCCCATATTTGAGAAGAAGAGACAGAGGACCTGAAAACCATTGTCAAGGTGCTCCCAAACCCTAGTCTTGGAATTGCTTCTCTGCATCCTCCCTTCCAATTTCAAAATGTAATGGTGATTGCAGTATACTGTCAAAGAGTATAAGAAAGTCATATGTGCAAGCCATTTACAAAAATACCCAGATGGAGTAACACATAATTCTAGCTACAGAAATATGACTGTGTGTGAACATATATGTTATTCTGTCTTCATCATTATTATGATGGAAGCATCTGGATGCTATCACAATTGTATTAGGAGTACCCTGGACTTGTACCTTAAGGGTCACTGTCTTAGTCATCCAGTGCCGCTATAACAAAATTACCACAAGCGGATGGCTTTCAAAAGAGAATTTTTTTTAGTTGTGATTCAGTAAAAGTGTACAATCCAAGTTAAATTTGCATGCCCACCTATCTTTAGCTCCTTCTACACTCCTTGCCTTGTGACAGCACATTCCTCCTTTTTGTTCTATATATGTCATATCCTCTTAACACTTTCCTGTCCCCTTCTCTCTATCTTTTCCTCTCCCTTCTAGTTCAGAGGCCAATCAGAGAGTATCCTATAGATGTACAGACCCATAAAGTACACACACCATATGATCACACTGTGTCCTCAAGTCCAGTCCACTCCTGTCCAAATAGTTGATCTCAGCAATGTTTTCTGGTCAGGGACAACAGCAAGTCTAGGGGCCATGCTCCCAGGGGAACCCCCAGGCTGCTGGACCATCAATTGTGGTGTTTTAGTGGAGTTCTTGAGGTATACCCCTCTTTTTCTCATGTTGCCACTGGGACTCAACATTGTATGTCCCATCACGGCTGTCTTTGGTGATGGCTGGGCACCATCTGGTTCTTCTGGTCACATGTTGATATAGTCATCCATTTACTTGGGTCCTTGTGTCTTCTGGGCTCATTTTTCCTTGTGTCTTTGTTGTTCTTAGTGATCATCTGTTCCAGATAAATTGGGACCATTTGGTATACCTCAGATGGCAGCTTTCTAGATTTGAAGACCCCAGACACCACTCACCAATGTGGAGTGTAGAAGACTTCAAAAGATAAATTTTATTCTTTCATTGTCCAGTAGGCTACAAGTCCAAATTCAGGGCATCAACTCCAGAGGAAAGCTTTCTCTATTGGCTCTAGAGAAGGTTCTTTTCATCAGTCTTCTGAGGCTCAGGGACCTCAGGTCCTTCCCAGAGGATGGCCTCTCCCTGTGTTTCTTTCTTGGTGGTATGAAGTCCCTGACTGTCTGCTTGCTTCTCTTTCCTTTAAATACCTAAATAGTACCTCAAGGCAAAATATGGTCTTACCTGTTGAGTCCTGCCCACATCCCCTCTTTAACATCTAGAGACAAAGTTTACAGTTTATAGGAACATCACACAATGCCAGGAATCATGGCTGTGCCAAATTGCTACACATCTTTTTGGGGGACACAGTTCAATCCATGACAGTCACCTTAGCAGCAATCCTACAATGCCTTACACTTTCTGCTCCCATCTGCCTAAATACTAGAAATTCTATATTTTGGAGATATCCTCATTTTCATTTATTCAACAATTATTTATTTAGCACTTATTTATTTAGCAATTTAGGCATCACCTAGATGTCCTGTGTGTGTCCAGCAGTCAGTCCATGAAGCTTAAATGCTCTTTGTTCTATCCAAAAAGGAAAATGAACAAACAAGCAAACAAAGAAAATGATAATTAAAATATCTTTGTGTGTATGTGTCAAGTTCCCTGAAAGGGTAGTCTCACAGCATTGCGAGTTATGCTTCTGATGACACAGCTCATTCATTTCTGACACAGTACTGTCCTTGCCGCGGGTCCACAGGCATTCTGTAGGAAAAGCTAATTTGAGGACCACTTACACACACTCTCCAAGGGAATCACAAACCAAACAGAATCTGTTCCATTTTGTCAGAGTTTTTCCCCACCCGTAGGGATTTTCCTCTCAAGTACTTCTTTCCTCTTCTCGGTAATTGCCTTATGCCAATTCTCAGCTGCCCTCCCAAAGTCTCGATTGATCTGTTTGCATATCTCTAATTCTAGATTGTGGACAAAGTTAAAGATCTTTCTCTTGGGACTTGTGGGCCCCATGTTAATCACTGTATATTGACAGAAGTTGAAATACCCTTGAATGGGTTCAAGAGTCCTGTCTGCCTTGTGTAGACCTCTGACTAAATTGTACTTAACATGGTGAGATGGCAGGCTTGTCTGCCTGTCAGAAGCAAGAACACAATTTACACTCTTTGCAATGGAGTGTGAACTTGAACATAAACCAAAAAAGCCACATATGTTTCTGTCATAAAATAAATATTTTTTAAAGAAAGTATATAATGAGCCTGGAGGGTATGGTTGTACAATCAATACATTTGTACTTTTTTGTTTATTGAGGAGTCAGACAAGTCAAAGGTAAAGTTAGCACCTTTGCAAAATGCTTTCCCGTAATTGATACACTTAAATCTGATGAAAACCCATTGAAGCACATGAGAATTAAGAAAATGGGATTCACCGAAGTCATGCGAGTTCCTCAGTCATGTATTCAAAAGCAGAGCTAGATAAAAATCTGGGGCTTGGAACGCCCAGTCCAGGACCAGGCAGGATGTGATCTATTTTCTATTTTAAAAATCAGTCATTTTGGGGGTGTGGTACATCATAGGACTATTAGATTAACAAAAGGTCTTATTTAAACTGTGTTCATTATCCCCCACCCAAAAAAGATTAAAAAATAGTTAAAAAAATTTCAAGTGAAAGCCTAAGACTTCATGTCTTTGGGTGCTTGTTGCTGTTGGGTGCCACTGAGTCAGTTCGGACTCATAGCGACCCTGTGTACAGTAGAACAAAACACTTCCGAGTCCTGCACTGTGCCCACAATCGTTGCGATGCTTGAGCCCGTTGTTGCAGACACTGTGTCGGTCCATCTTGTTGATGGACTCCTCTTTTTCGCTGACTGTGTGCTTTTCCAAGCATGATGCCCTTCTCCAGGGATTGATCCCTCCTGAGGACATGGTCCAAAAGATGTAAGATACAGTCTCACCATCTTTGCTACTAAGGAGCACTCTGGTTTTACTTCTTCCAGAACAGACCTGTTTGTTCTTTCAGTGGTCCGTCTTACACTCAATACTCTTCCATCACACCACAATTCAAAGGCATCAGTTCTTCTACTATCTTCGTTATTTATTGTCCAGCTTTCACATGCATATAATGTAATTGAAAATATCATGGTCTGTGTCAGCCATACCTTAGTCTTCATGGTGACATCTGCACATCACCTGTGGGCCTTCATTGATTCCCTTACCACTCGCACAATTGCGGTGTGTATTTGGGAAGCAATACATTACAATTCAGGCTCAAGAACACTCAAGGATACAGTTTTTCCATCAGGACAGACTCTGTCCAGTTGTTGAAGGCAGTCCGCTCCCTGGCTGTGGGCTTTCCGTGGCCTAGGTAGCCAGCTGCACTGTGTCCCTGTTGCCAAATCTCTGCTGCCAGGTCTCTATTAGGTTGCTCCTGCTACTGCTTCTCGCCATCTTCTGGTTTACAGCTCACTCTCTCTGTCTTCTGGTCCCAGGATCTTCCCAGCACCTAGATCCCTGTTCCCAAGGACGCACTGGCTTCTGGCTATCATTCCTTGGTTATGTGATTCTTTCTTTCCCACCACTGGAAGAGCTTGTTTCAAGCCCAGTGTGATGGCTAAACTGACCAATCCACTTTGGTGGGCAGTGATTATCCTATCACGTAGTCTTAATCACCTGGGTGTGAGTTACAAATGTATGGCTACAAAGGCCACACAAAAGTGATCCAAGGCACTGCAGGCAGGGTCTTACTAAAGAGTATAAAGTTGCTTGTTGAGTCCTAAGGTATTTTTCATGAAACAGATTGTCTTTATCTCCATATTCACTATTTCAGTTATCTTGTGCTGTCGTTACAGAAATACCACAATTGGATGCCTTTTACAAAGAGAAATTTGTTCTGAAGTCTAGAAATCCAAAGTCAGGATGCCAAATCCAACCTTATTAATTGTCCTGAACATGAACCTCTTTATTGGGTTTTATTGCTATACTGTCTAACGTGTTCTTTCATTTGCTTCTGAGACTCATTAAGGAAAGTTCTGGTAATTTGACAGAAGAGCTCTTTCTTTATGATGCAGTCTCCCTTGATTCCTCAGTGAGAATTTAAAATAAAGATAACAAAGGAGAGAAACACAACTGGATGTTAAAACAAGCTGCCTTACCATTCTTGCCCTTATGGCCTTCAAGTGTAATTGTCGCATTTGCTATGGCACTTGTTTTTCATTTTATTGGGAGATAGGGGTTTGTCAGGCCTGCAAAAGGCAAATTCAAATTCTGCTGAAGTGTCTTTACCGTTTCCCTTTATAGCCACTGTGAACACAAACAGAACATGAAGCTGAGTTACAGGGAGAGCCGTATCTCTCTATGCTTGTCTTTCTGCTTTTCACCTTAACAATTCTAGAGGGCAATGACTACTTTCCCTTTTTGCTTACTTATAAACATTCCGGTTGATGGTGAGCTGTGCCAATTTGTTTTCTGAAGCCCTAAGGTATATGTAATGGAGTGGCCGAAGCAAAACCAAACCGTCTGTCACTGAGTCGGGTCCGACTCACAGCAACCCTAGAGGTCAGAGTAGAACTACCCCATAGAGTTTTCAAGGAGCACCTGGCAGATTTGAACTGCTGACGTTTTGCTTAGCAGATGCTGCACACTTGTAATGGAGTGAAGACAAAGGGTAATGAGCAGTGTCCTTAAAACTGGCAGGAGATCTCCTCTTCCTCGTCTTGCCATCTCTATCACTCTGATCAATTGAGCATCATTAATTACACATCTACCTCGGGAAGTTGATGGCTATAGTAGCAGAAATGTATGCAGTAAAGGCAGGAGGTTTATCTTGTTGAAAGAGAGTTTTGAAATACTGACATGGCATTAAACCAAAAAACATCAAATCCATTGCTGTTGATTCTGACTCATAATCACCCTATACCAAAAACCAAACCCACTGCCGTCAAGTCGATGCCAACTCATAGAGACCCTATAGGACAGAGAAGAACTGTTCCGTAGAGCTTCCAAGGAGCACCTGGCTGATGTGAACTGCTGACCTTTGGTTTAGCAGCCGTAGCACTTAATAGGACAGAGTAAAATTGCCCCCATAGAGTTTCCAAGGAATGGCTGGTTGATTTTAACTTCTGACCTTCTGGTTAGCAGCCAAACTCTTAGCCGCTGAGCCACAAAGCTGTATCCAAACCGTAAGTGGATGTGTAATCTCATGTGGAGTAAATAAAATCACGAACACCTTGACAGGAGAAAAGCAGATCAGTAGACTATGACTGGAACAGATGCCAGCTTTGCTTCTGATTAGTGATGTAACCCTAGAAAATGAACCACCGTTTTTACACTCTTAGATAAAGTCAACAATGCTGAATCAGATGGACTCAAGGGAGTGGAATGAGGGCCAAGTGTGGAAGTGCTTTAAAAACGATAAAACACTGCAGAAAAGTATGATTATTAAGCTAGTTACATGCACCCACATTTGGGCTGTCCTGTCTGGAGAACAAAGAGATATCAAATGTTCATTTATCCTTTATTTTAAAATAAGTCTTTAATTTGAAGGAACGTAAATTTGATATGGTAGATTCTTCTAGGGAATAAATTACATCTTGAGAATTAATTGGGTATTTTGGAGCTACGTAAATTTGAACAGTAGTTTCGTAGATAAAGTTCTAGTGATGAGTCAACTTCATACAGTTTATGAATTGATCAGCTTACATTCCCATCATTTTTTATGGATGAGGAAATCTCGTGCAGTAATTCAAATTCTTAATAGTTATTTACACAGCAAAATAAATACAGTCCTTTTGGGACATTGAATGTATTAGAGAGTCACAGCATGAAAAGATCGAGTACACTTAGTGAAAACAACATTCCCTCAAGAAAAAGCTTTAAGTCATTTAAAAAGAGACACCTTGAAAGCAAAGAGGGGAGGACTTTCAATTTTTCTGTCAGTTTTGGGCAGACACTGGTAATGTACATTGATTTTATCATTAGTTTTAGTTCTTCAGGTCTTGTGCCAGTTGCTTCTCTTTCATTTCCTCCATCTATGGTACTGTATTAGTCACCTAGTGCTGCTATAATGAAAATACTACAAGTGGCTAACTTTAAGAGACAGTTATTCTCTCACAGGCTACAAGGCTGAAATCAGGGCACCAGCTGGTGGGGAAGGCTGTGTTTCCCTGTTAATTCTGGAGGAAGATCCTTGTCATCAGTTTTCACCTGGGGATGGGGGCTTTTCAGTGCAGAAATTCCAAGTCCAAAGAATGTGCTATGCACCTGGCTCTTCTTGCTCGGTGCTGATGAGGTTCCTTTCTTCTCTGCTCGAGTCTCTATTTTATATCTCAAAAGAGATTGACTCAAAATACAGCCTAATCTTGAAGATTCAGTTATGCCTTATTGATGTAAGTGCCTCTAATCGTGCCTGATTAACATCATAGAGGTTAGGATTTTCAACACATAGCATAATCACATCAGATCACAAAATGAGGAAAACCGTACAATACTGGGAATCACGGCCTAGTCAGTTAGACACAGATTTTGGAAAGATACAATTCGATACATAACAAATACCAAACAGTATTAGCGTGTCTCTTTGGGGCATAGAAAATAAGGTCAAAAGAGTGAATGGAGTCTGTTATGAAACTTTCATAGCTCTTAAGTGACTAAGTTAGGATTTGAATCCTAGTGTATTCAGTTACATAGTGTCCCTCAGAAATTCATGCCTTTCCTAGAACCTGAAAACGTGATCTTATTTGGAAATAGGTAACTGCAGATGTAAATAACTAATTGCAAATCTAATCAGTTAATTGAAGATGAAGTCAGACTGGAGTAAGGTGGCCATTCCTCCAATGTGAGTGGTGTCCTTATATGAAGAGACACAGATACAGACGTGGGGAGAGTACCTTTGTGGTGACAGAAGTGAGACTGGAGTGAGGCAAGGAAGGCCAGGGTTTCTGGCAACACTGGAAGCTAGAAGAAAGCAGCCAACAGAGTCTCCCTCAGAGCTTCCCGAAGGAGCCAGTTCAGCCATCTGAATTTTAGACTTCCTGCCACCGGAACTATTGGAGAATCGATTTCTGTTATGTTGAGCCCCCTATTTTGTGGTACTTTGTTACAGCATGCCTACAGAGCTGATACACCAGATTTCACAGGCTGTAGGGTCACTGTGAGTCAGATTCTCCTGGGTAAAACCAGGAGAACTGTTGGTGCGTTTCAAGAATACTATGTTTCTGTGACCTTCAAGAAGCCCACTTTAGCTAAGACACAACATTCAGGACGGAAAGAACCTCAGGGAAATGTGCTATAGAATTCCTGTGCACAGCTGAGTCAAGAATGCCTCTTTTGATCAGAGGCACCAAGTAATCCTCAGTTTTCTCGTTTCAAGCATCACACATGGCTGATAGAGTTCAACTAAATTACTGCATGCGCTGGACCAGATGGAATCATGCTGGATTCCTGTCCAACTTAAACTCTTCTGAGAGTAATTTAGGAAATCTAGTGACAATTTCCTTTAAGCTGGCTGTTCTAATGGTAAAATGCTTTGTACTCTGATTTTTTCCTGGTGTGAACTAATTCCGTTTCATCCCAAGAGATATCCGTGGTCCCCTTTGCTATGTGGAGCATAATTTTCCCTTGAAAGAGTCTACCTCAGATTCACATGACAAAACCTAGTTCTAGCACTTGCTTGATCATAAATACATTAAGGAACACACAGTACATCAAATAACTTTGTTTAAAGGCCCTTTGAGAAACTGTTATAGGCATTCTTTTAAATACAACATGAACCAATGTCCTTTTATAAATCCAGTCTTATGTATTCTGAGACTCTTTCAGAATTTATAAAATTCCTCTGTTCTACTACCTTGTAAATAATCATACGATACCCTATGGTGTAAAACTGCTGCTTTTGAATAACTTTGAAAGAATTTTGAAATATCTAGTCTCTGAAGCTATTTCCTTCATGTGCAGAATATACATTTGCCTGTTAGAAACTGAAGGAAAGCTGGGGGCTGGTATGTTCAGTAGATGCTCTAAAGGATACGTTTCTAGTCTTCCACTTTTTGCGTTCCTTCTTTTAAGCAGAGAACACATTTTAAATTATCTGTTTGCAAGTTTGTCTACTGCATGAATACTGTAAGTATAGTATAAGCTACATTTAAAATCTGTCTGGCATATAAAGATACAGCTGTACTGCCTGGTGCTTTTTTATGGAACATTTTGAATACTGTATTTATTCCAGTCATCATGCATCCTTGGGGAATGGTATTGTAAATTCCACATGCAAGGTGAGTGTGCGGTTCATCATTTATGCATCCCCTCAATTTCAGAGTCCATACAGATGATATGGATGGGCACTTGTAAATTGCAATCAGATTTAAGGTATAGAGCACTCGTATTCATTATAGAAAGACTTCCTACTCAACCACAGCAGAAAAGAATTGATAAAAAGCTTCAATCTTCCATCTCTCAAGTCTTTGATATTGGCTACAGCTAAAAAAGCTCTTGCCTACAAAATGATCTTTCTGTTCCTACTTTTGCCTGCAGAAAATCACTTTAGAATATGTCTGTTATTAAAGGGACTTCATATTGGTGTCTCATAGGACAAATATGTATTCTAAAAGAAATAAGAATTTGATGTAAAATTTGGGTATGTGGCTAAAGAATCCTAAGTAGGCATGTTGTAAACCTTTCTATGTCGGAACAAGGTTTTAATAAGATGTTGTATTGTAAGAGTTAACTTAGAAATATCAATGTGAAATTATCACCTTTAAAACTATTTTCCAGCTAAGTTACTAAATATGCCTGCAAAAACTGTCAGTTCTTTTAGCCACCATTAATCATGTGGAACAACCTAATTTTCCCTCTGATTTTGGTCTCCAATACTGTTCTTGAACAAAAAGGAACCAGGGTTCATATGACAGGGAAATTCAGGATAAGCTAGCCGTCTTGTTGCTTCCAGAGAGAACAGATCATTTTTTTAGAAGAAAGGAGAGTAGGGGGACGTATTGTTGAAATGTTGAAAAGCAGCCAAGTTTAAGCAACTCCCACAAATAATGTTGTTACATTTGGAGCGTCATAAAGAAAACAATAATTCTAAAAGCTATGCCAAAAATAAAATCAAACCCACTGCTTTCAAGTTGATTCCAACTCATGGCAACCTCGTGTGTTACAAAGTAGGACTGACTGTTCCATATGGTTTTCTTGGCCATAGTATTTACGGAAGCCTGTTGCTAGGCTTCTCTTCTGTGGCACCACTGAGAGAGTCTGAACTGCCAAACTTTATAGTTGAGCTCAAACCACTTATGTTACCCAGAGGTCTTCCTGAAGCTGTAACCCGTTGTCGATGAGTTCAGTTCTGACTCATAGCAACCCTATAAGCCTCTCACGATACTAAAATGGACAAATAGTATGAGGTACATTAAAGTGAAGAAGACAACCATAAACTTCCAGTAAGTTATTGTGAAAATATTTAATTGTGTGCATCTTGCATTCAAGTTTGCTAAACAGCAAATTACAATCTCCTTATAAAGTTGCATAGCATCCCACTGAAAATCATCATTTTTTTAAAAAAGGTTTTACATAAGTCCACTCAGATGTACAGTAAGCTCTACTATTCATGTCTCCAAAGACCCCTGTCCATTTTAGTCTTCATTTGATCATGCACAGTGTTGGCTCTGCTGCAAGAGTAATTTCGTATGATTAGAGGGATTGTAAGACGATTTCCAACAGCAACTGGAAACTCACATTCAGGAGGAGAACCTCTCACCCAGTCTTTCTTTCAGTGTGTTTGGAACAACTGTAGCCCAGCACTTTCCTCTGGGCCAGTGAAAGCCTCCAGGCATCTACCTTTGCTCTGATTGATTTAGAGTCATTAAGGATGCACCTGCATCTACTCCTAGACACAGATTACTCTATCTCAAATGTCTGGCACCTGAGTTACTGCATAAAATTAGAATCTGTTAGAAAATGGTAAATTGTAATGGATACTGATATGTACCTCACTGTGGCCACTGCAAACCTTAAAGTGTTGTAACCCTACTTAGGAATCAGAAGGGTTGAGAAGTCAAACTATGTAGCATTCAATTGTGTTAGAGGTTAAAGTATAATGCAAAATTTTTGGTAAGACACATAGTTGTAATTGTGTAAGATGAAAAGCCAAGAACATCTAGAGGATATTACGTGCGTCATTTGTAGAAAAAGTCCTGGGCTTGAAAACACCAATTGTAAGGATACTAACCCTTACTTAGAGTCCCTGATGTTGTTGTTAGATGCCTTGGAGTTGTTTCTGATTCATACTGACTCTATGTACAACAGAACTAAACACTGCTTAATCTGGCACTATCCTTAAAATCTTTGCAATGCTTGAGCCAATTGTTGCAGCCACTGTGTCTATTTGTTTCACTGAGGGCATTTCTCTTTTTCAGTGACCCTCCACAAACCCTAGTGGCATAGTGGTTAAGAGGTACAACTGCTAACCAAAAGGTAGGCAGTTGGAATCCACCAGGCGCTCCTTGGAAACCCTATAGGGCAGTTCTGTTCTGTCCTGTAGGGTTGCTATGAGTTGGAATTAACTCGATGACAGTGGTTTGGGTTTCTACTTTACCAAGTGTGATGTCCTTCTCTAGGAACTTGCCTCTCCTGTTGACGTGTCCAAAGTACATGAGACAAGTCTTATATCCTTACTTCTTCCAAGACAAATTTATTTGTTCTTCTGGCAGTCCGTGTATATCCAATATTCTCCACCTACACTGTAATTCAAAGGCATTAATTCTACTTTGGTCTTCCTTATTCATTGTCCAGCTTTTGCATGCATGTGAGGCAGTTGAAAATACTGTGTCTTGGGTCAGGTACAGTTTAGTCTGCAAAGTGACATCCTTGCTTTCAAGCACCTTAGATAGGCCTCCTGCAGCAGATTTGTCCAACACAATACATCATCTGATTTCTTGACTTCTGCCTCTATGGGCATTGATTGTGAATCTAAGTGAAATGAAATCCTTGACAACTTCAGTACTTTCTCCAGTTTTCGTGATGTTGTTTATTGGTCCAGCTAAGAGGATTTCTGTTTTCTTTGTAAGGTACAATTCATATTGAAGGCTGTAGTCTTTGGTCTTCATCAGTAATGCTTCATAGCCTCTTGACTTGTACTAAGCAAGGTGTGTCATCTGCACATAGCAAGTTGTTAGTGTGTCTTCCTCCAGTCCTACTGCCCTGTTCTTTTTCATATAGTCTAGCTTCTCACATTATATCCTAAGTGTGTAGATTGTGTAAGTATGGTCAAAGGATATAACCCTGGTGCATAACTTTCCTGACTATGAATCATGCAGTATCTCCTTGTTCTGTTCAGAAGATTGCCTCTTGATCTATGTACAGGTTCCTCATGAGAACAAGTAAGTGTTCTGAAATTCTCATTCTTCACAATATTATCTATAATTTTTTATGAACCACACAGCCAAATGCTTTTGCGTAGTAAAACACAGGCAAACGTCCTTCTGGTATTTTCTGCTTTCAGCCAAGATCCATCTAACATCCGTAATGATTTCCTACACTTTATGCCCTCTTCTGAATCTGGCTTGAAATTCTGGCCACATTTCTCTGTACTGCTGCAACTGCATTTAAACAATCTTCAGGAAAATTTTATTTGTGTGTGATGTTAGTGATATTGTTTGAAAATTGTGCATTCTGTTGGGTCACGTTTCTTTAGAATGGGCATAAATATGGATCTCTTCAGTTGGCTGGCCAGGAAACTGTCTTGAGATTTCTTGACATGGACAGGCGAGCACTTCCAGTGCTGCATCTGTTTGTTGAAACATCTCAGTTGGTATTCTGTCATTTGCAGAGGCTTGTTTTTTACTGATGGCTTCAGTGAAGCTTGGACTTCTTCTTTCAGTATCATTGGTTCTTGGTCATATTCCATCTCCTGAAATGGGTGAATTCTTTTTGGATACATCCTGCATTGTTCATTATTTTGCCCACAGAATTCTCCAGTCATGTAACTGGAGGCTTTACTTTTTTCTTCAGTCTGAGAAATGCCAAATGTGTTCTTCACTTTGGTTTTCTAACTCTGGATCTTTGCAGGTTTCTTTGCAATTATTCATGTTGTCATCTTGTGGTTGCCCTTCAGTTCTTTTATCATTTCTTCTATTTGCTTTAGCTACTCTATATTCAACACTAATTCTCAAAGTCTCTTCTTTGCAAGTTCTACTAAAATTATTCTGGAAGGTATCCAGGTTTCTGTATCCTGTTTTTGTCTCTTTGATCAGTAGCCCAAACTTGTAATCTAATCCTAAATTTTCTACTTAACATGTTTGGTTGAGTTTATTACTGTGATCTTAATTCTGCTGTTTGGCAAATTAAATGACTTTAGAACTCCAGAGAAAGTATGGACATGAGGATAACTGAAAAAAACCAAACCTGTTGTTTGGTTTTCTTTTACTGGCATTTTGTCATCTATTAATGACATTTTGCTTTCTTCATGTATGATGTCTTTGATGTCATCCCACAACTCATCTGGTCTTTAGCCATTAGTGTTTAGGGTGTTAGATCTTGAGATGATCCCTAAATTTAGGTGGGATATACTGAAGGTCTTATTTGGGCTCTTGCAGACTTGCTGTAATTTTCTTCAGTTTCAGCTTGAACTTGAGTATGAGCAGTTGATAGTCTGTTCTGCAAACAGCGTCTGGCCTTGTTTCTGATAGAAGATATTGAGCTTACTATTGTCTTTATCAACAGATGTAATTGATTTGATTCCTGTATATTCCATCTGGTGCAGTCCATGTGTATAGTCACCATTTATGTTGTTGAAAAAAGTGCTGAAGAAGTCCTTGGTCATGCAAAAGTCTATCGCTTAATCTCCAGCATTGTTTCTATCACCAAGACTATATTTTCCAACTAGTGATCATTCTTCTTTATTTCCAGATTTCACATTCCAATCACCAGTATTTATCAGTGCATCTTGATTGCATGTTTGACCGGTTTTAGACTGCAGAAGTTGGTAAAAGTTTTATAGCTTCTCATCTTTGGCTTTAGTAGGTGATTAGTAAATTTGAATAATAGTTGTGTTAACTAGTCTTTGTTGGTGAGCTGTGGATAGTATCTTATTACTGACATTGTACTCTAGGATTGATCTTGAAATGTTCTTTTTAGTGATGGGTGCAGTCCCATTCCTCTTCAGTAAGTTGTTTCCCACATAGTAGCACATAACGTTTTCTGATTGAAAATGGTCATTACCTGTCCCTTTTACCTCACTGATGCTTAGGATATTGATCTTAATGTATTTAGTTATCTGATTCAGTGCTGGAAAAGGAGCCCCTCGGGTATGAAGACATTCAGTATATGACTTGGGAAGAGCTGCCTACTCAAAGTAGAGTTGACCTATGACAGGGATGGAATCAAGCTTTTAGGACCTTCATTTGCTGAGTTGGCATGACTCCAGATGAAAAGAGTAGAATTGCGGAGTCTCTATGTCGGGCAAATGGTTAAGTGCTTCGCTGCTAACTGAAAAGTTGAAGGTTTGAGTCTGCCCAGGGGCAGTGGATTCTCTCAGAAGAAAGCCCTGACAATCTATTTCTGAAAAATCAGCCACTGAAAATTTTATGTAACACAGTTATACAGTGATACACATGAGGTTGCTGTGAGTTGGAGTTGACAGCAGCTTCATAGCCCTTATGTTGCCAGTTCTACTCAAATTATTCTGGAAGGTATCCAGGTTTCTGTGTCCTGTTTTCATCTCTTTGATCAATAGCCCTGAACTGTAATCTAATTCTAAATTTTCTGCTTATAAAACTTGGTTGAGTTTATTGCTGTGACCTTAATTCTGCTCTTCATACAAATTAAATGACTTTAAAATTCCAGAGAAAGTATGAAAGTAAGGATAACTGGAAAAAACCAACCCTGCTGTTGCTGAGTTAATTCTGACTTGTAGCAACCCTAAAGGACAGAGTACAACAGCCCCATAGAGTTTCCAAGGAGCACCTGGCGGATTTGAACTGCAGACCTTTTGGTGAGCAGCCATTGTGCTTAACCATTATAATAGAAAACCCAAACCAAGCAAACTCACTGCTGTCAAGTCAATTCTGACTCATAGGGACCTTATTGGACAGGATGGAACTGCTCTGTAGAGTTTCCAGGGAGCACCTTGCAGATTCAAACTGCTGACTTTTTGGTTAACAGCCATAGCAGGCAGCGATCATAAATAAATGAACCAAACTCATCTGGCTCTATTATACCTGTATAATTTTTGCAAACATTTTATAATCTGTAAAGGCCTTTTACTCTGCTTTTGAGGTTGTTTTTAATTGCTAAGAAAATTGGAATTTAAGTTGTCAGTGTTTGAAATGTTTAGAAAAATTATGACTAACATTTAAATTGCTTAATGAAATTTAATCAACTAAATGTTGATAATGGCTATAAGTGTTTAGGGACTACAAAGCTGTCAGATTTATAAACTAATCAAATAAAAAAACGTAAAAATGAGTATTTTTAATTTTAACCCCCATCACTAGGTATATAAATAAAACAACAAAATTTGTAAATTGAGCTCAGGAGATTTAATGTAACATTTACAATTTTAATATAAGCTAAAAGTAGTGATTATAAAAATTATTATCCACACAAAAAGTTCCCCTTCAGATGCTGTCTATGGACAACAAAAAGGCATCTTTACCTTGGAACTAGCTTGCCACCTAAGGGCAAGGGTATGGTTTAAGGAAGGTGAAGAATATATGTCTTGCTAGTGACATAAATATAATTCTATGTAACCTAAGACTTTGAATTTATTGTCTTAGGTGATGAGGGACCTGGCTGTGACTTCTGTGGTGGTGTAAATTATGGAAATCAAAGGACAGGATAGGGCTTCTGAGTAAGATAAGTATCAGAAGCATCACTTCTTTCCCTCTTCATTATGTATGTGATGAGAAGGTCAGAAAGAAGAAATCAGGAAGGTGATGTAGTGGTTCAGTGCAGTATCTGCTAACCAAAAGGTCAGCAGTTCGAATCTCCCTGGCATCCCTTGGAAACTCTATGGGGCAGTTGTAATCTGTCCTATCTGCAGTTCCAAGGAGCTCACAGGTATTGCTAATACACCTTGTCCAAATGGTGTGTAAATTAGTATGTGTCTGAGGCCCCAAAAGATAAGCCAAGCAAGCCAAGTGAGTCAGATCTGACTCATGGCGACCCAAAAGATAAGTGATTAGGTATGATCTGGTGAGTGGATTGCTGTCGCGGCAGACTTCAGGTACTGACATCAAACAGACAAATGTAAGGTGGCGTGTAGAACATACCCATTCAGGGCTCAGGGGTTGCAGTGTGGTTGCCCAGTGGAGTGGGCAGGTATAAAATAGGCTAGATAGGGCTTTAAGAATCAATGGTGGACTCTAGGCCTCCGAAGAGTGGGACTCACCTGGAAAACACACTAATTTAAACCTAATTAGGAAGTAGGGGAAAGCACAAGGTCAGGAGCCTAATATCATTCTCTACAACTTTAACTTTGCTAATATTTTATTTTTAAAACTCCAGTAGCTTTGTGGTTAAATGCTAATCTGCTAACCAAAAATCTGGCACTTCAAATCAATCATGTGCTCCTTGGAAACTCCATGGGGCGGTTCTACACTGGCCTGTATAGTTGCCATGAGTCAGAATCAACTTGACAGCGGTGAATTTGGTTTGTTTTTTTATTTTCTAAATTTGAGACCAGATGTTTGTGAGTAATTCCAATAAAGGCACATAGTATTTCTTTACCTATCATTTATTTCTCTATTTACACATCCATCAGTCGTCTGTCACATACTCTGCACATGCTGTTTTCTTTTCTTTTTAAATGGTAGGATCCTTTATGATTTGGTTCTTTTAAATGCCAAATTCTCAGAGAGGGGTTTTCTTACTCCTTGCCCATAGATTTTTCAGAATATTTCATTAGTCAGTATCTCAGTTTTATGGCCCATTCTCTGTTCTAAATTTATTCAAAAAATATTTGTTTCACTTTGACTGTGTGAGAAGACTGTCCTCAATGCTAATATAGCAGTGAGCCAAACAGAAGACCTTTTTTTCTAGTTGCTTGTTTTCATCTTAACTTTTGTTAAAGTTTGTAAATGATTATTTATTTGCTTCATTGTTAATGCACTAAGTTGTAAATTCCATGAATTCAAAACCACAGGTCTCTTATTCATCCATGTGTGATATTTGTGATATTATATTTACTGATATGATATTGATTGATATAGATATTTATTATATGATATTTATTGAATAACTTAATAACTGGTCTTTTTTGGAAGCCAGATGATTATATAAATGGAAATTAGGGGGGAAATCCTTTATTAGGGGACTCAAACAGGGATACAGACAGGATTTCCTAATCAAGACTTAAAGGAAGAACAGTTGGTGGGAAACCTTATTTAAGTAGAAGCCTTAAAAATGAGAAGATATAACAGGTGAAGAGGAGGGAGAAAACCAGTTCTCTAAATATCGGGAATAGCATTTGGGAGGACCTGAAACTGAAAGAAAGCGTGGTATGTTTAAGGTCTTGAAAGAAAATGAGTATGGCCTGTACCCACGGTGCAAGGACAGGAGTTGCAAGAGACAAGGAGTCAGGGCATGAAAAGTATGTTAATAAGCATGTAATAAAGCCAGGCCTTTAAATCATGTGACACATTTAGACATCATCTTGCAATAAATGCGAGCTACTGTAGACTTTTAAATGGGTGAGCAGTAAGTTTATACTTGTTTTTACAGAGCACAGGTTGTACTCTGAAAATAAATGGATTTGACAGAAGGTTACTGCATAATATAGGTCGAATCTACTGAAAGACTCTTAGAACTAATAAAAGAATTTAACAGTGTTGCAGAATATGATACCAATATACAAAAATCAATTGTATTTCCATACACTAGAGTGAACAATCCGAAAGTGAAATTAGAAAAAAATAATTCATTTATATGATGTCAAAAAGAATAAAATATTTAAGTCAATTGAGTAAAATAAATGTAAAACTCATACTCTGAATATTATAAGGCATTGTTACAAAGAATTAAAGAAGATCTAAATGAATAGAAATATCTCCATTGGTCGTGAATCAAAAGACTTGTTAAAATGATGGTGCTCTGCAGATTGATCTACCGATTCACTGCAATCCCTGTCACGATCCCCGCTGACCGCCTTAGAGAATGTGAAGGGTCAGTGAGAGGGAGGGGGACCCTCAGCAAGGAGGAGTCACGCAGTGGCCACAGTGAGGGGCTGATGCATGGTGGGCGCTCTGGGGTTCATACAGGGCCGGGCAGCATTTTGTTCTGTTGTAATGCGGGTCAGTGTGAGCTGGAACTAACTTGACAGCCCTGCAGAACAGCAGTAGATGTTCAAGGGATGCGGAAAAGCCAAAACAATATGGAAAAAGAACAAGGTTGGAGGACTCACACTTTTAGATTTGAAAACTGACTGTAAAACTGACTGTAAAGCTATAATCATCATGATAGTGTGGTACCAGCCTGAGAATGTACATTACAGATTAATGCAGTAGATTTGAAAGTCCAAAAATGAGAGAGAGAGAGAGGGAAGATTAAGTGGGAACTTCCTAGGTAGCTGCACTAAGGTAGTGTCTACACAGCTGTTTGGGAATCCTCAAAGGTGCCTGTCTTTAGAGTTCACCGTCTCCCAGAACAGATTGTGTCCCTGCTGCCCTCAGGGACTAGCTGAAAGCAGCCTGTGGGAGTCTTGGCTTCAGTACAAATATGAAGGTCAATTTCAAAGTGCATCCCCTGAGCCCTGTGTGTGGCGATATGTGAATGTATTCTCATAACCACCACAGATGGCAATGAACATGAGTCTGCCTTTCTCACTTGTGCACTTGGACTTCTGCTGAAACCGGGAATAGCTAGGGAGGGGCTGATTCAGCTTCTAAGGACATACCTGGGGAGACAAGGAGTTCAGTCTTGGGTACAGCTGAGGTACGTTCAATTTAGAGCTATGAGTAACTTGGAAGTTACTCGTAGAAGTTAAACATATGGATAGAGGACACAAATGGGACATAAACGAGCAATTCCGAGTGGAGATCAAGATTCAGTCATCATGATTAGACAGGTGAAATTGTTGGTGAGATGAATGCTGTGACATTGTGGTTGTTGCTGTAAAGTGCCGTCAAATCAGTTCTGACTCACAGCGACCGTACATCCAACAGAACCAAACAGTGCCCAGTCTTGCACCATTCTGCCAATCATCGCTATGTTTAAGCCACTAATGCAGCCATTGCAGCAGTCCGTCTTGGTGAGGGTCTTCCTGATTTTCACTGACCCTGTGCTTTACCAACTGTGATGCCCTTTTCAGGGACTGGTCCTTTCTAATAACACATCCAAAGTCTGTGAGATTAAGTCTCACCATCTTTGATTCTAAGGCCACTCTGGCTCTGCTTCTTCTAAGACAGACCTGTTTGTTTTCTTGCAGTCCAGTATTGTTCACTAACACCGTAAGTCCAAGGCATCAATTCTTATGTCTTCCTTATTCATTGACCAGCTATCTCATGCATGTGAGGTCATTGAAAATACCATGACTTTGGCGACTAAGGCACACCTCAGGCCCCAAAGTGACATCTTTCGTTTGTAGCACTTTAAAAAGGTCTTTTGCAGGATATTTCTACAATGCAATGCATCATTTAATTTCGTGGCTTCTGCTTCCATGGGTATTGATTGTGGATCCTAGTGAAATGAAATTCTTTTTTTTTTTTTTATTTAACATGACTGAGTGAAAATGTATATTCCCATATAAATTTACACGCCCACCTATATGCAGCTTCCACTGCTCTCCCTGTCCGGTGACAGCACACTATTCTTCTCTGCTCCATACATGTCTCATCCTCCCAACAGTCTCCTTTCCCATCTTCTCCACCCACTCTCCTTCCTCCAGCCAGAGGTCAGCAGGATGATATCCTATAGATGCATAGAACCATAAAGTGCATCCAATATATGGTCACTCTGCATTGCCAAGTCCAATCCATTCCTGTCCAAAGAGTGGACCTTCGTTATGATTTATGGGTAAGGGCAATATCAGGGCTGGAGGCGATGCTCTCAGGGGAACCCTGAAACCACTGGACCATCAATTGAGGTCTTTTAGTGGAGATCTCAGGATGCACCCCTTTTTATTCTTGTGTTGACAGTGAGACTCCTCTCTGTGAGCTCCATCATGGCTATCACTGGTGGTGCCCGGGCACTATCTGGTTCTTCCGGTCCCAAGTCGATGTAGGCACCCACTCTTGTGGGTCTCTGTTTGTGTTCTAGGTTGTCTTTACCGCATGTCATTTTGGTCCTCGGTAAGCATCCGTTCCTGCTGAGTTGGGCCCATTTGCTGTGTCCTCGGATGGCAGCTTGGCAGCTTTTAAGACCCCAGACGCCACTCACCAATGTGGGGTGCAGAGAGCTCTCTTAGCAAAACGCTAGTTGTGCCAATTGGCCTCGATTTCGCCTAAGAGCGTGGTCCCCTGCCCCCTGCCCCACCTACTCTATCATTACAATATTGGGTTAAGATGGAAGGAGTACTCAAGTTATGCTGAAGTCCACTTAATGTTGTTCTTGTTTCTAATGTGTGCTATCACTGCTTTCTCCCAACCAGATTTCTAGCAACTATCTAATCTAAACCCCCCCCACCCTCCGTCCCTTCCCTCCTTTGCAGCTGTCAAAGAGTTGTCTTCTATACAAAAGTCTGTTTTTGAGATCTTATCGTAAAGGTCTCATACAATATTTGTCCTTTTGTTGCTACTTTCACTCAACATAATGTCTTCCAGTTGAATCCAGGTTAGGAGATGTTTCCTGGAATCATCGTTATTCTTTATCAATCCGTAGTGCTCCATTGAGTATATGTACCATAGTTTACCTATCCATTCTTCTGTTGTTGGGCATCTGGGTTGATTCCATCTTTTTGCTGTCGTGGACTGTGCTGCGATAAACATTCGCGTGCATGTGTCCATTGGTGTGAAAGGACTTGATTCTGTAGGATAAATTCCAAGTAGTGGAATGACTGGGTCAAAGGGTATATCGATATCCATTTTTTTAAGGAAGTGCCGGATTGCTTTCCAAAGAGGCTGGACCATTTTGCAACCCCACCAACAGTGTAGGAGGGTTCCATTTTCTCCACAGCCTCTCCAGCATTTGTTGTTTTGTGTTTTCTGGAACATGGCCAATCTTGTTGGGGTGAGATAGTATCTCATTGTCGTCTTGATTTGAATTTCTTTAATAACTAAAGATCGTGAACTTGTCTGCATGTGGTTTTTTGGCTGTCTGGATCTCCTCTTTAGTGAAATGTCTGTCCATCTCCTTTGCCCATTGCTTAATTGGATGGTTTATCTTCTTCTTATTGATATTTTGTAGTATCTTATAGATTATGGAGATCAGGCATCAGTCTGGCATAGAGTTGCCAAATATTTTTTCCCATTCTGTGGGTGTTCTTTGAATTCTGTTAATAAAGTCTTTGTATGAGCAAAAGTGTTTGATTATTAATAGTTCCCATTTATCTATTTTCTCTTCTGTTGATTGTGGTTTCTTTGACAGATTTTGGAGTCTGTCCTGATTGTGTATTAAAACTTCCATTGTTGTTCCTACCTTTTCTCGGATGAGCTTTATTGTTTTAGGTTTGATATTTAGGTCTTTTATCCACTTGGAGTTGGTTTTTGTATAAGGTGTAAGATATGGATCTTGATTCAGTGTACTGCAGATGGATAACCAATTTTGCCAGCACCATTTGTTGAAGAGACTGTTTTTACCCCAGTTAAATGTCTTAGGGCCTTTGTCGAATATCAACTGTTCATAGGCAGATGCTGTCATCTCTGGGGTCTCAATTCTGTTCCACTGATCCATCTGTCTGTTCTTGTACCAGTACCAGGCTGTTTTGACCACTGTGGCAGTGTAGTATGTTCTAAGGTCGGGTAATGAGAGGCCTCCCAGTGTGTTCTTCTTCTTTAGTAGCACCTTACTTATCTGGGGCTTCTTCCCTTTCCAAACAAAATTGGTGATTTGTTTCTCCATTTCATTAAAAAATGATGCTGGAACTTGTATTGGGATTGCATTATTTAAATAAATTGCTTTGGGTAAAATAGAAATTTTCACAATGTTAAGTCTTCCTATCCATGAGCAGGGTAGGTTTTTCCATTTATCTAAGTCCCTCTTAGTTTCTTGTAGTAAGGGCTTGTAGTTCTCTTTGTAAAAATCTGTTGTTTCTCTGGTTAGATTAATTCCTAGGTACTTTATCTTCTTAGGGGCTATCGTAAATGGTATTGATTTGATAGTTTCTTTCTTAACAGTCTCCTTGTTGGTATAAAGGAATCCTACTGATTTATTTATGTTTATCTTGTATCCTGAGACTTTGCCGAACTCTTCTATCAGTTTGAGTAGCTTACTTATAGATTCCTTGGGGTTCTCTGCATATACAATCATATCATCTGCAAACAGGGAGATTTTATCTTCCTCTTTGCTGATGCAGATGCCCTTTATTTCTTGGTCTTGTCTAATTGCTCTGGCTAGGACTTCTAGCACAATGTTGAATAGGAGAGATGAGAGTGGGTATCCTTGTCTAGTTACTGATCTCAAGGGAGCGTCTTTCAGTCTCCATTCAGGATGATATGGGCAATTGGCTTTGTAGAAATGGCCCTTATTGTGTTAAGGAATTTGCCGTCTGTACCCATTTTGCTAAGAGTTTTTAGCATGAATGGGTGTTGGACTTTATCAAATGCCTTTTCTGCATCAGTGGACAAAATCAGGTGATCCTTGTCTTTTGTGTTATTCATGTGGTTAATCACATTGATTGTTTTTCTGATGTTGAACCAGCCTTGCATCCGTGGTATGAATCCCACTTGGTCATGATGGATTATTTTCTTGATATGTTGTTGTATTCTATTGGCAAGAATTTTGTTGAAGATTTTTGCATCTATATTCATGAATGATATCAGTCTGTAGTTCTCTTTCTTTGTTGGGACTTTTCTTGGCTTAGGTATCAGGGTTATGCTGGCTTCATAGAATGAGTTTGGGAGTACTCCATCCCTTTCTATACTATGAAATAGTCTCAGTAGTGTTGGAGATAACTCTTCTCTAAATGTTTGGTAGAATTCTGCCGTGAAGCCATCTGGGCCCGGACTTTTTTTGGTTGGCAGTGTTTTGATGACATTTTCAATCTCTTCTTTTGTGATGGGTTTATTAAATTGTTCTGCTTCACGTTGTGATAATTTGGGTAGGTGGTATGAGTCAAGGCATTGGTCCATTTCCCCTAGGTTTTCAAATTTGTTACAGTACAGTCTTTCATAGTATTCTGTTATGATATTTTTGATTTCTGTTGCATCTGTGGTGACAACGCCCCTCTCATTTCTAATTTGAGTTATTTGTTTCCTTTCCTGCTTTTCTTTAGTAAGTTTAGCCAGTGGTTTGTCAATTTTGTTGGTCTTTTCAAAAAACCAGCTTTTGGTCTTTTCAATTTTTTCAATTGTTTTTCTATTCTCTAATTCATTTAGCTCTGCTCTAATCTTTATGATCTCGTTCTTCTGGTGCCTGAGGGGTTCCTCTGTTGTTCTCTTTCTACTTGTTCAAGCTGTAGGGTTAGTTCCTTGATTTGGTTTCTTTATTCCTTCCAGATGTGTGCATTTATGGAGATAAACAGGCCTCTGAGCGCTGCTTTGGCTGTATCCCATAGGTTATGGTAGAAGTGTTTTCATTCTCATTGGAAGCCATGAATTTCTTTATTTCATCCTTGATTTCCTCTGTAACCCATGTTTTTTTGAGCAAGATGTTGTTCAGTTTCCAAGAGTTCCACTTTCTATCTATGTTTTTTTCTGCTATTAATTTCAACTTTTATGGCTTTATGATCTCAGAAGATACTTCGTAGTAATTCAATGGTATGGATTTTGTTGAGCATTGCATTATGGCCTATCACATGGTCAATTCTGGAGAATGTTCCACGTGCACTGGAGAAGAAGGTATAGTTGTCTGCTGATGGGTGGAAAGTTCTGTATATATCAATGAGGTTTAGTTGGTTAATTGTGTCAATGAGGTCTTCTGTATCTTTACTGAGCTTTTTTCTAGATGATCTGTCTAGTAATGGGAGTGGAGTGTTAAAGTCTCCCACTATTATGATGGAGTCATCTAACTCTCTTCTGAGTGTAGTCAGTGTTTCTTCAACATATTTAGGTGCTCTGATATTGCCAAAGCCAAGTGCTCTGCTATGAGGTACATAAATATTTAATATAGTTAAGTCTTGCTTGTGTACTGAACCTTTCAGCAATAAATAGTGTCCATCTTTGTCCACGATGGTGAATTTGACATTAAAATTGATTTTGTCTGAGATTAGAATTGCCACCCCTGCTCTTCTTTGTTCATTGTTAGCTTGATATATATTCTTCCATCTGTTAATTTTCAGTTCGTTCCTATCTTTAGGTCTCAAGTGAGTTTCTTGTAGACAACATATGGATGTGCATGTCTTTTGATCCAAGATGACACTCGGTGTCTCTTTACTGGAGCATTCAGTCCATTCACATTCAATGTAATTATTGATAGGTATATGTTCAGTGCTGCCATTGTGGTATGTTTATTTTTATGTTGATGTTTTCTCTGTTGTTCTTATTAGTCTGTTCTGGAGCATTCTTTTTTGTGAGTTGATTTTTCACCTTTTTCAGAGCTGGTTTTGTAGTTGTTGAGACTCGTGTGTTAGATTTCTTGAAATGGTATGATACATCTTTGTTGTGCTTTATAGCTATCCCTGTGATCCCCCTTAATAAACTGTATATAACCCAATTTTAATTACTACCAGTCTTGTCATCTTTCTCTCCATCTGGAAGGACTATAATAACTGTAGTACATCCCTCTTTTTATTATGATGACACTGTAGTTTTCATGATGATCACTGGATTGCTTCTTTCCAAATCAGAGCTGTGATTTACTTTGGAGCCTTCCCTAAATGAGTATTGAGTAGTGTGTCGTTCTAAAATATAAAGTTAGTGGTTTCATTCTTCTAAGCCAGAGCCAAGAGCTTCTTTCAGTATTTATTGTAGTTTGGGTTTGGTTTTCACAAAGTCTCTGAGTTTCTGTTTATCTGGGAATGTCTTAATTTCATTTTCATATTTGAAAGATAGTTTTGCAGGATATATAATTCTTGGTTGGAAGTTCTTCTCCTTCAAGGCTTTGAATGTGTCATGCCACTGTCTCCGTGCCAGCATGGTTTCTGCTGAGAAATCTGAAGAGAGCCTACAGAGTTTCCCTCTGAATGTTAGCTTTGCTTTTAGTCTTGCTGCCTTTGAGAGTTGCTGCTTATGTTTCATTTTGTTAAGCTTGATCATAATGTGTCTTGGAGTCTTTCTTTTGAGATCTATATTGGGTGGCATACGATATGCATCTGAGATGTCTATATTCTCTTCCTTCATGATTTCTGGGAAGTTTTCTGTTGACAGCTCAGCAATGATACTCTCTGTGTTCTCAGATGTCTCACCCTGTTCAGGGACTCCAATTAATCAAAGGTTGTTCCTCTTAATAGAGTCCCACATGCTTGTTAATGTTTCTTCATTTTTCTTGTTTCTTTTTTCTGATTACTGCTCATAGACGCTGGCATCAGTAGCTCTATCTTCCAAGTAAGAAATTCTTTTTTCTATTTGTTCCATTCTGTTTTCTTGGCTTTGCATGGAAGTTTTTATGTCTTTGATTTTCTTCTTGATCTGTTGGATTTCAGAGTACTGGTGTTCCATCAGATCAAACTGCTTGCTTAATTTTTCATTTTGTTTTCCTGCATTTTGTATAAGGTCTAAAAGGGCTCTGTATATAGTCAATTTGTATTCACTTTCTGATGAACTCCTTGGTTGCTTTGTTTGGGAGCCTTCTCAAGCCATGGATGATTTGTTGTATGCCACATTTGTCTGTTGATTTTTGGGTTCCATGTGAGTATGTAGAGGCTGGAAGAGGTACTGTGAGGATGGATTGCAAATGTTTCTCTAGGCTGTCTTAAAATGTAAAGCAAAAGGTATCTGACCAGTTCACAAGTCAGTTAGGTTTTCAGGTGTAGAGGTCCCTCTTCTCAACCGACAAAGTAAGCACCACTATATCCAACCTCAGATGATAATAAACTAGTTCAGAATACAGCAATGCTACTGCCCTGTTGGCCTCTGCTGACAGGGCCTAGCCTTAGGTGACACTGCGTCGAGTACTGCTTTTCTGATAGAAAAGTGCTCTCCTGTAGGCAGGCTCTGGCTCCCAAGCTAAGAATTGGGTCCAAGTGCGGTCACCGTATCCAAGGTGGCATCCTCCACACAGGCAGCAGACAGAGGGGCTAAAGGTGCTGAGAGGTAGTGATTCCTCTGCTTCTGTTGCAAGGCCCCGAAGGTAGCTGGCCTTCGATAAATTACTGCATTTCTGTCAGAGAAGCGTTGTCTTGTTTGCATGAGCTGGCTACCAGGCTAAGAATGTAGTCCCGCTAAAATCTTGGTACCAGCATGGCATCCCGCACACTGACTGCGAAATTCCATACAAACCCGGCTGCCGCAGATATAAAACAAAAGGCTCAAAGTGTCTAGATTAACAGAGTCTTAAGCTTGGCTCTCAGATTACGGGAATTTCGCCTGCCTGTCTCCCTAGAAGCTCCTCTGAGTCTAGCTGCTAGGCAAGACCCAGCTCCACCCACCTGCCAAGACAGAGGTAAAAAAAAAGTCAAAATGGTGCGTTTACTTTCCGTCCGTGAGAGCCATGGCAAGCCAGGAGTGGGAGTCAGTGAAAGAGTGGAGGGTTTTCACTCAGTGGTATGAAGTCCCAATTAACAGCTCTGTACCATGTCCTGAGGCTGATTAGGTGATCAGAAGGCTCTGTTTGATTATCAGTTCAGGTCTTGGTTTCCAGAGAGATAGAAGGAGACGTGTGCTTAGTTCCCCACCTTGACTCCGCCCCTCTAAAATGAAATTCTTGACAGCTTCAGTCTTTTCTCCATTTATTATGGTCCTGCTTATTGGTCCAGTTGTGAGGATTTTTGTTTTATATATGTTGAGGTGTAGTTCATGCTGATGTCTGTAGCCTTGGATCTTCATCTGAAGTGCTTCAAGTTTTCTTAGCTTTCAGCAGTCAAGGTCGTTATCATCTACTTGTTGCAGGTTGTTACCGATTCAGCCTCCAATCCTAGTGCCTAATTCTTCTTGATATATTCCAGTGTCTTGGATCATTTGCTCAGCACCCAGATTGACTGAGTGTGGGGGAAGGTAAAACCCTGGGCCACAGTTCTCTTGATCTTAAACCAGAGAAAGAAGTGTCGCTTTGTTTTGTGTGAGTGACTGCCTCTTGGTCTATGCACAAGTTTCACATGAGCACAATCAAGTGTTCTGGGATTCCTCATCTTCTCAAAGTTATCTGCAGTTTGTTATGATCCACACGATTTATTTCCTTTGCATAGTCGTTAAAACACAGGTATACATCTTTCTAGCAGGCAAGTGGTAGAGTATAACATAGACATGTTATGAGTCATGGATGGATTCTTGGTAATGATTCTGAGCTTGAAGGCAAAGAAAGCATAGCAGTTGTGAAAAAGTGTGCAAGCAGTGAGAGCACTGTGTTCCTGATACCGTAAGCAGTTTATTGTTGGAAGCATATATGGAAAAGCAGACAGAAATGACACGGAAGTAGTTGGCAGTGCCAGGCCTTAGAAGGCTTCTTGTGTCTTGCTCGAGTTTGGATTTTGAAGATGAAGAAGTGACTCCAGATGATGTTAGATAGAAAGTGACAAAGAACACTCATTGTGGAAAGATTATACTGGCTTCGGTATTGACATAGGAATAGTGCATCCTCTAGCAAATTAGAGAGACACAGTCCTCCTGAAAGAGGTCAGGGTGGCCAAAGATTGTGGTTTTGAAACAAAATCTGCAAATCTGGATTTTCATGGACATCTGTTAAAGAACCATGGCAACTAATTAAAAGTAAAATCATGCAACGTGTAGATTATGTATGAGCCAATTTTCTACGCCACCCACAAAGTGTCTTCTGGGAGGAAACAATTCATATCTTACACTCTGATCTACATCAGATCACTGTTCTGGACATTTTAATTGTTCTTTGTTGCTGGGGAAATTCACACTAATTGACTTTGCTTTTCACTCTGTATGAGTGGAGTTAATGGCAGCTTCAGAGTTCGTTCCCTCTAGTCTTCCTACCTGCAGCAGCTTCGTCCTGTTTTTCCCCAACACACAGAACTTCATTGCAGAAATGTGTCTTCTTTGCTCCATCTCCATTCCTTGTTTCTGTCTTTTGTCATGGGCTCTGTAACCAAGTGCTGCTGCTGTAAGCCTTGCCTCGATTCTTACTCCCTCTGAGACTTCTGATGTTCCACCGGCTGTTTCTCTCATCTCTCATTCTTCATCTACTTTTCTTATTTTCTCTCAGTCTCCCAGGTAGCTGTGTTTCTATACCAACCTCCTTGTGATGGGCATGACAGTCATTCAGAACTGAACCTTCCATGATTTCTGGTTGATGAGCTAATGATCATAAGTTGATGGATGATCTCCATATTTCAGCAGTTTGTTTTTATATTGCAAAGACTAGAGCATGGTGATAAAGAGCTCACACTTTGTGGCCGAACTGCTTTACTTTGTTCTGTGTCTAATGCCTTTTAGTTGTTTAACTTGTACATGTTGTTTAAATGGTCTAAGTATCAGTGTTTCCCATTTGCAAAATGGAAATGTTAATGACAACGACTTTAAAGGGCTTTATTCGGTGCCAACATCATTAATTCATGTAAAGAATTTATCACACTGCTGGGAACCAGGTAAAAGTTCAGCAAATATTGCATTGTAGTTTCATTATTAAAGCTTTTCCTTACAATGAAAAGGAGGAGTGCATTGTGACTGGGCAAGAAGAGCAGAAAGAGCTGCAGATAGTCAGGGAAGAACGTAAGAAAAAAAGATTTTCCTCTTTCTTCATAATTAGTATGTTTTGAGATTTACAGCTATTCTAGAAGCTTGAGGACACTAAAAGACTTCAGGATAAATTTGATCTTCCAATTTATGCATTTTTTGTTGTTGTTGTTGTTCTTTACTGAGAGATGCTGATGGGATTGATTTTTATCTTACATAATATTTGGATCTGTGTAATAGCAACCTATGTAAAAGTGGATTCCATAGTGATCAGCAAAACTAGAGGTGGAATTTGTCACTCCTGCACTGAGAGTCAAGAAGGTAACTTCGCCTTGCAGAGAGAGCTGCTGGCCTTGGTTAAGTCCTACCTAATATAGATAAGTATATGCGGAAATTGCACCAAATCTATGCTTCTCAAACCAGGATGCCCATAGCCCAGGATTTCAGTGAGTTGCAACTATGAGAGTTTAAGCAAACCCATAGTGTTAACCTGCCTCCCCTTATGGTACAGCACCATTTTTACTCAAATATTTGGAGAAAGGCAAATATTTGAATAATAATAGTAAGATAAACATTATCAAATTTTCAAACCAAATATGTGACCTGCAAGAGATTTGGAATTAATGCCTTGGTGGACTGGATTGGTTCCTTAGGTCCGCTGGTAGTGTGTTCCAAACCTCTAGAAATGCTTTGATGCGGAAAGTTCTGAAAGTCTCCAGCCGCTAGGGCTATAAGTACTTGATTTCAGAATGCTTGTGTTTCTTGATGTCTGTTTTTATACACCTTCATTAATCTCAATCAGATCCCTGATTCTCGGCAAATAAATACAATATTTGTGTAAGACAAAATTAGTGTTTAGGAGATGTTGTTTATGTGCATATACAGTTTACCTACATTTCAGGACAGTGAAAATGTGAGGGTGAGTAGATACTTTGGAGGATTTCTTAAAACTCATCTCTTTTTGCTTAAAAAAAAATCCAGTTAAGTGAGTTTACCCATAAAAGCATATTATTATCTTGACTGTACCATTGTACATTTTTAATGATGAACTAGTATTCATTTTTCACCAATACTTTAGGGAAATACTAGTGCCATTACTTTTTTTATAATTGCAGCTTCAATTACCAAGTTTTGCTTTAAGCTGTTAACAATCAAGGTAAATGAACAGTGATGATCTCCTTTTTCAGAGTATTTGAATGTTTCTAGTCAGTTCTCATAAAAAGCATGCAAGTAGACTTCTGGATTCTGATCTATCAATCTACATTATTTTTAATTACTTTCAGGATCCTAAGAAAGGTTTCAACAGACTCTCGTTATAAACTTCTACTTTATAGTGTTTGTAAATTATCATACTAAGAGGAATCTGTAAGCATGTTAGTAAGAGATTAAATTTGTTTTGATACACCTTCATTAATCTCAGTCAGATCCATGTTTCCTCTTAAAAATTGTTTTTTATTTCAAGTAGAAAATACCAGAATAACACTGCTAACTTTCAAAAAAACAACCAAAAAACTGTGGCACCCTGGTGCACAGTGGTTAAGAGCTGTGACTGCTAACCAAAATGTCAGCTGGTCAACTCAGTGGCAATGGGTAATGGGTATGCTGGTATAGTTTTTTATAGAACAAATAAGTAAGAAGATTTATCTCTTGGGAAAAAAAAATCTTAGCATATTTGTATAACTTTTTGCATGAGAAACCCCATTGCCATTGAGTCAATTCCCATTCTTAGTGCACTTATAGAAGTAGCCATGCCCCACAGGGTTTTGAAGGGGCACCTGGTGGATTCAAACTGCTGACCTTCTAGTTAGCGTCTGTAGCTCTCAACCACTGGGCTATCAGAGACAGCACAAATGTAAGTCCTTTCCCAGTGGCCATATCACCACTGACTTGGAAACAATTGTTTTCTGACATCAAAAACTTATGTGACCAGATTTGTTAATCACACAATTCCAGAACAGTCATTTCCTTTCAATTCTTCACTATCACTTTATATGCTGTTATGAATGTGTCCCATGATTCTTAGGTCTTCATATGCAGTGTATAATTTTGGATCATTTTAAATATTTTGGTTCTAAAAGAATAAGACTTCTGAAAAGTGTATTTTTACTACTACTGATTTTTAAATATGTCTATTCTCTAGACTCCTACCTACCAGAAAATAATATATGCCATTTAAGATACTATCAAAATGAAGTGAGAAGACATATGTAGAAAGATCTGTAACTTGTTGCATAAACATGTGGTTATCACTGCCTAACTCTGTCCTTGATCAGTTGTGTCTCTGCGTGTGCAGACATAAACTTTATATGCCTAGAAACATTTCCCACGCAGCACAGAGATTTTACCTGTGTAAGTTGTGTGTTTAATTGCTAAAGAGATGGCATTTGTCCTAATGAGCTCACATGTATAGGTTGCTTTCCCTTCCTGGTTAATACACACCTGCTTTAGAATGAGGATAATGTGTTTTCTTCCTGCAAATAAATTTCTCTATGTGGCTTGGACCACTGAAAAGTGATTTTTCTACATTAGTGGTTTTGAATGTTTTGTCCATTTGCCTGATAAATGGAGCAGAGCATTTTAGGCTAGGTACACTAGTTTTGCAAATGCATTTACACCCTTGTGTCTCCACCTGGGATTCCCATTATTAAAAATGCTAAAAAGTTTATTTCTTAAGCAGGAATTTTGGGAGAATACGTAGGTGGATCAAACTGTAGTCTCTATGCTGAGTTATTCATTGACTATTGAAACACCTCCTCCAACTTGAAAAATATTTGGAAGAAAGAATATTAATTATTTTACAAATAAGATAATATGAAGGCAGGCAGAACCTGGTTGGAGATAAAGGTCAGTAGCCATCTGTTTCCCAGGCTTATTTAGCAGAGCAGAAGGTGTGGTATGTCATGCCCAAGCTGTTTTCAAATGAATGATAACAGAAGAAAGTGAAATCATTTGGAAAGTGAATTTTTTGTTAGCATTGAAATTTAGCCTTGGAGCAAAGTACTAACCAAGATAAACAAATAATACGTTCATTTGACTCAGAGTTATTTTACAGAATTTGTGAAGTTACACAGCTCCATAGCCTGTGTTATTTATTATACATTCGTCTTGTGAAACAAACTGTAGCAAAGACAAGTATTACAGGATGGAGATTTGAGCTTTGCCCAGGCAACATTATACAGATTTGTGAATGAGTAGCTGGTAGTTCACATAGGAATTTTGTCTCCTTGTTCCTTAAATGACTTAATTATTTCTTGTTTATTGCTATTGTTAATTTTTATTATGTGTACACATGTGTATTTTTGGAATTTTTGTGAGAAACTAAATGGGTAGTACTTTGAAGCCCTGATGTCAGCAGGCAAGGCAACCTTCCTGAAGGTTCCAGGTGAGTGAGGGCCCTAAAGCAATAAAACCTGTAAACATGACGATTCTTTTTAGCTGCATCAACTCTTTTTGGTATTCCCACAGCCAATCTCAATTTTCTCTTTTTATAACAACTCTGTAAGGGATTTCACCAGAGCAGACAGGCATGAAATTAATTTTCCATAGAACTTTACTGAAGCTGGGAAACTTGCTGGTCAGTAATACTGGTATAACTTCTGCTGCTGGCTTGGCTGTTTCATTTCCTTCTTTTTAATGGCAGTGAATTTATCTGACTTGCTTCTACAAAGTATGTCATATGCAAAAGGTTTAAGGGAGGGAATACTTTTTTATATTGAATCTCTTAACTCCTAACTGTTAGCAAGACTCATATTAGCATAAGACTGTTTTTTCTTGTCATTGGGAAGACAATATCATGATTGGTCTGGGCTCCGGCCTCAGCCAGCATACAAAATGTTGAGAGAAAGTTGTACCACTTATCTAAAGGGCCAAATCTCTTTTTATACTTCAGTGGTGGCATGGTTTTGTTTGTGTTTTGAAAAAGCAAATCAAACTTATTTCTTCCTTTATGTTAATCTGAAAATATTTTGTGTGTCTTGACAATGCGCTACCAAAAACCAAACCCAGTGCCATCAAGTTGGCAACCTAATAGATATCTTAAAAACCATATGTTGCTGTCTAGTCGATTCCAACTCATAGCACCCCATAGGACAGAGTAGAACCAGCCCACTGGGTTTCCAGAGAGCACCTGGTGGGTTGAACTGCCATCCTTTGGGTTAGCAGCCAAGATCTTGAGTACTGCCTCACCAGGGCTCCGAAAGATCTCAGACTTAATTGGCATGTCAATTTTTTTCAGGAACTACATGATAATTGTTTTCGGGTATGAGTTTTTGATTAATAGGAAAGGATATCCTCAATGTTATGGATCTAAGAATTTCCAGTCTTAGTTCTTTTCAGTTCTCAGAGAAACTTTTGAAGTATTACAAATCCTGGGGTATTTTGCTAAGAGCAATTCTCTGTTCAGCAGACCTGGTCAGGGTAGAGGTTTCTAGAGACTGTTGACCTAAATGGTCCTTGCACTGCCTGGTTCCTTAGGTGACTTTCCTTATAAAGAACCTCTGCCAAAGACATCACTTCTTTGTCTTGAAAGGTCCAGCTTGGTTCTCCTCTTTGCACCTGGAGGCATCACCAGGGATGTGAGGCCCTGCTGAGTTTGTCATTCCCTGCTGGTAACATTGAAGGGGAAAAATTGCTTCCTTTAGTTTCTGAGAGGAGTATGTTTTGTAAGTGGTTTTCTTTCTAGTGAGTGAAGTTTTTGCAGATGTACTAAATCTCTTGATTGTCCTCTTTGACAGACAGGTAAATGGACTTATTGCTTGCTATTTTGCTACTCAAATTTATTTGGGAGTCGATGGCGTAGGCAGCTGAGAATAGAAGAAGGTAAACTCTCTGAAAGGGTTGTACCAGGTGGAAAGCAGCAGAAAGGAAAATGCCTCCAACCTCCCCGCCAGAACCTACCCAAAGTTTGTAACAGCTGTGGACCTTTTAATAAATATTTATAAAACAAGCAGGAAATTAATCTTCCATAGACGTTGATTGATGCTGGGAAATACACTAGGCAGCAATATTGGTATAAGCCTTGTATTTCGTGTTCTTCTTTTTAATTGTGGTGAATTTTATCAGCAGCAGTTGCACAAAGTATTTAACATGCAAAAAGTTTAAAGGAAGGAATGTGATTTTCATATTTAATCTTTAAATTTTAGCAAGATTTTAAGTGCAAGGGAAAGTTAAACAAACAAACAAAAACCCACTGCCATCAAGTTGATTCTGACTTGCAGTGACCCCATAGGACAGAATACAGCTGCTCCATAGAGTTTCCAAGGAGGACCTGGCAGATTCGAACTGTCAACCTTTTGGTTAGCAGTTGTAGGACTTAACCGCTATACCACCAGGGTTAAGAGACAGCGAAACAAGAAAACTAAAACATAGTAGTGGTTACCTCCTTAAAAAACTCATGAATGAAACAACAGCAGAACTTTGTCATGGAATTGATAGTGACTCATGACAACCTCATGTGTCTGAGAATAGAATTTTCTCAGCTATACTCTTTACAGAAGCAGATCCCCAGGCTTATTCTTCCATGGAGCCACTGAGTAAGTTTGAATAGTTAACTTATAGGTTAATAGTCAAGGACAAACCTTTTGTGCCACCCAGGAACCTCAAGGAGCTCAGAGATGTCTTTAGAGAAAGAAACAACTGTTCAGAGGCATTTAAACCAAAAGTGTGAAACAATATGGGATTACAATAGTAAGTGACCACTTATTGAATGTTTTAAATGTATGAGGTCACTGTATGGGGACCATTGTAAAGCCGAAGGACAGGAGAATTGACCAGTTGGCCCAAAGGTGTGCCGCTAGGTCTCAGTGAGCAGGGATTTTGAACCTTGGAAAACCTGGCTCGGCTATCAGTGTGCTTGACTGTAATGCTACAACTTTCCCTCTCCTCCACGATGCGTAGCAGCAGTTCTTTAAGAAGGAAACCCCAAACCAAGCCCTTTGCTGTCAAGTCGATTCCAAGTCATAGCGACCCTATAGGACAGAGTAGAACTGCTCTATAGTGTTTCCAAGGAGCACCTGGCAGAATTGAACTGCTGACCTTGTGGTTAGCAGACATAGGACTGCAGCACCAGAGTTTCCTCTTAAAGAAGCAGACTTGATTAATGCCATCTGACTGCATTACTGAGAAGGATTCACAGTGAAATTGAGTCCTAAGCAGAGGTTTGAAAAGTGAATAGTTGCTATAAGGAGGTAGGTAGAACAAATGCTGAGGCAGTGATGGTGTCTTCCTTCAGACAGAGAAGCTGATTGATACAAGTGAAAGGAAGTTTGGCTTTTTAAAAATCATAAAATTTAAGAGCAAGAAGAGTTAAGGGGTTAACGTTAGAGAAAGAGTCATCAAAGGGTCACACACACGTACACATACACCCTGCTGCCCTCAACTGATTTCCAGCTTGTAACAACCCTATGGAAACCCTGGTGGTGTGGTGGTTAAGTGCTACGTCTGCTAACCAAAAGGCCAGCAGTTCCAATCTACCAGGCACTCCTTGGAAACTCTGTGGGACAGTTCTGCTGTGTCCATAGAGTCACCGTGATATGGAATTGACTGGACGGCAGTGGGTCCAAAGAGTTTCCAAGGCTATTAGTGTTTATAGAGGCAGGATGCCACCTGTGTCTCCCACGAAGCTCTGATCTTTGGTAGCAGCCAAGCACTTTAACCACTACACCACCAGGGGATCCCTGCAAGGTCGCAAAGTCATAGACAGTAGAAGAAGATTCGAATGTGGATTATGGGGAGTGTGTCACCTGGGGTTTAAACCAATGAAACAGAAAAGATTTCAAGTGTTTACAGCAGTAGTAATTCAGTCTGGGAATTGGTCACACTGATAGTGGGGGAGTTGAGACGCAAACAGGAGATTGTAAGGTAAATGGGTTATTAACCATAGCAGGAATCCACAACCAGCCCTTCACTGAGGCACAAAGAAGGAAGTGGTATTATAGGACCCCAAAGGCTAGAATTCCTAAAGGAAGCTGGATCCCTTTGAGTGTGACTTGCCAGAGCTGGGGGAAGATCACACTGTGGCCAGAAATACTGCTGAGTCATTGGGAGAAGAGTGGCGAGGAGAAACTACCCTAGTTTTTCCTACTATGTCTCCCAATAACCAATCAACAAAAGCCTTTGAAATATAGTGGCTAGGGTCAGCCTCTCCCCATCTCATATAATTCAAACCTGGAGGAAGGAATGATTCTGAGAGGGTGAAAGGGCACAGGGCATCAAAGTAGGAGAACGGTTTCCCAGCAGGACTGTAATAGGCTAAAGAATCTGCTGGCTACAATTTGGAAGATACGTAGATTTAAGTACAGAGAATAGTGGAGTCACAGAGTTCAGCTTGAATGCTGTTGTATGTGGCAGGGTTTAATAAGGTCGGGAATTAAATTACGGATTGAGGGGATGGATGAGTTACTCTCCTTATGACTTCATTATAGGAAAGGGTTTCATAAACAAGACACAAATATTACTAATCATAAATGGAAATATGATAAATGCAATTATATTGAAATTCGACATCCCATTTATCAAGACAGTGTAAAAATCCAAATATGAAATTTCCAGTCTAAAGAAGAGACTTGCAACATATAATCAATGAAGCGTTAGTTCTGAGAATAACACTGCTACAAAGCAATCAAAAAAAGCAAAGCCACCAAACAGAAGACTTATCAGAAGACATGAACTTGCATTACACAGAGCAGAAAATCTGAATGACTAATAAGCACACTAAAAAGATGCTCAATTTTAGTAAACAGGAAAATGCAGATTAAAACTACAGTGTGACTGAATTCACACTAACTGCACTGGCAAAAAAGGCAAATGATACCAAATGCAGTGAGGACATAGAATAATAAATAACTCATATACATTAATTCTGGGCTTCTCAGTTGGCGTACTCACTTAAGAAAGCATTGTGGTCTTACTTTGTAAAGGTAGACCTCTTCATTTCTTTTCCCACCCAGGTGAAAAATTTCATCTCTAGGTATCTACCCAAACAATAGTCTTGTGTATGTGCAACAAGATATTTGTAAATCAACGGACATCATTTGTAAAGGAAAATTAAAAGCAAAGATAAAATAGTCAGAAGCTATTTCAAAGCACATGCTTAGGAGAGTAGATGGATGCATTGTGTTCTATTCATACAATGTATTATAGATATAATCAGTAAAAATCAAAATCAATTAGTTATAATTCACCTGCAAATATGGTCAAATCTCAAAAATATAAAGGTAAATAAAGAAATCACAGAAGTATATTTGTAGTATATTACTGTTTACAAAGCCTAGAAATATGTATAAACTGAATAATGTTCAAAAATATATAGATATATAATCACTTGAGGGACTTCGTCTTTTTTTTTTGTATCTTAAGTTTGTTGGGGAAACACTGGTTGCATAGTAGTTAAGTGCTATAGTAGCTAACCAAAAAAGCTTGGCAGTTGGAATCTGCCAGGTGCTTCTTGGCAACTCTGTGGGCATTTCTACTCTGTCCTGTAGGGTTGCTCTGAGTCAGAATCAATTCGACAGCAAAGGGTTTGGGTTTTTGTCTGGTAGAAACATAGGCTTTATGTTATCTGATATTCTCTTTTGTTTTGTACTTCTACAATATTTCATACTAAAAAAGCAAGTTTAACGAATAAAGAAAGGAGTTAAAACCTCTTTGAAATGTAAAAGGCAAAGATGTCACTTTGTGGACTAAGATTTGCCATTGCATTTTCAGTCGCCTCATATGCATCCAAGAGATGGACAGTGAATAAGCAAGACTGAAAAAGAATGAATGAATCTGAGTTACGATGGTGGATGGTATTGAATGAGGCAATTGCTGGGTTACAAATCCAATGCGTTTTAACATTCATGGGCAAGTATGAGTTGTCCACTAGTCAGAATTTCCTAAGTCAGAGACTGCCTGTATGCAACAGCATGGATTGCCTGAAGAACGAACTATTTTTTCTTGGAAGAAGTACGGCCAGAGTGCTCCTTGGAAGCAAGGATGGCAAGACTGCATCTCATGACCTTTGGCCATGTTATCAGAAAGGACCAGTCCCTGGAGAAGGGCGTCATGTGTGGTAGGGGGTCAGCCAAAGTGAAGAAGACACTCAGTATGAGACGGACTGACAGAGTGGCGGTGACAAGGAGCTCAAACAAAGTGATGACTGGGAGTGTGATACAGGACCCAACAGCATTCCTTCTGTTTTACGCAGAGTCACTTTGAGTCGGAACCGTCTGACAACACCTAACAACAGCAACAAAAGTGTATAACCAGCAGAATCAGTGTCCTAGAAGGCTGGGAATGGGGAATTTCTGTTTCATGGAGTGTTCTGTATTTCAGGGTGTAGAATTCGTAAGTTTCTAGTATACAGGGAACCAGAACTTTCCCTCCAATGAAGTACAAGCTCCTTAATGAAAACAAGATTCTTTAGGATGTGTTTTGCTTTTTACCATTCTGTTCCCCTGTGCACTAACAAAGCTTTAGAGCTTGTGTATGGATTAGAATGATGGAGATGTTAAAGAGAAATTAAATAATACCTCCTTCTATTCTGGGGAAACCTTTAATCGTGTAGTGATTAAGAGTTCAGCTGCTAATCAAAAGATCAGCAGTCTGAATCCGCCAGACACCCCCTGAAAACCCTATGGGGGCCGTTCTATTCTGTTCTGTCCTGTAGGGTCTTTATGAGTTGGAATCAGTTTGACAGCAATGAGTTTTGTTGTGGCTTTTTTTATTTTTCCATTCTGTATTGGGAAAAACATTCCCCATAATGGATAGGAAGAATGTAGACAAATTAGACTGGCTCTCATTCTAGCTTTGCCATTCATCAGATGAATAACATTAAATAATTCACTTGGGTTCTTTGAATAACCAGTTTCCTTAATTGCTGAATGAAGACATGGGACCAGAAGTTCCCTTCCAGCTTAAAATTCTAAGTCTGTGATGTCACTGAAGAGATGAATTCATCTCCTGCGGACCTTTCTGTTTTGATGCACATAAATAGTAGTCTCTGTTTCTGAAGTCCCCAGTCACAGTTTGTCTTTGATTTTGCATAACTCATCACAAAGAGATTTTTTGCTAAAATATACTACCTCCAATTGCTATCTAGCAAAATGATGGTTTACCGTCGTTTCTCAGCTGTCAACCTGGACTTTGTGTGTCCTTGAAGTAGTGCTTCAACTGCCTTCTTGGTGCTGTGCACAGAAAATAGAGACGGTGTGGTCCTTGATTAAAATACTAAGGCACTTAATTTTGGCTGGCATTTAAACATCGAGTTTGAAACCACATTGTCAGTTGGCAGTTTTCTTTTTTAAATACATTCTATTGAAGTCTTTCAGAAATAACCTATATATCCTGTTTCTTTCTGGTCCTAAAAAGCAGAATGATCCAACAACTGTATTTTTATGAATTCACACTGGTATTCATTTCTAAATAACACTCTCTGTAACTTTTCTGTACCTGGTTTATAAGACATGATTTTGACATCTCTGGTTGTGGCTCTAGGTCATGAAGATAAGCTTCCTCTTCCAAAAATATGTTTCCATCTTTCAGCACATTAATTTTCAGAAGCATTTTCGTGTGAGAGGGTCATATGTGGTCCTGATGAGAGTGTCAGCAACCTCAGTGTTAGATGAGGGGCTTTATCTGTACCAAACCATAAGTAAGCAAGGGACTGTGGTAGTCATGCTGTTGCTGTTACTTCTTGCTGTGAGACATTTATTCTTTTTATGTTTGGTGGCTGCCAGTCCTCTATTTTTACCCTTTTGCCAAGCTTAGGGAGTCTCTTCTCCATATGTCTTCACCTTAACCTTTGCCTTCTATTTAGAATTAGCAAAACTAAGTTCCTTTCTTAGCTTCTGAATATGGAGTTCCTTAAACATTTCTGGGTGTGGTTCTGGAAGATGGGGTCCAACTTTTGGGTATGTTTATTCACGCTGTGATTACTTTCCTTCTAAGATCCCGAATGAGAATTCTTGCTGTCGAAATGTTTTCAAATCTTCACATGCATGAAGAACAGACAGTATGAGAACATACTGTCTGTATGAGAACAGACAGTTTTGTGTGGTGTTGTTTTTAACGTGGTTTTTCTTTTTTCTGAGCACGTGTCAAAAATGGTTGGTTATTATTTCTTGGCTGGTGTACAGTTACCACAAAATGTTCAGAAAATGTATATAAGTGAGACTATAGATTGTTTTTTATAACACCCTATCTTCTCACTCATACATCTTCTGACCATTTTTAAAATGGTCAGAAATGGTCAGAATCTGTTGAAATCAACAGGTCTATGCGTTCACTCTTCTATTTATTCAACAAATGTGCACTTAATGTCTGCATTGTACCGGACACAATACCCATTTAAAACTAGTGGCTAAGATTGACAGATTGTCAAAACCATTCTCCTAGTCAGTCCAAGAGTCATAAGAAAAAGATGGATTGTTTTCTGAAAGTGTTTACAGCATCAGGAATTTTATTCTCAAATAGATACACAGGAACAGTGAAGGACAGTCACCTTCAGAGCACAAATTTTCCAAAAGGAGAGTGTTGAGAAGAAGTCAGACAATTCATGTGGACACGGTCCTCTCATTGTTTGAATTGGATTCTAGATGAGTTATGAGTTAGGCAGAGGCTGTGAAAACGAAGACAGGAAGTCAGCAGTGCCTGCAAAGAGTGTTGGAAGACTTGGCTTTGTTACCGTGAGTAACTGGAAGGAAGTGAGTCGTATAACTGCATTTAGAGCTAAATGAGAAGTTTGCTTTATACTTCTTAAGCCTTCAAAAGCCTAGGTCTGTTTTAAATTCAGGAGATGATTATAAGAATAAAGAGCATGGCCTCTGAAGTCAGATTACTTGGGGCCACACCTCAGCTCTGTGATCTTGGGCAAGAAATATTACTTCCGTGTGTCTCCGTTTCTTCTGGTGGGAGTAACAAAAGCTTATTTCACAGGGCTATTGCAGTAGTAAATGAGCGGATACTTGTAAAATACTTAAGACAATATCAGGCGTAGAATACGCCTGCCCAAGTGTTAGTAATTGTTATTATCCATAATACGCTTTACTTTTAGTCAATTAAATTATAGAATCTTAGAAGAGATCCGTTGCAGAAACTCTTCCCACAGTGTTTTTGAGAACTGGTTATAGCGTGGCAGGGTGCTCACTTCTCCGTGAGTATCTTACGTCTTGTTGACTAGTTCTAATCTTTGGAAAATTCTGTATTGTTGAGCCAACAGCTGTGATCGCTTTATTTTCACCTATTATTTCTACTTCCGGGAACTTTGTATAACATCTGAGCTTTCTTTCATGTGGCAGCCTTTCAAATACGGTATTTAAGACAAATCTCATTTTCCACATCTTTTCTCATTGCTGGATAAACCTCACTTTTGGGGTTTATGTTACAATCCTCCACTTATTGGAGGACTCTCTTGGCAGGCTGATCAAGTATTCATGCTTTCCTCCCAAATAAAGTCAGAAAAGACTATTCACTCACAGGCAGCTAAAGGGAACCTTGACATAACTGTATTGGCCAGTGAGAAAGATGTAAGGAGAAGCCACGGGAGGCTTTCTGGGAAAGCACGCAGTTTCCTAGTGAAAGTGCAGTTCCCTTTGCTGTTATTTCTTCTTTTATCTTTTTTCTTGTCATCTTGAATGAAAACATGATCATTGGGGCTGCAGCAGCCGTATTGCATTCTTGACTAGATAAATTTTGGGGTGAAAATCAACAAGATAGGGCCGTAGAAGTGAAAAAAACAAACAAAAAGAGCAAGAGACTTGGTGACTGTGTTCAACAGGTGAACCAGTATTTCCTACCAATAATCTCTGTCCTTTTTGCAGGTTAGATAATAACTGTTTGTATTATTAAAGCTAGTGATTCTCAAACTTCAGCATTTATTGAAATCATCTATAGAGACTGATCAACCTAAGTTTCAAGGCTCCGTTCCTAGAGTTGCTGATTCCGTGTAGGTCTGGAATGGGTGTGAGAATGTGCATTTTTAACAAGTTCCCAAGTGATGCTGATGTTAAGAGGGAGAAATACTTTAAAAACCTCTGATTGACACCTCGGTCAGTTAGGATTTCTTTTCCTTGCCATGAAGAACTTTCTAGTTAATAAAAAACTGTAAACAAAATACACTCCATTTGAGGTTGAATCACTGTATTCATGTTTCATTAATACTCAAAGAAGGATTTCTCTGTTCTGTACCACACTGGAGACTTCTGTTATCAGACCAGTTACACTTCCATATCATCTAAGCATAGTTATCAGAGTGGTTCCATAGCCAATCAATCCTGAGCTCACAGGATATAAAGTGAAATTTCATTATGTACAGAGCATTATAGGAATTCAGGGAAGGGGAAGATAATGACTACTGCCTCCAAGGAGTCTAAAGTCTACATAGACAGGTGTTACTCAAAGAGATCAGAAAGGACACATTTCACTCATATCAGGTATTATCATTTGCAAAAAAAATGAAAAATAAATTATATTAACATTTAATGCTCAGCTTCATGTGAAATGCACAGGAGAAATTGTCATACCCATTTTACTGAACAGTTAAGGTCCAATTGATTAAGTGGTCTGTCTGAAGATGTTCCAAACCAGCAAATAACAAAATAAGATTAAGAACCTAGGCATTCTTAACTCAACGCACAGCACAACAGATAAATGTTTATAATTAACATTTGTTGTTTTCATCTCTTCCCTTTTCATAAAAAAATGAATATACAGTTAGCTTTATTGTGTTATTAGTATTGTTAGTCATATAAATTGCCTCTTAACCAGCTTGAATGACAACTAGCTGTCTGAAAATTATCTCTAAGAACCTCTTTTCAAATATAATTTTCATCTGATGAGAGATGTTCCAGACTGCTGTGTTCTGGGTTGCATGTTACACAAAGGTGGTCAGCGTAGGTGACAAGTGGAGACTGAAATCCAAGCAATGCATTTGGCATGGGACTGTATCCACCCAGAAGAAGCAACAACAAAGAACAAACAAATTGCCTTACAGTTGATTCCAATCATAGTGACACTAGATGACCTGCCAGGAAAGGGGACGTTTTTCTTCAGCTAAAGAGTGGGAAGATTCAGAACCCACTAGTAACTCATCTCCCACAATGCCATGAATGTCAACATGTTCTCTGGAACTGCATGCCATTTCGGAAGGAACACAGAGTTTCTTTGAAAGATACTTTTGGTCTTACAAAGTGAAACAGAGGTTACAGAAGTCTTTTTTCTACTTTTGGCCATTGAGCTGCAGCAGCAGTTTTGATTCCCTGAAGGGAAGTTGTCTACAAACACAAAAGGTTTCTATAAAGAGGTGGAAATTGGAAATGCCATGGGATGACGTTTGAGATGGAGACTTTAAGAGGAGAAATACCTTAAAGGAAATTTGAGCTTTGGGTCTATTATAAGGTAAAAACATCACCAAGCTTAGTAAAGCAGGAAGAAAGTTTTATTTGGCATATATACAAGAAGGCAAAAGTGGGTAGTGGACAAGCATGTTGCCAAAGCTGATGTCAGTTGATATCCAAGGAATATTACAGAATAAGCAAAAGCAGGGAGATGGACAATCACATGGCCAGATCCACATCTGCCTGAGTGTAGGAAAGGTAGAGTCATCAATACATATTAACATTAGAAATGGGCCAAAGCATTGCAAGTTTCACCTTTACACAGATTGGCTAGAAACTGCTAAATCTCCATGATCCTACATTGTCAATTGTCTTCATGAACAGTCATTGGTTGGTACAGGTTTCAGTAATGACAGTCAGTAGAATCCTCATTGACTCAACAAATCTTACTACTTACTAAAAAAGAGAAGAATGTAAAATGTATAGGTCTTTTATGCTGTTCTATGATTTATTTATGTGAAAATGTTCCTAAAAGATGTTTTCTGAGATCGTCTTAACCATTCACTTTGTATCTTGGGGCCCAGTTGGTATGTCCTTGTGGCTCCAGATCACATTTTAGGACAGGGAATAATCAATCTAATATTATCTCCTAAGTCATTCCCTCCTTTTGATCAGAGATTGGCGATAACACATTAATGATCAATTCCTGGACTTCTCTAGATGGCAGCTGTGGCAAGCTCTGTAAACTCATGGTGCTGGTTTTCCACCAGGTACCACTTGGTTCTTCACTAGGATCTTAAATAAGTGTGACATTTCCATCAATCATGTTGCCCAAAAAAACAGATTCATTAGTTATCAGCATTGTAACCCTAGGCCTCCTCTTGCCTTTTAAAGGTATAGGGAAACCCTGGTGGTGTAGTGGTTAAGTGCTATGTCTGCTAACCGAAACGTCATTAGTTCAAATCTGCCAAGCACTCCTTGGAAACTCTATGGAGCAGTTCTACTCTGTCCCTTAGGTTTGCTATGAGTCTCTATTGACTTGACAGCAGTGGGTTCGGTTTGGTTTGAAGAGTAAATAACAATAAAAGACAAGCTTTATTATGCCTTATACTTTCAGGATGCAAACTAAGAATGTTATTTTTCCTTGCAGCAGTGATCTAACCTACATACTTATTCCTGATTGTAATGAACTGTCTAAATTTGGTGTTTGTAAGGGTGTTTCAGTGTGTAACCAAATAGCTGCTGTGTAATTCTATGTGTGTGCTGTTACACTTCTCCTGTGTTGTTTATCCAAATTCGACAAGAGGTGTTTGCTACAGCACAGACTCCGTCTTCCTTGGCTAATAGAAAACCCAGGGCTATTCTGTGACCTAATATCATCTTGGCTAATGAGATCACAGGTCTCATGTGATCACTGTTGTACTTTATCCTACTGGCAACTTTGTCTGTCATCTGTCTTGTAGTAATTGATAAATTTCTTAAATATTTCTCCAATTCAGATACAGCACAAGTAGGAATTAAAGTACTTAGAAATGACCAACCCCACTCTGAGGGTTTGACCAGTAGGCTTTTCTTCTGATTCTTGTTTAAAAATGTGTAACCAACTAACATTCCCTTCACAATATTTACTAGCTTCATTACTGAGAATATGTAAAAGTAATCCTAGTTCTGAAATTGCATTGCCTGTGCATTTGCCAGGAATTGCAACAAGAGATTGCCCATGTAGATTCACTGTCAATTGGAAAAGGATTGTCTAAACTAGTATAGTTTGATCTACCACCACAAAAAATACATCCAGAAGGAGCACTCATGATTTATCTGCAGGAAAAGAGAGCATGTAAAAATGTATATGTGCCAACCAAGTTTCCAATAGAGAAAACATGATTAGCAAGATAATACAGGATGGACTTCGGCTGCCGTCTTCAGTTAATCTATTTGGAACATACTAAGCATTCTTCTAGAGGCCAAGCGCCTCCTCTTTGGTTTATCCATTAACAGTCATGGGTAGCTTCCTCAGAAGCAGAAGTGTGGAGTAGAAGATGCAGTGGAGTCTGAGCCATGAGATCAATCTCTCTGAGAACTAGGTTTCTTTAAGATAGAAATTTCTGCATAGTTATGGGGTGACAGTTAGATTACACACCTTAGGCAGTTCATATGACACTGTCTTGAAGGCTAGTTAAACCCGTTACTGATTTTCCCTAAGCATAACTGTCAACCTTATTGGGGGGTCAGTTTCACAAACAGACACAGCAAATGGTCCCAACTCAGCAGGAACGGATGCTCACCAAGGACCAAAATGACATGGGGTAGACAACCCAGAAGATAGAGAGACCCACATGAGTGGGTACCTACATCGACTTGGGACAGGAAGAACTGGATGGTGCCCGGCCACCACCAGTGATAGCCGCGATGGAGCTCACTAAGTTGAGTCTCACCGGCAACACAAGAATAAAAAGGGGTACCTCTTGAGATCTCCACTAAAAGACCCCAATCTATGGTCCAGCGGTTTTGGGGTTTCCCTGGGAGCATGGCCCCCGGCCCTGATGTTGCCCTTGCCCATAAATCATAACAAAGGTCCACTCTTCGGACATGAATGGATTAGACTTGGCCATGCAGAGTGACCATATGTTGGATGCACTTTATGGTTCTATACATCTGTAGGATATCATCCTGCTGACCTCAGGCTGGAGGAAGGAGAGTAGGTGGAGAGGAGGGGAAAGGAGACTGTCGGGAGGATGAGACATGTATGGAGCAGAGAGGAATATTGTGCTGTCACTGGACAGGGAGAGCAGTGGAAGCTGCATATAGGTGGGCATGTAAATTTATACAGGAATGTACATTTTCACTCAGTCATATTAAATAAAAAAATAAAAAAAAAGAAAGGAAGGAATGGAGGGAGGGAAGGAGGGAAAGAGGAAAGGAGGGAGGAAAGACAGTACCTAGAGCAAAAGGGTCTTAAGTCTTAGTAGTTTATCTGGACCATTGTTTGACTCACAAGCACCTTTAGGGAGCAGATTTTTTGTTTCAGAGCTTGAGGTTCAAAAGAATAGTCAAAGGCAGTGGCCTGTGTGGGTTACCCTAACCTCCATGGAAGCCAGAAATCTGGATTCCAGGTGAATTACAACTCTTTTGTAAATCCTCTGAGACAGTTGTCCTCTTCCCTATGGGATCACTGAGTGTTTGAGTCAATTTGACAGCAGCTGGTTTGGTTTGCCTTCATGCTATTAAGAAAAACAAAAGACAAAAAACACAAACTCACTGCCATTGAGTCAGATTCTGACTCATAGTGACCCTATAGGACAGAGTAGACTCTCCCTATCGAGTTTCCAAGGAGCAGCTGGTGGATATGAACTGCCAACCTTTTGGTTAACAGACATAGCACTTATCTGCTATGCCACCAGGGTTTCCATTTATACTGTAAATAAGTGAAAAGGATTCCTATAGAGAAAGATTTAAATATAGCTTCTTTTTAAAGGTATTTTATTTTAGGAAAAAATGAAATTTTTAGTTTAATTCCTGTTCAGGCTTGGAATTCTTATTAAAGTAGACTATTGCCTCATAGTATAGTTCATATAACAATATTTTTTTCTCTTTATCATTATTGAAATTCAACTACTAGTGACCATTCTTTGGACTTACCCATTGTAGGTTTTCTGTAGTCCTTTTAATATGCAAACGTGCATGGAAGAGTGCAAGCAAATTAAGCGCTTTACAGTTTAGCTTGGTTGCGAATATCAGATGGATTCTTTTTTCAATATGGAAACATAAATACCTTTAGTTGTCTGGAGCAAATTAAAGGAAGTAAGGTCTTAAAAGTTGGGAAGGGGAAAATTTTCTAGAAAAGTCAACTGGAGAGAAACGTTAAAGCCAGTCTCCCTTACTTCATAATTATAACTGCCATATGGGTCTATAGGTATATAAGTACTAGCTGCAATGATAATCATATATTTTGGGGGGCTTGGCAATAGGAGAACTCATTCTGCCTGGATGCTGGGGAGGCACTTGGTGGCTTTGTTGAGCTTTGGACCTTGGCATTTTCTGTGGTTTCCCTGCCTTCTGACCTGTAGCTGGCAAGGGGAGAGGGGCATCGGGCAGGGAGGGGTTCTTCCCAAAATCCCAGGAGATCGGGGGGCTAAGCTTTCTGCCCACACTTTCTGGGCCAGACATATGTCTTCTAGATGCAACGGAGCTGGGGAAAGTATGTATTTTGTGGGTTCTCAAGAGAGAAAGGAGGTAGTTTGGTGACCATGAGTGTTCTGCCACTGTTACCTTTCAAGATTACTAGGAGAAATCATCTTGGAGAAGATGCATAATCCTAATATATGACGTAGACTAGACATTACATGAAACTAATCAAGATTTTCTAGGTAGTGGAAGCTACTTAATAGTCGTATACAGCCTGTCTTCTTGTCGACTTCTCCTCTTGATTCACATTTATAGTAAATTTATGAGTAATCATTGAGATTCTATTGTAAAAAACCTTCACTGTTGTTAACACTTGTTGACAACATACTGTGTATGAGACCCTGTGTGACATTCTGTAAGTAGCACAGTTAAGTACAGTAAGTATACTAGCAGCTGCCTCATCGCAAGAGATCAGGGTGAGTAGCTGACTCCAAGTCAGTCAGAAAAGGAAATACATAACTTAATCATTTTTATGTTCACATAGTGCATATAAAGGTACCTTCACAGATCGATCCTTTATTGTAGGGCACGGATCTTTCTCTCAGAATACATGTTCCTTGTCATGTTTCTTGCATTACCTGTAGTGTCTTTGTTACCTGGAGCAGACCCTACTTCTTGTCTGTCCAATAGCTGTTCTTGTCCATGCAGGCAGGAACTTCCTTTTTTCTCTTTTTCTTCTTCTAGTATTCTTCTCTTTTTCCCAAGTAGTCACTTCCCTACCTTGCAAGTTAATAAAATATATGCCCTGTTTCTGGCCACAGAGATGCAAGGGAAATCTGGGGTGTTTCCTTAAAAGACATCTTCTGTTTTAAAAAAGCAATGCACAGGGGATGTAAGAGCCCCTTTTCCATTTGGTTATTGATGGCAAGAGATTCCTTGAACTCTTGCAGTTATTTTAATCCCATGAAGGGGACTTGCCAAAAAAACCCAACTAAACACGTGAGACAGAAAGGTAGAAATGACATGGGATGACGAGATTACATGGGTTGAACTCTCCCTGATAACATAGTTGCTAAGAGCTATGGATGCTAACCAGAAGGTTGGCAGTTCAAGTCTACCAGCTGCTCCTTAAAAACCCTATGAAACAGTTCTACTCTGTCCTGTAGGGTCACTACGAGTTGGAATGACTTGACAGCTAACAGGGTATGGAAGCCTTCTCTACTGCAAGACGTTATTTTTTAAGCCATTTCACGTAGAATTTCTGTCACTTCCAGTCAAATAGATTTTAGTTGAAATACTACCATTAGTAACGTGAATTTATTTAACATGAAATGAGACATTAAAGGCACATATTAAGAAATTCCAAGTGAAAAATCCTTCCAGATTGTTATGACTTTTCCAGTTTTTTATAGCTGTCTCACTGGCACAAAATTTGAGAGCAGGGTTTTACTTGTTTTAAGTAATTTCTTTTGGGAAAAGTTGCAAAGCATTCAATTTAATTTTCATACTCATATCTTATCAGTTTATTTAATTTTCAGTGTTAATGCATAGCTACAATACTAAGTAAAACAAATTTGGCTGAATCTTAGTAAATACACAACTGACGTGGTGAGAATAACACTGCAGGCACAGTAAGACGTAGCCTTTGGCCGGTCGAGGGCTTTCATGGTGTGGGGACATTTATCGGGACTGGGAAACTGAAGGACATGGATTAATGTTACATTGGTTACATGGCAGTCAGTTAGAACTTCTATATTAAGTTGAGCAGTGTACAATTACCATTGTTTTTTCCTCAGAAAGGGTTAAGCACTGGTAGTTTCATATGGTTCAACCTATAAAACAAAACAAAACAAAAAAATAGCCAGCAAGTTAGCTAAGACTTATCAATAGACAAAATGACCAGTGCAAGTGGAGTGTCTGTGTTGATGTTCCACTCATATTCTCTTAGATCCGTCTTTAGTGCTTTACTATTTTTAACACCTTTACTACTATTTAGTGCTTTACTATTTTTAACATCACTTTCATCGTATGGCTCTTGGGCTGCTGAAGCCACTTTGCCCATCTGTGCAGAAATTTGGAAGTGCCTGGAAATTTATCTTCTCCTGAGAATCCTCAATGAGTATGAGTGGTGGGTGTGGGAATACGGAAGCCCACTCCCTTGTCTTATATGTAGAGTCTTGTATGATCAGGCTGAAGCCACTTTCTGTGGGGCTATTCCTGCCTCTCCTACTTGCTTGGCTTATTCCCCATTTCTTTCCTGAGTTTCCCATTCCTATGTTGATGTCTCCTGGAGCATTTGCTTAATAAATTGCTTGCAAGCAAACCTTGACTCAAAATCCAGTTCCAGAAAGCCTGTCATAAGTCAACACGAAATGATAAATGTACGCTGAGTAGCCTAGACAATTTGAGTTAGAGGATTTCACAGTAGGCCTATTACTGCCAACTCTGGTGATTAGGAATGCCATCAGAATATAGAAGCATTGGTTTCATTGACTTTTATCCAGCAGCTATGGAGCAACTCCACTGTGCCAATTACAGTGATGGCAATGGAATAACTCGTTGTGCCAGTTGTTCACAAAGTATGATCCTTGGACCAGGAAATTCGGAATCACCTGGCAACTTGTATGAATGTAGATGTGCAGACCCCACTACAGACCTAATGAATCAGGAGCTGTGGGTGTGATCCAGCAGTCTTTGTTTTAACAAGCACTCCAGGGGGTACTGATACACCATCAGGTTGTTAACCACTATACTAGGTAAGGGGCACTGGTGGCACAGTGGTTAAGCATTTGGCTGCTAAACAAAAAGTCAGAAGTTCAAATCCACCAATTGCTCCTTGGAAACACTATGGAGCAGTTTTATACTCTGTCCCATAGGGCCACTGTGAATTGGATTTTACTCGATGGCAGTGGAATGGACTCTGGGCAAAGGTTTGTTTTCAACCCGTGTTCTACCAGTTATGAACTGTGAGTTTGGGCAACTTAATTACTTCTCTAATACTTAGTTTCTTCATATGGAAAATTTCAAAGCAATGATACCTGCCTTTCACGGATCAGATAGTTGTGAATTTCCCTTTTGTTCTTCCCCATCCATGGTAACTTCTGTCTTCTCCTACCTCCCTTTCTTCCTTTTATTCCTCCCACTCCCTTTGTACCTGTAGGGTGATATGTACTTGATTATGAAGACAGTTTGCCTTTTACTAGGATGGAAAAGAGGGCTAAACTTCCTACATGGCTTTCAAAGTCTCATCTAAGCCAAAATGAGAAGTGTCTTGGGTTGAAGGATTGGAATGGCAGGTTATAGTGAGGATATAGGAAATTTGGATGCTAAGCTGTGGTGTGAATTATATCCTGAAGACTGTGTTGAGGTTACATGGTATGAAGGCCTGAGAGTAACATGATAAAATGTGATTTGGGTAGAGGTACCTGGCAATCATCTACCCCAATTAGAAGAAACTCAGAATTTCAGGCTGGGGGCTTAGTTAGCAGACCCCTATAAACTAATCCAGGCATGGGGTTAAAGTAAAAGCCTGAAGTATTTTGTTGGTATTGTAAATATGAAGAAGCAGTAGGGAAAAGAATCTGAAGTGTATTGGAGGTGGGAGAAGCCGGCTCACTAACTAGAGGGTGAGGTGGAAGAAGAGACGTTGTTAAAGATGGCTCACTATTCCTGAGTCTGACAGAATGAGGATACTCTGTTAGGAAAAGAGGAGCCAGTGGAAGGAGATACTATTGAAAGAGACATGTGGAGTTTGAGGTGAACTGGGATTTTGTGTTACCATATTTATCCGTCTGGACACTCAAGGTAGCACCTTTCTGAAAAATCAAAAAACAAATTTCCACCGATCTCCTTGGGTGGATGACTAATTGGGAAAGCTGAACTGCACAATCTAGCATCTATGATTTTGAGACAAACTTCATCTCTGCTAACTTGTATACTTCTATAGCAAGCAATACATACTCTCGGGAGAAATTGAGTTTGGATTGCAAAATAAAGGTTTTGAAGCATGAGCGCATTATATATGAAACACACTGTGCTTGTGTGAGATTTTTCCGGGTCCTTAAAATGTCCTGTTTGTTGCAGTCATACCATTCCATGTGGTTACTGGGTGGTTCATGTGGTTGAAGGCCTCACTCTCACCCATGCTGTGTGCAAAAAAATCCCAAACCAAACCGACTGCAGCTGAGTCCATTTCACGGTGCTGCTGTTTGTTATGGAGTAGAACTGAGCTCCACGGAGTTTTTGGTAATCTTTAGGGAAGCAGATTGTTGGGTCTTTCTTTCATGCTGCCCCAACCTTTGAACCCACATCCTCTCAGTCAGTAGCTGAGCTCAAGGTGTTTTCTCCATTCAGGGACCTTTAAGCTGGATGTACCCAGTGCGGTATTTATTGCTTTGCTTGCTAGTCGTTGATCAAGGAAGACCTACGATCCTCAGAAGGCCAGCCATCAGGGCCTCCAAAAAATAACCCAGGGCCATTGAGTCAGCTCTGACTCATCGAGACCCTGGAGGTCAGAGTAGAATTACCTCATAGGGTTTCCAAGGAGTGCTTAGTGATTAGGGGCCTAGCTACAGAAAATAGTGTCAAGAGTCAAAAGCAGAAAACCAAACCCACTGCCATCGAGTGGATTCTGACTCATAGCGACCCTACTGGACAGAGTAGAACTGCACCGCAGAGTTTCCAAGGAGCACCTGGTAGATTTGAACTGCAGAACTTTATGCTTACCAGCTATAGCACTTAACCAGTACACCACCAGGGTTTCAGAGGCAGTTAATGTTAAATTGCTGAATGGTTTAGCACAGTTGGTGGTGGAAACTATGACGTGGCCAATGGAAACTGCTCACTGGCCCTCTACCTCAAGTTGTACCCAGGACACGCACCCTACCTGCCATACCTTAGCTGTTCCTTGTACCCAGGATATGCACCCTACCTGCCATACCTCAGCTATGCCTCTGTCACCCATCTTTAAAGTACACAATAAATTGTGCTCTATATGTGAACTTTTTTATGATTTAGCATGAACCCAAAGCATTTTTCTGATAATCACAGTCCCCTCCTCAGTGTTCATGCTCTAATTATTTTAAATGATTTTTTGTCATAGCTCTATGCATTTTCATTAGCTATGTTTACTAATAATGAGAAAAGATGTCTTAGGTCTTTTATTTTTATTTTTTGTCTTTTTATCATGCATAAGTATAGTCATCAGTGTATGGTATACTTTCTGAGGATTTTTCCCGAAATCTTAATTCTAATAGAAAAGAACACATTGGTACCGTGGTATGCTGAGTCCAAAACAAATGGGAGGAAAATTAAAAATAATGTGACCCATAGATCAGCATAATCATTATTGCCTTCAAATAGATTCTGACTCATAGCAACCCTACAGGATAGAGTAGAACTGCCCCCATAGGGTTTGCAAAGGCAGACTGGTGGATTTGAATTGCTGATCAATGAATTCACAACAGAGCTCTTAACTACTGTACTACCAAGGCTCCATAGATGAGCATAGCATACTTGAATGCAGAGTCATTTGATCAGAGCCAGTCTGGAAAGATGGGACTGGATAGCAGTCACACACAGGCTGCTTTTCTGTTTCATGGAGGAGAAAAATGGGGTACAGAAACTCTGCCGCCATGGCTGTCAAACTGGAGTGTGCACCGTGCTTAGCAGGAGGAGTTGCTAAAACACAAATTGCTGGACTTGCACCTAGAGTTTCTAGTTCTGTAGGTCATGGGTGGAGCTTGATAATGTGCCTTCCTTAGAAGTCCCAGGTGATGCTGCTGCTGCTGCTTCTGGTAATCTAGTGACCATGCTTTGAGAACTGCTACTGCAGAGACACCATTCTCAAGAAACAAAGCTTAATGTTATGACGGATAAGAAACAGATTTCCCGCTTCCTGTTTATTTCCATCACAACTATTTGTGAAAGGTTCATTTTAGTAAAATAACACTTTGTTCATATTTCTAATTTGTTGAAAACTTTGTGTTCGTTTTCTTCTAAATAAAGCTGTGACACTTAACCAGGAATGGAAATGCTCCATCAGTAACTGCAGCCTTTCATGCGTATTCTTGATAACTAGTTTGTGTTGGCAGAAAACTCAAGCCTTTATGGAATAGCCCCGTGCCCATCATTGTGTTTGGCTTTCAAAGTCTGAAGGATTTCTCAAGACTCAATTCCTTCTCCTTCTTTAAGCTTTCTCAGAAAGTGATAACTTTTACCATGAACTTATTGGCAGGCTCTTTATGTATTTATTTTATTTTATTTGCAAAACCCTTCACTGCCAAACAGTGTAGTTAGGAAAAACAACAACCACAAAATAAAAACACAATGCCTTTATAGAATTCATTTTGCGGCATGCATTTTAATCTTCTTACGTACTTGAGTAGTAGACTCTCACTGACCCCTTTTGGCAGATGATTGATTTTGCTCTATTTTATTTTACTTCCTCGATTTAAGATCCATGACGTGTGATTTAAAGATGTGCATGTTCTCCCAGTGACCCCTGGTGGGGCAGTAGGTAAGAACTCAGCTGCAAACCAGGAGGTCAGCAGTCCAAATCCACCAGCCACTTCTCTGAGGCAGTTCTGCTCTGTCCTTGAGACTGCCTGTGAGTGACTGTACTTACTGACATGTTTGGTTTTGCTGGTTTTATGTTCCCCCAGTGTACCCAGCACAATACCTTGTATGTCATGTTTTTGCCAACAACTGATGAATTCAAGCATAACCATCTTTACATTGTGGTGTAAAGTAGTGGTAACAGACTCAGATACCTGGCCAGGTAAAGCTTACCGGCTTCTCCTTGAAATATGTTCTGATTACTGGGAATGAGTAGTTGATGCAGCAGTGCAAGGACTTGATCCCTTTTCCTCACTTGAGGAGAATTCTGACAGGCAGTTCTGGGCCAGAGTTCCATGGGATTGCCTGAGGCCTTTGTCCAGACTCCAATTTGGTTCACCTTCTCCCTTTACCCACTCCTGCTTTTTTCAGTCTCACACATGTCTCAGTCTTAGGGTTCTCACCAGTAAACTCCCTGCACATAAACTGCCAGAGTTTCCTGAGGAAACCAACCTAAGGCAGATGTTGAAAGGAGTATGGGTAGGCCTCATTTGATTATTTTATTTTTTAGAACTATGTTTTAAAGGTAGTATGATAGGCAAGTACTATGGCTGCTAACCAAAAGGCCAGCAGGTCGAATCCACCAGGCACTCCTTGGAAACTCTATGGGACACTGCCACTTTGTCCTATAGGGTCACTATGTTTTAAAGTAAAAATTGTAAATGCTTTCTAATCAGAGAGTCTGTGTGTGTTAGCTGTGATCCCAGGGAATTTACTTAATCTCTATATGTCTTGGCTTTATCATTGTTGAAAAGGTTTCTTATTAGAATTAAAGACCACGATGGATTATTCAACAGACAAGGTAAGCACAGTGCATACCTTGCTTACCAGATCATCTGTAGTGCACAATTTCATGCTTTTTAATCACCTCAAAGACTCTACTTCTAGGTATGGTGGGGGTCAGTCTCTCTCTCATTCCCACTGTACCTTCCTACAGAATCAGAGCCTCTCTTCAAGTTCACAGTCCTTGACAGAGGGTGTTAACCTCGTAAACAAGGTAACCATGGGCTAGTCTGTACTAATCTGTAGTGAACAATTTCACAGGAGTGTACCATGTAGTAAACTTACATGAAATACTTCACTTCTGATGACCTGGTAGGCAAGCTAAGAACTGTGCTTACCTTGCCTTTTGGATAATCTGTCCATTAACGATACCCATACAACACACTTCTCATAGCGTTTGACAAAACACAGGCACGCAGTATGTCAAAAACCCAACCAAATGATTTCCTGTTGAGTCACTTCTGATTCATAACAACCTCATAGGACAGAGTAGGAGTGCCCCAGGGGTTTCCAAGGAGTGACTTGTGGATTCGAACTGATGACCTTTTGGTTAGTAGCCAGGCTCTTAACCACTGAGCCACCTGAAAGTACACAGAGGCCTACAAGAGAGTACAATTGAATCACGTCCTAGAGAACTGAATATTTAGGGCACCCGACTCAATGGCACTTGGCTGGCTGGCATTCTTCACTCCTCCCAAATCTGTTTTTTATTTCTTGTGGTGGTGTGCCGTGCCTTGATTTTTACTGCAGATACCCTCTAAAAAGAAGCCACTGAATTCTAGGTTACTCATTTCCATGGGACAATTTGAGACTAGGAAAAACTTGTCCAGCATGAGAGACAGGAATTTACCAATCTTCACCTCAGACATGGCAGTTATGTAACATCACCTGACTCCGGCCTTTCCGTGGCTGGAAAGAGGCCAAGACACTGACTCAGTGTTCAGTCACGACAGTGCTGCTGACCCTCTTCTCTGACATGTCTACTTTTACTCTCTTGACCCAGTTTTCTATTTCTAAGACCCGATTTTATTGTTAAGGCCTGAGTGTTTTATTATAAATCACCTTGTAGAAAGTCTTCACCTAAATGTAAATCGATCTCTTAGGATTCTGAAGCGTTGAATTCTGTCCTTGGCCAAATCCACCTGATCTTGAATCTTTTCCATAAATTCTCTCATCCCAAATATGCTCTTCATTTTTATCACCTTCCCATTGAAAACATTTCCCAGTAATTGCTGCTTATCTCACACCGTCATGCTTTGCTTATATCTTTTAGCAGCTTGAACCATGCCTTCATCTATCATAAACCAAAAAAACCAAACCCAGTGCCATTGAGTCGATTCTGAGTCATAGGGACCCTATAGGGCAGAGTAGAACTTCTCCAGAGTTTCCAAGGAGCACCTGGCAGATTTGAACTGCTGACTTTTTGGTTAGCAGAGGTAGCACTTAAGCTCTCTGCCACTAGGGTTTCCTCATCTATCATACTGTGAGTTAATTACCAGCTTGAAATGCTACCCACTATGAATTTAGTACTTAATATGTATGAGGCAGAAACCCTGGTGGTGTAGTGGTTAGGATCTATGGCTGCTAATCAGAAGGTTGGCAGTTCATATCTACCAAGTGCTCCTTGGAAACCCTGTGGAGCAGTTCTACTCTCTCCTATAGGTTCACTATGAATTGGAACCACCTCGATGGCAGCAGGGGTTTGCTTTTTTGGTGTGTGTCAGGTGAAGCCCCATTGGTTTCAGTGGTTAAGCCCTTGGCTGCTAACTAAAAGGTTGGAGGTTCGAACACACCAGTCACTCTGAGGGATAAAGTTGTGGCAGTCTGCTTCCTTTAGGATCACAGCTTTGGAAACCTTTTGGGTCTGTTCTGCTCTGTCTTGTAGGGCCTCTTTGAGTCAGAATCAACTTGATGACACTGAGTTTTTGATTTTGGATGTACTAGGCACTTAACATTTAACATGTTTTACAACAGTGGTTCTCAAAGTGTCGTTTCCCAGACTGGCATCACCAGCGTCACATGGAGACTCTCTACAATCACAAATTTTAGAAAACTCGATCTGGATCTAGTAAATCGGTAACTTTAATGATGGGGTCCAGATTCTTCATTTTGGAAATCTCCCACGTGATCTAATTTTTGCTTATGTTTGAGAGTCATAGCTTTACCGATATTATCTTATTTCGTTGTAAAGTCTAAGTCTGAATGGTAGTCTTATTCCAGCTGTACAGATAAGGAAACTAAGGCTCAGAGAAATTAAGTAGCTTATGTGAGGACCCATAAAGTATAAATGGCAGCGTGACAAATCAATTCCAGATGTATAAAGCTCCTGAATTTATATTCTCAAATTCTACCCCCTGAGATACCTCACTTGCTTGATATCCCATAATTTCTACTTTACTTTTTCATTAAACATGAGTAATCCAGGTTTAATGAGTAAACAAGTTATTTGGATCCCAAATTAATAGCCATGGAATCAGCAGTGAGGAAATCAAACAACATATTACATTAAGCAAATCTGCTGCAAAAGACTTCTTTAAAGTGTTAAAAAGCAAAGGTGTCACCTTGAGGACTAAGGTGCCCCAGACCCAAGCCAAAGTATTTTCAGTGACCTCATATGTATGTGAAAGCTGGACAAAGGAAGGGCAAAGAAGAATTGATGTCTTTGAATTACAGTGCTGACAAAGAATATTGAATATCATGGATTCCCAGAAGAATGACCAAATCTGTCTTGGGAGAAGCATAGCCAGATGCTCGTTGGAGACGAGGATGGCAAGACTTTGTCTCATGTGCTTTAGACACATTATCAGAAGGCATCAGTCCCTGGAGGAGGACATCATGACTGGTAAAGCACCAGAACCAAACAAAAAAAAAAAAAGAGGAAGGCTTCAGGGAGCTGTATGGACACCGTGGCTGTTGTGGACTCACACACAGCAGCAGCTGCAGGGACGGTGCAGGACCAGGCTGTGTTTCCACGTGTTGTACACAGAGTTGCTAAGAGTCGGAACTGACTCAGGACACTTAACAACAATAACAACAAACCGTGTTGTATGCTTTATCCTTTTCTGCACTGATGTCTACTGATGTCTTTGAATATTATGTGGATAGTAAGAAATAAAAACGCTGATTTGCTTCATTATAATAAATGTATACTTTCACTCCCAAGTTGGGTCACTATAGGGATTTGGTCATCTTTCTTTCCTTGTTGATTTAGTATATTCCACATGCTCCACAGAATTGATGTTCTTTCTTGTTTATTAAAAAGTGTCAGTATAAAGCCTCACCTCAGTTTTCCTGAAGATGCTGGGGGAAAAATGATTGGAGCACTTTCTACCTTCTTCTGTTCCACTTTAGGATCTCAAAACAGCTTCTCATTTCTACTCCTCTGTTCTAGATTCTAAGGGACAGATGACTGTTCTCTCTGTTAACATGGACTACTTTCACTCTTAAGTCACCACTTCTCTTTCTCCTTTCCCATACTGCCCACCTGGAACTTCACTGTCATACTTTTGGCCCCTTGATGCCACTAACAAGGCACTTGGGTTTTTGCTCTACTGAAGAGGAACAACCTTTCCTGAATTCTGTTGCCAGGGCTTTGCTGTCACTCTTTTATTCAGTTTTTTGTCCAGTTTCGTCAAATAATCCGTCATCCTTGACTTCTTTTCCCATTCATAATCATGACTACCTATCTAATGTGACTATTCTCCAGATGTAATCAGTTAACTCTTTGTTTTAGTTATCTAGTGCTGCTTTAATAGCAATACCCAAAGTGGATGGCTTTAGAAAGAGAAATTTTATTTGCCGCAGTCCAGTGAGTTTAAAGTCCAAATTCAGGGTGTCAGCTCCAGGGGGAGACTTTCTCTGCTGGCACTGGAGGAAGGTCCTTGTCATTAATTTTCCCCCTAGACTGTAAGCTTCTGAGGTGCAGGGACCCCAGTCCTTTCCAAAGGACACACTCAGCAACCAGCTGTGCGTCTTGCTGGTATGAGGTCCCCAAATCTCAGCTTGCCTCCCTTTCTTTTATATCCCAAGAGGCTGCCCAAGCCTCAGTACTATCCTACCCACTGAGTCCTGCCCCACCAACTCCACTGCAGCACATCCTCCCTCATTAACATCACAGAGGCAGGGTTTACAACAGGACATGTCACACAACACCAGAAATCATGGGCTAGCCATATTGCCAGCCTGATTTTTTTTCACATTTTTATTTTGCAATTAAGTGAACATATACAATCCTGGCTTGGCTATACAATCCAAATCAATTTTGCATGCCTGCCTTTCTGCAGAAACTGCTGCTCTCCTTGCCCTGTGACAGCGTGCTCCTCTTATTCTATACACGTGCTATCTCCCTAACAAGCTCCTGTCCCCCCTCCCCCTCTTCTCTCTCATCTAGAAAGAGACCAGTAAGACAGACAAGCATGCTATCAATGCACAGAGCCATAAAGTACACACGCCATATGGTCACACTGTATCTCTGACTCCTGTCCATTTTTGTCCCAAGAGTTGAGCTCCATAGAATTTTCTGGTCAGGGGCAGCAACAGGTGTAGGGGCCATGCTCTCAGGGCTCCAAGGCAGTTGGACCATCAGTTGTGGTCTTTTAGTAGAGTTCTTGAGCTACACCCCTCTTTTTCTCATGCTATCACGGGGACTCAACATTGTGTGCGCCATCATGGCTGTCTTCAGTGGTGGCTGGCCCCATCTGGTTCTTCCGGCCACATGTTGATACAGTTTCCCATTCACAGGGATCCTTCTGCCTCCTGAACTCTTTTCTCCTCATGTCTTTGTTCTCAGTGATCATCTGTTCTGGATGAGTTGGTACCACTTGGTTATCTCAGATGGCAGCTTGCTTAACCTTTGAGACCCCAGATGCCACTCACCAACAGCTACCCAGATTTTTTTTAGGGAACATTATTTAATTCATGACACTCTCTTAAACCAGATCCCCTTCTAAAAGAAAAACTTTCTGAATGTGTATAATGTCTCCCCTTTAGTGTCTCTGCTCCATCTGTTATCAGTAACTACTGTCTCTTAGCAAAATTGGTATGGTTTCCATGACACTGAAATAAGCAAGCCCACTGGACTTGCCTTTGCTTTCCTGCTGCTTTAAATATTATTCAGTGAACGTTGTTAGAGCTACTATCTCCAGAGACAGTAGATTAGGTATCGGAGCCACACAGTGAACGTAACACACATGGCCTCTGCGCTCTCAGAGAGTACCAAAACCAAAACACGAAACTGTTGTAGTCAAGTCAATTTTGACTTATGTAACAGCTCTAAAGGATGTTACAAAACTACCCCATACATTTTCCAAGGAGCAGCTTGTGGATTTGAACTGCTAACGTGTTGATCAGCAACCAAGATCTTGACTACAGCAGTACCAGGGCTCCTTTATAGAGTACAAAACCCAAAACCCATTGCCATTGAGTTGATTCTGACTGTTAGTGCCCTCAGTGAGCCTCCTAAGGCTGTATCTCTCTATGGAAGTAGAATGCCTTACCTTTTTCCTGGGTTGCTGCTGGTGGTTTTGAACTGCAGATCTTTTGTTTAGCAGTTGATTGGTCTAACCACTGTACCACCAGTGCCCCTTCAGAGTGTACAGGGTAGTACAAAAAACTGAATGAGGAAACAGTACATTATTTAATTAATCCTCACAATGGCTTTATGAGGGGGGTACTATTATTATCCCCATTTTACAGTTGAGGATCCTGAGCAACAGGGAAGATATGTGACTTCCCTCTCTGTCCTAAACACTGTTTCTGTATTCTTCCTCACTAATTTCACCTTCCCCCCAAATGTTACTCCATGTACATGTCCAGAGCTCTCAGATACTGAATGCTAACACACAATAATACATTTCTTTTGAGCAAGGCTTGAATTTGACTGCCTGAACACTTCCATCCGAATGCTTCCCTTGAACCTTTAATTCAAATGTTGCAAAGAACTCATTAGCATCTGATAGTCTTTCTCAAACAAACATAAAAGCAAAACCAACCAACTGTAGGTTCCCTTCTTGATGTTGTAATTCTTCATGGTATCACCCAGCAGTTTTACAGTCCTCCAGGCCCAAACTCTGCTGGCATCGTGGTTAAGAGCTACAGCTGCCAACTTAACAGGTTGACAGTTCAAATCCCTCAGGAAACCTTACGCTGCAGTCTTACTCTGTCCTGTGAGGTCACTGTGAGTCAGGATTGACTTGACTACACTGGGTTGGATTGAGTTGGGTTTTACGGGCTCAAATCCTTAGCTTTATTGTGAACTAATTCTTGTCCTCCATGTGATCGCTATGTCCTGTTAATTATGCTCAGATATACCAGGTGCTCCTTGAATACTCTAGCCTGTATGGTTGCCATGAGTCGGATCCGACTTGACAGCACTGGGATACTTTTTTGAGACATCTTGCTATGTCGTTTCCCGTAACTGTTACTGTGATTATTACATTCCTGATTCCTCACCTAGGGCTCCCACTCCCTTCTCTAAGTGCTTTCTACAGCTCCACCAACTTCTGGTTCTGGGCCACCCTGACAACTTGTCATATCCAATTAAACTTTTTGATATAATTCTGATATCAAGTCTCCCACTTAACATTTTGCAGTGAAAGACACACTGCTCAGGCTTACAATCACAGATCACCTTGACTTGGCCTCTGCCGATCTTTCAAGGCATTTTTTTTTGTCTGTGAATGCATCTGCACACTGTACACTGTCTGTTTTATAACTCCATTCTTTCCTGCCTCCAATTTGTCCCCTCAAATCCCCCTTTCTACTTCTGCCTGATGAAGTTGTATCCCAGTTTCAGGCTCATCTTGAATGATGTCCCTTCCATGAAGTCTTTTCCACACTTCTCTAGGGTAATGTGGTTAGTTTCTCAGTCTAATGTGGTATTTATTGATGTATATCAAATTGCTCTTTGGAAGTAGGGACTATGTCAGATACTGTTCACCCACTTCAGGGCTAGAAAAGGCCTTTGATGTATGGTAAGTACTCGCTGAACTGAAATCAAACGACAGGTGTTTAAATCTAGATGAGAACACAGAGAGAAAAAGAGTCAAACTGAGCTAATATAATCATGCTAAATCTAGACTCAACGTATCTTTTGTTGTGTTGGCTATTTTCCTCCCTTTATTTTCAGTGTTCTTCTTGCTTTGTTTAGCTGTTAGCTTGGTAAGCAATTTAACTACTTGATGATACACGCAAGAGCAGCCCTGCCTATTTGGGAAAGCCAACAACTGGCTTGGAAGAGGAGTAGACTGCCCCTTAGAGGATGTAACTTGTTTTCCTTCTAAATGATGGTGTTTGTGAGTAGTCACTGTGAATTGTTTTTATAGAGTGTCTCTTGAGAACATAGAGTGTTGAATCACTGAAATTTCTCTCCTTTCCCCAGCATTTGTATTCATAGTGATTTTGTCAGTCATAATTATTAACCATAGTAACAGCCTTGCATTCCAGAGGATATCTTACTCTTTGGCACTGTGTACGTGTTTATAAGTTATGCAGCCTCCACAGCATCCTGAGCCCCCATGAAAAACAGCACCTTAGTGACGTATTATTTCAGACCAGCTAACGAGAGTGGCTCGACAAGATTAGGAAGCCAGGTATTCTGGTTTGCGTTTGCAACTCAAGATGTGGTCCTTGGGTCAGCAGCCTCGGCTACACCTGTGAACTCAGACAGGCAGTCTGGGGTAGAGCCCCTGAAACAGAGTCTGAATTTTAACCAGAGCTTCAAAGTGGTTGGTTGGTTCTGGTGTGAACCCCTGCTGAGAATTTGTATCTCCACCACAGGTGTACTTGAATCAGACATCTTAACAAGATCCCTCAGGTGAATCTTATCTGCAATAAATGTTGAGACGCAGCTGCTCTACTAGTGAGTCTTAGAACTTGTCCTTGATTAGCGGTATTAGTTAGCACTGCTTGGGACTCCTGCTGGCGTAGTGGTTAAGTGCTCTGTCTGCTATCCAAAAGATGGGCAGTTCAAATCCACCAAGTGCTCCTTGGAATCTCTGCGGGGCAGTTCTGTCTGTAGGGTCACTATGAGTTGGTGATCCACTGGAGAGCACCGGGTTTGGTTTATTTGTTTGCCCGGGACCTTGTTAGAAATGCAAATTCTCAGCAGGAACCTGTTGGAAGTCTTGGTTTTAACAGCATTCCAGGGTGATTACTATACCCGATCAAATTTGAGAAGCACTTCCTATAAAGTCCTAAAAAAGGGCAAAAAGAGAGTCTGTTTTCATTCCCAGGGTGTGTAACATGCGTGATAATGTGAGGGAAGAACAATATTAGTGGGGCCGGGGTCCCTAAAGAGGGGAGAGCAACTAACGTTTCTGGAGGTGGCACTTCCTTCACATTTGCAGCAGCCTCAACAGCTCTCTCTCTTCTGTCAGAGGCTTTGAGATTACCTCTGTAAAAAAGAAAGAGAAAAAAAGAACGGAGTGGCCAATAACTGTGCCCATACTCTGAATACACGGACTGCCATATCCAAAACCAGGAGGTGGAAGCCTCAAAACACAACGAAAAGCTCCGTTTCCGAGCCTCCGCGAAGCAGCTCCCTGAAGCTCATTTCCAGTATCTCTAGTTTCTGGGGGCAGTTCTCCTCCATCCGTCTCCTCTAACACCCACCACCCGCGCACCCTGTGGAGGCGAGCTCCTCACCCGGTCTCCGTCCGTTCCTTCCCCGCTGTCGCCCTCTCCAGCGCGGCGGCCGGCCCCTCCCTCCCGCCGCTCGCCCCTCGCCCCACCCGGCTACACCTGGCGGCTGGCGCGGGCGCCGGACGCGTGCGGGGCGCCGGCGGCGCGGCGGAGGCAGAGGCGCGCGGACGGCCACCGCCGGCCCGCGCCCGGGGACAGCACGCGCCGCCCCTCGGGGACCGCTCTCTGTGCCACGCACGCCGTGCCACAACCACCGTCGCCGAAGCTGCGAAGCTGCAGGCGGGCCGCGCCGTGCGTCCCCGGGGACAGGCAGCCCTGGCGACCGCTTTGCACGGATGCCGGGGCCAGGGCGCAGGGTGGCCGCCAGCAAGAGGATGAAGAGCTCGGTGGAAGGAAGGAGAGAAAAGCTTCTGAGGGCGCCGAAAGCTCAGCCCGGCGACGGTAAGTTGAGCGCAAAAGAGATGCTTTGGCTCTGGCGGCGGAGTTAGACCTGGGCTTCGGGTTGCTCCTCTGCGAGATGCGCGGAGCGAGGGGCTGGGGCGCACCGTCCAGATCGGGGACCGCCTGTCCCAGCTCCCTGCGCCACCAGTCCGCTTCCCTGCATCTTCTGCTGGGTTTCGAAGGGAAGACTTGGTCGGAGGTAAGAGCGCGGAGCTTGAGACTCTGTGGGCACCGTGCATCGTGAAGGACCAAAGGGAGGGAACAGCAGGGTCAGCCTGGCTCTGGCCCGAGTCGAGGGCTGGGCATCTGGAATGGAAGTCCTACTGACTGTCTGCTCTTGGGTGTGTGCAAGGCTCGCTCCTTCCACGGGGAACCTGGCGAAGTTGTTGGGCTATGGAAGCACAACGAATTAGCTTCTTGAGGGTCTGTTCATTATCTTTTTCTTATTAAAAAAAAAAATCCTGTCTTTAGAAGGCATGCGATTTGATGGATGTGTGAGAAGCTACCGAGTTACAGGCAGCCTGCCTATGTGAGAATCGCTTTGACAGGGTGGGATTGGGAGGCCCAGGGAAGCCAGTGTCTTAAGTTCGCTCGCCTTCCTGGACGTGTGCTACCTCTTTTAGCTTCTCCACTTGTTACCCAGGGACATTTGGTTTGAGAACACAGGGCCTCCAGATTGTTTAACTTCTTAAGTCTTGTGAGAAGTTTTATTACGGGTGCAAATTGGGGCCAGAGGTCATGTGCCGTCCCAGTATGGTGTCAACCCATATAAAGTGTCCCATTCCCCATTGGCCCCGCCTTGCAGTTCAGACTTGTCCTGCGCACATGTTTCTGGAGACTGTGTTTATATAGTCTGCTTTAGCCGGGGCTGCTTTGTAAATTCAAATGAGTGATGAGAGGTTTCCAAGCACTTGAGTGCCTGCAAATTCTGGAAGGTTGAACTGGCTGCAAAGAAAATCTTAGAGGTTGAAAGTGTAACTAAAGACCCTGAAACAGGCGCTTTTCTCTGACTTGCATGGGGTGCTTTCAAGGGAGCTGAAGGGAAAAATTCTCTGTTCTGCTAGGCTCTTTGCAAGTTGGCTTGTTAAATGGGCTTTTCAGGTGTTTACTGGGTGATGGTTCAGTATGTTTTCTAAAATCCACTGAAAAGGCTGTAGCTGCCTTTTGGTGTTGGTATTACCCCACTGGCTTGTGCTTAGTGAATTCAGTCTGTACTCTGGTCTCTAAGCATGAAAGGCAAAGATGGCTCTTTACAAATTATGGAGATTGACACAGCACAGCATGTCTGAGATTTGCTGCAAATTCTTCACATTTCCTTGCAGATCTTAGGTAGAAATTAACTTCAGCCTGTTATTCCTGGAGCTAAAATATAGACTGAAGGGTTGGGCCAACATCTTGAGTTTACAGAGCATCATGAATTGAAGTGCAGGAAGCCTTGGGAGCTGTCAGTGGCAGGAGAAAGAGACCTGAGCAAAGTTTAGGACCTGGGACTATTTTTTTTTTTCTATGAAAGACTGGCTGAAGGACCTTTGTGGTCAATTAATGAACAACTACAATATTTGTTTCACTTCCTAGTATGCCAAAACTATACGAAGAGTTTTGCAGGCTGTGTGAAATGCATGAGGACCCCGAGAATGCAGCATCTTTCTCACCCGCATTTTGTAGGTAATGAACTAGAACCTTAGAGTTGTTAAGCTGGGAAAAGTCCCAGAGTTCATATTTTAGAACTCAAGATTGGTGGACTGCATAGTTGGCTCCACTGACTACTGTGCAACCCCTTTAAGGTTCATTTGAATAGTGAGAGGCCTGATTCTCTAAACTCTAAATCCCGTGAGGCTTTCATCTGGTGATGGTGATAGCATTGACTGACAGATGTCCTAGCAGTTTCAAGTGTTTAATAGCGCTGTGGACCTTAAGACTTAAAATTCTATGAAAATTGTTGGATGTTTATATAATTCAACCTGTCAGCTCTGGTGTGTTGAAAGCTGAGGTCTTGGTGTTAGTCGTGACACCATTACTTGAGTCTTTTATTGTAAATCAGGATTGCTATGTTATGACCTTTATCTTAACGATAATGTGATTTATAACGTCAGACTTGTCTGATGTTAACACCACATTCGGGTAACTCTGTGGAGTTGTCCTAAGGTCAACAGGGACACTTGCATATTTCATCGAGTTTATAATTAATGCTCCATTTCTACCAGGATGCTGAATTTCTATTAAGAGATACTAAGCTTGTTTTAAATTTTCCTTTTTTATTTTCAACTGCATTTTCAAAACAATTACTCCCCCTGCTGTGATTTGCTATTTACTAGGTGCATCAAAAGTTAGGTAATGAAAGATGTCTGCAGTGAAAGAAAAAATATGTTTCTTTTACAGTGGCAACTGCAGTTAGAGAATTCACATCTAATTAGGGATTCATTTTATATGATATTTAATTAAGATGTTGCTTTTCTTATTGCAGAGTGTATGCAGGTAGCTGAGTACACATCTTTCATTACTTTCTTGTAATCTCCAACTTCATAAACCTGTTATTACCCATGAGTTCTGATCAATTACATCAATGGCTGTGTGTAGATTGGGGGCTTTCAGATTAGGAGCAACCATAACTAGATGCATCTGTTTTATTTCTTCAAAAAATGGTATGTACGCTTGCTTTGAAAATAGTGATGCATCCTTTGTTACAGATCTGATTTGCTTGCACATGAAAGGCATTATCACATAAAAGTCATGTACCTCCATTGGGAAGTGAATGTGATTAGTAGCCTAAATGTGGGAAGCTTGGGAAGCAAGGAATCTTTGAGGAGTTAGTTATTTTACTCTGCTGCATTGTACTTGTTTGGTAGCTTGTATTTCTGTGTCCCAGTAGACTAATGGTCCTTGTTGTGTTTTCTTCGGTTTTCAGGTTAACATGGGTAGTCTATTAGTAACTTAGCATTGCGTTACATGTAAGTTTTTTGTCTTGTTTCCTGAAAAAGTCTTGAAAACAGTTACATTTTAGCTACTGTTTTGAACAAGTAAAGGCCTAATAGAAGCATAAAAATAATGTAGGAACAATCTGCCTAGAGGTTTTGTTTATTTTTTGGCAGTAGTTACTGAACTGGCTAACAGTGAACCTTACATCACTAATACAGTTTTGAAACTCATTTTGAACTGAGTCGTCAATGTGTAAAATAGTTTATGATAATGGAGTTTTATAAATGGGTTAACTTTATAATCACATGAGCTTGTTTTTTCCTATGTTCAACAGATTTGTAAGTTCTGTATTTTCACAATAGGATTAATATTTGATATTATTTGGTGATGTGGACAATCATATTTCTGAAGGGTGATTTAAGCTCTGTAAATGTCTGAGTCATACTGACATCACAGATTGAAGAAACTGATATCAGAAAAGGATTTGCAATTGTTTATGGTTCAAGAGCTTGGAATTCAAAATAAAAGGTACTTATCGATTACATCAGACTGTAAGGTAAGAGTTTGAATCAAATAAAGGCTGTAGGTTGAAAGTCAAACAAATAGTAAAATATCCTGTTAGAAAAATTTGATCAGTTTATACAGAGTAAAATCCATTGCTGTGCAGTTGATTCTGACTTATAATGACCCTATAGGACAGATTAGAACTACCCTGTAGGGTTTCCAAGGAGTCGCTGGTGATTGAACTGCTGACCTTTTGATTGGCAGCCAAGCTTTTAAGCCTCTGTGCACCAGAATTCATTAATCTATCCTTTGAACAAGTGGATAACACTTTAGAGGTCATTTTTTGAAAATTTCAGTACATGAAAAATATATTCATTTAGGTTTTCTAGGGCTTCTGAAAATGGTATCTCCTCTTTCTGAGATAACCCATCCTTAATGGTCCCCCCCCCCTTTAATTTGCAATGACAGAGAAATTGAAGGACACCCAGAGGTAGAAATATATCAAAACTCTTCACACAGCCCTTATCTGATTTGAAATGTGGTTTCAATTTTTTATCCATATAGTTCTTTACCGCTTCTAGCATTTGCTAGATGGTGGTGAGTTTCAAAGAGTGTCTGGCTCCTGCTCTACTGAAGAGTTGGGAGAGAATAATACGTACAACACGGTTATAGAATGGAGCAGGAGCATTTAGATCATTTAATTACTTGGTTATGTTGCCTGTTGTGTCTTCCAGCTATACATGTAACTTTTTGCAAGGGTACAGATTTCTCCCTGATCAGTTTATAGAATTGTAGATTCCATAACAAGTGAAAATGTGGCATTTGTAAACAGATGTGTTTGAGTGAGGACTTTTCAGTAAAGAAGTTTTTACTTCTGTTCCATGTAGGTATGTAAACCATCTTCTAGGAAAGATCACACATCTTAAGACACCTTGCTTATAAACATTGCCAGGTAGACCTGTCTGCCTACAGGGGAAGAGAAATGGTATTACAGTGCTCTGGAATGCCATTTAAGGATTGTCTGTGTTTTTCATAGCTAATGTTCTTTGTTGTATATTCTCATGATCTTGTCCTGTATTACATTTTTATTGCTAATGAGTTAGTTACTGAAATCTTTTTAGACTTGTTATTAGAGATTAGTAGAGATTTCCATCTTTTATTTCTCTAGCCAGCCATCCCTCATTCTCTTTATCTTCCATTAAAATTATGTAAAAAATATTGAAATGGTTTCAGAGTATCTTTAAGGTAAGCTTCTCAAACATGTGAATAGCCCACAAAACCCCAGAAAGCATCCTGAAAATCTAGATTTGAAAAGCCCATTTAACTGAGTAAACTTCCTGGAGTTACTGTAGGTTTAGTGAAACTGTGCAGATCACCTGAAATTTAAATAATGAAGGGTTACTTACATTTATTAAGTTTCTTTTGTTGTTGTTAAGTGCTTGCCAGTTGGTTCCAACTCAGAAGGCCCTGTGCCCGACAGAAGGAAACACTGCCCAACCCTGTGCTACCCTCGTGGTTGTTGCTGTGTGAGAGCCCTTTGTTGCACCCACAGAGTCAGGCCATTTCCGTGAGGGTCTTTCTCTTTTTCACTGACCCTCTACCAAGCATGATGCCCTTCTCCGGGGAAGGGTCCCTCCTTACAGCGTGTCTAGAATATCTGAGATGTTCTCCCCCTCCTTGTTTCAAAGGAGCGTTTTCACTGTGCTGCTTTCTAGAGTTGTTCCTTCTTTTGGCACTCAGTGGTGTACTCAGTACTGCTCGCCAACACCACAATTCAAAGGAATCAATTCTTCCTCGTCTTTATTTGTCTTCCAGCTTTCGCTTGTATAAGAGGTGACTGAAACCACCATTGCTAGAGTCAGGCCCACCTTATTCTTCAAGATGACATCTTTACCTTTTAATACTTTAAAGAGGTCTTTTGCAGCCTATTTTCCCAGTGCAATGTGTCTTTTGATATCCTGAGTACTGCTTCTGTGGGTGTTGATTATGGATCCATGTAAAATGATATCCTTGACAACTACAATCTTTTCTCCTTTTATCATGATATTGCTTACTGGTCCAGTTGTGAGGATTTTTGTTTTCTTTCTATGAATGTGTAATCTGTACTGAAGGTGGTTGTCTTTGATCTTCATCGGTAAGTGCTTCAAGTCCTCTTCATTTCAACAAGCAAAGTTGTGTCATCTGCATAAACCAGGTTGTTTCTATGAGTCTTCCTCCAAGTGTGATGTCCTGTTCTGCATCTGGCTTGAATATTGGACAATTCCATGTTGATATACGGCTGCCAGTGTTGAATGATCTTCAGCAAACTTTTGCTTGCCTATGATGTTAATGACATTGTTAGATAATTTCTGCGTTCAGTTAGAAATGGGAGAATAGACATAAGTATGGAGTTCTTCCAGGTGGTTGACCAGTTAGCTGTCTTGTAGATTTCTTGGCACAGACGTATGAGCCCTTCAGCACTGCATCTGTTTGTTGAAACACCTTAGTTGGTAATCCCATCAATTCTGGAGCCTTGTTTTTCGTCAGTATTTTCAGTGCGCTTTGGACTTCTTCCATTAGCACCATCAGTTACTGATCATATGCTGCTTCCTGAAATGGTTCAATGTTGATTGATTCTTTTGTTGCAGTAATTCTGTGTATTACTTCCATCTTCTCATGATGCCTCCTGCGTTGTATATATTTTCCCCACAGAATCCTTCCATATTGCAACTAGAGGCTTCAATCTTTTCTTCAGCTCTTTGGGCTTGAGAAATGCTGAGCACCTTCTTCCCTTTTGGTTTTCTAACTCCAAGTCTTTGCGTATGTCGTTAAATACTTTGTCTTCTGAGCTGCCCTTTGAAATCTGTGTTCAGCTGTCTCACATCCTTGCTTCTGTTTGCTGAGCTACATGACACCCAAGAGCAAGTCTCAGAGTCTCTTCTGACATCCGTTTTGGTCTTTTTCTTTCTTTCTTGTCTTTTTAATGACCTGTTGCTTTCTTCATGTATGATGTTCTTGATATCATGTCACAACCCATCTGGTCTCCAGTGTGTTAATGCTGTTCTTGAGGTGGTCTCTAAATTCAAGTGGGATGTACTCAAGGTTTTCTGTGGCTCTTGTGGACTTATTTAGATTTTCTTCAGTTTCAGCTTGAAGTTGGCATGTGAGCATATGAGCAACAGATGGTCTGTTCTGCAGTTTCCCACTGGCCTTGTTCTGACTGATCACATTGAACTTTTCCATTGTCTCTTTCTAAGGATGTAGTTGATTTGATTCCTGTGTATTCTCTGTGGCTAGGTTCATGTGTATAGTAACTTTTATGTTGGTGAAAAAGGGTTGTTTGCAATGAAGAAGTCATTGGTCTTCCAAAATTCTGTCATGTGACATCGGGCATTCTTTTTAACACCAAGGTGGTGTTTTGCAAATACTAATGTTTCCTCCTTTTCTTTCATATTCCAGTCAACAGGAATTAGCAGTGTATTCTGATAACATGTGCGATCAATTTCAGACTGCAGAAGTTGGTAAAAAAATCTCCAGTTTCCTCATCTTTAGTCTCAGTGTTTGGTACATAAATTTGAGGAGTAGTTGTGCTAAAAGGTCTTCCTTGTAGGCTGTGTGTGTTATCCTGTCACTGACAGCCTTGTACTTCAGGACTGATCTTAAAATCTTCTCTTTGATGAAATGTAACGCCATTCCTCTTTAAGCTGTCATTCCTAGCATAGTAGACCAAACGATTGCCTGATTCACAATGAGCAATGCCTGTCCATTTCAGCTTACTAATGCTTGGGATATCAATTTTAATGCGTTTAATATTATTTCATACCAACTTTCCTAAATTCATACTTTGTGTATTCCTAGCTCTTATTAATATGTCATGCAGTTGCTTTTTCTCATTTTGAATGGTCCCATACCAGCAAATGAATGTCCTGAAAGTTTGACTCCATCCATGTCATTAAGGTTGGCTTTATTTTGAGGAAGCAGTGTTTCTCCAGTCGTATTTTGAGGGCCTTCCAACCTGAGGGGCTTACCTTCTGGCGTTGTATCAGACAGTGTTCCAATGCTGTTCCTAAGGTTTCCCTGGATGATCCTTTTTAGAAGAAGACTTCTAGGTCATTCTTCCTCATCTGTCTGCATCTGAAAGCTCAGTTGAACCCTGCCACCATGGGGGACCCTGTAGATGTCTCATTCCTGGGGGCATACAATCCAGCATCACAGGAAAGCACAAGCCCTCACATTACAGCAAATTGTCAGACTGTGCTAGGAGTACAAAAGTCAAAGGATGGCAGGACCAAGATAACTAAAATGTGGCAAATGCAGAAAGGGCCAGAAAATTTATATATATGAAACTTGCCTGATAATTATTGTGCAGTCTAGTATATAAGTAATAATGTTACAGAAGACAACCACTATTGTTAGTGAGCACTTTTTGGGGGTATAGTTAGCTCTTTATTTTAATCTCCAAATTGTAGGAACAAGGCATCATTATTAATATGACTTTCAAGATGAGGAACTGAGCCAAAGAATGTGTGTGTGTATAAACACACACACACGTAATATGGAAACCCTAGTGACATAGTGGTTAAGTGCTATAACTGCTAACCAAAAGGTTAGCAATTCAAATCTGCCAGGTCCTCCTTGGAAATGCTATGAGGCAGTTCTCATCTGTCCTTTAGGGTTGCTGTGGTCAGAATTGACTCAGTGACACCGGTTTGGTATTTTGGTTTGTATATGTGTGTGTGTGTATATATATGTGTGTTGGAGTACATTGACTTTGATTCAAAATTTGAATAAAAAACTTACGCCGAGTGCCGTCGAGTCAGATCCGACTCATGGGGAAATCAATTATTTCCTGTAATTAAAAAAAAAAGGCACCTTTTTAACTCAGTACTGAAATCACTCCTGAGGTTCACCCTTCAGCCAAAGCTTCAGAAGGTCCACGGTGCCAGCAGGAACCTATCTGAGGAATATGCTTCATAGTTTAACCATGTGTACATGACTAAGGGAAGCCCAAAGAAGGTGAGAAGGCAGGAGGGGACAGGAAAACTGGATGGATGGAACCAGGAGAGCTGGGGTGGGTAAGGGGAGATAGTTCACACAGCTCAGGAACGGCGGCCAGTGTTACTAAACAGTTTATGTATTAGCTTTATAATGAAAAGGAAAAAACAAACAAACAAAAAAAACAACAACAACCCGCATTGCTTTTGAGTTGATTCTGACTCATAGCAGCCCTATAATGTAGAGTAGAATTGCTGCTCCATAGGTTTCCAAGGAGTAGCAAGTGGATTTAAACTACTAATTGCTTGGTTCACAGTTCAGCTCTTAACCAGTCTGCTACCATGGTTCCGTTTCCTGTCTACTTCACTGTAATATCCTGCATTCAGCACGTATTTGATGATTGGTTACTTTGTGCCTGTACATTGTTAGTGCTGGGGAGCAATTAATATTGACAGGAAAAAGACCTGCCCTCAGTGACTGTACAGTCTAGTGTATAATTAATAATGTTACAGGAGACAGCCGCTATCATTTAATGAGTGCTTTTATTGGGTATGGTTGGTTCTTTATTTTAATATCAAAATTGTAGGAGTAAGGCATTATTAGTAAAACTACTTTCGAGATGAGCCAAGGAGTGTGTACACAGTCTGGAAGAAACAAATTTTGATCTCTATTCTATCTGACTGCACTGGATAGACCTTGAAACAAAGCTGAAAGATCAGTGGAAAATTGGGCAGTGATTCTGGGCAGTGGGTATGCAACATGATTAATGTAATTAATACCACTAAATGGTACACCTGAAAAATGTTGTTTTGTAAATGCATTTTACAATGGCTAAACAGCAGCAACAAAAAGTCACCAGGCAAATTTAACAAAGTAAGAAATAAAGGGGATGTGATTAACCACGTTATATAGTTAATCCAAGGTATCAAGTGAAGAGATGTTCTGATCATTTGGATTTCTGCTTTGACTAGAAAATTAAGATCTTTCTTCTTGGAATTCTTTTTTTGTTTGTTTTAACTTAAAAAAACAAAGAAAGAATTAGCAGCTGATTTTAGTGATTACTAGTTAAACGAAACTTTTCTGTCAAATTGATTCTGACTCACAGCAACGTTGTAGGGCCTTATAAGAACTGCCAGTAGGGTTTCTAAACTGTGATCTTTAGGGAAGAAAATGATTACATCTTTCATCTGCTGAGTGGCTCATGGATTCAAATCACTGATGGTTCATTAGCAGCCCAGGAGTTAACCACTGTGCCACCAAACCTCCCTATTTTAGTGAATACTGAAGTTATACCAAACCCGTCGCTGTTAAGTTGATTCCGACGCACAGTGACCACATAGGACAGAGTTGAACTGCCCCATAGGGTTTCCAAGGAGTGCCTGGTGGATTTGAACTGCCGACTTTTTGGTTAGCAGCTGTCACAGTTAACCACTACGCCACCAGGTTTTCCATTTTAGTAAATAGATGCTACTAATTTATTTATTCCTTCATTTTTTAAATAATGGTTGTAAGACACCTTAAAAACCATGTAAATGTATTGCTGAATTGGAAAAGATGAACTTGAATGAGAATGAATGAACCATAATACAGACTCAAATATGGATATCTTCACAAATGTAATGTAGAACAACTGATGTCAGAGCCCCCAAAAGCATGATTGTGTTCCACATAAAGTTCAAGAGTAAGCAAAGCTAAGCTGTGAGCAGTGTTTGGTCGCCCATGGGGGAGGGAGCATGGTGTTCAAGATGTTTGGTTTCATCATCTAAGTGATGGTTATGTGATTTTATTCCCTTTGCAAAAATTCATCAAGCTGTGTAGATGCAGATTGCCTGGCATTTCTTCCCGGGTATGCCTGGGGTGGGTTCAACCTGACGTTGTTTGTGGCTCAGCACATTGGCCGCAGACCTTTATGTATTAAAGAAAGCTACTGCCTAACATATTTACTGAGTAAATAAAGAAATTCTTCAATATTGTTTAGATGTGGAAGTCGTAGATGATTCAGTCATAGATAATTGCTACTGGAATTTAAAGATACCTTGAGAATTGCTTTAAAAACAAACCACAGAAGTCTGTGTTTTGATACACTTTATTATTTGCTTCCTTCTGAATAAAGTAGGTGCTTCTTTCTAATTAACTAATGGCATACACAAAAAAACAAATCCACTGCTGTCAGGTTGATTCTAACTCACGGCAATCCTCTTGACAGAATACAGCTGACCCATGGAGTTTCCAAGGCACACCTGGCAGATTTGAACTGCTGACCTTCTGGTTAGCAGACATAGCACTTAACCACTATACTACCAGGGTTTCCAATGGCATCCAGTAGCTGAATAAAGTATTTTAATATCTCATACAGGAGCATTTGGACCTTACAAAATTGCTTTCAAAATACCATTCTTCAATTTCTGTAGACTTTGGTTAAAACTTTGGATTTTTAAATTCCCTAGTAATTAGTGACCTGGTCCTTAATCATTTATTAATAATCAATTATGTCCAATGCCAGTGTACCCATCTTTGACTCTTCATAAATAAACAGGCAATACAAGTTGATCTATAGAAGCAAAGTAAAAAGCATTTTCTCTTTTGAGATCGTAAGTTAGAACATGTCTTCTTATTTTAAGGAAACCTTGGTGGCAGAACGGTTAAGTGCTTTGTCTGCTAACCAGAAGGTTAGTGGTAGTTCAAATCCACCAGGTGCTCCTTGGAAACTCTGCGGAGGAGTTCTGCTCTGCCCTATGGGGTTGCTATGAGTTGGAATCAACTCTACGGCAGTGGGTTGGGTTTTCTTATTTTAAACTTTCAAAAGTTGGAAAAGAAACATGCAGGGGATTGAAGAAAGCCAGGAGAAAGAATTCCTCTCTTAAAAGCACTCCATTAACACAGCCAAAATTTCCCTAATTAGGACTTTGAGCATGCATAAGAAAGAGTGAGGAAAACTACGTAATACTCACAGGAGAAAAGTTTGCCACTACTGGTGGTGAGAATCAAATTTCTTCATAATGTTTCTATAGAGCAAATCTATTCTCATTTGTCCCTAATAGCACCCATACTAAAATATGACTTTGAAATAAATGACAGCATATGCAATCTAACGTTTACTCTTCCTACACATTAGGTGGTTAAGTATTGCCTTTAGTTACTTTTTAGAAAAGCAAAGGCCACGTGGTTTTCTAAAACCAATACCTTGTTCAGAGTGAATTTGGATTATGAAGTCAATCTGCACAGATTTTCTGGTATTCTGTCTGTAGTCTGGAATCATTTCCCTTGCTTTTCACATATAGAGTGAAAAGGCTTCTGCTAAGGCTATCATGCAGTGGAAAGATTTACCAGGGGACAGTTACAGTCTATGAATGGAATGGAGATGAGAACAATCAATAAATGCCAGTATTAAGGGAGCACTAATGAAACTTTAATTTGAAGATTGCTCTAAAATGTACTCCAAGATAGATTTTATAACCACCCTCAGATTTGATGTGAGGATAAACTAATTTTATGCAAATACTGAAGTGACTGTAACAGTTATTTTATATACCTTGATGTGGTCCCTAAGGAAAACTGTCAGAGCCATTAATAAGTTGCTAAATTGATTAGACTAATTTGGTGCTCTTAAGAAGCATCTTTGTATAAAATTATGCTGCCTATTACATTCTGAATTACAGCAGATTGCTTGCTCTGCCTTCCCAGAACTGAAACTTTCCAGTCTCTGCATTCTTTGTGTTTTTGCCATTGTTGGCTTTCCATTTAGTCTCTCAACACCAGAACAGTGAATCATCTTGTCCATTAGCTGAGTTCGGAAATTCTGTGTTATTCAATGAAATTGTTTTTACCCTATCCCTGTGATAATTTGAAACCTGGCAGCTGAACTACCTTCCCAAATGTATTTGTGATGGGATGTTTGCTAGTTTTCTTTTGAGCAGCAAAGGCTGTCCTTCATTTCACCTAAATTGCTTTGTTGTTGTTGGGAATATGCACGGCAAGACATACACCGATTCCAGAGTTTCTGCATGCAAAATTTAGTGGCATTGATTATGTTCTTTGAGCTGTGAGTTGATTTTCAACCTCCTTTGCTGAGTTGCGTACCCTGGTGGCACAGTGGTTAAGTGCTACATCTGCTAACCAAAAGGTTGGCAGTTCAAATGTTCCAGGCATTTCTTGGAAACTCTGTGGAGTAGGTCTGCTCTGTCCTATAGGGTCGCTATGAGTCAGAATTGACTCGATGGCAGTGAGTTTGGTTTTGGGGGATTTTGCTGAGTTGTTCCTCACATGCGAGCATAAACTCACTGTCCCCTAAGGTTTCTATCTGACGTGGACTGAATTGTGTTCCCACCAAAATTTGCATTGCTCTTGGCTGGGAGCAGTTCTCTGTATTTTGTGATATTTCCTTATGTTGTAAACTCGGCCCTCCCTAAGTGAGGGTGGATGGGCAGCAGTTGTGTTGGTGTGTCAGAACTCAGTGTGTAAGTTTGTTTTGTGCTTTGAGACATTCTCTTGAGATGGCATTCTCTTGAGATGTAACAGAAAGAAGCTAGCAGAGAGATTAGAGTATCTCATACCATCAAGAGGGAGAGCAATGCTGGGAGCTGAGTATGTCCTTTGGAAAAGTCTGGGGTCCCTGTGTCACAGAAGCTTCCAGTCCAAGGGATGATTGACAACAAGGATCTTCCTCTGGCACCAGCAGAGAAAGCCTTCCTCTAGAGCTAACACACTGTATTTGGTCTTTTAACTTACTCTGCTGTGACAAATAAAATTTCTCTTTTTAAAGCCATGCACTTGTGGCATCTCTTATAGCAGCACTAGATGACTAAGTCACTCTCTAATCTTTGTCACTTTGATCCCATGTACATCCTGAAAGAGCACAAGGCTCAAGGCATGCATTTTTACTAGTTAAGCTAAACTATTGTTCAGTTTTAAGATAACTTCAGGGAGTATTTTTGGTTTAAGGTTTAGACATTATCTCAGGCCAGAGTTTTCAAGGGTTCAGCTACCTTCCACAGTTCTACAAATTTAGAGGCCATGAGAATCTGAAATTCTCTTCTGCGTTGTCCTCCCTTTGATCAGTATTCATCTATGGAATCTTTGATCAAAATGTTCAGTAATGGTAGCTGGACACCATCCAGTTCCATTCTCATTGCAAAGGATGCAGTTGCTCGTGGAGGCACTTAGTCTCTATTCCGTATCATCATTCTCTTCTTGACTCTCTTTCTTCCTTTGTTTGTCCAGGTGAATAGATAGGGATTGCTGCACCTTGACTGGCCACTTTCAAGCTTTAAAGACCCCAGGCATGATGTACTAAGAGGTTAAAGACCCCAGCCACGTTGTAATAAGATGTACTAACAGAAGCACTAAACACGGTATTAGGCGGATTAACTGAGATGTCCCATGAGGCCATATGCTAAACCTCCAAACCAAGGAGCCAAATCCTGTGAGGTTTTTTCTTGTAAATAGGCCATCTCAGGAGCTGCTCTTTTTTTGTTGTTGCAATTTTTTCCCCCTTCATCCGTGTAAATCAAATAGAATCGTTTGATGTTTGACATCACATGTTTCAGTATAATAAGAAGTTTAAAGTAGTAATAGAAAGTGATCTCTAGAGGGTCAGCATAATCAAATAATATTAGAAGGCTCTCAATTTTTATAACTTGAAGGAAACAGCAACGTGCCAACTGAGCTATCACCGTGATTATCAGAGTCTCCTAGGAGTGAATACATAATTATTCATTTCTATTTCACAAATTCCCATTAAAGGACAGTCGGGATATTAAAAATGAAGTGGTGTTCTTCCTTTCTAACAGCTAAAGCATGAGTTGAACAGAAGCTCACACAGTGAGAAATGTATGCCACCATGACGTGCTTCTCTTGCTCCACCGTAACTGCTTCTTAGGGCATGCAAGGGCGCTGGTGTTTGTTCCATTTTGAAAGAACTCAGAAGACTGCCACTGGTTTGTCACTGAAAACAACAATGCGTCTTAAAAGTTGGCTCTTCCTGAGATGTCAATAAATGGAGTCTAAGGAATGATGATGGTAATAGATTATTAAAATTTGGTTGTCATAAATTGTATGGAGAACACAGTGAAGTGTATCTTTTAGGATACCACATTGTACAGTACTCCAGTGTTGACAGTGTCTGGAATGACAGTGGTGGCACTGCTTCCATAACTGTGGCCATGGATGGGAATGTCATGTGTGCATGCAAACTGAAATAGCTGAGAAATCACTGAGAGTTTGTGTAAAGGATGGCTTGGCACACTTCTGTGGAAAATCGTGAGAGCTGTTTGGCCTAAAGGAATAAATTCATATTTGGTCTAAAGGAATAAAGCCATGTGTTTCAATGAGGAATAATGCACTTATAGTAGTTTAGTAAAGATTCGTTTAGCTCTTGTTTGATTAGTCACTAAAATTTTTCAAAAAATGAAACAAGTTGTAAGACTTGAACTTGGCACTGGAAATATCCCTGAAGAGGATATTGGTAAAGCCAGTCCAGGGCCTCTGCCTCTAGCAGTCAGAGGAATGCCACGCTCAGTGGTACTGTCCTCCTGGCAGCATTTTCCCAGCCATCCTTCCAAATTTAAAAAGTGACTCAAAGAATTTTAAAAACTCAACTATGCATTATATATACCTCTCTCTCTCCCTTTTTTTCCCATTATACTGCCTTTAGTATATCCAATTCTCTTGTATAACTTAGTTTAAAGAAGGTTAATTACATGGCCCAGCAACATAAATCTTTGGCTTACATGTGATTTATTATTAGTTTCCTTATTGCTGAGAGATTTTACTTTTTCTCAGGGAAATCACTTCTGTTTCTACAATCTCATCGTTAATCTCAAAGTGAGATTAGTTTGCTCTTAAATTATACTGTTTCTTGATCTGATGATTTTTCCCCTCAGTAGCAAGGTAGATTGTTTAGAGTTTAGCTCTCTCTGAAACCCTGGTGGCAGTGCTGCGTCTGCTAACCAGATGGTCAGCAGTTCAAATCCACTAGGCACTCCTTGGAAACTTTGTGAGGTAGTTTTACTCTGAATGGTAGGGTTGCTAGGAGTCAAAATCGACTCGATGGCAGTGGATTTGGTTTGGGTTTGGTATTTTTCAGTTTCTCTCCATTCAGGATGACGTGGGCAATTGGCTTTGTATAAATGGCCCTTATTGTGTTGAGGAATTTGTGGTCTATGCCCATTTTGCTAAGAGTTTTTAGCATGAATGGGTGTTGGACTTTATCAAATGCCTTCTCTGCATCAATGGACAAAATCAGGTGATCCTTGTCTTTTGTGTTATTTATGTGGTTAATCACATTAATTGTTTTCCTGATGTTGAACCAGCCTTGCATCCCTGTTATGAATCCCACTTGGTCATGATGGATTATTTTCTTGACATGTTGTTGTATTCTATTGGCAAGAATTTTGTTGAAGATTTTTGCATCTAGATTCATGAGTGATATTGGTCTGTAGTTCTCTTTCTTTGTTGGATCTTTCCTTGGCTTAGGTATCAGGGTTATGCTGGCTTCATAGAATGAGTTTGGGAGTGCTCCATCCTTTTCTATACTGTGAAACAGTTTCAGTAGTACTGGAGATAACTCTTCTCTAAATGCTTGGTAGAATTCTGCAGTGAAGCCATCTGGACCTGGACTTTTTTTGGTTGGCAATGTTTTGATGACCTTTTCAATCTCTTCCTTTGTAATGGATTTATAAGTTGTTCTGCTTCACGTTGTGATAATTTGTGTAGGTGGTATGAGTCAAGGAATTGGTCCATTTCCCGTAAGTTTTGAAATTTGTTAGAGTACAGTCTTTCATAGTATTCTGTTATATTTTTGATTTCTGTTGCATCTGTGGCGACAACGCCCCTCTCATTTCTAATTTGGGTTATTTGTTTCCTTTCCTGCTTTTCTTTAGTAAGTTTAGCCAGTGGTTTGTCAATTTTGTTGATCTTTTCAAAAAACCAGCTTTTGGTCTTTTCAAGTTTTTCAGTTGTTTTTCTATTCTCTAATTCATTTAGCTCTGCTCTAATCTTTATGATCTCGTTTCTTCTCGTGCCTGAGGGGTTCCTGTGTTGTTCTCTTTCTACTTGTTTAAGCTGTAGGGTTAGTTCCTTGATTTGGTTTCTTTCTTCCTTCCAGATGTGTACATTTATGGAGATAAACAGACCTCTGAGCACTGCTTTGGCTGTATCCCATAGGTTCTGGTAGAAGTGTTTTCGTTCTCATTGGAATCCTTGAATTTCTTTAATTCATCCTTGATTTCCTCTATAACCCATGTTTTTTTGAGCAAGATGTTGTTCAGTTTCCAAGAGTTCCACTTTCTATCTCTGTTTTTTCTGCTGTTGATTTCAACTTTGATGGCTTTATGATCTAAGAAGATGCTTTGCAGTAATTCAGTGGTATGGATTTTGTTGAGCATTGCATTATGGCCTATCACATGGTCAATTCTGGAGAGTGTTCCATATGCACTGGAGAAGAAGGTGTAGTTGTCTGCTGATGGGTGGAAAGTTCTGTATTTATCAATGAGGTTTAGCTGGTTAATTGTGTCAATGAGGTCTTCTGTATCTTTACTGAGTTTTTTTCTAGATGATCTGTCTAGTATTGAGAGTGGAATGTTGAAGTCTCCCACTATTATGGTGGAGTCATCTAACTCTCTTTTGAGTGTAGTCAGTGTTTCTTCGACATATTTAGGTGCTCTGATATTAGGTACATAAATATTTAATGTAGTTAAGTCTTGCTTGTGTACTGAATCTTTCAGCAATAAATAGTGTCCATCTTTGTCCACGATGGTGGATTTGACATTAAAATTGATTTTGTCTGAGATTAGAATTGCCACCCCTGCCGTTCTTTGTTCATTGTTAGTTTGATATATATTCTTCCATCCTTTAATTTTCAGTTTGTTCCTATCTTTAGGTCTCAAGTGAGTTTCTTGTAGACAACATATGGATGGGTCATGTCTTTTGATCCAAGATGTCACTCAATGTCTCTTTACTGGAGCATTCAGTCCATTCACATTCAATGTAATTATTGATAGGTATGTGTTCGGTGCTGCCATTGTGATGTGTTTATTTTTATGTTGATGTTTTCTGTGTTGTTCTTATTAGTCTGTTCTGGGACACTCTTTTTTGTGAGTTGATTTTTCACCTTTTTCAGAGCTGGTTTTGTGGTTGTTGAGACTCCTGTGTTACATTTCTTGAAATAGTATGATACATCTTTGTTGTGCTTTACAGCTGCCCCTGTGATCCCCCTTAATAAACTATTTATAAACCCAATTTTAATTACTACCAGTCTTGTCATCTTCCTCTCCATCTGGAAGGACTATAACAACTGTAGTACATCCCTCTTTTTAATATGATGACACCATAGTTTACATGATGATCACTGGATTGCTTCTTTCCTTATTAAAGCTGTGATTGGCTTTGGAGCCTTCCCTAACTGAGTAGAGTTTTGAGTAGTAAAGTCGTTCTGAAATATAAAGTTAGTGGTTTTGTTCTTCTAAGCCAGAGCCAAGAACTTCTTTCAATATTTCTTGTAGGTTTGGTTTGGTTTTTACAAAGTCTCTGAGTTTCTGTTTATCTGGGAATGTCTTAATTTCATTTTCATATTTGAAAGATAGTTTTTCAGGATATACAATTCTTGGTTGGAAGTTCTTCTCCTTCAAGGCTTTGAATGTGTCATGCCACTGTCTCCGTGCCAGCATGGTTTCTGCTGAGAAATCTGAAGAGAGCCTACAGGGTTTCCCTCTGAATGTTAGCTTTGCCTTGAGTCTTGCTGCCTTTGAGAGTTGCTGCTTATGTTTAATTTTGTTAAGCTTGATTATAATATGTCTTGGAGTGTTTCTTTTGAGATCTATATTGGGTGGCGTACGATATGCATCTGAGATGTCTATATTCTCTTCCTTCATGATTTCTGGGAAGTTTTCTGTCAGCAGCTCAGCAGCGATACTCTCTGTTCTCAGATGTCTCACCCCGTTCAGAGAGTCCAATTAATCGAAGGTTGTTCCTCTTAATAGAGTCCCACATGCTTCTTAATGTTTCTTCATTTTTCTTATTTCCTTTTTTCTGATTTCTGCTCATAGATGCTGGCCTCAGTAGCCCTGTCTTCTAAGTCAGAAATTCTTTTTTCTATTTGTTCTATTCTGTTTTCTTGGCTTTGCATGGAAGTTTCTATGTCTTTGATTTTGTTCTTGATCTGTTGGATTTCAGAGTACTGGTGTTCCATCAGATTGAACATCTTACTTAATTTTTCGTTTTGTTCTCCTGCATTTTGTATAAGGTCTAGAAGGGCTCTGTATGTAATCATTTTGTATTTACTTCCTGATGCTTTCATAAAAGTTTCTTCATCTGGAAAACTCCTTGGTTGCTTTGTTTGGGAGCCTTCTGAAGCCATGGCTGATTTCTTGTGTCCCACAAGTGTCTGTTGCTTTTTGGGACCCATCTGAGTATGTAGAGGCTGGAAGAGGTACTGTGAGGATGGACTGCAGATATTTCTCTAGGCTGTCTTAAAATGTAAAGCAAAAGATATCTGACTACTTCACAAGTCAGTTAGGTTTTCAGGTGTAGAGGTCCCTCTTCTCAACTGGCAAAGTAAGCGCCACTATATCCAACCCCAGATGATACAAACTAGTTCAGAATACAGCAATGCTACTGCCCTGTTGGCCTCTGCTGACAGGGCCTAGCCTTAGACGACACTGCGTAGAGTACTGCTTTTGTGATAGAAAAGCACTCTCTTGTGGGCAGGCTCTGGCTCCTAAGCTAAGAATTTGGTCCAGCTGCGGCCACTATATCCAAGATGGCGCCCTCCACACAGGCAGCAGACAGAAGGGCTAAAGGTTCCGAGAGGTAGTGATTCCTCTGATTCTCCTGCAGGGCCCCCAAAGGAGGTGGCACTAGGTAAATTACTGCTTTTCTGTTGGAGAAGTGCTGTCCTGTTTGCAGGCACTGGTTCTCAGGCTAAGAATCAGGTCCCGCTAGAATGTCCGTATCCAACATGGCGTCCTGCACACTGACTGCGAAACTCCCTACAAACGCCACTGAGGCAGATATAAAATGACAGGCTCAAAGTGGCTAGATTAACAGAGTCCAAGCCTGGCTCTCAAAATATGGGAATTTCACCTGCCTGTCCCCCTAGCAGCGTGTCTGAGTCTAGCCGCTAGGCAAGACCCAGCTCCGCCCGCCGGCCAAGACAGAAGAAAAAAAAAGTCAAAATGGTGCGTTTACCTTCAGTCCGTGAGAGCCAGGGATAGCCCGGAGTGGGAGTCAGCGTAAGAGAGGAGGTTTTTCACTCAGTAGTATGAAGACCAAAGTAACAGCCCTGTGTCGTGTCCTGGGGCTGATTAGGTGATCAGAAGGCTCTGTTTGATTGTCATTTCAGGTCTTGGTTTCCAGAGGGATATAAGGAGACGTGGGCTTCGTCTGCCATCTTGACTCCGCCTCCTGGGTTTGGTATTTTTGACAGAAGATTGGTATGATTTACAATTGTGTTTTTAAAATCATACATTAATAATCATGGGGAAGCTAAATAGATCTTGTAGTCTGTATAACTACATCTTTTTTCCCCAGTATCACCATTGTTGAGACCCATACAAAATTTCATCAATATGCCCAACTTAACAGAACCTCTAAAAATAATTCAGGGAGATGTTGCTTATTTTTAAGCAAAACATAAAAGCTTTCTGTTTCATATTTACTTCTCTAACAAGGCTAATGCCATCTCGACAATAGGAATGCATTGGATACTGCAGAAGAGAACGACATAAGTTACATAAAAATGCTATTTCTGCAAACAGCTATACAAGTTAGTTTAATTGAGTTTAGCTTTTCTCTTATATTATCGAACATCGATAGATTCAAAATGCCTACTGAGAGATTTTGTTTATATTAACATTGTAATTTTGTTCCCAATGGTTAAGTTATAGTGGTCAGCCATAGTTTTGGATTGTGTGTGTGTGTGTGTGTGTGCGCAGGAGGTCAAAACATTGCACTTTTTGTTCATTGTCAGGAAGGGGTCGATGTCAGCTTGCGTGGCCTGGGCTCTAGGCCTGGACCAGATGGTCACTGGGTGTGGCACTTAGTCATTGTGTCTTACAGATGACTGCAATGGCTGTGGCAATGAATGTTTGCTTTTTGCCATATACAACTTCTGCCACACTGGGCCTCGTTCCCAGTGTTGCTGGTTCCTTCTCCTGTTCCCCAGTAGCTCCCTTTTTATTAAAGGATCTTCTAAACTTTGTCCTTTATTTCATAATCTCTGCCCAATACCTGTTCTTCTCACATTCAGCATATTTGGTTTCTGCTTGTCAAAGAAAGGAATCAGGCAGACACAACTCTAAATTTTCCTTCTTTCATAACCTAACTACTTGTTGTTGCATCAATGCCAGTTCATAGTGACCCTATAGGACACAGTAGAACCTGCCCGATAGAGTTCCCAAGGCTGTAAATCTTTATGGAAGCAGACTGCTGCATCTTTCTGTCATGGAATGGCTGATGGGTTGGAACTGCTAATCTGTTACGGCTCCTCCTTCGCTTACCAGACCAGCTGTGTTTACGACTAAGACATCCTAACTGGTGTCTTTTCATCTCGAGAGCATTGCTGGCTTAGTGTTCAGTTTCCCTGTTTTAGGACCTCACTTCCTTCAGGTGTCTCCTAAACATGTGTTCACTTTTCTTCCTCACTCGTAAAACTTCACTCTGTCTTCTCATGCACTCCCCCTCCAGACCTGCTGTCCTTGCTTTTCTTTCTAGAAGAACTTTCTTCATGCTGCTGTCCTAAACTTTCCTTTGGAATCATTGTGACTTTTGGAAAGAATCATCTCTTTGTTTTCGCTTTCTCCCTTCCATTTGTCATACTGCTGAGACACTCTTTCAACGATTACACATGAACCTAAAGTGTGAAATCCAGAGACCTCTTTTTAGTAATACTTCTTGAAAGTTCTGAAATGTTTGACAGTGCTGGCTATCCTGGTTTCATTCAACAAAAATTTATTGACTGCTCAGCACTGCACTGGTACAAATCCTGCCAATAGGTATAGGATTCAACAGTTTTAGTGAGAAACAAGAAAAGAGACCTTTTAAAATGTAACATATTAAATACTTGTAGCAATTAGAACTGTTTACTAATATTTAATATTTTCCTTCTTCCAATCATCTGGAGGAATTGCAGTTCTCCACTTCCCTAAAGTGACAACCAAAACAACAACAAAAAAAATCAAACAGCAAAACCTGATGGCACTGAGTTGACTTCAACTCCTAGCAACATTGTAGGACAGAGTAGAACCACCCCCTGCTGTGTCCAAGAAGCATCTGGTGGATTTGAACTGCCAGCTGTTTGTTTAGCAGCCAAACTCTTAACCAGTATACCAGCAGGGCTCCTTAGGTGATGTCATAATATCAGTTTTGGCAGAAGAAATATGAATGGCAGTAGTGTGTCACTTTCTGATAGGAAGAAAAAAAAAGCTGTGTTCGGTTAGCTAGCTTTCCTTTCTCCTGCAGCAGACACTGACAGCATTTCACACAGTAGAGATGTTATCATTTTCTGTGCTTGAGTGAGGATAACAGGATCACGGCACCTGCCAACCTGAGGGCAACTGGGCATGGGCAAGAACTGAGTCTTCCATTATGAGGAGGAAGGGAACTAGAACTCTATTGAAAGACTACTCTTGATGATCCATGTGACTGGAAGGTTCTCTAAGGATCTGGCCCCCAGATCTCTTTTAGCCCAGAGCTGAAACCAGTACCAAAGCCAACTCTTCAGACAAAGATTGGACTGGTGTATAAGATACACTGTAATACTGGTGAAGAATATGCTTCTTGGCTTAAATACATATATGATGCAGTCAGGGATGCTCTTGCTCAGATGCCAGATGAGAAGGTGGAGGGGGACAGAATTCGGCTGAGTGAATGCAGGAAGTACAGGGTGGATAGGAGGAATGTGCTGTCACAGGGTGGGGGTGGGGGCAGTTAGAGCTGCACAGTGGTGTGTGTGCTGGGTTTTATATAGCCAATTGACTTGGATGATAAACTTCCTTTTAAAGTACAATACATATTTTTTTTTAAAAAAAGAGAAGTTTTCATTTCTCTAAATTACTGAGATTTGGAGATTTTTTTTTTTCAATCATCACAGCAAAACCTAGCATATAATGGGAGATACAGTACTGTATTGGAAATGTAAACAAAGTACTATGAAGATGTTTTTTATCTTAAATAATTGTACCTGCACCTTAAGTCTTGTATCAAAAATTTCATATTTTGAGTGTATTGGAAATGAAAATAAAGTACCCTGAAGACATTTCTTAAGTAATTGTACCTGCACTTTAAGTCTTGTATCAGAAATTTTGTATTCTGATGCCCCAAACTCATCTTTGCTATTTTTAGTTGCTTGAAGATAGCTGCAGCTCATGGTGACCTTGTGTACAACAGAGCGAAGTGTTGCCTGGCCTGCTGTCCTTTTCGGGATCATTGGTTTGTTTGAATCACTATAAACTCACCATACTGAAACTGAACCCTTGTCATGGATTGAATTGTGTTCCCCCTGAGAAGCATGTATAGCAGTTTGGCTGGATTATGATTCCCAGGATTATGTGCCTCATTTTGTGATTTTCCTATGTTGTAAGTTCTGATCTATGCCTGTGGGGTTAATAGACTGGATTATGTTAAAGAGGATTATGGTGGGATTTAACACTCTTCCTTAGGTTGTCGCCCTGCTCCATTGTCAAGGGAGTTTCCCTGGAGTGGGGCTTACACCACCTTGTATCAGCAAGAGATGAAAGAGAAGCAACCAGAGTTGGGGACCTCATGCCATTAAGAAAGCAGCACCCAGAGCAGAATGTCTCCTTCAGACCTGACATTCTTGTGCTGAGGTGCTCTCTGAACAAAGAAAGAGTGATACAACACAAAGACTTCCTCCAGAGCTGACAAAAGGAGTATGTTCCCCTTGATCTGGCACCCTGAATTTGGACTTGTAGCCTACTGGACTGTGAGAAAATTAACTTTTCTTTGTTGAAGCTGTTTGCTTGTGGATTTCTGTTGGAGCAGTTCCAGATGACCGAAACAACCCTGTACTGTCTTCTCTCATTCTCACCTTTCTTGATACTTTCTCTGACACCTGTAACGCCTCTATTTTTTTGATTGCCTACATCATTGGAATTTCCACCTAACTAGCTAATCTCAAGTTGAAGAATTAGCCTTGGATTCTAGGTCTTTCTTATTGCTTGTGTCCAGTCTTTTATGAAATCTATCTCATACTTTCTGTTACAAATTTTGTAGTGCTATTTCAGCCTGCTGTATTTCTACAGAAATCATTTAGCTCCTAGATTTCAGTATTTCTTGACTCTTTGGGGCCAGACGTCTTTTCTAAAATAAGACAACTATAATAAGTGGGACATGTAATCTGGAAAAACATAACATGGATTCACATGAACATTTTCTCTTTCTCTTCTGTGCACGTATACACACATACCACACACACATACGCAGACACTCTGGTTTCCTTAAACTTGGATTTGTGTAGAGTTTGTCTTCGTGTACTCCAGGGTAAGAACCCTATTTTGGATTGTCTTAGAGAAATTCAGTTTCCAGTAATGATACCAGGCTGTGAGTCTGCTACATATAAGCTTTAAGTGGTTTTGCATGGCTCAAAGGGAGCACAAATTTATTATCCAGGGCCCTTCCTGTCATGGATTGAATCGTGTCCCCCACAAAATATGTGTAGTAGTTTGGCTGGGCCAGGATTCCCTGTATTCTGTCATCACCCTTCATTTTGTGATTTTCTGATGCTGTAAATCCTGATCTCTGCCTGTGGTTAACATTGTGGATTATGTTAGAGAGGATTAGGGTGGGTAGGACTGTAAATTCCTTCCTAAGGTCACCTCCCTGCTCCATTGGAGTTTCCCTGGAGTGTGGTTTGTATCACCTTTCATCCGTTTACCCTACAAGGGTTAAAAGGAAAGGGAGGCAAGCAGAGAGTTGGGAACCTCAAACTATCAAGAGAACAGCACTGGGAAAAAAGCATGTCCTTCAGACCTGAGATTTCTGCACCAAGATGCATCCTGACCAAAGACTGATGCAACATGAGGACTTTGTTCCAGAGCCAACAAGAGGGAAAGGCTCCTCCTGGAGCCAACACTCTAAATTTGGACTTGTAGCCTACTGGACTGAATAAGAATAGCCTTTGCTTTATTAAAGGCATCCACTTTGTAGTATTTCTATTAGAGCAGTACCAGCAGACTAACCAACTGCAGTCTGTATTTTTATATTCTACTCTTTCTTCTCTTTTAAACCTTGTATTTCATTCAAATACACTTGAAACCCCTGGCAGATTTTCATTTGTGTATCTTCTCTCATTCTGAATCTTAGCTATCTGCAATAACTAGTTTTCTTCTATTTGTGAGTAAAAGAAAACTGGAAACTGTGCTGCATTATATAATGAAAAAAATCATTTTCCCATATAAATAAAAGTTTTGAATAGAGCAGAATTTAGATATGTTTGGATGAAGGTATGTTTCAGTGAAGGCTTCAGCTCTTTTTTTCCCCAAGTATCTTGCTCTGCCTTCCTGTATGAATTGGCTTTGTCTTCAAGGTGACTTTTCTACTGGTTGTAGGTGTTTCAGACATAAGATGTATGTACCTGCTAAGTCTAGGGAAAGTAAGCTCTAAACTTCACTCTGACTGGAGAATTTAAGTTACATACTGTCTGGAACCAATGATTGTTGTCTGGAAATACCATGCGCTGCTTGTCTGTGGTTAGCATGCACACCATTCCAGAACTGAAATAGGTGGACCATGTGCAAACAGGGGAGAGAGTGGCAGAGAAAGCCCATCTGTTGCGGTCCTGCCGTGATCCGTGCTTTCCTTTCTAGTCTGACAGATTTCTGATCTTCTGTACTCCATAGCACTTATTCAGTGGGTCTTTCTTACCTCTTAGAATGAGACTATGCTCCTTTAGAGACAGTGACATGTGTGGTTTACAGTGTCTTATCACCAAGGATGGTATACTGCTGTAGGTCTCTGAATCCATGCCTTGTTTGGTTTTGTCCATTGGTAGTCGTCGAGTTTGAAAACCAAAATGAGTCTTCCTAACTGCTCTGATGATGGCAGGCGTCGTCCAGCTGTTTATAAAACCTTCTGTCATTTCTTCCTTTGAACAGAGCTGACTGCATTTCTGGGCCCTTATTCCATTCAGTGGGACTAGCTGTGATGGCCAGTGAATGGAATGTGGCAGAACTGATGTGCTCCACTTCTAAACATTATCTATAAACCGTCCCCGTCACGGTGTGCAGCGCTTCCCCTGTCTGAGAATGTGATGTCACTGTCGGAGTTATCTTGGCAGCTGTGCGTTGAACACAGAAGGCCCGCCCTCGTTTTCATTCCCTGAGTAACTACATGGAGCAGAATCCCCAGCCCATACCCTCTAGTGCAGCTGGTTGCAAACAAGCAAGTACACATACGAAGTCACTGACATCTTTGGATTTAACAGCTAGCATTGTTTTAAACAAATGGCTCCCTGAGAGTGATGATTTCCTTCTGGATTTCTTAGATCTGTTTCAAATGCACTGGAAGGAATCTCATGAGTGTGAATATGAGTTTGGTCTTCTTCCCTATGGATAAGCCAATAGATATACTGAAGTCTGGGATAAAAAGAAAATTTATTAGATTATAAAAATGATTTTTAAGCACAAAATGACATGAATTTAGCAGTCTTGCATCCAAATGCAAAATAGTAGAAAACTTAAACAATTCACACCCAATCATGTAGATTTCTTAATGTGCTGCTAATTCAGGGCTACTGTGAAGTTTATAGGGCTGTTATGAGTGAGAATCAATTTGATGGGAATATTTCTCTTTTCCTTTTTTTGTTAAATGAAGTTTCTGTTTCCTTCTCCACAAATTTCCTAAAACTTAACAATAATTTCAGTCCACTTAGATATTTAGGGATAATGAAATGCTCTGGTCTAATTTTTCCTCCTAACTGAAAGCTTCATTGTATTAAGACTGGAAAAGCACTATGTAATTATGGGTGCAAACTTATTGATAATCTTAGCACTGGAATTCTCTTTTATGTGCTGATGCTTATTCCTGCAGTTTTGATATAATTAATATGCTCACAATAACATAGTTCCTATTATAACTTGCTATGTCATTTCTTATTCATACTGAAGAGAGGGCGTTTGCTGAATGGTAAATGTTTTGCTCACTTAATGGTAGGCCCTGATTTTGTTATCACCCCTCATTGTTAATATTTTATAACAACTTTTTTCACACTTTTAAATATTTCATGGAAAACTTTGTAATATGTTCACTAACATATAATTAAGGATAAGCATGAATTAATTAAGGATAACTATGAATTATTTAAGGAGCCCTGGTGACGCAGTGTTTAAATACTCTGCAGGAGAAAGATATGGGGTTGGCTGCTATAAACATGACAGCCCAGGAATTCCTCAGGAGCAGTCCTCCTCTGTTCGGTAGGGTCCTTATAAGTCGGAATTCACTCAGTGGCAACAGGTATGAGTGGATTAAACTCAGAACTGTTTCATTGGAATGGCTTTGTATTTGATTTGTAGTCATGTATTTCATATATTTGTCTATCCCTCATTTTTTTTTAAGTGTGAAACCGTATCTTCTGGATGTTTTTATTGTAGTAAGAAACGCACACACACGAGGTCTTACAGTTACATTCACAAACTCGTCCTAGAAAAAAGCGCTGCATACCTCACTGCTGGCCGTCACTGTGGTCACATTTGAAGTACTCCTTTTGGGAAGCTGCGCACCAATGCTAGCACCTAGTGCACCCTGCAAAGCAATTTTGGAACTCTGTTTTCTCGAATGACCATCAGAGCTGTTGTTGTGGTACCCTTGATGTCCTGAATATTATTAAAACGTCTTCCATTTAATATTTCCTTTATCTTTGGGTAAAGAGAAAAAGTCATTGGGGACCAATCAGGTGAGTAAGAAGGCTGTTCAATACAGTCATTTGTTTACTGGCTAAAACAATCTCTCACAGACAACTAGACAGTTAAGTTTGCCAATTTTCCACTGTGCCAGTATGTGCGATGGTCATTCCAGAAAGAGTTACGAACTTGCTTTGAAGGGTGGACTACGACAGGCGTCGGTGTATAGCGTCCCAAGAAGAGTGCTACGAAGGTGACCATGGTGATACTCAGTAATGAAGTATGTAGCGCTTAGAACAATTGTCGTACGTAAGTACAGAGCACGTCAAAATGTTTGCCATTCCATCTTTGCTTACATTTACAATTCCCTGATATTAATTAATTGTGCACGCATCACTGATATCTTTTTCTTAATTTTTCCATCACCCTCTACAGAAACTTAGTGCCTGCTTAGCAATGACTCCCTGTTTCTCCCTCCCATCCCTGGTAAACACTAGTGCACTTTATTCTTTATGCATTTGCCTATTTTAGATATTTCATGTAAGTGGGACCATACAGTATTTGTCTTTTTGTGAGCGGATGATGTAAGTGGTTAAGTACTCAAGTACTAACTGAAAGGTGGGCAGTTGGAACCCACCCAGAGGTGACTCTACATTAAGCCTGGCAGTCTGTGTCCCAAAGGTCACAGCCTTGAATACTCCATGGAGTGCAGCTCTGTTCTCAACGTGTGGAATGGCCATGGGTGGGAAATGACTTGATGGTCACTATGTTTTGTTTATTTAAACCACTGATGCTAATGGATTTAAGTAGGAAATCATTGACTGTAGATTATCTTCATTTTCTTCGCACTTGTCTATGCTCTTGTGATGAACTTTATCATAAATGTTAAAGGAAGCTTATTTTGAAGAAACATACCTGGTGGATATTGGTATATGGTCAAAACCATGATATCTAAATAAATTTTTGTTCATTTTTTTATTGGTTTTAAGTAAAAATATACAACTCAGATCACTTTCTCATACACAGATTTTCAGACTTCGTTATGTAACCGTAGCTATACTCCCTACACTGATAGCACTTGCTTCCTCTCCACCTTGTATTTCCTGTGTCCATTCAGCCAGCTTCTGTCCACCTCTACCTTCTCATCTCACCTCTAAACAGCAGCTGCCCAGTTAGTCTCCTGTATCTACTTAAGCCATGAAGCACAGTCCTCACTAGTATATTTTTATGTCTTGCAGACCAGTTCAATCTTTGTCTGAGGCATTGCCTTCCAGAATGGTTTCAGCTTTAGGCTGATACAGAGTTGGGGACTATGTCTTTTGGGGACCTTTCAGTGTGTCAGACCATGAAGTCTGGTCTTTTTACTAGAGTTTGAATTCTGTACCCTACTTTTCTCCCACTCCATCAGGGACTGTTTGTTGACTTCCCTGTCAGGGCAGTCACTGGTGGTAGCCACGTATCATCTATATCTTCTGGTCTCATGCCGATGTAGTTTCTGGTTTATGTGGCCCTTTGTGTCTCCTGAACTCATCTTTTCCTTATGTCTTTAATGTTCTTTGTTTTCTTTGCTGCATGTCAGTTGGGACCAATTGATGCTTCATAGATGGCTGCTTGGTATCTTTTAAGACCCAAGTCACTATTCACCAAAGTGGGATGCCGAATGTTTTCTTTATATACTTTTTTAGTCCAGTTGGCCTAGATGTCCCCTGAAACCATGGTGCCCAGGTCACTACCTGTACTACTGTGTCCCTCAAAGTGTTTGGTTGTTTATCTAGGAGATTTCTTAGCTTTTGATTTAGTCCAATTGTGGTGACTTCTCCTCTACTGTATGTTGTTCCTCTCTTCACCTAAAATAATTCTTGTTTACTGTCTAATTAGTGAATACTCTCTCCCTCCCTCCCTCCCTACCCTTGTAATCATCAGAGACTGTTTTTTTCAGTGTTTACAACTTTTCCTGAGTTCTTACAATAAAGGACTCATACAATGTTTGTCTTTTTCCAACTGACTAATTTTACTCAGCATAATACCTTTCAGATTCTTCTGTGTTATGAGATATTTCCAGTTCGTTGTTGTTCTTTATCACTGTGCAGTATTCCACTATGTGACTGCACCATGATTTGTTTATCCGTTCTTCCATTGAAGGCCACCTACATTGATTGTATCTTTTTGCCATTGTGGACAGTGATGTCATGAAGATTGGTGTGTGTTTCTTTTGTGTGGCAACTGTTATTGCTGTAGGATGTATTCCAAGGACTGGTGTTGCTGGATAGTATGTCACTTCTGTTCCTAGCTTTCAGAGGAAGTGCCACAATGATTTCCAAAATGGAGGTAACATTTTACACTCCCGTCAGCAGCGTGGAAGTATTCCAGTCTCTCCACAGCCTCTCCAACGTTTATTATTTTGTGATTTTTGGATTAATGATAACCTTGTTGGAGTTTGATGGTATCTCATTGTAATTTTAATTTGCATCTCTCCAGTGGCTAATGATCTTAAAAATTTCCTCAGGTATCTGTTAGCCACCTGAATGTCTTCTTTGGTGAAGTGCTTGTTCATATCCTTTGCCCATTTTTTAAATTGGGTTATTTGCCTTTCTGTTGTTGAGGTTTTGTAGTATCCTGTAGATTTTAGAGATTAGATAGTGACTGGATTTGTTGTGTCCAAGTCCCCCCCTCCCAGTTTGCAGGTTGTCTTTTTACTCTTGGTGAAACCTTTGGAAGAGGGTTAGTGTTTGAGTTTTAGAAGTTCCCAATTATCTATCTTCCTTCTATTTGTACATCGTTAATAATGTTTTATATTTTGTTTATGCTGTTAGTATGGCTCCCAGCATTGTCCCTATTTTTTCTTCCAAATCTTTATTATTTTAGATTTTTTATTTATGTCTTTGATTCATTTTCTTGATGGCACTTGGCTTGGCTGGCTTGATTCATTTTGAGTTAGTTTTTGTACATGATGTTAGATATGAGCCTTTTTTCTTTTTTTTTTTTTTGCAGAAGAATATTGTTTTAGTCAGCTAGTGCTGCTCTAACAGAGATACCATGAGGAGAGGGCTTTAAAAAGAACTTTTATTTGTCACAGTCCAGTAAGTTAAAAGTACAAATTCAGGATGTCAGCTCCAAGGGACAGCTTTCTCTGCCAATACTGGAAGAAGGTGCTTGTCATCAGTCTTCCCCTGGACTGGATGATTTTGAGGTGCAGGGACCCAGTCCTTTCCAAAAGACATGCTCAACTCCTGGCATTGCCTTTTGGTGGTATGAGGTCCCCCAAACTCTCTGCCAGATTCTTTCCTTTATATCTTGAGATTGTCTTAAAGCATGAAACAGTCCCACACCTTAAATCTTGCTCTACCAACACAACAGCACTCACCTACCTCATTAACATCATAGAGGAAGAAATTCCAACATGGAAGAACATCACACAATACCAAGAATTATGGCCCAGCCAGAGTGCTACAGATTTTTTAGGGAACACAAGTCAACCCATGACAAATATCCAGTTACGCTAACACCATTTGTTAAACAGATCATCTTCCCCAACGTACGAACTTTGGACCTTTGTCAAATATTAGCTGTTAATAGATGGATGATTTTATATCTAGATTCTCAGTTCTGTTCCATTGGTCTATGTATCTGTTGCTGTACTGATATCAAGATGTTTTGACTACCATGACAGTGTAATATTTTCTAAAGTTATGCAGTGTGAGGCCTTCCATTTAGTTTTTTCTTCTTCAGTAACACTTTATTTATCCCAGGTGTTGTCCCTTTCCAAATAAAGTTGGTGATTTGTTTCTCCATCTCCTTAAAATATGCCATTGTAATTCAGATGGAGATTGCAATGTACCTCTAAATCTCTTGGGTAGAATAAACATTTTTCTCGTGTTGAGTATTCATATCCTTGAGCAAGGTAGGATTCTCCACTTATGTATGTCTCCTTTGGTTTCTTGCAGTTGTCTTGTAGTTTTCTTTAGATAGGTCTTTTACATCCCAAGTTAGATTGGGGCCCATTGAAAATGGCATTGATTTGGTGATTTCGTCTTTGATATTGTCTTTGTTGGTGTATCTTATCCCCAGCTCTGTAAGTAAATTTTTCAGGTTGTCTGAATACGTAAACAAATTGTTCATTTCTGCCATATTAACATTTCTGCCATAGTTCAGAGATAATTAAATTTATGATGAATTTAACTGTATCTGTTGCAGTTAGTTTATATTTTTGAAGGTTGGGAAAATTTTTTAATAATAGCAATAATAATAGGCAACATTTGTTAAGACTTAAGTGCCAAGAACTGCCTTACATGTATTAACTTATTTAATGTGAATTTTATCTTTTTGAAATGTGTACTAGTAGATTTGCCATACTAAAAGATGAAGAAACTGAGTCATAGAGAAATAACTTACCTAAGGCCCCCAGGTAGAAACCAGGGAACTCAGGAGAGGGAATCTGGCTTTCAAGCGTAGGAACATAAAGGCTCAAGAATGAAGATAATTGCTTGTTTTTCTTCCATATTCATCAGAGGGATGCAACTGAGATTGATCATTAGATTTAAAAAAGACATGGGACAGTTCTTCTTTGCCACATGAGGACATTACAAGTAAAAAAGACACTCATCATCCAACAACAGCAACACCTTGGTTTAACCAAGGAAGAGATTAGACAAAGAAAGAAAATGGCAAAGAAGTGGAGGGTACATGTGTGTTTGTGGTTAGAATGATTGCCCGTGGAATTCATTGTGGGCAAGAGCAGGTCAGATGGTAAGGGACAGGACACTGTGTTAAGGCGTAAGGAATGATTCAAGTCCCAGTATCAGAACCTAAGGGCAGGATAGATAGGGGCTGATGGTCTGAAATTAGGATATTGGAAGTTTTGAAGGGGACTCACTTACCCTATCCAGATTTGGCTATGAACATGTAAATATGTGGCTGAGGTAGTCAGGAGGGCAAGATTAATCAAGGCTAAAGATTAGTCCAGGGACTTCGAAGGGCTGTATCTGTGCATATTGTAGTCACCCTGAATTAAGACTGGGACAGGGAAGAGAAATGATGCTGCCTGATGCCGTGAGATTCATGGCCATGTTCCTTTATTGTAATGCCAGTATCTTGCACAGAATGATCATTGATGCCTGGAGGTCATGAATTCCATTTGTGTTTCCTGCCCTTGTCATTGTTGAGTGGGAGTCGATTTTTGACTCTTAATGACCCCATGTGACTGAGTAGAAATGCCCTGTGCAGTTTTCTACACTGCAGTGTTTACCAGGACAGATTGTTAGTTTTTTTCTCCCACTGAGCACTGGGTGGGTTAAAACTACCACCCATTTGGTTAGCAACCAAGTGCTTAACCATTGAATTGCCATGATCCCTTCCCTGCCCTTTCAAAACTAAAAGAACAAACTTGTTGCCACTGAGTGGATTCTGACTCATACTGACCCTTGGCAATGACCAAGTAGTGCAGAAACTGCAATCATAAGTCAGAGAGGAATGATCGCATTTTGTAAAAAAGTTGCTAAGTCACTGACTGAATGAAGACTTGATGCTGCCTGGAAATGGAAAGGTCTGGAAAACTCAGTGGGACTGAGAAAGGGGCATGGGAAGCACAGCCTGTTTTTACCATTTGGAGTGGGACCAAAACCAAAACCCACCACTGTCGAGTCGATTCCAACTCATAGTGACTCTGTAGGACAGAGTAGAACTGCTCTGTAGGGTTTCTAAGGAGTGCCTGGCAGATTCCAGCTGGTGACCTTTTGGTTAGCAGACATAGCACTTAACCATGACACCAGCAGGGTTTCCCTTGGAGTGGCGCAGGTGGTTAAGTTTATGTGGATAGCAGACCAACCACTGGGTGAGAATCTAACCGCAGAAGACCGGCAGGGATGATGGGTTTAGGAAGGACAAAGCCCTTATACCGATTAAAGGTTGGTGTGGAGGATAAAGTGTTAAAAATGCAGCCTCTGTGGAGACTACCTACACAGAGGAAACCAACAAAAAAGCATTCATCAGCTGACTATTCCCTGTGGGGTTTGTTCATGTAAGGTGCAGAGAGTCAAATCTCCGTGGGCCAGTGGAGCCTGTACCCTCCCTAGGGAACCCTGGTGGTGCAGTGGTTAAATCTTGTGGCTGCTAACCAAAAGGTTGGCAGTTCAAATCCACCAGGTGCTCCTTGGAAACTCTGTGGGGCAGTTCTGCTGTGTCCTGTAGGGTGGCCGTGAGTCAGAATCAACTCAATAGCAGTGGGTTTTGGTTTTATGTCCTCCCAGCCATTTCAGTGGCGTGAGAAGGCAGTAGATTAAAAAAAAAGAGAAGTTGTGATAAGGAATGAGACCTCATTGTCCTCCATTCACAAATCTGGGGTCAAGAGGGAAAAAGAAGGGTTTTTAACCAAATATGAGATGGCAGTATTAAAATAGATAACAAGTGACTCTATGTAACTGAAAAGGACTGACAGATTATAGAATGAGACAGAAATATTGTTAAGAGAACATTTGTCTAATTTTTCTGACTTTCAATGGAAAATATTTATTAGTAGTTTTTTGTTTTTAGAGGTTGTGTGTTTCCATTTCTTCACTTAAGTGTTACTTGTCCAGTGAGTGAACAGCTCAGACTTGCTTACAGTTGAGTAGCACTCGTTTAGGACCTGGTGAAACTTGTAGCAAAAGCTTTATTGCCAGGATGTTACAGAGACCTGGATGGCAGCTGTGTTCTCACTGAGTCAAAACGAATCTCCTCTATAAATGTGTTAGGAAATAGCTGTTACAGGTATAGCTTTTTGTTTGAAAAGGAAGACTTTTCAGACAGTGCTCACATCTGGGCTGTGAATCACACTTCTCTCCCTAAAAAATGCAAACCTCAGTCACAGGGTGTGACACATTGGAGCAGAGATCACAGTGTGGCCCTTGACAGTGGGGAATTTGCTAGCTGAAATGGATATATGCTTTGTCAAACACACTGTGCAATGCACTGGTGTCCTCTGCTCCTGTGTGTAATTAGACATGTCATAAGTATATTAGGTGAGGAATGGAAGGAATACCCTTGATACATTTTTAAGCAGAAAAGAGCTCACTTGGTCTTTTTCTCTTTAGGCTTTAATTTTGTATATGACAGGAAAAGTAAGGATTGTAAACTATCTTCTTATTTGGAGTTATTACAGACTGCTCAGCCTTCTGGAGGAGGAAGAAGAGTCTGTGTCCTCTCTTGTGCCGTGCAACCATTTCTTTCTTGTCTCTGAGTGCAGGCTGCCTCAGATAAGGAAACACCAGCATGTTCTTTTCATGTTGGTTCCAGGGACAGGGAGATAATGATACAAAATAGATATAAAAGAAAGTCCCACTTAAAGGTCAGTGAAAAGAGTGCAGTAATTCTTCGTTTTCCCTTCAAGCTAGCACCATTTTCATTCTATATTTGGAAGGAAAACTAGTTGAAGTCTCCCTCTCAGATTTAACCTCCTTTTTTAGAATGGCCCTTTTTTTAGCATTGTGGTGAGGGAGTCAATTTAGATCTTTGAATTTTGATGTCTGTGAACCTGTCCTTGTACCATTACATGGAATCGATGTGGAAGGTGTAAGAGTTAACCTTAAATGGGCTTTCAAGGGATGGCTATTTAGTCTTCAGGTAAGTGTTGCATGTGCACTGGGTTCTCAGCTCACATCTGTTGTGCAGAGTTCTGAAATGTATTTGTACTTGAAGAAACTCAGCTATGGCAAGTATGTGACTTAGAGTGTAGCTTGGTGGATAAAAATCTAACTCAGACTTGATCAGTTGTGTTTACCGGTTAACTTGAAATGCATTATCTGCAAAATGATCCTCAAAATATGGTGCAGCCCCTTTGGCCAGTGTTTCAGTGATTGTGTGCGTTCATTTTCAGTAGTCGCACCTCTTGTCTGAGTGCCTCGTGTCTATGTTGAAACTGCCGATCTCTGAAAGATAGAGTCTGCCAGAAAGTTCTCAGAAAAAGTAGCTTAAGTGCTAAAGATAAGTGAATGCTATGTTATGCATTTTAGAGACGGATTTTGATGGAATCTCAGAGACTTTAGGATATGCCAGCCAGCCAAGGGCCATTGAGTCAGATCCGACTCATGCAGTGTATTCATTTAGTTAAAATAGCAGTTCATGGAAAACAAACAATTCTGGCTATTTTACACCCTTTTTGATAACTCGGAGAGTTAACAGTCTAATTGCTTTTTTTGTAATTAAACTTTTTGAGGTAATTCTACACACTAGCAGTGGTAAGAAATAACACAAATAACTTTTTGCTGGATTTTAGTGTTACGTTGTGGGAAAGAACTTGTGGTGAGCTAGAAAGACCCAAGTCTGTTGGATCTGCTCTGACATGTCCTCGTTATGGAAAATTAGGCAAATCATGCAGGCTCACTGACAGTGAATGTCTTCCACAATAAAATAAGGAGAGCAATTTATACCTCCCAGGATAGTATGGGGTGGGGGGTACAGTATCTGTACAAACATTGGGATGAATTTTAGCTGAAGTTTTAGTACCCAGAAGAACATGTCTCCTACATGGAGAGGCAGTGGAAAATATTATCCATTATTCATATCTTTAGAATGAGTGTTCTTTCAAGACAGGGATCTATTTATTATACATGGAAAGTCATAATTGCATATGGAAAAAATCAAAGTGTTTATCTTAGTTATAAGATATATTTTTGGTTGGAGTGTTATTCCTTGAGTGTATGCTTATCTTCTCTACTTCACTGTAAGTTATGTGAGTATAAGGGCTAATTGGTATTTTGCACATAGTATGCCCTCAAAAAATATTAATTGAATTAATGTTTTGCCAAGGATTGCTAAGCCCCAAGTCAATACCTTACCCAAATGATTTGTTTTGGACAAATGCCCTGAATGTCCATAATTTGGACTTGGATCATTAATTAGTTTTTTTTTCCCTGAATCGGTCATCTTAGTAAGACATCTAAATTTGGGTTAAAAGATGAGCACTTATGGGTTAACTGCACAAAGAAATCTCTAATGAGCTGTTTCCCAAGTATATAGGCTTATTTGTTTTTTTTAATAAGTAATGTAGAGCAGAGACACAGTTGTAAATAACAATTTACAAAATATGATAATTCAACTATGCTTGTCTCTGGCCTAAATCACTTAATAAGGAAGAGTAATTAGTATATAAACAGTTTAGTCTACAGTCATAAGTAAGCAGTTTAGACACAATTTGAGAGTCAGCTCATGAGCACTGTGAATTCACAGAATAGAAGAGGACTTTAGAATGTTCTACTGAATGTTTTGTGATTATATCTTGAGCACTTGAATTGACCTCAAATGTATATGTGTATAACATTAAGGTAAGCGACTGTTGAGTCACTTCTTTCGATGTGTGTCAGCTAAGAACTGTGCTCTCTAGGATTTTCAGTGGTGGATTTTTCAGAAGTACATTACCAGGTGTTTTCTTCCAAAATGCCTGTAAATAGACTTGAACTTACAAACTTGTAGTTAGTAGCCACGTGTGTTAAATGTTTGCATCATACGGGGGCTCCACTTATAACATAGTTGAGCTATGTTTCACCTTTCATACTATTGCATTACTATTATTTTTTCACTCTTGTTTGGTAATCTTATGCTTCGATCTTGGAACCCTGGTGGCACAGTGGCTAAGAGCTCAGCTGCTAACCAAAATGTTGACAGTTCAGATCTACTAGCCGCTCCTTGGAAACCCTGTGGAGTGATTCTTCTCTGTCCTGTGGTGTTGCTATGAGTTGGAATCAACTTGATGGCAATGGATTTTTCTGTTGTTGTTGTTCTTGTTGTTATAGCTTACAGTTTCATGAGTAGTTACTTCTGACATTTTTAACTGACTGATATCCTACTTTCTAGTGCAGAAAAGTAAAGAACAACCACAGTGTTTATATGGTTACTGAAGTTAGTAGTATTCAGTACACTTTCAGTTCTTCATTTTTCTTTCAGAGTATGATTGGACCCAGACGATAAATACTAAATTAGGAGCTTCATAAGAACCTATATGTCATTTTGATTTACAGTTCTATGTATCTATTATCTTTCAGTAGTCCTTGGTCATATATGACTTACATTTTTTTTAAATGAGAAATGCCAGAAACAATAGGATACTGGGTTTGGCCCAAGCAACATCAAATCTCATAGAAGATGTTTTGCAAAATGTGTTTGGTTGCATTACCTTTTTTGTTTCTCATCCTTGAGGAATAAATGTTCAATAAATGTGAATTAAGAAAAATAGATATCACTGGTTTTCCACTGAAGAAATGGAGCTGCTCTTAGAACTCAGATCTTCTAACCCTACGTTGAACAGTATTTTTGCTATATCAGTTTTTGAAAGCAGAGGCCTGTAGTACTGTTATGTATTCACATTATGATGGTGAATATGACGAATGCGAAACTTCTATTTTCTAAAATATTTTGTTATTGTGATTAAGTGAGAATTTACAATTGAAGTCAATTTTCCATATAAAACCCTGAGTACTGCCTCTATACAACTCTGTGTGCTCTCCTCACCATAAACTAAAAGGTGTTCTAAATTCCACCCAACATTTTATGGGACAGAGTAGCAGGAATAGGGGTCAGCACACTCTTCTTTTCCACTCTTTACTTCCAGTATCCACTTAACCAACACTTATCTCTTCTTCTTCACCCTTTCCTCTCCCCTCTGAAAAAAAAACTACTAGGACAGATTCATGCGTGTATTAAGCCACAAAGTACACACATCACCTGCATCTCTGTGTACCCAGGTCCAGTCCATTCTTTGTCCGAAGTGTTGGCTTCAGCACTGGTTTCAACTCAGGGTTATGAGCAAGTCTAGGGGCCATGTTACTCTTTGGGGACCCTAAGGGTTGTCAGACCATCAGGTCTGGTCTTTTAGTAGAGTTATCGATGAAAAAGGCTCGTTAAACCAGTTGACCTTGATGCACCCTGAAAACATGATCTCTGACCCCTATTCCTGCTACTCTGTCCCATAAAATGTTGGGTGGAATTTAGAACACCTTTTAGTTTGTGGTGTAGTCAGTTAGGAAATGTCTGTTTTTAATTTATTTAGGTTCAACTTGATATTCTTTTACTGCTATCATACATCTAAATAGACATTTCTTCATTCGTGAATTCATTCCAGTTTTTAAGGGTGTATTGAGTGTCAGACTCTGTTCTAGACTCTTTGCATACAAAGATTAATAAATATGGTTATTATCCTTGAGAAATTTATGATAAAGAGGAGGAAATGCAGACTTCTATATTTTAAAACAAATGTTATCCTAAAATAAGATCAATTAGATAAGTAGTGATAAAAACAAATATTACCATAAAGTCATTTCTGAATGGACAGAGGAGAACTGCCACATAGGGCTTCCAAAGATGTATTCTTTACAGAGTGGCAGGTGGGTTTCAGCAGCTGATCCTTCACTTCGCAGTTGAGCACTTAACCACTGTCCTTCTGGGTCTCCTTAAGCAGTGATAGTACCCCGAAACCAAACCAAACCCACTGCCATCGAGCCAATTCTGACTTATAGAGGCCCTGTAGTAAAATTGACTGATTAGGTCATGACTGTAAAAATTAGCATTACTCTGGTTGTAGTCATTTGCTATCAGAAAACTACTGGGATGACCAGTTCTACATAGTTATGTCATTTGATGTACCTTTGTCTATATGCTTTCCTAGCAATGGGCCAACACCCTTTCTTTGTGACAACTCCCGTAAAGACTGGAATACAGGGAAATACCTCAGTATGATTCAGGACATATATGAAAATGCAACAGCTAACATTATGCTTAATGGAGAAACCTGAGATATTTTCTTTGAGATTGAGAACAAAACAAGGGTGCCAACTCTGGTAATTTCTTATTTAACATTGTATTAGAAATCCTAGCTGGACATCTGGTGTCTTAAAAGCCAGCAAGCCGCCATCTGAGGTATACCAAATGGCCCCAACTCAGCTGGAACAGATGATCACCAAGGACAACAATGACATGGGGGAAAAAGATCCCAGAAGACAGAAGGACCCATGTGAATGGTGACTATATTAACATGTGACCAGAAAAACCAGATGGTGCCTGCCCACCACCAGAGACAGCCATAGTGGGGCTTACAAGCTCAAGTCCCAGGGGCTACATGAGAATAAAAGGATTGACCTCTAAGAACTTCACTAAAAGACCCAAATGATGGTCCAAAGGCCTGGGAGTTCCCCTGGGCTTATGGCCCCAAGACCTGATGCTGCCTCTGAACATAAATCATTACTGAGGTTAACTCTTTGGAAAGGAATGGATTGGACTTGGGGACACAGAGTGACCATATCATGTGTGCACTTTATGGTTCTATGCATCTGTAGGATGTTGTCTAGAGGGGGTGGAGATGGTGGAGAGGAGGGGACAGGAAATTGTTAAAAGGATATGACATGTATAGAACAGAAAGGAGGAGTATGCTGTCACTGGGCAAGGAGAGCAGAAGGAGCTGCAGATAGGTGGCCATGCATATTTAAATTGGATTGTACACTTTCACTCAATCACAGTAAAAAAAATAAAAGAAGAAGTCCTAGTCAGAGCAATAAGATAAGAGAATAAAGGGGAAAGAAAAGTATCCAGGTTGAAAAAGTAGAAGTAAAATTATCTCTATTCATATGTGATATGATCCTGTATATAGAAAATCCCTAGAAGAAACAAGAAGACTGCTAGAGCTGATAGAGGAATTAACCAAAGCTGCAGGTCACAAGGTCGGTAAACAAAAATCCATTGGGTTTCTACACAGAAGTGATGAGAAATCTGAAAGGGAATTTAGGGAAACAATTCCTTTTACAGTAGCATCCAATGGAATAAAATGCCTAGAAATAATCTAATTAGGGACACAAAGGATTTACTACAATTGAAACTTTTTTCTTTTTTATTTATTTTTATTTTTATTTAATGTGACTGAGTGAAAATGTACGTTCCCGTATAAATTTACATGCCCACCTATGTGCAGCTTGCACTGTTCTCCCTGTCCGGTGACAGCACACTATTCCTCTCTGCTCCATACATGTCTCATCCTCCCAACAGCCTCCTTTCCGCTCCTCTCTACCCACTCTCCTTCCTCCAGCAAGAGGTCAGCAGGATGATATCCTATTGATGTATAGAACCATAAAGTGCATCCAATATATGGTCGTTCTGTATCGCCAAGTCAAATCCATTCGTGTCCGAATAGTGGACCTTTGTTATGATTTATGGGCAAGGACAGCATCAGGGCCAGGGGCCATGCTCCCAGGGGAACCCTGAAACCGCTAGACCATCAGTAGAGGTCTTTTAGTGGAGATCTGAGGATGCACCCCTTTTTATTCTTGTGTTGCCACTGAGACTCAACTTTATGAGCGCCATCATGGCTATCACTGGTGGTGGCCGGGCACCATCCGCTTCTTCCAGTCCCAGGTCGATGTAGGCACCCCCTCATGTGGGTCTCTCTATCTTCTGGGTTGTCTTTACCACATGTCATTTTTGTCCTCGGTGAGCATCCTTTCCTGCTGAGTTGGGACAGTTTGCTGTGCCCTCGGATGACAGCTTGGCAGCTTTTAAGACCCCAGACACCACTCACCAATGTGGGGTGCAGAGAACCCTCTTAGGAAAACGCTAGTTCTGTCAATTGGCCTCGATTTCGCCTAAGAGCATGGTCCCCTGCCCCCCCACCCCAGCTACTCTATCCTTGCAGTATTGGGCTAAGACGGAAGGAGTACTCAAGTTATGCTGAAGTCCACTTAATGTTGTTCTTGTTTCTAATGTGTGCTATCACCGATTTCTCCCAACCATATTTCTAACAACTATCTAATCTAAACCCTCCCCCCTCACCCTCCCTCCCCGCCCTTGCAGCTGTCAAAGAGCCTTTTCTTCTATACACAAGTCTGTTTTTGAGATCTTATCGTAGAGGTCTCATACAATATTTGTCCTTTCGTCGCTGACTACTTTCACTCAACATAATGTCTTCCAGTTGAAACCAGGTTAGGAGATGTTTCCTGGAATCATCATTATTCTTTATCATTGCGTAGTGCTCCATTGAGTATATGCACCGTAGTTTACCTATCCATTCTTCTGTTGTTGGTACAATTGAAACTTTAAAACACTGCTGAAAGAGATTAAAGAAGGCTTAACTAAATAAAAAGATATTCCGTGTTCATGGACTAGAAGACTTAGTATCATCAAGATGCTAGTACTACCCACAGCAATCTATAGTTAGAAGGCAATCCCAGTCAAAATTTCAACAGCCTTTTTTACAGAAGTAGAAAAACCAATCCTAAACTTTAGTATGGAACGGCAAGATGGCCCAGATAGCTGAAACAGTGTTGAAAGAGAACAAAGTAGGAGCACTCACGCTTTCCAGTTTTAAAACACATTGTATATGTAGAGTAACTGGAATGGCCTGGTACTAGTATAACAATAGATTCACAAACCAGTGGAATAGAATTGAGAGTACAGAAACAAACTCACTCATCTATGATGAACTGATTTTTAACAAGGATATTAAGTCCATATGATGGGGACAGAAGAAAAGTCTGTTCAAGAAATGGTGCTAGGAATATAGGGTTTCCACATGCAGAAAAGTGAAAAAAGATCCATGCCTCATACCATACACAAAAGCAAATTCAAGATGTACTAACCAGCTAACCTAAATGTACTAACTAAAACCATAAAATTCTTAGAAGAATAATCAGGGCCACATACTGTCATGCCTAGTTTTCAACAATGAATTACCTAATGTGGTAACAAAAGCACAACCAGCAAAAGACTCAATAAATGGTTCCTTATAAAATTTAAAACCTTTTGTTTATCAAAAGTCTTGAACAAAAAAGTAAAAAGACAAGCTGTCAACTTGGAGAACCACATATCCAACAAAAATTTTATAAGCAAATTATATATAAAACTTAATAACTTAACAACAAAAACACAATCTAATCATAAAGTGGCCAAAAGAATAGATATTTCATCAGAGCGGACATTCAGATGGCCACCAATCACATGAAAAGATGTTCACCGTCATTAGTCATTTAAAACAAACGAACAGCAGTCAACTAAGCAAACAAACAAAAAAACCCATTGCTGTCAAGTTGATTCGAACTCATACCAACCCTATAGGACAGAGTAGAACTGCCCTATAGTTTCCAAGGAGTGCCTGGTAGATTTAAGCTGCTGACCTCTTCTTGGTTAGCAGCTATAGCACTTAACCACTGTACAACTGGAGTTTTCATTAGTCATTATAGAGATGCATATCAAAACCACAGTGAGATACCATTTCAGTTCCACTAGTATGGCTAAGATTAAAAAACCCCCAGAAAACAGCAAATGTTGGTGAGGATATGGAGAAATTGTGATTCTTACCTGGGAATGCAAAGTGATAGAGAAGTTGTAGAAAATAGTGTGGTGCTGCCAGTGGTAGGAATGAAGTCTTAATACATGCTCTGTGTGGGTGGATAAAGGTTGAAGATAATTTTGCTGAATGAAATAAGCCAAATGCAAAAGGACAAATACCAAATGACCTCCCTTATATAAAAAGATAAGACAAATGTATAGAAACCAAAGTTTATTAGTGGTTACCAGGGGTGGAGAGGAGGGGGGATTGGGGTTAATGGTATTGGAAAAATTGCATTGATTAAGGGTACGGTTACAGGGCCATTTATTGTAATTGCTGTCAGTAAGTTGTATACTTGTAAAGAAGTTGGATTGGAAAAGTTGTGTGATAGATACATTTGCAGTAAAGACCCTCCTCCCCACCAAAGTCATTGCTGAAGCTGTCCATCTAGAACCAAATACCTCATCAGACTTGATTCCTTGGCTTGGAAGTTTAGAGTCATGGTTTCATCCCACTTGATTGGCCTAATGATGTGTTTAGTGCTTCTGTTCTACCTCCCAGTTCATAGCATACACAGTACCTCAGGTCTTAAAAGCTTGCGAAGTGGCCGTACAAGGCACAACCATTAGTCTCTTCTCTTGGAATAGTTGAGGAAGAAGGAGAATCAGAAATGGATGAGGATATGGAATGGTGGCTAATTGCCTTCTCTTTTACCATGAGACCGGATGAAATAGATGGTGCCCAGCTACCGTTACTAAACATTTTCATGAAAGATTTCATAGAAGAAGTTCTGATTCAAAGGGAGGAAAGTGAAGAACGGAATTTTAAATTCTCATGGACTCCAGACTTTCCACAGCCATGGACTGTGGATGAACCCCTGAAACTCTTGTCCTGAGATGATCTGTAAAATTTAGACCAAAACTATTCCCTGAAGTCGTCTTAAATCTCAATAATAGTTAGCTTAAGTAGTAAAAAAAAAAAGGTCTGCCTTGAGCATTATGCACCTTTAAGAATTGTCTCTATAGGATCAAATGGACAACAGAAACTAGAAATGTAGAAACTTTAGACACAGGAATAGTTTTGGTCTAAATTTTTGCCAATGAATAATGACTCAGAAAGGAGGGTGAGAATGGTTGGATGGCTTGAAAAATGTCGTTACTGCCACTGAATTGTGCATGTGGAAACTGTTCACTTGTATGCTTTGCTGTGTGTATTCTCAATAGCAACAACAAAATAAATAAAATTTTAGAAAAGCAAAATCCTATGAATTGTTACAGTGTGATCTGCAGCTGACCTTGGGATGGCAGAGGACTGAGCAGCTGTTTATGTCATTGTTTGTGGAGTTTCCAGGAGTCAGAGGTCCATCCAATGGCAGCTAATGACAGCTGTGTGCGTATCACCAGGCTAGACCCCGAACAGACACAGTGCCCTCATCTGGAGGCCTTGTCTCCCAAATCTGAGCTTCCAGATGGGCAGAAACGAGGAGTTTCACTGTGAAGAAATACAAAAAAGATTCTGCAACTCCAATAATAATCATCCAACAGCACAAGCACACACAATTAGCTGAAAATCTTACCTAGTCCTTGAACTTAGTTCTGTCCCAATAATTTCAACTCTGAAATACTGTCTTTCATGTCTCAGAAAAAGTTAGCTGGCAGGGGCTGAGACTCAGCTGTTGGATGAGGCTTCAACAGTACAGGAACTTCAGGCTGGACGGGATCAAGCTTTCTCTTCTGGGGAGTATAGCAGTGCCAAGATCTGCTCAGCTATGCTCCACACAGCTCATTCCTGATCCTTTTCACAGGCCATTTTTCTTCCTCCACTAGACCACATGTGTTGGGGATTCCAGTGAAGGAAATTATTTATCCCAAAACCTTGAACCATGCTTAGATTTATACATTTGCATATAAACTAAAACCCCTTCCTTATTCTGTTTTACCCCTACTAAGAGGGCTATTTCACAGAAGCAGAAAATGAGTGATGGTGAAGAGACATAGAAATTGTGAGTCATTCATTGGTAGTAGGAATGCAAAGTGATGTAGCCACTATGGAAACAGTTTGCTGGTTTCTCAAAAAGTTAAACATATGCTTACCATAAAACATTACAAAATAAATGTACTGTTGTCCAGTTGATTCCAACTCACAGTGACCCTGAAAGACAGAGAACTGCTCCATAGGGTTTCCGAGGAGAAGCTAGCGAATTTGACCTGTTGCTTTGTAGCCAGACTCTTAGCCACTGTACCACCAGGGCTCCAAAAATTACCATATGTCTGAGCAATTGTATACTGAAGAGACTTGAAGGCAGGGATTCAAACAGATACGTATACACCAGTGTTCACTGAAGCACCATTCACAATCGCCAACCCAGAGAAATAGCCTAAATGTCCATCCATAGATGAATGTACAAAGAAATGGTAGTATACTCACACGATGGAATATTTATTCAGTCATAAAGATAAAAGAAGTCCTGATGTGTGCTGCAACATAGCCAGCCAAGTGCCGTCGAGTCGGATCTGACTCATGGCAACACAGAGGAAACCTTAAAAACAGCATGATGAGTGAAATAAGTTAAACACAAAAGAATAAATATTGTATGATTCTCCTTCTATGAAATATCTAGAATCGACAAATACATGGAGAACAAAGTTGATTGATGGTTCCCAGGGGTGGAGTGTTAGGAGGGAATGAGAAGGTCTTGTTTAAGGAGCACTGAATTTCTGTTAGGGTTCACAAAAATTGGAAACAGGATGATGGTATATAACATGGTGAATGTCACTAATGTCACTGAATCGTACCTATAAAAATGGTTGCAATAGCAAATGTTTTATATATATTATACCACAATAATAATTTAAAAAGTCCATGAAACAGTATCTATGTGTTTTCTCCTATTTCTTGTTCATGAAAGAAATGCACCAAGAACATATCCTATTATTATTGATGCTCTGAGTGAAGACCTTAAATTTAAATAATTCCATAGTTGTCACAAAATTCCGAGAATGAGGTACTGTGCTTTCCTCTGGAATTTATTCAGATTTGAGGGAAACACAGTCACATGACAGATGTCATGCGTTCTAGGTATTTGGGTGGTTAATTTGTCGATTTCAAGTAGAAACTTAGAATTTTGTTTATTGAGAAGCAAAATTGAAGTTGGAGAGATTATATTCTCTGTTTTAAATACAGTTTTAGAAACTTCTTTTTCCCCCAAATTAATAGCTGATATTTTGTGTGTCCTCATGCCTTTGGGAATTATGTATTATTATGGCACTCATAAAATCGGGCACTCCTACCATTTTATACACTTACCAACAATTTATACCAACCTTTCTAATGACACTACCAAGTTTGAGAGTCTATTTTTGTTCTGGTGTCAACCCTGATTTTTGTTTCCCAAAGTGAATGATTTAAGCTTCGGCTGCGATGTCAGATTATTTTGAAACTGTGTGATTTTAATGATGTTGGCTAGCCTTTTCTGAAATTACTCAGCATCAACTTTGCTTTCTTTTCCTTGGGGGCTTTGGATCAAGCAGAGTTCACTGTTAGGATTCTAGAAGGGATTTTCAATTTCAGTTGATAACTGAATGGATAAAAACTCAGGGGAAGGTATATTTTTTCCCTGCAGTTGTTTAACCTGAGATAAATGTGTTCCAGTGCTACCAATGAGATATTTTCTAGTAAACTGTAGTTTTCTCCAAAGCTAATTTTTAATAGAAGACCCAGGATAAATTCAATTAAAGGCACTGGTGAAATATGAATAATTAAAATATAAGTAGCGGTTGTGGATGAAACCATATGGCTTTGTTCAGTAGCCCAAATTGGAGCTCAAAATAAAACATATTAGAGAAAAGGGAAATTAAAAAAAAAAAGTGCAAAATATACTGTGTTGTCCCTTTGTGCTACTTTTCTCTTTGCAGTACCTTACCATCAAATGTGAAAATTCACTCCTTGTTACAACATTCTGTGGGTTGGCAGTCAGGATAGGTGGGATTAAAAGTCACAGATGGCTGACTCCTCAGGTGTCTGCTTCACTTTTATTTTCTCTTGACTAGCAGATTAGCAATGTCTGACTGATCATAAACCAAAGCAGAATAAAAGAGAGCATTTGATTGTGAAGTATAGCACCCTGGAGAAAAAAAGAAATTGTATCTTTCTTTTCCAAATAGGCAAAGGTGACAGGTTTTATTTGAAATGGACACATTTGCAAACTCCCAGGCTGTCTTTATTTTCATGAGTAATATAACATGTATTTACAGGTTCCTTTTGCGGTAGAAGAGGGGAATCTCCTTTTGGTTTTGCACGAGTATATAAAATGCTACCAAAAGCTTATGAGGCTGTAAGGGATAAACTTGATAACAGTTCCTATAACTCTGAATGAAGTAAAAGGAACTTGAAAGGGTGATTCAGGATCAGGTGTTCAATACCTGGGTTTAAGTCCAAATTTCATCATGTACTGGATTTGATTCATTGGGCTCATGTATTTGTATGTAATGAACCTCAGTTTTCTTCTCGGTGTAGCGAGATAATTTTAACTCTAAAAATTTGTTCTTAGAGTGAAGTGAGACAAAGAATGTAAGACTATTTCACACAATATTTTACAGAGAAAATGCTCTGTAAATGTAACTTGTGTAGCAGTTATTAAAACACCTGCAAATAGAATGAAGGGTGATTTCTCAGTGCAGTGCCTCAGATGCTCTAGATTTCTTCTCCTTACAACAGATACATCACTATCTGTGCTTCGGACAGATATTTTTGGAGAGAGAAATGAGTATGTATTTGAGGCAAACATCTTTCATTTTCTGAGAATTTATAGAGAGCCTGAATTAGGGATTAAGTCATTTTCTCAGCATAATGGCTAACGGGAGTCACAAACAAGAAATCTTGTATACAAGGGAGTGATGTCGGATGCGTCAAGCAGATACTTCATTTTCTGTGTGCAGCTCATTGCTGTCAGTTCTCTGGAGCCTGTCTCCGAGAAGAGATTAGAAATGCAGTCACAGCAAGGGTGCAGTGCAGCTCCTCTTGTTCTGTGCAGTTGAATAGATTCTGAGTCACAGCTACCCTACAGGACAGGGCAGAACTGGCCCATAGGGTTTCCTTGACTGTGATCTTCACAGGAGCAGATGGCCAGTTCCTTTCTCCCGCAGAGCGACTGCTAGGTTTGAACTGGTGACCTTTTAGTCGGCAGAGAAGTACTTCAAGCTCTGCGCCACCCGGGCTCCTCGCCAGCCTGGTCAGGGCTCTCAAACTGGAATGACCCTGTGAGTTGTCCAAATTTGGGATGAGAGTCCAGCCTTTGTGTTTGCGTCTGGAGCAAACATTGGTGGTCGGGTGCCCTTGTATGGGAGCATCACCCTGACAGGGGGGCTCGCTTCGACTGAAGGAAATAGCTGGAGAAGTATGAGAGCTGCGTGTGAGCCATAGAAATTTCTAGTAGCTGGGAGATGACGACATTTAGTCTTGAGGAGGGCATCTGGGTAGTGCAGCATAACACCTACCACACAGCTGATCACCTGCACGTCGAGGCTGCGTATAGTAACTGTCTATAAGTTTGCTCGGTTATGGTCTGTCCTTCCACCAGAATGAAAGGCCCTTGAGAGCAGGGATGAGCTTGTCTTGTGTATCATCACTGCCTGAAGTGGAATTTGAGACGTTATCCACAGTCAGTACTGTTAAAAAGAAACAAAACCACCACCGCCACCACCACCAAAAAACTGAAGTAATTGTTTAATAGAAGAATTTGAATCTTTTTGCAATGTAAATGCCGTGCTTTTGCTTCTTGTGTAAAGAGGTAAGTGAACACCACTAACCCATTAAATACTGGCTATGTTAAAAAAAAAAAAGGCAACAAAAAGTCAAATTCCAAGTAAATTTATTGCAAGGCAGAAGTTTTTTGCTCTGTGTCGAGTATGATTTAGTAGTAGACTGTCTGGACAGTAAAGGTAACTGAGGTAGTGGAAAACTACCATAAAGACAATTCATAATAGCAATGACTTATTATTGTTATTCCTGTTTAAATTTTTTATTATTGTTAAGGAGCCCTGGTGGTGCAGTGGGTAGGCACTCAACTGCTAATTGAAAGGTCAGCTGTTTGAATCCCTCAGCTACTCTGCAGGACAAAGGTGAGGCAGTCTGCTTTCATAAAGACGATGCCTTGGAAACCCTATGAGCCAGCTCTACCCACTGTGACAGTTTGATATTGTTGTTATTATTATAGTGTCATATATCAGTACCTTTTGAGCACCAGTGTGTTCCCTCTTCCTCCTCTTCTAACACACCCCACCTATGTGTTTAAAAAGATTTAGACAAAACACAGTAGAACAGCTGTCATTAATTGTCACAGGATTGGAATGTGGTATATGCATAAAGTCCCAGCAAAGAGTACCTTTCAAGTCTTTAGAGAAGGTGTCACAAAGAGGAGGATTGAGTTGGACATTAACGAGTGGGAAATGGAGAGGATACGAGAAGTTGGAATAATCGTGTCAGTTCAGTTTGTTGAAACAGAGGTAGTGCCGTGCTACATCTGCTTTAAGTATTGTCATATGTGGTTGGTAGACCAGCAATATTGCCACCGTATGGGAGCTTCTTTCAGTTTCAGGCCTCAAACCAGATTCTCCTGAATCAGAATCTGCATTTTAACAAGGTCTCAAAGTCATATGGTGCTCATTATACTTGAGAAGTATGTCTCTGAAGAACAGTAGTAATCTGATGTGGGTGGAAATGATAGCATATGTGGATTAAGGTAATCAACATCTATCAGAGGCAGACTGTGAAATATTTCTGCTGTACGACTAAGGAAGATTTTAGTTGTGCAATAAATACTCTACCCAAACCCTAAAACAATGAAGTTCTGTAATACCAAAAACCAAACTCACTGCTCTTGAGTGGATTCCAGCTTACTGCAACCCTATAGGGTTTCTCAGGACTGCCTGGGGATTCGAACTGTTGGCAGCCTGACTCTTAACCATGTGCCACCTGGGTTTCCGTAAATTACATAATAAGTTGGGAAAATAGGAAGAAAATATTTTTTACTGAAATGATTGCCAAAAGCAAACAGAAGAAATAGTAATTACTGTACCAGTGGTTCTCAAACTTTGGTCCAGGATCTGTAGTATCAGCATCACCTGGAAAATTGTCAGAAATGTAAATACTCAGGCTCCACCCAAGATCTATTGGGAGTAAGGCTCTGCCATCTGCTTTAACAGGCTCCTCAGGTGATTCTGATACATGCCTAAGTGTGAGAGCCACTCTAATGTGGGCACAATAAAAGTCAAGTCTGGGGCTGGGTGTGAGCATTTCTTGATATAAAGAAAAAAATAGTGAAATATTTTTGGCTTATCTTCTAAATTTAGGTGCGAACAGTAGAAACTTACTTTACTTTCCTCAAGCAGGTTAGAAATTTATTTGACGGGTGTTGGGTAGCTCATGGAATCTGGGGGTCAGTTCTACCCTGGCCCCTGGGGTCGCCATGAGTTGGATCCGACTCGACGGCACTTGGCTTGGCTTGGAGGCAGTGGGAAGGAGTGGAGCCCTGGTGGTGAGGTGGTTAAGAGCAAGGGTTGTTAACTAAAAGGTCAGCAGTTTGAGTCCACCGGCTACCTCTTAGAAACCCTGTGGGGAAGTTTAACTATGTCTTTAGACTCGCTGTAAGTCAGAATCAACTTGACAGGAACAGTTCTTGGGTTTTGGTGAAAGAAATTGGTGAAAACCAAGGGCATCAGAAGAGCAAAGAACACAGCCAGAGGGAAACCACAGGTACAGTCAATAGGATGTCACAATGGAACCACCACCACAGATTATGACACATCTCTGTGCCTCCAACAGGGTGGTCTGTAACTAGTTAGTTGCCTAGTTCTGTATGTCCCTTGAGATCCAGAGTTCTCAGCAGGAGTATCTGGTTGGCTGAACTAAATTCCCATATTCAACACTAAGTCCAGGGAATAAAGAGAGGGTGTGCCTGGGCACACCTTTGGCTTTCCCAGGGGAAATTCCCTAAAATAGGAAAATTGTTGTTCAGGTGTTATCAAATAGGTTTTGATACATAGAGGCCTGATGTACAACACAACAAGACACTGTCCTGTCCTGCAACAGCCTCACAATCATTGCTATGTCTGAGCCCGTTGTTGCAGCCACTGTGTCAGTGCATCTCATTGAGAGTCGTTTTTTTCCTTATAAAAAAACTGGTCTTCTACCAAGCGTGATGTCCCTCTGCAGGGGCTGATGACATGTCCAAAGCATGTGAGATGAAGTCTTAACCATCCTTGCTTTCAAGGAGCTCTCTGGCTGTACTTCCTTCAAGACAGATTTATTGATTCTTTTGACAGTCCATTGTATATTCAGTATTAGGTATTCTTCACCGACACTGTAATTCAGTCTTCCTTTTTCATCATCCATCTTTCACATACATTTGAGACAATTGACTATTGCTTGGGTCAGGCACACCTTAGTGCTGAAAGTGATATATTTGCTTTTAAACACTTTAAAAGATGTCTTTTGCAGCAGGCTTGTCTGTGTCTCTTATGTCCTATTTACATTTTGTTTTTGTTTGAGTCATAAACCAAAGCTGGCGATGAATTTAATCTGAGTCTAGGTTTTTACTCATTCCAAATTTGGAATCCAAACTGTCCTGCTCTTATTTAGCTCAAACATTTGTTGTAAAAGTAGCGATTTAATAGGCTTTGATTACAATTTATTCTAAAATCAATCGTTCGTAAGAACTGTCTTGAAATAACCAAAACTCTGAATTTCTCCCAAAACTAGTGTCCTATTTTCATTCATAAACAGTGTTTACTATGATTACTTTGTAATATGAAACTTGTAATGGAATCTAGAAAAATGGCTAAGTTTTATGAAGCAGAGGGGGAAGTAAGTATGAGTATATATGACTAATGAAACAGCTTTAGGAAATGTTCAGAGAAAATTGGAGAAAGGAGACAACAAATGGTATAGAGTGTTGAGAGAGCCAGCTAGAGAAGCTGAATAACCCAGAGATTCAAGAAGGAGAGGGTTTTTTTATTTTTAAATAAAAGATTTTAAGTGAATGTTGAACAGCATCAAAAGCTGTGGAAACCAACACTAGGTGTGGCACTTTAAAGGTAGTTAGTGATGTGTTTTGTGTAACTGCAGGATACTAAGGCTAGAAGCCAGTTGACACAAGTCTGAGTAGTGAGAAGCAGAGCAGTAAGCATTAATTTCAGAACTTTGTCAAATGAGCCCTGTGAGAGTAGCAACGGTTAGTACATTTCTTTTTCAAAAAGGAGATACCTTTTTGTTTCTGACATCCAAATGGAAGAAGCTAATAGAAAAAATGACATATTAATTACAGATGTTATTTGGAGAAATTAAAGTCTCTCAGTTTCGATTTCTACACTTACATTACTTTGAGAGCCCTGGTGGCATGATGTTTAAGTACTCAGCTGCGAGTCACATCAGCAGTTTGAACTGACTAACAGTGCCGCAGGAAAAAGATGTGGCAGTCTGCTTCTGTAAAGATTTACTGTCTTGGAGACCTTCTGGAGTAGTTCTATTGTGTCCTCTGGAGTTGCATCATAAGTAGGAGTTGATTTCATAGCAGTAGATTTGGTTTTATATTGCACCAGCAGGTTACCTACAAGATAATCACAGTTAGATGGTGTCAGAGTGCTGTAGTCTAAAGATGATGAAGTCACATACTGAAATTGATTAACATAAATAACCGTCAGTCCAAAAACGTTATATGAAACCAAACTGTTATACAAGTATAAGGAAAAAGACATTTTCAAATACACAATATTAGTAAGAATAGTGAGCCAGAGAAAAGGCATGGTGTGTGAGAAATGGCAGTGAGCATGGCAAGTTGAAAGTATTAGTAATTTTAATTAACTCTTCTTTATTAAGTCTTTTTTTTCCATTTCAAACCAGTTTAAGTTAAATTAGATACAAGTGATATAAAGCAGCCAGAGAGTCATTGTTTAGTCAGAGCATACTAGCAGTAGGAGCTTAGATATACTGAAGTACTTAATTGAATTATACTAATTTATAGACAGCCGTATTATTGTGAAATTATGGGTAATACCTCAAAGAGTAGAGATGTAAGGCAGAAGTTCCAAAGTAGAAAAGGAGAAAAAAAGACTATAGACATATCTGTAAATCCAAGCAGGAGTGTGAAATGAGAGAGAAGAAGAAAAAATAAGAGACAAGAAAACAAATACAAGGAAAGATAAAATGGATGAGCAAACAGACTAAACACATCTATTAAAAGTCAGAAACTGCCTGATAAAAGAAAATAACCCAAGTAAGAACTGTTTGTAAAAGACTCAGAAAATGCAAAGCAGAACAAACAGAACATCAGGGGATCATATATATCTGTTGAGAACTGTGCTTACCACACACTAGGCATTTAATTAATGTAGCTTATTTAACAGTTGTCTTCTTAATGTTATATGTTCTTACATGCAAATTACTATGTTCTTTATTTTGCATTTCCAGATATTGAAACGGAGACAAAATGAAGAGAAATGCCTTATGAAATAGTAATGTCTTTTTCTGCACAAGGTCAACATTTTGTAGAGCATAGTGGCAGAGGATATAAATCACATCTGTGCAGCATCACGGAAATATAGTTACTTTCCCAGTGCCTTGAGCCCGCTGTGCATACACACCAGACCTCTAATATCTGTCAAGCAGTGTAAGAAAAGGAAAGCATGGCTCCTCTTGCTCTGTGGATATTGCAGTCTGGGGAGAGGTTCTTAACCTAGTAGTTAGATTTAGAACGAGATTCATCTTAAGCTTCAGAAAACCTTGGACTCCTGAAATGATACGCCGAAGTGTAGGTATGTGCAGCTTTCAGTATTATGGGTGCAAATTCTTACATCAAACTGAGGAAGACTTGATGTCTTCCCCAAATGCAATACGTGTCCTCTATGGAAAGGTAGATAATATTTGCCTCTGGAATTTATGGGAAGAAATTGAAAAGCAGCAGCGTTCATATTTTCTGATTTTCCCCATTTATAATTTAACTTCAGAAATTACATTTTTCATTGCCCAATAATTGTCATCCTGAAAGATGATTTTTTTTTTCCCCGTACTCTCTTTGCAGGTAAGGCTGTCTTCACAGAGTCCAACTTGTAAGGTTTAATGCTCCTGACAACCAATTTTCCAATTGACTTTTATGGCCCATTCTAAATTATACTTGCAGATTAGAAAGAGTAGTTGAGCGATAAAAAGAAACATTCAAATAATCTCCAAACCTCATTTTAGTCTGTGATTTCTGTGCTTTTCTCATTCTTTTTTTTTTTTTTTTAAACAAGAGCTTAAATGTCTGAAATAAGTCATTTGGGATTCACTTGCATCTACTGTCCTTCTCTCTCCTGTAGTGAAGGTGTTAAAAGACCCAGGACCTTGTAAATGGCTCAAGGAATTTAAAAATATGAGGTAATTCCTTATTTTCTGGCACCCCAGGGCAGCTTTATCAAGTTGCTTTCAGCCTTGTGATAAACTCAGCCATAGACGTGAATAAATAATATAAAATACTTCATGTATTTTGGTAAGCCCTGAGTATCTTCTTAAGTAAAATCAGGATAAGTGTTCTTGTAAAAATACAAGCAGGTAATGTTTCCTTGGAACTTTCCTATAGGATACGATATGTGGCTACCTTTACAATCAACCAAGGCCTTATTTTAAGGAGATCTTTTGGAATTTAGTAACCAAACCATGTCAGTGTAGCCCTGGGAGAGGAACATTCTAATGAGCCTAACTTTTGGTGGTGACTGTATATTATATTTTATGGCATAATGCAGTTTGCTTGTTACAAGCTAAGTGGTTTTTATTAAGAACTCTTAAGAGTAGGAACCTTTTTGTATTTCTGTTATGGCAGCACCGGATAAACTGGGGAACAATTTGATACCAAGAGTGGGGTGCTGCTCTAATAGATACCTAAAATGTGTTTTAAAACAGTGAATGGACAGAAGCTGGAAGAATACTTTTTTGTATTTTTTCTTTAGAGACATTTACAGAACAGACCAGTTTCTCACTAAAGAATTAATACACATGTTGGTTTATGACATTGATGAACAACCCCACGATGTGTCAGCACTTTCCCTTTTCAACCTGGGGTTCCCTGTTACCATCCTTTCTGGCCCTCCTGCCTTCTGGTCCTTGCCCCTGGGCTGGTGTGACCCTTTAGTCTTGTTAGTGTTATGTACCTGCCCAGTCTTTGACTGAAGGGTGAACCTGAGGAATAATGGGTGAATTTGAGTCTTGTGTTATGTGGCTGTCCAATCTTTAGCTGGAAAAGGGCATCCAGAGGCTGTACTTTTGGAATTTTGGCACTCTCTATCAGGCCAGCATGTCTGGTCTTTCTTTTTGAGTTATAATTTTGTTCTCCATTCATCTCTCGCTGTATCTGGGACTCTCTATTGTGATCCCTGTGAGAGTAGTCAGTGGTGGAAACCATGCATCATCTAGTTGTGCTAGACTCAGTCTGCTGGAGGCTGTGGTAGAAGTGGACTGTTAGTCCTTTGAATGACTGTTTCTCTTGTGTCTTTAGTTTTCTTCATTCTCCTTGCTCCCAAAGATGTGAGACCAGTGGAGTATCCTAGATGGCTGCTGAGAGACTTTTAAGACCAAGATGCTGTTCTCTAAAGTAAAGTGAAGAACATGGTCTCTATAAACTGTATTGTGCCAGCTGAGCTAGCTTTTCCCGAAAACTATGGCCCCCATTAGGCTGGATGAATTTTTAAGTTCATAGTAAAAAGCTTAGATTGTCTTAAAGTAGAGATTGATGGAATTAAGGACATCAAAGACAATTCTGGTGAGGACTCAGAAAGCAGTGAGCCAAGTTGTTGCACTGGAGAATGTACGGACAGTGAGAAGCAGTGACAGAGAGCTGGCAGCAGCAGAACCAGTCAATTCTCCACCCAAAAATGTTCTGTAAGTCCAAATGAAGAGTCAAAACTATGTTACTAAACTTTTTTGATATCAGAGGGATTATTCATTATGAATTTGTACCAACTGTACAAATACTTAACCAAGTTTACTGTTTGAAAGTGTTGAAAAGGCAGCGTGAAAAAGTTAGACAAAAATTACCTGAAATCTTCACCAGCAACTCAGGGCTCTTGCATCACAATGATGCACCGCTCACACAGCACTGTCTGTGAGGGAATTTTTTAACCAGTAAACAACTGTGTTAGAACACTTTCCCTACTCACCTGATCTTGTCCCCAGGGACTTTTTTCTTTACCTGAAGATAAAGGAAATACTAAAAGGAAGACATTTTGACGATGTTCAGGACATCAATGATAATACAATGACTGCTCTGATGGCCATTCCAGAAAAAGAGTTCCAAAATTGCTTTGAAGTGTGGACTAAGCTCTGGCAGTGCATAGCTTCCAAAGGGGAGTACTTGGAAGGTGACTATAGAGATATTTAGCAATGAGATATGTAGCATTTTTTCCTAGGATGAGTTCAAAAACATAATGTCAGACCTTGTACTTTGCCTGGAAATATATAAATGAGAATTAAGGACTCACATAACAGAAAATATGAGCAAAATACTCATAGTAGATTAAACTTAAATGGGCTTGGCAGTCAGAGAAAAAAAACAAATTATGAGTCAGAGTTGAGGGGGCAGAAAGCTTTCTAAATATCTCCAAATAGTTGGTGGTGCAAACTCAACAGCTACTCTTTGGGAGAAAGATACAGCAGTCTTCTTCTGTAAAGGTTACAGCCTTGGTAAACCTATAGGGTGGTTCTACTCTGTCCTGTAGGGTTGACATGAGTTGGAATTTGGTTCGACAGCTATGGGTTTAGTATTCTTTGGTTAAGGGAAATAGAAATAGGGAAGAGAAATAGGAAATAGCAATGGATTACACTTGGTGTTGTTGTTGTTGCTAAGTGCCATCAAGTTGGTTCCAACTCATATTGACCTGGTCCACAGTAGAGTGAAACACTACCCAGTCTTGAACCATGTCCATATCATTTTTATGCTTTAAGCCCATCATTGTGGCCACTGTGTTGATCTATCTCATCAAGGGTCTTTGTCTTTCTCGCTGACCCTCTGCTCTACCAAGCATGATGTCCTTCTCTATGGACTGATCCTTTCTGACAACATGTCCAAAGTATGTAAGACACAGTCTTGCCATCTTTGTTTCCAAGGAGCGATCTGATTGTACTTCTTCCAGAACAGATCTGTTTGGTCTTTTGGCAGTCCATGGTACGTTCAGTATTCTTCTCCAACACAATTCAAAGGCATCAATTTTTTTTTCCTGTCTTCTCTTTTCATTGTCCAGCTTTCATACGTATATGATGCGAATGCAAATACCATGGTTTGGGTCAGGCACACCTCAGCTTTCAAGGTGACGTCTTTACCTTTCAATACTTTAATGAGGTTCCTTGTAGCAAATTTTCCCGGTGAAATGTGTCTTTTGATTTCTTGACTGCTACTTCCATGATCATTGATTGTGAACCAAGTAAAATGAAATCCTTGACAGTCTCAATCATTTCTCTATTTATGATTATGTTGCTTTCTGGTCCAGTTGTCAGGATTTTTGTTTCTTTGATGTTGAATTCAATCCATGCTGAAGGCTGTGGTCTTTGATCTTCATCAGTAAATATTTTAAATCCTCTTCACTTTCTGTGTAACACAGGTTGATGTTACGTTGTCCTCCAGTCCTGATGCCTCCCTTTTACTCAGCCTGCAGGTATTTTTTGGTTATACTGTGTAGCTAGGGGGAATAATGGTCTTTTCAAAAAAAATTAATAATAGTATTATTAAGAGAGGACGTCCTGATGGCACAGTGATTGATTGCTAACCTAAAGGTCAGTGGTTTGAAACCACCGGTGACGTCTGTGAGAGAAAGGTGTGGCCATCTGCTTCCATAGAAATTACAATCTTGGCAACCATATAAGATCTGTGTGAGTCAGAATCACCTCAGTGACCGAGGGTTTGGTTTTGCTTTTAATATTATCATTACTAACATAATGTTATTGTAAGGTAAGCATGAATATAATACATGCCAAACGAGTAAAAGAATACACAATCACAACAGATTGTTCTAGTTAGCAAGGGAAAAGTGAATTAATACCAGAAAAAAAATTACTACTTGGAACATAAAAGGAAACAGCACTTAAATAATAAAGCAAGTTAGGAATAATGAAGTATATGCATCATTAAGTTAAATTAAAAAAAATCAGTTGTCATCCAGTTGATTCCAACTCATAGGACGCTGTTAGACTGTAGAACACTGCCACAGGGTTTCTAAGAAGCAGCCAGTGGCTTCAGACCGCTCACCTTTTGGTTTGTAACTATAGCTGTTAACCACTGTGCCATCCGAGTGCCTCATTAAATATTCATAGCCTGAATTCTCCCATTATAATGCAGAACTCATGTAAAGGGCTAATATAAATGTATGTTACTTGAAAATTGAAAACAAAATGGTACACAAAGATGTATCAAAAAATGGCAAAAAAATGCTAAGTCAGCAGTGTCACTATCAGAGAAAGCAAAATTCAGAATTCAGTAAACGAAAATATGATGAAATGTGATATTTACCGATGACAAAATGTACAAAATATGAGATAGTTGCAAACATTATGTGCTTGTACCATACTATGTAGCATGATTAATAATAGCATTATTGTTTTTCCATAAGACCTGTATTTTTGCTTGAATTTCAAGAAAATATCTAATTATGTTGTTATAATTTTCTGCTGAAAGCTATAATTAATAATTAAGAAGTGTATTTAAAGTGTACAAAATTTTTCAACAGAAAAATTACGGTAGACACTAAAAACTGAAAGATCAACTTGGTTTTTCCTTTTATAATGCAAATTGTCTATTAAAATTATGACAAAAATAATACTTTAAATAAAGTAAACATCTTAAAATCATGTTTTTGGAGATTTAACTGTGGTCTATTAAATATTTTCATAAAAATAAAACTTCTCATTCTAGTGGTCAGCAAACATCCAGTCACCAAGCAAAACAGTCAGTAAACGTTTAATGCGTGTTAGTCTTTTACCGACCTATTTGTATGTAAATTGAATTTAAGAGTTTTGTGAATTTTTTTTTTAATGTTGTAAAAAGTTCCTTAGCTTTCACAGACAAAAATATTCTGATTTCCTCAAAAGCTGATTTTCCCACTAATTCTTGAGTATTTGGGGCCACATTAAACATGAAGAAAGAAAAGGAGAGATAAGCAGTTTGGAATACTAACAAAATGACTGTTTATTCTAGAGTTTATTTAATTCTGAACAACTAAAAGAAAGGGTTTGCTCAGGTTCTCTTTGACCTTTTTGTGGTACTTACCCTGCTCTAATCTCCCTTAGCTGGAGAATTGACTGCTGAGTGACCCCGCAGTCTATCCTCTACCCTTCACTGACCCACACTGTAGCACTGGCTGATGTCCCCCCACTGAGTCCATAAGTAGGGTGCCATCTTCGCCAGCAAGGAGGCAGAGCCTGTCATCCCAGAGATTCCACCTGGGGCTGGTCACTAGAGTACACAGAGGCAGCTGGTGACCAACTCTCTTCTTAGAACTATGCCTCAGCTCCTATTGAAGTTACACCAGAAAAATTGAATAGCTTCTAGATGGCATGAAGACAACAACATTTACTAAACATTTAAAGAAACAGTCCACCATGACTCTGAGAAATTCTCAAAATAAAGAATCAAAAATCTTCTCAGATGAAGAAGCCTTTCTGAAACTATCAAAGGTAGAATAAACCAATACAAAAGAATTATGTATAGAGCCCTCCTAGAGAGTAAACAAAAGGCAGCAGAACAAAATGAAAAATTAAGGTATTTGAACTGATGGAACATTGATGATCTGAAATACAGCATATCAATAATAAAGTTACAGAATTAGACAAAAGAGCTGAATTGAGGAGACGGAAGCCAGAGGTACTATGCTTGAGGATAAGGAACTGACATCAGCATTTATGAGGAGAAATCATAGAAAAGAAACAAGAAAAATTTAAGAAGCATTAAGAAACATGTGCGACTCTATTAAGAGGAATAACGTATGAATAATTGTAGTTCCTGAACAGGGAAGGATAGCTGAAGATACAGAGTATTGTTGTAGAGTTGCTGACAGAAAACTTCTGTGAAGCTATAAAAGAAGAGAACATAGATATCCAAGATGCTTATCTAATGCCACAAAAACTGGACCCCCAAAGAAAGACCCCAAAGCATATCATAATCAAGCTTAATAAAAATGAAATCTAAAGAGAGGATCTTAAAGGCAGAGAGGCTAAAAGCAAAGCTAACATACAGAGGGAAGTCCTGTAGGCTTTTGTGTAACTTCTCAGCAGAGACAACGTTGGCAAGGAGGCAGCAGGATGACACATTTAAACCCTTGAAGGAGAAAAACTTCCATCCAAGAATTATATATCCTACAAAATTGTCTCTCAAATATGAAGGTGAAATTCAGACATTCACAGATAAACAGAAGCCTAGAAACTTTTTAAAAACTGAACCAGAACTACAAGAAATATTGAAGGACGCTCTTTGCTTAGAAGAACAAAAACATAAGTGTATACTTATGGAGGTAATGCAGGACACAGCATCCAGAATCCTACTCAGTTAGGGAAGTTACAAAACTCAATGGAAGCTACAATATTAAAAGAAAGGAAGCAGTGATCATAACAGGAAAACTAGGACGTCATCACACTAAAAAGAGGGATATATTACAGTAGTTTTAACCCTTTCAGATGGAGAGGAAATTAAAAACACACAGAAGTTAATGTCTGGTTTAAACTTAGAATAGTAAGGGGGACCACAGGGCAGCTGAAAAGCAAAATGGTAATGCAAGAACCACTTGTATTGAAGGGAAAGGCCCACACTGCACTGAAGACACTGACCGAAGATAAGACCCCAGAAATTTATGTAGTATTATTTGAGATGTTTCAGTAAATTGATACAACACTGAGATGCTCACTCATCATTGCCAAGAAATTTAGAAGAAAGTTTTGTGGACAACTGACTGGAAGAAATCCATGTTTGTCCCCATTCCTATGAAAGGTGAAATAGTGGACTGTGGAGATCATTGAACAATACCATTACTATCACACACAAGTTAAATTTTGCTGAAGCTCATTCAAAAACCTTACAGCATTATACCAACAGGGCACTAGAGGAAATTCAGGCTGGATTCAGAAGAGAACATGACATTGTTGGTTATGTCAGGTGGATCTTGGTTGAAAGCAGAGAATACCACAAAGATATTTACCTGCATTTTATTGACTATGCAAAGTTATTTGACTGTGTTGATCCTAAAAATTATGGATAATTTTTTGAAGAATGGAAATTCCAGAACACTTAATTGGGCTCATGTGAAACCTGTATGTACACCAAGAAGCAATCTTTGGAACAGTACAAGGGAATACTGGGTGGTTTAAAATTAGGAAAGTTTCGCATCATAGTTGTATCTTTTCATCATACTTTCTCAGTCTAAACAAATCATCTGAGATGTGAGGCGATATGAGTGTCGTTTGCTTGATATATATATATTTTCGTCCTTTGCATTTTAATCTGTTTGAGTCTTTAAGTCTAAGATATGTCTCTTGTAGGGAGCATATAGATGGATCAGGTTTTCTTATCCATTATGCCACTCTCTGTCTCTTTTTGATTCATTTAATCCATTTATATTCAAAGTATCTCTTGATTGGCATGGGTTTAGGTTTATCATTTTGATGCCTTTTTGTGTGCATTGTTGACAATTTCTTTGTTTCACTTAACTTTTGGTGCTGAGTCATTTTTCTCTGTGTGCTTTCTTTCCATCATTTTCATTGTTACTGGTTTTGTATTTGATGAGACTTCATGTTTTTCTGTTTTTTGTGTGCATAGGTATGTTGGTTTCCTCTGTAGTTAATAGTTTTCCTCTATTTTTCTAAATTTAAACACATCTTTAATTTCTTTGTATTGTCTTGACATCCTCTCTGTATGAAAGATCTATGACTACATTTTTTAGTCTCTTTTTTTAGTAATGTTGCCATCTTTTACACAATGACTTTGTTTTCCTATTTTCAGTGTTTTAACTTTGATCAGTTTTTGTGATTTCCCTCTGGTAGCTCTGTCCTGTGTTTTAGCCTTAGGTTGTTACCTGATGTTTCTCATTTTCTAAATGAAGGACTCATTTTAGTATTTCTTGAATACTCTTGGGGTCAGTTCTACCCTGGCCCCTAGGGTCACCATGAGTCGGATCTGACTCGACAACACTTGGCTTGGCTGTAATTTTGGTTTGGTTTTTGCAAATTTGCTAAATTTCTGTTTATCTGGAAATATCCTAATTTCACCCTTATATTTGAGAGACAGTTTTGCTGGATATATAATTCTTGGCTGGCAGTTTTTTCCTTCAAGGCTTTGTATATGTCATCCCATTGTCTTCTTGCCTGCATGGTTTCTGCTGAGTAAGCTTAGTTCTCTTGACACTCCTTTGTAGATTTTGTTTCATTTGTCCCTACCTGCCTTTCAAATTCTCTCCTTATCTTTAGTTTTGGCAAGTTGAATATAATACTTTTTGTTGTCTTTCTTTTGGGCTCTCCCTTGTGTGAAGTTCAGTCACCGTCTTGGATAGATACCTTCTCACCTTTTGTGATGTCAGGGAAGTTTTCTGTCAACAAGTCCTCAACAGTTATCTCTGTATTTTCTGTTACTCCCCTCCCCTTTCTGGTACTCCTGTCACTCATAGATTATTCCTATTAAATAAGGGGGGAAAGTCAACAATAACAACTCAGTGTGGTGGGATCTATCCTGATTCAAGTGCTTATGGAAGACAGAGTGGAACTACCCCGTAGAGTTTCCAAGGAGAACCTGGTAGATTCATACTGCTGACCTTTTAGTTAGCAGCCGTAGTCCTTAACCACTATGAAACCAGGGTTTTCATTCTCCTTGATAAAGTACCACAGAATTCTTAGTGTTTCTTCATTCTTTTAAATTCTTCTGTCTGATTTTTCCTCAAATATGTTGATGTCAAGTGTATTATCTTCAAGCTCACTAATTTTGGCTTCTGTTGCCTCAATTCTGCTTCTTTGAGTTTCTGTAGAGTTATGTAATTCTGTAATTTTATTATTAGTCCTCTGAATTTCTGACTGCTGTTTCTCTGTGCTTTCTTGCAGCCTGTTCAATCTGTCATTATGCTTTGTTGGGTTTGCCTCATCTTGTTCCTGATTTCTTGAAGAGTTTTGAATATTAATCTTTTGTATTCTACCTTTGATAATTCCAGAAGGCTCTCTTCATCTGGCAGATTTCATGCTTCTTTACTTTGGGAACTTTCTGAAGCCATTGTAAATCAGTTTTTAAGTGACTTGGTACTGACTGTTATCTCCGAGCCATCAGTAAGTTGTTTAATTTCTTCATTTTATGTTTGCCTACTGTGTTCTAGCTCCTTGATTTGAAATGCCAAGATAGGCTGGTTGAATGAGCTAGTTGGCTTATTTGTGCCACTGAAGCTGTAATGTGCAGTCACCAGATGGTTAGAAGCTATTAGTAGGCAGGTGAGCCCAGGCATCCATTTACTTTACTTGGCAGTATTCAGCTCAGGTGCCCAGGTAGTCAGTCACCAGATATGTGGTGCAAGTTCCCCCCTACAGTCCTAGATACATAGATGTGATTGGAGTAGGCACAGGTATCTGGTGGCATGGGCTGAGAAAGTTAGGGCCTCACAGTGGTCAGTAAAAGTGTTTGAGTAAGACATTTACCCTTGCACCTGAGCCTAGGCAAAGAGCTTTTTCTTCCCTGAGTTCCTGGTTTAGGGAAGACAGTAAATTATTTTATTTATTTTACCCCATTTGTTAAATTGTTCCCTCTCTGAGTCAGGAGAATGACTCACGGCATGAATAAGTAGTCCTGCTTTGCCCTCAGGTGATGGCATCAAACTGCAGAGCCAGGTGCAATGCAGATAAAGAAAGGAGAAAGTACTGTCAAAGGGAAGGAGGCTTATCCTGAGGGAATGACCTAGATCTTTGTGTGGCAGATTGAATGCAATCCACTTTGCTTTGATGATCACATGCTGTCTTTCACTGAATGTGGAGGTATGAGTAGGCCCTCCACCACTCAGTCTCTCCAGCTGAGGAAGACACACTCTGAAAGCCACCACTCCACTCACCAAGCTTACTATTGCCCATCGGCCTGCAGGGTGCTGATTCCTTTTGGATCAAGTCTGGCCAGTCCTAGGTACTTCTGGACCTAATCCCTGATGCTCCAAGATCTCAACTTTCCCTTTGATGGTCAAGGCTTCTAGAATGTCATATATGATTGATCCATTTGTGTTTGGGGTGTTTGTTGTTAGAGGGATCGCAAGAAGTGTCCAACTACTCTGCCATCTTAGTCCTGAATGGGGCTTCATAAAGGAGAACATAACATCAAGACTGGAGGAAGACTCATCAAAAACCTGCAGGATTCAGATGACATAGTCTTGCTTGCTGAAAACAGAGAAGACTTGAAGCAATTACTGAGGAATATCAAAGACTGTAGCTTTCAGTGTAGCTTACATATTGACATCAAGAATACAGAAGTCCTCACAACTGCATCGATAAACAACATCATGATAAATCGAGACAGTATTGAAGTGGTCAAGGGTCTCATTTTACTTGATTCATATTCACCACCCATGGAAGAAGCAGTCAGGAAATCAGATGACATATTGCATCCAGCAACTCTGCTGTGAAAGACCTCTTTCAAGTATTGTGAAATAAAAAGGTTGTTTTGAGAACTGCCATATACCTAACTCAGGCTGCCATATTTTCAGTAGCTGCAAATGCAGGTGAACACTGGATAATGAATAAGGAAGACCAAAGAAAAACTGATGCTTTTGAATTATGATGTGGTGATGAATAATAAGCGTGCCATGGACTTTTAGAAGAACAAACAAAACTGTCTTGGAAGAAGTACAACCAAAATACTCCTTAAAAGTAAGGACAATACTTTGCTTCACATGCTTAGGACATGTTATAGGAAGGACAAGTTCTTGGATGTAATGCTTGGTAGAGCAGAGGGTCAGTGAAAAAGAGGAAGACTCTTCAGGGGGAATGGATTGATACATTGGCTGCAACAGTGGATTCTAACACAACACCAATTGTGTGAGGATGGCACAGGACCCAGCAGTGTTTCCTTCTGTTGTAGATAGGGTGACTGTCAGTCACAAGAGACCCAAAGGCACAGCAGCAACACTGTCCTACTTCCATGGTGTTTTTGTTACCAGCTGCCAGATAGTTACAGATTAAGCTTTCCCTTATCCTAGTTTTGCCAATATAGATTTTCTAACATGCAAAAACTTCTGAATGCTTGTACTGCAGGTGTTTTAGGATACTTCTTTGTTGATTCATAAAGAAAATACTCAGGCTTTAAAAAGTAAAATATACTATTTTTTAAGCATTCTAGAAAATTAACCTCTCGTATTTTTTCCCTGACCAATGCCACCAAATTTCTATGTTCCTTCTTTCTAATGAAATTTTTGTCTTTTGATGACCTCTTATTCTTAATTGTTGTCTGTTTTATAGGCCAGCCAAGTGCCAAGTGCCGTCGAGTCAGATCCAACTCATGGCAGTTGTCTTTTTTCCACATCCAGTATTTAGCTACTGAACGATGTTCAGCTCTATAGGCTGTGATTCCTTTCTCTCAATAATTCAGAATTTCCCTGGACCTTTTCCTTTTAGTCTGATACTCAGTCTTGTATGATTGTTGCTGCTTAGTATCTCTTTCTGTGCTTGCTGATGCTAAATTTTTACTGAAAGATGTCGGTAGGGGGCCAATTCATTTGAGCCCAATCCACTCAGCACTAATACATCTTAGCTCCTCTCTCAGTCAGAAATATTTATACTCAACTTTATCTTTTATTTTATGTTCTACCTGTCCAGTTCCATAATTTTCCATTTATTTCAAGCTTCTGACCTTTCTCTTCACTCTGGAGATGAACTTAATTGCCACTTTATTGATTGATCAAGGTTATCTGATGTTAGCAATTTTCACAGTTGTCTTTTCCATATCCAGTTTTTCCTGCATCTTGACCCACTTTTATTAGTTTTGACCTTTATTTGATTTCATATCCTCTTCTTTAGGGTTTCTTTCTATTTGGACATTCCATTCTCTGTTTTCATTTGAATCTTACTGTATCAGTTATTCCTCACACAGTACTTTCAGTATGGTAATTTCCACAGAATGCTGCTTGCAGTAAAAAGTAATAATAACCAAAACATATTGAGCACTTCTGATGTACTATTCAGGAACCCTGGTAGCACATTGGTTAAGCACTTGACTGCTATCCAGAAGGTTTTTAGTTCAAACTCACTCAGAATCTTCAGGGTAGAAAGACCTGAAAATGTGTTTCCATGAAGATTGCAGCCTAGAAAACTTCCCGTTGTTTAATCATTGCCTGCTTTTAGTTCTACTCTGTCACATGGGCCAGTTCTTTTCTGTCACAAGGGATGACTGTAAGTCAGAACTGCCTCAAGGACACCCAACAACAGCAGCTATGTACTCTCCCGCTCCCACATTATTTTCTATGTGTTAGTTAATTTGATATTAAGATATTCCTGTGTAGCAAGTACTATTATTCCAATTTATAAGTGAGCAAATTGAGTCTCAGAGAATCAGAATAAATTGTTCAAGGTCACACTGCTAATAAATAGCAAAAAGGAACTCAAACCCAGGCCTTTATGACTCCAGAACAAATGCTCTTAAGCATCTTGTCCCTATATTGTCACTCTCTTTCTAAAGACTACCAAACTTATTTGGGGAAAAATGTCAAATTTGGTTTCTTAAATTTTTCTTTCTCTGTTTACTGTTTAATCACTTTAATGTGGCTGATACACTGATACAGCCCTCTGTATGGCCATTAAAGACCACTCCATTTAACATTCTATCATATGTCAGCTTTCTGTGGTGGTGGCAGTGTTGCCAGTAAGGAGACACTATCTATTTTGGATTTCCTTTCTCTATAAACCTTCTCTGATACTGTGTTCTACTAAGACCATTTTTCTCACTCTTTTTGCCCCTTTTCTCCACGTATAGTACCCTTGGATATCATGTGCTGTATCATTCTCTGAGTATCTTGTCCTAGTCCAAGGTTCAAGTACTATCTGTGGGTCAGTGTGCCACAAATTTGTAAACGAGGAACTTGAAGTCTCTCTTAGTAGCCAGACCTGAATTTCCAGCTATCCCACGGTCATCTCTATCTGAAGGCCCTGAGGCAGTCCAGCCAAAAGTGAAAATCAGTGCTGTTGAGTCAATTCCAACTCATAGCAACCTTGTTAGGATAGAGTAAAACTGCCCCATAAGGTTTCCAAGGAGTGCTTGGTAGACTTGAACTGCCGACCTTTGGGTTAGCAGATGTAGTACTTAATCGTAAGACCACCAGGCAATCAAAGTATCCACAAATGAAACTGTTGTTTCCCTCAAATCTTTGTTGACCCAGTTTGCTTTGTCTTAACTAATGTCATCACATTCCAATTATTAGACCTAGAGGCTTTGGCTTCTGCTTTGTCTGTATCCTCCATTGTTAGTAATCACCAAACCCAAGTGATTGTGTTTCAGTGAAATCATGCTTCTGTTTTCTCCTTTCCCTAGCCTCTGCCTATACTACTGATTTCATCATCTATATTTGTGAGTGTATCTACTGCAATAACTTGATTATTTGCCTCTCATCATTTCCTTCTTCAATCCAGCCTTCGCAATAACAGCATTGCAAAGACAGGCCTTCCTCAAAAACTACCTGTGGAAGACCTTCCTCCTTTTCTCATTCCACTCACTCTTTCCTTCTTCCTTCCCTCCCTCCCCCCTCCCTTCCCAGCATCCATTCACTGCCTTCTTGATCACAGTGTTGCACATTTCCCTGGGGTGAACAATTATACCACTACCTACAGGCCCACAGTGGTTACAGCACTCAGCAGCTGACCAAAAGGTCAGCAGCTCAAACCCACCAGCTGTTCTGTAGGAGGAAGATATGGTAGGCTGCTTCTGTGAAGATTTACAGCCTTGAAAACCCCGTGAGGCAGTTCTACTCTGTCGTATGGGTTGCTATGGGTTGGAGTCAGCTGGACAGCAGTAGGTGGTGGTACAAGCCTCTCTTTACTTGCAGAAAGTAGATGACCCTAACTTGACCAGTTAGCAAACCCTTGTGGTGTTGGGGTAAGTGCTACATCTGTTAACCAAAAGATCAGTGGCTCAAATCCACTAGGCACTCCTTGGAAACTCGATGGGACAGTTCTACTCTGACCTCTAGGGTCGCTATGAGTCAGACCCTACTCAATGGCAGTGGGTTTGGTTTTGGTTTATGATGACTGGTTTAGAGATAAGACACAGAACCACTTCACTCTGCACCCATTCAAACTTCAGCTGGAGCTGAGAGGTTCTCCTCAGGGGTGATACTATCAGCAAGGGGAAGAAAATGGATTTTTGAGAAATATTAAAAAAATCTTAGGTATTCCAATGGTTTGTCATTCCTCATTGATAAACCCTGCTCCCCACCACTACTTGAAAACATTTTATTTCTTAGTTCCCTGAGAGGGGAGCAATTAGAACAGGTATATTGGAAGATTCATCAGGGGAACAGTAATGACAAACATATTGAGCAACATTGAGCTAGAGCTACTCAAAGTGAGAGGTGCTGTCATTTCTTGTAGTATTAGGATCTGAAAAAAAATCCCAGTTGAAACTCCTGCCAAGCAGTACCACCAAGATAGAGGCTATCTGAAAACAAAGTAAAAAGAGGAGCAAACCGTGGGATGCATGGGCGAGGTTGGGTCCTGAGGGTATCCACTGAGACTCAGAATCCGGCTCTTCCTAAAGTGAGAAGTAATACTGGACGTTTAAAGAATGTAAGCCAATAAATTCTCATTTTTATTTAAACCAGTTTGGCATACATTTTTAATACCCTTCTACAGTTACAAATCTTTGTGATATTCTCATGCTGTTTCTTGTTTTAGATAGGTATTGTCTACTGGTCTTCTATCCCTCTTCGTTTTGGCTTAAGTTGTTTTATTAAACTATAATGTTCTTGAGCCTACCTGTCTGGCAAACTCCTTATTTTGTAAAGTAGGGTAAATAATGACCTTGTGGTCTTCATGGAATGACTTCCACTCCATACTGTAGTGGAAATTTATCCACAAGTTACTTTTTGTTCTTCAGAAAACTGAAAAATTGATCACATCTATTTCCTAGTGACATTGTGAGATTTGGGTGTTTATGGACATTGTTATGTTTAATTTTCTGCCTCCAGTTTCCAATAGAGTGCTTTCAAAAGAAGAAATGTTACAAAACACAGAAAGAATTGCTTTTCTTTGTTTTAAGATGCCCTTTACTTGGTTTCATAGTGTCTTCAATCAGCATTAGTATTGGAAGTTTATATTTGCAAACTAAGTATAAAATTCTTTAGGGTTTATATCTATGTATTTAAGATATTTTTGTTGCTTGATTTTTCTATCTGCCTTTCTCTGTCTTTGCCAGGCTTTGACTTAAAAGCTCAGTTTAGCTGACAGATAACACAGGTAAATATATCTGATAGTATTCTTTTAAAATTCCTAAGTTGCAAAAAAAGATGGATAATTCTGATTTCATAGTTTAAGAACTCTTCAAAATTAAGTTTTATAAGCAAGAGTCAAATGTGAAATGTTTTTAAATAACATGACAGATGTAATAAAATCTTTAGTATATAAATTGTGCTTACCACATCAGTGAGAAAAATAACAACTGTTCCATTAAAAATTGGCAAACAGCATTTTACAGCAGTACAAAAAGGAAAAGAAACACAATGAAAGAATATTGAAACTTACCCATCCTCAAAGTGCTCTGAATGAAAGCATATGTAATTTTCATATACAAAATTTTGAGAACCTTGGAGAATATGTTTCTAATGTTAAGATGGGAAAGACAGATGACTACTGGAAGTTTAAATTCCTCTTCCTTTCAAGCAGCAATTTGAAAGGAACTATCAAAATATTTGAAGTTGTTTATTTTCTTTGACTCAATAATTATTCTTCTAGGGATTTGCCTTAGGAGAAATAATGAGTGATTCAGCTGCGGGATTAATTGCAGTCTTATTTACAAAAGTGAAAATCTGGAAATAACATAAGTGTTCAAAACTTGATAATTGATCAAAGATATGTATATGATATAAGCATTAAATTGTATTTTCAAAAAGTTTATATGTGATGATGATATTTATTGTGTAAAAGCTACTTATTACATACCAAGACCTATGTTAAAGACCTTTATGTAATAAACCAATACCAAACCAACTGCCCTCTAGTCAATTCCAACTCAAAGCAACCTTATAATCAGTATAACAGCCCCATAAGGGTTTCCAAGGAACACCTGGTAGATTTGGACAGCTTCCCTTTTGGTTAGCAGCCGTAGCACTTAACCACTGTCACCAGCGTTTCCATTTATGTAATAGTTTTTATTTTAACAGCCATTCAGTAAAGACATTTTTCTGTTTGTTTGTTTTACCCAAAGCAAAAGAGAGTGTTTGTTTACACAACAAATATCTGTGAACATGGGTTAAAAAAACTCAGAAAGCTGTTCTGGAGCCCACTTTTAACCTCTGCAATAGCTGTTGCTCAATTGATTAGTGATCACAGTCTAATATTGTGAAGAAAACAAAAGCTAAGAGATTGTGCTATGATGAACTGAATTGTTTTCTACCAGAAGTTATGTTGAAGTCCTAATCCTTACGTCATGGATTGAATTATGTCACCCCAAAACTGTGTGTAGCAGTGTGAGTAGCAGTTTGGCTGGGCCATCATTCACTGTATAGTACGATGTTGCTCTAAGCTGTAAACTCACACTCTGTGATGTTAGCAGCAGTTGGGTTGGTGGGGCAGGACTCCATGGGTACGTTGTATTGTGCCTTGAGGCAGTCTCTTGACCACCCAGAAGCTGTAACTGTAGAAGAACTCATCTTGGGGACCGTGTGCCTCAGAAGCTCCCAGTGCAGGAGAAGCCTTTGGCAAGGACCTTTCTCCAATGCAAAGAAGATTGATGACAAAGACCTTCCTCCAGATCGTGAAGAGAAAGCTTTTCCATGAGGCTGACGGCCTCTACCGTACTGGGCTGTGACACAATAAATTTCTCTTTTTAAAGTCGTCTACTTGTGGTATTTCTGTTAGAGCAGCACTAGAGGACTAAGACATAGTGTAAATGTGAACTTGTTTGGAAATAGATCTTTGAGATCTCCACATGAGATCATGCTGGAATGGGATAAGCCTTAATATCATCTTAATGGTGTCCATTAAAACTTTATGGAACATTTCTAGCCTGTCCTATAGGGTTGCTATGAGTTGGAATCAATTCGTTGGTGGTAGGTTTGGTTTTTTTGGTTTAACTTTGCCCATATGAAAGATAAGAGACCCAGAGAGGCAGACAGAGGGGTGGCAGAAGAGTTATACTGTAGCTGCACACCAAAGATGCCTGAGGATACCAGATTTGAGAGGGACAGGAAAGAATCTTCCTCTGAAGCATTTGGAGAGTGCATGGCCACCAACAAGTTTCTAGCCTACAGGGGTTTCTAGCCTACAGAACTGTGAGGCAATACGTTTTTGTTCTTAAAAGTCATCTTCTTGGTGGTATTTTTTTGGTAACAGCCTTGAGAAACTTCTATATGTATTTACTATAGTATAAGTTTCTTAGTGGCAGAAATATTGATTGCAAGTCTTATCCTACCACGGTCAGAGTAATTATAATCCTCTGATTAAAGTAGTGCTTGGTCAATCAAATAGTACACCAAGTCTCCATTGATTTATTGAGGTTTGGTAGGTTTTCTTTTACTTATTTGGAGTCTTTTAATAATGTCCATTCCCACAGATGAGATACGTTTCCACCTCACTGGCCATTGCTACTCTTTTCCATTGAATATTTTGTGGCTATCTTTTTCTTTTACAAGGCTAGCTGAAAATGGTAAGGTGCCCAGAAGGGAAGCAGAAAGAATGGAAAGCTGAAGTATGGAGAGACTGATTTTGGAAAGGCTAATATAGACTGGGTGATTACAGGGAAGGAAGGGACACACTGAGTGTCTGACCCTTGAGATTTACCAAAGGCAGGTGATAATTCAGAAGTAAGTTCATTCATCAATGACTGTCACCACTGACTGTTTCATTATTTTAAACTAGCTAAATACATTTTTGTTTTGTTCTAGACCTGACTCTGATTTCTTTAGGAGCCAGCCTTACAGATTGAAACTCTTCTTAGATATTTTTGACTCTTAAATAGAATATAGTTTTGACTTTATAGCTAGATGTTACATAGATATACATATAATGTAAATGTATGTGTGTGTATATGTGTAATATGTATAATCCTAATAGTTTGATGTTCTTATTTTCACCCTTAGTAGTGAAAAAGTGGGACATGTCCTCTTAAATCCAGGAGGTATTTTATTTATACTTTCTTCTGTCCTTCATTTGAAGCATGCTTTGTTATAGCCAGATGACCACATGAATAATTAAACTTGTAAATGTACATGGCAGAGATAAGTAAATAATTCCAAGCAAAAAGCCATTGTCATGTAAAGTAGAAACAGCTGTTAGAGAGGAATTTAAGATAGTGCTGACTTTCTTAGGAAAGCACAAATAATCTTCTTCCTTTGGATATTTGAGTGGACCTTTTGAAAATGGTGAATAGCGTAGAAATTAACACAGGAACTGCTTTTACTTTTTTGTTTCCAGTCCGTTAGCAGACTATCTTGGCACCCTGAGAGCTGCACAGTGTGGTTTTCTGGGTTATTATTTCCTTTCTGGCAGTATTTTAATACAGGTATAGAAAATGGAAAACTCACCTTTCTAGTCTTCCACTTTATCCCAGAAGTGCTGTGAGATGAATCAATTTGCAGTTACAAAAGTTTTCCTCCATGATTAAGCAAACTTAAAAATGGAATAATTTGCATTCTGAAAAAGGCTCTTGGCTGTATCTGTTTGCTCTGTGGCTGAGAGAACACAGAAACCTCACATAAGGAAATGAACTGGCCTCAAATTCTGCTCAGTAGTATTTTTGTAAGGCATCATTAAGATCACTAGGTTTTAATTGTCCAACATAGTCTCTCTTTGTCACTACTGCCTTCCTTCAGGACATCCTGAGTCTGGTATGAGTTCCTCTTCATAAATTCTTATTTCATTGGCTTTCTGTTCTTCATAAACTGTTACCTTATTGGCTTTCTCCTCTTCCTAAACTCTCATTTCATTGGCTTTCTCCTCTTCCTAAACTCCCATCTCATTGGCCTTCTCCCCTTCATAAACTCATCTCATTGGCTTTCTCTTCTTCCTAAACTCCCATCTCATTGGCCTTCTCCCCTTCATAAACTCATCTCATTGGCTTTCTCTTCTTCCTAAACTCCCATCTCATTGGCCTTCTCCCCTTCATAAACTCATCTCATTGGCTTTCTCTTCTTCCTAAACTCACATCTCATTGGCCTTCTCCCCTTCATAAACTCATCTCATTGGCTTTCTCTTCTTCCTAAACTCTCATCTCATTGGCTTTCTCCCTGCCACCTCCTTGATGGCTCCTCATTTATACTCTTTGCTCCCTCAGTGCTCTACCTGGTGAGTGATGATTGTGTATCTCACCCTCAGTGAATTCTCTGCCTTGTCATGGATTGACTTGTGTCTCCCCCAAAGAATCTGTCAACGTGGCTAGGGCATGATTCCTAGTATTGTGTGATTGTCTAACATTTTGTCATCTGATGTGATTTTCCCGTGTGTTATAAATCATACCTCTATCATGTTAATGAGGTAGGATTAGAGGCAGTTATATTAATGAGGCTGAAAGTGTTCTACAAGATTGGTTTTGAGATATAAAAGAACAAGCAAAGACAGAAGGGGCCCTCTTATGCCAAGAAAGTAATGCCTGGAACAGAATACATCCTCTCGACCTGGAGTCCTTCTGCTGAGAAGCTCCTAAACCATGGGAAGAATGAAGACAAGGACCTTCCTCCAGAGCCATCTATGTGGTTATTGTTTTAGAATTTATGCAAAGAAATTAGGGCATTTATATGATTGAAAGAAAAACTGATCTCTGTATTTGTATTACAAATTCCATTCAGGGACGTGAGTAACAACCCCAAATAAAGAGGAAAGCATTATTTAGAATAAGTTATTTTGCAGTATAGTAAGTGCTTGAGTATTGTGGGCACCTAAAAGTAGACTTGCTCTATGCTTTAAATAATTTACACTCTTTTAGAGTTGCAGTAACTCTTAAGATAACTGGAAAGCTCTTTAATTACTGTTTTAGTGCTTTAAACTACACTCTCTCCTGCTCTGTTCTTCTGACTTGAAAGTAAATGGAGCTTTCAACAAGCCTAAAATATAGTATGGAATTAGATTATATGTTGAAAAAAGTCTGATTCAACTAGCTCCAAAATTAAGGGTAATTTTTATTTCATTTGACTTTAAAGAGCTTCATTTATCTTTTATAATTTTCTTCTTCGGAATGTATTCTGAGTTAGGTGAGGCTATTAACCTTCCCTAGAGATAAGCAGTATTGCTCCTTTTGCATGTGTGTCTCACATGGTTTTCCTTAAAAAGTTTCTGGTTTAATTTACTTTAAGATAAAAGCAAACAAACAAAGCCAGTATGGACAGAGAATAATTTCTAGGTGTGTTGAGAGTGTGACGTGTGGTGTATACTCTCAATATGTTTTTCCATACTTTCAGTTTCATCTCCAGATGAACTGATTGCAACAGTTGCTGTCCAATGTACCTCTAGCCAGACTTCTCACCTAAACTTCAGTCCTGTGATCAGAACTCTTTATTAACTGCCTACGGTATTATGTTTAAACTCTGCATGGTGGCATTCAAAGCCTTGTGGATTTTGGCTCTAATAATGTAGGCTGCTCTTAATTTGTTTCTTTCTTATTTTGCCTCTTCCAATTAAACTGGCTTTTTCTGAACCACCCCCCAACAATAATTTTATCAGGAAACTGGTTTATCTGTACTGACTCCTCTGTTCAACTCTTCAAGGCTCAACTACCATGCCCAGAAACCTTGGGGTTATTGCTCTAATTTAGTCCTAAGGTCTGGAGGAAGAAGAGAGTTTCTCTTTCTTTTGGGTGACTTTGAAATTAAATGCCCTGCAAGAAGCCACTGATGGGATTTAATCTTTGCCTCCTTGACAGAACCTTTTGGAATGCTTCTAGCAGCCTTGTATTAATTTCTGCAGTTGTCTTTCCTCCTGAGGCAGAAACCTTGAGGACAGGGGTAATTCTTCTGAAATACAGTAACTAATAGTGAGTTCATTATCTTGATACTTAAACCCGCTTATCTGAGTTTTCATAAACCCAGGAGGCCTAGCTTAGAAAACTAATCTGTAGCGAGTAAATTATCAAATTTTACCTCTTTTCTTACTGAAATGTCTTAAGACTGGACCTCTTGTGTGACAGTCGTACTGGACTCATGGATGTACCAAGGGCTTCCTTCTAGTTAAACTGCTCTTCCCTCACCTTGGTAGAGTAGCTTCTTCCTGATCACACCCAATATCTTGGCCTCATCCTTCCTTCTCCCTCCCTATAGAATGAGTGACTTCTTATGTACATGGTTAGAAGGGAAGTTCTCTAATGCAGTCATGTTTTCCTTCTGGTTATTGTAGCAGTATTCATGGGCAGAACAAGCAAAGGATGTGAAATGATATCAATCATAGTAAATACAACTATCCGCTTCATAGTATGCCATTCACATAGAGGAACAGTGACAAATAGGTTATACTCCAGATGCTGAAACAGGAGAATGGAAATGAAAGAAAGGAAACTTTTATACCTTCCCCCCCCACCCCACCCCCATTTATCCCACTTTATATCCAGAGGTGAGACCTAAAAGTATCACTTACGTGAAAGGTAGAAGAGAACACTTCTTTCTGCTAGCTCTTTCAACTTCGTTTAGCTGAGAATTGCTGTACGAGACAAACTGATAAAACAAAGCCACTGCCATTGAGTTGATGCTGACTTGTAATGACCCTGTAGGACAGATAGTTTCCAAAGGAGTTCATGGTGAATATGAACTGCCTTCCTTTTGGTTAGCAGTCATAGCATTTAACCACTACTTCCCCTGAATTCCCCTGCAGTCAATCAGGGCCAATTTATCCCCAGGCCTTCACCCCATCTCCATCACTAAGTAGTCTCTTTTCTGTGCATGTTCCTGATAAACCCTTTAGGGCCCATATTAGACTGGAGAAGGCTGTTGAGCGGGTGTTTTGCTATCAAGATAATGTGCTTAGAATTAAGATACAAAAGAAGAGTAAGAAACTCTTATTATAGCTTTCTTTGGCCAACTCTTGCAAGGGAGCAGATTATTTGGGGGAAGAATTTGTCCTCATCTGAGTCAGAGAAGTAGTTAAAAGGAGCAAGACAAAAACGTTTCTTCAGTCCAACAAAATCATATTAGAAAAATGAATGGTGAATTAGCAAAACAATGCTAAATATAGTGTTTAGGAATTAATGTTTGCCAGTTCTCCTACAGTTTAAGGCTGTTATTGCTTTTAGGTTCTGTCGAGTTGATTTGGATGAATAGCAGCCGTAGGTACAACAGAACGAAATACTGCCCAGTCCTGCACCATGCCCACAATCATTTTTATGCTTAAGCCCATTGTTATAGCTACTAAGAGTCTTCCTCTTTCTCCCTGACCCTCCACTCTACCAGGCATGATGTCCTTCGCCAGGGACTGATCCCTCCTGACAACATACCCAAGGTATGTGAGACACAGTCTTGCTATCTTGCCTTCCAAGGTGCTCTCCGGTTGTACTTCTTCCAGAACAGATCTACTTGTTCTTTTGGCAATCCATGGTACATTCAGTATTCTTCTCCAACACCACGGTTCACGGGCATCAATTCCTCTTCTTTCTTCCTTATTCAGTGTCCAGCTTTTGCATGCATGCGATGTGACTGGAGATTAGATTAGGCCAAAAAAAGGGGGGTGGGGATTCTAACAACACAGTGACAATAAAAGAGAGCCCATCTGCTCTGTCTATGGGTAGGACAGGCATCGGTGCTGCTCATGGATGTTTTCCTTTCTCTGTCCTCTCTGGGGGAAATGCTGGTCGTGTAGTGGTGAAGTGCTATGGCTGCTAACCAAAAAGTCATCAGTTCAAATCTACCAGGTACTCTTTGGAAACTCTGTGGGGCAGTTCTGTTCTGTCCAATAGGGTCACTATGAGTCAGCATAGACTTGTGGCAGTGGGTTTGATTTCTTTTTTTTTTTTAATCTTCTCTGGATGGTCCCTGGGCTGTGAGATGATTTGCTGTCATCTACAAACTGAACAGTCAGCAGTTTGAACCAGTTTAGCAGTGTTGCAGAGGAAAGGCCTGGCGATCTGGTTCCGTAAAGATTACAGCCAACAAAACCCTATGGAATAGTTCTACACTGTTATACCTGGGGCCCCATGAGTTGAACTCAACGGCTTTGGGTTTATTCTCTCCGGGCACATAAAAGAAAGGACTTTATGGCCTCCTTCATGTTTGATGTAGCCCTGTGGCTTTCTTGCCATTTAAATATAAGTAGGAATCACATGAGTTGCTTAAAGATCTGATGTTGCGTTCTCCTTGATCTCTAGCTTGTTCTGTCCAAAAGTAGAAACTCAATCAGCCTGATGCTCTTGAGGGAAGATAAGATGGGATACAGATCAGTACTGACTAGTAATGTATGCATAGCCTATGATGAATTATTTGAGACAGAAAATAGGACTGGCTTCATGCTCCAGGAGTAGATAAGTGATAACATGGTTTGAGAGAAAAAACCAGAATTAGATACAAGTTTAGAACAAGTTCAGAAATTGTCTGCTTTCTGTTCTCAGTAAAGTTGAATAAACCAGTAATTCATGAATAAAGAGATTTAAAAAAAGAATAAACAATAAAAGAGATTAAAGGAAGCTGCCTAGAATGAAAACTGAAATTATAAGAGAGCTGGGTGAAAGATAAGGAAAGGTAGTTGGAGACTGAGAGTGTGAAAATGAAATAAAAGTTATTATTGGTTATAATAAGGAAGAAAATTGCCACTGTGGAGCAGAGAAATGGTACTGCAGTAACCACCCAATGTTTTTATCATATAATAAAGCAAAAAAAAAAAAAAGAGGAAAAAGACTTAAAGGAGGCAGGGAAATCCTGGTCGTACAGTTGTTAAGTGTTACGTCTGCTAATCAAAGAGGTCAGCAGCTCAAATCTACCGGGTGCTCTTCGGAAGCTCTATGGGACAGTTTTACTCTGTCCTAGAGGGTAGATATGAATTGGAATTGGCTTGGTGGCAGTGGATTTCATTTTTGTTTTTTGAAAGGAGGCATTATTTAAAATAGAGGGAAACAGAATGATACTGAGAAATTGAAAAATCTAATTACTAAAAAAAAAAAAAATTAGAAACAGTTCCTAAGTGCCTAGTTATATAAAGGGAGAACAGAGAAAATATTCAATATAAACAATAATAAAAGTTCTTGAACTATAAGTATTTTTAAAAAGGATTATGCTAGATGCATTTGAAAATCTCATCATGGTAATTGTTTTCCAGGAAAATAAAAATGATTGATCAAAACTAATGCTAGAAGAGATGGGAAGCGTGACTGTATCACTAACCATGAAAAAGTATTAAAAATTGATCAAAACATAATCTCCAGCAAGGGCCTTGGCTTCCTTTGGACCTGAAGTGTTTGTTTTAAAACATAAAGGAGAACTTCTTCAACATACTCACAGTGTTAACAGAGCATGGAAATCAGTGGTGGGAAACATGCAAAATAGGAAATGGCCCATGAATGTCAGTTAAAATATGTGTATTTAGGAATCTTAAAAAAAACATTGAATTCAGTAGAATATAAATTGTGAAAAAATAGAATTTGACTACTTTAATAACATCTGTTTATTCAGAAAATAAGAGGACTGCCAGTTAAGCTCATGAACTCATCCTAAAAAAAGTGCTACATACCTTATTACTGAAATCACTATGGTCACTGAAGTGCTCCCCTTGGGAAGCTGTGCACCTATGCCCGTGCCTAGTCCACACTGCAAAGCAGTTTGGGAGTTCTTTTTCTGGAACTGCCATCAGAGCTGTCGTTGTATTCTCCTTGATGTCGTAGATGTCATCAAAATGTCTTCCTTTTAACATTTCCCTTATCTTCAGATAAAAAAAAAGTCACTGGGGGCCACATCAGGTGAGCAAGGAAGGTGTTCTAATATAGTTATTTTTTTGCTGACTAAAAACTCCCTCACTGACAACTATGCTGTTAAGTATGTGAACTTGCACTGTGCACAATGGCCATTCCAGAAAGAGTTTCAAAATTGCTTTGAAGGGTGGACTAGGGGCTGGCATCGGTCCATAGCTTCCCAAGGGGAATACATTAAAGGTGACCTCAGTAATACTCAGCAGTGAGGTATGTAGCACTTTGAACAATTAAGTTCATGGACTTAATCACGGTTGGCAGTTTGAATCCAGCATGTACTCCTTGGAAACCTAATGGGGCAGTTCTCCTCTATTCATCAGGATCACTATGGGTCAGAGTCAACTTGACATCAACAGTCTGTTCATTTTTTAAATTTTTTTTAGCATAGAGCCATGCGTTCTATTGAGTGTACTAATTTACCCACACATTTGGGTCTACTGTCAGTGTAAACACTTCAGTTTAATGAGAACACAAGCAAAAATGTTCAGCCAGTGTTGTTTGCAAGATGAATGGCAGCAACATAAATGTCAGTAAATAGAACGGATAATTAGTGACGTATGCCCTCTTGGTAAAGAGTGGTACGTACACTAATGAAATATAAAGAAAAGAAACAGGTGCTAAAGCAGAAAAAGAATCTCCAACATACAGTCTAGAGCCAATGGAAGTTCGCTGCAGAGAACATACACAGCGTGATACCGTTTACATTGTTGTTAGCTGACTCTGGGTTGTCTCCAACCTGCTGGAAACATTGTCTTGTCCTGCATCACCCTCACTGTTGCCGATATGCACAAGCCTGTCGTTGAGGCCACTGTGCCAGTCTACCTTACCCGTGGTCTCCCTTTCTAACTGATGCTGTGCGTCACCAAACATGACGTCTTTCTCTAGTGATCGATCCACAGAGTTTTCTAACGTACCAAAACAAGCTCTGCGTAACAAGTGTTTCTGTTACATTGCCAAGTACACTTGAAGAAACTTGGAAAAATTAACTTTAAATTTATACTAAGGGTGTTCTCTGAACTTAAGAGTAAAGAATGAGTTAGGGTAGAGGAATCAAACGATAATTTCAGTTTTTTACTTAAGTCTGTTGGTTGTGCATAGGGTTTTGTTACATTTTTTGTTATTTTTACTTGGTTTGACCTCTTTACACCAAAACATATTTTCTGTTTGGTGATATTCCCTTAGAGTGTTTGTTTTTACTGTTTTGGATATTAGTTTGTTTAACTGTGTTCTTGTATTCTCATTTATTCCCTGCCTGCTGTACAGTCTTCTTTTGGGTTGGAAATATTATTAAGGATTTGAGTTTGTCAGGGCCAAGGTGTCTTAGGTATGTAGCACTAACATAATAGAAATACCACAAATGGATGGCTTTAACAACACAGAAATTGTTTCTCTCATAGCCTAGGAGGATACAAGTCTCAGTTCAGGGTGCCAGGTCCAAGGTCTCTGTCAGTTCTGAGGATAAGTCCTTGTCATCAATCTTCCGTGGTCAACATGTCTCTCAATGAAGTGACTCTGAGGTCCAAAGGACAAACTATATTCCTGGATGTTGCTTCTTGGTGCAGTAAGATCCCTGTCTCCCTGCTTGCTTCTTTCCTTGTATCTCAAAAGAGTTTGCCTCATGTTAGAGGCATCTTTTCCTTCCAACACACACAAACTTGAGTAATGATGGAAACATCACTGAATTATATCTTAATCATAAAAGGGCCTTAGCTTTACCCCTCCACCAAATCATATTTTCTTAGAATAAAGTGGGATTAGAATACTGTTGCCTTTTTGTTTTATAGACTTGTCTGCCACACTAGAGTCATAATTGGATAGACTTGGCAGAGAAAGTACAAGAGCACAGGTCTGTGTTTAGATATGTTTCAGGAAATTCTTCATTAAATAGAGGTCAACAACTTACATCATGTTTCGTAGCACCTTGTATGGAAACCCTGGTAGCATAGCAGTTAAGTCCTACAGCTACTAATAAGAAGATCAGCACTTCGACTCCACCAGGTAATCTTTGGAAGCTCTAAGGAGCAATTCTGCTCTGTCCTGTAGGTTTGCTGTAAGTTGGAACGGACTCTATGGCAGTGGGTTTGTTTTTTTTTTTTTAAGAACCTTTTGTGGAAACTCTGTTGGTGTGGTAGTTAAGTGCTGCAGGTGCTGACTGAAGAAATTAGAGGTTTCAATCTACCAGATGCTCCCTGGAAACTCTATGATGCAGTTCTCTTCTGTACTGTGGGGTGGTGCTGAGTTGGAATTGACTCAGTGGCAGAAGGTTTGGCTTTTTTTTTTGGTTTTAGAATCTTGTATAGTTTTGATGCTATAAAAATTGAATCTCCAAAATGGAAATGTGATCATTGTATAATTTTTTTTTTTTTTTAATTTTAGGCATTATTTTTTGGTATTTAATTTTAGGCTTTGTTTTTAATTTTTTAAGCAGACTCATGAATGTTATGTAACATGCTTTCCCCAGAATTCAGCTTGGGAAGCATTTTTTGTAACATGCCAAGAAAAGAAGATACTGTCATGGCACTTTTTCTTTCTTCTCCACTTGCTTTTTAAATCTCTGTCAAGTTGTCACCTCTGCCCCTCTGCTGGACTCATACATTGTACAGTGACCTTTAAATGACCAAACCTGATGACCTTTCCTGACTCTTCATTCTCTTTGAGCACTAGGTGACTTTTGAAACTTGTAACAACTTTATTTTTTTTATTTTAATAGCTTGCATTTGTCTTCATAGCAAATTATTTGACTTAGCTTTTGGGAGCATGAAGAGTGTATGTGTATTACAGTCAATAAACTGATGGAGACAAGTTAATAGAAGCTTCCAGACACCCTTCTTGTAATCCTATGCTGTTTTCCATTGTTCTGTTCCCCAGAAATGATCAATGATTAGTGTTTATAGGTTGGTAACTTGATTTTATCTGTTCTCAAAGTTGCAAAAACTATTTATAGATGCAGAGAGATTGTTTCCTGGTTTTGTTTCGTAATTTATAAATATTGGACAGAAGTATGCATTGTACTTTTCAACTTGAGTTTTACATGGAACTCTGTATCATGTGTTTCCAGGTAGACATCATCGTTCATTTACATAAAATATTTCAATAATTACATAGTGTGCCACACTTACAGCAACGTTTATCTTGCTCCCTCCCCTAGAGACAACAGGAAACCTAGCAGTTGTTACCCATTCTCTCTGTTTTGTTTATTATGCTGCTTTAAGGAGACAAGTGGGAAGGAGAGGGGAACACGAGGTCAGGTCACCCTCTGCTCTGCTTACCTAAACAATCCTATTTTGTTGGCAAGTTTGGAGGAACTTCTCTTTTGGGCTTCACACTTTGCAGAGCCCTTCTCTGGCCTCATCTGCTGTGAGGTGAAGAATCTGTGGATCAAAGGACTTTCTCTTCCATTGCCTGTGTCTATGTTGGCAGGCTTTGCTATGGTGTAGACATGTAGGATCCTGGGGTTCCGTGCTGCTAGGGTTTTAAGCCTGTGCTAGAGATCTGGCCAAAGTACAGCTGTTTTCAGATGAAAGAAAGAGTGGATAAAGTGAAGGGACTTGGAATATGTCATCTGGGCTATCTAGCTGCCTGTGAATCACCCCGCGGGAATAAGCTAGAGTTGGGAAAAAAGTAGTAGTCCTCACCTGGGAGCTGGGGAGTAGGGGCAAGCCCGCTTGTATGTGTTTGTCTCAGTGTGAAATTTGAAGAATTGGAAGATTTCTAAATTTGAATCTACCCTTGAGATTCTTGATCTTGTTAATAGGTCTGATGAGTTGGCTTTGACTCATAGTGTTCCCCTGTGTACAGCAGAACCTAAACTCTTGTCCTGTGCTGTCCTCAGAAGTGTTTGTTTGAGCTCGTTATTGTAGCCATTGTGTCAATCCGTCTTCTTGAGGGTTGTCGTCGTTTTCTCTGACCTTCTACTTTACCAAACAGGATGTCATTCTCCAGTATCTTATCCCTCTGGATGATATGTACAGAGAACATGAAACGAAGTCCTTCATCACTTCGTTTCTTCCGAGACAGACTTGTTCACTCTCCTGGCAGTCCATGGTGTATTCAGTGTTTGCACCAATGCTGTGATTCAGAGACTCCAATTCTTCTTTGATTTTCCTCATTCCTTGCCCATTTCAGATGTATGTAAGAAGTGATTGAAAATACCATGGCTTGGGTCGGGCACACCTTAATCCTCAAAGCTGACATCTTTCTTTTTAATGCTCTAAAGAATTCCTCTGCAGCAGATTTGCAAAATGCATTGCATTGTTTGGTTTCCTGACTGTTGCTTCCATGAGTGTTGGTTGTGGGTGGATCCAAGCAAAATGAAATCCTTTGCAACTTCAATATTCTCTCTGTTTGATGTGACACTACATATTAGTCTATTTGTGAGAATTTTTGTCTTCTGTATGTTGAGGTGTAAACCATATTGAAGGCTGTAGTATTTGATCTTTATCAATAAGTGCTTCAAGCCCTCTTTGCTTTCAGTAGGGAAAGTTGAATTATCTGCTTATTGCATGGTTTTGATGAGTTTTGCATCACTCCTGATAGCACATTCTTCTTAATGTAGTCTGTTTTAGATTATTTTCTCAGCACACAGATTGAGTAAGTATGGTGAAAAGACATGACATCTTTGTTGATTTTAAACTGTGCATATTCCCTTACTCTGATTCTAGCCCTGGAAAACCTTTAGGGCAGTTCTGCTTTGTCCTGTGGGATTGCTATGAGTTGGAGTTGACTCAGTGGCACCAGTTTGTTGCTTTTGGTTTTTGTTATGCAGCAATGGAAAAAGAATAAAGAAATTGTTAACCTGGAGTGGGTCATGTTAGAATAAATACCAACAACATATGGCATTGGTTTGGTTTATAATTTTTAAGTGTTTAAATATTTATATATTTGACCTTTATATGTACATTTTCCTCAGCCCTGAAAATGTTAAAAGTAAACCTGCCATTGGTCTCTGTTATGTACTGAATTGTGTCCCAACCAAATATCTGTTGGAATCCTATCATCTATACCTGTGGGTGTAATCTAGTGTAGTTACTTCTCTAATGTCATGTACTCATTCTGTCAGTAGAGGTCGCACCAAGTGGGTCCTATGTTTAAGCTCTTCTAAGAACAGCATAGACAGCCAGACAGGAGCACAAACTGGGAAAGACTGACGCCATGTGAGTATTGCTAAGAAGTAAGGAAGGAATCGAAATATCTGGGTCCCTGGTTTGGACTTGTAGCCTTCAGGACTGTACAAAGATACACTTCTGTTGTCAAAGCCACTGGTACACTAAGTTGTAGTGAAACTTTGGTATGCCTTGTCATCTTCTTTGCCCTGAATGGAAATTTTGTGTTGTGTTGTGGTTAAGAGCTGCAGCTGCTAGCTAAAAGATCGGTAGTTCAAATCCCCCAGACTCTCCTTGGAAACTCTGTGGGTCAGTTCTGTACTGTCCTGTAGAGTCCCTCTAAGTCAGTATTGACTTGATGGCAGTGGGTTTGGGTTTTTAGGGGGCTTTGTTCTTGGTTTATCCTGGAATAATCTTACTCGCTTTCTCCTGTTACTTGTCCCATCAGTATTCTTCGAAGACTGGCCTTTGTACCTCCTGATTAGAGGTTCTTTTGGGGAGGTACCATAGAATTGGGGTGGCGACTTTATCTCCTTGTGTTCTCTAAAGGTTATGGCCTTCCCTTGATTGCCGAGATGGTGATAGAAAATGTTAGATGACAATTTTCTTAACTGTTTTCCTGAAACATCAGTGGTTAGTCTGTGAGATGTGCAGGTAAAGTAGTCAAAGGGTGGTGCCTTTTCTTTTACATTCGCATTTTTCTAACAACCAAGGGTTCAGGCCCGTGCCCTTTACCTGGTTCAGCCACCAGCTGGTTCTTGCTGATGAAACAAACTTCTTTAGGTGCTCTTATATGAGTGTTCTTATTGTACTGTTGGGTGGTTTGAGACATATACACTTAGGTCCAGTTTTGCTTCCTAAATGTTTTATTTTACCTTATTTTAATTTACCTCTCCTGAGAGCTGGGAGCTTGATTCCAGCCTTGGGTTGCGTGTAAATGACGCACTTTGATCAGTTTTTCTCCCTGCTGTGTGAACTGTTTAATCCACTGTGTATCCCATGTGCTTGCATCATAATTCAGCTTTTTTTCTTTATAAAAGTACAAAATGACACTCAAATAATGAGAATGCTTTAGTAATATTTTATTATGATTTACCCAGCCTCTCAATGATGGCCAAGTTTGTTTGGAATTTTTCAGTTTTATTATTCAAGTGTAGAGAAGGAATTTATTGTAGTCTGTGGTATATAATTCCATACACATGTTATTGTTATTACCAGCAGGATGGCTTTTCCATTGGTAGGAATACTGGAGTTTCTCCCTAATAATAATAGAAATTAATGGGCCATAAGGAAATATTCTGAAACCAATTATGCTCCTGTAGTGAAGGATGCTGTGAGTGTACATAGAAAGAGATAGGCACTTTCAGATAGTTAATCATCTGGTCCTGTAATTGAATCCAGCATTCTTATTTTCTCACTCCTCTGGTCTGATATGGTGAATGCTCCTTTTAAACTCAAAAAGTGATAGTGTTAACAGATTAAAGCTTTATGATTTAGTAGTTCTTAAAAGTTAAATGTGTTGGATTCTTACCAACTCTAGACATTTTATTTACTTTGAATTGTTATACAAGGCTGACAATTAAGTCCACGAACTTAACTGCTCTAAGTGGTACATATAACATTGCTTAATATAACTATGATCACCTTCCAAGTACTCCCCTGGGGAAGCTATGCACCCGTGCTAGTACCTAGTCCACCCTTCAAGGCAATTTTGGAACTCCTTCTGGAATGGCCATTGTGCACGTTGGCAAGTTCATGAACATAATTGTCTAGTTGTCCGTGAGGGAATGTTTAGCCAGTAAACATTTAGCCAGTAACTATATTGCAGCACCCTCCCTACTCTTGTGATCTGGCTCCCAGTGACTTTTTTTCCTACCTGAAGAGAAAGGAAATATTGAAAAGAAGACATTTTGATGTAATCCAGGACTCCAAGGGTAATATGATGACAGCTCTGGTGGCCATTCCAGAAAAAGAGTTCTAAAATTGCTTTGAAGGGTGGACTAGGCACTGGTGTCGGTGCGTACCTTCTCAGGGGCATACTTTGAAGGTGACTGTAGAGATATGCAACAATGAGGTCTGTAGTACTTTTTCCAGGATGAATTCATGAACTAAATTGTCAGAACTGGTAACCATCTAGAATTTTGCTTTAACTTATTTTTTTGCAACTGAGAAAGCAGATGTTCATGCAGAACACTTTCTAGCACACAGCTGGTAGTCGTCAACACCAGGACTCAGATCCTGCTCCTTCTGCCTCTGAATTTTCCTGCTTTCTGGCTTTAACAAAGAAAAGTTTTATTCTTACACAGTCCCTTAGGTTGCAAGTCAGCATTCAGGGTGTCTGCTCCAGGGGAAGGACTTTCCCTCTGTCAGTTCTGGAGGAAAGTCCTTTTGTTGTAGCAGTCTCTGTTCACAGAGCATCTTGGTGTAGGAACCTCAGGTCTGAAGGACAAACTATTCTCCCAGTGCTGCTTTCTTGATGGCATGAGGTTTCCAACTTTGTTCTTGCTTCCCGTTCCTTTTATCTCTTGTAGGATGAAAAGATAAAATGTGGTCCAAGCCATACGCCAGGTAAACTCCCTTTACATTGGAGCAGGGAGATGATCTTATGAAGGGATTTACATTCCCACCTTAATCCTCTGACATACAGCACAGGACAATCACAAAATGGAGGATGGTCATAAAATATTGGGAATCCTGTCCCAGCCATATGGCTGCACATATTTGGGGCAGGGGGGACACAGTTCAATCCATGACAAAGACTTGAATTGATGTATCTGCTTAGCAAGCCACTTAGTATTGCGAGAGAATGGTAAGACATATACCAAAAAAAGAAAAGAAAAACAACCCACTGCCTTCAAATTGGATCCAACTCATAGAGACCTACAGGTCAGAGTAGAACTGCCCCATAGAGTTTCCAAGGAGTGCCTGGTGGATTTGAACTCCCAACCTTTTGGTTAGCAAACCAGAGTTTCCGTATCTATATATTCCCTAGAAGTACCTGGGGATTGCACACAGTTAACTGCTCAACTGGTAACTGAAAGCATAGAGGTTTGAGTCTACCCAGAGGTGCCTTGGAAGAAAGACTTAAAAATCTGCTTTCTGAAGATCAGTTCTTGAAGACTCTTGGGAGCACAGTTCTGCTCTGACTCACATGGGTCACCATGAGTTGGAAGCAACTCAGTGGCAATCACAGTGGTGTTAGAATAGAATCCTACAGGCTGATAGACACAGGTTTCATATCAAGAGAGTTATCATTGTAAAAAGTAAAATTGGAGTAGCACTTCGTATTTGAAGTCCATAGAAGAAGGAATTTGTAACATTTATTACCTTAGATTATAACTTTTATAGGTTCTTCTGCCACAGTTCTTTTTCTTTTTTTTTTTTTATTATGATTGAATGAAAATGTACTTTCCCATATAAATTGGCATGCTGACCTACATGCAGCTTCCACTGCTCTCCTTTCATGGTGAGAGCACACTCTTCCTCTCTGCTCCATACATGTCTTATCTTCCCAGCAGTCTCCTATCTCCTCCTCTCCACCCATTTCTCTTCCTCCAATATGAAGTCAACAGGACGACCTCCTATAGATGTATAGAACCATAAAGTGCCCGCACAATATAGTCACTCTGCGTCACCAAGTCCAGTCTAATGCTGTCTGAAAAGTTGACTTTCAATATGATTCATGGACAGGGGCAGCATCAGGGCCAGGGGCCCTGTTCTCAAGAGAACTCTGAGGCCCCTGGACCATCAATTGCAGTCTTTTAGTGGAGATCTCAGGGCACACTTGTGTTGCCGGTGAGACTCAACTTTATGAGCTCCATTGTGTCTATCACTGGTGGTAGCCAGGCACCGTCTGGTTCTTCCAGTCACAAGTCAATGTAGACATCTACTGACGTGGGTCTCTCTGTATTCTGGATTCTTTTTCCCCCATGTTGTTATGGACCTTGGTGATCATCCGTTTCTGCTAAGTTGGGACCATTTGCTGTACCCTCAGATGGCAGCTTGTCAGCTTTTAAGATCCCAGACGCCACTCACCTCTGTGGGATGTGGAGAGACCTCATTAGCAAAATGCTAGTTGTGCCAATTGGCATCAATTTCCCCTGAGAGCATGGTCCCTGGCCCTCCCCCCCCAGCTACTCTGTCCTTGCAATATTGGGTTAGGATGGGAGGAGTACACAAGTTGTGTTGAAGTCATGTTAATATTGATCTTCTTACCAATGTGAGCTGTCACCAATTTCACCCAACCGAATTTCTAACAACTATCTAATCTAAATCCTCCTCCTCCCCCTCCCGCCCTCCCCACCCTTGCAGCCATCAAAGAGTCTTTTTTGTTATGCATGAGTCTGCTTTTAAGTTCTTTCGTAGGAGGTCTCATACAATATTTGTCCTTCTGTCGCTGACTACTGTCACTCAACATAATGTCCTCCAGTTTAAACCAGATTAAGAGATGTTTCCTGCTATCATCGTTGTTCTGTATCATTGCATAGTGTTCCATTGTGTATAGATACCATAGTTTACCCATCCATTCTTCTATTGTTGAACATCTGGGTTGACTCCATCTTTTTGCCGTTGTGGACTGTGTTGCAATGAACATTCTTGTGTGTGTATCAGTTGGTGTGAATGGCTTTGATTCTGTAGGATATATTCCAAGCAGTGGAATTACTGGGTCAAACAGTATATCTATATCCATTATTATTTTTTTATTATACTTTATATCCATTATTTTAAGGTAGCACCAGATTGCTTTCCAAAGTGTTTGCACCATTTTGCAATCCCACCAACAATGTAGGAGAGTTCCAATCTCTCCACAACCTCTCCAGCATTTAGTGTTTTGCATTTTTTTTTGGATCATGGCCAACCTTGTTGGGATGAGATGGTATATCATTATCATTTTGATTTGAATTTCTTTAATAGCTAATGATCATGAGCATGTCCACATATGTGTTTTGGCTGCCTGGATCTCCTCTTTAGTGAAATGTCTGCCCATCTCCTTTGCCCATTGCTTAACTGGATGATTTATCCTTTTCCTGTTGATATTTTATAGTACCTTATAGATTATGGAGATCAGGCGTCAGTCTGACATAGAGTTGCCAAATATTTTTTCCCAGTCTATAAGCCAAGCCAAGTGCCGTCGAAAAGTCTTTGGATAAGCAAAAGTGATTGATTCTTAGTAGTTCCCATTTATCTATTTTCTCTTCTGTTGTTTGTGGTTTGTTTGACAGATTTTGAAGTCTGTCTGTGTTGTGTATTAAACCTTCCATTGTTGTTCCTACTTTTTCTTGGATGAGCTTTATCGTTTTAGATCTAATATTTAGGCTGTTTATCCAGTTTGAGTTGGTTTTTGTATAAGGTATAAGATATGGGTCTTGTTTTAATTTAGTGCATATAGTTCTTTTTCTTACACCTACTCATTAGACTCTTCTTTGTTTGGTGATAGTAACGGTATGTAACAAAATTACATGTAGTATCAAGCATATCTTTATGATAGCCTCAAGGGTATAGTAAGTGTAAACATCAAACATTCACCCTCCAAGTACCCTGGAGAATATAGTAAATCAGGAAAACTCAATCAGTTATGAAATCTTGGAAAAACTAGTATATGCCAAAGTTATCAATTCCTTCAGATGAAAATTCATTGACCTCAAATTTCATGGAGGCTAACCAGATATGTAGGAGGTGGAAAAAAATCACAGGAGAACTCTAAGGTACATTGTAAACTTTGGTGTTTATCAGAGTCTCCTGCAGAGTTGCTAGCACAGATTGTTGGACCTCAACCTCAGAATTTTTCATTCAAGTTTTCTGGGTTGGGACCTGGGGATTTGACTTTCTGAAAAAGTCATGGATGATACAGATGCCAGTGTTACTGGTTTGGGGCTCGTGCTTTTAAAACCCCAGTCCACCATGGTGAAATGAGAGCTGAGGAATACATCTGGAGAGCATCTAAGTGGCAGAAAAGTTTACAAGTGGCTCCTGGTATGTGTATACCATTGTGGGACTTGCTCCCAGCTTATGAAAAGCCTGCATGTTATACTAGCCACAAATATGGACACTGCTGCATGACTTGAAAACACAGAAGCTGCTGAGAGGGTATCATTGACCAGCAAACAAAATCCCAAATCTGTTGCTTTTGAGTCAGTTTTGACTCATATAGGAATCTCTTGTGCTGGTTGAGAACAATGTATCATGTTCATTTACTAGGAGACTGTCTGAAAACTCTAAATTAAGGAGAGGTTGTATAATTTATTAAGGTGTTGTGGAGAGATTAAAGGAGAAATACTAAATTAGGACTTCTTGGAAACACTAATTGAGGTTATCCAAGGGCAGAGTTAAATTTTAATAAAAAGCAGCAAAAGGTCTAATATGTTTCTAGCTCTGCTTGTTGTAACAATGGAGTTTGCTCCTGAGACAATGAAGTTATAATGAAACATGTAAATGAAGAAAATGGTAACTAGGGTAATAACTAGGATCACATTTGGAGGATATCTGCAGAGGCTTTTTTGAAGGGAATTATAACGTACAAATGACAATTAGATGGAATTTGAGTTTGCCGTACACTTTTGAGAGAGTATCTCAATATTACTAACCTCTTTAGATAACTCTAGTAAAATCAATGAAACTAATAAATCATACAGTTGCATATGTAGGTTGTTCAAATCCTTGCCATCATGTCAAGGGAAAAACAAACCAAAAAAAGGGAACTCTCAACAGGGAAAATGCAAAAATGTATGTAGTCTTAGAAATCTGCACAGGAAGGATTATGGTAGCTTTCCCTAAGCATCATCTCCTGATTTTCTTACTGTAGAATTTTCATCCAGTGAAGAAGTGGAAATAGAGCAGAGAGCCAACTGCAAAAATACCGAGTGAGTAATGGAGCTCTAAAGAGGAGTCTTAGTGGTGCAGAGGTTAGAGGGCTTAGCTGTTAACTGAGAGGTCAGTGGTTTGAATCAACCAGCCCTACTTCAGCAGAAAGATGTGGCTGTCTGCCTTCATAAAAATATACATCATTGGAAACCCCATGGAGTGGTTCTACTATGTCCTACATGAGATTGCTCTTAGTCAGAATCCACAGCCTTGGAAACTCGATGGGACAACTCTCCTCTATCTTATATGGGGTTGCTGTGAGTTGGAATTGAACTGATGGTTAATTCATATTTTATAATTTCCAACTGTCACATGCAGAAAATACAGTGCTTGTCAGAAAGATAAAGCTCCATTCACTATTCTTTTTGAATCTGACCCATTCCTTTGCCTCTTGAAGGATTTTGATCTCTAAACTGGCACTGTAAAACTAGAGAAGATCTAAGCATTGCATTGTGACACTTGGGTGAGCATGTTGTTCTCAAGCAGAGGCATACAGATGATCTTAGGCAGCATGATAATTGCTGCAGTACTGGACAATTAAGTACTATTCTCCACACTAACAGAACAGATATTATCGAAATCAATGCATAAAAATCTCTATGTATACACAAAAGCCTTAGACTTTTGTGCAACACTTAATTCCACAGTACATTGGATAAATATCTAAAGAAATCTGAGATTGAGATAAAATGACTAAAAAAAAATAACGGCAAGAACAAAAATTCTGCCTGTAGCTTAGGTCTGTGAAGACAAACTTTCTTCATTTGCTTCTTGGAATAAAAAAAGCCTTGCAAAAACATAATGTGACTCACCAAGAGATAGAGTTAAGAATGGAAGTGACAGCCGGTAGACTAGATACTGCCGAATTATTCAGTTAGAAACCAATGTTAGGCATTTATACAACTCTCAAAGAAAGAAGAGAATTAAATGAACACAGGCCTGATGTCCAATTTTCTCAGGAAAATAGAAGAGAATCTAGTATATGATTGCCTTTGGTGAAGATAAACCAGTTCTCAATTGAGCTTATGAATCTAACATGATAAGAATTGTCATGGATTGAGCTGTGTTCCCCTCCAAATGTGTGTAGCCGTGTGGCTGGGCCATGCTTCCCAATATTTTGATTGTCCTGCGTTTCGTGACTTTTCCTATGCTGTATGTTAAAGGATTAGGATGGGACTGTAAATCGTTTTATAACATCACCTCCCTGCTGCACTGTAAAGGGAGTTTCCCTGGAGTATGGCTTGCCCCACCCTTCATCCTTTCATCCTGTAAGAGATAAAAGGACAGGGAAGCAAACAGAGCATTAGGAAGCTCACACTATCAGGAAAGCAGCACTGAGAGCAGAGTGTGTCCTTCAGATGCAAGATTCCTGCGCCAAGACGCTCTCATTAGATTTGGACTCTACCACTGGACTGTGATAATTTCTCTTATTAAGTGGATTGGTAACTCATAAACAAATTTGTGGCTTACTGAACTGTGACAAGAAAATTTCTCTTCATGAAACCATCCACTCGCAGTGTTTTCTGAAGGAGCAGTACTAGATGACCAAAACAATGATATAAAATTTTAAGAAAGATAACAGATAAGTGATGTTACTAAACAATTTGACATATTGAAATTGAAATAGGTAAATAAATATTATAATTTAACTTTTTAGCATAGTCAAAGACTAGTGGTTCTTAGTAAGGTTTACTCTGAGAATGTGACAACTGTTCATTATTACTAAGCCTATTATAAAGCATTATATTTTTCAGTAGAAAATATTTCTGGTAAAGTGAGCTGAAGAGCAAACTACACAATGTTTAAGACAACTGCATCACTTTTTGGTAATGTAGTAAGACAATAGAAATATAATAATTTTAGCAGCTGTAAAGTAAAACTCATTTTTTTTGCAAATAATATACTGTCAGCTAAAATCTGTTAGAAATAATAATCTTCACTTAGATTACAAAATTATAAAAGATGCATAGATGGACATTAGCAATATTTCCAAATGGTAAAATATAAAAATAGATGGATAAAATTTTCATTTAATAATTTACTATTAAAGTAATTAATGTATCTTGAAATATAATTATCAAGAAATGTGTCTGGCCCAGATGATTAAAAAAACAAAAAACTCATAGAAACAGAAATCAAGGCTTGAAGATTCAGTGTTGTTTGACTGTGTCACCTTTTTCTTCAAATCAGTGTACATTTTTAGTGCCAAAAAAAATGTCTATGTCAGTAAAATTCAGGTCAGGGGTGTACAGAAAGCATTTGTGAAAGTTTGTTTTAATTGAATGAGACACAGAAGATAGCCAAGATCATTTTGACAAAGGAGAATAATGGTAAATAGGGAGAAGGGACTTACTGAGGATTCCACCAATAGAAAAAGGAAAAATTCTATAAAAATTCTTTAAAGCTAAAATCCACAAAACACTAAAATGAGTTCAATCATTAAATATTTGTTGAATGGATGTAAAGAAGACTGAATGGCAGGCCTAATTCAGCTTGCCATGGTCAGATGTCTAATGTGCATGGACCTTTGTCACCAACAAAGTTACCTGCATTCTGTTGTTGTCCCCCTGGAACCCTGCCCCAGTCGGTAGAGATCAACTGGGATCCTTAGGTTGATGGAACTGCCAGATGTCGTTAATACAGTAGCAAATTTCTGTGGGCTTTACCCCCAGACCTGGAACATCAAGAGGCAGGTGTAAACACTCAGAGCTACTAGGAAGCTTCTGGTGTAATCAGGTGAGTAGTAGCAGAAGAAACATAAAGGTGGAAGGAATTAGTGTATGAAATGCAGAGAAGGGAGAAAAAGAAAAGACGGTAGGAGAGATGGTATAAACATCTATGAAAAAATTAGTCATAGTAATCAAGAAATGGAAAATAAAGTATGAGTGAGCTATGATTTTTTTAACTTCAGTTTTGTTAGCTATGCACACATAGAAAAATGCATGCCATTTTGGCAACTATGAAAGGAACAGACTTTTATCCACTATTATTGTTGGTATATTTCCTGAGGGTAATTGGAAAATAACAGGTGTTCAGTTCGAATTGGTGTTACTCCTCTTTGAGGAATTTATCTGACACAGTTACAAAGATACTCAAAATTAGTGTAAATGACTAAGAAAATCATGGCAAATTCATGCTGCAGAATACTAAGAAACTCAAGCCAAACCCACTGCTGTCAAATTGATTCTGACTCATAGTGACCCTATAGGACAGAGTAGAACTGCGCTATAGAGTTTCCAAGGAGCTTCTGGCGGGGTTTGAATTGCCACCCTTTTGGTTAGCAGACATAGCACTTAACCACTGTGCCACCAGGGTTTCCTATCCAAGATTAAAAAACCTAAAAGTGGTTATGTTACTCAATTCTTCCATCTGTGTCATTTCACTCTTTTTTTCTTTTTTAATTACTGTTGAGTGAAAATGTAACATTCCCATGTAAATTTGCATGGCCACCCATATGCAGCTCCCACTGCTCTCCCTGCCTGGTGACAGCACACTCTTCCTCTCCACTCCACACATGTCTTATCTTCCCAACAATCTCCTATCCACTCCTCTCCACCTACTACCCTGCCTCCAGTAAGAGGTGAGTGGGATGACATCCTATAGATGCATAGAGCCATAAAGTGCACACATAATATGGTCACTCTGTGCTGCCAAGTCCAATCCATTCCTGTCCGAAGAGTTGACCTCCATTATGATTTATAGACAAGGGCAGCATCAGGACCAGGGGTCGTGCTGCCAGGGGAACTCAGAGGCCCCTGGACCATCGATTGTGGTCTTTTAGTGATGATCTCAGGGTGCATCCCCTTTTATTCTTGTGTTGTCAGTGAGACTCGACTTTGTGAGCTCCATCGTGGCTATCACTGGTGGTGGCAGGTCACCACCTGGTTCTTCTGGTCACAATTCAATGTGGTCACCGACTCATGTGGGACTTTCTGTCTTCTGGGTTCTCTTTCCCTCATGTCGTTTTGGTCCTTGGTGATCATCCGTTCCTACTGAGTTGGGACAATTTGCTGTACCCTCAGATGGCAGCTTAGCAGCTTTTAAGACCCCAGATGTCACTCACCAATGTGGGGTGCAGAAGACTCTCTTAGTAAAATGCTAGTTGTGCCAGCTGGCCTCGATTTCTCCTGAGAGCATGGTCCCCGGCCCCCAGCCCCAGCTACTCTCTCCTTGCAATATTGTGTTAAGATGGGAGGAGTAATCATGTTATGTTGAAGTCCAGTTAGTGTTGATTTTTCTAATGTGTGCTGTCACAGACTTCACCCAACCAAATTTCTATCAACTATCTAAACCCTCTCCCCCTGGCCTTCCCTCCCTCCCTCCCCATGCACCCTTACAGCCGTCAAAGAATCTTTTCTTCTATGCATGAGTCTATTTTTAAGTTCTTATCGTAGGAGTCTCATACAATATTTGTCCTTTTGTCGCTTACTACTTTCACTCAGCATAGTGTCCTCCAATTGAAACAAGGTTATAAGATGTTTCCTAAAATCGTCATTGTTCTTTATCTTTGCGTAGTGTTCATTGAGTACATATACCGTAGTTTACCTATCCATTCCTCTGTTGTTGGGCATCTGGGTTGATTCTGTCTTTTTGCTGTTGTGGACTGTGCTGCAATAAACATTCATGTGCATGTATCAGTTGATTTGAATGACCTTGATTCTGTAGGATATATTTCAAGCAGTGGAATTACTGGGTCAGATGGTATATCTGTATCCAGCTTTTAAGGAAGCACCAGATTATTTTCCAAAGAGGTTGCACCACTTTCCAATATCACCAGCAGTACAAGAGAGTTCCAGTTTCTCCACAGCTTCTCTGTTGTTTTGTGTTTTTTGGATCATGGCCAACCTTGTTGGGGTGAGATGGTATCTCATTGTCGTTTGGATTTGAATTTCTTTAATAGCTAATGATTGTGAGCATGTCCGCATGTGTTTTTTAGCTGCCTGGATCTCTAGAAAAGAATCTGTCCATCTCCTTTGCCCATCACTTAACTGGATGATTTATCTTCTTCTTATTGATATTTTGTAGTACCATATAAATTATGGAGATCAGGCATCAGTCTGACATAGAGTTGCCAAATATTTTTTCCATTCTGTAGGTGGCGTTTAATTCTATTAATAAAGTCTTTGGATGAACAGAAGTGTTTGATTCTTAGTAGTTCCCATTTGTCTGTTTTTTCATCTGTTGTTTGTGGTTTGTTTAACAGATTTTGAAGTCTGTCTATGTTGTGTATTAAAGCTTCCATTGCTGTTCCTACTTTTTCTTAGATGAACTTTATTGTTTTAGATTTAATATTTAGGCCTTTTGTCCAGTTTGAGTTGGTTTTTGCATAAGGTGTAAGATATGGGTCTTGTTTCAGTTTTTTGCATATGGGTATCCAATTTTGCCAGCACCATTTGTTGAAGAGATTGTTTTTACTCTAGTTTAACATCTTAGGGCCTTTGTCAAACATCAGCTGTTCATATGCAGATGGTGCCATCTCTGAGGTCTCAATTCTGTTCCATTGATTTATCTGTCTCTTTTTGTACCAGTACCACGCTGTTTTGATTACTGTGGCAGTGTAATAGGTTCTAAAGTCAGTTCTTGAAAGACCTCCCAGTGTGTTCTTCTTTAGTAGTATCTTACTTATCTGTGGCGTCTTCCCTTTCCAAACAAAGTTGGTGATTTGTTTCTGCATCTCATTAAAAAATGTTACTGGAATTTATATTGGGATTGCATTATATAAGTAGATTGCTTTGGGCAAAATAGACATTTTCACAATGTTAAGTCTTCCAATCCATGATCAGGGTAGGTTTCTCCATTTATGTAAGTTTCTCCTAGTTTCTTGTAGTAAGGACTTGTAGTTCTCTTTGTAAAGATCTGTTATTTTTCTGGTTAGATTTTATTCCTAGGTACTGTATCTTCTTAGGGGCTGTAGTAAATGGTATCGATTTGGTGATTTCTTCATTAGTAATCTTGTTTTGGGTATAGAGGAATCCTACTAATTTACTTATGTTTATCTTGTATCCTGAGACTTTACTGAACTGCTCTATCAGTTTGAGTAGTTTACTTATGGATTCTTTAGGATTCTCTGTGTATGCAATCATATCATATGCACATAGGGAAGTTTTTAGTTCTTCTTTGCCAATGCAGATGCCCTTTATTTCTTAGTCTTGTCTAATTGCTCTGGCTAGAACTTCTAGTACAGTGTTGAATAGGAGAGGTGAGAGTGGTCATCCTTGTCTACTTCCCATTCTCAAGGGAAAGTGTTTCAGTCTCTCTATTCAAGATGATGTGGGCAGTTGCCTTTGTATAAATGGCCCTTATTGCATTGAGGAATTTGCTGTTGATTCCTATTTTGCTGAGAGCTTTTAGCATGAATGGGTGTTGGACTTTATCAAATGCCTTTTCTGTATAAATAGACAAGATCAGGTGATTCTTGTATTTTGTGTTGTTTATGCGGTTGATCACATTAATTGTTTTTCTGATGTTGAACCAGCCTTGCATCCCTGGTATGAACCCAACTTGGGCATGTTGGATTATTTTTTGGATATGTTGTTGTGTTCTATTGGCAAGAATTTTGTTGAAAGTTTTTGCATCCAGATTCATGAGTGATACTGGTCTGCAGTTCTTCTTTTTGGTTGAGTCTTTCCCTGGCTTTGGTACCAGGGTTATACTGGCCTCATAGAATGAATTTGGGAGTACTCTATCCCTTTCTATACTGTGGAATAGTCTCAGTAGTATTGGAGTTAACTCTTCTCTGAAAGCTTGATAGAATTCTGCAGTGAAGCCATCTGGGCCTGGGCTTTTTTTGGTTGGTAGTTTTTTTATTTTTTCAATTTCTTCCTTTGTGATGGGTTTCTTAAGTTGTTCTGCTTCAGCTTGTGATAATTTTGTTAGGTGATATGAATCAAGGACATTTTTCCATTTCCTCTAGGCTTTCAAATTTGTTAGAGTAGAGTCTTTCATAGTATTTTGTTATGGTATTTTTGATTTCTGTTGGATCTGTTGTGACAAGTCCCCTCTCATTTCTTATTTGGGTTATTTGTTTCCTTTCCTGTTTTTCTTTAGTAAGTTTAGCTAGTGGTTGTCCATTTTGTTGATCTTTTCAACAAACCAGCTTTTGGTCTTTTTAAGTTTTTCATTTTTTCTTCTATTCTCTAATTCGTTTAGTTGTGCTCTAATCTTTATGATCTATTTTCTTCTGGTGCCTGACGGTTTCCTCTGTTATTCTTTATGTGTTTAAGCTGTAGGGTCAGTTCATTGATTTGATTTCTTTCTTCCTTCCAGATGTGTGCATTTATGGAGATAAAGTGACCTCTGAGCACTGCTTTGGCTGTATCGTGTAGGTTTTGGTAGGAAGTGTTTTCATTCTCATTGGAATCCATAAATTTCTTTATTTCATTCTAGATTTCTTCTATAACCCATGTTTTTTTGAGCAAGATGTTGTTCAGTTTCCATGAGTTCCAGTTTCTGTCTATGTTTTTTCTGCTTGACATTTATGGCTTTATGATCTGAGAAGATGCTTTGCTTTAATTCAGTGGTATGGATTTTGTTGAGAATCACGTTATGTCCTTACACATGGTCTATTCTGGAGAACATTCCATGTGCACTGGAGAAGAAGGTGTAGTTGTCTGCTAATGGATAGAAAGTTCTAGTTCTGTATATATCGATGAGGCCTAGTTGGTTAATTGTGGCAATAAGGTCTTCTCTGTCTTTATTGAGCTTTTTTCTAGGTGATCTGTCCAATATTGAGAGTGGAGAGTTGAAGTCTGCCACTGTTATTGTGGAGTGATCTATCTCCTTTTTGAGTGTGGTTAATGTTTCTTTGATGTACTTAGGTGCTATAATATTAGGTGCATAAGTATTTAATATTGCTAAGTCCTGTGTATTGAACCTTTCAGCAATAGTGTCCATCCTTGTCCATGATGGTGGATTTTGCATTAAAATATATTTTATCTGAGATTAGAATTGCCACTCTTGCTCTTCTTTGTGTATTATTAGCTTCATATATGTTCTTCCATCCTTTAATATTCAGTTTGTTCATATCTTTAAGGTAAGTTTCTTGTAGGCAGCATATGGATGAGTTGTGTCTTTTGATCAAGATGTCACTTGATATCTCTTTACTGCAGTGTTCAGTCCATTCACATTCAATGTGATTATTTATAGGTGTCTGTTGAGTGCTGTCATTGTGATATGTTTATTTTTGTGTTGATGTTTTCCGTGTTGTTCTTATTAATCTGTTCTGGGACTTTGTGAGTTGATTTTTCAGCTTTCTAAGGGTTGGTTTTGTTGTTGTTGAGACTCCTGTATTATGTTTCTTGATTTGATATGTTTCATCTGTACTGTGCTTTACAGCTGTTCCTGTGGTCCCCCTTACTAAACTATGTATAAACCCAATTTTAATACTACAGTCTTATTAACTTCCTTTCCATCTGTAAGGACTATAACAACTGTAATACATCCCTCTTTTTAATATGATGACAGCCTAGGTTTCATGATACAGTCACTTGATCATTTCTTTCACTATTGTAGCTTTGACTGAGTCTGGAGGCTTCCCTAACTGAGTAGGTTTCTGGGTGATGTGTCTGCTTCTAAAATATAAAGTTAGTGGTTTTGTTCTTCTAAGCCAAGAGATTCAGTAGTTCTTGTATAGCTTTGGTTTGTTTTTTACAAAGTCTCTGAGTTTCTGTTTATCTGCAAATGTCTTAATTTCCTTTTCATATTTGAAAGATAGTTTTGCAGGTTATATAATTCTTGGTTGGAAGTTCTTCTCCTTCAAGACTTTGAATGTGTCATGCCACTGTCTCCATGCCAGCATTGTTTCTGCTGAGAAATATGATGAAAGCCTATAGGGTTTCCCTCTGAATGTTAGCTTTGCTTTGAGTCTTGCTGCCTTTAAGAGTTTCTGCTGATGTTTCATTTTGTTAAGGTTGATTATAATATGTCTTAGAGTCTTTCTTTTCAGATGTGGATTGAGTGGAGTTTGATATGCATTTTGGATATCTGTATTCTCTCCTGTCAAAATTTATGGGAAGTTTTCTGTCAGCATCTCAGCAATAATACTCTCTGTGTTCTCAGGTGTGTCACCCTTTTCAGGAATGCCAATTAATCATAAATTGTTCCTCCCACATACTTCTTCATTTTTCTTGTTTCTTTTTTTTCCTGATTTCTCCTTATAGATGCTGGAGTCAGTAGGTCTGTCTTCCAAGTCAGAAAGTCTGTTTTCCATTCATTCCATTCTGTTTAGTTTGCTTTGAATTGAAGTATTTTTGTCTTTGGTTTTGTTCTTGATCTGCTGGGTTTCAGAGTACTGGTGTTCCATCAGATCAGACAGCTTGATTAAGTTTTCATTTTGCTCTGCTGCATTTTATACAAATTCTAGGAGGGCTCTCTATATAATCCTTTTGTATTCACCTTCCAGTAGTTTCAGGAAAGTTTCTTTGTCTGAGAAGTTCTTTGCTTGCTTCTTTAATAGGCCTTCTGAAGCCATGGGTGATTTCTACATTGCACCTTTTCTCCAGAGTTTGTTTCTTTTGGGACATCATGTGAGTCCATATAGGCTAGAAGAGATGCTGTGATGATGGACCACAGTTATTTCTCTAGGCTGTCTTAAAATGAAAGGTGAAAGGTATCTGACAACTTCCAAAGTCAGTCAGGTTTTCAGGTGTACAGGTCCCTCTTCCCAGCTAGCATAGTAAGCACCTCTATATACAACCCCAGATGTTATAAAGTAGTTCAAAATATGGTATGGATGCTGCCCTCCTGGCCTCTGCTGTCAGGTTCCAGCCATAGGTGAGACTGTGTAGAATACTGTTTTATAGCCAGAAAAGAACTCTCCTCCCGACAGGTGCTGCCTCCCAGCCTAGGAATTAGGTCCCACTGAGACTTCTGTATGGGTATATCCACCTCCCAGTGGGACAAGATGATGTCCTGCACAAGCTCCCCGCCTCCCCCATCATAGGCCAGTCAATGACAGAGGCAGAAATGGAGGCCAAAGGTACTGAGATGCACAGAGTCCAAAGCTGGGCTCTCATAATACAGCAGTCTTGCCTGTTGATCCCTCCAGCAGTACATCTGAGACCAGCCACCAGTCAAGTCCCAGCTCCACCCGCCAGCCAAGACAAAGAAAAAAAGTTAAAATGGCAAGTTATCCTTGGTCTGTGAAAGCAAGTGCTCCCCAAGAGCGGGAGTCAGGGAAAGGGAGGAAACCTTCCACTCAGGGGGTATGAAGTCCAAATTAACAGCCCTATGCTGTGTCCTAGACCTCACTAAGTGTCCAGAAGGCTCTGTTTAATTATCAGTTCAGGTCTTGGTTTCCAGAGGGATTTAGGGAGATGTGTGTTTAGTCTACCATCTTGACTCCCTCATTTTAAAAACTGAGCTTCCTTGTAATGGAATTCTGTATTGTTTGGAACATTAACTTATCAAGATACTTTTCTGCTACTGACTTGGAACAGTGAGATAAATTATAATAAAATCAGCACAGATTTGGGAGTCAGTGGGTGAGTGAGAGACAGAGAGAATGAGAATGAACAAGCATTCATGATATTTAGTTTTATGACACTGGACTCAAGTATTTTAACAACAGCAAAATTTCATTTAGAATCAACATATTCTTATCTGTTACATTTCTTTAAATTGTTGATATGATATATTGCAACAAAATTGTTACTCCCAGAAATTTTCAGAATTCAGAGGTCTTTCATTTTTTTCCCCAAACTAAGACTTTGTTTCATTTTGTTTGTTGTACTTTGCAGAATGATGCGGATGTTAAAATTACACTATTGTAGAGTCCAGAAAAACCCCCATCAAATCCACTGTCATTTAGTCAGTTATAGAGTAAGAATGAGGAAAATGTCATTAACTGATCCAAAAATTACACTCAAAATACATTAGCCAGATTTTAAAATAAAATTGATAAATGATGATTTGGGAAGTGTCCTAAACATTACAGTCAATATTATTGAATGAAAAGATAGTAGGACAAGTGTTACGTGTATACTGTTGTAGTTTCATGTTTCAAACCTTCCTAGTATACTTACTTTACCTCCTTACAAAGGAGTTGAGTTTAAAATGAAATACCCTCATGTGGCATAAAGACAGTGAATTCACAAGTACCAGTCCTTCTAGATTTATGTGTAGTTTCTGTTATTTCATCTGAGTACTGTGTGGTATAAGATTTGCAACAAATCCTTCCTCAATGATAAAGTGAAGGGACTAGTACTGGTTGTATTTATCAGACACTTTGTCCCCAGGAAAAGAGCAAATTTGTTTATACTGCCAAACCAATATTGTATAAAGGCAAAGGAAAATGTTATTTTCCAATTACAAGTTTCTTCCTACTTCATTCTCATTATAGGAAAAAATACTACCCATGAAAAATGAACCCTCAACTTTCAAATGTGTCCCGTAGTTTTCAGCCAACTAACTATTAAGAAATAAGGTTGTCATTTGTGATAATCATATGTCTCTATTTAGAAATAGGTAAATGAATTCAAAGATATTGAGGAATATCTTAGATGATAAGAGGTGATGTCTTAGGCTGAATTCTCCAGAGAAGCAAAACCAGTAAAACATTTAAATGAATAGATAGATAGACTGATAGATTGATTGTTATCAAGAAAATAGCTCACGTGATTGTAGAAGCTGGAATGTCCCAAGTCCATGGATCAGGATAGAGGCTTCTTCTGATTTATGTAGCTGCAGGGCTGGCAAACCCAAGACCAGCATGTTGGAGAGCAGGGCTTTTGATGACAGGCTGTAAAGATCCACAGATTCCAAAGTCAGCAGGAAAGCTGCTAGCTCAGGTCTCAAACTTGGAGGTCAGATGAGCAGGACCCAGCTGCAGGATTCAGAGTAGGCAAAAGCCAAAACGTCCATTTATATGTATTCAGCTGGAAGCTACAAACATATGTAAATTCCCCTTCAACTGATTACCTATTCATAGCAGATCCCATCATGGGAATGATGACATGTAAACACCGAGAATCATGGCACAGGCAAGTTGCTACGAAGTCTCAACTACTGTAGGTGGGTATGCCTTTTATCCCCTAAACATTGAAGTTTATTCAGAATGGGTCACAAAAAATTCTATTTGACATTGCCATCCCTAAGGATATTAATCCTACTTTATGACCAGATTGGCAATTCATTTTGTTTGCTAGGGAAATACCATCTCTGATTATTCTTGTAAAAACTTCTTTTTTTACTGTCTTTTGAGTTTTCTCAATGCCAGTTTATAATGGGTTATTTAGCAGCATTTGAATTCATTGTTTAGTAACCCAATATTCATTTTGTAATATTTTCTGTCCACCATGTATAGACACTCCTTGGTACCATTTTTTCTACTCTCTGCTCTTATAAAACCATAAAATACCATAAAATATTCTTTTGTGTGAAATGATTCCGGTTATCAAAATAAACTGTCTCACAAATAATTTTCTGTTTGAAGTGTACCTGATTCATATTCTTCTTTTCTGCCCTGGCATTCTTATTTCTTTCCATGAGAATGAATGGTTCACAGAGCAAGAATGCTGAAATGGGCAAGTAGCTATGTTTGGGTACTGTAGGTGGTTGATGTTTGCTTTTTCTTTATTTGACATTGAGGAAAAAGACTCTTAAATTTTATGTGTGCCCTTGAAATTAAAATCAACTATCATGTTTGATTGCTTTAGGAAGGGTCACTGTTCTTTGTGGTCTGCCATACAATTTAGGTTTGACGCCTGAAGTGCAGAAGGTTTAGGGAACTGAAAAGGTACCTGTGCTTATTGATAATACTTAAAATTCTAAAGACCAGGATGGGTTCTTTTTCAGTGGTGTACTGTCTTATCTCAAGGAAATGTGAAAGGATGTTGGTTGTTAATTTTCCTGATGTCTTGGAATTATGCAAGCTTCCCACACATAGTAAAGGTGAAGCCAGATACCTCTAAAAGGTCTCAGTAAGGAGCCTTGGGATGCACTTAATGGTTTATCACTCCGTATCCTCTTCCTAAGGAACTGAAGGAATTTGAGGGTGAAAAAGTCATTGAGAATGAATTATTTCTGTTAAGAGATTGTTCTGTTCCTTTTCTGTGGGAAGTGGGTGGACTGGTAAACCCTTCTACTAAGTACAAGTGATCTGGAAGAAAGTTAATAATAGCTAACATTTGTACAGTGTTCACACCTTGCCAGGTAGTGATGTGAGCACACTGCACACAAAACATGAAGTCATTTGCTTGTCACAAGTACTGGATGAAGTTGGAGCTGCTATGTCTAATTCAAAGATGAAGAAATTGAGCTACAGAAAAGCATCTTGCCAAAAGTTAGCCACAACTGTTACTGTCAGAACCTGACTTCAGTCCCCTATTTTTTGGTTCCAGATGTTATTCTCGTTACAAGTTACATTGCTTCTCATGCTTAGGAATCTGGGCACCTGCAAGAAAGGAGCTAGTTAATTATTACATTTATAACTGTATTTATCTTCCTACTGAACATAATTTATCATCTAGATACTTCTGTGGGCCATATTGTGTACAAAAAATTGCTAAGACATTCTGGACTTTCTACAAAATTCACTGGTGCAGTGAAGAAAAGCTTCGAGTAAATAATTATTACATAATCTAGTATGTTCAGTAGTGGACACTCACACAGTATTAAGGAAAAAGAAAAGATATATTCAATCAAACCAGGAGAAATCCAAAGGACTTCCTGGAGAAAGTATGGATTAAAACATCAACCATAGTTCGGAGCTACTATTGCTAATTTGCTGTACTCTACTCTCTTCTTAAACACTAAGCATTTATCTGATTCAGAGCCTTCCATTCCTTGAACATTTTTACCCTTCCAATATCTAATGTTTACCCAATTTGAAGACTCAGCTAAAATGTCATTTCTTCAGAGGTAGATATTTTTAGCTATTAATCTAAAATTTGCCGGTCTTTGGTTTCAGCAAAGGCTGCTGTTTGTTTCTTATTTTCTCAAAATTGTGAATGTCTGTGTTAATGTATTCATTATCTTTATTTTCCATTAACTTATATGCTACACGAGACTGAGAGTCTTACTTCTTTTTCCCTTGTACTTCTAGCATCTAATACCCTCTGCCGTTAAGCCAGTGCCAAGTCATAGCGACCCTATAGGACAGAATATAACTGCCTCACAGAGTTTCCAAGGAGTACCTGGTGGATTCGAACTGCAGACGTTTTGGTTAGAGAGGTAGCACTTAACTACTATACCACCAGGGTTTCCAGCATCTCATAGGTACTACAACATATATTTTACCTAAGATATACATCATTCAATAAATACTTGTTTTGATTTGATTTCTATTCTTGAATGAGACTTTGATTATCGTGTATGATTATCATTGCTTTCAGATTTTTTTTCCTTCCCCAGCTTTCTTGAATTTGATGGCTGTATTCTTTTTCATCGGCCTCAGGACAGCCTGGGTGAATCTGTTGCATTAAACTACAGTTTTCCAGACCTATGGCCCATATTCTGGAATTCCATAAAAAGATTCTTTCTTACTGCATGGGATTTATCCAGGGATTCTTCTAGGCTCAGATTCTCAAAGCTCCTTGAATCTCCTGTTGCCAGTCTCTCCCTTTGTATTCAGTCCTTGCTTTCCTCTGGTTCCTGTGGGCCCCTCGCCCGCTTCTCAACACTGCAGATCCTGCTGCCTTCATGGACCCCCTCCTTTCCTCAAATCTGCCTTCATCTTTTTTTTTTGTTTGTTTGTTTTGTTTTTTTAAATGCTTCTTTTTGGAAACTGTGAAGACAGTTTTGATGTGGAAAAAGCTGAATCTCTTCCTTAGTATTAGAATTTGGGGCATTCTCATCCTTCATGAGGAAAGGGAGAAATTAAAAAAAGGAAAAAAAAAAGGTACACATGCAAGAAAATGAGACATAACCCATAGATAAATAATTAGTTCTTTGTTTTTCTGTTCTTCCCTAGTATGTAAAAGAAAGTATTGGGTGAATTCATGTGGTTGAAATAATTGTTCTCATTATTTCTGATCACTCATAAGATCCATCTATTTTGAGATCCTAGAATTTTACAACTGAGAAGAATTTGTTCTTCCCTAGTATGTAAAAGAAAGTATTGGGTGAATTCATGTGGTTGAAATAATTGTTTTCATTATTTCTGATCACTCATAAAATCCATCTATTTTGAGATCCTAGAATTTTACAACTGAGAAGAATTGTTAAAGTTTTACCCTTTATTATTTGATTCCACTCCACACTTTTTGCTCTGACATTCTTACAGTGATAATCTTTGGTTTCCATGAGAATACCATAAATATACTCAAGATTAAGAAGGAACGTACTGAGACAGAAATAATTTGAGTCCATTTATGACATGAATGGTAATGTATGTGATGACAGAAAAATCACTTATTTTTACTGTTATTTCCCCAAAGTGTTCCAAAGGTGTTTAACCCACAAAAGAGCCCAGTGATATACCAAGGAGTATACTGTTATCATCATTATCCAATAGGACACTGGCCTTAACCTGCTGCCGTTGATTCTGACTCATAACGACTCCACAGGAAAGAGGAGAACAGTCCATGATGTTTCCAATGAAGGGCTACTCGATTCAAACTGCCGACTTCTTGGTTAGCAGCTATACCTCTTAACCACTGTGCCACCAAATGTTTTGCCTGAATTTACGTCACTGAGAAGTCAGTAGAAGTCAGTCTAGAATCCAGGTCTTATGACTCATACCAAAAAAGAAACCCAAAGCTCCTGCTATTGAGTCAATTCTGACTCATAGTGACTGGACAGGACAGAGTAGAATGGTGCCATAGAGTTTCCAAGGAGATGTTGGCTGATTTGAACTGCTGACCTTTTGGTTAGGAGCCCTAGCACTTATAATCACTAGGCCACCAGGTTTTCTCTGAGCCTTCTGGACTGTGACTCATAGAACAGTGTTGTGACTACTATATGCTATACCACTTTATGAGATTATGACAAACAGTATTGTCAAAGTTTATTTTATTTTATTGTTTTAGACTAAAGTGTATTAAGAAGATCAATTGTCATAGATTAGAATGTACAGTGGCAGTTACAGGACAGCCTTGTGAGACAGTGACTCTAAGTTCTGAACCTTAATGCTGAAGACGGAATCCTAGTGCAGCCGTCATTGACATCCCAGAAGTAACTGACATGCACGGTACCAAATAAAATGGAATTTACTCATAATAAAGACACAATTTTCATTTTTTGTATCAAAGCCCTTAAATCACTACCATAATTTCAATTCTTATAATTCTTTGAAGAAAATGAATGTGCCAATTTATTGAAATTTTCCAACTTTGGAGTTTCACCATGAAAGTCTTTTGATATTGCCAGATGTAAAGATATACCTTTTCTGTCATTTTTTATGTTGATAAAAATTTCATGATACCTGTTTCTCAATTTCAGACATTCACAATATCAAAAGTAAAGTATGGTATTTTTTTAGAAAAGAATTTTAATGTGGCTTTTAACTTTTTGAAATGGAAAGCAAAGTCTATGACTCTAGGCTTAGGAAGGTGAGATGTTGTGTTTCTTAACCTCAGCACAAGTGAAAAGTGTTTCAGAACATCTGGTTCTTCACTTGATAAAATGGTATAAGCTTCAAAGAACTGTTGTACTCTATAATTACCTTGATTAAAGAAGAATAAAAAATGTTTCACAGCAATCAAAGGGCACTTAAACTCTCAGGATTTTTAAGCCATTATTGCTGTGATTCCAGAGGACAGGTGTGGGATGAAGTAAGAGACTAGTTATGCCCTACTGACAATTGTTATACATTAATATTACTACTGTTGTCGCGTTGTGTCTGACTCATAGCAACTTTAGAGGTCAGAGTAGAACTGCCCCATAGGGTTTCCAAGGAGCATCTGTCGGATTTAAACTACTGACCTTTCAGTTACCAGATGTAACGCTTAACCCACTATGTCACTAGGGTTTCCATACATTAATATATTTTAATTATTATTATATAAATGTGAGTATATGTTTTACAGTCTATATTATATAAACATGTATGTATATTATATGTATGTGAGTGTTTGCATTCAGCCTCAAAATTTTAATTTTCTAATCAGCTTTAAATTTAATTAATGCCATAGTAATCACTGAAGCAAATAGAATACAGAGTGTCTGTCATGTTGGAAGTATGCTGTCACTGAAACAGTTGAAGCATTTATTGTTACTCTGTCACCTGTAGTTATATGTGAGAGACAATATCCCAAGTAATTGAAAAGTGACAAAAGAGTGAGAATACAGCTCAGCTGACGAATGTGGCACCAATGATTCTAAATTTGAAACTGGGGATAACCCTAGGTTCTCAGAGTTCAGGCTCAATAGTAAGTGCCTTTGCATAAGTGCGGCAGGTAAATACTGGGTTCGTCCTATCCTCTAGTCAGTTGGCTTACGGTGTACACAACTCTTATTGTTTCTTTTATCAATTTTAGACATAATTTAGTACTTGAGCTTAGCTTTTGTATACTTGTATGTTTTCAGTTTTGATTATATCACAATTTCAGGTAGAACATATTTTGATGATTACCACATTTTAGCTACAGTGAGTAAGAAAGAGAACTTTAAAAATAAAATTAAGATTAACTCTGTTTTAGTCTCAGCCAAAATTTTCATTTTGCCTAGATGATTAAGTAAAAAAGATTATCTAAAGTGCAGAGAGTTTCATTCATATACATCTTAATTTTATCTTTTTGGAACTCAGTAAAATGAATAATTGGTACTATTGACTTGAAAGATTATTTTCGTGTTAAATTAGCCAAAATGTTTGAAAGCCGAAGGAATTGAACATCTTGATTGCAATGGACTCTTGAGCAACCTTGGTGAAAGAGCTCACACAAATGATGATAAGATGGTGAGCCATTAAAAATCTTTAGTGATTTATGTGAAGATGAATTATCCATGCTTCCTTAGGGACCTATAGTAGATATTCTAGAGAGTCTGTATTAAATGTATCATTTCAGTCATTATTTCCAGGCCTGTGGTTTTCTATGAATCATCAATTTGTCTTCTGTATAGATTATTATGAGATACGATACTGTTACCATGGCTATATTTGTAATGAAAAATGATACCTTCCTCCATAAGGTCCATTTGTAAGGATACAATATTTGATTCTAGTTTTAGGATCTAGCAGAGAAAGACTGCATACTGCATGTGTTTTTCTTTTTTCTCTCAGTTGTGGACTGTTTTGTTGAGGTAGGGGTGGAAAGGATGAAATCCAATCAACAATGATTTCAGGTATACATATTCTAGGATAAGACAATAAAGTTCATGAGATCCGTAACCTGGAATCAGTCAATTTGGAAAGTCAGGAATAATGTCTGTGTGTTGATTGAGTCCATTCTTTGCTGACTGTTACCCCAAAGCAGACAGAATATATTTGGCCAATGACAACCTTTAGTAGTGAGAAATGTCCCTATTCTCCTTTCTGTAGGGTAAACAAATGTGTATATTTTAGTTGCATACTACACATTGTCCGTAGCATACTCTTCTGCCTTCCTTGATGCTTGCTCAGTGGGCACTACTTTACAAGCCACTACTCTGTAGACAATTGACAGAACTCCCAAATAGTTTTTGTGTCTAGCTACTCAAATTCTCCCCAGTCCAGCGGAGACCCAATGGCCTTCTTCCTATCCTGTGGATGAAATAATTTTGCCTCTATTTGCACGTTTGTGCTTATTTCCTAATCCATAAATGTGTCTGTTCTTCAGAGTCTCTTTGAAACTGTTTATGACTGTCTGAGTCACTCATTGATTGACTTAAGTAAAATCGTTAAAATGTATTCATTTTATGACTGAGAGCTGTGATTTTCCCTTTCTTTTGAAAATTATCTTTTATCATGTCTCTCTCCAGGACAAAATTTCTCAGCTTTGACATCATTGCCACATTGTACACAGCTGATTCCTCGTTGTGAAGGGCTGTTCTGTGTGTTGTAAGATATTTAGCAGCATCCCTGACCTCACACGCTTGATGCTTGCAGCACCTGCCTATTTGTGACAACCAGAGTATCTCCAGACATTGCCAAAAATTCTATTTCAGATAATTTAAAGTTGCCCCCAGTTGAGAACCACTGTTTTAGGGAATAATGTGTGTGTGTGTGTGTAAGTATACACACACATATATACATGAATTATCCATGTATATATGCTTATCCATATGTATATTAGCCATATATATATATATTATTTCCTACAAAATTTTGGTGTGTTTTACTTATTTATTCACTTAACTAGTGTCTGTAAAGTAGCCAGTTATATGTGTGTGTGTGTATAATTAATTAAGGGGTCTGGATGTGCAATGGTTAAGTGTTTACTGCTCAAAAGCTGTTCTCTATCTGGACAGTCATTGGTGGTAGCTGGGCACCGTCTAGTTCTTCTGGTCTCATGCTGATGTTGTCTCTAGATTATATGGGGAAGACGCTTCAGTTCTGAGTTAAAAGGATGTCTGGGAGCCATAGTCTTGGGGATTCCTTTCTGTGAGACCTGTAAGTCTGGTCTTATTCTTTAGTAATTTTATTCTTTATTTTTTTTCTGCTGTGTCTGGGACCATCTGTCATTATCCTTGTCAGAGAGGCCAGTGGTACCCAGGTACTATTTAGTTATTGTGGGCTCCAGCTGTAGAGGATGCAGTACTTGAGATCTGTGAGTTCTTTGGACTAATATTTCCCTGATGTCTTTGGTTGCTTCATCGTCCTTTGCTTCAGAGGGGATGAGACCAGTAGACATACCTTAAATGGCTACTGACTTTTAAGACCTCAGACACTACTTACCAAAGTCAGATGTAGACCATTTCCATCTGTGAACTATACTATGCCAGTTGACCTAGGTGAACCCTATGACTGCAGCCCACAACCCTCGGAGGCTGTAAATCTTTCTGAAAACAGACAGTTACATCTTTCTCCTAAGAGACAGCTCCTGAGTGCCCCCTGGGCACCTTAAATCCTTGTCAGTCAGTATGTGTGTGTTGAGTGTAATCTGGGGCATTATTTTTCGGTAATGAAGATTTGAACTAGAAGATAGGCATCCTGCCCTCCAAGAGCTTGTACCCAAAGGGAAAAGAATGACACTGAAATATTAAAAAAAAAATATATATAATTAAGGTAATTGCAGCTATTGAAACGTGCTAAGATAACTTGAAATAGGATAAAATTTTTGCACCTGACCAGTGGTTTGATATGATGTCAGGAAAGGCCTCTCATTCTCTGAAGAAAGGATGTTTGCAGAAAGCTAAAAGCGTGAGAAGGAAGCAGGCTTCCAAAGGCCTACATGGGGGAAAACTTTTAAGCTTAAAAAAAGCAAGTGCCCAGTTTTTGAGCTAGAAATGAGATTGCTGTGTTTCAGGAGACACCAAGTCTGCGTGTGGCTAGTGTTGACTTGAGATCATGGGGAGAAACTGAAGCAAGGATCAGATCAGTTTGGAACTTGTAGACTGTGATCAGAAGTCTGGATTTTGTTCCAGTGTTCATTTGTCTTTCTCTGTGTGATCATATTTATTTTTATTATCTTTATATTGAAATTATTTTGTGGAATTGAAATGCTTGAAGCAAAATGTTTGCCTTAGGGAAAAAGATCTGTTTGTAAAGAGAGTGTAGGAAATGACCCTCAATAATTTACGCTCCAACTTTTATTTTCTTTCTTCTCTGTTCTTTAAAGGAAAACTCTTGTTGCCTTTTCTGATTGCAGACAGCCTGAAAGATAATGCCCAGTGGCTTACTAAGTGAGTTTCTAACAGTTCAGATCAATGAATATGAATAAATTAATGAATCAGTGAGTGAACAGATGAGTAGATGGCAGATTGTCTGGCTCCAAACAGGGACTGTCACAGTAAAAGATAGCAGAAACGGGGGCCACGAAGGGAAATTGGGTAAAGACACTGAATGGAGTTACATAAATAATACCACCAATAGAAATTATCAAAAAGTGAAATCAACAAAGATTACACTTTTAACTGAACAATGAATCTAAGGTGAGCACTGTAAGTTTTTAATGTGAATACAGTTTTTCATTCCAGAATGTCAAAAGGAGTTTCAGGCTAGGGAATGATTGTATAAATGCATATGATGCCTTTATTAAAGGTGCACACATTTAAAATAATTAAAAACAGGTAAGATTCAATATGTCATACTCATGAGATACATCATTGCACACCTATATTGTGGGAAAAATATAGATTATTACCCCAAGGAGTTCAGGAATGATCTAGAGTTGCATGTAATATAGCTTTATAGTGTATACATAATGCTTCCTTTCTAGAATAATTAAACCAAAACAAACCCACTGCTGTTGAGTTGATTCTGACTTACAAGAGACCCTACAGCTCAGAGGAGAACTGCCCCACAGAGTTTCAAAGGAGCACCTGGTGGATTTGAACTGCTGACCTCACAGTCAGCAGACATGGCACTTAGCCACTATACCACCAGTGTTTCCTACTGTAATAAAAGAGTATTCAAATTTTATTGTACCTAAAAAAGTGATTATTTTGACAGTGAATACCTTCATTTACTCTGTCGTGATATAATTTATAATGATGGATAGGACTGCTTTTTTTTTTAAATTAAAGTGTGAACGTTTCTGACAGAGAATAAGCTTCAGAGACCATTTTAAGGTGTATTAAAAGAAAGCAACCGAGAAACATGTCGGTTGGTAGATTGTAGCAGACAGGGAGCATAACAAACAGGTTTTCTGTACCAGAATGAGGGCCAAAAGCTGTCCAGCAGAGCCCTGTTGCTGGCCTCAATTTTGGAAGCTCTAACATAATTTCCCTAAAATCCCTAGCAGTATAAATCCATTTAGGTGATTGAAAGAAATTAAGGATACTTTCACAAAGTCAAGTAGAAGAAGTAAGTGATCACAGATGCACCATCTAAGTTGTGAACCAGAGAGGAACCTTTGTTTCCTGGCAGAAGAACATTATAACAGGGGAAAGTAAAATTAAATATTCAGTGTATTTTGCTGCTGAAAAGTGACATTCCCAGACTGGAAACAAGAGCCTGTCATGCCCCACCCCGTCCCAGGTCCTCTGACCCAGAATCTGCACTGTACTTGAGTAGACAAAGTGCCTGCATTCAAGGTCATGAATCACTGCTGTGCATGGCTGAAGGGCATTGGAGGGAGTTTGGGATAAAATAGCTGCGATGCCAGATTGTAAACTGAGATTTGCCACTTAAGGTTCATTAAGGTTTGAGATTTAGTTAAACAATAGGATTTGCCAAATGTGGAAGGATGATTCTATAGTGTGATATTTGGAGGTCATGTTAACCATACAACAAACATCTACACGAAAAGAAAATGGTTGATTATGTTTTGTTTTGCAGAAGGTAGAAAAATCCTTTTTGTCACTTTGCCGAGTAATTCCAGTTTTATCCTTCAGTCTCTGCCTTCTTTTGGAATACGGTTTATGTCTTCCCTGACCAGCTTTCTCTTTGCCATCACTCAGACTGCACCTGACATTGCACGTCCTCTAGACAGTCATTCCAGGGTCATTAGATGGAGCTTGAACTTCTTCTGCAGTTTTCTAGCTATGACGTTGAATTCCTTTCAAAATATGGATTTATCTTGCCCTTTTCTCATCCCTAATTGCTCTAATTTCTGAGATGTGTCTGAAGTTAGTACCTCCTTGACTCACTGTGTCTCCTGCCTTTATCGAATGCATCATCTTTGGTTAACTCTCAGAGGCCTGGTTATATCCTAAATTGTTAGCTACTGGAGATATCTCTGTTGGTTTGTATATTCTTAGATTCATCTATTCCTTCCCTCATTTATTTCACATTTTTCAAATATGTTGGGCAGTGGCTTAGTGCTGGGATACAAGGATGAATATGCCTCAAGAATGGTCTGGGAGGAATTCTGAATGATTTTATGTATAGTTTTCTTGTATGATGGCTGCAAAGAAATACTTTTTTTTTTCCTTCTGATAACAGCACACTGGAAAATATGAATTGGATTTTATTTCCCTGATGGGCCATGATATATGAAAATGATCTGTTATAATAGCAATAAAAAAAATAAATAAATAAACCATTGCTGTCAAGTTGAGTTAGACTTACAGTGACCCTGTAAGTCCACAGTAGGACTTCCCAAGAAGGGGCTAGTAGATTGAACTGCTGACCTTTTGGTTAGCAGTCACACATGGTGCCACTGGAGCAGAGCCATGACCATTTGTTTACATCTGTGTTGCTGATTTTGCTCTATGGTGGCAGAGGGTGAGTAGTTACAGCAGAGACTCTGTGGCCTGCAAAACCTAGTGTATGTATTATTTGGCCCTTCACTGATAAAAGTAGGCCAGCTCCCATTCAGAAAAGCATAGGATCAATTCACAGTTAGTGTAGAACATCAAAAGGAAAAGAAAAACGAGCAGTAATACTTTTCATACAGAATCTGGTATTTACAGTGAAACTGAATGGAGGAAACTTTCCGTTACAGTCATATCATTTTCAACTAGTTTCAGTTAGAAGTAGTAGCTTAATGATTCCTGAAAGAAAGCAAGGCTGACTAGTGTCATTGTTGTGTGTCCTTGGTCATGGCAACAGGATGACCCTGACTTTGGCTAGCTGGCATTGACATCCATGAAGTAGCAACAGTTCCCATTTCCTTTTGTTGTTGCTATATGACCTGATCATAAATAATAATTTTTATTAGCAGTTATTTAGCACAACACAAAACTACCAAGGTGATCTAACCAAATGTGGAAACTGTGGAGCAGTATTATTAATATCACACACAAGTAAAATTTTGCTTAAGATTATTCAAAAGGTACTATAACTGTACACTGACAGGGAACTGTCAGAAATTCCAGCCAGATTCAGGATAGGATGTGAAACCAGGAATATCATTGCTGATGTCAGATGGATCCTTGCTGAAAGCTGGAAATACCAGAAAGATGTTTACCTATGTTTCATTAACTGTGCAGCGACATTCAACTGTGTGGCTTGTAACAAATTATGAATGATATTCTGGAGAGTAGGAATTCCAGAACATTTAATTGTGCTCATGAGGAAACTGTTTATAGATGAAGAGGCAGTTGTATGAACACAACAAGAGAGCATTGCGTAGTTTAAAGTCAGGAAAGACGTACGTCAGGATGTAGCCTATCACCATACCTGTTTAACCTGTATGCTGAGCAGATAATCCAAGAATCAGGACTATATGAAGAAGAATGAGGCATCAGGATTGGAGGAAGACTCACTAATAGCCTGCGTTATTCAGAAGACACAACCTCCCTTGCTGAAAGTGTTATTCAGAAGACACAACCTCCCTTGCTGAAAGTGACGAGGATTTCAAACACTTATTGATGAAGATCAAAAACGACAGCTTGCAGTATGGATAGCACATCAAGATCAAGGAAACAAAAATTCTCACAACTGGACTGGTAAACAACCTCATGATAAATAGAGAAAGGATTGAGGTTATCCCGAATTTCATTTTAATTGGTTCCACAATCAATGTCCATGGAAGCAGCAGTCAAGAAATCAAAAGACGCATTGCATTGAGAAAATCTGCTGTGAAGGACCTCTTTAAAGTGTCAAAAAGTAAAGGTGTCCCCATGAAAACTAAATTGTGCCTGAGCTAAGCCATGTCATTTTCAATTGCATCATAGGCATGGGAAAGCTGAGCAATGAATAAGGAAGTCAGAAGAATTGACACCTTAAACTTGTCGCATTGAAGAAGAATATTGAATGTACCATGGAATGCCAAAAGAAGCAACATATTTGCTTGGAAAGAAATACAACCAGAGTGCTCCTTGGAAGCAAAGATGGTGAGACTGCATCTTACATTTTTTGGAAATATTATCAGAAGGGATCAATCCCTGGAAGAGGACATCATGCTTGGCAAAGTAGAGGCTCAGCACAAAGGAGGAGGACACTCAACAAGATGGATTGACACAGTGGCTGCAACAATGGGCTTAAGCATAAAGATGATTGTGGGTAGGGCTCAGGGCAAGGCAGTGTTTCATTCTGTTGTTTATAGGCTAACTATGAGTCAAAGCTGATTTGACAGCACCTAACACCAACAATGAAACTGCAAGATAAATTTGCATAATAATTTCTTTTGTAAAAGCCCAAACTAACCCAGTTGCTACTGAATCCATTCCAACTCCTAGCATCCCTAAAGGGCAGAGTAGAACTGCCCTACAGAGTTTCCATGGCGCACCTGGTGGATTCGAACTGCTGCTAACTGTGGTTAGTAGTCATAGCTCTTGACTGCTATGCCACCAGGTATCCTTGTCTCTTGTAGTGTGTACCAAACTAGGAACCAAACCTATTGAAATTGAGTTGATTCTGACTTACAGAGACCCTAAAGGACAGAGTAGAACCATCTCATATAATTTTCAAGAAGCATCTGGTAGACCCCAACTGCAGACGTTTTGGTTACCAGTGAAACTTGTAACTACTGTACCTCCAGGATTTATGCTTATACTGTCAGGCGCTCCTTGAATACTCTGGGGGTCAGTTCTACCCTGGCCCCTAGGGTCCACATGAATCGAATTCGACTCGACCGCGCTTGGCTTTGGTCATTGAAAAAAGGCAGAAAGAATGTTTGTTTCATTTCCGTGATTACCATGCCAAAATTTCAACTAAAAACAAAATATTAAGTCAGATTTTTTTTTTTTTTAAGCTTTTAAGTGGGAACACATTCAATATTTATCCTGTTCCACCAGTGCTTTTTTTTATGGCTTTTGGCTTCACGTAAAATATGTTTCATGCAAAGTATGTTCTGGAGAATATATTTTTAACAGCTTTAATTACTCAGAGCCTGATTTGTTTCTTAATAATTTAATAGAGTAAATGAAATCTAAATAGAACATTTGATTGTATACACATCATTCTAACCAGGGAGTACTCTTAGAAAACCAATTAATCGCTAGCACAAAATCTTTATACATGGTTGTTAAATAAATGAAAGGAAATGTAATTAAAACCAAAATAAGAGTGTTTTAATGAAGTTAAAATGCTTTTCCCCCTGTAATTATCTACTGCTGTTCATTTGAGGGATATAATCCAGTTTTTCTTGCTGAGAAATATTGATTTTAATATTGATCTTTTTGCTTCAACTTAATTTATGAAAATAGAATACTAAGATGTTTTCAACGATCAAAATTATAATAGCTGTTACATATGCAAATTATCATTTACTCTTTGTTTTTGGAAATAAAAGTGGATATCTAATTACACAGTATTTTTATGACCTTGTCTGGTGCAATGTAATGTAGAAACAGAATTTTAGAAGTTAGAAATGAAGAGATTGAAGTTTTAGATTATGATAAGGAAATAATCTATAAATGGAAACATACACTCCATATTTTGTGAGAAGTAGCACATCCCTTCTGTGTTGGTTTGCCAGCTGTCCCCCCCACCCCGTTTAAGGTGTCTCCTTAAGCATGCTATGCTTATTTTTTGGCAACAACATGTAAAAGATGATCAACTTGGCAAAGCTTGTGAGAGTTTTTTTGCGACGGGAGGGCGGTGCTAACAAGCAAATGCAGAAAGCTGACATTATTTGTATAAAAATACAGTTACTTATACTTAAGGCCTCCGGATGGCAAGAATGGTTTGTACTATAACCAAAAAGCTGGTGGTTTCAACCTGCCCTTTAGCACAATGAGAAAAAGACTGGCTCTCTGCTTCTGAACAATTCCTATTAAAAACTATTGTTCTGGAGTCACTTTGGACTTACAGAGACCTAATAGGACAAGAGAACTGTTCCATGAGGTTTCCAAATTTATAGTCTTACAAGAAAATGTCACGTGGTTTTCCTATGGAGCAACTGGTGAGTTCCAACTGCAGACCTTTCGGTTAGCAGCCCAGGACTTAACCACTGCACCACCAGGGCTCCTTCATAAAAATTACAGCCTAGAAAACCGTGTGGAGCAGTTGTGCTCTGTAACACATGGAGTTGCCATCACTCGGTGTTGCCATCACTTGGTGCGGATTCGCTGACAGTACGTTAAGTTTTACTTAGTGCTTTAGACTCTGTGCTGTTTATCTTGGGAAGTTTAGCTCTTCAATTAATCTGGACACCCAGTAGCTGCTTCACCAATTTTTTGCCCATAACTCTTGCGTACAAGTTTAACTATCTTTTTTCAGTCTCCTCCGAAGAAAACTGTGACTAGTTTAGTTCATTGTATTCATGAAAGCAGTTCATTAAAGAAATCGATTCCTTTATGTATTGCAGATTAAATGTCATCAATGCCTAAATCTGTTTGTGTTTTACTATAAGCAATGCCAATAAGACCTGCATATTTAGAATATTGTGTCAAAGAATTGAGTCTTGTGTTTATTATCATTACATATCCTTGGGAGAAAAGTTTTGTTTTGTTTAGTTTTCTGAATGCCATGACAATGATGGATGATGGCATTCTCAGCGAAGAGAACGGGTCTCTACTGGGGTGTCTGAGCATCACTGTGTACTCAGTACCTTATGCTCTGATCACACTTGAGCAGACTCATCAAATCATGATAAAGTTAAAAGCAGTGGCCAGGAAGAGTGCTGCTCTGCGACATGAAAACTAATATATAGCAAGTTTGGGGAATAAGACTTTTGCAGCCAGAACAGATATGACCATTGCCCAGTGTCTACCTGTCATAACTGTTCATTTTCACCTATATTTGGCAAACTTTCCTAAAATAGGTCCTCTTATACTGACCTGTTTTTAATCATGCTTTCCCATTCTTCCCAGCTATTTTCCTAGGTATTCTCATTATTAACTGGGAGTATCCGGGTAACTTCCTCAAGCTAGCACGAAAGATTGCTGTCAGTCAGCCAATGCATGTGAACAGAATTCTGTCCCACATGCCTTCTCTTTCCTCTTTTTTTATGATGATTAAGTGGCAGTATGCAGTCCGTATCAATTTTGCGTGCCCACCGATCTACACCCCCATCTGCTCTCCTCATCCTGTGACAGCATACTCTTCCTTTTCACCCTTCTAGTATCCTGTTAACAAACACCTGTCCTCTCCTCTCTACCTTCTCTCCCATCTAGAAAGAAACCAGTAGGACAACCTCCTATAAATGTATAAAACCATAAAGTACCCACACCACACACCCATACTGTGTCCCAAGTCCGGTCCATTCCTGTCTGAAGAGTTGACCTCAGTAATGGTTTAAGGTCAGGTCCAGCAGCCTGTGTAGGGGCAATGTTCCCAGGGAAGCCTCCAGGCTGTCAGACCATCAATTCCGGTCTTTTACTAGAGTTCTTGATGTGCATACCTTTTTCTCATGCTACATCAGGGACTCTACATCATGTCCCCCATCATGGCTGCCTTTGGTGGTGGCCGGGTGCCATCTGGTTCTTCCGGTCTCATGCTGATGCAGTTTCCCATTCATATGGGCCCTTCTGTCTCCTGGGCTTATTTTTCCTTGTGTCTTTGATGTTCTCAGTCCTCATCTATTGCAGATGAGTTGGGGCAATTTCGTTTTCCTCAGATGGCAGCTTGCCAGCTTTTAAGACTTCAGGAGCACCACTCTGGGGTGCAGACGACTATCTCAGCAAAAGACTAGTTATGCCAATTGACCTTGATTTCCCTTGAAAACATGGTCCTGGGACCCTTGTCCCTGCTACTCTATCCTTTGAAACGTTGGGTTGAATTCAGAAAACCTTTCAGTTTATGGTGTAGTCCAGTTGTGCAGATCTGTCCTCTACTACGTACTGTCACTCCTTTCACCTAACCGAATTCTTGTCCACTGTCTATGAACAACTCCTGCCCTCCCTCTCCACTACTGTAGCCAGCAAAGAATCCTTTCTTCTGTACGTAAGTCTGTTTTTCAGCCCTTCTAGCAGAGGTCTCATACAATGCTTGTCCTCTTGCAGCTGACTGATTGCACTCAGCAGAATGTCTTCTAGTTGAAACCAGGTTATGAGATGCTTCCTCAAATCATCATTGTTCTTTACCATTGTGTCGTGTTCCTGTGTGTCTATGTACCATAGTTTGTTGACCCAATCATCTGTTGGTGGATACCTCTTCTCAGCTTTAAGTTTTAGCTGTGGGAGAGCGAAGGGGTTAACTTAGCCCACGTGTTCTGTTCAAGAGAACTGCAGTAAAAGACTAATCATACCAATCGACCTTGATTTCCCCTGAAAACATGGTCCCGGGACCCTTGTCCCTGCTACTCTATCCTTTGAAACGTTGGGTTGAATTCAGAAAACCTTTCAGGCCTGAGCAAAGGTGAATCTATTGCTTGATTATTGTTTTCTGCAGTGGGCCCCATAGTGGGGAAGAGAGAAGATAACCCCCAAGCCAGCTGTATTTCAAACAAGAGAAACACTGGAATATATTAAAGCTCAAATGAGCAGAGTTCTTTTTCTTTTTTTATTTGTAGAGTTGTGAAATTTGAAAGAAGTTATCCAATTATGAGTTACTTGAGTGAATCTAAGCTGGCTCACTCATGTTACTGATGGGAAAATAGAGGTCAGCATGGGTTGTGACGTTGTTGATTCCAGAACAGAAGCGATAGCATATTATTTATATTTTATATCTGTGTATGTTACAAATGTGTGGACGTATGCACACACACATGCATACAGACACACAGAGGCATATTTGGAGCTGGTGGTGCAGTGGTTTACAGCTACAGCTGCTAACCAAAAGCTCAGCAGTTTAAATCTACCAGCTGGTCCATGGAAACATGTGGGGCAGTTCTCCTCTGTCCTGGAGAGTCACTATGAGTAGGAATCACCTCAGCAACAATGAGTTCTGTACATCCATTTGATTTAAATATAGTTGATATGTATGTATATCAGGAAGTTGTGTATAAATATTCTCTACATAGCATATTTTCTGTTTGTTGGTAAAGGATCAAGCTTTGGAGTCACAGAGCTGGATTCAAATGACAACTGAATTGCTAATATCCAACCCGTACCTGACCATATGTCCTCACCTTTGCCTACTACACACAGAACTAAAAGAAGAAGGCAGGTATCAAGGCACCTAGTCGACTATCTGACATGCAGGTGTTCGGTCAGTGATCGTTTCCTTTCTCTAGGATGGGCAGTCTTTCTGTTCCTGTCTTCCTTTCATGTCCATGATTCTGTCACTTGATGATATTAGATTGCTGACTTGCAGGTCCTGCTGCATCATAACCCTTCTGTGACAAAAATTGATTTGATAGCATCTGTTAGGTTGATGGTGACAAAGTCAATTGAGTTCAATTTGCTTTCCTCTGTGAGTGACCAGCTTTGTTCCTCTGGTATGTGGAAAGCTTCAAAGGCCTGGCAAATTTTATGTTTCTGCTCTATTTACGTTTATTATTTAGATTCAAAGAGTTCACTTAACCGCAATAATATTTCACAAAAAGAGTTTATAATTGCACACTGAAAGCCTAAGTGTTTCTGTTCATTAAAAAAAAAAGTTCCAGCACTGAACCTAGCCCTTTTTCACCCTTCAGTATTCTCAGCTTAAACATCATCTCCTCAAAGACGTCTTTGCTATTCATGTTATCTGACAAGTTGTTGTTGTTATTAGGTGTGGTGACCCATGCAGACAGCACGAAACACTGCCCAGTCCTGTGCCATCCTCACAGCTGTGGTTATGCTTCACCTCACTTTGCAGCCGCTGTGTCAGTCCATCTTGTGTGATGGTCTTCCTCTTTTTTGCTGACTATCCACTGTACCAAGCATGATGTCCTTCTCCAGGAATTGGTCTTTCCTCACAACATATCCAGGGCATATGAGACGAAGTCTTGCCATCCCTACTTCCAAGGAACGTTCCAGCTGTACTTTTTCCAGGACAGATGTGTTCATTTTTCTGGCAGTCCGTGGTGTTTCCGAGGACATACCCCTATTACTCTCTGTCACTGAACTTAGATTTTGCTTCTCTTCCATGACGCATGCTGCTATTTGCAATCACACTTCTTGATGCTTACTTCTCTCACTGGTTTATGACTGTCATGAGAATTGAGGCCATATCTGTTTTGCTCATGACTCTTTTCTCAGGGCCTAGTTCTTATTGAGGCTCCAGTATGCTGGTCTCCATGGAGTAGATTCTGTAGGATTTTCAAGGCTGTGACCTTTCCAAAGCAGGTTACCAGGAGGCCTTTCTTCCAGGGCACCTCTAGGTGGGTTTACACACCAGACTGTTGTCTAGTAGTCAGTTAACCATTTGCAGCACTCAGGGACTTCTGTTGTGGTACATAGATGTTCAATAAAATATATGTTGAGGCCCCCCTGCCCCCCCGCCAAAGGCAGTAAAAGAATATCCATTGTCTGGGGCATTTGGGGTAAGAAGGTAACAGTGAATTTCTGAGACAACTATTGAGTTTGAATTAGGCTTTCTACCTTGGACAGTCTCAATCCAATGATCTGACTCTTTTTCTGTCATACTGGGATGGACAGTAGACATTGAAATATCTAGATATTAATTTTTCATAATAGGTCTTTAATTTTGATGATGAAACTGTTGTGTTGTCGTGTAGCTTTATTCTTTGGGTCATTCCACATGTGTTTATTGAGCACCTAATTTGGATTTGATAGGGTCTTAGTCCCACAGAGCTTAAGAGCTCAGCTGCCAACCAAAAAGCTGACAGTTAACATCCACCAACCAATCCTTGAAAATCCAATGGAGTCATTCTACTCTGAGCTGTAGGCTTGCTCTGAGGTGGCATTGACTCAATGCCAGTGGATTTGGTTTAGTTTTAGTCCCACAGACCTTTGAGTGCAGTGAAGAGACTCTTGTTAATGAAGTAACCATACACATGAGTACATCACTATGCATGGCAATAAGTCTTAGGAAGAAAGCAAGTGAGAAACCACATTGAGAATATAGAGAGAGGAGCTGGAGAGAAGCTCTTTGTAGTAAGGAGATATTAAGATCTTAAGCCGACATTGTTGTCTCCGAGTAGCCATTCTGCTCTGACCTTGGTGGTTTTTACAGTCTTACACCCATGCATCACGAGGCTCCGGTTTCCCAGTTCTTGCCGTGTGGATACAGGTGTGTCCATGGCCCATTGTCTTGGGCTCTAGTAAGCATCATGTTTCCAGTGGTATTGGTATCCAGCCCTGAGAACTCTCTCTCTTGCCCAGAACTCTGCCACCGTCTCTTTGGTTCACTTAAGGCACAAGGAGAAGCCTGTTGATTTCTATATATTAGCTGCTAGGTAATTTCCTCTTCTAGATTAATGAATTTTTCACTCTACTAGCAATCTCATTTTGTCACATATTATATCTGTTTCTACAAGGTCTTAGCCCAGCTTTACCTGTTATCCATGCCTAGGTTTTAGGATCAAGGAGGTCAGACTGTTGCAGTCGGATTGCCATTTGAGTATGTCTGGTCTTCTCCTTTTCCTCTCCTAACTCCATCCATTTCTGCCTGAGTTCTGTGCTTGTGTATTCTCTTTGGTCATTGCTAAGTAGTTAAAGGGTCTGGAGAATAAGCAATGAAGGAAGAATCTACTTTCTTTTAGGAACATTCTTTCCCTCATATTTTTTCCATCATTTTGAGCACAGTCTCTCTAATTACACTGTTGACATTTTATGTCAGACGTGTCTTTTTTATGGGGTTGTCCTGTGCACAGTAGAATGTTTAGAAGCACCCCTGTCCTCTACCTACTGTAAGCTGATAGCGCCCCTCCTCCACTGTAACAAAAATGTCTCCAGAGATTATCAAATGTCTTCCATGGGGTGGAATTGCTCCTGCTTAGGGATCACTGCTTTTGAATAATTCAGGTACTTGTAACTCACTCATTTTTTCACTCACTCATTCAGTTAACACATGTTTAACGAACATCTGCCAGAAACTGTTCAAGGTGCTAGGAACATAGCTATCATAAGACAAAACTTATGCTCTTACAGAGTTTATACTTTTGCAAAGGGAAGGAATAATAAATGAACAAATCTGTAACATGAGGACTGCCAGTTAAGTTTGTGAACTCATCCAGGAGGAGGTGCTACATAGCTCATGCTAAGTTTCACTGTGATCACCTTCAGAGTAACCTCTTGCGAAGTTATGAAACAACACCACTGCCTAGTGTACTTTCAAAGCAATTTTGGAATTCTTTTTCTATAATGGCAGCCACTGGAGCTGTTGTTGTATTACCCTTGATGTCCTAAATGTCATCAAAATGTCTTCCTTTCAAAATTTCCTTTACCTTTGGGTAAAGAGAAAAATCACTGGGGGCCAGATCAGGTGAGTAGGGAGGGTGTTCCAATACACTTATTTGTTTACTGACTAAAAACTCCCTCACAGACAACTAGACAATTAAGCTCGTGAACTTGCTGCTGTGCCACTGTGCACAATGGCCATTCCAGAAAGAGTTCCAAAAGTGCTTTGAAGGGTAGACTAGGTACTGGTATTGCTAGCTAGCTAGCTAGCTTCCCAAGAGGAGTATTTCTTTCTTTCTTTTTTTGATTTTTTTTATTGTGATTGAATGGAAATGTACATTTTCATGTAAATTTGCATGTCCACCTTTATGCAGCTGACACTGCTCTCCCTGCACAGTGACAGCACACTCTTCCTCTCTTCTCCATACATGTATTATGCTCCCAACAAACTCCTATCCCCTCCTCTCCACCCACTCCCCTTCCTCCAGTAAGAGGTTAGCAGGATGACATCCTATAGATGCATAGAACTGTGAAGTGCACACATGATGTGGTCACTCTCTGTCGCGAAGTCCAATCCATTCCTGTCTGAGAGTTGACTTCCTTTATGATTTGTGGACAGGGGCAGCATCAGGGCCAGGAGTCATGCTCCCAGGGGAACTCCAAGGCCCATGGACCATCAATTGCGGTCCTTTAATGGAGATCTAAGGGTGCACCTCTTTTTATTCTTGTGTTGCCAGCGAGACTCAACTTTGTGAGCTCCATCACGGCTGTCACTTGTGGTAGCTAGGCACCATCCAGTTCTTCTGGTCACAAGTTGATGTAGTCGCCCACTCACGTGGGTCTGTGTGTCTTCTGGTTTCTCTTTCCCCCATGTCGTTTTGGTCATTGGTGATCATCCGTTCCTTGCTGTACCCTCAGATGGCAGCTTGGCAGCTTTTAATCCCCGAAGGGGTATACTTCAATGGTGATCTTAGTGATATTCAGCAGTGATGTATGTAGCACTTAATCAAGTTTGCAGACTTAATTGTCAGGCCTCGTATGATGAAGAATGCTGTAAATGAGAAGAAAGCAAGTGAAGGACGGAGGCAAGGCAGTGTAGGAGAGTGGTTAAAGATGGCCTCCCTAGGCCTCTCATTACCCGACCTTAGAACATACTACACTGCCACAGTGGTCAAAACAGCCTGGTACTGGTACAAGAACGACAGATCGATCAATGGAACAGAATTGAGACCCCAGAGATGACACCATCTGCCTATGAACAGTTGATATTCGACAAAGGCCCTAAGACATTAAACTGGGGTGAAAACAGTCTCTTCAACAAATGGTGCTGGCAAAATTGTTTATCCATCTGCAATAAACTGAATCAAGATCCATATCTTACACCTTATACAAAAACCAACTCCAACTGGATAAAAGACCTAAATATCAAACCTAAAACGATAAAGCTCATCCAAGAAAAGGTAGGAACAACAATGGAAGTTTTAATACACAATGAGGACAGACTCCAAAATCTGTCAAAGAAACCTCAATCAACAGAAGAGAAAGTAGATAAATGGGAACTATTAAGAATCAAACACTTTTGCTCATCCAAAGACTTTATTAATAGAATTCAAAGAACACCCACAGAGTGGGAAAAAATATTTGGCAACTCTATGTCAAATAGACACCTGATCTCCATAATCTATAAGATACTACAAAATATCAATAAGAAGAAGATAATCCATCCAATTAAGTGATGGGCAAAGGAGATGGACAGACACTTGACTAAAGAGGAGATCCAGGCAGCCAAAAAACACATGCGGACATGTTCATGATCTTTAGTTATTAAAGAAATTCGAATCAAGACAACAATGAGATACCATCTCACCCCAACAAGATTGGCCATGATCCAGAAAACGCAAAACAACAAATGCTGGAGAAGCTGTGGAGAAAGTGGAACCCTGCTACACTGTTGGTGGGGTTACAAAATGGTCCAGCCTCTTTGGAAGACAATCTGGCACTTCCTTAAAAAAATGGATATCGATATACCATTTGACCCACTAATTCCACTACTTGGAATGTATCCTACAGATTCAAGGCCTTTCACACCAACAGACACGTGCACCAGAATGTTTACCGCAGCACAGTCCATGATAGCAAACAGATGGACTCAACCCAGATGCCCAACAATAGAAGAATGGATAGGTAAACTGTGGTACATATACTCAATGGAGCACTACACAATGATAAAGAATAACGATGATTCCAGGAAACATCTCCTAACCTGGTTTCAACTGGAAGACATTATGTTGAGTGAAAGTAGTCAGCGACAAAGGGACAAATACTGTATGAGACCTCTATGATAAGACCTCAAAAACAGACTTGTGTATAGAAGAAAATACTCTTTGACAGCTGCAAGGGAGGCGGGGGAGGGTTTAGTTTAGATAGTTACTAGAAATCTAGTTGGGAGAAAGCGGTGATAGCACACATTAGAAACAAGAACAACATTAAGTGGACTTCAGCATAACTTGAGTACTCCTTCCATCTTAACTCAATACTGCAAGGATAGAGTAGCTGGGGCAGAGGGCGGGAGACCATGCTCTTAGGTGAATTCCAGGCCAATTGGCACAACTAGCGTTTTGCTAAGAGAGCTCTCTGCACCCCACATTGGTGAGTGGTGTCTGGTGTCTTAAAAGCTGCCAAGCTGCCATCCGAGGACACAGCAAATGGTCCCAACTCAGCAGGAACGGATGCTCACCGAGGACCAAAATGACATGTGGTAAAGACAACCGAGAAGACAGAGAGACCCACAAGAGTGGGTGCCTACATCGACTTGGGACCGGAAGAACCGGATGGTGCCTGGCTACCACCAGTCACAGCCACGATGGAGCTCACAGAGAGGAGTCTCACTGGCAACACAAGAATAAAAAGGGGTGCATCATGAGATCGCCACTAAAAGACCTCAGTTGATGGTCCAACGGTTTTGGGGTTCCTCTGAGAGCATGGCCCCCGGTCCTGAGGCTGCCCTTTCCCATAAATTATAACAAAAGTCCACTCTTTGGACAGGAATGGATTGGACTTGGCAATGCAGAGTGACCATATATTGGAAGCACTTTATGGTTCTATACATCTATAGGATATCATCTTGCTGACCTCTGGCTGGAGGAAGGAGAGTGGGTGGAGAGGAGGGGAAAGGAGACTGTTGGGAGGATGAGACAGGTATGGAGCAGAGAGGAATAGTGTGCAGTCACCAGACAGGGAGTGCAGTGGAAGCTGCATATAGGTGGGCATGTAAATTTATACGTGAATGTACATTTTCACTCAGTTATGTTAAATAAAAAAAAAAAAAATGATGGCCTCCCTAGGAGATGATTTTGAAGAGAGAGACAGAAAGTAAGCCACGTTGAAAGTTTTGTGAAGATTGTGGATAAAATCACTGTGGAATGAAGGAAGCAGAAAACAGAGAGATCCTGACTGGAGAAGCTTGTGATCAAGAAACAGTCAGTCAGCCTGCATGGCTAGAATTCAGTGAAGGACACCTAGGTCAAGTGAAAGGTCCTGGGTATGAAGAGAAGTCATTGGACAGCTTTGAGCTGGGCAGGGCCATGGGTATTTAATGTGTGAGGGAAGTTCTGACAGCTTCGGACAGAACTGACAAAGCCAGAGAGGCAAGAACAGGATTGTGGGGACCCATTAGGCGGTTACTGTGACAAGATGGATGATGGTGGCTGAAATGAGGATGATGATGATGGACATGAGGAGATATTTTTTGAATTAATAAATATCACATGAGGGTAGATGTAGCTATACTTGCTTATGAATTGGATATTCCAACCAAATCTACACCTGTTGCCTGTGAGTCGATTCTGACTTAATGAACCTATTGGACAGAGTAGACCTCCCCCATGGGGTTTCAGAGGAGCAGCTGTTGTGTTTAGACTGCTTACTTTTTGGTTAGCAGCTGAGCTCTTAACCACTGCACCACCGGGGCTCTTAATTAGGTGTAGGATGTAAACAAGAAAAAGCCCCACATTTGACCCATAGACTGAGCATCTGGGTAAGTTTTGATGCCGTTTCTAGGATACAGAAGACTGGAGAAAGAGCAAGCTTGGCGACCGGGAGAGTGAGAATTAAGAGCTCAATTTTAGACATTTTAAGTATGAAATTCAGTTAAATACAGAAGCGAGGATGTTTGTATATTGCCAGTTAATTTTGTATCAATTACCTGTGTTTGTCCTCAGAACAGTGTGTAAGCATGGTTGGCACAGTCATCTTTTTGAAATTAAGGGACTAAAACTCCAAAATTTTAAGTGAGCCAGTGAAACCACTGAAAATCCAGACTCCAAATCCAGCTTTTGAAATAGTGCCCTTACCTACAGCTGCCAGATAATTCTCTGACATTTTTATGTTAAAACTGGGCAGCACAAAGCATTTGCAATTATCCTTTGCAGCAGGTAGAAACCAAATACAAGTCCAAGCAGAAAACAATGTCATTAAGGCACTTGTGTCACTTTTCTGTTTATCTGTATCACTGTGAAAAGCAAAGATCAAACTTTAGAGATCTGAAGGATTGAGGTTTCTGTTATATAATCTAACTAGTTTCCTCCGTGTGTCATTTTTAGATATTATTCTTCTGTCTCATCTGTTTTTCAATGCGAAATAGCTCTTCTTGTCATTTAGAAGGTGCACCTAATTGTCCCCTCATGGTTAATGTGTGTGGACCTGAAAGCTTCTAGCAATACAGTGATCATTTCCAGAGTTGCAGAGACTTTATTGGACAAAGCACCTCACTAGGCTGCTGCTAAAATCCCAGTGTTTCCTGCTTTACCTTGACTGAGTATCTTAGAAAATCAAAAAGAAATAACATTTATTGGTTTATAAAAGTCTAAAAAGAGAGCCACGATTTGTGAACAAGTCGTGTTGGATTATATAAGTGTCGCCATGAGTTGGATCTGACTTGACGGCACTTGGCTTTTGGCATCAAGATTGGAGAAAAGCTATTAACAACCAGTGACATGCAGATGATACAACTTGTGACATTCAGATGCTACAACCTTGCTTGTTGAAAGTAGACTGTCAAAGCATTCACCCTTGAAGACCAAAGACTACAGTGTTTCGTATATATTTCACCTCAACGCACTGTTGAAATAATAAGCATGATGACAAATGGGAAAAAAAGAGATAGTGTCAAAAAAACAAACCCGTTGTCAACGAATTTATTCTGACACATAGGGACCCCATGGGACAGAGTGGAACTGCCCCATAGGGTTTCCAAGGAGTGGCTGGTGGCTTTGAACTGCCAGTCTTTTGGCCAGCAGCTAAACTCTTAACCACTGTGACAGCAAGGCTCCTAAGGAACACTTTTGTGAAGAAGTTGTCACAGATTTCATTTTACTTGAATCCACAAGCCGTGCCCTGGAAGCTACAGTCAGGAAATCAAATGATGTGTTACCTTTGGGCAAATCTGCTGTAGAAGACCTCTTTAAAGTGTTGTAAAAGAAAGATGTCACTTTGAAGACTAAGATGTGCATGACCCAAGCCATGGTATTCTCAGTTGCTCATATGCTTGTGAAAGCTGGACAGTGAATAAGGAACACTGAAGAAGAACTGATGCACTTCAATTATGATATTGGCAAAGAATATTAAGTATACTAGGGACTTCCAGAAGGATGAACACATGTGTCTTGGAAGAAGTACTACCAGAATGCTCCTTAGAAGGGAGGATGATGTAACTTTATTTCATGTACTTTGAACATGTTATTAGGAGGGACCAGTCCCTGGAGAAGAACATCATGCTTGGTAAGGTAGAAGGTCAGAGAATAAGAAGACCTGCAATGAGATGAACTGATGCAGTGACTGCAACAGTAGGCTCAAGCCTACCTACTATTATGAGAATGGCATAGGACCAGGCAGGGTTTGTTTCTGTTACACTTAAGGGCTATATGAGTTGGAAACAAGTTTTTGACATTTGCCTTAGGGTGAGTTCTCTAGAGAAGCATAACAGTAAAGTGTATGAATATACAGACAGATTTGTATCAGGTTATAAGTTCTCCCAATTGCAGAGGCTGAAACATCCCATATCTTCAGCCAGGATAGAGTCCTCTCCCAATTCTTTCCACTGCAGACACTAGAAAAGCCATGGTGGGCAAATACAAGGTCTACAATTAAGTTTGTGAACTCCTCCTAGAAAAAGTGCTACATACCTCATTGCTGATCATCACTGTGGTTACTTTCAAAGCACTCCTCTTGGGAAGCTATGTACTGACACCAGTGCCTAGTTGATCTTTCAAAATAATTTTAGAACTCTTCATCTGGAATGGCCATTATAGCTATTGTCGTATTACCCTTGATGTCTGAATGTCATCTAAATGTCTTCCTTTCAACGTTTCCTTTATCTTCAGGTAAAGAAAATAATCACTGGGGACAAGATTAGGTGAGTAGGAAGGGTGTTCCAATACAGTTATCTGTTTCCTGGCTAAAATCTCTGTCACAGACCCTATACAATTAAGTTCATGAACTTGTCACCTTACCATCTTGTGCAGTGACTATTCCAGAAAGAGTTCCAAAAGTGATTTGAAGGGTGGACTCGGTGCTAGCATTAGTACATAGGTTCCAAAAGGGAGTATTTTGAAAGTGACTGAAGTGATATTCAGTGAAAAGGTATGTAGCACTTAGAACAATTAAGTTCTTGGACTTAGTTGTCTGACCTCATGCAACTGCCTCAACAAAGAAATCATGGCCTAGCCAAGTTGACACACAGTGTTAATCATCACAACACCTTATGACATTTTTGGAATGCTTTCAGATTTTTATTTTAAAATATTTTGTATGATGACATGTAGAAATGTTTTAAAATAAAACATTAATGAACCAATCTATACTAACTCTATCAGACAGGGTTCCTGTAAGAAACAGATGGCGAACTCAAGTGGGATGATTGAGGAGAGTTTAATGAAAAGAATATTTATAAAATATGAACATGGTTTGGGTAAATCAACAAGGAAAGGGAAAGGGTATCGGGCCTACCAGTGGGAAGTAGCCATTACCACCCATAGGCTTGAGAAGGGGATGGAGAGATAGAGTTGAGAAACTCAGAGAGGAGGACCTGTAAGTGAGGAAAAGGCCAACACAGTCATTGGGGCTGTTGGTGGAGGGACACAGCAAACTTAGGCGTAGGTGCAGAGAAGGCTTTGCCCTCCTTTCCTCTTCCCTCACATCTTCTGCTGATGCCTCTCATTGACGTAAGGATTGGAGAAAGATTCATTAACAACCTGGATATTCAGATAGCACAACCTTGCTTGCTGAAAGTGAAAAAAAGTTGAAGAACTTTCGGGTAAAGACTGAAGACTACAGCCTGACATACGAATTTTACCTCAGTGTGAAGAAAACAAAAGTCCTCACTACCAGGTCAATAAATAGCATCATCATATATGGAGAAAATACTGGACTTATGAAGGCTTATTTGATGTAGATCCACAGTAAAAGCTCATGAGAGCCACAATCAAGAAATAAAACCACACGGATGCTCCATAGACACATCGAAATTCCCCGAGGGAACTAATTGCTTGGCTGAGTCCTGTAGGGTCTGTGATCTTGAGGAAACATCTAATTCAACTGGCATGACACAGTTGATAAAGAAAATGTACTATAGTCTACTTGGGTGAGTTGTATCTGGGGTCTTAAAGCTTGTGAGAAACCATCTGAGATACTCCACTCGTGCCGTCTCTGTCTGGAGCTTGGGGTCTTAAAGCTTGTGAGAAACCATCTGAGATACTCCACTTGTGCCGTCTGTCTGGAGCAAGGGAGAAGGAAGATAACTGAAGACTAATGGGCCCCAACTGCTCCATCCTCCATAGACTGAGGCCAGCACAGCTAGTGCCCAGGTACCAGCATTAACTGCTCTGGCAGAAATCACAGTAGAGTCCCAGACAGAACTAGAGAAAAATGTAGAACAAAATTCTGACTCACACAAAGAAAGCCCAGACTTACTGGTCTGGCAGAGACTGGAGGAACCTCTAGAGTATCGCCCCAGATTACCCTTTTAACTCAGTCATGAAGTCATTCCGGAAACTCATCCTTCACCCAAAGATTGGACTAGCCCTATAAAACAAAACTAGACTTAAGGGGCGCACCAGCCCAAGGGCAAGAGCAAGATGACAGGAAGGGAAGGAAAGCTGGTAATGGGGACCCCAAGGTCAAGAAGTGGATAGTGTTGACATAATTATAGGGTTGGCGATCAATGTCACCAAACAATATGTATTCATTGTTTAATGTAACACTAAATTGTTCTGTAAACCTTCATTTAAAGTACAATTCAAAAAAGGTGGAAAAGGCAATAAATCCCCCCAAAATCTATCGGTATATTTAAAGTCTTGAAAAACAGGTCTGTCTTTGAGGACTGAGTCCTCATATGAAAGCTGGGCAATAAGTAAGGAAAAAAGATGAAAAAATGATGTCTGTGAATCATGGTGTTGGTGAAGAATATTTAATATACTATGGATTGCCGGAAACCATAGTGGCGTAGTGGTTAAGTGCTTCAGCAGTTCAAAAGGTCAGCAGTTCAAAAGGTCAGCAGTTCAAATCTACCAAGTGCTCCTTGGAAACTCTATGGGGTAGTTTGACTCTGTCCTATAGGGTCGCTATAAGTCGGAGTTGACTCAATGGCCCTAGTTTTGGTGCTGGGTTAATGGACTGCCGGAAGAATGGACAATTCTGTCTGGGAAGAAGTACAGCCAGAATGGACAAGTTTTATCAAGTGAGGTCTGTTCCTGGAGAAGGATACCATGCTTGGTAAAGTATAGGGTCAGTGAGAAAGAGGAAGACCCTAAACGAAGTCAGTGGATACCGTGACTACAACAATGGGATCAAGTGTAGAAATAACTGGATGACACAGGATCAGACAGTGTTTCCTTCTCTTGTATGTAGAGTCATCGTGATTTGAAACTGACTTGGTGGCACCCAATAACATCAATATTAAATGGATTCTACGTGCACATTTAGGAAATTTTATACATGGTTTGTAATGAAACATATAAAGAAATGAAAAAATCTTAATATAAATCAGCAGAAGAAACTTGATGTGTCAGAGAAAATAGAAATGTTTTTGAAACTGTCATATTTTCCTTCTGAACATCAGTCATTGAAGGAGACGATCACCACTGGAATAACTGCATTTGCATTAGCACAGCCCACACTGAAAAACACAGTTAAGCACAAAATTAAATGTACACATATCTTTTGGTAGTTTAGTAAGCAGATTTTCTACTGTTGGCTTTAATTTGTTAGTTATGATGGCTTGTAAGACTCAAAAATATGAAGTGTTACTCTCTCTTCATTCCTTTTAAAAATTGTGAATGTCTCTTAATCACTTTATTTATTCTACAGGAGAATTTTTCACTTTCTCTTTTTAACTCATCAGTGAGGGAACTCTGTACATCAAGGTCATAGATCCGTTGAAGGTTATCCATGTTGCAAATGTCTTCCCCAAGGTAATGATGTACTTTTTAATTTTTTAAGCTGCTTTTTTAAAAACATTCCAGGGCGGGGGGAAGTTTTTATATCATCATAGCTACCAACATTTCTGTCTTTTTTTGCTTTTTTTTTTTTCTATCTGGTATGTTGGATAAGGAAAGATTTGATACAATCTTGTTTTTCCTGCAAGTTAACCTAGCACAAATTGAATAATTTTTTTTTCCCCTTCTGACTTGAAATAGCTCTTATCATGTTCATGTTTGTTTCTGGATTTTTCTTTTCAATAATCTGACCATTTTTGTGCCAGTGCTACCCTGTTTCTGTAATTATATTTTATAATGTATTCATTTTTTTGATATGATCTTGATTATACTTGTCTAATTATTGTTCAAGATAAAACTTTAAATCTCTATTAATTTCAAAATAACCCCATTGAGTTTTAAATTTAAATTGTGTTAAATCTGTAAATTTTCAAACACGATAATTGGAATCTCATCATTGGTGAGTCTTCCCGTATCGTGGGAGGATGATAGGTCTTACATTAGGGAAATTTTCATTTACCATCCTTAGCATTATAAAAAAGAAAGCTGTTATAGTTGTGTTGATTGAAAACTCTCCAATCGTTGTAACTGAAGATAAGGCTAATAAGAAAAATGCTTTCATAATTTACAGTTACTGAGATATTGAGGAAACCCTGGTGGCATAGTGGTTAAGTGTTGTGTTCGTCAGTTAAAAGGTCAGCAGTTCTAATCTACCAGGCCCTCCTTGGAAACTCTATGGAGCAGTTCTGCTCTGTCCTGTAGGCTCACTATGAGTCACAGTTGACTTCATGGCAGTGCGCTTCCTTTTTTTTGTTTGTTTAAGATATTGAAGTTATAATTCAAAATCTGTTTTAAATCAACTTAATGATTTGTCTTTTCTCTAATTGCTTTCTCATTTATAACTAAACGTACAGTTTCAGTCACAGTCTAGAAGGTAAGAACAGTCCACCCTGATATCACAAAATGGTTTGCACTAAATGACTAACGCAAAAATTGCCAGATGGAACCCACCCAGTGACTCTGCAGGACAAAGGCCTAGTGATCTGTTCCCATGGAAATTACAGCTGAGACTGTTATACAGCATAGTTCTACTGTGGAACACAGAGGGTCACAATGAGTTGGAAATGACTCTATCATAAATGTTTTTTTTGGTGGGTGGGAAGGATATGTTAATCTTGGATCCTTGGGTGGTATATACAGTTAAGCCCTGTGCTACTAACTAAAAGGTGGGTGGTTTGAATCCACGCATAGGTGTTTTGGAAGAAAAGTTCTAGTGATCTGCCTCCCAAAGGTCACCCCCCTGAAAACTCTATGGCGTAAATTTCTACTGTGACACCTATGGGGTCACTAGGAGTCAGAGTAGACTTAAAGGCAACTGGTTGGTGTTTTTGGTCATCTGAGTCTTAGTTCCACCCACTTTCACCACCCAGATCCAGCCATGGGTTTGTAATAGCCTCCTGAAAAGACTTGGCTTGGTATCCCCAAATAGCAAACTGTACTTTTTCTGTACTCCAAATGTTATTTTTTTCCTGTGGGCTTTATCTCAGTTATTGCCATCACTATCCATCCATTCTCCCAGAGCAGAAGATGAGAACTTGTCTAGAACACTCTTTTCACCCTGTTTCCTTGCACCTTGTCCATTACCAAGTCCCACTGCAGTCCCTGTCCTAATGCTCTTCCAGGTTCCCAGCATGCCTCCATGATCATCGTCTTGGTAATAGGTTTTTACTGCATCTTGTAGCTAAAACAATCATTTGTTACTTTGTGGTGCTCGTAGGATAAACAGTGAACTCTAGCCTGGAGTTAGGAGATCTTTTTAAGCTTGACCCAGCCTCCCTCTCGGCTTTTCATTTCCGCCTATTCGTCTCAGAGATCCACCTGTGCTGTAACCATACATAGCAGACCTCTTAAACATACCGTATATGTTAGTACTTATGCGCATGTGCTGTTTTTTTTTTTTTTTTTTTTTTCTGGTAATGATTTTCCCCATATTTCTATCTGTGTCAGATGCATGTGAATCTTCTTTTAACATCCAGCTCCAGCTTATGCTATTCTATTTTGGTGATCTTCCTCAGCTCACCCAGCCAGGGTGAGATCAGTGAAATAATGTATGTTAAGTAACCTCGCACAGTGCTCGGGTGTATTAATCCCTGGATAAATTATAATTATGTCTCATAGTAGTAGTTTTCTTGTCTGTATTTTCAAGAATGTTGTTTTTACTGTGATCACACAACTCTCTTTGTAATATAATCACACATTTAAACACATCCACTTCACTTCAGCACTGTCTTTTGCTCAAGGATTTAGGTCTTCAGCATTTTTCTGTTGAGTTTTATTTTCCCGTGGCACAGTCACTAAAAGAACGAAACCAAACCCACAGCTGTCAAGTGGATTCTAACTCATAGCAACCCTATAGGTCAGAGTAGAACTGTCCTACAGAGTTTCCAAAGAGCACTTGGCAGATGTGAACTACTGACCTTTTGATTAGCAGACACAGCTCTTAACTATTATGCCAACGGGGTTTGTTAATTCTTTTCTTATTAAGCAAATAAACATCAAACAATTTTCAAATTGATGAAAATTCAATACGAACCAAACCCACTGCTATTCAGTTGATTCTAATAGCAACTCCGTAAGACATAATAGAACTGTCCCATAGTGTTTCCAAGGAGTGCCTGGCAGATTTGAACTGCTGAACTTTAAGTTAGCAGTCGTAGCACTTAACCAGTGTGCTACCAAATTGAGGAAAATTCAATGGATGTGTATAAAATCTGACTACCGATGTTACTCCCCTGAGTCAGCCTTTAGAGAAAAAAACAAAACCAGTTTCTGTGTAGTTGATTCCAACTCATGGTGACTCCTTGTGTGTCACAGCTCTGCTCCTAGGGTTTTCAGTGGCTGAGTTTTCCAAAGTAGATTGCCAAGTCTTTCTTCTGAGGTTCCTCTAGGTAGACTCAAACCCAGCTTTTTAAAACTCAAATCCCCCAAACCTACACCCATTGCCATCGAGTCTATTCTGAATACTTGAATCTCCTATAGAACAGAGTAGAACTATCCTGTATGATTTCCAAGGAGCACCAGGTGGATTTGAACTGCTGGCCTTTTGGCTAGCAACTGTAGCTCTTAACCACCTATCACCAGGATGCATGTTCCCAGTTAGCAGCCCCCTTCTTGTTAGTGATTTGTACCACCTAGGGGTTCCTTTATCTTTGAAAGAGTGTAATAAATATGTACTAAGAGAGCATACAATTGTTTCAAGTATTTTAAATCAGTTCTTTAAAATACAGAGCAAACAATATAATTACAGCTGTCTAGATTTTTACATCCAAATGGAGGAAAACAGAAGGCTTCAGATTTGCAGATGTATCACTCTCCCTCTCTTCTTTCCCTGAGTTCTTTGTTTTCTTCCTATCGATTTGAATTAAGTTGCTTTTCAATTTCAGTTTTTAAATAACATTTATTGAATGTTTAATATGTGCCAGGTACTAAGCTAAGCACTTTACAAGCATTATCCAGTTCAATCTCAACCACAGTCCTATGAGGTCAATCTTACAAACTTTATTTTACAGAGAGGAAAATGGAACTTTCAAGAGGTTATGTAACTTTGCCACATCCATGCTGTATCTGAGTGACAGACCTGGAACTCAAAATAAGGTTTTTTGGATACCAGGCCCAAACTCTGTCTCCCTTGCCATGTCATTTCATTGTTTGTGGATGACTATCTAATGCCTCTCAGTGGAAACAGAGAGTGATGTCCCTCAGAGGACATTCAGCAATGTCTAGAGACATTCTTGATTCTACAAGCTGAGGGAGGAAGATACTACTGACACTTCATGGGTAGATGCCCAAAGTGCTGATTAATGTCACATCAAATCCAGGCCAGCTTCCCTCTCACCCCCGCACTGAAAGGTTATCAATTCCAAAATGTCATCAGTACCACAGATAAGAAACCTGCTCCAAAGCAAAGGCAGAGAAACTTCTAAAATTGTGGAAAACCCTTGGGAGATTCCCAAATAGAGAAGTGGGTGGGTGACAAGTACTGGGGGAAAGGTTGCATGTAGTCAAGCCTTGAAATATATGGAACTTGTTTTATTTTATTTTATTTTTGTGGGAGACAGCCCATACCATGGAAATACTGCTAGTGGAGTTCTGAATTCTTTTAGAGTACCTGTAGAACTTATAAAAAGAAAACTTTGATTTTTTAGGAAGACAGATCATAGGTGACAGTTAAACATCCAGGTAAAGATAATTTGGCATGTCTACTTTAAAATGTTAGGTTTTCAGGGCTTGATAATTATGATCTTGGTTATTTTAGCAAAAGAATATCAGGTAGTCTTTTAACCTGAATTAATGTTGGAATTTTAAATGACTGAGTTGTCTAATGCATTTTAGTACTTAATGTCACCTTGAGCCCAATCTCTGTGTGTCCTCAGTATCTCTAGAGGAGTGGGTAGCTATGAAACCCTGTTTTACAAGAATTTGATACTTGGTCAGATCATCATTAGGGGAGTTTTTGAAGGTTCCTGGATTCTGTGAACTAAGATTTTCTGGGCAAAAAGGATTCCCTCTAAAAAACACGGTGCTACCCAGAGATTCACGTGGAGCTCTTGAAGGCCAGCTCCTGTTGTCCCCTGTCAATGTGGTGGTCTGTAAATACTTTGCAGGCAGAGCCAGCTTCATGGCTCTGAAATGTGAGCAAGGCTGAGCTCTCAGAAGGGCCCTCTGCCTGGTGTAATGCTCTGCTGTTGCCGTCTTACAATTCATTATTTTTGAACAAGGATACATTTTCCTTTTGCACTGTTTTTGGTTGTTGTTAGGTGTGCTAGAGTCAGTACTGACTCATAACTGTGCAATGCACAGCACAGCGGAACTCCGCCCAGTTCTGGGCCTCCCTCACAGTTGTCGCTGTGTTCCAGGCATTGTTGCAGCCACTTGTGTCGGTCCCTGTCATTGGGGGGCTCTCTCTTTTATGCTGAGCTTCTGCTTCACCATACATGATGCCCTTAGCCAAGGATGGTTCCTCTTAATGACATGTCCAAAGAGGAAGAGGAAGATGTACGTAAGAGGAAGTCTTGCCATACCTTGCTTCTAAGAACCATTCTAGTGGTACTTCTTTCAAGACAGATCTGTTCCTTCTTCTGGAAGTCCAGAGTATATTCAGTATTCTCTACCAATAGCATAATTGGAAAGTATCAGTTTTTCTTAGGTCTTTATACTCGACGGCACTTGGCTTGGCTTATTTATTGTCCAGCTTTTGCATGCATAGGAGGTGATTCAAAACACCATGCCTTGGGTCATATGTGTCTTACTCCTCAAAGTGACATCTTTGCTTTTTTTAACACTTTAAAGATTTGTGACAGATTTGAGTGATGTAGTATATTGTTTCATATCTTAAGTGCCGTTTTCATGGAAGTTGATCGTGAATCTGAGTAAGATGAAATCCTTGGCAACTCCATTTATCATGATGTTGCTTATTGGTCAGGTTGTGAGACAATTTGTTTTTTGTATGTTAATGTATAATCCTGTCATGGTTGGAACTGTGTCCCCCCAAAAATGTGTGCAGCCACGTGGCTGGGATATAATTCCCAGTATCTTGGGACTGTCCTCCATTGTGTGGTTTTGCTAACCTGTGTGTTAAAGGATTAGGGTGGGGCTATGAATTCCTGCTGTGGGGGGAGTTTCCCTGGAGTATGGCTTGCCCCACCCTTAATGCTTTTAGCTTGCAAGGAATAAAAGGAAGAAGAAACAAAGGACAACTTGAGAACCTCGCTACCATCAAGCAAGGGAGCAGAGCGCGTCCTTCAGACCAGAGGTTCTTGCGTTAAGACACTCCCTGGACAATGACTGATGCAATACCAGACTTTCCTCCAGAGCCGTCAAGGGGAAAGTCTTTCCCTGGAGCGGACACCCTGAATATGGACTTGCAACCTACCGGACTGTGTAAGAATAAATCTTTCTTTGTTAAAGCCATCCACTCTGTGGTATTTCTGTTAGAGCAGCCTAGCTGACTAAAACAAATCCTTATTCAAGACTGTAGTTTTTGAGCTTCATTAGTTGATGTTTCAAGTTGTCTTCAGTTTCAACAGGGAAGGCTGTGTCATCTGTGTATTGTTGGTTGTTAGTGATTCTTACTCCAGTCCTGATGCTGCATTCTTCTTATAATCCAACTTCTGGGTTCACTTGCTCAGTGTACAGATTGAATAAGTGTGGTGAAAGGATACAACACTGATGCATATCTTTTCTGACACTAAATTACTCAGGATCCTGTTGTTCTGTTTGAATGACTGCCTCTTGGTCTATGTACAGGTTCTGCATGAGTACAATTAAGTGTTATGGATTCCATAATTGTATAATTAATAGAAACAACAACAACAAGTATCCAGTCAGTTCTGACTCAGCAGTGACTCTACAAGACAGAGTAGAACTATCCCCATTGATTTCTAAGACTGTAAATCTTTACAGATACAAATTGTCACCTTTATCTCTCCTGGAATGTCTAGTGGGTTCCAACTCCTGGTGGCTTGATTAGCAGCCAAGTGCTCTACCTGTGATGTTATGAGGACTTCTTTAGTCAATAAAACACATGCAAACATCTGTTGTCGTCATCTATGTTGCTAAAATACAAATACCACAAGTGGGTGCCTTTAACAAATAGAAATTTATTCTCTCACAATCTAGGAGAGAATTTAGGGTGTCAGCCCCAGGGGACAGCTTTCACTCTGTCTACCTTAGGGAAAGGTGCTTGTCAGCAATCTTCCTCTGGTCTAGGAGCTTCTCTGCACAGGGACCCCAGGTCCAAAGGATGAGCTGTTCTCCTGTCTCTTGTTTCTTGGTGGTATGAGGTTTCCCTGTCTCTCTGCTTACTTCTCTATTTTATATTTCAAAACAGATTGCCTTAATACAATCTAATCCTGCAGATTGAGTGCTGCCTCATTATCATAATTGCTGCTTATCAACTCATTAACATCATGGAAGTAGAATTTACATCATATAGAAAGGTCATATCAGGGGACAAAATGATGCACAGTCACACAATATTGAGAATCTTACATCAGCCAAATTGATATCTGTATCTATATCTATATCTATATCTATCTATCTATATATTTTCGGGGGAGGGACAGTTCAATCCATGACAGCATCTTTCTGGTATTCTCTACTTTGTACCGAGATCCAACTGACATCAGCTGTGATATCCCGTATTCCACACTGTCTTCTGAATCTCCTTGGAGTGTTGGCAGTTCCCTATTGATTTACTGCCATAATCATTTGTTAATTATCTTCAGCAAAAATTTACTTGCATATGGGATATTGTTCAATAGTTTCCACATTCTGTTGGGTCATTTTTTCTTTGGAATGCACACAAGTATTGATCTGTTCCAGTCAGTTGGCTGGGTAGCTGTCTCCCAAATTTCTTGGCATAGTCTTGGAATTTTGCAGTGGATCCCACAAATTGTGTTGCTTTTTGAGTCTGCATATTGTGCTTGTACATTGGTCAGGTTGAGGATTGGTAGGCTGAGGACACACAGTGCTCAGGCTCACAGTCTGATGTACTCCTAATAGATCAGAGCAAAGTCATTGTAATCTGCACAGATGAGTGGTTATTTATTTTCCTTTTTTTTTTTTTAGAAAGACAATAGAGATGAGTAGTCTAGATAGGAAAATAACCAGGCAAACACCTTTCGGGAGGGCAGAGGAGGCATCCTTGTACTCAGTGTTTGTCAGTATCTAAACTGATAAATCTGTTTCAGCCTCCTTATTAAAATTAGAATGAAAATGAAAAAGATGTTTTGCAGCTTTAAAAGATGTCAACTAGCCCACTCAGAGAGCACTAAGAATTTCTCTTTAAAGATATTTTCACTTTTTCCCATTGTATCTGATCTGCTTATGTAACACTGTTTGGCTGTGTATAACTTAAATCGAAGCAAAGTACTTGAAGCTTATCATATCCTTGTCTAGTTCTTTGCCAGTTACAGATTTGAGAGTGAATAACAGTGAAGATTTAAGAAATTGCCTTCATTTAATTGTGCTATACCAACAACAACAAAAACACAACAGTGCTGTCGAGTCAATTCCGACTCACAGTGACCCTGCAGGACAGAGCAGAACTGGTCTATGGCGTTTCCAAGGAGCGCATGATGGGTGCAACTGCCAACCTTCTGGTTAGCAGACAAGGTGCTTCTAACCACTATGCCAGCAGTTTCCAGCTGTGCTATATGAGGGTCTGTATATACATAAAGAGAGAATGGCACCTTTGCTTCTGCTGTATGTCTGTTCAGACCCTCATACAGCGTGATTGAGGGTCTATGTATATACAGCAGAAGTAAGGTGCCATTCCGTCTCTCTGTATTCTGCTGTATATATATACATATACAGACACTCATACAGCATAATTAAGGGTCCTGTTCTCTCTGTATATAGCAGACATAAGGTGCTGTTCTGTGTACTTGTTGGTGATTGGGATACTATCCCTATGGAACGAAGATGATGCCCAGTCAGCCTTAAAGGAGTGATCAGCAGCCTTGTAGAATGCGTGATGAGGAGGCTTCTCTGCAGAAGGGAAAGGCTGATGTGGCATATGTACCACTCTCATTCTGAGTGGAAACTGTTCACTTGAGTATAAATAGAGACCATGCAGCTTTTAGCTCCCACCATTTAGAAGCTGAAGCTCAGCATAGTAGAAATCGTGCTCATTTGTGCATTTCTCAGACTTGGAAGGGTTTCTTCGAAACTAGGCCTGTTCTTGGCTCTCCATTTATGTTATAGATTTGTCAGTAGCCTATCCATCTTTATCCTGAGCCATTTCCAGTATAACAGAGCAGACTGCCTGACCTCATCCCTCCCTAACAAGTAATGTGCATTGCTCTCTTCCACTGTCCATATAGATTCTAAAAATAATATTTCATATTCCTGGATGCTTTCACTATGGGTCGGAATTATGATGAGAAAGCGCTGGCAGGGGTAAATATTAGTTGAACTTTTAGGAGACTATTATGCTGCCATACATGCAACATTTTTGAGTTCTGTTGTAGACCTACAATGAAAATATGAAAAATATCTCTCTTTACCTAGTGTTTATTGTGTTTAAAATGCAATTCTGACTGCCTTTTATTTACGATCACAGTTGCCACTATGGGCACTGTTCAGATCTTCTACTGCTGTGTTGCAAATTACCTAGTACTTACTGGCATCAGACACCAGCCATTGTCTTATGTTCACAGAATTCATGTTCAGGAATTCAGTTAGGGATTTTTAGAATGGGATTCTGTTTCTGTTCCACAAGGCTGGTTTCTAATCTGGGGAGAAGTGAATGACCTGGGCTAAGTGGATCCCCTGGGGCTGAAAAAGTGGGGACTGCAATATACAGACTCCTAGGAGGAATCCTTGTTGCGTAGTGGTTAAACGCTCTGATGCGAGCTCACCAGCCATTCAACAGAGAAAGACATGGCAGTCTGCTTCCGTCAAGTCTTACAGCCTTGAAAACCGTCTGGGCCGTTTACACTCAGTCCCATAGGGTTGCTATGAGTTGGAATCAACTCAGTGGCAGTGGGGCTTTTTGTTTGTTTTGTTTTAGGATGTCTTGCCCAATCACATGTGGAGTGGCTCAGCTGAGATGATGGGATTGTTGGGTGCAGTGGGATCATCAACCAGAACACCGACACACAACTTATCGATGTGGCTTGGACTGTCCTCAGAAGATGCCCTGAACAGGGGCATCCTGATGTCAACCTGAAGTGTAGAACCTCACTTGTGCTATACTTTACAGGTCACTGTAGTCACAGGACTTCCCGGCTTCAGGAGGAGGATGTCACCTCACCTCTGCAGGGGAGGTATGGCAAAGAATTTGCGGCCTTTTTTCAAAGACCCCTTAGATAGCCACCAGTTCCCATTGTAGAACTGAGAAAGTGGAGACCAAGGGAGGTTGAATAATTTGACCAAGTTCACAGAACAAGTAAATGGCAAAGTCAGGATCAGGTTCAAAAAGTTTTTGCCTTCTGAAGGGTTGTATCAAATGGTAATAGTTGCTGTTGCTGCAGCTCCTGTCATGTTAGCTCTGGCTCATGGTGACTCTGTGTATAGCAGAACGACACATTGCTCAGTTCTGGGTCATCATCAGCGTCGCTGGTATTGCTAAAGTCTGTTGTTGTGGCTGCTGTGTTATTTTGAGTGCCTTTGAGCCTCGGGGATTTCCATCCCCATATCGGACAGTGCTCTGTTCTGATCTGTCGGGTTTTCACTGACTGACTTCCAGAAGTAGGTCACTAGGTTGTTCTTTAGTAGTCTGGAAGCTCTGGTGACCTTGTTGGTTTTTGAAATACTGGTGGCCTGGCTTCCAGCATCCTAGCAACATGCATGTCACCAATGGTGCAACAAACCCTACAACAGGTGGGTGGTGGTGCATCAGATCAGAGAGGCTTCATTGCTACTTGTCTGATCTTTACTCTCTCTCTCTGTGTGTGTGTGTGTGTGTGTATGTCCAAGTGTGTCTCATTTCCTTTTCCCTCTGTAGTTGCCTATGAAAGGCAAGGACCACACTTGCTTTTTCCCCTGTAACTCAAAATCCTCATGGCCTGCCTGGTACAGATTAAGGGCTCAGTAAATATTTGTTCAATCTCATCAAGCTTGAAGAAAGTTTAGCTTTTCTTCCATTAGACCTGTCTGTGTGGTCCTGTGCAGGACTGGTCATTATATCCCCTATGGGTGACTGGTGTGTGTTTGCTGAATTTCTCTCATATTAGCAATGGAAATGATTGAGTAGAATAACCCGCATTAGGTTGTCTATGGGATTTCCCTGTTGCTGATATGCATAGACTCCACAGATGACAAAATGTGTGTAGTTAAAGAATCATCACATCAACTTGACTGAGGGCTTCCAGTGTTATCACTTTCCTTGTAGACTTACAGCAATGTTATGTACTTTGATTTGTAGCAGTTCACATGCATTTTGTGAATATGTTTGCATAAATACAATTTACAGTGACCTTGGTTTGACGCACACACTTGAACATATGTGAGCTCTGCCATTCAAATTTTCATATTAGAAAATTGAGACAATATTGTTATGCAAACATCATTAAATAATGGAAAACAAGTCAAAATAAGTGTCATTTGTGTGCTTTCCAAGAAATAACACTGTCTGGTTCCCAAAACATCTCTAAGATATCTTTTCATTCACATGCAGATTTTGGAGAGCTCGTATTTTTCACTGGTAAAATTATCGGTGTAATTCATGTGGGGCTTAGTTGTCATTAGAAAAACTGGTTCACATAGTTTTAAAAACCGGTTTAAGATTGTTTTCTGTTTAGCTGCTATCTATGTGTGCTTTCTTCTCTCTAGCACCTCCACTTGCCTTTGTAGACTTAGTATTAGGAAAAAATATTTCTAATTTTTAAAGTAGTTGAAAATTATTATTTTTTGTCTAAGCAGACAGCTTGATGTATTAATTGTTGTAAAACACATTGTTAAGAAAGGAAATTGAAAATACAGCTGCATTTTTATGGTCCAAGATTACTGAATGAAATCATCAGTGAAGTTGTTCTTCCCACTGTCCAGAAATTTAAAATCAGACAGAAAAGATAGGATAAATGAACATGTATATGTGTAAACTGTGCACACATGTATCTGTAGTTGAATAAACGGCATATTGATATATACTACCAATATATTGAGACAGAGAAAGTTCTGAAAAAATAACTGATAAATTAAGCCTAATGATAATTAAAACCATAGGATTTCTAAGATAGCCATTGTTTCTTCTGGGAGTGTTGTGGTTGGCTGGAGAGGAGAGTATAAATTCAAGAGTGAGAGAGATTAAATCAGAATAAGAGAATTAATTGTTAGAACAGTTCTAGAAAATTCCTTAAAAACTTCAGAAACCTTCCGTCATCGATAGGAAATGAAAGGTGCTTACAACTTGCTTTCTGTTTGCGTAATTGAGCATGCCTTTCTCACAATTAGGAACCCTGGTGGTTTACTGGTTAAGTGCTGACTGCTAACCAAGTGGTCAGCAGTTCAAATCCACTAAGCATTTCTTGGAATCTCTAAAGGGCAATTCTACTCTGACCTAATAGGATCCCTGTGAATTGGAATCAACTTCATGGCAGTGGATTTGGTTCATTTTTTTCTTCTGGTAGTTACATGCCTTCCAGGCATCTGGAGCCCTGATGGTGCTGTGGTTAAGAGCTTGGGTGGTAACCAAAAGGTTAGCAGTTCAAATCTACCAGCTGCTCTTTGGAAACCCTGTGGGACACGTCTCTTTCCTATGGGGTCATCATGGGTAGGAACTGCAACTGGTTGGGGTCAGATAATTGAGATACTAGCATCAAACTTGCCTTCATGAGTTACAAGATTTTGCATCACTGTAGTTAGCTTTGTAACAAAATTGTAGGATTTGGAGCAAGAAGAAATATCCATCTTTGACCTACAACAGTGTTGTTTTCCAGTATGTTCCTCACTGTCCATCCTCCTTTCTTTTTTTTTGATAAATAGTCCTTTATGCTTTTTTGAGTACCACTGATAATCATTTCATGAAGGCTTCTTGGTGTTGAGTACTGTGTTTTTAATACTCAAGAAAAATCATTTGGGCTGTGGCAGGCAGCATGCTTGGGAGTGGACAGAGGCCAGCAAAAGGACACAGAGAGTCCTCCTTTATGAAAACTGAGGGCTAAAAAATAACTTTATTAGCCATAGAAAGGCATTGATCCAATTGAGAGAGATTCCAAAGAGATCTGAAAAGAAATATATTTCTTCTTGTGTGACCCATTAAAACAATTGAAAGGAAATGCTCAAATAACTATGTTCATTTAAAGCTTCCCTCATTACACAGCATTTTATGAACCTGATCCAAATAGCTAGCTATGTCCAGATCCCCTGACCAAGTGGCATGTGTCTCGAAGAAAAGGTAGTGTTAGGGTGACTTCTTGGCTGTGCCAGTGTCACTGATACTGGTTGAGAGTGAGAATAGTCCCTTCCTAAGGAGTTCAGATAAGCTGTGGCACTTAATCTAAACGGCTTTGCAGATGTCCCTGGAAATGATCCACAGTGATTATGACTTGACTCAAGTGGTTCCTTATGTCAGCTTTAATCCTGACTTCTTCCCCGGTAGGGCTGACTGGAGAAGTTGATCATCCTGTCTGTTAAGTCAGGTGGGGCTTAAATTTTTTCTGTAAAGACTAAAAGGCAAATTACTACCATCTACCCACTTTTCATTAACTCTAGTCGCTGTGCAATTGTGCATCTATCTGTTGTCTCTTCGAGTAAGTTGTTACATCTGCGACTGACTTGGCATTTAAAATTAAATGCTTGAAACAGGTGGCTTCACGGTGCCAATGAAAGAGGGTGGAAGAGGCAGTGGGCTCTCGGCTTTCATTTTCTTCTGCCTCTGCTCTTCTGTTGTTGAGAAGCCACATAGCTGAGTCATATTGCACTGCCACTAAACATTTGGGCTCCCACTGAGTTACATGGACTTAGCTGTCATGAAGCCAGTGGCATGCCTATCTTGGAAAGGCAGAGATCACAGCTGGATAAACCCCTGCACACTTAGTCACATGGTTGGAATGTTCAAGCCAGAGTGATGGCAAAATGCATCAATGTATAAATCCCGCCTCTCTTCACTGCGACAACTCTTTCATCAAAAATCTCACATCAAAGGTAACCTGAGTGTGAAGGGAAAAAAAGAAGTATAAGTTTGCTGAAGTCACCCCATTTATTATTTCAGCTTGACCTCAAACCTGAACCTTGCGGTTTCCTTGAACACAGCATATGATTGTTTTACTTTGCCCTTGTGTGAGAATTCATAGGATGGAAATAGTTTCCATCCACTTCAATATCGTTTCCTCATTTTGTTGGCAAGTGTAATGCAAATAATGACAACTAAGAAATAATAGGGGATTTATAGAATGAAAATTGTTTTCTGTCCACTTGGACATCATTTCGTCATTTTCTTGGCAAGTCTGATTCATGTAGAGACAACTAAGAAACAACAGGGCAAGACACTTTGGATATGGACTGTGCCAGGGTCGCTGTTGTTCTAGCACAGATTGTAGAGGTCACAGCTGCAACTGAAACTTAGGAGATGCAGTGATTGATGTGATGTTTATCCAGCAGGGCACATGCTAGGCCAAGTTGTACTGCAGATAAACTAAAAAATGTTAACACTATCTCCAAAAAAAGCCCTGCAAAATAATACCTGCATAGAATGCTTTGATTATAGTATGAGTACTAGCTGTCTCTTTTGAATATTCGTGTGAGGTATGAAATACCTGCATTTGTAAAATTTCAAAAATAGTGAATTCTATATATGAATAGTCTGTGAACTCAGTCATATTTAAGGAGCATTAAGCACACTTTTGGAAACCCTGGTGATGTAGTTGTTAAGTACTAGGCCTGCTAACCTAAAGATCAGCAGTTCAAATCCTCCAGGCACTCCTTGGAAACTCTATGGGGCAGTTCTGTTCTGACTTCTAGGGTCATTAATGAGTCAGATCCGGCTCCACAACGTCAGCGGTAAGCACACTTTTAGAAATCCTGGTGGCAAGTGGTTAAGTACTAGGCCTGCTAACCAAAAGGTCAGCAGTTCAGATCTGACAGGCACTCCTCGGAAACTCTATGGGAAAGTTCTGCTCTGAAATTTCTATGACTCTGAAAGGTCGCTATGAACTGGAATTGACTCCATGGCAGTGAGTTTGAGTTTAAGCACACTCTTGAAAACTGTGCTATTTCAGACTTATCAATTGCACGTTGAAAGATGATGTGCCCAGAAAGGACATTAAATATTGATCATTCAGAGCCTCTCTTTTTAGATTTGATGACCCTGATTCAAAGTCATTAAGAATTTTACTTGGATTGGAATATTTGATAAATGGCAAGAGACATTATACTGATGATGAGCATATACTTGGTATGTCATAATTCATGTCTCTTCTTTTGGTAGTTGACACATATATGTGTGTGTATATATATGTGTGTTAAATTTAACATTCAGTTGTCTGGTATCACTTTGCTTACAAGTTTAGTAAGGCTTATCACTTGAAACTCCCTGAAGACTAACAACTTTGAAAGAAATGGCTTCACAGATCTAGGGCTGTTAAAATAAAGTGACATGTTACAGCAAGCTGCAGCTCTTGCCACCCTAGAGCAAAAGTTTAATAATAGCTAATTTACTTTTTTCCTTTCAGAGGGTTCTTGCAGAAAGTTCTAGCACTTTTTAAACTGGATTCTGTAGGATCTCATTGGCTTCAAGGGAAAATAGATTATCTCAAGAGATTTTTTTAGTAACTTTCTTAGTGTAATGCAGTCCACATAGATACTGACTGCACTGAAAAGTTGGTTGGTCTCAAGTGTTGTGAAGTGTGATTCATTTTTATCAGATGTATATAATGGATGGGTTTCCCAGGTGCTCTGGTCAGCATCCTAAGCTCATCTGCCAGATTTTCATCTGCTTGTTGAATGCCCTGTTTGATGGAGTGTCCACTCCAAACTTTACACTTCACATCACTCAACGTTTCCTTTTGTACCCAAACCCAGCTCTCCGTCCTATGCCCCCTTTCTAAACACTACATCGTTTCGCCTGGCTCAGCAGTTGAAAGGTGCTTTCCCCACTTCCGTTTCAGACATACTCAATTTAGCTATTGAGTTTAGCCAGCTCTTGCCTTTCAAGAACTCTTAATTCTTTTGCCTTTGTTTTGATATTCTCCCACTTGGTCCTACTTGACTAGTGGCGTGTCAGCTACCATAGTAGTAAGTGAATTTCTCTCCCCATTTCTGACTTTATGTCTCTCTCATAAACAGTGTTTAACATCTTACTCCTTTGCTCAAAAATCTTTAGTGGCTTCTCAGTTGTATAGTATATTCCAATAAATTTTCTGTGCGGTATTTTAGGGCTATATAACTTTTTCCATTTAATATCGAGATAGACAAGCCCAAACTTGGACAACTCACTGTTTCTGCCTTTAAAACATCTAGACTTTTTGACTTGAGTCACTCCACGTACTAACCTATAGCATGATCATAGGTCTGAATACACTGGCAAATGTCTGTGTTAAGTGAATAATTATTGCCTCTGATGGGTGATCTTGGCTAGAGGAAGGTCACTTAAAGTGATTACCACTTTTGAATTAGAATGGAATTTTGGCAGAATGATAAGCAGCTGCGTGGGGGGTAACTTCAAGATCAGGCTTGGATGTTGTAGGTATGCAGAGTTGTCTGATGGCTTGATAGACTGAAAGCTTCTTGATTATGACACAGGGTAATATTATAGGCATAGGTTCATTCAATGAAGAGACACAAACCACAGATACTCATACAGGGATTGATAAAAATGTGTTAGAACACTACTTTTACTGTAGTTTTTCACAGTATATTTAGCTATGCACACTGTTAATGTATAATAACACATTAGAATGTATCATGTAATAGGAGATGCCGGTGGTGTAGTGGTTAGGTGCTATGACTGCAGAGCAAAGGGTCAGCAGTTCAGGTCCACCAGGCTGTCCTTGGAAATTCTGTGGGACAGTTCCGCTCTGTCCTATATGGTTGCTGTGAGTCAGAACAACTCAATAACATTGTTTTGTTTTATTTTTTTAATTATCTAATGACATTAAATTTGTTATATTATAATATAAATATATGGTTTACAACATACTGCTTCTAGTTTTTCAGACTTTTGGGCTACTCTGTGAATGTTCTTTCTCTTGCAAGACAAGTATCAAACCGAACCGAACTGAACCGAACTGAATCAAACCAAAATCAAATCCATTGCCATCGAGTTGATTCTGACTCATAGCTACTCTATAGGACAGAGTAGTACTGCCCGATAGAGTTTCTAAGAAAAGTCTGGTAGATTTGATCTGCTGACTTTTTTTTTGGTTAGCAGCTGTACTACTTAGCCACTGCTTACATTTCTTCATTCTTCTCAAAAGCAGTTTCTTCTATGAAAACTTCTGTGGTTACAACAGTCTGGGTTAACCCTCTGAACTTTGCAGAAATTACTGTCTTTGCTTGTGGTGGTGCTGAGGCCATGTAACTGATTAGGAGTGTCCTGATTTGGGTTTCTGAGGAGAAGGAGCTAGGATGTTCGGTTTCCCTATGGGTAGCAAACTGAAGCACCCATCCTTTTTGGTAACAAATGACAGAGAAGTTTATTAAGGAAAAGTATGTTCCAAAGAGGTAACCGGTTAGTCTCCCTGAGTGGAAAAAGACCCAGCATAGATTTTGGGGGTGCTTTTTATTGGCAAACACAGGGGGTGATGTCATAAATGGGAAGCAGAGGTAGTACCTTGGCTTTGGATTGGGGTCGCCATGAGTCGGATCCAACTCGAGGGCACTTGGCTGGCTTGAGGCTACTGTAGGCACTTCACAGTTACCAGAAGGAATTATTATATTTGCATCACAACTGCCAGGAAGAACTTATATTTGCATCACAAACTGCCAGGGAGACCTGTTGGTCTGTGGCAGATCAGGTTCCCTTGGTAACCTTTTCAATACCGTTTGTGTTCTCCATTGATTTTGTTGTGGGCAGGCACTCAGCTATGGACCATAGGTGGCATAGTGCTGTTTTGGTGAGTCCCGATATCCTGTGTAGAGCTAAAACAATTAGAGGCCATAGAGCTAGAAAGCCACTGCCTGTGTCCTCTGCTACCTCTTCACACCTAGGGAAGATAGGGCTGGTGGAGACTACTTGATTATCTGTCCCTGTATCAGGACAATCACTGAACAAATGTTAACCCCTCCCCACAACACAGTTCATTTTGTTGCTGAACCAAAGCAAGCTTGTTCCTGTGGCTGCAGCCAAACCCAAGAGATGGGGGAGAAGTTTCAAGAAAGCTTCATTAACGGATAAGGATTGCAAATCTGGGGAACAGTGAGAATGGTTCCTCCAAGACTGTTCTGCTTGTGTTACAATTCCAGGAGGTTTAATTGCCAGATTATAAAGAGTTTGCATGAGAAAGAACAGGGAGTCACAAGATTCCGTTACATCTTATCAAAGAATGTAAATTACCCAAAATATCATCACCTCCCGGAAGTTTCTGAAATAACCAATTTACTACCCTGGAGACAGGGAAAGGAATGCAAGTCTGTTGATCTGGTTTAGCAGTCTAGTGACCTTTATCCACTAACAATATGAGTATTAATCATGAACTTTTTTGGGAGATTTGCCCTCTTGTGGGTTTTAAGGAATTACTTTTAAAATGTATAATTATTTATTCTTCTGTGTTTTTACCTTACTTCCTTAAGTACATCTTAAGAATCTTGGGAGTTACATAACCAATTTTAGTTTGCTTTGAGTTGCTCAGATTTCGTCAAACAACGTCTCACATAATTGCCTGTAATTTTTTATTTGTTTGGGTTTAGCAAAAATGTCAACCAGTTCTGGAGGAAATGGAGTGAACTTCAAATTGCGTACATAGGCAATAATAGCACTTAAGGTTATTTTTAGGGTTCTGAGTTATTTCATGCATCTCCACACTGAGAACATTGATTTACTTAGGCTGACAGAGACACAGAGAGAAGGACCTTGACTTTGTTAAACTTCAGTTTGTTTCCTCATCTGTAAAGTAGGCATACTAGGCAGATTTTATCTTAGGTTAAATAAAATACTGTTTATGAAGCACCTAAAATACACTTGCCATAGCAACTACCCAGTTAAGTATTAATTGTCCTTTCCCTAGCAATAAGACTTTGAATGGGTTCTCTCTTGTTTCAAGCAGTATGTAACACAACTGTTGGTACGGTGACATCTAAAAAAAGTGTTAATTAGATGCACATACATAGAGCTACTCAATGGAAAAAAAGTTCTTAAAAATTTCATTCTGGCTTTAAAAGAGAGACCCTGTGAATGGAAATGATACTATACATTCCTCCCTTGTCCCCCCTTTTTTTAGATCAGCTTTGTGTGAGTTTCTTATGTTCCAGAAAGAATTTTTAATCCCTGAGGAAACCATCTTACAGTGATACAAATGTAGAGTTTACCCTTGGGTATACCCAGGAATATAGATCAACAGCTTTTCTGGAATGTCATTTCAACAAATTAACACTGACTTACAGCATTAGCTTAGCCAAGCTCTCAGCATCTTGGGATGTATTTTCCATTGCATACTTTTTAAAAGGAAAAAATAGCCTATATTTTTTCTCTTTATCCATGCCATGAATTTACAGTCCTGAGGGTTGGAAACCCCTGTGGTGTAGTGGTTAAGAGCTATGGTGGCTGGTCAAAAAATCGGCAGTTCAGATCTACCAGGTCCTCCTGGAAACTCGTCTACGCTGTCTTCCCTATAGGGTTGTTATGAGTCAGAAATGACTATAGGACAACAAGTTTTTTAATTGAGGGTTATGGTTGTGAGAGGGAAAATGAGTGCATTTGTGTTTGTTTAATTATGTCCCTATGATAAATACAGTATACCAGAACATAATATCTAGACCACAAACTTTTGTCATGCCATGGTCCTTCATTTCTACAAAGTCCTTTATGTTTCGTTGTCCCTCTTCAGTGCACCTATTTATAGTTACTGTTTTCAAGGCTTCAACATATATACACACATACATGTATATATGTATATATACATATATGTACACATGCATATGTATACATATATACATGTATGTGTGTATACACACATGTGTATATATATGTGTATATACATGTGTGTATGAGTATGAAGGGGCTTCTTAACAGTGAGAGACAATCACCACTCATCTAGGGTTGGTCTGGGACTTTTCACTGGCTCTAATTTGCTAAGTCACGGCAAGTGTTTACCCTTGGTCGTATCTTAACTTGAATCGGTACCCTCAATATTGGTATCTGTTATTTCTATAAAGCCTGTCATTGCCTTTAAGACCACAAGCCAACTCAGATTTGACAGCTCTGTTGCTTCTATTACGATTCTGAATGTTAATTCAAAGGCTGTTAATTTCAAGGAGTTTCTTATGCTCTAAATTGTTTCTTCTTTTGCTGATAACTCACTTTTTACCTAGAGGGAGAAACGCGTTTGCACAAGGTTACAAGTTGGGCCATTTTGTGCTTATGTTTTTTTTGGGGGCGGGGGGTTTCACTTTTGCTTTGTTAATTTTTTTTTATTTAATATCACTGAGTGAAAATGTACATTCCTGTATAGATTTACATGCCCACCTATATGCAGCTTCCACTGCTCTCCCTGTCCGGTGACAGCACACTGTTCCTCTCTGCTCCATACATGTCTCATCCTCCCAACAGTCTCCTTTCCCCCCCTCTCCACCCACTCTCCTTCCTCCAGCCAGAGGTCAGCAGGGTGATTGGCGATGTAGAGTGACCATATAGTGGATGCACTTTACGGTTCTGTGCTTGTCTGTTTTTATGTGTATTCAAGTAACGGGATCCCATGATGCTTATTTTCTGAAATGAAAAGACTCATGTTTCTCTTTCAGTAGAAGGGATCAACCCAAGTCATTTAGGCTATTTTACTACACAATATTTACTGATTACATGCCCTACTCTGCACACTCAGTCTCCTTATAATGTATTTTAAAAACACACTCACACATCATGCAACAAAGCTTTCTGTCAGAGTTAATGCAGTGATTTCCCGGCTTTGTTGTTAACGCACAATGCCTCCGATGCAAGTAATAGATGTGAATTTTTTATGTGTAGATTTTGCCTACAGCACTTATTACTATCATCTTCCAATAGTTATTTTCTATTTCCCTCCTTCTTTCTGTATTACTTTATTTAGAATTTTTCTTTGAGGTAGAATTACATCTTATCTTGCATTTATTTATTAATCCAATCATTTATTAATATGGACTCATTTATTTACTACATTCTTTGGGGGTACAGTAAAATGCTATCATTATTTTGATGCTCAAAATTTTCTAAATATTATCATGGGGCATTTTTCAAGTTGTCTGCATGTCATTTTAACATACATTTTTTTTCAAATAATTCTTGTTATTGAGAATATACACAACAGAACATAAACCAATCCAGTGGATTCTGCCCATGCACTTCAGTGGCACTGATTACATTCTTTAAGTTGCATAACCGTTCTCTCCCTCTTTTTCCAAGTTTTTCCTCTCCCATTAATATAAGCTTACTGTCTTCTGAGTTTCTTTCTACATGGGATTTTTAGCTATGTTTTGATAATTGAAAGCAGCCTCTTAAGTACAGTTTTGGTTTCTACCCTAAGTTAAAATTCATCCCATAGTGAGACCTGTAAACAATGTGCTACTTTCTTAAAATGTGTACTTAAGACAGCATGCCCTCCTATAGGTTCTAAATAGTTTAATCAGTCACTTGCCAATGAGTATTACTGTGCTAAAATGTGAGAATAAGTACTAAATATTATCTTCAGGATATTTGAGAGGTAGATGTACTTTGCCAATTGGATTACAAATGATTGATGTGCCTTTCAGAGTGTATATTAATAAGTGACTTGTTTTTCCTTACAGGAAAAAAGTTTTCTTAAGGATGTGTTACTTAGTTTAGCTACAACTAAATTAGAATAAAGAAAATATTCTTACTTTTCCTTCAGTAAAGAATAGACCTGAAATGTAAAATCCTGTCTCTAATCAGAACAAGGTGAATTAATTAAGGGCCCAAAAGCTGGTGGTTTAGGAATAATCCAAAAACCCATAGCATGGAAAATGTAAATGTCTACAAGTGTCTTTTCATAAGAACCCAGAAAATAAAATGTGTTCATGATTCAGAAACCGAGTCAGAGAATAGACCAGGACCAACACCTCATCAACAGTACAAAAGAAAAGACCATGTAAGGGTAAATAAAAAGGCTGAAAATGTGGACTAGGCTAAGATAGAAGTCAAGAAAACTTTGGAATGAAATACAGATTGGAAGATGAGAAATGAGGTGAGAAGAGAATGAGGGAGGATGAGTTCTTGGGGACAGTGTCCTGGAAGGATTAGACTATTGATGATCATCAAAGCCCTTCCAGGTTCCCCACCCTACTTGATCTTCCGTCACTCTTAATGTTGAGTTTGGTTTTCTGAGAGTAGCATTTGGGACTTATTTTGGGGCAAGGAAAGAAAAGATCCCAGAACAGTTAGGTGAGTTGAGTTTCTTAGAATTCAGTACTCAACTAGAAAACCACAACCATTGTTGCTGAGACAGAATAAGAACAGTTTATTCATTCCTCAAGGATGTAGTGAAAATTTATAACTTACAAGTTCTTTGGGTACTCAGGATTAAAAAAATTCATTAATTCACTCAACTGAACAGATATTCACAGAGTGCTTAAAGCATGCATGGGTTTGTGATAGGCATTTATAGTTCAACAGAAATAATATATGTAGATAATCAAATTACTTTGAAATACAGCAATAGAAGCATGTATTAGGTATGGAGGTATTACAGACAAGAGAGACATTAGGTCTATGGAGGTAAAGGAAGTGGGACTAGGTTAAGGAAGATTTTTAAGTTGAGATCTGACTCGAAGGCACTTGACTTTGGCTTTTAAGTTGAGATGTGCTGTTTCTAAGAGTAGCTTGATAGAAGCCTTTCACTGTAGGCTCACAGTCTGGAGCCAGAGAGGTAACATAGCACTTATTATTTGTGTATAGTGCAATAGGGATCCTTAGGAGCTAAATGGCAACATGGGTGGGTGGATGGGTGGATGGGTTGCATGGGTGGATGGGTGGATGGGTGGATGGGTGGGTGGGAGGATGGGTGGGAGGATGGGTGGGAGGATGGGTGGGAGGATGGGTAGGTGGGAGAATGGATCGACATACAAATGGACAGAAGAAAGAAAGAAAAGAAGAGGAGTAGAGACTGAAAAGATAAACCTCACAATTAAAGGTGATTGGCTCTCAATTATTGGCTTTTAGAAGATTTTAGTTTTTATTTTCCTGTTTTTCCCTATTTTTTTTACTAATGTGTATGTTAGGGTTGAAAAAGTATTAAAAGTAATTTCCTTAATGTTGTGCTAAAAGGAGCAGGAAAAGACAGCAGAAACTTTTAAGAATAGCAAAGTAAAACAGACTTCTAGTTTTTAGGATGAGAAAGATTGAAAATATCTACAGGCTAACAGCAAGAATGCAGTTGTCATGGTAGTATTTCTTTAAAGAAGTATGTACACACATGTACAGGAACTGCAGAGCTTGATGCCACAGCTGTGTGTCTGCACTCTGCTAAAATGCCAGCCCTCAAACTCGTTTTCATGATGAGGGAGATTATAGAAGGAACATTTTAAATCTACTGAAATGCTCACTTAATAGGTTAAAGAGCATAATTTTAGAGAGTGAAAAGGATAGAAATGAAGAAATCTGATTTAAAAACCTCTGTTAAAATTCTTCTTTAAAGGCTAGAGTCAGCTGAGGAAATTAAAAGGTAAAAATGTTTCCAGTTTCATGTTTAGAGAGCATGAACTCTGGGAAACAAGCTAGGTAGCATTCTGCATATCACTTGGTACATTTGGAAAGTCATGAAGTGTACTTTAAAGCAGACATTATTCAGTCACCAGGCAGGGAGGGCGGAGGGAACTGTAGATAGGCAGGCACACAAATTTAACTTAGTTGTATACTACTTTCACTCAATCACAAATAAACAAATAAATAACAAAAAAAACCCATTATTATTTATCATTAGTTTTTTCTTGGGTCAGTTTACATTGTACCACTTGCTTCTCTGAATGCATATTTTGTAAATACACTGTCTACATCTTTGAGCAGAATAAAATTATCTTGAAGTATTCTTCAAATAGGCTATCAGTTTGTGAGTCTGCAAGGAGAAACTATGGAGTAAAAAACTCAGGCTGTTTTCTCTTGATGCATTCCTTTAGTAGAGATAATAATTGTTTTTAGTTTGCTTGTTTATATATTTTTTCTCTAAGTACATGTGAAGTGATATTACTAAGCTGTTTAACTCAGATAAGATTAAAGACATGAAAGTATATGTAACATTGAATATGATAAACTGTGAAGTTAGGGGAAAATAAAGCTGATTCTAACAGAAAGAGTGAGCATCCCCTACTTATCTGTCATTATTGTGAATAGCAGCTGAACAGTGTAAGATTTGGTGCCAGAAAGTGAGCCCCCCAGGTTGGGAGGCACTCTGAAGATGCCTGGGAAAGAGCTGCCTCCTCAAAGTTGAGTCGACCTTAATGACGTGGATGGAGTAAGGCCTCCAGGATCTTTGTTTGCTGACGTGGCATGACTTAAAATGAGAAGACACAGCTACAACCATCCATTAAAAATTGAGACATGGAATGTACAAAGTATGAATCTAGAAAAATTGGGAATTGTCAAAAATGTAATGGAATGCATAAGAATAGACAACCTAGGCATTAGTGTGCTGAAATGGACCAGTTTGGGCCATTTTGAATCTGACATAGTCTACCAGGCTGGAAATGAAAACTTGAAGAGGAACGATGTTGCATTTATCATCAAAAAGAAAATTTCAAGATCTGTTCTGAAGTACAATGCTGTCAGTGATAGGACAATATCCATATGTCTACAAGGAAGGCAAGTTAATACGACTATTAGTCAGATTTACACAGCAACCATTAAGGCCAAAGATGAAAAAGTTGAAGATTTTTTTTACCAGTTTCTGCCGTCTGAAATTGATCAAACATGCAATCAGGATGCATTGGTAATTACTGGTGACTGGAATATGAAAGTTGGAAACAAAAAAGAAAGATCGGTAACTAGAAAATACACTTTGGTGATAGAAATAGTGTCAGAGATCTCATGAAAGGATTTGCAAGACTAAATGACTTGTTCATCCGTGAAGAGAGCAAAAGGTCATTAAAGAGACAGGAAAGAAAGAAAACACCAAATCTGAAGTCATAGCAGACTCTGAAACTTGCTCTGGAACATGGAGCAGCTAAAGCAAAAGGAAGGAATGGAGAAGTAAAAGATCTAAGCAGAAGATTTCAAAGAGTCACTTGAGAAGACAAAAGAAAGTGTTATAATAGCATGTGCAGAGTTGGAAATGGAAAACCAAAAGGGAAAAACACATTCTGCATTTCTCAAGCTGAAGGAACTGAAGAAAAAATTTAAGCCTTGAGTTGCAATAGTGAAGGATTCTACAGGGAAACTATTAAATGACTCAGGGAGCATCAAAAGAAGATGGAGGAAATATACTGAGTCATTATACCAGAAAGAACTAGTAGATGTTCAGCTATTTGAAGAGGTAGCATATGATCAGGAAACAATGGTACTGAAGGAAGAAGTCAAAGCTTCATTGAAAGCATTGGCAAAAAACAAGGGTCCAGGAATGGATGGAACATCAGCAGGGATATTTCAACAAACTGATGCAGTGCTGAAAGCGTTCATTCGTCTATGCCAAGAAATTCGGAGGACAGCTACCTGACCAGCTGACTGGAATAAAATAAAATATGGAAATTACCAAACAGCATCGTTGATATCACATGCAAGTAAAATTTTGCTCAAGATCATTCAAAAGTGACTACAACAGTATATTGACAAGGAACTTCCAGAAATTCAAGCTGGGTTCAGAATAGGTTGTGGAACCAGGGGTATCATTGCTGATGTCAGGTGGATCTTGGCTGAAAGCAAAGAATACCAGAAAGATGTTTATTTGTGTTTCATAGACTATACAAAAATATTTGACTGTGTGGATCATACTAAATATGGCTAACATTGTGGAGAATGGAAATTCCAGAACACCTAATTGTGCTCTTAAGGAATCTGTGTATGAATCAAGAGGCAGTCATGCAAACAGAGCAAGAGGACCATGCATGGTTTAAAGTCAGGAAAGGTATGTGTCAAGACTTTCACCATACCTTTTAAATCTGTATGCTGAGCAAATAATCTGAGAAGCTGGGATATATGAAGAATAACGAGGCATTAGGATGGGCGGACGACTCATTAACAACCTGCGTTACCCAGACGACACCACCATACTTGATGTAAATGAAGATTTGAGACACTTACTGATGAAGATCAAGGACCACAGCCTTCGGTATGGATTGCACCTCAACATCAAGAAAACAAAAATCCTCACAACTGGGCCAGTAAGCAACACTGTCATAAATGGATAAAAGACTGAAGTTGTCAAGGATTTCATTGTACTTGGGTCCACAATCAATGCCCATTGAAGCAGCAGTCAAGAAAACAAAAGGTGCATTGCATTGGGAAAATTTGCTGCAAAGGACCTCTTGAAAGCATTCAAAGGTAAGGATATCACCTTGAAGACTAGAATGCAGCTGACCTAAGCCATGGTATTTTTAATTGCATCATAAGCATCCGAAAGTTGGACCATGAACAGAGAAGACAAAAGAGGAATTGATGCCTTTGAACTGTGGTGTTGGAGAAGAATGTTGAGTGTACCATGGACCACGAGAAGATCAGGCACATCTGTTCCGGAAGAAGTACAACAAGAGTGTTCCTTGGAAGCGAAGATGACAAGACTGCGTCTTACATACTCTGGACCTGTTGTCAGGAAAGGTCAGTCCCTGGAGAAGGAATCATGCTTGGTAGAGTAGAGGGTCAGTGAAAAAGAGGAAGACTCTCGATGAGATGGATTGACACAGTGGCCACAACAATGGGCTTAAGCATAAAAATGATTGTGGACATGGTGCAAAACTAGGCAGTGTTTTTTTTTTTTTTAATTTTTATTTTTATTTAACATAACTGAGTGAAAATGTACATTCACATATAAATTTACATGCCCACCTATATGCATCTTCCACTGCTCTCCCTGTCCGGTGACTGCACACTATTCCTCTCTGCTCCATACCTGTCTCATCCTCCCAACAGCCTCCTTTCCCCTCCTCTCCATCCACTCCCCTTCCTCCAGCCAGAGGTCAGCAAGATGATATCCTGTAGATGTATAGAACCACAAAGCGCTTCCAATATATGGTCACTCTGCATTGCCAAGTCCAATCCATTCCTGTCCAAAGAGTGGACCTTTGTTATAATTTATGGGAAAGGGCAGCATCAGGGCCAGGGGCTGTGCTCTCAGAGGAAACCCAAAACCGCTGGACCATCAATTAAGGTCTTTTAGTGGAGATCTCATGATGCACCCCTTTTTATTCCTGTGTTTCTAGTGAGACTCCTCTCTGTGAGCTCCATCGTGGCTATCACTGGTGGTGACTGGGCACCATCTGGTTCTTCCGATCCCAAGTCGATGTAGGCACCCACTCTTGTGGGTCTCTCTGTCTTCTAGGTTGTCTTTACCGCATGTCATTTTGGTCCTCGGTGAGCATCCGTTCCTGCTGAGTTGGACCCATTTGCTGTGTCCTCGGATGGCAGCTTGGCAGCTTTTAAGACCCCAGACGCCACTCACCAATGTGGGGTGCAGAGAGCTCTCTTAGCAAAACACTAGTTGTGCCAATTGGCCAGGAATTTGCCTAAGAGCATGGTCCCCCGCCCCCTGCCCCAGCTACTCTATCCTTGCAGTATTAAGATCGAAGGAGTACTCAAGTTATGCTGAAGTCCACTTAATGTTGTTCTTGTTTCTAATGTGTGCTATCACCGCTTTCTCCCAACTAGATTTCTAGTAACTATCTAAACTAAACCCTCCCCCCCTCAACCTCCCTCCCTCCCCTCCCTGGCAGTTGTCAAAGAGTCTTTTCTTCTATACACAAGTCTGTTTTTGAGATCTTACCGTAGAGGTCTCATACAGTATTTGTCGTTTTGTCGCTGACTACTTTCACTCAACATAATGTCTTCCAGTTGAAACTAGGTTAGGAGATGTTTCCTGGAATCATCGCAATTCTTTATCATTGCGTAGTGCTCCATTGAGTATATGTACCAGAGTTTACCTATCCATGCTTCTATTGTTGGGCATCTGGGGTGATTCCATCTTTTTGCTATCGTGGACTGTGCTGCGATAAACATTCTGGTGCATGTGTCTGTTGGTGTGAAAGGCCTTGATTCTGTAGGATATATTCCAAGTAGTGGAATTACTGGGTTAAATGGTATGTCGATATCTATTTTTTTAAGGAAGCACCAGAATGCTTTCCAAAGAGGCTGGACCATTTTGCAACCCCACCAACAGTGTAGGAGGGTTCCACTTTCTCCACAGCCTCTCCAGCATTTGTTGTTTTGTGTTTTTTTCTGGATCATGGACAATCTTGTTGGGGTGAGATGGTATCTCATTGTTGTCTTGATTTGAATTTCTTTAATAACTAAAGATCGTGAACATGCCTGCATGTGTTTTTTGGCTGCCTGGATCTCCTCTTTAGTGAAGTGTCTGTCCATCTCATTTGCCCATCGCTTAATTGGATGGTTTATCTTCTTCTTATTGATATTTTGTAGTATCTTATAGATTATGGAGATCAGGCGTCGATCTGACATAGAGTTGCTAAATATTTTTTCCCACTCTGTGGGTGTTCTTTTAATTCTATTAATAAAGTCTTTGGATGAGCAGAAGTGTTTGATTCTTAATAGTTCCCATTTATCTACTTTATCTTCTGTTGATTGAGGTTTCTTTGACAGATTTTGGAGTCTGTCCTCATTGTGTATTAAAACTTCCATTGTTGTTCCTACCTTTTCTTGGATGAGCTTTATCGTTTTAGGTTTGATATTTAGGTCTTTTATCCAGTTGGAGTTGGTTTTTGTATAAGGTGTAAGATACGGATCTTGATTCAGTTTATTGCAGATGGATAATCAATTTTGCCAGCACCATTTGTTGAAGAGACTGTTTTTACCCCAGTTTAATGGCTTAGGGCCTTTGTCGAATATCAACTGTTCATAGGCAGATGGTGTCATCTCTGGGGTCTCAGTTCTGTTCCATTGATCGATCTGTCTGTTCTTGTAACAGTACCAGGCTGTTTTGACCACTGTGGCAGTGTAGTATGTTCTGAGGTCGGGTAATGAGAGGCCTCCCAGTGTGTTCTTCTTCTTTAGTAGTACCTTACTTATCAGGGGCTTCTTCCCTTTCCAAACAAAATTGGTGATTTGTTTCTCCATCTCATTAAAAAATGATGCTGGAACTTGTATTGGATTGCATTATATAAATAAATTGTTTTGGGTAAAATAGACATTTTCACAATGTTAAGTCTTCCTATCCATGAGCAGGGTAGGTTTTTCCATTTATCTAAGTCTCTCTTAGTTTCTTGTAGTAAGGGCTTGTAGTTCTCTTTGTAAAGGTCTGTTGTTTCTCTCGTTAGATTAATTCCTAGGTACTTTATCTTCTTAGGGGCTATCGTAAATGGTATTGATTTAATAATTTCCTCCTTAACAGTCTCAATTTTGGTATAAAGGAATCCTACTGATTTACTTATGTTTATCTTGTATCCTGAGACTTTGCTGAACTCTTCTATCAGTTTGAGTAGCTTATTTATAGATTCCTTGGGGTTCTCTGCATATACAATCATATCATCTGCGAACAGGGAGATTTTATCTTCCTCTTTGCTGATGCAGATGCCCTTTATTTCTTGATCTTGTCGAATTGTTCTGGCTAGAACTTCTAGCACAATATTGAATAGGAGAGGTGACAGTGGGCATCCTTGTCTAGTTCCTGATCTCAAGGGGAAGTCTTTCAGTCTCTCTCCATTCGGGATGATATGGGCAATTGGCTTTGTATAAATGGCCCTTATTGTGTTGAGGAGTTTGCCGTCTATGCCCATTTTGCTAAGAGTTTTTAGCATGAATGGGTGTTGGACTTTATCAAATGCCTTTTCGGCATCAATGGACAAAATCAGGTGATCTTTGTCTTTGAGTCACTTATGTGGTTAATCACATTAATTGTTTTCCTGATGTTGAGCCAGCCTTGCATCCCTGGTATGAATCCCATTTGGTCATGATGGATTATTTTCTTGATATGTTGTTGTATTCTGTTGGCAAGAATTTTGTTGAAGATTTTTGCATCTAGGTTCACGAGTGATATTGGTCTGTAGTTCTCTGTCTTTGTTGGATCTTTCTCTGGCTTAGGTATCAGGGTTATGCTGGCTTCATAGAATGAGTTTGGGAGTACTCCATCCCGTTCTATACTGTGAAATAGTCTCAGTAGTATTGGGGGTAACTCTTCTCTGAATGCTTGGTAGAATTCTGCAGTGAAGCCATCTGGGCCCAGACTTTTTTTTGGTTGGCAGTGTTTTGATGACCTCTTCAATCTCTTCCTTTGTGATGGGTTTATTAAGTTGCTCTGCTTCACGTTGTGATAATTTGGGTAGGTGGTATGAGTCAAGGAATTGGTCTATTTCCCCTAGGTTTTCAAATTTGTTAGAGTACAGTCTTTCATAGTATTCTGTTATGATATTTTTGATTTCTGTTGCATCTGTGGTGACAACGCCCCTCTCATTTCTAATTTGAGTTATTTGTTTCCTGCTTTTCTTTAGTAAGTTTAGCCAGTGGTTTATCAATTTTGTTGATCTTTTCAAAAAACCAGCTTTTGGTCTTTTCAATTTTTTTCAATTGTTTTTCTATTCTCTAATTCATTTAGCTCTGCTCTAATCTTTATGATCTGATTTCTTCCGGTGCTCCAGGGGTTCCTCTGTTGTTCTCTTTCTACTTGTTTAAGCTGTAGAGTTAATTCCTTGATTTGGTTTCTTTCTTCCTTCCAGATGTGTGCATTTATGAAGATAAACAGACTCTGAGCACTGCTTTGGCTGTATCCCATAGGTTCTGGTAGGAAGTGTTTTCGTTCTCATTGGAAGTCATGAATTTCTTTATTTTATCCTTGATTTCCTCTATAACCCATGTTTTTTTGAGCAAGATGTTGTTCAGCTTCCAAGAGTTCCACTTTCTATCTCTGTTTTTTCTGCTGTTGATTTCAACTTTGGTGGCTTTATGATCTGAGAGGATGCTTTGCAGTAATTCAATGGTATGGATTTTGTTGAGCATTGCATTATGGCCTATCACGTGGTCAATTCTGGAGAATGTTCCATGTGCACTGGAGAAGAAGATGTAGTTGTCTGCTGATGGGTGGAAAGTTCTGTATATATCAATGAGGTTTAGTTGGTTAATTATGTCAATGAGGTCTTCTGTATCTTTACTGAGTTTTTTTCTAGATGATCTGTCTAGTATTGAGAGTGGAATGTTGAAGTCTCCCACTATTATGGTGGAGTCATCTAACTCTCTTTTGAGTGTAGTTAGTGTTTCTTCGACGTATTTAGGTGCTCTGACATTAGGTGCATAAATGTTTAATATAGTTAAGTCTTGCTTGTGTACTGAACCTTTCAGCAATAAATAGTGTCCATCTTTGTCCACGATGGTGGATTTGACATTAAAATTGATTTTGTCTGAGATTAGAATTGCCACCCCTGCTCTTCTTTGTTCATTGTTAGCTTAGTATATATTCTTCCATCCTTTAATTTTCAGTTTGTTCCTGTCTTTAGATCTCAAGTGAGTTTCTTGTAGACAACATATGGATGGGTCATGTCTTTTGATCCAAGATGACACTCGGTGTCTCTTTGCTGTAGCATTCAGTCCATTCACATTCAATGTAATTATTGATAGGTATGTGTTCACTACTGCCATTGTGATATGTTTATTTTTATGTTGATGTTTTCTCTGTTGTTCTTATTAGTCTGTTCTGGGACACTTTTTTGTGAGTTGAGTTTTCACCTTTTTCAGGGCTGGTTTTATAGTTGTTGAGACTTGTGTGTTAGATTTCTTGAAATGGTATGATACATCTTTGTTGTGCTTTACAGCTGCCCCTATGAACTCCCTTAATAAACTATATATAAACCCAATTTTAATTGCTACCAGTCTTGTCATCTTCCTCTCCATCTGGAAGGACCATAACGACTGTAGTACATCCCTCTTTTTGTTATGAGGACACCATAGTTTTCATGATGGTCACTGGATTGCTTCTTTCCAAATCAAAGCTGTGATTTACTTTGGAGCCTTCCGTAAATGAGTAGAGTATTGAGTAGTCTGTCATTCTGAAATATAAAGTTAGTGGTTTCTTTCTTCTAAGCCAAAGGCAAGAACTTCTTTCAGTATTTCTTGTAGTTTGGGTTTGGTTTTTACAAAGTCTCTGAGTTTCTGTTTATCTGGGAGTGTCTTAATTTCATTTTCATATTTAAAAGATAGTTTTGCAGGATATATAATTCTTGGTTGGAAGTTCTTCTCCTTCAAGACTTTGAATGTGTCGTGCCACTGTCTCCATGCCAGCATGGTTTCTGCTGAGAATTCTGAAGAGAGCCTACAGGGTTTCCCTCTGAATGTTAGCTTTGCCTTGAGTCTTGCTGCCTTTAAGAGTTGCTGCTTATGTTTCAGTTTAAGCTTGATTATAATATGTCTTGGAGTCTTTCTTTTGAGATCTATATTGGGTGGCATACGATATGCATCTGAGATGTCTATATTCTCTTCCTTCATGATTTCTGGGAAGTTTTCTTTCAGCAGCTCAGCAACAATACTCTCTGTGATCTCAGATGTCTCACCCTGTTCAGGGACTCCAATTAATCGAAGGTTGTTCCTCTTAATAGAGTCCCACATGCTTCTTAATGTTTCTTTATTTTTCTTGTTTCTTTTTTCTAATTTCTGGTCATAGACGCTGGCATCAGTAACTCTGTCTTCCAAGTCAGAAATTCTTTTTTCTATTTGTTCCATTCTGTTTTCTTGGCTTTGCATGGAAGTTTCTATGTCTTTGATTCTCTTCTTGATCTGTTGGATTTCAGAGTACTGGTGTTCCATCAGATCGAACAACTTGCTTAATTTTTCATTTTGTTCTCCTGCATTTTGTATAAGGTCTAAAAGGGCTCTGTATATAATCAATTTGTATTCACTTCCTGATGCTTTCATAAAGTTTCTTCATCTGGAAAACTCCTTGGTTGCTTTGTTTGGGAGCCTTCTGAAGCCATGAGTGATTGCTTGTATGCCACAATTGTCTGTTGCTTTTTGGGTCCCAAGTGAGTATATAGAGGCTGGAAGAGGTACTGTGAGGATAGATTGCAAATGTTTCTCTAGGCTATCTTCAAGTGTAAAGCAAAAGGTATCTGACCAGTTCACAAGTCAGTTAGGTTTTCAGGTGTAGAAGTCTCTCTTCTCATCTGACAAAGTAAGCACCACTATATCCAACCCCAGATGATAACAAACTAGTTCAGAATACAGCAATGCTACTGCCCTGTTGGCCTCTGTTGACAGGGCCTAGCCTTAGCTGACACTGTGTCGAGTACTGGTTTTGTGATAGAAAAGCGCTCTCCTGTGCGCAGGCTCTGGCTCCCAAGCTAAGAATTAGGTCCAGCTGCGGCCACCATACCCAAGATGGCGCCCTCCACACAGGCAGCAGACAGGGGGGCTAAAGGTGCCCAGAGGCAGCGATTCCTCTGCTTCTGTTGCAGGGCCCCCAATGTAGGCAGCACTGTGGAAAATCACTGCTTTTCTGACGGAGAAGCACTGTCCCGTTTGCAGGCGCTGGCTCCCAGGCTAAGAACGAGGTCCCGCTAAAATCTCGGTACCAACATGGCGTCCCGCACCCTGACCGCGGAGTTCCGCACAATCTCCACTGAGGCAGCTACAAAACGAAAGGCTCAAAGTGTCTAGATTAACAGAGTCCGGAGCCTGGCTCTCAGAACATGGGAATTTCGCCTGCCTATCCCCCAGCAGCGCGTCTGAGTCCAGTCGCCAGGCAAGGCCCAGCTCGCCCGCCAGCTGAGACCAAGGGAAAAAAACGTCAAATTGGTGCGTTTACCTTCCGTCCGTGAGAGCCGGGGCTAGCCAGGAGCGTCAGCAAAAGAGAGGAGGTTTTTCGCTGAGTGTTATGAAGTCCCAATTAACAGCTCTGTGCTGTGTCCTGAGGCTGATTAGGTGATCAGAAGGTTCTGTTTCATTGTCAGTTCAGGTCTTGGTTTCTAGAGGAATGTAAGGAGACGTGGGCTTAGTCCACCAGTTTGACTCCTCCCCCCCAGGCAGTGTTTTGTTCTGTTGTTCATAGGGTCACTATGAATTGGAACCAACTTGATGGCACCTAACAACAATGACTTGTAGATGTACATTGCGGTGAGTTTTCATAAATGTTGTACATACCAGTTAACCACTGCTGCAGTCAAGATGTAGATCATTTTTATTATTCCAGAAAGTTCCATGGTGACCTCTCGCATTTAATCCCTTTACTTGTGGCCCCAGGCAATCATTCATCTGCTAGCTTTCACTACAGGTTTGTATTTTCTGGCATCTCATGTAACTGTGATTATACCGTAATTGCCAGCAAGTCAACTCTGGTTCATGGGGACCCTACAAGGTAGAACTGCTCAATAGGTTTCCAAGTTGTACATGGTAGATTCAAATTGCCGACCTTTTGTTTTGCAGCGAGGCTCTTAACCACTGTATCAGGGATTTCATATAAATTGAATTATATGATAGCTATCCTTTTGTGTGTGTTATTTTGCACGCAGCATGATTTTTAGATTTATTCATGTCAGTGATCTGTTTCATTGCTGGTTATGTGGATATGACCTTGAGAAGTTTTATTAGTGACAGAAAGTAGAAACTACATGAGGTCTATACAAATGATCTTCTTCCTACTTTGAGATAGCAAAATTCCAAAGGGCTTTGTAAGCAGGTGGAGATAGTAAAGAAACTGGCTATACTAGAAGGAGAATAAAGAGTAATAACTGATCAGAAAATATTCCAAGTGATCATACATCATAAAGGAAAAAAGCAGTGAAACAAGTATACAGGTGGGAAATTTCATTTTAGAAATATGTAACACACACACTGATTTCTTAAACAGAGTGGAGAAGGTAAAGTCAAAGAGGGAGTCTATTTAAAATGAAACTTTTAGGATACCAAGAGTTTGTCAAGAATTGTGGCATGGAAAAGATAGTGAAAAAGTTGCACATCAGTTGCCCTAGAATTTCCCTCTAAGAAATTGAAGCCATTCTCTGAGAGTGAGAAGTAGAGAGCTTGGGCGGGAAACGTTAGGAAGCATGTTATGTAGAATTTGCTAATGACTTCATAGTATATTCAGTGTGTGTGTAGTTTTTACTTATTCTGTCGACAGTTGAAACCTAGGAAAATAATCACAGCCCTTTACCACCGTATAGATTCTAACTCACAGCAATTCTATGGGGCAATGTAGAACAGCCCCATAGAGTTTCTAAGGCGTGCCTGGTGGATTTGAACTGCCGACCTTTTAGTTAGCAGCCCTAGCTCTTAACCACTATACTACTGCAGTCCCTAAGCGCAAATGATCCCGTATTTGGGACTGCACAATGGTTGACTATAGCGTCAGGAGGGGAGGGATTTCAGGATGCTACAGGTTAATTCACATAGAGAGGTGAGAGAAGCCTGTGAAGTTGACAGAGGAGGTTAATACAAAAGGAAAGGGAATGAGGCAAAAGGAAAAATATGGAGAACCTGCAAGTATACAACCTATTGAACTGGTGAATCTGATGATGCATAAATTAGACACAAATCTATTGACACTTAAAAAAAAAAGTAAAACCAGACTCGGGGGCACAATGTAACCATATGGTGTGTATACGTAATGATTCTAGGCATCTATGGGATGCTATCCTACTGGCCTCTTACTAGAAGAGAGAGGAGAGAAGAGAGGAAGGGACAAGAGATTGTTAAGAGGATAGGACATATATAGAATGAAAAGGATGTATGTGGTATCACTGGGCAAGGAGAGTAGAAGGAGCTGCACATAGATGGGCATGCAAATTTAATTTGGATTGTATACTTTCATTTAATCACAATAAAAATAAATATTAAAAAAAAACTAAAACCTTTGTCATTGATTCTAACAGCTACCCTATAGGATAGAGTAGAACTGTCTCATAGGGTTTCCAAGGACTGCCTGGTGGATTAAAACTGCTGACCTTTTGGTTAGCAACCCTAGCACTTAACCACTATGCAACAAGGGTTTCCATATAGATGATGAAAATTTTCATTAGCTATAAATTCTGTCTGATGTGTTACCATGTCTATTGCCTATATTACAACTTGTCAAGCTTTAGTGTAATATGAATAACCTAAGGCCTTATGGGAAACTCTGGTGGCATAGTGGTTAAGCATTATGGTTGCTAAACAAAAGGTCAGCAGTTCAAATCCACCAGGTGCTGCTTGGAAACCCTATGAGACAATTCTTCTCTGTCCTATAGGGCTGCTGTGAGTCAGAATTGACTTCACATCAGTAGGTTTGGTAAGGTCTTTTTTAAATACAGTAGGTTGTCACTGGGACCTGAGAATCTGCTTTTATGTCAAGGTGCCAGAATACACCGGCATGCTTGAATCCTACTTTGAGTAGCAAGAATCTAGCCTGTATTTTTCCATGTTGGCTTTTGCCAACTGATGTGTTTCTAGCAAGAATGAATTCAAAGATGTGAGTAGACATGGGAAGATTGAGTGGAGAGCATGGTAAGGTCATAGGAGTCGCCAGCTTTGCACTATTAGATTGGAAAAGCACCACAGATGCTCACTAATGTCACATAATAAAATGACAGGTGATGGGGTAGCGAGAAAAGCAAGACAAGAAAAGAGGGTGAAAGAAGGTGATAAAAATAAAACTATGACACGTACCTGGAGAGGGTGCTGTGCTGTTGGAGCTTGCTTAAGGAGATAAAATGATAGCAAAACACGTCAGAGACAAAGGATTTTCATGTTCCATCTTGTAACTTTAATCCCCAATTCATAAACAAACAAAAATAATTATTACACATGTGTCTTCAAGGTAAATTTTTTTTAAAACAGTTTAAAAGTGTTTATAGACTGGAGACCAAAACCATTGAGATGTGAGTGGTAACTGTTGAAGACTGTTTCAGACAGTGATCTCCAAGGGATCGGGGGAATCCGTCAGCTGTTTTGTGCTCAACTCTAGTGTCCTGTGCTTTGTAGCCTTCTCAAATGACAGCCCTTTCCATTGTCTATTTACGACACTGTGATTTCACTGGTCTGTCATGCTGAGGCCCCTTGCTTCCAAGCACTTTTATTGCTGCTGCTAGCTTGCTTAGCATTTTTGTGTCCAAACTCATTGTCTTTGAGTTGATTCCAACTCATAGCAACCCTGTAGGACAGTAGAATCTGCCCCATAGTTTCCAAGGAGCATCTGGCAGATTTGAACATCTGACTTTTTTGGTTAGCAGATGGAGCACTTAATCAGCATACCACCAGGGGCTTCTGTGTCCCCACTTGATAGAAGTTAGTATTCTTGAAAAAGGAACTGAGACTTTCTTTTTTTCTTCCTACAGGGTCACACTTGGGAAAGGGGACACTGATGTGAGAATGAGCAGTACTTAGCCACCTTTTTTCTTTTTCAGTTCCATTTACTGTTGGCTTAATGGTTAAGTGCTGCAGTTGCTAGCTAAATGGTCGGGCAGTTCAAATCCGCCAGGTGCTCCTTGGAAACTCTATGGGCAGTTCTACTCTGACCTATAGGGTTGCTATGACCTAGAAATGATGACAGCGGGATCTTTTTTTTTTTCATTTAAAATCATACAATGATCACAGTGACCATCTGGAACTTAATGTTTCTAAAACCAACTCTAGAAGCCAGTGTAGAGCATATTACATGTCTCAGGGTTATCGGCTTCCCTGTCCCCACCCCCTAATCACACACACATCAACAATGAGGGGCAACTCCTCTTAGTTATTGGTTGATGGTGGCTTCCTACCAGGAGCTTTAGTTATCTGGCCATTCTGTCATACCACCTTGCTGCAGAAGGGGCCTGGGCAGTATCAGAGTCTTAGGCAAAGAAATAAACTTGCTGAAAATCAGATATTGGGCTACTGCTGATTGAACAAGTAAGGGAGAGAAGATAGGGAGAGAGTGCCAATACTGTCTGCTGTAATTTATAATCTTGACTTGCAGTCTGCATGTTACCCATGCTACTCAATCAGAATTAGTGTTTGAATATAACAAGGAAAGTAAAAGGAGAAAATAATCACTGTACAAAATCAGAATTTAGAGGTAAGAAAGCTTCTGAAGAGAATCTTATCTGTTATTGTAAATGGATCCATTGTTAATATAATTAAAAGTCTATCAGCCTTTTTTTTGGTCTCAAGAGTAGGAATTGCTAGAAAGATATATTTTTAGGAGTTTTCAGGGATTATATTTTCTGTTACACACAGACACACGTATATTTTAAGAGAAAGAGAAGACACGTGAGTATGTGTTCCTGTTAGGCCATGTACAAAGCCTGTAGTCATACCACAGTGAACAGAGGTACCCTGGGGCTCCCGGCTGGGTCTTTGGCGTACCTTAGCATGTCAGTGCTCAGTAAATTGTACTGATACTGGTGATTTGGACCCACTGGTTGCCTAGTGGTTAAGTGCTCTGTCTGCTAATCAAAAGGTCTGCAGTTCAAATCTATCAGGTACTCCTTGGAAACTCTATGGAGCAGTTCTACAGAGTTGTTATGAGTCAGAATTGACTCAACAGCAGTGGGTTGGAGTTTGGTTTTGATTTGGTGATTTGGTATATCCTACAGTGACTGGATCCAGTGTCTCAGGTTTGAGCTATCTGCTAGTAAAAATGGGATGGCTTTGATAGGAATAGGTTAACTCTGGTTGCATCTTGCCATGACTTGCTGACAGAAGTATTCTACACCCTTCCACTGCTGACTCCACGGCACTTGGCTCTGGCTTCCCCTTCTCTGTGATGTTTCCTTGAGTTCTCAGGTCTTGCATCTCTGTGTCTCTATTGTGTTCACCATAGGGGTGCTATCACTTCCTTATTCTACACTTGCTACCTCCAAACCTTGTTTAATAGACTGTGAACTGTCTAGATCTCTGGGTAGCATTAATGGTTTGCTCTGAACTTCTAACAGAAAGGTTGGTGGTTTGAACCCATCCAGCAAGCCATGGAATAAAAAGCCTTGGTGATCTGCTTCTAAAAGATTATAGCCAAGAAAACCTAGCAGTTCTACTCTGTAATATATGGGACCACCATGAGTCAGAATCAACTCTATAGAAACAGCTCTGGTTTTCACTTGGTTTGATCTTTCCATGCTTTCAGTGTTGGAATGTTGTTAAAACCATTTGAATTGACTTGAAAGTATGATTATGAGAGGTCAAGCCTGTAGTTAAATTGGGAATGCATGTCTCTATTGCAGCTAGCAGTGCTGTGGAGTGGGAACCAACTCATGGCAACCCTAGAGACATTCAAATCCAGAGGTATCACACACGTCCCTAATAAAATATGCATATGGCTTTATACCAAGATGATAAATTTCTTGTTTGTGACTACTGCTCCAAAGGGGGTTAAAAATGCAAACAAATAAAAGCTTCTGTGTAATTAGCTCTCTTTGGTAACTGAAGTAATATTTCCCTTCTTTAATATCTACTTGTATTGAATGTATTTATATTTGTATTCTTTTATCTCACTCTAAGGAGCCCTGGTAGCATAGCGGTTAAGGTGCTCAGCTGCTCACTGAAAGGTCAGTGGTTTGAACCCAGCGACTGCTCTGTGGGAGAAAGATGTAGCAGTCTCCTTCTATAAAGATTTACAGGCCCATACGTGGAGGCAATCACTCAAGGAGAAGGTAATGAGAAAGGATGGCTCAGGACCAGTTTTCTTAGATGCACCAATGTTAGAAGTCAATTAGGGATCCAGCAAAGGGTATTGAGAGGGAGATGGTCAGTGAAGAAAACAGAAAGCTGTGATGGTGGGTGCCGTGGAAAGGAGGGAAGCAGAGAAAGGAATGTAAAAAAGCAGATGGAGCTGTGCCGGCTCATAGGCTCTGAATTCTTACAGTATTCAATGTGTATGTGATCTCTTGCATCAGTTCCAAAAGCATTCAAGCTGGGCAAGATAGAGACGATTATCTCTAATGAACAAGGAAGCTGGGGCATGATTGGTTCTGTGTCATTTTTTTTACTAGGTCACTGTTAAGTTTGTGCCACTGGCAAAAAAGCAACATGACTTTGACTTGTATCCTGTACTCCTACTCTGCATCCTGCTGATCCCAGAGTAGAGAAGCTGGTGCATGTGTATAAAGTGTGGACACAAGACAATTTATAGTTTGGTATGTGTACCTGGCGCTTGTTTTGCAAGACGATTCATGAAAGGGTGATGAAAGGGAATCTGTGTGCAAGGATATTAATTTAAGCTATTTTAAAATTACTAAAACTTAAAACTGGCTTTGGTAGTTAGAATTGAGAAACTCAAGCTTTATGGATTATTTCAATTAAATATATGGTGTGTTAGAATGCTTTAGGAAGTGTATTAAAGAAAAAACAAACCCAATGCTGTTGAGTCAATTCCAACTCACAACAGCCCTATAGGTCAGAGTAGAACTGCCCTGTAGAGTTTCCAAGGAGTGCCTGGTGGATTTGAACTGCCAGCGTTTTGGTTAGCAGACATAGCTCTTAACCACTGCAACACTAGCATTTCCAGAAAGTATATAGAAACTTGTAATTTCACAAATAATTGCCCAAATCAGTAAGCCAAAAAACATTCAATTCAATATCCAAATTTTCCACTCACTTCATTTTCTTTTGACATATTCTTAGACTTCTCTAGTTTTTTTGTATTATATATTTGACTTCTTTAAAAATATTAAAATATAGTTTGTTCCAAGCACAGTGACTGGTATATAGTGTGCTTTCAATAAACACTGTAGTAATTGTTAAATACATTATGTTTGGCTAACAAGGAGAAACCTTGCGACATACTTTCCAAATATCCTTTTAATTATAAATCTTACAGCAATACTCTGATATACCCACTGTTATATTGCCACTTTACTGAAGACAACTTTGGACTCCATACAAACTAAATAATTTGTTCAGTGGTATGTAATCATCATGTAAGAAACCGTGTTTGTCCAATGATTTACTCTTTACCATGTAAGAAATAGATATGTTGCCTTTGAGTGTGTGTTCTTTATCATAATACATATTGAGTTCTTGTTGTTGTTAGCTGCCTTCAAGTGGGTTCCAACTCACAGCGACCCTATGCAAAGCAGAACAAGACACCGCCCCTGGTCTTGTGCCATGCCTATAATGCTTAAGCCCATTGTTGCAGTCACGGTGTGGATTCATCTTGTTGAGGGTCTTCCTCTTCTTCATTGACCGTCCTCTTTACCAAGCATGATGTCCTTCTTCAGGAAGTGATCCCTCCTCACAATGTGTCCCGAGTATGTAAGAGTGTCACCATCCTTGCTTCCAGGTAGCACTCTCATTATACTTCTTCCAGGACAGCTCAGTTTGTTCTTTTGGAGGTCCATGGTACACTGAATATTCTCCAGCACCACAATTCGAAGGTGTCAGTTCTTCTGTCTTCCTTATTCATTGTCCAGCTTTTGAATGCCTGTGATACTATTGAAAATACCGTGGCTAGTGAAAATACCTAGTCTAGAAAATACCTAGACTTCAAGGTGACATGTTTGCTTTTCAACACTATAAACAGGCCTTTGTGATAGATTTTCGCAATGCAGTGTTTCTTTGGTTTCTTGACTGCTGCTGTCATGGGCATTTTTATGTGGATCTAAGCAAAAGGAAACATGTGACAACCTCAACTTTTTTATCCATCTTGGCTTGGCATTATAATGTGCTCCAGTTGTGAGAATTTTTCCTCTCTTGATGTTGAGGTACAATCCACACTGCAGGCTGTGATCTTTGATCTTCATCAGGGTTTCAAATCCTCTTAACTTTCAACAGGCAAGGTTGTGTCATCTGTATCACACAGATTGTTAATGAGTCTCCCAGCAATCCTGATGCCTCAGTTCTTCTTCATACAATCCAGGTTTTCAGATTGTTTGCTCAGCATAGAGATGAAATAGGTGTGGTGAAAGGACACAACTCTGACACACACATTTCCTTACTTTAAACCATGCAGTACTCGCTTGTTTGGTGCACGTGACTGCCTTTTGATCCATGTACAGATTATCCTGAGCACAATTAAATGTTCTGGCATTCCCATTCTCCACAATGTCATCTGTAATTTGTTAATGATCCGCACAGTTGAATGCCTTAGCATAGTCAATGAGACACAGGTAAACGTCTCTTTGGCCTACTCTGCTTTCAGCTAAGATCCATCTGACATTAGCAATGATATCCCTGGTTGTATGACGTCTTCAGAATCTGGCTTGCATTGCTGGAAGTTCCCTGTCAATATACTGCTGCTTTCTCTTTTCAATGATCTTGAGCAAAGTTTTATTTGTGGGTGATGCCAATGATACTGCTTGATAATTTCCATGCTGAATTGGTTCACCTTTCTTGGGAACAGGCAAAAATATGGATCTGTTCCAGTTGGTTGGCTAGGTAGTTGTCCAAATTCCTTGCTTTAAATGAGTGAGCACTTCCAGCACTATATTCGTTTGTTGAAACATCTCAGCTGATGCTCCGTCAATTCCAGGAGCCTTGTTTTTCACCAATGCTTTCAGGGAAGCTTGGTCTGCCTTCAGGGCTATCAGTTCCTGATCGTATTTTACCTCCTGATAGGATTGAACATTGACCAATTCTTTTTGATATACTGACTCTGTGTGTTTCTTCCGTCTTCTGTTGATGCTTCCTCTGTCGTTTAATATTTTCCCTGTAAAACCTTTCACTGTTCCAACTCAGGGCTTGAATTTTTCATTTGGTTCTTTCAGTCTGAGAAGTGCAGTACATGTTCTTCCCTTTTAATTTTATATCTCCAGCTCTTTGCTCATGTCAGTATAATACTTGACTGTGTCTTACTGAGCTGCCTTTTAAAATCTCCTGTTGAGTTGTGTTACTTCATCATTTCTTCCTTATGCTTTAGTTACTCAAAGTTCAAGACTGAGTTTCAGAATCTCTTCTGGCATACATATTTGTCTTTTCTTTCTTTCCTATCTTTCTAATGACTTCTTGCTTTCTTCATGTATAATATCCTTGATGTTATTCCACAACTTATCTGGTCTTCAGGCATTAGTGTTCAGTACATCAAATCTATTCTTGAGATGGTCTCTAAACTCAGGTGGGATATATTCAAGGTCATACTTTGGCTCTTGTGGACTTGGTCAACTTTTCTTTGGTTTCAAGTTGAACTGGCATATGAGTAGTTGCTGATCTCTTCCACAGTGAGCTCGTGGCCTTGTTCTGACTGATGATACTGAGCTTTTCCACCATCTCTTCCCACAGATGTTGTTAGTTTGATTCCTGTGTATTCCATCTAGTGAGTTCCATGTATATAGTTGCCATTAAATAATGGTGAAAAACATATTTGCAATGAAAAAAAATCATTGGTCTTGCAAAATTCTGCCATGTGATCTCCAGCATCATTTCTATTACCGAGGCTATATTTTCCAACTACTGATTCTTCTTGGCTTCCAACTTCTGTATTCCAGTTGCCAGTACTTATCAATGCTTCCTGATTACATGTTTGATCAATTTCAGATTGCGGAAACTGGTAAAATTCTTCAGTTTGTTCATCTTTGGACTTAGTGGTTGGTGCATAAATTTGAGTAATAATGGTATTAACTAGCCTTCCTTGTAAGTCTGTTGATATTTTCCTAACACTGACAGCATTGTGCTGCAGGATAGATCTTGAGATTTTCTTTTTGACAATGAATGCAACACTGTTCTTCTTCAAGTTGTCATTCCAAGCATAGTAGACCCTGTGACTGTCTGATTCAAAATGGTTAATTTTTGTCTATTTCAGCTCACTAATGCCTATAACATCAATACTTATGCATTTAATTTCATTTTTTGACCATTCCAGTTTTCCTAGATTTCTGTGTACTGTGTTCTGATTATTAATGGATGTTTGCAGCTGTTTCGTCTCATTTTGAGTCATGCCTCCAGCTGTCTGTTAGTTTGTCTTACTGTGGGGGCTTATGTATTGCTGTAATGCTGGAAAGTATGCCACCAGTGTTTAAATACCAGCAAGGACATCCTTGGTGGACAGGATCCAGCTGTGTACGCTTGAAAAGAATTAACTAGTGAAAACCTTATGAAAAGCAGGAAAACACTATTAGACTCAGTGCTAGACAATGAGCCTCCCAGGTTGGAAGGTGCTCAAAAGTCGACTGGAAAGGAACTGCCTCCTCAAAGGAGAGTCCTGCTTAATGATGTGGATAGAGTCAAGCTTTGGGGACCTATATTTGCTGATGTGGCATGACTCCAAAATATATTAAGTAGCTTTGCCAAAAGCCGTGGATGGCTACACCTGTGAAAATTACCAAGACTTTCTACAATAAGCAATCCAGATGTAGCAAACCTGAAGGAAAAAAAGTAAACACAATGTACAGCCCTATGCCACATAACATGCATTTGGTCAACATCCCACTACGTATACATCAATGGCCCTTTAATAAAGTCGTAATAGAGTTTAGAAATAATGATGAGAGAATGGGACACGGTGAATCCAGGCACGTGAGAGTTGACAGTTGCCACGATCCTCAAAAATAAAGAAAAAAAATTCTCCAAGCAGTTGCATGATTGGTTTCACTAAATGCTCTAAGAGACTAAGGAAAATTTGAAAGGCACCTACATGAGACATGGAGATAAAGCTAATAATGCAGATTGAGGACCAAACACAAAAGGGAATCCCTCTCAGCATATTGATGAGCACTACTAAGGCAGGAAGCGTGTTAGAGGTGCCTACAGAAAAAAGCAGGACTTGACTAGGGTGTTGAGTTTTGTGCTAGCTCTGGATGGTTCAAGTTCTCCAAAATTATTTTCTTCAGAATGTAAAGTGAGTGATGAGTGCAAATAACTGGTATGAGGGGTGTAAAAGAATTTGTTCAAACCTTAAATAATTGTAGAGGAAGGTTATTTGCCCCAGGAGAGTTTTGATGTGGACAAAACCTCCTTACACTGGAAGTGAATTCCTGAAAGAGCCTTCAGTCATTATATGGTGTTCTCTCAACACACCAGTCACATAACGTCTTATTTCACAGAATGTATTCTAGACATTAAATGATGCATGACTGTAATCCTCATTTTTCTTATCTGGTTTTTATAGGTCCCCCTTGGTGTAACATAGTCTGAGAACACTTAAAACTAAACTCTTAATATTGGGTTCCAAAACGGAAGAATCACTGATGAGAAGCCAGAGAACTGAAATAGAATTAGGGTAATTCTTATATTTAAAATATTAGATAATATCATACTAGAAATTATAGATGGCCGAACCTGAGTTCTTAATATCTGAAACAAAAAAGTCTTAATATGCATTACTGAATCCAATTTGGAAACAGAATATTTCAATAAGCATGAGGGAAGTCTTCATGGATGATTAGTAGATAATTAAACACAGCCACATGAAATAACAAAAACACTTTGTGTTCCCTGAGTTATATCTCAGCAATGATATTTAGATGAGCAGTGACAGCAAAAATGGCTTTAACAGCTTCAAAATTTTCATAGTCAGTTTTAAATGTCTTCTAGGACTTATTTTGGTAGCCATGCATAACAATTATTCCATACTTTGAATTTCTTTATACTGCTGAATACTCTAAATTGTCCAATAATGAATAAAAACTCAGAATTGTATAGCGTGCTTCAGTTTGCAAAAACATTATAGCATCCATTTTCTGTTTGGACTTTACAGCAGCAAGGGAAGTGCCTGTGGTTAATACTGTTTTATAGGTAATAATACTGAAGTTCAGAGCAGGAAGTGGCTTGCTGAAGATCATATAGCTAATCTACTGTCCTGTCAACCCCTGTTAGAAAATTTAAGCTCAACTTCAGCTATATTTACAGTAAGTTCAAAAGAAAGTTGACTTTTTCTATGTCCTACTGACATTGTCCATGTGGAGATATATGAAGAAATGACCTTTACACTTGAGGGACTTTAAATATCCTTGACATCAAACTCGTAATGTATTCTTCTAACACACTATCTTTTCTGAATTATACAAAAAATAAATTCTATACAAGCACTGCTATAAGATCCAGTAACACTGTATTTTAAAAGTAATATGTACCTAATACCTTTCTGTAAATCTCAGCTTAAATTTGTCAGTATAGTATCATTTTTTACATTTATTAACTGTAACCATCAACATGTAAGAATGAAAATCATAACCATATTGATTCTTGAATTTGATGTCAGCTAGCACCTGAATATTATAGAATGTCCCATTAAAACACCTGTACAGTACTTCCATCTGGCAAGGCCCATGTGTATTGTTGCTGGTTATGCTGGTGAAAAAAGTTATTTGCAATTAAAAAGTCATTAATCTTCCAAAATTCTATCATGCAATCGCTGGCATTGAGGCCATGTTTTCCAACTACTGGTCCTTCTTTGTTTCAAACTTTGTCATTCCAATTGTCAGTAATTATCAGTGCATCCTGATTTCATGGTCAGTATAGTTCAGAGTGCAGAAGCTGGTAAAAATCTTGAGTTTCTTTATCTTTGACCTTAGAGATTGGTGCTGAAATTAGAGTAATATTCGTAGTAATTGATCTTCTCTGTAGAATAATGAACATTATGGTATCACTGACAGGGTTTTACTTTGGGATAGATTTTGAAATGTTCTTTTTGATAATAAATGTAAAATCATTCCTCTTAAACTTATACCTAGTATAGTAGACTGTATGGTTGTCTGATTCAGAATGATCAGTACCAGTCCCTTTCAGCTCACTGATACCTAGGATATCAATGTTTGTGTGTTCCATTTCATTTTTGACCTTATCCAGTTTTCCTAGATTCGTAATTTTAAATTCCACGTTCTAATTATTAATGGAGGCTTGCAGCAATGTCTTCTCATTTTGATTTGTGCTACATCAACAAATGAAGGTCCTGAAAACTTGACCCACATTGTTAAGATCCACTCTACTTTGAGGAGTTGGCTCTTGCCTAATCATCTTTTGAGTGCCTTCCAACTTGAGGCAGCTTATCTTCCACCACTATTTTGGACAGTGTTCTGCCACTACTCATAAAATTTTTTTTCTGGATAATTCTTTTTAGAAGTAGGCTGCCTGGTTCTTCTTGCTAGTCTGTCTTAGTCTGGAAGCTCAGCTGAAACCTGTCCCCCATGAGTGACCCCTGCTGGTATCTAAATGCTGGTGCCGTAGCTTCCAGCATCATAGCAACATACAAACTCCCACAGTACAACCAAATGATAGACAAGTGGAAACAGATAATGGGAAAGCTCTGTATCATCAGTCAAAACAAAGCTAAGGGCTGATTGTAAAACAGACTATCAGCTGTTCATATGCAAACTGAAATGGAAGCTGAATTAGACTAAATCCATAAGAATTTATTATATCTCACCTGAGTTTATGTGGTGGTCAGGATTATGTCAACCTGGCTACTCCATATTTGGCTGCTGTATTAAGTGGCAGGGCAGGGTTTGTGGTGGCTTCCCGCCCCTCAGCTCTCATCTCCCGACCTTCCACTACTACTGCTGGTCTGCTCATGTAGCCAGGAGCTCCTGCTCTCTTCTTCCAGCGTCTAGTTCCGGGACTTGAACTAGCAGCTGTTGGATTCATCAGTCCTTACAGTTGACACTTGAGAGTCCTGCTCCCTGACCTGCCGATCCAGGATTTGCCAGCCTTTGCCACTTCCTCTTGCCACCAGCTTGGGACCACTGACCTACACAACCAGTGATCTAGAACTCTTGTCTCTGACCTGCTGACTTTGGGTTCTTCAGCTTCCGTGGCCACATGAGGCTTGTGCCAGAACTTGGGACATTCAACTTCTGTGATTGTGTGAGCTGTTTCCTAGATCTATATCTATCTATCTATAAATCTTTCCTTGTACCTACACATGTTACTGGTTTTGCTTCCCTAGAAAACCCAGTCTAAGACAGAGACTATCTCTAAAACAGACTTGATGTATTGACCACTGATGACCAAAGACCAGGTATATTGTAGAATGACGTCAGGGGCATCATATATGAAGAAAGCAAGATGTCATTAAAAAGACAGAAAAGAAAGAAAAGACCAAAATGGATGTCAAGAGAGACTCTGAAATTTGCTCTTGCATGTTGAGTAGCTAAAGAAAAAGAAGTGATGAAGTAGAAAAACTGAACAGGAGATTTCAACGGGCAGCTCGAGAAAACAGTGAACTATTCTGAGGACATCTGCAAAGAGCTGGAGATAACAAATAAGAAAGGAAGAACACACTCTGCATTTCTCAGACTGGGAGAATGGAAGCAAAACTTCAAGCCTTGAGTTACAATAGTGAAGGATTCTACAGAGAAAATGTTAAATGACCCAGGAAGCATCAAAAGACGATGGAAGGAATGCACAGTCAGCCTATCAAAGATAACTGGTCAGTGTTCAGCCATTTCAGGAGGTAGCATCTGATCAGGAATTGGTGGTACGCAAAGAAGACCAAGCTGCCCTGAAGGCATTGGTGAAAAACAAGGCTCCAGGAATTGAGAAAATATCAACTGAGACGTTTCAAATAATGGAGGCAGTGTGGAAAGTGTTTACTTGTTTATGCCAAGAAATTTGGAAAACAGCTGGATAAGCAGCCTGGAAGAAAGCCACATTTATGCCTATTCCCAAGAAAGGTGGCCCAAGCAAATGTGAAAGTTAATATCATTATTATCACAGATAAAATTTTGCTGAAGATCAGTCAAAATCAGCTGCAGCAGTACATTGACAGGGAACTGCCAGAAATTTAGGCCAGATTCAGAAGAGGATGTGGACTGAGGAATATCACTGCTAATGTCAGATGGATCTTGGACTAAAGCAGAGAATACCTGAAAGGTGTTTACCTGTGTTTTATGGACTGTGCAAAGGCATTTAACTGTGTGCCTCATAACAAATTACAGATAACATTGCGGAGAATACGAATTCGAGAACACTTAATTGCACTCTTGAGGAATCTTTACATGGATCAAGAGGCAGTCATTCAAAGAGAACAAGGGAGTGCTGCATGGTTTAAAGTCAGTAAAGGTGTATGGCAGTGCTGTATTCTCTCATCATAGCTATGCAGCTGTATGCCAAGCAAATAACCTGAGAAGCTGGCTTCTATGTAGAAATTCAGGGCATTGGGATTGGAGGAAGATTCACCAATATCCTGCGTCATGCAGATGAAGCAACTTTGGTTGCTGGAAGTGAAGAAGACTTGAAACAGTGATGAAGGTCAAAGATCACAGCCTTCAGTATGGATTATACCTCAACATAAATAATAATAACCACAAATCCTCACAGCTGGACTAAGAAGTAACATCATGATAAATGGATAAAAGACGGAATTTGTCATGGGTTTCATTTTGCTTGGATACCCAAACACCACCCAAGGAAGCAACAGTCAAGAAGCCAAAGAAACACTGCATTGGGAAAATCTATCACGAAAGGCCTCTTTAAAGAGTTGAAAAGTAAAGATGTCACCTTGCATTCTAAGGTATGCCTAACATAAGCCATAGTATTTTCATTTACATCATGGGCATGAAAAAGCTGGACAGTAATTAAGAAAGAAGAATTGACGTGTTTCATTTGTGGTGTTGGAGAATACTGAGTGTACCATGGACTTCCCTTCCCATCCCCCCATCAAACAGATCTGTCCTGGAAGAAATACAACCAGAGTACTCCTTGAGAGCAAAGATAGCGAGACAGCACTATGCACACTTCGGTCATGTTGTCAGGAGGGATCATTCCCTGGAGAAAGACATCATACTTGGTCAAGTAGAGAGTCAGTGTAAAAGAGGAGTACCCTTAACAAGATGGATTGCCACAGTAGCTGTAACAATGGAATTAAGCACAGAAGCTATCGTGGCATGGTGTGGGACTCAGCAGTACTTCATTGCATTGTACATAGGCTTCCTATGAGTTGGAATTGACTTAACAGCATCTAACAACAACAACATAGCCACAGTACTTGGGAAACCAGCCTAACTTGTACAAGGCAAGATCATGAAACCTCCACACATACATCCAGACCCCGTGAGGTGCTGTATTACTGAGCTGAGGGCTATGGAGACTGTGGTCTTGGGGAATATTTAGCTAAACTGGATAACATCATTTATAAAGAAAATGGTCTACATTGTACGTTAGTGACTACCATCTGGTGTCTTAAAAGCTTGCAATCAGTCGTCTTAAGATACTCCACTAGTCTCACCTCTTCAAGAGCAAGAGAGAATGAAGAAAACCAAAGACATGAGGGAAAAATGAGTACACAGGACGGAAGGATCACTGGTCTGAGAGCCTCCACCAGACTTCATCCATCACAATGAGATGGTTCCTTGCTGTCACAGCTTAGTGTTTTGATAGACAGAGCCCTGGACAGAATTGGAGAAAAATTAAGAACAAAATTGCGAATACAAAAAAGAGCGGACTTACTGGTCTGAGAGAGACTGGAAAAGCCCTAGGAGAATCACCCCCAAACATTCATGTAGGTCTGTAATGAAGTCATTCCTGAGGTTTACCCTTCTGCCAAAGATTAGATAGTCCTGTAAAACAAAAGGACACTAAAGGGGCACATAAGCCCAAGGGCAAGGACTAGAAAGTTGGAGGGGACTGGAAAGCTAGTCATAGGGAACCAGAAGTAGAGAAAGGAGTGTTGATACATCGTGGGGTTGGTGTCCAGTGTTACAAAACAGTATGGGCACTGATTATTTAATGAGAGGCTAGTTTGTCCTGTAACCTTTGCCTGTAGGACAGAGTAGAATTGCTGCATAGAGTTTCCAAGGAGTGCCTGTCTGATTCAAACTGGCAACTTTTTGGTTAGCAGATGTAGCACTTAACTAGTATACCATCAGGGTTTCCAGTGTTTGCCTAAGTTACAGTAATAAAAATAAAAAAGCTTGTAAAATACCTACATAGCTTTTATGTGTGCATTTACTTAAGGCATTTGCGTTTGCTACTAAGTAAGGGAGATACTTCTATGCATACCATAGAAACTTTGATGAATAAAGAAGAAAATGCTTAATTTAGATCAGTCATACAATGAAGTACTTGGAATTTGAATTAAATTCAGAGTGTTGCAGTCATCACATCTTCTTTTTGTGCAAATACTCCATAATTTTGTTATTGTCAGCCATGTAGACTATACATCATTAGATTATCTGTATTAACAAAGTAAAAAGAACAGGAAAGCTGTCTTTTATTAAAAGATCAAAACCACACAGCTACAAAGAAATGTCTTTTCTTGTAATGCCCTGAAGCAATTATAGATCCCGAAAAAATAAAGCAAATTGATATTAAGCCAAGCCAAGTGCCGTCGAGTCGGATCCGACTCATGGCGACCCTAGGGGCCAGGATAGAACTGACCCCCAGAGTATTCAAGGAGCGCCTGGTGGATTTGAACTGCCGACCTTGTGGTTAGCAGTGATCTTTTTTTCTAAATTGCCTCTGTGCATTTGAAAATTAGTGATCTTCAGCCTTAAGAACACTTTAAGGCACTGCTTCTCAAACTTGAATGTGTGTATACATATTCGTGAATAAAATGTTATGATATCGGGTACTTGTTTCAAAATTAAGGAGGTTGAGTGAAGAGAAGCTTCTAAGGCTATCAGTGGAACTGGACTGGTAATAAGTTGAGATATGTTGAAGTTGAGCAATGAATACAAGTGAGTCCATCATATTATCTTTTTCTTTACATAACAAGTAAAAAATTAACCCAAAAGTTTATCAATTCTGCTATTCCACAGAGGTGTCAAGTGCCTGTAAATATATTTTGCATTTACATGTATATATATATTTGTGAAACATATATATGTCTGATTCTAGGTGTATGTACAGTTATTTATACTTATGTGCAGGAACACGCATATGCATCACTTCCCAGAGGACACAGTGAGTAAATATTTTGGATCTGGTTACATATTTTTGCTTCTGTGTTGTGAGGAAGACATTAAGCTACTGTGGGAGGTCTGACAGTTAAGTTTGCAAAATCCTCCTAGCAAAAGTGCTGCAGACCTCATTGCTGAATACCACTATGATCACCTTCCAAGTACTCCTTTAGGAAGCTGTGCACCAACACCAGTGCGTAGTCCACCCTTTGAAGCGGTTTTGAAATTCTTTTTCTGAAATGGCCATAAGAGCTGTCATTGTATTACCCTCAATGTCCTGAATGTCATCCAGATGTCTTTCTTTCAATATTTCCTTTATTTCAGGTGAAGAAAAACCTCATTACAGGACAGATCAGGTGAGTAAGGAGAGTGTTCCAATACAGTTACTTGTTTATTGGCTAAAAACTCCCTAACAGACAACTATACAATTAAGTTCATGAACTTGCCACCATGCCACTGTGTCTAATGGCCTTTCCAGAAAGAGTTCCAAAGTTGCTTTGAAGGGTGGACTAGGCACTGACATTGGTGCATAGCTTCCCAAAGGGAGTACTTCAAAGGTGACTGTAGTGATACTCAGCAATGAGGTATGTGGCACTTAGAACAACTAAGTTTGCAGACTTACCAACTCGACGGCACTTGGCTGGCTTGGCATGTAATAGTGTGTGCTTTGACTTGGAAGTGGCATCATCCAAACTCATGTTGTATGTGTTTCATGAGTGTTGTGGTGTTGTCTCTAATTTTCATCCGGAGATATTACCATGATGTGCATCATGGCTCCCAAACACAGCAAAACTAGTGGTCATGATAGGTGCATGAACAGGTGGAGGAGAATGGTTGATTCAGAAGTGAAACAACAGGTATCCCATATAGTGTTGCTGTGTATATAATAAGCTGTTCACTTGGTGTTCAAATCATACAATGTCCTGTTTTATAGTGTGTCATAAGTGTTAAGAGATGTATACTCTATTACGTTTATAAAATAGAAATAAATCATACATGTGGTAGACCAAAAATTGTGAAAAATTTAGTTCTAAAAAAAAAATCCAAGTAGCTGTAGTGGCATGGTAGAAAATAGTACTTAGTGAAGGCGACAATGGTGGTGGTGTGAATTGGGGAAGAGGGTTAACAGCTTCAGGGATACAGCTTCAAAATGAGTCTATAAGATTCTGTGTAGACAAGACCTAAAAGGGAATTCAGTACAGAGGCACACATTGAATAGCTAGGAGTATAAAAGAGGTTGGTGTGCATGAAAACTGTAAAAGTGTATTAATATGACGGGAATAATATGTATAATGTAACTAGAAAATCTAGAAAAGGAGAAAAATACAAATGATCAAGAATTTTGACCTTCTAGGAGATGAAATCCACTGATGGCTTTAAATGGAAAGGTGAATTTGCCATTTGAGATAGATGGTCACTTTGGCAACTACTACTATGTAAGTGACACTGGAACTGGGGAGATTAGGATGAGGGCTAACAACTAGGAAGTAATCCCAAATGTCCAGGTGAGAAAGATAGGGGTCTGAATTAAGGCAGTAACAGTAGAAGATAAATTATAAGACAATTAGAAAATGCTGCTAACCCCAAATCCTGAATATAGGGACAAAAGCACAAGGAAGCACTAAAAAATTACTGCAGGTTTCTCACTTGAAAGAAAGAGTGTGGAGTACAGATCCGCAATCTCTTATTTAGAATTCCAAACATCTGTGAGTCTCAGCAAACAGTAATTTTTGTTACCAGTTTGTTGCCAAAATACACTTGTATAATCTGAGTTCAGTTACTTGAACTGATCTGAGACTATAAAAAGATTATTTATTTCACTTAATGTATATATTCATGTATTTGCTGCTGAAATACTATGTTGAATTATAAGGCATTTCCCTAGAAAGAGTTGAGAACATTATGTAAGGCACAGCCGAAGTAACTCATTACCTTTATAAAGTTTGAAACATTCCATGTACCAAAAATACACGTGAACCAAGGGATTTGGGAAGATTATGGATATGTAGTACTATTTAATAAGATTCATTTGTTAATAGCATGTCTCTTAAGAAGTAAAATAATTTTCCAGAATTCAAGTGCAACCTTTCTGACAGTTACTTGAGAACAGATTGTGATAAGAATGATGTCAGGGTAAAATGATCAAATATTGACTCCGCTCTGGACTGGGAAGAATTGACTGAATTTTCAGATTTCTAGTAGGTAGCTGGTTTGTATGTCCTTGTCTAGAATACACATCAAAATGGGAGCTCTGAGGTAGAAATAGAAACAAGAGCTGAAAATATCAGAGACATCCTTATTAAAACACTGAAAGCAGCAATCTCTGGGGAATCACAGGGATTCCAATGAATCTTTACAGGAGGATTTCTTCTCAGTTTGTTTTTATCAAAGAATAGCATTTCTTCATAGTCAGCTCCAGGGTATATGAAACAGGAAATAAAATGTATTTCAGCCAATAGAAAAGTGCAGTAAATACTGGCCCAACAAGTGAGAGTTTGACTGAGTTATGTCCATTGATTTGGTTTTTCATAGCTTGAAAAGATACTCCAGTGCTGCAGTTGCTAAGAACATGGCTCTTCACTGAAGAACTGTAGTTCAAATCCACCAGCTGTTCCTTGGAAACTCAGTGGAGACGGTTCTGTTCCGTCCTGTAGGGTCGCTGCAAGTTGGAATTGATTTGACAGCAGTGGGTTTGGCTTTTAATTTTTTAGTTTAATGGTGCTGGGCTTAAATGCTGGACTGATAATGGAAAGGCCAATGGTTGAAATCCACCAGCAGCCCCATGGGAGAAAGATGTGGTTAGTCTGTTTCCATAGAGATTACAGCCTCGGAAACTCTGTAGGGTACTTCTACCCTGTCCTATAGGATCACTGCAAGTTGGAATTGACAGCAGAAGGTCTCTCTTTTTTTATTGTTGTTGAGTGAAAATTTACAATACAATTTAAATTTGCATGTCTGCCTCTTTGCAGCTCCTTCTGCTCTCTTTGCCTTGTGGGAGCTTGCTCTTCCTCTCTGCTCTATGTGTGTCATATCCTCTTAATCTCCTGCCCACTCCTCTCCACCCTCTCTACTCCCCTGTAGAAAGAGGCCGGCAGAACGACATCCTGCACACACAATATAGTCACTCTGTGTCCCCAAGTCCAGGCCCATTCCTGTCCAAAGAGTTGACCTCAGTAATGATCTATGAATAGGGGCAACATCAAGTCTAGGGGCCATGCTCCCAGGGGAACTACCAGGCCTTTAGACCATCACTTGCAGTCTTCAGTGGAGTTTTTAGGGTGCACAACTTTTTTTCTCATGTTGTCACTGGGACTCAACATTGTGAACCCCATCATGGCTGTCACTGGTGGTGGCCGGGCATGCAACAGGTTTCCTGTAGCGCTTCAAGAGTATCCATTGAAATCCTTATTAAAATGTGATTTCTAGATTGTAATGTACTGTACACAGTGCATACTCTTCTGCAGTGGTAAAAAGAAAGAGGTACATCTTTATGGACTAACATGGAATGAATAATCTTTAAGATGTATTTTTTAGTGAAGAGAAAATAGGAAGACTTCTAATAATGGCTAACTGGATAGGTCAGCTGTGCTCTAAGGACATACAGGAACTCTGGATAGAAAACTAGACTACACTAAATGTTCTAGATCTCTTACTGGAATCCTAAATCCTGTCAGAAATGGAAACCTTGAAGAAACTTCTGGAATGACAGGAGAAAGATAAGGAAAAGACTCTGAATGTTGCCAGTTGTGTTGAAAAACATACTGAGAGTCTTGGTGTATGCATCAGGCAGAAGATGTGTGACAAAAGAAAAGAAAAAATAGAATTGCCTTTAATGCAGGCATACTTTTGCGGAGAATCAAATTTAAAGAACCTCTGGATAAATTATTAGTCTTGATAGTGTTAAAACAGTACAAAGCTGTTTTTCGAAAATCACTTGTAGTTTTAAATGCCACAAATGGCTGGAAAATAAAATGTTATTTTAAAAATACCATTTATGAAAACATACAAAAGCAAATACTGTGAATATATTTAGGCAGATATTGATAGAACGGTTACTCTGAAATCCTCTCCAAAGTTATTAAGAGAATTAGAGAAGTACATAAATTGATATTTGTGCAAATGCATTGTTGTACATTGAATTTTGTCTCCCAAAAAGATGTGGTGAAGTTCTAATCTTTGTTGATATGTAACTCTGCTTTGGGATGCAGGGTTTTTCTTTGGGGCTGTTATCACTTAATGACTGGGTGTTAATCCTAATCCCTTCTGAGTGCCATTTTACAAAAGAGAATGACATAGAAACAGAGTCATATATGTTCCTACATATGTATGTATGTGTGTATGTGTATGTACAGACATACACACACACCGCAGACACCATGGGAAGGTAACTTCTATAAGCCAGGAAATACCACATATGCTTGAGCCTCCCAGAAGCTGAAAGAGATAAAGAAGCATTTTTCACCTGGCATTGACAGCAAACACAGCCCTGTGAATTCTGTGAATTTGGACTTCTAGCCTCCCATAAGTATAAGAAGGTAAATTTCTGTTCCTTAAAGCCACCTACTTAGTGATATTTTGTTAAGGCATCCTTAGGAAACTAACACAGATGTATAATCTAGATTAAGAGAGTCAACAATATGATGGTGTCATATTTTCCAGAATTGAACTATAGATTCAGTACAGTCTGAAACCGAAATTTCTATAGGATATCTCTGGAAATTACAAACTGATTGAAAGATGTAGATAGAACTAAAATGTTCCTGGTGTATCCTAGATATACATCATTAAAAGTAGGGGAAAAGGACTTACTCTTCTAAATACTGACTTGCTGAAAAAGGGTATCACAGTCAAAACAATGTAGTATTGACACTCCCCAAACTCAGTGCCATTGAGTCAGTTCCAACTCATAGTGATCCTATAGACAGAGTAGAACTGCTCCATAGAGTTTCCATGAAGTGCCTGGTGGATTTGAACTTTTGGCTTTTTGGTTAGCAACTGTAGCACTTAACCACTAGGTCACCAGGTTTCCCAGTGCGGACACTAGGTAAGATAAACCAGTAGAGAAGAGGAAAGCCCTGTGCCTAGTGGGATACTTAAGACAGTATGGCTCAGTAGAACAGTAGGAAGAGAACAATTTTTTTTTTTCAGTGAAACAATGCTGAGTTAACTGGGCAGTTACACAGTAAAATTTGAAATTTTCCTTAGCTCATGTTATTAACACTAAGTTCTAGGAGAGTTATTGACCTAAATGTGAAAGGTAAGCATATAAACATTCTAGATGGTACTAAGAGAGAATGTACACAAAATATTTGGGTTAGATACTCAATAAATATCCATAAATAAAAATATGGTTACATTAAAATATATATCAAAATAACTATTCAAAAAAGGAAAATGAGAAGTTACAGAAGATAACCAGTAAATGGTGCATATCCAATAAATGCACGCTAAGAAAAAGACATCTCAGTAGAAACAGACGTAAGAGACTTGAACAGTTACATGGTAAACAGAATACTCAACATCCAAGATCCTGTCCATCTATGAAAATGCTCCTTTTCATTAGTAATTAAGCAACTAAAGTAAAATTGAAATATTACACCCTTGCACAGCCTCTAGAGTTACTAAAATGCTGACAATACCAGATATCGGACAATCAATGAACCATTCACTGGGACTTCTACAACTCTGTTGGTGTGTACGTAAATTGGCAAAATCATTTAGGAGATATTTTGTCATTATCTTCCTATAACCTAGTCTTTCAAATATTACGTAGGTAATTTATATGTATCCAGTGGAAATTCATTCATATGCTCACCAAGAGACATGTACAATAATATTTGTAAAGGTCAAATGGGACACAAATCAATGCCTAACAACTGGAAAATAGATTAATTGATGGTATGGTCATAGTCTTGTTGCTAAGTGCTGTCGAGCTGATTCTAACTTGGCGATAGTGGAGAGCAGTGAAAGAAAACAGTCTAAAGCTGTCAACAACAACGGTGACAGTGCTTCACAAATATGTTGAATGAAGAAAGTAAAACAAGCTCTGGGAGTCCGTTTATGTGCTGTTTAAACAAAGGCAAAGTGAAACTCTGGTGGCTAGGCTGTGTATTTAGAAATAACTTACGTTCATCTGTTACGGTTAGGACATAATGGCTAACTTTGGAAAAAGGAGAGGTTTGTGCAGTGAAAAGGAAACCTAATGTGGCATTTAGAGTGTTGGCCGTATTCTGTTTTTTTTTCTCCTGGGTAGTGTAGTGGTAGTTGTTTGTTTTATAGTAATTAAGTTGTGCACATTACCCGTTTTTGCTCTGTGCATACATTGCTGTAACTTTTGTTTTCATATAAAACTATACACACCACAATCAAATTTGTAATTAGAATATATACGTACACACACTTAATATATATAGAGAGAGAATATAATGGAAAATTAAACACTAAAATTTTGAGAACTCATCTGTTAGTGACAGGGTGTGATAGGACATTGTTATTCACATGTGTTTTTTTTATTAAAAAGTTTGATACTTGTCAGATTTATACTTGTTAAAGTTGATGCTGTTGTTCTTCTACACATGAGCAAGGAAGAAAGATTCAGGTAAGCCTATCTGTAATTTGATTTCTGTGAAGGTGAAAGTCTGCAGATGAAGACAGCCCAGCACCGGCAACTGAAAAATAGATGTGCTCAAGAACACATGCAAATATATGTTGAGAATTAATGCATGACCAGTTAAGATGAAGAATATGTGAAAATGGACAAGGAAATAAACCAGTAAAAACTTGACTTAGAAATGTAAATGTAGCAAGGAATCAGTGATAAAATCTTAAGGGAATCAGTGGCTTTTTAAACCGAGCAATAAAGTTGTAAAATCTCTAGCAATCCTAAGCAAGAAAACATATCGTTTAAGTTATTAAAGGAATGCAAAATACCATATGGCTCCCAGCACAGCTTTAATAAGTTGTTTATTTATTGCTATAAACAAATCTGTCCAGATTTGAAAGATCACAAGAAAGGAGACCCAAAAGAATGCAAAAATGCTATAAGAAATAGAAAAACTTGTCCAAGAATTGTCTCCAATAAAACTTCTAGACCAGGCAGTATTACTAAACTGTTTTTTGAGACTTCTCATGAATCAATACTCTTCATTGTATACAGTTTGAAGAGCATAGATACAGTACACATACAGACATTTTTAATTCTTACAGAAAAAAGTGGTAAGATTAACTTAAAAAAACAAGCTGTTGCCCACATCCAAAGGCATGTGAAATAAATCATCCTCCAAAACAAGATAGCAGTTAGTTTCAAATTCGGAGGTGGCTTAACTCATTCATGTAACGTATCACAGTCAGAATCTATTGTTCGTCTCAGTAGATGTTACAGTGGCTTGTGATAAAATCCATTTTCCATTTTTCACAAAACCTCGAAGTAAACTAGTGTTAGCTAAATGCATTTTTCCTGGTAGTTGATGAAATAGTAAAGCATTTCTATTTCAATTAAAAAAAAATGATGTCTGTCATTACTACAATTGTGGGTCATATTCTGGGTGTAACTTTTGTAACATAAAAAGAAACAGAAAAAACAGAGCCAAAGCCAAGTGCTGTCGAGTCGGATCAGACTCATGAGCAGATATTAAATTCCATGTTTATAGAACACATGCTTGGGACACCCCAGAAAATTAGATGAGAATATCTTAGAATTAGTGAGACCTCATTAAATCAGCAAAACACAAGATTTGGTGACGGTGTTGTCCAGTTTCTACTCATAGCAACCCCGTGTATAACAGAACCAGCAGTGGCCAGACTAGTGGCATTCTCAAGGTCACCACAAAATCTGAGGTCATAGTTGGAGACACTGTGTCATTTAGTCTTGTTGAGGACCCTACATTTTTTTGACTACCCTCTGCCTTACCAAGCATGGTGTGCTTCTCCAGAAACTGATCCCTTCTATGACATATCCCAGATAGATAAGACAAATAGCCTTCTGTGCTTCTACTTATTTCAAGATTTGTTAGTTCTTCTGGGAGTTCATGATATATTCAGTATTCATCACCAGTACTGTAACTCAAATGCATCAATTCTTCTGTCTTCCTTATTGATTGTCCAGCTTATGAGGGAGTTGATAATATTGTGGCCTAGGTCAAATGCAGCTTAGCCTTGAAAGTGACATCTTTGCTTTTAACATTTCGAAGAAGGCTTTTGCAGCAGATTTGCTCAATGCAATATGTTGTTTGAGATCTTGACTACCACTATCATGAGTGTAGACTGTGGATCCAAGTAAAATGGTGATGAAATTCTTGACATCTTCAGTATTTTCTCAATTTGTCATGATGTGGCTTATTGGTCCAGTTGTGAGGCTGTAGACTTTGTCATCAGGAAGCTTCAAGTCATCTTTGCTTTCAGCAAACAAGATTCTGTCATCTGTGTAATTGTAGGTTTTAGTCTTCCACCAATTCTGATGCTGCATATTTCTTTGTGTATTCAAGTTTCTGAGATTATTTGCTCAGAATACAGATTGAATAAATACAGTGAAAACATACAACCCTGACAGTTTTTCTGACCTTAAACCATGTAGCAAAGCCAAACCAAACCGACTGCCGTCGAGTTGATTCCAACTCACAGCAACACTAGAGGACAGAGTGGAACTGTTTGTAGAATCTCCAAGGAACACCTAGCAAATTCAAACTGCCAACCTTTTGGGTAGCAGACAGTAGACTGTAACCTGTCCCTTATTCTGTTTGAAGGACTGCGTCTTGATCTGTGTACTGGTTTCTCAGTACAATGAAGTGTCTGGCATTCCTATTCTTCTCAGTGTTACTCATAATTTTTTTTTATAATCTACAGAGTCAGATGCCTTTTTAGAGTCAATAATACACAGGCAAACATTTTCTGTATTCTCTGCTTTCGGCTGAGGGCCGTCTGATATCAGCAACGCTATCACTTGTTCAATGACACTTTTTAATTCCTGCTTGAATTTCTGGCAATTCCAGGTTAATGTATTGCTACAATCACTTTTGAATGATCTTCAGTAAAATTTTACTTGTATGTGATATTAATGATACTGTTCATTAATGTCCACATTCTGTTGGAATCACTTTTCTTTGGGATGACCACAGATATTCATCTCTTCCAGTCAGTTAGCCGGGAACTGCCTTCCAAATTTTGGGGAATAAACAAGTAAGAAACTCCATCCATGCATCAGTTTGCTGAAACATGTCCATTGCTATTACAATTTCTGGAGCCTTGCTTTCCACCAATTCTTTTGGTATAACTTTGTGAAGGTTAAAATTGTTTGCCATCTTGGCCTGGCCGTATTTCTCAGTGATTTGGCAGTTACGATATAATTTGACAGCTCTGTAATGATGTAATAATCATTTCCATAAAGAGGTCTGGTATATTGTAAAAATAACCTCCATGGTAGTATCTCCTGTGAACCCCCAATCAGCTCAGAGGGAGTCTTCTGGAATTGTGACCTGCATCCAGCATATGGGGATTTTTGGTAAAGCTCAGTGACTGTTGGCTTGCTCTGTGTTCTTGCCGTAAGCCCCTCATCTGACCTCAGGTTTGTGGGGCTTGAGCTAACAGCTTATCTGCCGATCTGAGTATTTCTCTACCTCTGCAGTCTGTGAGCCAGATGCCTGTTGGTTTACTTGTGTTTGCCAGTCCCTGTAGACTTGGGACTTCCTAGCCTATGTAGTCTGTTTCCTTCATTTAAATCTCTGGCTCTCTCTTTAGCCACACATACACAGACACACACACACACACGTTCATGATTCTATTTCTCTAGGGAACCTAGCCTAAAGATAAGCTTGGACTTCTTTCTTCAGTACTATGAGTTCTTGAACTTATGCTGCTTCTTAAAGTGGTCAGAAATTGACCAATTCTTTTTGGTACAGTGACTCTGTGTATTCCGTCCCTCTTATCTTATTTCCTGTGTCATTCCATATTTTGCCTGTAGAATCCTTCAGTATGAGCCTTGAATTTTTTCTTCAGCTCTGTCAGGTTGAGAAATGTCCAGTGTTTTCTTCTCTTTTGGTCTTCTGACTCTAGGTTTTTGTGCATTTCATTATAATATGTACTTTGTCTTCTCAGGCTGCCCTTGGAAATCTTTACTTTTTTGTTTCATAATTCCTTCCTTTTGCTTTAGCTAGTTGATATTCGGGAGCAAGTTTCAGCATCTCTTCTGACATCATTTTGATCTTTTCTTTCCTGTCTTATTAGTGACTTCTTGGTTCCTTCATGTGTGATGTCCTTGATGTCATTCTACAACTCGTCTGGGCTTTAGTCATTGGTGTTCTTTACGTCAACTCTGTTCTTAAGGTAGTCTCCAGATTTAGGTAGGATATAGTCGAGGTGGAAACCCTAGTGACATAGTGGCTAAGTACTATTGCTGTTAACCAGAAAGTCAGCAGTTCAAATCCACCAGCTGCTCCTTGGAGACTCTATGGGGCAGTTCTACTCTGTCTAGTGGTCGCTGTGAGTTGGAGTTGACTTGATGGCAGTGGTTTGGTTTTTGGTTATACTCAGGGTGGTACTTTGACTCTTGTGGACTTAACTTTAATTTTCTTTTGCTTCAGCTTGAACTGGCATAGAAGCAATTGACGGTCTGTTCTGCCCTTGGCCTTGTTCAGGTAGATGGTAGTGAGCATCTCCGTTGTCTGATTCCACAGGTGTAATCAGTTTGATTCTTGTGTATTCCATCTGGTGAGGTCCATGTGTATATTCACTATTTATATTACTGAAAGAAGGTATTTGCAATGAAGAAGTCAATGGTCTTACAATAGTCTGTCATTTGATGTCCAGTATCATTTCTATCACCAATATCATGTTTTCCGAGTACTAATCCTTATTATTTCTTTGATCAACTTCAGAGTGCAGAAGTTGTTAAAAATCTTCAATTTCTTAATTTTGGCCTAAGTAGTTGGTGCATATATTTGAATAATAGCCATACTAACTGGTCTTTCTTGTAGGCATATGTATATCATGCTAACCCTGATATTTATACTTCAGGATAGAGATTGAAATATTCTTTGTGATGATGAATGTGGTATAATTCATCTTCAATTTGTCATTCACTACAGAGTAGGCCATATATGATTGTCCAATTCAGAGTGGCCAGTGCCAGTCCATATAGCTCACTAATGCCCAGAACATTGGTTTTTGTGCATTCTATTTTACTTTTGATGACTTCTAATTTTCCTCTATTCATACTTCATACATCCCATGATGTTTGCAACTCCTTCTTCTCTCTCTCTTTTTTTTAATTGTGATGGAGTGGAAGTTTACAATACAATTCAAATTTGCGTGCCTACCTATCTGCGGCTCCCTGTGCTTGCCTTTCCCAGTGATAGCACACTCCTCCTTTCCATTCCATACATGTCGTATCCTCTTAACAATCTCCAGTCCCCTTCTCTCCACCCTTTCCATTCCCCTCTCGTAAGAGGTCAGTAGGACGACATCTTACAGATGCATAGAGCCATAAAGTGCACCCATGACATGGTCACTCTGTGTCCCCAAGTCAATTCCATTCCTATCCGAAGAGTAGACCTCAGTAATGATCTGTGATTGGGGGCAGCATCAGGTCAAGGGGCCACGCTCCCAGGGGAGCTCCTAGGCCTTTGATCATCAATGATGGCCTTTTAGTGGAGATCTTATGGTGCATTCCTTCTTCTCATTTTGAATTGTGCCACATGTAACAAATGAAGAGCACAAAAGATTTATTCCATCTGCGTCTTAAAGGCACCCTTTACTTTCAGAGTGATTATGCATCAGAATCAACTCAGTGGCAATGGATTTTTTTTTTTCCCTACTTGGAGTAGTCAGCTCTTTCTTCGTCCTGTTTTAAATGTCTTCCCACCTGGGGGACTCATCATCCAGTGCTGTAATAGATTATGTTCCACTCGCCATGAGTCGGACACGACTCAATGGCACTTGGCTGGCTATTCTTAAAGCATTCCCTGGTGAGTTTTTGTAGAAGTAAACTGCCATGTTTTTTTCCTGTTCCAAATCTGGAAACTCCACTGACACCTATTTGTCAGACCCATGAATGGCCCTGCTGATGTTTGAATGGCCAGTTGCATGTCTTCTAGCATCACAGCAGCATACAAGCCATTACCGTGTGACAAACTGACAGACAACTGGTGGAAGGCACAAGACAAACATACACAAATCCGTGGTTATGTGTAAATGTTCCAGAGGTGTAGTCTTCCAAATTAATGTATATTTTGAAGTTTTTTTTATTAAAATGGCAAACTTCAAAAAACTATAATTTTATATGAATATATAAACACACTGCAAGGAAAATTATAAAAAATTAAATCTCAAGGTTTGCTTGCCCGTTGGAGATCAGTGGAAAGATTAAAGAACCCTGGTAACAGTTTTGCAAAAGAGCTTAATGTAGAACAAAGAAAACTAATGTAAAAGGATAATTACCAAGAAAAAAGGAAAAAAATGCATTGACTTCTAGTGAATTCCAATGCACAGCTACCCTATAGGACAGAATAGAACTGTCCATGGAGTTTCCAAGGAGCACCTAGTAGATTTGAACTGCCAGTCTGTGGGTTAGCAGCTATAGCGCTTAACCACTATTGTGCCAGGTTTAAATAATTATGTGACTGGAAAAATCATGAGAATCATGCTGCCATCTAAAATACAAATTTCTAATCATTTGAAGAGTTTCAAGTGAAAAAGAAAAAAGTGGAATAAAAATGGTGAAAATATAGGCAAATATTAAATGCTAGAGTAGAGTTTATAACAAATGTAATCAAGTAAATTATAAGAAATGAATTGTACAAAGGACAACTTTATGATGATAAACAGCTTGATTTGTGTGAAAATATAAAAAGAAAGCTAATGGACACTCAAGAGAAATACCTAAATATGAAAGTTTAGATGGGTAAGAGTATGAATGATATCTAGAAAACTCTTGGAAATGAGTATGAACTCACATCTCAACTGAAGAGTCCGAATAATGTGAACATGTAATTTATAAAAGAAGAGCCACAAATGAAGAAAAAGTTCCTATTTTTCATACCCAAACATTTCAAGCTAAAGGTACTACTTTGGCTACCATGTATTTGACATTGGAGAAATAACAGTGATATTTATCTGTGTGATAGGTCAGTGTTACAAATTAGTACACATTTTTAGAAAACAGTTTGACTAGACTTATTTGAGTTCTAGAACTAGTATTTCTCTTAAGCATCTATGATTAGGGAGTAACAGCTGTGAATGTATGTATAGTTTATGTAACATAAATGCCTAAGATTAGAAATTTTAAAATTATGGCAAACATATTTTGCAGCTATTAAATACTGAAAAATGTGAAAATTATGTGGACACTGATGTAGAATTGCCTACACATTGTGAATCAATGTATAATTAATAGGATGCAAACCAAAGCATTATTACTTACATTGTATTCTTTAGATAATTTTGTATTTTCTTGATTTTCTAAAATAAATGTGTTAGAATTTAGATTTTGTTTCAGAAGACCAGCCTTTTCCACTTTGTGGAACTTTCTGGAATTGTTCGTTCCCACAGGATTTTCTTCCTTCTCTGAAAACTGCTGTAACAACTTATGTATAAAACACACATGGGCATTCACAGCATCAGCCATATTTCTATATCTTGGTTGAATTAAGTGACTTCCTGAGTTAAGTACGTCAGTTTGCTGAGTTTTATATAACTAGACACCTTCGTATAGATGATCCTTTCTTTTATAGTTTGAAACTCATTATACTGAATTTAAAATAAAAACTCAGAAAATACTTGTGTATCTGTTAGTAGAAGATTGGGCAGTTGTTTTAGTCATATTTCAAGGAAATGTTCTCTGGTGGCAAAACTCCAGTTCTTCTAGGTTAAAAAGAAAAACAAAACTAATTATTTCTTTATTGCATATACCTTATGCTTTTGTTTCTTCACAGGTGGAAAGGTTTATAGACTGTCTGATTTTATAGCGCCGAAACAGCACTAATGTGTCTCTCCGTCCACCTATTGCTGCCATATGTTTAAACTGGGACTCTCTTAAGCCAATAGCTGAGAGTTTGAGTAGAACTGCTAAGCCTTTGGTAGCAAAAAAAAAAAAAAAGAATGCATGAGAATGAAGGAGCAGACAGGTCTCAAGATAACACAAAACATTTTCAGCATTTTGGATAGTGGTTATATGGTAAATTACAACATATTTTGGCTTTTTTTTTCTGTTTGTAGCTTTTTTTCAATATTGTGATTAAGTGAAAGTATACAATCCAAATCTGTTTTGTGTGCCGCCTACCTACAGCTCCTTCTATTCTCCTTGCCCAGTGACAGCACATTCCTCCTTCTCATTCCGTACTTGTTTGTTTTGTGTGCCGCCTACCTACAGCTCCTTCTATTCTCCTTGCCCAGTGACAGCACACTCCTCCTTCTCATTCCATACTTGTTGTATCCTCTTAATGAGCTGCTTTCCCCTCCTTTCCACCCTGTTCTCTCCCATCTAGAAAGAGACCATATACATAGAACCATAAAATACACCCACCATGTGATCAGATTGTGTCTGCGAGTTCAGTCCATTCTTGTCCAAAGAGTTAACCTCAGTAGCGTTTTCTGGTCAAGGATGACAGCGGGTCTAGGGTCCACGCTCCCAGGGAATCCTCCAGGCTGTTGGACCATCAATTCTGTTCTTTCATGGCTTACATTTTTAAGGACTGACCAAAGTCAAAGCTATCTTTAATGATGGCTTTGTCTGCACACTGATTAAATAATTCAACCTCCAGTGTTTTATAATTGCCTGTATTCATTTTGGAAATCCTGGTAGCATAATAGTTAAGAGTGACAGCCACTAGTCAAAAGGCCAGCAGTTCACATCTACCAGGTACTCCTTGTAAACCGTATGGGGTAGTTCTTCTTTGTCCTATACTGTCACTATGGGTCAGAACCAACTTGATAGCAATGGGTGTGGGGTGTGTGTGTGTGTGTGTGTGTGTGTGTGTGTATTCATTTCATGGTCTTTCTGGAGAACAAGGGAAGTGCTGGTGTAGTGTTCTTTGTTGTCAACAGTCTGTAAAATGTTGGTGCCATCACTAGGGACAATATCTACTTTGGTCTCCACTTTATCCTTTGTGCCAATATAGCATCTAGAAAATAATAATCAATACAGATTTTCAGGAAATGAGTCTCTGAAATTAAGGATCAGATTTTGTGTCTATATGAAAGGGGTAAAAGTTAACCTGTCATGTGAATTTATGGAAAATCCTTTCTGGTCTGGATGTGTTCACCATTTTTCTTTTTTTTTAGTCCTCATGCTTGACTGTACCCCAGGTTCTGCTTAATAGCTGCAAAGAGAGCAGCGTCGCTTTCCAGCGTTGGGTTACTGCCAGTTGCTTTAAATGACACTAAACAGGAAGTCTGAAGAGGGGTCTCCTCCTTTGTTAACATTTCTGAAGGTCACGGTTATACCCATGATGCTCCTGGAATGAAAGCCAGTTCCACATTTTTTGCATGTGCACACATATATTCTTAAGTTTTCATACTGCTGTAAAGATTTCCTTTTCCCAGCCATGGGATTCATAGCGAGGCTACTTGATTGATCCCACGTGGCTGATGCACAGCAGGCAAACGTTGTTTGCTTGGTCATTACCTGTACTAGTGAGTATTTTATTGTCACACTCTTTGAATGAGGTCATTTTACTACTTGAATATTTCTTTACTTGGTTCAGAATTTGTTATGGACCAGGCGCTGTGCGTCCTGTCACATAGTTTTAGCATGACAACAGTGGTGGCCATAGGGTTTAATTATCTGTAATTTTGGGAGACCTGGGAGGAATTTTGAGCACACTGGCCTGCTTCCAAGTACATGGATCCAGAGGTGTGAAGGAACCTGATCCTATCTGGTATGGCAAGAACACAGAACGTGAATGAGGAGTGGAGAGGATAGACGAGTAGGCTTTTCTTTATCGACAGGAGTGACTTTTTGAAAAACATGTGTAATAAAACTGTACTGCCAGAAACATCGTGTTTATATTGGTTTTATGTTTATATACATCAGTTTTCATTACAGTGGATTGTAGGCTCCTTGAAATCAAGAACCACGTCTTTTGTTGACCCAAATCTTGTCTGTCTTGATAACGTATTTTGGAATACGCATGTTTTTTCTCTTACAGCTTTATGGCAGATCTGCTGGTGTAATGGTTAAGAACTTGGGTGCTAACCAAAAGCTGGCAGTCTGAATCTACCAGCCACTCCTTAGAAACCCTATAGGTCGGGTCTACTCTGTCCTACAGGATGCTATGAGTCAGAAGTCACTTGAGGGTAATAGGTACAGCCTTATGGGATCTTTTACTAAAAGATCAAAATGCCCGCATGCTCACTGATGATAAACACAATTAGATTTCTCAAATTCTTAACTTACTTAGATGTTTCTGCTGCTCCAGAGATACAAGCTGAGGGCTATTTTTACAAGTGTTCTTATTTTTTTGTGCTTTCTGAAATTGAAAATAATTACTCCTGTAAAGTATGATCTGTAACATTTGATAATGCCTCTTACTGATTATTAGTGTAAGTCTCTAAATGATAATTAAGCATAACTGTGCAATTTCTTTTCAAAGACTTCCTCCCTTGCTTTCTACAGAATCATGTTCCTAGGAAATTGACTGACATGGACAGTTTGAAATGAGCCCCTAAATTTGCTTTGGATTTTTTTTTTTTTCATTCAGTGCATCTTAGTACATAGCAAAATAATGATCCTAAATATAAGGCCATTAATTTAATTATAATTGAATTTAATTATGGATAATGTAGTTTTCAAGAGATCTGAAAATTAAGATCAGAGGTGAAATGAATATTAATTCTTCTAACCTCTCAGTAGTAAGATTCAACATATAATTACGTTGTAATCACCCCATATATCTTGAGCTGACTTTTATGTGCATGTTTGTACTATTGCTTATAAGTGAGAAAAGAAAAGATTATTTTATGAATGATTAAATCATAAAAGAGAGCCATGTAAATGAGTGTACCTGGTAAGATGATGGCAAGGTTGGCAATAACTTGATGTTTTTGGCCAGAATTTTCAAAGTAAGTATAAAGAAATAAAGCTGCTTCAGGAATGTATATGACGTGTAGTCTTGGAAAACCACAATAAATTCGTACGCGTGCAAAGGACAAAAATAAATGGTTTCCTTTAGTTTGTGATTGTATTTTTCCTTCTGCATCTAATTTTATTTTAAAACTATAATACAAATGGCATAACACCAGATATAGAAGACTTTTAAAAGCACTAATAATAAAATATGCAGATTTCTTTTACTATGAATACTTCCAAAGAGTTGGTAAACTCTCCAGTTAAATTGTCTTCTACTGTATTTGCCAGTGTCTTTCATTAAGTTTACTTTAGCAGCTTCTTTAATTTCCGTTTACAAGAATATGCATGATTGGGAATAATTGTGGCAGGTCTGTAAGATGCTCTCTATTCTGTAACTTTTAGCTTTTAAAGGGAAGGTGTCACATTTGCTCCTCTTTTTATAACTGGCCCAAGATCGATATATGCACATATATGATATATATGAAGTCTGGCAATTAAGTCTGTGAACTTAATTGCTCTCAATGCTACTCATTTCATTGCTGAATATCACTATGGCCACCTTCAAAGTACTCCCCTTGGGAAGCTATGCACTCATGCCAGCACCTAGTGCACCCTTCAAAGCAATTTGGGAACTCTGTCTGGAATGACCGTTGTGTGCGGTGGCACAGTGGCAAGTCTACAAACTTAATTGTTTATCTGTCTGTGTGGGAGTTTTAGCCAGTAAACAAATAACTGCATTGGTACACCCTCCCTACTCACCTGATCTGTCCCCTAGTGACTTTTTTCTTTACCCAAAGATACAGAAAATATTGGAAGAAAGACATTTTGATGACATTCAGGACACCAAGGGTAACATGACAACAGCTCCGATGGCCATTCCAGTAAAAGAGGTCCAAGATTGCTTTGAAGGGTGGGCTAGGCACTGGCATCGGTGCACAGCTTCCCAAGGGGTGACTCCAAAGGTGACTGTAGTGGTATCAGCAACGTGGTGTGGAGAACTTTTTCTAGGATGAGTTCGTGAGCTTAATTGGCAGTCCTTCTACGTACACACATACGTAAACGTGCACACACACATACAGCCCAGTGCTTTGTTCACAGTGTGCCTTGAGCAAATATTATGGGCTCACGGAATGAGTCTGAGAAGCAGGATGCTTTTATGGTCGGCAGTTCTCTGCCATGCTGCTGTTGTCAATGGCTCCAGGTGGACGTATCGAAGACTGAGACACTTAACGTTTATAGCCTCATAAAATGGGGATCACCTTGGAATCTGCAAGTGGAAGTGTAAACTGTCAACAAAAATTCCCTGATATCCCATTACTAGACCATCTCCTGATTCTCTGAGGGCCCTTGTAGCTCTAAAGAACTAGGATTCAACTCTCTTTGATTTTACAAACTTAAAAATTTCGGAAACTGCTGATCGCTTTCCATTTCATGGCTGACGATAGAGAAAGAAAACTGTTGTAAGTAACAAGGAAATTCAGGACACGAGCTTGCTGGTTGCTGCTGACCTGACCAGCACACACTTGGTCTGCAGGTCACCAGGAGGCAGTCTTAAAGGAGTTTCATGTAATAAGCATTCATGATGTTGAATATTAATGTCTATTATTGTTAATTGAATATGCTGCTGGCATAGCAGTTAAGTGCTACGTTTGCTAACCAAAAGGTCAGCAGTTCAACTCCACCACGTGCACCATGGATACTCTGTGGGGCAGTTCTGTGTGGTCTGTCCTACAGAGTCTGTTCTATAGGATCATTATGAGTTGGAATTCACTCAGCATCAGTAGGTTGGGGTTTTGGTACTATTGTTGATTGAGTTCCACATTTTATTCTAATTTCTACTATAATCATATAAGGTATCTCTTCAGTTAGCTACCTAGGGTCAACAATGAGTCAGATCCGACTCGACGGCACTCGGTTTAGCTGAGTCAACTACGTAATTCTCTTCAATTTCTTGCTTTCTGCTTAACCATGTATCATTCTAGTCAGAAGGCTGCCTTGAAAAAGGCCTGTTACTTCAAGAAATGTGCTTAACATTTTTAAGCTTCAACATACCCATCTGAGTAATGGGGATGGCAAAAAGACTTACCTTCCAGGTTTTATCTCCAGTATTTCCTCCATGTTGTAGTTAGATGCAGTGTATTGGTTACATTCTCCTTTCCCTCATTGAGTGTAACTTATAAAAAGTTTTAGTAATACTAAACTTGAAATCAGGAAGCCAAACTCCTTAATGGTAATGAACATGCAAAATGAAACATTAATCTTTGAATATTTCCAAGGCCTGGTTTCATACTGTTGTGTCGGAAACAACACTCCCTTTTTGGTACTCTTTTGAATGTGGCAGGTACTCCTTGGAAACGCTGTGGAGCAGTTCTGCTCTGTCCTATAGGGTCGCCACAAGTCAGCATTGACTCAACGGCAGTGGGTTTTTTGGTTTTATGTTCAGCAATATCGCCAGTCCCTTTTGTTAATGATGCTGCCTGTTTATACATATATTGAATAAAACATTCAATTGCATCACTTATGACTTCTGTGTTTTATCCTACACGTTTCCCTGATTTGAAAAGTAAAGTCTAATCTATATTGGGAAGACAGCTACAGCTTGGTGAAATGGAAGGGTGGAAAAGAAGAAAACGAAACAAAATTTCCTACCAAAAATTGGCAAGAAAAATGTGGAGATCAGATCATATCTTTTGTATTTTTGTTGTTGTTTTTACGTCTCAGATCTAAGAAAATCTGGATTTGCAGAAGCAGCAAAAGAGAAGGAAGGCATGTCAGACCTAGTCAATGAGGAATGATAATGGTAGTTTCAGTAATCATAAGATCTATGTGGAAAAACATAGATGACGTGGAATTTGTATTTTTGTAGAAGCTAGTGAAGACAGACTTGTTGAATGGCAATATTTTACATTCCAGTAAGAAGGTTCCTACTGTGTATTTTCTGAAGTTAACATGTAGCAGAAGGGTGGTAGGATTGATTTAAAAACAGTTTGTCTTTAAAAGAAATAGTGAAACTTGACTGATGACAAGCGAGTTAATGTTGGTGCAGGTTTTCATAGATGAAGACTGAGGGAAGGCTGTTGTTCAACTGTTTACTTTTGTTTTGAATATGCATTTTATTGCCACACGTGCCTGTCATACGCATCTTTATAGTAATAGTAAGATGTGTTTTTTTTTTTTTAAATTGTGTGTTTGCGTGATGTGCAAGGGAGGAAAACAATATTAAAAGTCTACAGGAAGAATTTTAAAATGCCAAAGCAATGCTTTGTTTGAGATAAACTTATTGTTTGGTTTACAAACATTTGCAATTCTATACTACAACAAAACCTAACTCCTCTCTCATTTTCCTTATTTATTCCCTGAAGGCTTTTTTGTAAACACAAGGGCTCATCACTATTTATCTCCTGTTTATGAAAGACTAAATGCTTTTTCTTTTAGTGTGCTTAGAACAAAATCAATACTATATTTTATGCAAATAGCATGTACATTATTACATTTTTGCAAATTTCGCAATCCCTGTGTGCTATTTTTGTTAACATGTGTCTTAGTTATTTAGTGCTACTATAATAGAAATATCGCAAGTGGATGGCTTTAAAAAAGAGAAATTTATTTTCTCACAGGTTAAAAGTCCAATTCAAAGTGCCAGCTTTAGAGGAAGTCTTTCTGTCTCTGTCAGCACTGCAAGGAGGTCCTTGTCTCCTCTTAATATCTCTGAACGTGATGTTCCTTAGAGATCTCCATGTATGTTGGCATCAGTCATCACCTCTGTCTAGAAGGTTGTCAGTAAAGGGACCCTGGATCCAAAGCGCACATTGTACTCTTGGCTCTTGTTTCTTGGTGAAAGTGTGGTTGCTCTCCTCTTGACGTGCTTGTTTTCTTTTGCTCTCTTGTAAAATAAAAGGAATCCCTAATGGTTAAGCACTTGACTGCTAACTGAAAAGCTGGCAGCTCAAACCTATCCATGGCTCCATAGAAAGAAGATGTGGCAGTCTGCTGCTGTAGAGATTAAAGTCTTAGAAACGCTGTGGAGAAGGCCTACGTTGTCCTTAGGGTCACTAAGAGTTGGAATTGACTAGGCAGCAACAGGTTTGGCTTTGAGTTTCAGAATGATAAAATATGTGCCTTGAGTAAGGCTCTGACTTCAGTTACACCCGTTAGTAAGGGCATTACACAAGACACACCCCATGGTAATATGGGCTTGTTACCTTATAGAAGTTTAGGATTTACAGTACCACAAAAAGAAGAGTTCCATCAGATCATAGAATGGAGGACATTAACACAAAACTGGGAATCCTGGCTTAGCCAAGTATACACATATTTTGGGGGCACACAATTGAATCCATGATAGTGTGCTATATCAATATTCTTTTACATGTTGCTGACTTCAGTTTTGTTTAACTTTTTCTGTTCAGTGAGTTTAATGTTACCAGGATAAAACTGATCTGATTAAAACTTCATTTTTTAATGTAGATATTTTCCTAAACCAAGTGCAAGCCAATGGTTAACTGAGTGGGCTTGTGACAGAAATGTTACCATTATGCTGAATCCAAGGAGTATGAGTGCACAAAGAGCTAGAAATTAGTAAGAAATGATCTTAGGCCTCAAACTCTGAGAATAAAATCTTTATATTTTATTGCTTTCATAAATCTTAAAGTGAAACATAATTTGTGATAATGTCTTTGAAATCAACCAGTGAAACCATAAAAAACTATATTTTCATCTTAAAATAGGCCATTTTCTTTAATTCCTTATCAGTGGTTCTCATAGCCTTTCCATGAATTTAGACATTTATTATTTTTAACTCTGGAATAAAAATAAAATAATTTAGAAATCCAGGTGAAACCTGCCTTGAAATCGGGACATTCTGCTTTCATTTTCCAGGAACTTCACCTTGATCTGAATTGTGACAGTAGAGACAGCTTGATTTTGTTCCGTTTAATAAGTAATCCATTGTGATGTGAAAGATCTACAGAGGAAAACTACAAAACACTACTGCGAGAAACCAAGAGAGACCTGCATAAATGGAAACACATACCATGCTCATGGATAAGTAGACAGAACATTGTGAAAATGTCAGTTCTACCCAAAGCAATCTATGAATACAGTGTAATCCCAATTCAAATAAAGAACAACAGTCTTTAAAGAGATGGAAAAACTGATCATTGACTTTATATGGAAAGGGAAGAGACCCCATCTTAGTAAAGCACAACTGAAGAAGAAAAAATTTATTGAACTTTTTCTGTTTCTTGTTTTTGAACTTGTGGTTTGACATCTGTCAGTAAGAGAAAATTAGTGGGCAGTATTTTTTTGACTACTGTTTCAACTCTTGGCTCTTTCTCCTCTTTTTCTGGCACCATAATGTCTCCTATGTTAGGCCTTCTCGTGGTGATTTTTTTTTTTTGTGTGTGTGATCTTCTAAAAATTTCTCTCCTGTATTTTCACATTTTTGTTTCTTTCCAGTGCTTCATTATAGAGATTTCATATAGAATGATTTCATTATAGAGATTTCCAGTTCACACATCCTCTCCTCAGCTATAACTAATTTTCTGCTTGATAGATCCAATAAAGTCTTCATTCAAGAGTGTGTATTTCAGTTCTAAAATGTGATTTAGATGTATCTTTATAGATTCCGCTCCTCTGGTGAAATTCTTCATCATATTATTTATTTTTGCCTGCATGTTAATCTCAGTTATTTTCATCTCCAATATCTGAGTAATCTGTGGTGTTTTTGTCCCTCTTGGTTTTATCAGTTTTGCTGACATTCTAAATTTTTGTAGAATGACAGAAAATGTGTACAAAAGTTTACAGGACTCTCGAGTATGTTTGTTTCCTCTAGAGAGGGTTCCTTTTCTTCTAGCCTGCAACTAAAATTGGGAAGAGCATCTTGATGTAATTTCAGAGTGAAATGACTTGAGCCTGGGCTTTTGAGCATTACTCTTTAGGTGTCAGTCTAGTCTTCAGGGATGTCAGATGAAAATCTGTGAATCTTCTAGAGCTTTCCCTCTATACCATTGTCTCTCTAGCTGTGTGAGTCTGCCAGAAGTTCTTAGATTTTCAGTCTCTTTTATTTTATGTTCTATTCATTGCCTGGAAACCTTGACGATGTACTTGTCAGGATTAGAAATTTTTTGAGGAATGCAAGGTTCCTAGGATGTCTATCTCATGTGCTTTTGGTTTCCTTTCTTTAACATCTTGATTCTAGATGTTCTCTATTCATTTATTCTTCCCATTGTTTCAACAGCATTTTGTTGTTAATTTATGTAGCCTCCATAGTTGTGCTCAGAAGCAGAGTTAACTTGATGTAAGCCACTCTGTGTGGCCTCGTGGTTAAGTGCTATGGCACTAACCAAAAGGTCAGTAGTTCAAAGTCTCCAGGGACTCCTTGGATACTCTATGAGGCAGTTCTACACTGTTCTAGGGTTGCTGTGAGTTGGAATCAACTTGATGGCAGTGAGTTTTTGGAGGATATAGGGGGTCATAGTCATAAGTGGATGTTCTCTTTTACTTTTCACCCTGTATATTTATGTTAAAAGATATTTGGTTAAAAGATTCACAAACAGACATATAAATTGTGTGCACATCTATAAAGAACTGAGACTATTTAATTAGACATGTAGAAAATAAAACCAAAGTAAGGCAAGGGACCATAGTGTTGGGTGTATGTAGTTTATTTGGCCTAAAAAAGTTCATAAAATGTTTCACATCCTACTTTGGTGAGCAGTGTCAAGAGTCTTAAAAGCTTGAGAGCAGCCATCGAAAGAAAATATATCCATTGGTCCCACCATATTCAGAGTAGAGGAGAATGAAGAAAACCAAAGACACAAAGGAAGTATTCATCCAAGGACTAATGTAAAGAACTAATGGAGAGCAAATACCAGTTGTTCTGAGCTCCGAACAACTAGGCAGTGCCTGGCTACCACTTCAGTTGTTCTGACAAGGACTACAACAATCTGTTCAACAATCTGGCTGGCAAATTAGTGCTAACTCTTGATAGGGCCTCAGTTACTTGCTATTGGTACCTTTCAAAACAGCTGCTTTGAGAGTCTTCATGACATCACCAAGGAGCAAAGGTCATTAGGTCCCATACTGGAAACTGGCTAACATGGTCGCATTTTCTCGGGTTCCAGTACTCTGTGGGACACAGTGGCTTTTTGACAGCTCAGAAATGGCATTACCATTTGAAATTCAAGAAAAAGATAATGATTCAGTCTTAACAACTAAACATCAGATCTCACAGACCTCTGGCTCAGTGTAAATTATATGTCTTTGTTTGGAACAGGTCACCATGTTTTTTATGACTGAGGTCATGTTTCTAACACTGATGTCTGGACTCACCTGAGGGAAGGTGTTTTGCTGCAATAGACAGTTGGAACATTCTTGTGTGTGTGTTTGTATGTGTGTGTGTGTTTAATGACTTTGAAAATTACATTGATTTCTTTAGTAATTGGTACCTCAGGGTGGTTTTATGAGCCTCAGTGGTAGACATAGGTATACTTTCCTTCAGTGTCTTTTATAAATACAAATTTTAAAAGGCATGAATTACCAATGACTGGTTCATTTTTTTTTTCTTTTTTATTGTTAAGTCAAAGTACACAATCCAGGTCAATTTTGCATGCTCATCTTGCTGCCAGTCTATCTGCTCTCTTCACCCTGTGACAGCACACTCCTCCTTTCCTCCTTCTAACTCTTTACTTCTAGTACCCTCTTAACAAACACTTTTCCCTTCCTCTTCATCCTCTCCTTTCCTCCCTGGAAAGAAACTAGTAGGAAGCCACCTATAAATGCATAAAACCATAAAGTACACAATACCACATGCTCACTCTGTGTCCCCACATCCAGTCCATTCTTTGCCTGAAGTGTTGACCGCAGTACTGGTTTCAGGTGTGGGACCGCAGCAAGCCTAGTGGCCACATTCCCAGGGGACCCTCCAGGTGGTCGGATCATTGTTTCTGGTCTTTTAGTAGAGTTCTTGTTCTACACACCTCTTTTTCTCATGCTACATCAAGGACTCTACATTGTGTCCCCTATCAAGATTGCTTTACGTGGTGGCCAGGCACCTTCTGGTTCTTCTGGTCTCATGCTGATGAAGTCTCCCAATCTATGGGTCCTTCTGTCTCCTGGGCACATTTTGCCTCGTGTCTTTGATGTTCTAGGTCATCATCTGTTCCAGGTGGATTGGCATCCATTGATGTTCCTCAGATGGCAGCCTGCTGGCTTTTAAAACCTCAGATGCCACTCATCACTAAGGGGTGCAGAAGACTGTCTTAGCAAAAGACAAGTTATGCCAACTGACTTTGATGCTCCCCAAAGACATGGCCCCCGGACCCCTGTCCCTGCTGCTGTATCCTTTGAGATGATGGGTTGAGTTTATAGTACCTTTTAGTTTATAGTGTAGTCCAGCTGTGCTCACCTGGTGTCTGCTGTGTGCTACCACATCCTTCACCTTACTGAATTCGTGTTGACTATCTAATCTATGACCATCCCTCTCTGTCTCTGTGCTTGTAGCAGTCAAAGTCTTTTCTTCTATGCATAAGTCCTTATAATGGTGGTCTCATACAATACTTGTCCTTTTGCAGCTGACTGATTTCACTCAGCATGATTTCTTCTACTTGATACTAGGTTATGAGATGCTTCCTAAAATCATCATTGTTCTTTATCATTGCATAGTGTTCCATTGTGTATATATGCTGTAGTTTGTTTATGCAGTCATCTGTTGATGGGCACCTAGGTTGATTGATGAATGACTGGTTCATTTTAATCCTTCCCTGAAATATTGTTATAGTCTTAAATTATCTCTCTTTAGAGCACCCAGCAAAAACATTAGCTTACTAATTAACATTTCAAGTACTAACATTTTATCAGGGTCACAATTTTTTCAAATGACTATGGTAGCTTACAGAGCTATTTCTGAAACCAAATCTCATTCATCATATGCATTCTGCTAGAATGAACTCTAGAAGCAGAATATACTCTAGGGATACCTTTAAGGGACCGCCTAAGGCAGAGTAGTCCTAAAACATCAATACAATGCACCATTTAAAAATATATTTAATCAGATCAATACAAACTAATCCAATTAGCAATTTAAAAAATAACTTCTTCTCTACACTGTCTCTGTCTTTAAAAAAAGAGAGCATTGCATTTAACTTTATCCGCTGTTAAATCACTAATTGAGGTAATAATTACTGCCAGTTTCATTAAAATTTAATTTATTTCTTAGAGATAAATGGCAAGAGTCATGTATATAGAGAAAAATTTTACTGTGAAATCTATATATTTGTAATTTTTGCATCATAGATTATTCTTTGTAAATAGTCATGTAAGATGGAAAGTGTCAAATTACACAAAGCACAAAATTTGTAAGCTGTCTGATGTAGAGAGCAAAGAGGTTCATATGGGTGTCATTTCATTTGGACGGGTGCACTTAAAACACTGCACTTCACTAAGAGATGTTAGAGTACGTATCTATATATCTGTGCCTATGTCTGTATCTATCTCTGTATCTCTATCTACATCTGTATCTAAGCGTTCATACTAAGTTACTCCAGATGGTTCCAGAGGGCCTATGACATGTAACGAGATTACAGTTGATGTAACCTCAACCTTCAGCAATTGCTTTATGCACTTTTGGCAGCTTGACTTTCACATGCATGAACTCTGTAAACCAGTTGCCATAAAGTCTGCTCTGACTCATAGCACCTCATGTGAATGAGAGAAGAACTATGTTCCCTAAGGTTTACACTGCCACCTTTTCAAAGGTCAGTTGCCAGGCCTTTCTTCCAAGAAGCCTCTGGGCTGGACACGAACCTCCAACCTTTTTCATCAGCACCCAAGTGAGTTAAGCCTTTGTACTGCACAGGGACTCCTTAACACAATTACTTGAAGAAATTGCCTCTAAACACTTTGGGAAGAACTTTTCATTCACTTAAAATGAAATTAAATCACAAGCATGTGAATTTAAAACAAATTGATAACAAGCCTTATTCTGAACAAACCTATTTACACAGTAAATATAACTATCATGAAGTGTATGAGTCACAATAAAATTAATACAGCTTTGGCTCTGAACCCAGCAGATATGGCATATCAAGGACAAAATTTGAGCCTTCATGTGGTGTTTTCAATCTTCTGATTTACTTTCTGATTTTTCTGAGTATTATCATTGAGTAATACTCAGTAATTATTTTGAGTATTCAACTTACAGTTGAGTACTATTATAGTTGAGTAATACTGTTGAGTATTACTAATATAATCGACCACAAGTAACTGTTTTAGAACTTACTCCTCAGAAGCAATATGAAATCTCAAACCATGATAGTAGTACTTACAGAGTACCATTTGTATTGCTTCATTATACCCACAGGGCCAGTTTTACTGTAGCATTTAGCGGAGAAGTGTTCATTTACCCAACAATGCAAAAGTATGTTAGAAATTAGTAAAGAATAACAGATGGCCAATGAGACTTAGCGTTTACACAGCTCTGTAAGTAGAACACACTTTCTAGGGTAGCCTAACCCTTTCATGAGCACCGGGGGACCTATAACCTAGTTACCTTTTCTCTCCCTGAAGGTTTATTGGCAGACATGTGACCCACCTTAGTGCGTTCTGACATGATGGTGCAACTTCTGAAAAACGAGAAAGTCGGTCTGCGCCCATTCTTGTGTGGAGAGCCGTTTGTGTGAAACAGTGCTTCCTGGATACTTCCACAGGAGAAACTGTGTGAGACTTTTGTGCCTTTTGGCTTCTGTGCAATGAGATAGGGCTTGCAGGCTTGTTTACTCTTTTGTTTGTGTTTGCTGGAAGGTACGGTTACTGGAACTTGGAAATACTCAAGTAAATGAGTTATTTCGGGAGTGAAAAAACTGTTTGTAATATACTCCCTAGGTCATGGGACTGATAAGTTCTTAAAGTGTGGTGTGCTTGCTTTTTTTTTTTTTATTTAACATAACTGAGTGAAAATGTACATTAACATGTAAATTTACATGCCCCCCTATATGCAGCTTCACTGCTCTCCCTGTCCGGTGACTGCACACTATTCCTCTCTGCTCCATACATGTCTCATCCTCCCAACAGTCTCCTTTCCCCTCCTGTCCGTCCACTCCCCTTCCTCCAGCCAGAGGTCAGCAAGATGATATCCTATAGATGTATAGAACCATAAAGTGCTTCCATCATATGGTTACTCTGCATTGCCAAGTTTATTCCATTCCTGTCCAAAGAGTGGACCTTTGTTATAATTTATGGGAACGGGCAGCATCAGGGCCAGGGGCCATGCTCTCAGAGGAACCCCAAAACCGCTGGACCATCAATTGAGGTCTTTTAGTGGAGATCTCATGATGTACCCCTTTTTATTCTTGTGTTGCCAGTGAGGCTCCTCTCTGTGAGCTCCGTCATGGCTATCACTGGTGGTGGCCGGGCACCATCCGGTTCTTCCGGTCCCAGGTCGATGTAGGCACCCACTCTTGTGGGTCTCTCTGTCTTCTCGGTTATCTTTACCGCATGCCATTTTGGCCCTCGGTGAGCATGCGTTCTGCTGAGTTGGGACTATTTGCTGTGTCCTCGGATGGCAGCTTGGCAGCTTTTAAGACCCCAGACGCCACTCACCAATGTGGGGTGCAGAGAGCTCTCTTAGCAAAACACCAGTTGTGCCAATTGGCCTGGAATTCGCCCAAGAGCATGGTCCCCCGCCCCCCGCCCCAGCCACTCTATCCTTGCAGTATTGAGTCAAGATGGAAGGAGTACTCAAGTTATGCTGAAGTCCACCCAATGTTGTTCTTGTTCCTAATGTGTGCTGTCACCGCTTTCTCCCAAGTAGATTTCTAGTAACTACCTAAACTAAACCCTCCCCCCTTGCCCTCCCTCCCTCCCTCCCCTCCCTTGCAGCTGTCAAAGAGTCTTTTCTTCTATACACAAGTCTGTTTTTGAGATCTTATCGTAGAGGTCTCATACAGTATTTGTCCTTTTGTCGCTGACTACTCTCACTCAACATAATGTCTTCCAGTTGAAACCAGGTTAGGAGATGTTTCCTGGAATCATCGTTATTCTTTATCATTGCGTAGTGCTCCACTGAGTATATGTACCATAGTTTACCTATCCATTCTTCTATTGTTGGGCATCTGGGTTGATTCCACCTTTTTGCTATTATGGACTGTGCTGCGATAAACATTCTGGTGCATGTGTCCGTTGGTGTGAAAGGCCTTGAATCTGTAGGATATATTCCAAGTAGTGGAATTACTGGGTCAAATGGTATATCAATATCCATTTTTTTAAGGAAGTGCCAGATTGCCTTCCAAAGAGGCTGGACCATTTTGCAACCCCACCAACAGTGTAGGAGGGTTCCACTTTCTCCACAGCCTCTCCAGCATTTGTTGTTTTGTGTTTTCTGGATCACGGCCAATCTTGTTGGGGTGAGATGGTATCTCATTGTTGTCTTGATTCGAATTTCTTTAATAACTAAAGATCGTGAACATGTCCGCATGTGTTTTTTGGCTGCCTGGATCTCCTCTTTAGTGAAGTATCTGTCCATCTCCTTTGCCCATCGCTTAATTGGATGGTTTATCTTCTTCTTATTGATATTTTGTAGTATCTTATAGATTATGGAGATCAGGCATCGATCTGACACAGAGTTGCCAAATATTTTTTCCCACTCTGTGGGTGTTCTTTTAATTCTATTAACAAAGTCTTTGGATGAGCAAAAGTGTTTGATTCTTAATAGTTCCCATTTATCTACTTTCTCTTCTGTTGATTGAGGTTTCTTTGACAGATTTTGGAGTCTGTCCTGATTGTGTATTAAAATTTCCATTGTTGTTCCTACCTTTTCTTGGATGAGCTTTATCGTTTTAGGTTTGATATTTAGGTCTTTTATCCAGTTGGAGTTGGTTTTTGTATAAGGTGTAAGATATGGATCTTGATTCAGTTTATTGCAGATGGATAACCAATTTTGCCAGTACCATTTGTTGAAGATGCTGTTTTTACCCCAGTTTAATGTCTTAGGGCCTTTGTCGAATATGAACTGTTGATAGGCAGATGGTGTCATCTCTGGGGTCTCAATTCTGTTCCATTGATCAGTCTATCTGTTCTTGTACCAGTACCAGGCTGTTTTGACCACTGTGGCAGTGTAATATTTTCTAAGGTCGGGTAATGAGAGGCCTCCCAGTGTGTTCGTCTTCTTTAGTAGTACCTTACTTATTCGGGGCTTCTTCCCTTTCCAAACAAAATTGGTGATTTGTTTCTCCATCTCATTAAAAAATGATGCTGGAACTTGTATTGGGATTGCATTATATAAATAAATTGCTTTGGGTAAAATAGACATTTTCAGAATGTTAAGTCTTCCTATCCGTGAGCAGGATAGGTTTTTCCATTTATCTAAGTCTCTCTTAGTTTCTTGTAGTAAGGGCTTGTAGTTCTCTTTGTACAGGTCTGTTGTTTCTCTGGTTAGATTAATTCCTAGGTACTTTATCTTCTTAGGGGCTATCACAAATGGTATAGATTTGATAATTTCCTCCTTAACAGTCTCGTTGTTGGTATAAAGGAATCCTACTGATTTACTTATGTTTATCTTGTATCCTGAGACTTTGCTGAACTCTTCTATCAGTTTGAGTAACTTACTTATAGATTCCTTGGGGTTCTCTGCATATACAATCATATCATGTGCGAACAGGGAGATTTTAACTTCCTCTTTGCCAATGCAGATGCCCTTTATTTGTTCGTCTTGTCTAATTGCTCTGGCTAGAACTTCTAGCACAATGTTGAATAGGAGAGGTGACAGTGGGCATCCTTGTCTAGTTCCTGATCTCAGGGGAAAGTCTTTCAGTCTCTCACCATTCAGGATGATGTGGGCAATTGGCTTTGTATAAATGGCCCTTATTGTGTTGAGGAATTTGCCGTCTATGCCCATTTTGCTAAGAGTTTTTAGCATGAATGGGTGTTGGACTTTATCAAATGCCTTTTCGGCATCAATGGACAAAATCAGGTGATCTTTGTCTTTTGTGTCACTTATGTGGTTAATCACATTAATTGTTTTCCTGATGTTGAACCAGCCTTGCATCCCTGGTATGAATCCCACTTGGTCATGATGGATTATTTTCTTGATATGTTGTTGTATTCTGTTGGCAAGAATTTTGTTTAAGATTTTTGCATCTAAGTTCATGAGTGATATTGGTCTGTAGTTCTCTGTCTTTGTTGGATCTTTCCCGGGCTTAGGTATCAGGGTTATGCTGGCTTCATAGAATGAGTTTGGGAGTACTTCATCCCTTTCTATACTGTGAAATAGTTTCAATAGTATTGGGGATAACTCTTCTCTAAATGCTTGGTAGAATTCTGCCGTGAAGCCATCTGGGCCCGGACTTTTTTGGGTTGGCAGTGTTTTGATGACCTTTCAAATCTCTTCCTTTGTGATGGGTTTATTAAGTTGTTCTGCTTCATGTTGTGATAATGTGGATAGGTGGTATGAGTCAAGGAATTGGTCCACTTCCCCTAGGTTTTCAAATTTGTTAGAGTACAGTCTTTCATAGTATTCAGTTATGATGTTTTTGATTTCTGTTGCATCTGTGGTAATAACTCCCTTCTCATTTATAATTTGAATTATTTGTTTCCTTTCCTGCTTTTTTTGGTAAGTTTAGCCAGTGGTTTATCAATTTTGTTGATCTTTTCAAAAAACCAGCTTTTGGTCTTTTTGATTTTTTTCAATTGTTTTTCTATTCTCTAATTCATTTAGCTCTGCTCTAATCTTTATGATCTCCTTTCTTCCAGTGCCCGAGGGGTTCCTCTGTTGTTCTCTTTCTACTTGTTCAAGCTGTAGAGTTAGTTCCTTGATTTGGTTTCTTTCTTCCTTCCCGATGTGTGCATTGATGGAGATAAACAGACCTCTGAGCACTGCTTTGGCTGTATCCCATAGGTTCTGGTAGGAAGTGTTTTCGTTCTCATTGGAATCCATGAATTTCTTGAATTGATCCCTGATTTCCTCTATAACCCATATTTTTTTGAGCAAGATGTTGTTCAATTTCCAAGATTTCCACTTTCTATCTCTGTTTTTCCTGCTATTGATTTCAACTTTGATGGCTTTATGATCTGAGAAGATGCTTTGCAATAATTCAATGGTATGGATTTTGTTGAGCATTGCATTATGGCCTATCACGTGGTCAATTCTGGAGAATGTTCCATGTGCACTGGAGAAGAAGATGTAGTTGTCTGCTGATGGGTGGAAAGTTCTGTATATATCACTGAGGTTTAGTTGGTTAATTGTGTCAATGAGGTCTTCTGTATCTTTACTGAGCTTTTTTCTAGATGATCTGTCTAGTGATGAGAGTGGAGTGTTAAAGTCTCCCACTATTATGGTGGAGTCATCTAACTCTCTTTTGAGTGTAGTCAGTGTTTCTTCGACATATTTAGGTGCTCTGACATTAGGTGCATAAATGTTTAACATAGTTAAGTCTTGCTTGTGTACTGAACCTTTCAGCAGTAAATAGTGTCCATCTTTGTCCACGATGGTGGATTTGACATTAAAGTTGATTTTGTCTGAGATTAGAATTGCCACCCCTGCTCTTCTTTGTTCATTGTTTGCTTAATATATATTCTTCCATCCTTTAATTTTCAGTTTGTTCCTGTCTTTAGGTCTCAAGTGAGTTTCTTGTAGGCAACATATGGATGGGTCGTGTCTTTTGATCCAAGATGACACTCGGTGTCTCTTTACTGTAGCATTCAGTCCATTCACATTCAATGTAATTATTGATAGGTATGTGTTCACTGCTGTCATTGTGATATGTTTATTTTTATGTTGATGTTTTCTCTGTTGTTCTTATTAGTCTGTTCTGAGACATTCTTTTTTGTGAGTTGGTTTTTCACCTTTTTCAGAGCTGGTTTTATAGTTTTTGAGACTCGTGTGTTAGATTTCTTGAAATGGTATGATACATCTTTGTTGTGGTTTACAGCTGCCCCATGAACCCCCTTAATAAACTATTTATAAACCCAATTTTAATTACTAGCAGTCTGGTCATCTTCCTCTCCATCTGGAAGGACTATAACGACTGTAGTACATCCCTCTTTTATTATGATGACACCATAGTTTTCATGATGATCACTGGATTGCTTCTTTCCAAATCAAAGTTGTGATTTACTTTGGAGCCTTCCCTAAATGAGTATTGAGTAGTGTGTCGTTCTAAAAGATAAAGTTAGTGGTTTCGTTCTTCTAAGCCAAAGCCAAGAACTTCTTTCAGTATTTCTTGTAGTTTGGGTTTGGTTTTTACAGTCTCTGAGTTTCTGTTTATCTGGAAATGTCTTAATTTCATTTTTATGTTTGAAAGACAGTTTTGCAGGATATATAATTCTTGGTTGGAAGTTCTTCTCCTTCAAGACTTTGAATGTGTCGTGACACTGTCTCCGTGCCAGCATGGTTTCTGCTCAGAAATCTGATGAGAGCCTACAGGGTTTCCCTCTGAATGTTAGCTTTGCCTTGAGTCTTGCTGCCTTTAAGAGTTGCTGCTTATGTTTCATTTTGTTAAGCTTGATTATAATATGTCTTGGAGTCTTTCTTTTGAGATCTATATTGGGTGGCGTACGATATGCATCTGAGATGTCTATATTCTCTTCCTTCAGGATTTCTGGGAAGTTTTCTTTCAGCAGCTCAGCAACAATATTCTCTGTGTTCTCAGATGTCTCACCCTGTTCAGGGACTCCAATTAATCGAAGGTTGTTCCTCTTAATAGAGTCCCACATGCTTCTTAATGTTTCTTCATTTTTCTTGTTTCTTTTTTCTGATTTCTGCTCATAGACACTGGCATCAGTAGCTCTGTCTTCCAAGTCAGAAATTCTTTTTTCCATTTGTTCCATTCTGTTTTCTTGGGTTTCCACGGAAGCTTCTATGTCTTTGATTTTCTTCTTGATCTGTTGGATTTCAGAGTACTGGTGTTCCATCAGATCAAACAACTTGCATAATTTTTCATTTTGTTCTGCTGCATTTTATATAAGGTCTAGAAGGGCCCTGCATATAATCAATTTGTATTCACTTCCTGATGCTTTCATAAAAGTTTCTTCATCTGGAAAAGTCCTTGGTTGCTTTGTTTTGGAGCCTTCTGAAGCCATGAGTGATTGCTTGTATGCCACAATTGTCTGTTGCTTTTTGGGTCCCATGTAAGTATATAGAGGCTGGAAGAGGTACTGTGAGGATGGATTGCAAATGTTTCTCTAGGCTGTCTTCAAATGTAAAGCAAAAGGTATCTGACCAGTTCACAAGTCAGGTTTTCAGGTGTAGAGGTCCCTCTTCCCATCTGACAAAGTAAGCGCCACTGTATCCAACCCCAGATGATAACAAACTAGTTCAGAATACAGTACTGCTAGTGCCCTGGTGGCCTCTGCTGACAGGGCCTAGCCTTAGCCGACACTGCGTCGAGTACTGGTTTTGTGATAGAAAAGCGCTCTCTTGTGGGCAGGGTCTGGCTCCCAAGCTAAGAATTAGGTCCAGCTGCGGCCACTGTACCCAAGATGGCGTCCTCCACACAGGCAGCACACAGGGCGGCTAAAATGCCCAGAGGCAGCGATTCCTCTGCTTCTGTTGCAGGGCCCCAATGTAGGCAGCACTGTGCAAAATCACTACTTTTCTGATGGAGAAGCGCTGTCCCGTTTGCAGGCGTTGGCTCCCAGGCTAAGAACGATGTCCCGCTAAAATCTCTGTACCAACATGCCGTCCTGCACCCTGACCACGGAATTCCGCACAAACCCCACTGAGGCAGCTACAAAACGAAAGGCTCAAAGTGTCTAGATTAACAGAGTCCCGAGCCTGGCTCTCAGAACATGGGAATTTCGCCTGCCTATCCCCCCAGCAGCGAGTCTGAGTCCAGCCACCAGGCAAGGCCCAGCTCCGCCCGCCAGCTGAGACCAAGGAAAAAAAACGTCAAAATGGTGCGTTTACCTTCCGTCCGTGAGAGCCAGTGCTAGCCAGCAGCGGGAGTCAGCGAAAGAGAGGAGGTTTTTTGCTGAGTGTTATGAAGTCCCAATTAACAGCTCTGTGCCGTGTCCTGAGGCTGATTAGGTGATCAGAAGGCTCTGTTTGATTGTCAATTCAGGTCTTGGTTTCCAGAGGGATAGAAGGAGATGTGTGCTTAGTCCGCCATCTTGACTCCGCCCCTCCTTTGCTTGCTTTTAAATCAAACTAATGACAATTGTGTGTAGCAAGTGCAATGTTTACTTAGTATTTTGTGTGTATTTTTGGCAAGTTGTTTGGTGACTCAGGTGTAACCAGGACGTGTGACATACTTCCTGGGTCATGGAACTGTCATGTTCCTTTTGGGTGGCGTGCTTCAGTGGGCCATGGGAGTAGCATGTGACATTTGCAGTTCACAGCTTATTTTTCCAAATAATTAAAAAATTTGTATATTACCACAAAGCAATGATTCATTTTGTTAGTGGGAAAATATAGCATCACCAAAAAATTAATAAAAGAAGTCACCCATAAAAAGATTAATAGAATTTAGCAAATAGAGTTCCTGTTGGTGAACAATGGGGTACTTCCAATAGGACAACAAGTTATGTCTCCCGCATTAAAGGATCATTTGCTGAGGTCCCGTGTCTGTGTCTACTCATTGCTGCCTTCGTGGTTTGCCAAGTGAAACAGCTGTGGGCTATTTAAAGTTTGCTTTTTTAGCATCACCTGAAGTGTAATGTAAGTTACAAAATGTAGAATTTTTTGATGGTGAGGAGGTGAATCAAGAAAAAGTTTATATTCCGTAATGTGTTTCTCTAAATTACATGAACTACTGAATTTATTAAAGCTTTAAGTATGCAAATCTGCAACCCAGTCCACATTTGCTGAATATTGTCATGACTTCCTGCCTGCCTCTCTTCCTTCTGTGTTGAGGTTGTCTCACTCTTGATTCAGATCTCACCTCAGTTAGCACTTCCTCTCCAAAACAGACATTATCATTACAAAGAATTTGCACAAACTATGAAATCACATGTTAGTCAACATAAGGACAGAAAACTCAAGATCTTTGCCTTTTTTTAGGCCTTTGTCGGTTTGGTTTCCCCAGCTGACTTGCACATGAGGTTAACTGAATGACTGTCTTCCTCAGTTGCCCCATGCATGATTTGTGGGCAGTACCATTCTAGATGCATGACAAGACTTAGTCCATTAGTTGCAGCTGATGACTTAAGGTACAAAGAGCTTAATCTGTCATCTCTCAGAGTACCAGTTAAGAAAGTCTGCTGGTAGGAAGAGGTCAGTGGTGATGAAGGGTTCAGTTTTAGAATGTTGGCAAAACTAAACATGAAAGAAAAGAATTTGACAGTGAAACAGTCTGTAGAAATGTTGAAGTAACTGGTAAAGAAACGAATGATTTCGCTCCATTTACAGTGGTTACTGGAAGCAAACAAACAAAAGCTTACAGTTGGAGTTCATGAACTTATCCTGGAAAAAGTGCTACATACCTCACTGCTGAATATCACTGTGGTCACCTTCCAAGTACTCCACTTAGAAAGCTAAGCAACTGTGCTCCACCCTTCAAAGTAGTTTTGGAACTCCATTGCTGGAATGGCCATCAGAGCTGTAGTCGTATTACCGTTGATGTCCTGAATGTCATCCAAATATCTTCCCTTCAGTATTCCTTTCTCTCCGGGTAACAAAAAAAAATGGCATTGAGGTCCAGGTGAGGTGAGTAGGGAGGGTGTTCCATTACAGTTATTTGTTTATTGTCTAAAAACTCCCTCACAGACAACTAGACAATTAAGTTTGTGACCTGGCCACTTTACCAGCATCACAATGGCCATTCTAGAAAGACTTCCAACATTAGAGGGTGGACGAGGCCCTGGTAGTGGTGCATAGCTTCCAAGGGGAGTGCTTTGAAGTGACCATACTGATATTCAGCAGTGTGGTATGTAGCACTATAGCAATTAAGTTCCTGGACTTAATTGTTGGACCTTCTGTGTGTTTGTGTATCCACATAGAGATGGTCTAGCTGAATTGCTGGTAAGCAAGCCACAGATGTTGAATCAGATAAGTTCTGCTAGAAAACCTAATAGTTCTAGGCTCTAGCAACAAAGCCCAAAGTCTTTTGTTTGTTTGTTTGTTTCCTCCATTAGTTATGCGGTGAGGTTGAACTGCCAATCTTTATGAAAGAAGAAGACAAAAAGATGAAATAGAAATACTTAAAAGCAAAAATAAGTTCCAATCAAATGAAAAATTCTGGACATTTAAAAGAAATTATTTAAAGTATATTCACATATTTGGGTATATATACATTCACATGTGTACAGACTTGCAAATACTACATACATGTTAACTTTGCATAAAACACAGGAGAGCCAGCACGTTGTTTCTTTTAGTACATCATGTATGTACAAAGTAAGAATTTCACGTGTAGAATTTGGCAGGAAATACTGTCTCAGTTTCAGCTGATCTACCCATCTCTCTAAGGGCTTCTTCATTGTATTGCCAGCAATATCTTAGGAAACCATAAATCTGTCTTCCTTTTACCTGCTAAGGAAACCCTGGTGGCGTAGTGGGTTAAGTGCTACATCTGCTAACCAAAAGGTCGAAAGTGCAAATCCACCAGGCACTCCTTGGAAACTCTATGGGGCTGTTCTACCCAGACCTCTAGGGTTGCAATGAGTTGGACCCTACTTTACGGCAATGGTTTCATTTATTTATTTTTTAGAAATTAGTTTTTAGAAATCCAGTGCTTTCTTTTTGTCCACAGGATAAACTTTAAATATTTGGCTTCTGCCCCTCAGGCCTCTTCTCCTACTTTTCCTCCCTGATCCTTGGGTAGCCATCCTTTCTTCTACTGAAAGGTGGAGTCAAAGATACAAATTAAAACTTTGTGACATCTAAGAAGATGCTGTTTATCACTCAATAATAATAACTTCTAAAAGCAATCACTAATATAATTGATATAGTATGGATAGAAAAAACAAACTCACTGCCATCAATTTGGTTCCAACTCATACAGATCCTACATAGCCTACTTTAAAACACATGTATTGTTAGAATTGTGCCTACTATTTGTAAGAAACACAAATGTCAAGGATGTAATACAGTAAAAATTATTCTCACTCACCAAACAGTTCATTGTGGGTGGATTTCATCCATATGGTGAAAACACCATATACAGGTGTTTTCAACTGTATGGTTCTTCTGGAGCTTTGGAGTTTTCTGCATCCTGGAAGCAGAAGAGAGAAGGGTCAGTAGGAAAGATATGCCCTTCTCTTTAGAGCTTCAGTCCAGTATTTCCACGCTTCATTTTCACTCTGCATAGGAAAGAACTAGTTGCACGATCACTGTATTAGTTACCTGTTGCTGCTGTAACAAATGACCATAGATTTAGTGGCTTCAAAGCAACACAGATGTATTGCCTTACATTTCTGGAGATCAGAAGTCTGAAATGGATCTCAGTGGGTTAAAATCAATGTGTCATCAAGGCTGTATTCCTTTTTGGACTCTCTAGGTTAGAATTTCTTTTCTTACATTTCCCAGCTTCAGAATGGCACCTGCACTCCTGGTCTAAAGGCTCTTCCTCTGTCTACAAAGCCATCTGTATCCATTTGATCCATCCCAGAAATGTTCATTGTATCCATTCAACCCAGCCTGGAAATACTCTTAGCTTTTAATTACTCATGTGATTAGATTGGGCTCTCTTGAATAATTATCTTACAGCTCTGGAGATCAGAACTTTGCAAATCACCTCTGCAAAGCCTCTTTTGCCATGTAAGATAACATTCACAAGTTCAGGGAATTAGGGTGCAGATAGCTTTGAAGAGGTGGCTTAACTCTTTTACCTAGGAATTTGTTAGATATTTAAAATAGTACTGCCATAATTTAAATAGACATTAGATTTATTTTTAAACTCTATTAATTTTTATTTTAACTAGAATGTGCAAATATTCCATTAGAGGAACTTTATTCTCTTCAGACTTCATTACTAATTATAATTTTTCTATAAAACAAATAAAATTAAATATATAAATATAAAATAAAGTGAACATACAATTACATAGACTTTTATATGTCTTTGTGTGCATACATATGTCTAGAGGGAAATGTCACCACAGGAGAACTTTCATATTTCCAAGTTGATTTTTGTAAATTAATTGTCTTAACTAGTTCTCAGCCCTCCAAACTGGCCCCTTAGTTTACATGAGCTTGAGCAATAGATGTGCATTGCCAGTTAATTGAAGAACATATGGTGTTTCTTAGTGTTTGGCACCCTTATGTTAGTAGAGCTCAATGAAATAAATGACTGTGTATTTTCAGGCTACAAGATGCCAGTTCAAAGTTGCTGCTAGGAAAAGATACTAACCCAAGAAATGAAGAACCTTTCAGCAAACAAGTTCCCTGCAAACCTTAAAAATTTACACTTGCCTGTTTATATGTAGAGAGAACTTAGATTATAGGTTCTCCTCCTTTGTAGCAGTCTGCATTGAAGGTATCATTAGGATCTGATTCTGCAATTAGAACGGGGTGAAAAAGCATCCTCTAGCTACTTGTCAGCTGTGCCTCCATCTCCTCATCTATGAATTGAGTATAATAATAGTGCCAACCTCATTAGCTTATGCTTAGGGTTTTCACTGGTGGACTTTTGAAAGTAGATCTCTGGGTCTTTGTTCCTAATTTGTCTTGGTCTGGAAGCTCTGATAAACCCTGTCCACCATAGATTACCCTGCTAGTATTTGAAATACCGGTGGAATAGCCCCAAGCATCATGGAAACTCTCAAGCCACCAAAACACAGCAAACCGTGGTAGTCCAAGAAGTTAGACTGCATGAAGAAGAGCATAGAATCACGTTTGGAGGAAGACGCATTAACAGCCTGCGGTATGTGTGTGGTATTATCTCGCTTTCCCAACGTGAAAACTAACTGAAGCACTTACTCATCAGTGCTAAAGCCCTCAGACTTCAGAATGAATTATGCCTGAATGTAAAGGAAACTAATATCCTCACAACTGGACCAATAAACCTCATCGTGATAAATGGAGAGGAAATTGAAGTTGTCAAGAGTTTCATTCTACTTGAATCTACAGTCAGCACTATGGAAGCAGCTGTCGAGTAATCCAACGTATTGCACTGAACAAATCTGCTGCAAAAGAACTCTTTTAAGTGCTGCCAGGCTGAGATGTCACTTGGATGTCTAAGGTGCGCCTGACCTAAGTCATGGTCTTTGCAGTTGCCTCATAGGCATGTGAAACCTGGACAAAGAAAAAAGATGAGAGAAGTGATGCATTTGCATTGTGATGCTGGTGACAGATATTCAACATCTATAAGGTTGCTATGGGTCAGCATCTACTCAGCGGCACTAGGATTTTGGCATAAAGAGTGAACAAAGCAGTCTTAGAAGAAATGAAACCAGAACGCTACTTAGAAGTGAGGCTGGGGAAACATCCTCTTGCTTACTTTGGCCATATCATCAGGAAACAACACTTGCTAGAGAACAACATCCCGTATGGTGAAGCAGGGAGTCAGTGAAAAACAGGAAAACCGTTAATGAGGTAGACTGACACCATATCTTCAACCATGGGCTCAGACACATTGGAGATCATAGTGATTACATACAATTGGGCAATAGTTTGTTCTTTTGGTTGTTCTCATAGGGTAGCCAGGTGTTAGTGCCACCTTCGTGACAACTAGCAATAGCAACCTTATTTCCAGTCTCTTGAGGATTAAATAGGCAAATCAAGGGCCAGTTCTTTTATAGAGGATGGTTTTTCTGGGACAATGTTTTAAGAGGCCCAGGAAACACCTCTCTTATTCTTGCATGTGCTTTTCTCATTTGACTAATTTCTTGAAGCCAACATTTTGCCATGTCTCTGAAGACCTTTATTCAGTTATCGTAAATGACTTCTGAACTTTGGGTGGCCTGAGAGTATTCTGTTTCTCTAAGGTGACTTTGCAGATTTCTTTTCTGACTCATGTATTTATGTCAAAGTTTGAAACTTCTTCTCTAGATGGATGTTAAAATTATCCTAACTTATATGTTTCTTTCCAGAGTGCTTTGCCAGGTGAGGTAGAAATTCTTTCTAAGATAATGGCTGTGAATAGTGAATAGTTGTTGTTGTATTTAGGTATTTTTGAATTGTTGGAGGAAAAAAGCCTTTTTTTTTTTTTTTCTGAGAGCTGTTAGGACATAGAACTTTAGCTTGTAGTGAGTCTTCAGTAAGTACTGTTTTATTGATAAGCATCACTGAATTAGAAATAAGTATGAAACTGAGAATTCTATATTTCAACATTTGTCTCTTGGCCATTTCATATGACTTAATTGTTCTCTTAGTGTTCCATTTCTCTCATAGATCATTGTTGAGCTATACTTTTGTTCCTGAGTATATACAACTGTAAATTTTCCACAGTCTTCAGTTTTTCATTTTGAATCAAATAAAACAGATTGGTCATTCATTCGGCAGATTATAGATCTGAGCTGAAACCTCTTTCTGTCAAGTCACTTCCAACTCCCAGCAATCTGTAGGACAGGGTAAAGCTGTCCCATAGGGCTTCCAGGGAGAGTCTGTTGGATCTGAACTGCCGACCTATAGGTTAGCATCTGATCTGTTAACCACTGTGCCATTAGGGCTCCTAGACAAAGAACTAAGATTCTTACTAAATACTATACAGTGTACAGCAATACAACTACCTATTTCAGCATTTCTGGGGGCAAAGCCGTGCTTATGTAAAACATATGCTAATTTAAATATAAACCTCCAAATTCAGAAGACAGCAGAATAAAAACAGATTATTTTCTCTGTTTTAGTAGCTCTAAACCATCACCCCAAACTCAAAATTGTAAGCGTAGATTATTGTCAGGTGCTGTTGAGTCAGTTCTGACTCATAGCAACTCCAGGTACAACAGAGGAAATACTGCCTAGTCCTACGCCATGCCAAAATCATGGTCAAGCTTGAAGACATGGTTGCAGCCACTGTGTCAGTCCATCTCATTGAGAGTCTTCCTCTCTTTGGCTGATGTCCTGCTTTAGCAAGTGTGGTGTCATCATCCAGGGACTGATGTCTCCTGACATTTCTAAAGTATGTAAAATGTTGTCTCACCACCTTGCTTTTAAGGAACACTCTGGTTTTGCTTCTTCCAGAAGAGATTTGTTCATTCTGTTCATGGTATATTCAATATTCTTCTCCTACACGGCAGTTCTAAGGTGTTGTTTCTTCTTTTTGTCTTCCTAATTCATTGTTCAGCTTTCACATGTGTATAATACAACTGAAAACACCATGGCTTAGGTTAATCACATCTTAGTCTTCATGGTGACATCTTTGCTTTTCAATACTTTAAAGAATTTTTTTTTGCGGCAGATTTTCCCAGTGTAGTGAGTATTTAGATTTCTTGACAGCCACTTTCCAGGGTCTTGATTGTGAATCCAAGTCAAATGAAATCCTTGACAGTCTCCGTCTTTTCTCCATTTCTGATGATGTTGTTTATTGATCCAGTTGTGAGGCTTTTTGTTTTCTTGATGTTGAGGTATAATCCATACTGAAGGCTGTGGTCCTTCATCGTCATCAATAAGTGTTTCCAGTCCTCTTCACTTCCATCAGGCATCATCTGTGTAACACTGGTCGCTAATGAGTTTTCCTGCATGCCTGCTGCCCATTGTTTGTCATGTAGTCTAGTGTCTAAAATTATTTGCTTGGCATACAGATTAAATAGGTGTGGTGAAAGGATACAACCTGCCACACACCTTTCTTGACTTTAAACCATGTAGTGTCCTCTTGTTATGTTGTGACAACTGCCTCTTGGTTCACTTACAGATTTCTCATGAGCATAATTAAGTGTGCTGGAATTCCCATTCTCCACAATGCTATCCATAATTTGTTATGATTCACACAGTCAATGGCCTTGCATAGTGGGTAAAGTACAACTAAACATCTCTCTGGTATTCTCTGGTATCTTCTTTATCTGTTTGTTGCATATTTGTTAGTTTCTTCCTACTTCTTTGTTTTCTTTTGATATGTCAGGGTGAGCAGGCCAGATGTGCTTGTGTGTCTATCTCTCACCACTGTGTCTTGATGGCATGGCAGCACCAGGCGTGGAGAGCCTGCCTTGCTGCATGCTGGTTGAACAAGTTTGTTGAGTGGGAAGTGAATGGGTACTATCTGCCTCCTGATGCTGGTCCAGCTGTGGTGGAGTGTTCGTATGCAGCCTCTTACCAGATAGGTAGAGCTGTCAGATGGGGAGTGGTCACTTTCCACTGTTCAGCAGCTGGTCAGGTGGGTAGTAGGAGAGCAGCATTGTGGGTCCACTGTGGTTGCACCCTGAGCCAGGAATGCTCCAGCCACAGTGTTTTGGTGAGGGCCATAGGAAGGTAGGGTGGCATATAGGGCTATGTTTGAGGAAGAAATAAGAGGAAAGAGAGAGAAAGAAAAGAAAAAGGGTAGGGGGCAGGTAGGACGGAGTAGCTACTGAGGCCTGGGAAGGAGTGGAATGTGGTGCAGTCTATGGTAGGCAGGATGCAGACAGCCGCAGGCCAGTGACTCTCTAGCCAAAGTGGTGCAGCTTGGCCCAGTGAAGGGGCAGGTGGTGTATGTGGCTGTGTGGGAAAAAAAGGGAGAAAAGGGCACAGTGGTGATGGGTGAACTTAGGTGATGTTGGTCTGGTACTTCTCTACTAGCTGCAGGGTGGCATGGCCCACTGGGTAGGCATAGAAGCAGAGTATGGGACTGTGTTGGAGAGAGAAATAAAGGCCAGAGGAGGGTGGAAAACATCACGGGAGCCAGTAGGTAGGTGTGAGGTGGACCCAGGGTCATTGTGGGCCAGCGTCTTCTAGCTAAGTGGTACCATGCGGGCTGTGGGGACGAGCTGAGGGTAGCATGTGTAGTTAGATGGGAGGGAGGAAGAAAAGGAGGAAAAGAAGATGCAGCAGGAGCCAGTAGGTGGGAGGAGAGGATCCAAGGTGAAGTCGGACTAGTAGGTTCCTAGCTGAGAGGTGTGGTGTGGCCTGTGGGGAAGGGATGAGTGTGGCATCTGGGACAAGATGGGTGGGAAAAAGGAAAGGAAGAAAGAGAAAAGAAAAAGCAGTGTTACCAAGGAAGTCAACAGGTGGGGCAGTGTGGACCCGGGGTCTGCCCAGTGTGGACCTAGATGGGGGCAGTGTGGGTGCAGATGGGGGCAGTGTGGGTGCAGATGGGAGCAGTGTGGACCCAGGGTAAAGGTGTGCTATTAGGACTCTAGCTTAGTGGCTGATGCTGCCGGGGGGAAAAGAGGTAGATGCGAGGGGGAAACAGAAAGAAAGAAAAAGAAGAAAGCAGGGAGAAGTGCATCAGGAGCCAGCAGTTGGAGCAAAGCAGACCCGGGGTGACGGCAGGCTGGCTGCTCTTTAGCCAGGCGGTGCAGCGTGGCCTGTCTGGAAGGAGTGCGGTGCGTACGGGGCAGAAGAGCCAGCGTGGGAAAACATGTTTCTCTGATTACTGGGTCTGTCCCCTGTGGGGATCTCTGTGACGTTGTCTTCTTGTATGTATTTCTCATGTGGCATTGCTGACTGCCGTGCAAGATGGCAATGCTGTGTTGCAGTAGTTGGCAGGGAACTTTCTTGTCATATCTCTCCTCGTTCTCTGTTTTCCTTCAGTTTCTTCTTCCATGTGGTGTTTGATCTCATTCCTTATCCCTTCGTTTGATGCTGACAGTTCCATGACTGATGTTTTTATTTAGCTTTTCAAGACTGCTGCAGAGGGGTGACGGGATGAATTTTGTCTATGGTGCTCTGTTGTCTCCGCCTCCTATAAATGCATTTTTAATGAAACTTTTCTTTCATGAAGAGTCCTTGTTATCAAAATTTTCACTCTTTAGAGGTAAATTATAGTAATTAAAATAAGACAGCACTTGAGAGAGTAGAATCTACCATCTTACCACTAAAAGGATTTAATTTTAACTGCCCCAGGGGGATGAAAATCTATTGAGAAACAGAAGGAAAAAGAAACCTTACTATGAAACTGCCTTAACTCTTTTGAAAGTTTTCTTAATGATAATACTGTAAGTAACCTAAATTATTCATACTGTAGCTTAAACTCATTATTTTCTTTTTATTTTATTAATAGAGATGGACAGAAGCTGCAAACGACCTTAACCTTCATGATATTCCTTCATATATTTGAAGACTGCTATTACAGTTTTCCTTAGTCTTTTCATATCTGAGAAACTCAGTTTCATATAATTTGAATGTACAAATGTACTTTCTAACACTTAATGATCTTTCACATCTCTTAGACCTGTATTCGTATCAATCATGTCTCTAGTTGGAGCTTAGATATGAATATAGTGCATTTGAGAAATATGAATATAATGAAATCTGCACTGAAGGTGCCTGCATATGAAAAAAAAATTATATTTGCATAGTTATTTTTCTGGAGACTCTGGAGGTGTAGTCCTTAGGCGTTGTGACTGCTAACCAACAGGTCAGCAGTTCAAATCCACCAGGCGCTCCTTGGAAACTCTATGGGGCAGCTCTACTCTGGCCTCTAGGGTTGCTATGAGTCCGGCCTGACTCAACAGCAGTGGGGTTTTTTTTTAGTTGTTTTCTGTCTTAAGTTTACCATCCTGCATACTTTTTACTTATTATATAATAACTGCTATAATTTAACAAAATCATTTTCAATTACAATTCTGTTTACCTGGTCCAGAACTACTGAGTTCGCTAAACATAATAATCTCTCATGCATGTCATTCACATAAATAAAGTATTTTTAGTGATACTGTTTAAATATGACTGCTGCATAGTCTTATCTTATAGTTTTTTTAAATGATTCCTACTTTTCTCTAAATGAAATTTGACAGTTATACATTAAAGGACTTTTCTGATCACAACTCTATTCATTTGTTTTATGTTTATATGAAAACATCATTTAGTTCCAGCATTCCACTTAGATGTCAACTCTCAGAAATTTCTGAATTCCTCTAAAGGAAAGAGTGTTATAATTGTTTAGCTAGTTCTGCCATGGATGTGAAATGAGTTCTCAGGATCTCTGTGCCATGTGAGAAAGAAATGTTTTTTGTATTTTCTATCTGTTGTACTCAATTACTATCTCTATGTTTGGGGCTGAGGATACAACTGGCATGTGAACACCATTTAAGAAAAAGCACATTTTTCCTAGATTGTGAATTGCTCTGTGATGTTTCTTTAACAACAACAAAATGCTTTGGAAATTTGGATTTATTAATTCCCACTTTAAATTTGGAAACCGTGGTGACATAGTGGGTTAAGTGCTACGTGTGCTAACCAGAAGGTAGACAGTTCAAGTCTACCAAGCACTCCTTGGAAACTCTATAGAGCAGTTCTACTCTGTCCTATAGGGTTGCTATGAGTTGGAGTCAACTTGACGGCAGTGGGTTTGGGTTTAATTTAACTGTAAAGTCCTCCTTTCTCAATTGGCACAAATGCTTAAACACTCAACTGTTAACCACACAGTTGGTGATTGGAACACACTCAAGTGTCTCAGAAGAGAGGCCTGGCAATATGTTTCTGAAAAGCTACTGTTCTACTCTGAGGTCACTGTGAGTCAGAATTGGCTTGGCAGCAGCTGTTTCTTTCTTTTTAATTTCCCAATTAGTAGAAGAGAGAGTTTGGTGTCTTAGTTATCTATTGCGGCAAAACAACATCATCACAAACTTACAACTTAAAAAACACACATTTATGTATTATCTCCCGGTTTCTCTGGGTCTCGAAGCTGGGCTTGGTTTATTTGGGTCCTCTACCGGGCTACAATCAAGGTGTCCTCCAGAGATGTGGTCTTATCTGGGGTTCGTTCCTTGCCTGGGGAAGGAACCACTGTCCCACTGGTATGATTGCTGGCAGCATTCAGTTCCTCATGAGAGTCTCAGATATTTTGCTGACGGTTAGTCAGAGGCAGTCCTAAGATCATGCCATGTGGCTCTCTCCCTAAAGAAGCTCACATCACGGCAGCTTCGTTCTGCAAAGCTAGCAAGGTGGGAGATCTCTTTCTTGCAAGATAAGCATTGCAGCCACCATATGCATGTAATTTTGTACATGTTGCATTTTTCATGCTGTGTTGGTGGAATCAGGTCGTGTATGTACTCAAGGAGAGGAAAGTATATGAAGATGTGAATATGAAGAGATGGAGATACTGAGAGCCACCATAGAGGAGGCCTTCCATTTCCAGGTATAGGAAACTTTTTCTTGATGTGAAAACATGTGTTTTGCAACAGCCTGAAGATACTCTGAATCATCAAGTCCGAGGGCAAATAGCGTAAATAGGAACATGGAATGAAGAGTAATGTTGCCATTCATAAAGAATGACTTTGGATGAGAAGAACATAGATAATCTTTTGAGAAAGGCTGTAGTACAGAAAGATTAGATGGAAGCAAAAGCTGAAATCACCAAGGTATCAAACTGTATATTAAGAAAATAAAATCATTAGACAATTCTGGGATTATAAGTGCTTATGGATGAGAGGGAAAGCAATACTGTTGCCTAAAATAATATAACAAATTAAGCATCTAACTGCCAAATGTGCAAGCTCAAATCTGTTTTTTTTTAAATTGTGACTGATAGTTTATAATCCAAGTCAGTTAGCCCTATAGAACCCTGTACACATACCCCTATGAAATTCTAGTTGCTCTCCCCACCCTGTGACAGCACACTCTTCCTTTTTGCTCTGTACTTCCCATAGTCCTTCAACCAACTCTTGTCCCCTCCTCTTCACCCTCCTGTCTCATTTCTGTAGAGGAGCTTCTCTGACCACCTTCTGTTACAGCCCAGAGTCCAGTTTTGCCTGAAGATTGTCTACGGTA